>CM068587.1:27830866-30533199 GCA_035048485.1 Pteria penguin | reverse complement strand
TAACATTTAGAATGTATGAAGTCTTGTTATCAGCAGACAAGATTCACACCTGGGTGTAAACATTCATGTCAGTCGTAGTCGTCTTAATTTATTGCCCACTTAGAGATCTTTAAGATTGTTAGAAAGAAGGATTATTTCATTATTTAATTCTCTGGGAATTATGAACACCGAACTCTTTATGAATGTATTAAAGGAACAATAAATAAAAATTATGAATAAATAAAATAAAACATCGCTTTTTTATTTTTGTAGCAAAGTTATATAGGGATTAACAAAAGTTGCAATTACTCTCACTTTTTCTTCGTACGTACTTAGTTTCGGCATCTGTTTCTATGTGCATGCATAACTGTATGTATGTGAGAGCGTGTGCGTATATGTTTGTTGTTATTATAAATTCGAGTAAACCCAAACTATCTGTCAAGCAATCCCCAGCTTGTCACATCATATTGGCTGTTGATGGCTTCCTACCCGAAAATGCATGTATAGTCCATACTGTACGGGTCATACTGTGTAGCCCATAATATATAGTCCATACTGTATAACTTATACTGTATAGTCCATACCGTTTAGTTCATACTGTGTAGCCCATAATGTATACTCTATACTGTATACATGTAGTTCAAACTATGTGGTTTATACTGTGTTAGCTCATAATATACAATCTATACTGTATAGCCCATACTGTATAGTCCATACTATATGTTTCATACTGTGTTACCCACAATGTATAGCCAAAACTGTATAGTCCATACAGTATAGTTCATACTGTGCCATACTGTATAGTCCATACTGTATATTTCATACTGCCTAGGCATTAATGATGAATAGTGTATACTGTATAGTCCATACTGTATGGTCCATACTGTGTAGCCCATAATGTATAGTCCATAATGTATAGCCCATACTGTATGAAGTTTTATTACATTTATACCACTTGATAGGTGCTGTAGCACTTGACATTCTCGAAGGGAGCTGAAACCAAGTATTACAGATAGTTTCGGTTGATGCGTCGATTTCAAGAGATTACAATTAATTTACGGAAATCTAACTTCGACAAATTTCCAAACACTTGTGTAGCAGCCCAACCTTTCCCCGTACTTTAGTAGACTTACTCATTTGGCTTAAATTGTTTGACATTATAATCAATGATCTTTACCAAAAATATGTCTTCATGTTCATATTGTGAATTCTACGTGGTTTCGCAACTGTGAAATGGACTTTTAATGCTTTATTCTATTCTATAACCAAATGCCTATTGCAAAGTGGCTTCAGAGTACAATAAACCAATTAAATTCAAGACAAAATGAACTAGACACACGTTTCAAATAAAAGCTTTACCAGTAATTCATAATCAAACACAGTATAAGCTAAATAGATATGATTTAAGTAATATTTATTTATTTTTTGTAGTACAAAATTACCATAATTGTCATATAAAAGGCTAGAACGGTCTAAAAAGATAGAAAGATACCCAAATGGTTAGAGTTATAAACTAAAGCAGAAAATTCATACATCATTTAGAACTGAATATAAAATTACGTCTATGAGATTTCATATTTTAGTTCACTTTGATTTTCAAACATTTACATTCATCTTAATGTGTTTGCCTGTGTCGCAGGTGTTTTGATCAGCGCCTGTACCGACTGCCTGTATTCGTTCCTTCTTCAAGAGCTAAGAATTCAATATTCCCATTACGGCATATCCGCTAGAAGGTAATATAAATTTAAATTAAAGATATGAATAGTAATTCACTCGTGGCAACATTCTGCAAGGAAATCCCTTAAATGTCTGTATACTTATGGATTCAATGAACTAGCAGAAAACCAAAACGAAATCTGAATGATCAAACACGTATTTTCTCAGAAGACCTCTAGAAGGCAGGTAGCATCTGGTCAATCTGTCGTTAATAAATGGAAATCTCTTCCGTAAGGGATAAGCATGCGAGAGCTTCCCAATCAGAATGATACTAATATACAAATTAATGAAATGGAAAGAACGTCTTGGAGATTCTGTGTAACTTATTTTGAGAAATGACTACTTAGCACCTTTTACCTTTTGTTTGGAGTAAATGTTTCAAGCCATGCATGTTATACTGACAATTGATATTTTTATTTCTTGTGAATCCTTCTAAAATTCACTGCTATATTACAGGTATTATCTTCAGAAAGGGTTTATCAAACTGATTTCATGCACGAAGTTGACGTTAAAAGCTGATGATTACAAACAAAAATTGAAAAGTGATATTTAGGAGCAGGAAATCTTTTTATAAAGATGATACTTGCAAAAGGTTTCACGGAATTTGTTTTGTTGTTTTGTTTATGGCGAACCTCCCCTCCCCGAAAATAATCGAGAATAGTGAACATTTGTCTATATAAGAATGCAAACACGATTAGGTGCCATGAAAGTGAAAGGCATTTCCTGCTGACCGACATTACCTGCTGTGAGCACACAATCGGAAATTTTATTTGTTGTATAATAAACTCATTGTCATTGTCTTGTTCATTGAAGGTAGACTGATTTTTGTTTGTATTCTTGAATTAATCAAATTATTTCTTTATTAGATATATTGATATTGAAATAGTAAATTTTCCCATCGAAATATACAATGATAATTAAAAACATCAAAAACGTTAAAACAATGTAACATTGTGGGGTTTGTTTGTTTGGGGGGGGGGGGGGGGTTTGCAGAAAAAGGAATACTTGGTATTAAATTAATACAAAAAATCTAAATGTTAAACAATGTGAAACACGACACTTGAAACATTTTTAAAAATCTTATATGAGTAAAATGCACTGAATCTTACACGGAAATAGATGAGGAAATTAATTATACATCAAGCTTCATATGATAGCACATCACCATTCCAGAGAGATCAGAATGTTTTTTAAAACTAGACTGACAATCATAAATCAATTAATTTATCAATCGCCTAATGCATTAATCATCCGCCATGTTCGCTTTCTAGCATATATAAGGGAATAAGAAAAAGTGTCATTTCACCAAAACGATTGATTTCCAAATGGTTTGCTACTTCACAAAATGCATAAATGTGTATATAAACCTTTTCTATTTGCTGAATAAAGATTCCAAAACACTTTAGTCAAAGTCAATCCTAGCAAGTGCTTACATGCTAAAACTTTTTAAGCATACTGTTTTTCTTCTATGTTTAAAGAAAAAAAGAAAAATATATGACGTAACTGTATGGCAGAATAGCCCTAGATGTTGTATGGTAAACATCCGATTTGACTTATGGCGAAATAGGCCAAGAAGTTGTATAGGAAACAGAGGGTTTGACTTAACTGTATAGCAAAATAGATCACGAAGTTGTATACTAAACAGAGGAATATACACATAAAAAGAAAAGACATAAATAAATTTGATTATAATGCGGTTGCGATATCGACGGAACGATTAGGAAATGAAATAACGAAGTAATGACCAAGCTGATGTATTTTGACTATAATTTGCATACTGAAACGATATAAGTTTCTGAAGTTCGTTATTTAAGGAGTTTCTTATGTATTGTGTTCCTGAGCAGCAAAATATTGTGCGTGACGAACCAGAATTATAGTCCATGAACACAAAAAATAAGAGTATCATTTCTTATATTTACATCACAAAAATTTATAAATATTATTTTAATGGAGTTACTTTAATAAATCAAATTTCCCGCTCGATTGAGATACGTATTTTCTAAACATCACGTTTTAATTTTTCAATCTTCCCAACAACAAATAAAGAAAATAGTCCATCTATATGTAACGAAGTGAATCAGTGGAAAGGCAGTAAAATATTTGTATTGAATAAAAACTCAATAAGCAGCAATAACAAACTACTAGGATTATTTTATCAAAATGAGTTAGTCAATTAAAAATCAACATGAAATGGAAGGAGCGGTCAGCTGGCTTGACTTGCGTTGTCTGCAGTGGTAATTTTTCGTCGACTCACGTGTTAAAATCGAAAGTGCAAATTTCAAAGTGGAATCGTGTCATGAACCCGGAGCTGGAGAAATACTGAAAGTTGCTGTTGATTCATTGTCTTTTAAAGAGTAGTACAAGACCTAGTTGGAGCGTATTTTCTATTGTAATCCGCTCTAACAAGATTTATTGAAAGATACCTTGGGTAGGGTAATAATATATTGTATATAATATCAGAAAGAGAGAGGGGGAGGCGGAGTTCCCTCTAAATCGATAAGAATGACGTAAAATTCCATTATGACGTGTTAAATGTGGAGGGAAAGTTAATCAGTAATTATAATTATAATTTAAAAAAAATTATAGTCCAATGTTATAGCTTCGCAGTTAACGTGAATAGGTCTTTGAATTCGGGATGTGCTAATAAAAACATCGAGTTTCTGATTTGCAGGGTTCCGTGAATGTCAATCATAGTGCGTTGTGAGTTAAATAGTTATATAGCACCTGTTACATTTATATTTTACATTTAATATTAAAAGACATACTGGGTGGTCACACAAATGACGCGAAAAAAAAAAAAACCCAACGACCTCATATAAGTGACATCTGTTACTACACAGTATGTCAGAGAAGAGAATATGTGTCATAATAAATTCGGTTACTTTGACCGAATAGATGTTAATGACCAGATAATAAAATGTCATCTACAGAAATACGTTTATGGATTTTTGACTGGTAAAATATTAATTACACTCTATTGTGGGTATTGTCATGCAGCAAGCATGCTAAATATTCAAATTTGAATTACTTATGAAAAATGATATTTAAACAAACTTTTTAATGTGTATTGTTTTACCATTATGAATATTTATCAGTAGATTTGATACATTTTTAGACGCATTGAGTTCTCTAACTTTTGAATGAAGGGTGTTATAATGATTTAAGTTTTGATTAATAGTAATACCATTCTCATTAATGTGAAGGACACTTTGAATATAACGCTCGTATTAATCAGAGACGTCACTCAAACCGTTTCTCAACCGGTTATTTATTAACGACATTATCGTATAATGATATGGTGTAAATCAAGGTTTCCTATTCTTCTCTTTCGGAAATCTTTAACACAAGAGAATGATGGCTATGACATTTTTGGATACTTAACATTTATCAGAATACGTTATAATGACTAATTGTCATATATTAGGAGCGCCATTTTTGTAAATGTGTTTTGAATATTGATTTATTTACAAACACTGCTGTATAGAAATAAGTTGAACTAGAGGTGAACCAGAAAATATTTATTTTATGAAAATTGTTCTAGTCTAGTTAGTTCTTGTGAATAACACGTGCTTTTTATATGCAGCACGCGCTATGTTATGAATAAATATCTATAAATCAAAACTGTTTGCATTACTGTTAATATCGTGTATATATATTAAACAGTCTATATGATAAAAATGTACCGACCGAACTTATTTTTTGTACATAATATGTTTTTTTTTTATTAAGGTGAGAGAATATGATCTTTTTGTTTTCAATACAATATCAGAACACAAATACTATTACACTGGATTATTTTTTATTATACTTAATGTAAGTCTATTATCAAATCAATATTCATAGTCCATAATGTAACAAAATTCTGAGATACCGATCCGATATATGTTAAAACAGAGTTAACATAAGATAAGGTGCCATGGAGAAGTATCCCTGTCGACCGGTCACACCACGACCAGTGATGCCATAAGTGTATGCTTATTAGTATTATTAGTTGTAAAATTTTTCTTCTTTTTACTTTTTCCTATTTTATTTTCTCTTATATTCTATATATATATAATTGCGATATATATATATATATATATATATATATAAACAAAATAAAATTATCAGAAAAGTCACATTTTCAATATATTTAGGGAACAATTTTAATAATTTTAATTTTGACTTTAAAATTATTCCGTCTGAAGAGTCTGAAGAGCTAGTATAAAGCGAAAGCGCTTACGGAAATGTATTGAAAATGTGACTTTTTTGATAATTTTATTTTGTTTAAATACTCTCTGTAACAAGGAACTCATATTTTGTATATATGTATATATATATATATATATATATATATATATATATATATATATATATATATATATATATATATATATATATATATATATATATATATATATATATAAGCTTGAGAATTCCTCCTATCAGAATCTCTCTAGATGTGAAATCAATATCCTGTACAAAGTAATTGTAAAACATCTATAATTTAAGTCATTGAAACTGAGATACAAAATAACAAAATTATAAACTCTCATTACCCCCCCCCCCCCCCCCCCCCCCCCCCCCCAATTTAAATAAAAAAGAATTAAACAGGTGTTGCTGAGATACTGGTGATAAATGACACGTTCGGTATTGTTTAACATATGCGATATATACGCCATATGTACCCGAGGCTCTTGGTAAGGTGAGATCCACTTTATAGACGTGCATAAAACCCATTAACTTTCGGAAGTCATTTATCAATAAATATGATTCATAACGAGAATGTAAACACATAGTGTGACGTCAATGACATTTTGAGTATGGCCCACACGTCCTGCTCCATCAATTTAAAATAAGTATATAGCATTATACTATCAAAAATGTATCAATGAAAATATATTAAACACGTGCTTATATTATGTAATTTTGATAATGACAAATATGATTCAAACGGACTGACCTATTTAAGAAATGTTATGTACAGTGCAATGTCTTTAACGTTGTAAACAGTCATGATTGCTTCCTTACGGTTCTGGGGACATGACAGATACAAACTTGAGCCCCCAGCAGACATTTTCACAAACTTGAGCCACCAGCAGACATTTTCACAAACAACCATAAGTAATTTTTTTTTATGTACGTACAAAATAAATCCTTAAATCATTAAGGAATCCGTACGTAAAAACCTATGGAAAATTTACGATTCTTTGAGAAAATGCTGCAGATCCAGATATCGGATCCGTTATGATACACACAATTTTATCCCACCGATGTCTTTCTTTGATTATCTCAAGAAACGTGAAACTCATGCTATTATTGTATCTATTGTATAGTAATATATATTAGCCCGTGTATATATTTCGTATTCAGACAATTTAATATATAAGGGGAAAGTGGGTCATGGTATTAAGTTTCGGCGAAAGTAATTTCTATGTTTTAATAGGATTAATTAATACGGCCTGGTAGTATAATTACTTCATTTGTATTTGGTACGTAACAGGTCTCACTTAATTATCTTACCTGATTTCCACTAATTTGCCTCCATTATCACACCTATTTTCAGATTTTCATCATTATCTTTGTTACTGATCAAATTGATATACCCTGTATTTTATACATGAGCACTGCATATGAGGCTGCATACTAATACACTGGTACCGTGAAAACAAGTACTCAAAGGTATTCAAACAAATGGAAACCGATTTCAGTTCTGAAATATAATACGTAATATTTACACGTTGTTGTCAGTAGGTAAAGAAGTTATTATAATGTTTTATTATAAAATTACAACAATAGATACAATAGAGATAAATCAGAGTACTTAATAGTTATTTTACGTCTTACGTCTTTTCTCAAAGGCAGTTATTAAAAGCCCAATACCCATGCTACTATATATGTGTACATTAGCATGTGTCGATAAAATCGGTTTTTCAACAAATTGTCGGCATTCCAACTGTGACCCGCTTCTGGCTGACATATTTCTTTACTCATACGAAGCTGAAATCATTCAGTCTTTGCTTTCTTGAGGAAAGAAACAATAGGCTCTTGGCTTCAATTTCACTTACAGATATATAGATGACTTGCTTTCAATTAATAATCCTTCATTCGCGGATTACCTTAGCATCATCTATCCAAGTGAACTGGAGGTCAAAGAAACCACAGAAACTAGTAATTGTACTTTGTATTTAGATATTATGTTGTCTTTCGACATTAATGGTCAACTGAACACCTCACTTTATGACAAACGTGACGACTTCAATTTCGCTATCACAAACTTTCTTTTCATAAGTAGCAACATTCCATTATCGCCCGCATACGGCGTATTCATATCTCAGTTAATACGTTATTCCAGAGCATGTCCAAATTACAATGACTTTGTTCTGAGGGCTAGGCGACTTTCAGATAAGCTACTCAACCAGGGTTATATATGTGCTAGACTAGCAACGTCACTGAGAAGTTCTATGATCGTTACGAGACTCTTATTACTCCATATGATATCTCGTTATCCAGACTTTTAAATGATATTCTGGTTTGAGACCGATTCCGATCATTTTACAAATTTGGCACCTTCTATACTAGAAGGTTACCTAATTTCACCTCTCCATATATAGATATATATGGAATTTACACGATTTGACTCTTTCTACTGGGTATATGTGACGGGTGTTGCTAAAAAGCAGGAGATGCTCACTCTCCCCGGGAACCTGATCTCACTCCATCTTGGGGGTTCACATATGCTCTTCAAGTAGACATATTTGTTATTTTCCACTTGGTTTTTATTTTCACTGATTTTGTATGTCCTCTGGTTTAAGACATATGGTTTGGATTAACATGATTTAGCGGTAAACGACAAACAAATAACAAACATTATGATATTGTAAAAAGCTACACTATACAGATATTTTCCTCAAGATATAAGAGGTCTTGTATCATGTAGTCAGTGACCATACAGGTTACGTTATCAGGCATGACCATCACGGCCTATTATAAGTACTTTGAGAATGAAATTGACACATTATGTCAAATGACGTCCCTAAACCATACCTGATCTCACCTCTGTATATTGTCATGCTGTTTGGACGTTGAGTTGTGGAAATCGGATCGGTGTCTCAAATTTCTACTGTAATAAGATCGTACCTATGTCGTGATAAGTCTGTGCAAACACAGATCGTTAAATTCAAGGAGAGAGCTCGAGTATACCGGTATAGATGACAACTGTAAGCATTAACTGTTGGGGAAACATGCAAACAATATTAAAATCATGTCTTTTAGAATGTATCTGTTACATTATTTCATTCTTATCTCATCTGTATCTCAAACAAAGGAACAATAAAGAACTCAGAGCGATAGACACAAAAATTAATTAAAACAAGTAATAGAGTATAGATTCACATAAAAATTAGGCAAGGGAAGTATATTGTAATAAACAAAGAAATAATAAGAAGAAAACATACCGAAATTTATTCCTGTACTTTTCAACCAATATTACATGTCAAAAATTTCATCCACCCATATTTACACTTTGTGATTTCTTTCGGAAAAAGATTTGCCATTATCTCAACAGATAAACAAAATGGGCATGTGGGTATATTATTTATTTATTTATTTATTTATCTATTTATTTATTTTACATTTTATTTTATTTTATTTATTTATTTTACATTTTATTTTATTTTAATTTATTTTTTGTTAATTCGTTTGTTTTGTCATATTACTAATTTAGTCACTTAATTATCATGCCATGGGAAAGCTTAGAGTGAAATGGTTTGTTCAGTTCTGCAATTATGTCGATCTTTTGATAATCTTTTAATCGCATTAAATGTAAAGATGATGGATAAATCCAAACCACAAGTCCAAAAATCATGAAACCATAGGACATACAAAATCAGTGAAAATGAAAAACAAATGGAAAATAACAAAATATGTCTACATGAAGAGCATATGTGAACCCCTGTGATGGAGTGAGATCAGGTGCCCGGGGAGAGTGAGCATCTCCTGCTTGCTAGCAACACCCGTCACATATACCCCGTAGAAAGAGTCAAATCGTGTGAATTCCATATGTATCTATATATGGAGAAGTCGAAGTAGGTAACCTTCTAGTATAGAAGGTGTCAAATCTGTGTAAAGTGATCGGAATCGGTCTCAGTCCAGAATATCATTTAAAAGTCTGGATAACGAGATATCATATGGAGTAATAAGAGTCTCGTAACGACCGTAGAACTTCCTCAGTGACGATGCTAGTCTAGCACATATATAACCCTGGTTGAGCAGCTTAACTGAAAGTCGCCTAGCCCTCAGAACAAAGTCATTGTAATTTGAACATGCTCTGGAATAACGTATTAACTGAGATATGAATACGCCGTATGCGGGCGATGATGGAATGTTGCTACTTATGAAAGGAAAGTTTGTGATAGCGAAATTGAAATCGTCACGTTTGTCATAGAGTGAGGTGTTCAATTGACCATTAATGTCGAAAGACAACATAATATCTAAATACGAAGTAGAATTACTAGTTTCTGTGGTTTCTTTGACCTCCAGTTCACTTGGATAGATGATGCTAAGGTAATCCGCGAATGAAGGATTATTAATTGAAAGCAAGTCATCTATATATCTGTAAGTAAAATTGAAGCCAAGAGCCAATTGTTTTTTTCCTTGCGAAAGCAAAGACTGAATGAACTCAGCTTCGTATGAATAAAGGAATATGTCAGCCAGAAGCGGAGCACAGTTAGTGCCCATTGGAATGCCGACAATTTGTTGAAAAACCTTACCTCCAAACACCACAAAAATGTTATCGAAAAGAAAGTTCAACATCTGAATGACAGCTGTTTCAGTGTATTTATTTTTGGAATCATAATTTTCCCTAACAAAGTAAGTTTTATCATGGCCTATTACTATATATTTGAATTTGCGGCTTCCGTTTTTACTAGTAAATGCATTTTGAATAATTTCCGCTAATCTGTCTTTTAATTTCTGATGAGGGATCGTTGTGTACAGAGTCGAAAAGTCAAAAGACTTGATGGAGTGAATTTTAGTAAAACTTTTTGATTTTAGATGTTCTAACAACTCTTTTGAATTTTTAAGGATCCACATTTGATTAATTCCACTTCTGGAATATACTGTTTCGCAATATCTATGAAGGCCAGATTTAATTTCTGATAATATTTTTGTGAGTAGCATCGATACAGATTTTGTGGAACACTTCGAGGAACCAGCGATAAAGCGTTGTTTGTACGGAGTTTTGTGCATTTTTGGAATACAGTACAAATATGGAAGTTCTAAATTCAATTTATTTGAGTCAATACCAAACGTATTGAGGACAGATTTATGATTCTCGAGTACTTCCGAAACCGAAAAGTTCGTGAGAGTATAAGTAGGATTTCCTGGAGCTGAATTTAATCCTAATTCTTTCACTAGGCTGTCAAAGTAATATTTCTTACAAGTAAATGTATAATTATTAGATGCTTTATCTGCTGGTGTAATGATATAATGTTCTTGGAGGAAGGTAAGTTCTCTGACAACATCAGGATCTTTAAAAATAGATTCGAATCCGGTGTTTACAGAACCTTGTAATTTTTTAATTTTTGATCTCAGCAGTACTGCAATAGATTTTATCCATTCCGAAAGAGTGTCGACTTGTACTTCCTCTCTTTTTGCCCATCGTGTGGCATATTCCTCGCAGCAGTTCATAATATTCTCAAAATTTTGGCTCCATGTGAATGATCTGGGTTCTCTGTATTTTGGACCTTTAGATAAAAGTTCTCTTAATTTAGTGTTTTTAACTATATCGAGATCACCAGTAATGACATGGCCACAAGGAGAATATACGAAATTAGACGAGGAACATGCACACGGTTGAGAATGGCATGCAGAGTTGCTAAGATCAAGACACTGTAGAAACCCTTTGTAATTATAAATTTTGGATGCAACTGATGGCGTGTAGCTATAGGAAATACATGGCGGATCTTTGTTTTTGAAATATGGAGGTATTTTCTCTAAAACAGACTTATGATTTAAAATTTGGCCGAAATTTAAATAATCAATGCCTTTATTTGCAAATTTAATTTTGATGAAAGGGCGATTAGATTTTTCCATAGAAATATCGGACTTGACGGGACGAAAAAGTCTAGCGGTCGATATGTCCATAATAATGCCATCTAGTCTATACTCTGCAGAGCTTATATCAGTGAATATACGGTGTCTGGACGATACGTACAACTCGTGTAATTTTCTGAGTGAAATAGAATAAAGTTTTGTACGAATGTGATGAAGGCCCAAAGGTTTATTTATAAAAGGCAAAAGAGCATCAAAGGAAATATTATGTATTTCAGGTTTGTTGTATTTGCGTGTACCATGACTTCGATGCCTCCTCTGGCTTTTGTTGAATAAACCGAGTACGTTAACTGATTGGCACGCAGGACTAGTGATATTACCAATACTACTAATATTGTCATTGCATCCATAGGGCGAAGCAGTGCCGAGACGTCTTATCCAGTATTCTTCTCTTTTCCGACGAAAAGGAGTGCTCAAATTGGCATTGTTTGTGGGGTGATATATTTTTTCTATAATTCTAATTTTCATTGAGAGAATAGAGTGGTCAGGCTGGTTGAAGTGGCGATAGAGTAATTGGTTTCCACCACAATTTATTTTGGATCTGTGACCTGATACTCTTGTACGGAGTTGTCCCTTTGTCTCTCCAACATATATTAACCCACAGAGTGAACACTCAATACCGTACACAATATTTGAACTCTTACAATTCAAATGGTCAAAACTATGCGTATGAAAGGTATGTTTGGTTAAATTACTCGTAAAAGAATTGTCTGTAATTAAGATGTTGCAAGTTTTGCAATTTTTGGTCCCGTACTTAGATATTTCACAATCATAAGGGGAGAATTTGTAATCTTTAATTACGTCAACTAGTTTAACCTTACAGGGCTTGATGTTTATGAAGCTATCCGCATGTTGATACCAGAGTTCATTATTAGTGCTTACCACAAATGTTTGATTTCTAATGTCATTTAAGATAATATTGGGGACACCTAAGTTAACTGCTATGCACGTGTCCTTGCACATTACAGTTTGAGGCCTTTTTATAGTGGGCGACGCCTCAGCCACTATGGTTTTCAATTTGATAATGTGTTGATACTAGTATTTGAATGTATTCGAGATATTTCAAGACATTAGAGAATTTGGAATGTTGTTTTATTTTATTCATTTCGTTTTTATTTATCTGTAAATTAATTAATTAATTAATTAATTAATTAATTAATTAATTAATTAATTAATTAATAGGAGAAAGCTAACTCTTTGTGACAAAATAATATATGTCAATCTAAGATGTTTACAGAATATAAAATATTTTATATCTATACTATCTATATCCATAAAATCGTTGCTTTTACTTGGTTGCATTCTTCTGAGTGCTTGAATGTCAATTCATTGTTTTATTTATCTTTCTAGTTATTGTTTTATTATTTATTTATTCATTTATTTATCTATTTAAAGACGGGTAACTCTTTATTGCAGCAGGGGATGGTCACTCCTCCATGGATTCGGATACCACCTCTGGTTTTTCCAGGGGTATGCGATAGCCTATATCTCTATATCCAGTATAATGTATGCTCCTCACTGACTACCGCACGGAATCATTACATTTACTAATACAATAATATAAGGAAATCTGAAAGGTGTATATGATCTATTATACAAATTCTCACTTCTGGTTGGAACTCTGTAATATGCTTCCTCTTAACCTTTTCAGAATAGATAAAGTCCTGCACCTATTTTCCAATGACTGTTAACAAGAATTGTTACCGGTCAGGGTCCTTAGTTCGCTTTCAGACGGGCGTCCTAACGTGAGCTCATGCTGTTTAATTTATCATAATTTCATGAGCTCTCATCTTGAGTTACCTGTTGATCCTTTTTCTTTATATTAGTAATATTATATATTAGAATATAATTATTATTAATAATATTATTATAATTAAAGAGTATATTAGAAATGATTATATTGTAATCATATTATGATCCCTAACAAAATTATTAATCTATTCATATGAATTTTGAAACAGGAAACCTTCTTCCCCCAATGACACCAGTTATAACATAAATCGAGGCTAAGTAAATAATTAAAGATGGTGTAGAATAACGCTTTAAAGTGAGGTGACAAGAATGAAGTTACAATTCGATATGTATTTCATTAATATCCATCAAAAATTCAGGAACGAGGGTGATAATGAACAAGATACTTAATACTGGTAGTAAATTAAAGAAAATAGAGTATTGAAAGTAATAGACCCTAAGTAATCTACATTGCTGATTTTGATCCGATAAAGAGACCGTCATTGACAACTCGTCATCGACAAACATCACTAGAGGAGACCAATTATCATTATAATTGAAATTTGCAAGGTTACAGAAGGTATAATTGGTCGAATAAGTTACAGAATGTATCATTGGTCCAATAAGTCAAGAAAGTATCATTGGGCAAATAAGTTACAGAAAGTACCATTGCTTTTTGGTCGAATGTCATTGGTCGAATAAGTTACAGTTTTCAATGAAGAAGTACAGATCAAATATCCGATGTCGAAGTCTAAAAGAGGAGGTTAAAGTATGAAAAAAAAAATGTCCCATACAAACCATTGCGAGTATATTCCGGGGTAAGACCAGATGCCCGGGTAGAGTGAGCGTCTCCTGTTTGCATTCAACACCTATCGCAAAGGTTGTATGGAAACATGTCAAATTCGGTGAGGGGCAGGCTTGGTGTAGTGGTTAAGCGTTTGGCTTGCGGCATCGACGATCCGGATTCTATTCCCAGATTGCGCCACTATGTTTATGAGGTTGGTTACTTCCTGCTTCCATGTCGCGATATAACTGAAAAGTTGTTGAAAGCGACGTAAAACACCAGTCAACCAACCAACAAATCAAATTCGGTGAAGGTCACAATGCACACATAAATGGTGAAGATGAAGTAGGTTTATTGCATTTCACCCGAAAGAAGAATATGTATATGACGTTACTGGAACACCGCAAACTCAACTTACTCTGGAATATTGGGAATAAATCTCTTTAGAAACAAATTCAGTAACAGTGTGAGAATGTGGCTAAAAGACTTAAGTTGAGAATTAATTTCTGGAACGGAACACTTATGACTCAGAAGAATGGGGAAAACATTTTACAGAACATTACGATTCCGCATTTTGTGAAGCGTAGGCTTGCCTGTCGACCAATATCCATTGATGGCAACGCCGCGCCACTTAAGGTTATGATATTGTGCAAATATCTCAAGAAAGAAACCATACAAAGTATGAACTGACCAACTTTGTTGACAAATGCGATTCCGTCGGGGCGAAAATAAAGGTCGCTAAATCCATCTTATCATCATATCAAGATCTGTCCCGAAATAAAAGAAACTATCAATGAGGAACTTCAACCACACCGATTTAGTCACTAGAATATGACCGCCCGAAGTTGATGTAGTGTCTCTAAAACCACATATTTTTGTGATGTTTTTATGTGCTCATTCTTTTTGCTCTGCGTGTTCGTGGCGATTTTGTCATACAGCTTAATCAAATAACTCTTTTTCAATAAGGAAACGTGTTATGGAAATTCACCTTATACTGTTCGAAAGTAGCATCATTTCTACTAATTCCCCACTGCTGCCATATCATGATTCATTAAATCCTTGTAAAGCTTAATAATTCAAAAACGACTTAAGGTGAACATTGGACAGAACTGTATGGAAATAACATTTTACGAACTTTGTAATTCCGCATTTTATGAAGATACAGATTGCCTCTATAATAGGAATCAATATCGAAGAAGTACCAAACCGTTAATCATTCTCAAAGTCCAAGGACAGATACAAAATCGTGTAAGTTTCAAAAAGGAACTGTTGTGAACCTCGAAATACTGAAAAATTCCGAGGTGAGACCAGGTGCCCGGGGAGAGTAAGCGTCTCCTGTCTGCATACATCACCCGTCACAGCAGTTCTCAAGAAACATGTCAAAATCAAGATTTTTGGTTTCCTAATTGTACATACGAAAGTACAAAACTGGTGTACAAAGTCACATTTGGTGTTCACTGAACAGGTCATTTAGTCGCATTCCATAATATTATCAATCATTCTAGAAAGAGGTACATCATATTTTCGTACAAGATCCCCATAGCGACTGTAGAACTTCCTCAGTGACGATTTCAGACGTTCTTTAACATATCACTGCACGAGCAACTTAGTGGCCAGTCGTTTGGCTCTTGGAATAAAGCCGTCGTATAGAGAACAGGCTTATGCGTACCTTATACGTTGAGATATAAAAACTCCATGGGAAGGTGAGGACGTGATATTGCTGCAAAGAAACGGGAAGTTCGTTATTTGGAAGTTAAAATCGTCACGTTTGTCATACAGAGAGGTGTTCAAATGACCATCATTGTCGAAAGTTAAAAATATATCTGCGTCATATAGGTGCGAATATCTGAAAAAAGTAACAATACAACGTACAGACTTAGGGACTTTGTCGACGAGTATGAATCCGTACAGGCATAGTTGGTGAAAATAAATGTTGTTTAATCCATCTTAACAGAAATATCCTGGAATTACGACATTCAATTGTCCCTAGAGGGCAGGATCTCCAATAAAAGAAAAAAGAGGAGTTACTGGCTCAGTTATGTGGCAGAAGTCACCATGGAGCTATACAATACATGAATATAAATAATATACTAGAACATATAACACATTACAAAAATATTTCATTGTGGTGCAATTACGATACCGACTTAGGACGGTCATTTAATTTGACAAAAGCCAAACAAATGGTGTGGTTAACCGGTTTACGGGCCCACCTTCCCACTCACCGTAACAGCAGAACAATCAAAGGACGTACATTTAAAATTTATAAATAATCCTCCATGTAAAGAACAAGGTTCAACAGGTATCGCATATTGAGAGGTCATAAAAATATAAACACGTAAGGTATTGTAAAACACATAATGGTATAAAAATATATGCGACATCAACATGATAAACCGTGCTCTGCCAGTCTGAAAGCGAGCTAAAACCCTAGATCTGTAGGAGTCCCGACTAACAGTCAGAGGGGACGAGGTTCAGGACTATGTCTCCTCTGAAAGAGGTTTGGACAAGGCCCGTCATATAGTCCCCACCGCCCTGTTAGTCAGCGTGCAACGTTCAAGTAAAAGTCTGCATAAGGCTGTAGAGGGGCCAAATACAAGACCTATAGTCTTTTTGATGATCTCAATATCATATTGTCTATTTAGAAGACGTTTGACTATCTTATTACATGATAAAATAACGTTATCGGAGCCTTTTACTTTCCTTAGTTTATATACGAGATCACCGTAAAAATAAGGAAGGGAAATTCCATGGAATACATACTGTTGAAAAGAAATATTTCCAAATTTAGATAGAAGTTCTGAATAAGATCTGAAGAATTTGCCGAATGTTTTTCTTAGCTTGTGATATCTGTAACCCTGAGTTAAAAGTTTAGTAGTAATTTGTAAATTTCGTTTATGAAAGTCCAAAACATCGGTGCAGCCTCTGACAAATCGAACTAATTGAGATATATAGATACCATATGATGGGAGTCGAGGGGCATCGCCATCCAAATAAGGAAAATTTACAATAGGAAATCCAAAATCCTCACGTTTATCATAAATTTTAGTATATATTAGATGGTTGATAATTTTGATGTTTAAATCTAAGAAAGGTGTAGATTTATCTCAAGTATTAGCTTTATTCAATGTGAGCTCTGGTGGATACATTTCTGATATAAGGAACTTCAAATGACTTTTTGCTTGAATCAGGAAGCCTTCCATTTTACTTTATCGCAAACTAAGTAGATATACTAATTTCCAATAATATTCCAATAATTTCACAATACATTAGTATCTATCCACAAGAATATCAATTTCATTAATTTATAAAAGCTTTATAAAGCTGGCTAATGTTTTATGCATTTCACCTAAATCACTGTCACAACTTCTCAAATTAACCATATCACTTCACATTTCCTATGCGTTGTAAGTTAAATATGATTCCAGCGTTTGACGCTTTCCTACCTGTGTGAGATATGAAACATATATAAATAAATATAAGAAGATATATGCATATATCAATTAACTGCATTATATGCGAAATCCGACAAATTGCCTCTTCAGTGATGCTCAAGGCCGAAATTGTGGAAATCCATCGAATTAATATTTGGAAAGCAAATGAAAGAGAAAACTGAAGACATCTGACAAAGCTGTATGACAAAAATCACCAAGGACATGCACACAAAATATGATAATAAAAGAATATACACCAAAAACAACATTACAAAAACATTCCATTGTACTGTTGTTAACGATAACGACTTAGGACGGTCAATTGAAGTAACAAACGTCATTCAATGTGTGTGGTTAACCGGTTTACGGGCGCCCACCTTCCCACTCACCGCAAAAGCAGCACAATCAAAGGACACACATTTAAAAATATATAAATAATCCTCCATACAGAGAAGGAGAATCAACAGGTTTCTCAAGAAGTGAGGTTATAAATTTTTTTATTACACACGAAAAGTTTATAGAACAATATGTTGCTATCAAAAATACATATGAGGCGACATCAACATAAGTAAACCGTGCTCTGCCCGTCTGTAAACCGAGCTCAGATCCTTGATCAATAGGAGTCCCGACTAACAGTCAGAGAGGAGGATGAAGTAACAAGTTGAACTTGAACTTGAAGAGCCGAAGAACCAATAAAAGGACAGAGCCATTCATGATGGTGATACTCCTTAGATTTAGAATAATTTTCAAATTTTTGTCACGGTGAATATATAACAAATTTTCGGACATATTTGTTTAATTTCCCGCATTACGAAATAGTAAGATACATGTATCGCATCAATGTTCCTCACCTTAAGTCTCTGTGTATATTTCAATATGACATCATGGAATCTAGTTCTATGATTGAAATATAAAAAAGAAATATTAAGTAAAGTAAGCTAATACAATTTTTATTAAAATTAATTTGGCTTGTTTTATTCAATGTCAATGAAATATACAGGACTTAATCAAGATTTAATTACTTTTACATACGGTTGAATTTTTTTTCAAATTTTACTAACGCCATTTCGCCTATATGGAGCTATATTTTTGAATATTGATTTCTTTTCAGAATTACACAGCCATTATGAATGATTCCCTTATACCCTTATATTTTGGATGAGAGGTTAAACCGCGGTCCAGTGTCACGGTACATGTGACACGTAAAACAGCCCTCAGTGTTTTGGGTGAGTCCGTTGAATAGGTCTAAATTTCTGTGCATTGCATCTGGCAGACATATGCAATAATCTTGGTGTGACGTAAAATAAAAGCAAATGAACAAACTTTTGTAATTTACATTTTTACACTACTTACGCTACTCATTAAAGCAAGAAAAATCACTGATATATAAAGTATATATTTAGTCATCATCAGCAGTAATAACGAACTAGAAGAAATCATGGATAGCTGTATGATACCACGATATAGTATTTAAAAAAACTGGGTTACAAATTGACCGTTATGCTTACTCTGCCCATGCACTTGATCTTATTTTTACGTGGTCACTTATGTTCCTAAGTAGATGTTTTTGTTTGTTTTGTATTTGATTCTCCATTTTTTGCTGATTTTGTATATCTTTCGGTTTCACGATTTTTGGACGTTTGGAATTGATTTTACACATCATCTTTTCACTTCACCGCCCAGTGATAGGTTCAACAACAGTATGGTCTGTAAACGGCAGAGTTCCTTCTCATCCATCAATCAATCCGTAATGCAAGCTAATAGCATGTTGAAAGGCTTACACCTTACCATGAATAGCTTAGTCGTCATCCGTATAAAAATGTTGTATAGCTGGAATTAGCACTGTTGTAAGATTTTATTCAGATTACTCTCCAAGAATGAGTCGCTTCCGGTCTGATGGACGAAATCAAAACAAAAAAGGTGTAATACTGCAACTTGGTTTAAAGGAATAAATCAGTGTATTGACGTGGCCTTCAGGAATAATCGGAAAGTCTTTATTGTGTGGTAGTTAGTATTTCTATCTCATTTTTAAGACAAACGCTGGTGTATGGTGGATTTGAAACTAAACATACTAAAATGTACATCTCATGTGTCCAATCTTGCACTGTGCCGTTTGTATGCTTCAGACATTAATGGCGGTTGTGCTTAGCAAAAAGTGAATGACCATTGTGGTCTGTTAGAGTGAATGTCCACTGTGGTCTGTTATAGTGAATGTCCACTGTGGTCTATTATAGTGAATGTCCACTGTGGTCTGTTATGTTGAATGTCCACTGTGGTTTGTTAGAGTAAATGTCCACTGTGGTCTGTTATAGTGAATGTCCACTGTGGTCTGTTCTAGTGATGTCCACTGTGGTCTGTTCTAGTGAATGCCCACTGTGGTTTGCTAAAGTAAATGTCCACTGTGGTCTGTTATAGTGAATGTCCACTGTGGTCTGTTCTAGTGATGTCCACTGTGGTCTGTGATATTGAATGCCCACTGTGGTTTGCTAAAGTAAATGTCCACTGTGGTCTGTTATAGTGAATGTCCACTGTGGTCTGTTCTAGTGATGTCCACTGTGGTCTATGATATTGAATGCCCACTGTGGTTTGTTAAAGTAAATGTCCACTGTGATCTGTTATAGTGAATGTCCACTGTGGTCTGTTATAGTGAATGTTCACTGTGGTCTGTTATAGTGAACGTCCATTGTGGCCTGTTATAATGAATGTCTACTGTAGCCTGTTAAAGTGTATGTCCACTGTGGTTTTTATAGTGATTATCCACTGTGGTCTGTTCAAGTAAATATCCATTGTGGATTGTCATAGCGAATGTCAATTGTGGCCTGTTAAAGTCAATGTCCACTGTGGTCTGTTATAGTGAATGTCCACTGTGGTCTGTTATAGTGAATGTCCACTGTGGTCTGTTACAGTGAACGTCCATTGTGGTCTGTTATAGTGAACGTCCACTGTGGTCTGTTCTAGTGATGTCCACTGTGGTCTGTGATATTGAATGCCCACTGTGGTTTGTTAAAGTAAATGTCCACTGTGATCTGTTATAGTTAATGTCCACTGTGGTCTGTTATAGTGAATGTTCACTGTGGTCTGTTATAGTGAACGTCCATTGTGGTCTGTTATATTGAATGTCTACTGTAGCCTAAAGTTAAAGTGTATGACCACTGTGGTTTTCATAGTGATTATCCACTGTGGTCTGTGCAAATAAATATCCATTGTGGTCTGTTATAGCGAATGTCAACTGTGGCCTGTTAAAGTCAATGCTCACTGTGGTCTGTTATAGTGAACGTCCATTGTGGTCTGTTATATTGAATGTCTACTGTAGCCTAAAGTTAAAGTGTATGACCACTGTGGTTTTCATAGTGATTATCCACTGTGGTCTGTGCAAATAAATATCCATTGTGGTCTGTTATAGCGAATGTCAACTGTGGCCTGTTAAAGTCAATGTCCACTGTGGTCTGTTATAGTGAAAGTCCACTGTGGTCTGTTATACTGAATGTCCACTGTGGTCTGTTATAGTGAATGTCAACTGTGGCCTGTTAAAGTCAATGTCCACTGTGGTCTGTTATAGTGAATGTCCACTTTGGTCTGTTATAGTGAATGTCCATTGTGGTCTGTTATTTGACTTATTCAAAATAACTAAAACCTTTTCATCGGTACCGTTTATAATTTAGATAATAATATTTCTACAGAATGCAATTTCCACTATCTGTGGACTGAGAGTTTTATTGTACCTGATTTTGATGATAGAATGTAATCCATATTTAATCAATTCGACAAAGAATCAAGTCGGGTTTGTCCAATCCACCTTGATACCTGATTCCACCCAAAGCATTTGTATACATTGCAGGACAATAATTGTGCTTGTAAATAAACAAAAATGATTAAGGCATTAAAAAAATAACAAAAAATAAATACAGTTTTATCAGTTCGTGCAAAAACTCCTTTCACATCTACAAAGTAAAAATAGTGAACGGATGCACTCAATCAAAAATGTATCATTAAGCCTATCTTTTTATATAAATTGTCTTTTAGAGGAACTTGGCATTTACAAATCTACTGTTCATTCCACTTACACTCGCTCTACACTCTCACTAGATGAAATTATTGATAACCGTAAGTCAGTGTTGAGTACCTTTAACTTATGTACTAAGGATAGTGATTCCTAAATTACACAAAGATCCATATAAACATAGGTTCATTGCAGGATCCAGTAAATGCTCCACCAAACCTCTATCAGCCCTCCTCACCAAAATATTATCTGCAATTAAAGAGAAGCTTCAGACGTACACCGATGTAATTTACTCTCGAAATGGTGTTAATCAGTTTTGGATCCTTAAAAATCCAAAGAATTATTAGAAAACTTAAAATCTCAAAATCTGACAACTATTAAATGCATTAAGACTTATGATTTTTCTACACTTTATACCACCATACCTCATGATAAGTTGAAAAAGAGGCTCTTTAGAATTTTTGATAACTGTTTCTTCACCAAAAATGGTTCACGCAGATACAAATTGATTGTTTTAGGTTAGGATATCCAGATACATATTTTGTGAAAAACCACTCTGAATCTAAATACATTTGTATAAGTACTCTGAAGATGACATTAAAAACATGCTGGACTTTCTGATTGACAATATATATGTTGTGTTCGGTGACCAGGTCTTCCAACAAACTATCGGAATCCCTATGGGGACTAACTGTGCTCCTTTACTAGCCGATTTGTTCCTTTCGTCGTACGAAATTGACTTCATACAAAATCTTGCAAGTAAAAAAATAAGAAGCAATTGGCATTGTCCTTTAATTTTAAATTCAGATATATTGATGATGTGCTATCTATAAATAACAAAAACTTTGATACATATGTACATACATTATATCCCAAGAAACTTGAAATTAAGGACACTGCAATATCCAATTCATGTGCTTCATATTTAGATCTTCTCGTTGATATCCACCGAGATGGTAAACTTACTATATCAATTTATGACAAACGTGATGACTTTAGTTTCCCCATTGTTAACTTTCCATATACTAGTAGCAACATTCCTTTATCACCTGCGTACGGTGTTTATATATCCCAATTGATTCGATATTTGCTAGCTTCATCTGAGTATTGCTCTTTCATTTATCGAAGTCAACTACTAGGAGACAAGTTACTCAAAAAAAGTTATGAGATATCACGACTTATATCAACATTCCGCAAATTTTAAGGTCGTTATAAAGACCTTATTTGCTCATATGATGTATCGTTGTCTGACATGTTGACTTCTTTATTTCACAGTAACTTAACCATTTGTATTACCTATACTACACAGCAGTATTATTACTGCTTATGACATATACCTATTTTGACTACGGCTGTGCCGTTTCCTAATCCTGTGACAGCGAATAATACTTTTTCTCTTATACTTATGGCATCGCGACGGGTGTGACCGGTCGGCAGGGGATGCTTACTACTCCATGGCACCTGATCCCACCTCTGTTTTGACAGAGGTTCGTGATTGCTAATATTTTATTTACATATGTATTGTCGTGTTTCTTCGACTTCGAGTTGTGGATATCGGATCAATATCTTTGATTTGTACTTTAAAATACATGTAGTCCTCACGAGTTTAGAGGATAATGCACTGGTGATAGTGATAATTGATTTAGACATAGAATTTAGAAAATATCATGCCCATTAACATCAATTAGGAATCCACTTGTAGCCATTTACCGCCAAATTACTGCAGTTACATATATATATATATATATATATATATATATATATATATATATATATATATATATATATATATATATATATATATATATATATATATATATATATATATATATATATATATATATATATATATGCTTCAAATGATTCACATGCTGACGATGTTGTACATTCTCGAAAACCAAATGCCTGCTTTCTCGGGAGTACTGCAGTATGGTGTCTAGTCGCCAAATGTATTATTCCTATGTTATGTAGCATCTTCTATGGCGGCAGCATGGTATCTAGTAGCCTTATATTGCTATGTTTTGTAGCGTGTTGTATGGCGACAGTATGGTGTCTAGTCGCTGAATTTTTCTATATTTTGTAGCATCTTGAATGACGGCATTATGGTGACTAATCGCTAACTGTATTTTGTTCTGTTTTGTAGTGCCTTGTATAATGACAGTATGGTGTCTAGTGGCTAGCTGTATTTCATTGTTGTAGTATCTTGTATGGCGGCATCATTGTGTTTAGTAGCTAGCTGTATTTTATTGCTTTGTAGTATCTTGTATTGTAGCAGTATGGTGTATAGTGGCTAGCTGTATTTCATTGTTTTGTAGTATATTGTATGGCGGTACTATGGTGTTTAGTAGCTCGCTGTATTTTATTGTTTTGTAGTATATTGTATGGCGGCAGTATTGTGTTTAGTAGCTGGCTGTATTTTATTGTTTTGTAGTATATTGTATGGCGGCAGTATTGTGTCTTGTAGTGAGCTGTATTTTATCGTTTTGTAGTATATTGTATGGTGGCATTATGGTGTTTAGTAGCTACCGGGTAGTTGTATTTCATTGTTTTGTAGTATATTGTATGGCGGCACTATGGTGTTTAGTAGCTCGCTGTATTTTATTGTTTTGTAGTATATTGTATGGGGCCGGAATGGTGTTTAGTAGCTCGCTGTATTTTATTGTTTTGTAGTATATTGTATGGCGGCAGTATGGTGTTTAGTAGCTGGCTGTATTTTATTGTTTTGTAGTGTTTTGTATGGCAGCAGCATTGTGTTTAGTAGCTAGCTGTATTTTTGTATGTTTTGTTGTTGGTTGGTTTGGTTGTTTGGTGTTTTACGTCGCTTTCAACAATATTTCAGTTATATCGCGACATGGAAGCAGGAGGTTACCAACCTCTTAAACATAGTGGCGCAACCCGGGAATCGAACCCGGATCGTCGGCGCCGCAAGCCAAGCGCTTAACCACTACACCACGCCTGCCCCTGTATGTTTTGTAGTATCTTGCATTGTGGCAGTATGATGTCTAGTGTCTATCTGTATTTTTCTGTTTATAGCATCTTGCACGACTGCGATTCCTGCATCATAAATAGGTTCATCTATTTATCAGTGTCGCTCTTATTACTATTCATAGTCCTTTTGTTTTTGACATTTTGTTATTATTGTGTATGTGTGTACGTACTTATGTATGTATGTATGGATGTATGGATGGATGGATGGATGGATGTATGTATGTATGTATGTATGTATGTATGTATGTATGTATGTATGTATGTATGTATGTATGTATGTATAGGTGTGTGTGTGTGTGTGTGTGTGTGTGTGTGTTTGTATGAAAGTAAATGTTTGTATGTGTATGTATATATATGTAACATGTATTCACAAAGAAACTTAAGTCCAAGTGTAAGATTTGAGGCCTATAATAGCATGTGCCGTAATTCTAAGAATGAGTTGAAAGTTTCTTTGTGAACAGTATGCCTGATATACTATTTACGGAGGAACTGCTGACTTGTTCTTACAATTAAGACACACGCTATTATAGGTCTCAATTCTTAGACTTAAGTTTCTATGTGAATAATACACCCGGTGCTTAATAATACTGTCAATAAGTAGACGTAAGTATGTTGTGAATGCGGATACACTTTGTACAAATAGGTTTATATATATAAGCTCTACGGTTAATTCATATTCTGCATATTTCAATAAGCTTAGTTATAGAAAAGTCAAATATATTAGATAAGTGTTATAGATATGAAATGGATAAATTCTCACATATATGTAAGAATTGCATTATTATAGCCATGACATTAACAGCCAAATACATTATCACACTTCTCTGTTCTATGGAGATTACTAACCATATCACAAGGCCGTAGGAAGCATTTCAAATGTGTTTGGGAGACCAAACCTTGATTTTCGTTTCGGCTAGAAGATTAGGCCCCTTGTGCATTTTATATGACTTATCAAGAATCAACTTTCTAGGTTTCATTGCAGGCATACAGACCTTATCGCAACGACTTATTCTGCTAAAAATAAGTCTATACGATAAAATAAACTTCAGGATGGAATTCTCCAGTGTGTTTAAATATTATTAATCTTCTTTTTATTATAATATATTTCCTAAATAAATCTACTGCTTTGAATTAATAAAACATATCAAACACATCTTGGAGATATGAAATTCACTTATTTCTTATACAATAGGTTACTGTTCTAAAATTTTCTACTCTTAAAATGCGTATCTAGCTAGCTAATTTGAATTTATTCGCTCATCAATTTATATATATATATATATATATATATATATATATATATATATATATATATATATATATATATATATATATATATATATATATATATATATATATATTTATGTATATATATATATAGTATTGGTCTTTCTTGAGACTGGTCACTCCCTGAGAAGAGTCGTCCTTGATGCTATTCATGGCATGGTAAATGATGTTTATTGTCAACAGTAAGCATGAAAATCATTAGCTTATGCCATTAGACGATAGTGTTCCAAACCAATACTGTAATTTCATGTGGGCAGAACTCGGATCTATATAACGAGGGGTATACATGCTGGCGTGTATATGCGGTACTTGACAATGATGATATCTGCAGGATTTCTGTTCATTCTTGCTATGTTCATTTCAGGTAAAGAAACAGAGTCAGGTTATTGTGAAAGACATGAAAACTACTTCATGATTTTTATCTTAAATTCTGAGTTTGTGTTCTATTTTAACATTCATAACTAAGCATTCACTTTAATTATTTGGGAAATGTTTTACATCTTCCTTTATAGTTATCAGAAGGTTGATCACATATCTGGAGAAACACTACAATTAAATGGTTTTATGATATATTGCATAGTTTCATTTGAATTGCAGAAAGCGTTTTGAAATTCGATAATGCCATGTATAACAATTTCAGGCACATATTTTATTTATGTGTTGGACTTTTGCTAACGGTATTTAATGTTTTCGTTCTTCGTTTTCAGAAGTTGAGAGTAGACGATGCTATATTCAGCCTTGTGTGATTTATTCGACTTGTCAGTATGGAAGGGTTTATGATAATAATGGATGCCCCACCTGCTATTGTAAGTAGACTTTACGATATTGATGCCTTCAGGAAATTATCAAACATTGACATCAGTAAATACGTATTAAAAGAATAAAAGAAAAAAAAAGAAAAAAAAAAGAAGATTTTTTTTAATGCAGGAATGATTGCAGTTAGTTAACAAGCATTGTAGTATTGATAGTATAGTATGGTCAAGTCTTCGAGCATATCCGGGATTATCCTGTATGGTACATGGTCCATTCTTTACATTTATCAGGGAAAATTCTCTATGGCGCATGACCTGCCCTCAAATATATAACATGGTCCCATCTGCAAATCAAGAATAATTCTTCCTGGCACATCTTCCCATCTTCATGTTTAATACGGATAATCCCATCTAATGACATTACTTATCCTCCATGGCACATGATACCTTTTTGAAATTCATCATGGACTGTCCTCTAAAACGGCACATGACCGCGTCTTTATATTTTCATAGGTAATCTTCTATAACCAACATTAAACTTTCATGAAAAATAAAAACTGAAATCAATACTAGCGCGTGCTTCAGATTTTGAAGTATTTCAGAATACCCTCGTACTTTTTTTTTAATTCCTTGCTGGCTATAAATAAATGATTGAATATTGACCATTAGGGTACAATAAGTAATGACAATCTCCAATTTAATGGATATAGATGAATAGTGTAATCAGAAGAATTCCGAAAGACATACAAGTATAATCAGGGTATGTTGGAAAGCATGAGACAAGATTTTTTTTTCTTCATTTTTATCATTTTTCACTGTTTCATTTATTTTTCGCCTTCTAATCGACCACGCTACAACAGCGTTACCTTTATGGATTCTCATAATAGTACAAATGTAGGGCTGAGATATCGTAGACAATAACCAATATGACATCTCAAGATCCTGAGATAAGTGTTTCTTGGAGAACCAATAACAAAGTAATTGCCATGGAAATATTACAATGCGGACAAGAGTATGAAGTCATGCACTTAATCAAGAAGGTTTCTCTTATATGTTATATGAAAATCAAGAATTTCGAATTTGATAGTTTTTATAAATAACATGAATTGTACATTGATTTAATGTAAAAATATCTCGGGTTACTGTCTATTTATTTATTTATTTATTTATTTATTTATTTTATTGTATTATTATTATTATTATTGTTATTATTATTATTATTATTATTATTATTATTATTATTATTATTATTATTATTATTATCATTATTATTATTATTATTATTATTATTATTATTATTATTATTATTATTATTATTATTATTATTATTATTTGTAATGTCCAAAAATAGAACAGGGGATTTTTATTCAATCTTTAGATATATTTTAACATTTTCCATCAGTCTTATGATATGTACCATGATACACCTGTCGTTAAATTTCAGGGTTGTAAGTGTTGACTTTTGTACACTTAAGTCACATTCAACAAAATCAAACCTTATTTCTCGTAAACAATAAGCCACACATGGTGTTCAGGATAATATCTTGAGACATAATAGAAAAGAGTCTGAAGAAATTATATTTAACATAGGGCAATAACCATTGAAAAGGTAACAAACCTGGTAAAAGTCCAACTTGGTGCGCAGTACCTCTTAACAAAGTCAAATAAGTTTTGTTTAGTTTGTTGTGTCAAAGTGAGCTTTCTTGTTCTAATAAAGACCGTGGTTTCACTGTGTTACTGTTTATAATAAAGGAGCTTGATATTCTCATGCGGGCCTGTAGAATTATGACTGACGATAAACCTTGCATGATTAACCGCAGGAGAAAGGTATTTAAGGGACACATCTTTAAAAAGTAACGGTTTTCCCTCATATTAAATTGTTGTCATTGCATTACAGTATGATCGTGTTTTATTAGGAGTTTTACATTTGCAGGCTGTCAACCAATACGTTGTCCGTATTGCTGGAGTGGATACGTGGTGGCTAAAGAGACAAACCGATGCCGGACATGTCGTTGTAAATGGCCATTGTAATATCTTGTTATATAAAATTTGATAACGTTTCATATTCTCTTTCTTCTTTGTTTCCATCACTGAATAAAACTTTATTTTTTAAAGTACAGGAACACAAACACTCTAATGTATATTGCAAATTTTCGGCCTCACAACCTTTATCTAGCAATTTAAGAGATGACAAATACAAAGCTATGTAAAATCCAAAAAAAAAGAAGCTTATGTATCTTTGAAACGTAAACATGGATTTTACATAGCTTTGCATTTGTCATCTCTTAAATTGCTTGGTAAAGGTCGTGAAGCCGAAAATTTGCAATATAGAGTGTTTGTGTCCTTCACTCTTTATGTACCGGACTTCCCTTTTGAGGACTACTTCGAATCTTAGTTTTTAGTAGATCAATAATTATATTTCTGTTGTCTATATAACATGCTGTAATATCGTGTTTTCAATAGAACAGGTATAACATTGTCGTCTATAGAAATGAAATATATTTGTTTTTGTTGTTTATAAACTAAGAATTACTACTGTTCTGTGTCATGTTCTTTTGCCTTAACTTATTCTTACTTTGGAATTATTCCCAGTTTGTAGATTAAAAACTTAGACCGTCATATATATTGTCTTCTAGTAAACACTGGTATCATAATTAAATCGTCATATATATTGTCTTCTAATAAACACGGATATCAAAACATTTCTATGATGTTCATTTGGTACTTCTTTTATGTCTTTATAATTTTTTCTCAAAACTGGATCAGCATATGTTGCTATATACTTTCCGAGAAAATATGAATATATGTATACACGTAATTAAAAAATAAACCTACCAATAATAAGGAAAGAAATTGAACTCTGGCAAATTCTGAACACTTTTAATCACGTAGATACCAGTTACTACATGTATATGGTAAATTGTTTGTTGCTTCAAGACCCACTAGGAGTATTATATCTACAAGGTAACATGGAGTCCGGATATGGTAATGTAGGAACACGAGTATCCGGAGATCATTAACAACCTTCGGCAACCCTTCTTTTACTTCGATCCGGAAAAGAGGTCAGAGGTAAAGGTGGGTCCCAAGGACACATTCAGTCCATTTGGTCAACGATCCCCGTGTCTTCTAACAAAAATGGGTCCCCATGGACACATTCAGTCCACTCGGTCAAGGATCCCCGTGTCTTCTAACAAAGGAGGGTGCTGTTGCTCAGCATGTTTCAGCAGTGATGTATTATTAATTTGTTATGTAGTAAGTATGCTATCAGAGCATTAGACGAGTGCCGTAATGAAAAAAGGAATAATACTTTGATAAACACTCTGCTATTCTTGGTAGATATAAGTGTAAAAGGTAATAACGAGCACAGTTAGAGCTCCCGCACAGAATGTTAGTGACAAATTAACACTCCCCATTCAGTATGAAGAAATCCGCTAAGTAGCTCATACATTTTTTTTTTACATTTAGCCAATTCATCTGCAATTGAGAAAGCGCACGAATTCGGAAAAGAAATGATCATATTTTCGTCATGATGATTGAAGCTCGTGATTCCTATTGCATTGTACGGCATTATTTGGCGATAACTTCGTGACATCCCATGTAATTAGGAACAATAGTCTGCATTCTACATACTAAATAATTACATCATGCTATTGTAATCTACATATCCTTTATCTTTGGACTTTGACAGCTCAATGTATTGTAGTTAGTGGATTAGTTGATCTAAAGACATTGACAATATTCTCTCAGAGTTGATAACAGATAATGTCCTCCCGTGAAGAATATATCATTTATTTTATTTCAAACGTTTTTCAACAGCCACAAGACAGTCTTAATGCCGATTCTTAACAACTTATATAAATCTTGCTCGTTGTCACAGATCTTGGCGTAAGGGTGTCGTTTGTGTGGGAGGAAACCGGAGTATCCGGAGAAAACCCACGAAGCCAGGTTGGTGACAGCCCCACCAACTCGCGTACCACACCGGGAATCGAACCCTGGTCGCATTGGTGAGCATTGGTCACTAAGTGACGTAAAGTAGTACATTTAGTAAAAGTGGAGGAGCACAACGTCCAACCCTTAATAAATAAATAAATAAATAGGTAAATAAATAAGTATATAAATAAAACCTTGTGATTCTCGATTAAAGAAAAAAGAGGAGTTACTGGCACAAGTCACCATAGAGCTATACAATAAAAGACAAAAAAAGGAAACATTCAACTTTAAATTTTAAACAAGATGTTTCAAAACGCCACGAATGCCCCGCCAGCAGCTATGCACTCCAAGAGCCATAAATTTTGTAAAAAAAAAAAATTTGAAAAGCATTCCCCCTACAATATGCACTTCTGAATATTGTGATCTTTTGTAGCACCAATTAAGTTTCACTGGAATCCTCTCATAGGGAGGAGTTGCGAAGACAAGATGAATATATGAAAAATGCATGGACATCAAAGTCCGATGGGTATAACTCCGTAAAAAATCCTCCTTTTTGTAATCTCCTTTTTGTGTTGATGGCCGGGGTTGGGGAAGGAGTTTTCGTCTGTTTTGGCTTCTTATTGATTGATTGCTTGATTGAATATTGTTTTACTTCACTCCACGATTATTTCACGTATATGGTGACGGCATCTACTAGCGATGAAAGACATTAGAGAAAAGAAAATGCTTCCTCATATTAGGAGGTCACAATGTCATCTTTTCATAAAAGATCATAGTTTAGCCACTGAAACACCCTTTTGTTGTATTCAGTGCAATATCAATTACTGACAGGTAGTTTTCTGTCTCCTCAGTAAGATTGTGTACATCTTACATGGGTGATGAACTGCTGCATGTTGGAAGGTCGTGGTCATAATACAATCTTTTCATAAAGGATCATAGTTTGGCCACTGAGACCCCTTTTGTTGTATTCAGTGCAATATCAATTACTGACAGGTAGTATTCTGTCTCCTGGGTAAGATTGTGTACATCTTACATGGGTGATGGACTGCTGCATGTTGGAAGGTCGAGGTCACAATACAATCTTTTCATAAAGGATCATAGTTTGGCCACTGAGACCCCTTTTGTTGTATTCAGTGCAATGTTAAGAACTGACGGGTAGTTCTCTGTCTCCGTAGTATAATTGTGCACATCTTATTTGGGAGATGAGCTACTGCTTGTTGGAAGGTCGAGGTCACAATGCCATCTTTTCATAAAGGATCATAGTTTGGCCACTAAGGCCCCTTTTTCTTGATATTGAGTGTAATATCAAGAACTGCCATGTAGGTTTCTGTCTCATGGGAATGATTGTGCACATCTTACTTGGGTGATAGACTGCTGCTTGTTGGAAGGTCGAGGTCAGAATGCCATCTTCTCCTTAAGGATGGTAGTTGGGCCACTAGGGTCCCTTTTTCTTGATATTGAGTTAGATATCAAGAACTGACAGGTAGTATTCTGTCTCCTGGGTAAGATTGTGCACATCTTACTTGGGAGATGGACTGCTATTTGTTGGAAGGTCGAGGTCACAATGCCATCTCTTCTAAATGATGGTAGTTAGGCCACTAGGGCCCTTTTTTCTTGATATTGAGTTAGATATCAAGAACTGGCATGTAGTATTTATCTCCTGGGTATGATTGTGCACATCGTACTTGGGTGATGGACTGCTGCTTTTTGGAAGGTCGAGGTCAGAATGCCATATTCTTTTAAGGGATGGTATTTGAGCCATTAGGGCCCCTTTTTCTTGATATTAAGTTAAATATCAAGAACTGACAAGTAGTATTCTTTCTCCTGGGTATGATTGTGCACATCTTACATGGGTGATGGACTGCTGCTTGTTGGAATGTCGAAGTCCCAATGCCATCTTTTCATAAAGCACTGGTGGAATTAGAGGGGGTTGCAGTCCCCTTTGGTCGGGAAATTTTACCAAAATAAAGTCATTTCGACATTTTTAGGGCTGCAAAATACCACCTTTCTAGACCTAATAGTGCAAAATATTAGTCATGGAAGACTGCATCGCCCCTCCTTTTAAAAATTTCTAGATCCGCCTATATAAAGGATGATGGTTTGGCCACTGGGTCCCCTTTTTCTTGTATTCAGTGCAATATTAAGAACTGACAAGTAGTTTTCTGTCTCCTCGGTTTGATTGTGCACATCTAACTTGGGAGATGGGCTGCTGCTTGTTGGAATGTCGAGGTCACAATGCCATTTTTTTTATAAAGGATGATAGTTTGGCCACTAAGACCCCTTTTTATTGTATTCAGTGCAATATCAAGAACTGACAGGTAGTTTTCTGTCTCCTCAGTATAATCGTACACATCATACTTAGGAGATGGGTTGCTTGTCGGAAAATATATATATATATACAATTCAGTCTTTTATTAGAGGCTGATAGATGGGCCTTTAAGGTCCCCATGTCTAGTGTTCAGTGCAATATGAAGAGGTGATAGGTCCTTTGTCGGTTTACTGGGTATGACTGGGCTTTATGTCTGAATGGTGTGCATATGGACTACTGGTCTGAGTAGTATAGATGTTGTATGAATGTTGCTTCTTTACATTGAAATCTTTGTAATATGTTCTACATTTTTAAATTCTTATAGCCTATCAGACTCTGGAGATAGAATGATAATCCCATGGTCAAGTTCACCTTTTCATTAAATACCAAAGATCACGCGGTACTCAGCTGACAAATGAAACCAACAGATCTAACAGGTTGTTTTTTTTTCTCAGTAGCAATATTAATTTTAATTGTATTTCTATTGAAAAGATTTAAACCTGCATTTGCAGACCATGTCATGCAGACAATTGCGTGTATTCATTGCAGGCCATTCCTGGAGTTCACGCTGGAAAATGTCAGCCAGCGATGGTGCAGCCTTGCTTTCCCATATTAATATAAGGGAATGTCAATATCAGCCAGCGATGGTGCAGCCTTGCTTTCCCATATTAATATAAGGGAATGTCAATATCAGCCAGCGATGGTGCAGCCTTGCTTTCCCATATTAATATAAGGGAATGTCAATATCAGCCAGCGATGGTGCTGCCTTGCTTTCCCATATTAATGTAAGGGAATGTCAATGTCTTTCTATGACCGATCATATATTATTTGATGATCTATATACCAGTGGAATGCTTCCATTTATTGCTTTACGTCATATTCTGGATCATTCGGTATTGGCCACTGAAGCCCTTTCTTCTTGTATTCATTGCAACATCTCAGTATGATTGTGCCCATCTTACTTGGGAGATGAGCTGCTACGTGTTGGAAGATCGAGGTCACAATGCCATCTTTTCATAAAACATAATAGTTTGGCCATTAAAGTAACCTTTTCTTGTATTCAGTGCAATATCAAGAACTGACCACAGGTATTCGTAAACAAATCATGTAATAACTTTGAAACGGCCCCTTCGGTTTAGCCTACACTGTATTTTATAGTATAGGCTAAACCGAAGGGGCCGTTTCAAAGTTATTACATGATTTGTTTACGAATACCTGTGGAACTGACAAGTAGTTTTCTGTCTCCTCAGTATGATTGTGCACATCATACTTTTGAACTGGAATTCTTGTCGGAAGATCGAGTTCGAAGTCATAATTCTATCTTTCATTAAAGGGTGATAGATTGGCCTCTAAGACCAATATGTCTTGTATTCATTGCAATATTAAAAAGTGATAGATTGTTGTCTGTCTCCTGGGTATCACTAGGCTTTATGTCTGCATGGTGTGCATATGGATTACTGGCCTGAGTAGTATAGATGTGGTATGGATGTTGCTTTTATATAGTTAAATCTTTGTAACATATTCTACATTAAATTCTTAAATCCTATCAGACTCTGGAGATAGAATAACAATCTCATGGTCAAGGTCACCTTTTTCATTAAAGGCCAAACATCAAGCGGTACTCAACTGACAAATGAAAACAAGAGATCTGACATATTGATTACCCTATTTCCAAGCATTCCAAGTCAGATTTTTTTTCTGTACATTGCAATATTTATTGTTAACTTTATTTCCATGGAAAAGATTTTAACTTATTATTTGCAAACCATGAAATGCAAGTTCTTGATCTAAGACCCTTCCTACATGTACCAAGCATCAGCAGTGTGTCAGGATGCAGACTTATGACAAGATAAGCAAGGTATGAAATAAGTAAAGCATGATTTTGGATTTTCTCTATCATCGTCGATTATTCAATTTAAGTATTTAAAGTCAGAAGATCATGAATTCTGCAAAAGCAGTCTCTTGATGAGTCCTCCATTTTCTTGTATATGATTGAAAATTAAATATTTTTATTATGTTAGAACAAAAGGAGAAAGAAGGAAGTCAAGTGTGTTGTATTACTATGCAGACTGTGGTGGATTTTCTAAAACTGGGTTTGAGTCGTGTAAAGGCAGACCTACTTGACTGATGGCCTGGTAGTTCAGAAGCGATATCAGAAAATGAAGGTAATGACTTTATTCAGATAAAGTGGTGTTGTATGGTGGTTATCACAATTTACCAAATCATTTCATGCTTTTAGCTATTTATATTATGCAATTAATCCTATATAAGGAAAAGAGTGAGAGTTTGATGGAAACCCTTGTGCCATACAAATAGCAAAGATAGGTTTTATTTGAAAAATTTGAAATTGCTTGCTTATGTAAGTTGCATACAGTGTCATAAGCTCTGTCCATCTATGTACTGACTTTCAGGACTAAAATGACTTTTTGATTAATGCTAATTATTCACACTTTGGGTTACCATTGCAGAGTACTAAATATGGATCACAAAAAGACTGCTCTGAGAAAAAAAAAAACTTTCCTTCTGTGTGCAATTGCAGAAGAAAGTGACAGTCACACTCAAGGCAGAGGAGAGATACTTGTGCTTTAAGGGAGAGGACATGGATACTTGTGCTGCAGGCAGAGGACATGGAAAAGTTGTATCAGGAAGTCGAGGACTTGTATACTTGTGTTTAATGTTAATAACATGAATAATTGTGCTTAAGGCAGAGGACATGAATACTTTGCTGGAGGGAAAGGGCATAGATAACAGTGCTGGAGGCAGAGGATACTGAGGAGTTATAGCAGGAAGTTGGGGACATGTATACTTGTACTTGAAGTGAATAACATGGATACCTGTACTTGAGACAAAACACATTGATACTAGTGCTGAAGACAGAGGACATGGATAAGTTGTACCTTCACGCTGAGTACATATATACCTGTACTTCAGGCAAAGAACATGGATACTTGTGCTGGAAATAGAGGACATGGCAAAGTTGTACTTTTAAGCTCAGAATATGGAAAGGTGTGTTAAATGTGTTTATGGTACAAAAATCAAATGATATGGATTTAAATTAAGCTTAGGAAATAAGCACACATTTTTCTGTCACAGACTGCAAAGTTCTGCTGTCAGTAAACTCCAAATGATGTGATGAAATGACGGAAATCAAACATAAAAACAAGCTATAATGTGTGATCATAGTGCATCATTTTTCATTTTTGGGAACTTAAAGGAGAGAACAAATTTTGTGAAGCAATGCATACATTCAAAATATTTCTAAGTAAATGTAATGTAAAATGTTTATTTTGATGGGTCACGATTAGTTTACATGTGAGTGGTAAAGTGGTGTAAAGTACATATACCTATTACTTTTCTTTGTAATTGGTATAACATGGTGTAATTGGATATATGGTAGGTTAATACAGTGAATCAATACTAAACATATCACTCTGTATATACCACATATTCTGTAATAAATGCCCCAAGGGCGTTACATTTTCTGAAAAGGGGTTAATTTTAATAAGTTGTAAAAATCCCTGATAATTCAGAGATACATCCGAGTTTTAAAGTGAAATTGAAACTTAAAGTATGGAAAATTCTAGTTCTGCTGACATTATTATTGAACAATGTGACTAAATGATATGGATTTAGAATTTGTGTTGGACATATCTGAAATAATTGAAGTTTAATGATATTATTAAGAAGTTCTTTTGAAAAGGGTGTTTTTATGTATGGTGAGTAACATTTTTTGTTAAAAATGGAGGGAGGGGTAGGGGGCATTTATTGGAAGGGGGTGTTTATTACAGAATAAACGATAAATATCATATATTGAAAGGAAGCAGAGTTGGTGTAGTGATTAAGCGTTTAGGTGGTTATGCAAATGACCTGGATTCAATTCCCAAATTGCACCACTATGTTTAAGAGGTTCGTTATCGCTTTCAGGTAACAGTATTACTGACAATATATTGTTGAAAGTGATGTAATATACAAAAGAATCAACCATATATTGAAAATGTTACTGAGCTTGTAGGATTTGAAAAATTATGATCCTTTGAAAAATATTACTATATTGAATCTTGTATATGTATTTTAAATAAAAAATAAAATGAAAAATTGTTCGGTAAAAACTGCGGTCCATATCCCTCACTGCTTCGGGTGGATCTATTGCCAAGATGCGAGTTTCTGTCCAATGCATCAGGCAGATGCCTTCACCATAATACTTGATATAATTGTTGAGTAATGTAAAACAATACATGAATAATCAATCTTTGCAGATCTTACATGTATATTGATCAATTTAAAGGGTCATGTTCTGTGACCTTTATTAACATTTCCATGCAAAACTAATATAAAATCTGCATTACAAATTAATATGCTGAAAGCAACCATTTTTCTCAACTGGTACTTGTATATCCCCGCAACAAAGCAGGCTGGGCATATTGGAAAAACCTTGTCCATCTGTCTGACGTACGCAGACAAATCCATGTCTGTGGGTTTTTTTTTCATTTACTTTTCCATAGACGCATTGAAATTTAGATTTGATTTTATAACTTCTTAAATGTGTGCACCTCCCATGTCATCTGTTTTAACAACTTTTGCCATTTTTGTGACTTTATTCTCTAGATATACAACCATGTCCAGAGATTTTCTCATTTACCTTTCTATAGATGCCATTGAAATTCTAGATTTAGCTTCAATAACACATAAGAATATGCATCTCTCATTTTCATCTCTTTGAAGCCATGTTTCAACATGTTTTTATTTTTTGGAGGGGGAGGGGTGGGTGTTTTTCCACTTTTTGGACTTTTATTCTAGTAACAGCGTTGTCTGGACTGGTACGATTCTATGCAACTCAGCATCAAATATCAAGCATTATAACATTAAGCCAACGATTGGCAATAAAAACTTACCTTATATCTTTCGTCTGGATGCTCTGTAGGCTTCCTGTATCAAATTTGCCAGTTTGTTTATATGAAATCTGAATCATTCACACGTAGCCTAATTGCATGTTGTGTGGATAACTAAAACTATATATAAACAAACCGACAAATTTGACATGGATTGAGGGAAAAATGGGTGCAGAGCCTTTAGATGACAGATCTGGGGTTAGTTCTTATTGCCGATCGTTTGCTTAATGTTTATATATGTTTGATGTTTGCTCCATTTGATGTCAAAACGCATAGAATCGTGCAGGTCATTCTGATAAAATATTCCCAGTTTCCTAACAATGCATTTACCTCATTCATTTGTAATCCACCATGGTGATCACCCGATATTCCGAAGGTCCAATAGTCTGAAGGTCCAACAGTCCAAAGACACAATAGTCTGAGGGTCCGATATTTCAAGAGCCTGATAGTCCTAAGTCCCTATAGTCCGACACCCCTGCAGTTCAACAGTGCAAAGGCCCAACAGTCTGATGATCTAATAGTTTGAAGACCCAATACTCCGAAGGTCTTTTAGTCCAAAGGCCCGAAACTCCTAGGGTCTGATAGTATGAAGATTTAAAGACCTGATCGATCGAAGACCCAAAAGCCCGAAGGTCCAGTAAATCATAGGTCCAATTGCCCAAAGGCCTTATAGTCCAAAAGATATGTTATATTATAAGCAAAATAAATCTAAACTGCCATTATCCTAAATATCATAAATCAAAGTCTCTTAACTTCTTAAAGACAGGACAGATTTTTTTCAGTATTGAAAGGGCTCTTCCTCTATGTCATTTAAGCATTCTGCATAAGTTTCATGAAAAACCACTTAAGTTTATTAAAGTTATCGCATCAAATAGTGGATGGACAGACAGACAGTCAGACGAACAGACAGACATCGCCATACCATAATACATCCTGTCTATGAGGAGTGTATAAAAAATGAGAATATTTTGAAAATTCTATTTAATCAAAATACTCCAAATGTTCACTTAGCTGAATTTGTCTTATATTGGACTGTCATACTTGCTGTGTACTTTCTTATGTTCACATAAGACATTTCCTATATAATTATTTGACAGATGGAGAATGAGGTTTAAATGTATTTTGTAAAACAACAGAAATAAACCTGTTTTTGCCAACAAATCTCAAAAAGTTGCAATTATTCGGATATTTCTATTGACAATTGAAACAACTTAGTCGTTACTGAATGTAACTTTTACAATTCAAATAGGAATTATCTGTTCATTTCAGCCAAGATTTAATATGCAAAGCACTTCTCCCAATATAAAATTTATCAAAATAGAATACTACTTTTAAATAAACAGACGTAATACAAATTAGGGAGACATCGTCTAAACTATACTGCCTTGATTCAAATTAGAATAAAAATTTTGCCATTAATTTATTTTTCATTACATGTATAAAATAAGTTAATCACCAAATATAGCAGAATGCTGTTGTCATTTCTAGGAGATATAGCATTTTGAAAATCATTTCTCCTTCAGAGTTATCCTTCTTAGTCATATTAATTTCCCTATCAAATTTTATATTGTTTTTAATTCTTACAAATGTGGTATAATTATTTATGACTAGATATATCTGGTTAAAATGTATAGGTGTCTTGGCAATAAGTTCAAATATATGAAAATAATTGCAAAATTTTAAGGCGCATCACTTTGGTGGCAAGAACAGTACATTAAGATTTTCAGGAATACATTGTAATGAGGCAGGCAGTCCACAATTTCTGATATATCAACATGCGTTGAGATGTGATACAAAAAACAGCAGTAAAACATTGATGTAATTTTGAGTTAGGAGATTATTTATTTCGGTGAAATAGTTTTAGTACACAGAATTCTTGAGTTTGGAGTTCTGACATACGGCTTTGGCCGCCACTTTCCTCCCAGTTGATGTTGTCAGGTCACAGATGTGAAGGATCTGCTGATTGCTGAACACACTGGGTACACTCTTCATTATTGTGGATACCTGCAGAGATAACATAATTCTAAACATCCTTCAAAATAAAACTCTATGTAATACATGTATAACCTTATCTCAAATGCATAAACATGAAATCAAAATCTATATCAGTTTTAACCTGGAAAATTTTGAACACACAAAAAAGCAAAACATTACAAATATTAATAACAATACTGATAATAAAAAAAAAATAATAATAATAACAATCATCATCATCCTCAGAATAGGATTACTGGTGTGGTTTGATTTGGTTTACTTAAATAAACTTTAACAATTTGTAAGTAGTTGGGTCTTTTTGTTATTTCTCTGACGTCAAATACATATTTTGCTGAAGATAGATTTAGTTTGCAAGGGCTTACTAAATACTAAGCTTTTTCTTATAAACACTGTTTGGTACTATGCCAACATAAAACAAGAAAGTATTTCTCTATAAAGTACACTAATTATCAGGATCTTAAACCATGCACATATACTCAATTTACCAACCCCAATCATTAGCAGCAAACATGATTTAACACTACCAAGAATACCAATCTACACGTATCACTGATATGAAATCTACTTACTACCTATTTAAATACCAATACTTATTTACATTAACATGACATGATAGATTTGTGGGGGTTTTTTTTGTCCTTTTCATCAACTCTTATTGTATCTTGGTATGTTTATTTCCTTTTTCTTGTCTTTAATAATTACATTCTTTGTCGATGTTTCCTTGTTTTGTATATACATGTATAGTACATTCTCATTCAATAGGTTTTGTTTGACTGTGTTTTTCTTTCATTTCGGTATAGAATAGGAGAGTATTCAAACATATTGATATAATGTAAGTTACATCAACTGACTTATTGATACTGGAATTCTAATCCATACCATTCCTACTTACCATTTGCGGAGGCATAAATTGAAGTATATAGCGGGAGTATTGGCTACCACATTTCAGTGTCTCATTGATAAAGCTTATTATAAAACTGATCCTGGGGCAAACTTTACTCTCTTGACAAATTGCATTCATTAAACGCATCAGATTAGCTGTAAAATAGAACATAATCATATTCATCCAAAGCATTATATTAGCTGTAAAATACAATATAATCATATATATTCATCCAAAGCATTAATTAGCTGTAGAACAGAATATAATCATATTTATCAAAACCATCAGATAGCTGTAAAATAGAACATAATCAAAACCATCAGATAGCTGTAAAATAGAACATAATCAAAACCATCAGATAGCTGTAAAATAGAACATAATCAAAACCATCAGATAGCTGTAAAATAGAACATAATCAAAACCATCAGATAGCTGTAAAACAGAACATAATCAAAACCATCAGATAGCTGTAAAATAGAACATAATCAAAACCATCAGATAGCTGTAAAATAGAACATAATCAAAACCATCAGATAGCTGTAAAATAGAACATATCCAAAACCATCAGATAGCTGTAAAACAGTACATAATCAAAACCATCAGATAGCTGTAAAATAGGACATAATCAAAACTATCAGATAGCTGTAAAATAGAACATAATCAAAACCATCAGATAGCTGTAAAATAGAACATAATCAAAACCATCAGATAGCTGTAAAATAGAACATAATCAAAACCATCAGATAGCTGTAAAATAGAACATAATCAAAACCATCAGAAAGCTGTAAAATAGAACATAATTATATTCATCAAAACCATCAGATAGCTGTAAAATAGAACACAGATTCTGTATCAAGTGTACCATACTCAATTAAATCGTAGAATTTTATGAATTATAAATAACTCTGTACAACCTTTCATTAAAACCAAAGCACAACAAAGTCTCAACATGCCGGTACTGTAAAAATGCACATGTAAACAATTGTATCACTATACCCTGATTAAATTGTCATTAGTTTCTTACTGCCATACTATTTGTTTCTTACTGCCATACTGTTTGTTTCTTACAATTGTTTCTTACTGCCATACTGTTTGTTTCTTACTGTTTGTTTCTTACTGCCATACCATTTATTTCTTACTGTCATACTATGTGTTTCTTACTGCCATACTATTTGTTTCTTACTGCCATACTGTTTGTTTCTTACAATTGTTTCTTACTGCCATACTGTTTGTTTCTTACTGCCATACTGTTTGTTTCTTACTGCCATACCATTTATTTCTTACTGTCATACTATGTGTTTTTTACTGCCATACCGTTTGTTTCTTACTGCCATACCATTTGTTTTGTTCTGTCATGCTATGTGTTTCTCACTGTCATACTCTTCGTTTCTTACTGCCACATCCTTTGTTTTTGTATGACGTCACATAAAAACATTTTCACTTACTTTGTGACAGCATCCACATATTGCATTGCATAGAAATTACCACCTATGCAATGGACCAACTCAAAGCCATGAGGGAACTTTTACATGCCAACATATATTGTGACATGGGACACTGGTTTTTTGCTATCAAATCTGAAGGACAGGACAGCGACAATCTGATAGTGGGACTTAAATCCATAATGACCTCACAACCCCTAGTCGAGAACACTACTTACTGAGCTACACTAAAATATTGAGCAGCACTGAAATATTCCTGACAAGAAGCAGTAATTCTACATTCTATAAAACCCAATGCTGAATCTGTCAGATGCTTTGCTAGTGGCCGAGTGGTCCAAGGTTGGAGTCCTACTGGTGGCTTGGTGCTGTCGGGTCTGAGTGGTCCCAGGTTGGAGTTCCACCAGTGGCTTGGTGGTGTTGGGTCTGAGTGGTCCCAGGTTAGAGTCCCACTGGTGGCTTGGTGGTGTCAAGTCTGAGTGGTCCCAGGTTGGAGTCCCACCGATGGCTTGGTGGTGTCGGATCTGAGTGGTCCAAGGTTGGAGCCACTGGTGGCTTGGTGATGTCAGGTCTGAGTGGTCCCAGGTAAGAGTCCTACTGGTGGCTTGGTGGTGTGGGGTCTGAGTGGTACCAAGTTGGAGTTCCACTGGTGGCTTGGTGCTGTCAGGTCTGAGTGGTTCCAGGTTAGAGTCCCACTGGTGGCTTGGTGGTGTCAAGCTTGAGTGGTCCCAGGTTCAAATCCCACCGGTGGCTTGGTGGTGTGAAGTCTGAGTGATCCCAGGTTGGAGTCCCACCGATGGCTTGGTGGTGTCGGATCTGAGTGGTCACAGGTTGGAGTCCCACCAGCGGCTTGGTAGTGTCGGGTTTGAGTGGTCCCTGGTTGAAGTCCCACTGTTGGATTGATGGTGTTGAATCTAAGTGGTCCAAGGTTGGAGTCCCACCAATAGCTTGGTGATGTTCAGTCTGGGTGGTCCAGGTTGGAATCCCACTGATGGCTTAGTGGTGTCAGGTTTGAGTGGTCCCAGGTTCAAATCCCACCAGTGAATAGGTGGTGTCAGGTCTGAGTGGTCCCATGTTTGAATCCCAAAAGTGGCAGGTCTATTGGTTAAGACTGTAAAAACCAAAGTGTCATGCCCACAGAAGACATGGCAGGTAAAAGATCCCTCACTGAAACAGGTGGGTCCATTGTAAATGTCAAAATTTTTGTGCATGGCATCTGCCTGCATCACCATATGAGTGCAATAATCTTGGCGTGAACAAGAATCAAACAAGAATTAGACAAAACTTTGCAAGACATAATGCTTTGTTCAATGGGTCTTTAGTCATAAAGATATATTACCTAATGCTTTGTTCAACGGGTCTTTAGTATCAAACGTTGGAGAGGCTTCACCGTCTTCTTTTGTTGTCAGGAGTTCAGCTGTAGATGAAAATACATCAACAAGAGCATTCAAACCTATATATATATCTTGTATTTACAATGAAAATTCATGATCTCAAACTCAAGCTAAAGCTAAACTATAAAAGGAAATTAGAATATGTAAATGTATGGTTTTGTAGTTGAGTTGAGGAAGTTTAGAACAGAATCATTTTTAGAAAGAACCGGTAAAAATGGATTTATTTTGATACATAATAAAGGTAATTTTACCAAAGTTGAATCCTTCTGAATCCAGTGTTAGCTGAGGTTCTATTGAGGAAGATTTACTTCGCTTCACTGGTCTACTTTCACTTTCATCCATGTCCTGTTATCAAATTGTGATACATTTACAAACTTGCATAATGTTAAAGTCCCAAATTGTATACTAAAGTTTGACAAAATTGTTTTTGCTTACTTAAATAACAGCTAGTCTAATTAATATATGCCGGACCTGAGAAGAAAGAATTTGTTCAACATCATACTAATTTTTCAGGTAAGGACAAACTGTTGTGTGGAATGTAAACTCTAACCTTTTCTTGTCCTAAACAGAAACTTAAAAGATCAACAGTAAATTGAACATTGGAGGTATTGACTTAAGCCAAAAATATTGACATATTCTCATGTTCAACTGTGTGGTATACCATATACAGGACATTTCAATAAATGTGGTTGCCTGCCCTTGATAAGAACTCTCGTTTTCTGCACGTCAAAGTGAAGGATATAAGGTAATTGTTACATGACTGATCATATCACACATGGTCAAGAGATCATAGGATTGAGAAAAGTAAATCAGATGAGCAGTCATTGTACAACTTCCATATCACTCCTATTCCACTTTCGGAACTACCTTCATGAACAAGAGCAGAAATGGTCTATACTAAAATATGATTGATTGATTGATTTTTGTTTAATATCACACCACGAATATTTCACGTATATGGTGACAGCATCTGCCTGATGCGGGGCATACAAATTTTGACCTTTGCAACAGACCCACCGAAAGCAGTGAGGGATCTTTAACGTGCCATGCATACCACAACACGGGGCCTCGGTTTTTACTGTCTCGTTCGAAAGACAGGACACATGCATGACCAGAGCGGGACTCGAACCCCGGCCTCCCGATCAGGAGACGAGGGTGATGACTCACAATAATCTTATCAAAAGTACTATATTTAGAATCTCCTTTGAAATCTGAGGTGTAATCTCAAAGTAGAGATAACACAAACAAAAACATTTAACACACGAAGCAGATACTACTAAACTGTCAGTAAGATAACAAGACTTGTGAGTGAACGATGGCAAGTTTGATTCTCGATTAACCACTTGGCACCTGTACATATTTAACAATGAGTAATTGTCAGGAACTGTGCCAATAATCTGTAAAGTAATTCTGAGGTCTCTGGACCATGTCATTATATTGCTAAAACCCTACCGACTTCAAAGCATTATATACATTTAAATGTAAAACATTTACTGCCAATAACTGCTATGATACATTTGCCGGTTTTAAATCTCCTAGTTTTAATTCCTATTAAGCATGCAAAAAATAACTGACCTCTAGATCAACTTCTTTGCGAGATCTTTTCCTGCCTCTTCTTAGATGTGGAATGCTGTCTAGTTTGTAATAATGAAGAACATTACAAAAGCAGTGCATGGTCACATTTGACCATTTCAAAAAAATAACCAATTAGCAAAACTTATCAATTTATTTCAACTTCTTGTTGGTAACATATCATACACCATATCATCAAATAAATGAATTGTTTCTTAAGGTTAGCTTCTATCCAAGATAAATCAGGACAGCATTAATTTGTCTTGTGTACAGCTGAGTCATATGGACAACATGCAGAATGTAGTATTAGTGTGAAACAAGTTGTGTTACAAATACCGTAGCTAATGTATAATCTCTAAAAATCTGGATGTCTACAGAATGTGTACCTGTCATGTGTCAAGTTATTTACAACAGCTTGTATACACATATTTCCAAATAGAAATTGGTAAGGAATTGAATTTAAAGAGGACTATATGCTTTAATCAGAAAATGACTCTTTTCTTATGTGTCTCATGAATTTTACACTGAACATTTCCTAATTCAGCTTGATTGCTACACAAGCCAACAAAGTGGTCAAATGTGTAATCATGAGGGCATGGTCTTGTGCTTTTGGATATGACAAAGCAAATTCAGATTATATTTACTTAAATTGTTTGCCACAATGATGGACAAAGTGGAGAATAATGTGTGCAGATAATTGAAATTTAGCATCAGCAAGAATAATTCTATATGCATCTATTTATAATTCATTATTTGAGTAAATGTAGATACTGTTTCGAAATACAAAATTTTTTTCTTCCTTCATATTTCCACGTTTCCTCCCCCCTCCTTTTCACCTTTTGATTGCTAATTCATTTTTATAATTTGAGGTATCTTTAATTTCTTGAACAGCATTATTTTATACAGATTTCTATAATTAAATTACATCATTTACTCAATTGGCATAAAAGTGTTATTATGGAATGGAGATCTGTCCTGCAGACCTGCTACTCTGATTTCAGTCATCTAAAGAAGCTAGCAAAGTGTATTTACATCTGTGGAGAGGGAGACTATAGGAAAAGCAGCAAATAAACATGGGAACTGTAGAAATCTATACATCATTAAATCACAGCATTTTGCTATCTTATCTTTTAAAACTTCAGACACCATTTTCCTTTCTTTGTAAACTGTTTGGGTACATTATTTTACTTACATTCTTAAAAAAAATCTAATGCTGGATACATTCATGATGGGAAACGCATTTAAATGAAATAAACCTGATATATTAGGATTTCACCATAACCAAGGATAGGACTTTGTTCCTATACATCAAAATAAAATTCCCTTTACCAACTCACCATCACTGTAAGCTTGTCTCTGTAATTCTGTATGTAGAGAATGGCCTTTAATACTCCTTTACCATGTTCATAAAGATAGAGACACAAGAAAGTACACTTAATATCAGACAACACTTCTATATTTAGATGATCAATAGGTACACAGAGAAGTAAGGGTGTAGAGTTCTACCTTTTTCAGCAATCCTTGCCGTCTGTGCTGCAGTGATCAAGGCCACACTCAGTTTGGCCAGTATATAACCCTTAGGGTCTGTCAGAAGATGATTATATTCTGTCGTCTGGAGGAACTTCGGCAGAGTATGAAACATCAGACTGAGAGCAATATGCTCAGTATCTATGTGGAAAATGGCAAAAACTAAACTCAAAGCCTTGGTCAAGTCCTCTACTCTGTTACTCTCCAGCATAACCTGTTGAGAAAACAATTTTTGCATTTGTTAATGTTTACTGATAATCCAGAGTTTTACAGTATTACTCACTTCGAGATACAACACCAGGTATTTAAAAAACTATATTTAAAACTATAACAATTCTGACAGTTATTAAAATCGTATTCTGAATCAAAAAAGTAAATTGAGAAAACTTACAAATGACACATTATGAAAAACAGTTTGAAGGAATGCTAAATAAGGTAATCAGAAAACAACCAAAAATGTGCAAATTCAGTTTTTCAATTTGAGAAAAAAAGAAATCAAATGTATGCAATTTTCCCTTCAAAACTGACCTAAAACCAAAAATAATGCTATTGGGTGCATTACATGGCCGCTTCAGACACCAAGTGTACAGACCCTAAATGCAGAACTACGACTCCTTCTCTGCCATATACCATTATTAGATAAGCTACATCTATAACTAGAAAGAGTAGCGCACAAAAGTATTTTCACCCCATCCAATTGCCTAACGCCCTGGGCACAGACCTCTTAAGGAAACACAGGTACATAACAGCAAGTGATATCCTTTTAATTGCCACCATCGTATCATTTGTAATTAAGAAGAAATAAAGAAGAGCAGACAGGACTTTTTTACCCCACAGATTTGTCCCTATCCAAATAACAGATCGCAAGTTTGAAATGCAGGTGCATCCGACAACTGACTTCTCTCATAAACAATTATCACATTATTTGTCAGAGAGAAAGTATTGACTAGTTTACATGTATAACCGGATGGCTCGTACATGTCAACATGATACCATATCATATTCCACATCATATGTGGACATACTGAATGTCTAAAATTTCCCTATTCTTATTTTCATATTCTACAGCCTGTAATGAGAAGAATTTAGCTACATTTAGTCCTATGCCTCAAAACCTATCTCTAAACACATCCAGTAAAGGAAGCATGAAATGAGTACTGCATTTCTTCAGTATTTCATAAGAATTTCTTTATTCTAGTGAAGAAGATAATATAAGAAAATCTAATAGTTTAAATGTCATTCAGTTTGTAGCATATTCCTTTTTCTTCAATATTATACATAAGTTTTTCATATTTCACATGATATAAGGGGCAAAATGTCAGACAAACTTTTTTTCCCGGAAATTTTTATTATGATATCAAATCTTAGATAGTTACATCACAATAGAATGACAGAACTTTCAGCACCAAAACATTATATGTCAGGCATGACATGATTTAATGACAGATGAAATTAATATGAAAAAGGTCTACTGTCATTCCAATTTTAATATGAAAGAAATTTACTACAAAGTCATGTACCATTTTAGATGATGTAATTTTGATCATATAATCTTCTAATCATTATGCTAGAAACTATATAAGCTAACTTTAAAGTCTGATTCACTCGGTTGTTTTATTCGAAAGTGATCTTTTATTGAAAGTTAGAGAATTAAATTCTTTGAAATTCTTTTGAAATTCTAAGTGAAATATTTGTTTGTTATATCAACACATAAAATAGGAGTGTTGAAGGTACATATGTTGTCTGCCGTCCATTTTCAACAGTGTGACTCCCACCAAAACTGTGACTTCTATCAGACAAACGGAGAGTTAACCATGTATGTCGCATTGCTTGTGAGTGACACAATGAAAGACTGAAGCATAAAAAAAACAAAAATACTCATTTTGGGCATCATATAGTTTGTACATGTGTACTTCAGTTCTTATAGTTCAGTAATGTTCTATATGGATGACAACAGGGAAACTAACGATAAAAGTGTGAGAACAATAGGTTACTTAAGTCTACTGTTACTCTCCAAACATCACACAATCTACAGTTTTCTACCTTGACTGCCTTCTCACAGAACCAATCAGATCCACATAGGTTTACTAGCTGCTCCAAGGTGTGCAGATTATGGATTTCTACCCATCCTTTATGGAACACAGACTTCAAGCAATCCTTCATGATCTCCCCAGGTAGTTTGTTAGTCGATACATACTGATTTGAAGTGTCTCTCAGATTGGCCGGCATTATGTCATTAGAAAGTTTACGCAGGACATTTCCCATTAAATGATATCTGTAAGGAAATGTGTATTTTGAATATAGAATACACTTTGAAAACCATTGTGTAAAAGAGCTATGAAAATATAAAATAAATATGAATAGTAATATTGATAAGATGAACGTCATTTCAAATACAAATACAAATACATACACAACACTTTCAGATCATACGTAGATTGATTGATTGATTGATTGATTATAGTTTTACATCAGTCAACGATTATTTCACATATATAGTGACAGCATCTGCTTGATGCATTGCATATAAATTTAGACCTTTGCAACGGACCCATCCGAAGTAGTGAGGGATGTTTTACATGCCACGCCTACCGTGACACGGGACCTCTGTTTTTATTATCTCTTCCGAAAGACAATCACCGGTGTGCCAAGGGCAGGAGTCGAACCCAAGACCTCTCGATCACGAGCCAAGCACCTTATCCACTAGGCAACACCGGCTTATCATAAGTAGAAGGTAAGTGTAAAATCATATGGATCTACAAATACACTGTAACTAGATATGAAGTAGTTCTGCTTGGAAACTTCTAAAAGTGTATTTCTTTTGTTTTATTGGAGTTTCATACCATGTTTAAGGATTTTGTGTCAGAAAACAACAGAACCTTTTTTTAAAAGTACACTTCTCTTAGAAACTATTTACACAACTACTTCTATATGTACAGGCCTGAGTCTGACACTTGCCCTTGATTTGTGCTATGGTCAATGTGACGGTCAAGCTCTAACATACCAAACATGATTCTGACCACTTGACTTCATGATCTATTTAATACATATGTGAATAAAATTTCTAACGGGTCTGTTTAGCAGATCTGATCTGACATCTAATTTGTACTTATCACCTTAGGACCATCACAAAACAATCTCATTCTGCCACAAATAAAAGGATACTGCAGTGCAATTAACCATGACATGGTTGCTTGATCGGGAACTTACATTGTTTTTCAACAATATTTCAATCACATAACAACACAGGAGCAGGAAGTAACCAAATTCTTAGTGGCATAAACCACAAATAGAACCTAGACTGCCTGTAATAAAGCCAAGTGTTGAACCACTAAACCAAAACTTTCAAAGTTGACATTACCTCTCATTATAAAAGATATCTGCCTCTGGGTTATGGACCTTGGATTGCAGATATTGTACCATCTGTATGGGTTTCTCTCTGGCCTCCTCGCCTACCGTATTCATATAGCTACATAACCAGGCCGCCATTATAACCGGTACACAACACATCTTGGTCTTACACCGCTCCAATAATAGCTACAACCAAAACGAAGAATTTTTATCACAAATCGTTCTTTATATTACCTGTACTTTTGTTTTTGGACAAAAATATGTATATTTCTTTTCCACGATTTCATCTTCAGAAAGTATATGTAAACTAGGTGTGATCAAAGTCAACGATATCCATGTTGTAATCTATAAACTGATGTAAACTTTTTAATGTGCTTTGCTGGGAAAGCTTATGTGATATCCAGAGATTTATTGTTTTACATGGAAAAAAACTTTTGTTCCATACATAATGGGTAATAACACTTTTGCTGCTTAATGCCAACTATCGCCTTTGCAGGTCTGATCCACACCACCAGGATCTTGGGTAAAACAGTACTTTTCAGGACAAAATTTGTTCTTTTATGCTCAAATAATTTTCACAACCTAATTTACAAACATAATCAGTACTCTAGGCTTTGAAGATTGAGATAAGTTTGCTTGTATTTTTCCTGATAAAAAAAATTCTATGTGTAAGTCAAAAACACAGCAAAGGACATTTTTTTACATATTTGCATTGATGGATAAGAAAATAACAAACCATAAAATTGTCAGCATTTAAGGGATTGTGTTCCCAAGCAAATAGGATCTCCTGTGTAACCTGAGGAAATGTGATACACAGATCATGCCAGCGAGTCAATCTGTCAAGAAACAAGAGGAAAAATTATGCGTATAGTATAGCACTGCAGAAAGAAAATAGTGATTAACTGTATATGAATTTTTAAAAATTCATATATATTTATACTACATAAAAATGTAAAATAAATACATGTAGTTGCTTTGAGACATAATCAATCCATACATCCAGATGGACTGATGGATGGACAAACAGAAAAAAAAAATAGACAATGAGCATATGTACAGAGACTTCTCTTAGAATTAAACTAAAAAGGAAAGTCTGATATCAGAACAACTGACACTATAAAAACATATTTAAATAAAGTTTGGTTATCATTCATTTGAAACATAATCAGTTAGATATAAAACAAATTTTGTACAAAATCTGGTTTTATTTTCTATTAAGTTTCAAAGTAATCATACTGTAATAAGATGACACTCTATAAACAAGAGGCCCAAGTAGGCCTATATTGCTCACCTGAGTGCCTAGATTATCAGTCATGCAGGAAGGAATAAGTTATTTATTTTTGCATTACTGTGACTAAATCAACACAAATGTTGAAAATATGTCAAATTTTATTTCAGACCAGAATAAAAAACAACAACACTTCTTTGTGCATCCATTCAGGTGATTATGATATTAAGCATTTGCTTTGTCTCTGCAAGATGTGATTCAGGGCAACAAGTTAGTCATTTTCTTTAGGTGGGGCCTTTTGTTGACAGAAGTCTGGGTCATGAACAACAACTGTTTCAAATATTGTCCAGATCCAACTGAAAATGGCCTAATTTCATATGATGAGTGTTGAGAAACATCTAAAAACTTATTTAGATGTGTAAAGAAATGAAAAAAAAAAATTTCGACCGCAGCTAGATTTGAACTGCTACTCTCCATATTTCAAATATGAAGTGGTATGGGTCAATTTCAGAATATGTCCTTATTTAACTTGTAATTTTTCAAGAAATCATATGGAAACAAGGGAACATTTTGATGCTTTATTTGAAACATGAAACCTTGAAAATACATAAAAACATCAATAGAACATCAACAAATGAACTGTGAATGATAAAATTACTAACAATATGTCTGCAGCTATCAGCTGCTAGTCCATGTTGTTACCAGATATCAAAATAGTCAAAAACTTACAAAATTTCTAAAAAGACGATTATTTTGTCAAATAATGATTAAAGATGTTAAACTCTTTCAATACATACATGTTTTATCAAATCAAAGTTTCAGTTTTTGAAATTAATTTAGCATTATGAAAAGAAAGTAACGCAAAGGATGTAAATAGTTACAACAAGGACATTACTGAATGACAATGTGAAATTTATGATTATGACTTTAATTTGTATTACTCATTCAATAAAAGATAAAAAAAACTGTTTTCAAATAAATCATTTGGTATATTTTGTTTTGCATTAAAAACTTAGAAAAAGTCTCAGAGTGTACCTAAAATAATGAAATAGTAACACTTAGGACCTAAAGGTAACACCATTGATATTCGAGTGTTGAAATCAAGATTTATATGGCAATATGCTTTACTTTGATACGAAACAATATATTAATGTATAATATATATAATTATTTGGAAGTATTTTAGTATCTTATTATTCAAGTTATCCAAGTCTATGAATTGATTTGTTTTTGGCGTTACCAAGATCATCTGTTGAGTTGCTTTTTCCATGGCAACACCAGGGAAAGTAACACCAGGGATGTATTCAAGGAAATTTTAATTGTTTTGATAAATGAGTGCTCCCAGAAAACAAAATGGATGCCTCCTTTGTGTAGTAATGTAAAGTGAAAAAAACATGAAAAACAAACAAAATAATTTATACATATTTCTTGATTTGTGTAACAACATAGACATGTTGTAAATATACGGTGGCAACTATGCTCACCTTTGGATGGATATCTTTTAAAAATCTCATTAAATGCTTTGTTTCTTACTTGGCATCATTTTGGCGGGAAATGAGGTTGAGGGAGAAGTCAGTTACATATACATCATTCAAAAGGAAAAACTCGTACACATTACATTTGTGTTAAGGTAACAACAAGGATGCGGCGAAATGAGACAAAACTTTATGGTTTATTATTTTCTTTGTTATACACTACTTGACATGTCTTATGTTGTTTTGACATACATTTTGTTACCAGCAAGAATGTTTACCTGAAAATCCACAAATTTTTACATAATTTGTTACAATTTTAAAGTCTAAAAGGTGACAAATTTGCTCTCAGTGGCAAAAAGACACGTAACAAAAGGGACATTTGGCTACTTTGAGAAGCTATATATTTTTTTAAAAAATGTATTGATGCCACTTAAGCAACTAATTGTGTTCTCCTCCTCTTCATCATTCAAACAAAGTATGTTAGTTGATTGAAATAACAGTATTTTAAGCACACAAACCAAATGACACAAATACAGACAAAATCTGAAAATGACCCATATATGTACCATTGTGATACCTATTTTTAGACATGGTGGCACCATCTGTTGACCAATTTGGATGAAATGTACAAAATTGATAGAGGACCTATAGTACTTCATGTATACCATGTTTCATCTTTCATGTGGTATAAAAGCAGAAGTTAACAAGAGCAACGCCTAGCGTGGCATAATACACCCGTCACTTATTTCGTACAGGATCAATTCACATTTGGCATGATTTTCATGAAAAACATCTGACGTTCACTGAAATTAATTGCATTTCATAGCATTTTATCATAGGAATAAGTCCAAGGGCAATAACTCCTGCAGAAATGGTCCTATCCAACCTATCTTGGAACTTGACCTGCAAAAAAAAACTTGAAATTTTTTAGTACAAGCCCCCCCCCCCCTCCTAAAATTATAAATTTCTCAAAAATGAAGAAAAAGATATCAATACCTGTAAAATATGTGGAAGTTGGTACATTTTACTTGTTTCATGGTAGATTTCATAATGTTTTTACAAAAATTAGATTTTTAATGAATTTTCAAAACAAAATCTTGAAATATATAAGTCCAAGGGCCATAAATCCGTCAAAAGTAAGTCAATCGTAAGAAAACTCGAACTGGTACTGACGCCGCTTGGATTAAAGCTATATACCAAATTTCAACTCAATATCTTGAAAGACGGCAAAAACAAGTCCGGAAAACATGACCTAGGACATATGGTCACCCCCCCCCCCCTCCCCTAAAATTATAAATTTCTCAAAAATGAAGAAAAAGATATCAAAACCCGTAACATATGTGATAGTTGGTACACTTTACATGTTTCATGACAAATTTCATAATGTTTTGACAAGAAATAGATATCTTGACGGCAAAAAAAAAGTCTGGAAAACATGACCCCGGACGGACGGACAGCGCCATAACATAATACGTCCCGTCTAATGACGGGCGTATAAAAATGTAAAGAACTGTCCCTACACACCCTCATTTGGAAGTCTTAAAAAATTCATAGAAAATCCAAAAATTGAGATACTGACAATTCTTTCAAAATAACATTCCTTACCATAATTATAATCAAAATAGTCCATAAGAAATCATCATTATCAATTAACTAGGAAATATGACACTTTTCTGCATTGAAATCTCTAAGTCCAAAAACATGTCGAAAAAATTTCTAAAATTTTATCAACCCTCTAGATCATTTCTATACATTCTGTTTGCCTCTGTATACAGCCAGTATGAAGAAGATTGTCAAAGGAGGGTACTCTTTTGTTACCTACTTTTGACTGTGGTGGCGCCACCTGTAACGAGGTCTGGACGAAAATGACAGAATTGGAAAGGTATCATAAGTGATTTATTTCTACTAAGATTTATTAAAATCCTTCAAACAGTTTTGCAGAAAAAGTTGGAAATAAGACAAAATGGCCAACCCCATCCCACTCCCCCCCCCCCTTTTTTTTGGGAAGTCATAAAAAATTCCAAAAAAATCCAAAAATTGAGATATTGACAAAATTCTTTCACAATAATATTTCTTACCATAATTATGATCAAAATAGTCCATAGGAAATCATCATTATTAATTAAGTGAAAAACATGACACTTTTCTGCATTGAAATTGCTAAGTCCAAAAAAATGTTGAAAAATCGTCAAAAATTTGATTTTGAACAGAACCAAAAATAACAACACTTCTTCACACATCCCTCTAGATCATTCCTATGCATTCGGTTTGTCTCTGTATACCCCTGGTCTGAAGAAGAAGTTTGTTAAAGGAGGGTACCCTCTGTGACCTACTTTTGCCTGTGGTGCCGCCCCTTGTTGACGGATCTGGACAAAAAACAACAACACTTGCAGGGGACCATGAGTACTTCATGCATACCAAGTTTCATCAAATTCTATTCAGCTATTCTGAAGAAGAAGTCGAAAATGTGAAAAGTTAATGACGGATGGACGACAGACTATGATTGATCACAATAGCTCACTTGAGCCTTTGGCTCAGGTGAGCTAAAAATGTTTTGGCTACCTGGACTTCATATATAATTTCACCATATTTCATTTGATAAATGCCAGGTGGTTGAAAATTCGTGATTGTTGTATTCATTACACATTATACAACTTCTTTCTGGAAGAAATCATGGAGTTTAGTGTACAACATGATTACCTATATGGTGGTGATATTTACCTACATAGTGTTGATGATCACCTACATGGTGGTAATGATTACCTACATTGTGGTGATGATTACCTTCATGGTGGTGATGTTTACCTACACGGTGGTGATGATTACCTTCATGGTGGTAATGTTTACCTACATGGTGGTGATGGTTATCTTCATGGTGGTGATGTTTACCTACATGGTGGTGATGATTACCTTCATGGTGGTGATGTTTACCTACATTGTGGTGATGATTATCTACATGGTGGTGATATTTACCTACATGCTGGTGATGTTTACATACATGCTGGTGTTGTTTACCTTCATGGTGGTGATGTTTACTTATATGGTGGTGATGTTTACTTTTATGGTGGTGATGATTACCAACATGGTAGTGACTTTTACATACATGGTGGTGATGTTTACCTACATGGTGGTGATGATTACCTACATTGTGGTGATGATTACCTTCATGGTGGTGATGATTGTCTACATGGTGTTGATGTTTACCTATATGGGGATAATGATTACCTACATGGTGGTAATGTTTACCTACATGGTGGTGATGATTACCTATATGGAGGTGATGATTACCTATATGATGGTGATGATTACCTACATGGTGGTGATTATTATCTACAGTTGGTGATGTTTACCTACATGGTAGTGATGATTACCTACATGGTGGTGATGATTACCTTCATGGTGGTGATGATTGTCTACATGGTGGTGATGTTCACCTATATGGGGATAATTATTACCTACATGGTGGTGATGATTACCTACATGCTGGTGATGATTACCTACATGCTGGTGATGATTACCTACATAGTGACTTTTACATACATGGTGGTGATGTTTACCTACATTGTGGTGATGTTTACCTATATGGTGGTGATGTTTACCTTCATGGTGGCAATGTTTACCTACATGGTGGTGATGATTACCTATACAGTGGTGATAATCATCTATGGTTGGTGATGTTTACCTACATTGTGGTGATGATTACCTACATAGTGGTGATGATTACCTACATGGTGGTGTGGTAGGTGGATACTCACTGTAATTTAATGTCCGTGCCTGAGGAGAGCTGAGTAATCATGGAGTCTACCTTCACCTGATCTGCCGTGGTAAAGTTATCCACACTTTTGTACTTGCCGTCCTCTGGCATACACTGGGTGGCCCATTGTAGAAAGAACGAATCCATACAGTCAGAGGAACTAGTGATCAACTGTAGCAGAAAATAAACAAACTGAATCACAATTTTAAATGCCAACTAATGCCTTAATTGACGGATTATTTACAGTATCTTCTTATGCAAGGTGTCCTATTTTAGTATAATTCTCAGTCAATACTGTAAATGGCCTATTTCACGTAATTATTTTTAGCTTGGGAATACAAAATTTAAAACACAAAACTTTTTTTTCAAATTGATGAAGAGATTAAGATTTTCCTTGAAAAATTTGGGAAATGAGAAATGAAAACCACTGAAAGTTGTATAAAAACCATATGATAAACCATGGAATAAGAAACCATATACAGTAAATTATTAAATTTCTAACACTTGTCACTTTGCAAGAAGAAATAGGTAGTGGAATTATGCTGAAAAGTATGAAATGTGATCAATCATGCAGAAATTAATCTTCAAGAACAATGTATAACTAGGAATCACCATGTCAATAGCTGCAACAATAAATTCAGGTATTTATTATATTGCAGCTAATTTTATTATCAATGTGAAAGTCAAGGTCACTTGAATACATAAGCATTCTTGAATATGAAGCAACAGATTTATTTTTCTGGATGACTGAATATTTTTGTTGTTTTGGCCTTGATTTGTTTCTCTGGATGACTGAATATTTTTGTTGTTTTGGCCTTGATTTGTTTCTCTGGATGGCTGAATATTTTTGTTGTTTTGGCCTTGATTTGTTTCTCTGGATGACTGAATATTTTTGTTGTTTTGATCTTGATTTATTTTTCTGGGTGACTGAATATTTTTGTTGTTTTGGCCTTAATTTGTTTCTCTGGATGACTGAATATTTTTGTTGTTTTGGCCTTGATTTATTTTTCTAGATGACTGAATATTTTTGTTGTTTTGATCTTGATTTGTTTCTCTGGATGACTGAATGTTTTTGTTGTTTTGACCTTGATTTATTTTTCTGGATGACTGAATATTTTTGTTGTTTTGGCCTTGATTTGTTTTTCTGGATGACTGAATATTTTTGTTGTTTTGGCCTTGATTTATTTTTCTGGATGACTGAATATTTTTGTTGTTTTGACCTTGATTTATTTTTCTGGATGACTGAATATTTTTGTTGTTTTGGCCTTGATTTGTTTTTCTGGATGACTGAATATTTTTGTTGTTTTGGCCTTGATTTATTTTTCTGGATGACTGAATATTTTTGTTGTTTTGTCCTTGATTTATTTTCTGGATGACTGAATATTTTTGTTGTTTGGCCTTGATTTGTTTTTCTGGATGACTGAATATTTTTAGTTGTTTTGGCCTGGATTAATTTTTTTGGATGACTGTTTTTCTTGTTTTCATCTCTATTTTATTATGGCTATTCCCTAGTATACATTTTTAATGCATATTTTGATATACCTGATTCAGACATCAATGAAATTTTATCCCTTTCCACCCCAATCTTTCCAAAGATGAGAATGATACATGATAACAAGAGATGCTCACATCTTTGTTATGATCTCATTGTAACTTCATGATTAATGCTTTTGTTTACTGTATGTAACCTTTGTTGATGGTTTTGGTTGCAGAGTGTAGGTGTGAGTCGTGCCATGATGTATTGGTCTGTTCTTGTCTGTCATGATCCATATGATTACATATCTGGGTTTAAATATATCATCACTGAATAGAACTTTTTCCTACCAATTATACATTTAATTTCATGCCAAACATATGATAAATTACTGTAAAAATCCCCAAAAGAAAAGTAGCATGTATGGCATAAGGCCCTTTACATCATATTGAAATAATTCAATTTCAGAGGCAAACGCCGTATAACGCCTATTTAACCGTATAGAAAAAAATTTCGTTTATTCCTCAATGGAAGTAAAAAATGTCATGTGATAATTGGCCACGCCTATCATTAGACGTTCTACGATAAGCCACGCCCATGGGCCGGAACTATTTCTTTCTTTCTATCCGACCCAAATTTTCTCTGACCATAGTTCCAAACGTAACATTTTCTTTGATTGTCGATATTTTTGTCAATAATTTGTGATCAATAAAGAACTTAATATCATTATGCATTGTTTTCATTGAACTTCCCTCAAATGAATAGCTCAAAATTGTCAACATTTTCGATGTTTATTGAGACAATCTTTCTATCCCTTTCTGCTTTCGTCTGCTGTTGACATCACTTTCTACTTTCGTCTGCTTGCCAGCAATAAACAATGTTTGACTTAGGCTCCTTTGACAACATTTTTGCAACAGATACAGATTTGCTAAATAATCAAATGGGTGATACAAATACAGAACAAACTAGTGTATGTACTGTGTCAGTAGATGAACAAAATTTTGCCAATGTAAACAGTAACAGTAAAGAAAATGATTTTGCCAGTCTTGTTGATGAGAAGGTAGGCCTAGATCTAGAAGATATCGAAAATCTTGATTCCTTCTTTGATGATGAATTTACACTGGATACAATAAATGTGAGCACTCCATATGAAATGGCAATTATGGAAATGTACCAGGCATTTGAGGCCACAAATCAGCCAATAATTGCACATGACCAACCTCTGATCCGCAGTATGGGTTCCCTCAAAGGGGAAAGAGTATTCAAGACAGTGACAGAGAGCGAGCTGGATGATTTGCAAGCCAAAAGGCAGTCCAAATCAACAAAGAACAATACCAAATGGGGTGTGAAGTTATTCCAAGGTGTGTTATGTAGAAATTACATTTTTCTACTTTTAGTGATACATGTATATTATTCTTGAAAAAACAGAAAAAAAACAAGATGTGTTTGTGAAACACAAATGCCCATGGCAATAACAAAGTCCTGAAAAACATGTAATCTAAGTCAAGGCCAAAAGTCAGTGTTCTTGATGGTTTGATATAATGTGTAAAAAGCTAAAAGCTTTATTAGTTGAAAAGGCATGCCATATATGAAGTCTCATGGTTCAAGGTTAAAGTTGACAACAGACAAACATATTAGCATGCACCCTGTCACCTTATATATGGTTTTGGGGTATACATGTATCAACATTTTCATTTCAACTTCACACTGAGGTCAGACAGACTTGATCATCCTTAAAGTTTAAACTCTATACCCTTAAAACCAAGGGACATTTGAATAAAAATACAAAATAAAGTTTCACATTTTAATGAAACTCAGAACGTTAACAGAAATCAGTTTAACACACAAAATAGCAAATAATAAAATATTGAATTTAATTTTCTTATGACAGACAACTATTTACAAAATACATACACAATTACTGCATCCTGAATTAAAACAAGATCCATTCAAATCAAAATTTAACAGAATTTAAAAGAAAAACTTCAATTTCATTGTTTCCTTACTTCAGAATGGAGTGTGCACAACAGTGGCTCTGAGGTGGATTTTACAACCATCACTGCAGATGATTTGTGTGTAAAGCTGCGGAGGTTCTATGCTGAAGCTCAGCCGAGAAATGTTGAAAAGTGAGCTGCACAAATGACAGAGCTTCAAGCAAATGAATACCATAAAAATTCATTTAAATCCATAAGGGCTGCCATCAACAGGCATCTTAACGATTTGAACCGTGATATTGATACTGTCCGTGACAAAGCCTTTAAATCTGCTAATCAAACCCTTGATGGTAAACTAAAGCAAAATGTGTCGGATGGTTCATCTCGCCCTACAAAACATAAAGATGTAATTTCCTGTGCAGACCTCGAAAAGATCAACAACTATCTTTACGCGGAAACCAATCCTGTGACACTTCGTCAACGTGTATGGTACAATTTATCGGTGCACTTTGTCTCCCGTGGCCTTGAATTCCACCCACAACTGCAAAAAGATTCCTTTGAATTCCTCCGTGATGAAAATAACATTGAATATGTAACACTGAAGCATGAGGTTCGGCAAAAAAATCATCAAGGTGGCATCGATTATACAGAATGTGCTGAAAAGCGAATGTATGCAACAGACGGAGAAAAATGTCCAGTTAAATCTCTTCGAGATCTCCTGTCTCGTACCGTAGATGATGCTTCATCCCTGTTCAATCATTGTGTAAAGGATGCGTTGAAGTCCCCAGAATCTTGCGAGATGTGGTACATCAACAAGGCAGTAAAGCCTTATCAATTTTCTCGATTTATGGGCGACATCAGTAAAAGCTCGGGTTGTTCAAAGATGTACACAGCACATTGTCTTCGGGCAACAAGTATCCAAGCCATGAATGATGCTGGACATGAGTTACGTCACATAATGCTAATGAGTGGTCATAGAAATGAGGCATCAATACGTAGCTACACGAGAAATTGCACTGATGAGCAAAAACGTGATCTTAGTAATACCCTAAGCAAAGTCATATCTGCTCAATCGTTATCGTCTAGGCCTAGCGCTACATGTGTTCCATCTCCCTCTGCTTCAACAGCTCCGCCTAGTCCACTAGCGACATTGCCGATTGACGAGTCTGCATTTCCTCTGTCTACGCAGTCGCCGCATAAGTCAACGCCTTCTGTCGTAAATAATCAACAAACCGTGTATCAGGGGAACCATCTAAACTCGAGTAGTTTCCTTTCCTCTGGATTTCTTGCAAATTCCACATTCAATAACTGTCATTTTCATTTTCATGTGAGCAACAATTAACAATTGCATACGAAGCGATGAACATGTGATATGTGTACGTTAATCGTTACATTAATTTTGATTGGTTGGTGTGGCTATAAATGCGCTAAATTTAAAAATTCCTTATTTACAATAAATATTTCAAATTTCATCAAAACGTTTGTTTATATTAATGGAAATAATTAAATTATATGAAATGAGAAGCGGATTATACAAAGTTTTGTAAATCAGTTTTACTTCTATACCTCCATAGAAAAATAAATTATTAATTTCATTCCTTAATTGGAAAAACATCTATTGTGCAATTATATTTAAGGCTTTTTGAAGGTTTTGGTTCTAACATTGTTATCACTATATACAATTTTCACTAGGAGAGTATTAATATTAAATATATTGCTACATGTATTCCTTATTCTAATATAAAGGCCATAGTCAAGATCACAAGCTCATTGATCTTCAAAATTTGACACAGACACAGAATGACAGACAGACAGACAGACATGCTGCTATATTACACTTACTTCTATACCATGGAGCTGTATGATGTAACATAACATGAGAAAGGAGATGTCAAAGAGAAGAGATCTAGTCTGTGCTGCTTTACCAGTCTCTGCCTGTGACTGCTTCGAAAACTCATTTATCCTGGAAAATGAAAATATACATGAAAACACACAATCACATCAATGCTATCAAACTGTTGCTTAGTAAATCTCCTTTCAAGACATGTAACTGTAATATCTCTTTTCTATTGTGAACAGTTTACTCTGAAAGTTCTGCAGTTCATGATTTGGTGAATGGAATTTTATTTAATAAATCTGTTACCGAAATTCTGCTGTTTTCATGTGATAGATGGATACTAACACTAAATATTTAAGTTTAACAAATTCTGCAATTTAACTTTCTTTTTACAGGAAACTTACTTGATAAGCTTACTGCAGAAGTTCTGCAGTTTGCCATTTGCTGCAGATGCTGCCAAGATCAGTTCAAAACTTTTTCCAGACAACATACGACACATTACACTCATAAGTGCATCCTGGTTCTTTGCACAGTCTGTATCTAAAGGCTTTAAGAAAATTAACGTGACTGCTTTTATTGAGAATTGTGAAAATTCTTTAAATAAGATTTGACACAAGGGAACACAATTTGTGTTTCCTATTATAATTTTTACTTTATTTTGGTGACAAAATACTTAATAGAATACTTAAATGCTATTATCTCTATAAATCATAAATTATTTGTATTTATCACACATTTACATCGTGTAGTATCTGGCCTTTCCTCTAATTTTCTATCTCCACCTGACTGTGCAAAAGGAATAATGACTATATTCTCCAAAACCATTTAAACCTTTTAAAACATAATAAAGATTATAAGTAGTCCTTCAAAAGTTTTAAAATGTTTATACTGATTTTCATCAATTATCAGAAAAATATGCATATTAATGAGAAAATCTGTTTAGAAAATGTTACCCGATTTGTTATTTATATTACATTACAGTCATAATACCAATACAGCAAAAGATTAAATTTTGTGATTTCTGAAACATATCATGATTTTTAATAATAGGGGTCCTCAAGTGTAATATATTAAAATGGTGCCTGGTATAACCTTACACCTCAAGTCAAAGCTGAAACTCTTTTTTCTGTTTATGTACAAATTTATCTTTATTTGACTACATACCTTCTTCATTCATTCATTAGATATCTACACTGAACACTTCTTTATAGAAAATATGAATTGCCAGGATGTTTAAAGGATTGTGTAGCAATTAAATTAGAAATGCCATTGTCTGTACTCATTATGTACAGTGGTTGTCAAGGAAAAAACATGTTCAGATTTAAATCCCAATCAAAGTTTTAAAAAATTTATATAGCTTAAAACATGTATATTTTCTTCCCTTCTTCTTTCAAAACCCTTTTTTCTTGTTCCTTGATTTCATTATTACTTTCATGGAGTCTACACTTTCACTCTGATATTAAATCAAAATAAAACATTCTTATTGCACCCAACATCATACTTCTAAGGGTAAAGCTATTTGTAAATATGACATATTAACATTCATATTTTTCTCAGCTATTTCATGATTCTAAACCAAAATTTACTACACACAATGCAGATATAAAAAAGTTAAGATTTATAACTTTCAGCAAAGCCAACTAGAAAGCAATTGTGCATATACGGTAGGAAAAGCTTACAATTTCAAAATGTGTAAATACATGTATGGGAGAAAAGCCACCTGAATCAAAACATGTAAATGTTATAAATACAAGAGGCTGCAACAACATAGAAGTATGTGTATCTGTATATCTTGTCAAAAATTTCATTATTTCTTAAGCCTTAATCACAGTAAGATGAGAAAATCAAAGATATTAGCAAGGTATCAAAGCTTGACTGTATTTGTTTGTTGAAGTATGCAGTTTATCTTATCTCACAAGTAATAAGTTTGTCAAAGAACAAATCACTCTAGGCTTATATCTTCCACCCTAAATCCAATTCTTGAGAGGTCTAACTTACAATCAAACCATTTCAAGGATGGCTTGCATCCTAAATTCCTACCAAGTTTCATTAAAATCCTTTCAGTAATTCAAGAGAGAAAATTTAATGGAAAATAAATGAAATTTAAAAGTAATAATGGCTGGACATCTACACAACAAACATTTCACTAGCCTGTGAGCCTTTGATAATGATCTAAAATTTACCACTTCAAAATGTTTAAATACTTTTAAAACTTTTACAAACTGTATGAATACTACAAATAAAGCTTGCTAATAATAGCTACAACATTTATTCTAAAATATTGTAAAAATCCTATTGGCACTAATATGTGAAATATATTCACTACCATTCTTCAAATTCTACGATCTAGAAATCTGTTCAAGCTACAGATGTACATTATCTTTTAAAAGTTTCATAAAACGTTTATCAGTAAATAAATGAGGTAAATTGTAGGTACGTATTGATGTAAATCATGAAGTAAATGGTAGGTACGTATCGATGTAAATCATTACCTAAGTAAATGGTAAGTACGTATAGATGTAAATCATTAAGTGAATGGTAGGTACCTATCGATGTAAATCATTAAAGTAAATGGTAGGTACGTATCGATGTAAATCATTAAGTAAATGGTAGATATGTATTGATGTAAATTATTAAGTAAATGGTAGGTACATATCGATGTAAATCATGAACTAAATGGTAGATACGTATTGATGTAAATCATTACCTAAGTAAATGGTAGATATGTATTGATGTAAATTATTAAGTAAATGGTAGATACGTATTGATGTAAATAAATAAGTAAATGGTAGATACGTATTGATGTAAATTATTAAGAAGTGTAACCTACAACTGTCTCTGCCTTGTTCATATCTGTTAATGCACCGCTGAGATTCTGAAACAAATGAAAACACTCTGACAGCAAAAGAAAAAAGCCACAAATCACTTCTAAAGCAAGATATATATGTTATATAGAGATACTACAAATCAATATTTGCACTATAAATGCATACTGGTATTGAATTGAAAGCTAAATGTAAGCTTCTAAAAGCTTAGAATATTCTCAGTTTTCATATTAAATAATAACAATGCCTCTTTTTTCACTGAACTATGAGTGACTCCTTAGCAGAACTTCATAGTTGTAAAACATTTACTACCTTTATGATACTGATTTGTGTAGATTACCTTGCAGGATCTAGTCAGCTCTATTTAGGGAATTTAATTACTGGAGCATTTGAAAATGTGTTACCTGCTGGGATTATTCTAAGTATTGATGAAAATATAAAGACTAAGAATTATTTTTGACAAAAGAAAGATTTGCAAAAAAAAGGGGACAGTTTATAAAACTTGAACATTTACCATTCCCATAAATTTTCATAAGGATACAGTATTAAGTAATAAAGCTATGACCTATGACAGTAATGTAAACCAAAAATCACAAGGTCAAAGTCACAAGGTCAAGTTAAGTTGCCCCAACACAAAGACCTTACCATAAAAAAACACAATCAATAAACAGGAAAGGCCAAGTTTCAGAAAAACATTGATTTCTTAATGTGATGGTTAGGGCAAATTTTTTTTATACAAGGCCCTGAAGGGTAAAGGTCTCACCACAAGTACTAGTAATACACATGTGAAATGTCAAAGGCCTATCAGTTAGGATTAAAAAGTTATCAAGAAATATCCATTTTTCAATACAAAGGTCAAAGGTCACAAGGACAAAAAATCTATATCAGCATAAAGGTCTTGCAAAAAAGAATTCAAATATGAAATATCAAAGGACTATATTACTGATGGTTGAAAAGTTATCAAATGAACAGAAAGTGGGAGTCCTACCACAGACAGACAGACTGAGAGACAGACAAATGGATGCAAGACAAGTTGATTCCTATATGTCGCATTGCTTAGCAGGCGACACAAAAATGAAAGCATGTTAAAATATTCGTCAATTCATTTCAGCATGTATATAAGCAAACATGAATAAATTCAAGGCAAGAATATGAATTAAGGCTATGCATATAGAACAGTTACAGGAGAGTACACAAAATAATCTCTCTCCAATTCTTACATCAAGCATCGAAAAGCAAACAGAAAGCAAGAAGAATATTGACCTTGAAATATAATGAGACTGACCTTGAGGATGCTATGCAGGGTGGGCTCTGCACGTATAATGAGTGCTGGGTTTGGTTGGGAAGGTGATTCAGTCCTAGGTGCAGCTTCTTGTGCTCTGTAATACAAATACTTCTTCAACACAGATAAATTAAAACAAGAATAACTAGAACTGAACTAATATCGCAATCCTCCTACCTGACTGTGATAACTAGGAATCACAGAATGGGTCTTATACCTAAATTTCCTTCCCTGAATGGACTAATTAGAACTGACCTAATGAGACTAATAGCACAATCCCATTCCCTGACTGGAGAACTTAAACTGACCTAATGGTACTAATTCCTCAATCCCATTCCTTGATTGGAATAACTGGAACTGACCTAATGGGACTCATATCTAAATTTTCATCTGACTGTGAGAAGTAAAACTGACCTAATGGTACTAATTTCTCAATCCCATTCCCTGACTGGAATAACTGGAAGTGACCTAATACGACTAATACCTCATTCCCCATTTTCACTGGAACAACTAGAACTGACCTAATAGGACTTAAACCTCAGTCCTCATCCTCACTTGATTATGTATCAAAAGACTTGTGCAAATAGGACTAATATCCCACAAAGAGTGCTGTCTAATGCACCTCATTCTTCCACTAAGCATAACTTTAGTTGTGATGATATCATATAAGATTGGAAAACATAAGTATTTGTTTATAATGTCATAAATACCGATACAACTGCTACATCATCAGTATGCATGTTCTTGTATGAATGACAGAAAAGTCAATACAACTTCATAACAAATTAATCATTATCAAATTTATCCTTCTGACACAAATACCACAACCACCACCACTAACAGCTTGATTAAGGAGCTATCATAAATAAGCATGTACTCCAGGTAATTAAAGGATAAAAGGAACAATGACATGACATGACATGACATGACAAATCCTATACTTTATCAACTATTCTACTTTTTCTATTTGTACTTGGAAGTGTAATTAAGAACAATGTTTCTTTAACATTTGAGGGAAGTCACCTTTTTTCTACTTAAAATATACTCTGCCAAGAGTTTTAATGAATGAATCATGATTAGCTAGACCCTGAGTTCATGATTATGAATCAAGAACATGTCACATCTCCAGATCCTGTGGACAAATTTCACAGAGAATATAATTCATACACAATACTTCAAACTATATTGATAGGGGCAGGGAAAATTTTCAAATAAAGTTTTATAATTTACCGGTATAGCAAAGAATCTTAAATCTTAGTGTCCAAAGTTTTTGAAAAATTTGTTATGATCCTGCATATTTAACTCACCTTCTTTGAAGAAGAGTCTGAAGCTGAGCTTTGTTCAGTAGTTCATACTTATTGCACTCAATCAGCAGGTACTTGATGTTGTCACAACTGAGAATGGAAACAACCCATTACACTTTATTGATCTCAATCAAGAGGTACTTCATGTTGTTACATCTGACCAGAATTTCATGAATGAAACTAGTTTGGCATATTTTTGTTGTCAACATTGCAGATCTTATACCAACATAAATTTCTGACAGGTCAACATAATATCTGACAAGTTGACTTAATTTACTGACGAATTCACATACATCTCTTTCCTTTAACTGAAGAGCTGTAACATTGAACAGCAAAATCATTAACATTCCCTCCAAATTGATCAATCTGATTAAAACCAAATCTGGTGAAACCCCATAAGGGTTCATGTTCTGATGACGTTTCAGTCACAAAAATCGTTATTTCTCGTAGCCAATCAATGACTCAGCTAGGCACGTGCATGTAACACAATATGTAACAAATACTATTCAAAAACCATGTTATGAAACATGCGAACGCTGGCCATGTTAATTTCATTCCTAGAAATTTGTAGGCGATCCACTGATTGGCTGTAAAACAGAGTTCACCAGAATGTGATCTCTTACGGCATTTCACCACATCTTTATACACAATGGGACAATAGAGAAGCAGAAAAAGATATGGTTTTAATCAGATTGACAATTGACCAGAATGACATCAAATTACATTATGACATAATGGATTTGGAGGGAACATTAATCAATTTGCTGTCCAATGTTACAGCTCCACAGTTAAAGGAAAAAGGTCTACTGGTCAAGTAAAGGACACGTCTGTTACTTGGTGACCTTAAATATAGGGTTTTCTAATTCTGAATGTTTAAATTTTTCAAGTTCAGTGTAATTACAAAAATTATGATTCCAGTATATTGTTGTAGTTCAAAATCATTTGGAAATATACATACTTCTTTGGAAGAATATGTATCCCCCAAAAATATAGAAAGGGTTTCAATTTTACTACAGTAGGCATTTTGAAAACTTGACCGGTTGAATTTTCATTTAAAACTACTTCAAGGTCATACCAAAGTATAATATAAACAGGACTTATTGTTCAAATGGAGAGGCAATTACAATTTTCAAGATGGTTGCATAGTAGCCAACATAAATATCAAAAAGATCAAATTTTCATGCAAGACCAACTATTGGTCATCCAGCCAAAGTCCCATTTTAAAAGGACTTAGCATTTAAAAGGATTAGCAACAACACAATTTTCAAGATAGCTGCCATGGAGGTCATTTAGAGTCTGATTTTAATTTACAAACAAATACAGGTCATACCCTATCATCCAGATAAGGTCACACATCAAGAAGACTTACCATATAAGCAGTACAGCAAGAACAAGACTTTTTAAGATAGCTGCCATAGTAACCACTTTGAAAATTAGAAAGGTCTGATTTTCATTCAGGACTAATTATAGGTTATACCGTAACATCCAGTCAAGGTCACATAACAAGAGGACCTACCATGTAAGAGGAGGAACAATAACAAGACTTTTCAAGATGGCTACTAGGGCAGCCATTTTGAATATGAGATTTTTCTGATTTTCATTTGGGACCAACCACAAGGCATACCTTACTATCCAGTTGGTCACAAAACAATAACACTTACTGTTCAGAAGAAGTAGCAACAATAAGATTTCTATGATATCATACAAATTAAATTTCATTCAGAAAAAAAAAAGATGGTAATGTTTGTCAGAAAATAGAAACAGAAACAAGAATGCTACTTCTAATATAGAAAAGTCTGCAAACTTCATAGCAATGCCCTGTCAACACAATTATCTAAGTTATCTAGTCTATTACTAGGAAGTATGATACCTACTTGAGTTTGGAATCCACGAGGTCCAGCAGTGGTACAGAGTTGAGTAGCATATCAATGCCTTGTTCCAGCTCCCTACTGAAGTCTTGGCCGGGAGCTTGTAAACTAAGCTTTATTAAGGCTTGGGGAACCTGTGTAACAAAAAATTCAGTAGTATATTCTCAGGTGTTATAAATATCTTAAAGAAATATCAAAAAGTGTGAGATAATAGACGTAAGTTAATCTGTTAGTAAACAAGGGGTATATCACTCATTGTGTACTCAGAATGTAGGTAAGGTCACATTTTGAACACATTCTGTGCAATGAAACAACTTACTTTTAGGTATGTGAAAGCTGTCCACTTGAGCTCCTCTGGTCCATCTGCTACATTAATCAAGCCCATGAAACATGCACGAAAAATCTCACAGAACAAGTAAGGGCGGGATAATTTCTGGAAAATAGAAGTGTTGTTGAAATAATCCCATTCAAACCTTACAGCATGGTAAATGAAATTCATCTTCAGAAGTGTTCAGTTATCAACTCTATCTTTGGCAGGTGTATAAGGACAAGCTATGATCTTTAGGAACGCATATCTTTATGGACTACTCATATATTACCAGTAATCTTTCTGTAACTCGAATCTGTTCAACAAATGGCTGAATATCATTAGTTGGACTGAGAACTGCTTCCATAGCAACCAATGTGTTAATAGTCGGACAAATTGACATGTGTGTAACTGCAAAGATGGCTTGACTTGGCAGCACCAACTCATGGACTCTGGAATTGAAATATATGCAAAATTTAAGTATTTATTTATATTTGTAAAATATAGGATCATAAGAGGAAAGGTTGATATATAACTAAAGTTGAAAGTCTGGTAAAAGGTGGAAATATATAGACACTGTACATTCATTAAATGTTTGTTTGTTTCTTGTATAACATCATGCTTAGACTATTTCTCTCATATGGTGATGTTATCAGCCTGATGCATTGTAGAGAAGTTAAGACCTATACACTGGTCCCCCAAAATATCACACAAAGTGTAATTTAAAATAAGCAAGCATAGGATGTTTCCTCAGTCAGATTAGTCAAATGAATTTTACTCTGGAAAAGGAAATTTTCCAAAAAAAAGTGAACCGGCTTGAATATTTACAGTGAGAATGAATCTTATTTCATAAGTGGTTTACCACATATATCTATGGTACCTCCATAGTTCAGAAAGTACTAATTTTCAATCTTTTTGAAAGCTCTATGTTAAGGAGTACGAGAGAAAGACTTACTTGTGTAGAGACTGGAGCGCGGCATCCACCTTCCTCTTGCTGAGTTCTTGCAGGGTGTCAGACACTGCCTGGCTGGTGAGGGTGCCACGAACATTAATAATGGTTTGCTCAAAATCTCGGTACTTATCTATGGATAGAAAAATCAGTCATGTAAAACACTGAGTTCAGAAGTATGTAATACTTACTAACAATGGGTTGCTACGTTCTTTAATTTGTTACAGATTGTTTGTTATGCATTTGACGATAAGATTATATATCATGAGTTGGGAGTTTTCTTGGTAACAGCTCTGGTATCGGTGTTTCCTGAAGAACATGAATATCAATTTATCAGACTCTGTATTGTAATGAGGCAAGATCTCTTGGAGTTTGGAAAACTATACTAAGAGTAAAGATATTTATTCTCTGGTCAACATAATTTAATCTTGTAATTTCATTTCCAGGTAAAAACTCAGTATTTACAAGCTAGTTTCAAATTAATTCCACAATATTTGCTTGCAAAGAAAATTGACTACTGGGAGTAAGAATATGAGACTTCTAGTATTTATTGGGAATGCTCTGAATGATTGATCCAATTTCATACCAATAAAACCCTATTGCAACTTTGGATATTCCTACAACACACTATTGACATTACAGCATTTTTATTATTCTAATAGAGTCAACTACTTTGGGGTAATTAAAAAGTACATAAGAAAAATACTGATTTCTATCATAATGTTCAAGGGTAGGCTTTCTTTTTCTGTGGCAATATCTAATCATTCTTTACATACTACATGTAGCACTGAAAAATATAAATTCAATTCTATCATGACTCAGTTTCATTTTCATTATTTTATTACTACAATCTGAGTGTGTATTATTGGTAAACACTAGCACTGGGAACTAAACCCAGTTTATATCCTCTCTGCTTACCCATTTTCTGGAACTGATAAAATCTACAAAAAAGGCAATTCTGGATTCATCCTTAGAATAGAAATAACAAATGCTCAAATCATGTAGTCGTGTATTAAAAAAATTCATATAGATCTCATGACATTTAAGCATTCGATTGGTTTATACAATAGGAGTTTTACCGTTAAACAATGCAAGACCTGCCCTTTGTTATTCCTTCAATAATGTACTAGTGTAATTGATATCTTCTACTACCTGTTACAGAGACTTACCCATATCCTCTGACATGGCAATGAAAAGAAGGGCTTGTACAGTAGTATTATCTACTATTTTCTGTGTTGCTGTACATGCTGCATCTATAACTGAGGAGTATTCTAGCTGCTGACGTGAATCTTTCAGCGTCTGTAAGGCCTGAAGTGTACACAGCATTAACCAATGTAACGTGTTCTGGAGACATTTACACAGGGTAACACCAGAGTCTAGTCCACTAGTGAAGCTGAAAGAAACATGACACTAGAATTCAGTACATTTAGTCCAATTCTAAAGGTGTAAGAAATATTTACATAAAGTGACGCTAGAATCTGGTATACTTGTAGAACTATGAGAGATGTCCACGTCAGGTGACATAAGAACCTATATCCCTGAGAGAAGTAGGAGAGACATTTACATTATCTGATACTAGAGTCTAGTACACCAGTGAAGGTGAAAGAGGCATACAGACTGAGCTACACTTGAACATAAACATGTTACTATTCAACTTTTTATGCACTGTCTAGGATCAGCATTATTATTGAGGCATACTTGAATCAAATTCTGACAAGGCTTCTTTTGAGAACTGCATATGGGCTGTTTAGGATACTTCATGTGCCATTAACATAAGCTTCATTGAGATTTATTTTCTAAATCTCGACGTAACCCATTGAGATTCCAGTTACTAGCCACGCTTAGTAACCCAAATCTTTGTCAGACTGAGTAGCAAGAGTACAAGGAATGAAAGCATCAAATCTTACCTTAATTTTGTGCCAAATGTCTCTACCAAATCAATAAGCCCAAGGATACAGTATGGCTTGGACATGTCCTCATATTTCTGAATAAGATTAAACACTGCACTAGATGGCACCATCTGGGATATAACTATATGCTTCAAGTAGCCCAAGATTAAAGTGTTAGGATTGGGACCCACCAGTGCCTGCGACAGCAAAATATCTGAAAATATATTTCAAAGTAACTAAACATAAAAATTCATTTGTTCATTTTGTTGTTGTTACGCGCCATTCCAAGATTTCTGCACTTATATGGTGGAAGCTCCTGCCTGGTGCATTGCTTATAATTTTGTCCATGAAAATCCATATTGACAGCTGAGAGCAAACCTTGGTCCTCAGACAGCTGAGAGCAAATCTTTGTCCTCAGACAGCTATAAGCAAACTTTGGTCCTCAGACAGCTGATAGCTAACCTTGGTTCTCAGATTTGATGTCCATTGTGATACCACTGGAAATTTAAATTTTCTAAATGCTCATAATCAATTCAATGCCTTCTTGAATTAATTTAAAGTCAGCCAGGTAATACAACTCATCGTCTGATATTCTAGAAACTATCAATTTTTACAATATTAGACCTATATATTACTTATTACTTTAAACAAACACTGAAACACACCAAAAGCCAAAAGCATCCATAGGATAAGGACTTGCAGTTGTAGTTCAGTTTAGGAAAGGGCAAAGCTATCAAATTTTGACATCAATGTTAAAATACTTTCACCAGAGGGGAAGGCTTTGTATACTAAATTATTTATTACTGAAGGCATCTCCAAGAATTTTTTTGGCAGTACAAATCTTTAAAATACTGATGATCATGTGTCTAATCTTCCATTTTGACCTCTTATTTTCTATTATTTTTTTTTTTTTTTCGATTTAAAAAATCAAGGTCAGATTCTTCTTATGTCAGGATTTTCATCATCTCAAACAAATTTCAAAGTCACAATTTTAATTTTCTATCACAGTTTTACCTCAATAACTGCAACTGCAACTTATATTGTGGTTATTAATGGAATATGGTATCTTAATAATTTCTGCACACAAAAGACTTAGAATGCTCTGTAACTTGAATAAATGTACTGGCATATCAATATTGCTCATTACTTTGAACTCCTCTAATCTCAAACTTTTTAACATGGACTTTTCAAGTTCAAGTCATGAAGACTCGAATGTAACTTTAGAATGAACAGAGAAAAATTCTAATCAAATTTTATAAACTACCGGTAACCATACATTATTGGCTATATTTTTTCATTTAGATAACAAAATTACCTGGTAACTCTTTGGCCTCACCATTGCTGGACACTAAGGCTCTCTTAAGTTGTACGCCCCAATGATTCTCATTCCATCTTTCTCTCCATGCACGCATTAATAAATTCTTCACTTTGCCAGCAAATGTACAAGGAGCCCTAGATTTACTATCCATGTCTCCAGGAGATGAAGGTGGATCAATATTTTGATGGAAAGCAGTGCTACAATATACATGTACATACCTTTTATGAAGTATTTTCATGTAAAACTTTCTGTAGCATGGTCCTTTTTTTTTTGAGAAAATGCACAATACTCTCAAAATTATAGAGAGAATTCAAGTGTAAATTTACCTGTATTGGTTCACCCTATTTAATGAAAATTAATGGATTATGTTTTCGTTCAATGGTTATGCAGTCAAAAAGACAGCAATAGAAGTAGAAACAACCAGCTGCCAGATCACCTTATGCTATTTAGTCTCCTGATTCAGTCACATCGATTCAACCCATGAAATGGGTTTAATATACCTCATGTTATTGATAACAATTAACGTCCCAAATTTCTCTTAACATTGATGATTTATTTGTTTTTAATTCTTAACTGACATTATCATTAAGAGTAAAATATGCTGTTCATAAAGCTGCAGTGGCAACAATATCTAGGTCTTTCAAAATGTGACAGTACCAAGTACTTTTACCATGTTATAATATTGAGTGCCAGCCAAAATCTTTTTGAAAAGAGAAAAGTATCACTTAAAATAATTGGCCTGCCACTGATCTGGGTATCTGCTTATTCCAGAAGAGTATCACCTGATTCTGATCCTCTTGAAAAGTGAGGCAATCTATGTTTTGAGAAACAATTCTCATGATTTCAATATGTAGTAAAACTTTTAAAGTTTTAAATTTCTATTTCAAATTCAGAGGGGCATATCTTTATCACATATTCAATAATGTTAACAAAAGATGTTAACCAATAGCTGTTGTCATTGGTTTAAACATTATTTATTAATTACATATATAAATCAACAACAATTAAGAACTATCAGGATTTGGCAACAAGATGAGGATCTTATATATGTTAAGCCATCTCCAGGAAAACATATATGACTTACAGGAACAAAACAAGAGAGCAGACAGTATACATGTACATTTTCTTAAACAAAATATTGATTTCTATATTTCAGTTACCGTAGACTAAAATGTTTAATATTTATCATGTTACTTCAAGTAAAATGGAATTCATAACATCAATAATGTCATTTAATAATTTAAGTAAAATATTGTGCACTCTACTGTACTCTGCTTAGTTGCACCATCATTCAATATACCTGGGTAAGATGAATCACCGGATCGGATCAGGTTGGACTGAATCAGACCAGATCGGACCAAAACGGACATTAAATAGCCATGAATTAAGAAAATTATGCCACTAATTGTTTTCTATTTATACAAATAAAATCTTTTTTGGTTATTCAAAATATGCTTAAGGGCCTAGTTTGGCGTTTAAGATATCCGTTCCAGTGATTTGTGTGTTTGGTTTCCAGATAAGGTTAAAGGTGTGTTGAGGATAACAGAGTATCATGCCATACAAGTATTTAAGCTACAATGTTAGACATAAAGATCTTGGCATTGAACAAAAATTTATGTCATACTCTAGACAACCAAGTAAATGACATAAATTTTTGTTCAGTGCTGAGATCTTTATGTCTAAAATAATAGGTATTATTTTAACTTTTTATATCATCATCATCATCACCTTTATCATCATCATCAATCAAGTAATAATAATAAAAGTAATAGTAATGATAGACAATTTTACTTAAAATACAGACAAGTATTACAGCAACTGGAAAACACAAATGTTAAAAATGACGAATCACTGGAACGGAGATCTTAAAGACCAAATTAGGCCCCTAAATGCATTTGAATAACCAAAAAGATTTTATTTGTGTAAACAGAAGACAATCAGTGGCATAATTTCTTCATACATCGCTATTTAATGCCCGTTTTGGTCCGATCCGGTCCAACCGGGTCCGATACGGTGATTCGTCTCACCGAATATACCTCCTTCCAAATTTACACAATGTAATTTTTACTGCGATTTCATTATGTCATTACTGCTTTGATTGTTATGTCACAATAGTCTGACGCAGATTTGAGCGGCAAAACATCATATGTCAGAATGTGTAATGACCAAGCGATTGTGATCAACCTGGGCAATATATGAATTGAAAACATTCCCCCTTTTATGCATTAAATTCTGATGAAATTGTCTACATATTCCCTCGGAATCTGCTTAACCACTTTTGAATTTCGTATGACTTACCTGTTTACCATTTACTGATTTAGCAAACAGGCGCCGCCTGTACTGTTCAAATCTGTTCTAGCGCCAGTCATAAAACACAAGCAACCCGACCTACATGTGCTGTAGACTAGTAACAAATGCTATAGACACCTAGATGTTCATTCCTAAATGTGCTTTCTTTCAACCTATACTATATGATATATATCATTTTAAACCAGTGCCAGTGCCAGTGGCAGTGCAGTGTAATGTTATCACTGTGACAAAAATCGAAAGTGAAAGAAACTGAATTATAATCTATAAACCTAGAACGGACATTGCTAAAATTACGGAAATAGATTCAGGATACGGAATTCACCACACATTCATACAGTAACAGTGCGAAGATACTACAGTTGTAGTCCTGCACTATAAAGGAAGAAGAAGAAAATGTATCCAGTGGCGGATTTAGAGGGGCCCGAAGGGCCCAACCCCCCCCCCCCTTTTGGTCACATATTTACTAGTAAAAGATTATGCACCAAAACTGGCTGAGAAGTTTGGCTAATACCCATTTGCCCCCCCCCCTTTCGGAAATCATGGATCCGCCACTGGTATCTGATACAGTAACTAAAATGTATAGCTCAACTTAACTGAAATTAAAAGAAAGCGCTGACTCTCTCTCTCTCTCTCTCTCTCTCTCTATCCTTTTTCTATCAGTCCATCTAAATTGCATTTTATCGTCATCTTTCCTCATATCAACACGAGGTGGGGTGGGGGTGTAACTTTGTATAAAAGCAGAGACATATATATATACATGTGTATATATGTCTCTGATAAAAGCATATACAGATGTGCGTGTGGCTGGAATGGGGTATACTTTTTAGGCAATACGATATTTGAATGTGTATCAATTTTCGTTTAGAATACATGTATATATCAATGAGTATTACCTGGTCTTTTAAAATAAATCTAAAGGTAACCGTATATGTAGATCAATGGAGAGGACATAACTGCACTTGAATCCGGTATGTTTTTCACTATGTCCATTTTATGAATGGGTATGGTTTCACATTTTGCCCAATATATCATTAGGTAGGACGCTAATGACTCCAGCCACACGTCCGTACCCAAAATTATTTCAAGTAATCCCCACCTCTAGGATGACAATCATCTTTCTCAGAAGGATCAACATGAATTTTATTTTAATTCATCTTTATCTATTTATTCATTTATCTACTTATTTATTTATTTATCTATTTATTTATTATTATTCATTTATTTATTTATTTTTACAAATTATTCGAAAAACATTTATTTACCAATGATACTAACTACAACATGATTCGTTGGGAAAACTTTATTTTCTGTATCAGATTGTAGTGTAAGAAAACAGTTTGGACTCATTTTGGTTGAAAGCTTCTTTTTTTTCATTATTATTATTTTTTTTTAATTTTGCGTCATAACGCGAAATGTTTGCTTTGATTCGTTAATCTCGTATTATCATTTACTCTCCAAAATAAGCCTAAATGGGCAACTTTTGTAAAAATTAAAAAACACAAAACAAACAAAAGAAAAAAGATAAAACAACTACAACAAAAACCAGGCATTAAATTTTGTTCATTTGAGATATGATGGCAATTCAAAGAGAGCATATAAGATTTCGTTTATGGTTAAAATCTTCCTTTCATTTGAAGGAGATAATATGAAAAGCGTGCGCCTGCACTGAGCATTCAATCGATCACTTCCGATCTCAGTCTGTGCTGTGCGTCACACCAATGTTGAAGATTTCGCTTTCAAAGAAGTAAATCAACAGAGATATACTATCTTACCTTTAAATGATATGACCATTTAAAATTCTACATTCAATGGTTAAGGGTGCGTTTTTATTTACATTGAATCCAAGCCCCCGTTTGAAGCTCTTTCTTAATTTGGGACACATATATTTTCTTATTTAAAAGACGACTTAAATGGTATGTAAATTCATCGAGTGCGGTATATTTCGTCCGTACTCTTAATTCTTTAACATTTATAGTTCAATACACAATTGATAAGGAACATTGGATACGATCGACATCTGCATGTTATGGCAGTTTAACTAAACTTCGTTTTGGATATATTGACAATGTTAAGACTTTCACCTGTATTTCCTCTATGAAAGGTAGGTTATTGGTCAGAGTAATTAATTACAGTTGTATTTTATGTAGAATACTGAAATTTCGATGACCTAATGGGTTCAGGCCCAAGAATCAGCTGTACGTAGCCTTGTATTTCTGATGAACATATCATATGTCACACATATGTAGCTGTCAATGCTCGGTGATTTACTTTTCTGGTTCTCCAAACACTGATCAATGGATATCTTCATATATATATATATATATATATATATATATATATATATATATATATATATATATATATATATATATATATATATATATATATATATATATACATGTACATGCGCGGATACAGAGGGGGGGGGGTTAGGGGGGTCTGGACCCCCACCCCCCCTTGGAATCCGAAAATTTTACCAAAAAAGGTCATATTTGGGCATTTTTGGGGTTGGACCCCCTCGTCTAAGAGAAAAATTTACCTTTTTTGGTTGGACCCCCTCTGACAAAAATTTCTGGATCCGCGCATGATATATATATATATATATATATATATATATATATGTGTGTGTGTGTGTGTGTGTGTGTGTGTGTGTGTGTGTGTGTGTGTGTGTGTGTGTGTGTGTGTGTGTGTGTGTGTGTGTGTGTGTGTGTGTGTGTGTGTGTGTGTGTGTGTGTGTGTGTGTGTGTGTGTGTGTGTGTGTGTGTGTGTGTGTGTGTAGGTAAAATAAATAGAATAATAGACTTACCGGTATTCAACGGTTTACATTCTATTGTCTATTTTTCATCGATATCAACCATTTTTTTTTTACTAAAATATTTTGAAATTAGCAAAAGGTTCGAAGGAAACCAGTTTGATTTTGATTGACGACGGAAAGTGCTTTTAACCCTGGTTTCGAAAATTTTCTTTAAAATCCTCCTTTCCATTAGTGAGAGGGTTTAAAATTTTAAACAAGAAGAGCCTGTAATAATTACAGTTTTAAAAAATAAATATCATAGTGTAATTAAAGTTTTCTTTTGTAATACGATATTGCTTATATTCAGAATTTCTCGCCATGTAAAAATAATCGGTTGTCAGTTGCATATAGCTATTATACAAATCATATATTTATATCATTGACCTGTTGTGTAGGAAGGAATGAGTTGACTGTGGTTTATACAAGTACTTGTCAGTGGCGGATTTAGAGGGGCGCCCCTTTTTTCATCACAAGTATGAGTAAAACTTCAGATTTGGCACCTAAAATGGCTGAGTATTTTAGCTAATACTTGATTTTCACATGTGCCCCCCTCCCCCTTTTTTTCGCAAACCCTGGATCCGTCACTGCTTATGGACTTAAAAGGTCATTCATTGCTACAGCAGCATGAGGCATCACCGAGTTACTAACAATTAGAACGGAAACGGGTTGGGGTGACACTGTATAGGGAAAAAGCGAAGAACAGGAATTGTACATTGAAATTTGGAACAACGATACATGTTACAAGGTTCATAAACCATCTACTTCCCTTTCGGTTTTAGATCCCCTATAACAAAGAAACTCGAGCCAAAGTTTTGATGTTATAATCACGACCCGGATACACTGTCTATATATATGTATACCGATTTCATGTAGTCAGCCGAAAAAGGCATGTTATCAAAAAGTTAATTAAGGCGGTTTAGATGAAAAAATGTATGATTGATTGATCATTGTTTCACGTCACTATGCAATAATTTCACGTATATGGTAACGGCATCTGCCTGATGCATAGCATAGAAATTGAGATCTTTGCGACGGACCCACCCGAAGTAGTAGTGTATAATTTGCGTTCGACGCTTACCGTGACACGGGACCTTGATTTTCACTTTTCCGAAGGACATGACGCTGTGTGTGTCCATGGCGGGGGTCGAATTCGGGACTTCTCGGTCATCAAACGAGCACTTCATCCACTTAACAACACCGGATCGAAATAATGTATGTAATTCTCATAAAAATAAATGATAGAACTTTTGTCGTCTATAGTAATGGATCACAATGATATTGAGAAATAGATACAATCGTGTTTCTACAATACCCATACTCCATATGATCGAATTTTCATACTAGAATATATTAAATCGGTTTTGACAAAGATTAGTATCTGATCCATACAAATGTAAATAAATTTTATATGTAACGTGGATCTTCTTCTTACTATGCGTGATTATTACTCATGACTCATGAGTCTTACGACCTGGATCGTAAGGCAAGCTTCAAAAGTCAAGGTTACACTGAGCCTATCACCAAAATTGTTCTTAGCTGCGTAAAATCGTAGCTGTTGCATGGATTGGATTCAAGATTCAAATGTTAAACATGGTACAGGTATATGGCGGTTGAGGTCACAGTTAGAGAAGCTACGACTAAACCCGGTTTCTCATCCAAAACAGTTTGCAGTAACATTGATTTTCTTCCTATTCACAAAGTAAAAAATAAGACCCATGGGGCAAGTCTGTGCCATAAATTTGTCTCAAGGTTGTAATCCAGTGTCAAGGTCACAGGGACCCTAAAGATACGACAAAAACTGCTGTTCAGTTTATGATACTACAAACGGAATACTATGGATCTGTTTGTAACGATCAAAAGTGATACATTTAAGTTCAAATTCAATTTCAGAGTGACTGTAGAAAAATACCAATACAGATTTCATTGAAAGTAGCAGTGTACCACTTTGTGCTACCGGGTATGTGCTTGTGTAAGCTGATTATTGCATCCAATAGGACTATTCTAGCTTTGATTGCAGTGATCTTATAATCTACCATAAATTGTCTATTATTCGCGAGAGGATTGTTTTCACGCAATTGCAAGGAATTTTTTCTGCGAAAATAAGACAATGTGAACATGTCCTAGTATATATGATATTAAGCATAAAATTTGATTTAAGGACTTTTAAATCGCGAATATATATATATATATATATATATATATATATATATATATATATATATATATATATATATATATATATATATATATATATATATATATATATATATATATATATATATATATATATATATATATATAACAATGCCGATAATTTTAGAATATAGTATTCGCAAACTTTAACTTGATAGACGCGAATATGGAGATTTACGCATGCCATCCTCTTTGCAGTACTGAAAGTTTACATACAATGTAATGATTTCAAAATAATATTGATATCTGTAATGATCTGACGCATTTTCAAGCCCTGTATAACCCTGTATTCTGCCCTTGGGAAGTTGTACTAACCAAGGCCTCCAGTTCCCCCTGCCTCCTGACTCCAAGAAAGCGTAACTATCATCATATAGTGTATACATGTACATAGCTAAAGTGTGTTGGGTGTATAGCGAGTAATGGTATAAATACAATCTTGCTATGGTTGACATCATTATCATCATCATCGTCGTCGTTGTCGTAATCGTCGTCGTATCCAGGAAATCAGAGGCGAAAGCAGGTGCCCGGGAGGAATGAGCGTCTCCTGATTGGTAAGCCACTCTCGCCATGAATACCCAAACTATACAGACGAGAAAAATATTTTGCTGCGGCATACTAAAATGATTGTAGCCTCAAACTACAAAGACCGCGTAATACCAACATATCAAAATGGCAAAGTAGAATTAAATGTCAATCCACCGGCACTGCAAAGGGAATAAGTGTGACACTTTTATAAGTGTGAGCTCTAAAACGACCAATGTGCATGGACTGATGGTACACAGAACTACATGTAAATGAAACCGAGTACGAAAACTAATGAAATCGTGACTTTTCATTGTTATGGCACGCCAACCGAAGGTAGATATGTAATCATTACATTTATACATCTCTGTGTATATAAATAGACCGGGTATAAATGGGTGTGCTGTAGGCATTGATGCAGTCATTAATTCTCCAAAGACGCTTTCAAATCAGATATTAATTGCTCCTAATATGGCAGTTGAAGTGTTGGTAAATATTTTGATCACCTCTTGTTTGGATTTACCAAACTATACCTATGGTAAACGTGCCGTGAACACGGAAGGCGAGATAAATAGGGACCAGGTTTAAGGTATTGGGTTTCTGGGTTTCTTATGAAAGGGAAAGTGGGGGGGGGGGGGATTTTTCTCCATATCGGGTGTATGTTGCTTTGTGTCTTGAATCTTTATGGGACTGTGGAATCTTTATACAATGTCACACTAAACTTTCTTGTATATAATTCATCACAGTTGGAGTGATGAGAATGGGTGGATAAAACACAGAGATTGAGAGATAGCATACACTGACATACCGAAGTCGTGTGCGTGAGCTGAATATGAATGAGATTTTCGTATAAAACAGACTAGAAGGAAATAATGATATGTTGAATCTTTTTCCCATAGTTCTCTTTTACAAGTACATGTATTTATGTATTAATTGGCAATTTAGCTACAACCTATACTTAGGAATTAAACCATAAAACAGCCTATCTGAAAGACCCTTTGAATTTGGGGAGAATTTTTTTCTACTGGGTTCTATCTGGTCGTTGAATAATGAATTATATCATGAAAATATTTATTTACAAGAAACGTTTCGTGTCAAATGTTTTACTATATGATGTATATGTAATAAGAACTAAATCCCCCCACCCTTTCTTCTCTTGGAATTCGGAAATTTCCAGATCCGTGCCTGCTACTTCATATCAAGTGAGATCCAAGAAACATCACTGAGATCACCGTGAGAGTATAGAAAATAACTTCTTAAATCCACATTTAATGATCTTCAGCAAGAACACAAAAAGAATGTTTTGTTGGAGAATGAATATATTTGTTAAGTGTACTGAATTCCTTTGGAGCCATTTTGAAGGCTTTTACTAACTGGATTTTATACACTGAAACTAAAGAGCGAAATTACGATGGCAAACTCGCTAAAATACGACGATATGAAGAATAAATTGTTTATTGACATTGTGGCGACTTATAACTTTCAAGAAATGATTGGTGAATATAAGTAAAAGAGAGAGAGAGAGAGAGAGAGAGAGAGAGAGAGAGAGAGATTATAATGGCAGCATGGACTGCTTCCCTATGTTTGTCTCAGAAGCTAGATGATCCACCGGCAACACTTTCACAGATTACCTGGTCATTACACTTCGAAACTGTCATTGTCATTCCATCACCCTCTGAAATAATGAAATGAATATTTCCTTAACCAGAATCCATCATAGCTGCGACTTGATGCACACTCTTTAATGCATGGTATGATAAGTGATATTTATTTGTGTGTATACAATAGCATTATCCACTGTATATCTGAGGACTTTGGAGAGTTTATCCCTCGTTACATTGTTCCGGCCACAGTTTGAGCCCAGAGGGCGTTCCTGAGGATTAAGGCGTGCTCTTGTTTAGTGCTGCGTCTCCCGTCGACTGTGACGCTGATACTAAACTGATGCGAAGCCTCGTTAAATTCAATGACAACTCAAATTTTCAGTCATTTTGTGGAAAAATACATTATTCACGAAGTTCTAATCAGTCTGTTGACTTCGTGAGGCGGAGTCCAGTATATTATATTGTCCTTGTTTAGTTGCGTGAAAAGGCAGCTTGAGACGAGTGTTAGTTACAGATTTACATCTGTACGGATAGCATGGGTTTCACACGACTATAGTGCATTGGCATCTGGATTACAATTGAAATACTTTCGTCGTATTCAAGGATTTCGAATCCCAGATGGCCAAAGAGGTGGAGGACGGCGTGTTACTGTTCCTGGACGAGGAGGAGTATTCCGGACTTTCCCTCGAGGAAGAATGTTCCTATGTGGTACCGGAAGAGCCACCTGTAGTCAAGACACGAAGGTCGGTAAATCATAGAATTTTGCACTAGGTTACTGCGCTCGAAGCTTTATAATGTAAACGCTTGTAGATGTTGGTATCGAAAACTACGACGATGGTGAATTTCTAGAATAAAATGAAAATAAATACAATTAGCAGAGGGTTGAACGTGTGGCAGACAGCTGAAGACATCGTTAAATACTTCCATGTGCAGAGTTTCAAAGTATGTAAGGACACGCCTTGTCTGTCTATCGTATTTCGATTTTTGTTCGGTTTTAATCGAAGAATCTAGATGGGACAAACTTGCAGCACTGAGTTTGATCTAGACTATGTTTATCACTTTGGGCACATAGTATACGTATAGAGGATAGGGTATCTATACTCGGAGGACTGTTAAGGTTTTGTTGTGTATACTTACTAGAACGATCTACATTAGAATCGGAGAAGTTATCGGTTATAAACAGAATTCGCTGATGAACGAAACAGAAGGCCGCGACTATGACTAAGAACGGATATAGTGACCAGAAGGTGGCGTGTTCTATATATTCATTTGAAATTTGATCATGTCGGGCATATTGAATGTACCAAAAAAAAAAAAAACGTGTAGGTATAGCAATGCCACTGTACGTACCGTGTAAAAAGGGCAAATTACATTCGAGTGAAAATAATACCCCCAATAATTCAAAATTATGGAATCTGACTATGTCCTGACCATTGTTATACTCAGTATTTTCACAAGTGTTCAAGAAATGAATTTTGCCGGATAGGGAAAGGGGGGGGGGTTGCCAAAGAAAAAAAAACACCGATTATCAATGTACTATAGAAAAGGTGCAATTTAAAAATACAACTGCACATGTGTATGAGACAATCACTTAAGGATTGTGTGTTTTGATATCGGATGAGCCTATAGGTGTTGACGCTATCCTTAACGGTGCTGGCTTAAGATGGGAAGTCTAAAAGGAGTCTGACTTCCACCTGCTTTATATACCATATAAACCCAGTGTAAGCTCCGGCGCTGTTAGCCTCACTGAACTAGGGTATTATACTGGAGTGCGCGGATCTGACCATTTTCGATTCGAACGGATCGGACAGCCGCCTTTCGAACGAACAGAAGGGGTACCTGTCAAACGGGTAGGATAGGCGCCTGTCGAATGAAAAGGAGAGATATTTGTCGAACAGGTAGGAGGTAACACCTGACGAAAGAATATGAGGGGCATCTGTCGAAAAACTCCGTGTTCCCCAGTATACGTAGACACTAAACACTTTCTGCTTTTATGAATATAAAACCACTTGTGAGTTATTAAAATTACACACACACACAAAAATATAAAACCAAGACGCAATAGAGGCATATACATATACATACACATATATACTTGATTGAAATCTCCTTAAGCACGGAATTTTGGAGTAGGAATTAGCATTACTACCCCGTATCTGTCATACTGGCAAGTAAACCCTTGTTCTATACCGGGTAACTCCAAACACCATACGTGTACTGATGATTGTCGCTCTCTTCGCCTAGTAACTCCACACATCTGAAGAGTCTAAATCATCGAAGAAATGCTGTATGCAGTATGATGTGCTTTATTATGAGTGCATACAGGAACACATAAATCTAGAGTGCTCTACTACAAGTTAACATTTCAAACTTTAAAAGAAAAGAAATGTTTTTAAATCTTATCAAATCTTACACATCATCACACAAGAATATATACATGCATATATATATATACTGGATCTCATTGCTTCCTTTTGAAAACTGTACCCTGGGTTTTCTTTATTATAATATCATAAGTCTTTTCAGATACTGTCATGTATTTGAATAATGTGTATTTGAAAAAAAACATATATATATATATATATATATATATATATATATATATATATATATATATATATATATATATATATATATATATATATATATATATATATATAACTAGAGCAGCACTTTTGTTATTTTATAGTATATACATGTACTTGTACTAACAACCAGAGCGAAAACAAATGACGGTCAGAATGAGAATTGCAAAACGTCTACATATGAAGTTTCCCCGAAACATCACAAATTCAAGTTTTCCTCTCGTAACAGCGGCCTCTTTACAAACACTAACAAAGACTGTCGAGAGTTCGTAGAACCTTCAAGTTTGTAATAGATTTTATGTGAAATGGATGAAGATACTGAAGGCTGTAGGAACTATTTCAAAAGTGAGACAGCCAAACCTTGAATTTGGTTTCGTTTCGAAACGTAACAATATAATTGGTGCACCATCGGTCAAAGTTGGGGAAGGCGTTCCCTCCCCTGGCCCTGGTTCCTACGGGCTTCTACTGGGATTCGAACAAAGAACCCCTGGACTTCCATTCAAATGATTTACCAATTGAGTTGTCTGAGTCGAAATTCTAGTCCGTCACAGACTTTCTTGACATAAAGCAAGAAACAAACAAATGCCAATTTATTTCATTAAGCAAACATTATTCTGAGTGTTTAATGTTAACACTCCTTTCTCGATGAAATTCCACAAGTAAGTTGTGAACAAATGTTAAAGGTTTGTCGATGAACTGCACTTTAACACTACCTATTTACTAAATGAACTTGCCCCTAATGAATAGATAAAACCATACGTCTTAACAGAGCGGAAATTTAAAGAAATCTTCAAATGTAAAGATCTCCAAACTGTCAGCCCCCATCGATTATTGCGACAATGTCGCTAACCCTAATGTAACCTGCATAAGACCAAAATATTTCATACAGACAATTTTAAGGGACAAAAATCCGACTTGCAAAAATCTCAGAATTATTTTACTTACTAACACGTGATTCAGAATTATTATGGTAAGCCCTTGACCTTGATGACAGTGACAAATGTAACAGGAATGGGAATCCCTAGTGCAATTCTCGTTTTGGAGCGTGGTAACATCTCACGAGGAAGTATTATACACTGTACTAATAACATACATCCGATAACTCTCAGTCTGTATTATATAGCTGGTGTAATATATATACAAATTTGATTTCCTCAGGTCCTCCTCGTCATGCAGAAACAGACCACACTGTATTGAGCACCAACATACCTGGGACAGGTGAGCTAAATTCATATCATGATGAAGAGCATCGCGTGTTACTTGTAAGGTAACTAGACATCTGTTAATTGTAATGAGTACATGTTCATTGTTTACATCGATGCGTAAGTGATAAAATGCAGGCATTCATAACGATGTTTTCACGGTAACATCTTCTTTTGGAGTGTATAATTTTTGACTTGCCAATCTGTTTGTCGGCAAAGTTTTCAACATAATCTTTAATTTTTTTTCTATAAAATGTTGATTTGTGATTGATTATAAAAAATTATCAAGGGACTCGGACACAAAACCCAAGCTGAAAATAAGAGAGTATGGTATGCAGTGTCTTTTGAAATTTAAGAAATAGAAAAAGACAGATATATAGTATGAAAATTCAAACACTTCTCCGATATATATAGAATTACTTTGTTACTATCCCTCGGTAGGGACTTTTCGGGTTTCTTTGGGTTCCCAAGTAAAGTTCACACCAGTTATCTTAGGAAAGCATTGACCGATTTACCATTTGTATTTGATACACCACAGTGCTACCATCATTGGATAGCAATACAAATGGTGTACCTAAATGTCACGATGACACTAATTAAATTGTGAGATGAGGAACCACACATTTGTATTTGATCTACGGCGAAATCTTCTACCTTTTGATAAATATATATCTATCCTAGCGCTGAACTAATTTACGGAAAATGCCATTTTTTCTGTACATGAATTCTCTGTGTATTAATACCATAATGTTTGCCAGACGTAGATACAGCTGTTAGAAATGAGGAACACTCCAGAGATGGTATTTTGTGATCTTCATGTGATAGCAAAGTGGAAAAGGTTCATGGAAATTAGACTCGATTTTATTTGAAATAATGTGCATTTTGTTGCGACAAAATTTCTTATTTGTGGAAAATTATGAATTCTTCACGAATGTATTTAAGGAAAAGATGGAGAACTTGAAATAGCATTATGTTATGCCAGAGGCTGCTGTGGTTTAAAACTGGATCATTACAAATGCTCTGAATCAGTGGATTATAACAATCACCAAGATGGTGATTACGAACTTAGCATCCAGTGATGTGTGGTGTATTTTCAGAATCGCCCCTCCCAATGTAGACCACGCCTCTGAGAAATCCGACCCAGAAGGAACATCAGTGACTGAAGACGGGGAGAAGCATAACCGAAATATGAACATGGAAGAACCCCCGGGGCAAGGGGCGTATGCCCGGGGCACAATGGGGTCTACGGGTGAGTACTATTCACCTTACATCAGATTTACATATACAATGGCCTACATAACACAGTATTACGCATTACTATTGTATGTATTGGTATGATAGATGTGTCGCGGTCAGTGTACAGCGACAAGGGAATATCACAATATAGAACAACACGGAAACATCGTAATGAGTCTGTATGGAGCAATCTGAAGTGAATCTGTCACGAAATCTCAATAAATGATAATGTCAGCTACATTTGTACAAATAAAGTTTTAGAGTCGGTCCGTTATAAGAGGTGGTCATTACCACAGGTTGACACCATAAGTGATGAATGTGTTGTATATCGCGAATTTATATTAAATAATTGTTAATAAGAGCTAAATCTGATATCTTCAGATCTTGATTATTCCGGGTACGTACGATATAACTAGTAATATTGACCTTTAATCAGAGGTAGTCGTAACAACAGGTTCTCACTATAAATGACACATATTGTGATTACATGGTCTTATTGATTCCCCTTGAGGAGCCTATCGTTTAATCTTGGGTGCCTTCGTATCTTCTCAAGTCCTCAATTAGCTACTTGATCTTTCACCATTAAAAGCCAGCATTGTGGATTACCTTCATAAATCTCAAATCAGGCATTTTGAAGAGTTTATCATATCTTGCACGAAACAGTTCCGATTTTCTGCTCGAGGTGGTGAATTTACACTAAACACTGTTTTGTTGTTACGAGTTTACCAGAGTCTTACATCGTATTTAGTACAGCGGCAGCGGAGAGGGCTCTCACGCCTTGCATTCACTGTATTATAGTGTATAGGTAATTGTATTTACTATATAGGTAATCTATAGGTAAGATGATCTTAATTTCCATCAGTCATTGTCAATGGCTATAACATTTCTCAGGGAAAGTGCCTTTACTTGTATTATAACCATACATTCTTTAAATATTCCACTTCCAAATTGCTTTTGACTTTCGAAATATGTTAAATTGGATTTTAACAATATTTGGGTTAGGTATATTAACACATTTGTTATGAATCCATATAAAAGATATTGCCCATGCATGGTGTACTTCGTTAGTCCATGAATGTTTCAGGTCATTACTCACCCAGATTGATTAAGAACGGCACTATACTTTTTAATACCGTATTTGATAATATTTTGTTTTTTCGAGTTGGATTATAATCAGATTCTAAGGGCATTTACCTGGGAATTTCTATCAATATTGGTCCATTATAGTCGTGAGAAGGAACGGTATCGGTTCTGTAAAATAAAGAGGGGCTTCATACTGTACATGTGATTTGGTAGTGGTGATCAGAGGATTATGTCATAACTTCTTAGTCATCATTTGTATTCACATTTCAGGTAAGTAGCAAGTCCTCGACCTTGTGAATTGACAACAGTGTTAACGTTGTGAACCCAAATCTCACTGATTTATTAAGTATACGATCAATGATTTCATTCATTGAGTATACGATCAGCGATTTGATTTATGGAGTATTCGATCAATGATTTGATTTATTGAGTATTCGATCAGTGATTTGATTTATTTGAGCATACAATCAGTGATTTTGTTTATTTGAGTATACGATCAATGATTTGATTTATTTGAGTATTCGGTCAGTGATTTGATTTATTTGAGTATACGATCAATGATTAGATTTAATTGAGTATTTGATTCGTGATTTGATTTATTGAGTATTTGATTGGTGATTTGATTTATTGAGTATTCGATCGGTGATTTGATTTACTGAGTAAACGATCAGTGATTTGAGATTTTACTACAAGTATTCGCGAAACCTGACATAATTGCTTATCTCGATATATTTTGCTATTTCACTGTTAGCTTAAATCTAATGTAAAATATGCGACGAACTGAAGGAGAGAACTTGATATAAATACTTGAATGTAAGTATCTTGGTTTGTTTCTCGGTCTTCAGTATTATATCTAATGTTTATAACATTCATTTAAATAATGAGGAATACTGTTTTATGTAACTAAGCAACATATATGTAATGCACGATCCAATACCCCATTGATCAATGGACAGTCTCAGCAATGCGGTGGTCCAGTCTTGACGATCACGGAAAATAACATGGTGAAGTAGTGGTGCAAACCCAAATTTAAGATAGAAGTAAAAAAAAATCCGTTCCGAAATTATTAGTACATGAGACGTTCTTCACTGTGTTTAAATATTAATATAAAAAGATCTAGGTTTATATGTCATCGAGTTTTAGATTACTTCCTACACTGGGTCCTGAATAGAGAGTCTCTCAAGCAAAATGAAGGCAGGATATCTTTATATAGCACGAAGATTGTGGCGCAGCATACATCTCCGTAAGTAAAGACGGGTTGATGTGGTGATATCGTACTGGATTTCTAAAATGAGGAACCAGATTCGATCCCGGGTGCTGCCAGCACATAAATGAAAATAAACTTGCTTTGACGTAAAATTATAACAGACAAATCTTTGGAAGCGAATCTAATATAATACATGTATGAAATAATTTATGTTCGTCTCCAGTGTTGTTAACTTCAAATCGAAGCCGATCTATTTCAGTTGGAATTGCACTTGGTTAACTGTCTTAGTGAAAATTTTCTTGGCAAAATGTCAACACCCCCCTTCCCTCTCCAAACAAACAAAACAAAATCAACAAAATTCGCCTTCTGGTGGGTCTACACATGTTGATATTTTATTAATTTGCTTCGGAATTGTTTGAAAAGAGTTTCACTTTCACCGAGTAATGTGTGTGTGGTTCTTTCATCATGTTCATACGCTTCTGCACAGGTTATAGGTGGAATAATTAGTTTCAACCCTAAGTTTATAGATTAAGCTGATACGATATGACAACTGAAAAAGTAACTTTATGACGATCAAACACTGCACACCTGAATTTCAATGGGGGCTTTCAGTAATGAAAGAGATATGGTGCTTGTTTTCCTATGTCTTAGGTCAGGGAAGATATGTTTTAAGATAAAGTTTTGACATATATCTTTTGTTAAACGCACACATTAAGAAAAGAACGGGAGCAATGTGTCTAGTATACCATACGAATAATGAGAGAGCAGTACTTAATACGGAGCGTGGGATAGACCAAACGTCGTGTATATTTAAAACCTGCATTATTAACTGGTGTTTTCCGATAAATATGGTTAATTATTGGTCTGATAATCCGTTAAGAAGGGGGATAAGCAGGGATAAGAAAGTATGGGGGCGCGGTTTACTCCATTCCTAAGGCATATGCTCATATGGTGTATTACTCACCGTTATATTCTAATATGACCTATGGATACTGTGGGAAAATGTATTTATCAATGTACCTATCAATTGGGGGGGGGGGGGGGGGGGGGGGGGGGGGGGGAGGGGCGCACGCTTGGTGTAGTGGTTAAGCGCTTGGCTTACGGCGCCGACGATCCGGTTTCGATTCCCGGGTTACGACACTAAATATAAGAGGTTGGTTACCTCCTGCTTCCATGTCGAGATATAACTGAAGAATTGTGTTCAAAGAGACGTAAATCACCAATCAACCCAACCGACCTATCAGTGGTTCGTCTCCGGACTGTACACTGTAGGAAGGACCATCAATGTGCCTATCCATAGTCTGACTCTGGACTGCAAACAGGAGAAAGGACCATCAGTGTGCCTACTGATAGTCTGACTCCGGACTGCACACTGTAGGAAGGACCATCAGTGTGCCTACCGATAGTCCTACTCCGGACTGCAGACTGTAGGAAGGACCATCAGTGTGCCTACCGATAGTCCTACTCCGGACTGCAGACTGTAGGAAGGACCATCAACAGTGTGTCTACAGGTAGTGTGACCCCGATCTGCAGACTGTATGAAGGACCATCAGTGTACTTATCGATAGTCTAAATCCGGACTGCACACTTTAGGAAGGACTCGGGACTGCGAACTGTAGGAAGGACCACCTTAACACCTCATCCGATAGTCTGACTCCCGACTGCGTACTGTGGGAAGGACCTGACGCTAACGTTATTTTGTGCTGATACTCAGTAGAAGAGATAGGTCTGCCTGCATTGTGTATTGCTCAAGTATATACAGTGAGAGATATTTTAGATAATAATATTTTCCTGGCACACGGAACTGATGCTAAGGATAATAGTGTACAGCCGTATTATACAGTGTACCTACATCTATAACATTTGTGCCTTATGGTCTATTGTGCCCGCAGCTCCTACATTTGAATAGTGTAGACGCCATCCAACAAGTCCTGTAAACAATACAGCCCAAGGTCATTTTGTCGGTCAGTGGACCAAGTTTACGAGATCTCATATTGTACAAGATGTACTGCTAATTACTTATCGTAACACCTCTATAACATATAAGATCTCCTTATCCCATATTATCGGCGCCATGTACCTGTCAATACAGCTCCACGTGTACTTACAAGGTGAAGAAGAGTAATTTACAATCGGTACATTTACATCAGTAAATTTATTTTAGGAATAGCGAACTCGTTACAACCTCATGGGGCGCTCAATTGTATCTCCTATTCCAACACAGGAAAAGTCTGGATATAGTAACAAGTTCCTGTATATGCAGGCTTTATAAACGTATATGTAAACCCGATCCCCACCATGTGCATATATATATTGTCTATATATGCATGTATAGCGAAATGCTTTATATTTCTCTTTGTATATATACATGTACCATGCAGGTAATAAGCTTTATATCGTACAATACATACCCATGTGCATGTTCTGCACATTAAATACCAATTAACGACATGCCGCGATCTATGCGCTTTTGGAAATTGATTGCGTTTTAGCGTCAACGTTCGCTTGGCACGGATGTCATTGGAGTTTTCCCTTTATATGTTGAGTGATAGGGGATTACCGGATTTGGGCTCTATTGGGCTGCCCAAACACATTGTTACAAGCCGTGTCGTGCGACCTTAAACACCACCTTAATATGCCGCCAAATCATTCCCTATGTGATAACTCCCTATAAGTTATACTGTCTGAGGTGCTTTGTTACCCTTTAGAAGTTAGCGGATTATCATAATTACTTGTGTGACTTTCTCAAACATGTTGGCAACCTTCACCGTTAGATTAAACCCAACAATGTTCTCATATGAGAGATGGTAAAGGAATGTGGAAATATATAGTGTGCGAAATCAAAGTTTACATTCATAAGGAATACCGTATCTTTTAGACTTTGGTAAGTACCTCTGTCATATTTGTTTTATTGTAGCTTTGAAACTCGATTGTGTATATTTAATCTCATATCTATTGAAACAGCACGAATAATAGGCGGGACGTGAATAACGGATGAATAACGGGAGGTGTTTTAATAAGGAGGAATGGGGAATGGCGTTATAGGGAAAGGAGGACATCGGGAAATGTTCATAATAAGGAGGTATAGCGAATGACGTCGGGGACGGTTTTGATAAGGAGGGAATGCAGTGGGTTTTGTTTTGTTTTGTTTTTGTTTTGGGGGGTTTTTTTTTTGGGGGGGGGGGGGGGTTCGTCAAATCAGGTCCGTTATAAGGACCCTTCCCAATGGTAATTTCATAGATTTTTCCCAAAATTTATTTAATGATTATTAATAATGAGGGGTCGTGAATTGCGATATACGAGATGGAGGGCAGCGTGTGGTGTTATTAAAAACGAGGGATAGCGAATGGCGTTATTAGGGAAGGAGGACAGCTGATAGCATTATTGAATAAGGAGGGATTGCGAATAACTTGGTTGGAGAAGGAATAAATCAGGCTGCGTCATTTACAGGGAGGGCACCAGAAGATGCTGTTAAAAGTTCTCGCGACGGGAACGCAATGCAGCGGAAAGCGTTATGTTTTGAAAGACTACGATGGGCGTTATTTGTGCTGGTGTGGAGGGCGTTACTATGCAGAGAAAGAGAAACCTTTTCATGGAGAACAGAAAGAGTTATTATTGAGGAGGGATATCTTATCAATCGTGGAAGGTGGAGTCGTGGAAGGTGGAGTCGTGGAAGGTGGAGTCGTGGAAAACAATCTCGGAGTTATTGATGAGGGGGATTGAGATGGAGAAAGGGATTGTCGTCTCAGTTATTCGACAATAAACTGGCAGAACTCGTGCACCCGTTCTCTAAATTTGTATAAACTTGGCCGCCAAGTATTCTTTTAAATTATACAGACAAGAAGGGGGGGTTTAAAAATTCTAAATCGTAATTATTTGATATTACATGTCATAGAGCTCTATGATCTCTTGTGCTTAGCTCACGATATTGTTACATTCGGTTCATTTGACCTGTTAAAGATTTGGGGAACAATAAATACATTCTTTCTTTCGTATCGATCTTGGTATGCCAGTGTTTATTTTTCACAGTAAAATGCAATTTATACATCAATGTCTTTACAGGTAAGCAGTAGACAAACGACTACCTGTCTATTGTTGGAGGGCAATGAAAATGCACTTCAACATAATCTACCTGTAATTGGTTTGAACACTCTGTATGTGTGTCTTTAGTTGGATACATGGTATGAAGGTCGCTTTAAAATTGTGCATCGTTATACGTAAAAAACTTCATTGAATATTCATAATTATTTTCTTAATTCTTTTAAGAAATCAAGTTGATTAGAAGATTTTAGATGACTGAATAGTCTCTGAAACCGTTTATGTGTAAGAAATGGAATGTTGTCATAATGTAAGTTTCCTGCAGGGGGAGGGGGGGGGGGATACATCAGATTCTGTATATGCAACCATAGTTTATAGTTTGTGTTCGTTCATTTTGTCTCTTTTTATAGTTTGTGTTCTTTAAGGGAAAAGAGACAGATCGTTCCAAAGGGTTCTTGAGTTTTTTGAAGTACATTTACTTCTTTTTACATGTACACACACACACACACACACACCACACACACACACATACACACACATAGACAGAGGGGATTTATATGAATGAAAGTGCCCTTATATTTTATGCTTGTAGATGGGCATTTTAAGAGTAAAGTGTATATTGCAATTTTAACAATATTCCTTTAGAAGTCAACTTTAATCCTTGATTTAATAGGGATTTACACGCGCCGTAGAAAAGCTTTATTTACAGTATGAAGTGCGCTCACCTGAAGTTGGGTCATTGAATTATATCGAAGTAATCAGGCAGTACCCCGGTGTATTCATCCGTGAGGATAAATAACTTGATATACTCTACGATAACATCTCTAACTTATATCTATATCTAACCTGTTTATGTTTAGGGCTATGTTCATTCAAAGCAGACTGCGGTAAGGCTCGCGCCAGTATTTAAGACAGTGTGCCTCCGCCTGGGCGATATTGATAAATAGATTTAATAATATTCGGAAGATAATTCTGAAGACCCCATTAATCGCATCGTACAAAACGTTAAAGATTTGTAACACTAAAAGTTAAAAACTTTTATTATTATAAATCTTTCTGTAATCATCCGGGCTGCAGACTGCTTTAATTGATAGAATCGCTTTATGAAACCCTTTTAATCTTTATCCTTTCAGGAATTCTCAATGGTTTGAATTTTCTCATTCTATTTTATTTTCTTGCATTGAAATAGGCAAGCTTCAATTAAATATATCTTGTCATCAGGAAATTGATATATTTAAACCTTTAATACCACATTAGACTAGAATACATTTTTCAAATAATATTTTCTTTGGGATCATTCCTAATGCAGGTACTACTTGTAACTTTACTCTTGTTAAACGAATTCGGAAAACATTGTACAAAAGTACCGAGTTTAAATGTGGTACATGTAAGTTAAATCTGTGTTTTTATTCAATTTCACTCAGGCTCAAGACATAATAAACGAATAGCAATATAAGGCGCAATGTTTGGTGATTTAGATATGTATTGATGTAGGGCAGTTTGTCTTCTATGTATATCCTTTACTTATGTATAACTTGAGATGTAGATTTTAAGAGACTATCATTTACTATTTCAGCCAGTATAGCCAGTATGGCCAGCATGGACCAAGGACAGTTGGCGGAACAGCTAGCCCTGGTTAGTGGTTATTTCTTAATACTTATATATATAAAACACTATATATATATATACGACTGTATTAATTATATAGGGCCACGTATTATTAATACTAATAAAGATGTCCACTCAATGTCAAGCTTTATTGCCGATGATGACTTTTATTCACTGATACGTATGATAAGAAACACTTTATACTCTGTCTCCTCACATGAACTCTCTTACATGCAAATGTGTCGTGGAACATACTGTAGGTACATACATAACACCCCCCCCCCCTTCGCTACCTGGCAAACCTTCCAACCAAAACAATAACAATGTAAGGGCCAGGAAGGTGAAGAGGGTAGTATGGGAGAGGATAGCAACCCATTATATTACTCATTGATAATAAGATATGAATACTACATGTCCTGTTAAAATGTGTTATATGTTTATGGCATATGGTCCTTTTGGGCAGGTTGGTCCAGTACTAGCACGACATTTCTAATTAGACGGCTAGGATTCGATCCCGACTATTGGTTCGTATTTTCTATGGTGATTTGTGATCACCTTCGTCCCTATCTGCTCTTTGTATGAGACACTGTAGATAGAGACCTTGACCTTTTGAGGCAGGTTGGTTCGGTACAAGCATGACATTTATCATTAGTCGACCAGGGTTCGATCCCAGCTGCTGGTTCGGAATTTCTATGGTGATTTGTGATCACCTGCGTCCCTATCTGTCCTTTGTATGAAACACTTTTGATGCTGGTTGGTCCAGTACTTGCAAGACATTTGCAATTAGATGATTAGGGTTCGATCCCAGCTGTTGGTTCAGAGTTTCTGTGGTGATTTGTGATAACTTGCGTCATTACCTGTCCTTTGGATAAGACACTGTAGATAGAAACCTTGATCTTCTGTGTGTTGGATGACAGGTGTGCCCTATTCTGGTTTCTTTGTTGAGCACGTGATCATCCTTTATCGCTGTGATTCAGAAGTTTTTATTCCCTCACAACACCATCACAGTCACTGTTTCTGTGTACTTCATTTTCTTGTATATGTATTACAAGCCTTAATTTTCATAAATTTCAAACAAACTTGACACGTATTAAAAGGAGAACTAACTGAATTAGAGTCAAAATGTCATAGTCAAGGTCATGTAGAGGGGAATGACATCCAATTGTAGATTTGAGATCTCAAAACACTATATACCTGAATATGAATATAATATGATCTCTTCTTTCTACTAAATTGTCTTTATAAACAAAGATCAGTAAACGATAATATGAAATACCTAATGTAAAAAAAATTCATACATAAATCTGTTAGAAATTTGTCAGGTATAATAACCCATATAATTTATGTTTTAAGCACCTTTATGTTATCTGTAAGAGATCTTGTTACATTGTTAGGTACAGGACATGGTGCAGGAGATGAAACAGACCTTTACAGGGGCCATGGAAGAACTGGCTAAAACACAGTATGGCGATGACTCCCTCCACCAACAGGTCAACCATGACAGGGAACGTAGCAACCAGCAAATCAACGACCTCACAGAGGTCATACAGTCTCTCAAGGTAACTGGAGGACTAAGGAGGGAAAAGGGGTGGGAAAAAACAACAATGACATGCCATTGACGGGGTTGTAATAATTCACTGACTTCACAGAGGTCATACAGTCTCTCAAGGTCACCGTAGGATTAGGAAGGGAGTAGGGGTGAGGTTAAACAACAATGACATGACATCAAGGGGGGTGTAATAAGTCACTGATCTCACAGAAGTAATACAGTCTCTCAAGGTAACTGGAGGATTAGGAAGGGAGTAGGGATGAGGTATAACAACAGTTTCATCACACTGAGGGGGAATGTAATAAGTCACTGACCTTACAGAGGTCATACAGTCTTTCAGGGTAACTGGAGGACTAAGAAAGTAGTAGGGTTGAGGTAAAACAACAGTGACGTCACATTGAGGGGCAGTAATTCGTCACTGACGTCAGAGAGGTTATACAGTCTTACGAAGTAACTGGAGGATTAGAAAGGATTTAAGAATGAGGTGCCAGAGCAATGACATCGCTCCGAGAGGGAAGCCGGCGTGGCCTAGTGGTATCGTGCTTGCCTCCTGATCGGAAGGCCGGGGTTCAAGTCCCGCTCTGATCATGTCCTGTCTTTCGGATGAGACAGTAAAAACTGAGGCCCCGTGTCACGGTAGGCGTGGCATGTTAAAGATTCTTCACTGCTTCGGGTGGGTCCATTGCAAAGGTCAGAATATGTATGCCCTGCATCAGGCAGATGCCGTCACCATATACGTGAAATATTCGTGGTGTGACGTAAAACAAAATTCAATCAATCGCTCCGAGAGGGAATTAAGCAAATTATAATCATCCCAGATATCATATTGTCCCTTAAGATAATAAGAGAAGCTCTAGATTAGGTATGCAATGAGCAGTGTGACAATGAAGAGTAAAAATGAAGGGAGATTTATTAAATCACTGCTTTTGCAGATCAGTACATCAGTTTTAATAGAGTGAATATTGTAGTGATGGAGATCTTAACCAAGACATATGATTTGATTAACTGTATCTGTAAGGATTATCGTCTCATTACAATTCATATTCCAGAATGAAGTAGAGTCTCTGAAGGTATCTGTACGGGAGATCTCCAGCAATCAGAAACTTCTTGACGATAGGTAACGATTCTCTAATGTTGTCAAGAAAGATAACTCCATTTACAGCAAATAAAATCAGGAAATATAACTCTGTCACAATTTTGTAGACTGGAGTTGCCTGCTCTTGCTTGCTATCACTATCTAGATATTTTAAGATCTAGACAGGTACTCCAGTTTAACAATTTTGCAGATGTAGACATGAATGATAATTTTCAATGAACATTTTAATATTTTTGCTGAAATACTACCTTAATTATATGTAACTTCAGGAAAAGTAACTTTTAGTCAAGTCACATACATATTTTTTTTCTGATTTTCACTACTTGCATGAAAGTATAAATATCTATAGATTTAAATTTATAACACCTAGGCTGAAGCAGTCATTAAAGGGAGATACAAAGCACCATACATCGAGTGCCGTAAAGGAAATGGGACCCATGGTTAGACCCTATCTAGCAAGCCTACACCAACAGAAAAGTAAGAGTTCACATTCATTAAGTTAGTACCTTATATCAGATTAATTCAAGTTCTATGCCAAGATTTGATATTTGGACAAACAACAAATAAAAAAAATTCATCAATCGTCCAAGCATCCCTGTATAGGTTACTATAGGAAACAAGGTCTTGATATCTGTCCTCTTTGTTATTTTTTGAAGCTGCTTCAGAACAGAGTTCTCAGCTTGCCTCAGAAAAGACACAGCATGTTTCATTTTTGTTATGTCACATATATATTGATACTTTTTAATGTACCGTTATGTTGGACCCTGATCTTTGTAGGAATTTACCTACCAAATTTTGAAATGCATGTCCAGTTGATGATGCTGTTTTCATGACAAATGAGTTGTTAGGGTCTATAAACTGAGCAATCACTCCTACTCACCACCAATAAACTGTCTGAAGAAGTATCATAGTATTGTGTAAGAAAAGAATTTGTGACTCTTCTTGTTTAAAATCTAGTTCTTTTCTTGTTTCCCCCCTTTTTTTGGTCTTGGATGGTTTCTGTCATATCATGTCAGATCTCTTGATCCCATTCTTGTGATCTAAGCTAGGGGTAAAGTTGACAGAGAATTGTCCTCAAGCTAGTTCGTGTTTATGTGTAGCAATGTTTGCTTTACGTGATTCCCTTGAAAATAGTTTTTGAGAATTTACATATAAAGTAAGGGAGTAGTGGATAGGCTATTTATACTCAACCCATTGTAGTATAATGTGTACTCTGAAATGAGAAGATGTTTTAACTACCTTACATGATATTTAATATAAATTGTTTCCTTTCTTCTGATTTGGCAGGTTCCTCTGATGACAATGACAATGATTTAGTGACGGCCCTGGCTTGTAAAAGCTTGAATCTATCGCAAGCTCTACATGAGAAGTGTCTGCATCTGGAAGCATCAGCATCAAGCGAGGAAGAAGAACCCATGAGAGCAATGCAGGTATGTCCTCCCTCTTATGTTATATCCTGGTACAAGTTTTGCATAAGAACATTGTTGTTCATGTGTGTTAGGGTTAGTTTATATGTTTATGTGTACATTTGTTTGTTATAGCAACTGGATGTATCACATGGCAGTAATTTGTTAAAGAAAATTCATTGGTGTTTGCTTTTTGTTAAGGGTGTCACTTTTCAACTACAGATATACATTGTATTGGGAATGTTTTAATTCCCTTTATGATACTGCATAACTTGGTCAGCAGTATGTTTAATTAGACCAGAGGAGCCCAGGTTCCAGCCTAATTAACTTGCTAGTCTCATCTTCAGTGTCCAGTCTTTTAGATAAGACAATGAAAACCTAGTCCCCATATCATTTTAGACTAATATGTGTGTTGGGTGTGATAGTTTCAGAGGGCATCATAAGTCTAGTTTTCAGTGCATTTGTACTGATGTGAAATGTATACTTAAAATTTTTAGTCATGAAATTCTATAAATCACTCTAAAACTAAGGAGTATCTCCCTCTATCCTTAGATTCATTCTTTGGCTCACCTTTTTTGGCTATCTTGGTTTAAACTCTGCTTTTCAAATATTTATATATTATTAGAATTCCAATCATTCGGCCATGAGCATCACTGTGGAGACGTAAGTTGTCAAAATGCAGATCTGGTGCACAAAATAACAACGTATATATGTTTTAATATTTATTAAAGATTCTTCTTGAGGTGGTCTGTTGCATAGATATGTGTAACGCAATGTATCGAACGAATACTGTCGTATTTATTACATAATCTTGGTCTAAAGTAAATCAATTTTAAACACACAAAATTTCCTACAATGCTATTTAATTTTTTTTATTTAAGCACATCTCATTTCCATTGAAGAAATGGAATAGGGCAAAAGTTACAAGATTGTTACAAATTAATTTACATATGTTTTCCTTTCAGATGCCAGCATATTCTATGATGAATTCAGAGGCAAACTGTAAGCATTTGCACATTCAGTCTTTCATCTTGGTCAAAGCTGGCCTAATAAACCTACTGTATATAATAATATATGTATATACAAAATAATAATTTTTAGTTTGGGAAGGAGAATACAATGTGGTTTGGCTATTATTTATTTTCTTGTGTTATATGCCTATGCAAATACAGTGGAAATTTGATAACTCATTATTCTTCATTATAATCTCATTGTATGTAATTGTAGATATTTTTTGAAAAGAAGAATGATGAAAAATCGTTTCATGTTCTCAAAGTTTAATCTGTTATCAATGATTGTTTCCCACAAATTTTAATTCATCATAAATGATTAAAGTGTAATCTAATAAGTATTAACAATAACATGTATGTGTAAAATAATTACTGGTTAGTAAAGTAACAAAATGTAGGGGGACATAAAAATGCAATGAAGTTTATATGGACATGATTGTTTCTTGACTACAAGATAACGTCCCTTCTTGTGATGTGTAAAAATGTAAGTGTATATATAAACGTATACATGTATACAGCCATACATTCCGAATGTTATCTCAGAGTGACGTAGCATCTGCTATAATTTCCTCTTTATTTCACTGTTGTACAATGTACTAACCTGAAATTCTGTAATTTGAAAGAACTGATGTGATAGGATTCATTTAATTTAAATAAACAATAAAAAGACATAAAAAAGACATAAATAATATTTATCAATTTATGTAACAAAAACCCAATAAATTACAGTAAGTCAAATAAATTATATGTGTATTAATTAAAAAGCAATCATTCTTTTTAAGTAGATATTCAGTATTTTATGAAAAAAAGATAATAACATTTTACATGCACCTTGTATTATCATAATGAGGTATTTGACATTTCTAAATGTTTGAGTTATTGAAGCTTCACTGTAGTCCTAGCTACTCTCTCTGTAGTGGGGATTTATATATATAGGGATGGACTTCCTTGGAGTAATGGTAAACTCTCTGCATATTTAATGCATGCATTTATTATGTAACTTCAAGTTACTCAATTTGTCTTATATGTAATGGAAGGGGTATCATGGCAACATGGATTTAAACATTTTGACAAGAAAGTTACAAAATGAGAAAATGTGTATTTATCTAACTCATGCATGATACTTCTGTCTCTCTTTTTCTGTTACATATTTCTTTTCTACTTCTATCAAAGGTTTGTTTACAAAACCATGCAGTCTCGAAAGAGCATTAAAATCATAACCCAATCTGTAATTCAACCCTCTATTTTTAATCCTCCTTTTTCAACGCAGATTTTGTTGACGACAAATCCCACCTATCCTGGAAAACCCCTCCCCATCATAGGGTAATGGAGGAAGGTAATGGATTCCATTAATACTGTGAATGCTTAATATCCAGCATGACCTCATATAATTGTCTTAATGCATTATAACATTCATATCCTTTTAAGATATAAGAAAAATTTCTAGAACATTTTATCACTGTTTTTTTGCAGTTTTAAGTTTTTACTTAAACGTTTTTCAGGAAATACCCAAAACTGCAGATAAATTAATTCTTGCTTATATAATTCCTTCCCTCTACTTCATTAATATGCAGATACACAAGTTACATAACATGCTGTTTTCGTTTGATTCTATTCTATTATTAAAATGTTTTCATTTAACGCCCATGTTCTATTATTAATATGTACATGTATAGTATATGTTCTTGTGTGGACAAATTTCTTTACCTGTAGATACACTAACAAAAATCATATTTTTGTATGAATATTCCTAATCTGTTCATTCCTTTATACGTACTGGTTTCTTCAACAACTAATTCTAGAAAGTGGATCATAATTGTTAACAACCCATATAGAGCAAAGTTATCATCAATTAATATTCCAAACATCAATTCCAGAAAAAAATAATTGTTATTGCACACTTATGACATGCTTTGCTTTGCTATTAGCTGCAATGATGTAGTTATAAAGATATATATCAGAATTTGAAAGTTAATTTTCTTTGGAAAACATGACACCCTTTTTTTCTTTCCTCTAACAGTGCAGCGAGAAAAATCTGCCCATGAGATTGTGGAAGCGGAGAGGACCTACTGCTCACAGCTGTGGAATATCATAGATGGTTATATTAATCCCCTACAGCAAGCAGACCTCATGGGAATCAGGGAATCATATTCCCTCTTCCCAGCTTATCTACCACAACTCTATGAACAACATTGTGTACAACTCAGGAAAATGGAAGAGAGGCTCATCAAGTGGAAGACCAATGGCATGCTGGGTGATATCTTTGTGAAGATGACAGATTCTTCTGAGGTATAACATCAGGGAAAAAGTAAATCATTTCCATATCAATGTATCAAAAATATTTCAAGTTTTGTCACTGTGATGGTTTGTTTCCCTTATTGAAGCATAAAGTCTGTAATGTTTCAATAGACATTTTTCAAATTACATGATCTAAGGGCAAAATCAGACAAGTAAAGTTTACCATTCAGATTGGCATCTTATTTCTGCATTGTCACAAACCAAGAATTAATGTCTAATGAAAACACAAGCAAAAAGGATTTCATCCTATATTAGGCCACTTGCATCATTTAAAATTGAAAAAGGTCTTTTGAACCTTCCTTTTTTATCACATTTCATTAAATTCTCTAAATCTTCTTTATCTTTTTCTCCATGCAGTATAATAATTTTCATCATTTATTGGTATCTAAATGTGAAATATCGAGGTACATGTGCAAGAAAAACATTTACCTTTCTCATTTTAGAGTGATGGATTATCTCTCTATAAGGAATATATCAATGATTTCTCATCAATCATTAACAACATGAACAAATGGTTTAGTCAATCACCGGACTTCAGGGAATTTATGGGGGTAAGTTAAATTTATAGACTATGTAATTATCATCAGACTTTGGGAATTTATGTGGGTAAGTTATATTTATAGAGTTTATGCAGTTATCACCTGACTTCAGAGAATTTATGGAGGTAAGTCAAATTTATAGAATTTATGCAGTTATCACCTGACTTCAGAGAATTTATGGAGGTAAGTTAAATTTATAGAGTTTATGCAGTTATCTCAAGACTTCAGGGAATTTTTAGGGGTAAGTTAAATTTATAGAGTTTATGCAGTGAATAGATATCAGGGCATTCATTGGAAACTATGAAGAATTTATAAGAGTAAATATACCTCAGAAAATAAAGGAGTAGTGGGGGATGTACAAGTTTATAAGAGGCAAATCATACGCATTCATTTACATAAGTGGATTTAAGCAAGTAAATAGATCCTGAAGAGTTGATAAGTCATACATAATCTAAAATTATCAAACATGTTATCATAGCGTGTATTTTTATCATTCATTAAATTATGTAGTACATTGTTATATTACTTGTTCCTTTCTTTTCATGTAACATATATCATAATATGAATTTTGTGCATATTCTTTTTTCCAGAGTTCTTGTTTAGCAACCTCGAATGTAATCCCCTTGCTGCTGGCTCCACTACAGCAAATTCCAAAATATTCTCTTTTAATAAAGGTAAAAAGTAAAATGTAACCAGGTCTCATGAGAAAATTTATATATCAGACTTCTAAGACAGCTTATCTTATGGAGATAGTACACACAAACCCTGTGGATAGTGTGAAGCTTTAGATCAAATTCTGTTAAAGATCCTTTAAGGGTTTATTAAAGTTGTGACATAGGAAAAATATGTTTTCCTATTAAAAGAGTTAAAATTAGGTGTAGTGAATTTGCCTAAAGAGTTTAAAATCAATTGAATCCATTGCATAAAGATTTTCAAAATGATACAATACTGAAAATATTTCATGAATTTCTGGTAAGAGAATAATTTCAATTTTTTTCTTATGAAGTGTAAATATAAACATGCACTTGTTTTGACACCTTGTATAACTTATTGCTGGCAGAATCTGGTAAAGCACACCGGCACCGACCATCCAGATCGTTATTATCTGGAATCTGTATTATCCCGTCTCAAGAACTTCCTGAATGTCATGAATGAGGAGCTAGAACTGGCCATGCAGTATCTCAATGTCAGCAAACCAATTAACAGGTAAATCAGTGAACAGGTAAACCAATTCATAAATGACTTAAAGGAAGAGTTATCATTACTTAGTAGATCTATATCAATATAAAGGTTGAAAATCCCCATATTGCCTATTTTAAGAAATTTCTAAATACCAAGATTTAAAAAATATCTCACACTGTTAAATATGTAATATCACAATCAATAAAAGTCATCATGGTTTGCATTAATCACCTACCAAATCAGTTGTTCCCAATATTGGCAGTGATGATAATAAATATGACATTAAAACAATTACATTGTGGATGTGAACAATGACATAAATATAGTTGTAATATTCCATATTGACCATATAGAGATATAAGTGTATTGTGCAGAAATACGGTTGCTTGTACAACTACTATTTTTCTTAACAGGTCTCGAGAATGTGGTAATTCGACTAGATCTAGTAACAGTAGTGGAGATGCTAACCAGATTTCAAGTGCAAGAGATAGCGGGATACATTCAAATGGAGAGGAACTGAGTCACAGACATCCAGTCTCCCCCAATACGTCTAGAAGGTAGGGATGTATGAGGTGTTGCAAGTGTTTCTCTCCAGCTGGTTCTTGATTTGTCGATTGATCGTGATTTCCTCTCCTTCATAATAAACAATGAAAACAGATGTTCTCTGTTGATAAAAACTTTTATTAGTTTGGGGTCATAGATAATAAAATTTTAAGCATGCCTTCTCTGTAATCCTTATGTGGAATTTAACATTATAATAATAGTAAATCTATTAATAAAAAACACTAGGCATGTGCACCTTCATTATTCTCATGTGAAATTTAACATCAGTCAATCAATCAAGTGTTCTGTTTATTCTCTGCAAAGCATATCAGCACTTAGCTTCTACATGTACAAGGAATTTCTTATTTTGAAAATGAGTATTGAATTCTTTTCTAATGCAGTTATGTTCTTCAAGTTTTGAGAGAGAAACGAGGGAGGGAATCTTCTGGTCCTCGGCATCGTAACTATCGTGAGCGCCCCATGTCGGTGCCGCCACGTCCTAACATGGTTGGCTACAGCAGTCACCCTGACCTCACCAATCAGGAGTTTACAGAGTACATCGACCCAGGTCAGGATGAGATTTTCGTGCCTTACCAGTCTGGGCATAAGATGTACTCCTCTTTGTCCAAGATAGCAGTCAAGAATGCTCCTGAGCCTCGAAGTCCAGAGAAACCTCCACGGCGGATCAGGATACGGCGACGTCCAGATCATCCCCAAATTCCAATAAACTCAAACTATATGCAGCCACTGGCTCCTCATTTTCCTTTCACTTCTTCGCCTCTTCGACATGGGTGAGTTTAAAGTTGCTCCTACTTTTTTTTGTATGTATCTAATGTATCTAAATTTTCTGACCATGCAGCTTAGTTGCAGATGAATTGTGTGTGTTTAACATTCTGAAAAGATTTGTATTCTCTGATATTTCTGTTTATTTAGTGATTGGTGATTGAAAATGTATGATACTGTATCAAAATGAAGTCAAACAGAAAAAAGAAGTATTTTTGTATCTGGCTTCAATTAACAAGTAGTAAAAATTCTCTTAATATATTTTAGTTATATGAATGGAGAAGCAAGAGAAGGTACACCAAGAAGAAGAGGCCCATGTCGCCCTTCAAGCTCTATTGATTTTACAGGTAGAGACACGGAGAAAAAAGACAGGATGCTAGAGCAGTGGTCATACTTAGATTCCCCTAGGGATCAACCTGGGGAAGGAAGAGCTAGAAATGAGCTGCATCTGTCACTGCAAAAGCTAATTGCAGAGAGGGACAAAAATTACGAAGAAACTGCCAAAGATCCTCCTCCTCCTCCTCATTTTCGTCAGTCGCAATACGAGGAGGACTCTACACCACATAGTGGTGATGAACCATCACCTGATCCTAATAATGAGCAGTTTTTCGAACCAGTTCAAGTGGAAAACAATGACTCTAATATAAATACTCATTATAGAACAAATGACTTAATGTCTGGTCGTGGGTCAAGACAAACATTCCAACAGAAAATGATAGATGATTATGGTGTCTATGGTGATGAAGATGAAGATGACAGCTACAGAGATGAATCACATAACCAGAGTCACATGACTGAAAATTATAACACTCAGAAAGAGACAAAATCTGATATTCAATTTAACAATCATCCTCATAAACCCTCAGGTGTCGAACATCCTAGGCAAAAGTCTCTGGTCTCAACACTCAGTACTAATAAAGATACTTCCTGTAATGTGCCAAAAAGGTGTGAGTCTACAAAAATGGACTTTAAAAGTGGTGAAAACCCACAACACAATTCTGATAAACAAGTCAATCCAAATCTGTTTGTACCTGTGACATCTAATCGATCAGAAAGAAGGAAACTACCTTCAAACATGGAAGCACAGCAATCAATGCAAAGACGGGAAACAGAATCTGAGGATTCAGGACATTCTTTTGTGCAGAGTGATGCAGAGAAAAGTTTGGAAGTAACAGAAACAAAAAATGTGTCAAATGATAGTGATGAAGGCCAAGATGCAGCAAAAATATTACCAAAGAAACCTTTCGAATCTCAGTCAGAATCCGTGCAAATTAGGAATTCAGGGGCAGTGTCTCCATCAAGCACAAATGGTGCTTCAAACTTAAGAACTCCTAAGAAATTACCTTCATTGAAAGGTAGATACAGTCAACCAAATTTGGAACAAATTTATTCTGCATCTAAGTTGCCATCCCCTCCCTTAAGTCCCACAGAGTCTAAGGGGTTGAAAGTGTTAGCAAAGGATACAAAGATCCCTATGTATGCTGCACATAAACGAGACAAGAGATCTAAAACTCCAGATAATTTGTCTAAGTCTACAGAGGATGTCTCCAGGTCAAAAAGGAAAACAAAGTTTGACTCCATCAAAAGCTTCTTTGGAAGAAAACGGTGAGTGAACATTTTTTTTTCAAATTGATAATTTATCTTTATATACATATCAAGTACAGGAAATGAATTGTGTCTATTGATTCTTTAAATCTTATATTCTATATATCCTTCCAATTATATTTTATATCGTGAACTACATTTTTTAATTAGGTGACAAAAGAACTACATTAACAAGACAAAAATTTTCATTATTTGTTTGGTGATTCTAAAATTCAGGTAATTATTTCTCTGCAATGGAGCCAGAATAAAGTAAAATGTATAGAGATGAATTAATATTGTGATTCTGAGTGGAATAAACATGAATATATTTGATAAGTAGATTACATGACTTCCACAAAAGAGATGTCAATAAACAATACAATAAATGCGGATATATTTTGGTATTCCTTTAATTCATACATGATCTTGTTTATATATCTGCATATGCATCCAAGTTTTTCTTGATATATGCATTTCATTGTTCATATTTAGTCTAATTAGCATGATTATATTCTATAATATTTGCATTGTAAAATAGCGTAATGCTTAAATGTGATTATTTCTTTTTAATCTCAGAGCCTAATCATTGGCATAAATGCTTTCTCAAATTACATAGCGAGTTTTGTAATTTAAATCAGTAATTTTACTTTAGTTTTCATAAACTGAGGAAATCAGTTGTTATAAATTATCAAATTATAATCAAAAATATGGGAATAGGTATTTTTTTGTAACTTCTGAAAACAATTTTTTTTGTGGTTTTTCAAAATGAATTGGTTTTGGAAGAAACCTGTTTGTTTTATTTGTGAAAAGAAAACCTTATTCTAAGCTATTTATATTTTCTAACCTTTCCAAAGAAATATTGAACTATCCCTGCTTATCCAGTGTAAGGGATATATATATATATATATATCTATGATTGTGTGTATTTTGCCTTCAGAGGTGCTACTGGATTAGAGGATATGGTGACTACGGATGTGGTTGTATGTTATCTCTCTCTCACTTAGATGCACTCAAACATGAACGCTACTCACAGAGCCAACTGAGCAGAGCTTAATTACTCCTTCCTAACAAGCTTTATTAGATCTACTTTAATATACCCTTCACAAAATTTATTGTTTGGTTATTCATGTACTCCAATCCGACCAATTGGAAAGTGATGTTCAGCAGACTTTTTGATTGTTATGATTACTTTGTCATAATCATAGCTTCAAATCAGAGACAGTATGCTAATCTATCATATGATACCATCTGATAGCTTATAGAAGGATTTAATAAAGGGAGTTGTCTGTTCTTGGAAAGAACTCTCCCACTTTATGCATATCATCATTACATCAAAACGTGACAAAACGCTTGACTGATCATATCTCATCACTGTCTATTGACCACGCGAACATGAAAAATGGCTTGAATTAACAGTAATTGCACAATTCTTTTCCACTTCTGCAAATTACATAATAAAACAAGAGCAGATAACTCCCCTTAGTAAACGGGAAACTGTTCAACCAATATAATAGAGATAGACACACATCTTTTTTAGGAGGGTATATTATTGTACTAAATAAGTTCGATATTCTATATATAAATGCATAGCACATAGTTGGCTTACACTTATGGAGCATAGTAGTACCTCACATTCTGGCTGACCTCCTCTCAGCTTAATAACAGCTCATAAAGCTTGCATTGATGTACACTTCACATCCTCTTTAGTACAGTGAAAAACATCTACCATGACATCATTACTCAGTAAAAAGGTATAAATGTGTCTGTCAAGAAGTGAAATACAATTAGTGGAAATGTTACACACACAGCCAAAATATAGCACATGTATATGTAGTTAGCATAGACCAAGAGCAGGCAAAACAATTTATTTATTGGGGGTTTTACCAACAAGAACAACAACGAAAAAAAGTTTTATGTCTGTGCTTGGCCTATAATTGGCAGTGCTATATGCTAGATGTACAATAGTTAAAATTTCATGCTATGAGTGATATTTGGCCTAGTTTGTGTGCTGTAGATGTTCTTTCAGATAAGAATCACTTATGTGAGTGAGATTAATTTGTTATAGGTTGTGTACTTAGTCTAGTTAACATGTGTTAATGCTTTGAATACAAAAGAACCACTTTCATACATTGTTGCTTGTAATTTCTGATGTTTGCTGCAGCACTTGCCTATGTGATAACAGAGTGTCTGACATGTGTTCTGCTCTTGTTATGTTTAAAGCTTATGATGGAATTCAGTGGCTGATCAGGGAGTTGCAAACTCATGATACCTCAATCTTGTAGTGATTCCTGTAGTTTGCATGTATATATAATATTTTTGATAAAAATTTGCCCCTCTAGCAAAGGCAACTCTTGATCTGCCACTGAGTGATTGCACATTGCAGTAATAAAATTTATATGCCTAAAGCTATGCAAGTTGATGCTAAAACCTTACAAGAAAATGTATGATACATACCAACTTTAAGATTAGAAAAAGCATTTAGAGTTATCTTTCTTGATTGAGAATACAATATAAATTTCGGTATTGTATAGAATGTCTGAAGTTGCAAGCATGATAGATGAATTGTTTCTTATTCATTATATGATGTGCCCTTTATATGATCTTGCATGGAATTATAGAAAATAAAGATATGACACTCAGTTGTTTAGTAATGTATTCTTTTTAAGTATAATTTCCCTTGTGTTGTTGTATTTATGTACATGTACATTATACCTGCTGATAGATCTTTGTATTTGAAATGACTGCTTTTTCTGTTATATACTATAAGTCTGGCATGTTTGCTAAAACATAAATATTTATGATATAATTATTTTATTAATCTTTAAAAAGTGAATTTCTCTATTTTACAGGAAAACATCTAAGTATAAAGTGCGGGCATCTGAATCAGGGATCAAGATGAATGGGAATGAGATACACCTAATGAGAAATGATGTAAAGGAGTCCTCACATATGTTCACCGATTCTGAGGTTGTCAATGAAGATGACCAAAATGAGACTCTGGCATCTGTGGAACAGGACATGAGGAAACCTCGATCATTGAGTATGCATTACTAATTGCAATACGTCAAACCACGAGGGTTATCCATGAAAATTTCATAATGATTTGTATCTCTTTTGAAAAGACCTATAGCATATGATTAATACATGATGTCATTCTGACAAATTCTATGAATTATTGTACTGTTTCGGCAACTTGATCATTACAGTGTAAAATTCATTGTTAGGAGTCAAGTTTGCAAAGATCATTTCATTCACATGATGGCAGCATCTGTGTAGTGCATGAACTCATAGTTCTATAAATGCAATAAATACACAGGAAGCTATGAGGGATAATATATGAGTCATGTATGCTGTAACACAGGACCACAGTTTTGACAACTGTATCATACGAAAGACAGAAAGGGAAAAAGAAGATAGATCACCTTTCAGAAAAATTAAAATTAAACTTTTGTCATCAGATTTGAAGTCCAGTGCAATACCATAGGACCAACTTGTCCCTGTTGATTTGTTCAGGTTTATTTTAAATGTATGTGCAGTCAACCATATCTCTATCAGGTGACAATTAGATATCAGTTACCAATGGAATACGGTGCCATCTTTACACTCAAGTCCATATTCATGAGAAGAATACGAAGGATGGTAGGAAATATAACAAATGGCGATTGTTTAATAGTTGATTGCTTGATTTTTATGGAAAGTTTGACGATCATAGGTGATGCTGACATGAAACACTTTAATTGACATGATTATGTTATAGTTGAAATCTCATCTGAGCAATCTCAGATTAAGCAATATTTTACTTCAGTATACCACATTGTACATTATCCTGCCATACATCCTGCTCAGGAACATACAGGAGTGTATTTTATATAGCAATATATTGTCTATACCATTTTCTCAAGTTTTTCTACATCCTTTATAAAGTTTACTCCATATTTTTTAGTTCAAATTCCAAATTTTTTTTTGCAATGCATTATACTGCACCATATATAGTTTTACGTTGATATGACTCTAAGAGATCACATGACTGTAGGTGATTTGTTATTTGAAACCCTGTTTACTTCAGAATCTATGATTGTATAACCTGCTGAATAAAGTTGTATGTTACATGTACGAAAATTTGTTGAATAATATCGTCTCCAAACTTTATAAGTCATTCTGATATTTAGTATCAATTAAGAACATAATTCACTTCATGAATGTGTATAAATCCAAGAATATCGAATGTAATGTACTATCATCACTGAATTTTATAACTTTGTGTAGATCATGTAATTAATGGCATCATTATATTTATTCTGATTATCAATCAAATTATGCAGTATAAATGCAACTTTTTCATCTTTGATAGCAAACTGGTTTCTACCAAATTTTATTCTTGAAATATTATTTGATTATGCTCTTTTGCAATTTCTAAATAAAAAATCCAAGTTTTGGTATACAATGTCATCACATAGTTGTGGGTATGGATATATACCAGTATACCTTTAACTTGTGTATTGACCTGTGTACTCCATTGTTAAATGTGTGTTTTACATTTCAGTGACTGTCATATGAAATTTTTATTATTTATATCTATCATGATTAATATTCACTTTCATTGTCTACAGCCCAATTTGTTAAACTTGCTTATTACAATGATTGTTTTGTTAAGTCTTCCTCTCATTAAACAAGAAGCAAAATATATGATACAGATTGAAACTATTTTCAAGTGTCGTACTGGAGCAATTAAAATACCTTTAAAGCATTGTGATTTTATGCTTCCAGAACTGTAATTTAGAGGACAGGATGATTTGTTGTTTTTGTCAGTTTGTCCACGGAGTTTCATAATAGCCATTGCTAATACATATGCTTTTGAATGGTTAAGAGAATCTTTGATACGAGGCCTTTCAATTAGTATTAAACATTTTGACCCAGAGACAATGACCTTGATTCATTGATATTTCTAATGAATACAATGTCATACCAACACATCTTAATTATTGTGTAATAGATGGATTAAAGGTTCTGCCTCTACCGGTATTACTTCCTACCCTCGATTCCAATTTACCCATGTTGTCTTTAGCTTCTCGAGCAGGAAGTCTGGCTTCCATTCTTTCTTTAATATCCTAGTATTCCTTTTTTTTACTCGGACTGAATACCCTTTCATCGAGAATGACTACAGTTAATGACTTCAGAATCGAAGCCTGCCTATACACGTACGCTAATTTAAAACTGGCTAACTTGGGATGTAACGAGAAAGGTGGAATCGTGGTGACCAAGTAATTAAAAGAACCTTCCGCTTGCATATTGCGTAAGTACCGAATTACCATCTTGGTCAGTAACGTAGACTTCTACACCTATAATGTCTAATCTAGGCCATAAAGGATAAACCTCACAAGCCTTAGCAACCAGTGAAATAAGAGATACATGTACTAATCAGTAAACGTAGGAGTAGACGAGTTCAGTCCAAAATAGGGGCAACCACGAATCCACGAAAAAGGGGGATAGTGGGTCCGGCGTCATAAACTGAGAAAATACTTTAAAAGTCATAAGTGCAGATTTTTCTCTTCAACAATGAATTGATAACTGGGATTTGGATGTTATTGAGTTTTATTATATCGATAAATACAATTAAACTATTCTGCATGACAATTTATTTGATCGTTTGATAAAGGAATAAATTAAAATGAAATTTTTGACTTAAAGATTTTCTCAGTTTATGGCGCCGGACCCAGGTGCCATGAAAGAGTAAGCATCCCCTGATGACCGACCATGTCCGCCGTAATGCCATTAGTTTATTCGAGCAAGCTCGAAGTCGCATTACAAATAAACAGTATAACCGCATTCACAATCGGTGGGATATAAATGGTGTGACTCTGTGCCACCACAATACAAATGGGCTAACAGGAACTACAGTCATATAAGGAAGTCAGACAATGATTTTTGATACTGATTCTGAGTTTCAAAAAATGTTGACGTAGGACCTGAGTTTTCATATCCTTGTGATATTTTAATTTTTCTTTGGTTTGGTAAATGAACAAGCTCTAGTAACTCGGATCAGCCGAGACACATAGACACCATACACTGGTGAAAAAATAAATGTTGGTACATGCACATGTAAAATTAAAGATCATAGGTCATGTTTGTCATAAAGTATAGTAGTAAATTTACCGTCCTGCCAATATTCAGTGATTCCAGTAAGAAGCTCTGGAACTGGGTTCTGCTGTATCTATAATTTCGAGTTCGTTAGATATGTTGCATGAACGTAAATTAAAAAGTTTTCATCATATATACACAATATACCTGAATATTAAATAGATGGTAATTGTCAGCTTCTCTTTTGTTAACTCGAAGGCTTTTGCATAAATTCCACTTCGTACCAATAAAGAAACAAATCGGCTGGTAAATGTGTATCATTAGTGCCTATTGGAGTTCCGATAGTTTGTTGCAGTACTTGGTCACCGAATACAAGTCATGAGAATTCTTTATATCACCATATCTGTGCCAAGCATGGGGCATTGTGCTTATATAACGATATGTAAACTTAAAAAAGCAGGTTTTTCAGTTCAAGGGGGTTTTTATCTAGTGAAACTGTTTTGGTTACATGTCACGAAAATGCAAAACGTTGCAATGCCTCGAACTTTTTGTATATAATACATTTTTTATTTTAGCACGAGTTTATCTTTTTTAAGACAACTCATTTGTGGAAAAACAACGGTGTTGGGTAAATTTCTACATTTAATCTTCGATTATCTTGTAACTCTGCGTATCTTTCCATGGGATGAGACAATATAAACCGTGGCCCATTGTCACGGTATAAACCGAGGCCCCTTGTCACGGTATACGATGGCTCGTAAAACAATATTCACTGGTTCGAGGAGCAGACTTTAAGCTTCGTGTAGTAGTTATTCGTTTGGCCTGCGACGCCGGCGATTCGGGTTCGATTCCTGGATTGTGCGACTATGATTAAAATGTTGGTTACCCCCGTGCTTACTTGTCGTGACATAACTGAAAAGTTGTTGAAAGCGACGTAAAACACCATCAACCAACCCTTACTGGTTCAGATGGGGTAAGTAGTACATTTGCGCTTTAATTAGTCTGAGAAATCCAAAACGACTAGCTTTGCCTCAAGCAATATAGTTAATTTCCAAGGAGTTGCAGAAATAGAGACTCGGTGCTTTACAATTCCCAGATTATCATTGTTTTTATTTACATACATCATAATTATAATATTATTAAATGTAACCATGAAGAAGAACGTGTAGCGTGATGTGTTTAATACAGAGATTATTGAGGCATGTACCTTGTTATATTTACATATTGCACGTTAAATTAAAAGGTACTTGCAATCAGAAGCCCCTCTCCCCTTGATCAGCATCTACTCTGTAAAGGCTGCTTTCTATTGTAACTAATATAGATTTATATAATATTAAATACATATTAAATAATACTGGATCGTTGCAAAGTACATGCTGAAATATATCCCAATCCCTTGCACAAAATAATTTTGCAAGAAAAGTTACTTTCATTTTTTCAAAGTCACTGTGACTTTGACTTTGAAGTTTTACCTTTAGATCAAGGTCACGATACTCCTACGATATTACAGTGTCACGAGTAGCAATGGCATGCAGCAAGCAGCAGATCCGTATTATTGATCTGATGGCATGTGCACTGGACCTTATTTTCAGTAATATTTAAGTTAGTCTCTGACCTTGATCATGAGTCAAGGTCATGACATACCCACGTCTAATTTCTTTATATTCCAATGTTCGCGGGACAGAAATGTTGTTATAAGAAAGGAAACCTCTAACTACAAGTTCGAAATTACTTGTGGTTCTACTTTCACTACTTTAAGGTAACAAAGAAAGACAACTCCGTCAGAAACAAATATTGGAATAACCTCTCCCCATACCTCTCTGATTATAGCTGAATAAGAATGTACCTATGTATGACAGGTTAAAATAATTTCTTTCATGATTGTAGCACATTTTAAAAAAAACCTTTCGCACATATCTCAGGAAATAATTGATTAAATCCCACACACTGCAGTGAGTATTCAAGCGTTCTCGATACTTTGAGTTTCATCCGATGAGAAGTGACTGAACTTAACACCAAGATATCCTTACAGTTTACGTTAAAGGTAATTTTGACTTTTTAAATTGGATTTGTCGCCTTGCGATCTGGATCACATATCAGTATACAATATCATTGTTCCGTATGAGAACCTTTCCGTCTGATGTATGAACAAGTCTGTAAGGCACTCCACCACTTAGTCAGGTAACGATCCTCCTCGCCTAACTCCTTCAGTGCCAGCTCCTTCCCTTTATTCAACTGTGCAGTGGATACAGTCTTCAACCATTTGTCTAATTTCGCCTTTTCCTTCTCAAACTCCGTTTTTGGTTCCTCTGCATTTTGGTTAGAATCTTGATTTTCCTGTTTAGGATTGGGATACGAGGGTTCTTTCCTGCTGTTCATAGAATTGATATTGTTCATTAGATTGCGTTCTTTGCTAGCTACAGTCCATTGACCAGGGTCTGTGATTCTCGGTCGAATGTCTTTAGCGGCCTGGACTACCACACTCTCATAGGAAGATATAGCACTTCGGTTTTTTCTCTCCATGATTTGAGCCATCACCTCCGTTCTCTGGCTAGCTTTTTGTCCTTGGTATTGTAATTGTACCGAGGATTTACGATGAGATTCGAACTCCTCGGGATTTTGTTGAACATATTTGAGATACAACAGCAAAGGTTGGTAATCTACCCGGACCGTGTCTTCGTCGTCATCATGGTGACCACGCCTCTTGCCTTTCTTTTTTAACATGGACGATGTAGAAGCTTGCTTTTTACTCGATGAAGTTAGTTCAATAGCTGTAACAACATTTTCTTCCTCTAGAAATTCATCTTCTTCTTCATTTGTATCAAAAACAGAGGATTCAGAATACGGTTTACTTGAAAAATTTATTCTATTTTCATCCACCTTGGCTTGTTCCTCTGGTTTCACTTCCATCGTTGCCTGTTTCGCTTTCAGTCGCGCCTCTTTTTCACGACGTAACTTTTCCATTATTTTTTCTTTTCTCCGTTCAAGTTTATCCATTTTTTCCTGAGATATCTGCCCGGCATCCTTCAGTGCCTTATCATGACAGTCAAAATTACTTTTCCTTGGAAGATACCATTCCAGCTCCGTTTTCGTGATACGGAAAGGATCCGATAACGACCTTCTAGGTGATGGTGACGTATGTCCACATGATTTGAATTTTGAGGTATCGGCTGCGGAATACGGTCGTTTATCAAACATTGCGTCATATTTCTTCGTTCTTTCCTCGCAAGACGCTCGGCGTTTGTCAGATTTATTGGCCGATCTACTTTTAGACTGTTTTCTGTTTGTTTTGGCGGGAGACTGACGATGGTCTAGATCCTCTGACAAATCGAGGTTGAGCACTTCTTTTTGTTTAGCGAGTTCTTCAGTTTCTTCCGTGATTGGTTTTAGATCACATTGTTTAAATTTGGTCATTGTCGTATCCACTAGGTCTCCAGAATTAGCAAGCGTAATAGTCTCTATGTCAATGTCGCCATTGTGACACTGTTCAGTATTTGTTGCTGTTTCGGACTCTGTTGTTTGGTCCAGCGCTTGCTGTGTTTCGTTCACATCGTTGCTAGTAGTACTGTCTTCGTTAATCTGATCATTTATGTCGTTAATGGAGTCCGGAGACTCTTGTGATGGAATAAAAATTAATTTAGTTTCCTTTTGTATTTCGTCCGAAACGACTTCAATGGTAATATTTTCACCCGTGCCACTACCACTTACTCTTGTTTCTGTACAGTCTTCTGTACAAATAGTTTCCTTTTCACAAAACGCACTGTTTTCTTTTGTTTCCAAGTCATTAGTTAGAATTCGACAATTAACTTTATTGTTTGCCTTCTCGCTTTTACTGCCATTCTTCGTTTGTCGTTTTAGCGGCCCTCGAGGTGATTTTTCACGAGAACACAAAACGTTGATTTCCTTAAGATCCTTTTTTTGTTTCATGTTTGTGTCTTGTTTCAACAGCGCCAAAGGTTTAACATTCCCATGAATAATAAATTCGTTTATGCGCCCCAATATTTTGGTAAGTAATCTATTCCAGCATATTGTAATTTTATATTTGAAATAAAGTTGGTCTTTTAAAGTCGTTACCTTACTGTTAATGTCAATACACGTATTATCACAGAAGAGTGGATTGGTGGAAATAATTACATTCTAGTTTACAAACTCGTATTTTAAAATTCCCCCGACATCGTTTGAATGTTGTATGGAACACCTTTTACATTATCATACAGAAGATCTATCCATTTGTTTGGTGTTTGTATTAGAGATAATCTCAGTGAAATTCCCTCGAAGAGTTCAGGAGTCCATTAGATTAATACATTGAAGTTTGGAAGAGATATCTGTCAGGTTCTATCGATCCGTGATCTTTACTTTGAGACACAGGCCACATTAATGTCTCCTTGTCTTGCTTGCTCATGGTCACCTAAAATCAAAGAACCTCTCATAAATACAAAGTATATATGAAAGACACCTGAAGTGACATGATATATATTAAAAAGAAAATTCAATACGTTACGTAAAGGAGATAAGTTAAATGAAATTAATTTCGCGCAGCATTGTCAAATTTCAAATAAAGTTTATGTATGGAGGCGTACTTCTGTCAGATGTTATGTCGACCTCTGATGCAACAAAAAACAAAAAAAAAGTCGACATGAAAATCTGACAAGCTGGTAATAACATAAAGAGTAAGCTGGTAGCAGAAATATTCCATCATAGTTTTATTTTATTGTTGTTGAATTTCATTTGTATAATGAAATCTTTATCGCTCCACATGAACTATTACAATGATATATCATTATAGATTTATTACAGAAATGATGAGATCAGAGGTGAAACCATATGTGTTCCAGGGGGTGAGTAACCATCTCCTGTATGGCTAGCCGCACCTGTGGACATTCATGTACCCCTGGAAATCAGAGGTGAGACCATATGTGTTCCGGGGGTGAGTAACCATCTCCTGTATGGCTAGCCGCACCTGTGGACATTCATGTACCCCTGGAAATCAGAGGTGAGACCATATGTGTTCCGGGGGTGAGTAACCATCTCCTGTATGGCTAGCCGCACCTGTGGACATTCATGTACCCCTGAATATCAGAGGTGGGACCATGTGTTCTAGGGTGGGTAAGCATCTCCTGTATGGCTAGCCGTTGGACATTCATGTACCCCTGGAGATCAGAGATGAGACTATGTTTTCTGGAGTGGGAAAGCATCTCCTGTTTGGCTAGCCGCACCGGTGGACATTCATGTACCTCTGAAAACAGAGGTGGGACCATGTGTTCTAAGGTGGGTAAGCGTCTCGTGTATGCTTAAATGCACCCGTCGTATACCCTTGAAACATACAAACGACACAAAAAAATCAACAGCGAACCCGTACGATTAATGTGGACTAACACTATAGATAGTGCCGAACCCACGAAACATCGGAACAGTGTAATTCAACCAACATGTTTAGGCTGTTAGTGTGTTATATATTTACCATATGTGCTAAATACCCTGGTTGAAGAAGAAAATTATAATTAAACAAGATATGATCATCTGTTAGCACATAATTCTAGTCGTGAAGCCGTCATCCAGGGTACAAACTACACTCAATCAATAATCTCATTAATTCAAGTTGTTGCTTTCACGATTTTGTGCTTTTAAACGTAGAGCAGTAAACAATGAATTATATGCAGTGTGTTGTTGAATTCGTATACGCAGGAAATAATTTCATTCTGCTATCAGACTTAATGCATGATTACATGAATGTAATAACAAAATCGAATATCTCTCTTGCTGATCTCTGACGGCGACCACATAGTGGCAAATTCATAAAACCCGGCTACCTGATAGAAGTAATGAAATACGTAACTCTCTCTCTCCCTGAACCTTGTCGCCGAAATATCAAGAAATATGTTGAGACATATCAAGATTTATATTTGTTTTGAATATTTCCCAGTTAGTAATATTATCTTTGTTAGCATTAAACAGCAGAATATCTTTATTTGTTTTCGTGTCTTTTGTATTGTTTTCGTTGTTATACACTGATAACGTTTTATTTTATTTTGAAAAAAAAAGAGAAAGAATCACCATTTCCTCTTTGTGTATTGAGTTGACCTCATTATTCCTTCTGTTCATTTAAAGTTACATTGAATATAATGTCGGTCATGCATGATATGGGGAATTGGAAATTTAATCTTTTGTCGAAATAAAGAACTCGTATTTTAAAAGAAAAATGAATTATCTTGTAATCTCATTTTTGGTACCACACATGTGGGAACTTTTTTTACCGATAAGAGACATTGAAGTGTGTACAGGTATAAAGGTGTGTTTTTTGTATTTGTATTTTACATCGTTTATAACAACTTTCAGTTATATAACAACCATTAAGAAATAGTGTCACAGCGTGGGAATCTAGTCCGGATCCCCGGCGCCACCAGTCAAGCGTTTGATCAGGACACTTATTGTTCATTCCTCCTAATAACAGCATTTACAGCCAGTGTGTTTAATGTTATATAACTAAAGACTAAACAATGAAAAAAGGAAAGACAAAATAATGAAAAATTCCATTGCTTCGTTTTTCTACATTGTGGATTCAGTTAATACTTTGTGCTGGGCACCTTTATTTTAAAGACAACTACAAATATGTTGTGTGTTATATTTACCCCGTAACGTTGGTATTTAACATTCTCTGCAGATCTTGTAGCTTTATTTTCCATAGTTTTGCACTAATTGTATTTCGGACATAGAAATCACACGTACTGAGCCCTTGACATACATATTATACATACTGTGATCCTGTCACACGAAAATCCCATCGTGTATTCCCTACATTAAAATCACACACATGCTTTGTTTCTGATGTAACGAACCTACAAATCAAAAACACGCACACTATGATTCTCAGATAGAAACGCACAATCATACATTTAGTGGTATCAATATGCAAATCACAAATACTGAGTGTACTCCTGGCATACAAATTACACATCAAGCTCCCCGAACAGACGGATTACATATAACGGGAATCTGACATACATATTTTGCGGCGCCGACGATCCGGGTTCGATTCCCGGGTTGCGTCACTATGTTTAAAAGGTTGGTTACTTACTGCTTCCATGTCGCGATATAACTGAAAAATTGTTGAAAACGACGTAAAACACCAATCAACCAACCAACTGACATACATATTACACATACTGAGCTACTGACATACAGGTCACACATACTGCACTCTCCTGATACGCACAAAAATAACATGTACTGTGCTGATGATACAAACTGTGCTTCTGTTGCTCAAAGCACTTGTAAACACTGCTAGATCCTGTCACAGACTCTTTTAGTTACGATCTCTAAGTGTGTTGTAATGTTGAAGAATATGATTATTTATCATCAAATGCTACAATGTTATCAATAAAGACATATCAAAAACATTTCCAGATTCTACACTTGAACGTCCAAAGCTGTGTTTTAATAATATGAAATATTATACGATATTCAAATAATAAAGTGCACTAATCAAAAATCTTCAAAATATCAAACATTGACCAACACCTTGACCAGTGCGGGGGTTCATTTGCTTATTTGTACATGTATTAGAATTGAACGGATAACACTGTTGTTTTATCGAAAATAAAAAGAAATATCATACGATATTCAAATTCTAAAGTTCACTCTTCGAAAATCTTCAAAATATTAAATATTTGCCAACACCTTGACCACTGCGGGGTTCACTTGTCTATACACCTAGCAAAAGCACGTTCGTTAAATAGTACTCTTACCTATAACTTCAGTCGTTAGGTGACGAAACGAGGTCTATATCTTACAATCCCATCTACTGGGTGTCCCCAGCTAAGTGGGGATTTAAGTTGCTAGGTTCGAAACGGTTGAATTGGAGTGATTTCGAGATTTGATGATCAATTTCGAGTCACCGTGTGGCAATAGTGACGTCGTGTATTTTACGATTATTTCAAGTGCCGTATTGGGTATTGAATTGTAAACAAAAGGGTTGAAATCAAATTGTGTTGACTTTTTAAAGATCTTAAGATTGTTTGTGTATTTATAGGTTGTATATATTTCATGATAAGTAAACCCATTGACATGTGAGGAGATATAGAAAGGTGCAGCCATTTTAATGAGGGAAAGAGCTACCAATCAGGTTAAATGATATTGGGACAATAAATGTAGAGCAATAGAGGGGCCCTCCCCCTTTTGGTCACATAGTTACAAGTAAAAATCCAGATTTGGCACCAAAAATGGCTGAGTAGTTTGGCTAATACTTATGCCCCCCCCCCTTCCTTTTTCGGAAATCCTGGATCCGCCACTGGATACGACGTGTGTCTGAGCACAATTCCTTTAGAGAATAGAATCACCTTCATTTATTCATCTTTACCATGTAGTGATAATAATATTAATTGTATAAACAATATAATAACATCGAGAAGTACATTTATACATCTGGCAATAAAATCGAATCGAATATTGCATTTAGAGTACTACTAAAGTCTCACACAGAAGATGGGTCTTGGTTTTGAAATAGATCTCACGAACAATGGTAAATTTTGCACATTTTCAACAAAATGTATGCTTGAATGTCTTTGTACGGTATTTGTGATAAAGCAAATTCACAGGAGAGAGAGAGAGGGAGAGAATTAAAAACACTAAGTTTACCCAAGTCCATGTTTAACTTATATTCAATATTCTTTTTATCTTGCCGTCTACAAGGATAATGAAACAATAGATATCGCAAACCACTTGTTCTCGGTATAATATATTATCCATTGCATCACATCTTCGCAAGCCAAGGCTTCGTTTCGTTCTACTGCACCACGTAGTGCAGTAGAACGAAACGAAGCCTTGGCTTGCGAAGATGTTGCATCATAGACATAGACTATTTTTTTAAGTAGTCTATGTCTCTGCATTGCATAGTTACCGTACAATCATTCAGTCAATAATTAACTTTAGGATATTGTGTATACACATAATAAACACATATAGAGACTTACAGGTTCGGACACGGATAAAAGATTCTCGGGAAAAAATCTTGTTTTAAACGAAGTAAAGATTGTACTTTTGAAATCCATTAAATTGTTTGTTTCTAGTGTTAAATTGTTTGTTTCTAGTTTTTTTTATAATTAAATTGCTTGTTTCTAGTTTTAAATTGTTTGCTTCTAGTTTTAAATTGTGTGTTTCTATTTTTTAAAAAGAATATATAGTTTACACTGACATGTTATTTTATATATGATTTAACTTGATGTAACACAGAAAGCAAGTTCCTTCTATTTTCTGACAGAACCTTTGAACGAAATTAGAGGATTATAAAGGCAATGTATATTTTTGAATTTTTGAAAGAATAAGACGTATAAACGTAGATACTTACAATATCCTGTCCATTTTAACCTCCACATCTCGAATGTTATTTGATCTATATCAAGAAAACTGTTGTAAGTGCAGGTACACAAAGATGGCAGACTTCAGCCCCAAAAGAACATGAGACATATATACCCTTCAAAGAATAAATCTTTAATAATCCATCAATAGATATCAAGCACATATTTAAATCACCCCAATTGCTCAGTAAATAGTCAAAAATTCCCAAAGTCAACACAGCTAGCGAAGGAGAGATTGAATAAGTCAGTACAATATACCAGTTAATTATATAGAAATTTTAAGCTGTAACTCCCGACTTGGGCATATAACAGGCTGGGAATGAATAGGCTGTGAGTTACTGACGAGTTCACTTTTAATTAAACATGGGAGAATTCACACTGTTTCCGTTGGATAATTGCTCTTTCTGGCAGAAGTTTGGCACAACAGGAATGGCATGATTAAAGGGATTGTAATTATTTGGCCATCCACGATTAATTGATAACAAAGCGGTTGTCGTCATGTGACACGTTAAGTAAAAGTGCCTAGTATCGACCACAGCGTACTCTAAGACTAAATGCATACAGAGTCTGTAGAGAATAAAAACACAAAGGAAAAAAGAATGGAAGACAGAAAGAAAGATGAAAGGGAATAAGATCAACTGTGTAAATGTACAATTCAGTGATTTTGTACTGTGTTTTCGTAGACTTAGTTTGCTTTTAGTATTCACTATCTTTATTCTCATATCTTGTTCATTGTGCTATAAATAACAGCCCGCCTTGGGAACTGGACGCTTATAATTGATAATACATTATAATGTGTAATACACAATGATTATATATATAATAATATACATGTACTTCAACATTTCTGCTAACTACAATAATATTATTATCATTATTAAAATTGCAATAACCTAGACGAAATTTATTCGTTTTAATGTCTATCATTTCAATGCACACATGCTCTTCGTTTATATCAGATCAGGGAAAAACAGAAATAAAAAAAAAAATAAATAAATAAACCAAACAAACAAAGAAAAAAAAAAGCAACAACAACAAATAAAAAAAAAACCCATACAAACAAACAAGATGAATAAATAAATGAATAAATAAATAGATAAATAATGAATGAATGAACGAATGAATGAATGAATGAATGAATAAATAAATAAATAATTAAATAAATAAATAATAGATAGATAGATAGATAGATAGATAGGTAGATAGATAGATAGATAGATAGATAGATAGATAGATAGATAGATAGATAGATAGATAAATAAATAAATAAATAAATAAATAAATAAATAAATAAATAGATAAATAAAATAAGATAAAATAAATTCATAAACTCGACAAGATAAAAACTTGCAATAATATTAAAAAACTATTTAAATTAACAAAATTTAGTCATTGGCGTTAGCTGGGCGACTAGGAATAGATCACTTCAAACACTATTATCTTATCCGTATGATACGTTTGAATGCATTTCATTTCAATGACAGCTATCATAAAAAGTTTGAACCATTCGGAACATTTGATATAATTTTTCCCGCATTACTTACTATATATAATAGGAACTGGAGAGGAGATGCTACTTTTGACTAAGATATTGAACCGAGAAACATTGGCATCGCAAATATATTTCTTATTCTCTAATTATGATTCTCATAGACCGAGAAAACTTGCTTGTCGAATATTTTGTCCGCAGGTTTAGAGAAAAGGTTCCCGTCCCTGGCGATATCTAAAACCTTGGACATTTCTTAGATCAAAAATTTGTTTTACTCCCCCACATTTAATTTGATTCCTATGCTAATGAGGAAAAAGATCAAATCTAATTTACAACTTTCTTTTAAATATAGTGTATGTACTGTAGCTTTATTTAAAACAACGTCATGTTTTTGTGCCATATCCGGAGTTTTGCAAATAAAAAGTGTAATGGATTTCATGATCAGGCTTAAAATTTAAGGGGATCATGTAAACTTGGTGTTCGCGATACTGGTGTACCAGTATAAATCACATAATTTTCAGTATTGTGCATCAACAATACCGTTATAATTTACAATACTGGAAACCAGAGACATTGCTGGAAACCTAATATATTATTCAAGCACAACACTGGATTGCCAGCATTGTTTAGACACAGTTTGGGATTTCCAGTACCTGAAATCCCGTTTACCAAAAATTATAAAAATACTGGAGACCAATATCAACCAGTGTTTGACCAGTATTTTTACTATGTTACAATACCAGAAACAATACTGGTACATTTTTCTTTCAGTACATGTATTTGTAACAACAGATAGTTTTCACTCAGCGAAAATTCACAGGAGTTATCTCCCGCGGTCAGCCATTTTGTGGGTCAGAATGTGAAGTTTTGTGCTTTAATCAACAAAGATACCGATTGAATTTCTTTAAAATCATTTTTGAAAATATAAATTGCTTACAAACCAATAAATATTTGGATATAATGTATTTCAAAACTGTTGATTTTGTTGCAAAATTATGAAAACCCTCTCCACACAAAGGTTTTAAAATTGGTAATACTATGAATGAAAATCTCTTCTTTGACCAAAAACATGGCTGACTACGGGAGGTAACTCCAATAAATTTTGACTCAGTGAAAACTATCTATACTGGTACACCATTATTGCGACCGTCAAATTTACATGATCCATGCAATTTGAATATTCTATTCCTTTAATAACACAATATAAATTTAATTTTCATGCAACTTTTACTGGAATCGATATATTGATCCGAGATTCTGAACATGAAATGATATAAAATGAACATTTATAGTTCGAGTGTAGAACGTTTAAATCGAAAGAGAAAGTAAACTTCACGCGAACTGACGCGAAGAAAGCGTAAGGATGCAGATGGCTACAACTTCAGAAACACTTTCTGGTACAAAGACTGAAACAGTGTTATTAAGAAAGCAAAAAAGATAATATTTTATCCGGCAGTATCCTGTTATTTGCCCTGCTGTCTCTAAAATGTTTCACAGTTGTTTCGTTTTAAATTCCGTGTCGTGCGGTTCACTGAACAGTTTGTCATAATTTGCAGGACTTAGTCTATAGCGAAGTTTGGTTACAATGATATTATGAAGATCCTTTTACACCTAGCACTTTTATTTAATTAGAACCATGATCTTTTGGTGCCTGTACTGTAGCCCATTTCACTAACAAAGATAAATGAACCTATACTGGGGAGTACATGCAGCTCCACTATGGCTACTGCCAGATAAAGCGGCAATTACTGATGGGAAGCTTAACTTTATAAATTGCTTTGGATAGGCTTTTGGGATCGTTATCGAGGGCATCTTCATGATTACATGGCCGTAAATCATGCGTATTTATCAAACAGGTTATTACGAAGACACATGTCTAAAACCAAAAATGCACATCACTAAACCTGATTTCACTGCTTCGAAATTGAATGCGCAATAGGGCGCAAAGAGTAAGTGGTATAATACACCATTTTCGATCTGAATGGGAATATGTTGCGGGCGTGTGACTTTCCTGATCTCTGAACATGCTGTTTTAGTCAAATAGACATCAATTATTACATACAACATACATATTCATAAACCATATATACACAACAGCTGGAAGCTGCGGGGCAAATAAGAGGATATTGCTTTTTATCCTTTTATATAAACTTCCCTCACATTTCAAATGATTCATTTATCTTAATTCTTGAAGTCGGACATCCATGTATTTGATAATAATATTTGGGGTAAAGCATCAGACTTGATCATAGAGAGTAATGCATATTCTGGGAGGAATTTTAATAAAAAGGGATAATCAAAATATTTTATCATTCAAACAAGAAAATTTTGAATACATGTTTTACACATTTCCGATCATATTTGATAAGAAAAACACTTTAGAATTGATACAGAAGAACTTACCCCAAGTGTCATGGCCAGACTCCTTGTGTATCTACGTAGACCATTAGAGACAGTGACGTCACGCCGACTTTGAGAATTGATGGTTCATATGTTGATATTGCAAGTACATTGATATATAATAGCTAGTTGGCTATCTGCATATTTACTTTAACAAAATAGCCTTACTACAAAACAAACTATATATCTATTACCAACACCTGAGTTCACTTAAGAATTATCTTGATATGTGGTAGATTCTGACAGTGAGGAGGATTGTCTCCAGATAAGCGGGGAAGATGAAGAAGAACCTCCACAAAAGAAATCGAAACTGGACCATCCACCAGGGAAGAAAGATAATTACAGTGACTTTGCTGCTAAGATGATGGTAATATTTTTGTGATAAAATCAGATCATGTCCAGTACAGTCCAAGTCTTTTGTAATTTTTCCACTCTTCACAGTGGGCCACGCCCAGCTGTAAATTCAAGAATTACACAATACACTGTGTATTTTACAAAGGTGTGAATGTGCACAGGTTAATTTCACATGGATTTCCACTGTGATTGTGGGTATTTTCCCACTGTGTTTTATGCAATTTCTCCAAAGCATCTGGACTGTACTGTATTTTGTAATACAATTTTTCCTTGAAGAATCATGGATTTTACACTGGATTAAGTTGAATATCCTGAATAGTTTTTGTAGTATTTAATATACAACTATAAATTTTCTAACTACATAATTTTATCATGATTTTAGGCTAAGATGGGCTACCAACAAGGTAAAGGTCTGGGGAAGCATGAGCAAGGTAGGGTGGAAATTGTAGAGGCTTCTAAACAAAGGGGCCGTCGTGGATTAGGTTTGGAAATTCGTGGATTAGAGCCTTCGGATGATGTAGAGTGGGATTTCACTGATGACCATGTGAGTATTTTAGATTGCACTATGGTGAAATTTCATATATTGAGAGAGTTATTTCAAGTGTTTTTCATTCTTGTTGGTATCAGGTACAGTATAACTCCTTGTGAAATAATAAAATACTTCATGTATTGAAATTACTTTTCTTTTATAGTTAAAACAGATTCATATATTGACTTGAATAATAATAAAAAAATACATCTTATTCCATATTGTTGTACTTCAGTATTTACATATCTGTAATCGATAGGTGCCTCTTTCAAATCCTCCGCAATAATCAGTTCATCAATCAGTGACTGAGATAGTCTTTTGCTTTCTTTGAATAGGTAATTATTGAAGAAGAGGTTGATTGGCTGCCTGTTTGTCAATTACCTGTACCTCCCATAGAGGAGATGAGAGAGTGGAAAATCATAGGCCCTGTAAGTAGATGTATACATTGTAGTAGTATACTTAAGGCATGAGCAGTGTTCATTTGCCTAGAGATACTCTGATTATGTCACCCTGTTTCAGGGAGTAGATGGAGTACTGAAAAATAATAATAGCTGAGTATCAGAGACTGCCATTGGTATTGAGCAATGTTCCAATGTTAAGAGTCTGGCTTTGACATTTAGAGTTTAGGTTTAAGTTTTTAAGTTTAATATAAAAGAACCAATTGGGAATTGAGGAACACATTGGGTAAAGCATTAAGGAAAAAATTTACTTCTTACCAAAAACTGGATTGACTACTTAATTTGGAAGGTGAACATCTAGGATTTGTTATGCAATACTAAGGCTTCTGAAATCAGGCATAACAGTGAAAGCTTGCAAATACAGTTTAGTACACAGTATGAATTGAAATAAGTTTGATAAGAATTAGTAATGTGAATAACACTGGTGACATGTTTTCTTTTTCTTTTTGAATGTCTATCTATCTGCAGTACCTTGTGTTTAACCATCTTTGCAGGCTGCATGCTTTATTCTACAGTCTTTTTCTTAAATTACATGGGTTTTATTGTGATTATCATTTATCTTTAGCAACAGTATAATTTACCATCATTGGATAAATGTGAAGAGTAATTTTATGGTGTTGCAAATTAGACATACATCTTTATAATAAATGCAATATAAACTTTTTTTAGGTAACTTTATGTTTATTTACAGCCCTTTCTGGTCCTCTCTGGTCCTAAACCTGTGTGGAAATAGATGATAAGAAATATTTCAGGTAGATTTGTAAATTAAGGTTTGCATTTATTTTACAGAAAAAACTTACAATAGATGATGAGGCTAAATTTTGTGATCCTCAGGTGTTGAAAGCAGTTCTCAGTTCTAAGGTAGAGCAAACATTTCATCCTTTAAATAAGAAATGAAGGCCATTTATGATATGATATTTATGATTTTCTGTATAGGCAGAATTTTTTATTTAAGACTATTTCACAATATCTTTGTTTCTGTTTAGAGTGTTTTTGATCATTTGGAGGGAGAAGAGATGAGAAGAGCCAGAACAAAGTCCAATCCTTATGAAACCATACGAGGTGTTTTCTTCCTAAACAGGTAAAATCAACTCTTTGTTACATCTAAGAATTAAGCCGGCGTGGCCTAGTGGTATCAGGCTGCACTCCTGATTGGGAGCCCGAGGTTCGAGTCCCGCTCTGGTCATGCCTGTGTTCTGTCTTTCGGATGAGACAGTAAAAACCAAAGCCCCATGTCATGGTATGCATGGTATGTTAAAGATCCCTCATTGCTTCGGGTGGGTCCGTTGTAAAGGTCAAAATTTGTATGCCCTGCATCAGGCAGATGCCGTCACCATATATGTGAAATATTCGTGGTGTGACGTTAAACAAAAATTAATCAATCAGTCAATACATCTAAGAATTAATTTTCTTTAGAACCATAAGAAGTCATTTAAGATTTATATTTCCTGGATAGGCAACATTTTTATGTCCCCAGATCAATAGATTAGGGGCATATTGTATTTGTCCTGTCTGTCTGCTTGTTTGTCTTTTGTCAACTTTAACCTTGCCAATAACTTTTAAAGCGTGAGGGATAGAAACTTCACATTTCACATGTATACCCAATTAATGAAGCCCTTTCAAATGACACCAGGGTGATGACCTTTTGACCTTGACAATGACCTTCATGCTAAAAATAACTTTTTGGACTATGTTGCCGCTGGGGGCATTAGTGTTTTACAAACACAGTTTGCTATATATGATATTGCCTTTATAGATAGACCTAGTTGCTTTTTTGTTTCCTCTACAGTTCTGTTTCCAATCTGCAATTTTAATCACTTTAGCTGATGTAGGTTGTACCAACCATGTTAATAACATTTTTAAGCTCTTGAATTTGTTTCTTTCTGAGAACATTCTACTTCAACCAAGTTTAGAGTTTATGTTTATTCATTTGTAAACATTTTGTGTAATTAATTTGACCTTTTTCATTTTACAACACCAGTGAATTGTTAATTGGTATTTTCCATGTTTGGAATGTTCTCATTCCCATAGTATTTGTTTATAAAAGCATAAATATTAATCATTTCTAGAAAAGTCAAAGTTTACAACATAACCAAGACCTCTTTTTTGTTACAGAGCAGCAATGAAGATGGCAAATATGGATGCTATACTAGATTTCATGTTCACAAGCCCCAAGTCATCTGATGGGGTAGGTTTACTTGATGTAATGACCATCTAGGTATAAGTGGACATGGAAGGAATGATAAGCACTGATATAAATATTTAAGAACTCTGCTGAGTTACAAAATAATATGACATAGTTAGCTATACAAGTTTTATGATCAATATTTAGTTTACATAGCAGGTGTTGTCTAATGTAAGAAGTGAGAGTATCTTGGTGAGAAGTAAGGAGGAGAAGAATTTATGTTAGTAACATTGTTGATATATTTATTCTTATTAAATAGTAAAGCAATTGATTAATAAGGCTAAAAATGATGGTTTATTTCATGTGTATCAAACAGAGGCAGATAGGGTTTTTTTTTATTTTTTTCTAAAAGAAATGTACTGAAAATGGGGAAGTGTTTAAAAACTGTATAAAATCATAAATTGGCAAAGAAATTGACAGGCCTGATATATCTTTGCATCTTTACTTTGCTTAATCTGAATACATGGAATTGCAATTTCCTCAATGCTTTGTACTGAATATATCTTTTATCTTTTTTTCACACCACAGAGCATTTTATTATTTTGTTCTCTGAATAAACTTGAATATTTTGTTTTTGATATAATGGGAAGCAACTTTGAATACTTTATTTTTATTTTCTTTTGAAGCACCCTTTATTAGGCCATTCAGACATTTTGTACTTTGCTGATGTTTGTGCTGGTCCAGGGGGATTCAGTGAGTATATTTTATGGAGAATGAAAGGAGATACCAAAGGATTTGGCATGACCTTGAAAGGCCCTTGTGATTTCAAGCTGATGGACTTCTATGCGGGTCCTCCAGAAATGTTTGAACCCCATTATGGTATAGTATATCTTGATCATCATATAGTTTATTGATGTTATCAACTAAATATAATAAGTGATTTCTTTTATATTAGAAATTTTATACAAATTACCATTGTCAATATAACTGCCAGTAGTATGACTTCTCTTTTTTGTTTTATTGAGTGTGTTTTGTTATATACAGGTGAGTGCAGTCTTAATATCACATTCACAGTTACATGAAAAGTGATCATGAGGACTGCTTTAGTGTATGTGCCAAGACTATTTGAACAGACGCACATGTGTTAATGTATCCTTCGTAACATGATTCATTCTCATGTTCATGTGCTTAGCTCTTTCTATTCTGTGGTACAGGTGAATTGTTTTATAGATTGATTATTGTGTTAGGTTACTCCACAATTTTTTTCACATATATGGCGACAGCTGGTACTGATGAAACAAAAATGATGGATCTAATTACATCAAGGAGAATGTCGTCATACACATGTGAATAGCAAGTAATGTTGAAATGACATTCCTCATTAAGGGCTTTATATTTATCTATTTATTTTGAGATTAATTTATTTCTCATTTATAGTGATTATTAAACAAAAATAAATTTTGATTGTTTGGAATTATTGAAATGTTGATATATATAAATTGATATATCTTATATATATCAATCTTTGAAGTCTTTTTTACATGTATATCATGTCACAAGCAAGGAAATGTGACTATCAAACATGTTACTGTGGCAGTCAAATGTGTAAGCACAGTTTCGAACTCAAGTTCACGTTGAAATCTGCGTTGATGTAAACGTGTGTACTCAGCAGTCTTGAATGCACGAGTATGGCAAACTTCACATTAACAAAACATGTAATGTTTTGTTAGGACTGCACTCAAATGCATGTATAGTATTTATAGATATACGGTAGTATAACCAAAATGAAGTGGCAATCCTGGGTCTATCTTACTAAAACAAAGTAATCTATAATTACTAAATAATTAGTGGTGAACAGGGTTATAATTTTGTTACCCTCTGATTTGCATACATTCTTTATACAATAAATGATTGATCAGTAACCCACATTGAGATAAAATGTGACCTTGCTGTGTTTATAAACATGTACCACTTTCATCTGGACAAACTGTACTTTATTGTATTGAATAAGATGGTATTTTACGGCAGGTGTGAGAGGTGCAGAGGGAGATGGAGATGTGTTTAATCCTCAGAATCAAGCAGAATTTATTAAGTTTGTCAAAGAAAACACAGATGGAAAGGGAGTCTATTTTGTCATGGCTGATGGGGTAATGCTGACTATTCTTGTTGTATGTCTTTTCCATTTTAGTGAAAAGAATATTTAAAGGATTGAAAAAAAACCCAGAAAACTTTGAGAGATTGATTTATAAGAAAGGATTGTTATTGCACACATGTTTTTTTGTGTTCCTCAGTCTCATTGTATGAGTAGTATAATGTGTGTGATTATCAGTGTATGTGTTATATGACTTGTGTGTTTCTCAGTGTATGTGTAATATATATGTTTGTCAGTTTATGTATAATATGACCTGTGTTCATCAGTGTATGTTATATGATGTATGTAACATTACCTGTGTGTTTGTTACTTTGTGTGTAATATGACTTGTGTGTTCATCAGCATTTGTTATATGATGTATGTAACATTACCTGTGTGTTTGTTACTTTGTGTTTAATATGACTTGTGTGTTCATCAGTGTATGTTATGTGATGTATTTAAAATTACCTGTGTGTTTGTAACTGTGTGTGTAATATGATGTGTGTTCATTAGCATATGTTTTATGATGTATGTAACATTATCTGTGTGTTGGTTACTTTGTGTGTAATATGACTTGTTTGTTCCTCAGTATATGTTATATGATGTATGTAACATTACTTGTGTGTTGGTTACTTTGTGTAATATGACTTGTCTGTTCATCAGTGTATGTTATATGATGTATGTTACATTACCTGTGTGTTGTTTACTTTGTGTGTAATATGACTTGTCTGTTCATCAATGTATGTTATATGATGTATGTAACATTGCCTGTGTGTTGGTTACTTTGTGTGTAATATGACTTGTCTGTTCATCAGCGTATGTTATATGATGTATGTAACATTACCTGTGTGTTGGTTACTTTGTGTGTAATATGACTTGTCTGTTCATCAGTGTATGTTATATGATGTATGTTACATTACCTGTGTGTTGGTTACTTTGTGTGTAATATGACTTGTCTGTTCATCAGTGTATGTTATATGATGTATGTAACATTGCCTGTGTGTTGGTTACTTTGTGTGTAATATGACTTGTCTGTTCATCAGTGTATGTTATATGATGTATGTTACATTATCTGTGTGTTGGTTACTTTGTGTGTAATATGACCTGTGTGTTTGACTGAATAATTATGTATAATCTGATCATGCATGGCTTGGCCTTTGTAGCTGTACAAGTTGAAACTTAAATCTACTTTTTCAGGGGTTTTCTGTAGAGGGACAAGAAAATATTCAGGAGATTTTGTCAAAGCAACTTTATCTCTGTCAATTTCTTACTGCTTTATCAATACTCAGAAAAGGTATGTCATTCTTTATAAAAAGTAAATTTATTTCAGCATTACAAACTAGGTGATATATACAAACAGATGTCTAGAAATTTTATTTCCATGTTTCATCATAACTGCAGCAATATATATTTTTTATATAAGAAAAAATAAAATGATGAAATCAAAATACATGCTATTGAAAGAAATTTTGTTTTTCAGATGGTCATTTTGTATGTAAATTGTTTGACCTGTTCACCCCTTTTAGTGTTGGACTGGTCTACTTAATGTACAGAGTGTTCGATAGAGTTAGCATATACAAACCAGTAACTAGCAGACCGGCAAATTCAGAGAGGTATGAATTTACTTGTATCAATGCCAGACTTTATTATGATCTTTGGTTGAGTAAAATGTATACAAATAAAACAGGCACGATTAGCCAAGTTTTGACTTACGTTTTTTTATTTTTGTTTTCTCTTTGTGGTTTTTATTATGTGGAAAGTAACAATACATTCAGATTATGTTCATGTATTTACACATATATTGTCTATTTAACAAATGACTGAAACTAAGATACTTTGTTATTATGCCCCTGGATCGATAGATCGGGGGCATATTGTTTTTGTCCTGTCTGTTTGTTGTCAACTTTAACCTTGACTGTAACTTATGAAATGTGAGGGATAGAGACTTCATATTTCATATGCGTACTCAACTAATAAGCCCTTTCAAATGACACCAAGGTCGATGACCTTTTGACTATGACAATGAACTTCATGCTTAAAATAACTTTTTGGACTTAGGGCTATAACGAAACTTCATATTTGACATGCATACTCAACTAATGAAGCCCTTTCAAATGTCGATGACCTTTTGACCTTGACAACGACCTTCACATTGAAAATAACTGTTTGGACTTGGGGCTATAACTTTTGAATGGTGAGGTAAAGAGACTCCATAATTGACATACATACTCAACTAATGAAACTCTTTCAAATGACTCCAAGGTCAATGACTTTTTGACTTTGACAATGACCTTCATGCTAAAAATAACTTTTTGGACTTTGGTGCTGCCGAGGGCATCAGTGTTTCACAAGCACAGCTTGTTCTTTACAGGTATATAGTATGCCGGAATCTACGAGATGATATGGACGCTGTCAGGCAGTACATGCATGAGATTAACTTAGATCTCAATAAGCTCTCTGGGTCCACCTCCACTGAAGATGTCTGTGAAATTGTTCCCCATTCAATCATGGAAAGTGATGAACAATTTATGGATTATATTTTTTATTCAAATAATATGTAAGTTGATATTTGCTTTCAATTTTTCACTACAATAGAATGTTTGGTAACCATATATTCCAGTGTCTTGCATAAAATTATCAAGGGAAGAACTTAACCTTGAAAAATTCCATGTTGACAGGTGTGCTTGAATATTTGTTGGCCATCACTAAATATTGATCACCACTAAGCACTGGCCATCACTCGGAACTGACCTCCACTAAGCACTGGCCACCACTAAATACTGACCTCCACTAAGCACTGACCACCACTGGACATTGACCACCATTAAGTACTAGCCACCACTAAGTTCTGACCACTACTAATTAGGCAATATAATGCTGGTATGGCAAGAGATAAACGGTTCTTATTTTGATATCATACATGCTTTCAGTCATTTTGAGTTATGTCCCTTCTGTCTTGAATATTCAAGAACATTTAATACCTAGATTGTCAGGAATGTAAACATTGGTCTTATAAAACATTTATCTTAGTTTGACTATGTGTTTTCAGACTGGGTCAGAGACAGATATTAAATCTGAAGAAAATACAAGCATTTGCTCAGAATTCGTAAGTAGACACCTAGAACCAGAGAAATTTGTCAATAGGCACACAGTATTAGTGTTTTAGTTTATTAATTTTTCATATTCAATATTAATGTTTTAGTTTTTTACTTTTTTTATTAAAATTTATATTAAATTTAGATTTAAACATATTTATTTTACAATGATTAGGATACAAGTTAACAACTTATATAAATCTTCCTTGTTGGCACAGATCTTGCCATAAGGGTGGCGTTTGCGTGGGAGGAAACCGCAGTACCTGGAGAAAACCCAAAAAGCCAGGTTGGTGACAGCCCCACCATCTCACATACCACGCCAGGAATCGAACTCGGGTCGCATTGGTGAGAAGTGAGCGCGCTACCAACTGTGTTACCTGGCCCCATTCTTTTTCATATTCAGTATTAAAAATGAAAGTGCTCGTTGCTAAAGAATTATTTTGTTGATAAATGTTGTCTTTTTGTATTTGTAGTGACTTAAGAGATGACAGACAGGCAGAGACCCGAGAAAAATGTCTAGAGAGATGGAAGGTTAGATTTTTAAGATACTCCTTATCAAGGAGTATCTTACTGTTATCATGCTCAAAGTTCAAAGGTCAGATTTACGTCCACTCAATAAACCTTTGAAGAAATAGCGCAATGTCTGTGTCAATGTTTGTCTATTCTAATTGTAAGAGTACTTTCTTAAAGACAAGTTTTGACCACATTCGTGTGAATTCTTTAAATAAACGTCCCCTCCCCCGCCAAGGCAAAAGCGATGGTGTATGAATTTATGTTCATCAGTCTATTTGCACGATCAACATTCGTGTTGACCAACATTCGTACGTGTAATCTTCGATTTCCACGTTCTTCTCTTTTCTCATAATTTTCACACTTTGAAATGTGTTTTTCGCACATTGCATATAAAAATAAAAATAAAACATTTCAAACTGCAAATGTATAACGATGTGTTTTATGAAATGATTTTTAATTCGTACTTTCTTTTATCTGAACTATGGTCAAATCGACTTGTTTAGGGCAGAGAAATATATACACATGTGTAAATTATGTCTCTGTCTAGGGACTACTTTACAGTTTTCATTGTAGTCCGGGATTCTCTGCTCTTCTCCCACTTTTGATATCGGTGGTTTGTGAGAGAGAGTCAGAGAGACTTTGTTCATCAAACATTGGAATTTCTACAAACCATCGATATCAAAAGTTGGAGAAAAGCAGAGAATCTTGGACTGTTTTCATTGTGATACACTGTCGTTACTGCACGTATGTGGAAAACATCATAACCCAGCATGTAGCCTTCACTAAAGGGATAATATGTTGCATGGAACACTGTTGCATTTAGCTCATCAATCTCATGGCATAATTTGAATAACCAATATAGCCTTTAAATGTACAAAGCAGTATAAATAAAATTTAAAAACACCTAACTGGAAAAGATGGACACTCCATGCAGTGGTGGATCCAGGATTTTTGAATAGGGGGACCCACATGTGTATTAGTCAAACTACTCTGCCATTTTTGGTGCCAAATCTGGAGTTTTACCTGTAAATATGTGGCAGAAGGGAGAAGAGGTCCCCCCCCCCCCCCCTCACTGCCATTGAATCACACATGATGGGATAACCTATGAGGGAACGTTAATCAATTTGCCGTCCAATGTTACAGCTCCGCAGTTAAAGGAAAAAGGTCTATATATGTAATCAGACATATAAACATGATATCAGCAACTTTATTTATTAACTACTATAAATATATCCATCGCAATACTATTATTCTTATGATATTTACTAATTTTAAAGCTTTTAATAATAAATTTATTTATTTTATATAATGATTTATTGGCTCATTGGAACGCAAAGAAACAGTGGAAAAGATGGAGCTTATTTGTTTCTGTTACACATCATCCATTTGTCAACTTACGATCTATAGAAGTGTACTTTTTAAATAAAATCATATCATGGTGCATATGTTCATTGAAATTATATAAATCAAACTTAGGTATGTTGGCTTTTCGTTATTGACAATATTTAAGAAAACCCTGTTTGATAATCTATTTTTGTTGAAACAAAAAACAAAGAATCAAATTATCATAATAAAGCGTTTTAATAGAAGCTAGAACATGTTTTGATATGTGTTATTGTCTTCTCAACATAATCATTGGGGAATTATTCCTTTGATGAATGGTTTTTGTTTATCGAAATGCAAGCTCATCGGCAATTTGCTTAATTACAAGTAGTGAAATAATGCAAATGATTAAAGTTGGAATCAAATTCTTTGATAAAGATTAAAGTCGGCAAATGATTCTATAAAAAAAATAGAAGAACCAAAAAATTTGATTCTTTAATCATTCGCTTACTCTTCTTTGGGGGGCACTCTAATAAGTAATTTGTTATAACTTATTATTCGCTTTGGCCTTTTTTACCCCCCAAAGTGTAATAATAATATGTACCATTTAAATTGTATTTAGTGACAAGAGAATATATATTTTCAATGGTAAATCATGGTATGCCCTTTGTCATCTTTGGCTTTTATAATCTATACTTGTGGAGGTCAACTTGGGCTTACTCAGTGGTCATTTCACTGCCCAATGGTGTCAACCTGGGCAGTATGTACAGCCTTTGGTATACCCGATGGTGTCAACCCGGGACATATCTATACATCCCTGTGTATACCCGACAGTGTCAACCCGGGTCAGGTCTATACATCTTCTGTATACCCGACGGTGTCAACCCGGGTAATACCTATTATCCTTATGTATACCCGACGGTGTCAACCCGGGTCATATTTGTACAGCTTTCATATACCCGCTGGTGTCAACCCGGGTTATGACATATACTTTATACCTGATGGTGTCAACCCAGGTGTGTATACGTAGATCAAGTGTGATTGAATAATTAGTTCAATTGAATATTTAGTGACCCTTTTTAACAGAGTGGAAACCCCCTAGAATGCCACAAAAGTTGATTTAATTGTCTTGTATCAATTTTTAGTTCCAAAACTTTGTTTAAAGGTTTGATAATAATCTTACCTACAACGTTTATTATAAGACTATGTGATACATGAATATTTTTGAGAGTTACTTAGTACTAGTCAATATTTTGATCTTATTTGGAATGTTTTTGTTGAGCTAGTTTTGTTAAATAAATAGTTACTAATCTGAACTTTGAGTTATGTATAAAATGTACAAATTTTGTTTGGAAAAATTTTTTGTTTATACACAATGTTTATCTTTTCTATGACTAGTTTATTGCATAATGCACTGATAACAGCATATTTGCATATGACCAGTAGTTAGCTGTTTTTCATTCTATATAAATTACGATGTAGATTTAACATTACAATGGTTTAGCATCATTATGAATATTCATAAGATTATAATTATCAACCAATCAAATCAAACTAATTAATTATGTAGATCACGTGATCAGTCCTTTGTTTACTTTGTGTAGAACTTCATTGTTTGAGAGCATTGTTTGAGAAGCGTATCAGTGATTATGTAGATCTCTAATTCAACGATTTCCCACCCAACTTCCCCATTCCAGCACCTGTAACTTTATAATATAATTTCTACATGTACTCTTAAATTTATTTTGAATAATATGGGGTTTCCACTATAGTATCCCCCCAAAGTGTAATAATAATATGTACCATTTAAATTGTATTTAGTGACAAGAGAATATATATTTTCAATGTTAAATCATGGTATGCCCTTTGTCATCTTTGGCTTTTATAATCTATACTTGTGGAGGTCAACTTGGGCTTACTCAGTGGTCATTTCACTGCCCAATGGTGTCAACCTGGGCAGTATGTACAGCCTTTGGTATACCCGATGGTGTCAACCCGGGTCATATCTATACATCCCTCTGTATACCCGACGGTGTCAACCCGGGTCAGGTCTATACATCTTCTGTATACCCGACGGTGTCAACCCGGGTAATACCTATTATCCTTATGTATACCCGACGGTGTCAACCCGGTCATATTTGTACAGCTTTCATATACCCGCTGGTGTCAACCCGGGTTATGACATATACTTTATACCTGATGGTGTCAACCCAGGTGTGTATACGTAGATCAAGTGTGATTGAATAATTTAGTTCAATTGAATATTTTGTGACCCTTTTTAACAGAGTGGAAACCCCCTAGAATGCCACAAAAGTTGATTTAATTGTCTTGTATCAATTATTAGTTCCAAAACTTTGTTTAAAGGTTTGATAATAATCTTACCTACAACGTTTATTATAAGACTATGTGATACATGAACATTTTTGAGAGTTACTTAGTACTAGTCAATATTTTGATCTTATTTGGAATGTTTTTGTTGAGCTAGTTTTGTTAAATAAATAGTTACTAATCTGAACTTTGAGTTGTGTATAAAGTAATGTATAAAGCACGCAAATTTAGCGTTCTTGCAAGACCCTGTGTAGCTTGCAATTCTTCTTGCAAATTATTATTATTTATTTTATTTGGGTTGGGGTGGGGGGGGGGGCTAGGAATTCTACTCATAATGTTTTTAAAAATATATATGTTGACAAATAGAAATCCAAACTGAAAATATAAGATGTTATAGATGTTGTATATTTTATTTCTTTCGTAAGGCGCAACTTGCATATACATGTATTAAATTACAAATTTTATTAAAAATTTGATGTATTTAAAAATAAGTCTAACGAAAATAACCTGTATGTTTTGAATTCCTATTATAATATTGATAATATAAGATGCTGAATAAGATATTGTGTTTATACAAGTACACATGTATTTCAATATGGCGTATATACACCCAGCGTAGCGCCGGCGTATATAAAGAATTTTTCAAATATCAATAAAATTATTTTTCTAATACTAAACCCTGATAAACTATATATTACTAGAATAGTATGATCTCCCTTTATCAAAATATCAAATCATTTTTCAATTTTGACCACCCTTATCGAAATAAAATCTAGTTTTCTTTTGTGTATAACTAGTTTTCTTTAGTGTTCTTCATTTAGGCGTACCACCTATGAGCAGGTTTCTCTGTGCACTACCTTATTTTCATTAACATAACTCATTTTAATCAACTTCATACAAAATGAGGTTGGGGTGTCCTTAGTGTGATACATTTAGATCTCTACTCACGACAAAATGTGAGTAGGAGTATCTTTCAGGACCTTCAGGTCTTTTGATTTTTCAACTAGAATCATGCACTGGAATTAAGATTCAATTGATTGTATTTGAGCTTTGAATTCAGTTTGTTTAAAATTGATTCTTTTTCTGAGGTATCATTTTAATATGCTTTTAGATTCCTGATGAAGTAAGAGCAGCACCAACAAAACAAAATCCTAAAACCAAGTTTGATGAACTTCTAGAGGTAAGCAATGATATATAGAAAGAAATGTAACTGAAAATTACTCAAAATCAAGATTTCATGTCATTATTTCAACAGAAACAAATGTTTTCCAAGGTAAGCTTCATTATATTTTACTAAAATAAAAATTAAATGCATGTATTCAGACATCAGGGATCACATTAGGCCGGACCCTTGCACCAGTGGTGCACTCTTTTTCCATCAAGGGGACAGAGTGGTGCATTGTTGTTCTAAATGGTACATTAAACTCTTGTACAGTACATCATTAAGTGATGCTTATTGTTATTTGAAGAAAATAAGTAAGCGTTCTTCACACCCTTGTATGTTAAATGTAACTGCGTAAACTGACTATGGTTCAGAAGTTTTAAATCATTTGTTATTTGTTTGGTAAAAGAGCTACGCATTCAACAGGTAATATAAACATGTATAAATGAGCTATAATGTTATATAATACACTTATGCTGTGCTTTGATAGTAAAAAGTGTTTGCATTTGATAAAAACATGTTTATGTCTTCGTGAAATTTAATCACATTTTATGAATTTTTTCTGTTGGTAAAATGTGTATGCTAAGTGCCAGGAGAGGCAGGTTTCAGTAAAATATTTCATAAAAACAATTTTCCAAAAACCGTTGCTGCTGGATCCCAGTAGGGGCCCCATACCCCGGCCTTTGGTGGCCCACAGAATTTGCAGTTGATAGGGGAGATCCCTGAAACATGGATGTATTAAAAGACTGCAAAAGTTCTGATAATTTAAGACTGCACTTATATATCACAGAATTCTATTTCTGTCATCTTCCTCTGAAATTTGTTGCACTGGGGTAAGTGCAGATACCAGGGTTCACACAAACTATGAAAAGTGCTTGAATTTTCACAGAGTCCGTGAAAAGTGATTGAATTTACAAAAAATTAAAAAAGTCCTTGAAAAGTGCTTGAATTTCTATTGAAATATGCTTGATTTTTTTTTGACAGTGCTTGAATTTATTTAAAACGTCAAACTCCTGTAAAATTGTACAACGTAATGTTACAAATAGAATTGGTTTGTATCGTTTAATAAACATACCATAAATGTCATGGTGATCAAGATGTTTTGTTTATATCCCGTGTTAGTACTATCAATCAAGTGTCATGATGACTCTGCATTGGCGCAATGCGCATGTTTCAAGTGACCGTGTTCAAGATCATCTCATTGTGGAAAAAGTGCTCGAAAAGTTCTTGAAAAATGGCTAGAAAAGTGCTTGAATTTCATTTCTCACCAGCTGTATGAACCCTGGATACTTTTTATATGTATTAGTTATTAAATGAAAGAGATTACATGTCATAACAAAGAATTATTATTCTCTTTATATAGGATGGTTGACATGTGTTAGAAATACTGTCATCGTAGGTCATTCTGTTCCCGTTATAGTTTATATATGACAGTTGACATATATCGAAATACTGTCATCGTAGGTCATTCTGTGTCTGTTATAGTTTATATATGACAGTTGACATGTGTTAGAAATACTGTCATCGTAGGTCATTCTGTGGCTGTTATAGTTTATATATGACAGTTGACATGTGTTAGAAATACTGTCATCATAGGTCATTCTGTTCCTGTTATAGTTTATATATGACAGTTGACATGTGTTAAAAATACTGTCATCATAGGTCATTCTTTGTCTTTTATAGTTTATACATGACAGTTGACATGTGTTAGAAATACTGTCATCGTAGGTCATTCTGTGTCTGTTATAGTATATATATGACAGTTGACATGTGTTAAAAATACTGTCATCGTAGGTCATTCTTTGTCTTTTATAGTTTATACATGACAGTTGACATGTGTTAGAAATACTGTCATCGTAGGTCATTCTGTGTCTGTTATAGTATATATATGACAGTTGACATGTGTTAGAAATAGTTATCGTAGGTCATTCTGTGGCTGTTATAGTTTATATATGACAGTTGACATGTGTTGGAAATACTGTCATCGTAGGTCATTCTGTTCCTGTTATAGTTTATATATGACAGTTGACATGTGTTGGAAATACTGTCATCCTAGGTCATTCTGTTCCTGTTATAGTTTATATATGACAGTTGACATGTGTTGGAAATACTGTCACTGTAGGTCATTCTGTTCCTGTTATAGTTTATATATGACAGTTGACATGTGTTGGAAATACTGTCATCGTAGGTCATTCTGTTCCTGTTATAGTTTATATATGACAGTTGACATGTGTTGGAAATACTGTCATCGTAGGTCATTCTTTGTCTGTTATAGTATATATATGACAGTTGACATGTGTTGGAAATACTGTCATCATAGGTCATTCTGTTCCTGTAATAGTTTTATAAACATGGCAATTATTTTTACATAGGATGAAGACACAGATTATTTAACACATGACCTTGAAGATCTGACCTTGGAAAATCTCACTCATATCAAATCAGCATATGACTATCGATGTTATGTTGTCGGTGCTACAGAGAGTAAGAGATGGTATCTCTTGGGGCTTGGGGTAAGTCAGAATTTTGCATATTAGTGTCATGTCATGGTATCTCTTAGGGCTTGGGGTAAGTCAGAATTTAGCAAATTAGTGTCATGTCATGGTATCTCTGAGGGCTTGGGGTAAGTCAGAATTTAGCAAATTAGTGTCATGTCATGGTATCTCTGAGGGCTTGCGGTAAGTCAGAATTTAGCAAATTAGTGTCATGTCATGGTATCTCTGAGGGCTTGGGGCAAGTCAGAATTTATCAAATTAGTGTCATGTCATGATATCTCCCAGGGCTTGGGGTAAGGTCAGAATTTAGCAAATTAATGTCATTTCATGGTATCTCCCAGGACTCGGGGTAAGTCAGAATTTAGCAAATTAGTGTCATTTTATGGTATCCCCCAGGGCTTGGGGTAAGTCAGAATTTCGCAAATTAGTGTCATGTCATGGTATCTCCCAGGGGTTAGGGTTAGTCACAATTTAAGAAATTGGTGTGACAAATTGATGCTACAGACAGAAAGAAATAGCTTCCTCTACAGCTTGGTTTAAGTCAGAATTAAACCTATCATTGTTATGTCATCATTGCCACAGACAGTTGGTATCTCTTCGGGGGTAAGTAAAAATTATTCAAATTGGAAACCTTGTCCTTGGTGCTACAGACAGATATGGTATCTTGTAAGACATGAGATGAGTGGCAGTTATTCAAATCTAAGTTATGTTATCGGTGCAACAGTAAAAATGGCATCTTCTAGCACTTTGGATAAGTGAAAATTAAATATATCGGTACTACAGATCTAGTGGGTGCCTTCTTGGACTTGGGGAAAATTAATTTAATCCAGGGCAAGGTTATGTCATAGGAACATTAGAAGGAAAGAGACATTACCTTCTAAAGCATAGGTATCGTAAATTCTTTCTTTAAATCATGAGGGCTTATAAAGTTTGAGAATGGAAGGAAGTAGAGTAAGTCATTATAGATCAGATTAATGTTAACAGGAGGTACCGTCTGTTAGACGGTGTTTATGTACTATCAGTTAGTATCATCGATTGGAGTTAGCAACCTTATGACTTCACAATAATGTACCATTGTTCTTTACGTCAATTTTAAGGGGATATGTTTTATTTGCTCTCTAAATATTAGGACCTCAGTTAATGGCGGTATCTCCCAATTATTGTTGCTAGAGAGAGACTGGTGCCTTGTAAACTTCAGTAGTGATTTCATGAACAGTTTAAACATTAACTGCAAAGATATTTCTTTTGTTGTTTTGAACACTTATCTCTGTACATGATTCAGTTAAATATTTTCTTTTATCTCTGTACATAGTTCTGTTAAATATCTTCTTTTTGCTTGTTCCATAAAAATTTGACACTGGAGATCAGTATTAATTTAAGGTAATAAGAATTTGACTTCTTCAAACCTGATTAATGAGGAGTAAAGTATGTGACATATCGACAATAAAATCAGAAATCTCCTCCAGCTCACTATCTAGTTATCCTTCCTCAAGTGAGAGTTGACCATTTTAAGTATATTAAGGGTTATTTCAGAGGTCCCACGTGTTTAAGTGGGATGGTGGTAGTGGTGGCAAGTGGAGGAAATTGTCAGAGGATAACTTACAGGTGGAGCTTCCAGCCAATACACTCCTCGAAGTTGAGTTTGTACAGGAAATGAAAGGGGAGGTAAGTATGTCCTGAAAGTATTCTGTTGCTTTGAACATGTAAAAAAAATTTATTTACGTCTGAGCAAATTTGCAGACACCTGTTGGCTATGAAATTCATAAACAAAGAGATAGATCCGAATGAAAATATTCACTGATAAGGGAAATACATGAGTATTGTCTGAGATGCTGTAAATTGACATCTATTTACAACCTTTGAACTTTTTGAAAGTTTGTGGTGATGATTCTCTCATAAAATTTAATTGTCATGAAATAAAAGATAGTTAGAGCAATGATCTTTGATAGACTATCAGCATTTGTTTATTATAAAATGCCATAATTTTTTTATCACCTGCAAAGCAACACAACAAGGGATCACTGTGTCCAGCATCTGTGTCTGTTTGTCCGTTCATTTGTCTGTCTGGTAGAAAAATGAATAGCAGATGAGATATGTGTTCCTTTGAACACTGTAGTACTATATATGAGATATTTCAGTACATAATAGTATAGCCTGGAATACTATGTTATTTCTGTTATTTGGATCCTTCTTTTAAATCTTCCTACATGAAATAGATAATCCCCCTTACTTCTCTGTGCAGGGCAGTGGGCAGAAGAGATTAATGACCTTACATGTCCTTGATGCATTGTTTTTGTATGGCAAAGATGTCAGAAAATTACATTTCAATGAAAGGTAAGCTTTTGTAGACAATTTATCTTAAATATATGCTATTTTGGGATTAATCTACCATAGGGTAATGTGCACTATGTCGGCATAAAGGAGTCCTCTTGTTAAACACCAATCAGCCAACCAACCAACCATCTTACAAAACGGTTCAATTTTGTTACATGTACTATATATGAAAAAAATATGAGTGCAATAAGGATGTTATGATTAGTTCTGTGTAATATTAATGAGTTTTGAAGTTACTTGAATATCCTGATAGATAAATAGGTAAATGAGTATTGAATTATTGCAGGTTGGAGAAGCTGAAGAAATTTATCAAGTGTGTTACCAAGACAACCCGATCAGATTTAACACAGCTTTTTGTGCCATATATATACAGACTTGAAGACATCCATCAAATATTTGAAAGGTTAGAACAAATTCAGATTATCAGGGTAAACATTTATGAAAATGAAATGTGAGAGTGTGATAGATATAATGGATATTGTGATACCTTTCGTCAGGGAAGGAGGACGGGATTGTGATAGGTGTTACAGGTGAAAATCTACACTGTACATTTCATGTCTCTGTTTCATTTCTTTTTTGAATTAAACCATACCATGTATAGTACTGTAAGTTTGTTATATTTCAGGTGACTTTATTTTTCAAATAATATCCCTTTGACTTTATTTGCTAGGCATACAGTAATATCTCGTGTGCGATGTGTGTATAATCACACTCCCATAATTGAGAAAAATTTTCCAGAAAAAGCTTACTTTCTATGTATAATGCCTAGATAAAAGTAGATAAATAGTCAGTCAACTTTCCTAAGGTTAATTAACATAGTATAAATTAACCAGCAATTTGAGTATTTTACAAAGCAATCAATACAACTGTTGTTTTCATATTATTAATCTTATGAATTTTACCAGTACTCATAATTCATTGAAGAATAATTCATCGTAGAAGCTAGTTGTACAAATTACTTTATTACTATTGAGATTTGCAATTTTCTTACAACAGTAAGAACTACTACGGATTTCTATCTGAATCATACATGTGTGTACAACTATTAGTGGTCGGTTGATCAGGTAGTGTAAAAAAGTGACATCTATACTCAGCCCTGCTGGTATATACATGTAACTGTATAGGCTAAAGGTACACATTGGGCCAATTACTGGTCATTTATGACCGTCTTACTAAGCATCTGAACCTTGTAATGCAAAATCAGAAAAACAATGTTAAAAACTGTGAAAAAAAGTGTGCATTATACATGAGTGATGACGGTAACCTTCATGAGAAAAAGTATACAGGTCATAGTATAATGATGAAGTCAGAGGCTATTAGGACTTATTTTTGCTTTTGTGGTACAAGTAGAATAACACAATATAATGTGTTGTACAGTTTGTATGAAGCAATATGTATAAACAGTCACACTTAATTCAGATAATTTGAACTTCAAGAGTATTGATTTGACTTGTCAGGAGTTTGACTTAAAGATTTTTTTTGATGAAATTATCTAATACATGTACACAATGTAATAATAAAATTCCATTTTGTTCATAAAGATTTGTCCACAGTATCTATCAAGTGAAAAATAATGATCAATACAAACATAGCATAAAATCCAAATTTTGTATTATAGCAGATTGTTTCCCCAGATAATGCCATTATGTACAAGGAGTTGGTTCTGTGTCACAAAACGTATAATTGAAAATGAAAAGCCTCAATCAATTAACTATCAGACAATGGTATTATAAATTAAGACATTCAATGTACCTATTATTTCTCTGTGCATAATATTTGATATATGTGTTTAAGATTGGAGTTTCGACGAGTCAAGGGGTCCAGCAATCCTCGGTTGTGCTATTTTCCTCCGGATAGGGCAGATTCACGATGTTTTCTTCCTTCCGGTGTTTGTGTTGTTAAAACTGTCAAAGGTATGCCATACAAAGATTTTAAGTTTTATTTGATTTAATAGTTCAAAACAATACTCTAAATTTGGAGCAAGGGCAGGCATGTCCACCGATATTGTACTTGACATGAAATCAGATGATCAGGGTTTTATATTTTATTTATCATCTCCTGTCTCAGTACCTGTCCGTCTGATAAGACCATATGAAACATTGCCCCCTGTGAAATAGTGTAGTTTTGGCTTTATCATCAAACTTGGTACACATACCGGTACTATTGATGCTTTGGGGAGGATGTCCGTCATCTTTTGAGTTTAGGGGTCAAATATCAAGGTCACAAATTCCTAATACTCCTTGTAACAATTACAGACAGTAATTCAGTACAAACTTGGTATATGTGCTCCTTGTGGCAAGATGATGCTTATTGATTTCCAAAATCAAAAGTTAAGGTCACATGATAAACAGGCATATTTGCAGAGTAGGCGTTGCTCTCATTCTGATCATAATATCATTATAAAATGTATTTTCAATTCCAAGTATTATGGAAACTGAACCACAGACAAGTTTTGCTTTTACATTGATATATCTGTAAAATAATAGCAACAAACTTCGCAAATTGTCTTCTTCTTGATATTATTTAACAACATTTCTAAATAATTTTGATGACATGCTTTGTAATTCTTTGATGCAATCTTGTAGATCCTTGGACAATAGCATGGAGCAGATCCAAGTGTCGTAAGTATTTCTTCAATCAAAGGAAAGGAGAGTCACGATTTGATTGTCCTGCAGATAGTGTTGCCAGTGTTAGGTAAGCTGTATTACAGATTTTGTGCTACCTGAATTGATTTATTTCCGTTATTGAAAATAGTACTTGCTTTTACCAACCTCAAGTTGTAAAATTTTTGCCATACATGTGCATCTTCTTTAGAATATTTTAATCGTTCCAAGTTCTTTGTCTTTTATTATTTATTTTCAATAATGTAAAACAGGCACAGATTAAAAACTTTTGTTGAGAGGGGGGTCCACCCCCAATGAATTTTCTGAGAGGGGGTCCATCTATGTTTTTGTGTGTAAAATTAACTTATTTTACATGAAAAAAAAAACAAACAAGGAAAGTCATTTTCTCCAAATCTCGGAGTGGTTTCAAATCCCCAGTCCACCACTCTGGAACCATGCATGTAAAATTTATAATGGGAAGATCTCAGTGTTGATTGTGTTAAAATAATACTCAGGTTTAACTTCCCATCATATTTTGGTATTTGGTCAAAGTTTCAAAAGATATGTAACTTTGCCATTGATATTGGTGGTGTATCTTTATTAACATTTATACAATTTAGTCTTTAATTTTTCAGTGATTGTAAACAACATACATTTCTTTGGAAATTTGAAGAAGGAGTGAAGATACATGAAAAACAAACCTTTGAAAAAAATCCAAATAAACTTTCTAAGGATGATGTGATTGACTGCATCCATGGGCTGGTACAGAGGTGACATTCAGTCCTTGTATTTATCTACAAGATCTCTCTGGAAATTTACTATGAAATGAATTGATTTATCTAAACTTTTATAAACCCTTGCATATGATTTGTTTTGTGTCACCTTTTTTGCAAACGATGTTGTTTTTGTTTTTATGCCATTGTTATTCCACATTACATACATCGTTCAAAATGTAGATACTTGTGGTTCTTTAGAGAAATTTTTATGGGATTATAAAAATCTTATATTAAAGTCTCCAACTCCAGGTGATACGTTGAGTAGATTTTGCAAAACATTTAATGCATTTTTTGGAATGTTCATGCATTAAAGAAAGAATTTTTTGTCACGATATTGATGATAAAATTTGTAAAAAAAAAATTTGAAAAGAGAAATGTTGGTCGGAATTTTTACTATACATTGCCACCCATATTATTTTCCAAAAATCTTTTTCACCATATCCACACTCCTCATTATTATTTTCTTTAAAAGTGGTACACAAGCATTTGTAATTGCTTAAGTTTATTACAGTTTAATGCCACACAAGATTATTTTACCTGTATGATGGTTTTATTGATTGATTATTGTTTTATGTCACTCCACGATTATTTCACATACATGGTGTAGCTGCCTGTAGCATCACATAGAAATTTATACCCTTGCAACAAACCCTCCTAAAGCAGTGAAGGATCTTTTACATGACATGCCTATTGTGATAAAAGACCTCGGTTTTTACTGTCTTATTCAAAAGACAGGACACCAATGCACCCATGGTGGGAGTTGAACCTGGGCCTCCTGGTCATGGGCAGAACACCTCATCCACTGGGCTACACCAGTTTCCTATATGATGGAAATGAGTGCATAGTGTTGGAGGAAACTTGAAAGGTCTAAGAAAACCACTGATCATCAGTAGATATACCCTAACATTTACCCCATCAAGTGATCAAAACCCTAACTCAACCAAGGTGAAAAGCTATAGCACATCACTTTAGCACAATCAGTAAACAAAGTATGTCTTTTCACATCTGTTTTTCTACTTTCCATATCTGAATTGTTAAACAAATTCTTTCTTCTCCGTTTCCTTTTCACTTTCTCCATTTTGTTGATACTTTTGTTTATGTCTCACTTCAGAATATATTATTGCGCATGCGCAAAGGCCACACTTTCGGCAAATATGGTAATTCAGGCTGTAAGGGACAGTGCCTCTTTAAATGAAATAATATTTTTAACAATACAATACTTGAGCATGAAGTCTGTAGGAAACCAAGATGTTTTGTAAAACAATTCCAGACAAATATTTGTTTCTGTCACTGATCCTATTTTTATAATTTTGTACTGATCCCATTGAAATTGTACTATATTTGTCTAATAGTGGGACATCCATTAATCCATCACAGGAGCTTTATAATTTTTCTGTTGCAGAATAAGGGAGTTTCATCTTGAATAGCATACACATACATAAGAGTATTGTTAAGTGTATGAGTATAAATTTAAAAGGGTACAGACCTTTTATGTCAGAAATGGTATTCAGTAAACTATAAGCATTGTGTATTTGTGATCAACCCTAAGTATAACCTTGACCTTTAGACAATACAACAGACAACACACGGGAAAAGAGCTTTGGTGATTGTAGTCTTTATTGATAGTTCTACAAAAGCACCAAATCAACACATGACTAACAAAAATAAATCCATATAAATGAAAAAATATGGTGATAAATATATCAGCAGTACTGTGTTATCACAGACACCATTAGCGGACGGATCTCATGAGAGTCTGTATAATACATACACCAATATCAAAACATGGTATATTAAAAAATATTCAAATATTACATACGGTGTAAAGTTTTATTGACAGAACTGTATTTGACTCGTACTTTATCGTATATTTGGATACCATTTTCAACAAATGTTTAAACTTTATGCACTAGTACAAAAACTTAATACTGAAAGAGCAGTTAGAAATTATACCCTTAAATGATTTGTTATCACAGTACTTTTCTCAGTCAAGTAATACTTTGACATTAGTAAAAAATAAATAAAATAGTTTGGCAAATTTGTACATAGCACATCACATATCTTTATAAAATTTCAACATTTCTGATATCTTGATCAATAAAAGATTAATACATTAGTCATCTAACTGGCACAACATGGCTACACCCCTAAGTACCCAGAATTCTTCTGGTTTTTGAGATGGTATATCGACAGCAGTAACAAAGTTTGTAGAAATGCCGGTGGAGGAGAGTGTACCAGTCCTCTGGGAGGTACGATACAAAGGGCATTTATAGATGTGACTGTCCATAGATGTATTGGAATGTGGAGATACGACGCCATCGGATGACTTGTTTTCTGTTACTCGAGAGCTATTTTGTGCAGAACTTGATATCTGAAGGAAAAAGTTACTATGGAATATAGCATTTAATTAAATTATTAGTATAAATAGATATATATATATATTCCCGAGTGTTTCACTATTTCTATTTGTGCTTCATATGTTTATTTCTGTTTCAGTGATTGTATTCTTTCAGAGGATCTGCCTGCGTTTACGTCGGGTAAAATCCCTTCACTTTCTGCGGCTATATTGTCGTGTATACGATTAGCTAATGATTGGCTATTAAAGCTCTATTTTGTGGAGCTCGATTCGGATGCATGACAGCTAGGTGATTCGGTACCATAGATCTTAGGTTTGAGTCCCCTTTGGGGAATGAATATAAGTGAAATATAGGGTGCCTTGTTAGCTGTAGTGTCTTTGTGCTTTATATGTTTTTATTTTTTTGTATTGTTTTTAGAGATATGTATAATTAATACAACTTGAATACTAGCATAGAAACTTGCCCTGACATATTATATTTAGAATGATTAAATTCTTCATCTGTTTGTTATAAAAGTATACATTCGTTACAAGTGTGATTCAGGACTTTTCAATGTCTCCTATTCTTGGTGTAAGAGGTACAGAATACATGTCTGTAGCCCAATTAAGGTTTACCTGTACAGGTAGGAAATGTATTTCCGGTAGACGTGAAAATCTGTCTCCCATGTTCAGATCCTCGAGGCTCTTTGTTGCCAAGTTCCACATGGCACCATCTAGATGTAAGCCAAATACTAAAACCCCATCCTCTGGAGCATTGTTACCCTGGAAAGCATATATCCTTCTATACAATCTTTCACATATAGACAATAACGTTTACTTTTTGTTATTGTATAAAGTTAATAAACAAACCTGTTATTAAATAAACAACAATGCATTTAGTTTTATGTAAAATTTTTGATATTGACAAAATAATTACAAAGATGCCATAAAAAATGAGTACTTTCTGCCAAATTGTGTTTTGCATGTATAAAAATGGTAAAAAGGACACAGAGTGAGATTAAGTAAATTCATATACAATATCACTCACCTTAAAAGCAGTTTCTTTAATGTTAATTTTATGTTTAAGATCACACAAGCTCTCTTCGGTGTCTGTAGACTTTGGAATAATGTTGAAATTAAATTCTAGAGAATCAACAGAGATCTCGAGTTTCCTAGCATGGTTCTGTTGTACTCCAGTAAGAAAACCTTTAAAACAAAGAAACATTTGCAAGCATTTCCTGATGTTACATTGAACAAGTTTTGCAGTCAAAGGTACAAAATATACACTGTATAAATAACAAAAACACTCAATGACTAAAATGAAAAAAATCTCTAAAATCCATGTTTGCTGGTTAAATCAGCCCTGCTAATTTTTAAGATCACACAAGCTCTTCTCTGTTATGTTATACATAATTCTTTATGAAATCATAAACCCATGTTGTAATTCATATACTCGCATATCTTAAAGAACCTTTGTGCACTCATTGAATTCTCAGAACCTAATTCTCAGCCTACATTCAAATTTCTCCAATACTCTGACCAGAATTATCCATGTATATATTTACTCAGTTTGTAACAACTCTGTTTCCTACCCAAGAGATATCTCTATGTATCCATGATCGAAAGAAATGCTAATTGCTGTTTACTTATAAGTCAATAATGACAGAAGGATGTCACTGAAAGGAAAGCTTATATTAGGCAAGCCCTGGTGTGGAATGCAAATCTTAAATCGTCTGGTAATATTTCCCTGTCCTTATCCAACATGTGACAGATGTTATTTATTTTGAGTAAAGAAGAAAGAAAAATACCTTGTGGGAAGAAGAAACCAGACAACCAGAATGCCCTGGGCTGGTTCCTGTTTAGTTCTTCAGTATCAATGGTGTCAGTTGTTGTGCCAGGTTTATTCATCAGGTTCATCTTGATAATCTTCTCCACATTGTTACAGATGAGATCAGCCCATAAAGCAAAGAATTCCACTCGCATACTTAGGTCTTGAACCCAGGACCCCAGAGGTTTGCAGGACTCATATGAGGCCACCTACAACATACAAGGTCATAGATAAAAGATACAGTATTCAAATGATTCAAAACACTGTATTAATGGCAAGAGATTAAGGCATTCACATAAAGAAAAGTATGGAGTTTTCAATGAATGATGTATATTTTATGAAATGTAGAAGTGAAAACTAGTCATTGAGTTGAGAAAAAGTTAAAGGAGCCAAAATATGATAGAAAGGAAGCAGCTAAATGGAAGTCATAAGGTGTGCTTTTGTCACTGATTTTGAATATATCGATGAATTGCTATATGTATATCAGTTTTAATTTCAAAGATAAAAAATCACACCATTCTACAAACTGATGATTCATTTTATATTTTGTTTTTATCTCTATATTCATTTCTTAAGATTTTGATTTGAAAGAGAATTTGCTTATTTTTTACTAAGGTTGTACTTAAGGTTGAACAAAGACAGTGGGACATCATCTTCTTGTCACCTCAAAATTCATTTCTTCAAGTGTGATGTCACAAATACAATTTTCAGTTTCAAATAAACAATTTAAAACAAAATACATCAATGCTTATGAACTCCTACCGTCCACTTGTGGGGAACCTTCTGACTGAGAAAGGCATTATACGCTTCTTCAAGGGTTTCTGACATAATGACTTCTCCCTTAACGGCTAACACCAATGACTTCAGCGACTTGTGAATGATATGCAAGATATTGTTGAATCTATCAACCTCCTGTCTGAGTACTGTCATTAAAGCTGAGTTACCGATTACTGAGTCTATAGCATCTTGTACAACTGAAAACGGGCAATGTTTATCAGTTTTATATTGTTCACAATTAACATACAAAATGTCACTGACATTTGAATCACATTTTGATTTAACCTTTTCTTTGATAAAACACATTAAATAATATGCAAGAGAAAATACTGTAAAACAAGACTTGTCAGAATACAACAATCTATATTTTAAATGTTCTTGATGATGTAGCACCCATCAAGGAAATTCATCTGAAACAGAGGACTGAGCCATGGATGACAACAGAAATACTGCACATGATAAGGGAGCGTGATAGTTACATGTACCTTTATAATTTTAGAAAATCCGGTAAAAGTGAAGATTATAAAGCTTTCAGTGTTTTAAGAAGTAGAATCCAAAGGGAAATTAAAAGTGCAAAATTAGAATTCTTTTCATCTAAATTAGAGGAAGTTAAGGATGACCCGAAAAAGTTGTGGCAACAATTGAAGAACTTACGGTAGGGTTAAAAGGGAAACATAAGGAAGAACAAAATATATGTCTTAATATAGATGATGAAATATGTCATGAACCGAAAACTGTAGCTAACCATTTTAACTCATTTTTTACAAATATAGCATCCAAACTTGTTGAAAAATTACCAGCTTGTCCTAAAATTTTTCATGTTGGCAGTAGCATTTTTAAATTGTTTTAAAGAGAAAAAATACATCAAGAAATGTCTTTTATATTAACCCCCGTAAGTGAAAATTTTGTATTTAAAGAACTATTAAAATTAAATTCATCCAAAAGCACAGGTTTAGATCAGATACCAGCAAGGTTTATTAAAGATGGAGCTAATGTTCTTAAAGTACCTATTACTTTTATTGTTAATCTTTCAATCTCAACATCCACTGTACCTGATGAAATGAAAATTGCTCGTGTGAAACCTTTGTATAAGAAAAGTAGTTCTCCAGATCCTGGTAATTACAGACCTGTTAGTATATTAAGTGTTGTTTCAAAAATACTAGAAAAATCTGTTCATTCACAACTAATAACTTATCTTGACAAAAATAATATATTGTATGAATTCCAGTCAGGTTTTAGAAGCAAGTACTCCACCGATACTTGCCTGATACACTTATTTGACTATTTAAAGGGTAATACTTCTAAAGATTTATTTACTGGTATGTTGCTTTTAGATCTGCAAAAAGCGTTCGATACTGTGGACCACAACATTTTATGTAGTAAACTAGATGCTATTGGTGTTTTATCCATAAATTGGTTCAAGTCTTCTCTAAATAATAGAAAACAATTTGTATATATTAATAATTCGTCATCTGACGCTGATTTGATATCATGCGGTGTGCCTCAAGGAAGTATTTTGGAGCCACTGCTTTTTCTAATTTATATTAATGATATGTCTGTAAGCATCGACAAAGACTGTAAATTGATTTTATATGCAGATGATAGTGCAATTTTATTCGCACACAAAGATCCTGCTGTTATTTCGAATAAACTTTCCTCTGTATTAGATAAATGCTTTTCATGGTTAATAAATAATAAATTATCACTACATCTTGGCAAAACAGAATGTATATTGTTTGGACCAAAAAGGAAACTTAAAGATTTTACCATTATTTGTCAAAACCATGTCATACATTCCAAAGATAATGTGAAATACTTAGGGATATTTATTGATAACTTATTAAGTGGAGACTGCATAGTTAATTCCATTCTACAGAAAGTAAATGGCAGATTGAAATTTTTGTATAGACAAGCCAATTTTTTAGATTTTTCGTGTAAAATGTCTCTGTGTACAGCTTTGATTCAATGTCACTTAGATTATGCATGTAGTGCCTGGTACTCGGGTTTATCAACATGTTTAAAACAGAAACTACAAATATGTCAAAACAAGATGGTCAGGTTTATTTTGAATTACTCTCCAAGACACACAATTAATTATACTGTACTTAATACCATTAGCATGCTTAGTGTTGTTGATAGAGCCAAACTGTTAAGACTTAACCACGTTTTTAACATATTTCATAACAAATCACCATCTTATATGCAAGAAAATTTTGTTTTAAGAACATCTAGAAATGGGAGACAGACAAGATTATGCTCAACTTTAGATTTCTATATACCAAGAGTTAAAACATGCGAGTCCAGCACTTTTTATTTTTCTGCAATTCATGATTGGAACGAACTCCCACTTTCCATCAAAGAATCAAATAGTAAGGAAATATTTAAGAGTAAAGTCAAACAATTTTTATTACAACAAGGGCTTTCAAAACAAAACTGTGATTTTCAATATTTTTAGTTTTAATGTATCTATAGTATAATTGAAACTTATTTTTACAAAATGTACTTGTGCCAAAATTTTTATTTAATTAATTAGTATTTATATTTTGAAATATTGAATTTTTTTTTTTTTAATTATTATTATCATTCATATATATTTATTCAAATTTATTATTATTATTTTTTTGCTTGTTTTATAAATGTGGTTTTTGAATTTTAGGACTTTACATACGCAAACTTTTATATAATATTTTTATTTATAGTATTATTTATAGATAAATAAATGTGTTTCTCTATAAATGACAGTATTTATGTTAATATCTGTGATGAATATTTATTATAACTTATTATAACTGATGTACAATTTATATTTGTATCAATTTTTAATACACATTCATAATTTATTTATAATTTAAGTATATATATATTAATTTGATATTTATCGATTATCAAATTTTTGATTATTGATAAATATACTTTTTTATTTTGAAACATTATTTATTATTATTAATTATATATATATTCCTTGAGATCACTGGACCCCATTGGAAATAAGCCTATGGGCTTCTATGGGCTATCCTGGTAAATCAATGTCAATTATTAATATTACATGTATTTATAATAATTTTATTCACTTGTTTATTTATTTATTTATTTATTTATTTATATTTACATGCATTTATTATTTAATGAATCTCATTTATTTATATAGATATTTTGTACAATAATGTATTTTAAGGAAACAGCTTACTACATTAATTTGTTTTTTTTGTTTTTTATATTAGGTTACACCTTCACTAATTGTATTTTAATAGTGCTACTGTCAAATCTTACATATTTATATATGTAGATCTGTACATTATGCTGCCATTGTTTTACCGAATAAATATCTATCTATCTATAACATACTCACTGGCGTAGCATTCTCAAAGGAAAAGCATGCATTTTCAATGTTTATTTAATTTAAGGTCGAGTCCAAACAAGGTAAAGGTCAAACAAAAGTTAACCAGATGAAAGCTCTGGTCACAATGAATCTGCATGTGAAATCCTTATTTCTAATATCCAAAAGGAAAACTCCAAGGTTTTTGGAAAGTACCATTATAACAAGTGTGTGATGCACACTTTTTTTCAGCATTTCTGATGTTGATTTCATGGGTGGGTATAATACATGGGAACTAAAATACAACAAGTTTTTTACCAAAGGATTTGTATGGGATGTCAATCTGGATATGACCACTAAAACTTCAGCATGTACTACAAGAGTTGTCAGGAGACAACGGAGCTTGACTGTGGCAACCAATTTAAAAAGCAAAAGTTTTTTGTAGCAAGTCAATCTTCAAGGTTAAGGTCAAAAAGTGAAAAAAAAATTTACGTAATGAAAGGCCTTGTCACTAGGAATACACATTATCTCTTATTGTTTTTATGTTATGACCAACGTAAAAGTTTTCTAAAAGTAGATAAAAATTCAAGGTTAAGGTCACAAGGTCGAAAATTTGGGTACCCGATGAAAGGTTGATTGATTGATTGAATATTGTTTTACGTCACTCTACGATTTTTTCACGTATATGATGACGGCATCTGCCTGATGCATTGCATACAAATTTAGACCTTTGAAACGGACCCACCCGAAGCAGTGAGGGATCTTTTACACAGACACAGGACCTCGGTTTTTACTGTCTCATCTGAAAGACAGACATCGGTGCGCCCAGGGTGGATGTCGAACCTGGGACCTCTTGATCACAAGCCGAGCACCTTATCCACTAGGCCACACTGGCTTACCCATTGAAAGGTTTTGACACAAGGGATACACATCTGAAATATTAATGCTCTGTTTCTAAAAGTTCTAAAATTATGATCTAAGTTAAAGTTAGTCTTAGTAGGTAAATCTTCAAGGTCATGGTCAAAACCTAGAAAATTTTGATATGTAATGAAAGGTATTGTCACAAGGAATACATGCACAGGGAATACACATCTGAAATATTAAAGCCCTGTCTCTAATGGTTATGTTATGTTATGATCCAGGTTAAATTTTTTTCTATGGACAACTACGACTAAAATAATAATGACCCCAGGGCTATAACAAAAGTTCTCCGGACATTCGTTCCGGTGAGCTAAAAATCACGTGGAAAAATTTTTTGGATAAGAACATACGTAGCATAATATTTGTACCTTTTTCTTTTTCTTTGTCTTTCATCTCTGGTGCCTCCTTGAAGAGGATATCTTTGAGACTAGGTCTAGGTACTTGTTGGATAGAACCAGTATGCGAGTCTCGTACATCACTGTAATCTTCAATATGATGCGGTAGATGGCGCTGTATTTCTTCTACAATCTCCAGAACTATTTCATCATTGCTCTTTTCACTTCTACAGATAGGACGGTATCATAAATTCAGGTTATTACGTCTGCATACTCTTAGGTATATTAAAGGGGCAATAAACAAAATATGAGTATCTACTTAATATTACACTTGATAATAGCTTAGAGAATCTACATGTATGTACATTACAAGTCATAACAATCCAAAAAATCATTAAGCATTTATTACCAATACATAAAGTACAAATATAAGGACATTTCAATAAGGTGACCTGTCTGCCCTTGTTAAGAACTCTCACACTTTCTGCAAATCAAGGTGGGGTAAATAATGAAGTGACTGCTATTTCATATACCAGATCTCACTATGGTGAATATACCAAACAAAAAGTATGGTAAAGTAAACTGAATTACCATTTCTTGCAAAACTTTTATACCACTTCTTTTCCACCTCTGTGGAATACCTTGATAAACATTGGCAGATAATTGAAATCTCCCTATTGAAATGATCTATAGTGTCACAATTTTTTATAACAGGGTACCCTAACAATATCTCCAATATCACTGCTAAAAGATGCAACTGTTATCATCTCGTATACACTAAGAATCTAGCTATAAGGGTACACAAAAAATGTTCTCTTCTGTTTAAGTTTAATCGACATTTATTTTTTAATTCATGTCACATTTTTTTTCCATAAATCACAAATAAATGTCAGTGAGGAGTTTAAATATTTAAAGAAATTGAGAATTGTAAATTAATGTCTACAAAATGTGTGTGAAATATGTTTTTACCCCATGAGTTCCATAGAAAGGCGAGGTTGTACACTAACTACAGTTTCTACCAGCTCGTTTGCCTGCAGTTCTCGACATGCCTTCTCTGCGTTTATTGTCATACCAAACAATTCTGGGGAGTCATAGTTTGGTAGACTTTCCAAGTATGTCACGACATCGCTAAATGTGAACTCCTCTTTAACAGGTCGATAAATCTGTAAATACACAGTATACATGATTTAATGATGTCTATGTCTTTGATGGTAAGCCAGGAGTGGTAAACAAAATAACATACCTCTTGTCATCCATCATTCAATACAAGTTTGAAAGGAAATCTGATTACAGTTACTATAATCAGTGATTTCCTTACTAACTACATTACACTCTATTCGTTATTACAAAAGATTTTATAAGTGTGCAACAAAAGTGCAATATTACACTGTATGCAGTGATTTGTATATTACTATGTTTCAGAATATTACATGTAAATGTCAAAAGAAATGTGTTGAAATGATACAGGAAATATATAGAAACGAGACAATAAGATATGTAGACAATTTGAGAGAATATACCATAATACATAATATTAGATCCATGACTGCATTACTGAATATCAAGAAAAAACAAACCCGTCCAAGGTTAATGTGCCCAGGGCTCAAATATTAAAAATCCAGGAACACAAATATTACAAATTGATTTCAATATTCAGCATATTAAAAGAAAATTCAATGATTACAAAGCACCAAGACAATTTCATACTGTGTGACAAATTTCTACTTTCCATTTATGATCATAAAGTTTATTATAGATTCCTATCCGACACCTTTTTAATATGCAGTCTTTCTTGATTCTAAATCTGTGAAAATTCTGCTGTTTGTAAGAATTTACTTACCAACTGCAGATGAAGTCGTAAGTATAAATAAATGCTTTGGGTTATTAAATAGACTATAATGTGCTATCCTTGAAAGTTAAAGTTCACTTGATATTACTAACAAGGTTTCTTTCTAGAGGTAATTAAACACTAAAGTACTTACAAGCAAGCTAAGTCTGTTCAATATTAAGCAGTATAGTCAAAAGGGAACTCATAAAGTAAGCTTCATCTTTTTTTATTTCAATAAATATGAAATTGCTTCAATACTTTTGAAATGAAATTTTAATTCCCTTTTGACAACTTGTAGAGAATGAAACATGCTTGACTTTTGACTGATCATGCAATATACACAATAGAAGACATGCTGACACGTACAGTGTACTATACATGACTACACTGAGTCATTCATGCGTGACTATATACATTTACTATACTGAGTCATTCATGCGTGACTTTATACCTTACCTCATGCACAACCTAGTGAAAATTAGTCACATGGTTATAGTGAACAGAAGTCAGTTACAATGAATTCACTATAGAATTCAATCAGCAAAGCAGATAATTCACAGCCAAACAAAATCTCACTCATTAATTATCATCCAATGCTGGTTTAAGTATACATTAGTGTGATATCTAAGTTACAAGCTTTTATTTGTAACTTTTCAGCCTTTTCATCCACATACTTTTATGTAACAGATGAATCTCATCTCTTGATTGGATTTTAGTTGATTAGTTAGCATTAAATTCAAATTCCTATCCACATTGATAACATCAAAAGGGCTTCTAGTTCAATAACTGATATATGATTAAATCCTCACATAATGAAAGGTTTATAAATAAACACTTTACAAATGAGAGTGCATCATATCATTGATTTTAGCTTTTTGTTTGCTCTTTGTTTTAAGTCATTTCATGGTGATGGCATCTGCCTGATACATACACGAATCAAGCAACAGATTTATCCACAGCAGTAAGGGATCTTTTACATGCAAATATTTGTCTTCCATACTGACACAGGACATCGGTTTTTATTGTCTCATTGGAAAGGCAGGACACCGACGAGCCAGGGTGGAATTCAACTGAAAACCCCTGCTTAAGCCAAGCACACTATTGATTGAGCTATACCACTTCCGTGATATTTATTCTAAATTTAAGATATACTTCAGTTATAGTGTTCAGTAACAGAAATTTCAGTTTAATTTCATTTCCATAAATCTGGTAGATTTACATGTTTATCTATACAAACCATTAATACTATATCATTCTGAAAAGCTAATAACTGATAATAAAAGAATTCTAACACTGTGTATTATAGTGGTACATGTATATAACAGAGGTACTTTTAAAGATGCTAAACCGGAATGATGTTCTGTACAATGTACGCAACATACACTACTTGCAATATGATTTACAAGGATTATGTAATGTGTTAACCTCAAGACAAACAAATTATATGAAAATTGTTATTGTTTAAAAATCAAAAAGCCAAACTCTTTATGAAATCATGCAAACTGGTACAGCATTGGTCACACCCTAGTATCACACCATGCACATAGTTATTCAACTCACCCCATCAGGAGAGTAACTGTAATCTGGCTCCAGTGCTTGTACACAGAAGAACCTAGCCAGTAGAGCTCCTAGGCACCTCATGTCCCACTCGTCTGTCACACGACCTCCATAGGTCACTTCTCCTATCAAAAAGGTCAAGGCATCCCATGGGATAACAGAGTGTTCAACCAATAGATTGTGCAACTGGAGGATGGACACCTAGGGTTATGAGTAAAATTGTCAATACATGTATTAATGTGATATAACACTATTTGAGTAAAGATATTAGATATCGATTAAAAAAATGGGTGTAATAGCTGCTAGAGCCATTTTGATTCAGAAATATTACAAAACATGGATAACAAAATTTTGGTAAATAAGATTTGAATAAAGTAAATGTACGTCAAAACTACTTTCAGCATATTGTTAATAGTTTAAAGTGGATATTTTTCCTTCATATGCCTTACTGAATAGGTAAACACTAATCTGAATAGACAGTAGTGACATATCTTACAGTTGTATAATGAAGACAAAAGACCATAACAAAAAAAAAAACCCAAAAAGACACAAAAGGTGCAGGACTCACGTCTAAGTCTGAGTCATTGAAGCCATAAGTGATGTTCCAGCCAAGACGGCCATACTTCTTCCTCTCGTGGATCACACCATTAAACAAGCACAAACCAAAGAGGAGATTGGACCACATGGGGTTAGGAGGATCAGCAAACATCTTCTCTGTGATGACGCCAGTGCCACCACTTCCGTATGTCCTCAACATGTTGGCTTTTAACCCCTGTGGTGGTTCCACTGTCATCTGAAAAGTTTAACCGACACCTGTGTAGTCATATTTATTAGTATGTATGACTTCTTTTCTTTCATAATTCCTGATCATATATCACCATATTTACCGAGAGTTAAAAGGACATTTTAAAAAAAGTAAAGTATTCCATTTTATGATATTATATAAATTGTATTAATTAATTCTAAATTTTATCCATTGTATAAATGCATTTACCTTGATTCCAGATGGTAGAATGTAAACTGGGAAAGGCAGAGGGGATGTTTAAAGTTTGGAGATTACGTTAAGTTTGTTAGATGGAGAATGGGAAAGAGGGATCAGGTTTGGACCTTAAGTCCACCCTGTGTGATGAGAAATGGAAGGAGGAGTAGGGCCTAGGAGCTTACCTTGATTTCAGTCTGTAAGGAAACTGGGAGTCAATTTTAAAGCTTATCTTTAGTACAGTCAGTAATATTGAGAATGGGAAAGTGGGGTTTAATTTGAGTTTACCTTGATTCCAGTCTGTACGAAGGAGACTTAGTGAAGGAGGGATAGGGCTAGGAGCTTACCTTGATTCCAGTCTGTATGCAGGAAATTTAGTGAAGGAGGGATAGGGCTAGGAGCTTACCTTGATTCCAGTCTGTACGAAGGAGACTTAGTGAAGGAGGGATAGGGCTAGGAACTTACCTTGATTCCAGTCTGTACGAAGGAGATTTAGGGAAGGAGGAGTAGGGCTAGGAGCTTACCTTGATTCCAATCTGTATGAAGGAGACTTAGTGAAGGAGGGATAGGGATAGGAGCTTACCTTGATTCGATTCTGTACGAAGGAGATTTAGTGAAGGAGGGATAGGGCTAGGAGTTTACCTTGATTCCAGTCTGTATGAGGAGACTTAGTGAAGGAGGGATAGGGCTAAGAGCTTACCTCGATTCCAATCTGTATAAAGGAGAATTAGTGAAAGAGGGATAGGGCTAGGAGCTTACCTGGATTCCAATCTGTATGAAGGAGACTTAGTGAAGGAGGGATAGGGCTAGGAGCTTACCTTGATTCCAGTCTGTAGGAAGGAGACTTAGTGAAGGTGGGATAGGGCCAGGAGCTTACCTTGATTTCAGTCTGTATGAGGAGATTTATTGAAGGAGGGATGGGGCTAGGAGCTTACCTTGATTCCAGTCTGTATGAAGGAGACTTGGTGAAAGAGGGATAGGGCTAGGAGCTTACCTGGATTTCAATCTGTATGAAGGAGACTTAGTGAAGAAGGGATAGGGCTAGGAGCTTACCTTGATTCCAGTCTGTAGGAAGGAGATTTAGTGAAGGGGGGATGGGGCTAGGAGCTTACCTGATTCAAGTCTGTATGAAGGAGGCTTGTCACTTAGTGAAACAAGGATAAGGCTAGGAGCTTACCTGATTCAAGTCTAAAGGACTGAAATAGGAAAGAAGGATTCAGCTTCAGATTTACCTTAAGTCCAGTCTGTAGAATGGAGATCGGGAAGGATGGGTCTGGCTTGGAGCTCAGAAATAGTCTAAACTGAGGGTCTACTTCATCTCCTGGTGTATTCAACCTGAAATCCAGCAAGGTAAAAATGAGTACCTCATATAATTCTTTATATCATCCCATCCCTCTTTAACAAAATCTTGGAGTGCTGTTAAACAAACAAACAAAAACTTGACTTCCAGTAAAATTTAGTACTTTGTGAAAAATATTCATCTGCTATCTTCAATTCCTATTTTACTATAATACAAAATAAAAACCTCAAGGGAACTCAAATTTCTAGAATTTTGGAATGTTGCATGCGTTTCCGTCAACTGTTAGTTGTAGATGTTATATTATAGACGACCCACAATCTAAAACAACTTTTATGAGTAAATGACCATCAACCTTGCATAATGATTTATTGTACATTGTGTTACTGAATTTTTTATGAAATCTGAAAAATTAAACGATATATACCATATTATACATCACATTATATTATATCAAATCGTATCATATTCTTAATACTGACTTTTCTACTATAGCCTGAAGACGAGGCATCCATGACGCTGCCAGATGACAATTCTGAAGGAATACCCACTTGCCCTTGAGTATCTTAGCTTTTGATATGAGTTTTTCTGCTTTATCACCTTGATCCCTGCCTAAAGATATCATGTCAAGATGGAGAGCACTGCCTCGTAACTCTGCGGCAAACCTATACAGCTGTCTTGTGGGATCAGTGCCTATAATTATGAAATAAAATGTTTCAGTACTTCATAATGGTTTTGAAAATATATACAACATCCTCCTTCCCTTTTCCAAATGAAAACAAGTATATGCAATATCTAAATATTTTATGAAAAGTGAATTTATTGTTGTAATAAAATTTCTCAGAAACTCTTGAAATATTAGGAATTTGAAATACAAAATGAAATACTAAATGAAAATATTTGGAGAGATGCAAAAAAAAATGTATGCAACAAAATAAATACCAGGAGACAGAATAAAGATGAGTGGAGTTTTGGGGGAAGAGTCCTCAAATATGTCCTTCAAGTCAAATGTTCCTGTAGATAGAAAGCTGCTGCCCATCTGTTGCTGTACAAACATGGCAATGGAAGATGTGAGAGCAGATGGTCGAAGGATCTTGATTAAGATCAGACGCTGGAATGGTGTGAGAGTCTCCCACTCAAATGACAAGCCGTGCTCACCAGCTGCTTCTTCTGTCAGAGAATATATACCACATACAATATAAACTGAACATTCTTTATAAATACCTATGACAGTTTTGACCTCCATTGTAATCATAGCTGTTTAGTTACACATTTGTCAATAATTTCAGTGACAAAAAAGCCAAAACTGATCATGGATAACTTAAATGTTTTGCTGTTCGCATTACAAGTCACAGAATGAAGAATAACATTTAATAGGGTGTATGAAACATTAATGATGATGAACAAAAAAGTTCTCAATAGATCAGATCTTTAAAATACATATTTAATATTTACTAACAAATTGGAAATTTATCTCCCACAGATAAATAAGGAACTATGGCCATCATTTTTCACAATTATCAAGAGGCAATTAAGTTTATGTAGTACTTATAAATGTCAGTTATGAATTCACATGCCTATCAAAATCTAGAATAAAGTAGAGAAGCTACAGTCAATGAACAGAGTCCCTGCTGGGAGATTAGAGCTCAAGATATTCTGGAGAAAATCTTTCTCTATGCACAAAAAAAGAGTTCAAAATAATCTTCAAATCCAATAGGTAGAATACGGTACATGTTTTTTTTAATACATTAAGTTAAAAAGGCATCCTAAATCTTACCCATACTCTTGAATGGTTTATCCATCACTTTATAAATGTCTTCCACATGTCTAAACATTTCCCATTGCTTTCTATTTGTCAACAGACTCCTGCAAAGTTTGTCGAAAGCCAAGATAGTGGCATCTAGATGCTGACACTGCCTCCACATGGCATCAGAAATCCATTTTGGGGGAGATTTTACATTCTTGACTTCAGGGTCACCTGTTTTAGATTGCATCTCTAGTCGTTCCATGGGTGTGAGTCCTATCAAAGGGTAGAGATCTCAGATAATTTCTAATGGGTATCAATGAATTACTAAGATTCAGTAAATCTAACATGTAAATATTATAGCAATTTTTTGTCACAATTTATACAGATTTGAAAGGAAAGATTGAATTCAAACACATCTTCCCAAAGTCCCCAGTGAATTGTTATGTGAGGCCAAATATGACATTATATATGACTGAAAATTTTGTTTTCCCTCCACAATGAATTATATTGGAAATATAAATCAAGATGTTGTCACATTGATTTGATTAGAGACATTATTTACAATAAACCACTGTAAAAGTATAAAAAAGAATTCAGCAATAATCTATATATCATAGTTTATCTGTATAAAGTTGAACTATAATGACTCAAATTCTAGTAACTTGGAAATCCCCAGACACTCAAAATAATCATGCAGTCCCACAGTCTTTCTGTACATTCTGTTAACGGAGACTTCATAAACTAAAATCTACAGAAACTCAAAGTGATTCAAGGGTTCCTAACACTTCAAATTATTGCAATTCCACTGTATGTCTCAATTCATCATTCAAACTTCATAGGGCCGAAAAAATAATTTGTCATTTATTAGGACTTTGAGCTAAACATTTAAATAAGACCTCCTGATACATATACTTAATCAGACCTTAAACAAAAAACTGACATAATTGGAAGTTACTGTTATCCATTTTGGTGTACATAAGAATCACTTGAATTTGACTTCTCTGTTTACTTAACTCTAAAGTCTTTTGCTCAACAATAAACTGGGTGTTTTTCAATTTAATGTCAAAATAATATTTTTGGTAAATAAAGACTTACCATCATGGTGCTCTAAGGTTTTCTCGTCCATCATGTTGGCCATGATATTGCCTTGTAAGAAAGTCTGCCACTCCATCTCTGTAACTTTACCCGTAGATGTAATGTCTTCATACTTCTCATTGGATCTCATTATACTTGAGCACATCATGAAGGAGAATGTCAACTGATGATTGGCGAACAGTGACACAGAAACCACACGATAAATACTGGATGTCAGTCTGAAAACAGGAATCATAATGATAAGGGTACTGCCCAATGTAACTATACAACTTGTTTGTTTGATTATTGTTTTTATATTATTGCTCTAATAAGCTATGATATCTACCTGATGCAATGCACAGAAATTTTGACCTATTATGCAAAAGAACCATTGCAAACAGTTAGAGCTCTTTTGCATGTTAAGTCATGATAAGAGAAATATGAACCATGATAAGAGATCTCAAAATTTACTGTCTCATCCTAAAGACACGACATCAAAGGCTTGCGAATTCTACTTGAGCCATGGACCTTTTGGCCCAGAGGCATGCTTTCTACTAACAAAATTCTGCTAGTTCACTATGTAACTTACAGTGGATATACTAAAAACAAAACCCTGACAATATCAAGTTTACTTCTTTGATTGGTGATTGACAGTATCAGGGTACATTATTTTCATTATTATTTGAATCATAAGTGGTGCTTGCCAAGCCTTCTGCTATACTGGACATAATTTAGTTCAAAATTTTAAAGGCAATCTAGTTTTAGTTCAGACTACAAAATACAATGACTAAACTGAAATTAAGTAAGTCAGTACACTGAAGAGATGATGAGAGTTTGCAGACCTATTGATCATTTCCAGCATATGTTTTCGAAGCTCATCTGGATTCTCCATCTTTGACGATTCCTGTAAAGCCTCTACTACACTTCCTCTTGAGGCACTAGATCCTTTACGACTGCTGGGACGAATAGAACGCACCAGTCCTATCACACTTGATTTACGCCTACTGACTTGGGAAGGATCCTGACTCTCTGCATTGGGATTAGCTATACAGGTGACGAACATCTCCTTGAACCAGTCCAGTGAAAACTGATACATGATGTCGATCCCAGAGAGGTCCGCTAACACAAAGTACAAAGTAGCACCTCTGGTTGCCACCTAGGAACAGAATAAAATTCGTAAGGTACAAAAAGCACCTGTGGATGCCACCTAGAAACAATGCAGAACTAAAAATTGCTACCTGAAAGCAAAATGGAATTTATTAGGTATAATGTAGCATCTCTTATCGCCAACAATAAGTAATACCGAGAGTATAATGTATAAAGCAGAACCTCTGGCTGCAATGTACCGATGACAAAACAGGTTGCATGTATTGAAGTACAGCATCATGAAGAGTCAAAACAATACAGAATTTATGAAATATATAATGAATTCAAATGGTGAAAAACAATGATACAGATTTATATTTAAAGACAAGACAGCTCAGTTTTTATTGTTATAAAGCAATTAAACTTTTTTGAAATTATGTCATGGATAATAAAACAACATGTGTGTATGCTTTTAAAAGTGTATGTTAATTGCGCTGAGTATGAAATATGTGACAAGTCGGTTATATCATATTGTCCTTGTAAAAACTGTCTTATTAATGGAGTAGACGTGATGTCACACTCTGCACCCTCGTACTGAAAACCACACCTACTTCATTAGTAAGACAGTTACTATTCAGACTGCATGAAATATCCATTACTTAAACCTCATGACTGTCCTAACGTACATTTCAAATATAATTATATACTATGAAAGCAGAGCTATATGTACAGATTTACATTATAATCATTAGATATCATCTTCAAATTCCTGCTTACCGGTAAATAACGCTGTCTAGCCATACTGAGTTTCTTTTCTGTTTCCTCTGACTGAGCTACCCGCTTGTGAATGGCTTCTGACTTTCCTTTACTTAGTTGTAATGTATCCACCAGGTCTTGGTCGTCCAGTATGTGGCCTATAATTATTCATATTAAATGATTACCAGATAAAAAATGTCCATAATCTTTTTGAAACATACAAAAGAATAAATTACGATACATGTATGGTGTAAATTTCCCTCTTTATTTCATCCTTTTGAAATAAATTGTATGAAGTCAAAGTTCTCAATAAAACTTTAAAAATCCATAGCAACTTATTTTCATGACTTTGTTTAAAAGTAATGATAATATGAAATAACAAATCACAGAGACTGCAAAATGTTACATTGACAATAAAACAAGAAAAAATATCCTGTAATACTACAGTATCAGTAATTGGTTTATAACATAAAAATAACACTGTTTGTTTATGAATATACCATTATAGAATGCTGAAACATTTAAGCCAGAATTGTAAATTTTCATAAAAAGTTATATCTTGTTGATACAGCAGTAAATATTTATTGCATAATTTGATAAAAAAAAAAATGATGTAATGCAGAAAAACTCACAGTTACCTTCTCCTGATTTTGATTAATTTTAGAAGTATTAGCTAATACAGTATTAAGTGACATATTAAAAAAAAAAACCTTTTTAACTCTTAAATAAAATTCTGCAAAAAAGCAGTATTATTGAATATATGTATATGTGGATGCAATATAAGCAAGTGTAGAGGTATTATATTGTATACACTGAACTAAAATACTAAAAAGAATTGTAACTTAAAGATATAAATATCATCATGAATGAAGAAATGATGAATAATGACTATATTGATGAAAATAATATTGGAAACAAAAACCTGCATCACAGGTCAATGGAATACAAAAGGGAAAAAAAACAGGTAAAATAATCAAAATCACTGATGTGTCACATATCCAAATGAATATTGGGAAGATAAACATAAATTCAAGTTAGCCAATCTACCACAGCAAAGAACTAAATAAATCTAAACTGTCCAAAACAACTAACATCCCTGTCAGAACAAAGTGCATGTAGTACATTAGAAATGTGTATCATACATCCATAATAACGGACAGAATAAAAGGACAGAACACTTGTACCTTGACTACCATTAACCTAATTCATCCTTCTTAACACAGCACTCAAAGGAAATCTTAGGTCACACATAGCATTTAAAGCATACATCCAAACTTTATAAAGAAGATGTCCCAGATGATTTTAAAGAGAGCTGAATATTGTATTAAGTTTAAAATTCTTTCTCCATGTACGTAGAGCAAAACAGTACCATCAACTGTCATCCAAAACCACATCAAATATCAGTATACATTGTATGGTCTACATGAAAACTTTACATAATAAGAGTTGTCAGAAGACAACATAGTTTGTTGGGAAAATGGACATTTGTAAACATAACTAATGATAAGCTTTAGGTTTTGAAAAATGAGTAGAACATAAATGTTGAAGTCATGAGGTCAACAGTGGTTGTTAGAAAAAAAGAAACTATAATATATGATAATGATGTTGTTTGTATGTTAACAATGATGTCAAAAAACATAAAATTCAAGGTCAAGGTTATGGTACCCATGAAAAGGTTTTTTCATGAGGAAAAAACAAACAAGATATCGAAGGCTACCCTTTATGGCTTAAAAAGTTTTTTTGAGAAGTGGGTCAAAATCTAATGAAGATCACAAGGTCAAAATTTGTGTTACCCTGTGAAGCTCTTTTCATAAGAAATACAGATATGAAAATTTAGAGCTGTATCTCTTGTTGTTCATAAGTTGTGACAAGTTTTTCTGAGAAAATAGTCAAATCTCAAGGCCAAAGTCACAACCCCCCTCCCCTCAGTTTGACATCTAGTAAAAGGTCATGGCAAAATGAATATGCATGTGAAATATTAAAGCCTTAATATCTTAAGCTGTTGATAAGATATGATTACTAGTAAGTTTAAAGTTTTTGTAAAGTAAGTCAAATCTCTAGTTAAGGTCACTATGTCAAATTTTGGTACCCTGAGAAATGTAATGTCAGAAGGAATACCCACATGAAATATCAAAGCCATATCTCTTACAGTGTTATAAGTTATGACCAAGGTTTAAGTTTTTGAAAAGAAAGTCAAAGCTCAAAGTCAAGGTCAATAGGCCAAAATCTTTGGTATCCTATCACTTACTGTTCATATTTTATGACCAAAGAAAAGTGTTTGACTACATGAACATAAACACTAAGGGTACCACTATAGCTTTTCAGACATTCTGTGTCAGCATTTTAAGAAATGGAAAAAAAATAAATCAATCAATAAAATGCAACAATGCTGAAACAATAACTAAATCCTCAGTACCATGAGTACACTATAGAACAATTAAGTCATCCACAATCCAGACTATGAAACTACAAAATTAAATACTATGTGTTTTATTTCCAAAATCTTCAAACCGATCCAAGAAACATATATGACAAATTGAAGAGAACTTAATGAATTCAACCTGGGAATTGATTAAGATATTATTATACCTGGTACCTGTACCAGAAATTTAAAGTATTACCATGTAGATAGGTAAATATGACTTGTTATATACTCTGAACCTTATACAGTATGACAGGATTCTACTCATTACTATGATAGATGTAGAATGACCTACAAATAATCATCTTCACTGAGGTCAAGGTCAATGACCCATCCTGTCACTAACAAAACCTTGCCTGTATAAGCATGATTTTCAGATCTTTTTAACAATCCTGGTCAACCAATTCTTGTATACATATTTTCTTTTCAGTAATAAACATGCATATAGTTACACTAAAAATGATTGGAGATGTATGATTTTATAAATTAGTATTTTAGGATATATTGGTAACCAGATATCATTACAAAGATTTCTGACATTGGTAACCAAGATATCATTACAAAGTTTTATGACATTGGTAACCAAGATATCATTACAAAGTTTTATGACATATTGGTAAACAAGACTACAAAGTTTTATGACAGTTAACCAAGATATCATTACAAAGTTTTATGACGTATTGGTAACCAAGATTTCATCACAAAGTTGAATGACATATAGGTAACCAAGATATCATTACAAAGTTATATGACATATTGGTAACCAAAATATCATTACAAAGCTTTATGAGATATTGGTAACCAAGATATCATTACAAAGTTTTATGACATGTTGGTAATCAAGATATCATTATAAAGTTTTATGACATATTGGTAACCAAGACATCACTACAAAGTTTTATGACATAGTTAACCAAGCCATCATTACAAAGTTTTATGACATATTGGTAACCAAGATTTCATCACAAAGTTGAATGACATATAGGTAACCAAGATATCATTACAAAGTTATATGACACATTGGTAACCAAGATATCATTACAAAGTTTTATGACATACTGGTAACCAAGATATCATTATAAAGGTTTGTGACATATTGGTATCTAAGATATCACTATAAAGGATTATGACATATTGGTAACCATGATATTATTACAAAGTTTGCAGTGACATGATGGAGTAATAAACCCTGACTACAGTGAATATGATGAAAGAGATGTTTGTATCTATGACAGTGTGAAGGGGAGAGAAGCTACATGTATATGATATCGTACTCATTTGCTCATCCTCTGGTAAATCTGAAACACAAATTTATGACGTAATGTCTGAAGATATAATATTTCTATGGTAATCCATTGTAATCATGATTCCTGATCAGTTAAGTACATATAATATAAATTAACTGATCAATTTCGATGACTTCTTTGACAGCTCATGACAAAAAATCTCCTGATAATACTGAAACATTTCCATCAATCACGCCAAGTAGCTTGGACTGAATGAAACCATTATTACTTGTAGATACATTTACAGGATTAGACTTCTGGGGAAATACAATCCCTCATACAATTATATTCACAATGCATGTTTTTCAATTTATCAGCTTAAAAGATCATAAAGGAACATAATGAAAACTATTACAACACATTCAGATTTTCAAAATGATGAGTATTTCAAAGATGTTTTTATTTATATTGAAGTGAATATTATTTCTAATGTAGTCTAAATAACACCAATCTCTCTGGTGTAATTGAAAACTAACATGCCCATAAACAAAGTCAATACTGAAATACAGTACTGAGCATATATATTCAATGCAGGTATGTTCTTGATACTGTAATAATCAATAGTACAAATTATATAAGGAACTGCATACAAAAATGCATGGTCAAATACATTATATTGTTTCTTGTGCAGGTGACAACAGATTAAATGTATATTAACACTTAAAACATGTTTTAAAACATAAAAACAAATTTATTCAGAAAGATATGATTATAAGAAAATAAAGTGAAAGTTGAGTTACAAACTATAATGAAGTCTGAATTTTGAATGTTAAGTAACACAATGTCATTATAATGGGGTCTGGATATTAAAGGTTAAGTCACACATTACATGTATAATGGGGTCTGAATATTAAAACTAAGTAACACATTATTACTGGGTCTATATCTAGGATAATACAAGACACTTCTATATTATATATTTTCAATCCTCTACAAATCGTATTTACATGGTTCACATCTATCATGATAAGAAATAGAAGTATAAATGCTGGGATACCTTTAGTATTCTGTAACAGACTTAAAGATCTGTCTTCTAGGTTTCGAAGCTTTTTCACATCATCTGCTATACTGCCGAGCAAATCACTGCGTTGAGTTTCCAATATAGGTTTTTCCTGCCATCAAAAATGAAAATGCATTATTACAGATCATTTTCTTTTAAATCAGATAATACAATGTGCCATATACATTGAAATGTCATCATGGTCTATTTCCATTACATCTATAAACATCTATTCACATTTCTTTTAATGGGAAAAACAGCAAAACTACATTACCCACATAACCTTACATATGACCTTCACTTCGAATGACCTGAATCTAACATCTGCTTAATGAGTTTATTCTTACTAAAGTCATGGTTCCAGGAACATAAGAGGAAATGAGCAAAGAAAATTATTATCAACACAAATTGCACTTAGATTTTGCCTTAAATATAAAAAGAAAAATTTAGCTTATTGACTTGAATTATCAAGATATCAAATATTTTCTTTCCATATAATTTCTTTTTCTATAGGGAAAACTCAAGGACATGGTTAAGTAACTATAAGTAAAATTTCACTAGATGGGCAGAAAAAAATGTAGTATCTTTCAGAATTCCTTAAATACTGTAAATCACATATATTTCATGTGACTCTATTTTTATGAGAGCATCAAATCTGTTTTTACAACTGTTGTAAGAAACATTGCAGAAGGTACTCAGTATACACATCATATTACAATGATAACGTCATTAGTGTACTATCATTGGGAGAACTCCATCTTCCCAAGCACACTTCTATGCAATCTAATTAAAACCATATCTTTATTCCGCTTCTCTATTTATCCGCAATGGGACAAATAGAAAAGCGGAATAAAAATAATGGTTTTAATCAGACTGACTTCCATGGTTCATAAAAGAATGTGACATTCAGACGATTTTCAATTGTTCTGTTTATGATGCCATAAACAAATGCATTATTTGTCGGAGTTTTGTTGGACCTTAGATGATGTCATCACAATAAAATATTGTGTTTTGTGGAAGAGTGAATTGTAGGATGTATGATTTAAACAGAAAAAAAGTCATGTTGAAGAAAAGGTAATGTAATGCAACTGTCAGTATGATAAAGTCCACATTGTATTCAATCAGCAAGTATCAGACAACTGAGTATCAGATCATTGAGTATCAGATCAGTATCAGATGATTCAAAACTCAGTATTACATCACCAACACTATGTTACGGATCATACTTTAATAGACCACAGAATATCAGATCACTGAGTATCAGATCAATGAATACCATATCAATATCAGATTCAGTATTACATCACTAACACTATGTACCAGATCATACTTTAGCACACCACAGAGTATCAGATCATTGAGTATCAGATCATTGAATATCATATCAATATCATATAATTCAATATTCAGTATCACATCACTAACACTATGTTAGGGATCACAAGATCATTCAGTATTAGATCACTGAGTACAAGGTCATTCAGTATTATATCACTGAGTACAAGATCATTCAGTGTTAGATCAATGAGTATCAAATCATTTAGTATCAGATCACTGAGTACCAGATCATTGACTATTAGATCACTGAGTATCAGGTCATTCAGTATTAGATCACTGAGTAACAAATCATTCAGTATTAGATCACTGAGTATCAGGTCATTCAGTATTAGATCACTGAGTAACAGATCATTCAGTATTAGATCACTGAGTACAAGATCATTCAGTGTTAGATCAATGAGTATCAAATCATTTAGTATCAGATCACTGAGTACCAGATCATTGACTATTAGATCACTGAGTATCAGGTCATTCAGTATTAGATCACTGAGTAACAAATCATTCAGTATTAGATCACTGAGTATCAGATCATTCAGTATTAGATCAATGAGTATCAAATCATTAAGTAATAGATCACTGAGTACAAGATCATTCAGTGTTAGATCACTGCATTTCAGATCATTCAGTATTAGATCACTGAGTATCAGGTCACTCAGTATTAGATCACTGAATATTAGATCATTCAGTATTAGATCACTGAGTATCAGATCATTCAGTATTAGATCAATGAGTATCAAATCATTCTGTATTAGATCACTGAGTACAAGATCATTCAGTGTTAGATCACTGCATTTCAGATCATTCAGTATTAGATCATTGAGTATCGAGTATCAGGTCATTCAGTATTAGATCACTGAGTATTAGATCATTCAGTATTAGATCACTGAGTATCAGATCATTCAGTATTAGATCACCGAGTATCAGATCATTCACTATTAAATCACTGAGTATCAGATCATTCAGTATTAGATCACTGAGTATCAGATCATTCAGTGGTAGATTACTGAGTATCAGATCATTCAGTATTAGATCACTGAGTAACAGATCAATCACTGAGTATCAGATCATTCAGTATCAGATTACTGAGTAATAGACCATTCAGTATTAGACCACTGAGTACCAGATCATTCACTTTTAGATCACCGAGTACAAGATCATCCAGTATTAGATCACTGAGTATCAGATCATTCAGTATTAGATCACTAAGTACCAGATCATTCAGTATCAGATCACTGAGTATCAGATCATTCAGAATTAGATCACTGAGTATCAGACCATTCAGTAAACAATAACTGAGAATCAGACTATTCAATACTACATTAACACTGCCATAATTTTTTACTTTATTATGTCTATTAGTCCACATTGTAAGCTGATTGTTTGTATACTATATACATATATTTTTTTCCAAAAATAATCTAGTATTATACACACACAATCTACACCAGCATGGTACTTTCTTCAGAATTTCAAACAGGTTCAAATACCTTGATTACCAAGAGCATTTAATGACAAGAGAGAAACCTATTTCTCTAACTAATCAACTGACACCATCATGGATCTTTTGAAGCTTCGTTTTCATGGTTACTAATTGATGTTTGCAATAACTTGTACAAAGTAATGACTTTATTGTGGAATATGTTTTACATAATATGTTCAGATCACCTGACTAGTGTCTATAAATGAATATACAGCCATGAAGAATGAAAAATTATGATGATCCGAGAAGGCTCTACCATATAGAGTCTATAATATTAAATGATTCAGCATGAGGCAAGACATATGAAAAACATATATCACATGATTGAACCGCCCAACATTTATTATCTCTGTAAGAAGCCACTGCTGGTGAAAGACAACTAATTAGCATGAATGTTGTTAATGTACCATATCAGATGTGTAGGTTGTATATTTGATGCCTTATTGCTCTACAAGCAAATTCTTCTTTTTGTTTGTTGGATTGTGAAAAATCATAATTATGAGCCAAATTCAACACAGATTGTTGGATTGTGGAAAAATTATAATTATCTGCCAAATTCAACTCTAATTTCATTTGCATGTAATGATTTTGAAATGATTTCAGAATCGAAAATTAACTACAATTCACCATGAAACACATTCAGTACAGCAATAATTTTCTGTCATTTCTAATGAGCTTTCAGAATTCTGATCACATGATGAAATACTTTCATGGCAAAATAGATCACATAATGACATACTTTCATGCCAAAGTAGATCACATGATGACATACTTTCATGCCATAGTAGATCACTAAATTTCTATACAGGAAGCATTATAGATAGTATGATTTCAATTTTCCTGGTAAACAAGAGCAAAGTCTATGTTGCAAAATATGTCTGTCGCCTAATCTCAATACATTTTTTGGAAAGCAAGCTTCTACAATGCCTTAAAATAACACTTTACTAAACAATAATAATACATGTAAAAAAGGGTCACTTGGGACAAAACTTGTTAGACCAAGTATCTAGCATGCCAAAAAAAAATTCTGTTATAAATATACCATTTTTCATTAAAGGGCAATAACTTTTGAAAAATCAGGTAAATTAATCATAAGCTAGATGTGTTGTTATGTCACAAATGCCCCCTCTGGCAGCAAAATATTCATATGACATTTTTTGAACAGCACATATAGTCCAAGGGTCATAACTCCTGTTAAACTTTTATGACAGGATTCCACTTAAAATATGAAAATCTACATATTGTGATTTTTGTATGTACTAAGTTTCATTAGAATGCATTTAAAGGTTAAGGAGGAGTTAGGAAGACAAGTGGAATTTACTATCTTAGTCCATGGGCAATAACAAAATATGGGTTTTAGCCAGAAAATAATGGCATGTACATACTCCGTAAAGGTCATCCTGGTCTGGATGTGCCACAATTATTTTAACTATTTAATTTCAACTATTTTGTCACTCTACTTTTTACTTACCCATTTGCTTAATATGTCTTTCTAAATCACTAATACCAAACACGACCACCAAACTCACATAAAAGTTACAAAACTTGATATTTTTTTCATCAAGTTGAAGTTCTTCTCATTTCTTGTCCAACTTTAGCTAAATTACTTTTAAAACAGCCATAAGGTAGAGAGCATTTCAAAAATACATAAATTACTAGGTATACCCTGAAAAATAATTTTTTCAAAGTTTTTGGTGCCAAATCATCAACTGTGTTAATATTGTTAAATTATGTTACATAACTTGATACATGCATGATACTACAATGCAGCAAACATAGGTTGTCCAATTAGGGTAAGTTTATCTTAAATATCACATATGCATCTGTGATTTGAAACATTTGTACCTTAACTAAAAATGACCTAATGTAAACTTTTCTGGCAAATGCAAAAAGGTGTGCACCCACCTGTCTGACAACTGCTGACAGTAACTGTTCCTGTAAACCTTCAAAAGTGACAGTAAAGTTGATTATGTTGACCTGTATATACACAGCAGGTAGGTAGTGAGGATTACCCATAGATGTAGTCATGTATAGCCTGTGGATAAAGAGAATTCCATGATAATAAGGAAAAAATAGTTTAGAAGGGGTACACCACTGATATTGCCACTTTGGCATTTTATTTTACATAACGCCACACATACTAAGAAATGAGTCCTTTGTATTCAGAATTAATAACAACATCTCAACAAGCATTCTGAGAGTGTTGCTGAAGTAAACCATTTCAATTACCATCCCCAACACATATTACAATGCACACATATAAATTTTATAAGTGGCTGATACCGTAAATATATTTCTGTAAATACAAAGTGCATAAATGAGTCTTTGCATTAATTTGTCCAGAGGCCATAACTCCACAAAAACTTAAAGAACTAGAATATAATTCAAACTTGATCTATAACTTGTCATGGTAAAGCAATGTACCAAACATCAAATGAATATCTGCAACCCTGACCAGATAGAATGCAAAATGCAAAAAAAACTGATTTTTGCATTAATTTTCAAAAGTCATATCTCAGCAAATAATCAACAAACCGGAATAAAATATGAATGAGATCTGTAGCTTGTCATGGTAAAACAATGTACCAATATCAAATGATAAGCTGCAAGCCGGTCTGACAGACAGACTGACTGATGGACAGACAGACAGATGGACCAAGTGAAAACCTAAAGTCTCCTTCAGCAAAATTCACCATTAGGGGACTAATAACAAAGATCCAGTTGTACAAAAATATAACCATTAATTAAGCTAACAAGTGATTGAAGTTTGAAAGACAGTAAGTTAAATTTGTGAAGTAGCTGTATATATATTTAAATTACATTAATTTGCTGATTACATATGCAACAAATCAGTATAAAGACCTTTACTAATATTCTTTTCATTTCAAAGAAATAGTAAGATAACATTTAAGCATTGGTTAGCTTAACAAGGAGTTAAAGTTTTAAATATGTGACCCTTGATTTCTTTATTTTCCTTTTGGAAACATATCTGAACCCCTTATTCTCTTGGAGTAAATACCTCAGAATTTCTTGTTCCTGGAGGAAACATACCTGAATCCTTGATTATATTCTATCTCTGTGTCGCCTAATTTGATGACAGTGTGACCTCCTCTCTGGAAGGTTTCATGCAGCAATACAGGTCTTAAGGCAGGGTCCAGGGACTCTGTTACATCCTGTAGTGAAAGAGTCAGAGTTACACCTCATTGAAGTGGAATATTATGAATACATATATACAAATATAATTAAACTTGTGGGTTGTTGAAGACAACCACACCATCGCATAATGCATGCATCTTTCTGACAAAAAAAAAAATTAGGGTATAGTATAGCATAAGTCCAAACATACATCATAGATAATTACCATGATTTTGACCTTTGACATAAAACAAACTGACAAAACAGACATAATATTATTATTAAACAAGATAAATTGTTTGTCATTAATGTCCTGAGAGATTTTGAAAATCAAAGGTCATGTTCAAGATCACTAGGTCAAAGAAAAGATTTTGTAACATGGATATCCATATTAAATATATAATACAGAAGCCTTCTCTCTATATGTTCAAAGATTACAGCCAATGTTGAAGTAGATGGAGGTCCAGGTCAGTACCAATACATACCATTTTAGCACCAATACAAAGGTAGTGTTGTAAGGAATTTAAAAATGCAATGTCAAAACCCCTTTTCAAGTGTTTTATTGCTTACTTTTTAAGTTTATTAAAGTAGATCAAATGTTTGTTTGTTTGTTTGATTATTGTTTTACGCCACTCCACGATTATTTCATGTATATGGTGACGGCATCTGCCTGATGCATTGCATACAAATTTAGACCTTTGCAACGGACCCACCCGAAGCAGTGAGGGATCTTTTACGTGCCACGCCTACCGTGACACGGGACCTCGGTTTTTACTGTCTCATCCGAAAGACAGAACACCGGTGTGCCCCGGGCGGGAGTCGAACCCGCGACTTCTCGATCACGAGCCGAGCACTTTATCCACTAGGCCACACCGGCTTTAGATCAAATGTTAAAAGGTCATAGTCACTAGTTAAGGCAGAAAGTTTGTAAAAGGCCAAGGTAATGTCACAAGTAATACAGGTATTAATTATCACAGTCCTGTCTCCAACCCCCCCAAAAAATATGGTTTATGATAAAGTTTGCTATGTATATATATCCCTAAATCTTTTATTCCAGGCTATGAAATGTAAAGAAAATAGCTGCAACAAAAAGATAAATCAATAGCAGTTAATAAACAACTGATTACTAGTAAATGAACTCAACATTGCTATTATGGATATTCGCTAAAAAGGCCATTACACCTTTACTTTGATTTATAAATACCAGTAGATCATTGGGAAATGCCATACAATTAAAGAAAGCAAGTGTGTTGGATACATTCTCACTTTATTTTTATTATAATCAGTTTAGAACACCGACAAATTCCATGGTCAAAATATGCAACGGCATCTAAGTTGGAAATATCAACAGCCACAATCATAAACAATCGGAACAAATAGAATACATATGGTTTTAATCTAAAATATCTGCACATTTACTTTAGCAGAATAAATAATATATACTGCTGTTACTTCATTATTTAGTTTTTCATTTTAATCAAATACGATCCTTTTACCCGATAACACTTAACATTCCATATATTGACACACAATGATTCATCGCTTCTAGAACTCTTCAAAACATAATCTACAACCTCATCAAACATGTATGCAAATCATTTATTTTCTAATCAAAATCTGATGCATATCCATGTTAAAACTATGAGAGCAGTATTGCATGGTCTGTGGGTGCAAAAACACATGGAACATGTCATAATCCAATCGATGAATAATTATGGTTTCCTTGTACAATCAATATATCATTACCGATACAATTATATTCTAATATTCATTCTCCCGCGAAGGTGGGCATAAATACCATTACATACAGCTTAGTACTTCAGAAACTACACTTATTTGAATTATATTCCTCCACTTCTATATTTCTATTCTGTAGAATCAAAGAAGAGAGGTGAAAGACCACTTATTATATATATATATATATATATATATATATATATATATATATATATATATATATATATATATATATATATATATATATAAGTACGCCACTAAATTGAAGGCGTTTTAAGATGGCATCGACCTATCGTAATTCTAAATATATATATATATATGTATATATATATATATATATATATATATATAAATATATGTATATATATATATACACATGTATATATATATATATATATGTATATATATATATATATATATATATATATATATATATATATATATATATATATATATATATATAGGTACGCCACTAAATTGAAGGCGTTCTAAGATGGCATCGACCTATCGTAATTCTAAAATTTAAACATACTTATGACACAAAATTATCAAATTATGACCATGACTTCTTGACTGAAGAAGTAAAATATCTTTTCTTCGCCTGAACAATAAATAAAAGGTTTTATGACGACTGTTACCACTATAAAATAATCTCAACGAGAAATGAAACAAAAAGCAAGCAGTCAATCCATGAACGTGTCAACGTAACAATAGTTAAGAACTTGGACTGTAAATGAGAATTAATTATGAATTGTTTCCCTGTGATGGAGAGATATACATCATGGCATCCTGAATACACACGTCACTAGATACTCGTATCATCTAATGATCATCGATATAAAACACGTAATAGCTGAGGAATGTTCGGACCGTGTGAATCTACAATTCATGACAAAAATCGTTGTGGTGTTTGAAAGAATTACATGACGAATTAAAACAACCGTTTTTCATTGACATAATTTTGGTGAACCAGAACGCTGCTCTAGGTCTAGAAAACGGAGTTCTTAATCTCACTGACAAAGACTGGGATGAGGTTGATGACATTTATCCCACGAATTACATGAAATTCTATTTTCCCCTGCCTGCTTCTCGACTACATCTTGCCTACCACATTGAAGGGAGTGTTTGCCCCTGCAAAATGATTTAATGCCCTTGGTTAATATTAGCCGAGCATAACGCCGAGTAACTTCTTCTCGCATGGTATACTGTGACAGCATTTCTTTTATTTTTTTCCCCATTTGAGAGTGAGAACAAGTTTTCCTACAGAAATCAAAATCGCACCACACTCGAATGTGTCAGTTTTTATTAACTTAAAAGCAAACAAGGGTAAAATCTACTTATTGTTATTAAAACCGGCATGTAACAAAAGGTGGAAGTACAAGGATCTCTTGATACACACAAAAGGCTGAATAAGTAATGATACAGAAAAACGGCCGAAATACCTATTTACACACAGACGGACAAATGATAATTAAAGATCGACGAACAGATATCTACTGATGACCGGCCCGTAGGAAGCAAATCAAAAATGTGTGTGTGTGTGTGTGGGGGGGGGGGGGGGGGGGGACAAACTTGTAAACTCAAAACAAACTTTGCAATATGATACCACTGTTTTAAGCCACTTATTGTGTCACTGAGAAATCTTGTTTAGAGAATAAGAAATATACTTGCGAGGTCAATGTTTCTCGGTTCAATATCTTAGTCAAAAGTAGCATCTCCTCTCCCTTTCCAATTATGTATAGGTATAGCGAGAAAAATTATATCAAATGTTCCGAACAGGTCTGTAGGAAGCAGTTCAAAAGTGTGGGGGAAGGACAAACTTGTTAACTCAAAAGAAACTTTGCAATATGATACCACTGTTTTAAGCCACTTTTTGTGCCATGCTTGAATCGCATAGCTAGACACTGACCATAGGCGAGTCTAGAAATTTTTGAAAGGGGGTTGCAGCCTGCCATGACTACTATTTTCCACTACTCAGTCTGGAAATGGGGGGGGGGGCGTGTTGCAGCCTTGAAAATGACCGAAAATAACATTTTTTGGTAAAACTTTCCGACCAAAGGGAGTTGCAATTACCCCTTAAAATCTACCTATGTTGACAGTTAATAATATACTCATTTCCATCTCCCAAACATGGATAATCGGTGTCCAGAGCCTGTCATTTCAACTTAGGGGCACTAAGAGGAACGGGAAATTGCGCCTATGTTTTCCACAGCCCGAACACTTTTTATCTTTGCACAATGAAAATAACTTATTCCCGTATTAACGTTCAGAAAGAAAAGAACAAATTTATATATACTGCTGCAATACAACTTAAAAGACTGCAAATCAATTGCATGTTAAGAATAATTTGATGAAAACAATTTAGTAAGTTAGATAAAAACCTATGAAACAATTATGATCGGCCAAGTGGGTGGGGGGGGGGGGGCAGCCCCTCCCCCGATGGCCCCGGTTCCTACGGCCATGTGATGCACATTGTTTGACGAACAAATACAATTATCTAACAGTACGAACAGACGGACAAGCAAGTATATGATATACACTCAGACAAACGAACACATATTTAATAATACATATGGATAGAAGTACAAGATGCCGGTGTGGCCTAGTGGATATGGTGTTCGGCTCGTGATGAAGAGGTCCCGCGTTCGACATCCGCTCTGGGAGCACTAGTGTTCTGTCTTTCGGATGAGACAGTAAAACCGAGGTCCCGTGTCGCGGTAGACGTGGCACGTAAAAGATCCCTCACTGCTTCGAATAGTTCCGTTGTAAAGATCTTAATTTCTATGCAATGCATCAGGCAAATGCCGTCACCATATACGTGAAATAATCGTGGAGTGACGTAAAACAATTACCAATCACTCAATCAATCTAAGTAAAGTGTCTAATGGTACAGATGGGTGGAAGAACAAGTAATTGATAAGAGACGTGGATAGACGAACAAGTATATAATCACACACAGACGAACAGATATCTAATGGTAAATATGGAATAAAGAATATGTATCTACCATACAGACAGACAGACGAAAGAGTCTAATAATACATATGGATGGACAAACAAGTATATAACCATTACTTATGGACGAACGAAATAATATCTAAAATACACATGGACGGTCAAATAATACTAGGAGCTGGATGGACGAAAAGTAACTAATGGTACACAATGACAAACTAGGAAAACCCAGGCTTCATTGCTCATATGGTACTCGTGTCATCATTTTATTTTTGGGTTGTTACTTTTAATGGTCGATTTACAGATGAGTTAACACTAGTCGCTGTAGACGTTGTTTTACCATAACCATTAAAGTTTTAATTAGTTATGGACATGCAACTGAACCATCAATGTACATCAATTGATCCCATTAACACTGCTTCATTCATTTCCACCGAGTGATAGGGACGAGGATGCATTAGGCAAGCGATGTCATGCTTAATATACATAATGATGGTGTCAACAAGCCGTGTAAGGTGTCACTTTCGGAGTGAATATACCGAAAGAAATCTCAATACTGGGTACACCAGCATGTGACAATAACGGTGTCAAGAAAACTGGATAGCAACCGTGCAATACAGCAAGTGGTACAAATCACCGTGGCACTGTGAATATCATAGCGCAATAGAGTCACGAACTTCAAGACTAAGTTACTTTACAAAGAGACGGAACACAATTGACAGACCAGGATATATAACACAGAGGCATCCATGAAAAGAAAAAGTGACTGCATAGCTTGGACATCAATAGTACTTGAATAACTTAGAAAATTCAATCGATATCTAAACCTTCAATGTGTTTCACAACGATGGTGTTAGGACAGTGTGGTGCCACAAGTATTCTTGTAACCAAGGTCATCGGTCGGTGTGGTGCTACAAGTGTTTAAACAACGGTGTCTCAAGAGACTCTGGCAATACAGGTCTTGAATAGCCGAGGTTATAGGACAGTGTGGTAAGGAGTACTTATTTAACAATAGTTATGGGACAGTGTGGTACAAGTACTTATATAACCATGGTTTTAGGATTGTAAGGTGCTACAAGTGTCTGAACAACGGTGATAACAGGTGCTTCATGTGTTTTAGCTACGCTGGTCATGGAGCAGTGTGGCACTTAACGTGTCTGAACAATGGTGATAACAGGTGCTTCATGTGTTTTTGCTACGCTGGTCATGGAGCAGTGTGGCACTTAACGTGTCTGAACAATGGTCTTATAGGACGCTGTACTACGAATGTGAAAACAACGGGGGATCTAGGGCAGTGTGGTGCTACAAATTATAAATAACAGGCATGAAATATGTATCGTTAGAAGTGTAAACATTACGATAACATACCAGTGTCTATAGTGTTTCTATAGAATTAATTAAACATCGAAAATGTTCAGAAAGTTTTCCACACATCTATGTATTCATATAAGTTTAACTAATATAGAACATCAATGATGTCCAACTAAGTTAAACTACAAAACATTATCATTGCAAAAGGCATATAAGACATCGATAATGCTGTAGCAAGTTTACACGATATCGATAATAATGCAACAAGTTTAACAACATGACATCGATATTGTCCAATTAGTTCATAAGACTTGGTTTCTTCTATAAGTCGATATAACACCACAGTATTCACTGCAGTGCTTTTAAGTTCTTGTTTTACGAGGTGAGGATATACTTTTCTGTGTATAAGCAGTGACAGTACAAGGTGAGGGTATACTTTTCTGTGTATAAGGAGTGACAATACAAAGTGAGGATAAATTTTTCTGTGTATGAGGATTGACAGTACAAGATGAGGATATACTTTTCTGTGTATGAAGATTGACAATACAAAGTGAGGATATACTTTTCTGTGTATGAGGATTGACAGTACAAGGTGAGGATACACTTTTCTGTGTATGAGGATTGACAGTACAAGGTGCGGATATACTTTTCTGTGTATGAGGATTGACAGTACAAGGTAAGGATATACTTTTCTGTGTATGAGGATTGACAGTACAAGGTGAGGATATGCTTTTCTGTGTATGAGGATTGGCAGTACAAGGTGAGGATATGCTTTTTTGTGTATAAGTAGTGACAGTACAAGGTGAGGATATACTTTTCTGTGTGTGAGGATTTACAGGACAGTCAAATGATCGCTTCAGGATGAGTAACCAGACGGCTACAGACAGCACCGTGCTGTACTATATCCTCAATGGCTACGGTGTCACAGCGACATATCTGATTACCAACATCATTACACTAGTAGAAGGTATATGGATCATCTACCTTAACTATCTCGTTATAAGCACGCTTCTTCGACAAAGAAACTCTATAGAAGTGGCCGACATCTATGTAGCTAGTCTGTCCGGGGCGGATTTCTTGACCGGCATATTTCTCCTCTACAATACGGCATACACCAGCATAAATTACCAGAGCTCAGACGAATGCAGATTTCGTTTTGGTCTCCTTATTCTATTGGCCATTTGCTCAGGAACGCACCTGCTGTTCCTGGCCTTCGACCGCTTCATAAAGATACTCCGGCCACTCCATTATAACACTATGTTCACCCAGAGGTCTGTGGTCATCATATGTTCTTTGATATGGCTGTACGCCTTTATTATAGGTATCTTGCCGAGTATGGGATGGAAAAACGACTTTGAGGAAACGAACAACGATAGTGTTAAATGCACATTTTTCGGGACTTTAAATGACGATTATATTTCACTGGTTAACATAGTCTTCTGGTTACCCGTGGCCCTTATGCTCCTATTGTACCTTTGTATTTTCAAAGTGGCTCACAGACATGCAAAAGTCATAGCTTTACAGGAGAGAGCCCTTAACTTCCAGAGACAAGAGAGGTCTGAGAAGCAGTCCTGGAAATTCACGAAGACTATCAGCATCATTGTGGGACTGTATACTTTAATGTGGACACCCATTGGTAAGAATTACTTTCCCGTTTTAACTGCCACACCAAGCTTGGATTAATGCTCTTAAAACTCCATGATAACAGTTCTGACATTCCATTATGAAATATTTCCGCTTATGATCAAAATAAAGCCGGTGTGGACTAGTGAATGAGGTGTTCGGCTCCAGGTCTAAAGGTTCCGGGTTCGACTCCCTCCCTGGGCACACCGGTGTTCTGTCTTTCGGATGTGACAGTAAAACCGAGGTCTCGTATCACGGTCGTGCGTGACACGTAAAAGATCCCTCACTGTTTCGGGTGGGTCAGTTGCAAAGGTAGAAATTTCTATGCAATGCATCAGGCAGATGCCGTCACCATATACGTAACGGTCGTGCGTGGCACGTAAAAGATCCCTCACTGTTTCGGGTGGGTCAGTTGCAAAGGTAGAAATTTCTATGCAATGCATCAGGCAGATGCCGTCACCATATACGTAAAATAACCATGGAGTGACTTAACAATAATCAATCAATCAATCAATATAATCAATCTCCCAATGGCAATACATGTACACATACACATACAGTGCAGTATGCACTAGGCCGGTGTCACTGCTGGTGGACTGATAGTCCCCGAGGGCATCATAAGTCTAGTTTTCAGTGCTTTTGTACTGACGTTAAATATATATACTTCAAATTTTCAGTCATCAAATTAAGTAAATCACTCTAAAACTGAGGAGTATCTCCCTCATGCATAGCTCTGTCCTTAGATAGATTCTTTGGATCACTTTTCGGTCATTTTGGCTTCAACACTGCTCTTCATATTTTCATATATTTTGAGAATTCCAATCATTCGGCCAGGAGCATCACTGAAGAGACACAACTTGTCGAAATGCGCATATGGTGCACAAAATTAAATGGTATATATGTTCTATATTTTTTATGACAATATGATCATACAAGTCCCATAGTCCTTCCGTATTTGACAGCATGATAGCTGTGTACATGAGATGGGTAATACCAATGCTTGAACCACATTATGTAATGAAACTGAAATCAGAAAAATCACCGGTGTAATACTATAACGTAATGTTTCGAGGCAATTTACTATACAACAATTTAGAGAGATTTTACAATCAAAGCGAATGAAACATATTTAAAGTGTTCCGAGGAATTGTCCCCCTACACTCCTCGCCTAATTTGTAAATATCACAGGGGCCAAGCCCGAAAAAAGGGAGGGGGTGTTGTCTTGGTAGTATAACAATATATGATAATAGATCTATAATTATACTACCAGGACTCCCTTTTATGCCCTTTTACGCGCTTGGTCCATGTGACTATGACTAAATACGAACTATTTTACAGAACTGTAACCCAAAATAACATCTATACTTACATTTATAAACACAAAATATGTTGTGAAAATGAGAAAATACCTAATATTAACGGAAGTAATGCCAAATATTTAGAGATAAATATCAAATATACAATTTTCATACGTTTTGATGGTCTATCCATGCGCCAAGTGAATTTAATTTTATCATTAAACTCATTTCGTGACTACAAGCACATGATTTCCTTGTTTACTACATCAAAACGTATTTCTTGTATCCTATAGCGTAATCAAAGCAAGTCAACCGTCATTAATCTTGACAAATCGAAAAAAAAAAAACAAAAAAAATGTTAAGTTCTTTCATTTTTTATGTTTACTTTACATTCATAACTTTAAAATAACGTTTTCACATTTTTAGAATCCCTCGTGTTCAAAACACACACTATCATCGCTATCATCCCTTTTACTATAAGCTATACTACTCAACTGTTGTTAGCAGAGATTCAACAAACTTGTTTGTTTATTATTGAAAAGAAAAAGAAAATAATCACTGACAGATAGTTTTCGAATGCATAAAATTTAACTGGAGTTACTTCCCTTTTCCACCACCTAGGGGGTATATGGCAGAACATCTGTATATAAATTAACCGCATTATGTAAAGGATTTCTCCAAATGAAGGATGTTTCATGATATTTTGCAATTATTATGCAATAATGAAGTCATTGTACAATGATAAAATGTTTTCAGAGGAGTGAAAATATAACTTTCTCAAAAACATTCAATATAATTAGTATGAATATGAATCAATACTCCAGATTCACTTCCAAAATGACGGAAAAGGGAAGTAACTCTGATTAAATTTCATGCATTCGAAAACTATCTGTACCAAACAGTAGAAGTTAAACTGGGAATTAACCATTATACTCCATTCCTATAGGTAGTCTGCTGGAAGTTACTTATAGCCTATAGGCAATTCCAATGTGGTTTGTTTCCCTCTGATATAAACTCCTTAACTATCTGTATTTAAGGTAAGGAATAAAAGGTGAATGGCACTTCACTGACCATTACCTGACCACACAAATAAAAGAATTAAGAGTCATTGTATAACTTTTATTCCACTCTTTTTCCACTTCCGCCATCGACCTGATAAACAAGGGCGGACAACTCATCTTATTAAAATGACCTATAGAGCTTTAAAGGACGGGATTAGAAGGTCAATGTCTGAGCAATACAAGGACGTCAACACGTATCATGGATGTTCGATAATATATAGGATTGTCTAGTATATGATAAATGTCCTATAATCTTCGTAACAAATTGCCTATACGACGCGATTGTTAGGTGCCCTTATAAGATAAGAATAATGCAGTTAACTGATGCAGAAGAAGGAATTATTTTCATCTCATTTGATTTTAATTAAAATTCCCAAGGCTACATGGTATCTGGAAGAAAGTGATAAGTGAAACGCTGAATTCTTACGCTATGGATTTCAATGTACTCTAAGTCGTTCACAAACAACAAGTCTACAATTTAAAGAAGTATGTAGTTTATTCACTGAAATTCAGTTCTTGATTGTAAACATATGCTCATGAAATTGTACTTGTAAGTAAAGCAATAATAACAGAACCACTGCAGAAAACAATACAATACAACGCCGTACATAACATGTTTAAACCATCAATATGATTCAGCATTTCAATCCTGACGGTAAGTTTATACCCGTATATATAATGGTGCATTCTTCTGTACCGGTAACATGTTAATACAATTAAAACGGCTCACGCTGCATGTTGGGATTGAAAGCGTCTGCATTCAATATCTACCGTCTGTAAATGTTTGTGCCAGCTTAATGTCCCCAGTAAAGTACTTCTCTTGTTTATCCGTTCTTTAGGTATATTTTACGTCACCCAAAATTATTCTGTCTATATTGTGGGGACCATGGTGGCACCCACCTGAAGTCACCATCCAGGATTTCATGCCATTGAGTAATATAGTAAAATCAATTGATTTCCCTTTATGGGTCAGAAAAAGGGAATGGAAAGTTGAGATATTTAACTTAAGTACATTCAGAGGCATAGTACAGTTAAAAACATAGATTACCAAGTAGTCTATGCCTCTGACGGTGCTGCTGTTAAATATTTCAACTTAACATTCTTTTTTTTTCTGACGCATGAAGGGAAATAAATTGCTTTGTACATTTATGCTAGTTGTTAAACATTCATTTCCACGGTAATTTCATTTGATATTTGCATATGAGAACACTTGTTATATATATATATATATATATATATATATATATATATATATATATATATATATATATATATATATATATATATATATATATTATCTAATATTTGGAGAAACCACACCCTCGCAAAAAAACCATGGTCTTGAAATTAATTACCATTATCCAAGACAGTATTGTACAGGTATAAAACAGAACTACAAGACCTAGAATCACAGATGTATTGGGCCTTAATAAAACAGATAATTATGAATTAGAACTGCACGACCATTGTCACAGACTCTATAATGATCACGTACCTAAATGTATAATACAAGTCAACAAATCAAATTTCCTGGAAGGGGAACATAGTCAGACAGACAAACAGACGGACGGAAAGACAGATGGACTGGACATCCGGATCGTTCTGTCGGATGCATGAAAATAATATAAAGATATATAAATCCATTTTGTCTTTTCAGCTATTACATTTATAATTCATTTGGAAGGATACATAGACTACCTGAATAATAGCCAAAAAGGGGTAATACTCCTGTATGTGTCAACTCCAGCCTTCATCAACAGTCTACTGGACCCCATTATATACGCATTCAAAATACCCAGTGTCAAGACACGCTTTCGTAAAGTGTTTAGCTGCTGTGTGAGGAAACGTCGTCTGTCCAGGATGACCGTCTCAGTGGCTCAGACAAACTCAGTCAAGGCAAACGAGAGAAACTACTCAAACGGTACACGTATAATGTGAAAAAATAATGGACAATGAGTAGAGAGCCAAAGTGACCATACAGAGTATGCCCGAGTACCCGTACAACTTTATATCTACGACATATCTACAACTTCATCAAAATATAGTGAAATAATATGTTTCATGTGAGTTCCCAAAATATCATACCCTAACACATAGTCCCTTAATACAAAAGACATTATTTTTCCTTAAAATGACGTCATTAAAGCTACGATAAACTTCCGTTATAATCGTTTATGACGTCATATATTTGAAATGAAAACCCCGTGAATGATACATGTACATTCTTTTCAAACAATGGACCATGGAAGGGTAAATCACTTCCGCACATGGACGTACTGGTGTAAACAAAGCATATATAAACTGTAAATATTTGTAATATAAAGAAGTATTTGTGAGTTTGTTATTATAAAGGGAAGATTCATAACTACCGTAAGGAATTAACGCCATGTGTAAATAAGAAAATCAGAAACCATATAAAGTATTAACAAACTGCAAAAAAAAGATGTGTATGTAACTATATTGGGAGATACCGCCGTTAACTGCGGTCCTAATATTTAGGGAGGAAATAAATCATATTCCCGCAAAGATGACGTAAAGAACAATGATACGTTATTGTGACATCATTAGGTTGCTAACTCCAATCGATGTTACTAACTGATAGTACACAAGCGCCGCCTAACGGACGGTACCTTGTCAGACTCTCACTGAGGGAACCAGAGATAAACTCTTAGACCTTATATCTAGATGCCAAGATGATAATTGTGCAGTACATACCTTGAGCAGCATAGAGTTTCCCACTCTTAAAGCATCCTCCAATGTCCTCATATAACTAGGATCGGAGGCATCCACTATTTTCAACTTCTCACCCTTTCTTTCCTTAATGTAACTGAAAAAGCACACCAACAAGACTTTACTCCTATTTTAGTTCTTCATTTATAGTCCAAGTTCATGTGAGAAACTCATCAATGGAACATTTTTATTTATGAAGAACACCGACAGTAGAAAATAGATCATTTCTTTGAGACTTACTTGAGAGCTTGACCTTGTGGGTCTATGAAAAGAGGCCATTTCTGAGCTCGTTTTACAATGACAGCATTTTCTGTTGAGTGGTTGTCTTGAGGTAGACCTTTATTTTGCCATTTTAGAATCTATATAAAGATTAATTATACATATTTATAGAAATAATGCCTTTCTTATTTATTGAAAATACTGATAGAAACTTTATTCAGCAAACTATCAATAATTCAATGTGGTATAATCATCAACAATTAAAGAAATTACACTACAAGTTGTAATTTTTACTTTAAGGATAGAAGACAATATGTGGTTATCTAAAATAAGAAGAAATATGACATTCAAAGGTTGCCGATAGTCTCCTAAAACAAGACATTAGAATCAATATGAAACCTCTTAAAAGTATTTTTCCATTATTAAAATGAAAGCAAATGTTAAAGTACAAACTGTTGCCTGATTTATTATCAAAGAACTCGTGACAATTCGTAATCATCTGACAACACATTAGCAGTAAGAATTTTTTTTCTTGATGTTTAGGGAGGGGGGGTTATTAATTTTCCACAAAAATGGTATTTATTTCATAATAATCAAGTAAAGGTTTTATCAGTTCAGAAGCTTAAAATTTAACATTTCTCGAAAGTTCCTCAGTAAAATATGCCCCAGGTATGTACAATGTGCATTTGACTCTTGTTTACTTTAACACTCAGTCTGGTAACTCTAATTTCCCATTAACTAAATTATTACTTTCCTAAAACTAATTTAAAGGCTATAATTCTAATTTCTTTTTACAGATATACCTCCTTATTTCAAACTCTGCTTATTTTGAACTGTTTTAAATGGGCCCTATGAGTTAAAGATATCGAAAATCCTGTGTATATCTACCAAGATATATAATAACATTAGTGTGGTTAAATCTATGTATTGCATTGGCAACTAACATTCTCTTGAGTACATGAACCTGTTGAAGACATCCATCAACTTGTTTTTGTAGATAGATCATAATTTTGTGGACCAATTTTATGAATTAATTAAAACAAACATATTGAGTATTATCTAAGGGCTGCAACTTTTCCAAAAGCATGTCAATCATGACCAAACTGGAACTTGATCTGTAACTCATTGATACAAAGCTAAATACTAAATTTCAAGTCAATAACTCCAATGGTTGCAAAAAAAAAGTCTTGAAAACCCAAGTGTCTCAGACAGATGAACAAATGGAGTGGAAACCTATATTCCCCTCCAGTTTTACCAATGGGGAACTAAAATATTAAGTGATAACTATTTGAAATAGCTAATAATGAAAATGTGATTAACAACACCGTAAAAGCAACAAAGAATTTTAAACTAAATTTGATTACATCGTAAATTACGAAGTGAAGACGAACATTTGCCAACAACTAATACCTGATAAGCATCTACAGTGTTCTTGACCAGATCAAAGTCCTTAGTAATAGGAACTCCTTCTTTGTCACACATCTTTCTCCACTGGTCAGTCAAAATTTTACGATATTTTGCTGTAAAAGGTCCAATATACACCACACAGGCAGCTGCCACTAAGGTGTCTCCAACCAAACCTGAAAGCTTCTTCTCCAGTTTCTTGACAGATTCCTGCCACCTCACCTGTTACAAGAGAAATAATACACATTACAGTCTATATATTGTGATATAAATCAAAAAGTTGATCTCAAATAAAACAAACCCTATACTCAGTTAAATATTGCACTGGGATTACAACTTTTACATTAATTTTACATATTTTTTTCTCATGAATGACGGTGGTACTAATCTTGTGCATGGCTTAAAAAATTTTACCACCACAAATAACCCACCTGAAACAGACTAAAGAAAAGTTTATGTGCCACTGTATACTGTAACACAGGGAATTACCTTAAAATGTCTCATCAAAAAGACAGATAGGAAACATAAGATATGTATAACCTAAGAAAAATAGGAATCCACAGCCAGGGCTAAACACCAGCCATCAGACAATAAATTCAGTGAGATTATGGAAAGCTGGTGTACAACGAAATTTCTAATTGCTTTTTGCGAATTGCTTATTGTGCTAATTTACATTTGCGCTGTAATTTTGCCTGATTTCCCACAGGACCACAGACCCTCCCGAAGCAGTGAGGAATCTTAGCGATATATGTGTCACGCATACTGTGATACAGGACCACAGACCCTCCCAAAGCAGTGAGAAATCTTAGCGATATATGTGTCAAGCATAATGTGATACAGGACCACAGACCCTCCCGAAGCAGTGAGGAATCTTAGCGATATATATGTCACGCATACTGTGATACAGGACCACAGACCCTCCCAAAGCAGTGAGGAAACTTAGCGATATATGTGTCATGCATACTGTGATACAGGACCACAGACCCTCCCAAAGCAGTGAGGAAACTTAGCGATATATGTGTTGAGCATACTGTGATACAGGACCACAGACCCTCCCCAAGCAGTGAGAAATCTTAGTGAGATATGTCACGCATACTGTGATACAGGACCACAGACCCTCCCGAAGCAGTGAGGAAACTTCGCGATATATGTGTCAAGCATACTGTGATACAGACCACAGACCCTCCCAAAGCAGTGAGAAATCTTAGTGATATATGTGTCAAGCATACTGTGATACAGGACCACAGACCCTCCCAAAGCAGTGAGGAATCTTAGCGATATATGTGTCACGCATACTGTGATACAGGACCACAGACCCTCCCAAAGCAGTGAGAAATCTTAGTGATATATGTGTCACGCATACTGTGATACAGGACCACAGACCCTCCCGAAGCAGTGAGAAATCTTAGTGATATGTGTCACGCATACTGTGATACAAGACCAAAGACCCTCCCAAAGCAGTGAGGAATCTTAGCGATATATGTGTCAAGTATACTGTGATACAGGACCACAGACCCTCCCGAAGCAGTGAGGAATCTTAGCGATATATATGTCACGCATACTGTGATACAGGACCACAGACCCTCCCAAAGCAGTGAGGAATCTTAGCGATATATATGTCACGCATACTGTGATACAGGACCACAGACCCTCCCAAAGCAGTGAGGAATCTTAGTGATATATGTGTCACGCATACTGTGATACAAGACCACAGACCCTCCCAAAGCAGTGAGGAATCTTAGCGGTATATGTGTCACGCCTACTGTGATACAGGACCACAGACCCTCCCAAAACAGTGAGAAATCTTTGCGATATATAAGTAACACATACTGTGATACAGGACCTCAGTTTTCACTTTCTCATCCAAAAGACCATTGCAGGCATAACAAAAGTCGAACTTGGAACCTTTGGGTTAGGAGCCAAATGCTTCAACCACTGAGCTACACCTATTCAGAAAGAGTAATATTCACTGACATTGTAAATGACATGAGATACAATGATTTGCCTTGAGTGACCTACTTTTTCATCAGCTAAAGCATCGATAAGAATGGATGCTCGCTTGAGTCTAAGTCCAGTGGTAATCTTTTGTTGTTTCAACATCTCTCGTTGATTTACACTGTCTGTATACTGCTGCTGTAAGGTGTCCAAATGACTCTGGATCTATACAGAGAAAAACAAAGCTCAGAGTAAGATGACATTAGGCAATGAATAACACTTTATATAAAAAGATTGGTTGGCAGACTCACCCTTCTACAAAATGCAATTTTTCATCATGATGACGTCATCTAAGGTCTGACAAAACATGTATTTGTTTGTGATATCATAAATAGAACAACTGAAAATTGAAGTCTTAATGTCACTTTTTTTTAATGAACTGTGGAAGAGTGAATTCTGGATCTATGTCTTTTCAGCAATTTTTAGTCATGTTGTGAAATGGAAGCATGAGATTTATTAATGACAATAATGCAATACAGGAATCGAACCCAGATTGCCTGCTTCAAAGCCATTTAGAGCATAACAACTATACATAATCTGTCTTTGTATAACAAGGAAAATCAAAGTGAGTCACTAAACACACAACGACAATTGCTTGTGCAGGAATCAGTCTCTGACAAAGAAACAAGCAATAGGTTGTGGACTGTCTGACATGCAGATTACATACAGAAATCTATAAGGTTTACAACTGTGGTGTTTATTAATATAAATGATATCATAATCTTCAGTTTTACAAAAAGCAAATGAACAGATCAACTCTACTAACCTTCCTGAGACTAGCTTGCTTCTTCTCCAGACTTTCCTGAGCCAGTTGGAGTGCCTCCTTTGCCTCCTCCACACGGCGTTGTTTAGGCTTCACCATCTAAACATACCGGTACATATTCAATACAAATCAATGATAGTAAAAACTGATTTCCATATCATATGGTCATAATAATGTAACCACAAAATTCCTCAAAATGATAATCACACACAGACATCAAGCCATTCCCTTTATACAGAACATATGCATCTTACCTTGTACACCTCGTTGTAATGCTCTAGCGCCAGGACCCATGCACAGATAGATTTACAGGCCTTTGACACTTTGCCAACATTGTCAGCTTCAAAGTCTGGATTCTTTGAAAATTTCTTTAGCTTGTGAAACACCTTCAAATAAGAGTGATCAATGTTGTACTTTAAATATTCATACCTAACAATAACGCATTATGAAAAAAAGAAATCATGTATGTAACTTAAGTTTTCTCTGAATAAATTCATTAGAATTATTTTTTCTTTTTTTGATTAATATTTGCCATTCACTTATTTTTTCATTTCTTTTGCTTTTGATTAAATTTTATAGATAAGAACTGCCCTGCACCTTATCTGGTAAACTGTCTTTATCTAGATTTCTAAGTTTCTTTAGAAAGTTTGGGTCTCCTAGCAACTGTTTAGCTGTTGGCCAATCAGGTTTCTTCTGTAGCAGAACACAGACAGCAGCCATAACAGTCATAACAAGATAGGGGGGACTGTTATAAACTCTAATCTCTGATACAGCTGATTTATCAAGTGTGTCCAGGGCCTCTGTGGCCTCCATCAGAGTTGGAATGACTGACGACAAATCTCTTTGACATTCCTGTCATAAAAAAATTTCCAAAGGTTAGAACTACAATGTATGACCAAATAGATATATTGACATTATACTATGAAGTTCATAACTAAATTACTTAGAAAATGGTGCATGTCTTAATTATATTTGCTGACCACTTCATTAAATATGACATTTTTTCATTTTCAATCATAAATACTGGTTATTTCTAAAAATTAATCTCTTATAGTAAATTTTTAAATAGCAGTCTGTCCAAGTTGTCCTAATGAGGAGTCAGTATATGTTGATAGATCAGTGTACAATTAAGATGTAAATGTAATAGAATGCTGTGTTAGGATTTGTTAATCTATGCCTCAATATTCTTGGGAAATTTTGTATACATACATCCGCGTAATCATATACAATCTGTGTCTCCCTCTTCATAACTCCCTCTTCCTGTTCTACAATTTCCCGTACTTGTTCCACAGCTTCTTGATCCTTCTTCAGCTGTTCCAGGAGCACCTCTGTATCTTGCTGTTTCTCTTCAATGCGAGGACCTAATGACACTAGCTCTTCCTGCATGATACCAACCGAAGAATTCGCTTCTGACAACTTACGAAGTCCATGCTCGAGACGATCTCTGTAAAACACAACAGTGTTAGCAACAGACCCTTGTAATACACAACAGTGTGAGCAACAGACCCCTATAAAACCTACAACAGTGTTAGTAACAGATCTCTGTAAAAAATACAATAGTGTTAGCAACAGACCCCTGTAAAACATACAACAGTGTTAGTAACAGACCCCTGTAAAAAATACAACAGTGTTAGCAACAGACCCCTGTATAACATACGACAGTATTAGCAACAGACCCCTGTAAAGCACACCACTTTGTTAGCAACAGACACCTGTAAAGCACACCACTTTGTTAGCAACAGACACCTGTAAAGCACACCACATTATTTAAGTTACAGACCCCTGTAAAACATACCACAGTGTTACTAACAGAACACTGTAAAATATACCACTGTGTTAAATATAGCACCAAGTTTAACATGCTAGTGTAAGCAACAGACCCTAGTATAACATATTACTATGGTAGTATTAACAGCATTAACAACAGACCCTTGTAAACCATACTGGGATATCAATAACAAATCCTTTGAATGTTAACTGAGAAGATAAAAACTGAACCGGAAATAATTCAACATTAAGATTCTTACAACACTGACTGAAAAAAAAACAAATCAAAACAAACCAAACACTTCAAATCTATAAAACTGTGTGTATAATGGTAAGAAACATAGCATTACTTGTTATTCATGAATTCTCGTTTGTTGTCATGAAGCATCTTGGAGTATAGTCGAATCAGTTCCATATAGCTGCTAGGAGTTGAGTAATAATGACGTCTCATCTCCTCCCAAAACTTGACAGATATACTGCCAATGCTCTTATGTATGTCTACACACATTACCCCAACCTTCCTTTTCAACTCCTGTGCAAAAGCAAACATATTACATATTTACACCTCTATTATATAAGGTATATAATTATTGTTCTACATTTTAATTCCTTTTCATTACATTATAATTCAACAAATATAAATTTTTTTCAAATGTAATGAAATACATCTAACACATACTTTTAAGTGCAAAAATCATCTACTTTATCTTACTGGTGTTTTTAGAAAGGCATCTGATCAAAAGTTAACAGCATCGTATTTCAGAGAAAATTACTAAATTAATTATTAATTATTTCTTACCTCAATATCTACCCCTTCATCAGCAATGAATTCCACAGACGAGAAGAAAACGGAGGCAACACTAAGCATTGCTTCCTCCTCCCATTCATCGTACCAATCTATTGTGCAGCAGTTGATGAGAGCTGGGTTCATACGACAACGCTGACGGAACTTACCGCCTGCAGGACTCATAGTAAGTACCACATGCAGATTTTGTCGGACACGATGAATGAAAAACTGATTGGTGAACTCCTCTGTGTCTGGAATGTCAGCTTCAGCTGCTGCCTGCTTAAGATCCATCCTTATAGAGTCTAATTCATCCTTATCAAACAGATCTGGAACTTCTCCAGAATTCAGAATGCAGTTGATATCTTCTAAGAAAGACTCCTGAAATGAATATTGAATGTAAATTTAGTTAAATATTTACAGAGAATGGAGTTTTACTTTACCCTATATTTGGGATCTTTCACCTCAGTGTAAGAAGCTAGTGCTATATCAGGCATAGAAACCTACACAGATTTTACCTTTGGTGTTTTATATTCATTACAAGATATTTTTACATAAAAGTAGATGTTTTTGAGAAGCATAATTAAATGTTGTCAAATATTTGATGAATGAACAGATTTTTTAAAAACTCTGTTTCTGTTAGACTGAAGCATAAGAATATTAATCAATTCTTAGAACTCAATTCATGACATGAAAGACTCAAAGTGATACATATTTTGAATCATACCAAAGGAAAAACCTTGTCACAATGAAAATGTACATACACTAAAACACTGACAAAATCAGTGCTCTGCTGAAAGGCTTTAATAGCAATTAAACAGCAGCATTATTTCACATAATCTTCAATTTAACTTAATTTAAATTAAAAGTTTGTTTCTTCTCATCTTGAAATATTTAAATGTAATATCTTATTGTGATAATGACCTTTGACCTCAAAAGTTATAGGTTTCTACCACAAGCCTTTCTCTATCTATGTATAGAATCTGAAGACTCTAGGATATACTCCTGTTTAGTTAATACATCAAAACCAAGTGTTGATGTGTCAAAACAATGTTTACAATTCACATCTGATTGTGACCTAGACCTTTGACCTCAAAAGCTATTGGTGTTTTCCTCTCACCATCGCCTGTCTTATCTTGAATAGTATTTATGATAATCTTCTTAAAAACTCAAGTTATGTGTACCACAGAAAGTGCTGACATGATATATTCAATAAGCATGAACAAAAATTTCTAAGTTCAATAACTCTGTAAATACCAATCAGACAATCTTCAAAATCAAAAGGCTTCTTCCTCTCATTCATCCAAATATTATATATAAAGTTTATGAAAATTGTAAAAGAAAAACTGATGGACAGACAGTCAAATGGACAGTGATTACTATAAGGTATAGTTCTATCGGTTACCATTCAAAAGCCATGGCCAAGGTAAAGTTTCTGAGGCTACCAACAGAAAAGTACTTTCACGAGACTTAGTCCAGTATATTATAAATTGATTTTTGTTTAACGTCACACTACGAATATTTCACGTATATGGTGACAGCATCTGCCTGATGCGGGGCATACAAATTTGTGACCTTTGCAACAGCCCCACAAAATCATTAATTTTATACATAACTATGACAAACAAACAACCCAAAACTGTAGAAATGTAAAAATGAATTATAAGAATAAATCACTTTAAAGGTGTTTTAAGTAGTAAACATGGTGACTAAAGTTTTTAATGCATGCATGCATGCATGCACACCTGCATGCATGTCTATGTACATGCATACATGTATGTCTATATACATGCATGCATGCCTATGTACATGCATGTATGCATACATACATACATGCATGTATATAGACATGCATGCATGCATGTCTATGTACATGCATGTCTATGTGCATGCATGCATGCATGTCTATGTACATACATGTCTATGTATATGCATGCATACATGCATGTCTATGTGCATGCATGCATACATGCATACATACAAACATACCTATGCATATATCATAAGCAAAAACTTTTCGAATAGAACCTATTATCCAATAAAAATAAACAGAATATACAGAAATAAACATGAGTGTTCTGCTCTGATTGCCATAACACTGTCTGTAATGTTTTATACCTACCTTTTCTACATAAGCCCTTAGAATCATATCACTGAATTTTTAAGGAGACAACCATCTTAATTTCAATAGGTTGTCATTAAAAACATGTAAATATATTTTCTCTAATGTCCCTATAATTTACCTTATTACAAAAGTTTGATTTATTGGAGTAATTTACCCTAATTAATTCTAATTAAATTACATCCTACAAGATAATGGAATTATATCTCTGCATTCAGTTATTATGCTTATAATAATACTAAAAATTATGATATGTACTTTGTGAGTAAAAGGTTGCATTCATATACAGAGAATTATGCAGAAATTGCTGACTATTACACCTGCAGTAATCAGGTGAAACCTGTACAGGTAAATCGTTGTAAAGACTGGGGAATAACGAACATCACCTATACCTTGACAGGATTCACCTGACACAATATAAATCATGTAATTCCTCTTGCTTCATTATTAGCTGTCATTTGGTTGACAGTCTTAAACATAGCTATCTGACAAGTTACTTCTTTGTATATTTTCATGTAGATCAATTATCTAATAAAAACAAACACTGGAGAAAATGAAATATACAATTTTCGAGAACATTTGAAAAGAACAAACAAATAAAAAATAAATGATTGATTGCTTATCAGTACGAGTGCTCGAAGCATAACATTCAGGTCTCATTTATTTCCATACTATCTGTCAAACAATTTAAGAGTTTGAAATGGACTAAACAACTGTGAAATTTCACTATCATCTGTCAAACAGAGATGTCCTAATGATGTGAATATTTCCTTTAGGAATGTTAGAGAGAGAGATAACGATGAAAACATATGGATTACAGTTTGTTATAATCTGGATGTAATCATGCATCATAGTCCAGCTAAGTATTTCCGTAGAATCCGACTGAAGCCAGGAATGTCACCATTTGCATTCAGACTGGTCATACTAGGAATATTAATAGTGGTGAGTTTCATTATATTCATGGATATGTTCTGTAGAAAGGAATTACACAAACAAATCAATCTACAAGTGGATTTCATTCGTGACTTACACCAAAGGTCAGTGATTGTCAGACCTCCTCAAGGCCACCATTACAGTACTACAAAGGAAACCAAACAGAGAAGGGGAAGTAACATCAAAAAAGGCCATTACATACAGGTACTCACTGTCCTTCCATTACAAGCCCCTGAGCATATAGGGAGTGAAAAAGTGAAAAAACATCATGTCAGTCACAAAACAGATGGTCAAGTAAACAAGGTCAAGGTCACTCCAAATCAAAGCCGAGTAAGGAGAGGTTTCAGACTGAAGCACACTAGAATCAACCCACGACCAATTAAACTGACTAAACACTCCAAAGGAAATACATGATCCAGACGAAGTTAGGTATATCATCGGTGTAAGTTATATGAGACGAAATTTTTACTTTGTTCAAGACAATAAATTAAATACAAATCAGGAAATGAGAAGTCAAGGTCAATGGAAAAATCTAGAGTACAAAATGAAATGCTCTCACAGAAATACACCTGACTATGATATGAGGTTATATAAAAGAGCCCTTCAATCTAATAAAGAAAAAGAAAAGATCAGGAGACCTCAAAACATACAAAATAGCCTTTTTATTAATCTGTGTCTGTGGCAATAATCTTTGACTTTATGACCCTGAAAGTTTGCCAAAGAAACTTTTGTGTAACTCCTAACAACTTATTTATGCATATATATCAAGACAAAGTCATTGGTGAAAAAATGTACTGGTATTTTCAAAACCAGTCGGCTAGCAAGGAATTGTAAAAGGTTAGCCTGAGTCTATAGCATATATAACCTGCAAATTATGTGTTATAGGTAACATTTTGAGTACAAAGTACAATTTTTTTACATGCATGCATAAAATGACCTTTGCAAAAAATAAACCAAGAAATAGAAGTTTTCCCTTGTTTTGTTATCTTTCCTTAAGGAAACATATGTGGATGAAGCAGCACAAATCTGTCATACAAAACATTATCAAATGATTATCATATAATCATAAATCATTTCTTTCTTACCTTGACTATGTCTGAATCTGTCAATAAGAAGACTATCTTTTGACCTTTGACTCCACTCTGAATAAAAACCTTTTTGAGATCGTCCCTGAATTCTGTTGTTCCATATCCTCTATGTAGGGTCAGTTTGAAGAGTTCACATCCTGCAATGTGACTAGCTAACTGTACCACTGTAGATTTCCCTGTGCCGTCCATACCAACCTAATTTTATCAATGCTGATATTTAGCATATGTTGTTGAGAGGCAGAAAAAAAAATTTGTACTGAACATTCTTCAATAAAATGAAATAAATCAGAAGCTATTGTTCTTTCTCACTGTCTTTAAGGCAGCAATGTTGCTGTTTTTTTTTTGTTTTTTTTTTTTTTTTTTTTGCTTACCAGCATCATGTGTCCCCCAGGTTGTCGGAACACTCGTGCAGCTCGAGTGATATGTTCCACTGCATCCTTGAAGAACACCATCTGTGATGCCTGAAAAAAAAATCTTCTATTCAGTAAACTGTAAATCTCAAATACCAGTACACTGTCACATTTTTTTCAGAAAAATAAAATATCATAAAGGCAAAGGGTTGAGACATTATTTGAAACAATGAATATGAATAATAAGCAAAGCTAGCAAACATTTCAATTTATCATAGAAAACTTTAGAATAATGCATATAACAAAAGCAGCTTCTTCTGAAAAGAAGTTATGGATCACAGAATTCTTTTAATTTTGTTATTTTTAACATTGATAGTCAATTAAGTATTCAAATGTGGCTCTTTTTTCGTAAATCATATTATCATTTCACTATAAGAATAAAATCTTTGGCAGTTTTTACATCATTCTGATGATTGTTTCTCTGTAGGAAAATACTAGCAAAATGCTGTCACTATGGAATATCTAATATTTTTGATAATCTGCCATAAACTTCTATTTATATCAACACATTCAAATATCTATGACAAACAAGTCTGATAGCATTCTTTTCAGTTTCACTGATGTTCCTTTACAGTACACTGTAATGAGAAAATTTGAAAATTCAACATCTTTTGTGTGACCTAGTTTTTTTTTTAATAAACACTTACCTGACAATCTTTTAGTAACTTTGTACATAATTGTACACAGAACAAAATAATTCAATTAAAAATTCATTTCACAGTTAATATTTTTATAACTTTTATTAGAAGACATCCTGAAATCAACACCAATAACATATGTTATTTTGCCTATTCTAAATTAATGTTTATCCAACACATTCTGTTAACTATCGCAGAACTAACATTAGATGGTGTGCAGAAAATCAACAACTGAATGTTGATACCAGTATTATCAAGGCTGACATCAAACTAACTGTAAATCAATATGGGGTATGTGTAAAGGAACAAACAGGAACATGTGAATTATGCAATCATTTACTGGTAAAAATGATCAAACGTACAAATAACGATACAGTGACTGAGGAAGATAAAACATGGTGTGAATATTCAGGACATGATTAGATACTATACCTTAGAAATGTTAACAGGCTGTAATTATTCAAACCAATTTCAACAATTAAATTGATTTTAATTTTATGAACAAGAGTTATCTTTCTTACTTGATATAATTTCATTATAAAAGTTATCTTTCTTGCTTATCGTGCCAAGACATACCTAAGCATCAGCTTCATTTCTTGTCATCTCTTTTGGGGAAAGCAACTCAGGGTCAATTTCTAATTATGTGTAATCAGACATTACAATATTTACATTAAGCATCCAGGGCATTCAGCCATGATAAAAGTGTGATGTCTACAAGATGTTTCCTTGCACCTTTTATAGAAAGTGAGGGTTGTGAGAGCAGTCACCCATAAAAATGTGCCTATCCTTCAGCCCAGTTGACTGTGATATCATTGAGAAATGTTGCCATAGATATCTCTCAGGTATTTACAAACATGTAGCTAATGAACAAGTTTTTTCTTTTGCGATTTGTGTAAGAAAATATTCATAGATATTCAATATTCAGGAAGATCGCATATACAGAGAAGGGCAATAAGAGTACAAACTACAAAATTCTGGGCTATTGCTGAACTTTCATGTTACAGGCTATGAAAAAGGAAGTTAACAGCATTGGTATAAACAAGTACTGAGTATTTACCAACACTTTTATCCTCGTTCAAAACTACCTTTCAGTGTTCAAAATCTAAAATATTTATTTGAAAGTTATGACATTTATTAAGACCAATGCAAAACATGCATTCATTTCATCTGATTTATTAAATCAATTCTTCTGTTAATCCATGACAACACTAAAGCTGGTACTGATTTAGAAGCTGCGCTTTACAGAGAGTGATAACAGAATAGTAACTTACGTCTTGTAAATATAGTGCTCTCTCTTGACTCAACTATTTACGAACAGATATTTGAAATGAAATGCTTAAACAAGCTCTTGCATGTACAAAGAAAAAAACATAATCTAAAATATGATATTAACTGTAAAGTAAAATATGCACAAGCTGAAATACAAATCAAAAATTGGACTTGAAATATTTGTTCATTCACCTACTTGTATTACTTTACACTTACTAAGATCTTAGTAGCAATATTTTAAACTTTCCCTCTATTATTTTCCTGATGTTCAAATTATATTTGAGGATGTGAGACACAATGTACAGATATTATTTTATCAGTATTGTATAATGTGTTAACAAGATATATAATATTTTATTTAATCTAAGTGTATCAATCATTCTTCAGTGCATGCATACAGAATTCATTTATAGCCATTTAATAACTTTTCCCTAAAGATTCTTATATCAAAATAAATCTAAACATGTTCAAAATGAAAATCCATGAGGTAAATGGGTAGTTATACTACTACAATGTATATACTTAAGGCCTAATTCTTAAGTTATTCACAAATTATTTAAAAGCTTTTATCAACCCAAACCAAATTACAACTTAATATTCTGAAAACTATCCTACTTAATCTTTAAAAATTTCATGAATAAATCATATATCAATTAAATCAAGATTTTACAGATTTAAAAGCTATGTTCTATACTGTACTAAGGATTTATGTATATCAATTGATTAGTCGACAATATTTTGATGTTTTCACACTTCATTTGGTACTAATTCCTTTATCATGTCACAAATAACAAGCAAACCATGTTACTGATATAAAAACTGCTTCACTTTGAAGCAATGGAAACAACTATTGTGAAAATGAAAACTTCTTTGAAAAACAAGTATCATGGGGATTCATTTATTACATTTTCACCTCAAATTGATATAGGAAAAGGAGAAGGGGAGGGAGGTTTGTGTTAAAATCAATTTTAAAATTTGACTATAGCATTAGCAGTATCTGACTGAATATGGTGACATACACATAAATATCAGCAATAATGTTTAGTAGGATATGTGTATACACAGCTTTTTTCATTAAGGTTCATTGTTGAATTAATCATTTGTAATCTACATGTATTGTGATGTTGACAAAGCATTATATACAAGTGTCCTTAGTAACCAAGTTCCTACCATTACAAATCTTCTTGACACCTGTGTCATAAAAGATCATTCTCTATATATCAATATAACATCTTGATGTGAAACAGTAATCATAACAATACATGTACAAGACACAGCATATAAGTCGAAAATATCTTTATGTATACTCTCTATCTTTGTCCTGGGAATTGTGTAGCTGACATGAAATATAGTCAAACCTGTGTATATACAGGCCACCCAAGGGAAGACTTGAAGAGGTGGTCCTCGTTAAAGGGCTTACTTCCCAAGAACGAAACATAGAATCTGGATATCTAAAAAACTGACCATTACAAGCAGATGACCTCTTTATAGAGGTGACCACTAAGGTAAGCTTCACATGACCACTGAGGCAGATTTCATGTGACCATTGAGGAAGGTTCCACCTGACCACTAAGGCAGGTTTAACATGACCACTGAAGCAGGTTTCATGTTACCATTAAGGAAGGTTCCACCTGACCAATGAGGCAGGTATGACATGACCATTAAGGAAGGTTTCATGCGATCAATGAGGCAGATTCACATGATCACTGAGGCAGGTTTCATGTGACCATTGAGGCAGGTGTCACTGTAGACATATTGTTCAAAGTATATCAATGTTTTGCTTTAAACAGATCCCAGGTTTTTAACACACATACACCTTTTTTACCTTTACTTTTATTACATATTACTGAAACTCAACATCACATTCCTTTTTTATATGTCTGCGATTCACTCTTTCATTCTTAGAAAATGTGCTGCAATGACTATGGCCAGCACGGAAGCATCAATGAGATATAACTGAATATCAATATTAGTATCTGTCCATAAAGCTCATTATCAAAGCATTAATCTGTTTCCAATGACCCTACACCGATCCTTATAACAAATAAAATATACCAACTACAACAAAACGAGGAATAAACCAATTATATACCGATACATGAATCTGAACAGGTTCATCCGTCTGAAATAACAAGCTATCAATTATTTCCTGCATGCTTATTCTTGAGGAAAGTTCCTACAGTGAAATGATATGTGATATCAAGTTTGTCTTTTGTCATCATATTTATATTAACATCAGGATATTTTTCAGTCAACTAGATATTTATACATTGATGTGAAACCCCATCCTTAGCTTTCAAATGTCTACTTTAGCTTTCAAATGTCTATGTTCCCAGATACATTCCACATTCTTTTTATGAAATGGCATTTCTAATCTAGATCATTACTTTACTGTGTAATTAACATAATTTTCTTGTTATACTAAATCCTAGAACTGTTTCTTATTGGTTCATCCATATTGCTGAAGCAAGTCACAATCTTTGTATTCATCAAAAACGTACAAAACATCTTTCACTCAAAATTGTAATTTTTAAATATAGATATAAATAAAGAATAAAAAAGAGCTAGTATATTTAAGGGAATTAAACTAGAGAATGTTTGTAATATTAATGTATGCTCCATGCTGGCAAATTTGTATCTGACGTTTGTCCCTTAAATCAATAGGCATCCTCTCCTTTCAATAGGACTTAATACATCCCAAAAATGATTTATATTGGATGTACTGTATTGACCAGTAGTGACCTTGACTTTTGACCCCAAAAGTCAACATGCATCTTTCCCTTTTGGAACGTACAAAATGTATCGATATATCCAAATTTGGTTTGTATAGGATGCATGGTACTTGAAACCAAGAATTTCAGTCTATTTTAAACAGTGGTGACTCTGACCTACTGACCCAAAAATTAATAAGTTACTTCTCCTTCTAATAAGTATTCATATAGCGAAATTGCTTTGGGTAAGATGCAAAGAATTTTAGTTATCATCTGGAAACCATTTGTATGACTGAATGACGGCAGTGTAAGCAAACACTTAATGCCCCCCAGTCATGCTTACAGTAGAGATATAAACATTACAGTGATTATGGCTGGTATAAATAATTGTATATTATATGTATGTACTTCACCCATGTAAACATGTAATTACCTTGCTACTACCATAGTTCATTCGCATATAATACTCCTCCAATATGGTGGCTAGCTTCTTTCTGTCAGACATGGAGTGGTACACCGCACCAGATTTCTGTTGCTGTATATCAAAGAAATCCCCAAATAGCACCTGCTCATTCATCAACTTCTCCTTAGACCACTTTACCTAAAATAATATGAATGCTAGATTTTACTCTATTTTTTTCTAATCTATGACAAACAATCAATGCCTACTGATAATTATTATAAAGACATAAAAGGATAAAAAAATTATATTTTAATGAAGGAATTAGTAAAAATAGTCTGGATCAAAGTGAAGTCTCCAAAACCAACAATCAGGACACAAATGGAAAAGGTCCTGTCACAAAAACATATGTACTAATGTAGAATATAAAAGCCCTCTCTCTAAACATTCAAAACTTATGTCAGTGCTTGCAGGCAGACTGTGAGAGAGACAAACTGACTGACAGGACAGAGCTATATGCCCTAGATTCTCCTATTCTACAGGTTTGAAAATATCATTGGTACTGATGTTGTTATAAATTCTATAATAAAAAGATATTACATTTCTGGATCCAATTATACAAAATTTATCAACAGGTTTTAAAAATTAATTCTGCAGTGCTCTAAACTTTTACTTTCGTCATGTATGCATTTAGAAATTACCTTGAAATAATCATGCAGGTTATCAGACAGAAACTGGAAGAATATGTCTCTATCCTCATGGCTGATAAGTCTATCATGGAATACTCGAGTTGACTCGTGAGCAAATAATTGTGCCATATTGTCCTTGCTGACAATGACTGTCTCATGAGCCTGGAGCAACCCTTGAATGACCTTGGAAAGATCTCGCAGGTTAAAGGTATAGTGAGATTTAGTAGGGGTAGGCAACATGCTGCTGCACATCCTGTAATACACAGCTATAGCGGCAGACACTAGAGGTAGCTGTAACTCTGTCACCTCCGTAGCAAACTCACCCTCCTGGAAAAATCTACCCAGCTGTACCTGGTAAATGTGTTGTAATGATCTTGTTGAAGGAGTAGGAAGAGAGAATGTACTGTAAATATAGAATAAAACAGAACTTAATGCAGAGTTCCAAGGAATGCATGAGGTGTTACATGTCAATATCATTATATAATTAAAAAAATATGAGAGACAATGTCTGACAGATGACCAATTATAAACTTTATACAAACTGTTTGAAACATTTTAAAAGGGGGACTGCAAAACACAAAACTATCATATAAGCATCAGACACCTCAGGAATTGATTCAAATAATCACAACTTTCCACACTGTTGATTAAAATAAAGGCTTAAAAATACTTGCACATTTTTTCACTTGTAATCTTTTACTAAACATATGAAACAAGAACAGATTTGTAACGACAATAGTTTTATCAAATTGCATGGATAATAACTTCAGCTGTGAAGTCTTACGCACCAGAAATGTTTAAGGAGTCGAGGACTTATTTGATTTCGTCCTCCACCTGTTGGCCCACAAGCTGCTACAATATTTACATCATAGATATCCTGCGAAAAATACAGAAATCACATTCAATTTGAAATAATATCAAACACAAAGCGACCAAGTAAACAAGGAAGAGTTGTCACAAACTTCCACATCTTACAGGCATCTCATATATATCTTACAAATTTTTTTTCTAACTTATTACTGCAACATATACTTCTATGAATATAATGTAAAGAGTGTTCCTTTGTTTATTTATTGCCCCATTTACCTTTACAGCAAAAATTCTTATTCATTTAAAAATACTATGTCATAAAGAAAACTTAACAATGCATTAGCGCTTCTGCCCCTATTTTTGTATGTTGGACCTTATTAATCGATACTGAAATAATATAGGCATGAAAAAGTATGTTTTTTCACTGTTGTACCTAGGTAATCCAGTCATCTGTCTACTTACAAACCAGCAGAGGTTGGTGGTATCATAGAAGCCTCCTAGCTCTAGAAACTGTCTCAGAAGCTCAAGAGGAGGCTGTGCCCCATACATCTCCTGAGCTGGCATGTTCAGATCATCTACAAACACTATTTTCTTCCTGCCTTTAGGAGCCCCATACGAGTCCTTTCCCTTCTTGATCAGTTTGATCATAATATGCGATTGTAACCGTGACGACAGAGTCTGAGCACTGAACTGTATCATAGAACTGATGATTCCAGTGGAAGTTTTGGGTTTGGCAGTACCGAGCAGGATGTCGATGCTCTTACTTTCCTCCTCCCCGTCACCATCTGTCAGCTTTGTAATATTCTCTAGTAGGAGGTTTGATTTGTCAGAGTAGTTTAGGATGCTACCTAAGACTGTACCACTCTTGGTCGATGTACCACCATCTTTACTCATGTTCTCCAGCATATGATTGATTATAGCAGATTTCCCTACTCCTGATTCTCCTGTAAGAAAAACATACAACTTGTCCTATGTTATAATGTCCTTTTGATTCATTTACAGCCAAACCAAGTCCTCAAGGGAGAAATCACACAAATTCTGAGGTTATTCTGCATTACAAAAGCTCCTTTTTAAACAGTACCTCACAAACTTTGTCTAATGTCACAAACTGGGTATCACTTTCATTTAGTTTTTGTTTTACATCAAAACAAAATTATTTCACACTGACATGGTGACAGTATCTGTCTAATACATAACAAGGAAATTTAGAACAATGTGATAGACCTCTCCTAAATGTCTCACAAACCTTAAACTGTATACGAGTGCCACATAAACTTTCTTACAACATACAATATTTCACAAGCATCAACTCTTCTAACTCGGACAACATCTGAGAGTACATCTTACTTATCCATTTAGAAAATGTTTATCATCGCTTAATGTTAATATTTTAATCTAGTTAATTAATAAATTAAGCTTCCTGGTCAGAGAGTCGATATATTACCCAAGTGGGCCATAAGAATGAAAAAGCCATGAAGGCCTCTACTGTATGACTGTGACCTTTGACTCTAAAATCTATTTGCATGTTGTCTCCAATCAATCTGCATCTATATATATGTGAAGCATGAAACTTATTTGTTGAAAACGTTTTGAGTTATCTCATCACAACCAAAGTGCTGACGGACTAAGAGACAGACAGTAAAAGCAATTCCTATAAGGCATCTACATTAATACAGAATCCTAAACATTACGGACTACAAACCTGTGAGGAGAACAGGTTGTTTATTGACTATCAGTAAACCAGTGATAAAGGAGAATCTAATGAGGTCCACGGTCGGGGTGATTTCTGCCTCTTCTCTCTTCTTCTTGTGACTTGCTGACACTCCCATGGTCTCTCCTATGGTGATCACAGCTCCCTTCTCTATCAGTGATCGAGTTTTGGGTACCAAGACTTCCCAGGGTACGAAGTTTCCAGATTCCATATCAATAAAGTAAGCATATATACTCTTGTTGCCTGTGGGAAGTCGCACTCCTGAAGGAAAATAAATAGCGAAGGGTATATGCATCAGAATCATACTGGTGTAGAGGGTAAATCTGTATGCACAGTATATCCTGACGATTGTTATTTTCGTTTTCTCACTGACCATTGCAAGTAATTTTAACTACACAACTTGAAAGAACAGTATCTCTTTAAACTGTATGCCAATGGACATTTTAAAATCTATTTATGTAATATAATTTTGATGAACCATCCATGTTTACCTCACGACCAGATTTACCATCCCGACTAGTAAAGACACACTCCTACATGTAAATGAAAGAGAATAATTCTCAATTCATTTATGTTCCTTACCATGATCAATTTACATTACATATTTCCATCATTTTCTAAGTGAAAATCACCTTGTCAAATATGTTTATAAAGTAGTAAATCAAACAAAATTATTAAACACAGTAATCTCTGTATGATATATAATATACATGTAAGCATTTTGTAATACATGTAGTCAGCTTACCAAGTGGTGGTTCCACCTCAAATAGTTCATGCATAAAGTTGTCAAACTCATTACAAATATTAAGGTCTCGCTCCATTTTATCTTGCCCACGTCTGTTCACATTATCATCTTCATCAGCATCTTCCTGGCGTTTGAACATACCACCCATGCTCCACGTATAGGCAAACACAAAAAGCTTTCCAATGAAAGTAATTAATTGGTTTGGATGCTTTTGCAAATAGTACTGTTTTTCAGTCCTGTAAATAGAAAATTTAATCAGCAAACTGTATGATGTATAGTGTATAATATGTATAAAGTGTACAATGTATTGATATAATATATATATATATATATATATATATATATATATATATATATATACATGTATGGTGTATAATGCATACAATGTATCATGAATCTATGTTGTATAATGTATATGGTGAATAATCTAAGTACATGTACTACAATCAGAGAAGTGTAGTTTATCTTAAACTAATAAATTCTATTCATTTGAATTACATTAACTTCCCATAGGTTTAGGAAGATTTTATTAGACATTTAACTTTATCTAGTTTAACCGATACATCCATGATATAATGTACAGTATATAGTGTATAATCTATACGATATATAATGTATATAGTATATAATGTATAGTGTATACTGTATATAGTGTATAATGAATATAGTGTATAATGTAACAGTGCATAATGTATAGTATATATTGTATATAGTGCAAAATGTAGGTAGTGTATAATAGACATAGCATAATCATAATGTATATATGTTTTGAATACTAAGTTAAACTACTATTCTACAATGCTAATCCTGAAATTCACTTTGTTTTAATTTTCTAATATACAATGACATAGCCAATCCTTGTCAACCACAATTTCTAACCTCTTGCATTTAATGATTTTGCAAAGAAGAAATAAATGCACTGTTTTAAATATACTTTAAGTTTCCACAACAATTCATCACATAAAAACTCAAATTACATAATAATAGTCAATATGACATATGATCAATTAATCACTGAGGTACTAGAATTAATTCTTCCTTTAACGCTCGAAAAACTGTCATATCAGATGACGTCAAAATACTTTACACCTCGGTCATACCTCAGACAAACATTGAAAATATATTGTGACGTCACGCAATTTGACAAATTATCTGCGAAATGGAAGGATCAATTCTATATCCAAATATTTAGTCTTTATACCATGACTATTGTTGAGTAAATCATATATATGAAAAATGTAAATTTACTATGGTATAATGTGCACATTTATCTAATAAAAATATTTTTTATAAAAATAAGATTTTATTTCACAATTTACTATAATGTGTTGACAATTACTCCGTCAAAAGTTGAAAATAAATTAGTTAGTATTCATCATGTAAAACAATCAAAATGCACAACTCAATATTAGTAGAAAGAGTGAAATAATAATGGTTGACTGCAAATTCATGCCAAAAATGCCTTGTTAACCTCTGTAAGTATTGCACTGTACATACAAAGAAACTTGAAAACATCAGAGATAATAAACATTTTCTGATTTTAGAGTGGCATGCATCACACAGTACACTGTGACATAGATGTGAATGCGAGTGAAATATCAACACATCACTTCCAGACGTCTCATGTCAGCATGTCTCATGGTGACCTACAAACACCGTCATATTTACCGTAAACCTCGGAAACTTCCAGTTGAGCTTTTGAGATAAATGTACATACTTTTATACATAGAAGTGATCAGTAGTGCTTTAATAATTGATTTGAAAACAAACTTCCTCTTATGGATATCTAAGGTAATATAACAATACTGGGTTTATTTTTATACAGATTTCGTCACTCATTACATATTTACTTTAGATGTATATACTTTATGCTATATGTGTGTCCAACAATGATTAATTCTGATGAAGAAACATAGCACAGAGAAGATAAAAGGTTACATCTATACATAATTACAGACTTAAATCTAACTGACATAAAAACAGACATAAATCTATCCTTACCTTTGACTCTTCGTGGATTGTGTTTCTTCAGATTTAAAGGTGACATCTTTTGATTTAGAGGAAGGTTTTTTGACTCCCTTTTTCTTGTATTTATTAAAGCGTGATGCCCTGGAAGAGCTTCTACTGGAGGATCGACTCTCTGATCTCTTATCACTTTCTGCCATGGAATCTTCCTTATCTAAATCACATACAGAAATACTGATATAAAACCTTCATTATTTAATTGTTACACCTTAAAATATTATTGTATTCTACTTCTATTATTTTTATTCAGAGGTAATAGAAAAATCTATAAGTAACAAATCATAAATAAACACATAATTATTGTACATGAGTAGCATTCACTCAAACCTAGTGCCTTTAGTAAGAATTTAAGACAAACAGAAGAACTCTAAAAATAGACACAATAAAATATAAATTAAAAAAAGGAAATGAAACAAAAATTATTGTGACAAAATGCAGAAAGAAGGTGGCCATCAGTGGACAGCTCTATCAATTATCTAAAATTAAATTTCAAACAAAATATTGAAAATCTGTAAGAATGAAGTGTAGTGTTTGAACTATGGACTTGTTTTACTTACTTGTCCATGAATTATCTAAACAAGTAAACATATGATTTAGATGTAACACATGTGGAGACATGTACATATATATATATTCAATAAAGACAGTCTCCTTCAAATATCAAAAACATGCATAGATTTAATCATAATGCACACAGAAACAGAAAATTAAGAAAGTACAATTAAAATTATAAACAAAGCATAGTGATCCAAGGAACATATAATGGGTCCCTTGTGAGGATACTTAAAGCATGAGAGACTTGGTGTGTGAGAGGCTGACAAACATGTTGGTTCAGTGGTATGGCAGACTGGACTTCTAATCTGATATCTGGCATTCTACCTTTGGAGTCAACAGATTTTTCTAAGATGCTTCTTCTCCCTCCTTATCTATTTTTCTGATGAGACAGAACAAAATGCGGCTCTGTATCATGGAATATGTTAGCACATAAAAGATCCCTCACTGCTTTGATCATTTCTATCGCATGGGACAAAATGTTAAGGCCACACACCAAATATGTTTCTCTACTGTGTAAGTGAGATAATCTTAAAGGAGGCGTAAAACAACAAACAAAATTTTACATACGGCAACATACAAAAAGACAGATATAATTAACAGTACACACGTATGTTTAGATATAAAACATGCAACATTAATAGACATATGATTATTATTGATGGTAAATGTACTAACCAGGAGATCCAAATCCACCATGTTTTGACATAAAGTCAAAGTAAGCAGATAGCATATGACACATTGTGGTCACATGGTTCATCTCTGGGATACCAATCATCAGGAATCGATGATGCTTCCGCACAAATTTCAAACCTTTCTCAATACTATGCTCAAACAACTGTTGAAGGTGGCGCTTCGCACTTTCTGGCATGTCACGTGGAATACGCTGTAACCATGTCTTAACAAAAGGTCGCCATCCAAGATCAATGGGATCCTTAAAAATGAAAGTAAAAGTTGTAAGATAAATATAATGAACAGGGTTTTCAATAAGAATTATTTGAGGAGGTGATTTAGAAATTTGAGCCGTATCATTCCGGGAGACATATACACAAATGTGAGTAGTGAATTCGAGATCAGAGGAAATTTGAACCAGTGATTTTGATGGATTTTATGTGTACAAATTACTGAAAAATACTATAACCTGTAAACCTTTCCTAATGACCTGTAAAGCTTTCCTATGACGATACTATAAACTAAATTCATTTTGAACTTGCATAGCATTAACACTTGGATTTCCTACTTGCTATCATCATGAAAAGTGTAGCTGCTAAGCAGTTTATAAAGAGACTGATATGTCAATACTTACCATGTAAACCATAGCACAACGACTGATTGTAGCAGGACTGGCCTGAGATAAGTTATCAACCTCAAACACAAGTCTCATGCCACTAGCTAGACTAATTCTTTCTCCGCTAGCCAGACATAGGACCTTTGAGTCATCCAGGACGGTGTTGAGATTCTCCACCCACAGCGTGTCTACTGGACCATCTAGTACCAGCCATCTCCAGTCTATGTGATTCTCACGACGCTGAGCTTCATCTAGCTCATTCTCCTCAGTGTTAACCTTTACATAAAGAGATATAGTCATAGTTTCAACAAAACATAGAAAACAAGATTCAAACATCTCAATCATTTATTAACAGGAAGATTTGATATGTAAATATCTGTAAAATCACTTCATAAATAAAGACTTACTTGTAAACACTTTTGATTAGAGCAAACACCAAACTATAAAGTACTTACTTGAACTGCTTCTGAGCCCACTGTTGCTGTGGTATTAGGTCTTGATTGTTCATCAGGGGTATGCTGTAATAATTCTTTAGAAAATTTTCTAGTAGCCTTAGCAATCAGTCCATCTGACCATTCCCTAGTGTTTGGATCAATGTCACCAAACAGCTCTCCAAGCTGTACACATTTAGGGTTGATACTGAACACTTCTACATGTCCTTTCTTTCTTGCCTATTACAAGAATCAAAAAGATACAATATTCAAAACCTAAAGCATTTTACACTTCATATACTAAATACAAATATGCAGTAATAATCTTATTTTATAGCTATATATTTTCAAAGTGTCTTTATCTATTTATATGCTTAATGTTATACTACAAATGCATTAACCTTGAAACTGAATATACTCAAAATGCCATTTCATATTTTCAATACTTCAGTAATCACTTCTTTTGCTTATGTTGAAATAAAGTTAAATTTTAAATTTTAATATTCCTTGAATGAAATAAATAGAAACAGAGCTGAAATATACAACATATACTCACAGCATATATACTTTGTCTCCTGCGATCATGCTCCATCTCAGACTGCGATATGATTGTAGGTAGTAATATAAGGGCTTTCTGTAAAATGTTCCTCACGGTGGTCTTACCACCTCCTGTTGGTCCCACCAACATGACTCCATGACGTACCATGATTTGATTGTAGAACTGCTTTACTTTCTCCACCTGTGTTGGCCAGTTCTGCAGTCCATACTCTCTGATTGAGTTATTGATTGCCTTCTGTATTAACAAAAGAAAATGAATTCAATTATTATGATTCCAACTACTTATCAACAAATACTTGAAATGGGAAATATTTGAAAAATAATAATATGATGCTACAATAAGTCTGTAAAATGATGATCTACTAAGACGAAACCTTGCCCAAAGGTTATAAAAGATTTTACCATACTCAACCCGAACTCTGTGCTCAAACTCTGAGAATGGCTAAGTAGAAGTCGCTACTAGAGTTTGAGATGGTAGAGGTTATAGATGATTTGAGCATGGGTTTGAGCAAAATATTTACCAGTCTTATTTGAACATATCCTCAACTTTGAGCAGATGCTCAAGAAACTTTGTAATTTCAATTTGTTAGGTTTCTCATATTTGAGCATGGCATAGGAGTTTGAGCATGGAGAACATTCTCAAAATTTTTTATAACCTCTGTCCTTTATAAATGACATGTTATATGAAGGAAATCATTTTCTTCTCAATAAACATCTTTTTACCTCCAAATTTCCATAATCAGGTTCTGGTGGTTGTATACCAGGAAACAAGTCAGCCAGAATACTCTCAAACAGAGGTACGTCCTCAGCCAAAAACTTGGGCAAATTAGCATCCCTCAACGAATGTATCAAAATGTATGACTCCATGTCCTCTGACAAATGCTTAGTGACATCACCCCTGATATGAAAAAAATGAAGGAAATATAAGTATCAATTCTTTTAAAGAAAAGAAAAAAATTGTGCAATTATCAAATATGTAATCTTTAATTATATGGGAACAGATTACTCACAGTATGTTGACATGAAGAAACCACAAGAAATGGCTTTGTGTTGTCAAGAGTTTGATTCCAATACTGAATAACATTTCAGTATATAAAAACGGGGCCTTTAAAAATTAGTTTATCTGAGATGAAATATCAAGTATATGAGAATGAACTGTACAGGTTTCCTTTACCTTTTGGTAAGTTCTTTATGTCTGCCATGACCTGCCATAACAAGCACAGATTTGATTGCCCTCATTCCGAAGTCGTAATGATCTTGTTGGGAGAGCTGCCGACTTGCAAGTTGGTAGAGATTCACTATTTTACGTGACAGGGATTTTGCAGCAATAAAACCCTCAGAGAAAAGCATAATTTCAGCAATCTGTTCATAATGGGGAACCATCATGGCTACAGGTCGGAACAAAGTCTGAAGATTGTCTGGTAACTCCACCCTTCCAGCATATCTACAACCATAACAATATGTAATTTAACTATAGTACGAAAGATTAATAAAAAAATTTAAATGAAAATAAATTAACCACAAAAGTCATCATTTTCTTGGCTAGCTGGCTCAAACTTCTAATTAAGCACAACACTCAATCTTTGTCCTTTTAGAATCAAAATCAATGACACAGAATTAAATCTGATCTTATTAAAGTATTCAAACATTTAATATCAATATTACCGGGTAGTTTATTATTTCAATCCTTATTATATGTTTTGAGCGTGTGATATTTCTTTTTGTCCATTTTGTTTTTCAACTTTGGATATTTTACTATACATGTTCCCATGTTACACTTTATCAGCACTACTGATCTGGCCTAAGTTACTACAGATGATTTGGACTTAATTTGGACTTAACCTCTGCTAGCTGCTGTTTTATCTGCAAACACAACAATATTCTCATTTTGCCATTTGTGTATACAATATGACATCAGATCTCGAAGAATGTGACTTCGCAATCGTGACACTTCAGCAGCTGACACATTTTTGTGAAGAAAAAGACGATGCAACCACGTCACGAATGCAAAATCGCATTCAGCGAGATCTGACCTACTCTTATACACAAATGAAGAAATGGAGAATCTCGTCATGTTTTCAGATAAAATGGCAGCTAGTAGAAGTTATAGATCTTCTTTGGAAAAGATATTGCTATGATCGAGTAAGTTAAATGTTCATTTATTGGATATAGGTTGTTCGCTAGGCAAATGCTTATTTGTCACCAGAGGCTTGTTTATCCCAATACCGGCTAAAATCGCTAAAATTCCAACATACTAACTTTTTGATGAATAGAGTCTTTCTGACAATCTCCAACAAACTGCCGATATCAAAAAAGATAGAAAGGCAGAGAATCTCAGACTAATGAAGTTACTACTGTACAGATGATTTGGACTATTTCATCTGACCATTATACCTGAAGATACTACTGATGATTTGGACTTATTTGATCTGACCATAATACCTGAAACTACTACTGATGATTTGGACTTATTTGATCTGACCATAATACATGAAACTACTACTGATGATTTGGACTTATTTGATCTGACCATAATACCTGAAACTACTACTGATGATTTGGACTTATTTGATCTGACCATAATACCTGAAACTACTACTGATGATTTGGACTTATTTGATCTGACCATTATACCTGAAGTTACTACAGATGATTTGGATTTATTTGATCTGGCCATTATACCTGAGGCTACTACAGATGATTTGGACTTACGTTGGGTTCATGGTGATAAAATAACCACAAGTCATGTTAAGTTTGATATCCTTTCCATCAAACATGAACCTGTGTATCTGTTGATCTTTGGCAGTCTTGATGGTATGAATCTGCTGGGCCACAACAGACAGGACTTCAACATCAATCCTGTTAAATTCATCAAAGCAACACCAACTGCCCGACTGAGCCAGGCCAGAGAAGAATCTGCCAAGGGTGTGGTATTTCAGACCCTCTGAGCAGTTAAACACCACACACTGTTTGCCAACAGCCTGAAATAGCAAATATGAAACAAATTTCTTAGTCAAGATAATACATGCAGTATATAATCAGACAGAAATATTCTAAATAAAATTCTGTCCAATGATATAATACAGTCAAACCTCGTTATCTCGAAGTCGGAGGGACCGTGGAAAATACTTCGAGATATTCGTAGTTCGAGATATCCAAATTTTGAGTTTAGGATCACAAATCTTGCAGTTGTTAATGTACGCCGATTCATTTGACATTTGTGATTGTTATAGTAGATGTATGAGATATACATGTATTTATCAATAAATGCGCAAGAAGATGTGCATATTGTATGGTTCCTTAATAATTAATCTGAATCACATCATACCTTTTATATATTATGAATACATATATAGAGAATATACTCCAAGAATATACTCCAAAACTGAAAACATTATGTTTCCTTTTCAGTAAAATCGTAATTTAAATCCCATACTGGATATAACTGACGTATACTATACCTAAAACCGAGAACGGGCTAACACGTAAGACAAGATAAAGACACACGTCATAATTTGATTTAATTACTATTACATTGCATAAAAATACAGACATACACACGGATTGGAAAAAAGTAATAATTAATGAATAGTGTAAAGAAATTTCTTTAAATGCAGGTATGAAAAAGCACTAATTACAGTTAATGTTAATTATCTAATTTTGTGTCGAGTTTAATAAGCTATCATCACTTATTAATATTTGGTATAAATAACAGGGTACGCTCGGACGCAATCGATTATGTAATTACTGCGGCTTTGTACACCGACACGGTCAATTGATCACACCACGCGAGCGACCTGTCATTTAGGGTAAACGCCACGGGGAATATTGTCAATAAGAAGCCAACTTCGAGATAAACCGGGTAAATAAGAACTTCGGGACTTGAAAATGTATTCAAGATAAGCATGGTATTCAACATATCAGTGTTCGACACATCCGAGGTGAATTTAATCATAATATGAAGGATTTTTTTTGGGACCGACGTTCGACTTCGAGATATCCCGGGTATTCGAGATATCAGTGTTTGAGATATCGAAGTTTGACTGTATATATCAAGTCTGATGATTTAAGAATGTCAAACAAGGTATAAAAGTATTGATAAAATGTTCAATGCTTTTTTATAGGAATGATGCAACAGAAAGATATTTAGTATTAGTTCTCTCTACAAGAAATAAAGAGAAAATAAGAGCTACAGTAAAATATCCACAGATGCTGGTACTATAACATAAATGAGATGACTGAATGGACCAAGGGTAGAGAAGTAAGTATCTCTATCTTTACCTTGGCCAAGTCTTTGACAGTTTCTGTTTTGCCAGTTCCAGCAGGCCCTGCAGGAGATCCCCCCAGATGTAAATGTAATGCTCCAGTCAAGGTGAGATAGCACCTGTCTGTCAGGGGTGTGATGACAAGACGAGGTGAACATCCAAGGTACTCATAACCATACTGGAAGGAAGCATTGGACTGCATCACTAAACACTGGTTACTCTGCTCCTCCCACTCATATCGCAGCTGTCTGTCAAATAGAAAATTTCATAAGTGAAGAAATTATGACTTCTTAGTACATGTAATATACATATTTTATACAGATATGAATTGTACCTAAAACAAAAGAATTCAGATGTAAGGTATGCACTACACAAAACTGTGTTCTGTTAGATATATAAAAAAAAATTTCAAAATTTCATAAACAATACTTTAAAGGTATGACTGCACATCAAGCAAGTCTACTCAATGTATGAAAAAAATGACAGGCAGAAAAAAAAAAAAAAATCATCAGCTGCATGATTATCACCAGTACATCACTGTAGGTTTATGAACATTATTAGACATACTTAGTCCAAGAGAAATCATCTTTCTTCTCAATATTTTCCATGATCATTCCAGATAGAATGTCTCGATTGTGGACATTGATGGTCAGTAAAGCCATGATGCTCTCCCTTTGATGAGGCAGGATGTGACTGGACACCAGTAGTGCCAAGGTATTCAGGGTCTCCACCATCTTATTCTTCACTTCAATCAGGTTCTCAAGGGCATTGGATAAGTCAAAACATCGCACCACATCCTTGTTAAACAGGATCTGACTCTGTTATAAGAGAAAGTGACATTGATAATCTGACTCTGTTATAGGACAAAGTGATTGACTGATTGATTGATTTTTGTTTTACGTCACACCACAAATATTTCATGTATATGGTGATGGCATCTGCCTAATGCTGGGCATACAAATTTTTATCTTTGCAACGGACCCACCCGAAGCAGTGAGGGATCTTTAACGTGCCATGCATACCACAAAACGGGACCTCGGTTTTTACTGTCTCATCCGAAAGATAGGACACCGGCATGACCAGAGTGGGACTCAAACCACGGCCTAGTGATCAAGAATCTGGCAGGATACCACTTTATAGGACAAAGTGACATTGGTAATCTGACTCTGTTATACAACAAAATTACATTAGTAGGCCAACTCTGTTATAAGACAAAGTGACATTGGTAATCTGACTCTGTTATACAACAAAGTGACATTGGTAATCTGACTCTGTTATAAGACAAAGTGACATTGGTAATCTGACTCTGTTATAAGACAAAGTGACACTGGTAATCTGACTCTGTTATACAACAAAGTGACATTGGTAATCTGACTCTGTTATAAGACAAAGTGACACTGGTAATCTGACTCTGTTATACAACAAAGTGACATTGGTAATCTGACTCTGTTATAAGACAAAGTGACACTGGTAATCTGACTCTGTTAAAGGACAAAGTGACATTGGTAATCTGACTCTGTTATAAGACAAAGTGACATTGGTAATCTGACTCTGTTATAGGACAAAGAGACATTGGTAATCTGACTCTGTTATAAGACAAAGTGACACTGGTAATCTGACTCTGTTATAAGACAAAGTGACATTGGTAATCCAGGTCATATTGGAATTAAAAAAAACAGTGAATCAAATCTAAAGATACATGTATCAGGATTAATTACCTAGGAAGTCTAAATATTACCCTTCATCAAGTGTAGAATGATAAAATCCACTGTATAAACAGAATACAATAATGTATATAATATTAAACAAAGTAGTGTATGTTACATATACCAGATTACTGGAAGCCACCTACCACTGTGAGCACCACTTGTCCTGGATGTTTGAGAACCCATTCCTGTAGATTGGCTCCTAACCAGTCTGCTAATCCTAGCTTAAGGTGTCTGGAAAGTAATAGATACTCCATTACTTCAAACAAGTTCTCCATAATTTACAATACATATGAGTTACCAGAAATATTCTCCTATATATAAAGTATAACTTTCCTGAACTTTATTTTAAATTTTTAATGCCAGTACCATTTTTAGTGTCATCTGCATTTTGGCAGGCAGTGCCTACATCCAGATGTCATTACCATAGTTCACAGTAGTATACAGGTAAGAGAGGGAAACTATTTACTGAAGTTAAGTACATGTACAAGTTAAATTCTTAAAATATAATCTCTGTTGTATAGTTACTTTTTAACGGTTTCAAACATTCCCAGTTCCACATTTACAAGCCATGTCTCCACTGTTCCTCGAGCTCTGTAATTCCTAATAGAAAAGAGCAGTTTTATTACCAAGACTCAAATTATAAAACATCTTAATACATATAAATCATTGTAAGTTAGACAAATGTTAAAAACTTTATTCATCAATGTTATAAAATAAATCTAGATTGCTTACATTAAAAGCCAAGGCCCTAACCATAGAATCCGAAACACTACATCGCTATAACTTAGATTTGCTTAAACTGTAGATCATTTCACAATTGTTTTTATGAACTTTTTAAGAATTTTCCACAGGCTTTACCTAGACAGAATATTACTTTAAACTTAAGTATGCAAAACATAAAATATTTTACTGTAATTTGGGATGAAAAATATCATCATACATTCAATGATTTCTAGTTCAAGTTTCCCTCTTTTTGCAAAATCTGAGATTCAATGTTACAAAAAAAAGGTAATGTTTCGTAGAATTTTTGTGCAATGACTTGCTGGTACATACTTTGGCATAGGAACAACCTCCCCCTCAGCAGACTTCATAGACCGAATAGTAGGAGGATTCTGTCCTATTTCCAGTGATTTGATGTTACCAAAGCATTTACTCAAATGGGGCTGAAAACAATTCATTCATTAAAAAAGGTATGGAAATATTACCATGTAAATTGTATGTGTAAATTTCACCATAATATGAAAAACTCTGATTCAAACTTGAGAAATGAATTTAATGATGTTACATCTGATGTATTAAGTATACTGCATGCAAAGCACCATAACAGATATGTAAATTTTCTCGCACCTGCACTGCATTAGGATCTTTAGACTGAGCCAGAATATCAAGTAATTCATCGTTACTGAGGAAGTAAAACCTTGGAAACACCAGTCTCTTCTGCTCCAGATAATCCTGAAATGTAAAATCAGTATATCATTACATGCTGTATAGTATAGATGATTTCCTAATATGGAATCTCCAGTAACATTAACTGAATATATCAAATTACTTTTCTGAAATTTGCTTTTATTAGTATGAAATCATTATTTATTTTACAATGAAAATCATTATCTATGAAATATTATTTTACTGAAATGAAAAATATCATTTAAAAAGAGAAGTAACATTCACCTCAAGACTTTTCTGTATTTTTTCCAGTGTCTGACTGCACTGTGTGAGTGTGTCTGAGATTCCTGGAGCAATAGCTGCCTTCAGAGCATTAGGACGGTCCTGTACACGCCGCATTATATCCTTCCAGGACTTATCTACCTGGGAAAACATCTTGGAATCTCCTGGCAGCTGCCTGAAATACAGCACACAACAGCATACTTTGTAATATTTATCTAAGTTTTTAATTTGAATACTCTTCATTCACATTAGTATAGATATCTCTTAGCATGTTCTGTGAGACGTATTCACCTTTGAATGTCCGGTGTAGAGAAGATTTGTTCCAGGTATAACCAGTTTCTCTGTACTGAAAGCCACTCATCCAATGTCTTGGAGAAAACACCAAGTTTACCTTCCCATTTCAATACTTGTTGCTAAAATGGAAATTTACATAAAAAGACATTATTTTATCTGCTCCTTCTTATTATGTGTAATTATTATCAGACATGTTTTTAATCCACAAAGTTAACAAAAAAAAAATAAAAGAGTGTTAAACATACCTTAATTGGCTCAATATATCTTGATCCTTTGATGGTTCCTATGGTAACAAGACTCTCTTCTAATTGAGCCATGATGTCATCAGCACCTCCAATAATAAAGGTATCTCGGCCAGCATGGGGAACCAGACGGAAATCTGTTGTCTGCCATTGTGCAATGATCTACAGAAACAAAGCTTGATTACAAAATTCTTTATTACAATGTATGTTGTAATTTTCAAAATTCAACTGAAAGCAAAAATGCAAATTTCTTTCTGTATTTTAGATATACTTTCACAATTAATTTAACATTGAACACTCATTAAATCAATGATAATATGAAGTAACAAAAAGATTTGTAAATGGTAAAGTTGTCTTTTTTTCAGTGGATATTATATCTATGAAAAGAAATTGGTATATCATAAACAAATGCAAGCATTACCTTGTCTAACATGATCTCCAAAGTGTACTCATTGCTTGCACGTGTAGAGATATCCTGGATACTCTCTTTGTGTTTAAATATCTGTAATAAATTCAGCCATTATTTTGTAGTGACACTGAATATATATCTGTGTCTAAACGACTGGAAATAAGTTACTTAACTCATCAATACAACAAACCAATCCCAGGCCAATCAAAAGAAAAACAAACCCATTTCAGGCCAATCAAAAGGGAAACAAACCCACCCCAGGCCAATCAAAAGGGAAACAAACCCATCCCAGGTCAATTAAACAGGAAAGAGACACATTCCAGGCCAAGGCCAATCAAAAGAGAAACCAAATCTGAAGCAAAACACACCGAATGCCACAGAACTATCTGATTACAGAACAACTGTAGTGCTGGATTAGAATGGTCAATCATCTAAGTATACTTCGATCCCACATTTGGATTGCATGAGATTAATATATCATGCATGCCAAAGTTCTTGATTGACATGTATCAACACTATTGTATCAGTACCATGGCTTTGTATTGAATAACAAATGATATACATAAAGGAAGAGAACTAGGCAGTGTACATCTGCCAGTTTGAGGTATAACAGTATTAATTATTACTCACATTCATCTCGAGAAGATTGGCAAGAGTGAAGACTTTATCTCGAGCAATGGATTTCTCTATGAGCCTTTCAATCTCCTGCCAGTGCCGATGTTTGAGAGATGGGTTTCGGAGACTGGTAATGACAGGCATACCCTGCTTGAATTCCATCACTTTTTCCTTCAATGCTGGCAAAACCTCATTGTGAGGTAAACCTGAAAGGTTTATGAAATAAGTAAACATGAAGTGTCACAAAAGTTTAATTTTGAGATGAGAGAAAATGTGATACACTGTATATATTATGAACTTTGAAATTACCATTCACAATTGAAATAAGAAACAAATAATAAAAAAAAAATGAAAAAACAAAACCAAATGATAAAGTTCAAAAACTTATCATTCATACATGCAAAAGAATATTAAAATTTTATTTCAACTATTTAGACCATGGCCAAATGAAAGTAAAGTTTTAGTTTCTCTGGCACTGCCGTATCACTTCATAAATTCTATACTGCATACTGAATAGAAGGTTTTCCCAATTTTCCATTTTTTTACTCATTTTCTGATTAATTTTTTTTCTTTAAAACGTGCAACTGATATCAATGTTCAAAGATCTTAAAGGGGACTGAAAATGAATGTGATCTCCTTACATGTTGTGTCTGGGCCAACAACAAACCTCCTTTGGACAGTAACTGGGGGTTATAGTGAGGGGCGTGATCTAAATAAACTTAATCTAATCAATGTTAATGGCCCACTCGATCTTGGAAATTGGTTTTATCATGATAAGTATAATATTTATGTAATAAAATTGGTGATTAATAAAAAAACCTCACTGCCCAATCATAATTTGATAAAAAGTGCCTGAGAAACTAAACATTGATTTAATTTGGCCTTACCCTTTTCCAACATATAAACTGTCTGTGTAAATCTGTTGACAGTTTTCTGCAAAAACTCTACAGGCAAAGAGTCAAAGACTGTTGCCTTCCATTCCTCAAGAAGTTTGGTCCATTCTTCTTGAGACTGCCAAAGTAGTCTACGTAGTGTAAGATCTCTCTCAATATCTGATAGGTCTGCCTGAATCTCATGTGCACTTTGGTCATCACGGCGATCCATCAAAAGATATTCCCTATAATACATACCGTTTTTATTATTATTTATCTTTTTTTTCGACTTTTAAGCTTTTTTATTTTTGGATAAAGAACGACACCAAAAATAATTACATCATTTCTACATTTTTATAAAAAAAATTCACAGAATGAAGGAACTTCCTGCGTCATATTTACATAATCCTGAAATTAGTAAATTCCGTCTCTCATCAATACATTCAATTTCTTACTAGCTTTAGAAAACAATGATTTACTAATAAATAAGACTCACTCTCCAAACATATTTTTCTTCGATTGTGACAAGGATGATCCAAATCTCTCCTGATAACTTCCATAGCTGCGAGCTTTACCGGACAACGACTGAACTTCCTCATTCAGCTGATCCAGCTTACTCAGGGCAGCCACAGCTGGCATGTCTATACTCAAAAGATCAGGGTCACGGACTCGGTTCATGATATCAAGTAATCTGGTACGTATGTTAAATATGAGGGTGTCCAGATCTCGACTGAAGTGTCGAATGTTTTCATCTTTCTTGGCATCACAGAATAATATAGTGTTCTACAAAAGAATCAATTATTTGTCATTTCAAGTTTATAGTTCTAAATAGAATAATCATATCACTTTCTATCACAGACACCCACCCTGTATGCTTAGTTTGAAAGTTTATCATGAAAATAATAAGATCATAAATTCCTCTCAGTGTTATGAGTTTTAAGACTGAGTGAATCAGTAGTTGTCTACCTTGAGATGCTGGAAGCTGTCTCCTAATGTTCTATATAGTGCCAAGTCCTCGGGATCAATCTTCACCTGGTAATCCTTAGCAATCGTGAATAACTTTGTCACAATCAGAAACTCTTTCTCCAATGCCGTAATCTCTGAAGCCATCTTGGAAAGGAAGGATAAATGCTCCACAAAATCTTCCACAGTCTTCGGTGCATGGTCAAGCTTTTTAGAGGCCCCCTAAATCATAAAAGAAAAATCATAATTTATTATAAATCTTATGATATATACTCCACAAAATCATCCACAGTTTATTGTACTTGGCCAAGCTTTTCAGAAGTCCCCTAAATCATAAAAGTAAAATGAAATATCAGAATTTATAATTGATTTGTAAACTTTCATTATATACAATTCTTATATTTCACTGTACATATACTGAGTAAAGATTACATAATCATCTTGAATTTTACAGACTGTGTGTGTTCCTTTAATTTTACAAATTTTGTGTGTTCCCTTTAATTTTACCAATTTTGTGTGTTCCCTTTATTTTTACAAATTTTGTGTGTTCTGCAGTATGTATGGTAATACAGCATGTATTACTTTTGTAATATATATATCATATTTAGTTTATTCAAATATTTTTTCTTTATACTGCTACATACAATTGACTCTTATTTCCTCAAACACTGAAAATTTGAATTTCTCGTTAACTTAAACTAATTTTAAAGTTCCAGTACTGATTTCTTTATTTAAATATACATGGCTAACTCAACTGCTTAAGTTGAACTGCTTTACACAGTCAGTTTCAGTTTGAGTTATTGAAACTTGTATGTATACACTCAATGTATATTAAGGGTGTATACCTTGATGATGGTGATCAAATCTTCATTACGCTTATTAGCTATGATTGGAAGTTTTTCATGAGTTGCATGGATGATAGCTTCTGGAAAGGGAAGGCATGAATCCCTGAAGATGGCACTCTGCACTTCAATCATGGCAACTCTCCGTTTAACTGTCATCTTCTTCATGGATCGAATCTTTTGTGCAAAAATAAAGTATTCAATTATAATTATCCTCAAATAAATGTAAAGTTGTATGTTACCTATGGTTTAACATGAATAATGGATCTATAGAAGGGTCAGTGATTCCCATGGAATCCCATTACAGGTTTCTTGTTTAATCATCAAACTTCACAAATTGAATTATTTTACATGAAAAAAGAGAAATTGGTCTCTACTATATAAAAAAAAGATAAACTGAACTGAGTTTAATTCTTATTTCTTACAAATTTTAAATGACTAAATATTAATGGAAGTTCCTTTCTTTTCATTTTAAATCACATCTTCACTTATGAATAATGCCTTGAAATGTGTATCAGTAAATTATGACATATATGTAAGTACACTGAATTTTATTTGAATCTCATCTGACATGGAAGATCAAGCAACATGATACATTTCTACCAAAATGTATTCATGTTTTTTGTCTTTCCCAAACATTGACTGTGTATCAAAGCACACGTTAGCTAGACCCAACATCAGTCTCTCTCCTGATTTCTTGTTGATGATGTAAGAAGAAATAACTGTCTTATTGATATAGCGCAAATCCTGACAGTAATAATATAATGGTTATAAACTAGGTTTAATCACGTCAGGTTTTTTCATAGGTTCATAATGAGTACCAGTATGTCACAGTTCATCTATAATGGTATCTTCCTGACATTAAAAACAAAAGACCAAGAAGAGAAAGTGAATTAGTAATGTCATAAATTTTTACAAAATGTAATTACAAAGTGATTTTAATCACCACCGATTCTTTATTTTCAAATGACTTAATTTCTCCTTGAAAAGTGACTCTCCTGGCTATTTTTAATGACTGACTCACCAACACATGATGCAGAGACGTTTGATTTGCCATTCAATTTACTCTTTTTAAGTCTAAGTCAATTAGTCAATTATGGTATCTTACAGCACCATGAAACCACAAGACAAAACCGTATCATGAAACAATACTTATATCGAAAATTCTTCTTCAATGATTTTCAACACCGTATCTCTAACACCCCAGGAATATCAAAGTGTACTCACCATTTCTGTATGAGTAGGGAGTACATGGTTAAACTCATCCTAACACCTTATCTCTAACAACCCGGGAATGTCAAAGTGTACTCACCATTTCTGTATGAGTAGGGAGTACATGGTTAAACTCATCCTAACACCTTATCTCTAACAACCCAGGAATGTCAAAGTGTACTCACCATTTCTGTATGAGTAGGGAGTACATGGTTAAACTCATCCTAACACCATATCTCTATCACCCCGGGAATGTCAAAGTGTACTCACCATGTCGGTATGAGTAGGGAGTACATGGTTAAACTCATCCTAACACCATATCTCTAACAACCCAGGAATGTCAAAGTGTACTCACCATTTCTGTATGAGTAGGGAGTACATGGTTAAACTCATCCTAACACCTTATCTCTAACAACCCAGGAATGTCAAAGAGTACTCACCATGTCTGTATGAGTAGGGAGTACATGGTTAAACTCATCCTAACACCTTATCTCTAACAACCTGGGAATGTCAAAGAGTACTCACCATGTCGGTATGAGTAGGGAGTATATGGTTAAACTCATCCTAACACCATATCTCTAACACCTCGGGAATGTCAAAGTGTACTCACCATGTCGGTATGAGTAGGGAGTACATGGTTAAACTCATCCTAACACCATATCTCTAACACCTCGGGAATGTCAAAGTGTACTCACCATGTCTGTATGAGTAGGGAGTACATGGTTAAACTCATCCTAACACCTTATCTCTAACAATCCGGGAATGTCAAAGTGTACTCACCATGTCTGTATGAGTAGGGAGTACATGGTTAAACTCATCCTAACACCATATCTCTAACACCCCGGGAATGTCAAAGAGTACTGGGGCAGGCGTGGTGTAGTGGTTAAGCGCTTGGCTTGCGGCGCCGACGATCCAGGTTCGATTCCCGGGTCGCGCCACTATGTTTAAGAGGTTGGTAACCTCCTGCTTCCATGTCGCGATATAACTGAAATATTGTTGAAAGCGACGTAAAACACCAATCAACCAATCAAAGAGTACTCACCATGTCTGTATGAGTAAGGAATACATGGTTAAACTCATCCTAACACCTTATCTCTAACACCTCGGGAATGTCAAAGTGTACTCACCATTTCTGTATGAGTAGGGAGTACATGGTTAAACTCATCCTAACACCTTATCTCTAACAACCGGGAAATGTCAAAATGTACTCACCATGTCGGTATGAGTAGGGAGTACATGGTTAAACTCGTCAGTAGACCAGGGGTGTTTGGCCATAGATTCCTCTACATTCAGCTGTTTACACTTATCCACCATGGTACAATACTGATCAAAATTCTGAAGATCAAAAGCATGTATCAAAAGTACGTAAAATCAATATGGATAACCCTTCTTTATTAAATATACCATCTATAGATATTATATAATCACTTAAAATCATGTCTAAGGCACTGTAACATAGATCATTTCCTAGAATGTGAATAGGATATACATACTGCTGAGTACTGTTTGACTAGGTCTAGCTCTAAGGACATATATGATCCAATCTCTGCAAGCATTTTCTGATAATCTGGGTCATTGTCAAAGATAAACTCAAGGTCAGGCCATGGTCGCTGATACTCCAATTTCTCAAGTTCTTCTTCAAGGTCATAGTTCAGTTTCAGATCTTGGGATGGTGGTGAATAAAAAACTTTTAATCTTGGTTCCCTTAGCATTGATACCACTTGTGCTAAAAAAAAAATAATGTGGATGTAAAAAACTAAGTACAAAGGATGAAAATATCAAGAATTTTTAAGACTATTTATACGTAAGAAACTATTATAAAGAATACAATGCAATATCTGTGGGTCAAACTCACTATTTTTAGTATTTAAAACAATTTCTCTGTTCTATCCTATTTGGTGTCTATAGAAAAATCTAACTGCCATAAGAAGCCACTTGCTATAAGTGGCCACTTTCCCACCTTCACTTTAGCGTCACTCACAACACATGACTGTATGTTGGTTTTCTTATCAATTAATAAAATAAATTTTTATTTTTGTCTTTACATAAAATATAGGTCATTTGGGAGGAATTCATAATCAAATAATAAATTTGTATTTGCCAATACGATATTGCTATATACTGTAAATGTACATGTACTTATTTATGTTGGATTCATCTTTTAGCAGAGAAAACACTTGTGCTCTAGTTATTGAATACACATATATAGGAAAAAGGACAATCCATCTTACATTTATTTGTGACTATGCTTATGTATCAAAACCTTTACTTTCCAACATTTTGTGCTGGAATTTAGTTGCTTTCAAACAAATACAACTACAGTATAATAGTTCAGTAATTATTGTCAAGCTAAAAAGTAATTTAAGGTCCAAAGATATATATGCCTACAATGGAAAGATAATACGCAAGTACAATTTAACCACTCCTATTTCAATAAATAAATAACAAAAAACATTCCATGTCCACAAGTCTTCAGCCACTTGGGCTTTATCAAATGAAAACGTGATAACTTCTATTTTTTCTTGTTATTTATTCATCTACCACTTCCGTTTGTGAAGGATTTCATATCAATTATGTTAATAATAAGCACTATAATGTTGAATCTAGTCAAGTTAATTCATACAAACTGCTCATCCATGACACTGCATTAATGCATGAACTACTTACCAATAGTTATGATCTCAAATTGGTTGTCTCCATGGCGTGACGTTATATGCGGCATGCTATGTAGGCTAGGCGAGGCCGCCATATGGTATAAATTTACTTCATACTTACCAATAGTGTTTTCAAATCCACTAATAATCTTCTTAATGCCATCTTTGAATTCATATTCAGTGGGGGAGAGGCTAACATAGGCTTTTTGTTTATGTGATACTCTGTAAAAAAAAAAAATAGTGAAATAAAGGTCAATAAACCATTAAACCTATACAAGTACACCACAAACCTTCACCTCCTAAAATTTAGAGTATATAAATCTGTTCTATCCTTTTTCTAAGCAAGGATTATCCATATTATACACTATATGACTATAATGACTGATATATAATACTATATCTGACTGTGTGGTGGTATTTCTGATGTTAAATTGTTTATCTATTCATCTTTTATATCCTATTGATGTTTCCATTAGATTTGTCCGCTAATTTATCATTCTTTCTTTTAACAGAATTGTATAAACCACAGCAAATTCAGAAGTAACAAATACATTATAATTTGATATATCTATACAGATATAATACAAGTTATAATTATACAAACCAAGGACCTTCCACCATACTTACTGAGCTACTTGGATTTAAGACCCAGACTGTCACATCTGCATTTTACTAGTTCACTTTATTCTAATCCCTGCATCTATATTATTTGCTTTTATTGTTTTAACTGGAAGACAGAGACCTGAATGTCATTTTGAATACTCTAGTCACATTTTTTAAGATGTGGGAATGGATTAAGGGATGACATCTCAAAGGTTTGCTGATGACCATCTAACCTATGTCACCAGAAGATTGTGAGATAACTTACTGAAGCCATAATCCCAATACTATATTTGATGGAAGGAAAACAAATGATTGGTACATAAGTGTCTTGTTACTCAGTGAATATTAAGCAGATGATAAGGACAGACCTGCAGGGAAAAGGGGGGGAGGTCCAACCAGCATCCTTGCAAGGTATATAAAGGAGTTTGACTTTGTAGTTCTCACATGTTCTAAAAGTTTAACAAAACTAAATTCCATGAAGGCCAATATATGAGTGGTAAAACCCTTGACTTGCAATGCAGAGGATCTGAGTTCAATTTCCAGATTGTAATCCTGTGCTGAAGGGGTTGTTTACCTCCTGCCTCTATGTTGTAATATAACAGAAAATTGTTGAAAAGAATGTAAAACACCAATCAACTAATGGACTGATATAAATACATGACTGCTTCTATAGAAAAGTATACATGATCAGCTTCATGTACTATGGCGGGAAACATTGTAGGGACATCAATATTTCAGTAAAATTCCTGATAACACCCAGCTTTTTCTCATGACTTTCTTGAAAATTTACTCATTTGCAGTGAAAAAATGATGCAGTGTAATATAGCTTTTTGGGCACACCTGAATGTTGTAACAATTATCTGTGGTTACTTACTTTTTGTGATCATCAGAATGATCAGTGTAAGCATATGTAAAACGATTTGTGCCCTCTATGCCTTCTCTTTCATCTTCTGAAAATGAATCCTCATCTTCTTCCTCTTCTTCAGAACTTTCTTCATTACCTCTGTGCTGCTCATAGTCATCCATAATCCTTTCATCATCTTCTTCTGAATCAATGAATCAAACAAAAGGCATTGTAAATTCAAAAGATATTATTACATCATCTTCTAAATCAATTAAAACAAACAAAACTGACACTGTCCTGATAGAACTAATACCCTCCACGACAGCAAAGTCGTAAAAATTCCATGAAGTTTATGAAATTGAGTTAACAACAACAACAATAAGCATTCTGAGAGTATTGCAAAAGTATTATATGTCCCTTATCATTCCCAACAAATGTTACAATGCACACAATGATAAGAGGCTGATATTGTAAATACATTTTTTGGAATATACAACGCATCAGTGAGTCATGCTATAATTGATGGATAACAATAATGATTTTCTAAATACGTGAACAAGAACAAAATTCAAACTTGATCTGTAACTTGCTATGGTGAAGAAATGTACCAGATATCAAATGATAATCTGCAAGCATAACCAAAAAGAAGTGCGGAAAACTAAGTATTTGCAACAATTTTCTCAGTCCAAGGGCTATTACTCAGCCAAAAATAACGAACCAGAACAAAATTTGAACTTGATCTGTAACTTGTCATGGTAAAGCAAACCAAATATTACATGATAATCTACAAGCAGGATGAAAAAAAGTTTATAAATCTGATTTGCCGGACTAACAGACTGACTGATGGATGGACAGAGAGCAAACCTAAAATCCCTTAAACGAAATTTGCCGGTAGGGGCCTAAAAAATTTGAAATATTATATAGATGTCTGACCATACATAACCAATGGTTTATTCACTTTGTGCAAAAAAATACTTCTTTCTATGTTTGAAGTAATTCAGATTAATGATTTAGTGATAGCTTTCTGTCTATCATCAATAAAAGTTAAGATTGAGTCAAAAACCGTTATTTATGAAATGATATGTATTTACCTTGATCGGTAAATTTCACAGTTTTTTTAGAGGCTGACGTGTCTGGTTTTTCAAACATTTCGAGACTCTTAAGACCACTTGACATGATAGAGCTGCTCTTCTGTAGTGTTTCCTTTACTTTATGGTCTCGAGCACTGACTGCTTTAGGTACATTGAGCACTAACTGTACACTGAACACTGGCGACACTATCTCCTCCACAATGTCCCGTGTCTTAATCTCCTGTAATACCTGCAAAAGTCACATGACTAATAAAAACTGCAATAGGATTTTACAAAATATTCATTACAGAGAACAGTTTTATTTAGTTTTCAACTGGTCTTTTCCCTAAATATTTAAGGGAGTAGGAAGGAAGATACTTATTTTTCAGTAGTGCAAAGAAAAATTAATAATTAAATTAATTACAGAAGAACCAGATTTGCATTATTAAAATGTAAATAAATGCACAATGTTAATAATGTAAAATGAAAGTTGCTGGTAAAATAAATGAAATACAATTTCATGCATTTTCTTCACCAACTTTTCAAATGACAAATAAAACAATATTTTCAGTGTTAATTCAGATGCTCCAAGCTAAATTCATAGAATAATTGACTGATTATTGTTTTACGTCACTCCATAGATAATTTACGTATATGGTGACGGCATCTGCCTGATGCATTGCATAGAAATTTTCACCTTTGTAACGGACCAACCCGAAGCAATGAGGGATCTTTTATGTGCCACACCTACAGTGACACAGGATCTCAGTTTTTATTACCTCCTCCAAAAGACAATAAACCGGTGTGCCCAGGGCGGGAATCAAACCTGGGACCTCTAGGTCATGAGCCCAGCACCTCGTCCACTAGGCCACACTGGCTCAAATTCATAGAATAACATTTAGATGTTAGGTACACTCCTTTGAATTATAATCCATCACAAAACACCACTGTAAATACATTAAACATTTCCAAATATCCCTATATGATAGATAATGACCAAGATTAAGGAAGGAGAAGTAATGTGAAATATGGAAGTATGTCAGTAGTATTTTTGTGATGAATATATCACCACAATTCTGTAATATATAATCAAAAGAAATATCTGTGATAAGTTTACAGCCACTATGATATTTTCCAAATTTCTGGAACATACTTCATCTATGTCAGGTGGTCCTTCCACAAGTTCTGGCTGGTCAAAATCAAAGATTGGAATTTCATATTCCTCTTTCTGTGGAACTTTGCTTTTTGCCTTTGATCCAACACGTGAAAGGGGTCTGGAAACAATAAAATAACTTACAAAGTGATAACAGAAGTGCAAATGAAAAGTCAATGACACAAAAGGAAACACCTTGACTCATTAAATATTCAATCTATGCTGCAGACCATAAGCTGTACACTATAAATTCAACGAAAAAAAGTAGTTTTAAATTCAATGACTTTGTAATGATAATTCTAAAAACTCTTGGGATATCAATTGAATAAAATCAAGTTTTTTTCTTATCATATATCATGCAATACACATCACAAAACAGACCATAAGGATGGAATAGACAGTTAAGTTTTAGTTTAAGACATCATCAGGGCAATAGATAAGCTTGTTAAATAAGAAGACCTTTTATACATGGGAGTTTACTGGGATTGAATTAATTCAGAGGAATTACAACATAGTTAGTTAAACAAGGGAACGAAAATGGGAGAAAATATATTACAGCTGACTGTCTGTACGTGACGTCGTACAAGTGGCGGTAAAATTATTCCTGAAGAAGTAAAATCATACATTTACACAATACGCAATGAAGAATATATATGATTTGGTCCATAAATTATTTTTTCATATCTTAAATGTAAATGTCAAGGTCATTTTTTTTCTTTCATAAGTTTCTTACAACTCCATTAGTATATGTACGTATGGCATCAGAAATGTCTGCATATATATGCTATCATACACGAATATAGAAATAGTCATCTAAGTGTGTTCTACTGACTTGCATGGTAGTATATTGTACTGATGCTGAATAACATACCTGCTGGCAGTGGAAACACTATCACTTCTCTCGGACATATTGGAATCAGCCATTTCACTCATCTAAAAGAGAAAAAGAACAACTCAGAACTTATTGATGAATAAAATAATTACAAAATGTTCCTTGTGCCTAAAATTTGTTTGCACTGCTTAAATCATATTAAATGGGCACAAATTTATTACATAAACAATAAATAAACTACGTGTAAATCAAAAGAACATTTCCAGGTAAAAATCTTTTAATTTTTTTTTCTGTTTTAAGTTTCAAATCATTTTTAAATATTTCCTTAATATTAAAATCATTTCCTTAAAAATGCCATAGCAATATTATACAACAAAAACACAATATCCAGAACAAACTCTATGTAACACTATGTAAATTCCATCATACACCCGGTACAGTATATAAAGTATGTTACAGGCTTTGTCTTTAGGAAAATCACCAATATCTTAGATGTCACACATGTTAACATATCCTACAGTTAAACTACTATTAATCATTATTAACAAATGCTTCACCTGCATTAGCTGTAATTATGGTTTATACAATAGCTGAAATGTGGTTTCATACTTCTGTTTTGCATATTGGTAGGTAATAAAACGTTAAAGTAATGAAATATATGATCAGAAGCATACATTTTTTATGTAGCTTCATACACACTACAATAATCTTACAGAATAAAGCTCTTGTTTCACACATTTCAAAACAACAAACATTATACAAGTACATGCATTATATTTTGACAAATTCTTAAAACTGGTTTTAGGCAATTAATCACTGTCCATGAAAATAACTATCACTTATAGTATTTATCAAGCATCTGTTAACCCTATATCTTGCTTAATATCTGATTAGTATAAATCACACATTTTAAGCATGAATTATGTCTGATTATGACGTCACACATTTTGACCTTCTTTTTGGGTGGATCTGGGCTGGAACTAGCAGAGCTACATTCCGAGGGAATGTACGTTGATGCCTGGTAAAATGAAATCACTTCATTTCAAAATTCTATGCATATATGTACAGGTATCTAGACTGAAACAGTATGGTTAATAAGATGGTGGTAAGCTGCACTGCAAGAACTGTTGTGGGAAAATGCTGAAACAGAACCTTGCTAATCCTGAACCAGTGCATTGATAATATCTGTGTATGGTGCTGTAAGAGTGCAGTATATTATATATCATGATATGAGTCCTGATACAATCAGTGAAAGTCATCTTGTAAATGCGCAAGGAAAATGGCTCATCTTCCTATAGAATCTTGCGGATTCTTTATCAATTCGACATAGCTACAGCTTAATCTGTTGACTTAGTGATGAGTCAGACCTTAAGAAGGAAATTGGGAGTGTGAATCCTATGTGAAAAATGCATGTACATTTGCATCTGTCAATTGATGGCATAAAATGGTTTCTAGCTGCCCTTCGCTAAGCTGCTTCGCGGGTCAAATATTAGGGCTTAGAACTGCTCATGTGATCTCAATATGAATGATGATTCAAATAAGGTTTGAATAACAAACAAAAATAATATACAATCTATACAATCTAACTAAACTCAACTGGATCTGCATTATGAAACTTAACGTCACTCAAAACCTAGCAAATGGATTATGCTTTGCACATAAAAGTATTATCTTTAAGAGCATTATTCAGGACAGTGTACATCTGTGTAACTTGAGTTCACTACCAATGCAACAACTAATCAATGAGGACTGGAAATTAAATAATTTATATGAAACAAAAATCTTGCCATAACAAGTAAGAGATTTAAACATCCTCTTTAAAGGTATAAAAAAATGCACTCATTAACAAAACTTTAACCTGGCTCCTCACAAGAAATGCTGACAACACTGAAAATGTCAACTACAACACTGACAACAACAGAGGAAAGTTTGGCACAAGTTTTGAGACATTGAACACAGTGTGCATTAACTTGATGAAAATGCTGAATATCAAAATAAAAAAAGAAACCTTTCAAATAGATATAGCACTAAGAATGATAAAATATTCATCATTGTAACTGTATATAAAACCCAGAATAATCTGTGATACATGAAGCTGAGTTGATATTAATATTGGGAGATTTTCATAATTCATGAGCGTTTTATCAGAGATTGTGATAGTGTTATGCTACGTCACATTGTATCGGTGATAACTAAAAACACCAGGTCACCATACATACCCAACTGCGACTGCGGCTGCTTAAGCGCAACTATAGTCATAATGTACCAAAATGTTCAAATGTGCATACAATTTGTATAGATATAAAGTCACAACCATTCAATAAAAGATGGATAAATATACCGGTGATAAAAAAATATTTAATATATTGGTTGTACTTTTAGCATACACATAGCAGTAATAGTAGAATTTTAAAAACTAGACAACTGAGGTTGACAGAATACTCAATATAGTTTTTTAACATCTTACTATGATATTTGGGGGCAGGAAACAAAACTATGTTATTTTTTGTGTTTCGGCTTCATGAAGGTACCTTATTCTAACTGCATTTCTCATTTTCAGGTGGATCTGAACCAAAGCCAAACACTAATCTGATATACTTGACATTTACTCAAACAATTAAAGATGCTAGTAGCTGTAAATAATACACTCTAATGTCATTATCACACAAAACCTATGTATCAATGCTTTCATTTACTTCTGAAAGTACAAAAGTGTATCATAAAATTATAATTCTACCTTCTCCTCATCCTCATCTGTCACATTATAGGATGTTACAAGATGGTTGACCAGATGCTTGACTGCAGTTAGGACTAAGCGTCTCAGCATCTCTAACATCTGGTAATCTATCAGCTTCAGAAAGTTGGCCAATCTTAACAAGATCTTCCTCCATTCAATGATCTCAGCATACAAAGGTTTACGATCTACAATTAAGGTCACTTACTCAAACTTTTCTGTTGTTTAACATCATGTCAAGGTTTTTCTCTTATATAGTGACAGCATTTGCTTGATGCATTAAAGAGAAATTATTATGACCATATGAGAGTGAGTGTCTTATTTTGAAATGTTTATGGGTTATAATTCTGGTTTGTCAGGTGCAAACTCACTAAACTAATAAAGCAGTTCTTGAATAATTTTCACATCAAAAATTATCACCTTACAAACCAGAACTTGTTATACAAATTTAGGGCCAACCACTATGATACTACACAGTTCCTCATGTGATTCAAACCAACTAGAATTTTCACATAGGAAATAAATCCCTTTTCATAATAGGCATTTGACGTAAGAACTCTACTAGTAATGTAAATATATCTCCTTGACACCCAACCCTTCTTTTGATAGCCTACCTCTACCATGATACAGGACCTTACTTAGCACATCCTCATACAAATAACATGACACTAACAAGCCAGTAGTGTGATTTAAACCTGAGACCTCTCAGTCATGACCCAAGCATATTACTGACAGAGGTATGCCAGCTAACTTGGTCAGTCATACTTGGACTTTTTTCATAAGTTCATGGAACATAAACTAATAGCACTTTTTTAAACCGTGAGAGTGGGTTTTCCAAGATAATACATTCATTACTTTACGCTTAAAGTATCTTGAATACTTTAAGAATTACAAGAAACCGTCAAGGACGGTATGACCGGATTGCAAATGCTAAACGTAAAATGTTAACGACAGACGGACGAACAGACAGAGGGATGGACCGATTTTGCCAATTTATAGACCAGAATTGCTTTGCATTAACATTAACAATACATGTATGCAAGTGGTCACCCTAAGGGCAAAAAACAATGTGTGTTCACTGAAGCGTAAAGTCAAGGTCAAAGTCACTAAATTTTTGTATTGGTTGGATAGAACATTCAAGTATCTACAAACCTACCAACTTTGACATAAGTACCCTTTAGGGTATGAAAGAAACCAAGGTAAACGCAAATGCTAAACGCAAAATGTTGACGTCGTACGGACAGACGGACGGACTGACGAACAGATGGTTTTCGCCAATTCATAGACCGGAATTGTTTTGCAATCCGGTCAAAAATTAAACTTTGTTTTGAAAACGCTTACTAGACTTGTCGTCTTTCTTCTTCTCTAGGGGAGACTGTGTACTATAACCATACTTTGCTTGAAGTTTAGACTTGCTTGTTACTTTGACTTCTTCCACAATTGGAGCTTTAATCTTGACTTTTTTGGAGCCATCAGGACGTATTCCTGCAGTTATACCTTCCATTTCTGCTACCGTCTACAAGACATGATAAAGTGTACAAGGTGCAAGATTCGCCCATAGTGCACTTTACTTGAAGCATAATACATGACACGTATGCATTCACTAGCTATGACCCTGATATGATTTCAGCTCAATGAGCTCAAAATGATGGTTCTTATTGTAACATTATATATAAATGATATTACTCATCATACAAGGAGTACACTAAACTCTAATTATAATCAACTAGTAAAATGGAATAATTTTCCTGAATTCTACACTGAATTTTGTCAATGAATAACAGAATTATCCTGAAAAAGGACTTACAGAACCTGCTTTCTTACTTTGAATTTGTTTGAGATTTTTACCTTAAATCAAGATTATTTCATTTAAATTATGACAAAGTCTGTCTGATGTATTGTGCAGACCTAAGCAATGGAGCTACCTGAAGCAGCAAAGGATCCTATATATGCCAACATCTACTGTGTCACCAGACCTCAGTTTGTATTGTCTTATCCTATAACGACAAGACACCAACCAACAGCCAGTGGGATTCTAACCAATCATGTCTCTGCCCTGGTCCAAGTAAGTTACATTGTACTAACTCTGTTATTCTATAATGACAAGACACCAACCAACAGCCAGTGGGATTCTAACCCATGATGTCTTTGCCATGGTCCAAGTAAGTTACATTGAACTAACTCTGTTATCTTGGAGCATATTCTATATGTTTGGGTTTTTATATTTCTCTAAATGTCTAGAATTCTAAATATCATTCTATAGTATAATTTAATATAATATTCTATACTCACAGCACAGGACTCCCACACTAAGTCTATGATATTTTCTCGTAAAGCATTTAACTGACCAAGAGCAAATTTTCCTTGCTCTACTTGTTCATCAATGAACTCAGTTAAGGTCAAGGTCTTTGTTTTGTCTAAGCTGATGAGACTGATAGATGATTCACCCTCACCAAGACCATTCAAGCTCCCAGATGCGTATTCACATAGCTTCCTTACGTGGACCAAACAGCCTTGTAAGATTTCATTCGCTACAAATAAGGTCTTACACAAGGAATCTCTGTAAAAAAAAATGAAACTTGACATAATATCACATAGTATACTATCATCAATATTCAGTCTTTCCTTACACAGTTATTTCCCATTTGGGATGGTATCTAACATAAACTAATAGTTGTGTCATCAAATTCTATGGAAACCGAACTAAAACCCAGGAAAATGATGGTTCAGAAATTATTTTTCTGTAGGAAATTCATGATGTCAGATACTGTCCCAAATGGGAAGTACCGTATATACTCACCTATAAGTCGGATTTTTGGGAGAAAAATATCGTATGGACAATGCAAGCATCATGCACCATAGATAGTACACGCGATATTCCATGGTCGTTAAGTACTTTTAAGGATGATTTATGACAATTAAATGCATATTGCGTTGCCAACAGTTTCTATACATAAAACTGTTATATATCAGTGCTTCGTTGTTTATTTGATCCAGTACAATACAATTTACAAACTGATAACCTGTGTAGAAGTGAAAAGTTAACGAGGCATAACAAAAGGCAAACAGAACCTTATGGAGAAAGTTTTTATAAAATGACCCAGACGAGACAGCCATTGATTAAATAACATAACACAGAGTCCATTGGTGCCGAGGACAAGGATGATGACATTTATGATGGCATTCCTTTGTCGGAACTATAGATCAAACTGCTGTTTGATGATGGCAGCGACAACGAGTTCGAAGGCTTGGGTCCGGAATATGCCCGTTCAAAGTAAATGGCTGTTTTCGCGGCCACCAACGGCCGCTTTCATAGCAAAAAATTGCTATTTGAACGACTACTATATTCTTAGAAAAGAAGCTATATGTAAATGAAAGCAATTTAAATGCCTTACTATGTCATTTAAATTTCCCTGTATTGTTAATTACAATGTGATACCGCATGATCATTAGAGTGGAAAGGCTCCCAAGCCATTTATTGAAAGTCATTGAAAAGTAGCCATAAGCAAATACAAGCCTTTGTACATTGAAAATTTAGAATGGACTTATAGGTGAGTCAATGACAAATTCCAAAATTTCAAGCCCTAGAAGTACCAACTGACTTATATGCATAGCAACTTATAGGCGTGTATATACGGTCACTCTGTTTAATGAAAAAACTAAATAAGGTTAAAACAGTCTTTTTCTAAAGATTATATAACTATAGGTATATGACTCTCATTAAATGATCAAAATGTTTCTCATTCTCTTTAACTGAAGTTGACATATATAATAAGTAAAACAGTAATATTTAGTAACTTTTACCTGCTGGAAAAATTTTTCTGCAATCTCACATTTCTTCTCCACAATTTAAAAGTTTTCCATAATCTGAAAATTGTTTCGTAGATATATTGGTAAAAATTAAGATCTATTTAAAATTAATACATATGTAAATACCGGTATCACAAATATATTTCCAATAAAAAATGTAAGAATATCTATTTCATTTCTTATCATTTACTTCATATATAAAACCATGATGAACATATATCTACTATAACTTAACAATTAAATATACCTGAACTTTACAAAGACTCCCAGCTTGTTGATAAGATAAAATTTTCTCCGTTCCCATAGCCACCATAACACAGGTGTGTTGACTGACTCATCATGATCTCCATACTGTATACACTACATAAGGAAAACAAGTATAGACCATCATGGTAAAAAAATGTTTAATTTCCAGATTTTCATCCCAATCTAAATTAAATTGAAGAAAAGTAGGAAGATCTTATTTGTTACCTTTCAATGTGCCGTTATAAACTTCTTTCAAACAAAGTGGGTCAAAATTTCTTACAAATTTTTAATATAAGCTTCCACAGATAACTGATAATGTTACTATTATTCATGATCACTAGGGGTAGTAGATTTGTATTAAGTTTGTCCTTGACTTTTCTTCTTTATCAAAAATCAAGTACATGATATGATTAGGTAATATTTTTACCCATAAAAATTAGACAATACCTTAAAATGATATATCATGCCAAGTCAGACAGATCTTCAGACACACACTATTTAGATGTCTATTCATCCTGCTTTCAGGAGTTCATTAATTGTATTTTGGCAAATTATTGCAAATGCTGAAATGGTGGCATCTGTGTATCACAAACATTTCTTGTTTATGAGAGTGTTAAAGGAAGTCTTATGACTTTTTACTGATGAGTGTTAAAATCTTAAAGTTCAAATGACCAATTGATTGAATGAATTTTGTTTTACGCCACTCCACAATTATTTCACATACAATCAAACCTCGATATCTCAAAGTCGGAGGGACCCTGGAAAATACTTCGAGATATCTGTAGTTCGAGATATCCATATTTCGAGTTTAGGATCACAAATTTTGAAGTTGTTAACATACGCCGGTACATTTGACACGTGTGATTGCTATAGTACTATTTGCTATTTACTGATTGCTATTGTATTTATCGAGAAATACGCGTTAATGTACATAGTTACACAATAATAAATCTAAATCTCATCGTATCTTTTATTTATAAATATATAAAGAGAATATACTCCAAAACTGAAAACGTCATGTTTGGTTCTCAGTAAATTTGTATGTTAAATTCAATACTGGACATAACTGTCGTATACTATACTAATAAAACCAAGGACGGACTGATGCATGCTACTATTACTTTGCATAAAAATGCACAGACATACTCATGGATATGAAATAAAAATAGATTAATGAACAATGTAAAGAAATTTCTTTAAATAAATGCAGGTATGAAAAACTGAGTTAATGTTATTTTTTTTATTGCAAGGTCAAATTTAATAAGCTATCATCATGTGGTAACAATTAGTATAAATAACAAGGTATGAATGGACTCGATCGATTATGTAATTACAGCGGCTTTTTACATTGTACATCGACACGGTCAATTGATCAAACCGTGCGCGCGATCTGTGGACTAGGAAAGACGCCGCTGGGAAAAAGAAGCCAACTTCGAGATAAACTGGGTAAATAAGAACTTCGGGACTTGAAAATATATTCGAGATAAGCATGGTATCATCAGTGTTCGACACATCCAGGGTGAATTTAATCATAATATGAAGGATTTTTTTGGGGGGACCGACGTCCAACTTCAAGATATCCCGGGTATTCAAGATATCAGTGTTCGACATATTGAAGTTTGATTGTATATGGTGACGGCATCTGCCTGATGCAATGCATACAAATTTAGACCTTTGAAATGGATCAACCTGAAGCAGTGAGGGATCTTTTACGTGCCACACCTATCACAACACAGGACCTCAGTTTTTACTGTCTCATCTGAAAGACAGAACACTGGGGTGCCCAAGGCAGGAGTGGAACCCGGGACCTCTCGATCATGAGCCAAGCACCTTATCCACTAAGCCACATCAGCTTTAAAGTTCAAATGAAAACAGACAAACATACAAAATAATTTAGAACAAGTTACCTTTGTAATAAAAGAGGCACTAATGGTGTAATATTCTTTATTTTTCCTTGCTTCATTAGCTGATACTACTTGTAAATTATAGGGGTCATAAGGGGCTCGCTTATTCTTCCTGTCTCGGAAGAGGCAATAGAGGAACTCTCCATCATCCTCTTTACATTTAGCTCGCTCCTGGAAAAGAATCAAATTTATTTCATCTTTAATTATAGATATTTATCAATACAATTTTACAGTGTTAACTACATGTATACATGCATTCCTTCACATAAGATTTGATAGTCCCGCAGCAATTAATCCTACAAAAAAAAAAGCACAAAGAGTTTATTTTTTTCTATAAAGGGGGAGTCAGGTTGTATTAGACATGGTTTCCATATATTAATGAATCAAATCTTCACATCCTAGCAACCCGATTACGTAACAGTTGAAATGCTTTGGAGGTCACTGAACATGGACTAGCAACTTTACTATTATGGGAATGTACTGGCAATAGTAATGATTCTAATGATTAGAAGACATAAAAACATTCCCTTGAAAACCACACAATTTATTGCTTTCTTGCATTTTTTATTGTAAAAACAAATCAACAATATAAGGTTTTAGTCATAAGTCATAACCTTTTAAACAAGAGTATCAGTAAAACTGATGTATGCTCCCAGAATGGCAGTTATGATGTGGGAAATAGATGACTCAATTCATATAAAAAAATCAGTAAAACCAATGGGTGCTCCTAGAAGCACAGCAATAATAAAGGAAATGAATGACTCAGTATATAGAAAATCATTGTATTAATTGATGACGATTTCAAATCTCAATGTATCATATGGATATCCAATTGAGTCAACTGTAGAACAACAAGTGATCACATGTACAGTATCTTAAACTAAAATGAGTAAGCTTGACCTTGATTAGGACCTTTCAGAAATGATCTTGAGTGACCTTTGTCCAAAAGCTCTTAACCTAAATAACATTTTTTGTGAAGTATGATCAAATTCTGATGAAAGGTACAGGAGATATAAGTACTTTATGGTATTTTAAGTCATAGTCAATAAATGAATTTGACCTTTCATAAATGACCTTGAGTGAACTTTGTCCCAAAGCCCTTAACCTAAATAACATTTTGGTGGAGTATGATCAAATTCTGATGAAAGGTATAGGAGATATGAGCTCGGCCGGCACGACAGACAGACACACGGACACAACAGCGACTATATGCTCCCCCGAAAGTTTTCGGGGAGCATAAAGACAAAACTTACCTTTTCGTCTTTTGGTAAATCTGTTAACTTTTCCATCAAATTTCTACAACCTGGTGCAAGAGCAGGTAAATCCATCTTCCAGCCAAGTCTATCTCGTAGTTTTTTCAAATTGAAGAGAACATCATCATTTTCTGGCACTATGAAAAAAAGATAATTTTTTGGTGAATATAAATAAAGGCTTTACATCTATTACATCAAATTCTCTGTAATGAATTTGCTTAATGGCATAGTTTAGGCTAAAACTATGATCTTGATAAGTTATATATAAGTACATGTAATCAATGGCACTACATCCATCACATTAAATTCTCCAATGGCATGTAATGAATTTGTTTAGAGACATGGTTTCGGCTAAAACTATTATCTTGAAATAAGTCATATATAAGTACCGGGTACATATATACAAAATCCAATTGTCCTTCATGTGGTACTGGTAGAGAACCAGTTACCAGCTAAGACCAGAATCTAGCTAATTTGTTATTTACGTTTTTGAAATTGGAATTAAATTACAACATATGATACCGGTAGTTTGAAATACATATGACACCTACAATTAAATATACAAATTTCATAAATTAAAGCCTCAAATACCCTTAACAATGTAGTAGCCAATAACTGGTCTTAGTGGGTAACAGGTCTTCCACAAGCACAGCTGTAGAATAATAAAGATATCACAGATTTCCTGGGTATATCATACCTCCATGGGCACAATACTATCATGAAAAGCAGACGATAAATAATGATAAAGTAGTAGCTGTTCCCATCTGACAGCAGATGCCGTGTCTTATAGCACATCAAGTGAGCTCTTACAAGTTACAAGATGCAAATGAAGAGAAATCAAATTTCATATAACACAGAACTGATGCTCTATTTCTTTAACACTTTAATTCTACTATTCACAAAATAGCACTGGAGGGGGTCATCTACTATAAATATTACAACATACATTCTGGAGCATTTCCTTTCTATTATTAATAGGAAGACAAGCTTATTGCACAAGATGACAAAGCATTATCAGCATCACTTTATCATAAAAATTCACTTCATGAATAACGAATTAAAACTGATATACATGTATATTGATTTGACACATAATTTACAAAATATACATAAATAATTAAGTCAAAACCATACCTTTTGACACATAATTCACAAAATATACAAAAATAATTGAGTCAAAACCATGCCTTTTGACAATAGTGGTAATGTAATACAATGTGTGTTCTGGGTATATATCTAGACTGATGAAACTGATGAAAAAAAGGGAAAAAAAGGAAAAAACCCATCAACCATCTGATAGTGATTCTGATAGACCTCAATTCCCTAATAAATAAAATCCATAGCACCTACCCTTTATAATGTTAAAAATCTAATGATAGCAAAATGATGGTGATGACCCTTGACCACTAAACTAATGATCATACTAAACACAACATTCTTATTTCATATATTTATAAATAATACAATGTAATCTTTGTTCTTTGTCTAGGCTATCATGTGTAACATGCAAGGAGAATGATAGACATCAACTCCTCTGTGGACTATCTATGTCTAGAGATCTAAATCCATGGACTGCTTACAGTCACTAATGGTGCAAAGTCAACATGCAAATTTACTAAAATTCTAAATCTGTATGAATATAACAAGCATGAAAATATAGAACATTCATTTGACTCACAAGATAAATAGAAACAGACCATGCATCACAATATATAAGTGTAAAAACAAATGTTGCCAAAGACTTACCTTCATTATCTACAATATAATCAGAACAGTTATTGTATATGTACAGGATGGACAGATAAGGAAGCTTTGATAAATAACCTAAGCTAAATCAAAGCCATCAGCCAGAATCGAACTGAAGTCTTCATATCTGAAGTCCAGTATAATACCACTGAACCAACCATCCTTTCAAAATGCTGAGGTGACATTCATACTTTTTTTCTACCGGAAGCAGATCAATACAAAACTCTCTTCCATAACAGTGAGGATACAAGATTAAAAATGTTTTATTTAAAATTTTTGTGAATGAACCTTTTCAAGTAAAAAAGAGAGATTATTTATCCATCAAAATGGTTTTCAGACTCGATCATTTCATTCCATTTTAGACACAGGATGCAAAGTGCAAAATTTCTAACTGAACAAGTTTAGTATATTCCAATATACCTGAATCATCATATTTGGTTTTCTTCCGATGAACCGATGCATTATCCTTTTTCACTGGTTGCTGTTTTGCATGATCTATTATTTTCTGAGTGCCAGATGAAGGTCTGGATCTTACTATTGTTGGTTTCTTCACTGTGTCAATAATTGGGATTTCACCTGGATATTTCTTCATCATTTTTTCATCTTCTGTTTCCTCCTCTTTGCCCGGAGAGTCATACTGTGACTCAGTTGCTTCAGACTTGGCAACTGAAGCATGACTTGATTCTAGTTTTTCATCCATACTCTGCTCCACCTCACTCACTGCATACACATCTCCTATGCTTTCTGTTCAAATATGATAACAAAATCGAGATGTTGTGAATATCAAACATAAATCTATGAGTTGCTGGTCAAATTGAAATTTTCTTTTTCATTCTAGGTATTTAGTTTTACCTCAGTCTGACTTTCAGTCAATGCACAAAAAAACATTATATGAATTTTTGATAGAGAATGGGTCTGTTTAACAGAAATAAAAGTAGACTGAAAAATCCTGTGTATAACTTTAATTTAAAGCATCTTTTTTTTTTTTTTTTTTGTTATCTGTACAACAGTAAGATTGAGAGAATTTTTATTAGACACTTCATAAGTGTCATACTTTTAACAGGCAACATTCTGTTTATTGGTTTATTTAATGTTATGATATAGCATTGAATTTCATTATACAATGCCAGCAATCTACCTCATTCATTGCCAAAAATCTAGAAAATATGCAAATGATCGAATAGAGGAAGTGAGGGATTCCAACTAGCACCATGACAAAAGACTTTACTTCTGTGTCTTTGAAAGGGATTCTCATTTTCTTGAACTCTGATAATTAAAGATAAATGGTATAACCTGATTATAAAATCTCAGTTTTATGAATAGAAAATAAATTATTTGCAAATGCACCAAATATAAGTATAAATCACCAGGTTAATCAAATAAATGTTGTAGGACCAAGGTCTGGTGCCATAAACTGAGAAATACTTAAGTCATACATGTAATTTTTAATTCTTCTGTTCAACAATGAATTAATAACTGCAATTAGGATTTTATTGAGTTTTTTTCTATCAATAAAAAGAATTAAACTTTTCTGCATAAAAATTTATTTTAGTATTTGACAATGGAATAAATTCAAATGAAATAATTGACTTGAGTATTTTCTCAGTTCATGGCACCAGACCCAGGGCATTTCATTTAGGTTGATATGAAGATTTTACACCCTCATCATCATCATATACCTTATGAAGTAGTAATATGTCCACTAGTCTCACCTGTTTTACCCATTGTTGAAGACTCGGTGCCAGGTCCCATGATATCCACCAACTCTGCTAGTACTTCCAGATCCTCTGCATCCTCTGATGCTAAATCATCTATCAATTCTGATGGAGTTGGAGCAGGCTTCACAGTTTGCTTATGTAACCTAATGCCAGGGATAGAGAAAAATATTACGAGTCCTGAAACCTGATAACTAATTAACATTTCTTTCTATAGCAGTGTTTCACTTTTTTGATTATAATAAATGCTGAACTAAGGTATCGTAATTGGTAGAATCATATTATACTGTAAGTTTGGAGGGGTGCTATATTTTGGTATCAGGAATTCTCTGAACGTATAATTATTTTCAATTCTTATCATCTATAATATATCTACTGCTAACTGATAACTGATGAATTACATATGATAAGAATTGACTAGAATACATATTTTTGGTTTGTAAAAAGATTTCAATCATCGTTTAAATTCACAAATAAAGTGTGTTGGAAACAATGTAGACTTGCATTTCTACAGTCAAAACTGAAGGCTGTTGAGATTTCTCTTTGATTTTCTGTTGTCGTTTTTCAAAGTCTTTTTTAAACATGGTTGTCCTTATTGTTTTTGGTGCATCACTCCTGCTTCCAGATGGAGGTCTGGGTATAAGAGGGCTCTAAATATATATGAACAAAGTGATCAAATCACACATTATAATCATCAAAAATATTCATAACAATTATTAGACAAAAATTACTTAGAGTATCTATATAGAAAATATTTAACATTTAAAGTCATATATGTAATCAGATGTGGTCATGATGTATAATAAATTTACTAGTTTTAATACCTAGAGACAGTCTATACCATGTTACATGGCATGTATCAGAAGTCTGAAGACTGAACAATACCAAAATGCTTGAAATAATGCACATCTTGGCTTTTAATTCTCATGATACCAAACAATTAAAATGATTCTTTATGCTCTCTGTTCTCCTTCTTCTATGCCTCAAAGTAATACTGATTTGTTATTTACCTGTAATCCACCAGGCTTGCTCATAACTGGTGAAGGAGCTCCTATCTTAGGAACAACAGGCTGACCTCTTGCAACCCTCAACGCCTGTGAATTATCTGGTTTATCAACAAGTCGTGCCATTAGCTCATGCGCTTTACTCCGAGATGGGACTCTCAAAGGGTGCCTTGCTAGTTCCTCAATAGTTTTTGCTCGTTCTAAGTTTGTATTCGGAGCAAATGTAACCACTTTCTGTGGGAGATTTGGGTTCTTTGGACCAAACACATCTTGTTGAAATAAATCTGGGTCTGCAATGTCCTGGTTGATCACAGTAGATTCAGAATACTGAGACTGGCTGTGGTAGCTCCCACGCGACTCGCCTCGCAAGTCAGCCATATTGTCAAAATCTTAGCTTTTTAGGTCTGAAATGAAGAAAAGCAAATAATATTATTATCATTAATAATGACATTTGGAAAGTTTGGAAGTACATGTAAATAATGATATTCACGAAAGTGTTATATAAAGGTATATAATGGGGTATACCTTTCAGGTCTATATATAAAGGTGTGTAAAGACTTAAAATGGGAATGGTGTATATACGTTTAAGGCAATCCAATATATGAATGGGTATCATTTACAATTGAAATGTATATCAATTGGTATTAATGTCATAAAAGAATATATCAATATGTACTAAAACACATGCAGGGATCAGGAAGGCCCCAATCAGATCGAAAATGGCACATTAAACCACATTCAAATTTCAAGGCAGCGAACAGTGGTTCCGTGATTAGTGTTTTTGGTTTCTGACCCCAATCAGCTGATCTTGAAAAACAGCCGAACCAGTAGCCCAATTTACTAACAGTTGTTACTATATATCAAGTATTTACGAGATCAACTACGTATTCCTACGTACGCGTAACAAATAATATTGTAAAAATTTGACCAAGTCCGCATAACTTCGCCATAAGTTTGTGTATAATTGTTGGCGTATGCTCTGCACATCACTTGCGTATGTTCTTTATATGATATGTGTACGCTGTGCATATGTTGTACAAATTGAAATACATCACATGGCTTATCTATACACTACTCAATAACTGTGTTTCTACATCTCCATAATTTCGGTCAAAGTTTCACATATCTGTATATACATATGCAACGCAATTTTGTACAAATACTGTTCTTGTCATCTTTCTGTGCATTCCATGACTATTTCAACATCCATTTATAACACTTTTATATGATCACCAATATTTCAGACTGCAAGGTCAAAGCATAAAGACTAACAGCTAGTATACAATCTGTGCGTTGACAGCGTGGTAAACATACACTGCACGCACGTTACTCATTTGTTTAACATAAGGTGAGAGTTTGCAGTGAAAACACCAATGATACGCATATACGTATAATGTAATCTGTGCATACAGGCCGTTCGTCGGCATACATCAAGAATTTTTGTGCATGCACAGGATTTCTTGAAATACGGAAAGAGCTGCGTAAGAGTGAGTAAGAGTAAGAGTGCATACAACAACAAACTCAAAACCTTGCGTAATGTTCTCCTGACATACTGCCAACATACGACAGCAAGTACCAAAATGTCGCCATATGCTGGCATATGCATTTCTAATTCGTTACAGAGTGAAATTAAGCCACATAACTTGGGTTTACACTTATGATTTTCAGTGAAAAGTATTTTCGTCTGGTTCAACTAAGTTTACAGTACCGGTTTACCAAAGATTGTTAGTGAAACAGGCTAAAGGCACCGAAAGATCATGGTTCTACTTAAAATAAAAGTGTTGGGTGCTTGGTCTTTAGAATATCATTGTTACCAAATTTTGCAATAGACTAAGTCCCACAAATTGTGAGAAATTGTACAGAGTCAGAAATGAAGGCAAATTAAGGACTTCTCAACCACAATTTTGATAACTCACTGCAGAAATTCAAAACAAAAACAAAGAATTAAATCAAACTGAATTTCCCTTGTTGAACAGATTTGTTATTGTTGTCCCATTCCCTGAATTACTCAATAGTTACATCGAATAAACACAACACAAAATACAACTTTGCAAAAACTGAATTTTCTAAATGGCCCTTTCGTAGTGAAAGATGGCCCCTTGAAACTGAAAATGGCCCACTGAGCAAAGGAGGTCATAGTCACAATGATCCAGTTTGCCTTCGTGATCGCTACACAAGTGTAGATCAAAGATGAGGTCATATTTGCTTTATGTCCAGTGTATGAATGGGACTATTTCACAAACAATTGGATGATCCAGACTAGTGACTTGTTATGAGTTACACTCCTTGGGATGTATCTTCAATTTCTTAGTAAAATCTTATTTTTCAGTCTTTAGTTTATCATGATTATTATCTTAAATGAGAAAATAACTAAATATATATCATCTATGATTCGCTTCTTCATTGAATTCGAATGTGGATTTCAAAATATCTATTTTCAAAGTATTTGTAAAAATTTACTGAAAATTTGCATTATGGCCTAGGATGAAATCAAAGTCATACCCCATCATGCATTTGAATGTCTCATGCCTCTACTCATAAAAGAATGCTACAATACATAAAACTCAAAACTGATATGTACAGTGAAATATCCCTATTGGTATTATTTCACACTTTGTCCAATATATGAATGGGAAGAGTGCTATTAACTCCAGTTGCATGTCTGTACCCATATAAATATTTGCAAGTTAACCCCCTCCAACTCCCACCTCCTATGTGCACGCAGTCAAAATATGGTTATCAGTAATACACGTACAAGGACTTGTACATGCAAGACAGTAGCAGCAAGTTCTTGGTTAGTAAAAAAGGAGTCAGGTTAAGTCGCCCCAAAGTGAAGTCGCCCCAAAGTCAAGTTGCCCTATATCGGTTAAGTCGCCCCATATTGTCAAGTAAGGTCGCCCCACATAGAGATTCATCATTATATTCAAATATATATTTGAGTTATTAATTATCTTTTTATTGATGAAAATAAAGTTTTATGAATTAATATTTTGGTGTATGTTTACTATAGGATAATTACTGATATCAATTGAAGTCGCCTCGTGCGATTGGTGTCTATCTATACTGCCATTACTGTTGTAGAACTTTTCTCTAGTAATTTAAAATCTTTTAATTTTATGAAGGATAAGACTTAAGTAGCACAATCATCAATTTAATTAACATGTATTACAAGTGAACAAATAGATAACTCAAACAATTACCATAAACAGATCAATTTCTACATGACATTGGGGCACTTGACATTATGGGGCGACTTAACCGATATAGGGCGACTTTACTTTGGGGCGACTTCACTTTGGGGCGACTTAACCGTAGACCAGTAAAAAAGTGTATCTATAGATCCTTTCACTGTTACGGCAGGACTAAAAATTTGGCTGGCAAATGATATTGTTTCCCTAAATATTTTACATCATAACAAAAAAAACTGATTATCTCTAACAACATTTAATGGGAAGAACTATCATTTTGCCAACCAGTATGTTACTGTTAGTTCGGTCCACAGTATTAGCGAAATGGTATACAGTAAAATTTCAGGTCTGTCCAACAAGAAATATGATTTCTCAGTTGTAAATAATACAACTACTTCAACAGACAGGAAGATAATTTTAAAGATTGATAAGTATATCATTATCATATTTATGACATGTTTTTTCCAGAGACATATATACACAGAGACTGCAAACTCCCATTGAAAGCTATATAGCTCCCTGACATAAGTAACATTTCCCGACAGGCATCTCGATAAGCTGGAAGTCCGCCATATTGTTCTCGGCATTCATTCGCTTGAAAGCATTAAGCTTGCAAAGAAGAGGAATTTTCATCGCTTTTTAAACAAAGGTAGTTCAGATAAGCAAAAAAAGCAATTTACTAATCATTTGAATCATATAACATTTCATATATGATCTATTCAATGTGTAGACATAACCCCGATCAGAAGCCATTAGTTGTGATAGACCTCTGAAAACATTCACTTGGGTTTATGCAAAACATTTACACAATATTGAAGCACATGCCACCATTTTTCATTTATAGCACCATCAATGTTTATTATAGTCATAGTGCTTTAATTTTCATATGAACTATCTGTAAATCATGCATAATTACCCGGTCGTATTTGAGGACCTCGCGACATTTTTTCTCCTCACTACCGAACCCGCTGAGAAACGACAACGGCAAGAAAAATTGCTAAAACAACAAAACTTAATGTCCTTTACATGACTAAACTCACACGTGTGTGTTAAGAAAGGTTTAAGACACATTTTATATCATTGGGTGTAGAAGACTTTAATTCGTTATTTGATTTTAATCCAATTTTATCTACGCGGTAAATATTCAATCGTTTTTAACAAGAAAACCGATACCATACCATATAGAGCAAAATAATCATATGACCTGTCGATATATATATTGTTTTTATATTGAAAGTCATACTATAATCATCAAAGAAGTCATAGTTGTTATTGTAGTAAGAACTGAAGCAGTTATAAACACGTAAGGGGACATCTTGCAATGCAAATTTTCTGTGGTCGGCGGGTCGCCATTTTGTTTCTGTTGTTTGTGTGGTTTTTTCTTCTTCTTCTTTACAAAGGAGTAAATCTTGTTCGTATCACGTGAAGTGTGCACAACAGGCACAGAAATTATTTTGTTTTATGATTTACCTTCTGAACATTAAAATAAACATTAAATTGTTATTTACTACCTTCCTAGATGCATTGATTGCTGAGCCTTATAAGATAAATATAAACAACTCCTATAAAATGGCAACAAGTGCTGTTTAGAAAATAAAATAAGAAATAAATAAATAAAAATAATAAGTGCGGGGGGGGCGGGGCACAGACACATTAACAAATTAAAGTTGCCATTTAAGTACGAATTGAAGAAGTTATCAACACGTAATTGGACTGTAATGCGAAATTTCTTCAGACGCCTGGATCGCCATTTTCTTTTTACTTCTTTACATAGGAGGGAGTAAAACAGCTCATACCACGTCAACAGTGCAAAATACATTATTTTGTTTGCTATTTACCATCTGAATTTTTAAATAAACACAATATTGTTATTTAATGCCCATGAATGACAAAGACAGACGCTGGAGCTTCCCCTGGGGTGGTGAACAAACAGTAGTAAAGGCAGGGGCATTGATTGCATATATCAACAACTCGTAAATGGCAACAAACGCTGTTTAAAATGAATAAATATATAAATAGAAATAATTATTTTAAAAAAGCAGGAAATGAAGGCGTCTCAGTAAAAATCTTGGTTTTAAAAATATTTTTTATAATGATTAATGATACAAGTTTGTCTCGATTTTGTTAGAAAGAAAAAGGAGAATATTATTTCTACACATCAATAGAATTAACAAAAAAAATATAAAAGAAGAAAAAAAATAATAAGTGCCCGTAGAATTTGAACTGAAGTGCGTCGGCAGGAAAAGACCAACTGCGCTATACGTCCCCGGGCGATACCCGACGGTTAAAATCGGTGTATTGTAGAGCGCGGTCACCTAATTAGCATAACAAAAGGACGGGCATCATATGCCGGACGAAGCGGCGAGTTTCCAGTCTCTGTGTATATATGTCTCTGGTTTTTTCCCAAAATATTTTGTCATTATTTTGTTGAAAATGAAAATCTTTTATTTCCATTTAACAGATACGTGAGATGGTCTACACTGTCTACAGGGGGTTGCAAATATATGAACTATTTTGGTGATTTTCAAAAGAACTGTCTTTAAGTGAAATGTTGAAATTAAGTTGAACGCACTTGTAAACATTCAAAAGCACTGGTGTCCGCCATGATGGTTTACATGCACCTTGGTAATACCCATGATCCAAAGCGGAAATGAATTCAAAATATTTTTTGCGGGAATTATAAAAATACATTCACACGAACGATAACTCTGCAAAGCAAGTGCATATTACACGGCATTAGGGCCAGAGACATATATATGTGTATATATGTCTCTGATTAGGGCCTACATTGAAAATACACGTGAGAAAGCAAACAAATATTGTACAAATCTTATGCAAATTTCAATAAGTTTTGCTTTTCCTTTAAAAATAAGTACATAGACCTTGATAGCGGCCGAACAGAAAGGGGTTTACTCTGCTTTTGGTAACATGCTATAAATTTCTTACGCATCTAACTTGATTAAAATTCGATCTTACATTATCGCCCTTCGCTTCATGCGACAAAAGATCGAATTTTAATTAGACTGCCCCTAACTAGAAATACCCGGGCGGAATGTACTATGACTATAATAACATATGAAAAGGTTGTTATGATCTATAGGGCCTACCGTGACTCAGGAGACAAAATGCTTTCTTTCTTTCTTTCTTTCTTTCTTTCTTGCTTTCTTGCTTTCTTTCTTTCTTTCTTTCTTTCTTTCGTCTTTTCGTAAGATACTTTACTGACTTTTATTTCAGACTGAGATAAAAAGTCGTTCAAATGAGATAAAAAGTCCTTCAAACGAGTTAAAAAGTACGGAAGCGTTTTGGTGCCTGGTGTTGTTATATTGTAAGTAAGTATCACGACAAAAATAAAATTGACTTGCCGAGATTAGATAAAATTTGATGACGTAATCAAGTCGAAAAGTTGCCGTAAACTAGCGAGTTCTTTTTGGCAACTTGTCATCTATAAAACGATTAGTTGATTTTTTTTTTAAATTCAAGATTACGGAAACGTTTGGTGCCTGATGTTGTTGTGTTGTAAGTAGGTATCATGACAAAAACAAAATTGACTTGCCGAGATTAGGCCTATAAAAACTTGAGGCACCAAACGTTTCCGAAAAAAGTCGTTTAAACGACTTTTTAACTCGTTCTTGAAAACGAGATAAAAAGTCCTTTAAACATGATAAAAAGTCGTTCAAACGAGATAAAAAGTCGTTTAAACAAGATAAAAAGTCGTTCAAACGAGATAAAAAGACCTTCAAACGGGATTAATTACATATAATTGTACTGCGTTCACTGTCTTTTTTTGCGTTTCTGTACACAATGAATACAAGAACGACACTCATTGCTCGGTACTTTACACAGGGATTTACATATCCAGTAACTGAGTCATTACTGGCAGTTAAGCATGGTATATTTGCTATCGAGCGGACTGTCAAATGGTCGGCGAAGGCACAAGGGCTATTTAGACGTAAGCTGAACAGTGACGAAAACTTGTTTGATGATGCTTGTTTCATTCAGGACATGTACAATATCGAAAATTCGATACAATATCGAAGTCGATTTCCATGTGACACAAGAGAGTGTAAGACTGTTGTTAAAAGAATTGGGCCCAGACTGTGTGGAAGACAGGAAACGGCAGCGTCTCCGCAGAAGGTCATATTTTAGTAGAGGTCCAAACTTTGTATGGCACATCGACGGATACGATAAGTTAAAGCCATACAGACGGGCTATCAATCGTTGTATGGACGGTTTTTCCCGACTGCAAATATGGTTGAAAGTTGGCAGATCGAACAGTGACCCTGACGTAAGGTACTTTCCTCAAAGTATACAAGAGGTTGGTGGGGTTCCGTTTATGTTAAGAGCCGACAAAGAAACAGATACATCGAACAAATGCAAAACTTCATGCGAAACGGCGAACAACGTTTTGTGTATGGTAGTAGCACTCACAATCAGCGAATATAGTGGTTTTGGGGTATTCTTCGTGAAGAGAATGTTCAGTACTGGATGAATGCATTCCGATCGTTAAAGGAAGAAATGAACGCATTATTTTTTTTGGAGATTTCTTAGACAAGAGCCTGATACAGTATTTTTTTGTAATCTACTACAGGTAAGTAAATGTTAGATACACAAAGTTTATACGATTATTTCACTGTTGCTTTACTTAAATTTTCGATCCAGTAGTGAACTGTAAATTGTTCACTATTTGCAGTTCATTATTCAATATTTACATTTCATTTTTCGAGAAAAATCTCGAATTCTCGCACAACTGGAAATAAACCTTATCACACATTCTCCTATTTCACGTGGTCTCTTGGTGGTCCCAGGAATCCAACCATCAGATTGGGTCCCAAGATCCGGACGACTTCGTCTCTGCAGAAGCTTTGAAACTTTTTGTATAACTTTGTACCACTATTATTTCCCAGTTTATCATTTCAGTAAATTGGTCCATAGAGTCCACCTCAAACAAAAGAATGTAACACCCCCAAAGGTATGTTGGTCGAAGTAGTCCATACACGTGAAATAATATTGACTTTATAGATCCTTATAGATGAAGCCGGTGTGACCTAGTGGTATCGCGCTCGTCTCCTGATCGGGAGGCCGGGGTTCGAGTCTCGCTCTGGTCATGCCGGTGTTCTGTCTTTCGGATGGGTCCGTTGTAAAGGTCAAAATTTGTATGCCCCGCATCAAGCAGATGCCGTTACCACATATCGTGAAATAATCGTGGAATGACGTAAAACAATAATCAATCAATCAATCAATAAACAAGAAGGATATGAAATTCGGATATTCCCGTTAACATATATTGATTAAAGTGTTGTTCTAACAATTCACACTTAAATGCTACAGGTGTACAGGATGTTATCTATTTTTGCTAAGAATTTGTCCATTCGGGGAAAAATCAAAAGGAAAGCATGTCACGATCCGACTTTCTCTCGAGGGAAAGGTTTATAAAAGGGTTGAACTTTATTGCCTATTCACAAAAATGAGATATACGAATGGTCAAAATTTAGAGAGTAATATGTTGTTTTTTTTAACCAATATAAGCTGAAAGGTGCACTCCTTCCTTTAAATATTCACTTATTAATCTACAACTTTGTACGCTAATCACGAATTTTTCCACTGTATTTATCAACACCTGCTTTTAAAGACTCGCATTGCTAAAAAGAATAGTATTTAAGGCAGTTTAAGATTGAACCAGTTAGAATAGTAAATACATGTATATATGCCCTTTATCGTGATTAATATAGACCAGAGACAGACCAGAGAATTTTCGGATTCCAGGGGGGTCCAGACCCCCCCTAACCCCCCCCCCCTCTGTATCCGCGCATGTATATATATATATATCTCTGTGTGTGTGTGTGTGTGCGTGTGCGTGTGTGTGTGTGTGTGTGTGTGTATGTCTCTGTATAGACATTGGGACTTCGTATCAAGGGCTCCGCTCCGGCTCTATTCTGATGGCGTCAGTGTCTTGGAGTCTTTTTATGTGATACCTCGGCGGAAAAAACTGGAGGTTCAAGATTCCTGTGTAAAAAACGATTAGACCATGGTTACTAAGCTTTGATAAAAGCTTAATTTGAACCTTTCTGTTATGTTTTGTTGTCTCTGTTTGTATTTTTTTTCCACTGGGAAATTGCAGATCGACAAGTTTTAGTTATACAACTTGTGTAGCTGAAGAGAAAATTTTTGAAAAAAAAATTTAACCGATTTGTCCCTGTCTCTTTAGATCCATCCCAGTATTCCTGCCTTTTTGTATTGTCATTTTATACTCGATGTTCCCCTACGCTCCTTGTAATAACATAGACACACGGAAATGGTAACTTGATATGGTTTATATCAAATGCGCTAAGACCAATAAATAAATAGATAAATAAAGAAATAATAGTAAATAAATAGAATAAATTAAATAATAACAATAATGAAATAAATGAATAAATTTATAAAGAAATAAAACAGAGAAATAAATAAAATTAATGTGAATTCGGGATCGAGATTTCAGGCACCGGAAGTTGTTTTGCATTCCAAAATGGAACAGTGTCCACTGAAAAACACTATTTCTTATTACACATCTCCCACTTTCCTTGAACATTAAGAATGAATAATATGATCGGTAGTATAGATTTGTTTACAATGTTATAAGGTAAGTTTAGGGTTAATGGTGGTATCCGCATCTATTCACACATAACTTAAATGAAAGTGTTTCCATGGAAATTGTGTAAACTATTCAGAAAAAAGATCGCTTTTATGATCTTTATAATGATTTACAGTGGCTGGTCAAGAACTTTTAAAAAGAGGCATCCACAAGAAACTATAGTGAAAAAGTATCGTTTATATTCTCGAAATTTTCGTTGTCTAATGAGAAATTAAATTTAAAAGTCGAAAATTCGGGGTCACCGTTTCTAAATGGTTCTACAACCATGGTGTTATAATATACTAATTTTTTAAACCAGGGTTAGAAAATAAAAGAATTTGGTAAATAAAAACAACTTTACATCTATTTTGGCAACACAAAATTGCATTAGATATTATTCAGGTCTTCCAGATTTCTTTTAAAATTGAGTTACGTCTATTGCTGTAGTGTCAACATTGTGCCGGTAAATGGCAGGTATGTGCTTGAGGATGCCAGAGGTTTTGGCCTTTTTCATGTTTGGCCCCAAGAGGTTTTGGCTTAAAGAGGTTTCGGCACTTTTTCATGTTCAGCCCCCTGTTTTAAAATTATATAGGCACGAACTATATTTCTAACTTGTCTAATCAGACAAGTAACCCAAGATACCTTACTGAGTCAGAATGAGTACACAATACAGTCTTTAATACATTGTAATTAACTTTCTCCAGCTTGTGCCATGGAGGTACAAAATTGAGTTTTAAAGAAAATATTAAATTTTGTTGGCTGGTAACTTCTATAAATTGCTCTCACACTGTTTTTATATGAGTGAGACTTTAGTTAGTGGTTCTATGTAACTCTGAGTGTAGGGGCAATTTATTGAATGTAGGAGCCTGGCTCCGCCCCTCTCCACCCCATGTGGAAAATAAAAACAACCTTATATCTTTTTTGGCAACCCAAATTTGCATTATATATTATTTAGGTCTTCCAGATTTGTTTTAAGAATGAGTTATGTCTATCGCTGTAGTGTTGACATTGTACCGGTAAATGGTATGTGGATGACATTCATGCTAGTTGAAATCACTTTATGCATGACAGGTAAACAAAGTATGTTCTGCATACATAATTTTGCTTACATAATACACAGTCAGAATGAGTACACCATACAGTCTTTAATACATTGTAATTAACTTTCTCCAGCTTGTGCCATGGAGGTACAAAATTGAGTTTTATTGAATGTAGGGGCCTGGCTTCTTCTCCCCCCTCCCCCCATGTGGTAAATAAAAACAACCTTATATTATTTTTTGGCAACCCAAAATTGCATTAAATATTGTTTAGTTCTTCCAGTTTTCTTTTAAAATTGAGTTACATCTATCGCTGTAGTTTTAACACTAAATGCTCAATTCATCTCCAATTATGCTAGGGCAACCTATGATTTCATTTTGTTCTAATCTTCAATTGTTCTTAGAAAAGAGTGATAGGGTGCATTTGCCTTAGTGTAGTTGCCGTAGACAGAAGATGTAGATACTTCATGGTCCTGATTGAGGTCACTTAAGTTGTAAAGTGTGTAGTTCTGATGGTATGACAACTAGTGTGTTTTATGGACACAAGAAGAGTCTGATCTTAATTTGTCTAATATGTAATAATAATCGGAGTGAGGATCTTGAATTTTCTGAATCACTAATTAATATGACAATCACTGTAATTGTACTGAAGAAACTTTTTTACCTTTTTTAAAGCGTTGTGTATACAACGTAATATGTTTCTCATGTGTCAGTCCTGCAAGTGACTGGGCAGTAGATAAAGTAGTCATTTGCAAATTTGTGATCCTTAGATCATTGAAGAAGAGTAGAAATTACACAGATACCATTGAAAACTTATGACCTTTCAGTGGTACTTGCTGTGTCTTAACAGTAAGGAGGTTGAGAATCCATTGGTGACTTGAATTATTCAATTTTTTTGTGTGAAGAACTATTGAGAGACTATGTCTAAATAACTGATCTGTTAAATAATAGGTTTTCTCACTTCATATTTCGCTGAACTTTGCTATTTTTTATTCTGATAGACAAGATTAAAAATTTCGGGAGAATCTACAGATAATGAACAACAGAAAGAATTATCAAAAGTCATCTGCATACAAAGGCAATGTTCCTGTACCTCCAAAAGCTGGTAAACCTAGGTTTCAGTACAATGGAGGAGGAAATGGTCTTCCTATTGGTAGAGAGCAATTCAATGGGATAACAGCAAATGTACAGGAACCATTCAGGGAGAATGAACTAGATTTAGTAAGACAAAGATTAATTATAATAATCTGTTAACATTTTTGAAAATTAAATGAGTCTTGATGAAGGACATTTAAAAAAATATATAATGGGTATTGTCTTTATCAAGTGTTTTCTATGTACATAAGTATTGAATACATGAAACTTTATATTGAACATGCAGTAAAAAAGCGTTATATTTAATTATAAAAGTTATCAGCAATTTACTATAGTGTTTTGCATTGTATTGTTATTGTTGCAGGGAATGGATTTACATTTAGACCTAGAAAGCCTGAACAATAAAGACTTTTCAGACTCTGACTCGGAGTCTGATCATGATTATGATCATGATTATGATCATGATTATTATGATAATGACAATGCAGCTGTGGAGGACTGGGACAGTTCAGATGAAGAATTACAAAGACTTGAGGAGGGCAGAGAAAATTTAGCTAAACAAGAAAAGGAATACAATGCATATAAATCTCAAAATGGTGCTACTGCTGGTGTGATCAGACCAGAACAAAATGCTGCTCTTGTTCCCATAGGTATAACATGAGTCTAGAAGTATTCTAATCAAAATGAATTCAAGTTTTTATTTAAACTATTGTTTTGATTGGTCAGCATTTGACATCTGTTTCAACAGTTTTCTATTATATCATAAGATTGAAGAAGGAGGTGACTAACATCTAAAACATGGTGGTGCAGGAATTGAGCCAAGATTGATCCCTACACTAAGGCTGCCTTAATCTTTCAGTATATCTTGACACCATACTGTCCCACTTCTGATTAACCAACCTGCTTTCCATTGTTTAAGCTCCCCCTAACCATAGGGGTCAGTTGAGCTACTGTGATTATTTCTTGTCTGATATCAGTTCATTTGGTGCAAAGTTGTTATACTTTTGACATTTTCTTCAGAACTATTAAAGTGATTTTGATGAAACTTGGTAGAGACAGAGTACTTAAGATCCCCTACAAGCCCTGTTGTTTTTCAACTTGGTCTGTCAAGTAATAAATCCAGAATGGGGAAGCATAGGCCTCAGAGGGTACTTTCCTTAGACAGCCATCTCATTCACACAGGCCTGAATAGATCAACAACCAAATGCAAGGGAGCAATCTGCAAAAATGTCTCAAGAAGTATTTTCATTTATAGGTTTCATTCCGAAATCAAAATTGTGATGCCTTTTTGTTTTTATTTTCAGTCTTTTTTGAATGTACATTTCCAAGGAAATTCTTTGATTTTCTCATAGTGGGTTGTGTTTTTATTTGTGTATTTTATCTGATTTAACTATATGGGTCTCTTTTTTGTGAATTAAATGAAAGTATTATATGGTATAAAATCGAAGGTGTAATATGAAGATTGTCTTGTTTTGCATTTATCGGAAATAATAATTCATGGCTCAAACTTTTGCAAGTTTTATTATGGAAAAGTACAAATTCTTATCGAAGATAGATAAAAAGAAATATTGTAGATATTGTTTCATTATTTTTTAGATGAAGGAACAGATGTAGATAGTGAAGAAGAGAATGAAATAATGAAAGAAATAAAGGCTGAAGTCCAGAAACAGGTGAGACAGGAGATGAAATCTGAATTGGATATGTATAAGTTCAAGATGGACCAACTGGAGCAAGGGAAGGTACCAGGTGATGACGATAAGACCACAGAGGAGGATGAAGATCTACGCGATATGGAACCAAAACTGAAGGCAGCCTACATAAAAATGAGAAAGCTTGATAGGATACTCTCCAAAAAAATCAAGAAAGAGAAAGAAGTTAAAAGAGATCGAATTCTATTGGAAAGACGGTACATATTAAACTTATTTTAAAAAATACTTTACTTTCAAACTTTCAGTAACTGAAAAGAGTAAGGGACTGCATTATTGCTTCAAGTTCTCATATTATTTGAGATAATCAGTTTAAAAATCTGTATGTATGATCACATAGATTAATTATAAAAATTTGTGAGATTTGAGTTAATAAAGTTCATTTGTTTAATACATGTATAAATGAGAATTAGAAGACTGTATTGAATTTTGAATGGGCATTTTTATGAATTATTTTGCATAACTTAAAGAATTAAGTCTGAGTTGGAAGCATTGAAGCCAGAGGGTAAGAAGGAGGGAAGAGATGAGAAATCTAACACAGAAAAGTACCTAGCTCTTGTTCTTCCTCCGAGACATAATGAAGGTAAGCAACTTGGGCTTAAAGGTTATGGGTTTTGCCTCAACAGAGCTTTCTCATTATAAATTTTTCTGTGTAAGACACACATCTGTTAGAGCAGGCATTTTATGTAAAATCTCTCACATTTCCTATATTGTTGTTTATTTTTTTTTTTAACACATTTGTAAATTGGAATTGGGAGTTTTCAAAGTTCTTGTGAGCTGTTGTATACAGGTATTTAGAATTTTACTAAGTGTTAGGCTAAACTCCAACGAACACTGATATTAATAATAAATCTGTATTACAGATCTAACTTTATCACTGTATTATGAAATGTCTGTGAAGGTAAAGCATTCCCACAATTCATTGTTACATATATATTATGCTGAATAATTTAGTTGTGGCTTCAGTTATATTTTTCTGAACTTCAGAAGGGCTATTCTTATATGATATTCAAATTGGGCTTGGTTTTTTTATCATAAAACTATACTGTGTGTAAATTTTTATTGGTAAATTTTGTGTGCAAAAGTTGAGCATTAACAGAATAACTGATATTTCAGGTGTCGAGATTCCTGCTTCACCTGGACCGGATGTTTTTGCTACTCAGCTGAATGAACAAGATTACCCTGATCTTAATAAACATCAAAGAAACAGCAATACACAACAAACTTCTCAGAGAGGTTAAAATAACTTCCTTTAAAAGATTCAACTACGCTTGCCAAGTACTGATGATAGTATATAGATTATGTTTTCACATTTTATTGATTTTTCTTAGCAAGTGATGTAAGAAATAGCATGGTCCATGGTCACTTTGGTCTTTCTGACTGTGATGCTGTTTAGCTATTCTCTTTATAGATGACACATGTTCTTTGGAACACTGTGCTCTTTTTATATCAAAATCTTTTAAAAAGTTTCATAAAAAATGAGAAGTACACAGATACATTTAACCAACTTTTATGAAATAGGTGGCAGCACAAGTGGAAGGACTGATTCAAAAACAGATGTAACTTCTGAAATGGGAAGTGAGGCTTCCACCTCAATGGGAGAAAAAAAGAAAAAGAAAAAGAAGAAAGATTTTATCAAAAGAAATAGACAGGTTGCCATTAATTTTTAAAGGATAATGTTCTTTTCAAACTATTAGCATGTTATCTCTACATATATCTCTAAATCTATAGAAATGTAATCTGTATGAAACTAAAATGTTCTGTGATTTAAATTCCTATGTTTACATTTAATTATTACAACTTTTATATTAGTATGTATTCTAAAAGCAATTGTAAATACTTATAACATAAGTAAATAGAATATATAACAAAAGTGTTAATCTATTGAGTTTTTATATCAGCTGGCAAAAGATGCAGCAAGTGAGGTAGCCATGACAGATGAAGAGAAATTAAGAGTGGAAGATCTGTTAAAAGACCTGGATCAATTACCAGAACCTCTTGAGGAGGAGCAGGTTTGTGAGGAATGAAAATGCATTGCTACATTTATTTGTCATGTCCGTTAGGTACCAATAAAGAGGTTATTTAGAAGTTTGTTGAATTCTCTGAAAATAGAAGGAGATATGCATTTGTGCATGATCTCAAAAAGAACTTATCGCAAGTCTTAAATATTTGATGACACACTAAACATACATAGTATTTGTTTGAAGTTTGTATATTTTTGTTGGTTTATTTGAGAAAATTTAAGGAAAATTTTTATCCAAAATTTGTGATTTGGTGTAAGTGCTTTAGTAAAATGGGCCAATCAGGTTAGCTACCCATGTATTTTACTGGAAGGACAAAGGTTCAAATCTTACGGGACACTTGATCTGGTTTACATTGAACATTTGGGTAAAACACATCAAGGAAAAACTTTTAAAACATGTTAAAGATCGGTTGAAAATCCTAAATCCTACTTGACAACAAATTAGCTGCAAGTGGTACTATCAGGATTCACTTGAGTCATTCTTAAAAAGTGGCATAAAGCTGAAAATTGGATAGAATAGCATCTAAATTATTAATACACTCAACACCTAGTAATAGCTCTACTAATTATCAAAGCAGCTTTTTAATTGAAATATCTGTGTTATCAACATTTTTTAACTATATAATGTGCTCTTTCAGGATAGTGATAATCCTTTTCAAGTTGCTGTTCCTCCAGGAGAAGGTTATTATCCTGATGTATTAGAGTTACAGTCCTTGGAAAGGATAGATGATCGTTTAAAGGAAATCCTACCTCCAGAAGAATTTGAATCCATAGCTGGTACCTCAAGAAACAGGATTTCACAACCGGTAAAGGGTCTACAATAAGCAGAGACTTAATCAAATCTCTCAGTTAAATTGATTTTCAGTTTGATTTTTTTTATAGTTATGAGAATAGTTTGATGAAAGTAAAGATTTAATGAGTGTTGTGTTGCATTTTTCAAGGCAAAGTAAAGTATTTGATGTTGCACTGAATTTAGAACAATGATGAAACATTGCTTCTTCAAAATATTTGTTGTTTGCTGGTCATCTGCAAAATGAAGAGATATTTTGTTTAAATGTCAATAATTATTGTTCACTTTTATATCTGTATATATATATAGTGGTAGAATAATTTATGTTTGTGAGAAACATCACATAAGCTTGCACGTATAAGTTTCTGGACTTAAAAATGTGTGTGTTTGTTAGAACAAATTCACAAAACTGCACTTAAAAGCTTCTGAAGTTGAAATTGCTCAGTACAGGTAAGGAGACACTAAATGTTGCTTTAACTATTCTTTTTAGGAATGTTTTATAGTAATTGAATAGTGATTAGAAAAACAATCATTATCACTCAAGAGAGTTTTTAATGCATGCAATATTGTGGTTTGACACTTTTATTCAAAGGCACAGAAACTTTTTACACCAGTTGCTATGCGATCAGTGCTTGATTTTGAACACTATGGTGAACGTGCACTGATAGAAAATAAAGAACAGAGAGAAATGAAAGCAAAACTGCTGAGGATTGAGGAAGAATTGGCAAAGTTACATAATCCAGATGAAATAGAGGTATGAGTGTTTTCTAGAAAGAAGAGTGTCATATCAATTTAGGAAATGCTTATTTCTTTCATAGACTCAAATAAAACGTGAAGATCAACACATAGGTAAACTTGCACTTTGAACGTTGAAATGAATATTATGTGCTCTTTAAACATACTGTCATGTCTATGGCTTACTGTTGTTGTCAATTTTTATGTGAAGACACACCAATAAATGTACATGAAATTAGATATTTTATAACAGAAAAGTGATTGACAGTATCCTATTTTAACAAAATGCAACCTTCAAAGAAAAAGGTATATATATCTGGTTAATCATGTTCTCATGGCTTGATACCTTTCTAGCTTATTGATTAAGTCAGTCATGTATATATGCTATAATCTCTTGTACTGCATCCTTCATAAATGTTTATTTTCTTATATTCTCTCAAGTTAGCCCATACATTTAAGTGAAACCATCCTGGAATAACACTGTGATCATGTAATTACTGGGCTTTTAATGGGGGCATACTTCTAAGTTACATCATAATATGTACAAGACATGTTTGATATTTAAACAATTTTTCAAGCATTTCTCAGTATGTATATATAGAGCAATGTAGGTGATGTAATAATGTTGCCCCAGATGTGAAATTAAGCTTATACATGTAATTGAATATTCGTAGATCAATATTGTTCCCTAAATTGTTAAAACGGTCATTACATGAAAATTGATTTAATTATCAGATTGAGACACCAACATTAGGAGAGGACCAGCTGAGTGATCTACTTGATCAGTGTGCTCGCTCTTTGTCCAGGTCTACTTGGACCGACTCACGGATCTCCTTCCAAAGGGTCGACTCCCGCGAATCTCATCAGTCTACAGACCAAGTGCCTAAAGGATCAGAAACCACTCCTGATATCCATCAACAACTAACAGTATTGGAGACTAACACACCAGGCACTTCTATAGACAATACTCCCAGGTCCGATATCAAACAATTTTTACTATAGATATATATTGTAGGAATGTCTCCTGTATTATAGTAGTGCTTTGTGTATTATGATATAAGATCTGCACAAGTAATAATTGTATACATTTTTTTGGAAATCAATCTCGAATTCACAGATCGAAAATGTTATTAAGAAAATAAGAAGAGCTGTTCAAAATCGTATCAAAATCATTTGCAGATTTCTGTCCCAGCCTGTCCCTTGTCTAAATGCCTGCCTCACTTTCTGTGTTGTCTGCTAAGCAGTACAATATATAGGGATCATATATTCTGATGACTGTCTGTCTATTTGGTTTTTATGCCCTTGGATGGATAGATCGGGGGTGTATTGTTTTTGTCCTGTCTGTCTGTTTGTTTGTCTCGCTGCTTGTCTGTCTGTTTGTTTATCTGTCTGACAACTTTAACCTTGACCAAAACTTTTGAACCAGGAGGGATAGAGACTTAATATTTCACATGCACACTCAACTGATGAAGCCCAAGGTCAATGACCTTTTGACCTTCACAATGACTGACCTGCATGCTGAAATAACTTTTTGGACTTTATTGCTGATGGGTGCATTAGAGTTTCACAACTACAGTTTGTTTTCTTTTAAATTTAATGTTGAATACACAGCTTATCTTCATATTCAAATTAAGCATATTACCCGTCAAACCTGAAGTCATTTGAGAAAACATTTCACATTGTCCTTTGATAATTGCTTTGATATAGGGATAAATTAAAGGATTTAAAACAAAATTAAATTCTCCTATGCACCCCAGTTTTTTCTTGACAGTTGAATCTTATTAGAATTAATCAGATATGATCTTACTACATGTATTTGTAAAATAATTATCAACGTGGTTGTTGATATTCAATAAATTTAAGATAACTCATTAGCACACTGAAAGGTTTATTTGATGGTCTGATAAGGTCACTGTATAGCTAGAGTGAAATGGATAATTGAAATGATAAAAATATTCTGGAATGATTGTTTCTTATTGAATTTTTAAGTCATTGAAATATTTTTAGTGATGACCATTGAGGTCAATGAAAAACTTGACGCATAAAAATTCCAAATACATAAATCCAAGTCATGGCTACAGCAAAGAAATAAGTTGGTGGTTTTAAATGTAAAGGATGGTTATTGCCATTTTTGTGTCAAGAAATTGAAATGAATTGTATTAGAATGTATTATGTCATGATAGATATCAATAGAGTTTTGTAATAATTAGGGAATTTTATCTAATTATATATGAATTTGTGCACAGTAAACTAATTAACAGGATTACCATAGGACTATTTAACACTGTGACCCTGAAAAACAATATGTTATTTATTTATAAGAAATCTTTTTTCAGATCTCCACATTCAGCAAGAGAATCCCTCATGGAAAATCCACCCAAGTTACCTGATGATGTCTTACAAAAACTGCTGTCTGAAGCACATTTCCCCTTGTATGGCCGCTTATCTACCTTAAGAGAGGAGGAAGAATCAAATGGTAAACATTTTTGTGTTAAGGTTTAGTTCTAGAAAATATGGTAAAGTGGTACTGGATTCATTTTGAGATTTTTGTTTTTTGGAAGGATTCGATATACCTTATTAGAAAAAGTTTGGAATTCCTTTTTGGGAAACCACTATCAAAGTTAATTCTGTGTAAAGATGATGTATAGATTTTATGACTAGAAAGTTTTATTTGTGGATTAGACTGCTTTGAATGAATACAACATATTAAGTAGCTTCATAGTGCTGAATTCAAAGCTACTTAATCTCTTGATAAATCAAGTAATATGGAGGGAGGTACCGAGACATCATCACTGTCTGGTTGTGATCTCTAGTATCAACAAATTTTCTCAATAAAATCAAGATTTAGAGAAGTTTTCACCGATCAAATCCTTTGATTTTAATGTTATATCTGTCAAGTTTTCTGAAAATTTGTCCCAATTCTGATAAAAAAAAATATATCAAATTTAGATAGGATAATTTTCAATGTTGAAAACTTTAACATATTTGGCAAGTTACTTTTTTAGGCCAGTTAAACTTAATCAGTAGATTTTCATCCAACCTCGTGAAAATATATGGGGCAGGTGGGTGGAATTTATTTTTTTATAATTTATTTTTCTGGTATAAAAAATGTGTGCCATAAAAGCAATAGCAGTACTATTCTGTAACAATATTGTTAAAATTTGAAGCAAACCAGCTTGTCTTTTCGGTTACGCCAGCAACAACTCTCACGAGAGTGAAAACCATTTTGTCAACTACTGGAAATGGCGATATGTATATAAACTGAAACGTATATCGGATGCGGACCCGAATTAAAATACTGGAATTCAGACACGCCGGATTTGTTTGAAAAATAAATAATTCTGGGGCGGGTCGATTTTTAGGAGCGGGTGGGGATGAAAATCTACCAATTAATTTTAATTGGCCTTATACTAGAGTTCGTTATTTGAGGGAAGTTGGTCCCATAAATTAAAGGATTTCAGTTCTGGTTATTTGATTCCTGTACCTACTGCCTATGAATATGGTTATTTTTCATTCAATTCTATTTTCCATATACATGTATAGAATACATTATGAACATTGCTGTGTGTTCTATTAGTTACACCTCTGATAGACTTCATTTTCAGATTGACTCAAACTTTTCTGTATGATATATAGTGTATGTAACATTTACTTCATTTTCATTCACTATATGAAAGGTCCTATCCAAAATTGAAATCCAAAATTTATTCATTCTTTCTTAAGAAATTGTACCAAGGAGTTACAAAATATGAAAAAAAAAAATGAAAAGGTATATGAACATTTTCCCCAAAAATATCAGTTTGCAGAAGAAAATTTGTTGATGGGGGTGACTGACCAGACACTAGCTTAGTTAGCTTTAGCACTTGTAAGCTTCTCAATGTCCATCTTTGAAAATATTTTGTGATGAATTTGGTAGATACAGATACAGAACAGTCCACAGAAGCCATTTCAGCAGAAACCTGGAAAATCATCTCTCAAGAACAGAGTAATGTGGGAGAAGATAGAGAAGGAATGAATGAGTGTCAAACACCTCAAAGAGCCATAGAAATGGCTCCTAATCTTAACAATATGAACAATGTTCAGGAGAGTGTGAACGTTTCTGGACGCAGCTCTGTCAGATCTAGTCTTCAATCTAGCTTCACGGAACGTGAAGCAAATAGTCGGAATCAGTTCTCTAGCCGCTTCTTTGAGGAGCAGGAAAATATTTACATGAACAAAGTATTAACAGATAGGGAATCACAGATACCAATACTGCCTGAAATAAATAGATCTGGAAGCTTGGTAGCTCAGGATCAGTGGAATAACCAAGTAGAAAGTGTTCGGACTTCAAGTGTGCAAAGTGGGAGGTCAACAGTGCTTACAGTGCGTAACAGTTTCTCAGACGTACAGCATAGTATAGAAGATGGTATGGAAATAATGTCTATCGATGGTGAACTAAGTAGTGCTGCCTCTACTCCAATTCCTAAGCCACCAAGCAGGCAGAGACAATCAGACACATCACCTACTAGTGTACGAAGAAACTCAGGGGCAAAGAATAGACAAATAACATCCGTCAACAGAACAAGTTCTTAAAAAGCTTCCATTTTCAATTCTGTGTTATAAATGCAGGTCAGACTGTGATATCAGTATTTCATTCCTTCCAGATTCAGAGATCAGTATCTTCAAAGATATGGGTGCAGTGGTTCGGGAATTTTTTACTTTGGTTTGGTTTTAAGTCTTCAATTTGTTTTGTTGATTGTTAAGGACATTAAGATGAGAATTTTTCTTAAGGAGCATGTAATTGGAGTTCTTAATTTGGTTTGCTACAAATAATGGAAAAGAATTTATGAGCAACTTCTTTTATAGTTTGATTAAACATGAAAAGTTTGAAACATTCCTGTGTAAATAATCTATCAGATTTGGTCTTAATCGAAAACCTGCAAGTTGAACTGAAACTGAACCATGAGATCCTGAATCTGTTTTTCTTTAACTGTTGCATCCCTTTTTTAAAGGGCAAACAAAACAACTACCACTCTCCCATTCATTGATGAAATTGAACATATGTAGTCAAAACATGTTACTGATGTTGAGTTTTTATAGTACATATTTAGTAACACAGGCCAAGCATGCTTGGTAGCCTCTGTTGATATAATAATTAAGTAATGAGGGCTGTTGAGCATGCTTAGCGTATATTTATTTAATTACAATGCTGCACTCATAAACTGTTGTTATAACCTCTCTCCAGTGAGGTGTATGCTGGTTTCATCCTGTCCCTCTTCCTGTCTGTTGGTCTACCATCCATACACAATGAATTTACAGATTTTATCTTCCTTTGCTTTTGATCTAGTACGAGATGATCCTTTTGACATTGATTTCGTAATGGCTTACGAAGCTCACTATAATTTTTAAGGATACATACATGTAGATGAAAGCTAATGTCATATTTCATTGAAATCAATTCCTCAGTCCTAACATAAAATGCATTTTGACTAATTTGAAGGCACTTTAAACATTGGATGGTTGTAGTTATGGAGGGTTCCTCTTGATTTTGGGGTTGATAGGTCAAAGTTTCAAAAAGGGATAATGTAATATGTTCTGTAGGGATTTTTGTACATTAAGGACTATTATAGTTTTCACAGACTTTCAAGAATTTTCTTTATGACGATATGAATATAACCTCCTGTAGTTTAACTTTGAAAAATACTGCATGCACTCATATTTATTTATGTTACTGTTCCAAATGCATATGGAAGTTTTATTTGATTACATAGAAGTTAAGGACTTTATTGGAACGTATCTGTATCATATGGTTTACCTGAGTTTTGATTAGTAATTTTGACAAGTGTAAATGGATCAGTTGCAGTCTTAGTCCTTGAATGCTGATAGTGGATTTTAGATATAATCTACTACACTTAAATGTGTCAAATAATGTGCACAACAGACCCCCTTTATTAATTTTATCAATGTAGATGAAACCAACACAAATATGTGAACGGACAAATTTTTTTGTCACATAAACATAATTTTGTTTCTACTAATATCAGAACAGTGAACTATCTGATTTATGAACTTTATTTATTTGGTCTAGAAAAGTGATTAAATAGGACCAAATTGAAATATATAAAGGTATTTCAGTTATTTATTAGAAAATAAATGTTTGAAATTATATTTCTGTTCATATTATTGGAACAATATATGTTGTATCTAAGGGTATCACGCAGGATCTTGTTACACATTTATTTTTATTCATAAATTTTAATTGGTCTGAAATATCTGACCCATCCTTGACTATAATTCAGACAGCTGATGGTGAGGTTTTGATCAGAATGCAAACTTGTACAAGAACATTAAATTTTCTTAGACTTCCAAAGGATAAGCATTTTACCACTTTTTATAACAATTTGGCACTTGTACAGTGAACTTGTGACCTGTATCTCAATAAGTGATCATTTACATACCTGTTTATATTCATAATTTTCCAAGGTCATCTCTGGAATGTCGAAAGACAGCCATTTTAAGTTTGACGCAGTGTATGCAACACGGTGCATGCAACATCATCACTTTTACAGTATTGATTCCCTTAAGTTCTAACAAGATCTGACTGCATGTGGATGCTACAGAGTTTATATATACATGTATTGGAAAGTTGTTGACCTGTATGGATAAATGAATAAGTTACTTTATTGGAATACAAGTCACAAGTTTCTTGTGCCAGTATTAAATTGTAAGAGGATAAGGAAAATTCCACATTTTCATACAGGTTTGCATTACAATGAAAAACCCTATCACCAGCCATCTAAATAATTGTTAGAGGTGGGATACTTGGTAATCTTTCAGACTAAGATTTATTATGTATCAAAAGACTTCGCTTTTATAGATGGTATGGTGTGTGTGGCAGTATTTGTATGATTAAATGTTGACTGCTTAATGTATTTATCACATAAAAACAAAGTAAATGCATTAAATTATTTCAAAATGAAATTTACTTCTTTTGATTTTTGAAAGTTTTTCTCTCTTTCATTATCTTCACATAATTATTAGAAGCGGCAATAAACAAGTTTTTAGTTTTTCTCTTGTCCTATACATCATATGAAGATCTCTTCTCCTTTAAACAGCTCAATGGTCCTTGAGTTTAGGATCTGCTTACTGGGAGACAATACCCTATGTTCCCTTTTACTGGGTGTAGTAGGTAAAGAGTTCTTAAGAGACACATTCAATTTGTCATTTATGAGATGCTGACTGAATGAGAAAGGTGAACTGGGCACTACTTGCTGATCTACATGTACATTCAAATCTGTAATAAAACCAATGTATTAATACAAATACCAGGAATACCATATTCAAGTAAGAAAGATAACTCTTAATACTTCTTAAACTTAAGTAAGAAAGATAACTCTACAACTGACAACCTTTAAGCTGTGATTTTGGTCTTGAACTGGATCCATTTCTTCGAACAGCAGGTTCATATGGTGAAAGTTGGGGATAGGGTGATGGATGGATAAAATTGCTTTGGAATCCCCTTGAAATTTCTGGAATGGCTGGTACTGGAGTGCTAGGAACAAGATCTGCCCTTGACTCTAGATTTATGAAAGGTGAAAGATACAATCTCTCCAATGTCATGATCATACAAACATATACATATGTATACAATTATATTTACTGTTTTTCTTTTTCAGAAATATAAATATTTCCAGTGAATTTTACTTTTTAGTTATACCTTTAGTCCCAGTTATTGAAATAGAAGGGTAACTGAAACATGATTTCATTCTGTTATATGATAACAACCTTGAGATACTAGAGAATCTTCTATGCCTGTGTCAGGAACCACTGCAGTCTGTAAATCTTCAATCTGGAAATGATTGGATATCCATGGTTGTAACTGGGGTGTGCTAGGAACATTTTGTATCGGAGAGTAAATTTGGGAGTTAATTCCTATGTTGTTGAATAACATGATCTGAAAAGAAACATTATGAGAGTCAAAGAAAGCTGTTCACATGGTAAAAATTAGGGGAAAATATCATAATTACTTGATATGTCGTTGCATTTAGATACAAGTACAAATAGATTTGGTTTATTGGCGTTTAACGTCGCTTTGAACAATTTTTCAGTTTAATCCCGACATGGAAGCAAGAGGTAACCAACTTCTTAAATACAGAGGTGCTATCTGGGAATCAAAGCTGGATTGTCGTCACCACAAGCCAAGCACTTAACCACTACCCCAAGCCTGCTCCTTAGTACAAATAAAATATTACATTCTAACAAATATTTTTGAATTAAATCAGCCATGGATTTTTTCATTCAGTCATTAATACTTGCTTTTTTACAGAGTAAATGATACAGAAATTTAAAAAGATTTCCATAAAATAAGAATTGGATTTGTTTAATATCACATTTCAATTCACCTATATGGTAATTACCAACGTTTGGTGATCTGCATCCAGATCATTTAACCTATGTGGTGTCTATTGGTGGTCAGTGTTAGGTGATAAAGGATACCTGAGTACCAGAACGTTAACACTGGCTTACAGTTATTACATGGGTACACTGGTGCACTTTCCCAAAAGCCCTCACTAGGATCGATCCCTAAACTAAGATGACAGACTGTGAGAACTCCTATGCTAAGCACTTAGTCCTTAATTTCAGTTACATTAAAAGTAATAAATTTGCTTTGAACATTTACGAGGTTGAAATAAGCACGATGCAACTACAATATACGTTCTAAAATATGTGTAATACATACATATGTACGTTTTTGCAAGCCTACATATTTCATATACACGCATGTGAATTTTATAAACACATAATATGGCGTTCGGGTTTAGATTAAATTTGATGGGACCAAGCTAGATTATTAGCACGAATATATAACATGGCAGAGGCACGGCACAGTCTTGAATTGAATGTACACTTTAGTAATGGGAAAGCCGTGATGCATGGAATCACGGACATCAGGCTGGAAAACTAGCATATATCACCGCTAGCCCTGTCCGAAAACGCGTTAACAGACGGTTTAATAAATGATCTTTAGTTTACAAGTCTTCAAAACTTACATATCCTCTAAATTTGGCATGTATGCTTCCTCGATGTCGTTTTCTGTTTTGATTTACTTTGAAAGATAAAAAGGGGTATAATAAAGATGTCTTTTGTCATCGCCTTACAGCATTGTATTTAATCTATCATAGAAATGTGCCAATAGAGTATTGTTGTCATAGATCTAGATGGCATATGATCTTGAACTTGTATTTCCCATGTCTGTGTTCCCTCAATTTTTTGAAAAGGAAATGCCCCTTTAATGTAATATTCACTTTAGCGTCTCTGGAATATTCACGTTTTATATGTAAGAAATGTAACCTTCGACATCGTATCAATATATGATATAAAAGTCGTGTCAGTATAAAATCTAAAACAAAACGATATGAAATAGGGCAAAATCTCAACAAAATAACCTCATTTTCATAACCATCATCATTTTACGTAAAAGTTCACACGACATTTAGATGACATTAGAAAGGGAAGTCAAGGTCACCAGACGACACTGTACTGACATTATCAATATTATTGATATTGATTATTCTATGTACCAAACATGGAGCTCATGTACTGATTAATTCAAACACTGAATCCTAACATGCATATTCTATTTTGAATCCTTTTAATCTTGATAAGAATGACGAGACCATAAAATTTCTACCGCGAATGTCGTCACAATGTTTCACTGGTTAAAATTTCAAACATAGATTTCTTTTTCCTTTCTGAAAGTTCATTCGTAAAAGAAAAAAGGCTAAATAGATCTATATCTGCCTAGATTGACTTAATCTGATATCAATATATATAAATTCATTCCTGACCATGTTAGGACACAAAAATGGCTGAGTAGTTTGGCAAATACAGATGTGGGCCCCCTTTTCGGAAATCCTGGATCCGCCACTGTGGATAATCTTTTAAGTTGCAACTTATGCTGAAACATAGCCCAAGCCGGGTGGCAGGCCCGATGCATAAGTATGTTTATGCACTCTTTCATCCCCGTTTAAAAGTATGTGTGGTGGAGTACGCATCCCCCTTTCTCCTGTGCCCTTGAATGTTATCTGAAATTTCTAGAACTCCGCGGAGACTAGAAATGGAAGGGACCTAGGCGGAGAGCCACGCCCCCTGCATGTCCACCTCCTCCTCTAGATCTACAGTACAGACTTTTTAATCAATGAACATTTAATCAAATTGTTCTGTATAAAAACTGCTACCGCATATAAATCTACCTTTTGACTTTTGTGCGATGTCCGTCTCAATTATATGAAAACGATACAATCAAAATCAAGAACACAAACAACACTGCATACAAAAACCCCAATGGAAGAAATAAAATGGCAACCTCCTCGAAAGATAGACTTGATGTATAATGTAAGAAAAGGGCTATTGTCAATATGAAGACAGTTGATTTGAAAGTCATTTTCTAATGAAACGGAGTTTCAGTACTGAAAACTGGCGGCAAAGAACTTTTGACACTTCACCTCCATCCTCATCGTCGTCTGTGATATCGTACAGCCAATCAAAACAGAATACCTTCATCCCAACCAATCAAAAGCGTCAATACTTTTATGCGCCGAACGTCAAAACAAACGCATGATGGACGTGGTGGAAGAACGAGGTGAGAATATTTAGGGTTGCTTTCTGACTTCTGAACAGTATAGAACGGTTTCTTGGTATTCTACCTTTTGAAAACTGTCATTATCTACTAGCAGAGGACAAATCACCGAAAAGTGTGACTTTCTTTTTTTATGAACACTTCTGTACTGTATCACAGACGCAGTCAAGAATTCTACTGAAACAGAGTGAAAATTCGAAATATATGTACTGAAATAGGAACATTGTCTCTCTCTGCAGTGCAGTACAATACAATCAAATATACAGTACAATACAGTATAGCAAAATAGTCACACTTCATTGATTTTAGCACGCAATCATATACTCATAACTTGCTATAGAAATAAAAGATTCAATAACACATTGATTGAACATTAATTTCTATTGAAACGGTCGGCTCATACCTTATGAGCCGACCTTTTCAATAGAAATTAATTGAACATATTTTGGTGAAACACTCAACAGTAACTTCACAGGGAGAAAGAAAGCTGAGTTGCTATGTAGGTGTGAAAAAGAATGCCTACATTGCAACTCAAGCTTTCTTTATGCCTACAACTGAGTTACATAGATTCTGAAAATGAATCGAAGCATTAGGCCTATGTACCATGAATTTTGAAATATATGGATTTCAATCACATTATCAGTTAAACTTAACTTCAGCTATGAGACATCAGAGAAAACACAGTTTGTATTAGCCAAAGAAGTCCTGCTGGCACATTATTTGACCTAGCAAACACTTAGTTTTGACATTAATTTCTATCAAAATACAAAGTAATTTTTTTTTGTATTTTTTTTTATCTGTTGTTGTGAGTTTTGAAATAATTCAATCTTGCATCATATACATGCAGTTCATACCTATCTTGTATGGTATACAATTCTTTTTTTTTTTAATCAGTGTATGGTTTGGAACTTTGTTACAGGTGTTAGCCAAACATGAAACTTTATACCAAGTACTTGGTCTGAGTGACTCTTTTTGTTAATTAATTTCCAGAGGTCTTTAATGATAATAGATATTTATATTGTACATGTACATTTTTATGAACTCGTGTTACCATTAGTATTAAGGTATAGTAAGCTTTAGTATTAATTAACTTAACATTGTTTGAATTACTACATTATAGTTAATGATATACATGTAGTATTGAATGTTTTGAAATAGGAAAACAGAACTAGAATAAAATAGTGCCACAGTTATGAAAACATACTCGAGAAGAAAGACTACAAAAGCTAAAAACAAGCAAGTTGAAGCAGAAAAGAAAGTATCAGATGAGCATGCAGAGATTGTTTTTAAAGATGATAATATCTTGTCTCCATTTTCTCCTGAACAAGGTGAAGAACAAAAATATTTTATGTTGTATTAATCAAGTGTACTTGGATTAATTTTTGATACGGTCACACCTGTATTAGACTGCCTTTGAACAATAAAAGTGACCACTGAAGACAGGATAATACAGGTTGATTTTGTATGGAGTGATCTACATCTTGTTGTTGGTATATGATTGAAATACTTCTTTTTACATGAGCATTCTGAAATATGCATCAAACCGTGTTTAAAATGGAATGTATTATGGTGTGGTATGATACACTTGTCTGCAAGGCTCGCACAATCCTCACATTTGTCACATTTTTGTAACATTACCATCTAAACTGTGACAGAAGTTTTCAAACTGTGACACATAAAAAGCACCTATTTTATGAAATGGCCATGGATTTTCTCTGTTCGTATCAAGTTTGAAAAAAATGTGTAAAACTTTGTGACATAGTCTTTGAGTACACTAGACTGAGTCTGCACCTTGTAGGCAAGATATAAACACCATTGTTGGGCCAGGAACATCAATGTTGATTAATATGTTTCTAATGGACAGAGGCTGACACTTATGATGTTTCAAGGTAATAGGTCAAAGTCACAGTTAAATATTGTGGTGAAACCCTGTAGACAACATACAAATTGTATCATTATACAAGCTATAAACACTAATGTTGGGCTAGGAACATCAATGATGGCAAATATGAACCTCATGGAGAGAGGCTGACATCTATAATGTTTCAAGGTAATAGATCAAAGTCACAGTTAAATATTGTGAAACCCTGTAGACAACATACAAATTGTATCATTGGGACTAGGTCATATAGTCAAGAACAAGGTCACAGTTAACCATTTTATGGCAGCTTTGTAAGCAAGATGTCGTTGGTACTAAAATCATCAAAGTTTGTGCGTATGTATGATTAAATGCTTGTTGTACAGTATCAATAATTTATGCTGTAACAATCCATTTTCTAAAATTACCTGTCTGTACCCTTCTTAAATGTATACCAGTACCCTTTATAATTATTCGAAATGTGTATGGATACTGTTTAAGCTTAGATTCCTTATTCTTTAAGCACAAAGTAAACATTTTTTTGTGACTGAAAGTATGGACATTCCTTTATTTAACATAGCTCCATAAAGATCAAGTATGAAAAACAATTAAAATGTACTTTGAAATTGGATCAAACATTGACATGTATGAATTCATTTCTTTGGGTTTAGAAACATTAATTGCTAAAGTATCATAACCATGATAATGATAAGAATATTGTATCATTTAGGGATACTGGTAACATCTCATACCTTATTATTTTTAATTATTAATAGTATCCATCCTGTCATATATGTTCCTATGGAAAGAGATACAAAACAACAAGGTAATTTCAAATGATCTTGTTGTACTTACTTGTTCATTCAGTAAATTTCAAACCCAGTTCACACTAGGTAAAAAGTTCCTACTAGGTAGCAGTGTGTCACGACCTTGTCCTTCACTTAGTGTAATGCATCCAAGTTGAAGGTCGATGTTGACTTGGGATGAGTTTTCTTCTCTGACACATAAATATCATGTTTCATTAGAATAAATTCATTTTTGCCAGTTTGGATAGAAATGATTTTTATTGTATATGCTTTGAGATATCGAATTAAATTTAGTTTGTATTCTTTGTGAAAGAATAAAGATCTGTTCCAATTTTCATTGTCTGTGGTCTAATTCTGCAAGTCAGTTACTGAATGTTTCTACCTTGAAAGTAAGCAATGGGTTTATCTGAAACTTTATCATGAAATGCTAAAGATTATGATGGTCTTTGTATAGCAACATGAAGATATGTATACAGCCACCTACCTCTACAACTTCAATGGCTCTGATGGATGCAGATTATAGGACCTATGTAGCATCACATGCTGCATTTTATTCCTTATTTCTCATTGTAGATATTGTTAATAGCAATGTACTACAAATAAGGCAGAAAGCTGCATCAAAGAAAATCAACATGACAGAAAAAGTTCTTACAAAATTTACAAGGTAAAAACTTTTCTTTATTCTACATGCTACTAAAACTATTGCAAATATTTTAAATATTATGTTGTAATCAAGCATAAAGTTCTTCAATAAAAGTGAAATTTCAAATACTGAAATAGAGTTTCTTCTTAAATGAAAAAGTCATATCTATAAATGATTGGTACAGGGCCTTTATGTTCTTTTCATCTACTGTTTCTTACTTTGTATCCCTCTGAACTTAAAAGAATAAAGTTACCTCTAAAATTTCCTGCTTGAAGACTTTCTATAAAGCATCTGTACAATTACAGGAGAGAGAAGAAAGACTCGCCCATTACCAGAAGTAACATACCCAGGGTCTTTAAAAACAAGGTATATGTTGTAAAAGTTTTTTTTATTGAATCTGTATGTTCACTTTGCATGTATTTTGGTACAGTAGGTATGTTATGGTACCTTAATGTGTATGTAGTGGTACAGATGTCATATCATGCATATGTTATAGTACAGTAGATCATACTAGATTTGTTATGATACCTTGATGTGTATGTTGTGGTACAGATGATATATCATATCATGCATATGTTACAGTACTGTAGATGTGTTATGGTACCTTAATGTGTATGTTGTGGTACAGATGATATGTCATATCGTGCATATGTTATAGTACTGTAGATGTGTTTTGGTACCTTAATGTGTATGTTGTGGTACAGATGATATGTCATATCATGCATATGTTACAGTACTGTGGATATGTTATGGTACCTTAATGTGTATGTTGTTGTACAGATGATATGTCATATTATGCATATGTTATAGTACTGTAGATATGTTATGGTACTTGTGTTTTGCTGCTGAAGATGTGCTATGGTACCTTAATTGTGTTGTGGTACAGATAGACATCTTATGGAACCATGCATGTTATGGTACTATAGATGTGGTATGGTATGTGTGTTGTGGTACAGATAGATGGATTAGCTAATGGTATCATTGCACATGTTATGGTACTCTTGATGTGTTATGGTATCATGCATGTGTTGTAATATAGATAGATGTGTTATGGTACCATGCAAATCTTATGGTACTATAGATGTGTTATGGTATCTGTATTGCGATACAGATAGAGGTGTTATGGTACCATTTTTATGTCCCTGCCAGGTATGGTAGGGGACATCAAGTGCTTGCTTTGTCCGTCCTTCTGTTCTTCCGTCACACATTGGTTTCCGGATGATAACTCAGGCACTTTTCAACTTAATTAAATCAAATTTGGGTATATGCTTACTTATCAAAAGAAGAGCCTTATTGATGTTGGGGTTAAAAGGTCAAAGGTCAAGGTCACAACTGATGAAAATATACTGTAATTAATGGTTTCCAGAAGACCACTCACGTACTTTTTAACATATTCCAACCCAATTTGGATATGTACTTACATGTAATTATCAAGAGAGGAAGAAGCCTATTGATTTTGGGGTCAAAAGATGGAAGTTCAAGGTCACAGCTAATGAAAATAGACTTTATTATTGGTTTCAAAATGATAACTCCAGTACCTTTCAGCATACTCAAAACAAATTTGGATATATGCTTACTTGTCAAGAGAGGAATTACCCTGTTGATTTTGGGATCATAAAGTCAAAGGTCAAGGTCACAGCTGATAGAAAAGGCTGAAATTATTGGTTTCCAGATGATTCTCATATATTATCATAATTTATTAAATGCTCATCAGAATTTGATCATATTTCACATATTTTACAGCCAAAGTCTTTTAATCAGAGGTAATTTAAAATCTTATTAAAAGGGAAGAATGCCTACAGATTTGAGGATCAATATGTTAAAAGGCAATACTACACTACTGATAATATTTGTAGGAGTTATGGCCCATGAAACTTATAATTTAGGATAGCTTGTTGCTGCAATGAATTAAGCCCACGCAGGAGCATATGTTTTACAAAAATGCTCTAGTTTGAAGTATTGTAGATGTGTTATGGTATAATGGCACCATGGAACTAGTATAGATCCATTGATTAAATGTTTAGCTTGTGACCCATAGGTCCTCTGTTTTCGTTCTTTTGGTGTCTCATTGCTGAAGTCCTGTCTTGTGAATCAGGCAGTAAAAGTCAATGTCATGTGTCATGGTAGATGTGACAGGTAAAAGCTCCCTCCTTCGTTGGTACCCTAAGGTCTAAATTTCAGTGCATTGCATCAGGCAGATGACGTCACTTTATCTGTGCATTTGTTTTGTTGTGAAGTCAAACAAGAATTAAACAAACAGATGGTACCTTGCATGTGTTAGGGTCCTGAGATGTGTTATGTTGCCACATGTTGTGGTACTGTACATGTGTAACATTTCATTGTGAACACCATGTAAACAATTATGATAAAGCTGTAAGCCTCAGGATTATTATTATATTAAATGTGGCTAGTACACATAATTCTCATAAAGTCAGAACTTTAATAGATATCAGGACAATAAGCCCCAGAATCATTGTACACATGGTACATGTATCAATAATCTATTGATACCTATCATTCTATTTTATTCTAAGGTCAAGGATATTGGAGCAATTAGGTACACAGTAGAATGTGTTGGGAAAATACACATGGTTATTGTTTATGAAGGGCAGAGATTAAAGTGGCAAGATTAGTTTCCAGGAAATAAGTGAAAATAAGATACACTTGATTTTAATGTATACATTCAATTTCAGAACTGAAACTCAGTGTCTTAACCAAAATATTGTATTCAACAAACATTGTTTAGTCTTCTTAAATTTGTTGACGCTTGGTTTACAACAGATTCCTGAATCAAGAAGAAAGAATGAAAATACAAATTTTGGCAAAGATGCAGTTTCTAGAAAAGAGCAGAAAAACTCTGTGGCAAATCCTAGAACAGAACCCAACTATCAAGTTCCTGAGAAATCTTCAGCACCATTTGAATGGGAGGATGATAGTATAGAGCTTTTCAGGAGGGAGGAAAACATGACATGTGAACAAATGATTATACCCTTAAAATTCTGTTGTATGAGTTGTATGATCAGTCTCTCATTTACCACAACATTTTTACATTCACTAGTCTCAGTGACTACTGTCTGCTAAGCCTGCAGGCAATACTTAAGGATCTCACACTTAAGCTAGTGTAGCTTAGTAGATGAGGTGCTTGGCTTGTGAATGGGAGGTCCAGGGTTTGACTCCCATCAAGGGTGCACTGGTGTTCTGTCTTTTTCGATAACACAGTAAAAACCGAAGTCCCATGTCACGTTAGGTGTGGTACGTAAAAGATTCCCCACTGCTATTGGTAGGTCCATTGAACAGGTATAAATTTCTGTGTGATGCATCAGGCATATACTGTCACCATATACGTGAAATAATCATGGAGAGACGTAAAACAATAGTCCATCAATCTATCTCACTTTAGACTGAGCAGATGCATGGCACATTTATTTGTTAGAGCATTACTTTCTAGTTTGGTTTTGTAAGTCAGTAAAGCAATATATATTACGTGAAAGCATAACACTTGATTTGCAGAGTCTTGGCCATGTTTTGTATGGTAAACAATTTTCTTATCCCCTGCAAGTTTCACCAAGTCTATCATATGACCATGGTAATTCATGATAGATATAGATACCCATATGTTTCCAGAAATGGAGTTAATTCCAAGAACAGCTTTAGGAATGATACATGAAAATCTCTGCTTAACCTTTCTTGGAATACACTCCATTTTGGGGTTGATATAGATGTTCTTGTGTACATGTATGAATATGGTCAGATAATTGGTATAAAGAGGTGTCAGGCATTGCTTATTGGGTAAACTAATTTGTGTTATGCATATGTGCAAAAACAGTATAAAACTCAAAGAGAAACTTAAAATAATGGGTTCTTATTCCATAAGTTTTCTAAAATTGACCAGTATCATTGCTTTTATGATTTGAACACAGTTATGGCATTTGTATCTAATATTAAATCTAGAGTTCTGTTACATATGTAGAGCAAGGGTAATTAACTCTAGTATTATATTCTAGGGCAACAAAAGATCAATTTCTTGCTACCTAGGATGCTCGGAAACATGCAGAAAGATTCAAATAATCAACATTTCAGTGGTTTGTATTTTATATTATCCAGTAGTTAAAGTTGAAAAAAAAACCATACTGCAATTCAGCATGGGGAATGTGATAACATATATTCATTACTGTACGTTTTGAGAAGAAATATTTAGAATGCAGCTTTTAAAATGACTGAGTAGGCTAAGGTATCGTACTGGAATTCACTATAGGGTACATGTATCACCTTTGACAAGAGGATTTAGTGGCATAGTAGGATAAGGTATTGCTTTGGAATACACATTTGGATATCACCTCTGACAAGAGGATTTAGTGGGATAGTAGGATAAGTATTGTACTGGAATTCACTTTAAGATTAATTATGATAAGGGGATTGAGTGGCATAGTAGGATAAGAATTGTACAGGAATTCACTATAAGATATCATCTGTGACAAGAGGATTGAGTGGCATAGTAGGATAAGAATTGTACTGGAATTCACTATAAGATATCATCTGTGACAAGAGGATTGAGTGGCATAGTAGGATAAGTATTGTACAGGAATTCACTATAAGATATCATCTGTGACAAGAGGATTGAGTGGCATAGTAGGATAAGTATTGTACTGGAATTCACTATACATGTAAGATATCATCTATGGCAAGAGGATTTAGACTAAGGTGTTGTATTGGAACCCACTGTGGCATATCGCCTCTGACAAGAGGATTTAATGGTATAATAGAATTAAGTGTGCAGATACAAAGAACAGGAGGATTTAGTGGCATAGTAGAATAAGGTGCCCAGAAGCAACAAACAAAGAGATTTACTGGCTTAGTAGGATATAAGGTGTGCAGATGCAATGAAGAAAAGGAGTTACTGACGGAGTGGGTAACGGTGCTGTACTGGAACTTGCTATAGTATATCATCTTTAATCTGAGGATTAAGTGGCATAGTAGACCAAGTTACGTGCAGAAACCAGAGGTTTAAGTGATATAGTATACCAGGGTGTTGTACTAAAATTTGCTATAGTGTTTCACTTCGAGTAGAGGATTTAGTTGCATTAGCCAAGGTATGTGCAGAAAAAAAGAGGATTTAGTGATAAAGTATGCCAAAGGTGCTGCACTTTGAACTTTAGTATATCACCTTTAATGGTGTAGTAGGCTAAAGTTTTGTGCTGAACTGTAACATTGTCTCAAAATCATCTGATATTAAGAGGAATTGTTGGCGTTGTTGACTAAGGTATTGTACGGAAAATCCTCAGTATTTAAGATTAAGTGGCATAATTGGCTCAAGGTTTGTTGGAATTCATTGTAACCATGCATTTCTGACCAGCCAGTGCTTAATACTTGGTCTGAACTGTAGGAAGATCTAGTGTCTAGGTCAGTTTACATGTTCTCTCTGGTTTCTTTCACCTCCAAACTACCGTTCATTTTGATGGTTAATCAGAAGTCTGGCATTGAAATGTGAAATATTTTGGCTTGTAAAGTAATATGCAATTTTGACTGGATTGCAAAGGAATTTTGATCTATAGATTGTCCATGTGTCTTCACCTGTCTGTCTGTCAACATTTTGGTTAAAGTTTCTGGTTGAAGCAAAATCTCAGCAACTAAGAGGAGTGTTAACATAGTACTTCACACATACGTTCCTTATGACCAGTGCCTTCAAATTATGCCACAACTTTTTGACCTTGTGAACTTTGCCTTGGAATTTGACCTACCTTTAACAAATTTTAGATTTGGCTATATCTTTTGAATCAATAGGGTAGGGCTTTGATACTTCACACATAGGTTCTTTATAATGAATGCTTTCAATTGATACCATAACATTTGAACTTGTGACCTTGACCTTGTTTCAAATTTCCTTTGCAATTCGACCATACCATCTGTAGCTGTTTCTTGTTCAGTAAATCCTGTAACAATGATTACTCCTCATAAGATTGCATCATTCAAGTTGTTTTGATGTTTATTTCTAGAGAACAGCAGTAGTGATGACATCATTATGACAATAGAAGAGAATTCCAGTTTTGACGACAACACAGGGGAAGATAACTACACTTATGTCTGGACATCTGCTACACCAACAAATACAGGTAGAAATTTGTGTATCAACATGGCAACACTATATAGTCTATTCTAATCTACTAGATCATATCCACTGCACCAAAAAGATATCTTGATGGAATTATTGATTGAACAGAAATTTTCTTAAATGATTTACAAAAACCTGATATTTCAACAATACAAGCTGTTTGTCTGCTTTATATTTAGTGTTAACTAGAGGTTAAAAACACAAATTTGGATGTATATACATTTTGACTGTTGAAATGATAGGTTTCATGCAACTGACTAAATTTATTGAAACTGCATTTTTGGTGTATAAATTTATCAAAGTATTGTCCATGTTACAGTAAATTTATACATAGCATATGGGATGATAAAAAGATGCTGTGAACATTGTTGTCTCTTAATGTAATCCAAAGTAGTATGTCATGGATCTTCACAAAATTAAAATTGGAAATAAAAGGATCCATTAGAGATTGTATGAAAACTTACTGATATTGGTGTAGGTAGTTCATAGAGGAAAGTCGTCGTAACCTAGAATATCCTGAATCAAAATCATTTCAGAATCTTATTACAAGTGATGTATATTTATCGTCTTTCAAATTTTCACAACAACTATGAATTTCTTGAGTAAGCTTTGAAATCTTGCGAAACATGTTGATGGTCATTTTGTGGTAGCCTTAATTATTTTATATCCAAATGTTGCCTCAGGTTATTTTTTTAGGTCTTTGTCTCAATGCGAATGTTTAATATAATCATGGACTCGTTTTTGTCCATGTATGGTATCAACATTTCTATATTTCAAGGCAAAATCACCATTTGTATCTCTCATACCTTACTGAATATTTCAGAAAAGCTTAAAGATATCTCGCACAAAAATCATGTTTTAGTTAAAGCAAATAATGCTCAGACCTAAAAGCATTACTTCTAATTGACATCTTGCATACCAATTTAGCAATGATTACATTTCTCTTATTGAACAGTATTACAAGTATAGGTGAAGGCAGGAAATAAGAAAATGAATGATCACTAAATTGACTTATTGCTGCATTCATGTATTTATACCACATTTATGTTGTTTCATTGTGAGTCAGTTATCATATCTTTTCTCTATATAATTTATAGGTACTACTTTGAAATCTAAGCAGTCAAGCAAGGTTAGTTGTGCAACATTTCCAAGTAAATGTTCTGAAGAAACCAAAGCAAGAACTAAGGCCGCTCTAAGAGGAAATTATGTCACAGAGACTGATCAGAATGGACAACACAACACTGATTCACAGACTCATGTACAAGACAATGCTTCAGGGACTCATGTGACACCAGTTATGGATATCAATCAAGGTACATGGTGTAGAGTTTGATTTTTGTAGAATTACATTATCAACTCAATATTTTTCCACTTGTACATTGACAACATGAGTAAGCATGATTTTTGAAAATGTAATATGTTGAATACAGTCAAAGCCTTTTATAGAGTTTGCTTTTAATTTTTTTTGGATGATTTTTTCAGTGTTTGACACTATAAGATATGATATCCACTAATTAAAAATAACTACCGTATATACTCGCTTATAAGGCCGACTCGCTTATAAGACGACCCCCCCACTTTCAGAGGAAAAATCTAGTACTTAACCTATATCTCGCTTATAAGACGAGGTAAAAAATTGCTCTCGGGCATGATGTACATGTACGTATTGACCTTTTTGGAGCAGTGCCAACTATCTAAATCTCGTTCACTATTCAATGTAAGGTTTGACCATGCACAAGTTCTTTCGTTTTTACCGTGTAACAGTAATAAATAACAAGATCTTTATTTGTTTTACATGAATTTATTACATATTTTATTTTAGCGAAGGACATATTAACAAGATATACATGTATGTAAGCAATTTAGCAACTATTGATTCATATAACACCGCTAGGTAATTTTTCCTTAGGCATGGTTTTACGTTTAAACACACACATAGGTTTCAGTTTTGTTCCATCGGCCAAACAAGAAAGCACCACAGTAAAATGTGCTTTCTCCGCACCACATGTTTTTACTGACACAGTTTTTTCTCCTTTAATGTGCACGGTAGTATTCCCAGGTAAATCAAATGTCATGGGTGTTTCGTCCATGTTGCCGATGGCATTTAACGGGTAATCATAATCCTTGCGCAGCGAAATTATAAACTTCTGAAAGTTATCAACTTTTGATTCTACATCAGCCGGCAGTTTTTGGGCAATATGTGTTCTTTGTCTCAATACTAAATCATGACGCCTCATGAAACGTGTACACCAACCAGCGGATGCTAAAAATCCAGAATTCACAATATTATACTTCGAATCTTTCGCCATTTGCAATGCACGTAAACGAATAGCTGTCCTGGTAACGATAAGTCCTTTGGATCTACACTCTATTATCCAGGCGTTTAAATCACTTTCTAATGACTCGTATGGAACAGTATGAGAATGTCTCATCTTTTTTAGAGATTTGCGACTAGTAGAAAGTTCACTTTTCTTCTTGCGCCATTGACGAACCATTTTTTCTGTTACACCAAATTCACGTTCGGCTGCACAGTTATTATGCTTTTCAGCGAACTCAACAACTTTTAGTTTAAATCCTGCATCATAACAGTTCCGTTTACGTTTACCAGAGGCACTCATGTTGTAATCGAATGTCATTGACTGATAACCAGAGTTATGTACCTCAACATTTTATATAAAAATCATGACATTGAGCACCAAATTAAAATAATTAAATGTGTATGATGTGCCGATAGCTTGTGTTCTCTTCATTATCTTATTATTGATATCTATTTAAATTCAAATCATTTAAGACTCCCTGGCTTACGTACTCCTCATTATAGGTTACCGTAATTGCCGTATGCTTGGCATAATTATTACTAAATAAACAACCATGCAATTCATTACCAATTATTGATTTCTTTCTCGTCATCTTCGGCGAATTAATGCCCGGTAGTTACCTGTCAACAACCCCTTATCAAGATCAATTGATCTCGGGAACTTCAAACCTATAATTAGATTACCGATGTCCGCGTTTACCACAGTAAAGTGTGAAAAATACGGCAATTGTCACGTGTTTCCTGATCTACTGCAATGGATTTTACTATGTATCTCGGCTATAAGACGACCCCCTAACTTTTGGAAAGAATTTTAACTCCCAAAAACTCGTCTTATAAGCGAGTATATACGGTATAGTTTTATATCAATGTTACATGCCTCAATAATTGATTACACATAATATTCATGTGTACTAGACATTTAAGTAAATGAAATATTTGTTATAGGAAGAAATAACTCATGTGCTATTGAAAATGGCAAGTGGGAGTTTTGTCTTGGTACAGAAAGTATTTACAGTTTATTACAGCAATACTTTAGTGAATTAGTATGTTGATGATGTCATACATTGTTCAAAAAATCTTAAATACATTGGTAGTTCATCGTATGATTTGAATCTCTTTACTCTTGGGTAAGTATTTAGCTTAATCAACTATTAAGTTAACATTTTTCAAGATAAATCATAAGCCGGCGTGGCCTAGTGGTATCGTGCTGGACTCCTGATCGGGAGGCTGGGGTTCGATTCCCGCTCTGGTCATGCCGGTGTCCTGTCTTTTGGATGAGACAGTAAAAACCAAGGCCCCTTGTCGTGGTATGCATGGCACGTTAAAGATCCCTCACTGCTTCGGGTTGGTCAGTTGCAAAGGTCAAAGTTTGTATGCCCCACAACAGGCAGGTGCCGTCACTATATACATGAAATATTCGTGGTGTGACGTGAAGCAAAAATCAATCAATCAAGATACATTGTAAATTATAAGGTACCAAACATTATTTAGACTGCAAGCTCTTTGGTGTATACTTTTTTACACATTGAAGAAAATTTATATACAGCTTTTAGAGAGAAAAAAAGGCCATGAAAAATTTCCTTAATTACATGATAATTATATACAGTTTTCTAACAACTGAACTTAGTGCAAGTAATGAGTGCTTAATAAATCATGTCATTTTCATTGTATAACTGTCTTGTATTGGATAGAGAGGGAAATGAAGACAGCTATTGTGTCCAACACCCAAGTAAAACCATCCTTGTAAGTATAGATTTATAGATTTAAAGCATATAATTAATGAGTTGTCACAAAAGTAAATGATCTTGACATTAATACAGAATCCTTTACCTGAATTCTTCCAATATTACAAAAAAAGGGGGGAAACATGAATGTAATGAATATAAGCATAAAATCATTCTGACTTTTGCAGAAATAATGCAGATAAAATACATAGGCTTCCTGTGAACTCTACTCCTTTGAGATCCTTTGCTTGTGAAATGGAAGAAGCTGTTACACAAGACTTGTCAAGTATACCTCAAGGTCAGTGTTGTCAGTACATCACATGGTCAGTATACCTCAAGGTCAGTGTTATCAGTACATCATGTGGTCAGTGCACCTCAAGGTCAGTGTTGTCAATATATCATGTGGTTAGTATTTTCAGTGTACCTCTAAATGATTAGTATTCCCGGTACCTCTTCGGTAGACATGTTTTTGAGTGTGCTTAGTACACATTAGAGTCTGTGTGGTCAGTATACCTCAAGGTCAGTGGTGTCAGTACATTACATTGTCAGTATACCTCAAGTTCTAAATGGTCAGTATTCCTGGTCCCTCTTTAGTGTACCTGTTTGTAAGTGTAGACAGTACACATCAGAGTCTATGTGGTCAGTATACCTCAAGGTCAGTAGTGTCAGTACATCATACTGTCAGTATACCTCAAGTTCCAGATGGTCAGTATTCCTGGTCCGTCTTTAGTATACCTGTTTGTAATTGTAGACTGTAGACATCAAAGTCTATGTGGTCAGTATACCTCAAGATCAGTAGTGTCAGTACATCATATTGTCAGCATACCTCAAGTTCCAGATGGTCAGTATTCCTGGTCCGTCTTTAGTATACCTGTTTGTAATTGTAGACTGTACACATCAAAGTCTATATGGTCAGTATACCTCAAGGTCAGTAGTGTCAGTACATCATATTGTCAGTATACCTCAAGTTCCAGATGGACAGTAATCCTGGTCCCTCTTTAGTATATCTGTTTGTAAGTGTAGACAGTACACATCAGAGTCTATATGGTCAGTATACCTCAAGGTCAGTAGTGTCAGTACATCATATTGTCAGTATACCTCAAGTTCCAGATGGTCAGTATTCCTGGTCCCTCTTTAGTATACCTGACTGTTAGTGTAGACAGTACTACACATCAGAGTCTATATGGTCAGTATACCTCAACGTCAGTAGTGTCAGTTCATCATATTGTCAGTATACCTCAAGTTCCAGATAGTCAGTATTCCTGGTCCCTCTTTAGTATACCTGACCGTTAGTGTAGACAGTACACATCAGAATCTGTGTGGTCAGTATACCTTAACGTCAGTAATGTCAATACATCATACTGTAGTCAGTATACATTACATCAAAGTATGTACAGTGATGCTCTGTTTATCCAGACACATCTGTTCCATGGCTGATTTTTCCAGATACATGTAAATGGATTTTCTGGATTATCGGATCATAGTACATTAGATGTTATAAAATCTTATTTCTTGATGAAAGAATGGGTATACACGGTAAAACACAAGTAAACGCACATTCCTTATAATAATTATGCGTTTTATTTCTATACAAAGAAATAATTATGTATCTATCATGTATTTAATACATTAACATCTTTAGTGAATTGTACATTAATTTCATCCAAACTTCTAATTTCTGCTTGATTTGTCAACTCAGTCTCCTCTATTTAAATGTTGACAGCCCCCTAGTATATATCTCGTGCTTGACTAATTTCACTTCTATCGCATCAGGGTGTTTTTCTAACGTCCTGCTGTGTTATACAACTTCAGCATTGAAAAGAATTTATGTCCAGATAAATTTATACCTGTACATGTTTAAACAATGTAAGCTTTGAAGTCGGCAATTCACTTTTATTTACTATAATTCAAGTAACAGTAATCTTCATTTCTATTGTGAGACCTGACTCATTAAAATGCAATCATCAATGACGGTTAATATGATGTTTGACTACACCCCAAGTGGTCAATTCTTAATTGGATAGGTAATTAATATACTATAGGTAGTATAACATAGCAAACATTCGATTAGCGCAGAGGAGTTAAGCAGTGTGGCTTCATGTATTAAACTGTGGTTATTTGCTACAGCTACGTCAGGAAGGCAAGATTTTGGCTGGGTTATCCTAGCAAATTTAATGTACTTTTGTAATTCTGTACCCGTATTTCCTTGTCCAGATCCAGAAAACAGATTTCCGGATCAAAATATCATTTGGGAAATCCATTTGTGCATTTTCTTGTCTGGAAAGTGGATTTTTCAGATAAATAGAGCCTGCATTAATGGAGCATCACTGTATATCTTAGGGTTTCTGTTGGGTATTAACAGCCAATCAGGGGGTACTAACTTCCACGCTGATTTCCAGTTGTCCATGAATGATCTTTATGGAATGTTATTTTGAGTGCTATTGTGATAAAACACCAGTTAAATTGGTATTACAAATGATACAGACTTTGTTAGTATTAATGCAACCAGATCTTCTGTTACTGATATTTTATTTCATAGAACAATTAGTAGAAATCGATGCTTTTTTGTTTTGTTTGCAGTACATCACAGACAGCTGCAGTTAGAAACCACGCCCAAAGTAATCACTGTGCCAGATGATAGGTAAGCTATAATATTTGATTGCAAATAAAATTCTTACTGATCCAGTACTGTTTTATTTTTGCGCGAAAAAATTGAATCAGATGAGGTCACAATACCTTGTACCGTAGTCATGCCTTGGACAAACTTTGAAAATGTATTGTGACGTCACAAAATTCAATAAATATTCTGCGAAAGCAATGGGTCAGTTCAGTTAAAAAGTATAAATAATGTGTGTGTTAACATTTATTTGAAGTAACTAGTTGTAAAAAATAATGATCCATTATTTCTGGGTATTGAATTACATGTCAAATCACTAACAGACTTTTGTCTTAGGTCACCTAAGAAAGTAAAAAAATTTCAACAAAATCATCCGCCTCTGCATTCTACTCAATTGTTTGTGTCCCAACATAATGATATCAGTGATGCAGTGACTAAAGACTTATCCTCTATAAAGGCAGGTCAGTACTTGAACATCAAGGTAAATGATAACTAAGAAGCTGAATACATGTACTATTATTTGATTTCATTTCATTGCTGTATAATTCTGCTTACTGATAAATTTACAAGTATGACATATGATTTGTTGTGTCTAGGTTCGAACCTCCTTGTCACATTCGGCATATACATATATATAAAGCTGGAGTGTGAAGCTGTAGTCAATGTCAAGGATGGATGCAGCAGGCAAACATTTAATGCACTGCTATCATTAACACAATGAAGGTCTAAGAGGTGGGCAGCTACATTAGGTTATGTTTTTTTTTTTCATTGGGTCAAGTAACTGTGATATTTGGTATTCCTATAGATACCGGGAAATGAATTTTCAGATATTGTTTTTCCTGAACAATTTATTTTCAGAATCATTAGAGAAAGGAGAGGCAATATCTTCAAGTGTACAGGTATGATTAGAATTCATGTATACTTCATGTATAAGCATTCATTTGAAATTCTAATATTACTTGAGATTTTCTTCCGATGTATTCCATGTATTGTTCTTCAACAAATTCCAGACAAAAAGCAGATACGCCCCATTCTAGCACGCTTTGAATTGATTTCAAGATATTTCAAATGTTCATGGAATCTGATAACAAAGGGTTAGATCAATATATAAAAACTCTCAATGCTTTTGAAGGATATATGCAATAATTAAAGTGCCTTATCATATTTACTCCTTGTTTAGTCCTTGTAAAATGAACTTATTCCCTGATTGATGCAGTAAAAATTACCAATTTCAGAGTCCCTCATAAGATTATTTTTATCCATCTGTAAAAAAATTCTGTAGTTTAATTTTTTCAAAAAAACTGTGAATGTTTTTTCAATATAACATCTTTTTTCTATATCAGTTTAAAGAAAATTTAACCTAGGGTTGCTAAGTTATTCAGAATTGAATTACCCCTCCCCTTCATTCTCTCACTATGCTCAAATGTCCATACGTGATATGTATAATAAATACTTCATAAAAAATGTCCTGAAACATTTTTCCTTTCAGAAAATGTTTGAAATATTGAATGTCTATACAATACAACAATTTGTGTATGGTATTTCCTTTGTATGCCCCCGGTTCGAATTACGTAGTGTTGGGGTCCATGTATATTACATTTGCTCTATCTGTGTTTCAAGTATCAGTCTACAACCTTGACCTTATCCATAACATTTGAACTATAAAAGTAAAAGATGTCATATATGGCGTGTGTACTTCACCTATAAAGTCCTTTCAGCAAATGACCTTGAAGTCAATGACCTTGTCACCTTGACCGTGAACCATATGCTAGAATTAGCTAAAATTAACTTTGCCCACATTTTATCAAACATAAGAGAAAGAGACTTCAATCTGAGAGGTGTACCCTTCTAATGAATTCCTTTCAAATGACATAAAAGTCAATGGCCTTGTGAACTTGACCTTAATGTCAAATATAACTTTTACCTTGCCCATTACTAATGAATTATAAAAGACACACGTTTGGTATGCATTGGGGATTTGAAGAGAAGTTGCAAGGTTTGGAAAGTTTTTCCAAAACAAAAGTCATTTTCGACAATTTTATGGCTGCAACCCACTTTCCGGACGGAATACTGCAAAACATTAGTCATGGGAGACTGCATTCTCCCCCCCCCCCTCCCCTACCGCCCTTTTTCAAAAATTTCTAGATCCACCTATGGTATGTGTACTTCATTTATGAAACCTTTTCTGACGATATTAAGGTGAAATTATCTGTGATCTTGACTGTGAACTATGAGTCTGCATAATTACATATGTACTATTACCAATAAGGTTTGTTTGCAAATATTGACATGTGCTTTTTGATGGTTTTCCATGCGGAACAACTCGTTTGGCCTATTTCACAGAAGAGCAAACCCACCACTAGATTTTATTCACTAAGCTGCCGAGAACAAACAACTTTAATGAGTATCATGTGAAGCACATAAATTTACTGAATACATGTATATTTGAAATACTGACGTTATACTTTACCGTACATAATCAACCACCATAAAATCTGCAAAGCCACAAATGACTTACGTCACATTCGAGACACAATGACGTCAGTTAGATGCCCGTAACTGGGTCAAAGTCATTTCCGGTAAAGCGCGTGTCACTTATCTTTCACTCCCTTGTGGAAGAAAGGCTTATCATTTTGACAAATAATGCGGATGACTCTGCGAATATAGGAGAAATGATGGTCTGTTATGTTTACAAATATCATAGGTCTTTATCTAAAAATGCTTGAAAAACGTGTGTACGTGAATATGATTTAGGTAATACCATTAGTAATGGTTGTTATGTGAACGACATAGGTCTAGATCTGAAACATGCTTGAAAAGCGGCCATACATGTAAACGTTTTAAACACTTTTCAGAATTACGTCCCTTACATCGCTTCTACTACCTTAAATAGAAATAACAACTACCTATCCATGGTTTGTTGTCCAGTAATTCCCTGAGTCGCATGAACCAATCAAATTATCACCGAACTGCTTCATAGCAAGAGGTGCGCGACCCTGGGAATTGATGGATATTAAACCATAGCTAGGTAGTTGTTATTTTCTTAAATAGAGTACATAGCTAAGCTATTTGTGTTAATTACATGTATTTGGAATTCTTGCATGAGCTCTTAAGAGGAGATGTTATGTGTATTGCCTGAAGTGTTTTCTCTGTATTTGTGCTTTTTCCATATGATATAGTCAGTTTTCTTTCTAATTAGACGGTATCAAACTTTCACGGCTCCCAGCTGTCACCACTTCGAGTTCCTGCCTCAAAAAATCCTGTTTTAACCAGTACCCCTTCCAGCAGTGTACGTGGACCAAAGACTTTTCCAGGATTTGATGTAAGAGTAACTATACTTGTAATGTTACTTGATTAGGGAAATATGATGAATTGTAAACAAAAATGAAATGTGTGCAATTCTTTAAAAATGTGTATTCAGAGAAAATTAGGAGATATCTCTTACAGAGATAAAATGAATTTCTACTATATATTTATTCAAAATTGTAAATTCTGCATCTTTTAGTCGATGTTGAAGTATAATTTCCTTGCATGAAAACAGTGTTTGTCATGTGTTCTGGTAGGTACATAAACATTAAACCTCATTGCAGTTAAGATTTACCATTACAGAGAAAAAGAGTTAACCTTTTTTATATTTTTATACAAGACGTACCCCTTATGTCAAGGCAACATGCTGAAACTCATCAAATACATTGTTTTTAAGATGGACCTGTCTTCAGTATTAGCTACACCGAATGAACTAGAGGTACATGATTCCACGATTGTGAACTCTATGGAGATTGTACCACTGGAAGATGAAAGCATCGTTGGGCTTCCACTATATCCTGTTGGAGTAGAGTTACATGCTGTTGTACCCCTACCAGATCTTAAAGAACAAAAAGATGTGCAGGTATTACAAGATATGGTTATTAGTGTTATTGCTTCAGAGTTTGTCTTTATAGTGCAATTATATACAGGTACATGTATGTGTAATGTATTCTGTCATTGTACTGAAAAACCAATTGAACTTTGTTTTTAACGAGTCTGCTTTCAAATCACGAAGTCCCAGGTTGGAACCTTACAAGATGGTTCAGGTCGTCATATGTTAGATGTACCTTCAGTAGATGTAAAGCTTCAAGGATAATCTATCTAGGTGTATCGAATATCTTTAGCTTACCATGACAAAGAAGTTGTGCATGCAGGCACAATATGAGTACAAATGCTGTAAAATTATAAGAGATATTACAATCAGTGCAGAGAAATACTTCCATTGTAGGAAACCTCAAGAAAAGGTCAGTTATTTGGTGCAAACACTAACAGTGCCAAAGCTGATTTAATGCAAACATCTGTTAAGAATATTGAAAACAATTCATCGACCGTAAGTCATAATATTTAGATGGGCTCCTACATTTTTAGCGAGAATATATACCTTAATAAGAAGAATTTGTCAATTACAAATAAAGATATAAACATCATGAATTCTAAAGGAATAGCTTGCTTCATAATCATCCAAGGAGACATAGTGAAGATTTGCATGAGACTAAGGCAAATTTAAGGTATCTGGATTTGTGGACATACAAGTTTCATCATTATGTACATAGTGTTATACCACAAGTACATATAGTACTTTCATTGGGCATCTTTGTTTCATAAACACATCATGTTTGATTTCAAGAAATGTCTATTTACAGGTATATTAAATATTCTGATGTAGTTTTGTGCAATGGGATTCTCACATTTAGTTTAAATGTTATTTCTTAGGTGCAACAGGCTTGCAAATTAACAGACATTAGTACAGGAAAACAAAGTGATGTCAGTCAAAAAGGGAACATACAGCAGATAAAGTGCAATCAGCAAAATGGTAAAGGATTGGATGAAAGCAAGATGGTAGAATGCACAGATGTACATATTTCTCTACGTAGTGACAGTAGTAATAAAGACATTGGTAAAGAACAAAGTGTGAAAATTCAAACTGTTGACTGTCCAGTCGATAACAACATTGATCGAGACATTGGAGTAAATCCAAAATTTTCGTCTGTTGAAAGAAATATGACTATAGGTAGAGTTTTCAAAAGTCAAAGAAAAAACAATACAGGCAGCAGGAAAAATGGTCCAAAACTATCAAAGGGTGGAAAGGCAAGAAATGTTTGTGGAGGATGCGAGACAGATAAGGCAGGGAAACTGAAGCATTTAATTAAAAACTCAAACAATAAAATGATGTCATTGAAGAGAACTGGTAATCATCAGAAAATAGCAATTTACAGTCGTGCATATGATACTATAGGTGGTAGATATTGTGACCTTGGGAAGATTGATATGGTGCCTGATGAAGTATGGAATACTTGGCCAAAAAGGAAGACGAAAGTATATTGTAAAACGTTGCAATCTCTACCAAGGAATCAGCCAATTCCAAATGGTTTGTATCGTATTTGTTTTGTAGCAAATGTTTGTTTAAATTCATGCGCTGTAACACTATGTGAATACATAAAACAAAATCAAATGGAAGTTGAAAACTAAAACTCTTTTGAAGAAGTTTGTTGGAATATTGAAGATCATATTTAGCATTGCTTTTAAAAATAATATAGCTGTTTATAGAAGTAGGAAAAATGAATGTTGAAATTTAAACAGCACTTAGTCTTACTTTACAGTATCAATGTTTTATGAAAGGTGTTATGTGTCTTGATACATATATTGCAGAGTCTTGGCAGGGAATGTAAATATAAAATGCAACAAGTTTCATAAAACATCATTTACATGGTAAATCAATATACATAATAGATTCTTTCTATCACATGATATTTTGAATAAAAAGTGCATTTTTTTCCTGATAACTTTGATGTTATCAGGTGGCTTTAAAGTTCACCTATCAATTTCCTAACGGGTTTATGCACAGTACTTACAACTTTTATGTCATAGGTGATAGAAACACCATACATAAAACTTATACCAGTATGTAGCCACTCCATTTGAATAGATACGAATGAAATTATTTTAATCAAAGTAAAATATGTATTTACAATGATAGGGGCATTTGAGTAAAGATTGATGTTTCTTACAATAGTATTTTGAATTTGAATATAATGTTTTGGGATTTTTTTTTTCCATTTTCAGACATGTTAGTGATGTAACCTTTATAGAAAGCAGTTGAGTTCAGTAAGTGCACATGAATCTCTATCTGCTTAATGTGATGGTGCTGTGTGAGAAGACATTTGATGTCATTTAAACCCTGTAATATTACCTTACCTTATAATCCTTTTTGCTCCTGTTGGAGCATTAGGCAACAAACACTGTGATACAGTAATGTAATATGTTAATATTTTTGCACTATTGTTAACCTGTTTACTTTGATTTTCGGTGTCACGTCTTTTCCCTCCTAAATATTTAAGAAATATTTAAGTCTTTTGACACTTTATATTCAAAGGAGTTTGTGTTTCAGGGATTATCTCAGGTTGTACTATGGTGTATCCGACTGTGATAATCACAATTAAAGTTTAGCACGTTTATCCCATATATATATCATTTGTTCTTTGAGCTGATTGGCTCTCAGTGCTGGCATTCTCCTCTAAGAGAGATTGTAAATTTGGTTCTGCTCATCAGTTTATTTCTTATGAGATCAAACAATATGATCATTCATACATATTCTGGGCGCTTATTAAGTATTTAAGTGTTACTATTAGTAATGTGGGCTCTTGAAAGAATTCTTTGTTACAAAGAAGGACAAATAAGTCTAAGTAAGAAGATTGCACAGGTTACAGAGCCACTATATATATTATATTTGTTGTAAATATTTAATGAATGCATGATGTTTTTAGAATTACCTAGCTAATTAGCCACTGGTGCTTCTATAGGAGCTAAATTTTCATATCTCACTAGTGCATTGAGGTATTTGGTTTAAACAGTATTTATTTGTTGATTTAAGCATATATAATATAAGCGTACATATTATTTAAGGATTGAGCAACAAGAATAATTCTTTTATAAAGCTCTCTCCTTTGTACAAATTAAGTTTTACATTTAAGCAATGGCCTGGATAGTACAAGTAATTGATTATGAATGATTGATAGGAATTACTCTAAAAATGAAAAAAATTGAGAATAATTAGATGAAGTAAGTTATAATTAAAAAGAAGTGTAAATAACATGAACAGTCTAAATAAATTAGCATTCAGTATATAACAATAGTATGAATAGACTCATAATGTGTAAATGAGAAACAATAGATGAATATATGATCATGAATAAGCTAGTAGTATTAAGCAATTTCATAATATGTAAATGAAATACAATAAATAAATATATGAACATGAATAAGCAAGTAATATTAAACAAACTCATAATATGTAAATGAAGAACAATAGATACTGAACAGCACAAACATTCAGACATATTTACACAAGAGTCAGCTGACTAACATTATGTTTGCAAAAACAGTAGGTGATGAATATATGTTGCAGAAATGAGTTATAATGAAAATGATAAGAAGAAAAATGATAGAGGTTGAGTAAGGAAATTAAAATCTCTTGCTGCCTTCAATATATTTCTGAACTTTTAGAAAAAAATTTGTGTTGACATTGTCATCATACAGAGGACATCCAAATAGTAGTATGTTACAGGTAACATTTATGGGTATTGAGGTATTTGTCACAGTTTGTGCTAGATACTCATAATTTTTTCATCCCCTCGCAACAGTGTTGCAGGGGGATTTAGTAATGATACTGTTTTTGTGTAGGTGGTTGCATGTGCGTGTTAATAATAATATGCATCATTGCATGAGTGGATGCGTGGGTATGTGTATATGTCTAACCAACTTTGTAGACACTCTAGAAGTCACAGTTTTGGCCTTACTGGGTCCATACCTCACATATGGCTTTAGTATAGGGAGAGGAAAACCCTATTGATTTTGAGATCTAAAGTTAAGTCAGTAGAGGTCATCATAGAAAAACCATCTATATAGACTCTGTAGAAGCCACAGTTTTATCCCAGCTGAGTACATTTTTCACAAAAAAAAATTCAATATAATGAGAGGAAGATCCCTATTGATTTTGGGGTCTAAAGGTCAAGGTCAATTTAGTATGATGGATTTTGCTGCCTCTTGAAGGGATGCCACACTTTGCGTTGCCCTTGTTTTTAATTTTTTCAATTGAAGTATTAATAAATTGTATGCTGCAAAAGAGAAATGTAGGAGGGTTGACACTTGCTTATTCTGAGTGTTTGTCTTTCCAATTTGATATGTTACTAGGGACTCACATTGGTTTGGCTGTACAACTGTCAACAATTTGGTTGTGATGTGGTAACTAGAAAGGTTTTTAACTGACATGTTTCAAATTCAAGATACAGAATGATTGGAAGAATATATATGTGGTTTTAGAGTCAAAGGTCACAAATCAGGGCTTATCATGGCTGTCAATTTTCTAGTAACTTTATGTTTACTATTATTCCTTTTTGTATGCTTTTTATTTTCTGCCTTTAATAACAATATTTTGTCGCCCTGACTGACGATGTTCCCCGCATTGGTTTAAACCTTTATACATTTACATCATAAATAACAACCAAACCAATATTTGTGACGTGTCTGCAAAAGCAAAATAATATCCCTGACTATATAGTAGTGTTTATTGTCAGTCCTATGATTACCTTTGAATACTTTGTGTAACTAAGTGGTTATTTATGCTTCCATTATTTCTTTTTTATGTGACATGATGTTTATGCATATTTAGTTTACAATATCCTTAAATTAATTTACATTCTAATTAGAATTCTTGTCAAAATATTGTGATTTTGTTCTTTAACATGCTCAAAATAAATCCTGTTTCCTTGAAATTTAGAATTATCATATGTGTCTATTTCAGATACTTATGTTGTGATAATAGTAAGTGCTTTGTAAAAAGTGAGTGCTATCATTATTTATTCAGAGTTGAAATAAATGTATTTACTGTGGTATATAATCTCAGAGAAGTACTTTGCATTGAAAATTTATAACATGTCACCATTTATGTTTACAAATATGAAGAATGATGGTACTTGTTGTTCATTATGTAAATTTAAACCATATGTTATTATACAATTTGTCATATGTATAAATGATAACTTTGATTGTAATAAACACATGCTTACCTTTATATTAAAGAAATCATTCATTTTTTTTACTGTGATGGATACTTGCGAGAATGTTGAATTGTACAGAAATAGTTGGTTGAATTAGTTTATGTTCATTGATATTTATATGAAAATAGTTGTAATAAAAAGAAATGAAAATAAGTTTTTGTGGATAATAATGTTCAGAGACCTTCGAAGATAGGATCAAGGTAATATTATCACATCAAATTTGTTTTAATGGGTTAATATGTATAGGAAGTATATACTCTATATGATGGTTTTCGGAGTAATTCATAGGAAAAACAACCATGTTCCAGTTTTCAAGTAATTCTCAGGTTACCTTGAATCACTCATTTTTGCTTCATATACATGTAGACTGAATGTCTTAACAGAATTGTTTTATCTTTATGGTGGCGGCACCTGCCTGAATGGTATCAAACTTTTAAGTTGTACTATGATTCCACCATAAGCAATGTGTTACTGGATTATACTGTCTGAAAAGGGGGCAGAAGAGAAGCTTATTGGAAAAGTCCGTCCGTGGTTCATCCATCTCCAGAGGTCTTCTGTAAACTTTTGTCATCTTCACCTTCAGAAACACTAAAGGGAATTGGACAAAACTTGGTAGGATGAAGTTTTAAAGGTTATTCATAAGTTATTTTTCATGCAAATTTGTCAAGGGTGGATCCAGAGCGGGCGATGTACATGTAGTCTAGAGAGGTTATTCTCTTTTGAGGAATTGACCTATTTCCAGTTCCAAACCCCCTAGGGGATTTCCCGAGATTCCATAAACAAAATGGCGGTATAGGAGGGCATGCAGTAATATGCATATGAGGAATGTTGCATTTGACTTTTGCCAGAGGAACCTTGGGATACAGGTAACAAACCTGCTTTACACCTATCACAAAATCTGACTAATTTCTATTAGCGCTACGTACAACTCTTCAGAAACACGAAAGACACAAACATAAAATTATGAATAATCTAATAAGCAGCCAATAATTCATAAAATAAAAATATAAAAAAAAGACATCTTTAGTGAACGATGAGATACACGCACATTACAGCTTGCCCTTTTGGAATATCGGGAAATCCGCTAGGGGGCGCGGAACTGGAAAAAGGTCAAATATTTCTTTGCCACACTGGCTGCATAAGTCAACAAACCTAATGTATCAATTATCTAGATGGGCGTCTTGGGTTTCATTCTCGTATATATGTGTGTGTGTGTGTATATATATATATATATATATATATATATATATATATATATATATTATTTTTTCATGTTTTTGGATTTCAATGGGCACCAGCGACGGCTCGTTCGTAGAAAGACCAGCCATTATTCATACAAAGTATCTAAACTTTTGTCTTTTTGTTTCAGAAAAGATTTTTAAAATTAGCCGGTCATAATCTTAGAAAGCCCCTAGTGGCCATATCTTTTATGCAACTGGAGCAAAAAGAGGATGATCGGTAAAGGACATTACATACACCCCCTTACCAAGTTAATTCAAATCAGACCGATTGTTTCGGATATGAAAATAAGAAATATTTACGTACGACGGACATCGGTTTATTGAATGATTGATTGACTTTTATTTTACATTACTCCACAATTCTTTCACGAATACGGTGACGACATCTGGCTGATGCATCGCATAGGAAATTATACTTTTGCAACGGGCCCTCCCGAAGCAGTGAGGTGTATTTTACGTGGCACGCCTACCGCCACACGGGACCTCGGGCTTTTACTGACTTATCGGGACGTCGATGCATCCATGGCGGGAGTCGAACCGGGGCCTTCCGGTAACGAGTCGAACAACTCATCCACTAAGCTATATCGGCTTACGGACATCGGACGCCAAATGATGACAATATGCCAATAGCTCACATTGCTTTTCGGACCAAGTGAGTTTCAAAGAAGGGGGGGGGGGTGTTATACTATTAGTCTGTTAATTATTATAAACCGAATGACTTCTTCAGGACTAATTGAAAGATTGATGAAACTTGGTAGGTATGAAGTGATCAAGGTCCCCTAGATATGTTGTTTTCGGTCAAATCCAGGGATGAATTCGGGGCGGATGACGTAGGCCCTAAAGGGTATCCAAGCTGGAGAAATTTCTTCATGGAATCGGCTGCATACACAGACACACTGAATGCCCCAGAGCGATCTACAAGCGCGTCTCAAGAAATGATGTTGTTTTTGGTTCCATTCTGTAGTCAAAGTTGAATGCTTTTTGGGCTCTTTTCTGACGTAGTCATTTTCCACACATTTTGTATCATTTTTATTTATTGAGTAAAGAGAGGGAATTAAAACACAAACTTCAGAAAAAAAAATGGAGATGGTATCTAAAATAGTAAATTGTCTACGCGACAGACTAATATGTATTCCATAATCTTATGTTCCTGTTATGTTTACCGTGATTTTATGCTTCTTTTACATATTGCATTTTTTCAGACACAACATTGTCGCGGGGAGGAATGAATAATATTGAGAGCAGGGCGAGAAAAAGGGGAAATTTAGGAGAAACAATTGCAAGCGTGAAGCGCAATACTTCGATACTCTCTACTGGAAATAATTTGAACAAGAAAAGCGAGTGATGATGGTGGATTCTGTGACGCAGCTGATTAGTTTTACTAGATCATATCCAAGGGGGATCCAGGTTTTAGAGTTAGGAAGGCGTACTCAGGTGAGGGTCTGAGGATTGACTAGGTCCCCAGCAGGTCTAGGGCGGAGCCCTGCTGGGGGACCAGGGAGACTCACCCGGAAGCTCTCGCAATTTGGCAGTTCTTGGGCCTAGAAATTGCGCATTTTTATTTCAAGTTCTCAGTCGGTACCGCAACTGCCCTGTTAACAAAGCTTCATGTCTTGTCCATGCCTTGTCATTCTTGGTCAGTTAGAGTCGGCTATATCGTAAAATCCACCATCATTAATTTTAGTAGACAGAACCGAAGCATCTATACCAGGCGAATATAGAAACGCTTGAAATAGTGAGTGCGACTTTCCATGTATGTTTTTCAGTCAATAAAGGGTGGGTTAGGGTTGAAGCCCTGAACCTAGCCAGAACGACCTTTGCTGGGCAAAACTTTTCGACCTACGGGGCTGCAACCCCGCATTCCCTGCCGAATAGTGTTTTATCAATTTTCTTAAAACGGGTAGGCGGTGCTTATTGACCGATGGTTTATATTGATTTTTTTTTCACTCAAAAGAATTTTACTGACTAAATGGGGGAAAAAGTCATATTAAATTAACAATAATGAAAAGATCGAGAAGCATAACAAGACTTAAAACACGCCTATTTCCGTCACTCTTACACATGCACTAGATTACATCAGGAATACAAATACTTCTAGCCCATAATCAAACCACAGAGGAGTAACTGACTGTCACTCTGCTGATCTCTTGCCAGCAGAGCTAATAATATTGAAACAAACGGATAAATTTCATTTATTTATTTACAATGAATTATGTAAACGAATACAAACACAATTAAAATACAATTTTTATTATACAAGCCTTGCAAAGTAAACTTTACTCCAAGAGATTTGTAACTTATTTTCTGTTGTATGTCTTGAAAAATGGATTCTACACCAACAACGAGGTACATACACGTCACAAGGAGAGGGGGTTTAGGGCTTGCCCTCTCACCTTCTTTACGCCCCTCTCTCTTCCAACCTATGATCTCTACCCTCCCCGAAGGGCGCGCGCTTCACATCCGCAACGCAATTTTCACCTGATGAAGTCGGTTAGACATCCTGTCATCGGATAATAATCTGGTGCGTCTCTCTCTCTCTCTCTCTTTAGGGAGGGAGAGGCGAACTCCCCTACGACCCCTCTGAATCCGCCACTGATATCTGACTCAGCTGTAGAACAACATCCATCGTAGGCACAAGAATAACAATTTATGGAAAAGACAGGAATAACACTACAAAAACTTCGATTACATGGCAACTACGATACTGACTTCGCCAATATAAGTGAAACTGTTCAATATTTAGGCCCTAAAATTGCCTGTGTCTCCGTTGCTAGGCTCCGCTTTCAAGACGTAGTCTTAAACGTCTCTGACAATGTGGACATATATTACATTTGCAAAGATATATAGAATTTCAAATATGACTGAAAAATTTTAAGCAATTTGATCTACACTATGAATGCATGTTCTCTTGCCCGACATTGGTTACGGAAATTTCCAAACCGTTTTGGTTCTGCAAATTGCCCTCCTTGTGGCGCTTCATGAAAACAAAGATGGTGGATACCGATTGAAACAAATTTTTTTAGGATTATGGGTGTCCAGAGAGCCCCAGAAGGTGAAAGTAGGAACTCTAGAAACAAATATTAATCTCATAACCTGTAGGAAATAGGTCTTAACTAGTAGGTGCATTCTTTCTCTATACATATTTACTTTGTTTACATTCTGTTTTGACTTGCATGCATGTTGGGACATGATTTATTAATTCAAAAATTGTGCCGTATATTTCAAATTTAATGATTTTTCTGTAGACAGAAGACATGACAGCAGTGGAAAATAAAAATAAAATGTAATGGTAGTGCATACGCACGCAGATTGTTTCATGTTGCTATAGATACATGATCACCTCTAATTTACTTGCACCCGATCATGTCAATGGCAATGCCAATGATTTGTACACCCATAAATTTGCAATAATTCAGATGTTTATACAGACATTGTCATGGAAACTTGTCTAGAAAATTGAAGCAATTTAATCATAACTGAAGATAACTTTTCTTGACACGTTTGTTAATCTGGCCAAAGATCACTTTAATTAGTGCCTTTTCCAATAGTAATACCAGTGCTGAATAGACCCTTTCACTTAAACTAAGGGACTGACTTCTTCGAAGGCAAATTCTAACATTTCTTGTATGATTTTTATGTCATAATATATTTTTGATTGTGTTAACTTACATCCTTTTGTGGCAATTGTGATGATTTTGTAAAGCAAAAATGTCAGTCCTGCAGTTACAAAAATGTAACATGAAAGGGTATATACAACAAAAAGTTATAATACTTAATAGAATAAAAATTCAAGCACCGAATATATATGAAAAAAAATCTGTGAGCATTTTTAAGTGATATACTATCTTAAAAATCATGTAGATCTCCTGCAGAATTATTGTTCTCAATGGCAGTGTTAATTTCCCAATCAAGTTTATATTTGTCACAGAGCTGTTATTTTGTTATTCATACTAACAAATTTGGTATCATTACCAATGTCAAATTAATCTGACTGTAATGTATAGGTTTCTTGGCAATAAATTTATTAGAAATACGAAAGTATTTTCAGGTGCACTGATTTCAGGTGCCAAGGACAGTGGATTTTATTTTCTCAGATTTTCATAGTAGTGACATATTGTTAGTCTCAATTAAGCTTCTCCTTAGGAAGCCCCTAGTAATGTCTTTATACTTCATGTCATATATAGATTGTCTTCAGTTCATTAATCCAGTTGTAATAAAAGGACTAAAAAAAATCATAATGCATCTTTCTACATGTGTTATATCATTACAGTGAATAAGCATCATCCACTGGAAAAAGATTTATGGAAAAGTAATAAATTAATTTTGAATGTTTGACTTGCGTGTGCAAATTCACAACCTTGCACAAACAATGAAAGTCTGAATAATTGAAGTTAAATAAGAAAAGATTCAGATACTTTACACTCATTTTGCCCTTTTTTCTTAAACCCTGACTGTATATATCAGTTTTTAATCTAGATCTATTGACCATTTCTTTGGAATAATTTGATACATATATTGATTATTCCATGCATATCGTCTCCTAATCCTTGAATCTTTACCCGTTGGATTCTGTAATTTTTTATAACCAAATATCAGATGAAATCAATGTCTACATGTGGTTTACTTCTACCAACTGTAAATAATATTAATTTAATCGTGGAAATTAAATCTTAAGTTCATTATATAGATCATTTTTGAAAATGGTAGTGAACTTTTTTTGGAAACTGTAACATTTGTAAGGCTAGAACATATCTGAGAACATTCCCTTCTTTCTTCCTTATTTGATTTCATCACTTACTGTTCTGCACCTATCCAATCTGATTAAAACCATATATTTATTTCGCTTCTCTATTTGTCCCATTGCGGATAAAGATCTGGCGAAACTCCGTAAGGGGTCATGTTCTTTTGAACTCTGATTTCTAGCCAATCAGTGGATCGCCTACAAATTACTAGGAATGAAACTGACATCCCCAGCAGGTGTGACCCACAAGGTAGTTTTTGAACAGTGTTTGTTACATATTGCGTCACTATCACGTGCCTAGCAGAGTCATTGATTGGCTATGGAAAATAATGGTTTCGGTGACTGAAACGTCATCAAAGTTCACCAGACATGGCCTCTTACGGGGTTTCGCCATATCTTTATCTGCAATGGAACAAATAGAGAAGCTGAATAATGATATTGTCTTAATCAGATTGGCATCTATCATAACATGTGGACGGGGATGTGTATTGAAATGATACAGCACTTTAGCGATGTACATTTGAATCAATGATACAAGAGTTTTTATTCAATCATGTTAGATAAGGTACAAAACATACAATAATGCTTGAATAAACCAAAACATCTGGGGCCAGTTTTTTGAAACTTTTAACCACTGGTTAAGCTAACTAATGGTTAAATTTCATCTGCTTATATCTTTGAAATGAGAAGACTTAGAGTTATAGTCTGTGTACTGATATGCAGCATAGGAAACTAGTATTTTAATTTAATTTAGATATATTCATACAGGAATCTTACAAATCAAATTCATTGTCTCTCAAACTTTAACCACTGATTAGCTTAACCAGTGGTTAACGTTTCAAACAACTCAGGTCACTGATAATTTGATCACATGACTTTTTTATTGTTAGTTACTAATCTGCTGTCAAAATAACTGAAAAGTAACTGCTGACTAAGTTCAGTATATTGGGTAAAAATGCACTTTCAGTGGAAAATTTTGTTTGGATTGTTGTCATCACAATTAGCTAATCAGAAAGCATGTATTTATATATTATACTATGGTACATGTATATCATATATTATATGCAGAATACATATGGAAGAGAGCTGATAATAAGCTAGAAACAAAGTGCTCAAAATTTAATGTTACCAAATTTCTTTTAACAGTAATATACTTGTAAATTTTAAGAATTATTTTAAGGTTAATGAAAATTGTAAATCAATGAGTAGGTCATATATACATATCAAGTGATTACACAATTAGGTCTGATACTTGGATAATGTAAATTATTTGTGCTTATTGTTTTGCAGGATCACAGAATATGAAAACAATGAAGGGACAGTTAGGATTAAGAAGTAGTGGTGAGCATCAATCCAAGTTTAATTACATGACAAATAGGTCAAATTCTTGAACAAGTCAAAAAGATATTTGAATAAAACTTTATATAAATGTTGTTTATCAATCTAGAGTGTTTCATGATCTTACTAATTTATATAATGTACTCAAAGGTAAAGGTCGTAGTAAAAGTAGAAATCATAATTTTTCTTAAGTTATTGTTTTTGAAAAGTAAAAAGTTACAAATTGTGTATATGCCATAAGTGATTGCTTGTATTATAGTTGGATATAAATTGATTCTATTTGTAGCTTTGGCACCTACATCCAGCAAATTGACCACACAATATATGGTTTTAGATCATATGAAGAATCACTACAGTAAAATTACAAAAGCCAAACGTAAGTATAAGGATGGTAATGGCAGTGAATTCTAAGGTATTAAATATTATACCTGCCAAACGTAAGTATAAGGACGGTACTGGCAGTGAATTCTAAGGTATTGAATATTATACCTGCCAAAAGTAAGTATAATGACGTTAAAAGCAGCAAATCCTAAGATCTTAAATATTATATCTGCCTAACATAAGTATAATGACGGTAATGGCAGCAAATCCTAAGATCTTATATATTATATCTGCCTAACATAAGTATAATGACGGTAATGGCAGCAAATGCTAAGATCTTAAATATTATACCTGCCAAACATACGTATGATGACAGTAATGGCCGTGAATCCCAAGACCTTAAAATTTATACCCGCCAAACGTAAGTATGATGACGGTAATGGCCGTGAATCCCAAGACCTTGAATATTATACCTGCCAAACGTAAGTATAATGATGGTAATGGCTGTGAATCCTAAGATCTTAAATATTATACCTGATGGTTCTGGATGTGTGGATTACATTAATATCATTCATCTCTTATTTTTCATAATTGCTAAAATATCTACATTGTAATAATTGATAGCCATCTTATTAAAAACTGTCATACACAAGCTGTGATTGGTATGGTTGGTTGGTTGGTTGATTGGTGTCTTATGTCACTTTCAAGAATTTTTCAGTTATATCATGATATGGAAGCACGAGGTAACCCACCTCTTAAACATAATGGTGCAATCCGGGAATTGAACCTGTATTGTCGACGCCGCAAGCCAAGTGCTTGACCACTGCACCAAACCTGCCCCATAATAACTATGAATAGTAATTACGCTATCATAACCATGATATCATTAATGATTTATGAATGATGTAACTATGCTGCAGTGTACACTACGCTACAGTGTACCTTTAAAATTATAATTGCACTATAAATGTTGTATGATATTAAAGCTTTGATATATATAACAGACATAATGTTGTAGTCATAGCAGGTAGGGCTTTTGTGTTTCTCATGTATCTTCCTTGTGGTGAGACTCTCCTGTTGATGCCATAATTAATGACCTTGTGACCTCGATATTATAACTATGATTTTTATGAAGTAATACTGATATGTTATCCGTATGATCTATAATGATATATAGTATATCTACCTATATTTTATAACTGTCATATCAGCAATTATAGAACTGTAATACAGAACTCAGTTGGTAACATGCTTGTCTCAAGACTGATCGGTCCTTGGTTTGACCCTGGCTGGTGACTTGTCGATGTCTTGTCCATTGGATGAGACAGTAAAAACCAAGACACCAAATCATGGTAGGCTTGTATGTAAATGATCTCTCAATGCCTTGTGTGGGTACATTGCTTAGGTCAAAATTATGAAGCCATACACCAGACGGGTACCACCATGGTTTAGGTGAAATAATATTGGTTTGGCATAAAACAATAGACATATCTGTATCATAACAATGAAGCCTGTAAAATCATAAAAATGATGTGTTATCTATGTGATATATAGTGTTATATGATATACATGTAATAACTGTGATGTCTGTTTGCAGCTGCTATTGATAATGGAATTCCTAAAAGTGTTAGCACAAGTCAGAAAAGTGAGTGGTTTACTTTGAGTATTTATTCTTTATGAAATATTTTACTATTTATTATTAATTTGTTTTTCACATGGAATACTAGGTAATTGAAGCCCATAGGTATTAAAGCATTTTACATAGTCCTCTAAATTCTATTAGAACTAAGTTATTATTAGACTGTTTAGAAGTTTGCAGTTTTCCTCTAAAATTTATCTCCCAATTTTCACTGACATATGTGTTTGCTTGATACATGTCTTACTTCTTTTCAGTGCGTGATCGACAGACAAGAAATTATGTAAAGAAGACTGGAAGACGACCCACTTCTGGAATGTCCGTAAACCATCCCGTCCGTCCATATTCACAGATGACATACGGAGAATATGAAGATGATTATCTAGATGAGGATCAATGGGTAAGTTTAAAATTTATAAAAAATCTTTCAATTTGAGGTATTGTTTTTTTCACCTGCCTAATGTTATAATCATTAAGGAAGGGAACAAGGGTGGACACATGAGGTACAATATCATGATTTTTGTAAACATTTATATTTATACATCAACTGCATTATCTCTATATGCAAGTTAAAAATAAACTGCACACCATTTTCAGATGTTTACATTGGGGTCATGACCCCATTAGAATTATGTTGCATCATGGATTGTACAGCTATTCTGTCATTTGACCGCTGCCCTTGAAATTACAATTTTTACACACAAAAAAAGCCATCCAGGGGGCTTAATTATTATTTTTCATAAAGCAAAAAATATATAGATATAAGGATTATTTTTCAGTTTGTACAAAGCATTGGTGTATGTTTGCAGTTGAAAATAATTCATTGAACTTTTTGCCATGTCTGACTGCAAACATACACCAATGTTTCGCACAAAATGAAAAACAATCCTTAATTAAACTTTCTTTAATTTATGTCTGTATATTATTGAAGGGTGAACCAGAAGATGAGGAAGAAAGGTTGGCACAGCAAATTATGCGAACAACTCTTCGGGGGACTCAATCTGCAAGACCACGTGGTAATCCCAGTTCACATGCAACATATGGAGGGTCAGAAACAGACAGACACAATTCCTCATACAATCAGTCTCCATACTACTCCTCTAGAATGGACCAGCCCAAAAGACCATCTTCTGCTAGATCTACTGCTAGATCTACCTATAGCACTGGGTCAAGGTCACTTCTTCCCACAAAAACATCTCTTGGAAACAAAAAAACATATGACGGAGACTTGATAGAAAAGAGATCGCATGTGTTCACAGAGGCTGACAAACCCTTTACACCTAGAATCCTTCGATCAAACAGGAAGTCGAAGCTAAGCGAGACAAAATATTATGTACCACCACCTCAAAAAAGGTCACAAAAGGAAGAAGATGTTACTGCTGAAAAAAAGGAAAATGCTCCTCCTTCACCTAAACCACGGGCAAAACCAAGGTCAGCATCACATCTCAATAAAACTGGTGAGATGTCAGAAACACTCATGTTTGAAAGTTTACAGAGTCGAGATTTCTCAAATTATAATGATAGAGAGCAGTTGGTTCCTCGTCTGGACATTTCTATGGATAAAGATCACATGAACTGGATCCAGGAGCAAGCATCAAAGGCAGAGATTAGGGCCAACAGTCAGCAACTCAAGTCTGGCATGTCAAAGATTCGAGAGGGTGAAATGATGGAATCTTCTGATTTTGGTCAGACTGGAGATTTGACAATGACAGGTACCATGGGAACTATGGGAAGAACCAATAACAGGTTAGAATACATAATATTGACTAGGGAAAAAAACTTGGATGAAGTTCAGTAGATATATGATTTATTGACATAGTGCTGAAAACCTTGATAAAAAGAATTTTCCTTATCATATTTCATTTACAACATTCATATGTACCAGTATATACAAATCTTTTTTTCTTTCTTTTTTTGACATAGAACATTTGGTACAAAGACACTCACCAGTCAGCGACTTAGTTCAGAGTAAGTTCTACTTTCACTTCTGCAGCCACTAACCTTGCATGTAACACTTTCCTTTGTATAAACCTCTCCATTCCTAGTATAATGTTAAGGCTCCATAATAAAGCATCTATCAATTCATTCTATTATGTGTATGCAGCTCTTGATTCTAAGTATTTTATATCACAAGCATGCTAAAGTTATCTTTTTCTTCTGATGACCTTGATGACAAGTTTACTTCTCTGTACATATATATATACATTCATTCTGTTTCTTGTTTGGAGGTAATTTTGGGATTTAACTAGATATATAATTGATACAAAAATATAAATCTCAATGATTAAGAAACATAATTTCTAACTTAATTCTCAAAATTACCTCCTCTGTATAAAAAAGTACATTCCATGATTACTGTTCTTCAGGAAATGAAATAATAGATTTTTGATGAAAAAGGTATTTTAGTGAATTGCTATCCTATGAAACTAATCATAAAAGTGTATAACTCTATGGTATAACTGATAACTTTGTTATACACTGGGATACAGTAATTCTACAGCTACAACTTAAAAATGTTTTGTGTATGGTATTCATTTACAAACTTTTGTACAAGAATCACCCTGTAATTTATTGAGTATGAAATCATTATCGTATAAACATCCTTTGGTTATTATAATAAGAAGAGAGTTAAACATAAATTAAAGAGCATGAAGGTTTAAAGAATTTCATGTAAAGAAAATCAGTATTTATACATCTATTCTTGCATGAGCAAATGCCATCCTCAGTCTTCCTTATAAACTTTTTATATTACACTGCATGAAGCAGATATACTTCAGTAAAACAGATTGGCATGTAACCTTTACCAAGTCCTAAAACATGTATTACTTGATGCCTTGATATATAAAAACTTTCCCTTGTCAACCCTATAAGATATTTATCAATAAATTGAAATTCAAATGTTACTTTTACTGAATTATAAAAGATTACTGTTTTATGAGTATAGTACAGGGAATAAACTTAACGCTCGCCCACTCGCCCAAGACGAGTAGAATTTGTTGTGGACGACAAAGAAACACTTCCTACTCGCCCACGTGGCGAACGAAAAATCTGCAAGACAAATCGGCCGTTTCCTTGTTGAATTCTAATCTGAATTATCTAGACACTTAATTCCGTCACTGAGTAAGCGGAACTAAGCGTCTAGATGTTTCAAATCCGGACAAGTTCTTTTTATTTGTTAGTTAGCAGTATCTGGTTTCAGTGGCGTAGCTACCATTACGCCAAATACGCACGTGCGTACACATCATTTTGTCAAAAATATAGTATCTCATGAGAGAGATAGAGAGAGAGAGAGAGAGAGGTGGTGGTTTTCTTTTCCCCCAAACCCCTGCCTTTCTTGTGCGTACACATGATTTGCGCTCTGGCTACGCCCTTGGGTTTCACCAAAGCATAGTAATTTCATTTTCCATAAGGTCTCTTGTTAAATTAACAAATTTAAGCAAGATTTACACACATCCTGCATTTTAGCTATATACAATATAATTTCTATCGAAACGGTCGGCTCATCCCCAAAATTCAAACGTAAACAACCTATCTATCTATCTATCTCTATATACTGCAACCATTTTATTCCACATTAGCGAAATGAGATAAAAAACATGATTTTACAGCAGAATCAATCTTTATTTATAGATATATTAAATAAATTCATTCAATCACAGCTCCTGATACATTGAAATAGTATTCCCCTCTCCCTACACCATCAGCCAATCACGACTCTCGTTAATTACTGTTCTTTGACCTTTAAATTATGGCTCGACAAGCCCACTTAGGAAGTATTTTTTTTTTTCGCCGTTCCCATGAAACGAAATGTATCGCCGACAAAACGGGGCGATTACTTCAAGGAGAAAAATGGAAAGAAATTGTTGTGTAGTGTAATAAAATTCAGAAAAAAAAATGATTAGTTTTTCTTGCAATTTTTGAATGGTTTTAGTGTGGACTCATAAAGATTGGTGTGGGCCCATAGATTCTGAGTCTTACGAGCCCACATGGCTCGTAAAAATTTCTGTTAAGTTTATTCCCTGTAGTATGATAGATTATATATAATTTTCTTACTGCTGTGTCCTCAGGATCGATAGATCAGGGGCATATTGTTTTTGACATGTCTGTCTGTATGTTTATTGGTCTGTCAACAACTTCAGCTTACATGAACATTAACTTGACAACCATACCAGTTTCATACTTTACATGTGCATTTCTTTTGGAGAGACCTCTCCATTGATATTGTAATTAATTACCTTATGACCTTGACCATCAAGTTTGACCTACATTTAAAAAACCTTTTATTTTGACCTTCACTATTGAACCATAGGAGAAAAAGCTTTGATATTTCACGTGTGTGTTTTTGTAGTAAAACCTTTATATTGATACAGTAGTTTATGACCTTGTGACCTTGACTGTCAAGTTTGACCTACATTTAGAAAAATGATTACCATTTCTCATATATGTTTCTTGTGGTGTGACCTTCCCATTGATAATATTATTAAGACCTTGTGACCTTGATCCTTGACCTTCAACTTTGACCTACATGTAACTAATGTCCTCTTCAAGAATTTTAAAGACCTGAGTGTTTCACAACGTTAACACATTTTGGTTTATTGTAAATGTACTGGTAGTGTGCAATAGTATTTAGATCTTTAAAATCAAAAACTACAATCAAACTTGGATAACTCATAGTGTTAAGGACCTTCAGTATCACTTTGAGAGCCCATAGTGTAAGGGACCTTCGATATCACTTTGAGAACCCAAAGTGTCAGGGACCTTTGATATCGCTTTGAGTGCCCATAGTGTAAGCGACTTTTGATACCTTTTTGAGAGCCCATAGTGTAAGAGACCTTCAATATTACTATGAGTGCCCATAGTGTAAGGGACCTACGCTATCGCTTTGAGTGCCCATAGTGAAAGGGACCTTCGCTATCGCTTTGAGTGCCCATAGTGTAAGGGACCTTCGATATCACTTTGAGTGTCCATAGTGTAAGGGACCTTTGATATCACTTTGAGTGTCCATAGTGTAAGGGACTTTCGATATCACTTTGAGTGCCCATAGTGTAAGGGACCTTCGATATCACTTTGAGTGCCCATAGTGTAAGGGACCTTCGATATCACTTTGAGTGCCCATAGTGTAAGGGACTTTTGATATCACTTTGAGTGCCCATAGTGAAAGGGTCTTTCAATATTACTTTGAGTGTACATAGTGTAAGGGACCTTTGATATCACTTTGAGTGGTCGTAATGTAAGGGACCTTCATTATCACTTTGAGTTTCCATAGTGTAAGGGACCTTCGATATCACTTTGAGAGCCCATAGTGTAAGAGACTTTCAGTATTGCTTTGAGTGTCCATAGTGTAAGAGACTTTCAATATCACTTTGAGTGCCCATAGTGTAAGGGACCTTTGCTGTAGCTTCGAGTACCTATATTGTAAGGGACCTTTGCTATCACTTTGAGTACCCATAGTGTAAGAGACTGTCATTATCACTTCAAGTGCTCATAGGCTTGAGTTTTCCAAATTTTCCTGTTAATAAAATGAATAGAAAATTGTTGGGACCACATGATTAATTCTTAAAGTTTTCACAGATTTTCAAGTTCTTGACATTCAAGTTATCAAAGTTTGACTGTAATTATTTGACAATCAATAACATATCTTTATTGAAATCCCCAAATTCTGAAATTGTCAATTTCCAGTTTGAATATGAATAATTTATTCTATTTCAGTACTAAGACAAAATCTCCACGTCTATTGAAGGCGTAAGTCACAATCCAGATGAATTACATTAGTGCATTTCTTACTAAACTGTTTCCAAACTTTTGTTATGACTTGTGAATGACTTTAGATGTTAACATTGTTATCATTAGTATATGAGCAATATTATGCTTCATTCTTTTGTGAATCAGATCTTGAATGTTAACATACATGATCAGATATCAGAGGTGCATGTTATAAAATTGATAAGAATTAATTCTGATTTTACTGTTAATTGCAATAAGTTTTGAATTTGTCATAACAACAGAATGATGTAAATTATTTAAAAATCGAATTTTTGTGCTTTGAGAAAAACATCTTGTGGATGTCTGATAGAAGATAAACAGAAATGGTATATTTATATATCTTCTCTCTGAATAATGTATAGGCAGGTCTTCAGGTTTAGGTAAAACATTTACATATTCTTAAACTAGTATAGATGACGGATTGTCGGAATCATTAGAAGTTTTAGATAAAGAAAAACAATATCTAGGATTAAAATGCTTGAGGTTAACTTGAATCTTTTTTCTTACATCATTTTTAAAAACATTCATTCCATAATCAGCATTGCATGAAAAAAAAAAAACTGAGAAAAACAAAGATAAGATTTAAGAACTTTTAAGAACAATATCCTTAATGCTGAAAGACCTTGTGTATTCCAAGTATTTGAGTTGAAATCATGTTTTAAATTATGAATAATAATTTGTACATGTATATTTTTCAATATTTTTTTGCTCTCACATCAAGGAAATGGAAAAACCATAAAATCCCCTACTTTGAAAATAAAGCACTTGTAAGGAAAGCAGGATTTCTTTATTTTCAAAGCCTCTTTGAATGACTGTGATATTAGAATAATATTCTTTAGTATGTTTTATATTTATTGCTAGTCATAGCTAACAGATTTTAACGTTTATTATAGCTTTAACTACAATCTACATCTTCGGTAACCCATCATATCTTATTTAGTTCATAGCTTATATTTACGAATGTTGGTTACCAATACTGAAAAACCTGTAAAATACATTGAATTAGCCTAAAATATTATACCTAGAGATTTTCTAATCGTAGAAAGTTATTTCAGTTTTGATCTAGATTGGGTGAGAATGGAAGTCTGTTTAAAAAAAAAAGCAGAAAGATTTCTACTTCATGACAAGATCACAAAATTTAAGATTTTTTATCATTTAGAATGATCAAATATCTAAGCCTATTGTTGTGATTCTCATCCATTGTATATATCTTAAGTCATCAGAATATCCCCTCCTGTATATAAGCTCATGAAGCTTTATTTCAAAGTAAGAGATCTATACTGAAATAGATAATACGTAGGCAAAAATGAGTAGGAGAAAGTTAGTCTCCCAACATTGTATAGGAATTCATGCATTTCATGATTTTTTTATTAAGCACAAATGGTTGATTTAAAAATTTGAAGGTTCTAATTTTCACTAAAATGAAACCAGTTGACAATGTAGTAGTGGTTTATAGGAGGATATTTTGAACAGATATTGATTGTGATATTTTGTGAATTTGTTTGGGTTTTTGTGTGTTTATTTATTTGTTATATTGTTTTTAAGATATTGTAAATTGATGTTTCAATGTATGCCAAGCATTGAGTTTAGATTATAGTCAAATAAATTGTAAACCATCTTTTTTCGTTACATTTTAACATATTTTTATTCATATAAAAGATCATAAATTCAGAGTCATACTGATACTTAAGTTATTTCCTGGCGTTTGAAACAAAATTAGAATTTTCTCTGCAGTTCACAGCATAGACAGTATTGCAAACTTAGGACCTTACAGTATTGTGTATGTAACATACTATTCAAATATATCCCATATCATATACTGTGTAATTATACTTACTCTGACATATCGTCAGAATTGGGTGGGGGAATTCAACATGTGTATCTAGCAATTAAAACTTATACTAATCTACTTCAAGTTTCTTGGAATCTTATATTGTACCGGTATTGTAATATGCTGGAAGTCTACAACATAATACCCATTTCATAGATACAAAATGCTGTGATTGTGCACTGATGTTATTTAACTGACCATGGAATGTACTTTCTGTTGGCTAATTCCTCTCTTTTGCACAAGAATGTCTCTGCACAAACTTTTGTTTTCACTTTGATAACCCTGTGTTTCCATCTTCCAATTTGTTTCAGTACGTCAGACTTTACTAAACAAGCTATTGCTAAGAGGAAAGAAAGGTACATGTATTTATATATGTGATCATATATATAACCCTGCTGAGTGAGAAACTGTCACTGTTTCATGTATCGATTGTACACCAGTCACACAATTTCTAGCATTTACTAGATGGTTTGACTTTAAATCATCTCACATTAATTTTGCTTTTTTCATATCTTATGTCTCACACAAGTCAACCTACCAAATTTCTCCAAAGAATTTAAATATAAAGAATTATTAAGTTCCATATTACTTTTGTAATTTTTATTACTTAGGGCAATAATTAATTTTGTAATTTTGTTAAAATTTTCCAGATCATGGAGGTATTATTAAGTAAATATTTAAATTAGGTAAACAACTCAATTGATTTGATCAGCATATTTATCAATCTTGAAATAATTATCATAAACTTATGATAGAAATCAGTCACACCCAATGTATATGAAAGTTGTCTTTTCTGATTTATGATTTTTTTTTATGATGATGATGAGAGATTAAATTGCGAAATTCCTCAAAATTAAAAGTTACAGATTTTTATATATCAACTGAAAAACATAAATAAAATCTTCTGTAACAACGCTTTCAGAGGGTATTTTACATTTTCTTGTACTAATGGCTATAATATGTTTTATGCTGAAGTTTAACTTACCTTAGTGTTGAATTGAATGTCATGTAATAGATATGTTTGTGTGTGTGCATGAGCAACTTTTATTATGCAGTGATAACGCAAAATGTGTGATATATCAGGTAGACTTGGGACCAATCGACAGATAAATATGTTAGTATTGGGTGAAGAGTAGTTTTGTGTAGTGTCACTTTGTACAGTCCACTGGCATTTAAACAATGCATAATGTGAAAGCTGACTTACTCAAAGAGAATGAATACGCTTTTGGTGGGAAAACTTTGATAAATTTGAACTCTCTTGGACTTTTATTTACTTTTGTTTATTAAAATATGTATTTATGTTGATTGACCATTTATCAATTCATATCAAAAGTTGTTTTATCCCGGACATTTAAGAATCCTATTTCCTAGCAAAGTGACATTCCAAAGACAACATCAGTAAAACGGAATTGTGTAGTGGGTAGATGAATTTTTTTTTTTGGAATTATTTTCCCGGTTTCTATAATTTTCCCACATTCCCATGGCAACCATATAGCCTATTATGTTGATACAGATGTTCACTCAAGTTCTGCGTTCACTGGAGGTCAGCTATCTAGGTAAAATGAGCTTTACAATTGATTTTACTTTTATTGTTGAGGCATTTTTGTATTAATTTCTTGAAATGTTTTGAGTATGTACAAAAATTTCAGCTTTCATGTAATTGTATCAAATAATTTAGAATATGTCTCAAAAAAGATATGAAAATAAAATATTAAGTATCCAAAAAAAAAAATGTTTTAAAGCATTTTCAGAATATCAGGCAATTTATAACAAACAAACACAACATTTTGATGATTGCATTGGCTTACTTCATTGTCTTTATAGTTAAATGTTGATAAAATATTGTGAACTGATTTCAGAGAGGAGGAATTAAAGTATGTGGAATTCATGCGAGAAGTTACAGAGGATGTCCTAAATAGAGGCGTGTTTACAAACAGGTACAATAGTGTTTTACTTGCATTTCGAATTTTAGAGTAAGGTCTAGGTCACATGTTTTGAAAAAATCTAGTTAATCCTTTGTTTTCTATTAGATTATGCTACTTTGCTCATATCATAGTATTTGGACTTCTGTCATGGGTTATGCAAATTATTAGAATCTACTAAGCAGTACAGTTATTCTGCTATGTATTGTAAATTGTGCCATCATTTCAGGGTCCTACGACAGGTATTTGAGACTCATATTGCTAAGAAGAGAGGACAGCTTAATGAGGTATGTTGGAAGCCACTCACAATGTCCTGGTGAAGGAGATCAATTTTCAGTATGAAATCATTTCTTTTACATTTACAATATTCCATATATCTTTTCATGCAATGATTTGTCATAGGGCTCCTGAATCATGCCCTGCCTTTCAATATTCTATCAAACATAGAATTAGTACTATACAAGAGGGGAGGAGGGGAACTGGGAATCCTGTCATTTCATTAATATTTTTCATAAAATGTGCAGAGTCAATTATACTTAAAGAAAAAAAGACCAAGTAGGAAAGTTTTTTTTATATTTTATGTACTTATTAAGTACTAGAATTCAGGTATAATGTTGCAATTGTTGAATCTTTTTAGGAGAGAATGAGGTCAATGCTGGGTCAAGTACGAGATGAGTTGAACATACCTGAGGATGAGGATGCTGACCTTGATGAGTATTCTCCTCAGAATACCACACTTAGTTCAGAATCCTCAAAACTCAGGTATACAGGTACCACAAAGTATGGCAAGTTTGACCATACACGTGGATCCCAGTTTGGTTCAACTTTAGACTCCCAGAATACCTACAACTTTAAGGATACTTCTTCTGGTGACATGTTCAGTACGATTCACTCGGAGAGGGAGGAGCTATCGGCCACACAAGCTCTCCAAGATTACCAGTTAGGTATCACTCGAAATGAAGAGGAGGAGGAGGGGGGAGAAAAGTCGTACGAGAGTCCAGGGGAAATTAAACCTGACACGGATGAGGAGGATCATGTCTCGCATAAATCAGGCAAGAGTCGACAGATGACCGATGAAATGTCTGTCAAGTCAGAAAAATCAGTAGGAAAGATGTCCAAGGCCAGTGTCAAGAGTCACAAAACAGACATATCAGTAAAACCAGCAAGTGTTAGAAGCCAGAGGACAAATATGTCATCAGTATCAGCAAAACATACAAATGCCTCTGTTCATGAGGATGAAGTTACAGGTAAGAAGACAATGGCAGCGCATGGAAAAATGAATTTATATATTTCAGTATTTTAAGATTTCAAATGAATTGAAAAATAATCAATCAAGTTATAAAAAAAATCATTACCAGTATAATTTAGATATCTAAATATTTTCCTTTCCTAAATATTGCTTATTCATCGATGATATGAATAAAGTATGTTCCGCCATTTGAGTAAGATTTGTGTTCAGTAAAGTTATCACTGCCCTTTGTGGGTCATATTATATTTCAGTGAAGTTATCATTGCCCTTTGTGTATCATGTTATACTTCAGTGAAGTTATTACTGTCCTTTGTGTTCTTTGTGTGTCATGTTATATTTCAGTGAAGTTATCACTGCCCTTTGTGTGTCATGTTATATTTCAGTGAAGTTATCACTGTCCTTTGTGTGTCATGTTAAATTTCAGTGAAGTTATCACTGTCCTTTGTGTGTCATGTTATATTTCAGTGAAGTTATTACTGTCCTTTGTGTGTCATGTTAAATTTCAGTGAAGTTATCACTGCAGTTTGTGTGTCAAGTTATATTTCAGTGAAGTTATCACTGCCCTTTGTGTGTCATGTTATATTTCAGTGAAGTTATCACTGTCTTTTTTGTGTCATGTTATATTCTTTTGAAGTTATCACTGTCTTTTGTGAGTAAATTCATGACTACACTAATGAAAACTTTTTCATGACTATACTGCACTGCAATTGTCTTTTAACATTTCTTGTTTAAACATGGCTTCCTAGTCACTGTGTGCAGTTAACTTAAAAGTTAAATGAAGTTGTTTATAGATCTTTCAGCATCATTTTCGGTACAAGGTTGTATGTGACCACAGTGATTTCTGTTAACTATTTCTGAAAATGTCATTCTGAGGAAGTACCAAAGTACTGGTATGTACAAGGTTTTGTCTCTCACAAGTCATTCCATGATTTCTGTTACAGAATCTACTGCTGGCCAGTCCACTGCCAGATCAAGAGTAGGCAGCTTGGGAGGTGCCACAGAAGAGGGGGAGTATGGAGAAGACGAATTTGAAGAAAGTGATGAGGAAAAAGGAAAAAATTCTGATGATGACGACTTCTAGTACATATTCAGGAAATTTCTAATTTAACAATCTAAATTTCATAGTTTTAAGTGCATGAAAATTTATGGGTTCTACATGACAAGCAGTTTAACTCTTTGTTATATATCTCAATTTAACTGTAGATGGAATGTTTGCAATATGTAATGAGAGAGCGGAGACTGTCTGTATTAATGATGGATCATAATGAATATGCTGACATTATTTCACATTTTACATTCTTAGAGTAACCTGATGATATTTTATTGGGGTATTTGTAGATTAATTTGATGATGTATCTTTTGGGATATTTGTATATTAATCTGGTGTCACATTGCATTTGTAGAAAACTCTGTCGAATTTTCATTGGTCCATTTATAGGACAGTCTGGTGAATTTTCATTGGTCTATATGTACTATAGTCTGGTGACTTTTCATTAGCCTATTTGTAGAATAGTAGACTTATGACTTTTCACTAGCAATTTTTAGAATAGTCTGGCAATTCTTCAAGAGTCCATTTGTAGAACAGTCTGGTGACTTTTTCCTGACTCATTCATAGAATAGTATGGTGATTTTTCATGGGCTCATTTGTACAATTGTCTGGTGACTATTTACTGGTCTATTTTAGAACGACCTTTCACAGGTTCGTTTGTAGAATGACCCTTCACTGGTTCGTTTGTAGAATAGTCGGGTGACACTTGCTGTACTTAGGATGAGTAGCCTGGTGCTTGTAGCTGTGATAGTAAATTGCTCAATTATTTAAAAATGTAAGGATTTTTTCAGTTTGCATATAAATATTTAATCAAAACTTATATATATTTAAACAAATTATTTAAGATATTACTTTTAAGAGCTTTTACATCAACATCCGTCCTATTTTCTCAACAGCTAGTCCCATGTAATCCGATTGATTTTGCACAAATTTCATTGAAGATATATTTACGTTTTACAAATTTAATGTTTAACAGAGAATGTCATCTGAAGGTAAAATCTTTGTATACCAGAGATTGATTCATAAAATGTAAGAATCTGGTATTTTTTTTAATACATATCCATATCTCAGTATTACAGTTTTAAACAAATTGTCTTATTTAGGTAATGAACAGTATGGTTGTCTTCCTGTGCTAATTCCCACCTGGTAGCAAGATTGTATGTTGTCTGTGACTTTGTCCTCTCTGTAAGGAGTGAACTTATACTATGAGTATTGAAAACTCCTGCACTGTTAGGGCAGACAGCTAAAAGGTACATGTACATCTTAAAAGTGATGTCGGATTAAAACCCAGGTAATGTATCCATTGTGGATTCAAGAGTGCACATACAATGTAGCTGGAAATTGAGCACCTAAAACTCTGTCCGTTGGTGTCCTGTATGTCTTATGCTGACCCACTGATGTTCTTTTGTATTTTCACTGTTCTGATAGCATCAGTGACTAGATTTTTAATGTTGTTTGATGTGAAAGAAATACATATGACTTCCAATAAGCCATATGGTTTGATTCAAATTGTGTAGTAAGGGAGTTTTGATGGACATCCCCAAGTTTTATTAAAATTTCATTCCAAAGAAAAAACTGTGTTTAAATTAATGATATTCTCACTCCACAGTTATGTTCATTTTGCTTTTACTTCCAAAATAGGATGCTACAAATTATGTCATTATGGTTTAAAATATGCAATTTCTTAATTTTAGTGATATCTTGTGATCTCTATAAGAATCACTGTAATTATTGCTGATTGAATATCATTGTACCAAGCAGCTCTTCAAGCATCTGCAATACTAAACCAAATTTTAGCTGTAGTTTTCCCCACAGCAACATGCATAATTCATTCTACTACAAACATATTAATCTTGTGCATGTAACTTGAACTTTAAATGTATTTTTTATTTACTTCTGTATTGACCATGTATATTATCTATCACTTTTTTCTTCTGATCTACTGCTTTGTATAATCAAAAGTTTCTTGTTGTTAACTTCGCCTGTCATCTCACACATAGTCTGCTTCTTAGTCATTTTCATTTACAATATTACATTTATTGTCAAGTTTTTGTTTGTCATTTAATAGTTTTATGACGAAGAGCTTCTATTTCTAGATTTGACCCTGTTCATGTCAAAATTCATGTCTCATTCTACATGTTGACAATAAAATATTGATGGAAAATGCTGTTTCTGAATCATTTCAAGCTATTGTTCTAATTTTTTTTCTCCTAAAAATTCCAGAGTAAGACTGTGTAATCCGATACTACATTTACTTGGTATATTGTACTGTATTTTGACTGTTATATCTGAACTAGTCTTTTCAAAAATGCACTGAGAACATTTATACAGGAAGTAGCTAGGTCTTTCAGTGTATCTGCAGCAGGTCTGTGATATTCTACCACTAATCTACCATAAAAACTAAACTGAAAATGGTGAGAGGATAATCAATGTCAGTAGCGGGCATGCAAAATGTAAGCACAGATCTACACTGAGGATTACACAGCTACTTCCATCCTAACAAAGGTGAAAAAGCACCCTTATTTATTTATATTGAAAGTGGAAAGGTGTGTTAGAATGCCTGATGATGATTTGCTGTGGGTACTTCAGGTTTCTCCACCACATTATACTAACTGCCACCATTTAGGTGAAATAATTCTGTTGGTGTATTACACCATAAATAAATAAAATGCCTTTCTTCCCAGTGGCTTTCTTTGATATTATAAATGATGGTTCCATTTATTTAATATATTAAATGTGATCAATGTGACGTTGACTTTTTTCTATCACTCTGTAATGCATCTACATACATGGATACATACATGGACCAGAAAAAAGACCAATAAAATACCAATTATTTATTATAGCATAAAAAATCTGAAATATAACGATAAAATAACTATAAAAACAAAATATTATATAATCCAACATTACATTGAAATAGAAGATAATATAGCATCAAAGAAAACACCATCGTGTCAATAAGCCACAGGAAGACTCTAAGAACACAAAAGAACCTATGTAAAACAAGAGGCCTTAACTGGTACATATGGTTAGTAATATAGAAAGTAGAACCACAAATATAACTTCTATTGCATCATAAAATTACAGTATTACATCGACTATCTTCATCATTACATCTGCAGATTATATTCCTGTATGTGTATACTTTTGAACATGTATACTGATTTTACATAACTGGTTTTTGATTGCAACACGATGTATTTAAAGATTGAAATATTAAACACCAAGAAAAGAAAATGCCCAAGAATTTGGGCGATAAATGATCATTTGTTTGTTTTGGTTAAATGAAAGAGGGTCACAAAGTCGTTTTGTTTGTTTTTCTTAACTTGCACAGACCATTATACTTTTGGACTCCACACATTCAGATCCTTGAGCTTGATTGAATGGATTCCCTCACAAAATAATGCAATATCCAAAGCTTTGTAAAAAGGAGGGAAATATTTATGATTATCGATAATTTCCAGAAATCATATACTTACAAAAAATATCTGGGTCGGGGCAAAAAGAATTGGGTTGAATGGGTTTGTATAAAGAGAGGTACATGTACATGTTACATGTCATATATATATTTTACTGAAAAAAACTCAATTGAAAATCTTGTAATAATTTACACATCATCTGAAGCAGACTAACATGTATTTGATACACTGAGGATAGCGCTAGCATGAATCATTTTGTTGAACATTATTCAGAATTTCATTCACATTTATAAGCCTTCTTAAAATTCACTTTTATTCCTCGATGTGGATGTACTTAGATATCTGTTTATATGCACTTATAATTCATGAATGTAACAAGATGCTGAGCGAGCAAGTGTGACTGTGTCACTGTAAATCTACATGTGTAGAGCACTGAGCACTTTCCTCTGAGAGGTACATCAAGGGGTAGTCAGTTTACCACATCATAATATAGTACACTTAAAGCGCTTCCTACTTGAGGATTTCTTTACTTTTGGATCTAAGACCGCGATAAGGGCTTCGTCAAACACATCTTTTAATCCTTGACGAGTTAAGGCAGAGCATTCGATATAAGAGTCAAAATTCAACTTTTTTGCTAATTTCTGTCCTTCTTCAAAAGTCACCGGTCTTTGGCGTCTTTTCTGTAGTTTTTGTAATGTCTTTTCATCCTCTTTTAGATCAACTTGTGTTCCTACTAAAAGATAGGACGCCTTTGGCATTTCATGATGCACTTCTGGGTACCACTTAATTTCTAAGTTTTTCATCGATTCTGGCATTACAACAGAAAAGCACATTAGGAAAACATGAGTCCCTGGGTATGACAAAAGTCGTAGCCCTTGGTATTCTTCCTGTAAATAGAAAGGCAGACAAAGGACATGTTATAATGATAATATACCATATAAGTTTTTCTTTTGTACATGTATAATATAACAAGATATAATCGAGCTTTGTGTGATTTGAGGGAGTTTTACTGATCAAGTAGGTAAATCAATGTGAAATACAAAAAGACTGTGACTGTGGCACTCTCCACAGTGTACCACAGAGGATTTTCACAGGGCTCCTGGAAATCACAGGTGAGATGAACGGCTCCTGGAAATCACAGGTGAGGTAAACTGTGTGGAAGGAATAATGATCTCATTTTTGTCTACATATGCTCGTCATTGAATCTCAAATATACCGATCATGTGATGAAATACAATCTCAACAACAACATCTCAACAATGCACATATGAGAGGGAAATGTGGATCAACACTGTATAGAAAGTATCATTGTCCTAAACGTAAAATCTGAGACAACGACGACTCCAGGGTATGACATTAGCTCTCCAGACTTTCGTCGCGGATACATATCGTAAATATGATAAATAAATAAATATAATTGTAAATCCGAGGCAAAATTGGGCGTGCTTTTGTGCTGAACAATGTCAATACCATTTTCCAAAATTGTTCAGTTAGACTTGGGGCTTCTACTGGAGCTTCCCCTTGGTTGTAGTGAAAACTTCTATATATTTAGGCGTCATCAATGGAAAACGAGCTCGTGGATAGGGTTCTCTTCGACATATTGGCCGACTTTTAGATACTGTCACTAACAAGAGTATCAGTGAAACTGTTGGAAGCTTCCCGAGCGGCAGTTATACTATAATGCAGGAAATTGATGACTAAATTCATACACAAAAACCCCCCAAACTGATGGATTGCTCCAAGAAGCACAGCAATAATGGAAATGAATGACTCAGCATATAGGAAATAATTGTATTAATTGATGACGATTTCAAATCTCAAAGTATCAAATGGATATCCAATTGAGTCAACTGTAGAACAAGTGATCACAGTATCTTAAACTTGACCTTTCAGAAATGACCTTAAGTGACTTTGTCCAAAAGCCCTTAACTTAAATAACATTTTGGTGAAGTATAATCAAAGTCTAATGAAAAGTGAAGGAGATATAAGTACTTAATGGTATTTTAATTCATAATTAATAAGTGACCTTGACCTTTCAGATATGACCTTGAGTGATCTTTGTCCAAAAGCCCATAACCTAAAAAACTTTTTGGTGAAATATGATCAGATTCCGATGAAAGGCGTAGGAGATATAAGTACTTCATGGTACTTAAGTCATAGTTAATAAGTGGCCTTGACCCTTCAGAAATTACCTTGAGTGACCTTTGTCTAAAAGCCCTTAACCTAAATAATATTTTGGTGAAGTATAATCAAATTCTGATGAAAGGTGTAGGAGATAAGTCCTTCATGATATTTCAAATCATAGTTAAAAGTATAGGAGATATGAGCTCGGACGGATGGACGGACAGACAGACACACGGACACGACAGCGACTAAATGCTTCCCCAAAATTTTTCGGGAAGCATAAGAATGAGATCGTCTCTAGCCACCAAAAATAAATAATATAGGTATCATCTGTCCCGTACTTTTGATTTGCTTCATGCGCCTCTAGAGTACCCTAGCTACGCCCCTGTAATTTTAGTTTAACTATTCTAAACTTTTCTCTCCGCCTTACCTGACCAGCAGTGTCAAACAAGCCCAGCTGATATTCTTTATCCTTAACCCGGACATTCACTGTAAAAAAGAAACTCCTCATCATTTTTGTGTACACCAGATTATAATAACTTTACAAAATATGACTGCAGAAAAGTTCGTACATTTGAAATTTGAAATTTAGACAATTCTAGGGCAGGAAAATGAGTACATGGGGTCTATGGCATGATTAAGTATATGTAATCACACTTCATTCTACTCAGATTTTAATGGTGTTTATAAGTGTCTTGCTCGATAGGAGACTGAGAGAAAACTGGTCTACATATAACATTATTAGACGGTACATGGCGAAGACCTGAGTATAATACTGTCCCAGACATGCCCTGAAAACAAGCTTAGATACGCTGAACCACATTATTACAGAAGACCCGTCAGAACGGGAATTTATATTAAAAAACGGATGGGCTACTGAAAAAACACACTATCTATAGACGATTTGTCAGTACCCATGCGCGGATACAGAGGGGGTGGGGGGGTCTGGACCCCCCTGGAATCCGAAAATTTTACCACAAAAAGGTAATATTTGGGCATTTTTGGGGTTGGACCCCCCTCGTCTAAGAGAAAAATTTACCCTTTTTGGATGGACCTCCTCTGACAAAAATTTCTGGATCCGCGCATGAGTACCAACGATAAAATACTTATTTTATCCATGCACGGTCATATTATTGCATGGGGAGCGCTTTGGTCGAGCCTGCACAGCAAAACAATATGATATCATATACAACACTGATGGTGTACAGATGAGGTAAAAAAGATACAATAACGTTTATATCTTGACTGGCCACATGGGAGATAGGAGCTTGTATCAGTGTGGCGGTCGTTTTGTCTTACATGCAATAACAATGCTTACGTGTAGGTTTACCTATGTTTATGTCTAATATATACATCACAGTGGGTGACTGGGCGAGGCAAAGTGTGAGATTGATGTAGTAGGTATAAATATGCAAGTACGATGGTTCAAGCAACATTTGTTGTTCTTATAGTATAGGGAGTGTAAAACTCTGTGGTGACCAGCCTTTCGGATGTGACAATTAGGATGAATGAACCGTGGAAAGGGGGGGGGGGGAGGCAGGCTTGGCATAGTGATACACCAATTGACTGACCATCGAACCGTGGTATAGTAGTTCATGTGCGGATCTAGAGGAAGGCGTATGGTGGTTCCGGACCCCTCCCCTTTGAAATTGACATGATTTATGAAAAAAGTTTGTATGCGCTAATTTCAAGGAGGTTGGGGTATTTGCCAACAGTTTGAACCCCCCCCCCCTAAAAACAATTCTGGCTCCGTACTATAGAACCATTATAGGTATTTCCGTCGCAAAGGTACCGTAGAAATTCTCTACACTGCTCTAGACAGACATACCTCAAACAACTGGAATAGCGTTGATTTGATAGATATAAAGAGATATTCGTTATATAAACTGAATACAAATAATTATCCTGTTGCTAAATTTCTCTGTCAACTTATAATATGAAATAAACGGAATCATATAATAGATTGTTTGCTTAATTGCTGTTTAACGTCACGCAAGATTATTTTATGCATTTGCAAACGTCATCAGCACCATTCATTGCGAAGACATTTAGACCTATACAATGGACCCACCCGGAGCAGTAAGGGACTTTACACGTGCTGGCTAACGACTACTGCGACACGGGACCTCGTTGTTTTTGCTGTCATACGAAAAAGAAGACACCGACTAACCGCCGACTGGACTCGACCTCGGGACTTCTAGGCCACAAGCCAAGCACCTTGAGCTACAGCGGCTTAGAAAATTTAGTAAAGACGTATACGTTAGAGTAAAATGAAATCTTTAAACTGTCGAAATGTTACAGTCGGACAAAAACGTAAAAAGGCGACTTAACAAAGTCAACCAAACCAAACGGTACACATTTCAGATAAAGGGGTAGAGATATTCTTTGAAGATGAATAAGGATAGAATATGACAGAAAATCAAAGGGTAAGTGTTCGCAAACTGGATTTTCCCAACTTCTATACCCCAGCAGGGACGTATATATCTTTAGATATATACGTCTCTGACCCCACCAATGTGATCACACATACACACTATAAATCACAGAATACAATATACAGTGTACATGTATATCATTATTACAAGATAATTTTCAAAAGATTCAAAAGATTCTACAATGCCTCTTGACATTAAATATATATTTTTAAGTATATTTACGACTTCATATCCCAAAGGTGCATAATGAGATTTTTCCAGTATGACGAAGTTTTTTTGTATGCATGAACACATTTTGCTCATTCGGACATCCTCGACCTTTTCCTGTGTAAAAAAACGTAGGTACGCGGAAAGGGCGAGGTTGTTCCGAATGACGATGTGCTAGCACGGCAACTTAGAATTAGAGCATCCAACGGCTCATAGAACAACCTGGATTGCAAACCTGTATTGGTCACCACTTTTCGCCCGGGTTCCTCTACTTGCATGAGCCAAGTTTTCTTTTTGAAATATTTGATCGGCCCTGGATCCACTGCATTCTTTATTAAGTCCCTCTTTCCTCTTAATCCCATAAATTTACGTAAAGTGTTTTAAGTACATTGACACTTTACCGCCGTTACAGACAGGACATTTGATATCTAGATGGTCAACTGCTGCTGAGTGAAATTACAGACCGAAAAAAGGTCACTGCCCTTCTTTGTTGAAATAATTGATACACACGGACTACATGCATGGCTGATACTCTGTCATTTGCTGAATATATTATATATGTATGTTATTTTCTCATTATTTTTCTTGTACCTGTTGTATAGATTCAGTAAAGAAACTGAGGTAGCGATATTCATTTACAAAGGGGAGGGGAGTGTGTGTTACGATATTAGTATTTCTCGCATTTTTGCTATAATGTTAAACTTCCTATCATTCAATGATTCTACCATATTAGACGGCATATTGTAAACATGGTATGCTGTAGTGGCACGATGGTATGATAATATGGAGGCAATGTGGTATGATGGTATGGTGGTATTATGTACATGTCTTTATTTCAAAGTTTTGTTTTTTTTTATTCTCTGCTCCCTGAAATTTACCAGCAAGTCTGTTATGTATCATGTTCGATATGAGTGGCTCTTGATGTTATAAATACACACATTTAATTATCTAGTAGTAGTAGTAGTAGTAGTAGCAGTAGTAGTAGGAGTAGGAGCAGTAGTAGTAGTAGTAGTAGTAGTAGTAGTAGTAGTAGTAGATGTTTTGGGCATGATGATAGTAATACAGATTTGATTTCATTTCTTTGATCAGTAAAGATTATCTCGAACTGAAAACAAATTGTATTCAAACTGACAATTTCAATTTTCCATGAAAATGATCAATGATTGTCAATGATTTATTAATACTGCCGAGGGCTTTCCATACCAAAATAATGATATATTTATTTCTGACTTTTCACACAATACTTTGTAACGTGTAAGCATCCTGGTTTCGAATGACAGAGATATAAACACTGTAAACACTGTGGTAAGAAGGATCTTTGTTTTCTTATGACAGAGATAAGATGTGGGTGGACATTGTCACTGGGAAATTCTCCACTTGCACCAAATGATTCTCCAGAATTCAGCCTTTTTACACTAAGCCGTGTTAATTTTACTTCAAATATACATTAAAATATAAACATTAGGAATTGATTTTAACAAAATCTAAAATACCCGGTACGAGTTACAATAGGGAGTAGAGAATAAAGGATAATGAAAGTTTTAATAGAGCGACCTGAACACGTCTACATGATAGCATCGTATACCATGGCACCATAATAACATCATTCCATCGTACCACGATATCAACGTGCATGTACCATAGAGCAACAGTACCATAGCATTGTACCATTATATGTTTTAATGTATGTCACATAAAACAGGGGTATTACTCGAGTAATCCTTTTTAATCTAACACGAGTCGTTTTATTTTTTAAAAAATTATTGGGGGTTTATTTTCTTCTTACCATTCAATGAATCTGTGATACAAGATATACGTACTACGGGTAAATCCCTTTTTCAATGTATCGCATGCGTGGAGTTTTACTTTTTTAATGTGTTGGTGGTGAAGTCTCAGTACACTGAAGTTCACTGTAACCTATGATATTTAACATGTTTATGTTCAAGTCTGATCAGGACAAGCTCTACGTTTGCCGAGGTTCAGTGGCGGTTCCAGGATTTCCGAAAAGGGGGGCGGGGCACATGTGAAAGTCAAGTATCAGCCAAAACGTTCTGCCATTTTGGGTGCCAAATCTGATGCTTTACTCATACTTGTGGCGAAAAAAAGGGGGGGGGCTCTAAATCCGTCACTGGTTATGTACCGGTACTACGCTTTCCTCTACATAATACACTAATCGACAACATAAAGAAAAAGGAAATACGAATGATTAGCTATATAGTAGGTAAATACTAAAATTAAATCACAGGCAATCGTATAGTAAGGACAACCCTCCCCCACCTCCTTACTAATACTATACGATTGCCTGTGAATTAAATTATGAAACAATGCATTGACAAGGGACATCTCTATGTATTGCCCCCCCCCCCCCCCTTCCTATGGATCAGGAAGATGCTGTCACCATATATAGAGTGACGTAAAATAAAAATCAATCAGTAAATCAATCGATCGACCCCCATCCTTTTTCCGTACACTATTTTGCTTCCCCTATTACCTTTCTGTCTTTCCATAACCCTACAATAGGCAAGTCGGATATGACGATACTTGACACTCTAAGTCCATCCTGTGAATGCATATCGGACTTTGATAGTGATATAACAGACATGATTTATACTTCCTATAGAGTTTTATAGGTATATTTCACCATTGTCTACGTTCACAGTTCACTTATTATTGCACTTAAATGTGGAACAAATCGTGCGTGACATGTAAGAGAAATTACCTGAACATAATTAGCAGGTTAATAAAATCGGTTTGCACTGCACTTGTAGTTAAGTTATGCGATATGTACACCTAGATCCCCCCGATGTCGTCGACATATATACGGTGTTCTCCGGAAACACCTGATATCAAGGGTCACATTACTCACTCTAGAATTTATGACAATGAAAATTGAGGTTAACAAAATATATGACAGAAAGTGGAGTTAATTCGCTGTGAACTTGCTCACGTTCATCTCTAATGATATACCACAAAACAAATCCATTTACGAGGGGCAGACGAAGGGCAAATTTACTCTCATTTCTCCCTGCTTTCTATTTTCGCTTTTCTCTTTCTAACTTTTCTCTATATCCTACCCCTCCCCTTTACCCTGTTCCAATTTTGATACATCGTGGTTTATTTTCCTACGATAGTAGACCTAGATCCGCCCCTGACAGCCTATATTCTAGCTATGATAACTATGCCCTAGGGTATAATTGGACACAGCATTATATTGCCTGGTATATAGTCAAGCTTGTATTACCTGAGATTTAACATTATAGAATCCTTATAGATTAACTCTTAAAATAAACTAATACACATATGAATCATTTTAAATAGTGAAAACTTCCGTTCTAGTTGTATTAAACAAGTTAATTCACAGGGTCTGGGAGATCGATCTCTTTAACAGTGTTTAAAATTATTTATATATTCATAAAATATATTTAGCAGAATATGTATATTGTACATATCACAGGAAGTAAAGTGTGTAGTCCAGCACCACATAGAACAAAGATAATCTTGTAATGCCCCCTTCCTCATTCTCACGACCCATTCCACCTACCTGCATAGTTGTCGAAAACGGTCGGTACATACTCCGTGGGGAATTTGTTGGTAGCATAACTCATCAGCATGCACGTTTTGCCGACGGCTCCGTCCCCCACCACGACACATTTTATGAATTGTGTGTCCAAATCATTCGACATTACAGTTTAAGCGTATCACAATACCTCCGCCTTGGTCGATAGTCCTCCTTAGTCGTTTTCCACTGAACGGGATATGTTTATACTTTTCAAAATGACATCATCATTACCGATCTCTCGGCCAATCAGAGACTTGTTTATTTATAGAATGTAGGTCGCTTTCAAAGGATGTCCTAGGTAAACACTATGTAGATACAAATTGTAGGAGTGTTCTGTAACATAGCCTAATAACATTATTGTGACGTGGAGACAAACAGTGAATTTTAATCATCGCACTTTCCCAAGTCATTCAGAAAATTTAAAAAACCCCGAAAATAGATAAAATTGTTTGGAAGTTACGTTCCGATAATGAGAAAAACCCCAAAAGACTAAACGAATGTTAAAATGATACAAAAGCATATCAAAATTTGAATTTTATTAATATTAATACATGTAAAATATAAAACACGGTGTAATTAATTTGATAGTTCAGTTTATTAGTTTTCATTTATTACTTTTGGGGAAGAAAGGTATAAAAACATTAAGTTTTATTTCAAGTTCACATCATCGATTAAAGGCCATAGGCACGGGGTAAAAGGAATATACGCAGACGTGGGACTGGAATGGGGTATACTTTTAAGGCCAACCAATATATTAATGGGTATCACTTTCCTTCAAATTCAATGGGTATCTTTCTAATATAATATAACATGTATGAATAGTCGGAATGGTTATGCTTTTCAATACGGTCAGTATATGAATGGGTATGTTTTTACACTTTGCTCAATATATGAAGGGGTAGGGTGCCAGCGACTCCACTCGCACCTCCATAGCCAAAATCATTGCAAGTCCTCCCCCCCCCCCACCCCGTGGCCACAGTTTACAAATTCATTCATGGATTCGGGCATACGAACAATAAAATTCGAATACACAATGATATCTAGATATTCATACTGGGATATTCATCACAGAAAAGTATCATTTAATAATAATTGGCATAAAGGGAACTGGGTTTGTTTTTTGACAAACCGTATACATTGTGGACTAAAGAGGCCGAACAAATTAAGTAGACTAAATTCTTGAAACCAGCAAGTGTATCTGAACACAGTATAACTTTAGTATTTGATTGAATGGTATTTTACGTCGAGGCTTTCACAATATTTCACTCATACAGCGACATGGCAGCAGGAGATAAGAAATCTCTTAAACGCAGTGGCCCAACACGTGAATCGAACCCTGGTCATAATATTATATGTATGTTATAGGCTTACTAACAATTAATAGTAGTAGTAGTAGTAGTAGTAATGGTAGTAGTAGCAGTAGTAATAATAGTAGTAGTAGTTCTTCTTGTTGTTCTTCCTCTTGTTTTTCATCATCATCATCATCATCATCATCATCATCATCATCATCATCATCATCATCATCATCATACTCAAAAGTTGAGCGTTATACTTCATGTGGCAGTCAAGATAAAAGCCTCACAGGGCAATACAATAAATTTTAAAAAGTGTAAATCCTTCAACCTCATCCTTAGCTGAGGTGAGCAGGTGGTATGTTGCTCATTGCAGTCCTGTAGTCCTCCAAGGAACATGCTGATGTCATTGCTGATGGAAGTCTGCTCCAATCCCTGGTGGTACGTGGGAAGAAGGAGAACCGGTACACATCCTTTCTCGTTATTGGAATGCGAAATGTATGTTATCCCCCTGTCCTGGTGTCTGTCTGGATTAGGTATTGTTCTGCTGGAATGGCCACTAGATTGTGCTTTATCTTGAATAGCAAAAGAAGGCGGATCTTTACTCCTCTGATGTGTAGCGGTTCCCATCCCAGCGAGATGACCATATTGGTGACGCTGCCTACTTTCCTATCCCAATAGTTCCTTGTTGCGAATCGTGCCGCCCTACGCTGGACTTTCTCTATGTGGTTGATCTTTCCGCTGGTGTCCGGTAGATGTAGTAGTAGTAGTAGTAATAATAAAAGTAGCAGTGGTGGTAGTAGTAGTAGTGGTAGTAGTAGTACTAGCAGTGGTAGTAGTAGTATTAAAAGTAGCAGTGGTGGTAGTAGTAGTAGTGGTAGTAGTAGTACTAGCAGTGGTAGTAGTAGTAGTAGTAGTAGTAGTAGTAGTAGCAGTGGTAGATGTAGTAGTAGTAGTAGTAGTAGTAGTAGTAGTAGTAGTAAAAGTAGCAGTGGTGGTAGTAGTAGTAGTAGTAGTAGCAGTGGTAGTAGTACGCAAATGCAACAATATCCCCAATAACTTGAAGTCATATGACAGTCTTTGTTAAAACAACGAACCCCCCCCCCCCCAAAAAAAACACCCCCCCCCAAATAAAAACAGGAAAAGAAAGAAAAAACTCTCCAGCAGTTACCAAAGAGCCATTTTCGCTGCCAACAAGTGGCGTAGGAAGCTAATCAAAGGCGTGGAGGGAGGTAGAAGTTTCATTTTATGAAAACATGTTCTCTCGATTTTTCTGGTGGTGTGCTAGAAAGTGGGAGGGGCTGACACACGTTATCTGGAAAACAACTACACCATTTGCTCCATTCTTTTGAAGTAGATAACCGCTTTGCGGGCTAAAGAGGCTGAAGAAAGTAGATTAAATTCTTGGAGCCAACAAGTGTATCCGTATACAGTATAACTTTAGCTGATTGGTGATTGAATGGTATTTTACGTCGCGGCTTTCACAGTATTTCACTCATACAGCGACATGGAAACAGGAGATAAGCAATCTCTTAAACACAGTGGCGAAATGTTGACATCTATATACTTTATTATATTTATGCTTCAATAAGCTGAAAATGAAATAAATTACAGCTGATCTGATTTATATATTTGTATGTATGTATGTTGGTTGGTTGGTTGATTGGTGTTTTACGTCGCTTTCAGCAATATTTCAGTTATATCGCGACATGGAAGCAGGAGGTTACCAACCTCTTAAACATAGTGGCGCAGCCCGGGAATCGAACCCGGATTATATCATCGGCTAGAGTGTGGAGGAAAGAGGTCGATAGTAGCCAGACATTTTTATCTGTGACTTTTTTTGTAAATACAGTAGAATTATAATGAGGAAATTCTGCTCAAGCAATAAGTTTGTTACACTAAAGTTAAAAATATTTTTATATGTTTAAAGTATGACAATGTTATGATAAAGGTCAAACATAATAAATGTTTTAAACTTTAGTGAAACAATTTCACATACCGTTAGGCACTGTCCATTTACTTTTTCGTAGACGAGTTTTATGAAGACCAGATTATATTTTCTACATAGAATTCCAGGTAGATGTTTTGAATGTTGAATGTTTGATGTTGTGAAGTCAGTACAACGATTTTTGTTTACTTCGTTATTTCAAAGACGTTTGAATAGAGAAATACAAATACTATCCGATGGGAATCTAGAGGCATCACCTTGTAACTAGGAAATTTTCTAATCAAAAGTTGTCAAATTTATCTCAAATGCTACTGCATGTATACATTGTAACACTAAAGTTTAAAAATTTATTATGTTTAAACTTAGTTATAAATTTTTATAATCTTAAAGTTCAAACTAAATAAATGTTTTCAACTATAGTAACAGTATTACAGACCAGATTTTCCACTGGAAAAATTTTTTTTACATGTAACACACATTTTGATTGGTTTAAAAATTAGTGATATATCTCATCCACGAATTTCTTCTTTGACAAAGTCATTTGCTGCGTTTTAGTAACCGTGACGTCAATATTCACACCACCGCGGCAAGATATTGAGAAATAGTGCAGATATAAGGTACCAATTTCTGAGAATATAAAACATGTTTGAAATATATCAAATGATAAGGAATAAATCTAATTTGTGTTTCGTTGGTTGGAGGTATACCACGAAAAAAAAAAAAAAAGGATGGAAAACTTATGCATCATGCGCTACGCGCAACGAAGCAGTTTTTCGTCCTTATTTTTCGTGGTATACCTTTACCTCCATCCAACGAAAAAAAATCATTCCTTCATGAAAAAGACATTATTTCCTTGTGTGTGTAGGGGGATGGGAGGGGGTGTTGGTGGTATATTGACCTAGGTGGCCTCCAGAAGCCTACGTCGAGGAAATGGGACACGATCCTGTATTTCAACTATTTTCTAACACTGAAAACTCACTCCTTTCTAAAAAAATAGATTGAAGATCAGTTAAATAAGCACAATTAAGCAGATAGGAAGAGCGAGATTATTTCTATTTTTCGTTGGTACCAGTATCAAGATATTTATTATTATTATTATTATTTTTCCAGAAAATCAGAGATAAAAGATTTGTTTTCACTACCCTTCCCCTTTCACCCTTTCAGAAAATATCTGATTTGCTTCCTCGAATCGATTCTGCCCAGTTTCAATATCTTGTACTATGAACTAAATAAGTGTGTAGGTTGTGTTTCTGGTGATATTTTGGTTTGTAGTTCCTTCTTCCGTATGTACTTACAAAAATAGTAACTCTTAGTCATTAACCAAATTATGCAATCTAACTTCTTATGACTTCAGCAAGGCTGAGGAACGTATGCGATGTATGAAGTGCTTAGTTTCTATGCAATATTCATTATAACAGTATTTACTTTTCATCTAAGTACCAAGAAAGCTTAAGCGGAAGTATGTTTGGCCCAGAATCATGAGTTTTCTTGTTTGGTCCGAAGCTGTGGGATATTTGGTCTGCCGCCATGAGGTTCCGTGTTCCGAGCCATGTGGTCTCTTGTTTGGTCTGAGGCCATGAGCCTGGGGCAATGAGATTCCATATTTGATCCAGAACTACACGTACGAGGTTCCATGTTTAGCTCGGAGCCATGAGTGGCGCAACCCGGGAATCGAACCCGGATCGTCGGCGCCGTAAGCCAAGCGCTTAACCACTACACCAAGCCTGCCCCGGTTCTATGTTTTGCCCGGGACCACGAGGTTCCATGTTTGGCCTGGGGCCGTGAGGGGTTTGTTTTTGGCCCGTGGTCATGGGGTTCTATAAAATGCCCGGGGCCATGAAGTTCCATGTAGTGGCCCAGGGCAATCGGTGTAACCCAGTGAATGGGGTGTTCTGCTTGTGACCGAGAAGTCCCGGGTTAGACTCCCGCCGTGGACACACCGGTGTTGCCTTTCGGATGAGATAGTAAAAACCGAGGTTTCTTGACACGGCGGCACCGGCAAGTAAAAGATCCTTCATTGCTTCGGGTATTTAAGGGATTAGTTACCTTCTCCTTCGATGTCGAGATACGATTGCAAAAGTTTTGTAAAACACACCTGTTTCCATGTCGAGATATAACCGAAAAATTGTTGTAAGCGACGTAAACACTAATCAAACAACCAACCTTAATTTTATACCCCAAAATGGTTGTTGAATTATACACGGAGGACATGGTTAGCAGACAGGAAATGATAACTTCTCCATGACACCCGAAGTCATCATAGATCTTATATTCCACATTCCACTTCTGACTACCTTAGTCTTACGATGTACAAAACAATTTACTCACCCAAACAAAACACAACCGCAAAAATCCAAAACAACAACAACAACAACAACAACGAAACCCACCCAGAGCCCCCCCCCCCTCCCCCCCAAAAAAGCTTTAAAGAACAATATTTCAACTAACTTTTAGCATTAAGAAAGTACTGGAATAAAGCTATATCGACAATAGGCTTGAAGCCGTTATGATACGGCAATCAATAGTGGCACATGGGAAGTGAAGAGGTAGGACTCGGTCACATGACATCTAATCCAGGAAAACAGGAATACAAAGCAAGAATAATACATACAAGACGTCACAAAATATCTGATAACATTGCAATCAGGGTTCCAGCGGTCTATTGACAAATTGTCAAGAGATGCAACTGATCGATTTAAGGACCTTACCTTCCCATTTGGCGTGAGTAGGTACAATCAAGAGACCATGCTTTAAAGATCGTAAACAAAAACTGGATCATAATTTAAATGAGAGGACCTAAGATATACAGGCTTGATTATTCATTATAGATACATATATAAGAAAAACATGAAAAATTGTATATAGGCCAGGTATATGGAATGCGGAATAGTATGTAGCATTACTAGTAAGAACATGTAGTGACATTAACCTGTCCGTTCACAAGGACACTTAGGCGTCCATGATGAAATACTCATAAAAAGAGAAATATTGAATGCAACGGAAATAAAGAACGACAATAGTAATAATCGTTTAAGACAAAATATAGTACATTTTTGTTCCTTACTGACAATTTCAAATTGTTAACAAAATATATGTGCAAAACGTAGTTGTACAATATGAAGTGATGCATGACAATCAATAAAACAATGTCTTGTGTTTATACTTGATCTACGACGTAATCTGCTGCATTGGTTCTACAGTGTATAGGATAGCATTGTCATTTCTAGCTTTTGCCATTCTTTGAAGAGTCTGCACATGTCGCTAAAACCAAAAACATAATTCTGTTTATAAGTATGGTATTCAAATATCATCGCTCACTGAAATGCAAGGAAATCAATCTGTTAATGTAAGCATTGTTTTACTGAGTTTCACATTGATGTATAGTAGAAGTTATTTATGATGTTGAGAGGAAAATTTGTGTGTGTGTGTGTGTAGAGGGAAATGTGTGTGTGTATGTATGAGTGTAGTTGTGTGTGTGTGTTTGTGTCTGTAGGTATGTGTATGTGTGTGTGATAGTGAGAGAGAGAGAGAGAGAGAGAGAGAGAGAGAGAGAGAGAGAGAATACAATGTATCACGGCTTCTTAGCTATTACAATATTCATTCTGATATAAAATAACACAAGTAATGAGAAGAGAAGAATATAGGTTTGGTGATAATCATTATACGAAATTCAAAAAGTCTTTAAAGTAATTGATGTGTAAAGATGATTGATAAATCCAAACCACAAGTCCAAAAATCATGAAACCAGAGGACATACAAAATCAGTGAAAATGAAAAACAAATGGAAAATAACAAAATATGTCTACTTGAAGAGCATATGTGAACCCCTGTGATGGAGTGAGATCAGGTGCCCGGGGAGAGTGAGCATCTCCTGCTTGCTAGCAACACCCGTCACATATACCCAGTAGAAAGAGTCAAATCGTGTAAATTCCACATGTATTTATATATGGAGAAGTTGAAGTTACGGCAAATAGTAATTGTTCTCATACTGCATACTCACAACACTCAGGTATATCACAATAAGCCCAGCGTGTTGTCGGGGATATGGTGTAACACCAAGGTGATTGTGAACGGTCAGGGTTTCTACAATAATTTCCCTCGTCACCTAAATAGTTGAAGGTATGCTTCTGAGGATACTGCTGATCCCATCTCTGACACGGTATTCCGGTCTTTGTCTGATTGACATGCCCATGGTAGTCGGATCCTCTCGGTGTACTCAAACAATCTTTAATGGCATTGCCTACAAATGTGTAAAATATTTCTGTCCTGAGATGGAGGTCTCTCTTTAAATAATTAAATAAAAAGATAGTTTGTTCTACAATTAGTTTCAATTTCCATAGACTCGGCCTTTCGCACATGACATTGAGATCATCAAAAAGACTATAGGTCTTGTATTTGGCCCCTCTACAGCCTTATGCAGACTTTTACTTGAACGTTGCACGCTGACTAACAGGGCGATGGGGACTATATGACGGGCCTTGTCCAAACCTCTTTCAGAGGAGACATGGTCCTGAACCTCGTCGCCTCTGACTGTTAGTTGGGACTCCTACAGAGCTACTGTCCGCGCCACTCACTCTGGAAACTGGAAAATCTGGATTTTCAGTTATTCATCTTCAGAATAATTTCAAAAAGGCAAACCACACCAGTCGATAGATCTTGTTTAGTCGTAACTTTTGGTGTATGCTATATGTTTGTACGAAGAAGCGTTCATATTTTAAAGAAATAAATCAATTTTAGATAGGGCGATTTCCATGTTAAATTTTGACGTGACGTCGCCAAGTTTCCCATAGACTCAATGTTAAACATCGGCGACGTCACGTCAAAATTATCATAGAAAACGCCCTATCTAAAATGATTTTTCCTTATGAAATACGAATGCTTCTTCGTAGAAACATATAACATACACCAAAAGTTACGACTAAACAAGATCTGTCGATTGATATTAATTTTGTAAAACTATTTTACAGATAAATAAGTGAAAATCCAGATTTTTCGGTTTACAAAGTGAGTGGCGCGGACAGTAGGGTCTTAGCTCGCTTTCAGACTGGCAGAGCACGGTCTATCATGTTGATGTCGCATATAATTTTATATCATTATGTGTTTTACAATACCTTACGTGTTTATGTTTTTATGACCTCTCAATATGCGATACCTGTTGACCCTTGTTCTTTACATGGAGGATTATTTATAAATTTTTAAATATACGTCCTTTGATTGTTCTGCTGTTACGTTGAGTGGGAAGTTGGGCCCGTAAACCGGTTAACCACACCATTTGTTTAGCTTTTGTCAAATCAAATGACCGTCCTAAGTCGGTATCGTAATTGCACTACAATCAAATATTTTTGTAATGTGTTATATGTACTAGTACATTATTTATATTCATGTATTGTGTAGCTCCATGGTGACTTCTGCCACATAACTGAGCCAGTAACTCCCATTTTTTCTTGTTTTATTTTTAAGTTTTGTTCCTTTATTAATTTCACCACTCCAAGATTATTGTACATGTACTTATATAATGTCTGCATGTGTCTGGTGCAGTGTACATATGGTGCAATATATTATTACGTATATACATGTTCCTTTATATATAATTAATTAGTTAAGTAATGAACAAAAATTATTAACAATTAAAGGTCAGTACATTCAACTCTCTAAATTCATTTGAAATATAAGAATACAAATTTGAAATTAAACATGCAATATTTCTAAACGTATTATTTAAATTCTTATATACAACAGAGAAGAAAAAAGCAGTATGAGAGCACATGGTGTGTTCAAGATCAACATACATGTACATACATCTTCGAATATATTGGTTACATACATATTAACAAATAACACAACTAGAGTTATGTTTGGCGTAATCCTTTCTTGTATTCTTTTACACACTATAGATATACGTGAAATGACGCTTTAATGGTGTTTGTGGGTATTAAGCAGTGGTTATAATTATGCATTACCTTCACTTGTTGGCACGTATTTCACACCTACAAAATCAAATTTTAAAAAGTTTTATTGAAAAACTGTTATTCCGTAAAATAAAATAAATGAATATATAAATGAAAATATAATAATGATAAATAAATTGTAAATATTGTTGAAAGCGACGTAAAACACCAATCAATCAACCAAACAACCAACCAACCAACCAACCAACCAGAAAGTGGGACATCTAATTTCCTTGCAAGAAACATAAGCAGGTTTCTGCTATTTGCACGTAGGAAATCTATAAATGTTCAAGTTTTAGTCGGCTTCCACAAGAATCGCGGACACAAATTTGAAAAAAAAACTGTTTTAAATAGGGAGATTTCTTTCACAAAAACTGAAGAAAACTTCAGTTATAGTAAGTTTTCACTAGAAGAAAACGTGCAGACAGAAACTTCCGCTAGGTACACAATACAGAATTTGATGAGATGATAATTTGGAAGAATTTGGGGCATAATAAAACGTTATAGAGGAGTAAATATCAAGATGAAACAAACAATATATATAAAACTGAAGTATATCTTATGACAGACTTGGAACTGATCTGGTCTTTGTTTCTTAAATATACGTCATCTAAAGATAATATAAACTCGTTTTACGTCATGATACATTTACGTTTACTAGGTTTACACTTTGGTATGTTGTAATTTTGACTAGCGTTTACTTCCACTGACATGTTGATTCGCACTGAACAGAAGATAATTAACACACACACAAACACACACACACACACACACACACACACACACACACACACACACACACACACACACACACACACACACACACACACACGTATGTATGTATGTATGTATGTATGTATGTATGTATGTATGTATGTATGTATGTATGTATGTATGTATGTATGTATGTATGTATATGCGTGTGTGCGTGTGCGTGTGTGTGTGTGTGTGTGTGTGTGTGTTTTAGCCCTTCAATTTGAGGATTGTTCATTCCTAACATTATCAAATAATTCTACTGTATACAAACAATTTGTATACAAAAGTAAGATACGAATTTTAGATCAAAATAAAGAATATTGTCAACAGTTATCACTTTCAAATTGCTTATATTGATTGTACCTTTTAAAATTAGACAGTAGAGTAAATTAATCTATTTCATGATATCTAAAGATTTTTCTAGTAATATCCAGAAATCTGTAGTTTTTGTATGAAAAATGAGGCTTTGCCCCTACAATAACACATGCTTAAATAATAAATCAAAATCAGTTGTAGTCCAAAAGAGCATAAGCAGTTGCACTGAAAAATTACTTTAAATCAACGATTTGACAAAACATGAACATCTTACAAGCATTCTACAGAAATCAGGTAAAAATAAACTTTTTAACCCCAAAACACAAAACATCCATTTTAATAAGAACTGGAGTTTGAAATTTCATTTCATTTCATTCGAAAGAGCATTAAACATGCTACATATTCACATGTTTTTATTTGATATTATATTTATACAAAAGTTATAAATTGCTTGCAAAAACCAACGATTTTTGTATAAAATATTTGTCCCCCCCCAGAACATCACCTTTGCAATGGAAATTTCCACTAAACAATTTTTTTTCACCTGAAAGAGTATAACTATCCCCCCTCCACTACTATATGAGGTTGGTTTTGGAGAATCAAAGAAGGGAGGGGGATCTGAAGCCAACCCCGTGATACATCCCGGACTTTTACATTTGCATTGCATGGCTCTATCTGACGTCATTCATTCCAAGACTACTAATCGGCTACTGGTTTTTTGTTTTATGGTAAGGCATGTTTGACAAACCCTCCCTCCCCTTCATATCATGTCTATTTAGAAAATCATCTATTTGTTGCCGAAAACAGAAATAGTCGCCAATAGATGCGAAAACATCGAGAAACATCGAAGCGGAATTGAATAGGTGATTCGATTAAGTACAACACTTACACCCCCAAGCAACAACAACAACAACCCCCCCCCCCCCCCCCCCCCCCCCCCCCAACAAAAAAAAAACCAAAAAAAAAAAAAAAACAAAACAAAACAAAAAACAAAAAAATAAATAAATAAATAAATAAAAAGAAAAGAAAAGAAAATGACTGATCACAAAGTCAAATAAATCATTTATGTTTAACACGACTACTCATTGAAATAAAACATCTATCCACATCTATGATAATAGCAGGGCACAGCAACTAGGTAGGGTATTTACCACATATAGGTACATCGCAGTAGTCCCAGCGTGTAGATGGCGATGTTGTGTAGCACCAAGGTTGCTCAGACCAATCTGGATTCCTACAGTAATTCTCATGATCTCCTAGGGCTTTATGTTTATGACGATGTGGTCTTTGTTGGTCCCATCGCTGACACTGGAGACCAGATACTGTCTTATGAAGGATTCCTTTGTAACTGGTTCCTCGTGTAGTGTCTCGACATTCTTTTGCTTTATGTTCTAAATGTATTAAAATTATATATAATGCAACGACGTTACTATCGTATTATATGATATAAAATAAATTATTAAAAATGAGTTGGGGAGGAGGACTGAGGAGGACAAGGATATTACAAACAAGGTTCTCTTATGTGCAACTTTCCCTAAAAAGTGGGGGAGACATAAACATACTTGTGCCCCACATTTGAAAGAGGAGATGTGCCCCGCTGTCTCTTTCTCCTACGCCCTTGTATAAATGTTTACATCTAATATATACTTAAAGTTAATGGGATGCAAAACACTTGAATTTTGTTGAATATATAATACCTAGAGTTCATGTTTCAAAATATTTACAGTTCCAATTTACACTATAATGACGATGTGTGCAACAAATCAATGTTTCAAAAGAGAAAAATATCTGAAGGCTGTTTCTTACTTTTAATGTTTCCTATACAATATATACAATGTATAATACAAAAGAAAGTGGTGCTATGAGCGATGATTGCACTCACATTGGATGAATAGACCTCTGGGCGAAAGAGGTAAAACCACTGTACACGACAAGGATGTCTAGATCACACAGACAAACAGCAGTATTTGGGTACTGTACTCGACAAGGATGCCTAGATCACACAGACAAACAGAAGTATTTGGTAACTGTACACGACAAGGATGACTATATCACACAGACAAACAGAAGTATTTGGTAACTGTACAGGACAAGGATGCCTAGATCACACAGACAAACAGAAGTATTTGGTAACTGTACTCGACAAGGATGCCTAGATTACACAGACAAACAGAAGTATTTGGTAACTGTACATGACAAGGAAACCTAGATCACACAGACAAACAGAGGTATTTGGTAACTGTACATGACAAGGATGCCTAGATCACACAGACAAACAGAAGAATTTGGTAACTGTACATGACAAGGAAACCTAGATCACACAGACAAACAGAAGTATTTGGTAACTGTACATGACAAGGAAACCTAGATCACACAGACAAACAGAAGTATTTGGTAACTGTAGATGACAAGGAAACCTAGATCACACAGACAAACAGAAGTATTTGGTAACTGTACATGACAAGAGAACCTAGATCACAGAGACAAACAGAAGTTTTTGGTAACTGTACATGACAAGGAAACCTAGATCACACAGACAAACAGAAGTTTTTGGTAACTGTACTCGACAAGGATGCCTAGATTACACAGACAAACAGAAGTATTTGGTAACTATACACGACAAGGATGCCTAGATCACACAGACAAACAGAAGTATTTGGGTACTGTACATGACAAGGAAACCTAGATCACACAGACAAACAGAAGTATTTGGTAACTGTACATGACAAGGATGCCTAGATCACACAGACAAACAGAAGTATTTGGTAACTGAACACGACAAGGATGCCTAGATCACACAGACAAACAGAAGTATTTGGTAACTGTTCATGACAAGGAAACCTAGATCCCACAGACAAACAGAAGTATTTGGTAACTGTACACGACAAGGAAACCTAGATCACACAGACAAACGGAAATATTTGGTAACTGTACACGACAAGGAAACCTAGATCCCACAGAAAAACAGAAGTATTTGGTAACTGTACACGACAAGGATGCCTAGATCACACAGACAAACAGAAGTATTTGGCAACTGTACACGACAAGGATGCCTAGATCACACAGACAAACAGAAGCATTTGGTAACTGTACACGAGAAGGAAGCCTAGATCCCACAGACAAACAGAAGTATTTGGTAACTGTAGATGACAAGGAAACCTAGATCACACAGACAAACAGAAGTATTTGGTAACTGTACATGACAAGGAAACCTAGATCCCACAGACAAACAGAAGTATTTGGTAACTGTACACGACAAGGAAACCTAGATCACACAGACAAACGGAAATATTTGGTAACTGTACACGACAAGGAAACCTAGATCCCACAGAAAAACAGAAGTATTTGGTAACTGTACACGACAAGGATGTCTAGATCACACAGACCAACAGAAGTATTTGGTAACTGTACATGACAAGGATGCCTAGATCACACAGACAAACAGAAGTATTTGGTAACTGTACACGACAAGGAAAACTATATCCCACAGACAAACAGAAGTATTTGGTAACTGTACACGACAAGGATGCCTAGATCACGCTGACAAACAGAAGTATTTGGTAACTGTACATGACAAGGAAACCTAGATCACACAGACAAACAGAAGTATTTGGTAACTGTACACGACAAGGATGCCTAGATCACAAAGACAAACAGAAGTATTTGGTAACTGTTCATGACAAGGAAACCTAGATCCCACAGACAAACAGAAGTATTTGGTAACTGTACACCACAAGGATTTCTAGATCACACAGACCAACAGAAGTATTTGGTAACTGTACATGACAAGGAAACGTAGATCACACAGACAAACAGAAGTATTTGGTAACTGTACACGACAAGGATGCGTAGATCACACAGACAAACAGAAGTATTTGGTAACTGTACACGACAAGGATGCCTAGATCACGCTGACTAACAGAAGTATTTGGTAACTGTACACGACAAGGATTCCTATATCACGCTGACAAACAGAAGTATTTGGTAACTGTACACGACAAGGAAACCTAGATCCCACAGACAAACAGAAGTTTTTGGTAACTGTACTCGAGAAGGATGCCTAGATTACACAGACAAACAGAAGTATTTGGTAACTGTACATGACAAGGAAACCTAGATCACACAGACAAACAGAAGTATTTGGTAACTGTACACGACAAGGATGCCTAGATTACACAGACAAACAGAAGTATTTGGTAACTGTACACGACAAGGATGCCTAGATCACACAGACAAACAGAAGTATTTGGGTACTGTAGATGACAAGGAAACCTAGATCACACAGACAAACAGAAGTATTTGGTAACTGTACATGACAAGGAAACCTAGATCACACAGACAAACAGAAGTATTTGGTAACTGTACACGACAAGGATGCCTAGATCACACAGACAAACAGAAGTATTTGGTAACTGTTCATGACAAGGAAACCTAGATCCCACAGACAAACAGAAGTATTTGGTAACTGTACACGACAAGGAAACCTAGATCACAGAGACAAACGAAAATATTTGGTAACTGTACACGACAAGGAAACCTAGATCCTACAGAAAAACAGAAGTATTTGGTAACTGTACACGACAAGGATGCCTAGATCACACAGACAAACAGAAGTATTTGGCGACTGTACACGACAAGGATGCCTAGATCACACAGACAAACAGAAGTATTTGGTAACTGTACACGACAAGGATGCCTAGATTACACAGACAAACAGAAGTATTTGGTAACTGTACATGACAAGGAAACCTAGATCACACAGACAAACAGAAGTTTTTGGTAATTGTACTCGACAAGGATGCCTAGATTACACAGACAAACAGAAGTATTTGGTAACTGTACACGACAAGGATGCCTAGCTCACGCTGACTAACAGAAGTATTTGGTAACTGTACACGACAAGGATGCCTAAATCACACAGACAAACAGAAGTATTTGGGTACTGTACATGACAAGGAAACCTAGATCACACAGACAAACAGAAGTATTTGGTAACTGTACATGACAAGGAAATCTAGATCACACAGACAAACAGAAGTATTTGGTAACTGAACACGACAAGGATGCCTAGATCACACAGACAAACAGAAGTATTTGGTAACTGTTCATGACAAGGAAACCTAGATCCCACAGACAAACAGAAGTATTTGGTAACTGTACACGACGAGGAAACCTAGATCACACAGACAAACGGAAATGTTTGGTAACTGTACACGACAAGGAAACCTAGATCCCACAGAAAAACAGAAGTATTTGGTAACTGTACACGACAAGGTTGCCTACATCACACAGACAAACAGAAGTACTTGGCAACTGTACACGACAAGGATGCCTAGATCACACAGACAAACAGAAGTATTTGGTAACTGTACACGACAAGGAAACCTAGATCCCACAGACAAACAGAAGTATTTCGTAACTGTAGATGACAAGGAAACCTAGATCACACAGACAAACAGAAGTATTTGGTAACTGTACATGACAAGGAAACCTAGATCCCACAGACAAACAGAAGTATTTTGTAACTGTACACTACAAGGATGTCTAGATCACACAGACCAACAGAAGTATTTGGTAACTGTACATGACAAGGAAACCTAGATCACACAGACAAACAGAAGTATTTGTTAACTGTACACGACAAGGATGCCTAGATCACACAGACAAACAGAAGTATTTGGTAACTGTACACGACAAGGATGTCTAGATCACACAGACCAACAGAAGTATTTGGTAACTGTACATGACAAGGAAACATAGATCACACAGACAAACAGAAGTATTTGGTAACTGTACACGACAAGGATACCTAGATGACACAGACAAACGAAAATATTTGGTAACTGTACACGACAAGGAAACCTAGATCCCACAGAAAAACAGAAGTATTTGGTAACTGTACACGACAAGGATGCCTAGATCACACAGACAAACAGAAGTATTTGGCAACTGAACACGACAAGGATGCCTAGATCACACAGACAAACAGAAGTATTTGGTAACTGTACACGACAAGGATGCCTACATTACACAGACAAACAGAAGTATTTGGTAACTGTACATGACAAGGAAACCTAGATCACACAGACAAACAGAAGTTTTTGGTAACTGCACTCGACAAGGATGCCTAGATTACACAGACAAACAGAAGTATTTATTAACTGTACACGACAAGGATGCCTAGCTCACGCTGACTAACAGAAGTAATTGGGAACTGTACACGACAAGGATGCCTAGATCAAACAGACAAACAGAAGAATTTGGGTACTGTACATGACAAGGAACCCTAGATCACACAGAGAAACAGAAGTATTTGGTAACTGTACATGACAAGGAAACCTAGATCACGCTGACAAACAGAAGTATTTGGTAACTGTACACGACAAGGATGTCTAGATCACATAGACAAACAGAAGTATTTGGTAACTGTTCATGACAAGGAAACCTAGATCCCACAGACAAACAGAAGTATTTGGTAACTGTACACGACAAGGAAACCTAGATCACACAGACAAACGGAAATATTTGGTAACTGTACACGACAAGGAAACCTAGATCCCACAGAAAAATAGAAGTATTTGGTAACTGTACACGACAAGGATGCCTAGATCACACAGACAAACAGAAGTATTTGGTAACTGTTCATGACAAGGATGCCTAGATCACACAGACAAACAGAAGTATTTGGGTACTGTACATGACAAGGAAACCTAGATCACACAGACAAACAGAAATATTTGGTAACTGTACATGACAAGGAAACCTAGATCACGCTGACAAACAGAAGTATTTGGTAACTGTACACGACAAGGATGTCTAGATCACACAGACAAACAGAAGTATTTGGTAACTGTACATGACAAGGAAACCTAGATCCCACAGACAAACAGAAGTATTTGGTAACTGTACACGACAAGGAAACCTAGATCACACAGACAAACGGAAATATTTGGTAACTGTACACGACAAGGAAACCTAGATCCCACAGAAAAACAGAAGTATTTGGTAACTGTACACGACAAGGATGCCTAGATCACACAGACAAACAGAAGTATTTGGCAACTGTACACGACAAGGATGCCTAGATCACACAGACAAACAGAAGTATTTGGGTACTGTACATGACAAGGAAACCTAGATCCCACAGACAAACAGAAGTATTTGGTAACTGTAGATGAGAAGGAAACCTAGATCACACAGACAAACAGAAGTATTTGGTAACTGTACATGACAAGGAAACCTAGATCCCACAGACAAACAGAAGTATTTGGTAACTGTACACGACAAGGAAACCTAGATCACACAGACAAACGGAAATATTTGGTAACTGTACACGACAAGGAAACCTAGATCCCACAGAAAAACAGAAGTATTTGGTAACTGTACACGACAAGGATGTCTAGATCACACAGACCAACAGAAGTATTTGGTAACTGTAGATGACAAGGAAACCTAGATCACACAGACAAACAGAAGTATTTGGTAACTGTACATGACAAGGAAACCTAGATCCCACAGACAAACAGAAGTATTTGGTAACTGTACACGACAAGGAAACCTAGATCACACAGACAAACGGAAATTTTGGTAACTGTACACGACAAGGAAACCTAGATCAAACAGAAAAACAGAAGTATTTGGTAACTGTACACGACAAGGATGCCTACATCACACAGACAAACAGAAGTATTTGGCAACTGTACACGACAAGGATGCGTAGATCACACAGACAAACAGAAGTATTTGGTAACTGTACACGACAAGGATGCGTAGATCACACAGACAAACAGAGGTATTTGGTAACTGTACACGACAAGGATGCCCAGATCACAGAGACAAACAGAAGTATTTGGTAATTGTACACGACAAGGATGCCTAGATCACGCTGACTAACAGAAGTATTTGGTAACTGTACACGACAAGGATTCCTAGATCACGCTGACAAACAGAAGTATTTGGTAACTGTACATGACAAGGAAACCTAGATCACACAGACAAACAGAAGTATTTGGTAACTGTACATGAAAAGGAAACCTAGATCACACAGACAAACAGAAGTATTTGGTAACTGTACATGACAAGAAAACCTAGATCACACAGACAAACAGAAGTATTTGGTAACTGTTCATGACAAGGAAACCTAGATCCCACAGACAAACAGAAGTATTTGGTAACTGTACACGACAAGGATGCCTAGATCACACAGACAAACAGAAGTATTTGGTAACTGTTCATGACAAGGAAACCTAGATCCCACAGACAAACAGAAGTATTTGGTAACTGTACACGACAAGGATGTCTAGATCACACAGACCAACAGAAGTATTTGGTAACTGTACATGACAAGGAAACCTAGATCGCACAGACAAACAGAAGTATTTGGTAACTGTACACGACGAGGATGCCTAGATCACACAGACAAACAGAAGTATTTGGTAACTGTACACGACAAGGATGTCTAGATCACACAGACCAACAGAAGTATTTGGTAACTGTACATGACAAGGAAACCTAGATCACACAGACAAACAGAAGTATTTGGTTACTGTACACGACAAGGATACCTAGATGACACAGACAAACAGAAGTATTTGGTAACTGTACACGACAAGGATGTCTAGATCACACAGACGAACAGAAGTATTTGGCAACTGCACACGACAAGGAAACCTAGATCCCACAGACAAACAGAAGTATTTGGTAACTGTACACGACAAGGATGTCTAGATCACACAGACCAACAGAAGTATTTGGTAACTGTAGATGACAAGGAAACCTAGATCACACAGACAAACAGAAGTATTTGGTAACTGTACATGACAAGGAAACCTAGATCCCACAGACAAACAGAAGTATTTGGTAACTGTACACGACAAGGAAACCTAGATCACACAGACAAACGGAAATTTTGGTAACTGTACACGACAAGGAAACCTAGATCCCACAGAAAAACAGAAGTATTTGGTAACTGTACACGACAAGGATGCCTACATCACACAGACAAACAGAAGTATTTGGCAACTGTACACGACAAGGATGCGTAGATCACACAGACAAACAGAAGTATTTGGTAACTGTACACGACAAGGATGCGTAGATCACACAGACAAACAGAGGTATTTGGTAACTGTACACGACAAGGATGCCCAGATCACAGAGACAAACAGAAGTATTTGGTAATTGTAAACGACAAGGATGCCTAGATCACGCTGACTAACAGAAGTATTTGGTAACAGTACACGACAAGGATTCCTAGATCACGCTGACAAACAGAAGTATTTGGTAACTGTACATGACAAGGAAACCTAGATCACACAGACAAACAGAAGTATTTGGTAACTGTACATGAAAAGGAAACCTAGATCACACAGACAAACAGAAGTATTTGGTAACTGTACATGACAAGAAAACCTAGATCACACAGACAAACAGAAGTATTTGGTAACTGTTCATGACAAGGAAACCTAGATCCCACAGACAAACAGAAGTATTTGGTAACTGTACACGACAAGGATGCCTAGATCACACAGACAAACAGAAGTATTTGGTAACTGTTCATGACAAGGAAACCTAGATCCCACAGACAAACAGAAGTATTTGGTAACTGTACACGACAAGGATGTCTAGATCACACAGACCAACAGAAGTATTTGGTAACTGTACATGACAAGGAAACCTAGATCACACAGACAAACAGAAGTATTTGGTAAACTGTACACGACGAGGATGCCTAGATCACACAGACAAACAGAAGTATTTGGTAACTGTACACGACAAGGATGTCTAGATCACACAGACCAACAGAAGTATTTGGTAACTGTACATGACAAGGAAACCTAGATCACACAGACAAACAGAAGTATTTGGTTACTGTACACGACAAGGATACCTAGATGACACAGACAAACAGAAGTATTTGGTAACTGTACACGACAAGGATGTCTAGATCACACAGACGAACAGAAGTATTTGGCAACTGCACACGACAAGGAAACCTAGATCCCACAGACAAACAGAAGTATTTGGTAACTGTACACGACAAGGAAACCTAGATCACACAAACAAAGAGAAGTATTTGGTAACTGTACTCGACAAGGATGCCTAGATTACACAGACAAACAGAAGTATTTGGTAACTGTACATGACAAGGAAACCTAGATCCCACAGACAAACAGAAGTATTTGGTAACTGTACACGACAAGGAAACCTAGATCACACAGACAAACGGAAATATTTGGTAACTGTACACGACAAGGATGCCTAGATGACACAGACAAACAGAAGTATTTGGTAACTGTACACGACAAGGATGCCCAGATCACAGAGACAAACAGAAGTATTTGGTAATTGTACACGACAAGGATGCCTAGATCACGCTGACTAACAGAAGTATTTGGTAACTGTACACGACAAGGATTCCTAGATCACGCTGACAAATAGAAGTATTTGGGAACTGTACATGACAAGGAAACCTAGATCACACAGACAAAGAGAAGTATTTGGGTACTGTACATGACAAGGAAACCTAAATCACACAGACAAACAGAAGGACTTGGTAACTGTAGATGACAAGGAAACCTAGATCACACAGACAAACAGAAGTATTTGGTAACTGTACATGACAAGGAAACCTAGATCCTACAGACAAACAGAAGTATTTGGTAACTGTACACGACAAGGAAACCTAGATCACACAGACAAACGGAAATATTTGGTAACTGTACACGACAAGGAAACATAGATCCCACAGAAAAACAGAAGTATTTGGTAACTGTACACGACAAGGATGTCTAGATCACACAGACCAACAGAAGTATTTGGTAACTGTAGATGACAAGGAAACCTAGATCACACAGACAAACAGAAGTATTTGGTATCTGTACATGACAAGGAAACCTAGATCCCACAGACAAACAGAAGTATTTGGTAACTGTACACGACAAGGAAACCTAGATCACACAGAAAAACGGAAATATTTGGTAACTGTACACGACAAGGAAACCTAGATCCCACAGAAAAATAGAAGTATTTGGTAACTGTACACGACAAGGATGCCTAGATCACACAGACAAACAGAAGTATTTGGCAACTGTACACGACAAGGATGCCTAGATCACACAGACAAACAGAAGTATTTGGTAACTGTACACGACAAGGATGCGTAGATCACACAGACAAACAGAAGTATTTGGTAACTGTACACGACAAGGATGCCCAGATCACACAGACAAACAGAAGTATTTGGGAATTGTACACGACAAGGATACCTAGATCACGCTGACTAACAGAAGTATCTGGTAACTGTACACGACAAGGATTCCTAGATCACGCTGACAAACAGAAGTATTTGGTAACTGTACATGACAAGGAAACCTAGATCACACAGACAAACAGAAGTATTTGGGTACTGTACATGACAAGGAAACCTAGATCACACAGACAAACAGAAGTATTTGTTAACTGTACATGACAAGGAAACCTAGATCACACAGACAAACAGAAGTATTTGGTAACTGTTCATGACAAGGAAACCTACATCACACAGACAAACAGAAGTATTTGGTAACTGTACACGACAAGGATGTCTAGATCACACAGACAAACAGAAGTATTTGGTAACTGTTCATGACAAGGAAACCTAGATCCCACAGACAAACAGAAGTATTTGGTAACTGTACACGACAAGGATGTCTAGATCACACAGACCAACAGAAGTATTTGGTAACTGTACATGACAAGGAAACCTAGATCACACAGACAAACAGAAGTATTTGGTAACTGTACACGACGAGGATGCCTAGATCACACAGACAAAGAGAAGTATTTGGTAACTGTACACGACAAGGATGTCTAGATCACACACACCAACAGAAGTATTTGGTAACTGTACATGACAAGGAAACATAGATCACACAGACAAACAGAAGTATTTGGTAACTGTACACGACAAGGATACCTAGATGACACAGACAAACAGAAGTATTTGGTAACTGTACACGACAAGGATGTCTAGATCACACAGACAAACAGAAGTATTTGGCAACTGTACACGACAAGGAAACCTAGATCCCACAGACAATCAGAAGTATTTGGTAACTGTAACACGACAAGGAAACCTAGATCACACAGACAAACAGAAGTTTTTGGTAACTGTACTCGACAAGGATGCCTAGATTAAATAGACAAAGAGAAGTATTTGGTAACTGTACATGACAAGGAAACCTAGATCCCACAGACAAACAGAAGTATTTGGTAACTGTACACGACAAGGAAACATAGAGCAACAGACAAACGGAAAGATTTGGTAACTGTACACGAGAAGGATGCCTAGATCACACAGACAAACAGAAGTATTTGGTAACTGTACACGACAAGGATGCCCAGATCACACAGACAAATAGAAGTATTTGGTAATTGTACACGACAAGGATGCCTAGATCACTCTGACTAACAGAAGTATTTGGTAACTGTACACGACAAGGATTCCTAGATCACGCTGACAAATAGAAGTATTTGGTAACTGTACATGACAAGGAAACCTAGATCACACAGACAAACAGAAGTATTTGGGTACTGTACATGACAAGGAAACCTAAATCACACAGAAAAACAGAAGTACTTGGTAACTGTACATGACAAGGAAACCTATATCCCACAGACAAACAGAAGTATTTGGTAACTGTTCATGACAAGGAAACCTAGATCCCACAGACAAACAGAAGTATTTGGTAACTGTACACGACAAGGATGCCTAGATCACACAGACAAACAGAAGTATTTGGTAACTGTTCATGACAAGGAAACCTAGATCCCACAGACAAACAGAAGTATTTGGTAACTGTACACGACAAGGATGTCTAGATCACACAGACCAACAGAAGTATTTGGTAACTGTACATGACAAGGAAGCCTAGATCACACAGACAAACAGAAGTATTTGGTAACTGTACACGACAAGGATGCCTAGATCACACAGACAAACAGAAGTATTTGGCAACTGTACACGACAAGGAAACCTAGATCCCACAGACGAACAGAAGTATTTGGTAACTGTACACGACAAGGAAACCTAGATCACACAGACAAACAGAAGTTTTTGGTAACTGTACTCGACAAGGATGCCTAGATTACACAGACAAACAGAAGTATTTGGTAACTGTACATGACAAGGAAACCTAGATTACACAGACAAACAGAAGTATTTGGTAACTGTACATGACCAGGAAACCTAGATCCCACAGACAAACAGAAGTATTTGGTAACTGTACACGACAAGGATGTCTAGATCACACAGACCAACAGAAGTATTTGGTAACTGTACATGACAAGGAAACCTAGATCACACAGACAAACAGAAGTATTTGGTAACTGTACACGACAGGGATGCCTAGATCACACAGTCAAACAGAAGTATTTGGCAACTGTACACGACAAGGAAACCTAGATCCCACAGACAAACAGAAGTATTTGGCAACTGTACACGACAAGGAAACCTAGATCACACAGACAAACAGAAGTTTTTGGTAACTGTACTCGACAAGGATGCCTAGATTACACAGACAAACAGAAGTATTTGGTAACTGTACATGACAAGGAAACCTAGATTACACAGACAAACAGAAGTATTTGGTAACTGTACATGACCAGGAAACCTAGATCCCACAGACAAACAGAAGTATTTGGTAACTGTACTCGACAAGGAAACCTAGATCACACAGACAAACGGAAATATTTGGTAACTGTACACGACAAGGAAACCTATATCCCACAGAAAAACAGAAGTATTTGGTAACCTTACACGACAAGGATGCCTAGATCACACAGACAAACAGAAGTATTTGGCAACTGTACACGACAAGGATGCCTAGATCACGCTGACTAACAGAAGTATTTGGTAACTGTACACGACAAGGATGCGTAGATCACACAGACAAACAGAAGTATTTGGTAACTGTAGACGACAAGGATGCCCAGATCACACAGACAAACAGAAGTATTTGGTAACTGTACACGACAAGGAAACCTAGATCACACAGACAAACGGAAATATTTGGTAACTGTACACGACAAGGAAACCTAGATCCCACAGAAAAACAGAAGTATTTGGTAACTGTACACGACAAGGATGCCTAGATCACACAGACAAACAGAAGTATTTGGCAACTGTACACGACAAGGATGCCTAGATTACACAGACAAACAGAAGTATTTGGTAACTGTACACGACAAAGATGCGTAGATCACACAGACAAACAGAAGTATTTGGTAACTATACACGACAAGGATGCCCAGATCCCACAGACAAACAGAAGTATTTGGTAATTGTACACGACAAGGATGCCTATATCACGCTGACTAACAGAAGTATTTGGTAACTGTACACGACAAGGATTCCTAGATCACGCTGACAAACAGAAGTATTTGGTAACTGTTCACGACAAGGATGCATAAATCACGCTGACTAACAGAAGTATTTGGTAACTGTACACGACAAGGATTCCTAGATCACGCTGACAAACAGAAGTATTTGGTAACTGTTCACGACAAGGATGCCTAGATCACGCTGACTAACAGAAGTATTTGGTAACTGTTCACGACAAGGATGCATAAATCACGCTGACAAACAGAAGTATTTGGTAACTGTACACGACAAGGATGCCTACATCACACAGACTAACAGAAGTATTTGGTAACTGTAGACGACAAGAATTCCTAGATCACGCTGACAAACAAGTATTTGGTAAGTGTTCACGACAAGGATGCCTAGATCACACAGACAAACAGAAGTATTTGGCAACTGTACACGACAAGGATGCCTAGATCACACAGACAAACAGAAGTATTTGGTAACTGTACAGGACAAGGATGCGTAGATCACACAGACAAACAGAAGTATTTGGTAACTGTACACGACAAGGATGCCCAGATCACACAGACAAACAGAAGTATTTGGTAATTGTACACGACAAGGATGCCTAGATCACGCTGACTAACAGAAGTATTTGGTAACTGTAGACGACAAGGATTCCTAGATCACGCTGACAAACAGAAGTATTTGGTAACTGTACACGACAAGGATGCCTAGATCACGCTGACTAACAGAAGTATTTGGTAACTGTACACGACAAGGATTCCTAGATCACGCTGACAAACAGAAGTATTTGGAAACTGTTCACGACAAGGATGCCTAGATCACACAGACAAACAGAAGTATTTGGTAACTGTACACGAGAAGGAAACCTAGATCACACAGACAAACAGAAGTATTTGGATACTGTACATGACAAGGAAACCTAGATCCCACAGACAAACAGAAGTATTTGGTAACTGTACATGACAAGGAAACCTAGATCACAGAGACAAACAGAAGTATTTGGTAACTGTACTCGACAAGGATGCCTAGATTACACAGACAAACAGAAGTATTTGGTAACTGTACATGACAAGGAAACCTAGATCACACAGACAAACAGAAGTATTTGGTAACTGTACTCGACAAGGATGCCTAGATTACACAGACAAACAGAAGTATTTGGTAACTGTACATGACAAGGAAACCTAGATCACACAGACAAACAGAAGTATTTGGTAACTGTACACGACAAGGATGCCTAGATCACGCTGACAAACAGAAGTATTTGGTAACTGTACATGACAAGGAAACCTAGATCACACAGACAAACAGAAGTGTTTGGTAACTGTACACGACAAGGAAACCTATATCCCACAGACAAACAGAAGTATTTGGTAACTGTACACGACAAGGATGCCTATATCACACAGACAAACAGAAGTATTTGGTAACTGTACACGACAAGGAAACCTATATCCCACAGACAAACAGAAGTATTTGGTAACTGTACACGACAAGGATGCCTAGATCACGCTGACAAACAGAAGTATTTGGTAACTGTACATGACAAGGAAACCTAGATCACACAGACAAACAGAAGTATTTGGTATCTGTACACGACAGGGATGCCTAGATCACACAGACCAACAGAAGTATTTGGTAACTGTTCATGACAAGGAAACCTAGATCCCACAGACAAACAGAAGTATTTGGTAACTGTACATGACAAGGATGTCTAGATCACACAGACCAACAGAAGTATTTGGTAACTTTACATGACAAGGAAACCTAGATCACACAGACAAACAGAAGTATTTGGTAACTGTACACGACAAGGATGCGTAGATCACACAGACAAACAGAAGTATTTGGTAACTGTACACGACAAGGATGCCTAGATCAGGCTGACTAACAGAAGTATTTGGTAACTGTACACGACAAGGATTCCTAGATCACGCTGACAAACAGAAGTATTTGGTAACTGTTCACGACAAGGATGCCTAGATCACGCTGACTAACAGAAGTATTTGGTAACTGTACACGACAAGGATTCCTAGATCACGCTGACAAACAGAAGTATTTGGTAACTGTACACGACAAGGAAACCTAGATCACACAGACTAACAGAAGTATTTGGTAACTGTACACGACAAGAATTCCTAGATCACGCTGACAAACAGAAGCATTTGGTAACTGTTTACGACAAGGATGCCTAGATCACACAGACAAACAGAAGTATTTGGCAACTGTACACGACAAGGATGCCTAGATCACACAGACAAACAGAAGTATTTGGTAACTGTACAGGACAAGGATGCGTAGATCACACAGACAAACAGAAGTATTTGGTAACTGTACACGACAAGGATGCCCAGATCACACAGACAAACAGAAGTATTTGGTAATTGTACACGACAAGGATGCCTAGATCACGCTGACTAACAGAAGTATTTGGTAACTGTACACGAGAATTATTCCTAGTTCACGCTGACAAACAGAAGTATTTGGTAACTGTTCACGACAAGGATGCCTAGATCACGCTGACTAACAGAAGTATTTGGTAACTGTACACGACAAGGCTTCCTAGATCACGCTGACAAACAGAAGTATTTGGTAACTGTTCACGACAAGGATGCTTAGATCACGCTGACTAACAGAAGTATTTGGTAACTGTACACGACAAGGATTCCTAGATCACGCTGATAAACAGAAGTATTTGGTAACTGTACACGACAAGAATGCCTAGATCACGCTGACTAACAGAAGTATTTGGTAACTGTACACGACAAGGATTCCTAGATCACGCTGACAAACAGAAGTATTTGGTAACTGTACACGACAAGGAAACCTAGATCACACAGACAAACAGAAGTATTTGAATACTGTACATGACAAGGAAACCTAGATCACACATACAAACAGAAGTATTTGGTAACTGTACATGACAAGGAAACCTAGATCACACAGACAAACAGAAGTATTTGGTAACTGTACTCGACAAGGATGCCTAGATTACACAGACAAACAGAAGTATTTGGTAACTGTACATGACAAGGAAACCTAGATCACACAGACAAACAGAAGTATTTGGTAACTGTACACGACAAGGATGCCTAGATCACGCTGACAAACAGAGGTATTTGGTAACTGTACATGACAAGGAAACCTAGATCACACAGACAAACAGAAGTATTTGGTAACTGTACACGACAAGGAAACCTAGATCCCACAGACAAACAGAAGTATTTGGTAACTGTACACGACAAGGATGCCTAGATCACACAGACAAACAGAAGTATTTGGTAACTGTACACGACAAGGAAACCTATATCCCACAGACAAACAGAAGTATTTGGTAACTGTACACGACAAGGATGCCTAGATCACGCTGAGAAACAGAAGTATTTGGTAACTGTACATGACAAAGAAACCTAGATCACACAGACAAACAGAAATATTTGGTAACTGTACACGACAAGGATGCGTAGATCACACAGAAAAACAGAAGTATTTGGTAACTGTTCATGACAAGGAAACCTAGATCCCACAGACAAAGAGAAGTATTTGGTAACTGTACACGATAAGGATGTCTAGATCACACAGACCAACAGAAGTATTTGGTAATTGTACATGACAAGGAAACCTAGATCACACAGACAAACAGAAGTATTTGGTAACTGTACACGACAAGGATGCGTAGATCAGACAGACAAACAGAAGTATTTGGTAACTGTACACGACAAGCACTACTGGGACCAAAAACCCCTGAGAATCCCGTTTTTCACTGCAAAACTCTGCAACACCCTGAAAAACTCTGAAAAACACTGAAGTCTGCCTGAAAAATACTGAAAAACTCTGACAGCCCTGATAAACACTGAAAAACTCTGAAGTCTACCCTGAAAAACTCTGAAAAACACTGACGACCCTGAAAAACTCTGCAAAACTCTGAAAAACTCTGACGCCACTGAAAAACTCTGAAAAACCCTGAAAAACACTGACACCTGCTGCGATGCCCTCCGGCCGTGCGATGGCGGCCTCGCGTACTTCTATACGGTCCCTTCTATAAGCCCTATTAGCATTAATGTATATAAAATGTGATGAGTTGTGAATTAGAAAAAAACGGGGAAGAGAAAATAAATAAAACATATCTTGCATTTTTGTACGGTGATTTGAAGTGAAATTATTTTAACGTATCTCTAAATTTAATTTTACTGATGCATTATTCAAAACCAAACAACCCAGCAGAGGCGTACTACAATACAAAGGCTTTTCTTACCGAGATTTATATATACAATTGTATTTCCAAATGAAAATGTATGTACATATATTCCTGGTAAATATCACTGTTTCATAACTGTGTATTTTAATAGTGAAGAAAAAATAAAAAAAATATATATAAAAAAGAAGCTCAGAACTATAAATTAGTGAATAAATAATAAATTATTGAATAATAAATAAAAAAAAGTGAATAAATAAATGAATAAATGAATAAATAAATAAATAATATTTGAATGTGACCAGTACCTATAAACTTTATACGAAAAGCGAATTTAATACACCAGTACTGACAGCAAATCGACCACAAAGAAAATCGCTTGTCATTCATTTTAAATAACACAATGCATTCTATTCCAATTCTGTTGCAAACATTTATAGAGACTATACCCATATATTTTCATGTGACGACCTTTAGGTTTAAACACCCCCCACCCCTTCTCACACACACACGCACGCAATACTTTTTTCTCTATCAATACTTTTCACACAAAATTAAGATATACAAATTTAACCTTTGTTCTTATTATAACAGCGTAATATAACAAAGTTCAGAGGACAATAACTTTCTTTAACTGAAAATTTTACGTGTCTACGTGTTGCTCTTTCATTCGAATGACATACGGAAATTTTTTCCCATAGAATATTTCAGTGATTAAGTATTCTCTCGGTATTCAATAATGTTGCTTGAAATAGCATCAAATAAGTTTCAATATATCAGTGTAACAACGTATCTGCCGTTTGTTATATCACTTACCTACTTAATCTACATCATGTAACTCTTTACAATAAAATGATTTTATCTAAAAGCCCCCCCCCCGCCCTTTTCAATGGGAGACTGTGCCCCCCCCCCCTTTTTCTTTCAAAAATTTCTAGATCCGCCCGCCTATTACGTATTGTAACAATGTATCCAGTAATGATCATGTATAGCAATGGCGAATACAAGGGCGCTCGCCTAACAGCACCCCCCCCCCCCTCCTTTTCAATGGGAGACTGTGCCCTCCCCCTCCCCTTTTTTCTTTCAAAAATTTCTAGATCCGCCTATGAACAGTATCTCCCTTATTACGTATTGTAACAATGTATCCAGTAAGGGTCATGTATAGCAATGGCGAATACAAGGGCGCTCGCCCTGTTGACTGGGACATAGAAGTCTTACATAAAAATACCCTGTCCAGTCAAAACTAGCAAAGTATTTGACCTTTATTTTCAAAATGACATATAAATTCAAGTAAACGGTGTCATATTTAGAGCAGATACCTCGATCTGCCCCAACCTATGGATCCAAATCGTAAATTGTCGAATAGGATATTTAAATCAAATAGTATATTTAAATTGAGACCATACATCCCCCCCCACACACACACACACACACGCCCCTTCTCTCTCTTATATATATATATTATACTAGAATATCTTCATTAGAAAGTAACGGCACACGCATGGAATCTGAAATTGTTTTATTTTAATCCGACATGTCTTTTTTTTTTACCTTTATTCTACATGTCATCAGTACTCTATTACGTAATAAACATCCGGTTGTTTAACCCGGTAAATATCGCTCGTAATCTCATATAGTTTGTTACCTATCATGCTGTAAATTGGGAATCGTAATTAACAGTACCTTAGTATGTATGAGGGGACAAAACATATTTAGTAACAGGTTGAAACATATCCAGTTGATACATTTCAATGTTAATTTGTGTTATTGGCAAAATTAATTAAAGTGTCATTTTAACAGTGACTTATAAAGTTTAGGACAAAAACTGATTTTCAATCTTCAAAAGTGAAATAATTTGTTTTACGCACGATCATTTATTTATTTTTATGTCATAAACTAAACTACATCAATTATTTAAGTTCAATTTCTTCCGCATTTCCTCTGATAATAGCAATATTATAGAATACATGCGAAATGTGAGATTTGTAAAGCTGTGATATAAAGTGCTATTCTGTTCCATTAATTTACATACGGATTAAATGAGTAGCTGCGTTACGGCCTGTAGCGAGAAGGAAATACGCATACCCAAAGCCATGCTCGTTCACTCAAGTTGGACACCGTTTAAAAAAAAAAGGGGGGGGGGTTGGTAGAATTAAATTAACGCAACTTCACAGCGTTTTATCGGTGAATGGCCGCTAATTTATGAAGAATGCAATATTGATTTATCGATATGCTTTTAAAGAGAGTGGGGAGCGGTTTTAAGGTCGTAACATAACGATATTTGGGTGGATTCTTTACACAGATTGGAAAAGATGTAAAAATAAACATCAATCATTATGTGTTATTAAAATGATTGATAGGGATATATAGAATTAATTATTTCTTTTTTTTTCTGTATTTATTTATCTATTTACAATGCGTTTTCTGTAAACTTCGTCTATCGATTTTTAAAAAATCTTATTATTTTTATTAAATTTATTATGATGTATTTTTTTCGTACGGAAAAGTTTAATGTTCTTATTATAAATAAATAAATGAATTAATAATTAAATAAATAGATAAATAAGAAATAAATAACAAAAAAAATAAATAAATAAATGAAGTCCGCCGAGGAAGGCCGATGGCCGAAATGTTACAGTACGGAAAAATAGTGCTTTTATTATAAATAAATAAATAAATAAATACATAAAATTTTAAAATGTCCTGTTCTATATTTTGTACTTATTTCCCCCTCCCTTTATGCACCTCTATGAAACAACGATGTTAAGTAACATGCTACTGCTGTAGTTAGATTATTTATTCGTTCGTTTGTTTGTTTGTTTCATTCTTCTTTCTTTCTTTAAGTCGATCAATAAAACAAGTGACATCGCGCTGGAAAGTCCTGTGTCAATAAAATTGTTTTTGCTAAGTACGTAATTCATGTGATTTATTAAACTGCAAATGTAAAGGTCATCTTACAAACGTAAGTCAGAATAGGAACAATATCTTAGTAATTTTATCTATAAAAATCGTTAAAATAAGTCCTTGACAAATGGTAAAAAAATGCGGGTTTTTTTTTTCTTATACCAGCTTATAAATTCATCACATTTAATACTTATTAAAGGTCATATATAGATAACAGCGAAAGATTTCAAGGGCTTATAAGTTATATTATAAAAGGGACCGTATAGAAGTACGCGAGGCCGCGATCGCACGGCCGGAGGGTATCGCAGCAGGTGTCAGTGTTTTTCAGGGTTTTTCAGAGTTTTGCAGAGTTTTTCAGTGGCATCAGAGTTTTTCAGAGTTTTGCAGAGTTTTTCAGGGTCGTCAGTGTTTTTCAGAGTTTTTCAGGGTAGACTTCAGAGTTTTTCAGTGTTTATCAGGGCTGTCAGAGTTTTTCAGTGTTTTTCAGGCAGACTTCAGTGTTTTTCAGAGTTTTTCAGGGTGTTGCAGAGTTTTCCAGTGAAAAACGGGATTCTCAGGGGTTTTTGGACCCAGTAGTGAAGGATGCCTAGATCACGCTGACTAACAGAAGTATTTTGTAACTGTACACGACAAGGATTCCTAGATCACGCTGACAAACAGAAGTATTTGGTAACTGTACATGACAAGGAAACCTAGATCCCACAGACAAACAGAAGTTTTTGGTAACTGTACTGGACAAGGATGCCTAGATTACACAGACAAACAGAAGTATTTGGTAACTGTACACGACAAGGATGCCTAGATCACACAGACAAACAGAAGTATTTGGTAACTGTACACGACAAGGATGCCTAGATCACACAGACAAATAGAAGTATTTGGTAACTGTTCATGACAAGGAAACCTAGATCCCACAGACAAACAGAAGTATTTGGTAACTGTACACGACAAGGAAACCTAGATCACACAGAGAAACAGAAATATTTGGTAACTGTACACGACAAGGAAACCTAGATCCCACAGAAAAACAGAAGTATTTGGTAACTGTACACGACAAGGATGCCTAGATCACACAGACAAACAGAAGTATTTGGCAACTGTACACGACAAGGATGCCTAGATCACACAGACAAACAGAAGTATTTGGTAACTGTACACGACAAGGAAACCTAGATCCCACAGACAAACAGAAGTATTTGGTAACTGTACACGACAAGGATGTCTAGATCACAAAGACCAACAGAAGTATTTGGTAACTGTACATGACCAGGAAACCTAGATCACACAGACAAACAGAAGTATTTGGTAACTGTACATGACAAGGAAACCTAGATCCCACAGACAAACAGAAGTATTTGGTAACTGTACACGACAAGGAAACCTAGATCACACAGACAAACAGAAATATTTGGTAACTGTACACGACAAGGATGCCTAGATCACACAGACAAACAGAAGTATTTGGCAACTGTACACGACAAGGATGCCTAGATCACACAGACAAACAGAAGTATTTGGTAACTGTACACGACAAGGATGCGTAGATCACACAGACAAACAGAAGTATTTGGTAACTGTACACGACAAGGATACCTAGATGACACAGACAAACAGAAGTATTTGGTAACTGTACACGACAAGGATGTCTAGATCACACAGACAAACAGAAGTATTTGGCAACTGTACACGACAAGGAAACCTAGATCCCACAGACAAACAGAAGTATTTGGTAACTGTACACGACAAGGAAACCTAGATCACACAGACAAACAGAAGTTTTTGGTAACTGTACTCGACAAGGATGCCTAGATTAAATAGACAAAGAGAAGTATTTGGTAACTGTACATGACAAGGAAACCTAGATCCCACAGACAAACAGAAGTATTTGGTAACTGTACACGACAAGGAAACTTAGAGCAACAGACAAACGGAAATATTTGGTAACTGTACACGAGAAGGATGCCTAGATCACACAGACAAACAGAAGTATTTGGTAACTGTACACGACAAGGATGCCTAGATCACACAGACAAACAGAAGTATTTGGTAATTGTACACGACAAGGATGCCTAGATCACTCTGATTAACAGAAGTATTTGGTAACTGTACACGACAAGGATTCGTAGATCACGCTGACAAATAGAAGTATTTGGTAACTGTACATGACAAGGAAACCTAGATCCCACAGACAAACAGAAGTATTTGGGTACTGTACATGACAAGGAAACCTAAATCACACAGAAAAACAGAAGTACTTGGTAACTGTACATGACAAGGAAACCTATATCCCACAGACAAACAGAAGTATTTGGTAACTGTTCATGACAAGGAAACCTAGATCCCACAGACAAACAGAAGTATTTGGTAACTGTACACGACAAGGATGCCTAGATCACACAGACAAACAGAAGTATTTGGTAACTGTTCATGACAAGGAAACCTAGATCCCACAGACAAACAGAAGTATTTGGTAACTGTACACGACAAGGATGTCTAGATCACACAGACCAACAGAAGTATTTGGTAACTGTACATGACAAGGAAGCCTAGATCACACAGACAAACAGAAGTATTTGGTAAATGTACACGACAAGGATGCCTAGATCACACAGACAAACAGAAGTATTTGGCAACTGTACACGACAAGGAAACCTAGATCCCACAGAGGAACAGAAGTATTTGATAACTGTACACGACAAGGAAACCTAGATCACACAGACAAACAGAAGTTTTTGGTAACTGTACTCGACAAGGATGCCTAGATTACACAGACAAACAGAAGTATTTGGTAACTGTACATGACAAGGAAACCTAGATTACACAGACAAACAGAAGTATTTGGTAACTGTACATGACCAGGAAACCTAGATCCCACAGACAAACAGAAGTATTTGGTAACTGTACACGACAAGGATGTTTAGATCACACAGACCAACAGAAGTATTTGGTAACTGTACATGACAAGGAAACCTAGATCACACAGACAAACAGAAGTATTTGGTAACTGTACACGACAGGGATGCCTAGATCACACAGTCAAACAGAAGTATTTGGCAACTGTACACGACAAGGAAACCTAGATCCCACAGACAAACAGAAGTATTTGGCAACTGTACACGACAAGGAAACCTAGATCACACAGACAAACAGAAGTTTTTGGTAACTGTACTCGACAAGGATGCCTAGATTACACAGACAAACAGAAGTATTTGGTAACTGTACATGACAAGGAAACCTAGATTACACAGACAAACAGAAGTATTTGGTAACTGTAACTGACCAGGAAACCTAGATCCCACAGACAAACAGAAGTATTTGGTAACTGTACTCGACAAGGAAACCTAGATCACACAGACAAACGGAAATATTTGGTAACTGTACACGACAAGGAAACCTATATCCCACAGAAAAACAGAAGTATTTGGTAACTGTACACGACAAGGATGCCTAGATCACACAGACAAACAGAAGTATTTGGCAACTGTACACGACAAGGATGCCTAGATCACGCTGACTAACAGAAGTATTTGGTAACTGTACACGACAAGGATGCGTGGATCACACAGACAAACAGAAATATTTGGTAACTGTAGACGACAAGGATGCCCAGATCACAGAGACAAACAGAAGTATTTGGTAACTGTACACGACAAGGAAACCTAGATCACACAGACAAACGGAAATATTTGGTAACTGTACACGACAAGGAAACCTAGATCCCACAGAAAAACAGAAGTATTTGGTAACTGTACACGACAAGGATGCCTAGATCACACAGACAAACAGAAGTATTTGGCAACTGTACACGACAAGGATGCCTAGATTACACAGACAAACAGAAGTATTTGGTAACTGTACACGACAAAGATGCGTAGATCACACAGACAAAGAGAAGTATTTGGTAACTATACACGACAAGGATGCCCAGATCCCACAGAGAAACAGAAGTATTTGGTAATTGTACACGACAAGGATGCCTATATCACGCTGACTAACAGAAGTATTTGGTAACTGTACACGACAAGGATTCCTAGATCACGCTGACAAACAGAAGTATTTGGTAACTGTTCACGACAAGGATGCATAAATCACGCTGACTAACAGAAGTATTTGGTAACTGTACACGACAAGGATTCCTAGATCACGCTGACAAACAGAAGTATTTGGTAACTGTTCACGACAAGGATGCCTAGATCACGCTGACTAACAGAAGTATTTGGTAACTGTTCACGACAAGGATGCATAAATCACGCTGACAAACAGAAGTATTTGGTAACTGTACACGACAAGGATTCCTAGATCACACAGACTAACAGAAGTATTTGGTAACTGTACACGACAAGAATTCCTAGATCACGCTGACAAACAAGTATTTGGTAAGTGTTCACGACAAGGATGCCTAGATCACACAGACAAACAGAAGTATTTGGCAACTGTACACGACAAGGATGCCTAGATCACACAGACAAACAGAAGTATTTGGTAACTGTACAGGACAAGGATGCGTAGATCACACAGACAAACAGAAGTATTTGGTAACTGTACACGACAAGGATGCCCAGATCACACAGACAAACAGAAGTATTTGGTAATTGTACACGACAAGGATGCCTAGATCACGCTGACTAACAGAAGTATTTGGTAACTGTACACGACAAGGATTCCTAGATCACGCTGACAAACAGAAGTATTTGGTAACTGTTCACGACAAGGATGCCTAGATCACGCTGACTAACAGAAGTATTTGGTAACTGTACACGACAAGGATTCCTAGATCACGCTGACAAACAGAAGTATTTGGAAACTGTTCACGACAAGGATGCCTAGATCACACAGACAAACAGAAGTATTTGGTAACTGTACACGAGAAGGAAACCTAGATCACACAGACAAACAGAAGTATTTGGATACTGTACATGACAAGGAAACCTAGATCCCACAGACAAACAGAAGTATTTGGTAACTGTACATGACAAGGAAACCTAGATCACAGAGACAAACAGAAGTATTTGGTAACTGTACTCGACAAGGATGCCTAGATTACACAGACAAACAGAAGTATTTGGTAAATGTACATGACAAGGAAACCTAGATCACACAGACAAACAGAAGTATTTGGTAATTGTACTCGACAAGGATGCCTAGATTACACAGACAAACAGAAGTATTTGGTAACTGTACATGACAAGGAAACCTAGATCACACAGACAAACAGAAGTATTTGGTAACTGTACACGACAAGGATGCCTAGATCACGCTGACAAACAGAAGTATTTGGTAAACTGTACATGACAAGGAAACCTAGATCACACAGACAAACAGAAGTGTTTGGTAACTGTACACGACAAGGAAACCTATATCCCACAGACAAACAGAAGTATTTGGTAACTGTACACGACAAGGATGCCTAGATCACACAGACAAACAGAAGTATTTGGTAACTGTACACGACAAGGAAACCTATATCCCCACAGACAAACAGAAGTATTTGGTAACTGTACACGACAAGGATGCCTAGATCACGCTGACAAACAGAAGTATTTGGTAACTGTACATGACAAGGAAACCTAGATCACACAGACAAACAGAAGTATTTGGTATCTGTACACGACAGGGATGCCTAGATCACACACACCAACAGAAGTATTTGGTAACTGTTCATGACAAGGAAACCTAGATCCCACAGACAAACAGAAGTATTTGTTAACTGTACATGACAAGGATGTCTAGATCACACAGACCAACAGAAGTATTTGGTAACTTTACATAACAAGGAAACCTAGATCACACAGACAAACAGAAGTATTTGGTAACTGTACACGACAAGGATGCGTAGATCACACAGACAAACAGAAGTATTTGGTAACTGTACACGACAAGGATGCCTAGATCAGGCTGACTAACAGAAGTATTTGGTAACTGTACACGACAAGGATTCCTAGATCACGCTGACAAACAGAAGTATTTGGTAACTGTTCACGACAAGGATGCCTAGATCACGCTGACTAACAGAAGTATTTGGTAACTGTACACGACAAGGATTCCTAGATCACGCTGACAAACAGAAGTATTTGGTAACTGTACACGACAAGGAAACCTAGATCACACAGACTAACAGAAGTATTTGGTAACTGTACACGACAAGAATTCCTATATCACGCTGACAAACAGAAGCATTTGGTAACTGTTTACGACAAGGATGCCTAGAGCACACAGACAAACAGAAGTATTTGGCAACTGTACACGACAAGGATGCCTAGATCACACAGACAAACAGAAGTATTTGGTAACTGTACAGGACAAGGATGCGTAGATCACACAGACAAACAGAAGTATTTGGTAACTGTACACGACAAGGATGCCCAGATCACACAGACAAACAGAAGTATTTGGTAATTGTACACGACAAGGATGCCTAGATCACGCTGACTACCAGAAGTATTTGGTAACTGTACACGAGAAGGATTCCTAGTTCACGCTGACAAACAGAAGTATTTGGTAACTGTTCACGACAAGGATGCCTAGATCACGCTGACTAACAGAAGTATTTGGTAACTGTACACGACAAGGATTCCTAGATCACGCTGATAAACAGAAGTATTTGGTAACTGTACACGACAAGAATGCCTAGATCACGCTGACTAACAGAAGTATTTGGTAACTGTACACGACAAGGATTCCTAGATCACGCTGACAAACAGAAGTATTTGGTAACTGTACACGACAAGGAAACCTAGATCACACAGACAAACAGAAGTATTTGAATACTGTACATGACAAGGAAGCCTAGATCACACATACAAACAGAAGTATTTGGTAACTGTACATGACAAGGAAACCTAGATCACACAGACAAACAGAAGTATTTGGTAACTGTACTCGACAAGGATGCCTAGATTACACAGACAAACAGAAGTATTTGGTAACTGTACATGACAAGGAAACCTAGATCACACAGACAAACAGAAGTATTTGGTAACTGTACACGACAAGGATCCCTAGATCACGCTGACAAACAGAGGTATTTGGTAACTGTACATGACAAGGAAACCTAGATCACACAGACAAACAGAAGTATTTGGTAACTGTACACGACAAGGAAACCTAGATCCCACAGACAAACAGAAGTATTTGGTAACTGTACACGACAAGGATGCCTAGATCACACAGACAAACAGAAGTATTTGGTAACTGTACACGACAAGGAAACCTATATCCCACAGACAAACAGAAGTATTTGGTAACTGTACACGACAAGGATGCCTAGATCACGCTGAGAAACAGAAGTATTTGGTAACTGTACATGACAAAGAAACCTAGATCACACAGACAAACAGAAATATTTGGTAACTGTACACGACAAGGATGCGTAGATCACACAGACAAACAGAAGTATTTGGTAACTGTTCATGACAAGGAAACCTAGATCCCACAGACAAAGAGAAGTATTTGGTAACTGTACACGATAAGGATGTCTAGATCACACAGACCAACAGAAGTATTTGGTAACTGTACATGACAAGGAAACCTAGATCACACAGACAAACAGAAGTATTTGGTAACTGTACACGACAAGGATGCCTTGATCACGCTGACTAACAGAAGTATTTTGTAACTGTACACGACAAGGATTCCTAGATCACGCTGACAAACAGAAGTATTTGGTAACTGTACATGACAAGGAAACCTAGATCCCACAGACAAACAGAAGTTTTTGGTAACTGTACTCGACAAGGATGCCTAGATTACACAGACAAATTGAGGTATTTGGTTACTGTACATGACAAGGAAACCTAGATCACACAGACAAACAGAAGTTTTTGGTAACTGTACTCGACAAGGATGCCTAGATTACACAGACAAATTGAGGTATTTGGTTACTGTACATGACAAGGAAACCTAGATCACACAGACAAACAGAAGTTTTTGGTAACTGTACTCGACAAGGATGCCTAGATTACACAGACAAACAGAAGTATTTGGTAACTGTACACGACAAGGATGCCTAAATCACACAGACAAAGAGAAGTATTTGGTAACTGTACACGACAAGGATGCCTAGATCACACAGACAAATAGAAGTATTTGGTAACTGTTCATGACAAGGAAACCTAGATCTCACAGACAAACAGAAGTATTTGGTAACTGTACACGACAAGGAAACCTAGATCACACAGAGAAACAGAAATATTTGGTAACTGTACACGACAAGGAAACCTAGATCCCACAGAGAAAAACAGAAGTATTTGGTAACTGTACACGACAAGGATGCCTAGATCACACAGACAAACAGAAGTATTTGGCAACTGTACACGACAAGGATGCCTAGATCACACAGACAAACAGAAGTATTTGGTAACTGTACACGACAAGGAAACCTAGATCCCACAGACAAACAGAAGTATTTGGTAACTGTACACGACAAGGATGTCTAGATCACAAAGACCAACAGAAGTATTTGGTAACTGTACATGACCAGGAAACCTAGATCACACAGACAAACAGAAGTATTTGGTAACTGTACATGACAAGGAAACCTAGATCCCACAGACAAACAGAAGTATTTGGTAACTGTACACGACAAGGAAACCTAGATCACACAGACAAACAGAAATATTTGGTAACTGTACACGACAAGGATGCCTAGATCACACAGACAAACAGAAGTATTTGGCAACTGTACACGACAAGGATGCCTAGATCACACAGACAAACAGAAGTATTTGGTAAATGTACACGACAAGGATGCCTAGATCACACAGACAAACAGAAGTATTTGGTAACTGTACACGACAAGGATGCCCAGATCACACAGACAAACAGAAATATTTGGTAATTGTACACGACAAGGATGCCTAGATCACGCTGACTAACAGAAGTATTTGGTAACTGTTCACGACAAGGATGCCTAAGTCACGCTGACTAACAGAAGTATTTGGTAACTGTACACGACAAGGATTCCTAGATCACGCTGACAAACAGAAGTATTTGGTAACTGTTCACGACAAGGATGCCTAGATCACGCTGACTAACAGAAGTATTTGGTAACTGTACACGACAAGGATTCCTAGATCACGCTGACAAACAGAAGTATTTGGTAACTGTTCACGACAAGGATGCCTAGATCACACAGAGAAACAGAAGTATTTGGTAATTGTACACGACAAGATGCCTAGATCACGCTGACTAACAGAAGTATTTGGTAACTGTTCACGACAAGGATGCCTAGATCACGCTGACTAACAGAAGTATTTGGTAACTGTACACGACAAGGATTCCTAGATCACCCTGACAAACAGAAGTATTTGGTAACTGTTCACGACAAGGATGCCTAGATCACGCTGACTAACAGAAGTATTTGGTAACTGTACACGACAAGGATTCCTAGATCACGCTGACAAACAGAAGTATTTGGTAACTGTACACGACAAGGAAACCTAGATCACACAGACAAACAGAAGTATTTGAATACTGTACATGACAAGGAAACCTAGCTCACACATACAAACAGAAGTATTTGGTAACTGTACATGACAAGGAAACCTAGATCACACAGACAAACAGAAGTATTTGGTAACTGTACTCGACAAGGATGCCTAGATTACACAGACAAACAGAAGTATTTGGTAACTGTACATGACAAGGAAACCTAGATCACACAGACAAACAGAAGTATTTGGTAATTGTACACGACAAGGATGCCTAGATCACGCTGACAAACAGAGGTATTTGGTAACTGTACATGACAAGGAAACCTAGATCACACAGACAAACAGAAGTATTTGGTAACTGTACACGACAAGGAAACCTAGATCCCAGAGACAAACAGAAGTATTTGGTAACTGTACACGACAAGGATGCCTAGATCACACAGACAAACAGAAGTATTTGGTAACTCTACACGACAAGGAAACCTATATCCCACAGACAAACAGAAGTATTTGGTAACTGTACACGACAAGGATGCCTAGATCACGCTGAGAAACAGAAGTATTTGGTAACTGTACATGACAAAGAAACCTAGATCACACAGACAAACAGAAATATTTGGTAACTGTACACGACAAGGATGCGTAGATCACACAGACAAACAGAAGTATTTGGTAACTGTTCATGACAAGGAAACCTAGATCCCACAGACAAAGAGAAGTATTTGGTAACTGTACACGACAAGGATGTCTAGATCACACAGACTAACAGAAGTATTTGGTAACTGTACATGACAAGGAAACCTAGATCACACAGACAAAGAGAAGTATTTGGTAACTGTACACGACAAGGATGCGTAGATCAGACAGACAAACAGAAGTATTTGGTAACTGTACACGACAAGGATGCCTAGATCACGCTGACTAACAGAAGTATTTTGTAACTGTACACGACAAGGATTCCTAGATCACGCTGACAAACAGAAGTATTTGGTAACTGTACATGACAAGGAAACCTAGATCCCACAGACAAACAGAAGTTTTTGGTAACTGTACTCGACAAGGATGCCTAGATTACACAGACAAACAGAAGTATTTGGTAACTGTACACGACAAGGATGCCTAGATCACGCTGACAAACAGAAGTATTTGGTAACTGTACACGACAAGGAAACCTAGATCACACAGAGAAACAGAAATATTTGGTAACTGTACACGACAAGGAAACCTAGATCCCACAGAAAAACAGAAGTATTTGGTAACTGTACACGACAAGGATGCCTAGATCACACAGACAAACAGAAGTATTTGGCAACTGTACACGACAAGGATGCCTAGATCACACAGACAAACAGAAGTATTTGGTAACTGTACACGACAAGGAAACCTAGATCCCACAGACAAACAGAAGTATTTGGTAACTGTACACGACAAGGATGTCTAGATCACAAAGACCAACAGAAGTATTTGGTAACTGTACATGACCAGGAAACCTAGATCACACAGACAAACAGAAGTATTTGGTAACTGTACATGACAAGGAAACCTAGATCCCACAGACAAACAGAAGTATTTGGTAACTGTACACGACAAGGAAACCTAGATCACACAGACAAACAGAAATATTTGGTAACTGTACACGACAAGGATGCCTAGATCACACAGACAAAGAGAAGTATTTGGTAACTGTACACGACAAGGATGCCTAGATCACACAGACAAATAGAAGTATTTGGTAACTGTTCATGACAAGGAAACCTAGATCCCACAGACAAACAGAAGTATTTGGTAACTGTACACGACAAGGAAACCTAGATCACACAGAGAAACAGAAATATTTGGTAACTGTACACGACAAGGAAACCTAGATCCCACAGAAAAACAGAAGTATTTGGTAACTGTACACGACAAGGATGCCTAGATCACACAGACAAACAGAAGTATTTGGCAACTGTACACGACAAGGATGCCTAGATCACACAGACAAACAGAAGTATTTGGTAACTGTACACGACAAGGAAACCTAGATCCCACAGACAAACAGAAGTATTTGGTAACTGTACACGACAAGGATGTCTAGATCACAAAGACCAACAGAAGTATTTGGTAACTGTACATGACCAGGAAACCTAGATCACACAGACAAACAGAAGTATTTGGTAACTGTACATGACAAGGAAACCTAGATCCCACAGACAAACAGAAGTATTTGGTAACTGTACACGACAAGGAAACCTAGATCACACAGACAAACAGAAATATTTGGTAACTGTACACGACAAGGATGCCTAGATCACACAGACAAACAGAAGTATTTGGCAACTGTACACGACAAGGATGCCTAGATCACACAGACAAACAGAAGTATTTGGTAAATGTACACGACAAGGATGCCTAGATCACACAGACAAACAGAAGTATTTGGTAACTGTACACGACAAGGATGCCCAGATCACACAGACAAACAGAAATATTTGGTAATTGTACACGACAAGGATGCCTAGATCACGCTGACTAACAGAAGTATTTGGTAACTGTTCACGACAAGGATGCCTAGGTCACGCTGACTAACAGAAGTATTTGGTAACTGTACACGACAAGGATTCCTAGATCACGCTGACAAACAGAAGTATTTGGTAACTGTTCACGACAAGGATGCCTAGATCACGCTGACTAACAGAAGTATTTGGTAACTGTACACGACAAGGATTCCTAGATCACGCTGACAAACAGAAGTATTTGGTAACTGTTCACGACAAGGATGCCTAGATCACACAGAGAAACAGAAGTATTTGGTAATTGTACACGACAAGGATGCCTAGATCACGCTGACTAACAGAAGTATTTGGTAACTGTTCACGACAAGGATGCCTAGATCACGCTGACTAACAGAAGTATTTGGTAACTGTACACGACAAGGATTCCTAGATCACCCTGACAAACAGAAGTATTTGGTAACTGTTCACGACAAGGATGCCTAGATCACGCTGACTAACAGAAGTATTTGGTAACTGTACAAGACAAGGATTCCTAGATCACGCTGACAAACAGAAGTATTTGGTAACTGTACACGACAAGGAAACCTAGATCACACAGACAAACAGAAGTATTTGAATACTGTACATGACAAGGAAACCTAGCTCACACATACAAACAGAAGTATTTGGTAACTGTACATGACAAGGAAACCTAGATCACACAGACAAACAGAAGTATTTGGTAACTGTACACGACAAGGATGCCTAGATTACACAGACAAACAGAAGTATTTGGTAACTGTACATGACAAGGAAACCTAGATCACACAGACAAACAGAAGTATTTGGTAATTGTACACGACAAGGATGCCTAGATCACGCTGACAAACAGAGGTATTTGGTAACTGTACATGACAAGGAAACCTAGATCACACAGACAAACAGAAGTATTTGGTAACTGTACACGACAAGGAAACCTAGATCCCAGAGACAAACAGAAGTATTTGGTAACTGTACACGACAAGGATGCCTAGATCACACAGACAAACAGAAGTATTTGGTAACTCTACACGACAAGGAAACCTATATCCCACAGACAAACAGAAGTATTTGGTAACTGTACACGACAAGGATGCCTAGATCACGCTGAGAAACAGAAGTATTTGGTAACTGTACATGACAAAGAAACCTAGATCACACAGACAAACAGAAATATTTGGTAACTGTACACGACAAGGATGCGTAGATCACACAGACAAACAGAAGTATTTGGTAACTGTTCATGACAAGGAAACCTAGATCCCACAGACAAAGAGAAGTATTTGGTAACTGTACACGACAAGGATGTCTAGATCACACAGACCAACAGAAGTATTTGGTAACTGTACATGACAAGGAAACCTAGATCACACAGACAAACAGAAGTATTTGGTAACTGTACACGACAAGGATGCGTAGATCAGACAGACAAACAGAAGTATTTGGTAACTGTACACGACAAGGATGCCTAGATCACGCTGACTAACAGAAGTATTTTGTAACTGTACACGACAAGGATTCCTAGATCACGCTGACAAACAGAAGTATTTGGTAACTGTACATGACAAGGAAACCTAGATCCCACAGACAAACAGAAGTTTTTTGGTAACTGTACTCGACAAGGATGCCTAGATTACACAGACAAACAGAAGTATTTGGTAACTGTACACGACAAGGATGCCTAGATCACGCTGACAAACAGAAGTATTTGGTAACTGTACACGACAAGGAAACCTAGATCACACAGAGAAACAGAAATATTTGGTAACTGTACACGACAAGGAAACCTAGATCCCACAGAAAAACAGAAGTATTTGGTAACTGTACACGACAAGGATGCCTAGATCACACAGACAAACAGAAGTATTTGGCAACTGTACACGACAAGGATGCCTAGATCACACAGACAAACAGAAGTATTTGGTAACTGTACACGACAAGGAAACCTAGATCCCACAGACAAACAGAAGTATTTGGTAACTGTACACGACAAGGATGTCTAGATCACAAAGACCAACAGAAGTATTTGGTAACTGTACATGACCAGGAAACCTAGATCACACAGACAAACAGAAGTATTTGGTAACTGTACATGACAAGGAAACCTAGATCCCACAGACAAACAGAAGTATTTGGTAACTGTACACGACAAGGAAACCTAGATCACACAGACAAACAGAAATATTTGGTAACTGTACACGACAAGGATGCCTAGATTACACAGACAAACAGAAGTATTTGGTAACTGTACATGACAAGGAAACCTAGATCACACAGACAAACAGAAGTATTTGGTAATTGTACACGACAAGGATGCCTAGATCACGCTGACAAACAGAGGTATTTGGTAACTGTACATGACAAGGAAACCTAGATCACACAGACAAACAGAAGTATTTGGTAACTGTACACGACAAGGAAACCTAGATCCCAGAGACAAACAGAAGTATTTGGTAACTGTACACGACAAGGATGCCTAGATCACACAGACAAACAGAAGTATTTGGTAACTCTACACGACAAGGAAACCTATATCCCACAGACAAACAGAAGTATTTGGTAACTGTACACGACAAGGATGCCTAGATCACGCTGAGAAACAGAAGTATTTGGTAACTGTACATGACAAAGAAACCTAGATCACACAGACAAACAGAAATATTTGGTAACTGTACACGACAAGGATGCGTAGATCACACAGACAAACAGAAGTATTTGGTAACTGTTCATGACAAGGAAACCTAGATCCCACAGACAAAGAGAAGTATTTGGTAACTGTACACGACAAGGATGTCTAGATCACACAGACCAACAGAAGTATTTGGTAACTGTACATGACAAGGAAACCTAGATCACACAGACAAACAGAAGTATTTGGTAACTGTACACGACAAGGATGCGTAGATCAGACAGACAAACAGAAGTATTTGGTAACTGTACACGACAAGGATGCCTAGATCACGCTGACTAACAGAAGTATTTTGTAACTGTACACGACAAGGATTCCTAGATCACGCTGACAAACAGAAGTATTTGGTAACTGTACATGACAAGGAAACCTAGATCCCACAGACAAACAGAAGTTTTTGGTAACTGTACTCGACAAGGATGCCTAGATTACACAGACAAACAGAAGTATTTGGTAACTGTACACGACAAGGATGCCTAGATCACGCTGACAAACAGAAGTATTTGGTAACTGTACACGACAAGGAAACCTAGATCACACAGAGAAACAGAAATATTTGGTAACTGTACACGACAAGGAAACCTAGATCCCACAGAAAAACAGAAGTATTTGGTAACTGTACACGACAAGGATGCCTAGATCACACAGACAAACAGAAGTATTTGGCAACTGTACACGACAAGGATGCCTAGATCACACAGACAAACAGAAGTATTTGGTAACTGTACACGACAAGGAAACCTAGATCCCACAGACAAACAGAAGTATTTGGTAACTGTACACGACAAGGATGTCTAGATCACAAAGACCAACAGAAGTATTTGGTAACTGTACATGACCAGGAAACCTAGATCACACAGACAAACAGAAGTATTTGGTAATTGTACATGACAAGGAAACCTAGATCCCACAGACAAACAGAAGTATTTGGTAACTGTACACGACAAGGAAACCTAGATCACACAGACAAACAGAAATATTTGGTAACTGTACACGACAAGGATGCCTAGATCACACAGACAAACAGAAGTATTTGGCAACTGTACACGACAAGGATGCCTAGATCACACAGACAAACAGAAGTATTTGGTAAATGTACACGACAAGGATGCCTAGATCACACAGACAAACAGAAGTATTTGGTAACTGTACACGACAAGGATGCCCAGATCACACAGACAAACAGAAATATTTGGTAATTGTACACGACAAGGATGCCTAGATCACGCTGACTAACAGAAGTATTTGGTAACTGTTCACGACAAGGATGCCTAGGTCACGCTGACTAACAGAAGTATTTGGTAACTGTACACGACAAGGATTCCTAGATCACGCTGACAAACAGAAGTATTTGGTAACTGTTCACGACAAGGATGCCTAGATCACGCTGACTAACAGAAGTATTTGGTAACTGTACACGACAAGGATTCCTAGATCACGCTGACAAACAGAAGTATTTGGTAACTGTTCACGACAAGGATGCCTAGATCACACAGAGAAACAGAAGTATTTGGTAATTGTACACGACAAGGATGCCTAGATCACGCTGACTAACAGAAGTATTTGGTAACTGTTCACGACAAGGATGCCTAGATCACGCTGACTAACAGAAGTATTTGGTAACTGTACACGACAAGGATTCCTAGATCACGCTGACAAACAGAAGTATTTGGTAACTGTTCACGACAAGGATGCCTAGATCACGCTGACTAACAGAAGTATTTGGTAACTGTACACGACAAGGATTCCTAGATCACGCTGACAAACAGAAGTATTTGGTAACTGTACACGACAAGGAAACCTAGATCACACAGACAAACAGAAGTATTTGAATACTGTACATGACAAGGAAACCTAGCTCACACATACAAACAGAAGTATTTGGTAACTGTACATGACAAGGAAACCTAGATCACACAGACAAACAGAAGTATTTGGTAACTGTACTCGACAAGGATGCCTAGATTACACAGACAAACAGAAGTATTTGGTAACTGTACATGACAAGGAAACCTAGATCACACAGACAAACAGAAGTATTTGGTAACTGTACACGACAAGGATGCCTAGATCACGCTGACAAACAGAGGTATTTGGTAACTGTACATGACAAGGAAACCTAGATCACACAGACAAACAGAAGTATTTGGTAACTGTACACGACAAGGAAACCTAGATCCCACAGACAAACAGAAGTATTTGGTAACTGTACACGACAAGGATGCCTAGATCACACAGACAAACAGAAGTATTTGGTAACTCTACACGACAAGGAAACCTATATCCCACAGACAAACAGAAGTATTTGGTAACTGTACACGACAAGGATGCCTAGATCACGCTGAGAAACAGAAGTATTTGGTAACTGTACATGACAAAGAAACCTAGATCACACAGACAAACAGAAATATTTGGTAACTGTACACGACAAGGATGCGTAGATCACACAGACAAACAGAAGTATTTGGTAACTGTTCATGACAAGGAAACCTAGATCCCACAGACAAAGAGAAGTATTTGGTAACTGTACACGACAAGGATGTCTAGATCACACAGACCAACAGAAGTATTTGGTAACTGTACATGACAAGGAAACCTAGATCACACAGACAAACAGAAGTATTTGGTAACTGTAACACGACAAGGATGCGTAGATCAGACAGACAAACAGAAGTATTTGGTAACTGTACACGACAAGGATGCCTAGATCACGCTGACTAACAGAAGTATTTTGTAACTGTACACGACAAGGATTCCTAGATCACGCTGACAAACAGAAGTATTTGGTAACTGTACATGACAAGGAAACCTAGATCCCACAGACAAACAGAAGTTTTTGGTAACTGTACTCGACAAGGATGCCTAGATTACACAGACAAATAGAAGTATTTGGTAACTGTACATGACAAGGAAACCTAGATCACACAGACAAACAGAAGTTTTTGGTAACTGTACTCGACAAGGATGCCTAGATTACACAGACAAACAGAAGTATTTGGTAACTGTACACGACAAGGATGCCTAGATCACGCTGACAAACAGAAGTATTTGGTAACTGTACACGACAAGGAAACCTAGATCACACAGAGAAACAGAAATATTTGGTAACTGTACACGACAAGGAAACCTAGATCCCACAGAAAAACAGAAGTATTTGGTAACTGTACACGACAAGGATGCCTAGATCACACAGACAAACAGAAGTATTTGGCAACTGTACAGGACAAGGATGCCTAGATCACACAGACAAACAGAAGTATTTGGTAACTGTACACGACAAGGAAACCTAGATCCTACAGACAAACAGAAGTATTTGGTAACTGTACACGACAAGGATGTCTAGATCACAAAGACCAACAGAAGTATTTGGTAACTGTACATGACCAGGAAACGTAGATCACACAGACAAACAGAAGTATTTGGTAACTGTACATGACAAGGAAACCTAGATCCCACAGACAAACAGAAGGATTTGGTAACTGTACACGACAAGGAAACCTAGATCACACAGACAAACGGAAATATTTGGTAACTGTACACGACAAGGATGCCTAGATCACACAGACAAACAGAAGTATTTGGCAACTGTACACGACAAGGATGCCTAGATCACACAGACAAACAGAAGTATTTGGTAAATGTACACGACAAGGATGCCTAGATCACACAGACAAACAGAAGTATTTGGTAACTGTACACGACAAGGATGCCCAGATCACACAGACAAACAGAAATATTTGGTAATTGTACACGACAAGGATGCCTAGATCACGCTGACTAAGAGAAGTATTTGGTAACTGTTCACGACAAGGATGCCTAGGTCACGCTGACTAACAGAAGTATTTGGTAACTGTACACGACAAGGATTCCTAGATCACGCTGACAAACAGAAGTATTTGGTAACTGTTCACGACAAGGATGCCTAGATCACGCTGACTAACAGAAGTATTTGGTAACTGTACACGACAAGGATTCCTAGATCACGCTGACAAACAGAAGTATTTGGTAACTGTTCACGACAAGGATGCCTAGATCACACAGAGAAACAGAAGTATTTGGTAATTGTACACGACAAGGATGCCTAGATCACGCTGACTAACAGAAGTATTTGGTAACTGTTCACGACAAGGATGCCTAGATCACGCTGACTAACAGAAGTATTTGGTAACTGTACACGACAAGGATTCCTAGATCACGCTGACAAACAGAAGTATTTGGTAACTGTTCACGACAAGGATGCCTAGATCACGCTGACTAACAGAAGTATTTGGTAACTGTACACGACAAGGATTCCTAGATCACGCTGACAAACAGAAGTATTTGGTAACTGTTCACGACAAGGATGCCTAGATCACGCTGACTAACAGAAGTATTTGGTAACTGTACACGACAAGGATTCCTAGATCACGCTGACAAACAGAAGTATTTGGTAACTGTTCACGACAAGGATGCCTAGATCACGCTGACTAACAGAAGTATTTGGTAATTGTACACGACAAGGATTCCTAGATCACGCTGACAAACAGAAGTATTTGGTAACTGTACACGACAAGGATGCGTAGATCACGCTGACTAACAGAAGTATTTGGTAACTGTACACGACAAGGATTCCTAGATCACTCTGACTAACAGAAGTATTTGGCAACTGTACACGACAAGGATGCCTAGATCACACAGACAAACAGAAGTTTTTGAATACTGCACACATGATAGACTGTGGACTAAGACTGTAAAGGAATACTGCACACATGATGGACTGTGGACTAAGACTGTAAAGGAATACTGCACACATGATGGACTGTGGACTAAGACTGTAAAGGAATACTGCACACATGATGGACTGTGGACTAAGACTGTAAAGGAATACTGCACACATGATGGACTATAGACTAAGACTGTAAAGGAATACTGCACACATGATGGACTGTGGACTAAGACTGTAAAGGAATACTGTACATATGATGGACTGTGGACTAATACTGTAAAGGAATACTGCACACATGATGGACTGTGCACTAAGACTGTAAAGGAATACTTCACATATGATGGACTATGGACTAAGACTGTAATGAATACTGCACACATGATGGACTGTGGACTAATACTGTAAAGGAATACTGCACACATGATGGACTGTGGACTAAGACTGTAAAGGAATACTGCACACATGATGGACTGTGGACTAAGACTGTAATGAATACTGCACACATGATGGACTGTGGACTAATACTGTAAAGGAATACTTCACATATGATGGACTGTGGACTAAGACTGTAATGAATACTGTACACATGACAGACTGTGGACTAATACTGTAAAGGAATATTGTACACATGGTGTACTGTGGACTAAGACTGTAAAGGAATACTTCACAACCTCAAACTTCTAGGTCAGGAAGTATAAGAACACTTCAGATGAAGAGAATCTTGCGTTACATAACGTTAAATTTGCAAGTCACTTAGGGGACGACCATTTGATTCTGAGGGGAGGGGGGCTGGCAAATTTGGTCGAGTCAGATTATTTATTTTCAGATATTTGAAGGAAAGAATATTTATTTTTTTTTTTAATATCCTGGGACAGATTATTTATTTTCTTGACCTTTTTGCCGCCAAGAAATACTTGTTAGAACTGCATTGCAATATATGCATAACACCAGGAGATGGCTTAACATAAGATCATTATCTTGTTGCCATATCGTGATAGTTTTTAATTGTTGATTGATTTATGTATATATAGCCATTAATAAATAATGTTTAAACCAACACAGTCATCCTTCTATAATTTTGTTTACAAAACACATATAAGGTAGACTCAACAAGTAATATGCAAACACTACTTTAATTGCATCGGTTTTTATACTATTAGTTTTTATAGTGAAGTGTATAGTCTCTCTTAGTCTCTGGTATCTAGGGAGAGAATTTCCATTTATCACTATAGATGTGTAATGAAGTGTTGCTGTTTTGGTTTCCTGTCCGAATGATAATATCTGATTCTTTTTTGACTTACTTATGATGACACTATTCCAATCAAGGAGATTTTTCTGAAGAGAAAATCTCTCAGAAAGCTGATGGTAGAGCCCTTGTCCCGTGTCTGCCCCTCAAAATGGACACGCAAATATATTTTTTAAAACAAGAGGCCCAAGTGGGCCTATATCGCTCACCTGAGTACCTAGATGATCAGTTATGCAGGAAAGAAGAACACTCATCTATTTTTGCATTACTGTGACTTAGTCAACACAAATGCTGAAAATATGTCAAATTTTATTTTAGACCAGAATAAAAAACAACAGTGTTTTGCACATCCATTCAGGTGACTTGATACTAAGTATTTGCTATGTCTCTGCAAGATGTGATTCAGGGCAACAAGTTTGTCATTTTTTGTAGATGGGGCCTTTTGTTGACTGATTTCCAAGTCCATGAACAACAATTGTTTCAAATATTGTCCAGATCTAACTTAAAATAGCATAATTTCAGATGTTGAGTGTTGTGAAACATCTTAAACTTATTTAGATGTGTAAAGAAATGAAACAGCTACTCTTCATATTTTAATTACCAAGTGGTATATGTACCATTGTGAGACCTATTTTTTAGCCATGGTGGCACCGCCTGTTGACCAATTTGGATGAAATGTACAAAATTGATAGAGGACGTATAGTACTTCATGTATACCATATTTCATCAAAATTTTTCATGTTGTATAACAGCAGAGGTTAAAATGTGAAGAAATGTCCCTATACACCCTCATTTGGAAGTCTTAAAATTCATAGAAAATACCAAAATTGAGATATTGACAAATTCTTTCAAAATAACATTCCTTACTATAATTATGCTCAAGTCCATAAGAAATCATCATTATCAATTAACAAGGAAATATGACACTTTTCTGCACTGAAGTCCAAAAAATGTTGGAAAAAACTTCTGAAACTGTATTTTGGAAGGGAACCAAAATGACAATACGTCTTCGCTCATCCCTCTAGATCATTTGTCTCTGTATACAGCCAGTATGAAGAAGAAGATTGTCAAAGGATGGTACTCTTTTGTGACCTACTTTTGACAGCGGTGGTGCCACCTGTAAAGAGGTCTGGACGAAAACGACAAAATTTGAAGGGGGTCATAAATTATTTATTTCTACCAAGTTTTCATCCTTCCAACAGTTTTGCAGAAAAAGTTGAAAATGTGAAAAACGGCCACCCCCCCCTTTTTTCTTGGAAGTCTTAAAAAATCCATAAAAAATCCAAAAATTGAGATTTTGACAAAATTCTTTCGCAATAATATTCCTTACCATAATTATGATCAAAATAGTCCATAAGAAATCACCATTATCAATTAACTGAAAAACATGACAATAAGTCAAAAATAATGTCGAAAAAACGTCAGAAATTTGATTTCGGAACAGAACAAAAAATAATAACACTTATTAACTCATCCTTCTAGACCATTCTTATGCATTCAGTTTGTCTCTATATGCATCAGGTCTGAAGAAGAAGTTTGTCAAAGTAGGATACCCTCTGAGCCCCACTTTTGCCAGTGGTAGCAACACCTGTTCACGGATTTGGACAAAAACAACAATATTTGTAGGGAACCACGAGTAATCTACTTCTATCAAGTTTCATAGAAATCTGTTCAGCGGTTCTTGAGAAGAAGATGAACAGTTTACGACGGACGGACGTACGGCGCACTATGACTATGGCTCACTTGAGCCTTTGTCTCAGGTGAGCGAACAAGCAACAATTCTATAAAGTTTTTGTTGAATATATTCACTAGCACTATTTGTCTAGTGCTATAAATCCTACTATAATATGAGTTTTACAGTTAAACTACTGCATATTATTGTATACATGTAGGAAGCAATCTGGCGAGCGAAGCTATAGAACATTCAGCTTTATATTTGCATGATTTGGTATATGTACATGCCAGTAGCCAGAATATTTATTTTCATTTCAGTCAAAGCCAGATTTTTTTATTTCCAGCATTTTCAGGGTCATAATATTTATTTTATTTCCAACATGTGTCAGGCCCCCCCCCCCCCCCCCCCCCCCCTCCTGGAATCAAATGGTCGTCCCCTTACTACAACGAGGGACATCACAGAATTCCCACACTGTGGAATGTGAAACAGTGTAACACCAAGGTTTGTTACGTCCATTCGGGTTTCGGCAGTAATTCTCCTGGTTTTTCATTTTACTGACAGAGTGTTTGTGTGGGTACTGGCTATCCCACCGTTGACATTGTAGATTGTTTTCTGTGGTGTTCATTGTTCCCCGATACTCATAGCCGCTAGAGGTTTCTCGGCATTGTATAACTGTAACGAAAACATAAACAATGCTAACCAACATCTGGTAACCAGTTTTACTTTTTGAAAAAATATTTACAAACCAGTACTTATCACTTTTCAATTTCAACGATGCTACTATCAAACATATACGATTCAATATTCTTATATATTCAAAGCAATGGTATTACTAAGTTTTTGAAACATACTTTGCTCAAGATAGCAGTAGCACTGTTAGTTTGTACATAGACGTATATAAATACGTCTATGGATTGTATATGAATAGTGTGAGAAAGATGAAGTGGCAGACATTTATACACGCAACGATTCCAAGTTCTACCATAACAGGGACGAAAGGTCAAAACAGATACAAAAGTAATGCATGCAAATACGAGCTAAACAAAATGTTCATACCTGTATACCCCTATTATTAAAATGGTAAACTGTTGTGTTTTTTAGTGATAATAGGCAGATGTGTTACCTAATCTTGGTCTTCATGCTTAATATTACCTGGTTTGTTGACTGTGTTAGAGGCATCTAGAAAATACATGTTGATATTACATACAAGTCATGATGGCGTAGGTAAACGTATTCTATATAGACAGTTCTAGAACATCGGACACCCGTTATGGACATTTGGAATGTTTTGTGTTATGTGGCAGCAGAATAATTATAATGTTGGATAATTGATACTGAAAAGGTTTGAGATGTATTTTGTCTTTTCTAGAGTTTTATAACAGGCATAAAACATGTAAAATCTTACAAGGAAAAACTGTGAATATTAAACCTTAAAGAATTCGGCAAAAGTTATACTGCACTCAAATTTAATGGAAAAAACTCTATTTCAGAAAAATCGATAAAACCGAACAGTAGTGAAATGTTTGCAACATATTCAGTTGTCTATGAATAATAAACGAAAATAGTCTTATCAAGGAATCGAGTGATAAATGATTATTTCGAGTGCATCTAACTTAAATACATGTAAAATGAAATAAACCATCGTTAGTTAGTCATTGGGAGACGAGTTAAATTCTTCTTTCACTAGATTAATTAAATTCAAATTAATTTTCCCGCTTTGATAGTGCGATTTCCATCCATATTCATGATTTATAATAATATATGTAAAATCTCCATAGACTCACCACACATTGGTATATCACAATAAGCCCAGCGTGTTAAAGGCGACGTGGTATAACACCATGGCCGAAGGGACCAATCGGGATTCCTACAAAAGTTTTCATCGCTTTCTAGGTTTGAAAATTTGTGTCGATGTGGCGTTTGACTGTCCCATCTTTGGCAGGTTATTCCATTTATTGTTTTACTGACAGTTCCTCTATAAGTAAATCTGTCAGGTGTGTCTAGGCATTCGTCAGAAATATTGACTGAAATCAGTTAATATAAGGTAGGTGACCTCGATGAAGTCAAAAGATGTCATCAGAAAATACTGTTTACAACTAAAGCATTTTTATACACGTAATAAATATCTGAATAGAAATATAATATAATGATAATTTTTTTGAAATTTACTTAAATTAGCCTATTACTATTACTATTTAGAAGACCAAGATAATTTTTCCTATATTGTTTACCATCATTTGAATGTGGCATCAATCAGTCAACAGAAGATCGAATATTCTAATGCATTTGTTTTATTTTGATAATTCTGATTGGTCCACATGTTAGCAATCAGACACGTATAACCACGATATACCTTCCTCAGATGTATTACTACATTGTACATAATCTCTGTTCATATTGCCTCTGATTCCATCTATCAAAAATACTGTCGACAACAACTTCGTCCTGTCCATTTTAATTCTTGGGTCAAGGACGATTGCAATTTCTAGTTCCATTCACGTACACAATTATTACGATCAAGTTGAACCAACAAACTTGACAACGTATATGATGTACCACCATGCAATATGCTTCCTAGTGTGTTATTTCATCTCGCCGCGCCGCATCCAAACTGCCTGCTCAACTGTTTACGATGCGATGTCAAGTCACTTATGTGTAAATTAATTTGTGAATAATAATTTAATCATAAAATTTTGCACAAGTATCGTCTGGAAAACTCCGTTAAAAGGTATAACCACGGTATACCTGTCGGGAAACAATCAAACATTGTACATTTATTCGCTAAGTGATGTCTTTTGTACGTAAAGATTTGTTTTTTATATTTTATTAATTTAATCTGAGAGAAAATATAGTTTGTATTTTGCTTGTTTTTCTTTCTTTCAAACTTAATCTGGAATTCTTCATTTCTACTGAACGGAAGTGAGTGGAAGATGAGTACTTTTCTAAGGGACGGGCACCTGATTTCACTCAGATCGCTGACTCTTCTAATTTTAAATGAATGTTTTTTGGTTTGTTTACGATTTGTTTTTGCTAATCTTTTCTGCCCTTTCTCCAATTTTACATGATGTAATATCCGACAAACCACGTTTTGCCGAAATTATCATTATGACGTTATTGCCTTGATCGTGACGTCACAAATTGTCGCAAATTTGAGTAGCAAAATATTACATGTCAGATATTTATATATTTATATAATTCCAATCATTTGGCCACGAGCATAACTGAAGAGACATAAGTTGTCGAAATGCGCATATGGTGCACTAAATTAAAAGATATATATGTTCTATATTTATTGTATTGCTCCTGACACCATACAAAATTCGACGAAGACGTATTTCACGAATTATGGAATTTTTGAGTCAAGGTACCTCACCATAGTATGAATTATATTTACCTTCAGCCAACTAGTATTTAGGTTTGTATTTTGAAACTCAACTGACGAGAGTGGAATATACGTGTATAATGCATTATTTTTCATAGTAGGATTATTTTTTTTATTCCTTTTTTACAAGAAGATAATGATATGGTGACGTCATCGTAGTACACACATTGGATAATCTCTTTTACATTTACTGATAGTTACTTACGACATCTGGGTATATCACAGTATGCCCAACGTGTTGACAACATTGTATAACACCATGGCTTCATCGAGGCATCCGGGTTCCTACAATAATTATTCTGGTCACTCAGTTTGGAGTACGCATGGGCATGTGGAGATTGTTTGTCCCACCGTTGACATGGTATGCCTTCAGCTGTTCTGTTGACAGTTCCAAGATAATCGTAACCATTAGCACTGTAGCGACAGTCCTTCCCTAAGCTTCCTTGATAGAAATAGCACTTCTGACGTAATAAACTTTTTGCCAATTTTACATGATGTAAGGGGCAATACCGGACAAATTCAAATTTACCGCTTAGATTTGCGTCAAATTACTGCGACGTCACATTCCAAGCGTTAACGTCAAAGTGAAAATTCCGGCAAAAAGTGATTTGTCCGGTATAAGACCCCTTACATCATTTAAAATTGGAAAAAGGTCTATTGATACCATATTTATTCTAAAATGGAAAGGCTGTCCAAAAAGTAATATTTTGTACGGAAGGAGAATATAATCCATCAAACATAAGCATCAAGTTACGGGGATGATACTGTCGTCATATTTCTCCTTCAGGTGATCCACATACATATACATGTATTGTTTAATTAACATAGAATAGTAAAAGTTTCCAAGAAGTTTACATTATAATAATACATGCATATTATATCAATTTTTCTTCAGTTAATGAAATATAAATCTTTAAAATGATAATGCAGGATATTTTCAGGATACAAATTATTCCCAGGTATGTCATAGATTATCGAATCAATGTAATATCGCAGAAGACAAAGCTTTAATAATAGTTTCTTATATCACATTATTTTGTTTCAAGGAATGCAGCAATGTCCACCGTTGTTGTGAGCATCAGACTAACATTTTTATCAGCTACCTTTGCTCTTAGATTTATGTGGTTTTCACTAAATGTTACCCCAGGGCTATTCTCATTGTTTGTTCTATTTCAGAGGCAGTCAGACGACCACGAGTATACCACCGACCTTGCTGCACCTACACTAATCACCATTTTAACAGATTTGGTCACTCATGTCCATTGTTTATTTGAAAAAAACCCAGTCCTTACTAATTCTTCTAATAAAAGTTCTACACAGATAAAATGAATTTTTACTGCAAAGAATAAACCATTTTAACTGTACAATTAAAGGTAAGTCTAGCATCAAAAATTTATGCAAACCGAAAACTGTTATAAATTAAACATTGATATATGACATTTAACTTCAATAACTAGATTTCAAAATTAATTTGGTTCCAGTGAAAACTCTTTTCGTCCAAGAGAGAGAGAGAGCATAAATTTATACCTGTTTCCTCTTTTGTTCCTTGTTTGTCATCTGAAATAATCAGTAGAAATTACAACAAATGATGATAATATTCGTCGATATCAGTTTTTTTTTTCAAATTCATAACATAATAAATATCAGGCCATACATGTATGTACGTGTATAATCTTAGTACACTATTTGCATATTTCAAGAGCTTATGACTCTTCATGCCTTAGAAGATTTTTCAAATATATTTGAACATCAAATACACATTTACATAATAAAAGTCTGACTTTCATTACTATTATCGCTTTTGATATCACTTATTTGAAATCATTGCCTAATTAGATCGCTGTACTGTGATAGTACAAAATAACACCATTTATTATAATCATGACTTATACTGATGGTGACTACTGTTGTTTTACCATTACCACTTAATGCGACTATGAGTTATATTAGCTCGGAAACTCTTCTGGCATTACGCGAGATGTGGCGGGTCAGCAGAGGATGCTTACATGCATCCTCCATAGTATCTGATCCAACCCCTGATTCCGTGATCGCCCATATCTCTTTTCTTACAAGTGTTATTATACCTTTTTCCTGATGTTAAGTGGCTTTGACACTTTTTATACAGTGTTTGTTCACATTCATTAATATATGCAGTGTTGAATTATTGTTGTTTCGTCTGTGTGTAAGGACATCAGCGGCTGGTGTGGGTAGCCAAACAGGGGACGCTCACTTCGCCCGGGCACCTGGTCTCACCTCTGAATTTCAGGGGTCCGTGAATGTCCACTGTAGTACATTGTTGTTAGTGCCATAGTCATGTTACACCAGTTACTTTCGTATTTTACAACATGTATATTCGTGAATGACTACTGCTCGGAATCTTAGCCTTAATTTATCAACTTTTAAATACGTGTTCATTTGATTGCATTTATATTAAGGTTAATCAGTGAGTAAAGCCCATAAATTTCTTAACTACATGTCCTATATTTTTTTGCACCTATCAAATTTCCTTTTTGTTTCTCATTAAAGGACTATGTTATGTGGTTTATTCAGATTTATTCATACCGTTTTTATATACTGTACACTAAAATAGACGACATTCTACGATAAATATCAATCCATACTTCTTAAATATGATTTTTTAGTATTAATTTAAAATAAAAATATGTCCTCTTAAGTCCTATAATTGATATATTCTCTTTCGGTGATCTAGTGTACAAACTAAGGAGGGTCAAAGGTTCCGATAATTTCATATCGGCGGGTTATAAAATTATTAAACGCCTTCGACATCGACAGTATTTATGTCATACAATTTTGTCAGATGTCCTCTGTTTTCTCTTTTACCTTTTTCAATAAATCATTTTCATTACTTAAGCAATAGTCATACAACTTCTTTTAGAGATATTTCACATACTTAACAAATATTTTATGACATACTCAACAATGGCATTTCTTCTTTTGATTTCCCAATTCTTTGTTTGTTACCTACAAATAAATATAGACAGTGTAAATGACTAAAATAATCGGTGCTAAACTTTAATTTCACTATCAACAATGTAAATTTACCACAGTGATCATCCATAATTAAAGAGAATCTTCATAAGTATTTGGATATCATCTAAAAGGGGGGCGGGGTGTTGATGGTGGTGTTAATCAGTTTTAGATATTGAAATACTCAAAAGACTTTTAAGTAAGGTTAAAGTTTCAAAACTTGTTAATTGTGAAGAATATTATGTCTTATGACTTTTCCACTCTTTATGTTACTATTCCCTCACGATAAACTCTTTATCATCATTGATAACTGATTCGTCAACAGGAAATGTTCTGAAATGTACTGAGATGAATATATTGTGTTGGGGTTATCCAGACACATATTTTGTTTAAACTGACAGTGATTCGAAATTTAAGACCACTGAAGATTATATGAAACACGTTGGGCTTTTTGATTGACTTTGTATAAGTATTTGGTGATCAAGTATTCCAACAAGCCATCCGTATTCTATGGATATTTATTGCGCACCTTTGCTAGCCGAATTGTGTCTTTATTCGTACGAAGCTAAACTCATACAATATCTCCTGCGTCAACATAAATAACACCTTTAATATAGCATTTAGATTTATTGATGATGTATTATGACTAAAACTCTGATGGTCGCTTTTAAGATCTTCTTTGCGCTAATCAGAAATCACTGACATACTGACTTCCTTATTGGTTTATATAGATACTTGAAATATGCCCACCCGAACTTCAATTAAACAAAGCTAATCTTTGTGATACAGAAACACCTGTCTGAGACCTAAATATTAAGATAATTAACAATAAAATTCATACTAATATTTACGATAAATGTTACGATTTTCGATTTCCTATTGTAAATTTCCCTTTTTTTTTGGATGGTGATGTCCATAGACTTCCATCATATGGCATCTATATATCTCAGTTGGTTCGATTTGCCAGGGGCTGCACTGATGTTTTGGATTTTCACATCAAAAATTTACATATTACTTATAAACTATTAATTCAGGGTTACAGACATCACAAACTTAGAACAACATTTGTCAAATTCCTAAGTTAGCATTCAGATCTTTTATCTAAACTCGGAAATATCACTTTTTAACAATATGCATTCAATGAAAATTCCCATCCAAATTTCTTTGGTGATCGTGTATACAAACTTAGGAGGGTCAAAGGTTCCAACAACTTTATTTCGTCGGGTTCCAAAATAATCAAACGCCTTCGTCATAACCAATATGAACCGTAGATTATCAAAAAACTATAAGTCTTGTATTGGGCCCCTCTACAGCCTTATACAGACTTTTACTTGTATTACTTGTACTTGTATATTTGATACCATGATGTTTTTCTGCACTACCATACGTGTTTATATACTTTCATGACCTTTCACCTCGAGACACTTATTGACCCTTGATCTCCCTATGGGGGAATATTCATATTTTTAAATGTGTGCCCTTTAATTATTCTCCTGTTGCGGTAAGTGGAAATGTGGGCCCGTAAACCTGTTAACCACACCAATTGATTGACTATTGTCATATTAAATGACCGTCCTAAGTCGGTATCATACCTGCACTGTAATCGAGTATTTTTGTGATGTTCTTATGTGATTTTTTTCATATCATCACATTAAATACTGTATATTTCCGGAGTCAGGAACTTTTCTTTCGTTCTTAAGTCCTTGTTAAACCGTCTGTACTATGATAGAACAATATCAAATATTTTTGTCTTTAACTTTTTATCGATTGTGACAATGGTAATACCGTAACGATCTAAAATGTCTATGAGTTAAACTAGCTCAAAAATCTTATGGCGTCCCGTCGGGTGATACTTACTCCATTTGACCCCACCTCTTGCTATTCCTGGAGTCAGTGATAGCCTATATCTTTTTGTATGGTTAAAAAAGGATGTTTCTTATTGATTACAACTCGGTATCCTAGCACTATACCACGAGAAATCAGGGGCGATAGCAGGTGACCAAGAGAAGTAAGTTCAGCAACGCTAATCACATAAAATGTAGGGTTTATATATAATGGAAATGTGTGCTGAGCCCCAGTAATTATTTCTAAAGTCATGTATATATCATTCAACATTTGCAAGAATGGTCTACAAATTACAGTGTTAATTAAAATATCTTACCTAGTGATCTCGTTGTTCCTCTCCTGTCATCTGAATAGTAAAATTAACTCAAAAAGGGATTTTGGAAAAGCTATACATGTCAATGAATACTCTAAAAAATCTTTTCATCTCCATGTACCAAAATTAATCTACATAATAATGTTAAATAAAACTAAACTATCCAAAAGCATACGGTGATAAATGTGGCGAAGACAAAGGAAAGTAGGTATATACATAGACGATTATTCGAAGTGAAATGAAAGTATTTTGTCAAAAATTCCCTGTACACATTTGAAATGAAACAATGCAGACAAAGCTCTTTTCGAGATGATAAAAAATACACAAACTACAAGCAGATCACAGCAAAAATGGTCAAATATTATTCAAGATATAGAAGAAGAATCATGGACAAATATATATAAATTTATTATGTTTTTCCAAGACGTAGAATTACAGTGGTTTCAATATAGAATTAACCAGTACGCTTTAACTACAAATTTTACGGCTTACAGAATGCATTTACATGATAGTCCACTCACTCTGTACATTCTGTAAGAGAGAGGAGGAAACAATTATCCATTTATTCTGGGCATGTGAATGTGTAAAAAATCTACTTGCTTCATTTAGAAATTATTTGGAAACATTTAATCTAGAAATAGAGCTTACAATTCAGAAAATGACAATTTGACCTACTCACAACAGAAATTCGGCGGGAAATTTGATTATAGTATATATTAAATACTTTATATATAAAGCGAAAGTTGAAAAAAAGGAATTATCACTTGATGCACTTCTACATTACATGAAATATATGTATAAAATTAAAAAATATCTTTCATATAGAAAAAAATGAAGCAGTAGCCTTTAATAAGAATTGGCAATAGTTTCAAGTAATTTTAGAATAACAAGGGAAGATCATGGAAATGAATTAAATTCTACTTAGATTGCAATAAATTCCATAAAGTGCCCCTGGTCAGTTAAAAACAAAAACCCACCAAATTTTGTAGATAATTTAGATATATTTACAGAAATCTATGACGGATACTACTTATGCCACCTTGATTCATACATATATTATTCTCTCACACTTACTTGAATATTACTATATATGTTTGCCACATAATAGACCTTTTTCCAATTTTAAGTGATGCAAGGGGTCTTACACCGGACAAACCACTTCTTGTCGGAAATTTCACTATGACGTTAACGCTTAGAATGTGACGTCATAATAATTTGACGCATATCTAAGCGGTATTTTGCATTTGTCCGGTATTGCCCCTTACATCATGTAAAATTGGCAAAAAGTTTATTACGTCAGAAGAGCTATTTCTATCAAGGAAGCTTAGGGAAGGACTGTCGCTACAGTGCTAATGGTTACGATTATCTTGGAACTGTCAACAGAACAGCTGAAGGCTATTGCCCCTTACATCATGTAAAATTGGCAAAACGGTTATTGTGTATAATATACGTGGTATATATATACTAAATATGATAAATATATTGATATTGGATTTTTGCCTTAGTAGATGGGCATTGAGACATCTTCATTAAAACAAGTTATTGACATTTAGTTACTAGGGATATAAGTGTAAATGATATTTTAAGTACTGTGAATGCATTATATGTACTATACGTGTGTGACATACTAATCAATGTGTCATTATGAGAGTGTGCATGTAAGTTTTTGTATGTTAATGAGTGTATGAACATGAGAGTTATCTTATACATGTACACATGAGATATATGAGAATTCTTTCCCTCTCCTTTCCAATTTATCCTTTCTTTTTTTCTTTTCTTTCCCTCTCATTTCTTACTATCATCTCTTTGGTCCTTACAGTTACTTTTCCTGTCGTTCTCCTGTTCTATTGTTATTATAGCTTATGTATTGATATACATATATAAGATACTAAAAGCACAAATCAATAAAATGTGTCTTATTATCATAGTATAGATATCACAATTACAAAATACAAGATTACCTTAAGTATTGATTGATTGATTTTTGTATAACGTCACACCACGAATATTTCACGTATATGGTGACGGCATCTGCCTGATGCGGGGCATACAAATTTTGACCTTTGCAACGGACCCACCCGAAGCAGTGAGGGATCTTTAACGTGCCATGCATACCACGACACGGGGCCTCGGTTTTTACTGTCTCATCCGAAAGATAGAACACCGGCATGACCAGAGCGGGACTCGAACCCCGGCCTCCCGATCAGGAGTCCAGCGCGATATCACTAGGCCACGCCGGCTTCCTTAAGTATTGAAATATATTGTATATGTATATGTGTGTGTATGTATGTATGTATGTATGTATGTATGTATGTATGTATGTATGTATGTATGTATGTATGTATGTATGTATGTATGTATGTATGTATGTATGTATGTATGTATGTATGTATGTATGTATGTGTGTATATGTATATATATATATGTATATGTGTATATGTGTGTGTATGTATGTATATGTATATATGTATGTATATATATGAAAATGTAGGTATATGTATGCATATATATATATATAGGTGTATGTATGTATATATATGTGTGTCCTATTTTGTATAGCTATTGTATAGCTCCATGGTGACTTCTGCCACATAACTGAGCCAGTAACTCCTCTTTTTTCTTTCCTATTTAAATGAAAATGTTCGGGTGTGTGTTGTGATGTATATGACTCTGAATGTATTGTATTGTATGCCAAATCGTTTTCTGTGAAATAAAAAAAAAAATAAAAACAATAAATAAAAAAGCTCTTTTCGCTGAAATACTGATCAAAGCCTGACGTAGCTGCGACAAGAGAGTGATGTCCCGAGGAAGTATAGAAATAACAATGGTGAAAAATTCTCGTCAGTTGATCATTGGCGTTCATACTGATTAATCGACAGTGACATTATACAGGCGTTTTCTCTTTTTTAGAATCGTATCTCTTGGATACTGTAGTCTAAGTCAATCTGACGTATGTCTGTTTCTCGTACACCCATCGATGCAACATATTGTAATGGAAATATTGTTTTATATAAATATACATCTGCCTCTGGTTTGTTGTTTTTGAAACTCAACGACAGTGTCTTTTTATCAAATAAAATATACTTCAAAATAATTTATCAATTATAAAACGTCGGTGAAATATTTCTATCTTTTCCAAATACTAATCTCTTCAAAAAGGTAATCGAAATCTTCAGTCATATATGAAATACACAAATGTACCCAGTTACAGAAATAATCTCAGATATGATAAAAATTGAGAAAATACATACTAATGCTGGTTTTCAAAAGGTGAGAAAAGAGGAAAAAACGTCAATGTATACAAATCGATGATTTTATTAAATTATTAGTGAATTCGTTATTATATAGTTCTGGACCCTGTTGTTCCTTGTCTTTTCTCAGAGGAAAATAAAAATAATTCATATAAGAGATATTAAATATAATAGCAAGGCAACCCCAAAGATAAAAGTGCATAAAGTAGTATGTAAGTAATGTTCAATTGCTGGCTTCGGAAATGGATTTACGTAGCATTTATGACAACAACACAGTATGGTTCTACTTTTTTATAGTCAACACATTATTCATGACTGTCTTTTTCATATAGGAAGAAACATGCATCAATTACTACATATGGATGCATCACAGCATTACCAGTGAATGATGTTCTTATACAGTATATATTAAAAAGTGCTAAAATGAGATAAATAATAATTCTGAAGGAAACTTCACGCTTGAAACTTTCTTTCTAGCCGTATGATATTTTGTTGAAAAGCCAGTTAGAAAGAAAATAATCTCAAAAATTGTATTAAAGAAGACGTTATAAAATTAATTTCAGATGCGATTCACCAATTAATTCGAAAGTACCATTAGATCCGTTTGGTCCTAGGAAGGTCAGAGTAATGAATAGTAAAGAATATGAACATACGCAAATCAATAACATTACATTTAAGACTTAAATAAAATAAAAAATCATTCGAAAGTTAAGTTTATAATTAACCAATTGCCTTATTATTACTTTGCGATAATAATTGTATCACTTACTACACATAGGAACATCACAGTATTGCCAGCGTGTCGATGGTGATGTGGTATAACACCAAGGTCTGGCAGAGTTGTCTGGATTGCGGCAATAATTTTCTTGATCTCTAAAACCGGTGGTAAACTTGTGTCTGTGTGGACTTTGCCTATCCCATCTTTGACATGGTATTCCAGTTTCTGTACTGCTGATAGTGCCTCTGTACTCTAATCCTTTCTCCATATTTCTACATTCTGTAGGGTTATTTGAGGATTGAACTATATACAAATTTAGCGAAAAATATTTTTGCAAAAGTGTTACACATTTCGGACGTATGATAGCGATACAAATGTAGTAATCTACTGCGCCATTTCCTTTAGAAGTGAATATGATGAAACGTTAATACAAATAAGGGGAGACAAAAAGGACGCGAATTTGCTCGTAAAACCACATCGTTCTTCTTGTTAATAATTGTAACAGGTAATTGCATTTATTTATATGTTTATGTATACTTATATACCGTATGTTGTAACAGGATACTAATTGCATATTTTGTTTCCATATATCAAAAAGATAAGAGATAGCCTCTGGAAATCAATAACAAAACTTTTGTGTAATTTTCGCTATAGTTTTGAAAAATTATTTTACTGTAAATATATTTAATGAAAAAACCAACTCTAGTAAATATTCTGAAATTAATCTCAAATGTTACAAACCTTCTAAAACTTTATTCAACTTTCAATGAGTGTAAACAAACTGAAAAGGATACGGCAAAGGCAAAAGTTTAGAAAAAATGTTGATACTTAATTTTAGAATGAATTTGTACCTTTTGTACCAGCAGTTCCTCCTTGTTTTTCGTCTGAAAAGAACAGATTACTCGAAAAGGACTTGACGACCAAATCAAACAACAAATATACAGATATACAATGTAAGAAATAAAAGTTACGTGGGTCAATAGTAAACAATACTTCAATATTTCGAGATTTTGATTATCAAAATCTGTGAATTCTAAACGCATACCTTTTGTAATAAGATAAAAATTCTATCACTTACTGCACAAGGGAACATCACAGTATTGCCAGCGAGTCGATGATGATGTTGTGTAACACCAAGGTCTGGCAGAGTTGTCTGGATTGCGGCAATAATTTTCTTGATCTCCAAAACTTGTAGTAAATTTGTGTTTATGTGGAGTTTGACTATCCCATCTCTGACACGCTAAGCCAGATTCTGTAGTTCTGGTAATGCCTGTGTACTCTACTCCTTTCTCTGTATCTCGACATTCTTTAGTGGGAACCTCTGGATAGAAAAATTTTCAATGCATATGACTTTAAACAACTTACAAAATAAAATAGAGGATGTGAGCTACGTCAGAAAAAACTTATATCACTTACTGCACATAGGAACATCACAGTATTGCCAGCGAGTCGACGATGATGTTGTGTAACACCAAGGTCTGGCAGAGTTGTCTGGATTGCGGCAATAATTTTCTTGATCTCCAAAACTTGTAGAAAATTTGTGTTTATGTGGAGCTTGACTATCCCATCTCTGACAGTCTAGTCCAGTATTTGTAGTGTTAATAGTGCCTGTGTATTCTACTCCTTTTTCAGTATCTCTGCAATCTTTAGGGAGAGGATCTATTTGTAAAATGGAAGGGAAAAAAACTATAAAAAGTAGATATTTGGTTTGCTGTAATACCCTTTTTCCTCCTGATGATTCATGCGAAGATGTACTGAGTAATTAATTGATTATAATAGTAAGTATAAAGCAACAGATAAAGTAAGTTCTGAAAGACAGTTGATTGCTTAAGATAAGTGTACTTTTAAAGAGCTTTGATTGTGAATGGGTATTCTCACATCCTCTTTCCAGTTTTGTTTGATTTGGATGAATATTATATGCACTCAATTTACATTTCTTGCCTTCTATATACATTTACTATTGCTCAAACATCATTATTGACAGCTGCACGACAGACATGGTGCAAACAATCATATAACGATATCTGTTCTCTTAAGTTATATTGGTATGTATCTTACCGTATGGGCCAACCTAGTATTCATTCTCTTGCAATACTATATAGATAGTGATTTTGTTGCCAATGGACTTGCTCGGGGCATACAGCAGAATTTATATCACTTACTGCACATAGGAACATCACAGTATTGCCATCGAGTCGATGATAATGTGGTGTAACACCATGGTCTGGCAGAGTTGTCTGGATTGCGGCAATAATTTTCCTGATCTCCAAAACTAGCAGAAAATTTGTGTTTATGTGGAGCTTGACTATCCTATCTCTGACACGCTAAGCCAGATTCTGTAGTGCTGGTAGTGCCTGTGTACTCTACTCCTTTCTCTGTATCTCGACATTCTTTAGTGGGAACCTCTGGATAGAAAATTTTCAATTAATATGCCATTAAATACCTTACAAAATAAAATAGAAGAAGTGAGATACGTAAGAGAAAACTTATATCACTTACGCACATAGTAACATCACAGTATTGCCAGCGAGTCGATGATGATGTTGTATAACACCAAGGTCTGGCAGAGTTGTCTGGATTGCGGCAATAATTTTCCTGATCTCCAAAAGTAGTAGAAAATTTGTGTTTATGTGGACTTTGACTATCCCATCTCTGACACGCTAAGCCAGATTCTGTAGTGCTGGTAGTGCCTGTGTACTCTACTCCTTTCTCTGTATCTCGACATTCTTTATTAGGAACTTCTGGATAGAAAATTTTCAATGCATATGACTTTAAACAACTTCCAAAATAAAAGAGAAGAAGTGAGATACGTAAGAGAAAACTTATATCACTTACTGCACATAGGAACATCACAGTACTGCCAGCGAGTTGATGATGATGTTGTATAACACCAAGGTCTGGCAGAGTTGTCTGGATTGCGGCAATAATTTTCCTGATCTCCAAAAGTAGTAGAAAATTTGTGTTTCTGTGGAGATTGAATATCCCATCTCTGACAGTCTAGTCCAGTATTTGTAGTGTTAATAGTGCCTGTGTATTCTAATCCTTTTTCAGTATCTCTGCAGTCTTTAGGGAGAGGATCTATTTGTAAAATGGAAGGAAACAAAAACAATAAAAGTAGATATTTGGTTTGCTGCAATACCGTTTCTTTGTCTTCCTGACGATTCATGCGAAGATTTACTGTGTAATTACCTGATTGTAATAGTAAGTATTAAGGAATAGTAAGTATTAAGGAACAGAGAAAGGAAGTTCTGAAAAACAGTTGATTGCTGAAGATATGTCTTTTTATAGAGCTTTGATTATGAATGGGTATTCTAACCTCCTCTTTCCAATTCTTTGATTTGGATGAACATTATATCCAATCAGTTTACATTTCTTGCCTTCTATATACATTTACTATTACTCAAACATCATTATTGACAGCTGCGCGCCAGACATGGGTAAAAAATTAATATAACGATATCTGTTCTCTTAATAGATATAGAACATACATACCTTTTGATTTAGTGCACCATATGCGCATTTCGACAAGTTATGTCTCTTCAGTGAAGCTCATGGCCGAATGGTTGGAATTCTCAAAATATATAAAATATGAAGAGCAGTATTGAAGCCAAACTGACCGAAAAGTGAACCAAAGAATCTATCTAAGGACGGAGCTATGCATGAGGGAGATACTCCTTAGTTTTAGATTGATTTACTTAATTTGATGAATGTAAATTTGAAGTATATATTTCATGTCAGTACAAAAGCACTGAAAACTAGGCTTATGATGCCCCCGGGGACTATCAGTTATATTAATATGTATCTTACCAAATGGGGAAATCTTATATTTATTCTCTTGGAATAGTATATAGATTCTGATTTTGTTGCCACTGGACTTGCTTATGGCATACAGTAGAATTTATCTCACTTACTGCACATAGGAACATCACAGTATTGCCATCGAGTCGATGATAATGTGGTGTAACACCAAGGTCTGGCAGAGTTGTCTGGATTGCGGCAATAATTATCCTGATCTCCAAAACTAGCAGAAAATTTGTGTTTATGTGGACTTTGACTATTCCATCTCTGACACGCTAAGCCAGATTCTGTAGTGCTGGTAGTGCCCGTGTACTCTACTCCTTTCTCTGTATCTCGACATTCTTTATTAGGAACTTCTGGATAGAAAATTGTCAATGAATATGACTTTAAACAACTTCCAAAATAAAATAGAGGATGTGAGCTACGTCAGAGAAAACTTATATCACTTACTGCACATAGGAACATCACAGTACTGCCAGCGAGTCGATGATGATGTTGTGTAACACCAAGGTCTGGCAAAGTTGTCTGGATTGCGGCAATAATTTTCTTGATCTCCAAAACTAGTAGAAAATTTGTGTTTATGTGGAGATTGAATATCCCATCTCTGACAGTCTAGTCCAGTATTTGTAGTGTTAATAGTGCCTGTGTATTCTAATCCTTTTTCAGTATCTCTGCAGTCTTTAGGGAGAAGATCTATTTGTAAAATGGAAGGAAACAAAAACAATAAAAGTAGATATTTGGTTTGCTGCAATACCGTTTGTTTGTCTTCCTGACGATTCATGCGAAGATTTACTGTGTAATTACCTGATTGTAATAGTAAGTATTAAGGAATAGTAAGTATTAAGGAACAGAGAAAGGAAGTTCTGAAAAACAGTTGATTGCTGAAGATATGTCTTTTTAAAGAGCTTTGATTATGAATGGGTATTCTAACCTCCTCTTTCCAATTCTTTGATTTGGATGAACATCATATCCACTCAATTTACATTTCTTGCCTTCTATATACATTTACTATTACTCAAACATCATTATTGACAGCTGCGCGCCAGACATGGGTACAAAAATTAATATAACGATATCTGTTCTCTTAATAGATATAGAACATATATACCTTTTGATTTAGTGCACCATATGCGCATTTCGACAAGTTATGTCTCTTCAGTGAAGCTCATGGCCGAATGGTTGGAATTCTCAAAATATATAAAATATGAAGAGCAGTATTGAAGCCAAACTGACCGAAAAGTGAACCAAAGAATCTATCTAAGGACGGAGCTATGCATGAGGGAGATACTCCTTAGTTTTAGATTGATTTACTTAATTTGATGAATGTAAATTTGAAGTATATATTTCATGTCAGTACAAAAGCACTGAAAACTAGGCTTATGATGCCCCCGGGGACTATCAGTTATATTAATATGTATCTTACCAAATGGGGAAATCTTATATTTATTCTCCTGGAATAGTATATAGATTCTGATTTTGTTGCCAATGGACTTGCTTATGGCATACAGTAGAATTTATCTCACTTACTGCACATAGGAACATCACAGTATTGCCATCGAGTCGATGATAATGTGGTGTAACACCAAGGTCTGGCAGAGTTGTCTGGATTGCGGCAATAATTATCCTGATCTCCAAAACTAGCAGAAAATTTGTGTTTATGTGGACTTTGACTATCCCATCTCTGACACGCTAAGCCAGATTCTGTAGTGCTGGTAGTGCCTGTGTACTCTACTCCTTTCTCTGTATCTCGACATTCTTTATTAGGAACTTCTGGATAGAAAATTTTCAATGCATATCACTTTAAACAACTTCCAAAATAAAATAGAGGATTTGAGCTACGTCAGAGAAAACTTATATCACTTACTGCACATAGGAACATCACAGTACTGCCAGCGAGTCGATGATGATGTTGTGTAACACCAAGGTCTGGCAGAGTTGTCTGGATTGCGGCAATAATTTTCTTGATCTCCAAAACTAGTAGAAAATTTGTGTTTATGTGGAGATTGAATATCCCATCTCTGACAGTCTAGTCCAGTATTTGTAGTGTTAATAGTGCCTGTGTATTCTAATCCTTTTTCAGTATTTCTGCAGTCTTTAGGGAGAGGATCTATTTGTAAAATGGAAGGAAACAAAAACTATAAAAGTAGATATTTGGTTTGCTGCAATACCGTTTGTTTGTCTTCCTCACGATTCATGTGAAGATTTAGTGTGTAATTACCTGATTGTAATAGTAAGTATTAAGGAATAGTAAGTATTAAGGAACAGAGAAAGGAAGTTCTGAAAAACAGTTGATTGCTGAAGATATGTCTTTTTAAAGAGCTTTGATTGTGAATGGGTATTCTAACCTCCTCTTTCCAATTCTTTGATTTGGATGAACATCATATCCAATCAGTTTACATTTCTTGCCTTCTATATACATTTACTATTACTCAAACATCATTATTGACAGCTGCGCGCCAGACATGGGTAAAAAAAATTAATATAACGATATCTGTTCTCTTAATAGATATAGAACATATATACCTTTTAATTTAGTGCACCATATGCGCATTTCGACAAGTTATGTCTCTTCAGTGAAGCTCATGGCCGAATGGTTGGAATTCTCAAATATATAAAATATGAAGAGCGGTATTGAAGCCAAACTGACCGAAAAGTGAACCAAAGAATCTATCTAAGGACGGAGCTATGCATGAGGGAGATACTCCTTAGTTTTAGATTGATTTACTTAATTTGATGAATGTAAATTTGAAGTATATATTTCATGTCAGTACAAAAGCACTGAAAACTAGGCTTATGATGCCCCCGGGGACTATCAGTTATATTAATATGTATCTTACCAAATGGGGAAATTTTATATTTATTCTCTTGGAATAGTATATAGATTCTGATTTTGTTGCCAATGGACTTGCTTATGGCATACAGTAGAATTTATCTCACTTACTGCACATAGGAACATCACAGTATTGCCATCGAGTCGATGATAATGTGGTGTAACACCAAGGTCTGGCAGAGTTGTCTGGATTGCGGCAATAATTATCCTGATCTCCAAAACTAGCAGAAAATTTGTGTTTATGTGGACTTTGACTATCCCATCTCTGACACGCTAAGCCAGATTCTGTAGTGCTGGTAGTGCCTGTGTACTCTACTCCTTTCTCTGTATCTCGACATTCTTTATTAGGAACTTCTGGATAGAAAATTTTCAATGCATATCACTTTAAACAACTTCCAAAATAAAATAGAGGATTTGAGCTACGTCAGAGAAAACTTATATCACTTACTGCACATAGGAACATCACAGTACTGCCAGCGAGTCGATGATGATGTTGTGTAACACCAAGGTCTGGCAGAGTTGTCTGGATTGCGGCAATAATTTTCTTGATCTCCAAAACTAGTAGAAAATTTGTGTTTATGTGGAGATTGAATATCCCATCTCTGACAGTCTAGTCCAGTATTTGTAGTGTTAATAGTGCCTGTGTATTCTAATCCTTTTTCAGTATTTCTGCAGTCTTTAGGGAGAGGATCTATTTGTAAAATGGAAGGAAACAAAAACTATAAAAGTAGATATTTGGTTTGCTGCAATACCGTTTGTTTGTCTTCCTCACGATTCATGTGAAGATTTAGTGTGTAATTACCTGATTGTAATAGTAAGTATTAAGGAATAGTAAGTATTAAGGAACAGAGAAAGGAAGTTCTGAAAAACAGTTGATTGCTGAAGATATGTCTTTTTAAAGAGCTTTGATTGTGAATGGGTATTCTAACCTCCTCTTTCCAATTCTTTGATTTGGATGAACATCATATCCAATCAGTTTACATTTCTTGCCTTCTATATACATTTACTATTACTCAAACATCATTATTGACAGCTGCGCGCCAGACATGGGTAAAAAAAATTAATATAACGATATCTGTTCTCTTAATAGATATAGAACATATATACCTTTTAATTTAGTGCACCATATGCGCATTTCGACAAGTTATGTCTCTTCAGTGAAGCTCATGGCCGAATGGTTGGAATTCTCAAAATATATAAAATATGAAGAGCGGTATTGAAGCCAAACTGACCGAAAAGTGAACCAAAGAATCTATCTAAGGACGGAGCTATGCATGAGGGAGATACTCCTTAGTTTTAGATTGATTTACTTAATTTGATGAATGTAAATTTGAAGTATATATTTCATGTCAGTACAAAAGCACTGAAAACTAGGCTTATGATGCCCCCGGGGACTATCAGTTATATTAATATGTATCTTACCAAATGGGGAAATTTTATATTTATTCTCTTGGAATAGTATATAGATTCTGATTTTGTTGCCAATGGACTTGCTTATGGCATACAGTAGAATTTATCTCACTTACTGCACATAGGAACATCACAGTATTGCCATCGAGTCGATGATAATGTGGTGTAACACCAAGGTCTGGCAGAGTGGTCTGGATTGCGGCAATAATTTTCTTGATCTCCAAAACTAGTAGAAAAGTTGTGTTTATGTGGAGATTGAATATCCCATCTCTGACAGTCTAGTCCAGTATTTGTAGTGTTAATAGTGCCTGTGTATTCTAATCCTTTTTCAGTATCTCTGCAGTCTTTAGGGAGAGGATCTATTTGTAAAATGGAAGGAAACAAAAACAATAAAAGTAGATATTTGGTTTGCTGCAATACCGTTTGTTTGTCTTCTTGACGATTCATGCGAAGATTTACTGTGTAATTACCTGATTGTAATAGTAAGTATTAAGGAATAGTAAGTATTAAGGAACAGAGAAAGGAAGTTCTGAGAAACAGTTGATTGCTGAAGATATGTGTTTTTAAAGAGCTTTGATTGTGAATGGGTATTCTAACCTCCTCTTTCCAATTCTTTGATTTGGATGAACATTATATCCACTCAATTTACATTTCTTGCCTTCTATATACATTTACTATTACTCAAACATCATTATTGACAGCTGCACGCCAGACATGGATAAAAAAATTAATATAACGATATCTGTTCTCTTAATAGATATAGAACATATATACCTTTTAATTTAGTGCACCATATGCGCATTTCGACAAGTTATGTCTCTTCAGTGATGCTCATGGCCGAATGGTTGGAATTCTCAAAATATATAAAAATATGAAGAGCAGTGTTGAAGCCAAACTGACCGAAAATTGAAGCAAAGAAGAGCAGAGTTGAAGCCAAACTGACCGAAAAGTGAACCAAAGAATCTATCTAAGGACGGAGCTATGCATGAGTTTTAGATTGATTTACTTAATTTGATGAATGTAAATTTGAAGTATATATTTCATGTCAGTACAAAAGCACTGAAAACTAGGCTTATGATGCCCTCGGGGACTATCAGTTATATTAATATGTATATTACCACCTGGGGAAATCCTATATTTATTCTATAGCAATAGTATATAGATACTGATTTTGTTGCCAATGGACTTGCTTATGGCATACAGTAGAATTTATATCACTTACTGCACATAGGAACATCACAGTACTGCCAGCGAGTCGATGATAATGTGGTGTAACACCATGGTCTGGCAGAGTTGTCTGGATTGCGGCAATAATTTTCTTGATCTCCAAAACTTGTAGAAAATTTGTGTTTATGTGGAGTTTGACTACCCCATCTCTGACAGTCTAGTCCAGTATTTGTAGTGTTAATAGTGCCTGTGTATTCTACTCCTTTCTCTGTATCTCGACATTCTTTAGTAGGAAATTCTGGACAGAAAATTTTCAATGCATATGACTTTAAACAACTTCCAAAATAAAATAGAGGATGTGAGCTACATCAAAGAAAACTTATAGCACTTACTGCACATAGGAACATCACAGTACTGCCAGCGAGTCGATGATGATGTTGTGTAACACCAAGGTCTGGCAGAGTTGTCTGGATTGCGGCAATAATTTTCTTGATCTCCAAAACTAGTAGAAAATTTGTGTTTATGTGGAGATTGAATATCCCATCTCTGACAGTCTAGTCCAGTATTTGAGGTGTTAATAGTGCCTGTGTATTCTAATCCTTTTTCAGTATCTCTGCAGTCTTTAGGGAGAGGATCTATTTGTAAAATGGAAGGAAACAAAAACTATAAAAAGTAGATATTTGGTTTGCTGTAATACCCTTTTTCCTCCTGATGATTCATGCCCAGATTTACTGAGTAATTAAGTGATTATAATAGTAAATATTAAGCAGAGAGAAAGTAAGTTCTGAAAGACAGTTGATTGCTTAAAGTTGCACTAGCTGTCGGAATTGGTATTTCATAAATGTTATGTATCATTTACTGAAACTGAAACTAAATACGATAAAACTACAAAATACAGTTACATTAACGCGTTTATAAGAACCGGAAAAATTGAGAAATGTCCGTTACCATCTCCATTTACTCAACATTTGACATGCATGTAGATCGAGTCAGCATATCACGTGACAAAAACAAAGGACTCGAGTGTAACGGTGAGTATAACTTCGTAAAACGTGTTTTATCAAACTCTATAAACACTTTTAGATGTGTAAGTACACACTTACTACCCAAAGGCACAGAAAAAGATGATAAGTAATACTGTCATAAGTAATTTGACTTTATGCAATGAATATTTTAAAGATTTATGTCACAGTAGTTGTCCAACGTGGTTTGATCGAGGGGCCCCCAAAAAGGGCTCATAAAGAATTTTTACAGTACTATGACAATATTATATTTTGATCATAACGTTACCACTACAAAGTGGAGTACGTGTATATATAACAGCCTAGTTAAAACTATAATAAATTGTAATTTACCCATTGAAGGAACAAGAAAAAAAGGAATAGGAACCCCCCAGACACACACTTCTGTTTCCGTTTGTTGTCTTCACTTATAAGCATTGTATTTGTAACATTTATAGTTATTTATAGTGCATAGTAGTAGATTCTGATTCACAAATTTATTTTCCTTGAAGACAACATTTACTCATATGTCCAATTCAATACCCCCCCCCCCTTTTTTTCTTTCTCCAACAATTTCATTATTCTTATCCATACCTTTCATTCTGTTTTGAATATATAATGCTGAAGGAAATAAAATGTTTTCTGATGTTTCTTGGAAAAACACCAATTCAACCTTCATATATCATTCTATTATGAGAGAATATCATTTTTATTGGAAAATATCTCATCATTTCTGCAGATCTACATGAAGTTATGTGAAAGTAAAATTTGAATGCAGACCTTCATAATGCTGTCTTTTTCGAAAAGTGTCTTTCTGTACGATAAAAATGGGTCATAGGCAAATTGATGGAGAACTTTTAAAACTGGCCCCTATCCTTTTTTGAAAATATCTGAGATGTGACAATGTGTTCCAGTGAGTTCTTCTTCCATTGAAGCTAAGGACTGCATTTGCTGAGCAACATCTCACTGTATTTATTACTAAAGACAATTAAAACATGTTACAAGTGTCAGTATTATACTTTACTTGTAAATGTGTATTGTATTTCTATTTAATAATATCTATATTATCATAGTATTTATAAATACACATGTGACCTCAGTGACAAAATAGGTTACAGTCCTGTTTGAAACACACTATAGCTTTTACTTTTATCAAATCCAGGTTTGATCCTAGATTAAGGCAGCTAGGAATGAAGATATTTATAATGTAATACAAATTTCCATTATAGGATAGCAGTATAGCAGATTAGAAACTTACTTTGTACCTATGGAAGATAAAAGATACCGAGTAGTCATAGTAAAACAGGGAAACAAAGAGGTTCAGGTCATTTAGCAAGCCAAGAAAGTGTTAGAATAATGGCATAAATTAATTAATCTAGAGGCCACGGAATGAGAAGAAATAAAAGAACTGTAGGAATGTCTTCGAAGCTGCTAAAAGAAAGGAATGCAAGATTAGAGATACAATAGGTAATATGATATATATGACCTTGACCTCTTATATGCCACTTTACAGAATTTAAAAGCATTGTGGTAGAAAAGGTCAAGGGCATCACATTTTGAAAAGTTATTTACATTGCATATTATATATGTTATTTACTATCAATTGTTACAAAAGATTATAAAACATTAATAATGAAAGCCTTTAAAAATTACTTATCATGTTTGTTTCGTTAACTGCATGTCTTCCAGTAATTGCATATTAATGTATTGATAATGTTGCAGAAATGACAACAGATGAAATAAGGAAGTTTCTATCGCCCTTATGAAAGATGTATCAAATATTAACATACCAAGCACATAAAGGTCAAAATGGAGACCTACACCCATGTCCAGAAATTTATTAGTCTGCCAGGCAGAAACAGCTAGTTGTCAGAATTGTTCTAAAACTTTCATAGTCATTGTATATATGTTATTTCATAATGTTTCATCTTTGTCGCATAGGTAAATCTATTGTGTTATGCAAGTTATACACAAAATAAAAGGTTGGATTTTGAAGGCATTGGGTAAAGAGAAAGTGCTTATGATCCCATACACTAAAGTTGTTTTGACTGACCAACTTTTAATGTGATGAGCTGTAGAAATAGTAAACGGCAATATTGTACCCTTCTTCGGAAACCTCTTCAGAAGGCCCTGCTCTACTTGACATTTAAGATGTTTAGAACTTATTTGGTTAATAGATTAATCTTTCCAAAGTAATATTAACAGAAATCTGAAGTCATGGCTTCTCTGTGTTTTAATTTCACCCAATACAAGTCATACTGAAATATGGTAACAGAAGGTTACCCCTTTAACCTCGAACATAATAGCAGTGTCTAGGCTGAAGTTGGTATTACCCACATTGATTGCAAGCTAAATCATTTACATGGTCCCATATGTAAATATAAAAGAAAAAGTTAATTAAATCTTTAGTGTTTAAATGATGTTATACTTGTATTCATTTATATACATATTTATATATAGATGCCTTTATACAATAAAGAAATATTTTGTAAATACAAATGTGTATGTGTTCAAGTGATTGTATTCATGATCATAACTGAAATATTTACAGCTATCATAGAGTCAGATTTCATCATTTTAATTCATATACAGAATTGTACATCTACTCATATCATTTTTATATATATCTATTTATTGAAATAGATTGCTTCAATTTTCACAATGACCTGTGTTCTTTTATAAGAAGTAAAAATTAAAATTACACTTTTTCAGCACATGTTGCTTTTTCTTAATAATGCTGGTATTTGACAAATTGACAGAACATCTGAAGAGGCTAAAGTTTTGGTTATGCACTGTGACTTTTCCGGTCCTTATTTAGCTCAGTAGTACAGATACTACAGCAAAGAAACTAATTTCACTCTGTATATTATATACACTGAAGCTGTCTTCCAAATTCACCTAGAATGTGTACTTTATCCATTTGGACATGTAATGGAACTCCTTTTTTCTTGACTACTATCCCCTTTTAGCCTAATCTTTGTTTTATAAAGCTGGAGGTTTCTGAAAGTCAGAAAATTATAAAATTAAATATGAAATGTATACATGTAATTCATTTCATTCCATCTGCTATCATTAGTGGTATCTAAATTATACATGTTAAATTTCTATTAATAAATTGCTAACTGTGTAACTAAATTAACTAAAAGTGGTCAGTGAAAGCAACACTTGGCACTATAATGACTGATTTCCACATGTATATTTATATTACTAGTACTCAATTTAATTTAGTGTATGTTAGACCAGTATGGGAACTGTTTTATGTATATGTAGAACTAGAAAAGTTCTTGTAGAAAACAAAAACACATGGTTATGGGCTTACTGGGAATTTGACCTTGCAAATATAACCTTTTCTAGGTCATATCCCACCCTTGTGTCACAGGTAACATTTGACAGAAATATGAAACAGATTTAAAATTATGTTAGGTATTAGTGTGTCAGTGTACCTGAACTTTGGAGTAATATGACCTTGGTTCAATTTAGAACACACCATTGTATCATGTGTAACACTTGTATGAAATATCAACCACATCAAAAGCATAGAGATTTTATGATCTGGACAAACTTGGATGGACAGAGAGAGATAAGGATAGAATGATTCCTATATACATGTACCCACAAAATTCTGTTAGTTGGAACTGTAATTAATTATCATTAATACTCACTAGGTTTAAAGTCAGACTGTATCATCATCTGTGTTATGTCAATAACTGCGTTGTTTCAATGATGCTTGATATTATAGACTTCATCAGATCTGCATGAAAATAGAAAAAACTTTTTATAAGATTATTCAATCACATTCCTATGGGAAAGTTATTGATACAATTCAATGCACATAGTATTATATTCCTTCAAAGCAAAATACCAATTTGCACATAATTAAAGAAATCATATTTGATATGAACAAGCTTACAAGGGAGTTAACCCATGCAGACTGGACCATGCTTTTCAAAACTTGAATTTGAAATTTTCTAGTTACTGTAAGTAGAATTCCTATATTTAATTACTATGAAAACTAGAACTGTCCTAACGGGACAAATGCCCCCCGCGGCACAAAAATTCAAAATAGGGCATAGGCCAAGGACAAAAGTAATGGTTTCAAATGAAAGATCTGTTCATGAGGAATCTCATGTGCAATATAAAAGATCTACTATTTACAATTCAATTCAGGGGCAGCAATCTCGCGAAGATCAAGTCTCGTGAATAGTTGCAGATTTACAGTACTGTAAAATGTTGGTATCGACAGAAAGGTCTTGCCACAAGGATTACACATGTGTAGTAAGAAGGTCACATCTCTTTTCTTTCAAAAGTTATGGCTGAGGTTAAAGTTTTTAAAAAGTAAGTCAAATGTCAAGGCCAAGGTCACAAGGTCAAAAATTTCGGCACCAAAAGAAAGGTCTTGCCACAAAGAATATACATGTGTAGTATGAATGCCTATGCAGTCTCTAATTTGGTTCAAAAGTTATGGTCAATGTTAAAGTTTTCTGGACAGATGGACAGACAGACAAGTTGATTCCTATATACCTCCTAAACTTTGTTTGCGGGGGGTATAATAAGAAAAACTACTCGATATCTTACCTATTTTGCATGGAAGGATTTCCAATACATGTGTGTATTGCATATGTTGCTACCATTTGCATTATCTTTAATAAATTTAATTGTTTTGACATGTCTTAAGGACAGTAAAATGATATTTTCAGTAGTCAATCCATAATATGACTCAAATTTCAACGTTTTGGACTCAATAAAAACATGTTACATTATATATATACATGTATGATACCCTGAATAGTTTTTTCCAAATCATATGATTTATAACTAAGACATGTATTTCAAAAAGGCACCTTTTATAATATAAAATGTGATAAAATACATACTAATTTTTTTGAAAGCAAATTGTTTAAATTACCTGAACGATGGATTGTGCTTTTGATTCCTTTTAACAAACAATGAATCATAGAGATGGCCGCCTAAATAGCTCATCTTCTTTAAGTTCTTTTGGATATTAATATTGATGATGTTATTCATGGTGCCCTAAAATAAGAAATACATGTGTATATGTGACAAGAAAACCCCAAGAATCCTCCTTGGCTCAATCATACCACAATTCTACAAGATATTATTTTTAATTTTTATGTAGTATACACCCTTTATACAATTCACCATTAAATTAGTTTCATTTATCTAACAGATTGAATGTTTTACATTTTAAATATTAAACTGTATACAACTGATAGAGTCAATCCCAGGTTTGAATCCAAGAATGTCTATTACATTTGACCTTGCCTATCTCATCTCTCATAAGTAAACAATATATCTTTGTTTTGAGGTGGATTTGAGTATGTGAGGTTGGGTGGTTGGTTGATTTTTTTATGTCGCTTTCAACAATATTTCAGTTATATCGCGACATAGAGGCAGGAGGTTACCAACCTCTTAAACATAGTGGCGCAACCCGGGAATCGAACCCGGATCATCGGCGCCGCAAGCCAAGCGCTTAACCACTACACCAAGTCTGCCCCAGTATGTGAGGTTTTCAATTAATTGTTGGCATAGGAAAATACATGTCAATACAGATATATCTATCCAAGATAATTGTTCATTGTTGCAGTTCAAATTCCCACACAGTCATTAATGTTCACCATAAATCATTATCAAATTTGAAGGATATGATGACAGAAACATGCATGCAACAGTGTAACATACAATGATACATTATGCATCTATAAATATATAGATCTACATTATTTATGTACACACCCAACAGGCCCTAGCTGTTAGGTGTGCAAAATTTATTTTAAAGACAATGGAATAAAAAAAGGCTACAAGATTAATGTTTTAAGCATGCTCAATTGCTGAACTTAAAGTGTCCTGGCTAAGAGTACATATATATAATGTATACATGTGAGCAAAGATAATATCTATGAATGATTTCAATGTAAACAGATATTATAGAACGATTCTTTTCAAGGTTATTCTATCATTTTCATTATTAAAAGAAGTATGAATAAACGAAATACTTTCTATAAAATACTGTAGTTACATGGTCCCTTTTTGGAGCCCCAACTTGAATTTTCCCTATATATACAACTTACAAGATGCATATATTTTCATTATGTCGTCCACTTTGCACATTATCATGAACCATCAGATATCAGAGATTACCTTACATAATGACAATAATTATTGAACAGTTTTCATAATGCAAATGCGTAAGTAATCAATGTAAAGACATTTCCACGTGGTGTGGAAAAATGTAAACACTCACCAAGTATTTTCTGCAATTTGACAACTCTCACAGCTTCCCATCGCTCCAATGCAACTCTTATGTTATCCTTGTTCTAAACTATGTTTCGTCCAAGTCTTTTTCATCCCAGATGTCCTCGACTTCTGTCTTTAATGGGGGAGGTCTCATCTTCGATAGCTCTATGTACGTCACCATTGTTGTTGTTATTATCCTGATCTCGCGTTAGTTGGCTAGGTCATTGATACACTGGGCATGCCAAGTGAAGAAAAAATTACCGACTTTGTGCGGGTAGGTTGTAAGTATTTAATTGCATTTTAATTACTTTTTCCAATACTTATCGACAGAATATAATAATGTAATTTCGTATAAAGGGTTAACTTCAGGAGAGAGTCCAGGGTTAAAAATTACAGCCTTTGGTTTTGATACGGAAAACGACAGCTAGTGCAACTTTAAGATAAGTGCAACGCATATTCCTCTCTCGTTTGGGCTGGCCACTGCTGGGGAGATGATCACATGCGTCATGAATGCGAGTTCGAACCCTGTTGCAAGGTTTGTCACGAACCAGGTCATAAACCGGGATCCGAATATTGTAAACATTATGCAAATCAACGAAAGGATGTGTTCGTTTTCGGAGGAAAAGACGACCCCTTGTCTAATTTCTATCAATGTGAAATAAATTTATTTGGATACAACCACCAAACCGCTGAACACGCATTCCAATATGCAAAGGCGATGAGGTCCGGGGACATGGTGAGGGCTACTAGTATTCGGGAAGCCGCCACCCCACTCGACGTAAAGCGCATCGGAAAGCAGGTAACAACCTCAGACCAGTGGGAAGAAACAAAAGATAACGTTATGCGTGAAATAATCGAAAAGAAATTAAAACAGTGTACCGAATTAAAAAAACAGCTAACGAAAATAGGAAAACAGAGCGTTATCGTGGAAGCCACATACGATGATCACTGGGGATCTGGCTTGGATAAGGAAGGCACTACTTACACCTCACAGAAGGAATGGCCAGGCAACAACACCCTTGGCAAACTGTTCATGGACCTTGTTAAGAACAGAAAGTGGAGCCGAACTCCAAGTACCCAGACGTCAAGTGGCCCTACCCCGCTTCGCTCGAAGAAGTCATAAACTTTAAGTAAGAGTAAGTACGATGAGTAATCTTTCCCTTTTCTCAATCAATTGTAGAGGTTTAAATACTTATGAAAAAAGGGTAAAATTGTTCACATGGTTAAAGGATATAAATGCTGATATAATTTTTTTGCAAGAAACCCACTTCATTGAAAAAAGTGAGTCCATCTATAACTCAAGATGGCATGGTAAAATATTACATAGTTTCTCTGATTCTCAATACAGTAAGGGTGTTTCCTTACTATTTAGAGAAAATTTACCTGTTGAAATTTTGAATGTACACCGATCAATAGACGGTAGAAGACTCCTGGTTAATCTCAAATTTGAAGAGTACATTTTCACTTTTGTAAATGTTTATGCTCCAAATCAAGTAAAGGAGAGAAATGATTTCTTTAAAAGACTTTCAACATGGTGTAATCAATATACTTATAATAAAGAAAATATCATCATAGCTGGGGATTTTAATTGTGAATTAGACAATGTTAGTAGTACAGATAGGAGTCTGGGTACACTTAAGCTTTTTATTAATAGCTTTGCCTTAACTGATATATGGAGGTCTTTATGTACCAAAGAAGGATTTACTTGGTGTAATGGTGAAAATATTCAAAGCTCGAGAATCGACTATATTTTCATATCATCAAATTTTTGTTTTACACCTAATAATGTATTAGTTAGGAGAGTTCCTGGTTCTCACTCAAATGGTGTTAGAATGTCTGATCATTTGTGTTTAAAACTTACACTGGACATATCCGGCAACATACGTGGGCCTGGTTATTGGAAATTCAACGCATCTTTGCTTGATAACAGTGAGTTTATTTGTTCTATGAATTCTTTTTTAGAAAACTTAAGTGATAGTGATGACGATCCACACACGCATTGGGAAAATATAAAATCATCAGTTAAAACGTTTTGTTTAAACTTCTCTAAGAGGCTTGGAAAATCATTTAAACAAAGGATAAAAGAAATTGAAAATGAAATTAATGAAATAGAAATGCTTGATTCGAATGAAATTGATATGAACAGGAAACGCTACCTCGAGGAATACCTGTTAACTATATTAAATGAAAAATCTAAAGGAGCTCAAGTCAGATCAAGGGCTAAATGGGTCGAACAAGGTGAAAAAAATACGTCGTATTTTTTGAGATTAGAAAATCAAACACAGACCTGTAACACAATTAAAAGGCTTAGAAAACACGATGGGAGTTTAATTACTCAAAACGATGAGATATTAAACAAAATGTGCGATTTTTATGAAAAGTTATATGAATCTCAAAATATTGATGATAGAAATACAGATGAATTTTTTTCTGATGTCGATGTTGACACCTTTTTAAATGATGAAGACAAACAATTACTTGATTCTTTTCCGACTATGGATGAATTTTCAGATGCACTTTTTGCAATGAAAAATAACAAAAGTCCAGGGCTAGATGGGCTACCAAGCAAGTTTTACAGAAAATTTTGGTCAAAACTTAAAACGCATTTTTATCTCGCAATTCAAAAGTCTTTTGATGAAGATAAATTACCGTTTTCTCAGAGGCTGTAGGTATTATTCATTTTATTCAAAAAGGGAGATAAACACATGTTAGAAAATTATCGACCGATCAGTTTAACCAATACCGATTATAAAATCATAGCCTTTACCTTTGCAAGACGTTTACAAAAAGTTATAAGCAATTTAATATCGAACGACCAATCTGCATATATTAAAGGTAGATTTATTGGAATGAATGCCAGGATCATAGCAGATATATTTGAGTATTGTGACAAGTCTAATGAAGATGGTATATTATTGTTTTTAGATTTTCAAAAGGCTTTTGATTCTGTCGAATGGAATTTTATGTTTAAAGCACTCAAATCTTTTAATTTCGGTAATAATTTCCTAAAGTGGTTAAATATTTTATACAGAGATCCTATCTTTAGATTAAAAAATGATGGATGGATATCAAAAACTTGTAAAATGTCACGGGGCATCCGTCAGGGGTGTCCCATTTCCGCAGTAATCTTTTTGTTCGTAACTGAAATTCTTGCAATTCAAATAAGAAAAAATAATAACATCAAAGGTATAAATATGATAAATGATGTAAAAGAGAACGAAATAAAAATTGTCCAACATGCAGATGACTGCACACTTCCTTTAAAAGATGAAGAGTCCATGACTAATGCTATCAGTGTCATAAACACATTCAGTTCAGTATCTGGGATGACTCTAAACACATCAAAATCAGAATGTATTTTAACGGGAAATATAAGACAACGATTTACTGAGAAAATTCATGGCATTGATATCAATTCATCATGCATTAAAACGCTGGGAATTTACATTGGGCATGATAAGAAACTGTGTTATGAAAATAATATTATAAAATGCATTAACAACATGGAAAAACTCTTTGAGGCATGGAAAACAAGAAATCTTACTCTTTTTGGAAAAACCTGTGTGATAAACACATTAGCTCTCTCGAAGATTTTATATAGAATTTCTGTTCTCTCTTTACCAAAAGACGAGGAAATAAAAGTAATTAATAAACTTATATTTACATTCTTATGGAACAAAAGGGACCGTATTAAACGTAATACTTTAATACGCAACATCAATGAAGGCGGTATTGGCGTGATAGATATAGAATCAAAGTTCAAATCGATAAAAGCATCTTGGGTTGAAAAATTATTAAATTCAAATGGAAAATTAAAATCATATATAGATGCCTTATGCCAACAGAATAATATCGACCTTAGATATATTCTACTAACCAATGAAACAGATATAAAAAATTACAATTTAATTAGGAAGTTTCCTACTTTTTATCAACAAATTTTTATATGCTACAATAAATGCAAGCATATACAGAAACACTTACCTGTCACAGATTTTTTACAGCAACCAATATGGAACAATACTTTATTTAAACATAAAGGTAAATCATTATTTTTTACAGAGTGGATCTATAGTGATCTTCGATATGTAAAAGACATATGTGATGCCAATGGATTAAAACCAATCCAGTGGTTTCTTGAAAATTTACAAAACAAAAGCAACTGGCTCTGCCAATACAAGATACTCCACTCAGGTATAAATATGATAAATGATGTAAAAGAGAACGAAATAAAAATTGTCCAACATGCAGATGACTTCACACTTCCTTTAAAAGATGAAGAGTCCATGACTAATGCTATCAGTGTCATAAACACATTCAGTTCAGTATCTGGGATGACTCTAAACACATCAAAATCAGAATGTATTTTAACGGGAAATATAAGACAACGATTTACTGAAAATTCATGGCATTGATATCAATTCATCATGCATTAAAACGCTGGGAATTTACATTGGACATGATAAGAAACTGTGTTATGAAAATAATATTATAAAATGCATTAACAACATGGAAAAACTCTTTGAGGCATGGAAAACAAGAAATCTTACTCTTTTTGGAAAAACCTGTGTGATAAACACATTAGCTCTCTCGAAGATTTTATATAGAATTTCTGTTCTCTCTTTACCAAAAGACGAGGAAATAAAAGTAATTAATAAACTTATATTTACATTCTTATGGAACAAAAAGGACCGTATTAAACCTAATACTTTAATACGCAACATCAATGAAGGCGGTATTGGTGTGATAGATATAGAATCAAAGTTCAAATCGATAAAAGCATCTTGGGTTGAAAAATTATTAAATTCAAATGGAAAATTAAAATCATATATAGATGCCTTATGCCAACAGAATAATATCGATCTTAGATATATTCTACTAACCAATGAAACAGATATAAAAAATTACAATTTAATTAGGAAGTTTCCTACTTTTTATCAACAAATTTTTATATGCTACAATAAATGCAAGCATATACAGAAACACTTACCTGTCACAGAATTTTTACAGCAACCAATATGGAACAATACTTTATTTAAACATAAAGGTAAATCATTATTTTTTACAGAGTGGATCTATAGTGATCTTCGATATGTAAAAGACATATGTGATGCCAATGGATTAAAACCAATCCAGTGGTTTCTTGAAAATTTACAAAACAAAAGCAACTGGCTCTGCCAATACAAGATACTCCACTCAGGTATAAATATGATAAATGATGTAAAAGAGAACGAAATAAAAATTGTCCAACATGCAGATGACTGCACACTTCCTTTAAAAGATGAAGAGTCCATGACTAATGCTATCAGTGTCATAAACACATTCAGTTCAGTATCTGGGATGACTCTAAACACATCAAAATCAGAATGTATTTTAACGGGAAATATAAGACAACGATTTACTGAAAATTCATGGCATTGATATCAATTCATCATGCATTAAAACGCTGGGAATTTACATTGGACATGATAAGAAACTGTGTTATGAAAATAATATTATAAAATGCATTAACAACATGGAAAAACTCTTTGAGGCATGGAAAACAAGAAATCTTACTCTTTTTGGAAAAACCTGTGTGATAAACACATTAGCTCTCTCGAAGATTTTATATAGAATTTCTGTTCTCTCTTTACCAAAAGACGAGGAAATAAAAGTAATTAATAAACTTATATTTACATTCTTATGGAACAAAAAGGACCGTATTAAACGTAATACTTTAATACGCAACATCAATGAAGGCGGTATTGGTGTGATAGATATAGAATCAAAGTTCAAATCGATAAATGCATCTTGGGTTGAAAAATTATTAAATTCAAATGGAAAATTAAAATCATATATAGATGCCTTATGCCAACAGAATAATATCGATCTTAGATATATTCTACTAACCAATGAAACAGATATAAAAAATTACAATTTAATTAGGAAGTTTCCTACTTTTTATCAACAAATTTTTATATGCTACAATAAATGCAAGCATATACAGAAACACTTACCTGTCACAGAATTTTTACAGCAACCAATATGGAACAATACTTTATTTAAACATAAAGGTAAATCATTATTTTTTACAGAGTGGATCTATAGTGATCTTCGATATGTAAAAGACATATGTGATGCCAATGGATTAAAACCAATCCAGTGGTTTCTTGAAAATTTACAAAACAAAAGCAACTGGCTCTGCCAATACAAGATACTCCACTCAGTGTTCAAAGAATATGTTAATAAATATGACTTTTCAATCATACCATTTCTTACAAACTCACATCAAAAACCACGATTCCTTTACGGTAATAAATTTTTGGATTTAAAGAAAGGCATTTCAAAGATATTTTATAAAGTTTTATGTGACAAAAAATCACGTATACCAATCTATCAGTCTTATTATGAAAGAGAATTTCATATTTTATGTAAATCATCATGGACAAAGATTTACAAGCATAAAATATCATTGATTTTTGATAAAAAATTGTCAGAATTTAACTATAAACTTCTGAACAACCTGCTCAGTAACAAATCATTTTTAAGTAAATGCTTCCAAAATATTAGTAGTATGTGCAGTTCATGTCCAAATGAAACTGAAAACTGTAAACATTTAATTTTTGACTGCTCCAATGTCAAGGACATTTGGTTATCTGCCAGTTCTTCTTTAAAATTTGATATTAGTTGGAAGCACATTGTTATTGGATTCTACCAAGAAACAAATGATAAAACACGGATATTGAATTTTTTACTTTCATTCATTGCCTTTCGTATCTACAAATTCAAAATGTTTTGTAGATTGAAAAATAAAAATGAAACAAAAGAAGGCATTACACAACATATAAAAAACGAACTATTGACCTATCATAAGGTACTAGAGAAATGTAACTCACAAAATTTGAAGAATATTGATATTTTTGTAAAGGTATCAAACAAACTTTAATATAATATTCATGATGATGATTTTGATATTATATATTTTGTTTTTTCCTTGTAGATATGAAATGTTTTCATGCATGATTAAAATGTGTATGTACTTTTGATCACTCATATGATTTTGCTTATATATCAACGCATATGCGTAACTTATATAATTCATGTTATCGACTTCTCCTGACCCGGGATTATGTCGATTCTGTAAATGGGTTTATATTGTTAATAAAAATTAAATAAAAAAAAAAAAAAAAAAAAAAAAAAACTTTAAGATAAGTGTACTTTTAAAGAGCTTTGATTGTGAATGGGTATTCTCACATCATCTTCCCAGTTTTGTTTGATTTGGATGAACATTATATCCACTCAATTTACATTTCTTGCCTTCTATATACATTTACTATTACTCAAGCATCATTATTGCACGGCAGACATGGTGCAAAAACCATATAACGATATCAGTTCTCTTAAGTTATATTGGTATGTATCTTACCGTATGGGCCAACCTAATATTCATTCTCTTGCAATAGTATATAGATACTGATTTTGTTGCCAATGGACTTGCTTGGGGCATACAGTAGAATTTATATCACTTACTGCACATAGGAACATCACAGTATTGCCAGCGAGTTGATGATAATTTGGTGTAACACCATGGTCTGGCAGAGTTGTCTGGATTGCGGCAATAATTTTCCTGATCTCCAAAAGTAGTAGAAAATTTGTGTTTATGTGGAGTTTGACTATCCCATCTCTGACACGCTAAGCCAGACTCTGTAGTGCTGGTAGTGCCTGTGTACTCTACTCCTTTCTCTGTATCTCGACATTCTTTAGTGGGAACCTCTGGATAGAAAATTTTCAATGCATATGACATCAAACAACTTACAAAATAAAATAGAAGAAATGAGGTACGTAAGAGAAAACTTATATCACTTACTACAAATAGGAACATCACAGTATTGCCAGCGAGTCGATGATGATGTTGTGTAACACCAAGGTCTGGCAGAGTTGTCTGGATTGCGGCAATAATTTTCTTGATCTCCAAAACTTGTAGAAAATTTGTGTTTCTGTGGAGTTTGACTATCCCATCTCTGACAGTCTAGTCCAGTATTTGTAGTGTTAATAGTGCCTGTGTATTCTAATCCTTTTTCAGTATCTCTGCAGTCTTTAGGGAGAGGATCTATTTGTAAAATGGAAGGAAACATATAAAAGTAGATATTTGGTTTGCTGTAATATCCCTTTTCTTCCAAATGATTCATGCCAAGATTTACTGAGTACTTAATTGATTATAATAGTAAGTAATAAGCAACAGAGACAGTAAGTTCTGAAAGACAGTTGATTGCTTAAGATAAGTGTACTTTTAAAGAGCTTTGATTGTGAATGGGTAATCTCACATCCTCTTTCCAGTTTTGTTTGATTTGGATGAACATTATATCCACTCAATTTACATTTCTTGCCTTCTATATACATTTACTATTACTCAAACATCATTATTGACAGCTGCACGCCAGACATGGTTAAAAAAATCAATATAACGATATCTGTTCTCTTAAATTAAATTTGGTATGTACCTTACCACATGGGCCAATCTAATATTCATTCTCTTGCAATAGTATATAGATACTGATTTTGTTGCCAATAGACTAGCTTGGGGCATACAGTAGAATTTATATCACTTACTGCACATAGGAACATCACAGTATTGCCAGCGAGTCGATGATAATGTTGTATAACACCAAGGTCTGGCAGAGTTGTCTGGATTGCGGCAATAATTTTCCTGATCTCCAAAAGTAGTAGAAAATTTGTGTTTATGTGGAGTTTGACTATCCCATCTCTGACATGCTAAACCAGACTCTGTAGTGCTGGTAGTGCCTGTGTACTCTACTCCTTTCTCTGTATCTCGACATTCTTTAGTGGGAACTTCTGGATAGAAAATTATCAATGCATATGACATTAAACAACTTCCAAAATAAAATGATCTGGCAGAAAGATCAAGTTAAAATAAGCAAAAATAGGATGCCGGGCAGCAGAATTAAAAAGAATAAAAGCTGGAGACAAAGTATTAAGATTCAACCCGCAGGAAGCGTCCAGGATTAGCAAGGGGTAGCAACCTTGAAATCAGCTGATGAGGAAGGTCCCCCTGTCTCCGTTCATTACAATATCAAAGACTTGAAGAAATATAACGAAAGATGAAATGGAAAATCACCTGGGGTGAACGGATAAGTAAATTCAGAGACAAATCACACAGTTCAGAATTCTAAAGCTGAGGAAGAGTCGGGCGATACGATAATCGGTGAAGTACGTCATGACGATGAGAAGAACAGTGATAATAACAAATAATCCGGAGCTGACAAAATATCTGACGAATGCGTTGTCACTTCTGTTAAATGAAAGGAAAAGGAATGCACAAGGATATAAAAACAAAGAAAAACAACCTGCCGATGGGGAAAACCCAATTCAACGCGTGTCTAAACTCCCATGGTATTTCCATCCAGTTGATTATTCTTGGCAAGAATTTAAATGCATTAAAGACCGCAAAAGTTCATATTGCTATCCCAAATTAAGGAAAAGTCTAGCTAGGCAAACCAAAAAAGTAGTACCAATACCCGGAGACGGGAACTGTTACTTTCGATGTATCAGTTACGCGTTAACTGGTGCACGGAGAGCACATCAGACTCTGCGAGATGACGTTTTAAAATTTATGATGCAGAATTTTAGTTTGATGGAGAATCAGTTTGAACAGGGCTATATCAAAGAGAGTGAAATTGCCATTGATGGCACATGGGCCAACGAAGCCGAAATACTATTGACTGCATGCAATCTGGATAGAGATATCTTTTATTAAGGTCAAAGTCAAACCTGAAGGTTGAGGTCCATATGTACCTGCAATCAAGTTCTCTCACCAAGAACTATCTCCCTGTTGTGTTTGAATTTGGCATACTTTATAGTACATGTATTTTACAAAGTATTCTATCTAGGAATGAGGTTTTCGCTTAGATCCAAGATATCAAAGTTATTCCAATTAGGGTCAAAATCGAATGTCTAGGTCAAAAGTGTTGAATCAAAATTCTTGTCAAAAGTAATCTCCGATATATCAGAGCCCGATCACTAATAGTTCAAAAGATTTTGTAAAGTGGTGCAGGGTCCAAAGTCAAGGTCAAAAGATCAAAAGTGATGGTGTCACTAGGAATCTGTGAGTCGTCCGGCGAACTGAAAACTGTGTTATATCTTGAACAATTACAGTTGTCAATATTTTCAAATGTTCGGAAAGATGAGTGAATGGTCGTCTATCAGGTTAAGTCCTTTCGCCTTGCTAGAGATCTTATTTTATTGACTTTATCCTACCAACCAACCAATCAATAGAGACAATGGCGGTCATATCTATGATCTATTACATATAGGTGTTTGCTGACAATTGCTGAAAATTTCAGACAGAAGTATAACGTGATTCCTTTGAATTCTCCGCGACGACAAGAGAGATGAACAATGATGTATGTATTGATCGGTTTTGCCGTTTTAAAAGAATACATACATGTATCAAATATGAGTGATTAAGTATAACTGTAAGTAATAAGTTTTCGGACTACGGTTTACATTTTGTAGATTTTTAAAGGCCCCGGAGTTTACCCCCATGAGTTTGGAAGGGTGTGGGGGCTTTATTGTAGCGTAAAAATTTGACGATGAGAAGCTTTAAACAAAATAGGAGTAAAACAGGCTAGATCAATAACTATCAAGGAATAGTGGAATGAAATATACATGTATCTAAAAGAGAAAAGAATGTGGCAAGGGGGGATTCTACTCTAGGGGGAATTACTACTCTATAACTAGTTCTAGATACAGATCCCCCCTGAGAAATGACTCTGGAATAGTTTTTTCCCTCGGGGGAAACACTAGAGTGGTTTTCCGGGGCGTGGACTACCCCGGGGGAAAGCCTACTCTTTAACACTGGCATATCTACATAGTTACATGTAGCTATCATCAAAATAGTGTAATAAGAATTCTGTTTCGTAAAATGCATACTGCGCACCACTTTTTCCAAAGAGTCACATATCCATGTATGACTTTCCCCCTCCAGCGAATCGAGATGCCTTTTTCAAAAAATGTGTATATTGTAAATAAGAATATATTACATGCCCAGCGACTCGTTCCGTATAAGGGGGGGGGGGAAACAATGCTGAAAAATAATTTCCGTTTTCCATTGTTTTGTTAACCCAAAATCCCTGAAATTTATTACCTTGTTCCAATCTGATTACAGCAAGATCTACGTGTTATTCAATTTTAGTTTTCAAGTGAATAAAAAAAAATCGACGAACACGTAGGTCTTGTATTTCATCAGATTGTTTATATTTCTATGTTAAATTTCAATAACATTTACAGCATTGGATGTGCCTATATACAGTATTTGATATTATATACAATTTTCTTTGATGCTATAATCTTTAATATTCATTGTTAGCATAAAAAAAATCATGGTAGGTGGCAAGGTGTTATATTTTCAGATATCATAGTAATAATCAGGGACGGAAATTGGCGGTCGCCCAGTCGCCCATGGCTACCAAAATTTTAGCTGGGCCCCCAAAACCTCAAGTCCTGATCGCCCATGTGGCGACTGGAAATTAAAAATTACAGCTTATAGAACACTCGAACTTTTCGCATTTAGAATCAAATTACCGGACACGGCTTCAGCCATTTTAAAAGATTCGGTCTTAATCAGCAAAACTCTTTTAAATTCAATTGTTTTATTACGTCTAAATGTAAACGCATTTTAATCCGAATTACAGGCCATTGATGTTGCAATAATTGCATAAAATTGTCACTCGCAAATGTGATCTTGGAATATGATATAACAATAAATTAACGTAAGAAATGACACAAACGCATAGATGAGTGACGTAGATCTTTTAAAACATCAACGGCCAAGCTCAGGGTCCGGCGCCATAACCTAAGAATTTACTTAAGTAAAATATTCCATTTTAATTTATTCCATTGTCAAACGTTCAAATAAATTCTTATGCAGAATGATTTAATTCTATTTATCAATAGAATAAAACTAAATAAAATCCAAATCCCACTTATTAATTCATTGATGAACAGAAGAATATGAAATTATGACTTAAGTATATTCTCAGTTTATGGCGCCGGACCCAGATCACCAACGATGTCGAGATTCCTGGAAGGGGTGTCTCAACTCCCAGTAAAAGGAACAAATACTGATAACTGAAGATGAAAACAAAGAATAGACCCTTTCACGTTAACTGGGGGACTTATGTATGGAGTTGCAAAATACTCATTGTTCCCGCAAAATGACGTAAGATACAATGAAAATTACATCATGACGTCAAATATTTTACAGGAAACGTAACTATTTTCCACTCAAAACATCAATCCCACAGTTAACATGAAAGGGCCTATATCAAAAGAATTATAAAAAAAAATAATGGAGTCGTCACTTCCCAACAGATTGGTTAAAATCAATGCCAACATAATTTTATGTGTTTTTGAGTTATGGAACAATTTCATAATAAGCATTCATTCTTATTTTATATTCCTTATTATTGATATGGTAAAATGTTGTTAAAACTTTGGCTCTAGTCAACTTATTAAAATCATAGCCGTGTAAAATCATTATTTCAATTCTGAAAAATGAATTTACCAAATTCATATCAAACAAACGGCTATGATATTTGATAAAAACGTAAACGTAAAGTTTTCCTCTTTTTTAAATTTAGAATTTGGGTTTCCATAGTTACATGTACGATCTTGAGCATCACTGAAGAGGCGTAAATTATCTAAATGCGCATATAATTCAAATTAATATACATGTACGTACATATATTCTGGCATATATGGTAAGCAAAGCTCAGAGGACAAGAAAAATTTGCTTACTTCAGAGAGGAGAGCAGTTCTGCATTTTCCATACGAAATTTACTCTTTAAGATATACGCTATGGGAAAGGTCAATGTTATGGTAAAGGTCAATGCTATTTATAGCCTGATAATACACACGCTGCTATATTAACATAATCTTTTTTACTGTGATACTTCCAGGACTGCTCTCCCTTGCATCAAAGATTTAATAGGGCACGTGTTTTTAAATCAGGGTTTCATACATGTATGTATAAATGTATACAGTATCTCGTTGTTTTGTTTGTTTATCATTTATTTAACGTATACACACGAATCACCCCTAACAGACGGCGTAGGGGGTTTAGTCTGGAACCATGTATTGAATCTTTGTCTTTTCGTTAAACAGAGTTATTTCCTATTTGGGATGGTATATGACGGAAAGCAATTATGACGTCATCAATTTCCAATGAAAACGTCATTTGTGGACTATCATTTCTCCGATATTTAGATCGGTTTCCATAGAATTTCGAATGGGAAGTAACTCTGTGTAACGAATCGACCGAATATAGTAACAAAATTTATTTCTTCACAGTTATTTTTAACAAAAATTCATGTCTTTAAATCATTTGAATGTAAATTAAACTGCAGATTTATTCTAATTTTATAAATAATTAATAAGTCTAATTATTCCGTGTTGACATGTTAAGGCAGACATCTTTACGGTTTACAGCCTGTAAGTCATGTGACAAAGTCCTTGGTTTTTGATGCAGAAGATTCCGGTCGGATTCCTGGATTGTGCTACTTTCTTTCGGAAGTAGATTACTTCTAGCTTCTTTAATTTGTCGCCATTTCACTCACAAATTGGTTGAGGCCATCAGAAAAATTATCTCGAATCATATCACTAGTACAACATCATGGAGAACAGTACTTTAAAATTAGCATTTGTACCGTTCCTGAGTACACGTAAGTCATAAAGAGGAGGCGGTAGATGACAAAGCAAAGAATTAAATAAAATAAATAAATAAATAATTAATTAATTAATAATGATAATAAAGAAAGAAAATCAATATAGATAAATAATTGAATAAACAAGAAACATCCCCCCTCGCTCAGAAAATAAAGAAAAATGAAATAAAATTGAATAAGTAAATAAAACAAATAATAATAATGATATAGAATTAAAACTAAGAGCGATATTACGATAATGTGTAAATGGATAAAGCAAGGCATTCTACAAATATTGATTTTCTATTTTACGAAAATAAATGCATGTATTTAAATTCATTTCTATAAATAATACCCATGTCTATATTTAGTGCACATTTATATTTGTCATATTGAAAGAACTTTGTAATTTTAAAATTTGCAATTTTATTAACAATGTATTCCAAAGCATAGATCCTCCGACTTAATGCGTTTACTGTCTCTGGCATTTGTTTATATTTATCATTATATCTGAACACATTATTTATTTGATGTTGTATATATATATATATATAATTGATTATTGTTTTACGTCACTCCACAATTATTTCACACATATGGTGACGGCATCTGTCTAATGCATTGCAGAAAAATGAAATTTAATTCATACTTTTGCAACGGACCCACCCGAAGCAGTGCGGTATCTCATACATGCCACTCCTACCTAAACATGGGACCTCGGTTTTCATTGTCTCATACGAAAAACGGAACACCGGCATGTCAACGGCGGGAGTCGAACCCGTGACCTCTCGAGCCGAGCACCCCCATCCACCTAGCCAAACAAGAAAAGTAAAGAATAATAAACAACACAACGCCTATATTAATCTTACCTTGCGTTGTTATAAGGTGAAGCCTTAACACAAAGAGAATTGTCTGTATGAAGAAAAACATCCTTCATCATATAATAAATTAAATATCACTAACATGTATTGCTACTACTTATCCGTATCCTTTCAACCAAAAATATCCATGTAATTATTATGCAGTTTAATCGTGACATATAAACTGCATATGAATCCATTTTGTATAAATGATGAATAATTCTAATAATTCCGTATTAGAATTTCAAGTCGACACCTTTTTCAACTGTGCATATATATATATGACTTATAAATAACCAAGATTAGGTCACGTTTTGTTTCAATTCATGGACGTGTCCCCGAAAGGTTTCTTATATTGTTTTAGGTTCAGTGAGAATCATCAATCATCTTTCTACACAGATTGTTTAATACAATAGTACTTTTTCTAGAAAAGGATTATATCGTATTTAATCGTGGGTGACTGTACAATAGATTTTACCCCTCTGATAGTAAAAATTTTCTAGATTTAATGTATAACATCATAACAAACGTATTGATACTATTAACCTTAAAATACTCTGAATCATAGAACAATTGCACCATTTTGCTACTGGTTTCTTTTATATTTTCGTAGTTATTCTAGATATCATCTCAATGGGCACAAAGAGGGATTTATTACAGGGTTTGTTAATTGTTCTATTGATGTTATCTGACTGTGTTTAAAATATTTTGTCCACATTTCTGGCATCTACATAGAACTAAACGATTTTTGAATTATCTGTACGTTTTGTCATGTATGATGCGTATGGTTGTACAAGTAGGTGACTTTTTCTCTTCTTAAGCAAGCTGATCTCACTTCTGGTTTCCAGGTGTCAATCATTCCGATATTCTCCGCAAAATCCGCTTTTTATACTGGTATTGTGTGAGTTTTCATCATAGCGATTTCTTTTATAAAAGGGTTGGCTTTTCTCGGGGGTCCTAATTCAATCTCTTCTGAAATCAATTAATACCTTGCATAACGACTTGCGAATTATACTCTTACTCCACCCGGGCACCTGATCTCACCTGAATTTCAGAGGTCCGTGAATGCCCACCATGGTACATTGTTGTTAGTCCATAGTCATGTGACACCAGTTACATTCCTATTTTACATTCAATAAAGTGGTAATTTACTTATCAATATTTTCTCAAGATCAGCTCCATAACTTATACATACAGCTAATGCTAAAAGTTGGTGAAATTCATGGTATGAAATTTATACTCATACGCATAATGCACAGCATACCAACACACATATGCAAAGTAGACACCATACCAGCTCATATTTGCAGTTCACCACAGAAATGCATACCCGTACTCAGACAAATGCGGTGCATTCTTTAACCGTACTCAGATATATACAGTGCACCCTATACTCATACTTTTGAAATAGTATAGCCTACACTTGTACTCTACCATTCCTCAAATTACTAATGATGATATAATACTGAAAAACCATGAATACCATGACAAGAGAAAAATATTTTGATTAACGCTTTAATACTTTTTGAGATCGACATTGAAAATAAAAGAATTAAAACAATTACGAAATAATTTCACAAACAAGTCTCACAAATTGTTAGACATAAATAAATCATATCAAAATGCTTTCAAGAAACAAAAATAAATTAATTCTCCATCTTGAATATGTCAAGTAATCATCCATGTCACAGATACAAAGCAATAACTATTATTATATACTATAAATCAAAAATAGTTACTTCGTCTGATTGAATCTATACAGATATTTTATTGATTTCAGGGATTTGTCATCCGGGATTCCTTTATATATAATATACTTCGCGCCGCCAAACTGGGGGAGTAGTGAGAATGTATAAGGGGGCAATCGTAAGAATTATATTTCAATAGCATTACAGACGTCGAAACAATTTATAACAGGTGCCGAAACAACAAATTACGGATGTTGAAACAAATGTATACAGGTACCGAAATAACCCCATTACAGGTGCCGACACTATTACAAATGCTGAAACAACAGAATACTGGTTCCATGACAAGTACCGAGAGGACTTTTGTACGAGTGCTGCAACAATCCATTATAGGTGCCGATACAACCAGTTACAGGTGACGAAACAACGGATTACTCGTTTCAGAACAACCCGTAACATTTGCCCAAAACAACCCATTACAGGTGTTGAAACTATTCAATACAAGCGCTAAAGTAATTTATCATAGGTACTGAAACAACTCAATACTAGTGCCAAAAGCAACCCTCTTTAGGTGCCAAAACTACAGTTGCCCCAAAACGACCTTTTACAAGTGCCGAAACAACCAACTGCACGTGCCGACACAATTCATTACAAGTACCGAATCAACCCATTACCTCTCTTATACAAGGTGCTGGAGTCGTGTGCTAAGCAAAATTTGAGGATAACTTCGGGTTCAAAGAAAACAGCATCCAATATGGCGTTACGACTCAACAAACTATTTATTTATAGCCAACATAGTACAATACACATATTTACGGATACGTATGAAAATGGGACATCCTACAACCGTACCATACATATATTACAATAACGCAAATTCATCAAATGGGGGGTTTCGCAATATTACGTTCTTATCACATTTGTCCTTTCATCCTGCCGTCACTATATGCGTGAAATATTCGTGGTGTGACGTAAAACAAAAATCAATCAATCAACCTTTCATCCTATTACGAAAAAATATTTAAATGTCGCTGTAGCTTACACTTGAACATAGTGGTGTAATCCCACTACACCATGTCTCTCCCCATGATGTGACACATATAATTAAAATATATACAAGTGTTGAATACGAATTCTATAACTATAGCATAAAACTGTATATCTTTTATAAAATTGAAAAATTTTAAAGTCTATAGAATACGTCGGTTTTGAAACACAATCCGGACCGTCAATTTTCGGTTTTTATGCGCTCCTTCGGCCGGAAGTTGAGATAAAGTTGGGACACCGTTGGCCGTTATTGTGGAGGTAATTGTGAAATATAAAGGATTTTTCAGTGAAACTACCAACAGTAATCCGTTGAACATTTTCAAAAAGTAGTCTCCTAGATGTCCATGCCTTATAATTTTATTAATTTTTATAATCCAAGTTTTTTTTTAATTCATTTTTTAAATTATTTATCATTTAACTTTCCACCGGGATCCGCTGTACTGAAGACCTAACCCGCCCCAAGAAGTTATGGAAAGTTCATTCTTAAAACTGATAGGTTTCATTACGATTTTATAAAATCTATTTGAACATACAAAGATTGTTATCTTTCATTATTTTCATGTATTGGTTTAAACAAAGCGGGTAATTAAGGTTGCACTTAGACGGATGTAAACCTTTCCCACCTTTCCCACGTAAAATTCCCAAAATTTCCGTCCGGATCTGTATCTCGAAACTCGCGTATTTTATGGTTCACACGCCATGAGAAAAATATGAATACCTCAAACTGATCAATAAGACATTGCTTTTGGATAAGATCAACAACATATCATCAAACATGTTGATGTTAGTGCCTGGTAGCCTGTAAGAATATTCTACTATCTCACCATACATATATGTACATGTAAATAGTAAGAAATAATTACATTATCTAATTATAATATAATGCTACGAGTAAAAATACAATGAAATAAAGATACATTACAAACAATGTAAACAAGTCAAAATAGCAATGTGTCGCTACATTATGGTAGTTATTTGCATTCATGATCATACATAGTTTTGGACGTCTCTGTCATTTTGTCAGACAATCTGACATTTCATTAATCTGTTGAGGTTATTTTTAATTTATTTTTCTTTTTTTAATAATACTTTGCGTTGTGAGATCTCTATAACGTCGCACGCACCTCTACCAAAACGAACGTTGAATTTGCTGTAGTGATGACGTTTATCGAAAAACTAATCATGAGATGGTAAATTAATTGGTACATACGGACATTTTCTGGAAACAATAGTGGAAATTTCTGCTCTAATTGCTATTAAAATCGCTAAATATTTTGTTGAAATAAAGTATGAATAAAATAGGTGCTATGCCACTAATGTTTTTATAATCACATACATCCATTCCTGGAAACGATCAGATTCTCAAGTGTAGTAAGTGCCTCCTGCTTGACCAGCAACAATCACCATGATTGTCCAAAACACATAGATGACACAGGAGTATTCCTCACCACATTGCATAGGGTATCAATAACAATTGAAAGGGTTTCATGTTAGCTATTAATTGGAAATATATATCTATGTTAAGTTGATATCACAGGCATTTTGCACATCATATTAACGTTTGTAGATATTTTCATCATCTGGCGCTTCACTGCCATCATGTGAAGTAAATCTTCTTGGTCAGTGTATGTTGTGGATTAGGAACCTGCTTATACACGTTATCGTTTTTGCGATCATTGATACTTATGTTGCTAATCTCATTGTTTACCTCCGTCAGGATACTTAGGAGGTCGTGGCTGAAATAATGTAAACAAATCATTTCATTATTTACCTTATTTCCTTTTCCGCCTTTCATACGATATTATATAAAAACAGATCGCTTTTACAATAATTCGAAATTATGTAAAACATAAAAAGGTAATACATTGAAAAGAACAATGTCGTAATTACAATTACTTTAGTATTATAAATTTAAAATAAGATTAGAAACTGTATAAATTTCTTTTTATAAATCCTGAATGATAACAGGGATATATTCCAGTGTTGATAAATGTATTATATATATTTTGAATCAGGAATTGTTGGTTAAGAAAAAGTTGTACCCACAGAAAGAACTCTTATAGTGTGAATACAACTTCCCGTAAATCTGCTGATAACAATCTCCCCCCTTGCTTTTCTTAATTTTGTCTATCCGGCAAAATCTCGCATCTTTTAATAAATCCTGTACTTAAAAGAAACATCAGCCTTATCATGAGAGTGTACTATTTTGACAGGACGAAATGAACATTTAATACAAGCGAACCCTTACCCACAAAGTATCACAATATAAAAAATAATGTACTTATGTAAGTTGATAGCAATAACATTCAAAACGCAATGTTTTGTAATCGGATATATCACAGTTCAAGCTAGTAGTCGGAAGTCATACATGATGGAGGGTAATAACAAGCTAGTAGCCGGAAGTCATACATGATGGAGGGTAATAATAAGCTAGTAGCCGGAAGTCATACATGATGGAGGGTAATAACAAGCTAGTAGCCGGAAGTCATACATGATGGAGGGTAATAATATGCTAGTAGCCGGAAGTCATACATGATGGAGGGTAATAATAAGCTAGTAGCCGGAAGTCATACATGATGGAGGGTAATAATAAGTTAGTAGCCGGAAGTCATACATGATGGAGGGTAATAATAAGTTAGTAGTCGGAAGTCATACATGATGGAGGGTAATAATAAGTTAGTAGCCGAAAGTCATACATGATGGAGGGTAATAATAAGTTAGTAGTCGGAAGTCATACATGATGGAGGGTAATAATAAGTTAGTAGTCGGAAGTCATACATGATGGAGGGTAATAATAGGCTAGTAGCCGGAAGTCATGCATGATGGAGGGTAATAATAAGAATACTATTCCTGCAGAATCAGATATTCCTCTACTCGATAAAAAGTATGGCGGGATACAAAGCTTTTGTCAATTTGGAATAATTATAAAAGAAAACAATAACCCAACACATACTTCTTCCTGAACTTTTCTATCAGTCTCACTAAGACATCGATGTAGATAGACCCTCTATTTTGTCCCATGTATCGCAAGGAAACGTCACCTGGAGTCGTAGATTGGCCAATCAGAATGTCTGATTTGTCAGGTATAATAACAGATTTCCTTGCTTCACTTTGTTGTGTAGCACCAGGCGACTCCTCGCCGTTCCCGCTATCGCTACCCAATTCCGCTCCTTGTTCGAAAAATACATTGTTATTAAACCCAAATATAATCGCACGCAACATATGTAAAAGACGAACATAAAGCAAACGGAGACAAAAACCACGATATAAACAAATGCGTAAAATCAAATTGATAATACATTAGACAATAAGAAGCAGATTTAAAATAGGTACTCGCACACAATATGTGTAAAGTTGTACATGAAGCAAACAGAAAGGAGACAAAAACAGACAATATACATCAACATGAACTAAAATCTATAGTATAATTATTAAATAAAATTTAAATCAAAATGAAAATACATTATAATACATAAAATGAAACATTAAAAATATGTTTTAAGATTAGAATACCTTGTAGTCTATTTGGTCCCTGGCACGCTTGGATAAAGAAGACCTTGGGTTTTCCACAAAGACTTTTACAGTTTGTAGCATGAAATTTGGCTACAATGTCATTGATTTCCAACGGCGTTCCATCGCTGCCGTAAACTATTCCTAAGTCCCCATGGGACATGATACAAACAACGAGGCAATCATATTTCTCGTGATCGACGACATCAGAGAGCCATGTCAATGTTTCTAACATTTCATTTTTTGTCAAATTTCTTTTCAACTCTATTTCGAAATGTAAAGATGTCCAAAGTTTTCGTAGTCTCACTAAAACAGGAAGATGTCAAAAATGTATTTAGATTTTAGATAATAATATTAAAAAGAAAAGAAACAAAAAGCAAAAAATAAGATAAATTACATAAATATTGCTCCCATTGTCAAGTTTGGTTGTATTCCTTGCTGTTGGGAGTTTGGAAAAGATTCTGCGTCAATCCCGTTATTCTGGATTTAAAGACATATTCAAATACTACAAAGAATTTCAATTTAAACACCATACGTGAAATTTGAACTATATGTTGTTGTATTTTTGGATGAAGAATATAATTTAAGATTGCTTTATTTCCAGTTCATACTTCTTTCAATTTGCAAAATCTTTTGGAATGAAAGTTATGAAAAATACTTCAAAAAACCATAAGAATTTTCGTAAAATGGCCTGCTGTTCTATGACTTTTACTTTAATAAAATGACTGTCAGAATTCTGTCTAATTGACTTTCACACTAAGTAATTACTGTCACAAAACAGGTAATATAATTGTATTATTTTTAAGTTTCTACTTTATCACTATATACTATTACTATTTTGATATTTTAATAGTGTGTGATTAATTCCAATCATTTTAATGTTGTGACATTATCATACCAGTATATGTCTATTTTTATAACTTTTATATTATGTTTAAAAATTCACTCGTTTAATAATGAAGTTGTAATGTTTAGGAATCCTCTCTTTTTCCCAATAGGATTGAGGTAGAAAGACTTTAGCCATATTCAAATGGCAATTCTCTAAGCTCATATTCACAGGGTGTATCCTGCAATGAACTCGTTAGTCTTTCGTAAGTGAGTTCGTGTTCGATTCCTGGAACACCAAGAAATAAATTATATACAAGGAAGATATATATAAAATTTGTAATTTACATTTCTATTAGAATTGCAATTTGCTCTGGGGGTCAGCGTACTCAGTTGTGTTTGTTCAGTTACGTACATTTGTCTTATTTCTAATCGCGACGTTTTGTTGTAAAACGTGATGTTGTGTTGTATAATGTGATGATATGTTGTATAACGCCATATGATTTATTAAATGACGTGATTTTGTTCAAAGTCGTGTTAATCATCTCAGTTTTTAAATACTGTAAACGATTTTATTTTCGCGTGACTTTATTTTCGCGAGAATAACTGTGAATACTAATTCGTAAGACTATATTTTCGCGAGTCACTCAAGTGTTCACATGCTGTTTTGGTTTTTGGGGGTTTTTTTTCGGTTATTCTTAACGTAGTTTTTACCTGTACTTTGTCACGCAATAGTAATCCTGACCTCAAGTACAATACTGAAATGCCTGTCGCTGGACATGTGCGTGAGAATCGATCAGTAAACAAAACAATTATTGAATTGATTGAGGATTGGTACGCAGAGGAATGCGCATCTTAGCTAAAAGATGGTACCGCACTGAAAGATGTACATATTGATCTGCATCTCTCGTGTATAAAACCGTTACATGCCCGATGGTTATTAAAATCCCACGATAAACTGTCGAGTGAACCTGAACTTGTGCGATCATGAAATGCTGGCATTTTAGATTACTGAACAACTTTTATATACGTTTCTGTTTTATCTCATTTACATATTTTAGTAGTTTTACCGACTTTAATGACTGACTTCTTTTAGAAAACGTCTGTAACATTTACATTTTTAGCATGCATTAAAATACTGATTTGATTTTTAGCGTCTTTAATTTGTGCACTGTCCTATACTTTTTATTCGCGAGGACTTTATTTTTGCATCACGATGAGATCGCGAATTTACGCGAAAATAAAGTCCTCGCGAACAAAAATCGTTAACAATGTTGGATAAAACATTTACTTATTTTCTTCAACATACCGGCAAAAGGATAGAATTAAGTAAGATTGTTTTCCTTTCATGATTGATTGGCTGATTATTATTTTTATTTCACTCCACGATTTTTTCACGTTTAAGCTGCCGATATCTGTTTGATGCATTGCATAGAATTCTGTACCTTTGAAATTGACCCATCCAAATAAGTGAACAATCTTTTCCGTGTTCCGCCTACCGTGACACGGGACCTGGGTTTCACTGTATCAAGACAGGATACCAGGGAGTCAAACCCGAGACCTTTCTGTCACGAGTCAAGCACCTCACCACTGCACTACATCAGCTTGTTATTCCCTTCCCTTTCAAAACTCAATTTATGTCATTAGATTTATATATGTATAGGTTGAATGTAGAGAATTTTCTAAATATATACATTTTTTTTTATAAATTTAGAGTTTATTTAAACTTTATTGATATGATATTACGGGAAACATATTTTATCTTTTCATCTTTCGGTTAATTGTCGAAAACGAAAACGGCGCCATAGTCTCGCATCACAGATGATGATAATGAGATGTTTCCTGGATAACACGATGTGAGTATTGTTTATCATACACATGTATCATATATGAAACTAAAATTGATAATACCTGTATCTATGGTGGCTCCTTCTCGGGGATCAAATCTCTTTTTACCTTCTTCATTCTCGAAGGATATGTTATTGATAATCAACGCAATTCCTGAAAAATAATCAGTTTAATAATTCCTTAATAATCACATATATTTGAACATGATCACTATATTATTTATCACGCCCAGGTTTATATTTCGTCTCTCTGAATTCAGGGAAGACATATTCTCCATATGATATGAAACATTGCTTTATCTTGTTTGGCGGATGTTGCCAATTCATTTCTATAGTAAATGACATATAGTATACGAGTGCCATTACGTTAGGAAATCTATATGTTTTAATAGCGTTTACTATTACTTCTGTTTTCATGTAGAATGCTTATAGAATTATATAATATATAATAGAATTAGAATTAAATGGTTCTGTGTAGCTTTTACAATGTTTCATCAAATTGAAAATATACGTCAAAGTACTGCTCATATATTAGGTTATGTAATAAACAGACCTTACCTCGGGGTCGTGCTTCCATTTTATATGATGGAAGATCTTGAACACCCTCCAATTGTAATCTTTTCATACTTTGTAAGGTACTGGAATAATTTCCTACAAAGAGTCAATTTTGCTAAAATATAAAATTAGAGAGTATCGATTCGATTCTACTGTCATGCATTATGCACATGTTTCTGTAATATAACCTCCTATCAGCAATATTGATGGTCAAATATATTAAATACTTACTTGACATGCATTGTAAATTCTATATAAAAACGAAACTATGAATTTTGTATCGATAACAAGTTCAAGCTCAATTGTTCAAATTTAACTTAAATTTCTCAAAGAAAAAATGTAAAAAAATTTTAATTTTTACTATACATGTATATATATCAACGCAGTCGTCTACTAGGAGTGATCATGTTCCGATTTTGAATATGTTATAAAGCATACCTTGTGGACGTGCATTTGGTTTCCTTGCAGAATTAGCCCCCCCTCTTGTAAAGTATAGTACTCCCTTCTAGTAATTAATGTAAACAAAATCTCCGATGAAAGAAATGTTAAATGAAAATGATAATTTTACATTTATTTTCATAATTTATTTTCTTGCAGAATAATAGCCATAATACAAATGTGTTTATTCTCACGGCATATACATAAGCAAATGTATAATACGAAATTAAAATCTATCTACTATAACACTGCGCTCATTCCAAAAGCATTATCTGAAAGAGAACTATTATCAGTATCATACACAATAATTGAATTCTTACCAGAATGTCCTTCTAATATCCGACCTCTCAATTTCTTCCAATTCACAGGTCTAGAGTATCCATCCAAACTGTCATCCAAAAGCCATCTCATATCATCGCAATAAATCGGAGATTCCACACTGATACAAATTACTTGGGATTTTCTTTGTCTCAGTTCCCGCATTAAAGATGCAGATTCAGGTTTCTTGGCAGTGACATCAACAAAATATTTCGATAATATAACTATTATGTTTAAACTATATTCCAAAGCTTTCATAAGAAGATCATCTTCTTGTATATCGGTCTGATACTGTCTTTCAAAAATAAATCCTAAGTTAAAAGAATAGAAAGAAAGAAAAGAATAAGATTAAAATTATATTACAATATAACACTAATTTCTTCATTTAGATACAAAATATTTGAAGTACCTACCTTTGAATTTCTCTGGTCCCTCCTCTAGTTCCGGTCTGAGATAACATCCTACCCACTCTTGCTCGTGGGGTGAGTGTATGACACAAAAATCATACATCAGAGTTTTGTTGACCGACTCTTTGTTTTCGTCCGGAAGAAAATTTGTCGGACGAAAGAACATTTTGATGTTTCGTTCTACACCAAGATTAACGTCCCTGGGATACCGTCTGTTGTACCGTCGTGTCCACTCTTTGTCTATGCCGCCAAGGTATATTAATCCTAATGTTATTAATGTTTTTGAACCACGTGAATACAGAAATAGGTCATGAATATATTCCAGGAGTAGCTTCACTTGTTCTGGATATTTTCGACACATCTTCTTTACCTCTACAAAAACACTATGCATGCGTACAAAACCGTTCAAGTCTTTCAGAGATGTGACCATTTTGGTGCTTATTTGTTCATTTAAAAGATCTCGGCAGATATCTTTCTCGGGTATTGATAAGTGCCTCATATCCAAATTTTGAATAAGAGAGTGACAATATTTGATTTCATGTTCTATTGCAAATTTGATTTGCCTCAATGCATATTTCTTTACTAGGCCATCTGTTGTTTCATGGCAGAGTATACAGCCATACTTCCACAAATACTTAAATGATGGAAGGACTTCGTCATCTGATATTCTGGAGGAGCTAAATGAGAGAATCATGTCATTTAATGCGTCTTGATGGTGGTCTAACACTTTACTACAGTCAGCATGGAGTTTATAAACTCTTGTCAGGTCTTGGTTCCTATACTCCTTGTAAATCATTTCGATTGTATCCAGTGCGTCAATGACCTTCTTCCTATCTTTCAAATGAACCTCGTATGGTGTAGGGAATTCTGTACCGGCCCAATATAAGGCTTTTGCATAATAATATAAAGTTTCTGATGTTGCATTTCCCCTCTTACAAATTTCTCCGTATTCTGTAGCCTTCTCCAACAAGAAAGACATCATTTCTTTGTCTGGTGGATTTTTTTCGCGTTCTTGTTCGTATTTTTTACAATAGGCAAGCATTTTAGCATAATTTGGAAACCATTTATCCCGCAGTGTAAAATCTTCTGTTTTCTTTAATTGGTCGAGAGCCTCGTCGTATCGTTGTTCGTTAACCAAATATTTCCCATACCTAGTAAACACGACAATATCCGGTTCAAATCGGGATACAGCAATACGATAAGCATTCTCGGGATCTTTCCATATCTCTTCTAAATCTGCAAGACGCCGGAAGTACTCAGGAGGATTTATATCTAACGTAGACTGGGATGATTTTTGTACCATTCTTTTTTTCTGAATTATAATCCCTAAATATGCAAGTGCACGAGAAACGTAAAAACCATGTGTAGAATGATAAAGGCTATCGACGACCTCACAAAACCATTTCATACTATTGTCGCTATAATAGTCGCACTGATATTGAGCACCCCCACATGACAAAAGCTCATGACTCAGTCGATTGGACGCTTGAGCCAAGGAGAATCGGTATACAGCCAAGTGGACTGAAGAAACCATATGACTGTTACTAAGACGATATAAACCCTCTTTCTGATAAATCACTGCGTTATACCAGCGACATGTGTTTTTTGCTTCATGGTTATATACGTCAGTGTCATCAATTTCATCCCTCCAGGCTACGTCCAGATTAATGATATCTGGATGAAACGACAAACTGTCGAATTCCTCAAAAAAGCTATCCAATCTCCTTGTCGAGTTTTCTTCGTTTTCGTCATAGAATTTAGGAATCAATGTAGACAGCGCAATTCCTAACTCCATCAATGCGACTCCTATATAGTGATCCCTAGACACGGACGTTAGAATGTCCTCTACAGTCTTTTTTAAATTCGCTTTTTCTTCCTTGCTGCTACATATGTCATATAGCTGTAAGTGGGCATTGATATTCTGAGGGTCTCTCTCGATAATTTCATTACATATATCACGACACTCGGTAACACCACGAGGTTCGACACTCTTCAGAAAAGCCAGAATGTTTTTATATGCAGATTGGAGACATTCATTATGTTCGAGAAGATCTTGTTTGACAGTGTCTCGGTAGGAATTTGTGTGATGAATATCAATTTTCCAGGGGAATTTTTGAAAAATGTTGGCATGTCCAAGAATAATGGAGTTGATTCTGGTAATAGACATTTCTATGAATTTCTTATATCTTAAAATGGTTTGCTATAATCGATTTCTCATCTGAAATTTAAGAATAAAATAAATTGCCTCAGATCAAATTAAAGGAGTGTGGGAAATATGCCTGTCAATTGTTTTGCTAATCATAAGCTTCATGAAAGTCTAAAAGATCCGTAACAAATATTGTCATTATTAATTATATTTTTTATAATTTGACGATAATGTTTTGCAATATTTAAACAGTATCCTTCCCATTCATTTCCATGCTTGAACTGGCTCTGCGCTACTTGCAGATTTAGATGTAACTCAACTGTACAAATTGCCATTTTACTTGGACTCAGCCTGGATTCATCAGTCTGAGAATTAATAACATTTGTAGGGAACCATTAGTACTTCATCAAAATCCCCTCAAAAGACTTTTACACTTTTACTGAAGGACATAGGTTTTGTTAGGCAAAATCATAACCGCAAAATGATGTCAGAGACAATTTTTTATCATGACGTCAAAATTTTTCGTAATACGTTATCATTTACCAACCAAAAACGTCAGTGCTGAGATGGATAGTTCAATGCTTTTCTCCGTTTGGGTGACTAATATCAGCGCAGCGTACTTGCACTGCTTGAAGTTTCATGAATAACAAATGTATAAAGGAGAGAACTATATTGATTAATAGACACTTTCACAATAATCTCGGGACTGACGTTTTAGAGTAAGACATCATCACTGTTCCCGCCAAATGACGTGAGCCACAATAAATGTCTGATTAGATCTATAACGTAATCATTTTTACGGGAAACGTTACTATTCCCCTCCCTACTTGTTAGTTCCGTGATTAACGTGAAAGGGTCTATTAGTGTCGATGAAATCATGAGTGGGAAAGAGTAAAGCGATTTGAAACTGAAAGTACTCGACGATGCCACCTATTTCGACAAAACCTTTTTCAATGGTAGTGTCGCCATCGGGCGGTGTTCCAGCTCTAATCATTTTTATATAACCCCAAAGAGAAAAAGGCAAACGGTGTCAGCGTGATTATGGCGCCCAATCATCCCACTATATATTGCCCGGAGGTCTGTTCTACGAGAAAATTAATTATTGCTGAAAATATACCATACATATTCTACATATACTTATTGCTTTTTACGGGTAGGTCGCATTTGGGAAATCAAACAATATTTGAATTTAGGTCTAATAACTGGAGCATGCATGGCACTCCAGCGTTTCCGTAGTTTGTCTTGAGTATATAAACTGAAGTCAACATTAAATACGTAGGACAAAAGGCACTCTACAAACGAGCAATGAACAATGAACCTTGGTTTATATAGAACCTCATAATTCTAAAATAAACATAAGACGGCACATTTACTGAGAAGTAAAGCGATAGCGGTCCTGCAAAAGGACTTGTTTCAATACAGAAATAAGGGCTCGAAGAACTCGACAAGGTGTATGGTCCTCCCTTTTCCCTATCTCGACCTTACCTTGTCCGTCCTACTCTTTACAACAGTGGATGTACATTGTGGTATCCATGCATCTACACGGGAAATACATCCATCTTCCTACATTATATACGATTATATAACAATGGTGGTTTCAATCCGGAAGTGAAGTTAATGTATTGTGTTATGAATACACGCAATTACTCACTTAGCAACATGAATAAATCCAATATTTGATACTTTACAGAATCGGTAGACGTCAACTCCTTAAAACGACCATTTTATGTTTCACTCGTTTATTCAGAATCATTACCGAACTCAAGAGAAGTCACAATGAGCTTTATTTTGCAGAAGTTCCCCTTGGCAAGCCCTTTATCAGGAACAAGTTGACTTTCAGTTTCGGTTTCGTTATCTATTTTTACATAACAGCAAATATTCTTATACAAAATGTTATGTTGAAATATCGTAAGGACACAAATCACATTGTATTGACATGTTGAGTTTGTTGTATAGAATCTTTGAACCCACGTTACGTTGAGATTTGAAAATCTTTTTGTGAAAGAAATGTTTCTTTGTATGGCCCAGATTGTTTTGACCTGTCTGTCTGTTTGTTTGTTTGTTGTCAACTTTAACCTTCGCCATAACTTTTGAGCCATGAGAGATAGAAACTTCATATTTGGCATGTATACCATACTAATAAGGTCTTTTCCAATTACAAAAAGGTTATTGACCTAGTGCCCTTGACGGTGACCTTTAACGTACTTTTCAAAATTTGTCTTATTTGGACTTTGTTGCCGCCGGGGCATTCGCGTTTCACAACCGCATCTGCTTTATGTTGCAACTTCCACTTCAAAATTTCAGAATCCACCAAATCAATAGCCCAATCAATCAATTCACTCAATCTCCACACCCAATCAATCAACCCAATCAATCTACCCAACCAATCCATCCAATCAATCTACCCAATCAATCTACCCAATCATTCTACCCCATCAATCTACCTAATCAACAGACCCAATCACTTCACTTAATCAATCAGCCCAATCAATCCACCTAATCAATTACCCAAATCAATCTACCCGACCAATCCATCCAATCAATCTACCCAATCAATCTACTCAATCAATTCACCCAATGAATCAACCCAATCAATTCATCTAACCAGTCTACCGATTCATCAACCCAATCAATTCATTTAACCAGTCTACCGATATATCAACCCAATCAATTCATCCAACCAGTCTACCGATATATCAACCCAATCAATTCATTTAACCAGTCTACCGATATATCAACCCAATCAATTCATCCAACCAGTCTACCGATATATCAACCAGTCTACCGATATATCAACCCAATCAATTCATCCAACCAGTCTACCGATATATCAACCCAATCAATTCATCGAGTGAAACAAGGTAAAGAACATATATCAACACAACAAAATGTATAATTAATTCATTGTACCACATTTATATTAAAATGAGTTCAAGGACTTTAGTGTACGAGAATGGAGGTAGCTAGGCGGAATTCAGAGTGGGGAGTGTGTCTTCCCTTTCAAAGTTTTGTGTTTGTTGGTAATCAAACGCCGTATTAATAACAAATAATTCTATATAACGAAAAAGATGATTTAAAAAAAATTCAGTTAAATCATGCCTTTCCATGTTTTAAACTTCCCTACACCTCTGTCAGATATATTTTACATTTGGAATGAACATTGTTACTTATATTCGTAAAATAAAGGTTTATACGTCAGTGTAACAATAGACACAAATGAAAAGAATATAACACATAGCATATGATTCTCTTAAAGAAGAGAAAAGTTTTCATTTCGATGAATTCCTTCATGACATAACAGAGGTGTAGATACAAGTACAGTGAATGTCCATGTTCTTTATGCAGTCTGTGATACTAGTAGAGTGAATGTCCGTGCTCGTCACTCTGACTGTGAAACTAGTATGATGAAAGTATGTGCCTTTACCCATACTGTAATACTAGTACAATGAAAGATTTTGATTGACGGATACCAGTACTAGTGAATGTCCATGCTCATTACTCAGATACAAATACAGTGAACGTCCATGCTCGTTACTCAGACTGTAATACTAGTACAGAGAATGTCCATGCTCGTTACTCAAACTGTAATACTAGTACAGAGAATGTCCATGCTCGTCACTCAAACTGTAATACTAGTACAGTGAATGTCCATGCGCGTTGCTCAGACTGTAATACTAGTACAGTGAATGTCCATGCTCGTTGCTCAGACTGTAATACTAGTACAGTGAATGTCCATGCTCGTTGCTCAGACTGTAATACTAGTACAGTGAATGTCCATGCTCGTTACTCAGACTGTAATACTAGTACAGTGAATGTCCATGCTCGTTACTCAGACTGTAATACTAGTACAGTGAATGTCCATGCTCGTTACTCAGACTGTAATACTAGTACAGTGAATGTCCATGCTCGTTACTCAGACTGTAATACTAGTACAGTGAATGTCCATGCTCGTTGCTCAGACTGTAATACTAGTACAGTGAATGTCCATGCTCGTTACTCAGACTGTAATACTAGTACAGTGAATGTCCATGCTCGTTACTCAGAAGGAAGGAGGGCAAAAAATGCCATTTCAAATGAAGTTGAAAAAGGCAGGTTTCATATGAATCAGAACACACCAAAGGAAGAATCGATATAATATCGTTAAGTAACGATAATGAAATTGGATTACGAGAATTTTTGTAAGTTTTGCCCTGTTTAACCCTTCCAACATCTTTTAAACAATGAGAGCTTTTGAACAGTCTTGTAATCCCTGAAGTTGTAAATGGGAACATATACCATGCAAGTGCATTTTGCAGTGGAATGCGATAAACGAGAAGCAGAAAAAATGGGATGTAATTAATCAATTGGTCAACAGTAGAGGACCATAAATTGTGTAGCTTATACTTAATTCTAAACTGCATGAATGATTCCAAAACCTAAAATATAAATATTAGACGTATTTATTGAAACTGATGAATGAATTAAGTGGTTAAACTCTAGTTTAAGAGATTCAGTAATGTCGTAGGAACTTGTGCTGGATTCGAGTCCCCAATTGGCACCTCCTCAATGAATCGATCCCACTGAAATCGAAATATTGCATCAACAATCACATTTTTATAGCCGGGTATATGAGCAACACTTACTTGGATGTTATTATCGCTGCAAAGCAGGACTAAGGGTCTAATCAAAGTCATGACTCTATTAGATTTACTAGTTCTGTTATTAAGACAAGTGCTAAATTATCTGTATTCAAAACAATTTTCCTAGCTTTGAGACTATCTGTCCAAATCCAATTCCCATGATAATATTGGATAACTCTAGAAAAGCCATATTCTTCCTGACAGATTCGCTCCAGGGAGAAGGCCATTTCACATATGCCTAATGGCCACTGAAATGCACTCCGCAACCACAATACCCTGAGCTATCAGTGTAGAATTTGCAGCGTCACTGTTTTTGCCTTTATTTACTTCAAATTATAATACTTTTTAAAGCCAATTGCAGCATTACACATACTACGATTGAAGGCACGAGCACAAGGCAAAGCTCTACTAAAAAAGGAAAGAGAACGACAAAATGAGTGAAGCTCCTTCTGTGTAACTTTCTTTTAGCCTAGAAGTGATTGCAAAGCGTTTTACTCCTTTATTTCAGTGTCCGGGATGTAAATACATTGACGAATAGTATCTATACGAAGGCCTAAAAAAGATAAGATGTTAGAAGGCCCTTCAGATTTGTTAGTGTTAATAGGAAGACCCAAATCAGTGCAGAATAATTGAAAATTGTCAGCTAATTTGTTGCAATCTTGGGAGTCATTACTGCCCATAAATAAGAAATAATCCAAATAATGAAATATATTGTGATCCTGCGACTAAAATTCCAAAGCCCAAAGCAGAAAAGTGGAAAATTTCTCAAATGTGGAACACGGAATATAACAATCAATGGGCATGCATTTATCAATATAGAAATTGCCGTTAAAATGTATGCCTAAAAGGCATGACGTCTGAAAGGTGATTTGGTAATAAACGAAAAGCAATAGTGATGTCCATTTTGCAAAAAAAAAAGAACTTTGGCCTAATGTTTGTGACATTTCGATGACTTTATTAAATGATGAGTAACATACTGTACACAACTTGGAGTTAATGAATGCATTAATACTGTTACCAATTGGAGCCGACAAATTTGTTATAGGAAGCCAACTGCCAACTCTCCTAGAAAAAATACCAACAGAATTACACTTTCGGTTTGATATAGGTTTAAAATTTAGTGGACCTATTATACAGACTAATTTAAGTTCATTCGACAGTATATCTAAATTTTCTTGTGTATGAGTTACATGATTTCATGTTCTTATGGTATACTGGAACCCTAAGGCCAGAAAAATTCAAGAAAAAATCCTTTTATAAAGCCTGATGAAAGTACGGCAACTGTAGATATGTCAGGGTAATTGTTTAGTATAGGCTATAAATTTTCAATCTTGATTGAAGATGAACCGACTTCCCAAAGTCATTTGATTAAACTGGAACCTAAGTTGGGATTCAAATTTATAGCGGAATTGAGGTTTGGGGTTTGACGGGGTTCATTATGAATGGGACGAAAATGTTTTTGAGCGGGTGGTAAGCATGACATCGTGGAATTGTCCCTAAATCAGCATATCGTTAATGAGTGGATTTTACTACATTTAATGCAGAAATGGGCAAAATTCTTCGTGGGTTTCGAGCAATTCTCTTTGTTATTAAAGTCAAAACATGTTTTGGCGTCTCAGTGGAACGAGAAGGGGAAGACATGTATAGAAGCTGTAGCTCCTGATCAATCACACTCCAGCTTATAAATGGGTTTTAGACTATTCTTAACCTAAACTGTTTATCATATTTCAACAAGGAACAACCTCGGCTCCTATTGGTACCAAAGCTAATGGTATGCAAATATTTTAAATTGCCCGGATGTCGCCATAATGCATACTAAGATATACAACAGTAAAGACTAAGAAAGCATCGCACTTTTTTCGATAGAGGATATATATATATATTCGTATGTTCTGTTTTGTACCCTAAATTGATCATTTACTAATTCGAGTTGAATAATAAAGTGGTCAATATGCTCTTTTTCACGCTTTTCTCCATGGGAATAAATTCCTGGGAGCGACGTATCTTTTATATTTAAGGGAATATGTATCCCAAGAGTATCTGAAACACTTAAAATTAGAATTGCATCAAAATTTTGTGCAAAAAGTACAAAACCCATACCTGTGTAACTGGAAGATGGACCAGAAGTAACCTGAGGTATAGGTGACAGGTCATCCTGGTTAGAAGCTGGTGCAATAGATGTAGGCTGGTTAAGTATTGGACAAAGCAGTTGAACTTATGGAACACCGGCAGGCCATTCAGGAATTGGAGCAGGTGGTACCTCCCGGACTGCATGACGACCACGACTGTTAGAGGTCTAATTAAACAATAATGCTACAACACTGCATGACTGATACCCCAACGATTGCATAGGACGAATGGTGGAATGGCGCTTTCTACAAATTTCACTTTACGTCAGCGACACATATAGAATGCCGTATGATTATAACATGGACCTCAAAAAATGAGCTTACAGAAGTGTATCTCTCCTATCCTGAGTTGCAATGATGAGAAATTAAACACATATCAAACAGATTTTCGGAGCTTTTTTTACCATAAGTTTGATGATGAAAAGAGGGAGAAACAATGATAAACAAATTGGCATAATTTAATTGAAATAGCGTTGTCCTTCTTTGAATATTAAATAATATAGTTAGGCTTTATTCGCTTTAATAACCGCAATTATCATTTAAGGGATAAATTTAAGAAAAAGTGAAGAACGTGTCTCCCTTTTCAGAAGTTTGTGTTAATTGATAATCAAAAGTCGTAACTAACAAATGTAAGTAACAAGACAAACTATATGTTACTGGGTGTTTCTTACTATTTAATTCATACTTTCCCTTCGGCGGACTTCTTATCATTTCTTAACAAACGTAAAGTAACGAAAAAGATGGGGGTTTTTTTCAGGCGAATCGTACCTTTCCACATTTTCAAACTTGGCTACGCCACTGATAGTTTACACTTTTAATTCTAGAATGAAAATTGTTAACATTTATTCATTAAAAATAAATTAAGGTTTATATGAATACGTCATTGTGGAAAAGATACAAATAATCAATGCTCCTTACTCGGACTGTAATATATATACAGTTGTAAAGGACTACCAAATTTTGTGTTTCAGTGTGAACATAGGACATATGTGATTCACGGGGCTAGTCCAATAATTTTCGAAGTGATGAAATTTTGCCAAGGAAAAGAAAGGAGGTTGGGGAAGGTTTCCTTCCTCTTAAATGATAAATAATCAGCAATAACTTACTTGGTAAAACTTCCATCGAAAGGAAATACTGTAAATCTAGAAACCCTCTTTCATCTGCCGATGATGTAGTTTTTATGTGGATTTTGTACATAAGTTGTCGAAATGCTCATCTGGTGCACAAAATTAGAAGGTATATATGTTTTATATTTATTTAGTCTAATCTTACTGCAACATCAAAGGGGCTTAATCTGAAGTTCTTGCAGGAATTGGATTTTAAATAGATATTCTAACCTCCCAAACATTAAAAATAGATGATTACATTTTGATCCAATTGAAGTTACAAATTTATGAGAGAAGAAGTATGTACAAAATAAACTACATAAGCTATGTGATAATTGATGACACTGTCTTGAGCCCTACTATTCTAGTCACTGAAGGAGACTGTCTTGAGTTTCATTACGATTTTATAAAATCTATTTGAACATAAAGAGATTGTTATCTTTCATTATTTTCATGTATTGGTTTAAACAAAGCGGGTAATTAACGTTGCACATAGACGGATGTAAACCTTTCCCACCCTCCCCACGTAAAATTCCCAAAATCTCCGTCCGGATCTGTATCTCGAAACTCGCGTATTTTATGGTTCACACGCCATGAGAAAAATATGAATACCTCAAGCTGATCAATAAGACATTGCTTTTGGATAAGATCAACAACATATCATCAAACATGTTGATGTTAGTGCCTGGTAGCCTGTAAGAATATTCTACTATCTCACCATACATATATGTATATGTAAATAGTAAGAAATAATTACATAATTTAATTATAATATAATGCTACGATTAAAAATACAATGAAATAAAGATACATTACAAACAATGTAAAAAAGTCAAAACAGCAATGTGTCGCTACATTATGGTAATTATTTCCATTCATGACCATACATAGTTTTGGACGTCTCTGTCATTTTGTCAGACAATCTGACATTTCATTAACCTGTTGAGGTTTTTTTTAATTTATTTTTCTTTTTTAAATAATACTTTGCGTTGTGAGATCTCTATAACGTCGCACGCACCTCTACCAAAACGAACGTTGAATTTGCTGTAGTGATGACGTTTATCGAAAAACTAATCATGAGATGGTAAATCAAGCGAATATAAAATTATTTCAGTAACGACTGGCAAGATGTGTTGAACAAGTTGTTCTTCCGAGAGCAAAGTTTTCGGTGAAGAGCGCTGGTACATACGGACATTTTCTGGAAACAATAGTGGAAATTTCTGCTCTAATTGCTATTAAAATCGCTAAATATTTTGTTGAAATAAAGTATGAATAAAATAGGTGCTATGCCACTAATGTTTTTATAATCACATACATCCATTCCTGGAAACGATCAGATTCTCAAGTGTAGTAAGTGCCTCCTGCTTGACCAACAACAATCACCATGATTGTCCAAAACACATAGATGACACAGGAGTATTCCTCACCACATTGCATAGGGTATCAATAACAATTGAAAGGGTTTCATGTTAGCTATTAATTGGAAATATATATCTATGTTAAGATGATATCACAGACATTTTGCACATCATATTAACGTTTGTAGATATTTTCATCGCCTGGCGTTTCACTGCCATCATGTGAAGTAAATCTTCTTGGTCAGTGTATGTTGTGGATTAGGAACCTGCTTATACACCTTATCTTTTTTGCGATCATTGAGATTTATCTTGCTAACCTCATCGTTTACCGCCGTCAGGATACTTAGGAGGTCGTGGCTGAAATAATGTAAACAAATCATTTCATTATTTACCTTATTTCCTTTTCCGCCTTTCATACGATGTTATATACAAATAGATCGCTTTTAAAATATGATTAAGAAAACGCCTGAAATTCCTTAATTCGAAATTATGTAAAACATGAAAAGGTAATACATTGAAAAGAACAATGTCGTAATTACAATTACTTTAGTGTTATAAATTTAAAATAAGATTAGAAACTGTATAAATTTCTTTTTATAAATCCTGAATGATAACAGGGATATATTCCAGTGTTGATAAATGTATTATATATATTTTGAATCAGGAATTGTTGGTTAAGAAAAAGTTGTACCCACAGAAAAGAACTCTTATAGTGTGAATACAACTTCTCGTAAATCTGCTGATAACAATCTCCCCCCTTGCTTTTCTTAATTTTGTCTATCCGTCAAAATCTCCCATCTTTTAATTAATCCTGTACTTAAAAGAAACATCAGCCTTATCATGAGAGTGTACTATTTTGACAAGAAGAAATGAACATTTAATACAAGTGAACCCTTACCCACAAAGTATCACAATATAAAAAATAATGTACTTATGTAAGTTGATAGCAATAACATTCAAAACGCAATGTTTTTTTAATCGGATATATCACAGTTCAAGCTAGTAGTCGGAAGTCATACATGATGGAGGGTAATAATAAGCTAGTAGCCGGAAGTCATACATGATGGAAGGTAATAACAAGCTAGTAGCCGGAAGTCATACATGATGGAGGGTAATAATAAGCTAGTAGCCGGAAGTCATACATGATGGAGGGTAATAATAAGCTAGTAGCCGGAAGTCATACATGATGGAGGGTAATAATAAGTTAGTAGCCGGAAGTCATACATGATGGAGGGTAATAATAAGTTAGTAGTCGGAAGTCATACATGATGGAGGGTAATAATAAATTAGTAGCCGAAAGTCATACATGATGGAGGGTAATAATAAGTTAGTAGTCGGAAGTCATACATGATGGAGGGTAATAATAAGTTAGTAGTCGGAAGTCATACATGATGGAGGGTAATAATAAGCTAGTAGTCGGAAGTCATGCATGATGGAGGGTAATAATAAGAATACTATTCTTGCAGAATTAGATATTCCTCTACTCGAAAAAAAAAATATGGCGGGATACAAAGCTTTTGTCAATTTGGAATAATTATAAAAGAAAACAATAATCCAACACATACTTCTTCCTGAACTTTTCTATCTGTCTCACTAAGACATCGATGTAGATAGACCCTCTTTTTTGTCCCATGTGTCGCAAGGAAACGTCACCTGGAGTCGTGGATTGGCCAATCAGAATGTCTGATTTGTCAGGTATAATAACAGATTTCCTTGCTTCACTTTGTTGTGTAGCACCAGGCGACTCCTCGCCGTTCCCGCTATCGCTACCCAATTCCGCTCCTTTTCGAAAAATACGTTGTTATTAAACCCAAATATAATCGCACGCAACATATGTAAAAGACGAACATAAAGCAAACGGAGACAAAAACCACGATATAAACAAATGCGTAAAATCAAATTGATAATACATTAAACAATAAGAAGCAGATTTAAAATAGGTACTCTCACACAATATGTGTAAAGTTGTACATGAAGCAAACAGAAAGGAGACAAAAACAGACAATATACATCAACATGAACTAAAGTCTATAGTATAATTATTAAATAAAATTTAAATCAAAATGAAAATACATTATAATACATAAAAAGAAACATTAAAAATATGTTTTAAAATTAGAATACCTTGTAGTCTATTTGGTCCCTGGCACGCTTGGATAAAGAAGACCTTGGGTTTTCCACAAAGACTTTTACAGTTTGTAGCATGAAATTTGGCTACAATGTCATTGATTTCCAACGGCGTTCCATCGCTGCCGTAAACTATTCCTAAGTCCCCATGGGACATGATACAAACAACGAGGCAATCATATTTCTCGTGATCGACATCAGAGAGCGATGTCAATGTTTCTAACATTTCATTTTTTGTCAAATTTCTTTTCAACTCTATTTCGAAATGTAAAGATGTCCAAAGTTTTCGTAGTCTCTCTAAAACAGGAAGATGTCAAAATTGTATTTAGATTTTAGATAATAATATTAAAAAGAAAAGAAACAAAAAGCAAAAAATAAGATAAATTACATAATGCTCCCATTTTCAAGTTTGGTTGTATTCCTTGCTGTTGGGAGTTTGGAAAAGATTCTGCGTCAATCCCGTTATTCTGGATTTAAAGACATACTCAAATACTACAAAGAATTTCAATTTAAACACCATACGTGAAATTTGAACTATATATTGTTGTATTTTTGGATGAAGAATATAATTTAAGATTGCTTTATTTCCAGTTCATACTCCTTTCAATTTGCAAAATCTTTTGGAATGAAAGTTACGAAAAATCCTTCCAAAAACCATCAGAATTTTCGTATAATGGCCTGCTGTTCTATGACTTTTACTTTAATAAAATGACTGTCAGAATTCTGTCTAATTGACTTTCACACTAAGTAATTACTGTCACAAATGTCCGTGAAATTTATCCCACCCTTGTCAGTTACAGTTAATTTTTGTATTTCTTTGTAGCAAGTTACTGAAGCAGTTTTCTTGAGTCGTACTTCGGAAAATCAGAATATAGCAAAATCACTGTCTATCGATTTGATTAATATTAAAGTTGCAAATCTTCAGGATCGTCTCTTAAAAAAAAGAAGTAATATAATTGTATTATTTTTAAGTTTCTACTTTATCACTATATACTATTACTATTTTGATATTTTAATAGTGTGTGATTAATTCCAAGCATTTTAATGTTGTGACATTATCATACCAGTATATGTCTATTTTTATAACTTTTATATTATGTTTAAAAATTCACTCGTTTAATAATGAAGTTGTAAAGTTTAGGAATCCTCTCTTTTTCCCAATAGGATTGAGGTAGAAAGACTTTAGCCATATTCAAATGGCAATTCTCTAAGCTCATATTCACAGGGTGTATCCTGCAATGAACTCGTTAGTCTTTCGTAAGTGAGTCCGGGTTCGATTCCTGGAACACCAAGAAATAAATTATATACAAGGAAGACATATATAAAATTTGTAATTTACATTTCTATTAGAATTGCAATTTGCTCTGGGCGTCAGAGTACTCAGTTGTGTTTGTTCAGTTACGTACATTTGTCTTATTTCTAATCGCGACGTTTTGTTGTAAAACGTGATGTTGTGTTGTATAATGTGATGATATGTTGTATAACGCCATATGATTTATTAAATGACGTGATTTTGTTCAAAGTCGTGTTAATTATCTCAGTTTTTAAATACTGTAAACGATTTTATTTTCGCGTGATTATTTTCGCGAGAATAACTGTGAATACTAATTCGTAAGATTATATTTTCGCGAGTCACTCAAGTGTTCACATGCTGTTTTGGTTTTTGGGGGGTTTTTTTTCGGTTATTCTTAACGTAGTCTTTACCTGTACTTTGTCACGCAATAGTAATCCTGACCTCAAGAACAATACTGAAATGCCTGTCGCTGGACATGTGCGTGAGAATCGATCAGTAAACAAAACAATTATTGAATTGATTGAGGATTGGTACGCAGAGGAATGCGCATCTTAGCTAAAAGATGGTACCGCACTGAAAGATGTACATATTGATCTGCATCTCTCGTGTATAAAACCGTTACATGCCCGATGGTTATTAAAATCCCACGATAAACTGTTGAGTGAACCTGAACTTGTGCGATCATGAAATGCTGGCATTTTAGATTACTGAACAACTTTTATATACGTTTCTGTTTTATCTCATTTACATATTTTAGTAGTTTTACCGACTTTTATGACTGACTTCTTTTAGAAAACGTCTGTAACATTTACATTTTTAGCATGCATTAAAATACTGATTTGATTTTTAGCGTCTTTAATTTGTGCACTGTCCTATACTTTGGATGAAAAATTGCCTTTTTATTCGCTAGGACTTTATTTTTGCATCACGATGAGATCGCGAATTTACGCGAAAATAAAGTCCTCGCGAACAAAAATCGTTAACAGTGTTGGATAAAACATTTACTTATTTTCTTCAACATACCGGTGAAAGGATAGAATTAAGTAAGATTGTTTTCCTTTCATGATTGATTGGCTGATTATTATTTTTATTTCACTCCACGATTTTTTCACGTTTAAGCTGCCGATATCTGTTTGATGCATTGCATAGAATTCTGTACCTTTGAAATTGACTCATCCAAATAAGTGAACAATCTTTTCCGTGTTCCGCCTACCGTGGCGCGGGACCTGGGTTTCACTGTATCAAGACAGGATACCAGGGAGTCAAACCCGGGACCTTTCTGTCACGAGTCAAGCACCTCACCACTGCCCTACATCAGCTTGTTATTCCCTTCCCTTTCAAAACTCAATTTATGTCATTAGATTTATATATGTATAGGTTGAATGTAGAGAATTTTCTAAATATATACATTTTTTTTTTGGTAAATCTAGAGTTTATTTAAACTTTATTGATATGATATTACAGGAAACATATTTTATCTTTTCATCTTTCGGTTAATTGTCGAAAACGAAAACGGCGCCATAGTCTCGCATCACAAATGATGATAATGAGATGTTTCCTGGATAACATGATGTGAGTATTATTTATCATACACATGTATCATATATGAAACTAAAATTGATAATACCTGTATCTATGGTGGCTCCTTCTCGGGGACCAAATCTCTTTTTACCTTCTTCATTCTCGAAGGATATGTTATTGATAATCAACGCAATTCCTGAAAAATAATCAGTTTAATAATTCCTTAATAATTACATATATTTGAACATGATCACTATATTATTTATCACGCCCAGGTTTATATTTCGTCTCTCTGAATTCAGGGAAGACATATTCTCCATATGATATGAAACATTGCTTTATCTTGTTTGGCGGATGTTGCCAATTCATTTCTATAGTAAATGACATATAGTATATGAGTGCGATTACGTAAGGAAATCTATATGTTTTAATAGCGTTTACTATTACTTCTGTTTTCATGTAGAATGCTTATAGAATTATATAATATATAATAGAATTAGAATTAAATGGTTCTGTGTAGCTTTTACAATGTTTCATCAAATAGAAAATATACGTCAAAGCACTGCTCATATATTAGGTTATGTAATAAACAGACCTTACCTCGGGGTCGTGCTTCCATTTAATATGATGGAAGATCTTGAACACCCTCCAATTGTAATCTTTTCATACTTTGTAAGGTACTGGAATAATTTCCTACAAAGAGTCAATTTTGCTAAAATATTAAATTAGAGAGTATCGATTCGATTCTACTGTCATGCATTATGCACATGTTTCTGTAATATAACCTCCTATCAGCAATATTGATGGTCAAATATATTAAATACTTACTTGACATGCATTGTAAATACTATATAAAAACGAAACTATGAATTTTGTATTGATAACAAGTTCAAGCTCAATTGTTCAAATTTAACTTAAATTTCTCAAAGAAAAAATGTAATAAAATTTTAATTTTTACTATATATATATCAACGCAGTCGTCTACTAGCAGTGATCATGTTCCGATTTTGAATATGTTATAAAGCATATCTTGTGGACGTGCATTTGGTTTCCTTGCAGAATTAGCTCCCCTCTTGTAAAGTATAGTACTCCCTTCTAGTAATTAATGTAAACAACATCTCCGATGAAAGAAATGTTAAATGAAAATGATAATCTTACATTTATTTTCATAATTTATTTTCTTGCACAATAATAGCCATAATACAAATGTGTTTATTCTCACGGCATATACATAAGCAAATGTATAATACGAAATTAAAATCTATCTACTATAACACTGCGCTCATTCCAAAAGCATTATCTGAAAGAGAACTATTATCAGTATCATACACAATAATTGAATTCTTACCAGAATGTCGTTCTAATATCCGACCTCTCAATTTCTTCCAATTCACAGGTCTAGAGTATCCATCCAAACTGTCATCCAAAAGCCATCTCAAATCATCGCAATAAATCGGAGATTCCACACTGATACAAATTACTTGGGATTTTCTTTGTCTCAATTCCCGCATTAAAGATGCAGATTCAGGTTTCTTGGCAGTGACATCAACAAAATATTTCGATAATATAACTATTATGTTTAAACTATGTTCCAAAGCTGTCATAAGAAGATCATCTTCTTGTATATCGGTCTGATACTGTCTTTCAAAAATAAATCCTAAGTTAAAAGAATAGAAAGAAAGAAAAGAATAAGATTTAAATTCTATTACAAATATAACACTAATTTCTTCATTTAGATACAAAATATATGAAGTACATACCTTTGAATTTCTCTGGTCCCTCCTCTAGTTCCGGTCTGAGATAACATCCTACCCACTCTTGCTCGTGGGGTGAGTGTATGACACAAAAATCATACATCAGAGTGTTGTTGACCGACTCTTTGTTTTCGTCCGAAAGAAAATATGTCGGACGAAAGAACATTTTGATGTTTCGTTCTACACCAAGATTAACGTCCCTGGGATACCGTCTGTTGTACCGTCGTGTCCACTCTTTGTCTATGCCGCCGAGGTATATTAATCCTAATGTTATTAATGTTTTAGAACCACGTGAATACAGAAATAGGTCATGAATATATTCCAGGAGTAGCTTCATTTGGTCTGGATATTTTCGACACATCTTCTTTATCTCTACAAAAACGCTATGCATGCGTACAAAACCGTTCAAGTCTTTCAGAGATGTCACCATTTTGGTGCTTATTTGCTCATTTAAAAGATCTTGGCAGATATCTTTCTCGAGTATTGATAAGTGCCTCATATCCAAATTTTGAATGAGAGAGTGACAATATTTGATTTCATGTTCTATTGCAAATTTGATTTGCCTCAATGCATATTTCTTTACTTTGCCATCTGTTGTTTCATGGCAGAGTATACAGCCATACTTCCACAAATACTTAAATGATGGAAGGACTTCGTCATCTGATATTCTGGAGGAGCTAAATGAGAGAATCATGTCATTTAATGCGTCTTGATGGTGGTCTAACACTTTACTACAGTCAGCATGGAGTTTATAAACTCTTGTCAGGTCTTGGTTCCTATACTCCTTGTAAATCATTTCGATTGTATCCAGTGCTTCAATGACCTTCTTCCTATCTTTCAAATGAACCTCGTATGGTGTAGGGAATTCTGTACCGGCCCAATATAAGGCTTTTGCATAATAATATAAAGTTTCTGTTGTTGCATTTCCCCTCTTACAAATTTCTCCGTATTCTGTAGCTTTCTCCAATAAGAAAGACATCATTTCTTTGTCTGGTGGATTTTTTCCGCGTTCTTGCTCGTACTTTTTGCAATAGGCAAGCATTTTAGTATAATGTGGAAACCATGTATCCCGTAGTGTAAAGTCTTCTGTTTTCCTTAATTGATCGAGAGCTTCGTCGTATCGTTGTTCGTTAACCAAATATTTCCCATATCTAGTAAACACGACAATATCCGGATCAAATCGGGATACAGCAATACGATAGGCATTTTCGGGATCTTTCCATATCTCTTCTAAATCTGCAAGACGCCGGAAGTACTCAGGAGGATTCATATCTAACGTTGACTGGGATGATTTTTGTACCATTCTTTTTTTCTGAATTATAATCCCTAAGTATGCAAGTGCTCGAGAAACGTAAAAACCATGTGTAGAATGATTAAGGCTATTGACGACCTCACAAAACCATTTCATACTATTGTCGCTATAATGGTCTCGCTGATATTGAGCACCCCCACATGACAAAAGCTCATGACTCAGTCGATTGGACGTATGAGCCAATGAGAATCGGTATACAGCCAAGTGGACTGAAGAAACCATATGACTGTTACTAAGACGATATAAACCCTCTTTCTGATAAATCACTGCGTTATACCAGCGACATGTGTTTTTTGCTTCATGGTTATATACGTCAGTGTCATCAATTTCATCCCTCCAGGCTACGTCCAGATTAATGATATCTGGATGAAACGACAAACAGTCGAATTCCTCAAAAAAGCCATCCAGTCTCCTTGTCGAGTTTTCTTCGTTTTCGTCATAGAATTTAGGAATCAATGTAGACAGCGCAATTCCTAACTCCATCAATGCGACTCCTATATAGTGATCCCTAGACACGGACGTTAGAATGTCCTCTACAGTCTTTTTTAAATTCGCTTTTTCTTCCTTGCTGCTACATATGTCATATAGCTGTAAGTGGGCATTGATATTCTGAGGGTCTCTCTCGATAATTTCATCACATATATCACGACACTCGGTAACACCACGAGGTTCGACACTCTTCAGAAAAGCCAGAATGTTTTTATATGCAGATTGGAGACATTCATTATGTTCGAGAAGATCTTGTTTGAAAGTGTCTCGGTATGAATTTGTGTGATGAATATCACTTTTCCAGGGGAATTTTTGAAAAATGTTGGCATGTCCAAGAATAATGGAGTTGATTCTGGTAATAGACATTTCTATGAATTTCTTATATCTTAAAATGGTTTGCTATAATCAATTTCTCATCTGTAATTTAAGAATAAAATAAACTGTCTAAGATAAAATATACTATGTAAAATACAAGACATACAAGTGTTATGTGCTTTTGACACTCACTATATACCACAATTGAAATCATGGAACTCTGAACAAAGAGGCGAGACAAGGAGTGTGGGAAATATTCGTGTCAATTGTTTTGCTAATCATGGGCTCCATGAAGGTCTAAATGATCCGTAACAAATATTGTCATTATTAATTATTATTAATCATGGGCTCCATGAAGGTCTAAATGATCCGTAACAAATATTGTCATTATTAATTATTATTTTATAATTTTGACGATAATGATTTCCGATATTTTAGTAGTATCCTCCAGCGGCTCCTTCCCATTCATCTCCGTGCTTGAATTGGCTCTGCGCTATTCGTAGATTTAGATGTAACTCAACTGTACAAATTGCCATTTTACTTGGACTCAGCCTGGATCCATCAGTCTGAGAATTAATAACATTTGTAGGGAACCGTTAGTACTTCATCAAAATCCCTTCAAAAGACTTTTTCACTTTTACTGCAGGACCGAGGTTTTGGTTGGCAAAATCATAACCGCAAAAATGACGTCAGAGGCAATTTTTTATCGTGACGTCAAAAATTTTACCTAATACGTTATCATTTATAAACCAAAAACGTAAGTGCTGAGGTGGATAGTTCAATCCTTTTCTCCGTTTGGGTGACTAATGTCAGCGCAGCGTATTTGCACTGCCTGAAGTGTCATGAATAACAAATCTATATAGGAGAGAACTATATTAATTAATAGACACTTTCACAATAATCTCGGAACTGATGTTTTGGGGTAAGAAATCATCACTGTTCCCGCCAAATGAATTGTCTAATTAGATCTATGGGTAATTATTTTTACGGGAAACGTTACTATTCCTCTCCCAAATTGTTAGTCCCGCAGTTAACGTGAAAGGGTCTATTAGTGTCGATGAAATCATGAGTGGAAAAGAGTAATGCGATTTGAAACTGAAATAATTCGACGATGCTACCTATTATGACAAAACCTTTTTCAATAGGGGTGTCGCCATTAAGCGGTGTTCCAGCTCTAATAATTTTTTATATATACCCCCAAACAGAAAAAAGCAAACCATAAGAAGAAATGCGTCCGCGTTTTTTTTTTTTTTTTTTCTCATTAATATTCATGAGCGAAACCACGTGACTTTGACGACACCGAAGAGTTCCACCACCGCAGAAATGTAAACATGGGGAAGAACGATTGATTTCCACAAACTCGTGTGAGGGTGTCCATTTGCATACGCCCAAATCATGAATATATGTAGGTCCATATACAAAAAATATTCGGTGGAGAGGATAATTAGCAAAAGAGTAAGTATATGTATGAATTTTACGGCATTAAATCACCGGAGAGGTCAGCATACAAAACGATCCAGTACGCTGTCGTTGTCACTGGATTAAAAAGAGTTATTTTTGTTGTTTTATGCAATATAAAATGTACAAAATATAAATATTATGATAGCTGTGTTTTATTTAATAATATTAACTACATCTTCTGATTCACAAAACTGTTTTAAATGCACTGAAAAGCATTTTAAATGATCCTGGCTTTATGACACGTATTCCTATATTTAGTATGGGGTTCCGACGGGGTTACACGTATCACGCGTTTGTGTAAATGAATGAAATAAAATGAAAAAAATTAAAATCCCCTGATGATTTCCTTATTGCAGTTCAAAATAAATAGGACGGAGTATATGTTCTTTATTTAAAATATCGCGTATACTATACTACCCTGTCGGCGCCCCGCGAATTTTCTAAGTAGAGTTGAAAATTCGCATTTTTACACATATTTAGATGTAATTCGCCGAAAATATATTCAACATTCCATAATAATGTTTGTTGATACAGATTATCTGGAAAAAAAATTGATCCACCCATGGCACTTTGCATATATCAATTGGAATCATCATTGTTTGGGTCAAAATGTCACAATTTCGTAAAATCTCCAATATCTTTATAGGTGTTACGCTCCTCTTCGCCTCGACATTTCAGTTTTAATTCCCGGAGTTATATTTGACCTACAAATAAGCTTTTTACATCATTTTGATCGTACTGGTGTAGGAGAAACAGTACTACCATGGCAAATAAGAGCACCGCCTAGCGTGGCATAATACGCTTGTCGCTTATTTCGAACAGGTTCAATTCGCATTTGGCATGATTTTCATGAAAAACATCTGATGTTTACTGAAGTTAATTGCGTTTCATAGCATTTTGTCATAGGATTAAGTCCAAGGGCAATAACTCCTGCAGAAATGGTCTTATCCAACCCATCTTGAAACTTGACCTGCAAAACAAACTTTGAATTTTTTAGTACAATCCCCCTCCCCCCCCCCTAAGACCCCCACTCCTAAAATTATAAATTTCTCAAAAATGAAGAAAAAGATATCAATACCTGTAAAATATGTGGAAGTTGGTACATTTTACTTGTTTCATGGTAAATTTCATAATGTTTTTACAAAAATTAGATTTCTAATGAATTTTCAAAACAAAATCTTGAAATTTATAAGTCCAAGGGCCATAAATCTGTCAAAAGTGATCGCTCGTAACAAAACTCGAACTGGTACTAACGCCGCTTGATGTAAAGCTATATACCAAATTTCAATTCAAGATCTTGAAAGACGGCAAAAAAAGTGCGGAAAACATGACCTAGGACATATGGTCACCCCTTAACTTTCTCAAAAATGAAGAAAAAGATATCAAAACCCGTAATATATGTGATAGTTGGTATATTTCACTTGCTTCATGATAAATTTCATAATGTTTTGACAAAAAATAGATTTTTAATGAATTTCTGAAAAAATCTTGAAATTCATAAGTCCAATTGCCATAAATCCGTCGAAAGTAGGTCAATCGTAACAAAATTCGAACTGGTACTGACGCCGCTTGAAATAAAGCTATATATTAAATTTCAACTCAATATCTTGAAAGACGGCAAAAAAGTGCGGAAAACATGACCCCGGACGGACGGACGGACGGACGGACGGACGGACAGCGCCATAACATAATATTTCCTTATGTATTCCTATATAGCATATTAGACTAGAGAATTCCAATATGGCGGATATGCAAATTAGTAAAACGGACGCATTTCTCCATATGCGGTGTCAGCGTGATTATAGGCGCCAAATCATCCCACTCTATATTGCTGGGAAGTCTCATCTGCGAGAAAAATAATTATTGCCAAAAATATACTTCGAGTCGGGCCGATTTTTACGGGTCGGTCGCATTTGGGGAGATAAACAATATTTTAATTTAGGTCTAATAACTCGAGCGTACATGGCACTCCAAGGTTTCCGTAGTTTGTCTTGAGTATATACTGAAGTCAACATTAAATACGTAGGACAAAAGACACTATACAAACGGGTACAATCCAATGAACAATGAACCTTTGTTTAAATAGAACCTTATAATTCTAAAATAAACATTAGACGGCACATATGCTGAGCAATAAAGCGATAGCGGTAATGCAAAAGGGCTTGATTCAATACAGCAATAAGGATTCGAATAACTCGGCAAGGTGTATGGTTCTCCCTTTCCCCAATCTCGGCCTTACCTTGTCCGTCCTACTCTTCACAACAGTGGATGTACATTGTAGCATCAATGCATCTACACGGGAAATACATCCATCTTCCTACATCATATACGATTATATAACAATGGTGGTTTCAATCCGGAAGTGAAGTTAATGTATTGTGTTATGAATACACGCCATTACTCAAAATGAATAAATCCAGTATTTGATACTTTACAGAATCGGTAGACGTCAACATGATTACATCTTGATACAATTGAAGTTACAAATTTATGAGAGAAGAAGTATGTACAACATAAACTACATAAGCTATGTGATAATTGATGACCTAGTTTTTTATCTATACGTATATTTATCGTATATAAATATAAAGTGATATGTGTGCTTTTATTTAAACCAGAGAAGCTATAAGGTTTCACTTCGATTTGTATACTTCGAAATTTGGTGAAGCTATTATTTCCAAATGAACTTTGATGTATGACATTGATTCATTTCCTATACATGACAAAATAGTTACCGATTTTGGTATTGTATTTTAAAATAGACATTATTCATCCCCCCTTGAAAAAGGCTGTAAATCTGAATCTCTGTAATATCAAGCTATTCATAAAATAAATCACAATACAGTAAATTATTTGTTTTATGCTCACTAGAAATGGGCTAGGAGAAGCTGACCTGGTAAAAATGAAAAAGATTTGATGAACATTTCTTCTACTTGGAGACTGTTGGTATTATCTGCGGTAGTAAAAGAGAACACAGAAGACACCATTTACATGAAATGTTTATGGAATAATATACTAGTATCAAAAATATGTGCTGTGCTGTGCTCTGCCCGTCTGTAAGCGAGCTCAGATCTATGATTTGTAGGAGTCCCGACCAATAGAGGAGACGAGGCTCAGAACGTTGTCTCCTCTGAAACGGTTTGGACATGGCCCGTCATAGAGTCCCAACACCCTCTTAGTCAGCATGTAACGCTCAAGTAAAAGTCTGTATAAGTTTGTAGAGGGACTCAATACAAAATCTATGGTCTTTTCGATGATATCGGGGTCATACAGTCAATGTCGAAGGCGTTTAATCAATTTAGAGCCCGACAGAAGACTGGTATTTGTCTCCAGCTTGCTTAAAAAAACTAGAATATCACCCAATTAATTTTGTCTGTCAGTCCCCTTCCAAGCTCAGTACCAAATGCTGTTCAAGAATGCAGAAAGACTAATTTATTATCATATTATAATGATCCCTTTATGCATTTCTCTAAACTAGAATATATTGTCTAGTTATCAGAGGAGACTTCTTAAGCCCTACTGGTGTAGTCTCTGAAGGAGACCGTCTGGAGCTCTAGTGATCTAGTCACTGGAGGAGACTCTCTGGAGTCATTGTAGGGGTCTGTCTGGAGCTCTACTGGTCTAGTCACTGGAAGACAATGTCTTGAGCCCTACTATTCTAGTCACTGGAGGAGACTGTCTGGAGCTGTACTGGTCTAGTCACTGAAGGAGACTGTCTTGAGCCCTACTGATGTAGTCACTGAAGGAGACTGTCTGGAGCTGTACTGGTCTAGTCACTGAAGGAGACTGTCTGGAGTACTGGTCTAGTCACTGAAGGAGACTGTCTTGAGCCCTACTGATGTGGTCACTGAAGGAGACTGTCTGGGACTCTAGTGGTCTAGTCACTGCAGGAGACTGTCTGGAGCTGTAAAAGTCTTGTCACTGGAGGAGACTGTGGTCTACTAGTCTAGTCACTGGAGGAGACTGTGGTCTACTAGTCTAGTCAATGGAGGAGACTGTGGTCTACTGGTCTAGTCACTGGAGGAGACTGTGGTCTACTGGTGTAGTCACTGAAGGAGACTGTGTTCTACTGGTCTAGTCACTGAAGGAGATTGTGGTCTACTAGTCTAGTAACTGGAGGAGACTGTGGTCTACTAGTCTAGTAACTGGAGGAGACTGTGGTCTACTGGTCTAGTCACTGGAGGAGACTGTGGTCTACTAGTCTAGTCACTGGAGGAGACTGTGGTCTACTGGTCTTGTCACTGGAGGAGACTGTGGTCTACTAGTCTAGTCACTGGAGGAGACTGTGGTCTACTAGTCTAGTCACTGGAGGAGACTGTCTGAAGCTATAGTGGTCAAGTGACTGGAGGAGAAGGTCTGTGGCTCTATTGGTCTAGTCATTGGAGGAGACTGTCTGGAGCTTTACTGGTCTAGTCACACGAAGAGACTGTCTGGGGCTCCACTGGTCTAGTCACTGAAAGAGACTGTCTTTAGCTCTTCTGATCTAGTCACTATTAAGATGATCACTTTATCAGAACTCATAGTAGGATTTTTCTCCTCAATTCATTTGAATTAAAGGAATAGAAAAATGCGGAAAAAATTAGTTTAAATACTATTAAGATGACTCTCATGGAGGTCATATTGAATTTCAAATACAGCTTTCCTCTCATTGGTTCATTATAATACCTTTTGAGAGAATTCACATTCCTATAAAGTTGTATTATAATTGTTAGAAAAATGTGGAAGTAAATCCGTTTCTAAGATTTTAAATGGTGTGACAAGGCTGCCATATCTTCTTGGGTAACATTCTTTTCAAAACCATTATTCAGGTATCTGAAGACTTTTTTCTACAATTTTAATCATTACTGTTCTGAAAATGAAATTGTAAAATGAGGGAATGCTCTGGAATCTTTCTTGGATCCATTCCTATTCTAATCAAATTCTGAATAAACAATCTTGTAAGAGATCTTAAATTATCAAGTAGATACCCATTATAAGTAAATGTAAGACACAAAAAGTGGACCTTTTCCATCCTTTGTTCTTTCTTAAAACTTTTTAAAAGTCTAAATTATAATTTAGCAGTCCAGTGTTTTACATTTATATTTATTAATTTGAAATCAACTAATTGTACAAAATATAAGCAAAGAAACAAAGAAATAAAAACGTCAAAATTTTGATTTTGGATTTTAGCAATAAACACAAACTCTCTGTAAACATCATGTAATGTTATCCTGATAAAAAAGATCTTTTATTCTGTGCAACCCATTTGAAGAAATAGATTCTCAAAGCAGGGTACAATATTAGACCTACTTTGTACCACGCTGGATCCATCCCTAGAGCAATTTTGATAAAAGCATAAAATTACAAGAGGACCTTCAGTGCATGCTTACTACCAAGTTTCAAGCTAAGCGAGTGTTACAGAGAAAAGGTTAATTAGATAAACGTTAACAGACAGACAGACGACAGACTACGTATGATCACAGTAGGTTACATGAGACTTCAGATCAAGTACGCTAAAATGTTTTCAAAGTGCAAGTACAGACAATAAATGAACATTATAATTTATGTGCTTTTAATGTTCGGTTCCTCGATACTCAATGCACAGAAATCAATGGATTCTGAGATTAATTTAGAAGAAAGCAAAATTTTGGTTCAAGAGCGATCGTACATTTGAAAATTTATGATCCACTGTTTGGAAAGAATTGTGAACTTTTCGGCCTTATTTTCATTAGCAAATCGTTGAATATACTCTTGAAATAAAGTATGAATGAAACTGATGGTATGCCACTGAGGTCCTGATATTTATATACATCCAGTTTTGGAAGAGACCAAGTTCTGAAGTGGAGTTAGCGTATACTGCTTGACCAGCCACATTCGCCATGAATGTCCAAATCATAGAGAGCTCAAATGAATATTCTTCACCACACTGGATAGGGTATCAATAACAAGTGAAAGTATTCAACTTCGTTATCCAATGGAAATACATATCAAGGTTAATATGATATCACAAACATTTTGCATGTCATATTAAAATTTGTTTATATTTTCATCATCTGGTGCTTCACTGCAGTCATGTGAAATAAATCTTCTTGGTCAGTGTATGTTGTGGAACCTGCTTATACACCTTATCTGTGTTGCGATCATTGATACTTATGTTGCTTATCTCATTGTTTACCTCTGTCAGGATACTCAGGAGGTCGTGGCTGAAATAATGTAAACAAATCATTTTATTATTTACCTTATTTCTTTCTCTGCCTTTTCTATAATATTTTATAAAAATTGATCACTTTTTAAATATGATTAAGAAAACGCATAAATTTCATGAATTCAAAATTATGTCAACATAAACATGTAATACATCGGAGAGAACGATGTCGTAAGTACAGTTACATGTATATTAGTTTTATAGATATAACCTGATATATTGAAGTGTGGATAAATATATTTTGAATCACGAATTGTTGGTGAGGAATAATAAAGCTGTACTCGCAGAAAGAACTCCTATAGTTTTCATGAACCCGCGAATGACCCACCTCCTGATTGTTTTTATTTTTTATTTTCTTTTATTTTTGTCAATTCAGCAATTACTCGCATCTTTTAATACATTCTATACTTTGGGAATATTTGCTTAATAGAAATATCAGCCTTATCATGAACGTGTACTACTTTGTTGTTAGAAGGAAATAAATACTTTACATTAGGTCACATAAAACACATACACCCCAAGTATCAAAGGTATTAAAATAATGTACTAATGTAAGTTAAGCATGTCTACAAGAAAACCATGCAAATACTAATAAATCGTCCGGAAGCAAGGTTGTAATATCAACTTTTTTTAAACAGAGGTAATTAAAAATCTTTACAAAAGGGAAGGATACCTATAGATTTGAGGGTCAGTGTGTCAAAAGGCAAGGTCACTGCTGATTATATTTATAGGAGTTACGACCCATGATTTAGTATCAATCTGTTGTTAGTCGGTCCACACGTCCATCTGTCTTCTATGTTTAAAGCATCATATAAATCCCTTTTTTTCGTAATTTTACATCAATTTCTATAATGAAATACACATGCCCCCTATGGCAACTTTCTCATTATAAGTTGTTATCCTAAAAGTAGGTCAAACTCCAAGGTCAAGATCACAAGGTTAAACATTTGGTATGGACAGAAAGGTATTGTCACAAAGAATACACGTATTAAAATGAAAGCCGTATCTCCTACAATTGAAAAGTTATGCGGTATGTGAAATGTTAAAGGGTTTTACCACAGACAAACATACAAACAGACAGACAGACCTAAAACCAGATGCCCTCCATTCATTGATTCCGGGGGAACAAAAACAATTGAAACAGTTAAACATTGCAATAATATAAGTATTTTTATTCAATTTAGCATAAATTTTAATTGCAGTTTGAAGCTGTTATGTTTTGCTTCGATGAAAAAGATATAAAAAAATCAATTTTAAGAAATTTTGAAAAGTTATATTCCTTAAAGTACCGAAAATCCTAGCAAATTCTTTTACAGATCTTTTTTTTCTATTTGAAAGTATTTGATAAATTAATATTTCGTTACCATGTAAACGAAAACAAAAACCATCACAATACATGAATTGATAGAAACAGTTATACATTGCAATAACATATTTTTATTCAATTTAACATCAATTGTAATTGCAGTTTGAAGCTGTAATTTTTTGCTTCGATGAAAAAGATATAAAAAATCAATTTTAGGAAATTTTGAAAAGTTGTATTCTTTAAAGTACTGAAAATCCCAGCAAATTATTAATTTCAGATTATGGCAATGTGCCAAGTTTTAAGAGTTACCTGCCCTCGACTACATTAAATCCTAATTGGAATTAATATATTACTTTAGTAGAGCAAGGTCCATTCTTATCAATATATGTTTCAATAACATCAAAAGATCACTGGTTGTTTATGTTTATTACATTGAAATATACAAGCCGGCATGGCCTAGTGGTATCGCGTTCGCCTCTTGATTGGGAGGCCGGGGTTCGAGTCCCGCTCTGGTCATGCCGGTGTCCTGTCTTTCGGATGAGACAGTAAAAACCCAGGCCCCATGTCGTGGTATGCATGGCACGTTAAAGATCCCTCACTGTTTGGGGGGTCCGTTGAAAAGGTCAAAATTTGTATGCCCCGCATCAGGCAGATGCTATCACCATATTCGTGAAATATTCGTGGTGTGACATTAAACAAAAATCAATCAATCAATCATTGAAATATACAAAATTTTCTATCATTTCTTGATGACTTTTATCAGGCAAAATTAAAATATCAATATGGCGTATATATTACATCCGTATTGGATTTTCAGAAAAAAAGTGGATATACCACACTATTCATATGTTCCATCATGCCAATTTTCATGAAACTTTAACAACCTTGATTCCGGACCATTTTGCATGGTTTTCTGATAGACATGCTCTTTATAGCAATAACATATTCAAAAACGAAATGATTTGCAATGTGTTACGTCAAAGTTCGTGCGAATAACCGAAAGCCGTACTTGATTGAGCGTAATAATGGAAGTTACTATTCCCTCTATTCGAGTAACATGGTGGGATATAAATCTGTTGTTAGTTTGGAATATCTATAATAGAAAACAATACTCAAAAACATACTTCTTTCTTAAGTTTTCTATTTTTCTCACTAGGACCTCGATGTAGATAGTCCCTTTATTTTGTCTCATGTATGGCATGGAAGCGTCGCCTGGAGAGGTTGACTGGTTAATCAGAATGTCTGATTTGTCAGGTATAATCACCGACGTCCTTGCTTCACTTTGTTGTGTAGTTACACCAGGTGATTCCTCGCTGTTCCCGCCATCGCTGCCCATTTCTGCTCCTTGTTCGGGAAATAAATGGCTATTAAACCCAAAAGTACTCGCACATAATATTTCTTTAAAATGCATAAAGCAAACGAAGACCAAAATATAAATCAACATGCACTAGAATATTAAAATTGAAATGATAAGACATTAAAAATGTGGAACAGACTTCAAATATGTTTTCAATTTGTAATACCTTGTAGTCTATTTGGTCCCTGCCACGCTTGGATAAAGAAGATCTTGGGCTGTCCACAAAGACTGTTACAGTTTGTTGCATGAAATTTGGCTACAATATCATTGATTTTCAACGGCGTAGACTATTCCTAAGTCCCCATATGACATGATACAAACAATGAGGCAATCATATTTCTCGTGATCCACGACATCAGACAGCCATGTCAATTTCTCAATCATTTCATCGTGTGTTAAATTTATTGTCAACTCTATTTCGAAATGCAAAGATGTCCAAAGTTTTCTTAATTTCTCTTAAATAGAAAGATGATAAAATTGTAGGTACTATAAAGATAACAGATAATAAAATAAATCAATAAAAACAAATAATTTTACTAACGAAAAACAAAAAACAAAAACAAAGGGAAAAAAGAAAAAAAGCAAGAAAAACCCACAACAAAAACAACATGTTTTACGCATTAATGATTATAATAACGTTTTCGAAATACAGATTTGTATCAATGATTTGCTGTCGTGAATTGAGAACCAAACAAGGCATATAACAATAGAAATTCAAATAAAGATACCACTATCAGAACGTATTGATATTCTGTCAATTGGTGTTACTCGTAAAGACATGAATGATAGTTATAGCATATTTTACACGCCAGTATGTTTTGTGTGGTTGTAATCATATCATTACATTAAGTAACACTTTGTGATTATTGGACGCAATGTGTGTCTAGGGCAGAAATTGCAAGACTAAATTATTCCTGACAGTAATACTGGTACGTTTTTTCTTGTTCAACAGAAGTTGATCGTCTTGGTCCAAAATGAGTTCAGCGTGTTCTAATTTATAGAGCGTAAAGTTGAAGCCGAGTCTTTCAATTACCTATACATTACTTTACCTAGTTAAGTTTTACTCACCAAACTTTATATTATTAACCAATCACAGCTGCTTTTATATCAATTCATTACTCAATCTTCAACCATTGTATACTAGTTCGGTTATAAACTATGAATTTTAATTCATATTGTTTATTATATTTGAAGTCCTACTTATTATTATTATTATTATTGTCATTATTGTTGTTGTTGTTGTTGTTAATATTATTAGTTCATGTTTCAACTGAATTTAGCATGTGTTGTTATTTTCCCTATTCATAAACTATTTTAATATCTTATTAAGAAATGTTTCTTTCCTCTAGTAATGAAGTTCTTTTTAACACAAAATATTATAATTTTTTGAAGGAACCGCCGTATAAAGCATTGTCAGAGTTGTATTTCTATGTGACAATAGAAGTAAAAACAAGTCACTTGACAGGGGGCAGGCTTGGTGTAGTGGTTAAGCGCTTGGCTTGCGGCGCCGACGATCCGGGTTCGATTCCCGGGTTGCGCCACTATGTTTAAGAGGTTGGTAACCTACTGCTTCCATGTCGCGATATAACTGAAATATTGTTGAAAGCGACGTAAAACACCAATCAACCAACCAACCAAGTCACTTGACAAATTTGCCACGCCCATCGTTCGTTATCAATGTGCCAAATTAAAAATGTTTGGTTTTTTAATAAATATTGTAAGTTTCTTAAAGATTTTTTGTTTCTTTTTAACAAAGACTTAAATTACAAAGAATGATATTTATTTTCTTCTATTCATCTTCTCTCTAGTAATTAATTTCCTTTTAATACAAAGTACAAATCCAAGATACAAATTGGAGACAAATATTCGACTATCCATTATTATTATTATTATTATTATTATTATTATTATTATTATTATTATTATTATTATTATTATTATTATTATGTCCGTTCTCCGAACACAGACGTTTATTTTTAAAGTAAATTGCTCAATAAATTGCTAAATTCTTTCTTATTTCGCTTTTTTGGGGAAATTTCTTTTACCTTTTAACTTATCATCTTATCAAGTGTTTGTTCAATGCAGTCTCTCTCATTATGTTGTGTCTATGTCGTTTCCTGATTATTGATGAAAAAAATTGTAGGAATTCTGTCTTTCACACTTCTACGCTGACTTCAGCATATGGAATTATTGTTATGAACGTCTGTGTCATTGATCCTGCCTTAAGTAACAGTTAATTTGACTGGTAACTTTTTGTAATCTTTATGTAGCAACTTACCTGATTGGCTAGAGTTGCGATTCTGGATTCGAACCTCGGTGGAAAACAAACATAGCAAATCCACCACCAATCGATTCATTTAATAATACAGTTTATAATACGTGTATATTATGTTTAAGATTGAGTTTCCATCGATTTGTATGAAGATATATATATATACAAAACGGATAGATTTAATTTTCCTTTATGTACGAGTCATTTCTTATCGTGACATTTTGTTCTATAACGTGATATTTTGTTGTATAACGTGACATTTTGTTGTATAACGTGACATTTTGTTGTATAACGTGACATTTTGTTGTATAACGTGACATTTTGTTGTATAACGTAATGCTGATTTCAATGTTGTGTTATTCAGCTTAGTATTTAAACTTTGCATACATATATTTTACTTATTTTAAAAGAAAAAAAAATGGGTAAGATTGCTTATTCTGTCTTGTTTGATCAATTGAATATTGTTTTACGTCACTCCAGGAGTTTTCATGTTTAAGCTGACGAAATCTGCCTGAAGCATTGCACAGAATGTCATATATGTGTTCAACGAACCCTCACGAAGTTAGGAATCATTTACGTGCCACGACTACTGTGATACGTGACCTCGGTTAGGGATCATTTACGCGTCACGACTACTGTGTTACGTGACCTCGGTTAGGATCATTTACGCGCCACGACTACTGTGATACGTGACCTCGTTTTGGGATCATTTACGCGCCACGACTACTGTGATACGAGACCTCGTTTAGGGTTCATTTTTATCCATTTTCATTTCAATACTCGATTGCAGATGAGTGTGATGTATCGTTGACAATACGATGTGATTATTATTTATAATACAATATATCATATATGAAACTAAAATTAATATTACCTGTATCTTTGGTAGGTCCTCCTCGTGGAAGAAATCTCTTTTTACCTTCTTTATTATCGAAGGATATGTTATTGATAATCAACGCAATCCCTGACAAAATTTATTTACATGTAAATAGGTATTTAATAACTGCAGCATATCTTTATATTTGAACATAGTCACCATATCATTTATTACACCCAGGTTAACGTTTAGTCTATCTGAAATCAAGGCAGAAACATTCTCCATATCATTCTATTGCTTCATCCTGGGGTTTTTTTTCAAGCACCTCCTGTTGATTTAGTGGAATCTCTACTCATGAACATCAGTACTAGTAAAGTTTGGATTTGATGTCAGATTGGCACAAGTGGAAGGTCAACATTATTCCTTGGTACTTCATTTATGTTCACATAATTTGCAGATGGTGCCAATTTAGTTTTATAGTAAATGACATACAGTATATCAGTGCGATAACATTAAGATAAATGTATGTTTTAATACCGTTTACTAGTACCTCTATTTACAAGCTGAATGCTAAGTTACAGAATTAAATATGGATTTATAAGGATTTAACAATGTTTCATTAAATTGAGAAAATACATTAAAATACTGCTCATATATTAGTTTACGTAATAAATAAAACTTACCTCGGGGCCGTGCTTCCATTTTATATGATGGAAGATCTGGAGCGTCCTCCAAGTGTAATCTTGTCATACTTTGTAAAGTACTGGAATAATTTCCTATAAAGAATTTATTTGGCTAAAATATTAATTATGAAAGCATTGATTTAAGTACCATGCACAGACATGGTAGTGCCCCCCCCCCCCCACTTTAAGAATAATATTTAAAGTTTAAATAAACTTAAATAAGACATTTTAAGCGAAGAAAATCTATTTTCTTTTATATTTTTAATGTCTGATTTCTAATCCGTAACTACAAAATTACGGTTTTCTGTATTTACTGGCTGTTAAATGTATCCTGATTACGCAACATGTTGCAACAATAGAAAGTTTCGCCAACAAAATATCTTTCAGCTTATTCATTAGTGCGATGTCATCCATTGTAAGTATTTATTATGTTTTGAATGATATTATGCAAGTCCGATATTATGCAATAGAGTCGCATTATAATAGTTTGCTCTTATCTGTTGATTGATAAATTGATTGATTGATTTTTGTTTAAGTTCACACCACGAATATTTTACGTATATGGTGACGGCATCTGCCTGATGCGGGGCATACAAATTCTGACCTTTGCAACGAACCCACCCGAAGCAGTGTGGGATCTTTAACGTACCATGCCTACCACGATACGGGACTTCAATTTTTACTGTCTCATCCGAAAGGCAGGACACCGGCATGACCAGAACTGTACTCGATCCCCGGCCTCCCGATCAGGAGTCCAGCGCGATACCACCAGGCCACTAGGCTTCTGCTCTTATCTGAAAGATATAAGCAGGTGTAGCCCAGTGGATGAGTTGTTCGGCTTGTGACTAAGAGGTCCGGGTTCGACACCCGTCGGGGGCACACCAGTGCTCTGTCTTTCGGATGACACAGTAAAAACCGAGGTCCCGTGTCACGGTAGGCATGGCATGTAAAAGATCCAATTGACCTTGAGACCTTCACCGTCATCTTTGTGCTAAAAATAGCTTTTTCGGACTTTGTTGCCGCCGGGGAAAAAGTGTTCCACAAACAAATCTTGGTTTTTGTTTTTTTGTTTTGTTTTGTTTTTTTTCAATGACGAGCTACGCCACTGATGCATTATATAGAAAATGCTTACAGCTGATCCTACCTCTGTTTTAACAGTGGTCCGTGATTCCTCATTAAATATATATATATATATATATATATATATATATATATATATATATATATATATATATATATATATATATATATATATATATATATATATATATATATATATATATATATATATATATATATATATATATATATATATATATATATATATATATATATATATATATATATATATATATATATATATATATATATATATATATTTATTTATTTATTTATTTATTTTTCTGTATTTATTTATTTATTAATCTATTTATTTATTTATTTATTTATTTATTTATTTATTTATTTATTCATATTATCATGTTATTTGGATTTCGAGTTGTAGAAATTGGTATCTCATATTTTACATATGCTTCTGTTCTATAACGTCTATAAATAATACTGATTATCAAATATATCTAATTCTAAATTGATAATATATTGTGATTTTTATATTTTAAAAGTTGAAACAATGAATTTTGTAGTCTTTGTTATCGATAACATGTTGAAGCTAAATTTTAAAAGGATTCAAAGAAATAAAATTCTATTCTTTGATAGCTGAAATTCTAACTTTTGATGAACAAAGTCTTTGTGACCCTTTCCCACAAACCGCCGATATCAAAAGTGGGAGAAGGCAGAGAATCTCGGACTAGTAATTAATGTTAACAACATCTCGGATGAAAGAAATGTAAAAATTATAATCTTACATTTATTTTCTTGCATATCCATGAATGTCTAAAATCCAAATGAGTTCATTTTCATGGCAAACATAATGAGAATTATACACAATAAATGAAATCTTACCAGAATGTCCTTCTGACAACCGACCTCTCAATTTCTTCCAATCGACAGGCCTAGAGTATCCATCCAAACTGTCATCCAAAAGCCATCTCATATCCTCGCAATAAAGTGGAGACTCAACACTGATACCAATCACACGGGTTCGTTCTCGCAGTTTCCGCATTAAAGATGCAAATTCAGATTTTTTTGTAGTGACATCAACAAAGTATTTCGATAATATAACTATAATGTTCAAACTGCATTCCAAAGCTTTCATAAGAAGATCATCTCCTTTTATACCGGGCTGATACTGTCTTTCAAAAATGAATCCTTATGGAAAAAATAGAAAGATAGAAAGAAAATAAAAAGATTTAAATATTATAACAAATATTTCTTCATTCAGATACGAGATTTTTTAGGTACTTACCTTTGAATTTCTCTGGTCCCTCCTCTAGTTCCGGCCTGAGATAGCATCCTACCCACTCTTGTTCGTGGGGTGAGTGTATGACACAAAAATCATACATCAGAGTTTTGTTGACCGACTCTCTGTTTTCATCCGGAAGAAAATTTGTCGGACGAAAGAACATTTTGATGTTTCGTTCTATATCGTTATCATCTGTAGGATACTGTCTGTTGTACCATCGTGTCCACTCTTTGTGTCTGCCGCCAAGGCATATTAATCCTAATGTTATTAATGTTTTGGAACCACGTGAATACAGAAATGGGTCATGAATATATTCCAGGAGAAGCTTCACTTGTTCTGGATATTGTCGACACATTTCCTTCACCTCTGCATAGACGCCATCAATACGTGCAAATATATTTAAGTCCTTATGGGTCCTACGGTCTCTGATTGTTTCCTGGCTTATTTGTTCCCTTAAAATATTTTGACAGATATTGTCTTCAAAAGCAGATGACTGTTTTAAATCCCTGCTTTGATAAAGCGAGTGGCAGTATTTAATTTCATGTTCTATAGCAAATTTGATTTGCCTTAATGCGTATTTCTTGATATTTTCATCTTCTGTTTTACAGCACAGCATACAGCCATACTTCCAAACATACTTAAAAGATGGAAGGAATTTGTTATTTAATATTCTATCGGAGCTAAATGATAGAATCATGAAATGCAATGCATCCTGTGGATGGTCTAACACTTTGCTACAGTCAGCATGAAGTTTATATACTTCAGCCAGGTCTTGATTCCTGAATTGCTCGTAAATCATTCTAACTGTATCCACTGCTTCAAGGACTTTCTTTTCATCCTTCAAAGGGACTCCGTATCGTGGAATGAAATCAATGCCAACCATATATAAGGCCTTTGCATAAATATACAAAGTTCTTATTGTTGTCTGACCTCCTTTGCAAAATTTTCCACACTCGATAACTTTCTCCAACAAACAAGACATTATGTTTTTGTCTGGTTTCCATTTCTTCCGTTCATTTTTGTATTTTTGGAAATATGCAAGCATTTTTGTATAATTTGGAAACCATTCATTTCGGGACTCAAATTCTTCAGTTTTCTTTAATTGATCTAGGGCCTCGTCGTACCGTTTCTCAAGCAGCAAATATTTTCCATACCAAGTGAAGACAACAATATCTGGATCAAATCGGGATATAGCAATACGATAGGCCTCTTCGGGGTCTTTCCATATCTTTTCTAAATCTGGAAGACTCTTGAAATACTCCGGTGGATTCGTATCAATCTCTGACTGAGATGCTCCTTGTACCAATCGTCTTTTCTGAATAATACCCCCTAAGTACGCGAAAGCTCGAGAGACGTAGAGACGATGTTTAGAATGCTCCAGGCTGCTGATCACCTCACAGTACCATTTCATACTACTCTCGCTATAATAGTCGCGCTGATATACATCACCACCAGATGATATTACCTCATGACTCAGTCGATGGGAGGCATAAGCCAATGAAAACCGGTACACAGCCAAGTCGCTTGAAGAGATTCTATCACTGTTACTTAGACGATATAAACCCTCCTTCAGATAAATGACTGCGTTATACCAGTGAGACGCGTTTTTTGCCTCATGATTAAATAAACCAGTATTATCAATTTCATCTCTCCAGACTACGTCCACTTTTATGGCATCTGGATGAAACGACAGGCAATTGAATTTCTTGAAAAAGACATCCAATTTCCCAGTCGAACTTCCTTCGGTTTCTTCGTAGAATTCAGGAACCAACGAAGAGAGCGCGATTCCTAACTCCATTAAAGCGACACCTATGTAGAGATCCCTATATTCTGACTTTAACATGTCTTCCACACATTTTTCTAATTTCGCTTTTTCTTCTTGGCTGCTACTTATGTCATATAATTGCAGAAGCGCATTGATATTATGAGGATCTTTGGAAATAATTTCATCGCATATAGCGCGACATTCTGTAACTCTGCCAAGTTTGACGTTCTCCAGAAAAGCCAATATGTTATTATATGCAGATTTGAAACAATCACTGTGTTTGGGCATGTCTATCTTGAAACTATTTCGGTTTGAATTTGTGTAATGGGTATCTTTATTCCAGGGAAATTTCTGGAAAATATTAGCAAGACCAAAAATAATCGAATCAATTTTGGTCTCAGACATATTTTTTCATTTCTCGTTCGCCTTGTATTGGACTCTTAAAATGATTTCCTCATCTGCAATACAACACAAATATGTAACACAAACATGCTTGTGTTTTTAAATTTCCGGAATATAATCGATGATTTACAAGTCGCAAATATTGGTTTTCGGACAAAGTTGGCGTTTCGTCCAAAAACTCCTGTAAATCAACTGTACATCACCGATGTCTCAGAGAGAGAGAGAGAAATAGAGAGTATCTAACAATAAATATTTTGTGAACTGAAAACTATCATGCTCTTTTAAAAGACAAACACCAAACTGAAATTGGTTGAAAAATGAAGTTAGCAAATAAGCAAGTCAACCACTATCTAAATAACTCTTAGCAGTATAGTCGGATCTAAAATGTCATGCTGACATAAAGATCGCTCGTTGATGTATACGGTGATCGGCTCATGAATGTGAGGCCTCGGGTTTGACTCCAGCCGTTGACACACCGTTGGCCTGTCTTTTGGATGAGGCATTGGAAACCGAGAGCCCGAGCACTTATAACGGTGTGTCCATTGGAAAGGTATACACTATGCAATACATCAAGTAGATGCCGTCACCATTTAATGCTATCATGACGTGATGTAAAACAATAATTAATCAATAAATATCCAAAACGTACACATCACTGGCTAATCATATTACTTATCCTTGTCCAAAACGCAAATGAGGAGGAAATCAAAGAGCCTTTACAATGGGGAAATGAATCCAATGATTTTTGCATTTTTATTGTTAAATATGAGTGTAGCATTTTTCCTCTGGGTATAGCAAATAGTAAATAGTAGTAATGTACACATAGGGTGTTAAAGAAAACTGCTTGTGTTTAAACATTTACATGCTCTACAAAACAGTGCCATGCTGAATATCTATGGAAATTAACTGAAATTGGCATACTCATACAAAGAACAAACCAAACTGTCGTAGGAACAATTCAAATATTTGTGAGAAATTGGAGAAAACGTGTGACTTCATGGATTTAAAATTAGATTTTAAAAATCTTCAGGTAAAAATTCATACCTTTATTCCTACCATTTACTTGGAAATCACACCCCATCCCTTACAGCATATCACTTTTTATATCGTCTTGTCAGAAATATCGTTGTGACATGATACTCAGTAGCCGATTAGTAACAATCAATTTACCATCTTTGCCATAATACTAGATATATCATTGCTGTTATCTTTCGTTGTAGTTATGCATTATTCTCTTCTTCAGAATCATTCCGGACTCAAGAGAGAAATAAGTCACAATGAGCTGTATTTTGCAGAAGTCCCATTTAAAGGCCCCGTTGTCAGCACATACGGAATACCGAGTCGGCTCTTACACCACGTGACAGTAACCAGACTTGGATGTGTACGGAAGCGTGTTGCTGCCAAATTAAGAAATAAATTTTACGTAGGTACAAGATAATAAGCTGAGCGTACGAGATACTAAGCCTTACGTACGAGATACTAAGTCGTAAGTACGACATATTAAGTCGTACGTACGACATGCAAAGTCGAACATACGAGATACTAAGTCGTATGTACGACATACAAAGTCATACATACGAGATACTAACTCGTACATACGACATACAAAGTCGTACGTATGACATACTAAGTCGTGCATATCATTTCATGCATTCTGCAGGATATCGCTAACGTACGGACTCTAATCAAATCTTACTTTCTTTCCGGATTAAATCATAAAACGATTTGTGCCATCTTTATTTGAAATTGGCCCCCAAGTTCAGGAGAAATTGACATTGCGGAAAATTTACTACATTGGATTGACTTGACAATGATGATGAAAACGACAGACAACGGACAAATTTTGATCAGTTTATCGGCTATTGTATTCTATACTTGATTGCTGTATTAGTATACTCAGTGTACCCCTAACTACTTGGGATTTAACAAAAGATACTGAAATTAGTCAAAGGAAATTTGTTTTGAGTATTTTCTTATACAAACACAAAAACTGTTAAATAAGAGGGCCATACTCTGCATCTAAGTCTATTAGTACATCAATGTAAAATACAAAAGGTAACTAGTGTCGTGCCAAGTCAAATTTAGATTCCACATTGATATCTTTTTAGCTTTCAAATCAAATGGCTGTACACCTACAGGCAAAAACCCAGATACATAATAATAAGTAAATCACCAGAGGTTCCGTCGAGTCTGAAGCTCTTCGTCTACTCATTTAAAAGATTGTGTAATTATGACGTTTTTTAGCATTATCTGTATTTCAGTTGAGGAAAAAAACCAAACAATTAAGTTTTGAAGGAGAAAGTGTATGCATAGTTTCTAATTTGACAACATAACTAGATTATCCTCATAAAATCTCTTCATTATGACCTGCTACAGAAACAAGTTATACAATGATTCCCATATGTAACACCGGTTGTTTCACATACATAGTCAGATATATAGAATAGATCATTCCAGTAAAGTTTCATCAAAATTTTTATGAAAATGATTTAGGGAGAAAATTCATCTCTGAAAAGTTTAAGAAGACTGCAATTGGGGTTATATTGGATTCCATTACACCATTTTACACGTACCAGGTATTTTGAGTAGACCGTTACCGTAAGGTTTCAATGTATCTTTAAAAAATGAGGAAGAAGTATTTTATAAACAACTATGTCGGAACGACAAGGATGCCCCTGCTGGGACAAAACTGACACGGGACAATTTACAAAAACAGTTAAATTCACAAAGGAACATAACTCACTCTGGAAAAAATTGTTGAAAATGACAATAAATTGAGCTTGGCGTAGACTTTAAACTGAAACTTACAAACAGTACGTATACGTAATATTATTTTATTATATCAAGGCATAAAGTTATGGCACAAAAATTTCATTCGTGATTATAAGTCAAGAAAGGGTCACAACTCTGATAGAAATTGGCAAATCAGCATTCAAAATGTCGATGTATAACAGAGATGTATCAGCAAGAACTGTGATTTGTAGAAACTGAATTCTTTGAAATTTTCAAGTCCAAGGGGCATAACTCTACCCAAAATTATCTGACAGTACCCTAATAAGAACTTGACCTGTGTATTACCATGATGTATCTATATGTATATACCAAATATGAGTTGAATATGTTCATCTGTATCTGAGATAATGAATGAAAACTGAATGATGACAGAATGATGGAAAGGGATATCACAATAACATTTAAGCCGGCGTGGCCTAGTGGTATCTAGCTGGACTCCTAATCGGGAGGCCGTGGTTCGATTCCCGCTCTGGTCATGCCGGTGTCCTGTCTTTCGGATGAGACAGTAAAAACCGAGGCCCCGTGTCGTGGTATGCATGGCACGTTAACGATCCCTCACTGCTTCGGGTGGGTCCGTTGCAAAGGTCAAAATGTGTATGCCCCGCATCAAGCAGATGCCGTCACCATATACGTGAAATATTCGTGGTGTGACGTTAAACAAAAATCAATCAATCAACCAAAACCTGGATTTCCCTGATCTCGTTCGTACAACTCATGATCAATATGTCGCACGTACTATTTAGTATCTCGTACGTTTGACTTAGTATCTCGTAGGTATAACTTAGTATCTCGTACGTGTGACTTAATATATCGTAGTTACAACTTAGTATCTCGTATGTACAGCTTAGTATCTCGTACGTTTGACGTAGTATCTCGTACGTACAAGTTAATATGTCGTACGTACAACGTAGTATCTCAAACGTATGACTTAGTTTATCGTAAGTATAACATAGTATCTCGTACGTTTGGCTAAGTATCTCGTACGTTCGAGTTAATATGTCGAAGGTACAACTTAGTATCTCATACGTATGACTTAGTATATTGTACGTATAACTTAGTATCTCGTACGTTTGGCTTAGTATCTCGTATCTACAAATTAGTATTTCGTACGTTTGACTTAGTATCTCGTACGTATGACTTAGTATATCGTTCGTACAACTTAGTATCTCGTATGCAAGACTTAGTATATCGTATGTACGTCTTAGTATATCGTACGTACAACGTAGTATCTCGTACGTATGACTAAGTATATCGTAAGTACATCTTAGTATCTGTGCGTATGACTTAGTATATCGTACGTACAACTTAGTATCTCGTATGTACAACTTAGTATCTCGTACGTACAACTTAGTATATCGTATGTACGACTTAGTATATCGTACGTACAACTTAGTATCTCGTACGTTTGACTTAATATATTGTACGTACAACTTAGTATCTCGTACATTTCACTTAGTATCTCGTACGTACAGCTTAGTATCTAGTACGTGTGACTTAGTATATCGTACGTACAACTTAGTATCTCGTATGTACAACTTAGTATATCGTACGTAAAACTTAGTATCTCGTACGTTTGGCTTAGTATCTCGTATCTACAAATTAGTATCTCGTACGTTTAACTTAGTGTCTCGTGCGTACAACTTAATATCTCGTACGTATGACTTAGTATCTCGCACGTACAACTTAATATCTCGTACGTTTGACTTAGTACCTCGTACGTACAACTTAGTATCTCGTACGTACGAGTTAATATGTCGTACGTACAACTTAGTATCTCGTACGTTTGACTTAGTATTTCGTACTTATGACTAAGTATATCGTAAGTACATCTTAGTATCTGTACGTATGACTTAGTATATCGTACGTACAACTTAGTTTCTCCTAGGTATGGCTTAGTATCTCGTGCGCAAGTCTTAGTATATCGTATGTACGACTTAGTATATCGTACGTTTGACTTAATATATTGTACGTACAACTTAGTATCTCGTACATTTGACTTAGTATCTCGTAGGTACAACTTAGTATATAGTACGTGTGACTTGGTATATCGTACGTACAACTTAGTATCTCGTATGTACAACTTAGTATCTCGTACGTTTGACTTAGTATCTCGTACGTTCGAGTTAATATGTCGAAGGTACAACTTAGCATCTCATACGTATGACTTAGTATATTGTACGTATAACTTAGTATCTCGTACGTTCGGCTTAGTATCTCGTATCTACAAATTAGTATCTCGTACGTTTAACTTAGTGTCTCGTGCGTACAACTTAATATCTCGTACGTTTTTTACTTAGTATCTCGTACGTACGAGTTAATATGTCGTACGTTTGACTTAGTATCTCGTACGTATGACTTAGTATATCGTGCGTACAACTTAGTATCTCGTACGTTTGACTTAGTATCTGGTACGTACAATTTAGTATCTCGTTACGTACAACTTAGTATCTCGTACGTACGAGTTAATATGTCGTACGTACAACTTAGTATCTGGTACGTTTGACTTAGTATTTCGTACGTATGACTTAGTATATCGTACGTACAACTTATTATCTCGTATGCAAAACTTAGTATATCGTATGTACGTCTTAGTATACCGTACGTACAACGTAGTATTTCGTACGTATGAATAAATATATCGTAAGTACATCTTAGTATCTCGTACGTATGACTTATTATATCGTACGTACAACTTCGTATTTCGTACGTTTGACTTAGTATCTCGTACGTACAACTTAGTATCTCGTACGTATGACTTAGTATATCATACGTACAACTTAGCATCTCGTACGTAGGTCTTAGTATATCGTATCTACGACTTAGTATATCGTACGTACAACTTAGTATTTCGTACGTTTGACTTAGTATCTCGTGTGTACAACTTAGTATATCGTACGTATGACTTAGTATATCGTACGTACAACTTAATATCTCGTACGTTTTTACTTAGTATCTCGTACGTACGAGTTAATATGTCGAACGCACGACTTAGCATTTTAAAATTTATTTCTTACTTTGGCAGCAATACGCCTCCGTAAATATAAATGTATAAATACGTTAAAATTTTTCAAGTAAATCGCCCGCGTAAGTTTGAAACTGCGTGATTGGGTCAAGAACTAATCTAACATTAACCGCACATAAGATCGATTATTCTTAATATTTTAGATCCAGATTTATTTGAAAAGGCGCATTAATTATCTGAATACTATGCTTCATTATGAAATATGTAAAAAAATTAATAAAATCAAAATGCGACCCTTTGTTCTTTGAATTCTGAAATTTTCCTTCTTCCACAATCTAAAGAGCATTTACGTCCTGGTCTGGTTTTCCAAAACTCAAAACCGACGCAGTGCTCCTGCTGATTATCAGGAAACTTTGATTTTCAGTTTCATTTACGTTATCTATGTTTACAAAACGAATATAACATATACAAAATGATTCAAGATAACATGATAGATTAAATATTCTAAGGACGTCAATCACATATTATAGGTGTATCTAGATCAGGGTATGAAATCTTTTAGCCCCTTGGATATATATATATATATATATATATATATATATATATATATATATATATATATATATATATATATATATATATATATATATATATATATATATATATTTCCACGGCCGTGTTGTCATGCATGCGATTAGCTAATGATTGGCTATTAAAGCTCCATTTTGTGGAGCTCGGGTAGCTCAGTCGGTTAGAGGGTCGGATGCATGACCGCTAGGTGATTCGGTACCATAGGTCGTGGGTTCGAGTCCCAGACGGGGAACGGATATAAGTGAAATATAGGGTGCCTTGTTAACTGTAGTGTCTTTGTGCTTTATATGTTTGTTTAATTTGTCTTTATTTTCTACAGGTATTTCTTCGGAGATCCAAGGTCCATAGTACTCCCAGGTGTTTCACTGATTCTATTTGTGCTTTATATATATATATATATATATATATATATATATATATATAATCTTAAAAACTACGACATCAAGGGATTTTGTGAATCCTGAAGCTTGTGCTGCCATCGTTAACAGCTTATTCGTTTTCTGCATGTCATTTTATTTCATGGACTATGAGATATGGTTTACCCTTCAGTACTTCTTCGTTTTTACATAGTGTAAATATTTCGTACCGGGTAAATCAAAATACGTTTCGTCCTACTAACGTTTTACAGAATATCATATTGTTATACAGAATTTCAAACAAACATGTTTTAGGCCAATATTGTTATACGCCAAAATCACAATTTAATATAATATAATATAACTTTAATATAAGTTTTAGTAGGATAACTTCCATTGCTGTTACTTCCCTTGTGAGAAATCGTCTATCATCTTAAAAGTTATTTTTGCTCATAATTCAAACAAATTATGTAGAAGATTTATCAAAACTAATGATACTTCTTGTATTTTTGTAATGCTTATGTCAGGTTTAAACCTCTAAACGACTCAATAAGAGGCCTGAATGAGACAATATCGCTCACCTAAGCACCCTATTTACATCATGACATTAAAAAAATATCAGAATTTTCTGAAGTACAAAGTTCACTTCCTAATCTACCAAGAACCAATGTCACATCCTTCTAGAACCAGTGCCTGTGCTAGAACACTGTAATAAATTTACTTATGCAACTAATCTGAAATTCCTCGTCACAAAAGAGGGTACTGTTCTGGATATACTCACTCCGGCCCTGGATCTACCCCTGATCAGATATAGCAAAATATATCAGGGAGAGAAACTTGAGAACATTATCTTTGCTGAGTATCACCAAAGTCCGTAATAGATTAATATAATATATAAATAGTGTATTCCCGTCCTTTTCATCTTTAAAGTTTTAAAAATATTAAAAAGAGTGTTTGCATTCCCATTCTCCACAATTAATGCCTTTATTCTAAATGCACAAAACTTACACAAAATTAAAACATTATCAGCAATCAATGTACAATAAAAAATAAGTCACGGAAATCGAGGAAAGGAAGGTCGAAAATACGTCAAAAATTCAAATTCTAAAGTCCCTACTTCAGATAACTCTTTTGCATAGAGTTATAAGAAAATTACTCTTTGGAATAGAGTTATAAGACAATCAGATCTGTCAGGGAGGAGAAGTTGTATATATAAAAAGTTAACGAATAAACAGACAACGTATGATCACAATAGTTAATGTGATTCTTAAACTCGGGTGAGATAAAATGTTTTCAAAGAAGTGTAAGTACGGCAAATAAAGACAATGACGGAACGGAATTAGAAAGGGGGGGAGAGAGAGAGAGAGTTTGCCGCCTACCAGAAATAAAAAAAAAATTTAAAAGAATGAGGCCGTCATCTGTAATTTTCATTGTGACAGGCTAGTATATTTCCGATTATTGTACATCTACTCCACCTCTCTGGGTCATTTTTGGATAAGTTTAGAGCTTGAAACCCAACCATTTCCCTTTCGAGGCTGAAAAGCATATATAGCAGGTCAAAATGCTTTTTTTTCAAAAACTTCCTGTCCATAGATGTTTCTGTACTGTCCATCAGAAGCATAATGTTTATGAAGTATAACGCTCAACCTTTGAGTACATTTCGTAATAGAAGAAGAAGAAGAAGAAGAAGAAGAAGAAGAAGAAAAGTATCTGAGAAAGACAAGAGTTGTCAGAATTTGCGATACAACTGATTCAGATTTATGAGAAAATCAGATCTGACTAAGCTGTATGACAAAGTCCATTATAGATACAGCCAGAATAAGATCTGACTAAGCTGTATGACAAAAGTCCATCACAACCACAGCCAGAATAAGATCTGATTAAGCTGTATGACATAGTCCATCACAAATACAGCCAGAATCAGATCTGATTAAGCTGTATGACAGTCTATCACAAATACAGCCAGAATCAGATCTGATTAAGCTGTATGACAAAATCACAAGTTCAGCCAAGAATAAGAAGATATGGAAAGGACATGAATTACATCACAAAATGATACAATTATTCGACAGCTGTGGTATTATGAAATATGTCAATTTGTTAGACCTTAACTTGTCAGATAGCACGAACTTCAGAAGGTTTCAGGTCCACTCGAAGCAGTGAGTGATCTTTTAAATCCCATGTGTGCCTGGACTGTAACACCAGTCAAAGTAAGACTAGCGGATCCAAGGAGCCTAAATCACTCACCAGACATGTACTTTTTTCTTTGTGAATAAATGCATATGGTGTTCCTTTATGAAAATTTTCAATAAAATCAATGAATTTGTTTACGAGGTCATGTTTATAAATGTATCAACAAGAAGTATAAGTTCAATTATCTCCCCTTGACAGTATTGTAGAGCCATTATTATTTTTCTTGCTGATCAATTTGACAGTCAATAGTTCCTCTCATTCTGTTATAGTGTTGAAAATATAGCTTAGGAAGAGCAACAAATAAATCAAATGAGGCTTAAAGGGCAATAACTCCTATAAGGAATCATCGGACATAACTGATTTAAGGGGTAACTGTACCACTTACACCCAAAAGCCTTTGTAGACCTGCATAAACTGATCATTTTATTAGGTGAAAGTATTTCTCTATTATAATTTGCCATATATTAACCAAAATTAACACCCCACCCCCAATACCATCAAATTTGACATTTGAAAGGCAATTAAGAGTTGTTGTACGATTTCGACCCAATGAACACATATGTAGAGCATTTCGCTCTAAACAGGAGGCTGCCTTCGATTTTTTCTGTGTGTTAAAGTATTTAAGATAAAAGCGAACAAGAGCAACGTCTAGCGTGGCATAATACGCCTGTCGCTTAGCTTTAAGGGGATCAATTTGAATGAATGGGCAAGTTACAATCCAATACCTTGAAATACTGCATTAAGAAATTTGGAAAACTGTAAAATCATTGACAATTTCTAAGTTGAAGAAGTATAACTCTAGCAAATCCAAAGCAATCATACTCAAATGCAAATTGGTACTTACCCTCATTAATAAATATTAATATACCAAATTTTAATCCAATACCTTGAAAGACTGCAGGAAAGTCCGGGAAACTGTAAAATTCTTAACAATTTCTAAGTTCAAGGGCCGTAACTCTGACAGAAACAAAGCAATCATACCCAAATGCGAACTGGTACTGACCCTTGTTAATTTAAAGTTATATACCAAGTTTTAACTCAATACCTTTATTAAGATTGCAGAAAAAGTCCGGAAAACTTTAAAATCTTTGAAATATTCTAAGTTTAAGGACCTTAACTCTGGCAGAACCAAAGCAATTAAACCGAAATACGAACTGGTACTGACCCTTGTTGATATGAAGATATATACTCAGTTCTATTTCAATACCTTTACAGACTGCAAAAATTCCGGAAAACTGTAAATCCTTGACAATTTCTAAATTCAAGGGCCGTAACTCCAAAAACCAAAGCAATCATACTCAAATGCAAACTGGTACTGACCCTCGTTTATATAAAGTTTAATGTCAAGTTTCAATCCAATATCTGGAAAGACTGCAAAAAAAAAAGTCCGGAAAATATGATCCCGGACGCACGGACGGACGTAGGGACAACGCCATAACATAATACGTCCCGTCTTATGACGGGCGTATAAAAACTGCAGTCTGACCCCATGTTTAACTATGGCGGTCATGTTATGGGGTCAATATTCAAAATGATTAATTTAGGGACTCTAAGAATGATTGTAACATAGTTTGGTCGCAATCCATTCAGCAGTTTCAGAGAAGAATGCAACTGAAACGACGACGGACGCAAGGTGATGCAATAAGCTCTTATGGTCCTATGATCCAGGTGAGCTAAAAGATGAGTGCAGCAGCCAAAACTTCATGGAAAGCAAGAAAAATTGTGGTGCATAAAAACTCATCATTTTAAAAGCAGAGTAGAAACAAAATAGAAACTAGAACTTAGGACAGGATGTTTTCATGTTATTGCAGCTCGGACTGCTGTATATCCATAGGTTTATATGTGCAATGGTGGGAATGTGATAGGAGAATTCGTTGAGGCACATAGTTGTGGGAATTTGGGAAACGAATAAGAATTTAAAGAAAGGTAACTGTTGCTTATCATTCGATAAATAATTTGAATGAATATATGTACAATCGCATTTAAGTACCAAGAACTGAAAAATTTCTTCGTGCAGTGACTCAAGTCCATTTGTCGAAGTCCCCGTTCGTTTCAAAACGACGCCATACATAGTTGGAGCATGTAATTATTCAAAATTACCAGATACTTTTGTACTGATGAAAAAATAAAGTGCAAAATGATAATGCTGCAATAATTTATTTATATTTTGCCATTATAAATTATCTTAAACTTATCATTTTTACGTAATTTTGTTTTGACAATAAACCTATGTGGTAGATTTATAAAGATGAAATAATGATTCCTCCAGATCGAGTATTCGGGGACATATTCTTTTAGTCCTTCATTTTAACCTTGGCCATCATTTTTGAACCACAAGAAATTGTCAAAATAAATGGCAGAGTTTTCTCTACACCATAAATTCTTCGGGCATCAATTGATGTAAACAAAGCTAGATGGATGGATGGATGATTGGATGGATCGCAATAACACTAATTTGATAACAAACATAAAACATGTCATAATCTGGATCAGATGTTTAGAAAAGGAAATATAGGCCAGCGAATAGTCTTACATACCGTGATGTGTTTAGGCAACCGAATTCTTCCACCTCTCATTCGTGACAAGTAATGAGTCAGTATGAAAATACAACGTTATAACATTAGTCAGTATAACATTACAACGTTGTAACATTAGTCAGTATGACATTATATATGTGCTAGACTAGCAGCGTCACTGAGGAAGTTCTACGGTCGTTACGAGATTCTTATTACTCCATATTATATCACGTTATTCTGACTTTTAGACTATATTCTAGACTGAGACCGAGTCCTATCATTTTACACAGATCTGACACCTTCTGTAATAGAAGGTTACCTACTTTGACTTATATATGGAATTTACACGATTTGACTCTTTCTGCTGGGTATATGTGACAAGTGTTGTTAGCAAACAGGAGATGCTCACTCTCCCCGGGCACCTGACCTCACTCCATCATAGGGGTTTACATATGCTCTTCAAGTAGACATATTCGGTTATTTTCCACTTGGTTTTCATTTTCACTGGTTTCATGATTTTGGGACTTATGGTTTGGGTTTATCCATCATCTTTACATTACCACGTTATAACATTAGTCAGTATGACATTACAACTTTATAACATTAGTCAGTATAACATTACAACGTTATACTATTAGTCAGTATGACATTACAACGTTATACTATTAGTCAGTATGACATTACAACGTTATACCATTAGTCAGTATGACATTACAACGTTATACCATTAGTCAGTATGACAATATAACGTTATAGGATTTGTCAGTATGACATCCAAAGGCCAAAATTTTACTACATTTCTTTTGTAGAAATTCACTACTAGTGTTTAACAACGTACTTATTTTTCATTTTAAAAGTCTAAACCAAATAATCATTCCTCATTTTGAATTTTGTAGCATGTATACACATTTTTATTTTCATTTATTTATCTATTTATTAATCTGTTTCACCAGTCTTACGGTTAAAATTATTTCTTGTTCTTGAAAGAACTCTCAACAAGGGTTAGTCTTCAAAGGTGAACGTTATACTTCATTTTGCAGACAAGATAATATTCTGACAAGGCAACATGATGTTAAAAACTTTAAATCACTTGCTCCTCACTCTAAGCTGAAGTGAGCAAGTGGTATGTTGCCCATTGCTGTCCGGTAGTCCTCCAAGGGACATGTTGATGTCATTACCAATGGAAGTCTGTTCAAGTCCATGAGGGTACGTGCAAAGAAGGAGAACCGGTACACAACCTTTTTCGTTGTTGGAATGCAAAATGTATGTCACCCCCTTGTCCTGGTGTCTGAATGAGTTATTGCTTCTGCTGGAATGGCTACTAGGTTGTGCTGGATCTTGAATAGCAAAAGAAGACGGATCTTTACTCTTCTGATCTGTAATGCTTCCCTTCTGCTGCTTTCCTGTCCTAGTGGTTATGAGGTTCCCATATGAAAGCAGCATACTTCAGCGTTGGAAGTACAATTGCTTCGTAGGCGCTGACCCGTGTTGATGTTCTGCAACCTATGACGATTTTCTTTAGTAAGCCCACTAGAGCCCGTGTCATCAAACAGCGTAACTTCTGGCGTAGGCTTAGTTTGAAGTAAATACCCGACTAGACTAAATTTCCAATTATTTTGCGTTTCATCAAACGGCGTAACCACGATTAGCCGATTCCTTACGTACGTACTGTACTGGTAGTGTACTAGTTACCGACTAAGACCAGTTACATTATTTCGACTTTTGAAAAGTGAATTTATGAGATTCTTTCACTTGACTGTCTGCAATACATAAGATACTAAATATTTAATATGAAAATTTCGTCAATTCACGTTTTGAATATTCTTAATAGCGTAGTAGCCGGTAACTGGTCTTAGCCGGGGATTGGTCTTACGCCAGTACACACTTACACCGGTTAATGAAACACACTTTTCGTTCAACTAAGAATGTACGTTATAAATATAGAACATATATACCTTTAAATTTTGTGCACTAGATGCGTATTTCGACAACTTATGTCTCTTCAGTGATGCTCGAGGCCGAATGTTTGAAATTCTCATTTTCTATAAATATTTGAAGAGCATTATTGAAATGAAAATGACTGAAAATTGAACCAAAGAATCAATCAAAGGACAGAGCTATGCATGAGGGAGATACTCCTTAGTTTTAGAGTGATTTACATAATTTTCATGACGGAAATTTTTAAGTATATATTTCAAGTCAGTACAAAAGCACTGAAAAGAGACCGTCAGTACAAAAACACTGAAAACTAGACTTATGATGCCCTCGGTGACTATCAGTCCACCAGCAGTGACACCGGCCTAATGGTTATAATAAATATAGAACATATATACCTTTAAATTTTGTGCACAAGGTGCGCATTTCGACAACTTATGTCGTAGACTTACGCCATTGGCTTAAGATTCAGTTAGTCGAAAATTTACACATACTAATGCTTGTTCCACTTCAAGTTGCTGCGAACTGTAACTCCAAGATACTTCTTCTAGCTTATGGTTGTGTAACCTGTAGACTGCATCAATAGTTTTTCTCTTTTATGAGACCTGTATGATACAACGGATTTCTCCGGATTGAAGGACATCTTTAAGGTCTTGCTGTAGATTATCGCAGTCCTCTGTGTTGTTGATTGTTTTTCTTCAATATGATTTCGTTGTTTTTTCTGTGGTCAATGCAAATTGTTTGCAGATATTACTTTGCAATAATAAGCTTTCTAACATGTGTTTGTTTCGTTCTGTAATATGTGTTCACTCTAGAGGTGATTTTTCAGACCACGATTAAATTATCACACCAGATTATAGTCTAATTCGGGAGTTATCAAGTTAAGGGTTTTTAAATATGTCCTTTCCATTTCATTGTGTGCACAGCAATGGGAAGGTTATGCCCATGACCAGGTGAACCATAATAGTTGATGATTTCCAAAGTCAACAACATGATTGCATTGTAATCGACTATTTTTGTGACATTTACTATGTGTTTCAGTGGATGAGGTGCTCACTCTTGATTGAAAGATTCCAGGTTCCAGTACTGTTTTTCGGACGAGACAGTGAAACCGAGGTCCCGTGTCACGACAGGAAAAGATCTCTCACTGCTTTGGGTGGGTCTGTTGCAAAAGTGTATATCTCTGTGTAATGCATCACGCAGATGCTGTCACCATATACGTGAAATGATTGTGGAGGGACGTAAAACACTGATTAATAAATCAAACGTTTTCCTCTTTCTTTTACCTCTGTTACTTTGTCATGTGATTTAGTCAGGTCTTTTCTTTTCACATTCCATGTCTCTATTTCCTCTGTCGTACATGAAAACTGTTTTCTTCTTGTTTTAAGGAAATTTCTCGTTTCTAGGTGTTGACATAGACCAATTCTAACATCAACTGACCGATGGTGTGATATCACAATAACCCTCTTAGTCTGCATCACGACTGCCTAGTAATGGAAGGTCCTATATATGCTTATATTTGTTAAAGTTGTTCATTTACCTGGCTACCATCCAGAGTTCAATTACTCTCCTTTTATATAACTCTCATCATAACTATCCAACTATGAAAAACTAACAACATTTCAAATATTGTATAGTTTTATGTACAAATGTATGTATTGATGAAAATGACAAAGCATAGGATTTTACATTTTTATTTACATATGTATTACGATTTCTTATTTCACTACGAACAGTAAAACCTCTTTGCGTGGACGTAAGTTTGTATGGCTGTACCTCTGTGTGGATGTAATTTTGTGTGGATGTAACTTAGGTACATGTAATTTTCTGTGGATGTAATTGTGTGTAGATGTAAATTTGTGGGGAGGTAGCTGTGTGGAAGTATATTTGTGTGAAGGTAATTTTGTGTGATGGTAAAACCTGCACATAATTATCACGTGACCTTAATGTAATGGTGACCTTCGTGCAATGATTTATAAATCGGTATTGTTTTTATGGTGATGGCTTTTAAGATATGCTCCGGTCAATATTACTCGCCTACAGACAAATGTTACTTTCCTTATTTTGAAGTTTGCGCATTAAAAATGAATAGGGTCTTAAAAACTTCCACATAAAGAAAGTTACTTCTTAGAGTGGGTCTGTTAAATACCTATATATAACAAGTCATAGCTTAAATTTATACATGAAAGAAAAAAGAGGAGTCACTGGCTCAGTTATGTGGCAGAAGTCACCATGGAGCTATACAATACATGAATGTAAATAATATACTAGCACATATAACACATTACAAAAATATTTGATTGTAGTGCAATTACGAAACCGACTTTGGACGGTCATTTAATTTGACAAAAGCCAAACAAATGGTGTGGTTAACCGGTTTACGGGCCCACCTTCCCACTCACCGTAACAGCAGAACAATCAATGGACGTACATTTAAAAATGTATAAATAATCCTCCATGTAAAGAACAAGGGTCAACAGGTATCGCATATTGAGACGTCATAAAAATATTAACAAACATTTCATCAATAGGATTCATTACAAACTATTCATAAATATATTACATGTGATTATCTAGTTTCACATTAGATAGCCAATGCTCCTTTAAAACATGATTCTTTCATATTAGTGATGAGGCACATGAGGTGCATAGTCCAAACTTGCAGTCACCTGAAGTATATCTTTTTGGTCAGAGTATGATCTGGATTGGGTACCTGTTTATACACCTGGTCTGATGATGAACTACTGAAGTTGATTTCACTGACCTGATGATTCACTGCTGTCAGAATACTGAGGAGGTCATGCCTGAAACACAGAAGTCCTGACTGTATTGCCAACTTACTTTTAAAACATGTATTTTTTAAAGTATTGAAACACATTTATTATGACGGGTTTTACAATACCTAAAATTATTTTTATTACAATTTTTATTATTATTATTATTATTATTATTATTATTATTATTATTATTATTATTATTATTATTTTATTATTATTATTATTGAAACACCGTGCTCTCGTTGTCAACAAATGTCTGGTATTGAATATTCCATAAATCTCTCCAGGCAAACTTGGGTTGCTGGGCGACATAGATATACCTGAATAAAGAGTCTATTGACATACATTGTACCGAAACGAAACAGATCTTTCTTAGGTCCTGATACTGAATGTATTGTATTAAAATTCAAATCTCTTGCGATAACATGCAGATATCGCGAGATATAGAAAAATGTATTTTGGCATTAAGATCACTTTCAAGGTTATGAAGTCAAAAGGTGTAATTTGGGAGGGATTAATTAGTGGAGTATATATGCCAAATATGTGGGGGTTTTTTTATCTATTTGGTTCACAAATAACAGGGAGGCAAGGATAAAGATTCCGACAAGCAGAAAGACAATTAAGCAAACAAAAGGCTAGTGCAAAAACAATATGCCCCTCATCTTCCTATCCGGGAGCATAAAAAGATATTCTAATACTTACATGATGCTTTTGGAGTTTCAAAACAATCCCTGTATAAATTTTGTCTTTTACCGTTCCTACATTAGCAGTTCACAATGGCAGTAAGATTGAAATGGGGGCTTTGCCACCGACATTAACAAGGACATTATGAAACCCCAGAGAAATAAAAAAAAATAAAGGTCTTAAGAGACACTCATTTTTACATAAAAAAGAATTGTGTAATATCAATGTTAAACTTAAAACTAGTTTAATCATTTGGATTAATAAAATGATTTCAAAAACAGTTTGATTAATTAACTTTACGACGCAAGGTTCTAAATGAAACGGATAATAAATGAAAATACAAGTATTTGATTGATAGTATATAAAATCATTAATGTAATCTCAATTTCATGACCCCCCCCCCTTCCCCCAAACAACTACCACAACAACAAATCTCAGATAGAGAGAGATCAATGATGTGAATGAATCAATTGAAAGTGACTCTAATTTATATGCAAATGAATGTGAAGTATTTGAAAGATTGGATGGAATAATCAATTCCAATAAGTCCAAATGTCTTAAATCAGGCCTTTGGCACATTTTTTGATTATAACTTTATAAATAAATGTTCCATCAAACATAAATTTTATTATTACGTCAAAATGAATCTATGCTTTGGGTGGGCGTGGTTAAAGTTTGATCCGGCGATCCTTCAACAGTACTTATACATAGAAAGTGAATTTATTTATTGATTTAAACAGTTGAATAACAGTACATATTTTAGATTTTTTTTCTCTCAAAAGGCATCTGAATTAATAAAAGAAAAAATATATAATTGACTTCATTACGAGCTTATCGACATTTAAAACCATTGGTTCAGGCCACTAAACAATATTTTTGTCAATTTTAAGCCCGGTTGAACATATTCTAATGCACGATTACTTTTGTCACTTGGGGATTCTTCAATCATCAAGACAAGATTGAAAATCCAAGAACTCACCGACGATAATGCAATAGCCAACTCTACAACTTTGGTCAACTCAAGTTCAAAAATCAAGCGTCAACGACAATTTCCTATTGCAAAATGAACACCAAGTTCTTTATAGAATGCAAGCTAGGTAAGAAAATTATGAAAATGTTCATTGAACAATGTACGCCAAGCATATATAAACACTTATCAATATACCCTGCCATAGTGTACATAAGTGAGACAGGAATAAACTCCGGACAAATAACACGTATATAATGTACAATGTACGCTGAGTATATGTACACACTTATCAATATACCCTACCATAGTGTACATGGGTGAGACAGGAGTAAAATCCGGATGGATAACACGTATATACTGTACAATGGCGATATCACAGACCGGTTCATCGAAAAATAGGCCTAGCATTTCTTTACACATAAGTGTTGGTAGGTATGCCCCCGGATCGATAGTTCGACGACATATTGTTTTTGTCCTGTCTGTTTGTTTGTTTGTCTGTTGTCAACTTTATCCTTAGCCATGACTTTTGGACTGTGAGTGATAGAGACTCCATATTTGACATGCGTACCCAATTAATAAAGCCCTTTCAAATGACACCAAGGCCGATTACCTTTTGAACTTGACAATGACCTTCACACTAAAAATAACCTTTTTGACTTTGTTGCCGCCGGGACATTAATGTTTAACAAACATTATTTGTTTTTCTATCTAGCCTTATCTCCGAACAGTATTGGTGATCAATTCATGCAGTACAATTTTATACCATGAAAACGCACTGTAAATGACGTGTTTATGACTTAAGTTTTAGTACTATAAACATCTTTCTATAGATAAAATTTGAGACTGATTATGAGTTTTGTTATCGCCATAAGGACATTTGAACGTCGAACAGGCAAGTGTCAAATTAGGACGTTTAACGAAATCTTTAATGACAAAAGAAATCAAACCACTATAATTCCTGTTTTACCCGACATTCAATATACCCGACATCGAGAACATCATAAACAAATTACAACTACGCTATGCGTACAACATGATAACCTTAGTGAAAATGAAAACACATCTATCATATATAAAGTAAAATACGAAAGTAATTGATGTCACATGACTGTAGCACTAACAACACACAACCACAGTGGACATTAACGGACCGATAACACCAAGATGAAAGCTATTCGATGGTCAATTTGGAATTCAGGCAATCCATATTGTACGTCATTCGATTTTTTATCCACAAAATAAACTTTTTGCTGACTTCTCACAGTGTGTTTAATTGCCGTTTTAAAGGATATATCCAAAACAACATTCAATAACTTTCAGTGTGATTTTAATGTAAAATACGAAAGTAACTGGTGTCACATGACTATGGCACTAACAACAATGTACCACAGTGGACATTCACGGACCCCTGAAATTCAGAGGTTAGACCAGGTGCCTAGGAGTAAATGTCTCCTGTTTGGCTAGCCACAACCGCCCTGAAAGAAATATAATTCAGCATCGTATATATACATGAATGTGAACAAACACTCACAGCCACGTAACATAAAGAAAAGGGGTATGATAACATTTAAGTTAAACCCTCTGAGGAGAACATTGTACGAGCTCTACCCGGCAAAGGGAATACGTGCGATTGTGGCACTAACAGCAATGTACCACAGTGGTCATTCACGGATCTCTGAAATTTAGAGTTAAGACCAGGTGCCCGTTAAAAACCATTTAACTCGGATGGACATTCAAAGAACAACAGAGGTAAGACCAGCTGTCTCTCATTGGACATTCATGGAATCTCAAAAATAAGACCAACTGCTTTGGAATGGACATTCATGAAGCCCAAGAGTTGAGACCAGGACATTCATAGAACCCCAGATAGAAGACTATTGTTGCCTTGGGTGAACATTCATTGAACCTCAGAGATAAGACTAATTGCCTTAAGTTGACATTTTATGAAACCCTAGAGGTAAAACTAGTTGCCGTGGATGGACATTCATGGAACCCTAAAGATAAGACTAGCTGCTTTGGATGGACATTCATGGAAGCCTAGAGAGAAGACTATCTGCTTTGGATGGACATTCATGGAAGCCTGGAGATAAGACTAGCTGCTTTGGATGGATAGTCATGGAAGCCTGGAGATAAGACTAGCTGCTTCGGATGGATAGTCATGGAAGCCTGGAGATAAGACTAGCTGCCTCGGATGGACATTCATGGAAGCCTAGAGATAAGACTAGCTGCTTCGGATGGACATTCGTGGAAGCCTAGAGAGAAGACTAGCTGCTTTGGATGGACATTCATGGAAGCCTAGAGAGAAGACTAGCTGCTTTGGATGGACATTCATGGAAGCCTAGAGAGAAGACTAGCTGCTTTGGATGGACATTCATGGAAGCCTGGAGATAAGACTAGCTGCTTTGGATGGACATTCATGGAAGCTTAGAGAGAAGACTAGCTGCTTCGGATGGATATTCATGGAAGCCTGGAGATAAGACTAGCTGCTTTGGATGGATAGTCATGGAAGCCTGGAGATAAGACTAGCTGCTTTGGATGGACATTCATGGAAGCCTGGAGATAAGACTAGCTGCTTTCGATGGACATTCATGGAAGCCTAGAGATAAGACTAGCTGCTTTGGATGGACATTCATGGAAGCTTAGAGAGAAGACTAGCTGCTTTGGATGGACATTCATGGAAGCCTGGAGATAAGACTAACTGCTTCGGATGGATAGTCATGGAAGCCTGGAGATAAGACTAGCTGCCTCGGATGGACATTCATGGAAGCCTAGAGATAAGACTAACTGCTTTGGATGGACATTCATGGAAGCCTGGAGATAAGACTAGCTGCTTTCGATGGACATTCATGGAAGCTTGGAGATAAGACTAGCTGCTTCGGATGGATAGTCATGGAAGCCTGGAGATAAGACTAGCTGCCTCGGATGGACATTCATGGAAGCCTAGAGATAAGACTAGCTGCTTCGGATGGACATTCATGGAAGCTTAGAGAGAAGACTAGCTGCTTTGGATGGACATTCATGGAAGCTTAGAGAGAAGACTAGCTGCTTTGGATGGATAGTCATGGAAGCCTGGAGATAAGACTAGCTGCTTTGGATGGATAGTCATGGAAGCCTGGAGATAAGACTAGCTGCTTTCGATGGACATTCATGGAAGCCTAGAGAGAAGACTAGCTGCTTTGGATGGACATTCATGGAAGCCTAGAGATAAGACTAGCTGCTTCGGATGGATAGTCATGGAAGCCTGGAGATAAGACTAGCTGCTTTGGATGGACATTCATGGAAGCCTGGAGATAAGACTAGCTGCTTTGGATGGACATTCATGGAAGCCTAGAGAGAAGACTAGCTGCTTTGGATGGACATTCATGGAAGCCTGGAGATAAGACTAGCTGCTTTGGATGGACATTCATGGAAGCCTGGAGATAAGACTAGCTGCTTTGGATGGATAGTCATGGAAGCCTGGAGATAAGACTAGCTGCTTCGGATGGATAGTCATGGAAGCCTAGAGATAAGACTAGCTGCTTTCGATGGACATTCATGGAAGCCTGGAGATAAGACTAGCTGCTTTCGATGGACATTCATGGAAGCCTAGAGAGAAGACTAGCTGCTTTGGATGGACATTCATGGAAGCCTGGAGATAAGACTAGCTGCTTCGGATGGATATTCATGGAAGCCTGGAGATAAGACTAGCTGCTTTGGATGGACATTCATGGAAGCCTAGAGATAAGACTACTAGTTGCCCTTGGGTAGACATTTGTGGAAGCAAGTGTTTCCTTTTGGAAAAGTAACTTGTAACACACACCCAATTCATACAAATAACTCAAAGTGCTACAACATTAATGAGACTTATACCACATCTTTTCAAATTTGAAAAATTGTTAGTTTGAGATAAAAGTTATTTGCTTAAGGTTCTTAGTATGATTACTTCATTTATACCTTGCCCTCAGTTTGTCTATCAGTCTCACCAGTACATTAATGTAGACACTCCCTTTCTGTTTATCACGCATTGATTTGTCACCTGGAGTCGTTGAATGTCCGATAAGTATGTCCGATTTGTCGGGTATGAATCTCTTACTTGTTTTTGCTGATTTTGTAGCACCACTATCGTCATCCCCACCATCAGTGTCCACATTTAATCCTATATGGAAAGTAGGGAATACAAAGGGAATGAGATAATAGAAAACACACTTTATTTGGAGAACAATATATACTGCTAGATATTCATGATCGAACGAGTGTAACAAAACAGGCTTTAATGTTTATAGCAAACAAGAACATGTAGAAAAAAGAAACAGAAAAAGACAGAAGAAAATAACCATAAAACAAGTTCTAAGCCAAATAGGCTTAATGGGTCACCATCTTCTAAAGCCCTTGCTACACAAGGGTTTAAAGTTAATATAAAGACACGTCCAGAGGACAGAACTCCTAGGCCTGCTCGAGGATCGTAAATTTCAGTAAAGGGCTTCATATTTGGTGTAGTGGTTAAGCGCCAAAGATCTGAATTCCATTCCCGGAATGCGCCACTATGTTTAAGAGATTGGTTACCTCCTGCTTCCATGTCACGATATAACTGAAAAATTGTTGAAAGCGACGTAAAATACCAACCAAGCAACCAACCAACTTTTTATAATATAATAATGTTAAAGGTTTTTACAATGACTATAAGTAGAGAGGAAAAGTTTCAAATACTTAATTTACAGTATCAATATATTACTATACTAATCACACCCTACGGGTTGATCCCCAGGATCATGAATTTCACAATTTTCTGTAGAGGGAGTCATGCTGTATAATTATACGCACAATTTTTCTCCTAAATGTGAAGGAGTCCGTAAGATTTTTGGAGATTGGCCTATTTAAGCTGTGTTGCCCAACCCCCTTTTTTCTTTGTCCCAGGATTGGGAAGATCATGAAATGTAAAGATGATGGATAAATCCAAACCAGAAGTCCATGAAAAACGAGGAACGGATACTAATCGTATACATTCTCTGACTAACTCATGTGATACAAGATAGTCATAAAAGGATAAAGGAAGATTAAAAGTAATAAAAAGAAAACAGTCTTGAAAAAATATGCGATGCTCTTCAAACAACATATCTGCTTAACCATTATAATCTTTTGAATGATTAAGTTACATTATCGAAAAATGCATTAAAATAAATTTTCATACCTGGCAGGCAATTTTTCCCTTGACAAGCTTGAATGAAGAAGAGCTTTGGTTTTCCACTAAGACTTTTACAATTTGTTGCATGGAATTTCTCTATAACATCATCTATTTCCAAGGATTTGCTATCTGAACTGAATACTTTTCCTCGATCTCCGTGTGACATAATACAAACAACAAGACAGTCTGATTTTGTATGATCAACATTGGATAGCCATGTAAGTTTCTCTAACATTTCATTTTTGGTCAAATTCTTTTCTACTTTAATTTCAAAATGTAAAGACGCCCACAGCTTTCTGACTTTTTCTAAAATGCAAGAAGTAGATTATTTTAGAATTTTATCCTTCGAATTTTCATGCATTCGACTTAATCACTTCTATTTAGATTCATTATATATATCTAAATGCAATGATCAGGTTTTCATAACGCATTTCCTACTGAAACTTATTCTTCGATTTATGTAAAGAAATGGGACAGAGGGGTTATCGCGCTCCTCTTCAAGAAATTGGCAATTTTCATCTATGCTGTAAAGTCATAGACGTTCGTTGTACTTCTCATTTCTTTCGTGATTTTTCGAATTAACTTTATGATAATCCTAAAATGATTGTTTCAGGAGACAAATGCTACTTATTTTAAGAAGACCTTTACTTTATTTTTAGTAAAACGTAAACACTTACCGGTTTGCATGCGTACAACGCCAAATCAGAAAACGAATACCTTTGCACATTGGTGATATATTTAGATAGTCATTCAGAGAAAAGTCTGTGTCAAAGGAATTGTTGCAAAGACATCGTCTGATCTATAAGTCGTATTCTTACGGGAATGATATTTGATTATTGCAAGCAGAAATTTTCAAAAATCTTGCAATAAATATGAAGCTAATTGCAGATGGTAATGATGCTCAGACGTGGAAAAAGGATAAAAATTATCCCATTGAAAAAAAACCCAGAACTGAAAAGGTCATCGACTGGCCTCTTTAAGATTTCTTCAATTTGCCATCCCGTATCTATCACCATGTCGACGGAAATATGCCAAGAGTATAAAACACAGTGTGCAACATTCTATCTCCGACTCTCCGATTAACACAATATCAAATGATGACTTGTGTATATAAAATAATTAGTGTCTGAATCTTATTCTAACTAATAGCATGTTTGATGTAAAGATGATGGATAAATCCAAAGCACAAGTCCAAAAATCATAAAACCAGAGGACATACAAAATCAGTGAAAATGAACTCTGTTTCAAGTGATTTCTTATATCTCATCTCTAAAGTCGTTAGTCATTCTTACTCTTTCAAAACTAGTTATTTTGACAAATATATTTGTATTTTCATCTTTGATTGAGGCTGTTAAATCCCTAATTCTACATGTATTTCCATATTGCAAATTTTACTTAGTATTCAAATGGTGTTATGGTCGTTTGAAAATTCAAAAGTAAATGATTCACTGCCATAAATATACAGACGGTACAAAATTTCAAAGGCATGATGAATGTGGACAAATACTGCATGGAAAACTCCACAACCAACAACATATGTCAAACTTTATGCATGAGGGAGATACTCCTTAGTTTTATGATAGTTAACAAAAGCTTCATGTTCAGATCTGTTTGATGTTTTGATTTCAAAAACATTCTAAAATTGTTCTTATGTATTATCTCGCCTATTTTTACATTCCATTTCGAGTTTGTACTTTGTTTGACTTTGTGATAATTTGTGAGGATTTCAAACACAATCCAAGTATAGTCCATGTTGTAATTCTCACTTCGAATACAAAGATGAATGGAACACTTTTCTCTATTTCACTAGCTCAGTTTTCTTTTAAAAGAATCGGAGTATGTCATTTACTTGAATTAATTATACTTTATTAAAGAAATTCGAGAAATATGTTATGTTGAAACTTTGACATCTTTGAAACTTATTTTTCCTAGTATTACAATACAATATTACAATACAATATTACAATACAATCATTAAACAATACCGGTATCTATGTTAGCTCCTTCTCGTGAATCAAATCTCTTTTCAGATTCTTCATTCTCAAAAGATATGTTATTGATAATGAAGGCAATACCTGTAAAAATGAATCAAAAACTATAAAGAAGACCTCTTAAAAGAAATATTTCTCAGTTGTTCAATAAATAATGATTAAAAGTTAAACATAGAAACGCTACAAGTTCTTCCCTTACACAATAAAAGCGGTTCATTCTGGTGCCAATTGAAGTGACAATGGTTACACAAATCATGTGGTTAACTTACAGATGACCATTTCTATTCACTGCATTGAAAGTATAATCAAATTGACAAGAATACTCCATTTTAAGAACAAATATGAAAAAGACAAAAAGTACTAGAAACCATTTAAATATAAAAGCAATTTTATGCAAAAGAAATCCTAAATATCATAAAATAAAATAAAAACTACATCAAATGTCAACTATCATTGCTCAGTTTATTTGGAAAAATCTTAATTCTTTGTCTATAATTCAGACAACACAGACATATTTGTACTTTGCAAAATTAAAGACGGTATTTTTCAATTGTTTAGATGAAATAGGAGATTATTATCTAAGTATACATTTTGCAAATTCCATAAATTTGAAGAACGTTATCCTATGTCCCTTAATGCTACTTACCACGTGGTCGTGCATCCATTTTATAAGATGGAAGATCTTGATCATCTTGTAGTTGTAATTTTGCCATACTATACAGCATGCTTGAATAATTTCCTACAAAATATAGCGCGATTTATTTTTTCTAAAGCATCTACCATAGGTAGGGCAGCAGTGAATGGGTGCATGATACATCCGAAAGTTTGCATGAATCCCTACTCTAAAGGCTAGACCTTAGTTGAAAAAACAGGTGCACAACTTCAAGTTAGACCCTTTCATATATCACTATTAAATTATCTGCATCTGTCTTAGTTAAGAAGAAGAAGGACAACTTTTTCCCCGCACAGTTGTCCCTTCTCAGAGTCCAGAACCCAGTTTAAATCCCATATACACAACTTCAAGACTTACTCTCTTATATATCACTATCACAAACAAAAAATCTGCATCCTCCCATTTTCCCCAACACCAGGGGCAAGAGAAAACTTTAAACTCCAGGTACACAACTTCAGACCCTTTGATATACATTCACCAAATATATGAATTTTCAGGGTATATCCAAGCCAGGTAGACAGGATGCAAGAGATGAAGATTGATTGAAATACATGACGGTATCCCTACCATGCAAATTTATATGATAAGGTCTTCCCCACGGATGAGAGAGATCTGATTTCAATACATGAGATCGATCTTAAGAAATTAGAGTAGGCAATACACCTCACATAATATTACTTCTTCGATATTGATTATATAGTATTCTGCCCTGACAAGATTAGAAATATTTTAAAACAAACAAGATAATTAGCATCCGGGCAGAAAGGGAAGATAGGAGATCCGGTTTAATGAGAAGACAATGTACATGCCAGGCAGAAAGGGAAGATAGGAGATCCGGTTTAACAAGAAGACAATGTACATGCCAGGCAGAAAGGGAAGATAGGAGATCCGGCTTAATGAGAAGACAATGTACATGCCAGGCAGAAAGGGAAGATAGGAGATCCGGCTAAAAGAGAAGACAATGTACATGCCAGGCAGAAAGGGAAGATAGGAGATCCGGCTTAATGAGAAGACAATGTACATGCCAGGCAGAAAGGGAAGATAGGAAATCCGGTTTAACAACAATACAATGTGCATACCGGGCAGAAAGGGACAATAGGCGAACCGGTTAAACAAGACGACAATGTACATACTGGGCAGAAAGGGAAGATTAGAGATCCGGCTAAAGAGGAAAAAATGTACATACCGGGCAGAAAGGGAAGATAAGAGATCGGGCTTAACAAAAAGACAATCAGTAGGAAGGAAAGATAGGTGAACAAGATTAACAAGACAATGACCACCCCGAGCAGAAAGGAAAGATACGCGAACAGGCTTAACAAGACAATGAGCACCCCGAATAGAAAGGGAAGACAGAAGAGTACATCCCATGCAAAGAGATGAAGGACGAAATCCAGCTTAAACACAAGATTATGTCCATCCCAGAGAGGGAGAAACACTCAAAAGCAGGGCTACATTCCAAGACAATGTCCAATCCGGACAAAAACAGACTGTAGGAGATGTAGTTTGATTGTTAGACAATATCTGCTATAAGCAAGAGAAAGAAGCAGCAATCACAATCACTAGAGAATATTCACCCCAGACGAAAACAGACTGCAGGAGGTCTGGAGTAACAACAAGAAAATTGTCACTAAAAGATGATGTCTATCATAATGATCTTCAACTTTATCATTAATAACAGTATGATAAGGAAACTTACCTTGTGGACGAACAGTTCGTGTTTTAGCAGCATGAGTGCTTGTTTTGCATGTTGTTGAACCTAATGTAAAGAAAACGACAAATATCTCATTTACCACATCTCTTTGTCATTAAAGGCAAAACAAAAAGTATTATAAGGAATGTTAAAATTATACAGCATAGTATCATATAACATTCCTACAGTATGCTATTAATTATAAAATTTAGTTGACCAAATACAACTAATTCTATAAACAATCACGAAGCAAACACACTTGGAACCTATGAAAAAGGGATTCATCTTGCAAATACCATAAATATCCATATCCAATATCCAATATGAAATATATACAGTCACCACATGATTATTGAATATAGATAATATTCCTTCATTTCGTGTGTACAAATAAATATTTATCAAAATCAAATTTCGTCTTTATGAAATTTCAGAATCATTCCATTTGAAGAGGCATCTAATAAATTTCAAGCTGAATATCAGCACTATACCAAATATATAATGATTATCCCTTATCTCATACCATCATGTCCTTCAAGCAATCGACCTCTCAATTTTTTCCAATTGACAGGTCGGGAGTATCCATCCAGACTTTCATCCAGTAGCCACCTATTTTCATCGTCATGAAGTGTTGGTTCAACTTTAATGCCAATTACTTGGACTCTTCTTTCTCGCAGTTTCCGCATTAAAGGAGCTGATTTTTTCGCAGTGATTTCAAAGAAATATTTCGACAGTATAACTATTATGTTCACACTGTGCTCTAGAGCCTCCGTCAGCAGATTGTTTCCGTCTGTTTTTCCAGGCTGATATTTTCTCTCAAAAATTAATCCTACGAAAAAGAATTGAAAAAATAATAATCACAACAGATGGTAAAAATTCATTTCTTTTGAGAAACATGACAGAGTTTTTCGTTAATGCCATAAATAAGAAGATTTTAGATGTACATACCTTTGAATTTTTCTGGTCCTTCCTCTAGTTCCGGTCTGAGATAGCATCCTACCCACTCTTGTTCGTGGGGTGAGTGTATGACACAAAAATCATACATCAGAGTTTTGTTGACGGACTCTCTGTTTTCTACCGGAAGAAAATTTGTCGGACGAAAGAACATTTTGATGTTTCGTTCCATGCCAAGATTAACATCTCTAGGATACTGTCTGTTGTACCATCGTGTCCACTCTTTGTGTCTGCCGCCAAGGTATATTAATCCTAATGTTATTAATGTTTTAGAGCCACGTGTATACAGAAATGGGTCATGAATATATTCCAGGAGTAGCTTCACTTGCTCTGGATATTGTCGACACATTTTCTTTACCTCTTCAAAGACACTATGAATACGTGCAAATCTATCTAAGCCCTTCAAATCTCTAACTATTTCGTTGCTTATTTGTTCATTTAAAAGATTTTGACAGATATAATTTTCAGAAGCAGATAAATGTGATGGGTTTATAATAAGCGAGTGACAGTATTTGATTTCATGTTCTATTGCAAATTTGATTTGCCTCAGTGCATATTTCTTGATATGTTCTTCTTCTCTTTCACTACAGAGCATACATCCATACTTCCATAAATACTTAAACGATGGAAGGACTTGGTCATCTGATATTCTAGAGGAGCTAAATGAGAGAATCATGTAATGCAATGCATCCTCTAGATGGCCTAATACTTTGCTACAGTCTGCATGGAGTTTGTACACTCTTGTCAGGTCCTGATTTCTATACTCCTCGTAAATCATTCTGATTGTATCCACTGCTTCATTGACCTTCTCTTCGTCTTTCAAATTGACCTCGTATGGTGTAGGGAATTCTGTACCTGCCCAATATAAAGATTTTGCATAATAGTATAAAGTTTCTAATGTCGATTGTCCCTTCATACAAATTTTTCCGTATTCTATGGCCTTCTCCAAAAATAAAGACATCTTTTGCTTGTCTGCTTCATCTTTTTCGCGTTCTTGTTCGTATTTTTTGCAATAGGCAAGCATTTTAGCATAATTTGGAAACCATTTATCCCGCAGTGTAAAGTCTTCTGTTTTCTTTAATTGGTCGAGAGCCTCGTCGTATCGTTGTTCGTTAACCAAATATTTCCCATACCTAGTAAACACTACAATGTCCGGTTCAAATCGGGATACAGCAATACGATAAGCATTCTCGGGATCTTTCCATATCTCTTCTAAATCTGCAAGACGCTGGAAGTACTCAGGGGGATTCATATCTATTGTTGACTGGGGTGAATTCTGAAACATTCTTTTCTTCTGAATCATGATTCCTAAGTAAGCAAACGCTCGCGAGACGTAGAGACTATGTGTATAATGATTCAAGCTGTAGATAACCTCACAGAACCCTTTCATACTACTCATGCTATAATGGTCTCGCTGATATTCAGCACCCCCACATGACAACAGCTCATGACTCAGTCGATTGGACGCTTGAGCCAAGGAGAATCGGTACACTCCGAAGTCACTTGAAGAGACCATATGACTCTCACTGAGACGTTTTAAACCCTCCTTTTGATAAATGACTGCATTATACCAGCGATATGCGTTTTTCGCCTCATGGTTGAATAAGCCTGTGTCCTCTATTTCATCCCGCCAGGCTATGTCCAGATTTCTGACGTCTGAATGAAACGACAGACAGTCGAATTTTTCAAAAAAGGCATCCAATTTCTCAGTTGAACTTTCCTCGGTTTCTTCGTAGAATTTGGGAATCAATGTAGAAAGAGCAATTCCTAACTCCATTAAAGCGACTCCTATACAGTGATCCCTTGAAACTGACTTTAAAATGTCCTCTACAGTCTTTTTTAAATTCGCTTTATCTTCCTTGCTGCTACTTATGTCGTATAATTGTAGATGTGCATTGATATTCTGAGGGTCTCCGGCGATAATGTCCTTGCATATAGCACGACACTCGGTAACCCCGCGAGGTTCCACACTCTTCAGAAAAGCCAGAATGTTTTTATATGCAGATTGAAGACAGTCATTATGTTTTGGTAGGTCTCCTTCGACGATATCCCGGTATGAATTTGTGTAATGAATATCATTCTTCCAGGGAAATTTTTGGAAAATGTTGGCATGCCCAAGAATAATCGAGTTGATTCTGGAAATAGACATATCTTCTGAGTCCTAGAGTGATGAAATGGTCTCCTACTGTGGCTTTCTAATCTACAACAAAAAGGAGAATGCTAACCTCATTCAGATCTTTTATATAACGTTCAGAAATATGTGTACTGCACATTTTCTCTTCCCCGTTTCCATAGAGATCTAATATACAAATAATGGAGTGTCAGACATTACAAAAATTTCATCTCATCGGGTTAAAAAAAATAGTTAAATACTTTCGACATCAAAACCACGACCCTGGGATAATCGCAAAGACCACGAGTCTTGTATCGGGTCCCTCTACAGGCTTATGCCGATTTTCCTTTAAGCGTTTCCATCTGAATAACAGGAAGGTGGAAATTCTACGAAAGCCCATGTCTAAATCATTTAAGAGATGACAAGGTCTCGAATCTCGTCTTCTCTTACTGCTAATCGGAACTCCTACAGATCAGTTTCCTTGGTTCGCTTTCAGACGGGTAGAGCAAGTTGGCTCATGATGATGTCATTTTATATTTTAATATTTATCCCATAATAATTATTCTGCGTTCATAATTTTACCTCCTAACTTGAATATCCTATTGATCCTCTATATTAGAGAACTATACAAGAATATTTGTTCTTTGATTATAGTGTGTTGTGAGTCGGAAGTTTAGTCCGTAAACCGTTTAACCACTACTATTGAGTAACGGATGCGAATATTGTGTGCTTGTTCTTGATTGGGAGGTACCGTCCGTTAGGCGGCGCTTGTGTACTATCAGTTGATAACATCGAGTGGAGATAGCGACCTTAGGCCGTCACATTGTTCTTTGCGTCATATTTGCGGGAATATGTTTTATTTCCTCCCTAAATATTAGGACCGCAATTAATGGGGGTGTATCTCCCATTCTCTGAATGTCTATGGCAACGTTCTAATTGGGCTGAGCTAGTTGTCTATGTTACTTTCTTTTTCTTAGATATGCCCTATAAAATCCAAAACAAATCAGTGTTGTGTTACTGTTCTGTGTGGTACTCACCTAAAAAAATCATAATGTACAATAATGTACCTCTGAATCGAGGAGAAACCCGGAGATAGCACGTATCTTTTTATTTACATAGTAATCTGTTTACTTATTTATCATTTTCATTTGTATACGCCACAGGTGATATGAATGCCCCAAAACATCCAGCATCCAGACTGAATATTATCAGTTGGTGTGTGTGTGTGTGTGTGTGTGATGGGGGAAGGGGTTGTCGTGTCTGTGTGCGTGCGTGCATGGGCGTGTGTTCACCAGTGTGCATTATAAGATTCCCTCAACATTTTCTTTTTTTTTAAATACCAAGAGGCTTTCGTGACCATTACACAGGTTTTACATTTATTCAGTCCTCTCTTCAGTGGGCTTTTCCTCATACTTGCTCCTTACTTCTTACCGATTTAAATGTAACATGACCGTCCACAATGTAATCTTATCAAATGTGAGCTTTTATTTGTCGTTTGAATAATATTAACACAACCTGAAATTATATTCTGGGATGGGGGCTATTTCATGAGATTACTTCTGGTGCAACGCATTTGTACGTCAATTATCATTGTTAATATACTTAGCTGGAGTGTTTCTCCACATCATCGTTTAGATCTCAACTCCTTTACGGTTTCCTTTCAACTCCTTTACTGTTTCCTTTCAACTCCTTTACTGTTTCCTTTCAACCCCTTTACTGTTTCCTTTCAACGCCTTTACTGTTTCCATTCAATCCCTTTACTGTTTCCATTCAACCCCTTTACTGTTTCCTTTCAACTCCTTTACTGTTTCCTTTCAACTCCTTTACTGTTTCCATTCAACCCCTTTACGGTTTCCTTTCAACTCCTTTACTGTTTCCTTTCAACCCCTTTACTGCTTCCATTCAACCCCTTTACTGTTTCCATTCAACCCCTTTACGGTTTCCTTTCAACTCCTTTACTGTTTCCTTTCAACCCCTTTACTGTTTCCATTCAACCCCTTTACTGTTTCCATTCAACCCCTTTACTGTTTCCTTTCAACCCCTTTACTGTTTCCTTTCAACCCCTTTACTGTTTCTTTTCAACTCCTTTACTGTTTCCTTTCAACCCTTTTACTGTTTCCATTCAACCCCTTTAATGTTTCCTTTCAACTCCTTTACTGTTTCCTTTCAACCCCTTTACTGTTTCCTTTCTACCCCTTTACTGTTTCCAATCAACCCCTTTACGGTTTCCTTTAAACCCCTTTACGGTTTCCATTCAACCCCTTTACTGTTTCGTTTCAACTCCTTTACTGTTTCCATTCAACCCCTTTACTGTTTCCTTTCAACCCTTTTACTGTTTCCATTCAACCCCTTTACTGTTTCCTTTCAACTCCTTTACTGTTTCCTTTCAACCCCTTTACTGTTTCCTTTCAACCCCTTTACTGTTTCCATTCAACCCCTTTACTGTTTCTTTTCAACCCCTTTACGGTTTCCACTCAACCCCTTTACTGTTTCCACTCAACCCCTTTACTGTTTCCATTCAACCCCTTTACTGTTTCCATTCAACCCCTTAACTGTTTCCATTCAACCCCTTAACTGTTTCCATACAACCCCTTAATTGTTTCCATTCAACCCCTTTACTGTTTCCATTTAACTTTACTGTTTCCATTCAACCCCTTAACTGTTTCCATTCAACCCCTTTGGTGTTTCCTTTCAACCCTTTTACTGTTTCCATTCAACCCCTTAATTGTTTCCATTCAACCCCTTTACTATTTCCTTTCAACTCCTTTTACGGTTTCCTTTCAACTCCTTTAATGCTTCCATTCAACCCCTTTGGTGTTTCCATTCAACCCCTTTCAGTGTTTCCATTCAACCCCTTTTACGGTTTTCTTTCAACCCCTTTAGTATTTCCATTCAACACCTTTAGTGTTTCCATTCAAGTCTTTTAGTATTTCCATTCAACCTATGTGTGTCAAAAGAGAGTACCCTCCCCCACTTACTTCGTCTCGTCAAGAATAAACCCCAAAAGAATCGGATGAAAATTGACAATGAGGAAACTATGAATATTTGGTCCCTCTCAGGTTAAATATAGTCTGCTGTGTGTATATGTAGCACTGCTAGACTCATCTCTTAAAATTTAAGACAAAAACAAAAATGTTGTACGTATCAAAATTGGAGTACACATCTCCTGTCCTTCCGAGACACGCACTAAAAACTGAACTAGTGATTTTATCGGGAACCCATGGTCCACGAACAGTGGTATAATAACTACATGTATAAGCAGTGGCCGATCCAGGATTTCCGAAAAGTGGGGCCCACATGTCTATTAGCCAAACTACTCAGCCATTTTTGGTGCCAAATATGGATTTTTACTTGTAAATATGCGACGAAAAGTGAGATAAGACCAAATACATCAACATCGATAGGGCGTACAAGACGCAAATATTACAAACATAACGGGAAGATACAGGACAGAGACGTATAAAACTCTGAACTCTCATTTTAATTGCGCCTGTTTTACTGACTGCAAAAGCAAAGATGTTCTGAAAAAGACGCTCGAAGTTTGAAACCAACGTGAATAAATGCCAGTGGTCTTGGTCTGTCGTGCGTTTATAATCGTATGCTTTAAACTACTTAGCTAATTGTTACCAATTAACTTGACACATCTTCAGGATACGTGGAACAAAAATAGTGAATTCTGTGATTTCCGCCCCTGTGACATCGGAGGCCTGAGAAAAACTGCTAAATATGCCTAATCTTATCAACTCGTGCAAAACTGGGAGAGAACCTGTCCGTGGCGGATTTAGAGGGGAGGGGGGGGGGGAGAATACGAAATTACGAAATACGTAATTGGTTTCCATATCAACAAGGTACTGCAGTCATGTATATAAGAACCTAATAGAATTTTATTCTGCCATATTGTATTGCTGGTATTTTGAAGTTAAATATCGAATTTACTCGGAATTTGTACTATCGCGAGTCACTGAAGCTTTAGTCTATAAAATAAAATCCGACTAAATGGAATCCAGATAGATTGTTGCAATCGGCCTCTATTATTCTAAGATTGGCTTTAACCAAAGCTTATTTTACGTACTTCATCATAAAGAAATACAAGTATGAAAATATTTAGTTATTAATTGGGGTTTTATTTTCATATTAATGATACTACAAATATACCTCTTATAAATTACAGTAAAATGACCTTATGTCCGCACATGTAATGCTATACTGGGGTGTATGACATTAATTCAGTTCATCTATTAGGTATCAATGTACCAAATGACCCTCACTAGAGTCATGTAAGCGTTTTGGCAACCCTAAGTCCTGCTCGGGATGAAAACTCCTAGGCTACTGAGTGGATATAAATGCCAGGTTCATCTTTTTGATTGAAATGCTATTATGGTCTATCTGTTGAGAAATGACAATATTAAAATTTATGTAATGGGTCATTATTTTTCATATGAAGGGTCAAGGTATTTTCAGCAAGAACATTTTCTGCGACTGAGGGTAAGTTTAAACAAGGCAAATTTTGAAAATGAAAAGTCACGGTGAGGTATAGTTTTTTTTGTGTTTTTACTTTAGTGGGGGACCTCTCTGTTTATTGAAATGTAAAGGAAGCTTTCAAATGATCCTCTTTTGTATAGAAACTTCTCCATTCATTAACATGTAACCCTATGGAAAATAATTGCTACATTGATACCATTAAGGATGTAGTCGGCTCGCAAAACTTTTATATCTCTACACTAAAGAGTTCCTCAAATTAAATCCAGTTGATGATAAGAAAGATAACTCTAACTTCGTGCTGATAAAACTGCAGGACTGCCGGGGATACACATTTCATTGCTTCTTTTTCACAGAAAGGGTTGAAGGGAAAGGTTTCAATTCCTTTGCTTTATCCAGGTGATATGTATCCAATATATATTAATTCAGATATAAAGAGAAAATATCTGCCAGAAAAGAGGATATTGAGTAATGTGTTGTTATACATGGCAATGAAAAATGCTTGAATGACTCAATCAATGAAGTTGATAAAGCTATAAATTTGCATTTCGTAACCACATCAGACGTCACTATGAGTCTCTGACAGACCAAGAAGAAACTGGTTCAGTTTTGAAGCAAATCTATCCTAAAACTGGATAAGTAGGATATGACCTTAAGTCCTCAGTAAGACAAGACTTTAAAAATAATATTGTGCTAAATGACAATACACATATTAGTCCGGGATGGGTTGGCTTCAACCCCCCTCCCCTTGATCCTCCAAAACCAACCTCATATAGTAGCATTATTACACTGTTTCAGATGAAACGATATTTCATGGAAATTTCCAAATGCAAAAGTGGTATTTGGGAGGGGGGAACGGTTTTTTTATACATAAGTCGTGGGTTTTTGGAAACAATTTATAACTTTTGAGTGACGTAAAACAATTAATGAAAACAGTAAATAGATGGTACAGTTTTGAAGCTAAGTGAAGCAAACTTTTTTTACCTCCCTTTGGAACTTTATTGCCGATATGTGAGTGATACCTCAAACTTGGAGAAGATACATATACATCTGTTTATAAGCAAGCTTTATATCAAAGCATCAATTTAATCAGGGACAGTTTAATTGAAGAAACATTCTGACATCTTCATGCCAATATGTAACCGTACCTACAAGTAGCGCTACCACTAGTATATGTAAACATTATACAATCCCCCTAGTATATGTATACATTGTACAATCTTCCCCCCGTGTATATATATATATATATATACATTATACAATTTCACCCAAGTACATATATATAGGGGGCCTATATATATATATATATATATATATATATATATATATATATATATATATATATATATATATATATATATATATATATATATATATATATATATGTGTATGTGTGTGTGTATGTATTGTATGTATGTATGTATGTATGTATGTATGTATGTATATTATACAATCTCCCCCTTGTAAATTATACAATATATCCCCCTGGTATATGTATACATTATACAATCTCCCCCTAGTATATGTATACATTATACAATTTCCCCCTAGTATATGTATAAATTATACTGCCTCCCTTAGTATATGTATACATTATACAATCTCCCTTAGTTTATGTATACAATCTCCCCCTAGTATATGTATAAATTATACTGCCTCCTTTAGTATATGTACACATTATACCATCTCCCCTAGTATACTTTAACTAGGGGAGATGGTATAATGTGTACATATACTAAAGGAGGCAGTATAATTTATACATATACTAGGGGGAGATGGTATATGTATACATTATACAATCTCCCTTAGTTTATGTATACAATCTCCCCCTAGTATATGCCATTGTATAAATTATACTGCCTCCTTTAGTATATGTACACATTATACCATCTCCCCTAGTTAAAGTATACAGTCTCCTACTAGTATGTACACAATCTCCCCTAGTATATGTATAAATTATACAATTTATCCACTGTATAATTATGCAAGCTCCTTAATCAGTCAGTGCTTTGCGGTGCAGACGATGCGGTTGTGCCACTATGTTTAAGAGATTGGTTACCTTTTGCTTCCATGTCGTGATATAACTGAAAAATTGTTGATTTCAAGCTCTCGAGCGACGTAAAACACCAATCAACCAACAACAACAACATCAACACCCCCCCCCCTTTTCTCCCTGTCAAAACATTCATATGAATATCTCCACATAAAATTTAAAGCTTCGTCATATGAATCATTATATTACAGGCTTTGCCTAAATTCATAATATGATAAGGTTGAATTACCTGTTTTGATACAATCCGGAAGTGAAGTTAATGTATTGTGTTGTGGGTACACGTCATTACTCATTTTGCACCATGAATAAATCCAGTACATAATACTTTATAAAATCAGTAGACTTCAACTAATAAAAACCCATACTTATGCATTATTCGTTAATTCAAAATCGTTCTGAACTCATAAGAGAAATAAGTCACGGCCATTAATACATGTATGATGTTAGTTTGCAGAGTAGCAACAATTAAACTTCCCCTTGATGGGGCCTTAACAGAAAAATTTTTTGTTTCAGTTTCGTTATCTATATCGATGCAACTGTAGTAAATGTCATTTTTTATCCGGCATGACTTTTCACTAGTCAAGATCGAAAGTGAGGAAATGGCATACGTAAATACAAACGATTTAAAATGTATTTGACATAAAACTAGATGTTGTGTATCCAGGGAAGAGTTCAGGAAAGTGGGATCTTTGACACTCCCCCCCCCCTACCCCTTTTCATCATAGAATTTTTAATGTTACTTTTTAGGCAGAAATGTGTCCCTTTTATGTTGCAATCTTCAGTGTGTTAAAATAGCTAACTTCGCCTAATCAATTTATCGTTTGAAAGAAGGAAAAGGACAGTATGATTTATCAACATCAAATTGAAAAGGTTTTTAAAAAGACTAAAGCAAATCAGGGGCGTACAGCAATGGAGAGACCTGGGTGTGATACGTCTAAGTGTCTCCCTTTTCAGAAGTTTCATCTATTTTGATTATCAGAACGCCGTAACTAAATAAGGGGTTCAGTTCAGTCATGTCTGTCCACTTTTTCAATCTTGGCTACGCAAGTGGTACTTTGTATTTTCATTATGACCATCATTGCCTATATTCATAGAATTGAGGGATTATATGTACATAGTAATCTACACCTAAGGTGTTAAAAAAAACTGCTTGTGCTTATATGTTTTACGTGCTCTACAAAATGGGCGTGTCTGACTGTCTACGGAAATTTAACTGATATCAGCATATTCGTACTTAGAACAAAGCGAGTTGTCTTTTATGATGCTTTTCGTTTTCGTGCCATTTTAAAAAAGAAAAAAATTATCTCGTTCGAACGAGAAACTATTATATATGAAATGCAGGTGTTTGGTTATTTAAAAAGTATGATTAGAAGTTATTTCAATCGATACATACAATGATACATTTATATATCCATAATTGCATATATTTCAACTTAAAATTTTTAGAAATCTAGATCCATTTCACATTTACAAACGCAATGTACATATGCATGTGTATTCTAAACACACAAAGCCGGCTTGGCCTAGTGGTATCGCGCTGGACTTCTGATCGGGAGGCCGGGGTTCGAGTCCCGCTCTGGTCATGCCGGTGTCCTGTCTTTCGGATGAGACAGTAAAAACCGAGGCCCCGTGTCGTGTTATGTATGACACGTTAAAGATCCCTCACTGCTTCGGGTGGGTCCGTTGCAAAGGTTGAAATTTGTATGCCCCGCATCAGGCAGATGCCGTCACCATATACGTGAAATATTCGTGGTGTGACGTTAAACAAAAATCAATCAATCTAAACACACAACTTATCAACAAAAAGGAAACGCTTAAGTTAATGAATAGTATATTACACCGCGAAGACGAAGAAGAATGTGAGGGAAGACAGGAGGGGGTAATGCCATCAGAGACATTCTCCCCTTGTAATTAAAAGTATTATACTAGCTATTAAGTATGACTTATAAATTTCAGAATCGAAATATAAACTTACTGATATACAATGAAGCATTCATAATCATGTATTATAATTCCATTAATCATTGATATTAACTGGAGAGGTTATTGAACCAAGTTACGTTTTTATTTATACGTTCATTTATTCATATGAAATTTATAGAATTTCGATTTCCATTCATAATTATGAGCTAATATAGCTCAGTAGATGAGGCACTTGGCTCGTAATCGAAATGTCCCGGGTTCGATTCCCGCCGTATGTTCACCGATGTACTGTCTTTTGGATAAGATAGTAAAACCGACGTACCGATCATAATAGGCGTGGCATGTAAAAGATCCCTCACTGTTTCGGGTTGGTCCGTTTCAAACCGATAACTCTCTATGCGGTGCATCAGGCCGTCATCACATAATCGGACAACAATTGTCAAGAAAGGTAGGCACTAAAAATATATATTTTTTTTTTTTGCTTATCCCATAGTCATTTATAGAAATAATAAACAATTTGACCACGACAATCCCATTCCGTTGATTAACATTTTGGATCATTAATTAAGAGTGTATAAAAATGTCCTTGATGAAAGTCCACGCTGTATCGGAGATTTAGTTTGAAGCGAATGGCGGTGTTTTCTTCCACTTTAAATGTATTTCATGAAACAAATTGTCGGTTAAGAATATGTAACCGAAAGATTTACCTTTTACTTCATTCAGTTTAAATAATCTGTGAATAAAATTGCCCTGGTAGCAAAAATTGATTGATTATTGTTTTACGTCACTTCACAGTTATTTCACGTATATGGTGACGGCATCTGCCTGATGCATTGTATAGAAATTTATACCCGAAGCAGCGAGAGATCTTTTACGTGCCACGCCTACTCTGACAAGGGACCTAGGTTTTTACTGTCTCATCCGAATCAAAAACTCGCTGTCGGATTTTGAAATCTAGGATATCGGGACCGACAGAACCGCCTACAAAGACAACTGCAACGCCACCTGTTTCGAAATTCCCCTCCCACGGACAATCCCCTGCCTACATTGGACACTATGGCCGCCTCCAACCACACTGGAACGCCAAATATGTGTAATCCTACTTCAAACTTCCTGATGCCATCATCCGGAAAACCTCTACCACGATGCTAAAGGCACTGTCGGTTCATGAAGGTATCAATTCTTTTTCCCGTTATTGTTTGTGCAATCAAACCATAAATTGCAGTCGGGCACATTATCCTGAAGGATAGGAGACTCACTATACAAAAACAAAACTTAACTTAGCCATTGTACAAGACCTACACATGGACTTTATGGTTTTTATTTGTATTTTCTTGAGAAACATCCAGTTTCAGCACGCAACCAGTAGATTTTAAAATACTTGCGCCACACAAGACTTGTCGCAAAATGGGCACCTTCGCCATCCGCATGGGTGACATATGACGAACAATTTCATCTTAAAGGAGCTAACTATCCCCATACATCTTGGGCAATAGAGGATACGGAGCTCTGGTTGATTTGCATGACTAGCTTTCGAAGCGAAGCTAAATCAAATCCCTCATTATTTCATAAATATTTTTGATATGTTGATTTTTCACATTTTCAACGTTTTCTTCACTACTTGAGAAAACTTGGTAAGCATTAAGTAATGATAGTCTTGTACAATTTTAGATGTTTTAAAAGTTTAAAGAAACTGAAGATTTATGGTCATCTACAAGCATTGTTCAAAATCGTTGTGCAATGTTTTCTATGTCTCAAGTGAGCGAGATAGGCCCACTTGAGCCTCTTGTTACTTTTATTATCATGTATGTTATGTGAAGATACACGTTTTTGTTAGTTTTATTTTTGTTCTCATTTTTAAGTTATGTTTTTATTTTACATTTGAATAAATGTGTTAAAATCATTTGACAGGTGCCTTAATGCACTAATTTGAATGAAACTTTACAGTAATGAAACACTGTCAACCAATATGGCCACTATAAATTTTGAAATGTATATGATTTAATTTGAACATTGACTTTGTGTATGTACTTAAGTGAGATAATTTATGAAGCAAATTCAACTCGTTGTAACGTTAACATATCGGTGTGTCCGACGTTTAAATGAGGGCTGGACAACACGAGAAGGAGTCTGGGAAAGGAGTTAGAAATGACGGCAGAGGGGCGTGAACGCCATTGTTCCGAACTAGAAAATCTCTCAGAAAGCAGATGGTAGAGCCCTTGCCCCCTGTCCGCTCCTCAAAATGGGCATGCAAATATATTTTGAAAAAGCAACAATTCCATCAAGTTTTGTTGAACTTATTGAATAGCGCGATTCGTCCAATGCTGTAAATGACGCTGAAATGCGAGTTATACAATTTAATTACAATACAGTATTAGATAGGCAGCAATCTGGCGAGCGAAGCGACTCCGGTGAAAATCAACGTGTTTTCTATAGAACATTCAGCTTTATATTTGCATGACCTGTTGTAAGTGCATACGGAAGTCAAATAAGGTTACATATTTTTCTAATTTATCTTAAAAATTCAAGATACTATCTTGAAAATTCAACTTACTATATTGAAAATTCAAGATACTATCCTGAAAATTCAACTTACTGTCTTGAAAATTCAAGATACTGTCTTCAAAATTCAACTATCTTAAACATTCAACATACTATCTTGAAAATTCAAGCATAAAAATCACTATGAATAGAAAGAGACAGATTGAAACAGAATTAAATAATTTTTACGACGAAAGAGCAAAGGGTGCGCAAGTAAGAGCAAAAGCTAAATGGCTAGAGGAAGGCGAGAAAATACAAATTATTTCCTTTCATTGGAAAAAGACAGCAAGAAAATAATACAACTCTTAGCCATTTTAAAGAAAATGAAATCGATAATTATCTTGAATCATTAGATATTCTGATACTCTCTGACGATATGAAAGTTTTATGTGATAAAATGCCAACTAAATTTTAATTAAAATGCTGTTTTTGAGATGAAAAAAGGCAAGAGCCCAGGAATCGATGGGCTTAATTCGGAATTTTATCAATGTTTTGGGGAAAAATATAGAACCCCTATTTTACAAGGTCATCGACCATATATATGAAGAAAAGGAGAAGAGTTTCCCACAACGACTAGCTGTCCTTACTCTTATATTCAAAAAGGGAGAAAGGAACAAACTCAAAAATTATAGACCGCTAAGTTCAACAAATTCAGACTACAAAATAATAGCTTTTGTCATAGCGCGGCGTCTTTAAAATGTAATCGATAAACTTATAGGTAAGCAACAATCGGCTTATAATGTGTATCAAAGTTCGCTATATCGGCGATAATGCGCGTCTTATTCTAGGTATTTTTGATAATTGTGAATCAAACAATGAACATGGTCTATTATTATTCTAGATTTTGAAAAAGCTTTTAATTCTGTTGAATGGGCCTTCCTTTTCAAAGTTTTAGAAAAATCTAATTTCGGACCGAATTTTATGTCATGGATAAAAATACTGTATATTCTTGTATGGATAGAAATAATGCTCCGCATTTGTAGGCAGCTTATGCGCGAGGCGGAAGTAGCGAACTGACAGTGGATACCAACTCCTATAGAACCTTGTGTTCTTGATATATGTCACTAATCGCATGTTCCACTGATAACGGGTCTGATGGTATCATCATTTGATTATTAATATATCCATTTACTGTATCTGACAGCTATAGTCAAAGAGCTGACAAAGAAGGCAGTTACTATCGTCTCTTTTTTTGCCGGTTTGATGTCTCTGTAACTATAAGTTTGTTTATTTATGATAAATATACAACAGATCTTCATCGTTATGAGCGTGTACTGCAGTATAGGCCTGGAATTTCGACGTCGTTGCAACAATTGAACTTTTGGTTGGTGTATATTATTGAAATATAAAGAGATGTGCAGTCATCATATTTAATAATTTCACATAAATAACTGGATAAATGACATAAATTGACATAAATTAAGAACAAAGAATACACAGATTATCACAGTAAATCTGAAATAAATATGGAACCAGAGTCAACACGTGGAAATACTGCCCAGTGTAATATGGAACCAGAGTCAACACGTGGAAATACTGCCCAGTGTAATATGGAACCAGAGTCAACACTTGTGGAAATACTGCCCAGTGTAATATGGAACCAGAGTCAACACTTGTGGAAATACTGCCCAGTGTAATATGGAACCAGAGTCAACACGTGGAAATACTGCCCAGTGTAATATGGAACCAGAGTCAACACGTGGAAATACTGCCCAGTGTAATATGGAACCAGAGTCAACACTTGTGGAAATACTGCCCAGTGTAATGTAACAAGAGGAAAGGCAAGGAAGTTGATCACTAGATGTTAGATCACAGTATCAAGACCATGTTACACAAACTGATGTACACCTTGATGTAAGCTGTCAGTACCCGACACTGTAAATACCTTAGGTTTACGATAATTTCACATATTTATCTATTCATGAATAAGTGATTTACAAACCGATACCGACTGAAATTTATTTTCAAGTATTAAAGCTAATCAGAATATTTTGACCCACTTAGCTAAATCCAGGCATATCCTTTTATGAAACCCTGTCCTGGAGAATCAGGTGAAACTTATTACTCCATAATCCAATAAAGGAATCTACAGAAGCCCATTTAGGACCTATCAAAAAATATTTTTGAATTTGATGTAACAAATTCTTGAATTTGTTAAAACGGATTGAATTCATTTTAAAGAATTCTTGAATTTGTTAAAATGGATTAAATTGATTTTAACAAATTTGAGGAATTTGTTATAACGAATTTAATCTGCTATAACAAATCTGAGGAACTCGTTATAACGAATTAAATCTGTTATAACAAATTTGTTTCTGTTTTACAAAATTTGTTACAATGCATTTTCATCAAATTTGTGATAACAAATTTCAAATTCTATAAAACCGAAAATATGAATTTAAGAATTTGTTATTTCGAATTTAATTTGTTAAACCGAATTTCAAAATCTGTTTTAACGAATTCAACAAATTTGTTATAAGAGATTTAATTCGTTATACCGAATTCCTAAAATTTGTTTTAACAGATTTAATACCTTTTAACGAATTCCTCAAATCTGTTAAAATGAATTTAATCCATTTTAACAAATTCAAGAATTCGATATATCAAATTCAAAAATATTTTTTGATAGGTCCTAAATGGGCTTCCGTAGGAATCATTAATTACAATAACGTACATAATTTTTCTCACATGACACTCTGCAATCTTCCCGACACAATCACACACTTCCTGTACTGTTTTGATACAAAAATATTCCATAAATTTTGCTGATTCAGACACATTTTAGAGCTGACTTTGGTTCAGCTTCATAGATGGCAGTTCATCAATATCATTATTGAAAGAATCTGTGTTAAACAGAAATAAGTGTGGAACAAAAGTAGTAATTATTATCCAACTTCAGAAGAAACCATAATCATTCCTTCCACTCTTATAAATCACTGTATTCATAAAGCGGTGTGCAAATGTCTAAAATCAACCAGTGATGTAAATTTCCTAAATGTAAATCATACTAAAAACCTTGATTTGATCTTAATATTTTTGTATAATTAATTTCAAAATAAATCCATCCTTAATGCCTTCCCTTACTGCAGCTCTATTAACACTTCTTGCATACTGTAGACAGATGCCTTCCCTTACTGCAGCTCTGTTAATGCTTCCCACATACTGTAGACAGATGCCTTCCCTTACTGCAGCTCTGTTAATGCTTCCCACATACTGTAGACAGATGCCTTCCCTTACTGCAGCTCTATTCAAACACACTGTAGACAGATGTGATGATTTTGTCGAGTATCATTTAAATCATGAGAAAAGAGAAATAACATTGACAGGTCTAAATCCACTCTCAACACCAGGTCAGCTGACGTCCCATACAGCGTTCATATCACATGACAAACTTTCTAATCCACGAAGAGTTTTGAATGTTCCTGAATAAAATGCAAGGTCTGACATGACCAACCTGCAAAAAGGAAGAAGAAAATCATTCTTTCTAACTGCACAAAGACTAGAATAGAATTATTTAAGGAATGTATGTCATGGGGTTTGTGGAAAATGAAGCCAGCATATCGCTTTTAACTTTAACAAACTGTGAAGTAGCTCTTGGAAAATCTGCATTTGACATACTAGTTTCATTTTCCATGAATTCCAGCGATAAGGCATTCATTCCTTATGTATTTATTTCCATTACCGTACATATATATACAAGTTTTTAATATATAAGTTGTGGAGTAGAAAAATTTCTAAAGGGACAAGTAGTTCTACAACAAGTGGTATATGTTGTATTGTACCTGGTAATGCCGACTAAATTGATATTTGAGATAAAAACTCTGAAATACTCAACTATGTATAAATATGTAATATTCACCTGGTATGTAAGATGCATTGTCATTATAATACCAAAAAAGAAAAGTAGGAAAACCTGTTCTAAGGCAGATCAAATCCATCAAAATAAGCAAAAGAACTTCACAAAGCAGATAAATAACAGCATATGAAATCTATGCCTGGTTCAGAAAATCAGATCAGTACATGCTATGGTCCCCCATTCTGACAAAATTCTAATTTCATACACTTACCCATGCTGTGGTCCCCCATTCCGACTGACCTCTAGCTTTCTACACTTACCCATGCTGTGGTTCCCCCATTCCCACAGACTTCTAGCTTTATACACTTACCCATGCTAGGGTCCCCCATTCGGACTGACCTCTAGCTTTATACACTTAACCATGCTGTGGTTCCCCATTCCGACCGACCTGTAGCTTTACACACTTACCCACGCTGTGGTTCCCCATTCTGACTGACCTCTAGCTTTATACACTTACCCATGCTGTGATCCCCCATTCCAAATGACCTCTAGCTTTATAAACTACCAATGCTGTGGTCCCCATTCTGACTGACCTCCAGCTTTATATAGTTACCCATGCTGTGGTCCCCCATTCTGACTGACCTCCAGCTTTATATAGTTACCCATGTTGTGGTCCCCCATTCTGACTGACCTCTAGCTTTATACACTTACCCATGCTGTGGTCCCCCATTCCAAATGACCTCTAGCATTATACACTTACCCATGTTGTGGTCCTGCATTCCAAATGACCTCTAACTTTATACACTTACCCATGCTGTGGTCCCCCATTCCAAATGACCTCTAGCATTATACACTTACCCATGTTGTGGTCCTGCATTCCAAATGACCTCTAACTTTATACACTTACCCATGCTGTGGTCCCCCATTCCGACTGACCTCTAGCTTTATACACTGTTCACGTATTAGTTTCCTGAATGACTGATTGATTCTGTAGAAAAGATCCTGTGAAAACAAATTATATAAAGTAACGTATAAAGCTTCAAGGATGTGTTACTTCGTTTTTCAATTATTAGCCAAGCATCTAACCAAATGAGCTACAAAAGTTCTGAAGAGCCAAAGAGGTACATGATGAAGCACTAATTCTGATGAAGACCTAAAGAAAAGGCATATGATGAAGCACTCACTTTGATGAAAACCTAATAAGGTACATGATGAAGCACTCACTTTGATGAAGACCTAATAAAGTACATGATGAAGTACTCACTTTGATGAAGACCTAATACGGTACATGATGAAGCACTCACTATGATGAAAACCTAATAAGGTACATGATGTTACACTTACTTTGACAAAGATGTAATGTTAAGGTATATGATGAAGCACGCACTTTGGTGAAGACCTAATAAGGTACATCATGAAGCACTTGCTCTGATGAAGACTTAATGATAAGGTACATGATGAAATACTATTTCTGATGATGATGTAATGATAAGGTACATGATGAAGCACTCACTATGATGAAGACTTAATGATAAGGTACATGATGAAGCACTTACTTTGACTTGATCAATGGGTAGGATATCCACTAATGCCTCATGCATTTTTGTAAACTGTTTACATATAGCCCTGAAACATGATGATGGCATGGGGGCTTTCACTTCCCACTGTAATTAATCAACATTAGTTGTCATCAACAAAATCATAATCTGGCCGAGACTATAAATACCTCAAATTATATAAAAATGTGAGGAAAGTTTTCATTTCCCTGATATGATCACAAAAAAATAGAACTCCTATGAAACTGATCTAAAGCCTGCCAGTATTGCATACACTATCGGTTTACAGTTTGGTTATAACCATATTCAATAACCTATTAAGCATATCTATCACGAAATTTTATTGATAGATATTAACATTTGTTAGTGTTTTTCGTCCTGCATTTTATCTCTTAACCAGAATTGTATCATCGATGAGGCAGTACTCGATATTCAGTTATGGAGGAAATCAGTTATTCTTTTGCCCTACCTTGACTAGCTGGGAAGACACTACCCCTTCCATCACTGTAACTAATTTATTACTGATTTCATTGATATGGTCTGTATAATCCTGTAAGAAATATATCTTGATGTTAAATTAGTTTTGATCCCATGCATGCAATACTCATAACTTAATAACGCAGCATGATACAATTAATACTGTGAAGGACGTTGCAGTTTGTTAAATTAATCAGAAAGCAAAATCAATCAATGCTCATCAGATGTGACTAAAGTGAGGAAATAAAACTGAAATTCAAAAATTTAAATATAAAATAAATTGTTATATTCATGTATAAAAAAGAAATGTTATATACTGTATATGTATATAAAATGAACTGTTTTATTAATGATAAAATAAATTGTTACATACATTCATACAAATGAAGGGCAGGTTGGTCCAGTGATATTGCACTGGATTTGCATTATGACAATTCGGGTGCCATCCTGGCTATCAACTCGAATTTTACTTCAATAATTTATCATATTCTGCCTCTCTATCCACCTTTAAGATGGAATTCATAAGCCGAGGCACTGCGTGCCTTATACATTGGCATATAAAGTGTGGGTCTTTCGGCATGGGACAAAATTACGAAGCTATGCACCAGGCAGGTGCCACCATTATAGCAGTGAAATAATCTCAGAGTGGTGAGAAACAATAAATAAACACTGTGTCAATGTACTTCACAGACAACAGAAAATTGTACTGCTTGGATCTGCTTGTAAAATAAAATGTACAGAAAAATCTTGTCTTTTTCAGGTGAAGTGATTAATAAATATTGTTTTATACTATCAATAGAAGCCTATATCAGTAGGAAGTGTTTCTTCAGATCTCACTTAAGCTGGTGTGGCTCAGTGAATGAGGTGCTCGGCTCGTGACCGAAATACCTCGAAGTTGACTTCATACCTGTGTCCTGTCTTTTAGATGGGACAGTAAAAAGTGAGGTCCTGTGTCACTGCTTCGAGACGGTCTGTTACAATGGTATAAATTTCTATGCAAAGCATCAGGAAGATGCCATCACCATATATGTTAAATAATCATCGAGTAACGTAAAACAATTATCAATCAAATCTCACTTCCCTACTGAAAGTGCTGTAAATGTTGCAAATTTATCTTACCTTTTGAACAACATCAAAGTGCTTCAAAATTTATCTTATATTCTTGATCAAAATGCTTCAACCTATATCTTACCTTTTGAACTTGGTCAAAATGTTTCAACATGGTTTTATTTTTAGCCATCAGTCTTGCTTCAAAGTGACTTCTTACTTTGGGCATGTATTGAACTACAAGTTGTAAACACCTGGAGGCTAAGGCTGCAAAGATGAGGAACAGATCAGTTAGAGCTGTTTAATATTTTCAACAAGTTTATATCAATGTGAAAACTACTCTAGTCTTTACCACTGCGTTTTCAGCTTGCTGATCCCCCCCTCAATTATACCAATAAATATTGGTATAATTGAGGAGGGGGGGGGGGGGGCAATGAGCCAAAAGCCCTGTGGTCTTTACATATTTCTTGTATACTAACACCAAAATCTGCATCCTCACCTCTAAATTGATGTCCTGTCATACATATCTAGCCATTTAAATATGGTATCTTAGTCTAAATGAATTTCATTGATTAGCAAATGTGGTATGCAAATTATTTGGATAGAAACCCTTTAGATGGCCCCAAAACTAACTGTGGAAGTCTGCTAGTATATGCAACACTTTTGTCTATATATATATCACTTTAGAAATACATAAAATTTGGAATACTTACCCAGATTCCTAGTAGATATTGTTTTTAGCCCTACAAGTTGAAGAGCACCAGCACCTAAGACTAGCTGACACGTTCTGGAGTTAAAAATCTACCAATGAAAATGAAAATATCATTTTAAATTGGAAATATTAGTAATATTTAAATGCAATCATTTAAAATCAATAGTATCACATGTAATTCTGGATACACATCTGCACAAATAAAAGAAAAGAGGTACCGTTCACTTTAGTGCTATATATATTAAGTTGTAACTTACATTGTATCTTAATTGCAGTATACCAAAATCAGATATTTTTGAATAAGTTTATAGTATAACTACTTTTTCATACATTTTCTCTATATATGATGCACTGTACCTAATTTTTACACATGCGATGTACCCATCATAAGCAGTGAGGAATATCTTGCATACTAAAGTATGAAAAGACACTGGTTATACTGTCTCATCCAAGAACACATTAAGAAGCAGATGATGACAAAGAGCTTAGAAAAATCCTTGCAGACAACCAGAATCGAACCCAGGTCATTAGATCACAAATCCAGTGTGATATCGCTGTATCATGACACACCAACGAACCCAGGACCTTTCCATCACAAGCCAAGCACTCTACTGACTGACCTACTGGCTCCTTATGTAAGTGTAAAAAAATATCACAAACAAAATAAATTTATGTCAAGTTACATACAGTCATATACCTGACAATGTCTTTCTTTGTTCTGTCATAGTCTTAAATGATTATTTCATTTATATGGTGGTGGCACCCGCCTGGCACATTGCTTCATTAAGTTTTATTCATCTGACAAACACCCAAAGCAGTGCAGGATCTTTACATGCCAATATGTGCTCTCATGGGGCCTCGGTTTATACTGCTTTATCCAAAGGACAGAATATGACACAGAAGATCATAAATCACCTCCGAAAAATCCAAACTAACAAGAAGAAAAGAATCTGGATTATCAGACTGGAAATCCAGAAAACTACCTGGGTTGTCAGACGGAAAATAAAAGAAGAACCACAAGACCAGCCTGCCCCTTACCTGGCATATTATAAGTAAGTTATATTATAATGCTTTCTACTGATACCTTCAATAGATCTATAAGTCTGGTCAGTAGATCTGGAGCAGCCGTAGGAATGTCATCGACACATTGACAATATTCTATCATCATCTTCAACAACATTAAAACTGTCCTACAAACAAAAGTTTTGACATTATACAAAATTGCACCACACATTAATTCTAGTAAAAGTAGCAAAACTTATTACAATTAAAACTATCTATTCAAATATCTGCACATTAAAATCAATATGGTAATACTGTCCATGGACTGGATAGAGTTCAATGTTCACATTTTTGACCACTATAAAAATATATATAAAATACTCAAAAGGAATCATCATACCCTACTACAGCAAACTTTTCTTTATCCACAATCAAACAATCACCAGGCTTCTTCTCTAAAAAATACAGAAAATATGGTTCAATATTTACACATACTCTAAAATACACTGATATCATGATAAACATTTTGCACTAGCTACACAACATCCTCAACACATGTTATGATGTATACGCATTAAAGAAACAACAAACTGAACAGGGAGACAGAAAATCAATAAACAATATGGTCTTGTTTAGAAACGATGGTTTACTTCTGCCCTTCTTAGGAAAGATAAGTGCTGAATAACTAGACCAACTTAAAAATGGAATCTTGAGTTAACAATGCGGCTATGTCAAAACATTCAATAGAACTTGACAAATTTACATGGGTTGTACTGTCATATATTTTATAAAGAAGATATTTTCTCTGCTCTAACTTAAAGTATATACATGTATACAATAGAAAACAAAACTTACCAGGGTCAGTTAGCCTCTCTGGAATCACTAATGTACCTAAAAATAAATTAGTACCAGTATTTGAAATAAATTTTTATTACCATCTTCTGGAATCTATCACCTTGTAGTAACATGAAATTTTTTCATAAACTGCTAAATGTAGAACATTCTTGACACTACTTCACAGCCTCTGAGAAGCGACTTCATTGAAATAACCTATTTTCATGCATTAACATTTCACCACTGGCCTTTTAATATTAAATTGGAAGATTTCAAAACTGACATATTTCTGCTACAAGACTTCTGAAAATGCAAGTTTCAAAGAATTTAGACTATATGACTGACCTGCTTTTGAGATGTGGTCCACCAACTCCTGGAATTCTGTAGGGACATCTGCCTGTTTCCATCTCTCATTATCCAAAATTAAACTTTAAAGCAAAATGAAATGCACTTTAATCCATGTCTAAGTGTCTTCTGCGTGAAGTACAATGTATATCTACCACTAATCATTCAATCATATCAAATTTTATCGTACATGTATAAATTCTTTCTAAAGACGCCAAAAGATTTTAATGGTCACTGAATACTTAATAAGGGAAGAAATAAAACAAATTAAATGAAATGTGCAAAATGTAAAGTCCAATAGACGGTAAAGTTATGAAAAAAATTACAAATTAAAACTAATGCAACAATATTTTCACAAATCAGAGCACAGGAAAAACCCAAGTATTCTTCAACCCCACATAGTCTACCTTGAGAAGAGGTTTCTCGAAAGTTGGAAACTTATTTGAAATTCAGACTACATCCATGGAACAGTCCCTCCTGACCTTAGGTGCACTAAAGTTATAAACATATATATGCTTTGACATTTATTATTTAACCAAAACAAACACCGGCAGACCATGAGTATTTCAATTCTACAAAGTTTAAAAAAAATCTTTGAATGGATCTTGAGAAGTTGAAAAGTAATGTCTTTGAGTAAGACACAATGGTAACAGACAGCAAGTCATCACAGTAAAATTAGACCACTGATGACTTTTACCTACTTACCCAAAACCGTGATTCAAAAAATTGGAATATATCTTAGAAGACAGATATATGGATTTAATGTGATAAGATTAATGATTACCTTAATTTAGTTCTTCTTTCATCATGGAATCTACTGACAAATTTTGAAGCCTGAAAATACAAAGAGAGTCAATGACTAATGGATACATTCCAATGCTTTGTTCCATATCAACAATACATATGATCACTGACACCTAAGCATGTCCTTAATGACTGTCTCACAAGAATAATCTCAGACTTGGATCTTTGTGATAACACTTGCATGGCCTTAATGACTGTCTCACAAGAATAATCTCAGACTTGGACCTTTGGGATAACACTTGCATGGCCTTAATGACTGTCTCACAAGAATAATCTCAGACCTGGACCTTTGGGATAACACTTGCATTGCCTTAATGACTGTCTCAAGAATAATCTCAGACTTGGACCTTTGGGATAACACTTGCATGGCCTTAATGACTGTCTCACAAGATTAATCTCAGACCTGGACTTTTGGGATAACACTTGCATGGCCTTAATGACTGTCTCACAAGATTAATCTCAGACCTGGACTTTTGGGATAACACTTGCATGGCCTTAATGACTGTCTCACAAGAATAATCTCAGATTTGGACCTTTGAGGTAACACTTGCATAGCCTTAATGACTGTCTCACAAGAATAATATCAGACCTGGACCTTTGGGATAACACTTGCATGGCCTTAATCACTGTCTCACAAGATTAATCTCAGACCTGGACTTTTGGGATAACACTTGCATGGCCTTAATGACTGTCTCACAAGATTAATCTCAGACCTGGACTTTTGGGATAACACTTGCATGGCCTTAATGACTGTCTCACAAGAATAATCTCAGATACAGACCTTTGAGGTAACACTTGCATAGCCTTAATGACTGTCTCACAAGAATAATATCAGACCTGGACCTTTGGGATAACACTTGCATGGCCTTAATGACTGTCTCACAAGAATAATCTCAGACTTGGACCTTTGGGATAACACTTGCATGGCCTTAATGACTGTCTCACAAGAATAATCTCAGACCTGGACCTTTGGGATAACACTTGCATGGCCTTAATGACTGTCTTACAAGAATAATCTCAGACTTGGACCATTGAGGTAACACTTGCATAGCCTTAATGACTGTCTCACAAGAATAATCTCAGACCTGAACCTTTGGGATAACACTTGTATTGCCTTAATGACTGTCTCACAAGAACAATCTCTCACAAGAACAATCTCAGACCTGAACCTTTGGGATAACACGTGCATTGCCTTAATGACAGTCTCACAAAAATAATCTCAGACTTGGACCTTTGGGATAACACGTGCATGGCCTTAATGACTGTCTCACAAAAATAATTTCAGACCTGAACCTTTGGGATAATACTTGCATGGCCTTAATATTCTCACAAGAATAATCTCAGACTTGGACCCTTGGGATAACACTTGCATAGCCTTAATGACTGTCTAACAAGAATAATCTCAGACTTGGACCTTTGGGATAACACTTGCATGGACTTAATATTCTCACAAGAATTTTCTCAGACTTGGACTCTTGGGATAACACTTGCATGGCCTAAATGACTGTCTCGCAAGAATAATCTCAGACTTGGACCTTTGGGATAACTCTTGCATGACTTTAATGACTGTCTCACAAGAATAATCTCAGATACAGACCTTTGGGATAACACTTGCATGGCCTTAATGACTGTCTCACAAGAATAATATCAGACTTGGACCTTTGGGATAACACTTGCATTGCCTTAATGACTGTCTCACAAGAATAATCTCAGACCTGGACCTTTGGGATAACACTTGCATTGCCTTAATGACTGTCTCACAAGAATAATCTCAGACTTGGACCTTTGGGATAACACTTGCATGGCCTTAATGACTGTCTCACAAGAATAATCTCAGACTTGGACCTTTGGGATAACACTTGCATTGCCTTAATGACTGTCTCACAAGAATAATCTCAGACTTGGACCTTTGGGATAACACTTGCATGGCCTTAATGACTGTCTCACAAGAATAATCTCAGACTTGGACCTTTGGGATAACACTTGCATGGCCTTAATATTTTCACAAGAATAATCTCAGACTTGAACCTTTGGGATAACACTTGCATGGCCTTAATGACTGTCTCACAAGATTAATCTAAGACCTGGACCTTTGGGATAACACTTGCATGGCCTTAATGAATGTCTCACAAGAATAATCTCAGACTTGGACCTTTGGGATAACACCTGCATTGCCTTAATGACTGTCTCACAAGAATAATCTCAGACCTGGACCCTTGGGATAACACTTGCATGGCCTTAATGACTGTCTCACAAGAATAATCTCAGACCTGGACCTTTGGGATAACACTTGCATGGCCTTAATGACTGTCTCACAAGAATAATCTCAGACTTGGACCTTTGGGATAACACTTGCATGGCCTTAATGACTGTCTCACAAGAATAATCTCAGACTTGGACCTTTGGGATAACACTTGCATGGCCTTAATATTTTCACAAGAATAATCTCAGACTTGGACCTTTGGGATAACTCTTGCATGACTTTAATGACTGTCTCACAAGAATAATCTCAGATACAGACCTTTGGAAAAACACTTGCATGGCCTTAATGACTGTCTCACAAGAATAATATCAGACTTGGACCTTTGGGATAACACTTGCATTGCCTTAATGACTGTCTCACAAGAATAATCTCAGACCTGGACCTTTGGGATAACACTTGCATTGCCTTAATGACTGTCTCACAAGAATAATCTCAGACTTGGACCTTTGGGATAACACTTGCATGGCCTTAATGACTGTCTCACAAGAATAATCTCAGACTTGGACCTTTGGGATAACACTTGCATTGCCTTAATGACTGTCTCACAAGAATAATCTCAGACTTGGACCTTTGGGATAACACTTGCATGGCCTTAATGACTGTCTCACAAGAATAATTTCAGACTTGGACCTTTGGGATAACACTTGCATGGCCTTAATATTTTCACAAGAATAATCTCCAACTTGAACCTTTGGGATAACACTTGCATGGCCTTAATGACTGTCTCACAAGATTAATCTCAGACCTGGACCTTTGGGATAACACTTGCATTGCCTTAATGACTGTCTCACAAGAATAATCTCAGACCTGAACCTTTGGGATAACACTTGCATTGCCTTAATGACTGTCTTACAAGAACAATATCAGACTTGGACCTTTGGGATAACACTTGCATGTCCTTAATGACTGTCTCACAAGAATAATCTCAGATCTGGACCTTTGGGATAACACTTGCATGGCCTTAATGACTGTCTCACAAAAATAATTTCAGACCTGAACCTTTGGGATAATACTTGCATGGCCTTAATATTCTCACAAGAATAATCTCAGACTTGGACCCTTGGGATAACACTTGCATAGCCTTAATGACTGTCTAACAAGAATAATCTCAGACTTGGACCTTTGGGATAACACTTGCATGGACTTAATATTCTCACAAGAATTTTCTCAGACTTGGACTCTTGGGATAACACTTGCATGGCCTAAATGACTGTCTCGCAAGAATAATCTCAGACTTGGACCTTTGGGATAACTCTTGCATGACTTTAATGACTGTCTCACAAGAACAATCTCAGATACAGACCTTTGGGATAACACTTGCATGGCCTTAATGACTGTCTCACAAGAATAATATCAGACTTGGACCTTTGGGATAACACTTGCATTGCCTTAATGACTGTCTCACAAGAATAATCTCAGACCTGGACCTTTGGGATAACACTTGCATAGCCTTAATGACTGTGTAACAAGAATAATCTCAGACTTGGACCTTTGGGATAACACTTGCATGGCCTTAATGACTGTCTCACAAGAATAATCTCAGACTTGGACCTTTGGGATAACACTTGCATTGCCTTAATGACTGTCTCACAAGAATAATCTCAGAATTGGACCTTTGGGATAACACTTGCATGGCCTTAATGACTGTCTCACAAGAATAATATCAGACTTGGACCTTTGGGATAACACTTGCATGGCCTTAATATTTTCACAAGAATAATCTCAGACTTGAACCCTTGGGATAACACTTGCATGGCCTTAATGACTGTCTCATAAGATTAATCTCAGACCTGGACTTTTGGGATAACACTTGCATGGCCTTAATGACTGTCTCACAAGAATAATCTCAGACCTGAACCTTTGGGATAACACTTGCATTGCCTTAATGACTGTCTTACAAGAACAATATCAGACTTGGACCTTTGGGATAACACTTGCATGTCCTTAATGACTGTCTCACAAGAATAATCTCAGATCTGGACCTTTGGGATAACACTTGCATTGCCTTAATGACTGTCTCACAAGAATAATCACAGACCTGGAGCTTTTGGATAACACTTGCATGGCCTTAATGACTGTCTTACAAGAATAATCTCAGACCTGGACCTTTGGGATAACACTTGCATGGCCTTAATGACTGTCTCACAAGAATAATCTCAGACCTGGACCTTTGGGATAAAACTTGCATGGCCTTAATGACTGTCTCACAAGAATAATCTCAGACCTGGACCTTTGGGATAACACTTGCATGGCCTTAATGACTGTCTCACAAGAATAATCTCAGACTTGGACCTTTGGGATAACACTTGCATGGCCTTAAAGACTTTCTTACAAGAATAATCTCAGACCTGGAGCTTTGGGATATCACTTTAAGTAACTCTCATCCAGATGCTTCAATCCTGAGCAACTGTTGTGTAGACTATAATCTAAATACCTGTGCACAATAATTTCACAAAAGAATGACATTTCAAATGGCAATTCATAAATTACTTTTTATCTTCGCACTTGCATATTTGTACTGAATGACGACTTTTTGTAATGTCTATAATATGTTCATATTTGTAATAATTCACTGTAACTATTATGATATTTGGCAGAGACACCTTTGTTAGCGTTACATAAAAAGAGGTATCAAATCATCAGTCCTAGCTATACATAAAAGATGTATATCATCAGGCTGACCCATGGTTGTAAACTACTAATGACAGAGATGACTTACCCAATATCACAGGCTACACCTGAGAAATGAACTACAATGTAACAACTTACCTGAGGTTTTAATTCATACCTGAGAAAGGAGCTATTATATGACCACTTACCTGAAAGCGTAAATTGCACCTGAGAAAGGTATTCTAATGTCATGACTTACTTCAGGTCATTGTAAGCTTCATTTGAGAAAGGCACTTAAATGACATACCTGAAAGAGTTGCTATATCATTACAGCTTACCTGAGATTGTAAGTTACATATGAGAAAAGTGCTGTAATATTTTATATTTTCTTGAAATTGTATGAGAAAGGTGCTACATGACTTATCTGAGATTGTAAGCTGAGAAAGGTGTTATAAAATCATGACTTACCTGCGATTGTAAGCTGCACCTGAGAGAGGTGCTGTAACATTTTAACTTACTTGAAAATGTGTAAGAGAGATGCTATAATGACATGACTTACCTGAGATTGTGAGCTGAGAAAGGTGCTATAATATCATGACTTACTTAAGAGTGTAAGCTGAGAGAGGTGCTATTATGTCATGATTTACCTGAGATTGTAAGCTCAGAGAGATGCTATAATGTCATGACTTACCTGAGATTGTAAGCTGAGAGAGGTGCTGTAATGTCATGATTTACCTGAGATTGTAAGCTGAGAGAGGTCCTCTAATGTCATGAATAACCTGAGATTGTAAGCTGAGAGAGGTGCTATAATATCATGACTTACCTGAGATTGTAAGCTGAGAGAGGTGCTATAATGTAATGAATAACCTGTAAGCTGAGAGAGGTGCTGTAATGTCATGAGTAACCTGAGATTGTAAGGTGAGAGAGGTGCTATAATGTAATGAATAACTTGTAAGCTGAGAGAGGTGCTGTGATGTCATGAGTTACCTGAGATTGTAAGGTGAGAGAGGTGCTATCATGTAATGAATAACTTGTAAGCTGAGAGAGGTGCTGTAATGTCATGATTTACCTGAGATTGTAAGGTGAGAGAGGTGTTATCATGTAATGAATAACCTGTAAGCTGAGAGAGGTGCTGTAATGTCATGAGTTACCTGAGATTGTAAGCTGAGAGAGGTACTGTAATGTTATGACTTACCTGAGATTGTAAGCTGAGAGAAGTGCTGTAATGTCATGAGTTACCTGACATTGTAAACTGAGAGAGGTCCTCTAATGTCATGAGTTACCTGACACTGTAAGCTGAGAAAGGTGCCATAATGTCATTACTTACCTGAGATTGCAAGCTGAAAGAGGTGCTATAATGTCATGAATTACCTGAGATTGTAATCTGAGAGGTGCTATAATGTCATGACTTACCTGAGATTGTAAGCTGCATCTGAGAGAGGTGCTGCGACGACCACACAACCTTTCACAATCATTAACGAAGTTTTCTACTTCACGAGATAATGAGACAAATTCTGTTGATGAAAGACGCTCCAGGAAACCATCCTGTAAACAAATCAACAGCAAAAGTACTACCACTAATTAAGTATGAATGTACTTCAGAACTCCATTATAAATCTAACTTCACGCTAATTATTATCTGCAATATCATCACTCTCATGGCTAGTATATCAGAAAGAATAATATAAACTTACCTTTGACCTTGCAACTATGACCTTGACACATCTATCATGAGCATGGTCACATGCTGTACACATCATCTCATTCAGGTTACCCTGAACACTGACAAAATCTGCTTCAGAAATCATCATATCTGCTGCATCTTCACTCCTATAATGTTGACACATAGCATATTAGGTTTTTAAAATCAGAGATTAAAACATTTGATACAGAAATATTATGTAAGTTAACTTTTTTATTTGTGTAATATACCAGTAGGGAGGGAAATACATAGTAACAAGTGAAAATTTGTTGTACTAACCATCATGATTTCATAACAATATCATGGGGTGTGACACTTACATGTTCTTAAATGGTTGTGGAAAGCTATTAAACAAAACTAAACTATGCAGGTAATGAAAGGAAGAAAAGTCCTGAGGGTCGGAATTGCATGTATAACTGAACTGAAGTACATTTTTATAGCCATATCAGTGATAAGATATTGAAAGGAAATACAGAACAGGAGTGAGCTTTACTAGAGGTCATAGGCACAAACGTAGAAGTAAATTTTACGACTAAATTTACGTATACATCAACTGAATTTAAGTCCATGTTCATATGTAATTACATTGGTATTGGTGTAAAAGGTGTAGATTACGTTTGGAACTCTTTAGGGAGGAGATAATTATTTCTTAGCAAAGTTTACGTTTTGGCTTACAACTATTAGTAAAACTCATCTTGGGCATGTGCCAGAGACATATATTTTTATATTTAAACTTCACTTAAACTTCTATCTTAATATTTCTCCGTAGTTGTACACATTACCAAACTAATTACCATCATCAGAGGCTGAACTTATGAGATGTGGTAACAAATGAAGTAGAGATAGTAAAAATGTTTATAGATACTAATGCTTGCATGAAGAATTATTACCTAATCTACTTCCTATTCTCCCCACTTTTTTACATAATAGTATTTGACAATGAGAAATTCCTCCAACTTTCTTGAACAAACTAGATAAAGCATGCTAGAAAGTAAAAGTCAAACACATGGAAGAAAACAAACATGTGCTTCTTTTGTCTAGCTTAAAGGGATATACATGTAGTCCTAGACTGGAAAATTTAGCATGAAAAGAATAAATTACGACAATATCTTATTTTTCCTGTATTACATAAATTATAAACTTTGTGTTAATTGCAAAATTTAAAACTAAAATCCCCAAATATTTTCGTAGAATAAAGGTAATTGAGTTGAATTAAATTCGGTTGGTATCAATTCCCAAAAGAAGGCGTTGCTCTGCGCATAATCATGCACGTGCGCAGATATTCAATGTAGGAAACAACAAAAGTGGTTCACTTTGAGGAATACGAGCACGAGAAAAGCAGAAGTGTGGTAGAAAATAACTATACACAAATAAAAAAAAAGAAAAGTGGAACAAGTGTTAGAATCGCATAAAGCTCGAGTTTCATTGTTACGTGATTTCCTCTGACCGACCTCATCAATATTCAAGGAGTTGGCCTGGTTATGTTGAAAATCTAAAACGGGCATATCTCGTTAACGACATGGACTTTGGTAACGATACTTTTTACACATCTTAGATAATATACTAGCAATCAATTGCGTTTAAGAAATCCGTTTACATTTTTTTATACTTTTCCCCAACTTCAATCGGACCATGCTCCTTTAATATTCCACAATTGTTCTCTATCTCATATTACAATTTTTGTCTGACTTTTTTATACACAAGTAGGTCTTTGCGAGGATTGAAAACTGCATATCCAGAAAAATAAATACAAGTAAAACCTTTTTGTGTGTATTTTTAATCATTGGGGAAATAATATAAGCCAAATCTAATCAAAAACTATTATGCAGAGATCCTGCAATTTCATTGCTTTTTTATGTTATAAATAGCACTCATGAATAGCTATTAATAGATAACTGTGTACACATTCACATGGTTACTGCATAATAATGGCATGTATCTATTTTTTACCTGACCAAATTTACTCTGAATCAACTAAGTTACTGTGAGCTATATCTATAATGAACAGAATCAAATGTTTCTCTTAATACTCATGCACTGCATCCATGTAAGAAAGACTAGAGTTGTGCTCAAAATCCAACTTTTCAAGGGGAATTTCCAAAATTCCCTTGCCTTACAGTGTCTATAGGTCTGAAATTGCTTATGAAATTCCAACCCTTTTAGCCTCCTCTAGCACAGATTTATCACTTACAACATCATGTAGATGAGATGCCTTCTCCAGTATGGCTTTATTACTTACACATAGACATGAAGATGAGAAGCCTCCTCCAGTATGGGTCGATTAGAGTGTGTGGGAGATGGTAGGGGACTTGGTACTCTAGCTTTTTCTAGTATGGCTTTATTACTTACACAGAAACATGTAGATGAGATGCCTCCTACAGTATGGCTTTATTACTGACACATAGACATGTAGATGAGATGCCTCCTCCAGTATGTGTCAATTAGAGAGTGTGGGAGATGGCAGGGGACTTGGTACTCTAGCTTTTTCTAGTATGGCTTTATTACTTGCACAGAAATATGTAGATGAGATGCCTCCTACAGTATGGCTTTATTACTTACACATAGACATGTAGATGAGATGCCTCCTCCAGTATGGCTTTATTACTTACATAGAGACATGTAGATGAGATGCCTCCCCAGTATGGCTTTATTACTTACACATAGACATGTAGATGAGAAGCCTCCTCCAGTATGGGTCGATTAGAGTGTGTAGGAGATGGTAGGGGACTGGGTACTCTAGCTTTTTCTAGTATGGCTTTATTACTTAGACAGAGACATGTAGATGAGAAGCCTCCTCCAGTATGGGTCGATTAGAGTGCGTAGGAGATGGTAGGGGACTGGGTACTCTAGCTTTTTCTAGTATGGCTTTATTACTTAGACAGAAACATGTAGATGAGAAGCCTCCTCCAGTATGGGTCGATTAGAGTGTGTAGGAGATGGCAGGGGACTGGGTAATCTAGCTTTTCCTAGTATGGATTTATTACTTACACAGAAACATGTAGATGAGAAGCCTCCTCCAGTATGGGTCGATTAGAGTGTGTAGGAGATGGCAGGGGACTGGGTACTCTAGTTTTTCCAGCGGCGATGCCTATAACATCACTGATTACACCATGGAATGTCTGTAAGGAAAACCATCAATATTTATACATATACACTGTACAAGCACTAGTGTATGCTATTAATTCAAGTACAAGTGAAATAATTTATTTCATATATCTGAAGATTTCCCTTTGACTTTATACTGACCTTGACCCTGTTGAGCTGCAGCAATAAATTGGAGAAAATTCTAATCAAAAGTTCCATCCACTGCTGGTAATTCAGAAGCCTCATTTGATCTCCCAGACTACAAAAAGCAAATCATTAAATCTTTATGATTACCTAATCACCATTCATTCTAACTTTGTAAACTTAACAGTGATTGCCCTATTTTTTGTTGCAAAATACTGAAATAATGTTTTAAGGGTAATGTTTTAACCACATATTAGAGATACGACTGTTTTCCAAATTATCTTTCCACATTTCACCTCAAAAAGAACTCTTTTATGATAACTATTAAACAGGATACATTGTACAAATATTAACAACACCCAAAGTGAAATAGGTATGGTTTAAATTACAATAATTATCTAATTACATCTACATTATGATAATGTTTTAAGATGGAACTTACCTAGAGACATTCTCATCTGTATCTGTTGCTTCTGCCTCTGAGACTGCCTCCACTACAGTCTGAAAAGTCAAACATCATGATAACTTCTGACTCTCCTTTACTTGAACACCAATAAACACCAATAATTCAAATTTCCTGTTAGCTCAAACTGTTTTAGAAGTCCTTACCCTATTTTTTATGCACAAATATATATCTGTAGCTGAAACCCCCTTTAACTTGAACTGTTTTACATGGGCCCTTCAAGTTATCAACAGTAAACAGTACATATACACATCCATCTTCATTGGTTACAATTGCAACCATACCATGCTAGGGGGGCTGCAGATGATCAGCTGGCTTGTAATGCAGCCATCTGCTTCCAAGATTGCACCAGTATGATGAAGAGAATAATTACATACTGTTTCCATATCATCATATGATTAAAAATTAATGAAAGTGGCATTCAACCAATCAACCACTTTAAACTTACCTCAGTCGAGAAATTGACCAGATTTGGTAAAAGACTACACTGAATTTCAGTGCTGCACTTACGCCCAGTTTCGTGACCACTATTATCAACATTAGAAATATGCAGAAAGCGTATCTAGCAGTAATCGTAAGCAAAGCATCAAAACATACTATCTATGTAGGTCACTTTACCAATTCAGGTAGTCTGCTATTGTATCAAAGTTTTAAAATGTGTGAAAAGGTACATTTGTTAGCAGTCACTAATATTGGTGTAAGAATCCAAACATAAGAAGCAAAAATATCACTATAGACATTTGTTATAAGCTGATTCCAGCTGTTTTCCCAATGTATGAAACACTATCATTCACATAAAATTATCCACCACTAAATACCAGTACATTCAATATATGTTCAAGTTTAACAGCAAAAAGAGACAATTTGCCCCAGATCTATCAATCCAGAGGCGAAAAATATTCCCACCAATAGTTCAAACATGTTGAAACAGCCAGAGATTATTTTTGTGTTGAAACTTTTTATTCCGAATCAACTGTCCATAACCTATTGTTAGTTAGTATTGACACCTGATTTTGGATTTTAATAGCAGGAATTGAAGAAAAGAAAATTTTAAAGTAAGAATATGTACTGGGCAAAAATAAACCGCTGTTTCTAGTTTGTTTATAATTGTTGCTATACCATGTTCTAATTTAATAAATAATGAATTACTGTATTAAAAAATCTAGTGTTTGTATATGAAATCTGATTTACAGACAGCAGTTGTGCAGTTGTTATGTAACTCACATACCTGTTTTACAGTTGCTCTGATGGCTGTGAATGCTTCTTCTCTGTAAACATCAACAAAGTTGAAGCGGTTTTTTCTTATCATACCAAAGACTAGAGATACTATCTTTTCCTGAAAAAAATAGAAGATCCAACTTAAACAACGTAGTCTTTAAGAACTGCACCATCTGGAATTATTGTATTTTAAAACATAGCTTTTACAATTTACTTCTGGTAAATGAAACAGTCTCATATTTTTTACGACTTGCTTCTTGTAAATGCAACAGACCAATATCTTTACATCAGAGCTGTATCTTTATGTATGCTTCACATTTCTAAAACTGATTGAATAAAAATACAATAGCTTAAATTTCAGCTAATCTATGGTGTAACTACAGTCACATAAAATGTTTACTAAACCTCTTCAAGCAGTGGATTTTGGTCAGTGATCGGTCGATTTAGATCTGTGGATATACATTTGGCAAAATCATCCTGAAGCATCTTCTCGATTAATTTCTCTAACTCTGCCAGCTGAGAACCCAGATGCCTGAAAAGTTGATAAAATCTCTGTAACATATATTTTTACTCATATAAATATGGAATAGAACAAAATCCTTCATTTGTTTTATGCCACAAAACATTTATCAAGGTTTGAATTTCAGGTACCCTCTCTGCAAGGAACAACAGATGTTTCAATGGTATGTCATCCATGCTTAGCTTATAATAAGTAGCTGAATAAGGTACCTCTTGTTGAGAGACTAGTTGTAGACAATCCAATGCCACAACCAGCTATGGAGTATCCCTCCAAATCATTTCCAATACATTCAATAATTGACAAACACTGAATATAAAAGGCCCAATAACATTAAAGTCTACAGTACAACAAAAATCTAGTACAATAATTACCATTCATACAAACAAAGATGTAATCAATCAAGATACATGGATGTCATTTATACATTCCATGCATTGATGTTTTCACTAGATAATCAAGGCTGAACACATCAATACAAGGAAGATAATTCATACAACACAAACTATGCTCAATGCAAATATATCTAGGAACCAACCTAAAGCTAAGAACACCAGCCAACTCCTGAGACAAAACTTCCTGTGTAGTGGATATCAAGTCTAGAGCCCCTACAAATTCATTAGTGGACAAGAGAAGCTGAATGGTTGGTTGAGTCTGGTGGACAGTGGCCATCATCTGCAACTGTTAAAAAAATTACCATGAAAATCTATGTAGTAACCTTATCATATTAGGTAGATTTAAGAAATAACAACTGCTTAGCCATGGTTTATTGTTCATTAATTCCCTGAGTTGCATGAACCAATCAAAGTATGATGGTGCTTTGTGACTCAGTGATAATTTGATTGGTCCATGCAACGATGGGAATTACTGGAGAATAAATCATGGCTAGGTAGCTGTTGTTTCTATTCTTATATGTTTCTGCAGATAACAGGCACTCTTGTTATGTACATATCAATAACTCAGTTTTCAGAAAATTAAATGAGCGGAGCATTGAGAACTGTGGTTGTACAAGTATAGTAGGCTAGATAATAGGCTGTATTGTGGGCATGGTGTATATAAGCAGGAATGTGTCGGAGAATAATCACTTGGCAAACACTATGCAAAATATAGGGAGAAAATCTCAAGTCATATTAGAATAATGATTAAAGACTATACCATGTAGTGATGATGTTCAAAACCAAAGTTACATTTGATACAATATTTGACACATAGATATTGCCTCTCTAGCAGGACCAACAAAATATACTCCTAGCACACAAAGAGAGGATACAATATTTGACACATAGATATTGCCTCTCTAGCAGGACCAACAAAATATACTCCTAGCGTACAAAGAGAGGATACAATATTTGACACATAGATATTGCCTCTCTAGCAGGACCAACAAAATATACTCCTAGCACACAAAGAGAGGATACAATATTTGACACATAGATATTGCCTCTCTAGCAGGACCAACAAAATATACTCCTAGCACACAAAGAGAGGATACAATATTTGACACATAGATATTGCCTCTCTAGGAGGACCAACAAAATATACTCCTAGCACACAAAGAGAGGATACAATATTTGTCACATAGATATTGCCTCTCTAGCAGGACCAACAAAATATACTCCTAGCACACAAAGAGAGGATACAATACTTGACACATAGATATTGCCTCTCTAGCAGGACCAACAAAATATACTCCTAGCACACAAAGAGAGGATACAATACTTGACACATAGATATTGCCTCTCTAGCAGGACCAACAAAATATACTCCTAGCACACAAAGAGAGGATACAATATTTGACACATAGATATTGCCTCTCTAGGAGGACCAACAAAATATACTCCTAGCACACAAAGAGAGGATACAATATTTGTCACATAGATATTGCCTCTCTAGCAGGACCAACAAAATATATTCCTAGCACACAAAGAGAGGATACAATATTTGACACATAGATATTGCCTCTCTAGCAGGACCAACAAAATATACTCCTAGCACACAAAGAGAGGATACAATATTTGTCACATAGATATTGCCTCTCTAGCAGGACCAACAAAATATATTCCTAGCACACAAAGAGAGGATACAATATTTGACACATAGATATTGCCTCTCTAGCAGGACCAACAAAATATACTCCAAGCACACAAAGAGAGGATACAATATTTGTCACATAGATATTGCCTCTCTAGCAGGACCAACAAAATATATTCCTAGCACACAAAGAGAGGATACAATATTTGACACATAGATATTGCCTCTCTAGCAGGACCAACAAAATATACTCCTAGCACACAAAGAGAGGATACAATATTTGTCACATAGATATTGCCTCTATAGGAGGACCAACAAAATATACTCCTAGCACACAAAGAGAGGATACAATATTTGACATGTAGATAAAGCATCACTTGGAAGACATATGACACCATACTCCTAGCACACATGAGAGATGGTTAGAAGTAGTACACTATAATCATGCTTTTTAACTTTTCAAAGAAGTGCCAAAAAAGTAAAATGAATGAAAATCAGTACCTCTAATTTTCTGTTACTTCTCACACTTTTTATACTACATTTACTTTCCAGAAGTTTTAATTTATATCACTGCACAACCAAAACAATGTTCAAATTTTCACTTATGGTCAGACACCCTCACTATGGGCAGCTGTGATATCTCATCACAGAACCTTAATGAATTTTATCAAAGCCACCATATATACTTTAAATAGGACTGCTGCTCCAGCAATCCACATTTCTTGAATACTCTGTCACGCCAGGTTCATCTTCTCTAATGACAAACATTATCATTGCTGGAATTTACACTCCAACTTAGAGAAAGGTCAAAAAGCCACTACAAGATATGTAGAACAAACAAAAATAATCAAAATAATTGATCAACTACCGTAAAGCTATTCAGTTTTCTTGCTAAATACAGATATTAAGTTGTGTACCTTATTATGAAGATTTAAATAGTTGGCTCGAGTCTGTGATAGCTTTAAGATTTTTAATGATCCAATGGTCAACTGTTCATCAATGGCCCGAATTTTATCTCTGTAACACAATATAACTTGAATTTAATCAAATACTTTGAAAAATTTTCCTAAAAAAACAGAAGGAAGAAACGAAAATACAGTATATAAGATGCCATCAAACTCACATGACTTTAAAATAGACCCTTTCATGTTAACTTCAGTATTGACTTTAATGCTTAAGGGTAGCAAATACCGTAAAATTTTTTACATCATGATATCATACTGATTATGTCTTATCTCATTCTTCAGGAACAAAGGTGTCCTGTCACTCATAATGTCAGTCCTGCACTTAACATGGAAGGGTCTGTTACTCCCTCCTGCTTAAGTAAAACAGAATTACTACTACATCATCTTTTATCAATGCATGTGTAACCATATGTAACGTCTATTGCTAGATTAATAAGTTCAAGAGCTGAATATACATATACTAGACAAATCTTTCTTAAAATGGTCTTTTTATTCCCTCTCCCTCTCATGAAATGAAACCAGTGTGCAGTGTTGTATTCGGACATCCTCTTGTCCATTTGAGACTCTGTCATAATTAGGTTTCAATTCATCATCCCAAATGATGGATGGACTGGTCTTGTGTCCCAAAATATGGTGTATTGTTATATTTACAGAAGATGCTGTTTAGTTCACAAGTCTCAGTTGATTGACTTAATAGCAGAGTTATAGCTCTAAAACTTGAAAAATTATATATTTTGTCAAGTTTCAAATTTATCCTTAGGGAATTATCGTTATTACTCCAACTTACCTAATAGGTTATGCTCTAATTTTTGATGAATACTCCTTACCAAGTCATTTAATGACCTGAGGTATGAATTTGAATTAAATGAGTCATATAATAACATGATATCTTTGGAGTGTGATTTACTCCAATTGTTTAATGACCTGACATGTTGAGACATGTTTTGAGTGTGATTCATTCAAGTTGTTTGATGACTCGACATATCAAGAATATGAGTTACATGAGCCATATTATGACCAACATGTCGTAAATATCAAATACCTGAGCCGTTTGATCACCTGACATGTCCTGAATATTAATAAAATGAATTGTTTTAAGGCCTGACATGTTTTGACTGTAATTTACCAGAGTTGTTTGATGACCTGACATGTTGTGAATATGAATTACCTGGGTTGTCGGATGATGCAACATGTCCTGAATATAAATTACCTAAGTTGTTTGATAACCTGACATGTCCTAAATATGAATAAACAGAGTTGTTTTAAGGCCAGACATGTTTTGAGTGTGATTTACCTAAGCTGTTTGATAACCTGAAATGTGGATCATGAATTACCTAAGCTGTTTGATGACCTGACATGTGAATATGAATTACCTAAGTTGTCTGATGACCTGACATGTGAATATGAATTACCTAAGCTGTTTGATGACCTGACATGTGAATGTGAATTACCTGAGCCGTTTGATGACCTGACATGTGAATATGAATTACCTAAGCTGTTTGATGACCTGACACGTTTTCAGCATCTGCTCTTGAAGAATGTCATGTGAGGACACAGCTTGGAAGAAGGCATCAGATTTAGTGGAGATTTGCTTAGCAATATGTACTTCTACGACATCTAAATAATGACTCAGCTGTAAAGATACATCATCAATACCCTTCAGACCTTCAATACAGTGACCCTTTGTAACAACAGACATATCTGGTTTTAATCTTCTGTGTTTCAAATTGAAATTAGCAAATTATTTTTCAATAACCTGTGGGTGAAAGAAGGAAAAAACATTTTTTTTATCTAGCCATACTTTGAAAATCATTCACAATAAAAAATATCCTGTTCACTGTAATTAAACGGTATATGATATGCAAATGTAAATATGTGAATACAAACAATACAAATATGTCCTTCTATTCATAATACATGAAGTACCTTTTCCTGGAGAAGCTTGGAGGATTTAGGTGATGAAGGCTGGTCAGATTTCTTTTTCGAGTCTTCAACTTGTGACCATGGAAACACAGCATTAAATGTATCCACATTTTCAAGATCAAAATTTGGCAGCAAAAATAACTAAAAATACAAAATCAGTTTTATTTTAAATCTTGACAGAATGGAGAACAACATAAAATTCACAAGATAATACAATACCCTAACTATTACAATTAATCTTCCAAACTCTGACTGAACTTTTTTCAATTTGTTACAGATACTGTATATTTTGTAAAAATATGTGAAATCTCATACCTTGGGTAATTGCTGCAGTTCTGCCCTGTTTTTCTCTGAAATCAAAATTCCTATAATTTAGAATTAATCTTAAGTATCAATTTCATGAATAGTCCGAGATTCTCTGTGAAACCGCCGATATCAAAAGTGGGAGAAGGGCAGAGAATCTCGGACTATTTCATGGAAAGTTTCCTATAAATTTTATCAATATCTAATACAATAAATCATAATATGATAAGGTACCAAATAAAGTAGATACCTTGAGTGTGTTCAATATCTTAGGAGCTGGCTTAGTGAAAACATATTATAACAACATTTCACTGAAAGAAAATTAACAACCACTGGTAACTGCTAAAAAGATTGGGGTTTTCTTACAGAAAATCAATGAAAATATTTTAAAAAGTACAAAGGGAATGTAATTTGAAGTTGGGAGAAACAAGCATAGTGAATGTTAGATAGTAACAGATAGTAAATTCTGACTAGTAAAACCACACCAAAAGTAAGAAACTACCACGTAAATCACATTTAAAAACGATATAGTGCATTACATGTTTAGATTCTCATATTGCACATCTGCAAGTACTACCGGTACTTGTAATAGCACTGAAAAAATTTACACATTTTACGTACGTGTTTAACATATGAACACAGAATGAACAAATAATTCTGGCCTCTTGAGAAAAGCAGAGCATAATTTATATGTAGATTATCAATTACAAAATTGTATAATTCTTGGTAAAAACTATTCCATAATATTTCTACAAAAAAGTGGTTTGTGTGCAAACATACTCTGGGGGAACTTCAAAGATTTCTGGTCAACATAATTTCATAAAATGGTCTATTGCTCCACTTACTCAATAATGACTTCAGAAATATTTGCACCAGATAGAAGTTTTCAGAGTATTCTTATATTCATGACTTTTACTGGTTCTTTTTTATTAACATACAAACCTGTACCACTTATTAAGACAGAAAAAGAAACTTTATGCAAAAAGGTCTGAATGAGTATTTCCTTTGATTTCTCCTTCAAGTTCAATATCATAATCCAAAAAATGTATGTCAAAATGCTTTAAATTGCACAAACAGGCATGAAATTAAAAGAAAATTTTCAGAGGATGGTCCAAAGTCCCCCTGTCAGCGTGGGAAGGCGATTCTCCCACTTGACGGCTATGCTGTCTCACTACGTAACATGATCGCATGCTTGCTACTGATTACGTAAGAATTTTAAACGACTACTTCATATTTTGTGGAAAAAAAAATCCCCATTATAATATACAGGAAAATTTGAAAGTATTTTTGCTACTAAGAAAAAAACAATGGTAAATTACCAATTATCAAAGGTTTCCTGATTCTTAGTCTAATTTGACTTTATACATGAACAGTCAGGTCTCATCTACTCCTACATACAAACCAGTAATTCACATTTCTGATTTTACAAATCCCACCTCTATAATCTATATATGAATGCACATATATACATGTATCACCAACTCAAACTTTGCTGAGCTTAATGTGTTTTACATGGACTCTAGACGTTGAATTACCATGAGTTGACTGTACAGTGTCCTTCTTGTTTTATATTCCACATGCAAGTTTTTCCACCTACTAGATACTGCAGTAGATTAACATGTTCTAAATTTTGACATTTTATGATCCCTCATACACCCTTGGACTCAAAGGCAGGTCTACACTAGAAAATCACATGATCAGCGAGAGGTTATTCAGTCATAATCAATGAAATGCATAACATTGTAATATAATTTTCAAGTTACTCATCTAATAAAATCAACAATCATTACACCATACAAATACGTTCAGTTTTACCTAATTGTTGAAGGAATGTTTCTCCTCCAGGAGATTCTTGGTCTATTTGATGAGTGTATCTAATATACTTTCTATACCTCTGAAAAGACAAAAGAATAAAATCTAAGAATTCACATGTTGATTTAGAGCTTGCAGTTCTGTTGGTTCCAACATGTCAATCTTTATATTAAATATTATTTCTTGACAGCTTTCATTATATTCCCCTCTGATATGACTTTTGTCATGAAATAACAGAAACAGAAACTGAAATGGCAAAGCATTGATAGAAACAGCAGTGAAAAGCTTTATTCAAAATCACATTATGTTCAGTTATTTATAGGAAAATAAAAATGCACATGACTTATCATCTTTATTTTTTTTTCCCTTAAAAGCCATTATATCTCAGAAATAATAAGGATATGCTCAAGCCATTGGGTGGAAATGTGCCAAGTCCAATCTAAGAAAAAGGCATGTTGAAGTTCAATACAAATGCATTTTAAGACTAGTCTGGACATACTTATTTTACTGCTCTAGTCCATTAAAATTTTGATTCTCTTATGAATGTACATATTCAATACATTTCCACCTTTCTTTGGTACCTTTGATATCCTGTGTTTATATTTATCGAAGAATTTTCTATCAATATCAGGCAGGTATGGGGAATCTGGAATGTACAGCTTCTCATAGAACTCCTGTCCCCAGGTTTTAGTGAAGAAGTCTGTCTCTCTCTTTAATCGAAGTGGGTCATTCAGAGCAGCTGGTAAGTTGACTTTTGCATCATACACACTCCATCTATGCTGATCTTGTACAACAGATGGTACTGAAGTCAGAGATGGACTGCAAGCTTTCTCCAGGGAATTTTTCTTTTCTAAATACAAATTGCACTTTTAAACATTCTTTCAAAAAGCAGCTATTTGTATTAAAAACAAAATATTTAGAAACAACTATATTAACATTCTAAAAGTTTCAAACAAGAATTATGTGAACTTATAATTTTTTCTTGGTTAAATGAAATCACTACATGTACATTGAAATTTACATATCATAGATCTGGTAGCATCGAATATTATTATCAGTAATGTATATTACCATAGGTGTAATGATATATAATTTATGACATAATTATAAAATATATATAATTCATAATTATGATAATCATTCAAAACTGTTTTGAGGAAAGAGATTACCGGTACAGCCTTTCTGTTTTGTACATAACCAATGTAAGATACATACATAATGACTTTTAAAGAATTGTACTGATTGCTGGCTACAACCTACAACAAGAACCAAGGTATGAACTTTGGTTGAGCACTGATACATAGACTAGCTCTGCATCCTGAATATGAAAATCTCAATACCCTTGTAAGTATCATCACTTTAGTATTATATTCCAGGGTTTTTTTTCAGTTCGATTTGGGTCCGTTATTCGGACCCATTCCCAACTCCAAATAGTATCTTTTTTTCCCAAAAAGTGACCCCAAATTCTCAAGCCAAAACTCTAAAAAAAAAAAAATGAAATCAACGTACAAAAACGGTAAAAACAGCAAAGAAATATACCAACGCTATCGTTGTGATAACGAGGAAACATAACACGCACACTATTACTTGAGTCCAGTACACGTTGCAGTGCTATAATTCAGTAATTCGTATAACCAGTTCGCTTTGCGATTCTAGAAGTCGGCGGGACATCACACTAAAATATATAACCCCCCGAAACATTCCAAGGATGACCTGAGCTAAATGACTCTTAAAACTTTTGAAATTCATTGAGAAATCTCATGAGGACTCTCTTTCCTTTTTTGTATTCTATATGACCCCAGTTTGCAGAAATTATATTTCAAAATATCGGATTCTTCATAAAGAGCGATGATAAATCCCAAGAGTCATCCCCCAACAAATATGATGCAAATTAGAATTAGGTCATGTGACCAGTCCGACTTCAAGAATTTATAACATCTCATATAGAAGCCTAATGATGCAGAAATAACTTGTGTTATTGATAAATTCAAAGCTACGAGATCCAGAGAAATCAAATTGTAAAAACTAGCCTTAATACAATTAATAAAATCTTGATGTACATGTTAAATTTATGGTGGTTTTTTTTTTTTATATATACATTTTCCCAAAATGTAACAAAATTGCGCTATTTTTCCCAATTGCAAGGGACCCGGCCCTATTCCCAAAGTACTGAAAAAAAAAAACCCTGTATACAAATCATGCCATCAACCATTGCCAAGTAAATCCTTCTCTATACCTGAATTTCTCCTGTTAGATTGAACATGGTCCCTGGCAATATGGTTTTCATAATCCATGTCACTCACACCCTCTAAAGGAAGAGAGGGACATATATTATTGGTTCCATATCTACATACAAAGGAACCGCCTTCCTTTGAACAATGGAAATCTCTCAGATGCCGTGAAAATTCGTTTGCTGACTTGAAGGGTGTCTCACATAATAAACAGTTTCTCCATGGTACGATCGAGATATTTCCTCCGTGGCCGTGGATAGTCGCCATCACTTCAAATTTGACGAGAAGTAACACGAATGTGACATAATAATAAATTTACATCGGATATGCAGTAAGTGTCGTTTGTTTATTTGTGTCAGAAAGAGAAATCAACCGGCAAATTAATTTCTTAGAGCTCTCAGCCTACCTCTGTCGCCATATTCAAGTCAGAACGTATATCCGGTTTTTAAGAAAAGTAAAATCTGTAACGGTAAATTATTTTTAAAATCGTATGTGAAAAGATCTTTTCCTTTACAATGTTTCAGTACAGTTATTGATCCATCAAATCATTTCCAAGGAGTCAAAGGATCTATTTCCCAATAATGGCCGAATATTATGTTAAAATAAATAGCTAGATCTATATAATAATGAGACATTTGGTTTATATTTTGGGTTACATGCGCAGGTCTTTACAGTAACCCAAAAACAAACTGGTGTGACTCAGTGTACTAGGTGCTAGACTAGTGACCGAAAGGTCCCGGGTTCGACTCCCGCCGTGGGGGCCGATGATCAATCATTAGACATCACATGCAGGTGATGAGACAGCGGATGTTACTAGCCAGACAGGAGATGCTCACTCCTCCCAGACACCTGTCTCACCTCTAGATTGCTACATGTGTCTGTACAACAAATATGCAAGCAGCAAAACTAACGATAAATATTTGAATTGTTAGACATGTAAATCTTTCTTATACAAATGAACAACGACTGTCAGATAAACTTAAAACCAAAAATGTGATCACAATTTGCCCTGAATTCAACCTGTATTTTACTCACATTGGAGTATCAATGGGAACATTTACACGATATGGCGCTCGGTATACATTGATATACACCGTAATATGTACATGCATCTGTTATGTTGTGCTGTTTGTAGAATGATTTGTTTAGATTATTTAATCCCTCGCATTTTGCATAGGTCATTTTGTATTATGGTGGAAAGATAAAAGGGAGCAAATAGTGATGACGCATCAAAATAACTTAACTAATGCATATTCTATCATTTTTAAAACTGCATATATACACTTGTGACTAGACCAAAATAACTCCTCAAAATGCATTTAAATGTATCTTGAATTTGCTAAATTCCATTTCGCATGGTAGTCCCCCCCCTCACCTCTCTTGGGTTCCCTACCCAGGCTTCGCCCTGGACTCACTGGGGACCTGGGTGGTCCTAAACTCCCTCGTCTTTTGTGCTTCCATATCATTTAGAGCCTAGCTACCGTACGCCCCTATATTTAGTAACATACACACCCACAACCACACATATGATGAAGTATGCACCTTGAGCCCGCTAGCACTCTTACGAGTTAGCCACCTGCCTCGACTGCCCCGTGACTTACGCCTTTGCCGTGCTACCAGTTATGTGTATTTTAAATATATTCTTTCGGTTTTAGTACTTTTGCATCATCGAGGTCCAAAACACTTAAGACGTCAACATTTTGGTGTGTTAATCCTTCACGGGGCGAAATGAAGCAATCAGGTACCTTTAGGTATCACTTATATAATTTGCTCCCTTTTTCAAACGTGCTTTGAAACCGAAATGAAATTTTGTGAACTATGTTAAGACAGTAAATTTAACGATAGGTATCTTATTTTAAAACTGGTAATTACATTTCTAAAAAATCAAATATAATAAACTTAACATCGTGTGAAAGCCACGGGGTAGATTGCACCTCAAACCTACCCCGTGGGTTTCACACGACGTAAACTTAACAGCTTTTCATGGAAGCACACACCATCGCACATCTAGCACGAAAATAAAGCCTCGAGCAGCAACACTGTATCGTGTACTGATTATTTTCATCTGGGTTTGATAAAATAGTTTACTGGAATTGTCCGTCTTAGTTACAGAATTTAAGCCGGCGTGACTTAGTGGTACCGCACTGGACTCCTAATCCGGAGGCCGGGGTTCGATTCCCGCTCTGGTCATGCCGGTGTCCTGTCTTTCGGATGAGACAGTAAAACCGAGGCCCCGTGTCGTGGTATGCTTGGCACGTTAGGGATCCCTCACTGCTTCGGGAGGGTCCGTTGCAAAGGTCAAAATTTGTATGCCCCGCATCAGGCAGATGCCGTCACCATATACGTGAAATATTCGTGGTGTGACGTTAAAACAAAATTCAATCAATCAATAGTTACAGAACTTACATGACTAAAAATCAAATTCATACACGTCTATTCAATTCGTCGCCTCAAAACTAATCCAATGGTTATAAATATAGTTTCCTGTCTAATTTAGTATAAAAATAGATCCTAAAACGCAAAATTACAAATCCCAAATGATTACTCTTTAATAAAAACCTGCAACCGTTCTGGTAGGACATACTTCTCACTCGTGTCCAATTTCCTTTACTCACGCATCGCAGAGACCTCTCGCAAACCAATAATACCCTGAACGACCAATCAGAGAACTCCTAAAGAAACACGTAACTTCTAAACAGCTACTCAGAAACCTCTTTGTCTAAAGTGGAACCTCTGAATGGCAACTGATTAAGACAGATAGTAAAGACGCTGAAGCCACAATGTTACTACAGTGTGGACAATCGTACAACCATAATCATTTCTATCCGTTTTGGATTCACCCGAGTCAAACTGTACAAGTATTCCCTCCAGTACAACAGAATGCCGCTAAATACATACTCCTTCCAACATAACAGTATGCAATATAACTATTCCCCTACACAAGAGTATGCAATGTAAATACTCCCTCCAATACAACAGTATGCAATGTACATGTAACTACTTCCACCAATACAACAGTATGCAATGTAAATACTTCCACCAATACAGCAGTATGGTAGGTAACTATTGCCTCCAATATAACAGTATGCTATGAAACTATCAGTACACCTCTGCAATTTCCAGTTCCCACATCAAATGTAATTGGCCGAAGTAAGCTAAATAATGCAACTTATAAACTAACACCATAGTATGCTGTGTGACTATTCCATCCAACACTAGTAACTCCATTCAATGCAATAGGAAGCTATGCAACTTTTCTCTCAAACACAACAGTTTGCAATGTAATTATCCCCTCCAGTGCAACAACATGCTACATAACAACTCCCTCCAATGCAACAGTATGCTATGTAATTATTCCTTCAAGCTCAACAGTATGCTAAGTAATTACTGCCCCCATTACGACAATATACTATGTAACTATTCCTTCTAGCACAACAGTATGCTAAGTAATTACTGCCCCCATTACGACAATATACTATGTAACTATTCCTTCTAGCACAACAGTATGCTAAGTAATTACTGCCCCCATTACGACAATATACTATGTAACTATTCCTTCTAGCACAACAGTATGCTAAGTAATTACTGCCCCCATTACGACAATATACTATGTAACTATTCCTTCTAGCACAACAGTATGCTAAGTAATTACTGACCCCATTACGACAATATACTATGTAACTAATCCTTCTAGCACAACAGTATGCTAAGTAATTACTGCCCCCATTACGACAATATACTATGTAACTAATCCTTCTAGCACAACAGTAATTTATTCCTTCCTTCCAATAGAACAGTGTGTTATCATTAGTTTCTTTCATGAAATGATAAATACCGGGTATATTAATTGTGATTGCACCCATCAATATATCTACATTAGACGCAATGCATAATGTGTATTACATAACACAAATCTTGATTTTCAAACAGTAGGATCTCTACAATGTCCAATAAGACATAAAAGCAAGCAATTTATGTATGATTTAATGATAATATGACATATGTTCACATTTATTCTTTGAAATCTTTTAGCAAAGCCAAACATTCAAAGTCAACACAATGGGAAAAAAAGCCAATGAGATGCACATACACACAGCTACACATGTGCTTTCAGTGTACCAAAACAAACAATTACTTATTTTACATATATTCAAACCTGTATCCATACAGAAAGCATTTTAAAATATCTAGCAAAAACCAATGCATGTATAATAGCCCTTGGTTATGTTACTATTAATCTGGTAGATGTATGTACGGCTCTAATGTTAGTTACATTAGGATATTACATAATCACTCGTTTTTTAAAACCATAATCACATCAAAAAGATATGGCAATGAGTACATATACCTAAACTGCTAATTAAGGTTTCCTCTGACTTTTGAAAATGAAAGAGTAAACTGTACACTGTACTGAACAAAAAAAGTTTATGTCAATTAACTGCATGAAAACTTTATCCCACAAAGATAGCAAGAGCATTAAACATATTTTTCATTGGCAACTCAAAGGATATACGGTAATAATATACACATTAAAATGCTTAAAATCATAAATGTTTGATAAAACTTTCTTGAGACCAATATCATTCAATTCCAAACAGAATAAATATTACTAAAACTAACAAGATATTTCAATAAATAAATCAAGCAAATTTTTTCTTGCAATTTTCAATTGCAAAAAAACATTTTAAGATTTACACATCTGTAATGTTAGGGAAAGAGTATACAATCACTGGGTGTATCTTTCTGATACACATGCATGCATTATATATCACATACCAAAAGTCTCACTGTTTACCAAGTACATATACCAAATACACACACTGACATCATGTTGATCATCTGACCGGGTGATACACAGTAGACTAGATGCTTTGAATACTTCAGGTATATGAGGACTGCTGCAGTAGGACTGCTTCTTGATATCATTTTATAAGACTACACATATCAGGGTCTAAACATGATCAAAAGGTGTAAAGAGCAATGTTTCTTCATGTAAGAGATGCCATAGTCCATATTGGTGGAATAAACACATTAACTGATTACATCAAGATAAGTATTATTAATATTACTATATTAACTAATAAAGAGATACAAAAGCAATGTTAGAGTTTTAACTTTCTCTTTATGGATATCAAACTGTATGCACACATGGGAAGAGAATGCCATTATAAATGACAATGGAGGAAAGAGGAACAAAACAAAATAAACGATACTGCATGTTCTGCTTTGTTTACACAATGCTCATTACACTCATTTATACCTCTACTACTGTACACATACCTTCACACTGAATAAAAATTCACACATGTAGTAGCACACATTTACACATGAATATGTCAGATGAAATAGCCGCTTCACACATGTTTAACATGTGTCATGCATGTTTTTTTTACTATCATACATAATGCAACGATCTATCAGTAGGGTCTTTCATACAATGAAAGACTTTACAGGCCACTGAAGACCAATAACAGGCTGAGACTGGAACTGCAGACTTGTACAAACTGAGACCGATTTAGGTGTAACTAAGGACTACAAGAAGTCTCTATCATACTGCACTGTCTAGGAAGAACTGATGCTCCGACACTAGATACACTAATACATCCTGGTATTAGTAGAATTTGCACATAAGCACCTTGTGTCTTCATTGAATAAATATCAACGCTTTAAGCATCCTGGATAGGAATCAGTGGTCCTCATGCATTGCTGATTTCTAGAAAATTCAAGCCATCTGAAGTATGGACTTAATTTTAGTCATAAAGCCACAATCCAACCATTATCTGCTAAGAAACTCATGATTTTCCTGCGATGAGTTTTATCAAGTCCACTGGGATATCGAATCTTGACTGGCAAGCCCTGGCGTCGCTGGAGGTAGTCCTAGTCAAAATCATAGCACAACGATAAGCATACTGATAAAGCTATGATATCTACATCTATTTATAGCAATGATGTAATGCATAGTCATTTTTAGAACCTTTTTACAAACTGATATACATGTACATGTATTTAAAAATGAATATAGATAATATGTAGCTCTAACTAAAACATAGCAGTAGCACAAACTTATATAATTCTTAACTCTTTCAAATTGTTTTTGCACTTGTCAGATTCTATATCTTTGACTTGTGATGTTAAGTTTCCAAATTTAGTATAGCAATAAACTTACCTTTATGATGCATGTTTTGATTGTCATGTAGTTGGCTGGACTCATGCCTATTGAGTTACACAACTGTGAAAAAAGTAAAGTATATACAATTCTATATATATATATATATATATATATATATATATATATATATATATATATATATATATATATTTATATATATATATTAATATCACATATCTCATTTGCAAAAAAAAAAATCAGTAAAACGAAATCAAAGAAAATCTGTTTTATTCAATTATGACAAATTCATAACACAAATTTCAAGCACAGAATAAAAGTGGTTACTAATATGCAGTATGCCTAAACATAAATTAAACTTACCCGCCTCTCACGTTCAGACAACATATCGAAGCCTGGCAGGATTGCCATCTCCTTGGGAATGTTCTCCTCATCTTCATCTTTTGATTCTGTACATAAAAATTGATCCATGATTATGAGACAATTTCAGTTAGTCCTCCGTCACTCCGATGATATTTCTAATATTGACACAGACCTTATATACACGTGATGCAAGATGGATAATATGGTCAAGAGTACCTGAGTAAACAATCTTAAGAATAACAGTTTTGAATGCTTTTTACTTAAAATCACAGACACTGTCTACTACGAACAACAGACACTTCTTCCACACCAAATGCTAATAAATCACTTCAAAAACACCTGGTTTTAACGGACAGTGTAACAACCATGCGTGTTTATTTACAAACAGAAGCCTGTGGTGTCTTTATTTGTACTCCAGTGACTTCAATTTTCAATTACCACAGGTAACAGGTAAATAAGAACTATTGATCACCAATTCAGAAAACGTGTACAAAATGCCAATCGTAAAAACTCGTACATTTCTGTATGCAAATAAGATTTATATATACTACGTAGTCAGTCATTTTGACTACTTCCAGTTGTTATGTTCACATGGCCATGCCTGTTTGGTGACATGTTTGCACAAAAAAATGGCAATTGCGGTCACTGTCTGTATTTGTCTCTCTATAAATGGTTGACCTAGTTTGATTTTTTCATGGCGAAGTCTACGTACGTGCACTGGTTAAAATCCAAGGTATGAGGAAAGTACGACGAAAACCAAAGAATTGAAGCGTTTTGGTATATATCTCTGTGACATGGGGCTTCTGAGTCTATTTATGTCAAAAAAGGTGATGGTGTTCCAATTGACAAAATGCTTCACACTATTCAGTAAATAATTTCAACTTACCGTCGTCGTCTATAAGTATATCTAATTTTTCTCTGCAATAAAAAAGAGAAAGATCATAAAATGTACACCTAGACCTAGCAGGATTATATTAAAAAACTACTTATTAACTGTATTAATATATTCTATAACTTTCAGTACAATGGATGTCTGCTAATATCAGGTAATATCTGTCTTTTGAATGTCATCTATGTACTTATTTGGATACAAAGGCAAAGGCTTAACAGGATCTTGATCACTCATCATAAATCCTTCATGAGATTTAATATAATAATTTGGTTCAATTATAAATATGGTTCAAAACTATTTCCTTTCCAAAAGTTGATGACCAAAAGGGGAATTGTCAAACCATAGGAACCCTACCCACCTCTGGTATTTTACAGATCTATGTATATAACTTACTCTATAACGGCGCTTGCCTTTTTTGAGACCATTGATCCTCTCTTTACTGGGGTTGAGCTGCCCTAAGTGAAAACAAACAAAGTATATAACATACGTATTACATTTTTAAATAAATGCAACACTAAACAAAGTATTCTATCCCAACAATGTTTCTTTTTCATTCAAAATAAGCTTGAGCTTTGATCTCTGACCCTGAAAATCAAAAGGAGATTCATTCTTTGCTCTTTGAAACATTTGAGGAAAGTATGATGATTCTCCAATGAGCAGTTAGTCTTCTATTGATTCACACCTAGCACAAATACCATATACATCATGCGCGGATACAGAGGGGGGTTTAGGGGGTCTGGACCCCCCTGGAATCCAAAAATTTTACCAAAAAAAGGTAATATTTGGGCATTTTTGGGGTTGGAACCCCCCCCCCCCCTGTTCTAAGAGAAAAATTTACGTTTTTTGGTTGGACCCCCTCTGACAAAAATTTCTGGATCCGCACATGTACATGTATGAGAACAATGCATGATGCAAAACATTGTTAAAGTAATACATGTCCCCTCTTGATCCCAATAACATCCCCTAGGAATATTATTTCTGCAGGTTCCATTGTTGTAGGACTCAACACATCTTACAACCTACTCTTTGTTCTTTTCTTATGCTTCCACTACTAATGTTAACATTCTTTTAAAGTTAATAGTAGACACCATCCTTAAACAGTGATACAATGCTACAATGTAACCAAAGTGGCTTAAGAGTCACACATCTGCATCAGAAAGTGTACACTCACCATTTTCTTTTTGTTTTCCTTCTTTTTCTCTCTTCTATAGCCCTCATCTTCAAACTTATCAACATCTAAAAGAAATTCATACATTTAGGCTCAATAAAACTAAAATTTAGTTTCTCAGACACAGCTACATCACTTACTCAGTGCCACATACAAAACCTTTATATATGTAAACGTTCAACTGACATCGCTGTACATGCGTGTAAAAAATGAACAAAAATGAACATGATCTCTATACAGATTGTGTCTGGGACGATGACAATCCTCCATTGGACAGTAATTGGGGGTTATAGTGAGGGCTATGATCTAAATCAACTGTATCTGAGCATTGTTAATGACCAATCTTGGGAATTGGCATTGCCACGATAAGTATAAAACATATGTTACTATTTGGGTGGAAGTAGGCAGAAGAATACCAAATTACTACATGTACAATGCTTCATTTCATTCTTTTATGTTACAAAATTGATGATAAAAAAAAACTTTCTATGTCATCATGATTTAATATTAAGTGCCTGTGAAGGTAAACATTTTATTTATTTGGCCTTATTCTGAGATAAATAAACATTAGAATGTAAGTGATGAAATTTTACCAAATGTTATGGCAATGATACCTTCAAATTTAGTGATTCCATTCCTCCTGTAATTAAAGAGTTCTTTAATTCTTTCTTTCAGATCTTTTTCCTCTGAAAAATTAGAATTGTTATAATGAACACACTCTGAAATGCATTTTGTTACATTTATTTAACAAAATATCAGGTGCTCAGGTGAATTATAAAGGACAAAATACAAATACACTTACTTTGTGAGCATTCTATAAATTTTTCATGTTCAGATGCTGAATGAAATTGGGAAAACACTTTCATCTTTTCTTGAAATTCTCTGAAATAACAAAAATATTTTGTGATAATTTTGATCGATAATTTATAAAGTATTTGGTAATCATCATTTGATTTCATGATACAAGGGAGTAAAATGTTAATAAAAGCACTTTTACCTTTGGATTAAGCAACTTTAGATTTATTTGCTTGTTGTCTGACATCATGATAATTTCACCTTTAAGAATCCACAGTTTAGTACAGAAAGAAAGAAGAAAACAACAGGAATTTACTCCCAGACATCTGAATGGCGGTAAGGTAGTGGTTTCAGTGTTTTTATTCCACTTTAGCCAACAATTTCTTTTAATTCTTGTTTTATATCACAACTAGATTATTTCACTTATTTGGTGATGGCATCTGCCTGATGCATCCCTCAGAAATACAGACTTAAGCAACAAACCCCACTCTCAGCCATGAGGGATCTTTAGGTGCCACGTCTACCACAACATGGATCGTGGTTTCATCGTCTCACCTGAAAGACAAGACACCGACGAGCCACAAGTGAGACTTCAACAAGGATAAGTCTCAAAACATGGCTTAAACCTGGACATCAGTAACATGTAAGTCAGTCTTAATGGTCATTAATGACTTCCATCTGGGAAGAATTTCTCATTTATATTTATATATCATCATTATTCATCGATATATGCAATTCCTATTCTAAATTTTAGTTTTATTGATAAATGATGCTTAATGAAACCAAATTGTACAAAACATAACTGCTAGTCAGGACATTTCTACCCATTCAACTTACAACCATACACCCTTCTTATGAAACTCGCTCCAGGGACTTTTTATTGGAAGCCAAGCATCTAACCAATTATTCTGACTCACATGGCCAACAAGATCCCTTATGGGGTATGGCATCATACTGTTTCATGTTCATATATGCCATCGGACGAGATAAGGAGTTTCTACCTCTCTTCTCTGGTTCCTTTTTTCCTGCCAGGAGTCTGAGATTTTTGTTTAGATAATGATGTGGCTGCCTGTATAAGACTATATTCTCTTGCTATCCTTTTCCTTCTCTCTCGTTCTTTTAACCTTGTTCTGTATTTTTCTACCTGAGTCAGTTTCACAGCTGGTAAAACAGAAATAATCACAATTAAATTCTGTGAATTTTTGTTTGGATGTATGCCACTACTCAAAAATTTAGAATAGTAAGATGATAACTTTGAAATACAATGCATATACATTTCGTATGTTTGTTTCTTGTTTTACAAAACTCCAAAATTATTCTACTTCCATAGGTTCTTCAGTTCAAGTTAGCTAAAATTAAAATCTCAATAATACAATCTGATGATTACCAGAAGCAGATAATTACCTATATCAAGATCCTCATCATCGTAGTTATTGGCTAAGCTACTTATCACAGTTTCTGCATCATTATCATGCTCCTGAACAAAATTAAACAGTCATAAATCAAAGGTATGGTAAACCAGTAACTTGAGATGTAACTAACAGCATTATATATAAATCCTATTAAGGCTTACATATAATAATAACAATGAGGTAAAGTCTCACCAAAACAAAGTGGCACATGTTTATGAATATAGTTAATGATACTAACTTCTAGCATGTGAATTAGAGCAAAGGGAAGTTTTAATCCTGTACATTGTGATAGATGATATACAAATAAAGACATTCAGGCCTTAACATGGTATGAAAACCATGAGCCAATATATTTCAAACTTTCATAAATGAATTAAAAAGAAATGCTCATGTTATACTCATCTGACTTCTAACACATTGGTTGGTTGGTTGATTGGTGTTTTACGTCGCTTTCAACAATTTTTCAGTTATATCGCAACATAGAAGCAGGAGGTGAGCATCCTCTTAAACATAGTGGCGCAACCCGGGAATCGAACCCGGATCGTCGGCACCGCAAGCCAAGTGCTTAACAACTACACCAAGCTTGCCCCTCTCACACATTCATTATGCACTTAATCTTACATTGTTATGTACCTATTAAATAGAAAGCCTGTGAACTTGTGGCAAGTTTTAGACCTATTTCTGATTTTAGAGAATTACATTTATTTATGTGGTCTACAATATACCTCTTTGCTTTTGCCACTTCATACTCTCATTTTCTTGGTTTCGTATCCATTTAAACGGTTTTCCCATCATTTTCTTAGTGAAATCATCTATCTACCTGATATGTTATTTTGTTTGTGTTTGTTTGTGTGCATGTCAGTGGGCAGGACCTCAGAATATGAACAATTAAAACTGTGCATTCAAAATTCCTTTTCTATCAATTTATTACTCTAATATGGGTGGGAGTTTACAATTTAGGCATTTATGGATATTTCAGATCTTCTGCTACCAGAGAAAAACAAAGGTTTTTGCCTTTGTTTTTCCTTTAAAATATTATTAATAATGGGATGTTTGGGTTTTTTGACATTTGACAAGATCGGAATGTTCCACTTCATTTTGATAAAACTATACAGTACTCTTTAAAATACTGAGATACAAGCAAACCAGATTTTTATGTTTTCATTCTCTCAATATACATGTATTACTAAAATGTCTTAAAATGCATATAAGTATGGGAATTTGAAAAATATGTTATTAAACTTCAGTATGTTAATTGAACTCAAGGAATAAGTTCCCTACTTCTATATCAAGTTATCATCAGATTTTTTTTATTATTCATTTCCAAAATTACACAATGTCATATGACAGGATTTATAATTTTAAAGAATATTAAAACACAGTTGTTTACCCTTTCAAAATCATCTCTAAATGGCATATAACCAAGTTCATGCTGTTCCTGTATGGAAAGCTCTACAGGATGAATGGGAGTCGTAATACTAGGCGATAATGGACCTGTAAGTAGAACACACAATCACTAAAACATACAATTACTAAAATCCAACACATCGGTCATTACTAGGCGATAATGGACCTGTAAGTAGAACACACACAATCACTAAAACATACAATTACTAGAATCCAACACATCCGTCATTACCAGGCGATAATGGACCTGTAAGTAGAACACACAATCACTAAAACATACAATTACTAGAATCCAACACATCGGCCATTACCAGGCGATATCGGACCTGTAAGTTACTTGCTGACACACTTTTTCTTATCAATATCAAAAACAAATAATACTGATTTAATTGAGAAATTATCATGAAACTAAATGGCAAGCACGGTTAGTACACACTGTGTGATTTCTTTATCAAAAAAGCATTTATCTTAAGTCTTATCTTTCAAAAATTTAAACACAAAATCTGGAAAAAAAGTTACAAATTTCTGTAAAAGTTATCTTAAGCAAAAACAATACTTTATGACAATTTTTTAAATGTCATTTTTGACAACAGACTTCAATTACTACATGTATGATAATGCAATCTGACATTAAAATATTAAATTAAATGTAATGAGTAATACTTCACTGCTACATTGTATGTTGATTTGCAAAAAAAAAATCATGGAAAATTAAAAAAAAAATAACAAATAGGGAGTCGCTGCAGGCTACATGTAGGGTAAACTTACATATCATAACATACTATAAATACATATACATGTATATCTGACTTTATTCAAACAGGTATGTGTTAAAGGCACAACAAAATAAAGATAAAAGTACCTCCATGTGGACAGGTGTGATCCTGGATAATATTCTTGGCATCTGGAAATATCGTTTCTGGAAAGCAAATCATCATCAATAAGATCAAGACCATTATTCAAGGACTTTCCTTATCATTCACATAGCTCTGTAGTTGTTATCCACAGCACCTGCCTGGTTCGTATGCTGTGAAATCAGGCCTATGTTGTACTGTCTCATTAGTAGGATGTATAATTTGGCAGAAAATAATAAATAGTCGAGTCATCTTTAACCTTGAGAATCCCTTCTCAAAAGCAGGGAATGATCTGATTATTTTGTACTTCTAAGGGAAAGACTTGATGTAGTAGTAGAACATTTCGTTTGTGATGCAGACATCGAAGTTCGATTCCCGGTTTGCACTACCATATTTAAGAGGTTGATTACCTTCTGCTTCCGTATTGAGAAATGACTAAAATGTTTTTTAAAACTTAATAAAATCCAAAGCAACCAAATACACTTTGAAAACATACTTTATCTGTGAAATGCATGCCATTATTATTTTGTATCACTAATACTGTTATCATATTCTAATTCACAACCAAATCACTGAAACTTCTCATCAAATCCAATTTTTGAATCCATATCAAGTAAATGAAAATCACCTTTTCCTATACTGCCTTGGACATAAAATGTGATGTAATGCTCTTGACATTCTGCAAAATCCAGAAAATACAAAGGTAAATATGGTATAAATATGAAAACTGTTTTTATATGTATGATTATTGATCATTTATCTCATAACAAAAACTCCAAAAGCTTTGAGAATAAATACTAGTTAAGTTATTTTTGTATCATATTCATAACATTTTTCACAACATTCAAATCACATATGAACAATGCTTACATTGTACCCTACATGAACAACATTTTGTGACATTACTTTTTGGTAGGACATTTATTACCAGTACATGGACAGTATGAAATAGTCATTACTTGACATAAATATTTTGTCAAAGCACTATAATTTTTTTTTTACAGAAGATTCCCTAATTTTTATCAAATTAATCTTCATAAGTTAATACCTTCTGCATCTCTGGATTCTACATGATTCGCCACATCCTCCCTATCAATACATGATTCAATACTTAAATATGGTTTTAAATCTCATTATATGAATTTACAATCTGGATATACATGTATTATGATTTACAAGTACAAGAATTAATTACTTAGTACATGTGTAGTACATGTACAATGCATTACCATTTGAATATCTAATGTATATTTACATTAGATGCATTCCCTACTGACATCATTGAATTTTTGAAAAAAACAAGACATTTCATAATATGCTTAATCAATTACAGTGACAATGAGCATTTACATTTGTATGTACACATTTGCTCATATTGTTATGATTTCACTTATCAAATTGCTTCTTTCATTTGTAATTTATAATTTCATTCCATGTCATGCCCAGATCTTTTTAATTATATGGTTATGGCAACTGTCTGATGCAACAGACCTACCCAAAGCAAAGACAGATCTATTATATGCCACTTCCATCATGGCAAGAGACCTCAGTTTTGATTCTCGTCCAAAAGATGAGACACATATGTGCCGCTTACAAGACTTCAAGTCACAATCTCTTCTTTACCAGTCAAACATGCTACAAACTGAGATACATTGATTCTGTACATACACGTAAAAAAAAAAAAAGCCAAATCCAGCCCAACCATGACACACTTACATAATATTACATTTTTATCATTAATATTTCTATTAACTTATAAATGTATTATGAATCATTATAATTTCTAGAAACTGTTTATATTCTATACATACCAATTTCCGAAGCCATACTGTTCTACTGCATCAAGAAGCATGGTTTCTTCTGATAATGTCCATACCTTCAGTGTATCAAATGCGCCCACTACAGCACCATTCTATCAAATATATAACGTATATATCATTCTAGATAGTGAAAACTAATTTTATTAAAATGCTACACATATAGTTCTGATTAAATTATGCAATATGCAATATTGATATTGATTATATTATGAATTATTTCAGATCAGATGGTTGTTCAATGCACTTTAAATATCCCAACTAGTTCTTAAATGTTACTTCAATCAATGCATACATTTTATATTGTTACAAACATTGTATTTGTTTGTTTGCTGTGTTATGTAACAACACCATTATTATTTCACCTACATGTACATGTATATGAATGTGATTGGGGGGGGGGGGGGTTAGATATTTTAATGATTGGAGTACTTACATATCCTGCCTTCTGTAATGACTATTCTACTTGCCCTAGATCTTATTATAGTAGAACTCACACATGGCAAAGTTAAGAAGTTACAGGAAGTTCTAAGGCAACATTCTGGCCAACTCATCTCAGTAAAGGCCCATGTAATCCAAATAAGAATTTCAAAAATGTCCCCCAAAGTTTATGCTTAAATAGTCTCATTTTGAAATTCTGATTCCAAGGCTCAAAAAGCAAGTTAAAAGGAAAACACATTTATTCAAATACCTGTACAACTTTTCAAAATGTAAATGTTAAAAACATGTTGTAATCTATATTGAAAATTCTCAGAAAAACAAAACTGGGTTAAAGGTCATAATATTGGATCAGATTGGTTAGCAGAAACACAGGTAATTTTGTTTTCGCTTAATGTTTACAATATATGTTCTCCAGCAGAAGTTGTCATTAAAATTTGATACAAAATATTCTGTTCATTAAATTATTCTATCAAGTGTATAAATCTTCAAATGTTGATGAAAAATGTTCAGTGCTCTGCAGTTTCAGTTCAAAATCCAAAAAGTCTCAATTTTTTTGTACTTGAAAGGACTCGAAAATCAAAATGTCTCTCAACAGCATAGCATATAAACTTGAAAATACAAATTGTCTTACATTTGTAAAAAGTATATGTAACAGAAAGAAAGGAACAATGAAAATGGTGTGAAAGGGGAAAATTACTTTTTATTTTTGTTGTAACTTGAACACAGTGTTGATTTATTTCCAAGTTTAGATCCATGCAATGTACCCGGTGTTATTGCATATACAATAAGGATGCTACAGCATGCTTTAGCTGACATGTAAAAACTTGTTAAAGTTGTTTATTGAAATATTAAACCTACTAAATGCTGCTATAAGAAGACTGTGGTGTGAGGCACAGTTTAAAATAAAGAAAATTAGTTCTGAGTGGACTTTTTATATGAGTAAAGCCCATTAAGTATTTGTGTATTTTGCATTCTACTATTTTTAAGCAAAAGGGAATTCCATCTCAGACGCAGGTATTTCCCCGGAAAGAGGTACTTCAAAGGGTATATCTACCAGTGTTCTGTAACTGTGGTCTCTTTTATGACTTCCCAATTCTGCTCCAAGTGAAAAGCACTGCAGTAAAAGAAAAGCAAAATATTAGAAATCAAATAATTGTATGGAAACATCGATAAAATGTTGAAATATATGAAAGTCCAGGAACCTCCTACTGATGACGTCATGCTTACCTGTAAACACAGGTCAATGTCGGAACACTCAACGCATACAACTCGGTATCCGGAAATTTCATTTTGGCAGTAGCTGCACTGATCACTTTCCATGTCATTTGATTCTTTGGATTTCATGAAATCTCCATCTAGGCATTCAATGTCAGAATTTGACGAAAGCTGGAGAAATAAGGGGGAAATTTAGGTCCTACTCCCCATCGCATTGTCTGAAACAAGCTTCTTCTAGCATGTGACGTCACTGATTCCCATCATTCACAATACATTTAATTTCCGGTGAATGAAAAATCGTTAAAATTTAGGCGTCTAATCGATTCTGTCGTGTGTACTCGGCTTATAAAAGTTGTGATCAGGTATTCAGATTGAGTATTATCCCGGTCAAAGCTGAATTTTAAGTTATATAAGCAAAAAACCTTTATTTTCTTGATTGGGGTACCTCACGGGGAGTACTTTCTATACGGGAATTTGATCTCGAACCCGAGATATTTTGCATTAATCTCTTCTTTCAGCGCAGTGCTGGTTGGATTAATGAGTTTTACGTCGCTTTAAAAAATATAGATATATTGCGATAGGAATGCAGGAGATGACTAAACGCTTAAATACGATGTTGTAATCCAGAGATCGATCCCGCAATTCAAGCGCCTTTATTGTCATCAGAGACGTCCTTTATATATACATTCATGATACGAAATAAATGTTCATATGAAAAGATCTTCTAATGAAATATTTTTCTTTTCCTAACCAGCATTCAAATTTTGATCATCTAAAAATAACCCCCGCCCCCAATAAAACAAACAACACTCGTAACAAATGATGCCGAGTAGAAATGAGGAAAACACGGTTGTATGGGAACATTATATTCTTCAGTGGCGGACTGAAGAAGGCCTTAACCACTTAATCATCGACTGAATCATTAATACCAATGTTGGTAGAAAACAGCAAAATGTGCCCTTCGACCGGCCGGATCCACCACTGCTTTATTGTTTCATATATATATATATATATATATATATATATATATATATATATATATATATATATATATATATATATATATATATATATATATATATATATATATATATACACAAATCATTCTGAAGATTTAGTTTTCAAAGTTTGATTATGTCTCATGAATATAAAGCGACCACTTTATAAGACATTTCATTCTGAAAACATATTAATCTAATGTATAACTAAATATATATCACTTAAATCTCATGGAACGTCTCACTAAACATCCTCTCTTATTTTTCCTACTTTGGTTAAATGAATGCACCTGGCGATTCTGGAGACTTGTAAGAATAGTGGTACCTGAGGCTATCAGCCCCATAAAGACCAGACCACTCTGAAATCCGTCTAATGCCTTCATATAACGAAGGCCTACTCACACCTTCATTTTCTCTTCATTGTTCCCCAATTACCTAATATTACCCACTCTCGTAAAACTCAGTGTGACTGCACATGTGAAGGAAAATGCATGGGCTTAACAACTCCTTTTTCCAGAATGTGGGTACGATGTCTATCTAGAGTTTCTGAAACGTCACTTTGGGTGGACAATCAAGTTCAGATAATCATCCCCCGAGCTTTTTGTATATTTTGTTTCATAAAATTAATCTACTTTCCAGTCCATTTCTGCGTGTTTCTTTTGTATAATTAACACTGTTCAAGTTTCGTTATGCTCTCTCACGTGTAACTCCTTGTCTATACGCTCAGAACACGTTAGGCATAAGTTGAGTACGTTAGACTGTCGTTAGAACTACCACCATAACGTTAGCCATTCGGCAGACACACGTTCATTATACGCTTCTCTAGCGCTAGGTTTCCTGACCCACTCAATTTCAACGTATGAGAAGCGTACTCGACGTATGAGTAATGTACCTTCAGCGTACCTCTAGCGTGTTCAGCGTATGAGGAGCGTAAAATTCATACGTCGGCATACGCTGAAAATTTTTGTGCATGTTCAAAATGTTTTTTGTCCGCCAGCGAACATTAACGTACACCGACGTACCCCGGCGTACTAGAAACGTATTCCAGCGTAGTCCTAGCGTGTTTTAGCGTATGCCCGAAAAGTCCATACGTTTCTCATACGCTGGCTCTATACGCATAGAGTGTGACAGCGCCTTTAGTCCTTGTGCGTGCCCTGTAAATGTATAACCGAAGCAGCAAAGAAACGTATTTTCGCTAGAAATAAAAATAATTTCTTACGCAATAACATTAGAGTAACGTAAATGTATATTTATTACGTGTTCAAAATGTACATGTACCTTCTAGATGTGATATTCCGGACTAATTTATAACAATATGCATTTTCCGAGTTTCCGATTACAGTCTGAAAATCAAAAATATCTCTATGAAAAGCACGCAAAGTCCTACGGACAACATTGACCTTTATACAATTTCACGCATTACAAATCGAAATGCAAATGTGTCTTCTATTTTTTGTTTAGTAGACATCACGGTATTTCCCGCAACCAGTCTTTCGTTTTATTATAGTAGTCCTATAAAAATTCGTTCTTTTCACAAGCTTACAGAGAAACACTCCGACTTAGATATAGGATTTTATTGTCAAGAAATGGAATTCACTCGGAAATGATACATTGTGGTTCATCGGTATTTCTATGAATTTCAGACACACTTCAAAGAATAAACCTGGACCACGGTTTATACGGATTCCATGTGATATAATACTACCTATGTGTCACCAATTGAGCTCTAACCTCCGTTTTCCAAAATATTGTTCCATTTTCCCTGGCCTCCTTTTTTCTAACAACAGTGAAGAACACCGCATTACATTGCATAATACCCCTGTCCCTTAATTTGATGAGGGATTAGATGAATGCATAGTGAAATTTTCCTTCCTCCTTTTTTTAGGGCTTCAAATTGCCCACTTGTTCTCTACTCAATTTCACTATTAAAGAAGCAAAACTCTTGCAAGATATTAATCATGAAATTTGATCTTGGTTCAAAGGCATGACACACATTCGAAGTAAAATAAAATATGGCATGGACAAAGATTTACCCATTATATGCATTGTGAATTTGACCTTGCAGATATAATCTTAGTTTAAAGTCATGAAACACCCTTGGGTCCTGGTCAACAATTCTGTGAAAAATTATTCAAATCCATGCAAGGGGTAAAAAGTTATGGCCCGGATAAACTGTATCAGACGAATGCCGCATTAACGTCATTACATCATAATACATGTACCTCAAATGGCGTTAAAATGACTTGAACTATATCCATTAATACATTGTACAGTGGGAGGGTTTTTATAATTGTATGCCTTTTTATTTGGAGATAACCAAGGAAATTAATCCCTTATACCTTTATCACAGCTCAAAGTATGTTATTGACCGATTACATCAAGGACTAGAAACCTGGGGAAATCATGAAAGCGCCCACCGTCAGACACTGACCCTCGACTGGGAAATCTAGACATATTCTTACCATTATCCTGCATTTGTAAATTTTCGAGTTATCACATCACACGCAAAGTGTCGACAAACCGATGCAATTCGTGTAGGGCACCGACATCAATGTTAGGCCACATATTTTCAGGTGTATGACAGTGCCAGCATTTGGTGATACGAGATTCAACATTGATCAAAACTAATTAGAACAAGTTGTTCTAGAAAACAAGAGGCCCAAATGGGCCTATATCGCTCACCTGAGCGCAAATTGCTTATTTACGATAAAATGACAGCTCATTTCAGTAGAAAATTTTGCTTTTTTTCTACAAGACTTTCTATAAGGTTTGGTGATATTTTGTGCAGTCGTTTTGAAGAAGTCCAAAATGTGTCAACCAATCAGAGCCAATGGCAGCCATCTTGGATTACGGACCAGCACGAAAAACACAAACTTGGTAGAGGACCTCGAGTACTTACTTCCAATGAGGTTTGGTGAAATTCTGTGGAAGGGTTCTGGAGAAGAAGTCCAAAATGTGTCAACCAATCAGAGCCAATGGCGGCCATCTTGGATTACTGATCGGCACGAAAAACACAAACTTGGTAGAGGACCTTGAGTACTTACTTCCTATGAGGTGTGGTGGAATTCTGTGCAGCGGTTCTGGAGAAGAAATCGAAAATGTGTCAACCAATCAGAGCCAATGGCAGCCATCTTTGATTACGGACCGGCACGAAAAACACAAACTTGGTAGAGGACCTTGAGTACTTACTTTCTATGAAGTTTGGTGAAATTCTGTGCAGCCGTTCTGGAGAAGAAATCGAAAATGTGTCAACCAATCAGAGCCAATGGCAGCCATCTTGGATTACGGATGGGCACGAAAAACACAAACTTGGTAGAGGACCTCGAGTAGTAACTTCCTATGAGGTTTGGTGGAATTCTGTGTAGCTGTTCTGGAGAAGAAGTCCAAAAAGTGTGAACCAATCAGAGCCAATGGTGGCCATCTTGGATTACGGATCAGCAAGAAAAACACAAACTTGGTAGAGGACCTCGAGTACTTACTTCCTATAAGGTTTGGTGAAATTCTGTGTAGGGGTTCTGGAGAAGAAGTCCAAAATGTGTCAACCGATCAGAGCCAATGGCAGTCATCTTGGATTACTGATCGGCACGAAAAACACAAACTTGGTAGAGGACCTTGAGTACTTACTTCCTAGGAGGTTTGGTGGAATTCTGTGCAGCGGTTCTGGAGAAGAAGTCCAAAATGTGTCAACGAATCAGAGCCAATGGCAGCCATCTTGGATTACGGATTGGCATGAAAAACACAAATTTGGTAGAAGACCTTTAGTACTTATTTCCTATGAGGTTTGGTGAAATTCTGTGCAGCGGTTCTGGAGAAGAAATCGAAAATGTGTCAACCAATCAGAGCCAATGGCGGCCATCTTGGATTACGGATTGGCACGAAAAACACAAACTTGGTAGAGGACCTTGAGTAATTACTTCCTATGAGGTTTGGTGGAATTCTGTGCAGCGGTTCTGGAGAAGAAGTCCAAAATGTGTCAACCAAAGTGAATCAAAGCCAATGGCAGCCATCTTGGATTATGGATGGGCACGAAAAACATAAATTTGGTAGAAGACCTCGAGTACTTACTTCCTATGAAGTTTGGTGAAATTCTGTGCAGCGGTTCTGGAGAAGAAGTCGAAAATGTAGAAAAGCTAATGACGGACGGACGACCATTGATCACAATAGCTCACTTGAGCCTTTGGTTCAGGTGAGCTAAGAAAAACCCCAAAACAGATGTCTCCTCCCTCCAACTCTTGGGTCAAGGTGATAAGAAACCTTTGGGTCATGATGAACAACATACTAAAATATGACAGATAGGATGTATGGTATTAAAGTTATAGCCCGGACACAATCTGTGACTGACGAATGGATAATTAGATGAACATCGATGGCAAAACCAATGTCTCCTCTCATTGTGGGGGAGACATAATTTACCATATAGCAATATCAAAAGACATTTGTTTGGTGTTAACAGAATGCTCTACATTTATTAGAAACAAGTTTCTTGAAAGAGGACAACTTATATTACAAGGAATAACAGATGAAAACATTGATATTTAACCTTTGAAAATATTTATTGTGAAATGCATAAATTTTTGTCGTTTTGTAATGTTGAATACATGTAACAATAATGTACATGTTAAGTTAATTAATGAACACATTTTGAACATATACATACTTCAAAGGGCTGATGTAAAAAGGGTGCTTGTTTTAAATAAATAAATAAATTCATAGATGTTTGAACATACATGTATATAAATGATCATAGGTCAAAAGATTATGAATAAAGTTCTCTAAATAATTCATAAATCACAGTATTAATACAGCATTATCCCTTAAAAAAAAAAAAAAAAAGAAAGCAAAACAAAACAAAAAACCTTCTTTCTGGGGTTAGATGTATGTTATACTAAATATGACATGCACTGGGTGGTTTTGTTCTTAAAATGGATTAACAAAAGCACTTGCAACAATTCATATTAAAAAACTCAGGGAGCCTAAATACTACCCTTGTCTTTTTACCTTTGAGTCATTTTTTTGTTCTAAGCATAACCTTTCAAAACTCAGGGAGCTTAAATACTACCCTCATCTTTTTACCTTTGGATCATTTTTTTTGTTCTAAGCATAACCTTTCATGACAAATACTTTAAGAGGACCTCCCACATAAATATTTTTAATACAAATACAGAATGATTTGCACTTTTTAGACAAAGGCTGAAGGTTTACTGGTACTGTAGCTAAGTTATCCTCCTTTTTGTCATGATCCACATTTAAGGACAGCGAAAAACTACATACAAAGTTTCATTAAAATCCATATAGCTATTTATGCAAAGTGAAGATGCGAAATCTAAAAATGGACAAACATACAAGATACAACACACCATTACAATGACTCATTCTTTAGCTCTGAAGACACACACTTTTATCAATGGAGAAAAGATCCACAAAAATATCAAACAAAAATATCATGAATATATACATGTAAATGTATATTAACAATCTTACTCTTACAAACAGTGAGAATATATATCTCTGCTCCCAATTGTAACAACAATCTACAAGCACTTTTCTACTGTAACACAGAATTCCTAGAAAATGATTCTTAACCTTGAAAATCAATAAGTCCTCTTTCACACTATGAAAAATAAGGATCTCAGTTTTATGAACGCTTGTTATGAAACATGCCTTCTGGCATTTCCCCAAGGTAAGTGGAAGGGATAATAACTGTTCTTGTAAATAATTATCAGTTCTTTCGATAAAATAGGAACTTCCTGTCTTATGAAAGTGACAATATTAATGTGTATCAAAGATACGTAGATTGCAAAGAATTTTAGTAAAAAATTTCAGTTTAACAGCTTATTTCTATGTCAAATGTGTGACAGCAACCTGTATTCAGAAATCACCCGTCTTAAACAGTCACATGTGCTGCAAGAGACATCTGCACTTGTTACCTGTTCTTCACAATATCCTTAATTCAGAATGTGCAAGTCCAGTTTGACTGTATGACTGAATACATACATGTATATATCAAGAAGTTAACTGTCATGAGGAGGTTTTACTCTGTTTTTTTCGTCATTAAAACAAAAGTAACTGTCATCAATATTCCTCTCCCTCTCTGTAAAAAAGCAAAATATTCCCCGTGACAAAAAAAAAATAATAAAAAAAATAAATAAAAATAAAATACAAAAAATACAAAAAGAGAGAGATAAGAAAATACCATCATTATTCAAAACTACCTCTTTCCTAAATGAAAATCTAGTTCAAACAAAACAAATGATCAATTATTCACACTGAAATACAAATTGAACACTTTTGATCTTGTAGTTTCATGTATTATGCTCTAACACTACCTGACATCTGCCTAAATATTGCATGCATGTAATGCAGGATGTGTCTATGTTCTCTGTCACACATGCCTGATCTTGTATACATTTACATAGTGTGGGGTGGGTGGGTTTAACTTCTATCATCACGTAAAAGATAACGACACAGATATCTTGAAACTATCTAAAACATCATTTAAATTCTATTCAAGCTTGACTTGAAAATGTTCTGAAAACCTTTGTTTCTAAGTGTAAAGATAGGAATACATTGAGAACCTTGATTTAATAATCTACTCATTAAATATCATTACTGAGCACTGCACAAAAATGGTTCAAACTGAAAAAAAAAATATACATAATGAGGGTTTGGGGCAACAGCACAGGCTTAGCAACATACAGATGTACTGAGCGCATACTACCTCCCTGTACTCATTTTGGTGCTTTGTTGTACTGATCTGGTACCAAAGACAATGGTTTCCTGTATGAGGTCCAAGGCAAATAGTTGGGAGCTTGTCTCTGTCTCGACCAATATTCCCAGAGTCATCACCCTGTATCAGTCAAGATAATGATCTAGTAACGGTCTCTTACATGTGGATAATACATACACTACTGATCTATACCAAATTTTATAAATATCACATTCAAGAAACATAAGTTAAATGTCAGAACAAATACTATGAAAATACGTTATTAAGCAGGTAAACTGCAGGTGGTTTGTTTGAGGTATATAACACAGCAATAAGTACTCAATGTTTATGCTAATCATACATAGAAAATTCATGAAAAATGTACAACACCTAAACACTTCAAAACCTAAATACACTGCATTGGATCAAGTACGCCTTGGCTTTTTGCTGACTACTGGAGCTGTTGGAGAGCTACTTTCGCTGAGTATATTTAAATCTTTGATTTTCTTCTCAAAGAGCTTTGATAGCATGGCTCCAGCCTTGAACTCTGGTGTCGTTTTCTTGTTATACTCTGCACAATTTGAGAATATCTGTCTGATATCTGTAATGATGTCTATTACTTCTTTGTATTGAAAACTGTTGATCTTATTACGAATGGTTGAGAAATCCATGGGTATAGCGATAATATCATGATAGTCTGGAACCTGTAACACACATACAAAAACATATAAACATGTACATCCATGTCCTTCAGTACAAAATGTGATAAAATATATTACATGAGTGAACTGCCTTTCATGTTTTGATGTTTTTTTTACATATGATTCACTGACTGAATACTGTTTTACATCATTCCACGATTATTTCACGTATATGGTGATGGCATCTGCCTGAAGCATTGCATAGAAATTTAGACCTTTGCAACGGACCCACCCGAAGCAGTGAGGGACCTTTTAAGTGCCACGCCTACCATGACACAGGACCTCGGTTTTTACTGTCTCATCCGAAAGACAAAACACCGGTGTGCCCAGGGCGGGAGTCGAAACTGGGATCTCTCGATCAGGAGCCGAGCACCTTATCCATGGAGCCACACCAGCTTGAAATACATATGAAACAGATTATTGCTTTCACTTTGAAATTTTCTAATACATGTATATATATATTTATATACATATATATACACACAACTAATACATTTGCTTAAGTGACAGCAATTTCCATTAAATGAGAGTCTCTGTGGGATAAAGAACCTCCTAATGGCTATTTCTTCATAAGATTGGATTTCAAACTTTGTGGATAATGATAGATTAATGAGATACACCAAATTCAAAAGACCTCTAATAATTTATGTATATCAATATTTATCCCTATCTGCATCCTTTCTACTCAGGATATGTAACAAGATTTAGTGTTCAAAGATACACTTGTGTTGCCTACTATTCATTTTTTAAAGTCTGGCTCCTACCAGATTAACATTTGATAAAGTGATCCCTATATGTTGCATTGCACTGCAGGTGATACAACATATGATACAGTCATAGATATAACAACACACCACTTACAAGTTTTTTGCTGACAGGCTTCAGGAAAGGAGCACTGTCTTCATGCTTCATTATTTCATGTACTATGTTTTCCACATGTTTCATATTCTGGACCTTACTACTTCCCCGGGAGCTGCTGACATAATGTTTTGGTTCATCTAAAATATAATAGAATAGCAAAATTAAATTCTTCTTTTTAAATTTTAAAACCCAAGAGATGAATTCTCTCCCTTTATCTAGTGCTTAGTATTCAAATGACTTCTTCAAATTAATTAAACATATACATCAGAAATTAATAATCACATGTATTAACATTTCCTTATGTTTTAAAAACATAATTACACTGTGACTAAATGGATGAATGAAATTTACTCTAATCATCTTAGCACTTTCGTAATTAAGGACTGTAAGTTGATGTTTGACCAACTCCATTGGTTGTTTGGTGTTTTATGTTGATTTCAAAAATTTTTCAGTTATATCGCGACATGGAAGCAGGAGGTAACCAACCTCTTAAACATAGCAGCACAACCCGGTTGACCAACTCGGCAACAATGAAATATGTGAAAATAACAAAAGCATAAATAGATGAGAAATATTTTATGTGAAGGAATATATTGATATTTTGGAATTTTCCATCAAGGCCTTAGCAGACAAAAAGTTGTCTGTGATTTTACCTCCATTGATTTCTGCCAGCTTTGATGATCTCCCTTTCTTGTGTTTGGGAGTATCATCATCAGACCAATCTTTTTCTCTCTTTTTGCCCCCTTTCACTGTAATAGGACTCTCCCGTGGACTATTTTTCCTTGATGAAACACGGCTCGATGTGGGAGTCTGTTTTTTCTTTCTGCCAGGTTTACCTAGATAAGATTGATTTACAAACGAATTTCAATATTTACCTCAAAAACTGTTTGCATATTGCATTTGAAAACTTATCACCATTATCAAACTAAGAAACCAAAATTCTGATACATGTAAATAATGTATCTTTGTTTTGCCAGACAGTCCTGTCAGTGCATGATTCAAATAATGAACTGCCGTTGGGCTTTCCTACTGTGAATCACACTACAAAGCTAGGAATCTTTAACCTACTTCAGTGTGCTCCTGCTAGAGGCAGTTTCGAATCTTTGAAGAGCCAGGTTGAAGTTGACACCTCTGGCATATGCATTCCAACAACAGTAATATCTCTATTAAGACGAGAACTCACCCAGTCTAAAACTTGACATTTGATCTATTTTAGCTTTGCTTTACCCCTTTTAATTGGGCTGGTTGACTGAATGGTGTTCTATGACAACCCCTCATTATCTACCTGACATAATACGGATAGCAACCAGTGGCGTAGCTACCATTACGCCAAACAAGTACGTGCATACACATCATTTTGTCAAAAATATAGTGTCTCATGAGAGAGAGAGAGAGAGAGAGAGGTGGTCGTTTTCATTTCCCATAATCCCCCTGTCTTTCTTGTGCGTACAAATCATTTGCACTCTGGTTACACCCCTGGCAACATGGTATGAACTTGAAGAGAATGTGATATCTATCCAGTAATAATATCCATTATATAAAATCTAAATACCCTATAGTATTCAAATACCATACATACGTACCTTTAGGTAACTTGATTTTACTAGTCTGACCATTATCAGAACAAATCTGACACTCCCATCTGCCTTTGGGCACCTTCTTAAGAGGAGGATCAGCACATTCAAGATGATACATTAGAGGACAAGCATCACAGCACACCAGGGTACCACCTCTACCACATACAGCACACATCGTGTCAAGGTCAATACCCACCTCCGTCTCTTCCGCCTCTGACTCAATCTCAGAATGTACATCGTCACTAGAACAAAGCATAGGCACGTTAGTTTGCTTTAAATGTCAACAACACACAAAGGTGATACATATCCATACACTCTGTACAGAAACTACTTATTTCATATACATTTAGAAATTAGGTTTATTTCTGTATTTATAGATTCAACCCATCAGGCTTAGGGGATACAAATTCATGGATCAGTTCCAGACTGAAGAAAAACAAGTAATTACACTTGGGCCCACACTAATTTTTCTGGAAACTGACCAAAAACTGACCAAAAACTAAGCTAATAGTTGATGTCTAAGTTCTCTTTGTTTCTGACAATACATCACTCCAATCCCATTACTTACACTACTGATAGACTCATACTTATATGTGATATCTAATATAAGATGAAGCATTTGTTATAACTCCATCTCGAATTATTGGTGATCATGACCTACTTATAACAAGTCAAAGTCAGAAATCAGGATCCATTTAAAGCAAGTTTACACTACATCTATTAATTTCTTATTTTATTTATAGACACATGACCCCATGGATCTAGAATCATCTTAAGTAATAATTTTTAGAAAAATGTTAAGGATAGATACGTAAATATGGTACAAAATCTTTTAATACAATTTCCAATAAATTCTATCATACCATTAAATGTATTCTATAACAAAACATGTACTTAAATATCTTGCAGGTTCATATTGTGAAATTTCATGTCAAAAATGAAGTTAAACAAGCAAATTCAGAGAATTGTGGTCCCCCGCTTTGGAGGTTCTATCGGGTGCAGTGATCTGTGACATACAGTCATGGTTATGCATGTCTACAGACACACATGCCAAATATGCAGGCCCTACGTCTTACGGTTAAAAAGTTAAATTGAAGTAGGTCAAAGGTCATGGTGAAGGCCACTTGATATAAAATTGTGGTACCAATGGAAAGATATTGCAATTAGGGACACACATGCCAAATATGAAGGTCCTATGGCTTACAGTTAAAAAGTGACATTGAAGTAGGTCAAAGGTCACATGAAAAATTTTTTGGTACCAATGGAAAGGTATTGCAATTAGGGACACACATGCCAAATATGAAGACCCTAGGTCTTACAGTTAAAAAGTTATGATCAAGGTTAAAGATTTTGTGACAGACGGACAGATGGACAGACAGACAGACGAATGAGATTTAATGTCCCCATACTTTCACAAAAATTGGTGAACGAAAAGATATGATTTGCATTTAGGAACATGGCCAAATCTTGATTATAAAAAAGACCTGGTAAATGAGTATGCTCCCTGTTATTGGTCGTGTAGATTTTGTACCACACCTACAAGTGACCATTACCTATCATTGTGCATTCCTCTACTCTGTTCCTCATCCTCCTCTTCAGATTCTTCTGTGAAGGTTTTCCTTCGACTCTTTAAAGGGCTGTGTTTCTTTTCCTTTGGTTTACAATCTGGACAGAACCAATCTCCTTTTGGTATATTCTAATGAAAAAATAATTGTACATATATGGTTTCTTTCCAAATCTGTTGTTTACTACCCACACTTCTGACTTACCATTTAATTACAAATGTTGCTTTTTCTTTTATTAGTTGCTTTACAACGATTCTAACCTGAAATGGGAGAGGTTAAACCAACCATTCATATCACGAACACTGAATCCAGACTTCAAAAACATTCCCTGCCTGAATACCCATCTTTCATACTAGAGGTGGGATGCTGGATTGCGGTAATCTATTTCAATCTGATTACAATGCTGATTAGTGCTTTAGATATTACTTAAAGATTCATAAACTGACCTATACAGTGGCAGGGTAAAATAGTGGAGGAAACTGGTGTACCCAGAAAACACTTCCAACTGTCCACAGATATCTAGCTGACCTACAGACAAGCCATGGATGGAATTCAAACCCAGATTTGTAAGAAAATGCAATTTACTCACAAATTATCATTTCAAAGCAGAACTTTCAGTATGAATCATATAAAGCAAACTTGCCTTCAGAAATAATACACTAGTAGATTGAAGAAATTGAATATTAAACATGATGGAATCTAAAAGGTTACTACACTGTTCTGACCTTAATTTTTGGTTTGAGGCAATACATGTGATGGCCTCTGTCACAAAGGTCGCACAGAAGCATCTGATCAGCATCTCCTTTTCTTCGACAAATTCTGCATCTAGCATGAAGAGCAGATTTATCCCAGAATATACTCTTCTCTAAGGTAGCTAGATGAAGAAAAAGTTGCGCAAGGCTTGTACAGTACAGTACAGAATCTTCCCATCTCTCCATGGTGGTCTTCTCTGGAATCACCTCTTCCTGCACTGCCTTCTCATCTATAAACCAATATACAACACGACATGATCATTGATTACAAGGACAAGAATTCCTTGCTTTGGTATGCATTCAAAGCTGGTATAGCTCAATGGATGAGGTGGTCGGTTCGTGACCAAGAAGTCCCAGGCTCAACCAGTGTTCTGGCCTTCAAATGAGACAGTAAAAACTGAGGTCCCATGTCATGGTAGGCGTGGCACATAAAAGATCCCTAACTGATCCCTTAATACTTCAAGTGGGTGTTAAGGTATAAATTTCTATGAAAGCATTAGGCAGATGCCGTCACCATATACGTGAAAGACTTGTGGAATGATGTAAAACAATAATCAATCAATCAATGGTATACATTCATAACAAAGGTATTTTCACTGTTTTCGTGTTGTAATTTCCTTTGGACTTAGGTTATACTTTAAGATGCATCTTTGTCTGATTGACTCCTCCAATGTTGAAAAAAAAAATGATGCAAAAAATTGATATGCAAGGCCAAAATCAAAGGGAATGTCAAAGTTGAAAATTTCTGACATGGTTGGAATAGCACCATCAGGACATATCTGTTTATCAAAGTGTAAAAAAAGAGTCCTTCAAGGATTTAATGCAAAATAAGGAATTGTAAAGCATTTTGAAAATAAAGAGCTAATGAATGACAATCTGAATTCTTACCATCACTTTCATCTTCTTCTGCTGTTCTTTTCTTCTTAGCTTCTTCTTCTTCTTGTTTTCTTTTCTCCTCCTCTTCCCTCTTTTTCTTTTCTTTCCGTAACTCTGTAATACTTTTCCTTCCTGCCTTAGGCTTTTCATTTACACCTACACAATAAGAAAACTATTTTACTCAAGATCAGATAACTCTTTTAAGTATAAACATCCCAGATGTAAATAGCTCAATAGATAATAACTTTATGCATTTGCCATTTGGGAATACAATACATACCAAGAGGAACAAGTAGGTATCTAGCATCTAGAGACCTTGCTAGCTGAAGGAGAGCTTTCCCCAGGTCCTTGACTACGCACTCTGTTATATCGTCAGAAGAAATGGATTGGTCATCCCCATCCTCCCTGTAATATAAACATTAAGATCTCTATAATAAAACATGCATAAAACTAAACATAACAACCTCACCCCTTTTCTTATAGTCAAGAACTCTAAAAGAAACTACCAAACAGTATGAGCAACATGAACTTGTTTTATTACATTATTACATAGTAAGTTCACCTTTTGGTTTCATTACATAAAATTCAACATTAGTAAATTACTTGTGAAACTTTCAATTCACAGTATTTGACAGGTGAAATTCCCAAATGAAGCGAGTTGCCTCCTTTTTGTGAATAAGGATGAAAGTCTTGAGGTGAAACCATCAATGATATGTATTTCTACGAACCTTAATACAAAAGCTCTCAACCAAAATAAATTTGAGTCATTGCATAATAATATACCGATCCACTTTCGTCAAATGTCAAGTTCTTTAGCTCTTTAGCCCAAAATTCTTCTATGTTGACGTAAAGCAAGGTTGGACAAGTCGGACATTTAACTACGTCATAAGCATAACAATCAAAAGTCCGCTAAACATCGCTTTCTATGCTGAAAAGTGGATCGGTGTATAAAGAGCAATGATAAAAGAATTATTTTCACATGTTGGCAACACCATTTGACTTTTTCACACTCCAATAAAGCGAATATATTTCATTTATATCTCAATATTTTGCCAATTAGCTACACTTTTATAAAAGATTTCTAAATAATTTTACTCTCTGATTTTGTTTAAAAAGTAATAAACGTAAATATGGAGCATGTTAAACATGTACCTCTCTTCTTTGATTTTGCTGCTTTCATATTTGGCAAACAAGGGATCACCTGTTTGAGGATCATAGCTACCTCGTTCTATAGCTTCTCTCCATGCAAAGCGATCAATCACCTGAAAAGCACATGTAGACCATTATACAACATACATTAACCATGTACATTCTACCATGATTATCTCAATAAAAAATACAAAAGTAACTACCGTCACTATGGTACTGACAACAATGTACCACAGTGGACATTCACGTACCCCTGAAAATCAGAGTTGAGATCAGGTGCTTGGGAGGAGTGAGTGGCTATCAAAAATCCGCCCTGAGCACCCTTGCATACAGAGAAGCAACAGTAACTGAGCACTGTATATATAAATGAAATAAAGTGTCATTGTAAAATAACATCAGGAAAAAAGTAGGATAAGTCAAACCCTCTGTGTGGAACTTTTCTACAAGCTCCACGCTGCAAAGGGAATAAGTGATACATTAATGCAAATTAGAAAAGTATCTGGTGTCCATGTGACTATGGCATTAACATTAATGTATGAAATGCACAAATACAAATTACCGCAATTACAAGAAAAGTTGATTCTAACTATGTAATAAATAACCTATATAATAAGACCAATTTTCTGGAGATTTTCTTGGATTTCTCCCTACCACAATGTTAAAGATAACCGAAATAAATACATGATTATTTTTGGGAAGACTTTCTCACATATTTCCTATGTTTGTCTTTTCCTCTTATAAATGTTTAAACTTTCAGTGGTCATTGATAGTAACAAAACGTGGTGTCTGGAACTTACTAGACTAGGCCTAAAAAAAAAAAAATTTGTTTCCTATAACCCGAATGACCCTGTTTTTACCCCCCGATTCAAGTTTTTTTTTTCAAGAAAAATATCGGGATCGACATAACAAAAAAATTGAGATCGTATTTCACAAACAAGAAAGGCTTCAAACTTGCAGCAAGCAACTGTGCTGGCTGTAATATGCAGTAAACCAGGATACCAGACAATATTAGACAGACATTCCAGCCTGTACAACCTATCTGAGTCGTAAAAAACAAAAAGTCTTAAACCTTGAATTTAAATTTTCAGCCATGTTATAGGAAACACATTTTTTGGGGGGGCCCTACACCTCATTTTACCTTTAATGCACCAAGTCCTCCAACAAATATTCTTTCTTCCAAATCAATTAATAATTCTCTCAGATTGATTTCCAGCATTTCTTGAGCACATTCATTTTTTATCAGTCCTTTTGTTGTTTTTTTAAAGGAAGTTCTAGTCTTTGTTCTCAAGCTTATTTCCGACGGTGACGACGATCGAGATCTTTCCTCTTGTAAAACGTTTTCCTGAACCTTTGTACACAGCAGATTACTAGGTGTTTTATCCATTATTTCTACCAATCTACTTTTCTGATCCAATATTGTGGCTTTTAACGAACTTTCCCTATAACCTCTCCCATTTAATGAGTTTATCAATTCATCCAACTGTTCAATAGATGAAAGAAAAGACCATGTACATTTTGGTCTTTCAACAATCTGTTTAACAGCAAGACTTTCGACAACTGGAGGTAAAGTATTCTCTGTATCCATGGAAACGGAATCTTGGTTCAATGTTGGTAGAGAATCTTCCTCATCACTAATTGCAATAACATCTCCTTCTTGAAGCTTCTCCTTCACAACGCTTTCATTCTGAGATCGGTTTAATGCACCATTAACTAGACTCACATTAGCAGAATTTAGGTTTTGAACACTTATATTAGCAGAGGAAATGTTCATGCTGTTATCAGCTGTAGACATATTCATTGTATTGTCTGCAGTTGATGTATTTAATGTATTGTTTGCAGTAGATATGTTGAGACTGGTATTTGCAGTTGAGGCATTGAAAGAATCATTTTCCTTATCACTGCCTCCATTAGTAACAGGGATCTCTTCAGGATTCCTAGAACAATTGCCAGGTAAACTTTTAAGTTTTGATATGACTTCTGTGGTAAATGGATTTGACCGAGGGTTCTGTGCTACTGGACGCTTAGCAGCTTCACTTACAAGATCCTCGTTATCTTCGATAAATAGCCCAGGAAGCGACTGAAACACCCAGTACCGTCTATATAATCTATCTCGACCTAAAGGGCATATTGTACATGCATGTTGCAGCTTCGCCAAATCCAAAATCATTTTTTTCTCCTTCACAGCAAAATCAGCTTTCTTATCTGCTTCCTCATCTTCCTCTTGTTGCCTTAATGCCTCCCTTTCCTCTTCCGTCATGATTACTTCTTCCTCATCTTCATCATCATTACCATTGGGTGTACTAACATCTCCACTGACAGAAGAATTTACAATAATGACATAAAATACAAATTATACTTCCAAATTATTAAATCAAATAAAATAAATCTTCCATCTTCACTTCGCATTGGATTTCCTTATATCCATTTACTGTTTTATCTCTTTTATGATTACAGATTTCCCTTAATTTAATGACAACCATGCAAGAAATAGAACTTTGTAACTTGAATTTCAAAAGTTATGGTAAGAAGTACATACTTCATTTTAGCTTCCAACTCCTTCAATTTCTTTAATCGTTTTTGTTCCATTCTCTCTCTTTCCTTGGCCCTTTCTTCCTGTCGCCTTTTATATCTGCAACATTATTTTAGAAACTGTAATTTCCTTATAATGTAAACTATTAAAGAAGACCTTTCATCAAGTATGTGTGTTATTCATTTTTCAAGTTGGCACGAATTTAAGTTTAAGGAAAAATGGCAACACAAGTATTTTTTTGGTGGCATATCTATGACTGTTATGAATTTCAGTGTTATTATTAGTAGAATAAACATCCTGTCTATGCTAAATGGATAAAGTTTTAACAAAGTCTATATTGAATGCTCAAGGTAACAAAGGGTAATGCCAAATGGTTTAAATCTATACAAAGTATACGCCATATAGTCTAGATCTACATGTATACAAAATTTATGCCAAATGTTATAGTTTATACCTATACAAAGTTTATGCCATATAGCCTGGATCTACACCGAATTTATGCCAAATGTTACGGGTCAATAAAAAGGCCAAGAAAAACGTCCAGGTACTATAGAAAGTCCATGCCAAACAGTCTGGGTCTTTACTTAGACAAGGAGGATCCAAGTATTTGGAATAATTTGATATGTTGGTCGCAAAGGCCCTTACCTTGCAGCTGCTTCTTCTCGTTCCCTTCTTTGTTCACTCCACTGGAAATGTTTCAGGTCATATTTGGCCAATCTGTATCGTTCACAGAAGTCCTCAACTGTATCTCGTGTGGCAGCGTAAGTCAAGATTTGTTGAATAAGTACATTCAATATCTTCAACTTATCAGCTACAAATAAACAATATCAATCTTAAGCTTAAGCCATTAATGGTAGAGCAGAAGCTTAATGCCAACATGATTATATTTAATTTATCCAGAAAACTTAATTGCAAGTAAGGCTGATTCTTTGATTTTTTCTTCTGTTCTGTGTCTGAAAGCAGGTAGGCTTTAATCCTCAGAGGGCTACAAACTAACCAACAAATCAAATCCTCGAGTGTTGCTGTAGTTTCCATACACAATCAAATGTTAATTTTACAACTTATATGTCATTGGAATTGACAATTTTATCCATGTTTATCATGCACTTAAGATTTGGAATAAGAAAGTCAAAACATGACACAATCTAAGCATTTTGATGATCAGAACAGAAGAGAACTCAGCAAGAAAAGTGTGCATTTAACGGCAAAGCAACTTCCCCTTTCCCTTTCTACTTCAAGGTGCAGATGGCTGAGAATGCAGTTTCTCACATAATATAATATTTCTCAGGCAGAATGATACGAACATCTTTCCCCATATGCATCAGGGTTCTCAATAAGTTTAGAAGTAGCAGGTGAATTTAAAGAAAGTAGGAAGCGACATATGCGAGCGCCAAAGGCGCGAGCCTTGCTAGGGGGGTCAGGGGGCATGCCCCCCCTGGAAAATTTTGAAATTTGGAAGGCACTAGGAGGCATTTACTGGCTTTTGGGCACTAAAATATGACATTAGAATGATCAGCAAAATGTCAGCAAATTGTGCCGTTTAAAGTGATAATATATAAATTTTGTCTTGGGTATGAGAGTTTGGTGGTAACCATTTTACCAAATCACTTAGATGATTCATCTCTAAGTTGGCACAACAAGTTCGCAGAATAGACATATATAGAATATTTGCTGAGTAAATGCAGTAAGTGGAGGGCCCAATGTATAAACCATGTTAGTACATTCAACTCAACTGGTATTAGTTTTATAACAGTAATTAATTTAAATTAAAGTCAACCTGTATCAGTTGTATAACAGTAATTAATTTAACTAGATGCATCTTTCAACAAATAAGACACGTAATCTGACCTACCAAGCCTTGGTCGCTTGGCAAAGTATCCTTTTATTTTCTTCATTGTTATTATTTCTACTTTCGTTTTTAAAACACGCACGTGTTACAGTGCAGGATCGGGATTAAACGTAAATAAGGTTCGTGACATGGGGGCCCAGTGACGTGTGTTGTAATTTCGGCTGAAACTCGCTGAATATATTTCTCCGACCGTGGCATCTGTGTTTCATTAAAGTAAATCCATGACATAGTACAACTTTTTTTGACTTTGCTCTAGAAAGTAGGCGGCGATTTTGCCCGAAGAAGCAGGTGGGAAATCGCCGGTCGACGGCTCAAAATGAGAACCCTGATGCATTCAATGAAGAGTAACCCTATTCTCAGATTTCAGAGGACCTATAGCTTGCTAGTGTAAAGCATACGTTAAGCAAATCAGATATATCCTTGTCAGATATAACCCTTAAAATGCGTTACTTTGCAGTCAACTGACAGAAGGAATTCAGTTCAAGTTTAGCTGGGGATTAAATGTCCTGAGATTGTTCGGATTCTTCATTTTATACTCCATGACACAAAAGACGTTGAAAATCCTTGAAGACATAATGCCCTCAAGCTTTCAATTTTAAGTGACCTCATCTCTGTTATTCATAATATTGTCTAAATAACAGTTGCTTGCACAACTAACAAGGGGCTTTTTTTTGTTTGTTTGGTTATTTTTTTTTGGGGGGGGGGGAGGGGGATGTTGGTTGGCTAGTAGTTTTTAAACTTCAAGTTCAACCTCAAAACAGGAAATATGAAAGAAGTGGACGTTTTAAAATATATTATAGGTCATGGTCTTGAAATACTGTAAACCTAAATCTAATACACCTAGTAAATACTGATAGTCCCACTTTTAAGTGCCAATACGTCAAAATCAGAACCAACTACAAGATATATCAATTAAACCAATGAAAACTGGGCAAAAAGCTGCATGCTTCACCACTATACTTTAGTATGCTTCTCAAAGCCTAAAATAATCATAATCATCTTCAGGAATAAGTTGTCAGTTATCCTTGATTCTGATAGTTATGATAAGAATTAATATCATCACCAATCTGATTAAAATTTTATCTTTATTCCGCTTCTCCATTCTTCCCATTGCTGAAACGTCATCAGAGTTCATAAGAACATGACATGTAATGGGGTTTCGCCAGATCTTTACCCGCAGTGGGGCAAATAGAGAAGCAGAATAAAGATACGGCTTTAATCAGATTGATATCATCACTTACATGGTGGTAGATCAAAGATATTGTCTGTAGCTATTTTCTTCAGCAGTGCAGGCTCTTGTCGTTTAAACATGAGCCCTGGATCATCCAGTGATGTATATCCTCCTCTCTGTTGATACCTATACTTGACATTTTTATCACTGACTTTTGCTCCAGATGCCAAAATATGAAGTCGAACTATTTCTGTAAGGGTGAAAGAATCCAGGGGCAATTTCCTTAAAAGGGTTCCTGAAAGAATCAAACAAGATTTATGTTTAGAAACTGAAATAAAAACACTGTAATCATAGATTTCAACAATACACAAATATTTGTCCTATAATATATTTTAAAACTTTTATATAAACTTACCGTAACATAATCTAGCATTACTCAAAACTGTAGTCTAACAGTTTTTGGACTAGCATCCTCTATTAACTGCACCTAACATAGTGGTTCAGTGCCAGCAAACTATCTAAAGAGAATCCTAGCAGCTTATGGACCAACAACATCTCTCAACTGTACCCTAAAAGTTTATAGACCAGCATTCCCTCTAAAATGTACCCTAACAGTTCATGAGCCACCATCCTCTTTAAAATGTACTCTGTCATACTCCATAGGCCAGGATTATTTACTATCATATTAAACTTCTAATGATTGTTTGACTGATTTATAACTGTTTACACAAGGATTTTGTCACCTATATACTTCTGGTACTGGAATGGTGTGATTTTGTGAAAATGCATTAAGTGCAAAGGTTTATTATTATGACCTCGGTTTTCACTGTCTCCACTAATGCACCAGGAACTCATGAGTAGGATATGAACCCAGATTCTTCTTATCCTAATCCCGACATTTTAATAACCACCGAGTAACCAAACCAATCTGGTTCCATTAGTTCATTAAATCAAATCACAACAAATATATATTCTGGAAGCATCATTGCTATGAGAAAAAGAATACTATCTTCTCATAAACAATTTCTTTCAAAATCATACATACTGTCACTCCATATACCATGTGAAGTTCGTTATACTGAACAACTGCAAACCTTTTGTAAGTAATTTATTTTACCATGTCTGAGTTGTGCAAGTGATTAATTTTACCATGTATGAGTTGTGTGATTTATTTTACCATGTGCGGGTTGTGCAAGTGATTTATTTTACTATGTGCAAGTTGTGTGATTTATTCTACCATGTGTGAGTTGTGTGATTTATTTTACCATGTGTGAGTTGTGCAAGTAAGTAATTTATTTTACCATGTGTGAGTTGTATAAGTGATTTATTTTGCAATGAGCGAGTTGTGTGATTTATTTTACCATGCGCGAGTTGTGTAAGTGATTTATTTTACCATGTGCGATTTGTGTGATTTATTTTAACCGTGAGTGAGTTGTTTAAGTGATTTATTTTACCATGTGTGAGTTGTGTAAGTGATTTATTTTACCATGTGCGAGTTGTGTAAGTGATTTATTTCACCATGTGTGAGTTGTGTGATTTATTCTACCATGTGTGAGTTGTGTGATCTATTTTATCTTGTGTGAGTTGTGTAATTGATTCATTTGACCATGTACGAATTGTGTAAGCGATTTGTTTTACCATGTGTGAGTTGGACAATTTATTCTACCATGAGTGAGTTGTATGATTTATTTTATCATGCATGAGTTGTGTAAGTGATTTACTTTGCCATGAGTGAGTTGTGTGATTTATTTCCTCATGTGAGAGTTGTGTATTAAGTAATTTATTTTACCATGTGTGATTTATTTTGCCATGTGTGAGTTGTATGATTTATTTTACCGTGTGTGATTTGTTTAAGTAATTTATTTTACTATATGTGAGTTGTGTAAGTAATTAATTTTACCATGTGTGAGTTGTGTAAGTGATTTATTTTACCATGTATGAGTTGTTCGATTTATTTTACCATGCACGATTTGTGTAAATAATTAATTTTACCATGTGCGAGTTGTGTGATTTATTTTACCATGTGTGAGTTGTGTAAAAGATTTATTTTACCATGTGTGAGTTGTGTGATTTATTTTACCATGTGTGAGTTGTGTGATTTATTTTGCCATGTGCCAGTTGTGTAAGTGATTTATTTAACTATGTGCGAGTTGTGTAAGTAATTTATTTTACCATGTGTGAGTTGTGTAAGTTTTTTTTTAACCATATGTGAGTTGCATGATTTATTTTACCATGTGCGAATTGTGTGATTTATTTTGCCATGTGTGAGTTATGTTATTTATTCTACCTTGTGCGAGTTGTGTAAGTAATTTATTTTTACCATGTGTGAGTTGTGTAAGTAAATTATTTTACCTTGTGTGAGTTATTTTACCATGTGCGAGTTGTGTGATTTATTTTACCATGTGCGAGTTGTGTGATTTATTTTAACCGTGAGTGAGTTGTGTAGGTGATTTATTTTACCATGTGCGAGTTGTGTAAATAATTTATTTTACCATGTGGGATTGTGTAAGTAATGTATTTTACCATGTGTGAGTTGTGGTATTTGAGCACACTGAGTAGCAGTTTCCATTAGCTCTTCAGTGTCCATCTCATCGTCCATCACTTCCATCCCAGTTACTGAAACATAAAGAATTTATCATATATTAGCTCTCTTCCCAGGAAATATCAAAGATATTTACAATCAATTCCTGTTTATGAGCATTCTGATTAACTGCCCCTGAGTAACTGAGACTATACTTAGTATCTAATGTGATCTAGGAACATGTAGCAGTACTACTGTATCTGGTTTGTCTTTTCTAATTACTTATATCAAGTCTTCATGAAATGATAACTTTGGTGGGTTTTATATATCTAAAATAACTAAATCTTTATAAACCTGACTTTTTGATTGTAATTTTAATTCTAATATGTATTCTAGTTAAATTTTACCAACCTAGTAGATTTTTTTTTCTAGATACTTACTCTGGTTGGCTTTATCCTCTTTTGATAGGGCCTCCTCCTCTGCCTCTTCTTCCTCCTGCATGGTAAAGATGGCCGTCATCATCATCAACAATATGTCAGTGAGCAATCCATTATGGTCTGTATCCAGCAATGCATTCTCCAATATCTCTGAAAAGTATTATACATATACTGTTATAGAAATCCTGACATGCAATAAGAATACAAAATACAAGGTATTGTGCATTTACATATTAGATATGTGAAGAAGCGTTCTGTGAGTAATGTATGGCAATATATAGTCCTAACGGCAGAAAATCTGATAAAGAAAACTGCGGAAAACTTGGTTTTTGCATTAATTTAAGTCCCCTTTGGCTAAATTAGCCAGTGAGGGACTAAAAAGATGTGTGCTCAATTACAAAAAGAAATGTAAAATGATTATCCCATTAACAAACCTGTAAAAATAGAGCAGAATTAGCTACATGCACATAGACAAGTAAATTATAGAACAAACAATTTCCTTACCAAATGTAAATCCCTTTGGAAAGTATTCTTTAAGGTCAAAGAGAGTCTTAAAGCAGTTGATGAATTCCAAGACCATTACAGCATCCCCAAAACATTCTGCAGGAATCTTGAGTTTAATGGGAGTAGGTTCAGGCATAACCTGAAAATACAAATAAATTTTACAACAAAATAACAGGCAATACTCATTACAATGGCAATAACAGCAATTTCAAACTTAAACTGTTGTAATTTGACAAATACCAACAGCAGCAGCAGATCACAAAGGTGACCTTACATTGAGAATTTCCCAAGACCTAATCCATAACAGACAAGTAATACGTCAATAGGTAAAAAGGAAGACTTGTATCACAGGGTGATTAACATCAAACCGCAATATCTCCGCTAATTTTGCATCCTTTGACAAAAACCTGGTACCGATTGATTGGGGAGAGTCTCTTCTCTTGATATATATACACTTTGTTAATGTTTACCCATATAATCCATCTTTTTTTGCATGATTATTTCACTTTGCTTCCAAACAGACGGTTAATGGATACACCGTGCTATAAATAAAGCCACAATGTCCTTTAACCGAAGTCCGCAGCAAATCTCCTTGCAATGCATCGTTCGTGTTCTCTCGGGACATACCATTAAGAAAGTGATCGAGTAAGAAGATATACAGTAAAATCTGTGGGAAAAATGACAGGGATCTTGAGAAGAGCAGACGAGGGCCATAATTTATTGATCGCTGTCATTTTTTCCGCAGATTACTGTATATCTTTGTAAATACATAGTGTATTGAATTTACATCTGGATGTGATTCACTGTGGTAGTTGGAAAAATACGAAACACCTGGACTGTACTGTAGTGCATTCAGACATTTTGATATAGTGCTATAACATAATCAATGGATTCATTGTGATTCCACTGACCTGGAAGGAATAATATTTCTAGGTCATTTTGTTTCTTCAGACACTAGGGTAATTATATTATATGAAAATTTGACCTTGAGATCATGATCACTTTCTAAAATTTTATTTCCACAGATTTAGAGGCCATCACACTTTAAATAGGTTTTGTCTCAAGGTCAGCTTTCTTTACCAGGATTTTCACTTCCTTTTTAGTCATGACAATATACAGTAGTTCTTTCTAAAGGCACATTTTCTGTACTGAACATTTTCACCTCACCTTGAGATCATCACATTCCATATCATCTCGCATTTTGTTCCATTCCTTGAAAAATTCATGTTGTTTTCGTTTCTCTTCCATCTTTTGTTCCCTTTCCTGGCAGAAAGATAGGAATGTTATTTACCATACAAATATTAGCAAAAAGTCAAGCTTGACATGTTTCCCTTAAATATAAAGCTTGTATGTGTATTTGATGCATCAAGTAAAATACTAGAATGGGTGTTCAAATGAACATGTGTCATCTGGGGCTTTTTGTACTACTTTTTGCAACACACTCCAAAACAGCTATTCTTAGGAAAGAGGTCACGGTAAAGGTCACAAGGTCATTGACCTTGGTTTCATTTTTTCAACTGACATCAGAAGCAAAGACTTCTAAACAAAATGCTTGACATAAATACCTTCATATTATCTAAAGCATCAGTATGGACTAAGACAAAAACGTAATCTGTTAATGTGAAAAAAGTGTGACTACTGGACAATCCTAATAGCTGGTCAATCTTCAAGGTCAAAGTCACAAGTCCTTGTCATAAAGAATATACATATGAAATATCAAAGCCCTATCACTTGCCATACAAAAATTGTGGCCATGGTTAAATTTTCTTAAAAGTAGGTCAAACTCCAAGGTCAAGAGGTAATAAAGAATAGCACCGTTTCGAGTTCCTCCGGATTACCGTTTTTATTCTAACTTTTATAACGCTAGTCACATGATAAGTCAAAAAAGTTCCTCAGCGTTGTTTCCGGTGTACATAGTTTACATTGTGACACTGGAAATGGGTCAGTGGAACTTAATTGACATGACGTGTATAATTCCGGACTCGTAATGGTGTTCCGGCGTAACTCGAAACGTCGCTATTAAGCCAACAGAAAGGTATTGTCATAAGGAATACACATGCCAGATCCCTATCATTTGTCATTTGAAAATTATGGCCAATGTTAATTTCTTTAAAAAATAGGTCAAACTCCAAGGTCAAACTTGTAAGGTTGAAAGTTCTGGTGTCAACAAAAAAGGCCTTGTCACAAGAAATACACATGAGAGATATCAAAACCTTATCACTTACCATTCAAAAGTTATGGCCAAGGTTAAATTTATTGAAATGAATTCCAAACTCCAAGGTCAAGGTCATAAGATTAAAAACTTTATTGCCCATTTTTGTTAATCCTGGCAAGTTTTGTCAACTTACCATAACAAATAGCAAAGATATATCCAATAATGTGAAAGTGTGACTACAGGACAGACGGACACAAGACAAACTGATCCCTACGTGCTACTATGCTTCGCAAGCGACACAAAAATGGTAAATTGAGTATCTTCTTTTCATCATATTGTTTTACTAAATATACAAAATTTATCACAAATTAACCTTTGCTCTCTCCTCTTTTTTCTTTGCCATTTCTTCAATCTTCTTCTTTCTTAATTCCTCTTTCTGTGCTGCTTTTTCTGCCAGTTTTTGTTGTTTGAACTGTTCTCCAATTGCTGCTCTTTCTTCTGCAGACAGCTTGATCTGACTATTTGTATCATAAGATGGCATCTCTGAAACGTCAAGGTTAATTTCAATAAATCTCCCAAATGTTCAGGTATTGGGTGTAAAGGTTATGATGCAATACAGATTTAAAATACAGATTTGAAAGGAAAAGATAGTAAACCGTATGTCAAACATACTGAATCAAATTCTAACGATACTCTACCGAAATGTTTTGGACTTTTAATTGAAATAATCTTAAGCCAGATTACTTATTCTAGACATAGGGAAATTTGGGAGGTCAAAAGGAGCAGGGTGGGGGTTAAATTCTTCATTTTCAAGCTTAATACAAAAACATACAATGTCTGTATTCATAAAGTTATACTCTTTCTACAATTCCATGATCAATATACCTGGTCGTTCTTTCAATTTTTCTTTTTTCTTCTTTTTTTCTTCCTTCTTTTTGCTAGGTGATACTATACCACTGAATTCTCCATTTTCTTCTACCTTTTTACTAGATGACTTACGCTTGCTTTCTGACACACCAAACGATGGAGGTGGGCCACCAAAGAAATCACTAAAACTGGCTTGATTTAATCCTTTCTTTTTTATAATAGTTTCCTACAAGTACAAGATGTTTTCAAACCAACCTTCACAAATTTTGCAATGTAACGCATATACTTCATATATCAAAATATATCATCTTTTGTGTTATTCATTTTCCTAGTTTCAGTATCCATGATGGTCACGGTTGTCTTTATTACTAAATCAATACTGCTTTATAGTTTTAAGTCTACAGTAGTTGGTTACTTCAAATCAAATTCATTACAAATGTATCAAAACTTACCTTGACTTTCCAAATTCCACAATCAGATTCACAGTATTGCTTCAGAAAGAGTTTTATTTTGTCTTTGGTATATAGGCCTTTTTTACGACTGAAAAATAAGAATTTCTACTTGTAAATCATCCTCTATAATGTGAATGTATTTGTTAATAACTGCCATGCCTATTGTTTCATCAGAAAGACAGGACACTGGTTTGCCAATTGCGGGTGTCAAAACTGAGGCCCCGCAACCATGAGCCAATCACCTCATCCAATGAGCTACAATGCCAGAACAGTAAACAAAATTTGTCTTTGATTACTGCACTGATGATAGACTAATACCACTGTGATTATTATTATTTTTTTTTTTTTTGGAACAGACTTACTTTTCCAGTGATTACTGACCTGAGAGACAATAACTCTGCTATAATAATTCGTCTTTTGCATACCCTCTCAATTAATCTGTCATCTCATTGCTGATGTTGTCAATTGAATTTGCTTTACTGCATAAATTTTTGTGATCGTGTTACGTGTATTATCATCAAAAGCTGCACAGAACAACTAGCCTTCCTTTCATTTACAATCATAGTCGCATAGACTTCAAATTTCTTAACTATTGCGGACGTACCAGAAATTTAACCTTCGTCCTAAACGACTGCTTTATCTCGATAGAACGAACGTGCATGTCCACATAAATTATGTTAACTTAACGCAGAGATCGCCCATGTTTGTGTAAAAATAATAAAGAAAGAATGAATGTATGAGTGTTATCTGCAGACATAGTCTAATTTAAGTACAATTCTTTTTAATGTAATATTCTTACAATAGTAAGCCAAGCTGTCAATACTCTGTCGAATTACTACAGGAAGCAAACAGTATACAGACAATAGACATATCTCACGCCTCCTGAGTTTGATTGATGGCTTTAGGTACTTTATCTGACATACGCACCCCACTAATCCACCACTGAAGCTTTGCCTTAAATCATAGTTAACACAAAGTCAATATTAAGAGTGTGGGAAAAAGTTACAGATTTCTAATCCTGTGTATAATACGCAGTCAAAAACTGATAAGACCAATTGGCTAAAAAAAGTGTATAATATATTCGAGTATTTATGATATTAATGGATTACCTACACAATGCTTACCTGACTTGTTTTGCAGTAACTGTAATAGATATATTATTTGCTTTAGTTCTCTCCTGCACCACATATCTGTAACTATCAGCTTTCAAGTTCACTCCTTTTGGTGTTTCTTTTCTGTAAGTAAAGTATGGTTGTAAGATTTATTCAAAACATTTGTTCACAAGTATACAAAACTTCCACACTGAGTAATTTCATATCTTTCATTACCTTACACTCCTAAAACTGATCTGTAATGAAATAATGCATACATAATATAAATACACATGTAGTATGCTTATTGTTTTCTGCCACGCTAATGCACTGTGCATGGTCTAATAATTTTTATGACTCCAACCAGTTGATCTGGGACATAGCATTTTTGCCTTCCTTTTTTTGTCTGCAGACAATTTTTACATTGGACATAACTTTTCAACCATACCACCCAGAGCCTGTGTAATAGCATTCTGTTACCTGTTATCGGATGTAAGTGAAAACTGAGGTCATGTAACTAGAAATCAATGAAGCATTTACCCACTGTTATGTGAATTTTGTAGAAAATCCATCTCAGAAATATTAAGATACTTTAAGTCACTTAAACTGAATCAATTTCGTTTACATTAATTCAAATAAGCATAGAGAAACTATTGCCCGAGAAAGGTTTAACGGAATGACAGACAGACATGTTCACTCGAGCAGAAAATATAGGTCAAGCACAGCAGTTGAAACTAGATTCCCTTTCTTGAAACTTCTTAATGTTACTGTAAGAATCTACTAAATATGCTCAATCAACTGGGAAATATAAGTCAAACACAGCATCTGAATCTAGATTCCTGATTCATACATATATATGACCATTGGTGCAAGTTCTAACATTCTATGCCTCGTATCAAAGAAATGAAACATTTGAACATGCAAACGCCGAGAGGGCGATAGTATAAGCTCTCGCTCATTTCATGAGGTGAGCTAAAAAGCTAAAAAGCTGTGTAATACTCATCCCAGATTGAAATGTATCTAAATACAAATTTCATCTGTACTAGTGTTATAAAAGTTGTTTATAATTGTGGGACAAAAAATAAATCACTTTCATTGAAATCAACTATTACATTTAAGATCCACCTTTTTGAAAAAAAAAAAACCAAACAAAACAAAAAACAAGAAATGCCCTCTGGTAACAGAATTTTTTTCTGGGTAAGAGATTTTTCTGTGGTCACTTACCTAATGGTAAGCGATTTTCAAAGGAAATCCTAGAACACTGATTGCTTTTATATTTCATATGCGTGTTTCTTGAGATGAAACATTTACCTGTGACCTTCACCTCCAAGTCTGACTTAAATTTGACCCACCTTAAAAAATTCTTTAACATCAACCTTCACTTTTCGTCCATACGAAATATGGCTTTGATATTTCACATGTGCTCCTTGTGGCGAGACCTATCCATGAATATCATATTTCATTACCTTGACATTCATGTAAAGAATGTTCTTTGTCACCAGCCCAGGGGGTATAGTGGTTCACAAACAAATCTTGTTTACCCATTCAATGGACTAACCCAAGAGTGAGGGGTATTTTACAAGTCAACATATACTTTGGTACAGGTCTCTGTTAATAGTGTTCCATTCAAAGAACAGGTAGGCAAATGATGAAAAATCACCTTCAGAAAAAAAACTTTTCTTCAACGTTAGGAAAAGACCCAGGTCATCAAATCAGAAATACAAAGGAATATCAACATGCTCCTTCAAATGAATTGTTCTACTAACAATGCTGACAGCAATAATATGAAGTGGATACTAAGGTATTTGAGGAAACCTTCAAGACTTTATGTACACTGATTTCCACCAAAGTTGACTATGATGAATTCATTAATTAACTCATTAGTTAAGAACTATCATGATTATGATATTTACCTCTGCTCCTCTTCATCTGAATCAATTACAATGCAACTTTCTTGAGACATGACAGGTGGTATAACACGTAAAATCTTACATGATTTCCTTAAGGAAAAAAAAAGACAATAAATTTACAAATAAGCTAAACTAATATAATACAATATATTTTGTATTCATCAGGAGTAAAAATTCAAGAAAATTAAAGTTTTTAACTATAGGTAAATTATCATATTCTAGGAGACAATCTATCTTTTTAACAAATAATTTGATGGTTTCTTTCTATTTACCTTTAAACATGTTGAGCATAAATGTTCTACACTTAAAAGATCTGTAAAATATGTGGATAAAGACTGACAGGGTATATTGCATAGTGTTTCTGCGACATTCAATTACCTCTTGTGCAAAAATTTTTGATACATTTATACATCCCTTTTAGCTCAACATGATCAACACTTGAAAGAGCTATCGTCATACTCTTTTCATTATTGTCGCATGATGTAGATAGTCAGACTGAAGTTTTTTTCGAATGACCAATGCTCCTCTACTATACAAGAATGAGTGTTCATCTTTCATATGTATATTCCTCATTAGAAGATTTTTCAATTGGAATAACAATTCTTGACGTTCCTTGAACTTGAGCTCAGATTCAGTTTTTAAAAACTTGAAACTTTTATCACATCTTTTAAATGGTAAGACATAAGGCTCTCTTTTAGCACATTTATTCCTTTTCAATGTGACTTGAGATTTTCACCAATACTACCAGTATATTTTCTATATGACCTTGACCTTGATTTTACGGTTAATATTCAAAAACATCAAGCTGGGTCATATCTTTTGAATAGTACTAAAGGTACGAGATGCGCCTTTCATTTTTAAAATTTATATTTCCTATGACTATGGCTTTTGACTGATACTCTATTTTTTTTTACTTTGTGACCTTGACCTTGACATTATAGTTAATTTTCTAGAACATTAATCTTGACCATATTTTCTGAAAAGCAACAGATATGACTTTCATGTTAAGCATACATATACCTTGTGACCACAGCTTTTGATATTTACCATGTTTTGACTCTGGAATTTACATGATTCATTCAAAATGAAGTTTACAGTATTAAAACCAATTCAGCAAACTCTGTTATCTTCCATCTTCAGACAACTCTTATTGTCCTTTCTGATAGTCTGGCCTTGAACTGACATGTCACAGATATCCATATTATCATCTATCTCACCACATGGCACTGGTGACAATTTGTTTACTTTGGTTTTGGTGTTACCACATGCACTTACATATATAATTATATGCATTCTTGAAGTTAAAAATCTCTGTATGTTATTATTAATGAAAATTTGAGGGAAATTATCAGACTTCAATTACTCAAACAAGTACTGGTATGTTTCCCAAAAATAATTCCTACAATTTTTCCTGGGTTTCTATGAGATGTAAATCAATGATAATGATGATGATGTCCCACAGACTTAAAAAATATGTCAACAAAATATTAAATACATAGAAATACGAGTTAAATAAAAAGCCCACATATTTCATTATCTGACAGTATGTATTATTTTTTGTTTTGCAATATTGATTAGACTATTTGATAACAACGTTGTACCTTCCACTTCCAGACGTAACATCGACTATTTCTCCAATGAAGTAACGGTCCTTGGTAAAAGCCCAAATGTCATCATTCATGTCATTTAATCGACTTCGGTGAGTTAAATTTGCAAGATAGAGGGTAGGCTTCTGGAGATAGCTGGGGAAGGTGGCAAGGTTCTTAAGTGCTTTTTCCTCACACTCAACAGCCTCCTGATAAGTAAGTCCTGGCCTCCCAGTGATGGAACAGGACCAAACAAGGCTGTTGCAGAGAATAATTCTCTCAAAGAACTCCCTGAAATCAAGATAGCACCAACATGACTCTTGAATATGCGTTATGAGGAAATAAAATGGCGATATATGCTCGTTTATGTATCGAGGTATAACGAAAATAGACATGTTTGTACGTTCACGTGGGTGACAAAGATTACACAGGGTGATATTCGTGGACACTACACAGTTTTTGACAATACTTACTCATAGTCCCTGAAAATTTCATTTGTAAAAGTACAATGAAATACTTCTTCCTCTGGATCCAAGTCGGACGGAGGCTTTCGTCTTTGAAATGGCTGTCGTCGAAGTAGCGGCATCTCGAATTTTGGAGGGAAAAACAAAGAAGTTTAGGGGTAGAGAAAGTCCAAATTCAATAATATGACCGGTAGATGATAGTAATAATACCTAAACTATCATGTTTCTTCAATTAAACTCAGTGATCGCCGCCAAATACAACAAAATACACGAAAACGCCAACCCGTACTCTCATCTATTTCGATCCACGGCGAACAATGAGGTCAGCTTGTTCGTCTAGCGTGTTGAATAAGGTGGCAAATAAGCTGGAACGAGTGGTAGGGTAAAGAAAAGTGAAGATTTGATGCAAAAGCTGTGTTTAATCATTGACAACTGTATACGTACAGATAGAGGGATGATTTGTTTATATAATTTTGTCATTCGGTTTTTATGCAATAATTCGGTTGTTTTATAAACAGCGTAAAAGTTTGCTGTATTTTACGATTTTAGAGATGCAGTAATCAAATTGGGCGGAGTCTTATTCACAGAAAAACGAAATCGATTGGTCAATTTATGCAGAAGATTGACGTATATTTAAATAACTATACCATTTGTGTCTCAATACTAAAGATGTACATTAAGGGGGATCACTGTTGTATAGAAGTCGGCACATCGCAGAAATGATTCTGTGCTTGATTGTGTGCCACAATTGTTAATTTTCACAATCAATTATTTTCTCCAATACAACTTTTCATTATTCGATCAAACACTAAAATATTTGTTTCATACCTAAAATAAATAGACCCTTTCACTAGACTAATAATACCGAGGGTCTTGCGTTTTGGATGTCAAAATCATCAATTTGATGTTCCCGAAAAATGATGTCAGAGACAATCAATATTTCATTATGATGTCAAAAATTTTATGAAAAACGAAGTTTTTGTAGATTATTCCTTATATAATATTGTATTTCGCGATCGTAACACATCATTCTGAGTGTGTATGTATGATGACAGAGATCTACATAGATCTTAAAACATACAACAAAATACAACTAGGCTATATATCGGTGATAGGTATAGATGTCTCTGATCATGAGATTTTTCATTAACAAGTGTTAAAATACCATTGGTTATCTGTGATAGTAAAATATTGTACAATATATCATATAATGTTATGGCTAAAAATGTCATTCGCAAAGGTTCATCAAATAGTCACCATTAGTGCCGGTCAAACTGTGTGGAACTGAAGCAGTTCTAAGGGCCGGGTAAAAAGGTTTATGTCATATCGTAATGGAAGAAGAAGAAGGATCGGTGTTTGAGTGAAGTAAAGTCATATGCTTTTATTATACTTTTATTATCGTTACGGAATTTCATATCATATGAAATATATAAAAGTGACAACAAAGAATCTTCGACTCATCAGTGGTGTCTTGTATTCAAACGCGTTGAAAGTTTTTTTAAAATCATTTAAAAATTTTCTTCAGTCTTAAAGGTTGCTTAGACGCACATCAAACAAATATAGGGCACCGTAAAACGACACATATTTAATACGCCCGCACTTTCTTATCCTAGGTGTCATATAAACTGTAACTATAAATATCTAATCTAATTGGTAAATTTAGATTACCATTGATATAGTGGTCAAATAGTTCAACTTTCTTCTTCAACTGTTTGTAGGTTAACTTGATCTTCTTCGCACATTTTTCATTTCCCATGTTGACATCCCCACCCCTTCGATATGCACGTTTTGATAATGTGATCTTTCTTTGTACCGTCCGAGTTTCATCTAATCCACCAAAGGAATTAGGAGGAGTTGGATGTGTGTATATAGCATAGAAAAATCTAAGTCCAAGGGTCATAACTCCTGTAATTATTTTGGACAGTTTTCCCCTTCCAGTATGCACATCTTCATATGGTGTTCCACCTTTGTACCACGTTTCATCAAAATTCCCAAAGGGTTTAGGAGGAGTTGCAAAGACAAGGTATTTTGCATAGAAAAATCTAATAAACTCCAAGTCTAAGAGTCAAAAACTCTTGTAATTTGTTTTTCAAGAACAGCACGTCTTACCCTTCCAATATGCCCATTTTCACAGTTTGTTTTTAATTGTACCAAATTTCATAACAATCCTCCTAAGGGTTTGAGAGGAGTTGCGAAGACAAGGTATTTTAAGAAAATCTAGGTCCAAGTGTCATAACTCCTGTATTTTTTGGACTGCATTCCCCTTCCAATGTGTACATTTTCACTGTACTAAGTTTCATCAGAATACTTCCAAGGGTTTAGGAGGAGTTACGAAAACAAGAAAGATGGGAGAGACGGACGACAGCGGTGTATAAAAGTATACAGGCTGATCAACTGCCAGTGCCACAGGGGATCGCACAAAAACTTCGCGATCAGTAGAACAGGCAATGATATCAGACTTTGAGCAGAGCCATCGATGGTATTTTTTCTTTCTTTCCTTTTTCTTATTTTTTTATGGGAAAGGGTGTTTAAAAACAAATGTAAACGAAAGAGCAATTAAAACAGTTCATATTAAGCAGTAAAATTGGAGTACAAAAAAAGTCCCAAACTGGAGGGTAATTAAGATAATCTTGGTGCATATTCATGAATGGAATTGAGTGGACAACATTTCTTATTCCTACAAATGTGCATTGGCTACAGGTACACATCTTCCGACGCCAATTCTCTTGAGAGACAGTGGGGGCAATCTATGCACTACATCATGGGGAGTTTACAACACGCATTTCGAGTCAGAAAGTTAATATTTTGTTACAATGTATATTCTTGTTCTACCTACATAAGATGTGTCTAAAACGTATATATACAACTTACAAGTAATGACGAGCCAGTGACCTGCACTACAAATTATAATTGTATATGATTTTATCCTGCACTATAAATCACCACAGTTTTTCTTGAAGTTTTTATACCCACTATATGTAATAACATATTAGTCATTTACCAGTTTTAATTTGCATTTAATAGCAGTGACTGTTAAACCCATTTTGTTTCGTCCACTCCACCTCACTCAGATTTTTAAACGGCTCATACGACATATGTCTCACCATACTTACAAATAAACTTTTCCTTGGGCATTTCTCTCTAGTTTTCCATCGAATGCACACTGATTTTAGTGGTCTATTATACTGGCATCTTAAACGTGCATAATACACTGTACATACAAAACAATTTACACAATCCGTTAGGGAACTGATTTTACCAGTCTTTCATACGTCAGTCATTAACGAGACATAATGTTACAGCAATATCCGTCCCTCTGTCCGTCTGTAAAACCTTGTATTGTCCATATTTTCTACATGCCTTATTAGATTAACTTCGTAACCTGCGGAAATGATCCTTTTGGGAAGGTGGTTTCGAGACCTTGAACCAAGATCATAGCTTCAAGGTCAAGGTCACCTAGAACTGTTCAGATTTAAAGATCCTTCAACATGCGCGGATCCAGAAATTTTTGTCAGAGGGGGTCCAACCAAAAAAGGTAAATTTTTCTCTTAGACGAGGGGGGTCCAACCCCCAAAATGCCAAAATTTTACCTTTTTTGGTAAAATTTTCGGATTCCAGGGGGGGGGGAGGCCCCCTAACCCCTCCCCCTCTGTATCCGCGCATGCTTCAAGACATTACATTTACATACAATTATTACGCTTTTATTACGTTGTTGTATACAGTTCTATGACAAATGACACACATTCTCTATACTCTCTTCTTCACACGTTACCAAGGTTGTGTGGATGATTTTAATCAAAAGCCTGAAACTAAGTGTCCCTTTCAGAAAATTAAATTCCATATTTGTCCCTCCAAAGAAATCGGTTATGGTATCATAGACCACATGCATACATTTTGCACAAACATACCAAACTAACAGATCATGTCATTTTTGTTTATAAGCCTAAGTTCACTGTGATCTTGATCTCGGAGGTACGACCTTGTGTAATGTGTAACAATTGTGTTAAATATCAGTGAGATCGATTATATACTAGCGGGAAAAAAGAAACTATATACTAGCCTGGTGTCCGAGGCCTTCCGAAGTGTTAAAGCACTTCGAGGCCTTGGCACATCGGAAGGCCTCGGGTACCAGGCTGCTGTGTATACATAAAAGCTATATAAAACATAAAAAGTGCTCTTGGATTGCCCTTTTTTCGTAAAGGCATAGTTTAATATACTAAACGCGTGTTTGAGTACTCAGTTTGTTAAATATCGCGTTCGATTCGCCTTGATGACCACAGCACGCTTTCCTGGATATTCGAGCCTAAGCAGCACGTGGATAGTAATCCATTAGAAATTCTTGCATCCATTGACAGTATTCAGCAGTGGCGGATTTAGAGGGCCAAACCTTTTGGTCACATATTTACTAGTAAAAACCCAGATTTTACACCAAAAATAGCCGAGAAGTTTGGCTAATACCCATTTGGGCCCCCCTTTTCGGAAATCCTGGATCCGCCACTGTTCAGTGTATTAAAACAGAAAAACATTGGTTTATGGAAAAGAATTTGGAATAAGAGATGCTTCGCATGATTAAAAATGATCGTTTGCGTGCTATTGGGATGCTGGAAGCTGGGATGTCTCAAAGCAATGTGGCAATTTAAGGCAGTTTGAAGTTCATATTAACACTGCAAATGCTTTATGGATACGATAGGATCAAAGAGGCACCGTTCGGACCACTCACGATCAGGACGCCCGCGAGTGACACCAGCAAGATGTATATACGGACGCCACATTTGCGTAACCGATTCCAATCGGCTTCTTTGACCGCTAGAAGCATCCCTGGGCATCGACAAATAAGTCTTTCGTACCGTAAGGAGCAAATCGCGAGAGGCAAACATCCCGTTTTCGACGCCTTGCTATCTGTCCTGTCCTGCTCCAGCATCACCGTGCTGCGTGGTTAGCGTGGTTTAGGAGGCATCGTCGTTTCTATAACAGAGATTGGGCGGAAGTTCTGTTTACCGACGAGTCTAGATTTCATCTCGACAGCAATGACAGTCGTGTTCAGGCCTACCATCATGCCGAAGAACGTTACGCCTGCATTATTCAGCGCCACAAATTCGACGGAGGGAGCGTTATGGTCTGGGGTGGAATTACGACACACGGAAGGACCCCTTTGGTGATAAAGGAGGGCAGTTTAACTGGCGTATGCTACCATGACGAGATTGTACGTCAGCATTTCAGTCTATTCATTCACAACAATCAACGCATCGTCATTATGCAGTTGGACAACGCACGACCGCACACCATAGCCGTTGTTACCCCGACCTGCGATGTCACATGATTTCTCGCCTATAGAACATGTTTGGGATGAAATGGAACGACGTCTACGTCAAGGACCAAACTCCTTGCTACGCTGGGCGCTTTGCGTTGTTCTTTATTTCGCATATGGCTGAACATTCCCCAGGCATTTTTGTACGACCTGATTCGATCAATGCGTCATAGGTGTGAAGAATGCACCGGTGCAAATGGCGTTCATGCACGCTATTAAACTTGTGAAGCTTTTTTTGCACCCCTTTACTTTCAGTGGCTGTTCGTATCAACCCCACTGGACAACAATACGTGATTTGATGTTTGAATACGGAGTATCGCAACTACAAAAATCCATCACGGTTTGCATTTAGTCACCTACCAAATCCATTGTTCTCGATGTGGGCACTTTTATGTGGGAAACTCACGTCATCATTACATGACGTCATAAGAATCACAAAGTGCGTGTGTATGTTGAAGTTACTGTAGTTGCGATATTCCGTATTGAAAGAAACTGCATCATATTAAATAATGATACACATAATGCAACATAATATTTTGCATATTAATCTATAAATAAAATCACTAAACTACATAGTTTCTTTTCCGCTAGTAAATACAGTAGTGATATTTCTATAGCAATAATTTTTCAATTATTTCTATAGGAGGGGCTATGTGTGCCCCACAACTTTATTTTAATAAACAAACGTCAAAATTATAAAATACGCTAGCGTGAAGTCTACGAGAAAAACAAAACCCTTGGGACAATGGTCGTTAAAAAGGCTTGGGACCATGGTCGTTAAATCCTACTTAACACCAATGTGCTATTGGATTGTTATTTCTTGTATATGCATTAATGTCAAATATATTTAAAACAAAAGAAAATGAATTAAGAAAACGTAATGCATAGCTACCATAGCAAGTGAATGTATTTACACGATTACATATACACAGTCAACGTTCGTCCCCGCAGTACTCAACTGATTTACCAGCAAATCCTAACAACTGCATGGAATTTTGTTACTTTTATTGGAAATGAATGTGCCTTTTTACATACAATGTAGAAACAACGGTAGACTACCCACGACATCCGTAATGACCGGAATACTAAGTACATAGCCAACTGAAATGACCAGAATACTATGTACACAACCAGCCGAAATGACCGGGATACTATGTACATAGCCAACCGAAATGACCGGAATACTATATACAAGGCCAACAAAGCCAGCCGAAATGACCGGAATACCATGTACATAGCCTGCCGAAATGACCGAAATATTATATGCACATAGCAAACCGAAATGACCCGAATACCATGTACATAGCCAACTGTAATGACCGGAAAACTATGTACATAGCCAACCGAAATGACCGGAATACTATGTACATAGCGAATTGAAATGACCAGGATACTATGTACATAGTGAACCGAAGTGACCGGAATACTATGTACATAGCCAGCCGAAATGACCGGAATACTATGTACATAGCCAACCGAAATGACCGGAATACTATGTACATAGCCAACCACAATGACCGGAATACGATGTACATAGCCAAGCGAAATGAGCGGAATACTATGTATATACCCAGCCGAAATGATCGGAATACTATGTACAAAGCCAGCCGAATTGACCGGAATACTATGTACTCAGCCAACCGAGATGAAAGGAATACTATGTACATAGCCAACCACAATGACCGGAATACGATGTACTTAGCCAAGCGAAATGAGCGGAATACTATGTATATACCCAGCCGAAATGATCGGAATACTATGTACAAAGCCAGCCGAATAGACCGGAATACTATGTACTCAGCCAACCGAGATGAAAGGAATACTATGTACATAGCCAAGCGCAATGATCAGAATACTACGTACATAGCCAGCCGAAATGACCGGCATTCTATGTACATAGCCAGCCGAAATGACCAGAATACTAAGTACATAGCCAGCAGAAATGACCGGAATACTATGTACATAGCCAACCGAAATGACCGGGATACTATGCACATAGCCAGCCGAAATGACAGGAATACTATGTACATAGCCAACCGAAATGACCCGAATACTATGTACATAGCCACCCGTAATATTATGTAAATAGCCAATGGAAATGACCGGAATACTATGTACAAAGCCAGCCGAAATGATCGAAATACTATGTACATAGCCAGCCGAAATGACCGGAATACTATGTACATAGCCAACCGATTGATTGATTGATTAATTTTTGTTTTACGTCACACCACGAATATTTCACGTATATGGTGACGGCATCTGCCTGATGCGGGGCATACAAATTTTGACCTTTGCAACGGACCCACCCGAAGCAGTGAGGGATCTTTAACGTGCCATGCATACCACGACACGGGACCTCAGTTTTTACTGTCTCATCCGAAAGACATGACACCGGCATGACCAGAGCGGGACTCGAACCCCGGCCTCCCGATCAGGAGTCCGACGCGATACCACTAGGCCACGCCGGCTTCATAGCCAACCGAAATGACCCGAATAGTATATACATAGCCAACCGTAATGACCGGAATACTATGTGCATAGCCAACCGAAATGACCCGAATAGTATGTACATAGACAACCGTAATGACCGGAATACTATGTGCATAGCCAACCGAAATGCTATGTACATAGCCAGCCGAAATGACCGGAATACTATGTACATAGCTAGCCGAAATGACCGGAATACTATGTACATAGCCAGCCGAAATGACCGGAATACTATGTGTAAATAGAGAACTGAAATGACCAGGATACTATGTACATAAGCAGTCGAAATGACCGGAATACTATGTACATAGCCAGCCGAAATACTATGTACATAGCCAACCGAGATGACTGGAATACTATGTACATGTAGATAGTCCGTCTGTATACATATATGTGGCCATAGACATAGTTATGCATGGATTACGACCAAGTCATGTCTAGACTATAACTCATCATGTCGTAAGATGCGACCATCTATCGACTTGTTCCAATCAATGCAGAGTCCGCTGTGACTGAGTAATGATCACAACAAAGTTACGTACTTCACATGCACAGGGACTCCGAAGGGTGTAGTATAAGAAATCGTAACCAAACTTGCAAGAACTTGGCTCTTTATCTCACCTCTTCTACAATAATATGGATTTGAATAACTGCAAAATACCACTTTAGACTGTATTTCATTAAAAGAATACCTTAGCTATAACTATTAACATAGTAGTCTATGTCTCTGGCTACAAATTAAAACATGATGTTTTAGTGAAACACTATATCCCCGACGGCAATAAATTTATTAGATGTATGTCAAAGATGATGGTCAAGGTCACAAGGTCATGCATGTTGGTATAGTAATTGTCAGGTTTTGCCACAATTGTATATGAAAGCATTTGCTGGTACGGTTGAATGTTATGGCCTGTATATTAAGGGTGTCAACATACAAACCGGACAAAAACAATATACCCTTATCTATTGATCCGGGGGCATAAATATAATAGATTGAATATGGTTTTACGTCACTCCACCATCATTTCATGTATATGGCGACGGAATCTGTCTGATGCATTGCATACAAATTTAGACCTTTGAAACGGACCCACCTAAAGCAGTGAGGGATCTTTTACGTGCCACGCCTACCGTGACAAGGGACCTCGGATTTTACTGTCTCATCCGAAAGACAGAACACCGGTGCGCCCAGGGCGGGAGTCGAACCCGGGACTTCTCGATCACAAGCCGAGCACCTTATCCACTAGCCCACACTGGCTTGGCATAAATATGACATGTAATTACAGAGTTGTATATTGAATTTATAGTTGCTAAAGATATTGTTGATTCAGGCATTTTCAGTTTTCAAACTGCTGAAATTTTGACCTAATGTCCAGTACACTCACTACAGTTGGTGTGGCAAAAGTAGGAAAATTTCGTAATCCATAATCTCCTAAACTGATTATGGAGTATTATCAAATACAGTGAGACCTGCTGTAAGCAACCACCAGTGAAGTGACTACTTATGACAGGTGGTCTTTTAATACAGGTTGATTTTGTATAGGCTATTACTAATAAGGAACATGAAAATGAGCTTGTAAATGACAGGTGGTCTTTAGAGTAGGGCTAGCTGTTATAAATCAAATACTTATACATTTTCAAAAAGAATTCAAATAGTAACAATGTCCAGGTATATGTTTCACATGTCTAATAATAATTGTGATGGACGTTGTTATCGGCCGGGATAGCTAAAACGTCAGAGAGCGTCTGTCTTGATAGCGGAAGGTTCTGGGTTCGATTCCCTGGTCCTGCTACAATTTTTCATCCTGCCTGTTACATAATTAAGTTTAACTGATGCTCAGTATAGTGTGGACAGAAAATGGACATGTTACATGAAATTACACTGATTGTCAGTTACAAAATAAATGTAGAGTTGTTACATTTACACATTTGTATTTTGTAAAGTGGTTTTCCTCATTTACATGTATAAGCTGAATCTGATATTGCTCTTATTCTCCTTTAATGCTATGTGGCCTTCAGTAAAGAAGCATAATTCAAACACATGAAATAGACTAGTAAAATCTAATCTCCATGTTCATATTTCAAGTGATAAATGATTATGAAAAACAAAACAGTTGACTGAAATTACAGGGTTTTAGTGACAGATAAATTTGCATCAGAAATGATAATTTCATCACAATGGACAAAAAATGACTATATAGACTGAACATGTCTGATCTATTTTCGTCACCAGCTCCAGCTTCATCTTACAGTAAGATGACATATATCCAACACAGGATAGGTCTCATCTGCTTTGATCCTGAGATTGACCCAATCATAAGCTGAACTGGCGTAGTACTTTATCCAAATTGGGCCTGCATCATAATTCAGAATGTGATCAATAGATACATGTGTATCATCTACAAAAAGATATGGGAATCATTTCATGATATAGGTATCACTAACAGTTATATATCGAAGCCATTTCTTTGGTGTTTTAGTTTTATCTTGAGACAGAATTTTGACGTGTTTAATCTGAAGTCCTGTAGAGGAAAATCCAGATATCTCAAACTCCAGGTTATAAGGTCCTATATCATGTCTTCTTGTGGGGACACTGGAATTATTGATGAGCTGAAAGAAATAAATATCCAGATTTCACAAATCATCTTAATATGTTAAAAACACAATACATGTAATTCAGGACGTCAAATAAATCATGCAAATAATTTCAATATTATTTTGTAGAACAAAATGCATATTGCTATAGCTCAGACATAGGAGATGATGTTTTTGTAAAAGTTAAATTACAAGTACTATTCTGACACAAGTATTGTAGACACAAGCATACCTATTTCAACTCCTAGATAATAATTACCCTGAAATGGCCTATGACCTGCGATTCACCTGGAAACTTAACAACTTGCCACACTATAATTCCATCACTTTGTCTATATTCAGCTGATTGAGTGTATCCCATCTCAGAATCAAGTTGTTTTGATATACTGCAAAATAGAATGCGATTTTCAACTGTTGAATGAAAAAAATGAATTTAAACTGGTTTATTTTATAGAGTTTGTTAATTTTTTATTTTTTTTTTGCAATGCCATAGCTAAATTGGTCAAGTGCTTGGCTCATGAATGAAACATTAAGGGCTTGAGCCCCACTGGTGTCCTATATATTGAATGAGACAATAAAAACTGAGGTCCTTGTCACAATAGACATTGGTACATTGAATATTCCCTACTTCTTCAGTTTGATCCCTTTTATTGGTTTAAAAGTTTTGTACATATTACCTGCAAAGAGGGCAAAATAGGGTTATGATACACAGAGAAACCCATCCCTGAGTATCATAATGACTTGCAGATGAAACGGTATAACATATATGAAGAATTACGAGACAAATTACAGCTTTTTCATTCAAATATAACAATATATTTATTACTTTTATAAATATACTGTACACAGGATGCATATTTACATTATACTAGTACTGGCCTCTTGCATCATGTTTATTTTCATTCTTACTTTGTTATTTCAGATGGAATATTGATCTTTAGAATTACTTTCACAGCAGAAACATTACCAGGTATCCTATTCTGCAATCTCACAGTGAGGTTGATATCACTGAAAAAAACATCTACTGTATTTGTTTGTTTCAATATACAGTTTAAAATCTATTAAAAATACTCTTAAAAGTTTGGCCCTTACAGTGACCTTCGTCTAAGATATGTACTTCAACAAATCAACAAGATCCTAAATTTATTCCTTTCAGAGACATGAATGACACTAGAACTGGTTTTAGTGACACACTCTCAAATCACAAGTATTTTTCAATGTTTAGGAAAATGTATTTTGTAGTGCACCTCAAAGAATGATGTGAAAATATGTACCAATACATGTACTTATGTTTTGTATCAGATGTGCTTTTCAACAAATAATGTCTTTTCAGTGATGATCAAGGCTAAAAATGTGGAAGTCATCTTAAGCAAACTCAGTGCTTAAATAACCTAATGGTAATAAATGATAAATCTTTTAATGCCTTCATGTTTAAATAATTTACTAAAATTTATCACAGGAACTTTTTAAGGGATATAATAAGCTTAGTACTGAAACACTATTAAAGCTGAAGAATTGTAGAAGTCCAAAATATGTAGAGTTAGACTTGATAGGAAGAACCAATAATTATATAAGCACAGAAACTATACTTAAGCAAGATAGTAGATGTAAAAAAATAATTTACAAAGATTTATTTTTCAAATAAAGACAACTGAAAACCAGTGGGACATATAATCTATTAATAAAAATATGATTTTCTTAAATGAGACTTTGCTAATATTAAACAATTTTGAAAATCTAAAGGGTTAATACTTCATTTTAGACAAACAACATGTTATATCTCGAAACACAGCAAAGAACATCTCATATCATCAGGAAATATCCTTATCCTTTAAAGATTTTAAATGGTAACTAGAACTGTTGCAATGGGACAAATACCCCCTGCAGCAGCCAATTTGTGTCCATATGCTATCCTTAACACATTGGTGAAGTCAATACACGCTCTTGTGTCAACCCAAGATATTTCATAACAAATGCTATATAAAGTATGAAAACCCTAAACTTACTGCTCAAAAGATATAATGCAGGTTGATTAGTTTTAAAAACAAAGGTCACATTTCAAGGTCATGAGGTATAAATCATAACATCACAAGAAACCTTTCTTATAGGCAAATTACCTATACACAATATCAAAACCCTAGCTTTGTTTATAATTCTTTATAATATATAAAAAAGGCTAAGAAGTTGTAAAAATACTGATATTTTGACCCCCAAACCAATAAGGCACATCTTGGGCTCATGTCATGTCTGTGTGTAATGTTTCACATCACTAGGAATAAAGGGAATTCAATTATGGTTTGGAAACTATATTATGTTATCCATGCTCTGTGACCTTCACCTTTGACCTATAAATCAATAGGGCTCATCCTTGACTGACTGGAAGTCTGTATGTAAAATTTTCTGACTATAGATGTAAAAGTATTTCAGTTACAGATGGACAGACAAATGAATGGATAGATGGTCAGACAAACAGGGAGATTCCTATATATCCCACAAAACTTGTTAGCAGGGGATCAAAATTCTCTTTCAGACCAGTTTCAGGTCAAATCTTATCATTCAGTCAATGTCCTGTATCATTAGGCTGGTCTTTAATTCCTACTTTTGATAACCTCTAAGGACAGATAACAGTGTAAGACTTAACTTACCGGCTTCCTTTGATCTCTTCTATGAATGGAGTCATTTGGAATGGCATCTTGAGAGACATTGGATCATAAACCCCATATGTCATGAGAGATAACTGCCAAATAAGAAAAATATTTGTGAAACATCGGAAGCCATAATTGAAGCATCTGACTTTGGTGTTGACACTGAAAGGCAAGTATTTCTTAGGTGTACATATAATTTCCTTTAACAGCTAAACTAAAAGAAGCTTTGAAAAACTAAACCCAATACGTTTGGCATTTGGTTGGATATATGACAAACAAGACACTATGTAGTGTCTCACATTCTACTGGTCCAGTCACTGGAAATCACTGTGTAAACATGACCCTATTATCATTTTGTATTGAGATTAAATTGTAAACTATATAATAAAGTCTAAGTACAGAAAGGTTTTGTGGCTTGATACTGCTTGTATAGCTTTTATCCTTGAATTTACATCACGAATATATAATTCCTATACAATTCATTGAAATCTCTATAAATACAAGAGAGATATATTATTTAGATCTTAGATTTTACAGATACATTCTGTCATGTCTTCATTGGATTATACAGAACCATTTATTTCACAAATGTTCTTCAAAAATCTTGAGAAGTTTCATAAAATAACTACAAAACTAAGGCAAACAATCTAGTTTTAAGATTTCCAAAATGGCTGCCATGGCAACCATACTTGATAAGAATGGATTGCCGTGGCAACGATATTTGATTGGACTATGTAACAACACAAAGTTTTGCCAGGAATCAAGATAAAATCATTCTTGTAAAGTTTTATTAAAATTGAAAGCAAAATGATGGAAGAAAACTAGAGTCATTTTAAATATGGGGAGGTTGAGGGAGACTTTTACGGTAACTCTTTTCAAATATAATGTAATCTATGAAATAATAATCTTGTAATATGGCTCAAGGTTTGCATGTATATAAAGGAACCAGGAAGTCAGGACAGGATTTTTCAAATTTGCATATGTCTGGAAACTTTAGGTTGTTTCTAATTGACAGAATGTTGCATTGGTTAATACTTCACTAAGTTGTGGGATTCTCGAAGTAACGTCAATCACATGAATCAATATGCACCATATTTATTTGGAGAGAAGTCTCAGGATTGGACCTCGTTTTATACAAAGAATCTGATATTTTGAAATCTCTTTTTTTTTTATTTACAAACTGTGGTCCCATAAAATTTAAAGAGGAAAAGAGGATCAATCTTCGTAAGATTCCTAAATGAATTTTATGACTCATATGGCTCTTGTCCTCAAAATATACTTCAGAAAAGTTGTATTACCGTCTATGATAAACACCCAGGTCATCCTTGGAATGTCTTTTAGCAAAAGTTTGCGAGGAAATGAGTGGTTTGCCACATTAAAATTTCACAGCAATTTCATTCAGATACCTTGAGAATTAACTGACATAAAGTATTAACTCTACACTCTGTCTTCATTATTTAATGCAAGTATCATTTGCTAGCCTTAGTTGACATTACATTAAAACAGGTGTTGCAAACTCTTATTATGTACAACTTGTTAGGTTATGAAGTGGTAAGTAATTAAAATGGTTAAATGTACATGTATCAGAAAGCTATGGTATAAAGTGGTAAGTAATTAGAAATGGTCAAATGTATCAGAAAGCTATGGTATAAAGTATAAAGTGGTAAGTGATTAGAAATGGTCAAAATGTATCAGAAAGCCATGGTATAAAGTGGTTAGTAATTAAAAATGGTCAAATGTATCAAAAAACTATGGTATAATGTGGTTAGTAATCAAAAATGGTCAAATGTATCAGAAAGCTATGGTAAAAAGTGGTTAGTAATTAAAAATGGTCAAATGTATCAGAAAGCTATGGTATAAAGTGGTTAATAATTAAAAATGGTCAAATGTATCAGAAAGCTATGGTATAAAGTGGTTAGTTATTAAAAATGGTCAAATGTATCAGAACGCTATGGTATCAAGTGGTTAGTAATTAGAATTGGTCAAATGTATCAGAAGGCTATAGTATCAAGTGATTAGTAATAAGAGATGGTCAAATGTATCCTCATACCTCACCCATTGGAGGTGAAATCAGCATCACCTTGCTTTCCAAGAAACTCTTTTTATCAACACATGGATGAAAACTACAGGAATCTAGTTCCACATGGTCACCAAAAGCTGGAATCAATCAATTCAAAATTGTGTAACATATAACTAAACTTTATCATTGTTCATTTTGCATTTTATCTTTTCAATGAATCCATACCAGTGAGTACAAACATTTCCTGTTTCCCCACATTTGACTTGTTTGTGTTCAAATACTAAATAATGACTAGTTATGTCAGGTTATCTAAAACACCTCTCTATATCAATACTGGGCAATATTGAAAAAATAACAGGTGCCTTATACATGTATTTAGATCGAGTTGAGTTTTTTTTTGTAAACTAAAATGGCAGCATTGAAAAGGTTAAAGCTGTTGTCTGTAGGGTCATAAACATGTCCCTATGTTAATAATGACAATGAAAGTGAATGATCGTCGGAGAGGAAAATTTGTTATCTAGTCAGTTTGTGACCCATTTGTGACCAGTGTGGTATGTCGTCACCTGGATGAATTCTGAAAAGGTGAAATCAAGTGACCACATACCATTCCATATTGGGTCACAACAGACTAGACAATTTTAAAATAATATCTAATTAAATGACTTAGGGGAAATCAAAATCTTATCCTGCAATCTATGTACAGAAGGTAAAATTCCACATAGAGGAATGCATGCAGTGACTGTGTGGGCGCTACCTGATAGCCAATTCGCCAAATGCGAATTCAAAATTGAAATGGCTAAACATTTTTAATACCTGAGTATCAAGTTGGCTAATACATTTCGTAAGTTAGAAAAGTACGTTTTTTTCAGGTTTTTTTCTGTTTATATCGTTAGCATAAATCATGATGGTCATCACAACCCTTTAATTTAGTTACTATTGAATCTATCAATTTTATCAAACTTCAAAGTGAACACGATGTAAATCCATGGCTAAACAAAGTTATAATCGCTGACTAGCACCCCATTATTAGAATCTGTGTCAACAGATACAGCTATCAGGTATCGACGTTTGTTGACACGCATCATATTACCTCACTATGAGATAATAAGATGCGTGTCAGCAAACATCTATACCTGAACCCTGTGACGACAGATGAACAAGATGATCCACCGATTAGGAAAAAGAAAAATGCTAACTAACTTAACAAATCAACTTGGTAACCAGAGTTTGGATGGTTAAAACAATTATGAATTTTATTGTCAGTTGTGTTATCAGTTATTTTTTCAATATTTAGTTACTTTTTCAATATTAAATTTTCTAAAATTCTAAGTATAAGTTCGTTTTGTCTTTTATACATGGCTAATGGCTTACACATTTGGCTACTCAATTTGTGCTTGCATTAGCCAGATGGCTTTTGTACAATTTATGCTACCGCTAGCACAGAGTGATCATATAAAGAAATATTACCACTGCTGAAGCACTCACAGTAATCATATCCTTATATTTGTTTGTAGTAATTTTACACTTACTCCATGAAATTTTCACCTACTGATGATGGCATTATATTTTCAGGGTCCATATTTTGAACTCCTCCTAAAACATCTTTGATATGGACAGCTAGACACCTTTCATGTGCCAGTTTAGCCTAGACACGCACTTTGGATGATGCATTCCAATCATCGGACATATTTGATTGTATGACTATGAGCCTATAATCTTCTGATCTTGTATTGAATACACTTAGAATTTATGCCATTGCATGCATACATTTGTTATGTTTGTATACTGTTATGATAGATAGAGAAAATAACCTCTAATAGTTCCCTCCCTTCTTATGCTTAAATCTTCATTTAGGGTAAGTTTTACTTGGGGGTTTCCTTTCAGTAAATTCTTCAGGTTAATTGTTCCATTTACTTCCATTCTGGATACTGTACCCTGTAAATAACAAAGGATAAATTATGTAATCTTAAATTACAATAAAGAAGAATTAAGTTCATACATAGTCCACTTCTATGTATTATAAAACAAGAGACCCATGGGTTCTTTTCAGGTCACCTGAGTATAATAAGGGCCAGGTTATTAATCCTAGTTTCAAAGACTCTTTAATCAGTCTCGTGCTTTTTATGGTTATGCATACAATTTATAAATTGATTAAAAGGAGTAAACAATTTTTTCTAAAATGAAAATAACCAATTGAGTTCCACTTCCTCTAAATCCTGTACCCTCGCACCAGTGTTATGATAAATATATATATATATATATATATATATATATATATATATATATATATATATAATACTTTGGGCTGCCTGTTCTTCATAATCAGGCATACACTTGTTATGAAGCATAGAAAAGTTTCTTTAGGATTAAACAAATTTTTATTATGAAGCCAAACAGGCCTCTCTTTGTAGTACCTGAGTAACTAAGGTTAACAAATTTCACACTCTGGCTTTATTGGTTATTTCATAATCATGTATAGCATTCTTTTTTCAGATATGCAGAAGAAGGAATGAAAATTTTCCAAAAATGGACAATTTGTGCGATTTTGGCTACATTTCTAAAAACCCAAGGGTGCTGGAATCACAAATAATATCCCCTTTTTGCCTACAGATGCTTTATTTGACATGTAGTGACCAACAGCCAGAAGTTTTTACAAAGAATATACATGAAGAACAAGCTAATAATATATACATGTTGTATGGTTTTGTTTGTTTCTTGTTTTATGTCACACCAAGACTATTTCATTGACACGGGCTGTTACCTGAGGTATGGCGGTGATGACACGGGACTATTACCTGAGGTATGGTGGTGATGACACGGGGCTATTACCTGAGGTATGGCGGTGATGACACGGGGCTATTACCTGAGGTATGGCAGTGATTACACAGGGCTATTACCTGAGGTATGGCAGTGATGACACTGGGCTGTTACCTGAGGTATGGCAATGATGACACGGGGCTATTACCTAAGGTATGGCAGTGATGACACTGGGCTGTTACCTGAGGTATGGCAGTGATGACACGGGGCTGTTACCTGAGGTATGGCAGTGATGACACGGGGCTGTTACCTGAGGTATGGCAGTGATGACACGGGCTATTACCTGAGGTATGGCAGTGAAATTTAGACATTTACAAAGGACCAACCTGAAGCAGCAAAAGATTTTTTACATGATACATTTACAGTATCACAGGACCTTGGTTTTTATGGCCACATCTGAAACGAGGGACATCAGCAAGCCACAAGAGGGATACCATAACCTGGGACCTCTTGGTCATGAGTCACACACCTTACTGAGAGAGCTGTAGAAGCTCACCATTGTACATAAAAATCTTGTTAATCTGAATGACAAATGTATGAAAATCAATAAAACTTTATATGTGGACATTATTGAATTCCAGCAAATAACAACACAAATGAACTTACATGGATGTCAGTAACTACAGAAAGTTTCTCTATCACATCTATGAAAAGTTCATGTTGACCCTCCTCCTGTATGAAATTAAATACATGTATATACAACTGTGGTGGTATTATTTTCAAACATTTCAACATTAAATGAGATACATGTACTACTCATTTTTGGTAAGCTGAACTTCAAGAGATCTAGATACATAGCTTGAGTCCTAGGAATTTAATGAAACTTCCATACAGATGAATTGAAACTCTAGAAGTAAGTTCAATGTACCTGGAAATTTGAGTCATTTGTGTTAAGTGTTTGAGTAAAAAGAATAAACAATATCAACTAGAGCTGTCCTAATGGGACAAATACCCCCACGTGGCAACAAAGTTGAAACATCCAATAATTAATGCCAAGATACATCACTGGTATAAATGTAATGGATAACCCACTTGTACATTTTGAAGTATAATGAATGAAAACAATCTGGTTTGTGTGCATTCTGACCTTGACCTTGGTTCAAAGTCATTACATATCCTTAGATCCTAAGCAACAATTCTGTGAAATATTATTGAAATCTCGGACAAAGCTTTAATTATTGTGTCTATTCTGACCTTGACCTTTAACATATGACCCTGTTTCAAGGTCATGACACACCCTTGGATCCTGGGCAACAATTCTGTGAAATGTTATTGCAATCTGTGCACAGGGTGAGAAGTTATGGCCAGGACAAAGTTTTACTTATTGTGTCTATTATGACTTTGAACTTTGACCTTGGTTCAAGGTCATGACATACCCTTGGATCCTGAGCAACAATTCTGTGAAATATTATTGAAATCTGTGCACAGGGGAACAGGTTATGGCTTGGACAATGTTTTACTTGTGTCTATTATGACCTTGACCTTTGACCTTGGTTCAAGATCATGACATACCCTTGATCCTAAGCAAATATTCTGTGAAATATTATTGAAATCTGTGCACAGAGAAGTTATGGCCTGTACAAGGTTTGGTGGTCAGACGGACAGACAGACAGGGTGATTCCTATATACCCCCCAAACTTTGTTTGCTGGGAGTTCAATAAATATGAATCAAAACAAGAAACCAAGACAGCATGGTCAGATTGTAAAGCTAAGAAACCATGCAACTGTGAAATGTTGAATTTTTAGCTATGCAATCCATGAAAATTTAGCTTCATCGGGAATCGCAATTACATATCAAAGTGATATCTAACAAGTCTTGTATCAATTAAGCCACTCTTCTTAGTTCTGAGATGTTGAAAAAATTCCTCAGCTATAAAAGTAGGCTTCTTCCTCTATGAATACTGTTTGAAAATATGTACTTTTAGCAAGAGACCTTGAAATTTAACCTTTTGACCTAAATCAATAAGTTTCTTCCTCTCTCACAAATCACCCTTAGTCGTAGATAATATGGCATAAGGAAAAAATTTAATGAAACCCAAAACTGTACTTGAATTAGTAACAGTGATTTTCACTTTTCAGCCTTGGACTCAAAAATCATTAGGCTTCTTCCTAACTCATAGGTACCTCCTCTATACAAATTTGGTGGCCATAGACACAACATCACTAAAGTGATAACTGACGGAAAAAAAATACTAATGGATGGACAGACAAACAGAGTGATTCAAACAGGGCACCTGCAACATCAATGTTGGACCCTAAAATCATGAAGTAGCATCGGATGTTCTATACAAGTTTTGTTCTTTAATACTCTTATGATATTCTGTAGTACGTACATCTTTAAATGGGGATATAACAGGTTTGTTTGATGAGGAACTAGGTGTGGCCTTTGTTTCAATGCCAAGCTGTAACAGAAATAATTCACAGATGCTATAAATTACCTTCACATTTTAAAACATACAAATAATTAGATTCAATCCAAATAAGAGACTTCTAATTACATTAACATTATGTTTCATAAACATAAAACCAGACGTATTTGTGATAGACTGATACCCCTTGACAGCAACCATTTTAAAAATTTTTGTAAAGCAGGTCAAAGGTCAGAGTAAAGGTCAACATAAAACATTTGGTGTCCACTGAAAGGTATTGCATACTTGCCATAATTCACTATATCATGATAATAATACATTACTAAGAGGAATATAAAGAGGAGAAAAAGCCAAACAAAGGGGGACAACTATAATGTCAAACAGAGACATTAAGAGGAACAATTTTTATTTGCCAAAAACAGTATTTTTGCATGTAAATTACATATATTATGTGTTTTCTTGATCAAATACATAGTTTGCAGAGGCATATAATGATCAGCAAAATAAAATGGCAATTTATGTTCTCCAGCGAAATCAGAAAAACATGACCATTGCATCAGTTGCTTCATCCCTTCCTTTAATTTAAAAAAATTAACAACAATGGGAACAAATTTAATTTCATTTTCATGACTTGTAAGAGTTCTATTCCATTGTTCTTTCCTCCATGTCCAATAGGAAAGACTGAATTGAAATATACAATATGCATAATTAACACTTATACCACTAAATTTTGCCAAAGTAAATTGCAAGATGGGTTAAATTTCACTAAAAATTTGAAATTTATTTGAGCATTTCTAACAATAATAAAACATCTGAGTGTTGAATATGTATTTGATTGACATGTGATCCTCTTATTGTCAACTTCTGAAAACTAGTAACAACATGGTAACAACAAAGTCACCAGCTGAGTAGCGTAGCATGTCACATGCATATAATCAGTTGTTTTATCTATCTGCCAGAGATCACATGACTTTGTTTATAAACAAACTGGTGGTTTTAATCAAAACATTAAGAGGATTAGAATCTTTTGGTCTCTGCAGGACAAGTGAAGTATCAAAGCCCTATCTTTTGCTAACTAAACCCCTTTTTAAATATCTGAAGAGCTGGCTCCTGAATGTCAATGCATGTTGAATTGACATATTTAAGATGCATAGCATCCAAGTTAAACTTACCATTCAGAACACCAATGCAATCGTTACTTTTTGACAATTTCTTTAATGAATTTGAATACAGGTTCTGCTTTTAGCCTACCATTCTAGATGCCAGTTCTTTAGTTGGTTCTCGCGCTGACTTTATCAATATAGGATCTGAGTTGATATAAGGTCGAATCTTCTCTGTTTCAGCTAACTGAACCCATCCAAAATCCTATAAGATATTTTGAGGTAATACACAGTGAAAATTAATAAGTACTTTGTTTAATTATGCTATATTTGGCTGATTGAAAATTTAATGTAAACGAAAAATTGTTTTCAACAAAGATATAAGAAATGATTTAGCCTAACACGTGAATTAGTAACTGAGAAAAATAATTGGCAATTTACAACAATTAAAAGAAAAATCATGTAATATAGGTTTACTCAAAGTAGGTACAAAACGACTCAGAGCCAATATATATTGACAAAGGTATCATATACTCTTACTAACATCAAACTTCAGCTCATTGTGTGAATTAATGAGAGAGATATAGATAATAGAATCTTATATGAGTCAGATCTATGGTTACATATATTAAATCTATGGGTTGTAACAAGCTCTATCTCTTTTTTACTACTATTTCTTAATGTCTACCACTTACTAGTTTATGAAGTGTATAATGATTCATCAGTTCAGCATGAGAATATAAAATATAAATCAATATTACATATGTATCTGAGTTAGAAGTGAATAAGTTACCATGAATTCTTCTAGAACCTCCATAATCAGTAAAGAATTAACTGTAAGTGATTCCTCACTGACGATGCCACAGAAATCCTTACATGTGTGGTATAACCTAAAGTATAATGAATGGTATTAAAACATGACAAAGTAATACAAAGCAAGGCATTACAAAGTGAGGCATTGCTAAATGAGGCATTACTAAGCAAGACATCTTTGAAACATATTGCTAGGGAGGTACTGCTAAGCAAGAAATTATTAATATCTAAGCAATTACTAATTGAGGAAATGGGTTATACACATGCACATAAGCGTCCATGGGCCAGACCCAAGGTGCCAGACCCCAGGTGCAAAATCACAAATAAAATACCTTCATTTACATAGAGAGATCAACTCTATCTTTACTGATTCAGAGATAGTAGCAATGACAAGATATACTATCATATGCCATGATCATATACATAGGAAGATCAGGGTCCGGTGCCATAAACTGAGAAAATACTTAAGTCAATTATTTCATTCTAATTTATTCCATTATTAAACATTCAAATAAACTGTCATGCAGAATGGTTTAATTCTATTTATCAATATAATAAAACTCAATAAAATCCAAATCCCAGTTATTAATTCATTGTTGAACAGAAGAATTTGAAATTATGACTTAAGTATGTTCTCAGTTTATGGCGCTGGATGCAGTTGTATCCATACTGGTTTAGAGGAAGTAGCATTGACAAGATGTACTATCACATGCCATTCTTTCTAGGCCTCATGATTTACATGTAAGAAAAGTGTACACAAATGTTTTTACCACATCCACAAGTACCATCTCCAGAGGCCAGACCCCCGCTTTGAATTGATTGAATAATTATTGTTTTATGTTACTAGACTGCATAAATGGTAACGGCATTTGCCTGTTGCATTGCTTAGAAACGTATACCTTTGCAATGGACCCACCCAAAGCAGTGAGGGATCTTTTATATGCCACATCTACCGTGACACAGGACCTTAATTTTACCAACTTTGAAAGACAGAACACTGGCGTACTGAAGGCAGAAGTCAAATCTGTACCTCTTGTTAATAAGCTGAGCACCTCATTCACTGAGCTACACTGGTGCCCCACTTTGGAACTCAGGTACTCAACTTTAGGCCATGTACTATCATTTGCATCCATCAGATTCTTGTTATTGACAATGCTCCATGTTATTGATTTGAAGTAGTATTGACTTTGTGACCTTGGTAGTAGGTATAATGTAAAGATAAGGTCATAACACACCCCTGCATAATGGGTCACAACAATGTAAAGTGTAAAGCATATTCATGATACTTCAAAAGTTTTATGAACCAGAAACCAATCTTTAAGTCAAAGGTTTATTATGACCCTAACCTTGTAAGTAGGTCATAACATAACCTTCTGTTTTAGATAACAATTGCAAGAAGGAGATCCATGTAAAGATTTTGGGAACAGGGCATTTTTGTCATGAGCTCATAAACATGACATCATGAAGGTATGACTTTGGATCAAGTTAATGACAAAACTTTGTATCATGGATAACAAGTGTGTAATATATGAAGTACATCAATGTCACAGTTATGATTTAATGGACCAGATACTAAAAGTTTTCTTGAGTTCACTGTGACTTTGAAAGTCAAAGTATAATCATGTGTTAATATCATACCCTTGAGGCATTTGTTCAAACTGTTTACAATTTCAAGCAGACCCTCGATATAGCTAAAATGATATGGACTAGACATAGTATTAGTAACAAGCTCACTGTGACCTTGACCTTGAAGGTATGACTTTAGATTAAATTCATCACACCTCTATGTTGTGATTAATGATTGTGTCAAGAGAAAGATATACCAACAGACGGATATACAAAGGCAGATACATCAACAGACAGACAGAAAGACCAAGAGACTAATATACCAACAGATATATAAACAGACAGATATACAAATATACAGATATACTAACAGAAAGACAGGTCGAATGACAGGGTAATTCCTATATATATATATATCTCCCTACACCTTGTTTGAAGGGACGTAATTCAATGGATCATTTTTCTCAAAACAAAAAAATACTTAAATGTACATGACTTACTTAGTAAGGAGTTCAATAACAAAGATTGGAGATATTTCTGAAGAACTTGTAGCCACGATGTACAGATTGTTGCGCTTGATATGAAAGAAGAAGATTCCATTTTCTTCCTGTAATAAACATATTTATAGACATAATTATATACTAAGCAAAAGATATGAACTCACAAACTGAAAATGAATTCTACAAGAATGCTTTATCAAATACAACATATACTTGTGAAATACACATGCATCTAATAAGAAGAGGCCCAAGTGGGCTTATATTGCTGACCTGAGTACCTAGATGATCAGTCATGCAGGAAGGAAGAATTCATTTATTTTTGCATTACTGTGACTAACTCAACACAAATATTGAAAATATGTCAAATTTTATTTCAGACCAGAATAAAAACAATACTTTTTTGCACATCCATTTAGGTGATTTTGATACTAAGCATTTGTTTTGTCTCTGCAAGATGTGATTCAGGGCAACAAGTTAGTCATTTTCTTTAGGTGGAGCCTTTTGTTAACTGATTTCAAGTCTGGGTCATGAAGAACAATTGTTTAAAATATTGTCCAGATCCAACTTAAAATGGCTTAATTTTATGTTGAGTGTTGAGAAACATCTAAAAACTTATTTAGATGTGTAAAGAAATGAAAAACAAATTTTGACCACAGCTGGATTTGAACCGCTACTCTCCATATTTTAATTACCAAATGGTAAATGTAACATTGTGAGACCTATTTTTTAGACATGGCGGCATTATCTGTTGACCAATTGGGATGAAATGTACAAAATTGATAGAGGACCTATAGTACTTCATGTATACCATGTTTCATTAAAATCTTTCATGTGGTATAACAGCAGAAGTTAAAAATGTGAAGAATTGTCCCTATACACTCTCATTTGGAAGTCTTAAAGAATTCATAGAAAATCCAAAAATTGAGATATTGACACAATTCTTACAAAGTAACATTCCTTACCATAATTATGATCACAATAGTCCATAAGAAATCATCATTATTAATTAACTAGGAAATATGACACTTTTCTGCATTGAGATCACCAAGTCTAAACAAATGTATAAATCATCTGACAAACATTTCACTCTTTCTTTTGTTTTTAAGTCTTCTAGAGGACTTGTAAGACCCTTGCAGTTTTGTGCTGCGTTTTACATTTGTCATTATTATCTTTACACATTTCACTGAAATTTTCTGAGATCTGACTTCATCAGCTAATTTCATTGAAATTTTCTGAGATCTAACTTCATCAGCTAATTTCACTGTCAGCTACTGATTCTCAAATGAAGGCCAAATTATTTCACCATGTTTATAAAGCAAAAAATTAAACACTAGACCTCATATATAAAAGTTATGTAACAGAGTTACTTTTAAATAATAAATAAACTTTGTCCAGCAGGTATATGTAATAACTCCACATAAAATGCATGTGTTTTTCATAGTGCCTTGATTATGCATGAATAACCTATACCAATATATACTGTAAAAATATTCTTTTATCAAAACTAATATATCTCTGATGTCCTAAGAGGAGACCAAAATGTTGCATTAGATTTGTATTGATTTTTGTTAGCACTGGTCATCCGACATATATATGTATATACTTACAAAATGTGGAAGTAAATTCTGTGACCCACAACTGGACAATTTCTGGATGAAAATATCAGATGTGTTCAAAGCTGGACTACATTGATCTTAAACTTTGATAAGGAATGCTTAGAGATGGATATATATTACAGTATCACCAAAGTCACCCCTTTTGATAAAGACGACCAATTACATGTTTGTGAAATAACTACATGTTTGGTACCATTAGATCTAAACAGTTAATTATCAGAACAAGACATGGAGTTCTAGATCATTCCTTATGGAAAAGATTGTGATCAATATTTAAATTTAATTACAAATGTCACTAATAAGGAAATACCAAACTGAATTGTGGTATGTCAAGAAATCAAGGTCCTTGAAAACAAAATATTAAATCTTATTTTTTTTCATTCTGCATGCTTTTGTGTTTTCTGTTTTTCTCACCTCAATACAGTGTTTGTCAAACAAAAAGAATTGTAGAAAGTTCTTACTAGTAGAATGTTGTAATTTTGAATCAGTCATTATAGCATAAAATCAAAGTCAGATGCATCATCAGATGAATGCATTTAAGTCAGTATCCCAAGATGAATCTATGGTGAAAGTTTGGTAACTGTAGCACCTATACTTTCTTCAATATTGAAAAACCTCAAACTACTTGAATCATTCAAGTGGAAAATGTAGATCAGATGCATCACAGGATGCATGCACTTAAGTCAGCATCCCAAAATGGACCTATGACTATGATGTAAGTTTGGTAACAGTGTAGCATCTATACTTTCTCAAATACTGAATTACCTCAAACTACTTAACTCAGTCACTCAAGTGGAAAATGTAGGTCAGATGCATGATCATTTAATGCACATGCTTCAGTCAGAATCCCAAGATGAGCCTTATTTAGATGCAAGTTTGGTAACTAGCACCTATTCTTTTTTCCATACTGAGTTAACCCTAACTATCTAACCAGACGTGGATGGGAACGTGGGCACCACGGTATAGCATAAACTCATCTTAACTTCATTGAGATGAGCTAAACATTGGAAAAAAAAAATCCATTACACGCTAATAAAAGATGTATTATTAGTAGTCTATATGATCTATTTTGAAGGAGTGATATGGTTCAACGTGTAAATTGTAACACAAATGCTCAATTCGTTAATGAGAAGATGACCAAAACATGAAGATGTCTGAAACATTCTGAATATGACTTTGATTTCATCGAAAGTGATAATGCAGATTTTCAGTTGGTTGGTTGGTTGATTGGTGTTTTACGTCGCTTTCAACAATATTTCATTTATATCGCGACATGGAAGCAGGAGGTACCCAACCTCTTAAACATAGTGGCGCATCCCAGGAATCGAACCCGGATCGTTGGCACCGCAAGCCAAGCACTTAAGCAAATTTTCAGTCAAATACTACTAATATCAATATAAATATATAAAAGTCAGCATTTGAATTTAGTGTTTGAGAATGAATCCCATTGGCAACTTGACAACTAGGAAAGATAGCCATTATTTGTAAACTATCATGTATGTGTGTATACAGTGCTTTAGTCATTCATTTATTTATCAGTATAAAAATATTAATTGTTTGGTCCTAATTTTCAGACAAAATCCTACAGAACATGTATGAAAAAGCCCCAGAAGGAGCCCAGCACATTACTGGAAGAAGAAAAAGAAGAACTGCAAATTGATTTGATGTGGCCCATTTAGACAATCTTAAAACAACAAAATGGCATTTGCATATGAATGATGATCATGATTCTTTTTTAGCTCTTTCAGTCCATCATGTAAAATATACACCTTATGATTATCTATAGAAAAAAAGGAATAGTCTATGGGATATGTCCAGCTGGGTAATAGGTGGTCCCGACCCCATTTTGATCTGGTCCTGATCAGATCGGACCCAAACTTATACATGCACTTCATACATGTTGTCTTGGGCAAACATCGAAGATGCATACAATGCATAAGTGAGGCATTTTTATGAATGATGATGGCATCTTGTCTGTATAGCTTATATTCTCTTTCAGTCAGCTGTAGTTACTGACATAATCACTTTGTATTCTCTTTCAGTCTGCTGTAGTTACTGACATGGTCACTTTGTATTCTCTTTCAGTCAGCTGTAGTTACTGACATGGTCACTCTGTATTCTCTTTCAGTCAGCTGTAGTTACTGACATGGTCACTCTGTATTCTCTTTCAGTCAGCTGTAGTTACTGACATGGTCACTTTGTCTTCTCTTTCAGTCTGCTGTAGTTACTGACATGGTCACTTTGTATTCTCTTTCAGTCAGCTGTAGTTACTGACATGGTCACTCTGTATTCTCTTTCAGTCAGCTGTAGTTACTGACATGGTCACTTTGTCTTCTCTTTCAGTGAGCTGTTGTTACTGACATGGTCACTTTGCCTTCTCTTTCAGTGAGCTGTTGTTACTGACATGGTCACTTTGTATTCTCTTTCAGTCAGCTGTAGTTACTGACATGATCACTTTGAAGTCTGATAAGTGTTGACACTTTGATGTTTCATTTAAGAAACTTCAATATATTGCATTTAATGGACTTTGCCGCCATTAACTGCGGTCCTAATGTTAAGGGAGGAAATAAAATGTATTCCCACAAAAATGACGTAAAGAACAATGAAATGTTCTTATGACGTCATGAGGTTGCTAACGTTCAACATCCATTCTAACTCATAGTACACAAGCGCCACCTAATGGATGATAACGGACAGCAAAGCTCATTATTGTCAAAGCCTCCATGAGGTGTCAGGTAGGATAGTGATTCTACTGACATTAATCTCATGAAAGACTGAAAGTTAACAGACAATACAAATTTTTTTAATTCTGTTTTCTATTTTTACTTTGTTTACTCTCAAAATATGAAGGTTAATAAAAGTTTAACTATATAGTGGGACCACAACCAACTGGGGCTGGATCCACTATAAACTGTCCAGCTGGCTTAGCAATTCAACAATTACCCCAATTGTCAATGATAGGTCTACGGGGGGTTATGGTCAAAACACACCCATGCTAAAACATACCCAGCCAAAACATACCCAATTTTGGTCAAAACATACCCAACCCACCAAAACATACTCAAAGTATTGGTCAAAACATACCAATTATATTTTTCACTTTTACTGAATATAATTTTTACTTTCTTGGTAAATAAGATGCTTCTTCATTGTTCAAAATGTATCCAATGTATTTTTATATTCGATACAGTGTAGTTTTATACTTTGTTGATTAAAAACTGCAATAGAAATTTTTTGAATTTTAACTTTAAATTTTAAAATAAAGTTTTAAACTGGTGTAGCCTAGAGGATAAGGTGCTCAGCTCGTGATCGAGAGGTCCCAGGTTCGACTCTCGCCCTGGGCACATCGGTGTTCTGTCTTTCGGATGAGGCAGTAAAAACCGAAGTCCCGTGTTATGGAAAGCATGGCACGTAAAAGATCCCTCACTGTTGCGGATGGATCCATTGCAAAGGTCTAAATTTGTATGCAATCAGGCAGATGCTGTCACCATATCCGTGAAATAATCGAGGAGTGACATAACATAAATTCAATCATTCAGTATAATTTTATACTTTGTTAATTAAAACTGCAATTGAAGTTTACTTAACATATACATACTCTCTTTTTTAACATACACATACTGTTGGTCAAAATGTACTAAATGTTTTATCACTTTTATTACATATCCAATTTCTTTTTCTCCCCTTTTTTCTTTAAGCTTTATACTTGAATATGAATATTTTTCTGATGATGTTAGCTAGTGAATATGTATTGACATTCAATAAATACAGAATACATTACTGTTTTTTTAATTTCCATACATAAAAGCTTACTACTTATTATTGTGATCTGAAGTTTTTCTTAAGTTTTGCACCTGTAATTTGTCCATAATTCTTACATGGCACATGTTACTTTAATACGCATTTCATCCACAATATTATGCTTCCTTTTAATTATCATAAACAGCTTCAACATTGTCTTCTATAGTGGATACTTTTTTTTATATGATAAAAGAAACACCTTCAAACATAAATCCTAAAATAAAAAATTTCGAAATATCAGTTAATAAATATATTTGGAATAATAGTCCCTCTAAGTATACTCCCTTTGTCAATGTAAAGATCTACCACTCTAAAATTGTGTTCATTAAACCGACAAAACCACATGGTTTAAAAGTAGGGTTCATCTGAGTTATCGTAGGTTTTCCCTATGTTTCATATTGCTAAAGGTATATACATACCTGTCAACCTCCAAGATCCAAAATGAGGGAGATCTTTCTCAAAAATGAGGGAGAATTGCCAAAAATGAGGGAGAATATGCGTAAATGTAAATTGCGACCTTTTTTCACCTCATTTGCTATACAGTATGTCAATGAAATGCAAGGTAACATTGCAGTGATACTTTAATTTTCAATATTACACATTCTTATTGCTTATGTTTAAGATCATATTGCATAGTGGTTTTCTTAGCTTTCTGCAGGACATGGTCCAATGGCTCATAGTCTGAACACACAACAGTTTGTTTTGCTTAATGTAGCAATTACTTATGTCACCAAATAAGACTGAAAATTTGAACTACATAGCTTGCAAAACACATGTTCCTTGTCAATAGTACTTGGCATCAACCACTCAGCTTCGGTTGCCTATTCTGGTTTAAATTTACACAAGTGTTTCTTCTTTTTAGAGGGTGTCCCAGCTGGGCCGTACTTAGAACGTTTTCTTTGTTCAACGACATTCTCCAATGATTTAAACTTACCAAGCATCATTTTATAATATAATTACTTAGGACATTGCTCACGAAACTGATATGCTGTTCAGAAACGTAAACAATAGTCTTCACCCTTCTATGGGAAGCAAAATCCCGAAAACTCCGAATGCTCAACATCTAGTCATGTAAGCGCTTTACACTACGTTGATCGATGGCTTTCCCGTTCAAGCTTTCTTATAGTGCTGTTTATTTTTATGTATTTATGATGTCGGTGGTGAAAATCAAAGAAAATTGAAAGCAACGTTCCCATAGGGAGGTGATTGTTAAAATGCGGTAGTTTTAGCCCTCCCTCTACGGGAAAGACGCCAATACTGGAGTTTTCTTTTAAAAAAATGTTAAAAATGCAAGAAACTCCCACATAATCCGGGAGGGCTGACAGGTATGTATAAACGAGAATTCCTAATAGCAATTTATTTGTCTACATAATATATTGGTATTATTTTTTGTTTTGTTTGTTTGGTTGGTTGGGAGGGGAGTTAAAATGGTTTATCGGATAATTTGCATCACATTGAATTGTGTGCAGGTATCAGTCTGTACATTAAATGTTATTGGCTTCTTTAGCTAATATCTTTCAATGCTGGAATGTTTTGACGACACTTAACATGGCTTACACTAATTTTAAAATAACTTCATAGCAGTGTCTAGAACACAATGGCACTCGTATAATTCATGCAAATCTAGATCTATATGATACACCAATACAATACTGTTTATAATTTGCATAAATATGATAAGCATACACAACACATGTAAATCTAAAACTATTTTCTTTCAATCACACCCAAATGCACTTATAAATAGAAAGCTATCCATTTATGTATGTAAAATTATTCATTATTAATGTACGTATGTTTAGATGAATTCATAAGTTCAATTGATAGATTGTCGTCTAATGATATCAAATTGAAAAAAAAAATTTTAAATGTGTAAAATGTTGTTTTAAAAAAACCTAAATTTTTTGGGTACATTTTGACCAACACTTTGAGTAGGTTTTGATGAATTGGGTACATTCTGACCAAAAAAGTGGGTATGTTTTGACCAAAATTGGGTATGTTTTGGCAGTCTACGGTTAAGTTGCCCCAAAGTATATGTAAGTATATATATATATATATAATTAGGAGAGATAATTAACATAGATAGTGATTTAAAACAATCACTTGGGTGACTTAACAGCGTTGGGCGACTTGACCGATATTGGGCGATTTTACTTTGGGGCGACTTAACCTTGGGGCGACTTAAACTGACTCGCGTTTTGGCATGGGTACGTTTTGACCTGCACCCGCCTACGGTTTAGTCTTAGACAGCATTTGTCTGAGCTGAATCAGTGAAAACTGAGTATTGATAATCATTTTAAAACAAAAATAATAAATAATGGTCAGTTTAAGGATACAAGTTTTTCTTTGAAGCACAATGTTCCGTGAGGAAACGATAAATAATTCAGAAATCATCTTCTAGTATAAAAAAGAAAGTTGTCTGCGAAACAAAACCGAAAGTACATAAATCCGGGCACTTTTGATTGCGAAATCTCGTTATGATTACGTTCATTGCGTGAATTTACGAGAAACGAGGAAAAAAACCCAGACGGGTTTGTTGGAAGATGTTGTGTGCCGAATTATTAAGACGTTTGAATTAAAAGGGTAAAGTAGTATATTCATTATAACTTAATTTATTGTCCCCAAATTCTTCTTATATGTCGGGTAAGTGTACAATTTACAGATCTTGAGAAGTCTCAACAGGTCAGAAAGTCGGTGTGTTTACATTATCAATCATGCTCTTGTCCTTAGTCGCTAGAGAAAGTTCTGTATAAGGCTTTGAACGCAGCTTCTTGTTTCATTTGACTAGTGTGCGTTTAAGACCATCTGAAAGTAATTAACTTTCTCTTTCTTTTTTGGTGTTTACTCTTGTAAACATTTTGTGTTACAAACGTACAAACAACGTGTCGTTTAAAATGTGATACTGATCATACTCTGTATAGTCAAGGCCTCGAGGTTATAGGAGCACAACTCCGTGCTCTAAACTGAGTATGTGCTAAAACTCAAACACAACTTGAAAATCATTGAGGTTATACAAAATTGGAGCATGATAGCGTGCTCCAATCTCGAGCATACTCTCAAAAATCCCAAGATTAGTTCGAACATTACTCAGAACTCTACTCACTATGCAGATATGGCGGTTGATAATAGAATAAGATGCAGACAACATCGAATAAATTACCAAACTTGCCGCCCTATGTCTTTCGTGACCAGTCAGATCCACTTGAGGGTCTTGAGGAAGATGAAGTTTTTAGTCTTGCTCGTAAGCATTTATAACCTTACCCATACTCATACTCTGGAGAGCTGTGCTCGAGAGTGTTCGGGTTTGGAGTTTGAGTACAGGTTTAGAGCTGAGCATGGGTAAAAGTTTTATAACCTTGGGGCAAGGACTTATAAACAAGAAGGATTGGCAACTCTTGTCAGGGAATAAACTTAACAGAAATTTTTATGAGCCATGTGGGCTCGTAAGACTCAGAATCTACGGGCCCACACCAATCTTCATGAGCCCACACTGAAACCATTCAAAAATTGCAAGAAAAAGTAATTAATTATTAATTTTTCTGAATTTTATTACATTACACAACAATTTCTCTTCAATTTTACTCCTTGAAGTAATCGTCCCGTTTTGGTTGGTGATACATTTCGTTTCATGGGAACGGCGAAAATACTTCCTAACTGGGCTTGTCGAGCCATAATTTAAAGGTCAAAGAACAGTAATTAACGAGAGTTGTGATTGGCTGATTTGGTGTAGGGAGAGAGGGACTACTATTTCAATGTATCAGGGGCTGTGATTATATGAAATTATTTGATCTATCTTCAAATAAAGTTTGATTCTGCTGTAAAATCATGAATTTTTATTTCATTTTGTTAATGTAGAAATTTTATAACCTAAAAAGGGGTGGTTGTTTACATTTGAATTTTGGCCAGTTTTGGGGGGTGACCCCCTTCCAGCATGATTTGCTCCAAATTAAGGTGGATAACCTATGGTAAACTGTTAAAATTCTGATAGAGGATGGTCTGACAAACATTTTGTTTAATGAATTGTATATAGCTAAAATGCAGGATGTTGTGTAAATCTTGCTGGAAGTTTGGCAGTTTAACAGGGGACCTTATGGGTATTACTATGCTTTGACCTATATAAACAAACATGAAACCGGATATTGCTAACTAACAAATAAAAAGAACCTGTCCGGATTTGAAACATCTAGACGATTAGTTCCGCTTACTCAGTGACAGAATTAAGCATCTAGATGATTCAGATTAGAATTCAACAAGGAAACGGCTGATTCGTCTTGCAGATTTTTCATTCGCCACGTGGGCGAGTAGGAAGTGTTTCTTGGTCGTACACAACAAATTTTACTCATCTTGGGCGAGTGTTAAGTTTATTCCCTGTCTGTATCTCTTGTTGAGTACTACTATTACAGTCCAGGTGTTTTTATTTCAGGTGTATTTGAATAAAAATCAGAAATCACACCCCCCCCCCCCCCCTCCCAATAAAGAGGTTAAGTACTTGGCTTGCAGCGTCGACGATACGGGTTCAATTACGGCAGTGTGCCACTATGTTTAAATGAAAACTTGTTGAAAAGGACATAAAATCCTAATCAACTAACCATCTCTCTCTCTCTTACACCGATTACTGCTTACGTACTTTAATTTTTTTTCAATATGAATCAAATGTATGATATATATAAATAAGTATTTATGTCACAGTATGTGTAGTTCAGTGTACAGTCGAGTCATCATCTTTATTTCAATTAATTTTTAGTAGATTTTATATATACATAGATACAATCAAATAGGGTGATAATATGCATAATGGTATCCCGTGAAGTCAGAAAATAATACGTACACTGAAGGAATATGTTAGGAGAAATGCTTAAAAAAAGGGGGGTTGGAGCGTTTCGGAAAAACTTTTCCGGTCTGTGTAGTAAAAAGGAAAAACAGTCCAGGTAACTTTAGGATTGGAGTACGCATGTTATGTAATTTCTATTGTTCCGAGATGCAAATAGCGGTTTGACTTATGACACTGATTAATACACAGAACTCTAGGATGATTCTATCCGGTAAAGTCAGAAGATACGATTGTATTCGAAAGTGTTAGGAGATAAGAAAAAAAAGGAGGGGAGGGTAAGTTAAAGGGCATCTTTCAAGGTTCTTTGCAACTCAAGTACGCATGTTATGTAATTATCTATTGTTCTGGAATCACCTTGGCCATGAATATGAGTTTGATCTCTGGCAGTTATCGATATACCGATTTGGTATCGTACCACGATCGTATCTATGAAGACAGAAGATACATACATGTATGACCATATTTGAAGGGAATATGCTTGGAAAAATGAGGAGTTGGTTGGGGCGGGCTGGGTTTGAACAAAAAAAGTCGAGGTTACTTTACGACTATGTACGTATGTTGTGTCATGTCTATTGTTCTCAGGTCACCAAGGTAGTGATCAATATACCAATGGACGTGGAGAAATTTATTTAACCACGTGAAGTGAAAAGACAATGAATAATGATTTTCAAATTACTTCAAATAATTGTAAACATTTTCAAAAGTTTGTCATTGCTCCAGAATGGGCCATGCACTTCACCGGGAAGAATAAAAAAGAAGAAATCAGAAAAAAAAGTACGAAAAGGTTAATGGGTACATGTACATCATACTTGATCGTATATCACATTTAATATTTCAGAATCAGAATATATTTATTAGAGCAACCAATATTTCATATCACTTCACATGTAATGTTAAGTTATTTGTTTTTAATGTCAGCTTCATAGTACTGAACCCAAAATATATGGATTATGCCTGTTGGAAAAGTAAAACTAAGCAGGCAGAAGTAATTTTACCTCATCTGTAGGGGTATTGCAGTTATATACAATTAGCCAGATATGGGGAAAACTACCAATAGGTCTGCATGGGTGAGTGGAATATATTTACAGGTAAATTCCCACTCAGAAAAACACCCGAAAAACACTGTGATTTCTGATTTTTTGCCCACCATATTTTTATCAAAAATACCTTGACTGAGTCTGTACTGTATTGCGACCTCTCACATTTCATGAGATTTCAGCGAGACGTAAACCAAAGTGATTGGGGATGCCTATGGAGCATGCACATTTCAACAGTAATCAGTCCGCTGCATTGTTAAACATAACCATCCACCCTGCGTACAAATTAGAATTTAATCTTTAGTTGTCTTTTGTTCCAATAGTTAAGTAGAAATAAGCTTGCAAATATCTAACAAAGCACCCTCTAACAAACTTTTTGTATGGCGACCCTATTAAAACCTTTCCCATTTTCTCAGCAATGGTGAAGAGGACACATATAAAATGGGTACCAACCTTGAGTTGATATCCTGATCTATTAACTGTGATATAAAGTTTCCTTTTAGTGGAAAGAAAAAATAAGATGGGAAATATCCATCAGATTTTCAATATGGCGAAAGAGTGGCTAAGAGGAAATATCTGACTTACTGAAACCTTTCTCATTTTCTCGGTAATGGCAAAGACGACACATATAAAATGGGGATCAAAGTTTAGCTTATATCCTGATCTATTAACTGTTATATAACTTTTAGATTGCTGTAAGGAAAATTAGAAGAAATAAGCTGACAAATATCCACCAAATTTTCGGTATGGCTAAAGTGTAGCCAGCAGTAAATGTTCAGCCCTATTGTAAACTTTTCCTAGGAGAGAAAATCGGATTTTGACATGCCTTCCTTCTGAAATTTTCTCTCAAAATGGCAAATTCTGTGCAAAAAATAACATCCTCGCACTTGTTGCATTTTTAAGTGTGAATTGTTAAAACAACACTTTAATCAATATAACGGGGGCAATGCACTGAATGCTTTGCCTGTCAGCAAGCTCCAAAGAGTCTATATATAACAAAATTTTAAATATGTATTATAAATAAAACGACAGTTTTTCTTTAAATATTAATTGACAAAAAAAAAAAGAAAATAGAGAAAATAATGTAAAATTAAATTTAAAAAGTGAAGAAAATAAATTGAAAAGTGACAATAAAATAAAAAAAAAATGGCTACTGTAACAAGTAAAGAAAAATAAATAACAAGCAAAAAAAAGTGAAATAAAAAAATGTCGATGCCTTTGGGAGAACTTGCAACCTTTCGATTGCAAAAGATGTACATGTCCCTACTGAGCTATCGGAAATGTATATGTACATGACGTGATTGTTAATATACAATATACTACTGGTCAGCTCGGACATGCACGAGAATCTAATTTGCATTACAATAGCCAATCTGATTAAAACCATATCTTTATTCCGCTTCTCTATTTGTCACATTGCGGATAAAGATCTGGCGAAATTCCATAAGGGGTCATGTTGTGGTGAACTCTGATTTTCAGACAATCAGTGGATCGGCTACAAACTCCTAGGAATGAAATTAACATCCACAGCGTGCGTGACCCGAAGGGGAGTTTTTGAACAGTGTTTGTTACATATTGCATCACTATCACATGCTTGACCGAGTCATTGATTGGCTATGAGAAATAACAGTTTTGGTGACTGAAACGTTAACAGAGTTCACCAGAACATGACCCCTTACACAGTTTCGCCAGATCTTTATCCGCAATGTGACAAATAGAGAAGCGGAATAAAGATATGGAATTAATCAGATTGAACAATAGCATATGTGAGATGTTAACGGGAATGTCCGAGATTCTTGTCCTTCTTGTTTATAAGTCCTTGGTGGAGTTGAATTTAAAGTGAATGCTGCATCTACCAAGTATAAACAGAAAGCCCTAATTCCAAAATTGTGCATACAAAAGCAGTTTAAATTCTCCGCCAAACCAATTATGACATTTGCAATTCTAACGTGTCTGTTTTGTTGTTCACTTGTTGTTTGTTATTTCCACTGGGGCATACTTGTTGCAGTGCCAGTGATTTGAATTTCACACTGCACCACCATGTTGTTACCTTCTGCTTCTGTTTTCATTTGGCAATATGACTGTAAAATTGTTGAAAGTAACGTAAATTCCTAATCAACCAACCAACCAACCAAAAAAAATTCCAACTTTGTTTACACTTGTGCATGGGAAGGCATTTAATTTTATGAATAAGCATGATCTTTGGTGCTAAATCAGTTCAAATGTACTGGATATTTTTACCAAAAGAAAATTGAAACTGTTTTTATGCTCTGGATTGATAAATCAGGAGCATATTGTTTTTGTCCTGTCTGTTTATCTATTTGTCTGTCTGTTGTCAACTTTAACCTTGGCTATAACTTTTGAAGGTCAATGACCTTTTGACTTTGACAATGACTCTCACACTAAAAATAACTTTTTAGACTCTGTTGTTCCCAGGGGCATTAGTGTCTCACAAACACAGCTTGTTTCACATATATTCTCATTATTCTAGCTTACAAGGTTTTTCATTGAATTCTTTAGAAGGCAACAATCTAATTAAAATCAGATCTTTTCATATCGCTACGATACTCTCCGCTAGAAATTCTAGCGGAGAGTATCGTAGCGATATGAAAAGATCTGATTTTAATTAGATTGTAGAAGGCAATATCTTCGATTGTATTTGACATATTTAGATTATAAAACAATGCAGTACAGATGAGATCTCACCTAATTGGTTAGAAAATTTCATGAGTACTAATTAAGGTTTAACCCTATCAGTGTTCTAGAATCCCATTATCCGTTAACCGTGGTAAGTGAAAAAACCAGTCGGGTAACAGAAAAGCTTAGAAAGATTTTGGTTTTAAAAAATGACCTGAGAAAATGTTTGTTTCAAGAAGCATTGAGCCACATCATGGGAGTAAATATCTATAATTCTATGGCCCTCCTGTTGCAGAGTACAGTTAAGACTGCTAGAGCAATCCCCTGTATTAAAAGATGTCCACCCTATGCTATTTGCTATTCAGCAGGTTTGAAAGTAACTGTGCAGGTATCATTTGAAGAGATGATAACTTCATAATCATCTAACTGCAATACAAACATTTAGTTTGCTAACTTTTATTCTTAATCTTGTTCAGAGTGATAAAATGTTACGAAACAAACATAAACAGGATATTCTGATACATGATACTCATCACACTGTCGTTATATAAAAGTATTGTAGCTTTCCCAATATAGACCAACGTAAACGTCAAAACATTTTCAGTTTTGTCCAGTTTCTAGACCTCAACTCAGATATCTGTACTTAAACGGAATACCATTAAGAAAAGGATAAACCCATTGAAAAAATATCAAAAAGGTTAGCAAATCTGTGGTAGTAAATAAGGAGATTTGGTAAACAATTTATGAAAAATTCAATGTTGGATAGACTCGTAGTCGTACTGTGTTAAATGACTCCCTCAGTCCCTGTGTTATGTGACCTTTATATCTAGGTCCTTTGGAAGATCACGTATAATTGCTTTTATGCTATTCTCAGAATTAAGTCTTGAATGTCACTTTTACTTTGGGTAAGTATATTTTTACCATGGGTAAGTGGATTTCAGTTAGTTACTTACCCGTTGGTAAGTGTTATTTGGAAAAATTTCTAGAACACTGCCTATGCATTTCCGATCAAATGGTCACATGTGAATATATTCACTGTATTTCCTGCTGATTTTCAGCTTAATCACAATCTCAAAATGTGTATTGCACATAAGTTAGCAAATTAAATATTTGTATTGGAAAAATGCAATAAAACAATTATACATTGTGAAACTTAGTAGCTACACAATAGGATAAAAATAACGAAAAATCAGTCGAGTTTTAGCAGTTGGAAAGATGGTAACGATTTATTGCAAAATTGTTGCCTTTAGTTTTAGCATTACATGACCAGGTTACAAAACCAACTTTTCAGGTTACATTTCAAAGTTGTTAAACAATACCAGTGCCACATCAAAGTACATGTAGTTTCATGCAGAATATTCTAGCACATGTAAATTTACATCTGAATTCTCAGTGTTTTGTGTAATTTTTCCACAGGACTTTTGTACATGTATTTTATCAAAAACATCTGAACAGCAATAAAAATTCTGCAACCATTAATGAAAAATTTTCATATTCTTGAAATTATTGTTCAGTGCACCATATAGATTTGGGATCTAAAAATTTAGACCGAAATTCCAAATTTACTATTTATAGTTCCAAAAAAAATACTGAAAATTGTTTGTCAAAACAGAAATTCTCACTTGACAGAGACTTTTTATATTTTAGGTATTTCGGTCACATTAATTTCAAACTTTTATCATTGATTTCTAAGATGCATGATATGCAGACATTTAAATGTAAGAATTCAGATAAGTTTGTCAAAAATAGATTTCCTTGATAGGTTTGTAAATTGGTTGAAATTTGTTTGGAAAAGTAAAGTCTGGGTAGTAGTACTACAAAACTGTAAATTTACTGGGAAGTAGCAGCAAAATTTTTTTTAAAAAGGCTGTTGTTTTCTCTTGGAATATTTTGGCACTACATGTACATGTAGGCTAAATAAGCCACTGATTGAGCTATGCTTTACTCTGTGAAGAAATAACAGAAAATATTCCTTTCTTGAGATCCATTTCCAAAATCCACGTCATGGACCAAATTCATATGTGTGTTTCATGCTCAGGATATACAGTGTTTCGTAGGTCTTACATGTATGTTCTTCATTCGAACCATCCTTTGGTCTGTATGTGCTTCACATTTTACCTGTCCTTTGGTCTGTATGTGCTTCACATTTTACCTGTCCTTTGGTCTGTATGTGCTTCACATTTTACCTGTACCAGGTCCAATTCTTTAAAAATGAAAACTGTTAGACATAGAGAAGCAATGGTATACCTTAATGTAGATAGCAATTTTAAAAGAAATCTGGATGACCTAAATGATATTTATTGGAATTTTAAGTTGCCAGAAATAATATTAAATTGTTGACAACCTGACACCTACTAATTTCTAATCCTGATTGCATGTATTGTAGTACAGTATTCAATCCTCAGTACGGCGTGTGTTGTGCTTATATTGTGTGGTATATAAACCAGTATTTTAATTTCTATAAAATTTTTTCTTGTTATCACTGTTAAGATATTTACATATACAATCCATATTTTTAAGTATTAGTTAAATGATTAAAGCATCTAGTGAACAAAGACACCTAACTGTTAACAATTATCAATCTAAAATTTGGGACATCAGTGGAAAAGGATGAGGCAGAAGTTTGTGTTTAGGAATTAACATCCTGCAAACATTGTTAATGGTTGTAATGTTGATGTTTCCTCAATACTTTGTGATGGTACACGCAAAGAAAACATGTTATCTTTGTGTGCAATGTAAGTACATAGAAAATGGTGCTGTGTCACTGTGACACACACAACAACATACCATGTTGAACATTTATGAAACCAGGAACATTTTTACCAAACCCATTCATTTATGAACATTTGGAGACATGGATTCTTCTTGGAGATCTCTCACATTCTCACAGAATGCAGAGAAACTTCTCTTTCTAAAAGAAGAATGATATGATTGGCTTATGACAGAGGGTCTAGGTACAACTTCTGCCATGGGCTTGAGACAATAACATTTTATTTTGTAAGAGGTACATGTATGTGTATCTTTCAACTATTTTCATGAAAAAAAGGTAAGCCATGGGGGAACTTGCAGTATACATGTAGTGTTAAATCTAGGATTCAAAAAGGGCACACAAATTTCTCCATCAAAAGGGCACTTTTTAACGTGGTATTTGGTAAAAAGAGCACTTAATTTAGCAATTTTTGTCACCAAATACATTTAAAAATTTTAGTTTAAAATTGTATTATTTTCTTGTTTTGTTACTTTAGATGATATGTTTGTACCTTAGACAGTCTTTACATGTATCATTACTTTTATTTAACTTAAATGTTTGAATGAGATGCCATTATTTTAGCTGAAAAGATTGTGTTATTAAAGGAAATGTAATATGGGATGAGAACTATGCATGTGCACAAGGACTTACAGACAAGTTTTTAAGTCCTTGATGTGCAGTTGTAATTTCTAGGTTGAAATGAATTTTAAATTAACCTGACCAATATTTTGATTAAAATAAAGAAAACAGATTGCTATTAACAAAACAAAAAGATCTCTCAGCCCAATCCATCCACCCAATTTTCCTTCACAAATAGATTCCTAGATCACGTGTAGAAAGTGTGATTCATGTTTGAACAATTCAAATTCAAAATCTTAATGGAAATTGCTGGAAGTGTGAATGGGAAATATAAAGTGTATCTGTCCCCTTTATGTTATTAGTTACTTAATTTTTGTGACTGCTTTGTATAACGGTCTTTGTAAATAAATTGCCGGCCCAAGTGATTGTCTCAGTTCAAAGTACATAAGTAACACCGGTAGTAATAGATTATAATGGTTAATGTTCATTCACATTTATTAACTTACAGGTAGTAAATATTCTATTGATTCTAGAAATACTAAAAAGTCATGTTTTATAATCAGTTATGTTGTTCAGTTCTTTGATCGTAAAAACCGACACGTCTGATAGTGTGAATACACTTACTGAATTTTTTGCTCCTCTTGTTGCAACTACTTATGATGATATTGTTGTATCAAATGATAAAAGACGTTCTGAAATATCATTTTCGCCGGAATTACTAAACAATGTTCAAAATTATCAGAGGAAATGTGGAGAGTAGATCCTAAATATTTGGTGTCAAATTGAGAAAATTAGTTATATGATGTTAAATAAAGCATTTAAAATGGGTAGTTTTTGTTTGTGTGAGTGAAGCTTCTAAGCTATCATGGCCGGCTATGTAAACCAGTTCGGTAATACGATATTCAGAGACACTTTTCATTTAATCCGAGACATAGACTACTTTTTTGAAAGTAGTCTATGTCTCTAATTTAATGTTTTACTTTTGGTATCGGTGTGCTTAAATGAAGAACACAACTGTAAAGAAAACTAGTTATACACAAAAGAAAACAAGATTTTATTTCGATAAGGGTGGTCAAAATTGAAAAATGATTTGATATTTTGATAAAGGGGTATCATACGATTCCAAAAATATATAGGTTATACGGGTTTAGTCTTCGGAAAATAATTTATTGATATTTGAAAAATACTTTATTTACACGCTACGCTGTGCGTTTATACGCCATATTGTAATGTAATTAGACTTAAAAAAAACATGATATCGACGACTTTAAATATTTCTATTTAAGTACTATTATTCTTATGATATTTACTCATTTTAAAGCTTTTAATAATTTCTTTATTTATTTTATATCATATATATGCAAATAATTAAAGTTGGAATGAAATTCTTTGATAAAGATTAAAGTCTGCAAATGATTCCAAAAAATATAAGAACTAAAAAATTTCGGTGTGTCATTTGCTTACTCGTAGTAATGGGTAAAGCATGTAAATCCTGCGTTCTTGCACGACCATGTGTAGCTTGCAATTCTTCTTGCAAAAAAAAACCGCGTGTTTCGTGGCATGTTTAGATATATCTGCTTTTCTTACGCAGTTGAGCTTAGCCATAATTGGTAGATTAAAAGTAAAAGAACAGAAAAAGTAAAGAGTATATGTGTTCTTTTACTTTTAATGTACCTGACTTCCCTTTGGAGGACTATTTAGAATCTTCATAATTGGTAGGTTTGTTGAAGGAGTAAACATAAATTATGAAAACAATCACTTTAGTAAAATATTAATATATGTAATGCGCAATCTGATACAATGTTCTAAAATTCAAATATTTGGAAATTAGAACCACGTCCACGTCGTAGGATCTGGAAACATTCAAAACAATGATTGTCTAAGAGTTCTACATTTACATTATTATTATAACATTAATCTATCTACATATATATACTGGTTAAAAACCTTACAAAAACGATTATATATTGATAATAAAACTATATGGACCCTGAAGTAAAACAACGTCCACATCGTAGGATCTAGAAACATTCACATTGCTAAGACTTCTACACATATTTAAAAGAGAATATTTTATTTATTTTATTTGGTAGCTAAGAATTTTAATCTTAATATCTTTAAAATATATATGTTGACAAATAGAAATCCATATTGATAATATAAGATCTTATAGATATTGTAGATTTTATTTCGTTCGTAAGGCGCAACTTGCGTATATTAAATTACGATTTTTATTAAAAATTTGATATATTTAAAATATGTCTAACCAAAATAATCCATATGTTTTGAATTCGTATTATCGATAAAATAAGATGCCGAAAGAGATATGTTTATATAAGTCTAATTACATGTATTTCAATATGGCGTAATTATACGCACAACGTAGCGCGTAAATAAAGAATTTTTCAAATATCAATAAAACTATTTTTCTAGGACTAAATCCTTATAAACTATATATTTTTAGAATCGAATGATCCCCCTTTATCAAAATTATTTATCAATTTTAACCATCCATATCGAAATGAAATCTTCGTTTTCTTTTGTGTATAACTAGTTTTCTTTAGTGTACTTCATTTAGGCGTACCCTTCTCGTATAATCCTAGAATAATTGCTTTTAAGAGACAAACATCCTTTACTTTTCTTTAATATCTGACTGAAAACAGATATGAATTTGACCTACGAAATTACTGTTTCGGCTTTCAGACGACAACCATGGCAAACCCTGGTCGTGTACGGGTTTACCGGTGTACGGATGTAATCTAAATCTAAGAAGGTAACATTGATTAAAATCCCCGAAAAGTAGCAGATAGTGCAGTACGCAGGTTACGACTGCTATTTAGCGGGTCAAACAGCTGACTTAGACAGTTACGTAATGTTGTACAGAAAGTGTTACCAAAGTCTAGAGAGGGCATGTCCGAAGCGATATTCGTAATATACTGGCCCTGTAAATAACGATCTTTTTAAGGGTTTCATATTACGTGAAATAAGATCGACCTTCTTTAGTCTCCTAAAATAATAACTTGGGGAAAATAAGGGCATGGCGCCTGATAAAAAAGTCATAGCGCGGCGCCATGCTAGTTTGCTTTAGATAAAACACTAACATGAATATGTTGTGCCTGCAACTCAGTTTGTGTATGTTATACCGTTGTTCAACAACCGTCTTTCATATGTCCACTATACTGGTAGGTTGTCTGGGCCATAAATTTGTACCTTTTACATGGATTTGAATAATATTTCACAGAATTGTTGCCCATGACTCAAGGGTGTGTCATGACCTTGAAACAAAGTCATATCTGCAAGGTCAAGGTCACAGTACTTATGTCAGTTAAATTCTTGTTCGGGCCATAACTTTTTGATGCATGCATGGGTGTGAATAATATTTCACAGAATTGTTGCCCATGACCAAAGGGTGTGTCATGACCTTGAACCAAGGTCATATCTGTAAGGTCAAGTTCACAATGCATATGGTGGTTAAATCTTTTCATCCTTTTATTCCGTGAACTATGAGATACGGTTTATCTTTCGATACTGCTTGGTTTTTTACTTGGGCTGTAATTTTTTATCACTTGCACATATTTCAATAATATTTCACAGAATTGTTGCCCAGAACCCAAGGATGAGTCGTGATCTTGATGCAAGGTCAAGGTCACAATGCATATGATAGGTAAATTTTGTCTGTTTTTACCCCTTACATGGATTTGAACATTTCACAGAATGGTTGACAAGGGCCCAAGTTCATATCTGCAAGATCAAGGTCGCAATGCATATGGTGAGTAAATCTTTGTCTGCACTTTATTTTTTCCCCCTTGTTTTTATTGTGAAATTACGAGAAATTCATTTTTCACTCCATCTCTCTTAAATTTAAATTGGTACTAGAGTTATGTATTAACTTTAATATATATTACAGATTCTTATTTCTGTACTCTAACATTTTTGACATAGAATAAAAAAAAGGAGCGCAGGGTTAAATCCTTCTCTATGCCACAACTTCTTACTGCCTCCATGGATTTCCATAACATTTCACAGGATGATTGCCCAGGACCAAAGCATGTGTTGTCTTGAGGTCCTGAATAATAGGCAAAGGGGAAATGTTTCCATACTATCAAGTTTCATCCCTTCAAACTAAGTGACGGGCGTATTATGCCACACCAGGTGTTGCTCTTGATAGGTATAGTAATTTAACTTCACACACATATACTCCTCATTAACGGAGAATTGCCCTATCCAAAGGTCAATATCATACCAATATGGCCGTGATGAGTGAAAATGGTTTCTGGACTATAAATGTATTTAAATTCCACATATTGTTATGAAGCTTCACATTTATATTCCTCATGAGGCGAGGATGTGCTCTATTGATTTTGTGATCAAAAGGTCAAAGGTCAAGGTCGTAGTGAAAAAGGGTATAAAATCTAGGGTATGAAAACGTTTTACAATTGGGCATATTGCATCTTTGAACTTGGTGAATAGTCTATTAGTTTATGAAACATTACATTGCATACAACATGTTCATGTATCTAATTCAGTACATGAAAGCCTTTGACCTGCTACATGTTGCTGATTTTTAATGCATGGAGTTTCTTAGCAAATTCATTCCTAAATGTGGAAATTGCATGACAAATTAAATATACATTTTGTACACAGTGATGTGGTTTTCAAAATTGTGAGAAGTATGTTTCACATATTTAGAAATTTTTGTCACATTTTAGAACAAATAATCACAAAATATGCAACAAGTACTGTAAGATGGACAGCATGAGCCTTTACACTGTTCTTTGTCAGGATTATTCTTTTTTTTTCAGTGGGAAGGGGTACCATCATCAGATAATGAAAACATATTGTCTATTATACATATTTCAGGGGAATTCACCTTCTCAGTAACAGTTGTATGCTTTTAATGTCCACTTGAAAAGTTTAATAGTGCATGCAGGGTTTTCCAAATGTACCACTTCCCTGTTTCTGGTTGAAATCATTAAGGGTACTGACTGAAATCTTCAAAGTGGAAGAATATCACTACACAATTGGCATATGATCTGTTCTAACTTCTAAGGTACATTCTTATTTTATATCAGTGCATCTGGATTCTAATGTTTCAAAGGTGCATTGTAACATATTGAAATAAATTTAATGAATGTTTTCAAAAACTTTCTTAAATAATTTACAGTTTTCTTGTCAATTTTATTATAGATTTTATGATTAAACAAACAGTAAACAGACCAGGATAACTGCAATTAACTTAAACCAAGATTTATTTGAAAATGGGTATACACATGTACTAGGGTGGGCACAGCAAACAAATTTAGTCATGTTTTTGTTTAGAAATTGTAGATTGTGAAATTCTTGCATGCATGATCAGGATCAAGTTTCGACTTTCCATTTCATGATTCTTTACAAATGATTTTTGTATAGTAAATCATAGTCAGTAAGACAAAAATAAAAGAATGAGATGATAAAAATTGTAAATCATCCACCACACACTTCAGTAGTTTGATGTTCCCATTCACAAGACTCGAGTGGTAGAGACAGTGTATTCACCAGGATATGATACATTATCATGATTATATTTATGTACCGGTACATGTATATTTACAAGTACCAGTATTTCTCAACTTGTTTACATATAAAATCACATATATGGTAAAGGTCAAGGATGAACTTCGTCAGTGCTTCAAATAAACACTTATTGATTGAAAATTGTTATTGTGTAAAGATTTGTTGAAGTACAATGCTGTAAAATGATAATTACCTGTACATTGTCACAGATCAATACATATTATCTCTATCATGTATATATATAGTACTGAACAAACTATCAGATATGATTATTACCATATATCAGAAGTACTTAATTCTGCAATGGTATTTTTGATGCACATTTTTCTGCTGCAGTCACATGAGACTCTCTCTTCTAGAGCCTTATACATGTACGATGGAACTCTCTTGAAAAAACTGGTCAAACAGAGGTCTCTCTTGCAATATCTGACAGAGATTTTCAGAGCAACAAATATCACTGTTAGAGCACTTCTTCCTTGTATAGTGTAAATGTATGAAAGGTGGACCACTTCATGATTAGATATGTTTTTAAACCCCTCTGCAGGCATAGGTGTATGTGTTTGTTTGAAAGCTCTGCTGTTGTTAGAACACTTTGCTGACGGATGTTTTTATGACCACTTTGGAGGCAGAAATGTTTGTTGGATCACATTTGAAATGTCAGATGTGTGTTTGTAGATCACATTACTGGTATTAATGTTTATAAGATCACACTGAGATGTCAGATGTGTTCATTTGACCACTCTGCTGACCGACATGTTTGTTTGAGCACTCGGCTGACAGTCATGTTCATTAGACCACTCTGAAATATCATGTGTTAGATTGCACTCACATGCAAGAGATTACTGCCAGCGAATACATATACCTGGTTGTTACCTGAGTGAAGATGTATTCTTACAATGAATTCAGAACAATGATAATTCACAAGCCTGTGAGGTGGTTATCACAATTAACACTTTTATGTTGGAGACTATGGTTTATTCCACACCTGATTATTTATTTGCCATTTGTATAAACTATCCTGGCAATACGTAGCACTATAGTATTAGTAATGGATAACTTTCTTATCCTTTTTACATAAATGATACAATAAGGTAGGAAAGAACATATTTGATGAAAGAAATATAATATTCTTTTCATGTATTCTTTTATCTATATATGTATTGTCTATACTTTTTACGTTCTTTTAAAATGTAGCAGTAATTTTGTCTTTTCTGAAAATTTCTGAAAATTAAATATACTTTTTCTAATGTCAGTATGATAAAGTATATATTATCATGATTATTTATAAAAAAAAAAAAAAAAAGTCGCATAAAAAGCACACATAGTGAATCTTCATTTAACAAAAGCATGTGTTGAAGAGTGTAAAGCTAATTTTATAATTTGTAATATTCATATTCATCTTAAAAATTTTTATTATTTTGCTTAATTCTTAACTGAATGCTCTTATTGTTGTGTTTTGTTTTTTGAGTTTTTTTACTGAATTTTTTGTAATATTTGTATGTCTACATTGTGTTATGGAGGAAATTATGTCTAATGTATTACCTGTGTGGACTGTATACCTTTAAAGTACTACCTGAGAGGGCTGCATACCCCTATTGTACTTCCTGATTAGATTTTAAATCTCTTATATAACCTGAGGGTAGGCCCCATGATATTGGAGTGGATTGTATACCTTTGGGGGTTGTATACCTCTTTTGTACTACAGGGTAATTGAGTGGATTGTATACCTCTTGTACTGCCTCAGAGGCTGTATACTTCTTTGGCTACTCGAGTGGATTGTATTGTATACCTCTATTGTACTAATTGAGTGGATTGTATACCTCTTGCACTGCCTCAGAGGCTACTTGAGTGGTTTGTATACCTCTATTGTACTTTCTGAGTTGATTGAATCTCTGGTACTACCTGAGGAGGTTGTATACCTTTATGATTTATCATACTTACAGATTAGACTGTATACCTCCTGTATTACCTGAGGGGATTGTATACCTCTATTGTACCGCATGGATGGATAGTATACCTCTTTTGTACTACCTGACTTAAGTGGATTTTATATCCCATCCTACTAATTGAGTGGATTGTATACCTCCATTGTATTTCCTCTGTGGACTGTATACCTTTTGTACCACCTGAGGGGGTTGTATAGTTTTATCATATTTCCTGAGTGAACTGTATACCTCTTGTACCTTGTATATCCCATCATACTAATTGAGTGGATTGTATACCTCCATTGTACTTCCTGGGTGGACTGTATACCTCTTGTGTATTACCTGAGGGGGTTGTATAGTTTTATCATATTTCCTGAGTGAACTGTATACCTCTTGTACCTTGTATATCCCATCATACTAATTGAGTGGATTGTATACCTCCATTGTACTTCCTGGGTGGACTGTATACCTCTTGTGTATTACCTGAGGGGGTTGTATAGTTTTATCATATTTCCTGAGTGAACTGTATACCTCTTGTACCTTGTATATCCCATCATACTAATTGAGTGGATTGTATACCTCCATTGTACTTCCTGGGTGGACTGTATACCTCTTGTGTATTACCTGAGGGGGTTGTATAGTTTTATCATATTTCCTGAGTGAACTGTATACCTCTTGTACCTTGTATATCCCATCATACTAATTGAGTGGATTGTATACCTCCATTGTACTTCCTGGGTGGACTGTATACCTCTTGTGTATTACCTGAGGGGGTTGTATAGTTTTATCATATTTCCTGAGTGGACTGTATACCTCTTGTGTATTACCTGAGGGTTGATACACTTTTATCATATTTCCTGAGTGGACTGTATACCTCTTGTGTATTACCTGAGGGGGTGGTACAGTTTTATCATGTTTCCTGAGTGGACTGTATACTTCTTGTGTATTACCCGAGGGGGTGTTATACTTGTACTGTACCGTACTACCAGAGGATGATGTAAGTAACAAGTTTACCTTGTTTCTCGTATTGTAGTTTCATATAACTTAATAAGGAGTTTGATTGATGAGAATTAAGTATCAATTATATCAGTAAACGAAAATATTGAGACATCAATCCATATCAATTTCATTTTTGGCTGAATTGCATTTTAGCAGTTTTGGTCTATAGATTATTGATGACCGTATGTCTGTCCGTCATTATTTTGGTTAAGTTTCTAGTTGAAGCAAAATGGTTAAGTTTCTGGTATTATCTTTTTAATGGGAAAATTTATGCAGAACCTTGACTATGGTCATAATAAAAAAAAATTCTTAGATTCTTATCCCGCCCTCCCCAATTTTTCATGCCCGCCCCAATTTTTTTTTTCTTATTTTTTTTTCAAATTACATTTTGAAAATTATATAGCCGACAGAAATTGTCCCCTGTCTTGTCTGTTTTCATTATAGATACATTGTGTATATGAGATTTTGTTTACATTTGTTAAATCTGTGAATTTCTATTACTGTTGTATTGACAGGAAGTCAAATAAAACTATAAAAGCATAACAATGTTATTATTTAGTGTTTGCCTGGTCAGTTTAGTCATATTCAATGTCCATTTCCATTTTAGAGAAAAATAAAAAATAGAATTTGGGAAGAGTGGGGGCTATCGTAGAGAGGAGTGGTAGTGGATAGTTGCTTTATAAAATGTATGGCTTGGAGGATATCTTAGGGAGGACTGGTATTGGATAATTTATATTATGCATTGCTTGGAGGATATCTTAGGGAGGAGTGGTAGTGGATAGTTACTTTATAGTATGCATTGCTTGGAGAATATCTTAGGGAGGACTGATATTGGATAATTTATATCATGCATTGCTTGGAGGATATATTTGGGAGGAGTGGTAGTGGATAGTTGCTTTATATTATGCATTGCGTGGAGGATATCTTAGGGAGGAGTGGTAGTGGATAGTTGCTTTATATTATGCATTGCGTGGAGGATATCTTAGGGAGGAGTGGTAGTGGATAGTTGCTTTATATTATGCATTGCGTGGAGGATATCTTAGGGAGGAGTGGTAGTGGATAGTTGCTTTATATTATGCATTGCGTGGAGGATATCTTAGGGAGGACTGGTAGTGGAAAGTTGGTTTATATTATGAATTGCTTGGAGGATATCTTAGGGAGGAGTGGTAGTGGATAGTTACTTTATAGTATGCATTGCGTGGAGGATATCTTAGGGAGGACTGGTATTGGATAGTTTATATTATGCATTGCTTGGAGGATATATTTGGGAGGAGTGGTAGTGGATAGTTGCTTTATATTATGCATTGCGTGGAGGATATCTTAGGGAGGAGTGGTAGTGGATAGTTACTTTATAGTATGCATTGCGTGGAGGATATCTTAGGGAGGACTGGTATTGGATAGTTTATATTATGCATTGCTTGGAGGATATATTTGGGAGGAGTGGTAGTGGATAGTTGCTTTATATTATGCATTGCGTGGAGGATATCTTAGGGAGGACTGGTAGTGGAAAGTTGGTTTATATTATGAATTGCTTGGAGGAGTTCTTGGGGAGGAGTCGTAGTTGATAGTTACTTTATAGTATGCATTGCTTGGAGAATATCTTAGGGAGGACTGGTATTGGATAGTTTATATCATGCATTGCTTGGAGGATATCTTAGGGAGGAGTGGTAGTGGATAGTTGCTTTATATTATGCATTACGTGGAGGATATCTTAGGGAGGACTGGTATTGGATAATTTATATTATGCATTGCTTGGAGGATATCTTAGGGAGGAGTGGTAGTCGATAGTTGCTTTATAGTATGCATTGCTTGGAGGATATCTTAGGGAGGACTGGCATTTGATAGTTTATATTATGCATTGCTTGGAGGATATCTTTGGAAGGAGTGGTAGTGGAAAGTTGTTTTATAATATGCTTTGCATGTTAATGATGTGCATGTCTTCTTTTTTTTATAGGAGAAAGTGAGATTTAGAGATGAGTAATACCCACATTCATGTGGTGAAGGAGGGATATCTCTGGAAACGGGGTAAGTGATATATTGTACTTAATGATCTAATGAATACTACAAATGGTAAGTCTTAATGAAGGGGTGAATTGAATCCACTTGAAAAATAGGTTAGTGCATTTGGAGTACAATATTTTAAGCAAGGTTTCAGGAACACCGTTTGATTTCCTGCTTTTGTTGTGCATATATCCTAGTAAAGTGTAAAATCACTTGCATAGCTTCAGGCTTTATCATGTCTGTTTTAGTGATAATTTTTATGCTTCACTGATTACAAACAATTTAACAACATGTGTTGTGAACTTAAGTTGACCATTCTTTATAAACCAATTTTCACCTTTGCTAAGGGGATTTAAACATGATGTAAAGCAAAGATTAAAGAAAGTTTTTGATTCATGGTCTTACTGTGACACGAGGTCATGATGTACATTACTCTGTGGTTTGTGTTAATCAGCTTGTGATAAAGCCATCTCATAAATGACTTCAGTAGATATTTCTCACCTTACTTGTGGAGGTCATTGCACGGTGGCTGAGATTATAACAAAGTTTTTAAAGACTGCATTCATTGCGATTTAAGAGTTCAAATCAGTCAAAAAATGTTTATGTAGAGTACTGGAGGAAAATAAAATATTTTTTTTTTTGGTGGGGGGGGGGGGATGTACAATCTTTTTCACAAAAGACAAAAGATACTCAGAAAAACAAATTAGATTTTTCTGTTGTATGTTCAAAAATGGCAAAGAAACCTGGTAGGGAGTAAAAAGGAGTACAGAGATAGGAAAAAGTGGTAGTCCAACTGACTGAACTGATTAAAATCACTACAGTCTGTTTATCATAAGTGCTGGTCCAAATGTCCAGTGCATGTGTGGTTTGCAACTTTTCTTTTTTCTCCAAATGCACAATATTTCAAAATTTCAGAACAAAGTTTGAGTCTGACATTTCAAACTCTGATCCCATGACCCAATAGAAGTTATAATCATCAGTTCAGTTCTCAGTTTGATACTGAAACCAAGAACGAGATAAATTCACTTCAGTATAAAACTTTAGAAATTTTTGGATATCAAGTCTCTCTGTTTTATATCATTATACTTCCATTTTCATTAAGAAGAAAGATAAACGGGATAAAGCCGGCGTGGCCTAGTGGTATCACGTCAGACTCCTGATCGGGAGGCCAGGGTTCGAGTCCCGCTCTGGTCATGCCAGTGTCATGTCTTTCGGATGAGACAGCAAAAACCGAGGCCCCGTGTCGTGGTATGCATGGCACGTTAAAGATCCCTCACTGCTTCGGGTGGGTCCGTTGCAAAGGTCAAAATTTGTATGCTCCGCATCAGGCAGATGCCGTCACCATATACATGAAATATTCGTGGTGTGACATAAAACAATAATCAATCAATAATCAATCAATAAACGGGATAAAATTGTGTATAGTCTGAATCACACTTTATAGTTATCACAGCTACTGCAACCACCAGGTACATTTTGAACACTCAACTTTTTGTCAGAAGACCATTTCTCATTCAGACGGAGAGATTTTTGTTCAGAATGATGGAATTTGAATGTCTGTCCAAATATCTGATGCCCAAAGCAGTCACCCCTCTTACCTAAATACCCATATAATGATATATTATAAATTTATTAGCCGTCACCATATATGTGAAATAATCATGGAGTGACATAAAACAATAATCAATCAATCAATCAATATAAATTTATTATAGCTGTTATGCCTATTTGTTTTCTTTAAAGTAACCATGGTTGTAAGTGAATTTACCTTGTACACTGAATGCATACAGTATTATCACACAGGTTCTAGGATCTTAAATCATATGATTACTATGCACAGGTATTGTAAAATAATTAATACACAATAATAATAAAAGTCAAGGAAGAGATGTAATCATACATTGTGAATCCACATTTTACTTTTAACATACAATGTCAATGAAAGCAATGTACATGTAATTAATTAAAGATATGTTTTCTGTCAATGTGCGAGTGGTTTAAAAATGGAGAGATGTATCAGCAGAACAAATGCTTTCTATATTGCAGGGGAACATATCAAAAATTGGAGAAAAAGGTATTTTATACTGAGACAAGATGGTTCTTTCTTGGGTTATAGAGCAAAGCCTGAACATGGATTGGGTGATCCACTCAATGATTTCACAGTTAGAGGTAAGTCACAAGGTTAGGTAAAGTTTGAAAATACATAAACGATGGATGGGAAATGATAGTGTAACCTTTATCAGAAGCATGCCTAGTTGTGCAAGGATCTATAGCTGTTTTGAAGAAAAGTAAACAAATATGAAAATTTGCACCTGCACCTGTAGTGCAACCATAGTAGAAAAGGTTTTTGAAAGGCCCAGAAAAGAGAAAACAGAAAAGAGAAATTCCTACAAATCAGAGAGATGCATAAGAATAAAATAAATGGTATGCAACTACAAAGGATTTGAAAACTAAAACTGTTTTTTCCTTTATGAACAACGTTCACATGGTAATGGTGGATATATTGTACATTTTCTAGATTGTCAGTTAATGAAGCAAGAGAAGCCAAAGCCCAATACCTTCATAATACGTGGATTACAATGGACAGTAGTGGTAGAGCGCATGTTTTGTGTGGATTCAGCAGAAGAGAGAGAGGACTGGATGGCAGCCATAAGATCAGTCTCTGAAAATTTGAAAGTTACAGAGGAGGATGTCCCGGACAAGAAAGTTACAGATAAAAAGAAGGTTGTGAGTATTGTTATTTGTATGTTAGTAAGTCTTATAGCCTCTTCCTGAAAATTATTATTCATCTAAAGGTGTTCATTTACAGATACTAATCAATTACTTGTTCTCATGGAGCAAATATGATGTTGTGGTTAAGTGCATGGTTTGTGGTGCAAGTGATCTTGGTTTGAATTGTGTCACTGTGTACAAGAGATTTGCCACCATCATATGATAGAAAAAATGTTGAAAAGGACTGCAATAATATTTAACCAACCACCCACCCACCAGTCCATTAGCTGCATATACTTCCACTTTCCATCTGACTGTCAATTAGTTATTAGTCCCCCACCAGTAAATCCAGAGGGGACTGTAGGTTTTCATTCTGTTTGTCTGTCTGTCTGAGGCCTTTTGGTATTCCTGACTTTTTTTTTTTTTGCAACCATGGACTTGACTTGAAATGTGGTATATAGCTTTGTATCAATGAGTTACAGATCAAGTTTGAATTTGATCATGATTGACCTATTTTTAGCTCAGCTGAGCCGAAGGCTTAAGTGAGCTATTGTGATCAATCACCGTCCGTCGTTAACTTTTCACATTTTCGACTTCTTCTCCAGAACCACTGAACAGAATTTGATAAAACTTGATAAGCATGTAGTACTCATGGTCCCCTACAAGTGTTGTTGTTTTTCGTCCGGATTCATCAACAGGTGGCGCCACCACAGGCAAAAGTAGGTCAAAGAGGGTACCCTCCTTTGACAAACTTCTTCTTCAGACCGGGGGCATACAGAGACAAACCGAATGCATAGGAATGATCTAGAGGGATGTGTGAAGAAGTGTTGTCATTTTTGGTTCCATTCCAAAGTCAAATTTTTGACGTTTTTTCATTTTTGTTTTGGACTTTGTTATTTTAATGCATTAAAGAGTTATTATTTTCTTTTAGTAAACATTGATGCATTCATTTGGTTTCATTTAATCATTTCTATGGTAAGGAATGCTGGAGCAAAGGAATTTTTTCAATATCTCGATTTTTGAATTTTTTATGATTTTTTAAGACTTCCAAGAAAAGGGGGGGGGGGACAATTTTTCATATCTTCAACTTGATCTACAGAACAACTTGAAGGATTGTGATAAAACTGGGTAGGATGCAAGTACTCATAGTCCTTTTCAAAGGTTTTGTTTTTTGTGCGGATCATCCAAATTGGTTAACAGATAATGCCACCATGTCTAAAAGTAGGTCTCACAATGGTACATATACCACTTGGTAATTGAAATATGGAGAGTAGCGGTTCAAATCCAGCTGTGGTCAAAAAAATTATTTTTTTTTTTTTTTTACACATCTAAATAAGTTTTTAGATGTTTCTCAACGCTCAACATATGAAATTAGGAATTTTACGTTTAAGACTTCCAAAAAAAAGGGGGGGGGGGTGTTTGGCCATTTTTCACATTTTCAACTTTTTCTACAAAACTGTTTGAAGGATTTTAATAAATCTTGGTAGAAATAAGTCACTTATGATCCTCTTCAAATTCTGTTGTTTTCGTCCAGACCTCTTTACAGGTGGCGCCACCATAGTCAAGAGTAGGTCACAAAAGAGTTCCCTCGTTTAACAATATTCTATTTCATACGGGCTTTATACAGAGACAAACAGAATGCATAGAAATGATCTAGAGGGATGAGTGAAGACGTATTGTCATTTTGGTTCCCTTCCAAAATCAAATTTTAGAATTTTTTTCGACTTTTCTTAGGACTTGGTGATTCAATGCAGAAAAAAGTGTCATATTTCCTAGTTAATTGATAATGATGATTTTTTATGGACTATTGTGATCATAATTATGGTAAGGATTGTTACTTTGAAAGAATTTTGTCAATATCTCAATTTTTGGATTTTCTATGAATTTTTTAAGACTTCCAAATGAGGGTGTATAGGAACAATTCAATCACATTTTTCACTTCTGCTGTTATACCACATGAAAGATTTTAATGAAACATGGAATACATGAAGTACTAAAAGTCCTCTATCAATTTGGTAAATTTCATCCAAATTGGTTAACAGATAATGCCACCATGTCTAAAAAGCAGTTCTCACAATAGTACATATACCACTTGGTAATTGAAATATGGAGAGTAGCGGTTCAAATCCAGCTGTGGTCAAAATTTTTTTTTCATTTCTTTACACATCTAAATAAATTTTTAGATGTTTCTCAACACTCAACATATGAAATTAGGCAATTTTAAGTTAGATCTGGACAATATTTGAAACAATTGTTGTTCATGACCCAGACTTGAAATCAGTCAACAAAAGGCCCCACCTAAAGAAAATGACTAACTTGTTGCCCTGAATGACTTCTTGCAGAGACAAAGGAAATGCTTAATATCAAAATCACCTGAATGGATGTGCAAAAAAGTGTTGTTTTTTATTCTAGCCTGAAATAAAATTTGACATATTTTCAACATCTGTGTTGACTTAGTCACATTAATGCAAAAATAAATGAATTCTTCCTTCATGCATGACTGATAATCTAGGTACTCAGGTGAGCGATATAGGCCCACTTGGGCCTCTTGTTTGGAAGAATTACCATCCTTCTACTTAGTAAATTAGTTATGAAGAGAGAGAGATGCCTATTGATTTTGAGGTCAGGGTTGCAAGTACTCAAGCATCAACTACCGTACATTAGGTTAAATTATTTACATGTATAAAACTTATTTTATGCCCCCCTTCGAAGAAGGAGAGGCGTATTGTTTTGCTGCTGTCGGTCGGTCCGTCTGTTGGTCAGTCGTTCCAGTTACAGTTTCTGCTCATTATCTCTGGAACCAATAAAGATATTGAATTGATATGTGGTATACAGATACATCTCAAGGATATCTAAGTCAAATTTAAACTTGGTTATTGTTCGATAATTTTTGTGATAGTTATCCCCCTTGGACTTAGAAAATTTCTTAAAATTAGCAGTTTCCGCTCATTATCTTCGGAACGGATAAAGATATTGAATTGATATTTTGCATACAGATACATCTTAAGTATATCTAGGTCAAGATCAAATTTGGTCATCGTTCAATGATTTTTGTCAGAGTTATCCCCCTTGGATTTGGGAAATTTCTTTAAAATTTCTTAAAATTAGCAGTTTCCGCCCATTGTCTCTAGAACCAATAAAGATATTGAATTGATATTTGATATACTGATACATCTAAATTATATTGAGGTCTTGATCAAATTTGCTTATGGTTTAATAATTTTTGTGAGAGTTATCCCCCTTGGACTTAGAAAATTTCTTAGAATTAGCTGTTTCCGCTCATTAGCTCAGCAACGGATAGAGATATTGAATTGATATTTTGCATATAATTTTGCATATAGATACAGGCCCCCAATTTTTGTTCTGGGCTCCTAAATTTTAAAACTTGGGGCCCAGTTGGCCCCCATGTTGAATATGTAAAGGTATGTCCCTGAAATTTCATACAATGTAACCAAATTAAGAACAAGGAAATTAAGCATATAAGAAGAGAGGTTTCTGGTCATATTACAGAGCTAGTTCAACTCAATAAGAGGGAGTCTAATGGTCTATTATTTAAACATCTCAAATATTTTTGGCTATATAGTAATATCTTCACATTATAACTGGGATACTGAGGGGTGATGTAGACACAGTGCTGCAAGTGTAGCGGTGCAGATATATAGTGATACAGATTATAGTAAAAGATAAAGTTATAGAGACATAGAGATACCAATGTAGTGATGTAGACACACTTATACCAACAAAGTGATATAGACAAAATGATGTAGACATACTAATACCAACAAAGTGAATAGAAATAGTGGTGTAGACATAGTGATATGGACATAGTAATAGAGACATAAAGATAAACTGATAGTGATAGAGAGATAGTGATACAAACATACTGAAACAGACATAGTAATAAAGACAAAGAGATAGTGATAGAGACATAGTGATACAGACATACTGAAACAGACATAGTAATAAAGACAAAGAGATAATGTAGAGACATAGTGATACAAACATACTGAAACAGACATAGTAATAGAGACATAGAGATAGTGATAGAGACATAGTGATACAAACATACTGAAACAGACATAGTAATAAAGACAAAGAGATAGTGATAGAGACATAGTGATACAGACATACTGAAACAGACATAGTAATAAAGACAAAGAGATAGTGATGGAGACATAATGATACAGACATACTGAAACAGACATAGTAATAAAGACAAAGAGATAGTGATAGAGACATAGTGATTCAAACATACTGAAACAGACATATTAATAAAGACAAAGAGATAGTGATAGAGACATAGTGATACAGACATACTGAAACAGACACAGTAATAGAGACAAAGAGATAGTGATAGAGACATAATGATACAGACATACTGAAACAGACATAGTAATAGAGACAAAGAGATCGTGATAGAGACATAGTGATTTAAACTTACTGAAACAGACATAGTAATAAAGACAGAGATAGTAATAGAGACATAGTGATACAAACATACTGAAACAGACATAGTAATAGAGACAAAGAGATAGTGATAGAGACATAGTGATACAGACATACTGAAAAAGACATAGTAATAAAGACAAAGAGATAGTGATAAAGACATAGTGATACAATCATACTGAAACAGACATAGTAATAGAGACAAAGAGATCGTGATAGAGACATAGTGATACAAACATACTGAAACAGACATTGTAATAAAGACAAAGAGATAGTGATAGAGACATAGTGATACAAACATACTGAAACAGACATAGTAATAGAGACAAAGAGATAGTGATAGAGACATAGTGATACAGACATACTGAAAAAGACATAGTAATAGAAACAAAGAGATCGTGATAGAGACATAGTGATTTAAACTTACTGAAACAGACATAGTAATAAAGACAGAGATATTGATAGAGACATAGTGATACAAACATACTGAAAAAGATATAGTAATAGAGACAAAGAGATCGTGATAGAGACATAGTGATACAAACATACTGAAACAGACATAGTAATAGAGACAAAGAGATAGTGATAGAGACATAGTGATAAAAGTGATGTAGAGGTACTTATAGTACAGACATAGTGATACAGACATAATGATGTAGACATAGTGACAGACATTGACATCAAACTGTGATGCAGACATAATGCTGCAGTTGTAGTTCAAATCAATCTAATTAAAATTCGATCTTGATTTTGCTCCTGTACTGCGTGTCGCATAAAGCACGGGAGCAAAATAAAGATCGAATTTTAATTAGATTAAGTTCAAATATACTGCGGACACAGTAATTCAGAGTCTTTCAAATTAGTGATGCTCATGTAGGATACAGACATACAGATGTAGTAACTCAGACATAGTAATACAGACATTAATACAGACATAAATGTAGACATAGCAATGCACTATTGGCACAGATGTAATGAAGAAACTTAGTGATACCGATGTTTCCATCTTATGTGTCCATAATTCAGGCCATCGTATTTGATTTCTAAGTGTCATGTCAGGAAGTTGCGTCTTTTTATGGCTAGAAAGCATGAAGTGTTCATTGGACACTTTTAAGTGTTCCCAGATACGTCCCTGTTAAAGTGATACCAAGTAGTAGGAGAAAGAGTAGCAGTGGGGTGTACCATATCCATTCTGTAACCATCCATGTTCTACACAGTCTACATCAATGGCACTTCTATTACTTTAAGACAGATTGTGAAGCAACATCTAGTGTATACTTTAGCCAGTATAATCTGTCTTTCTGCATAGTATCAACAGTTTAACTTTGGTATTTAGTTACTGTTTGATAGACTTTTCAGGCATTATCTCAATTTATGCTGGTCAAAGACAGGATGTATTATGGTATGGCGATATCTGTCTGTCCGTCCGCTATGGGACGCGATAACTTTAGTAAATGTCAGTGGTTTTTCATGAAACTTGTACAGAATGCTTAAATGATATAGAGGAAGACCCCTTTTGATTTTGAAAATTGTCCTTACAGAGTTTAGGGACTTCGATTTTTGAAATTGATAGGATAATGGCAGTTTCTGTGGGATGCAATAACTTTAGTAAACATTAAATTAGTAATTATTCATTAAACTTATATGGAATGCTTAAATAATATAGAGGAGGAAGAATCCTTTCAATTTTGAAAATAATCCGCTAATCGTTACAGAGTTAAGGGACTTTGCCTTTTTTTTCATGGATAGAATAATGGCAGTTTCTATGGGAAGATGCCTTTTGATTTTGAAAATATCCCCTTTGTCTGTACAGAGGAGGGGGTTAAATTCTTCTCTTTGCTACAACTCCTTACTGCCTTCATTGATTTCCATAACATTTCACAGGGCTGTTGCCAGGCCAAAGCATGTGTCATCTTGAGGTCCTGAATAATAGGCAAAGGTGGAATGCTTCCATACTTTTGAATTTCATCCCTTCACACTAAGTGATGGGTGTATTATGCCACATTAGGCATTGCATTTATTATTAGGACTAATGAAGATGCTTTAGAATTGATTTTCGTTTATGACTTTGAAGTCATTTTGTTTCTCCGTTAAGGTTTTGCTTTGCTTTCAACAATCCTTGTCTGTCATATTGAGATATTTGAAGATTTGAAAGGAGTAAATGACATGTTACTTGATTAAAACATTGTAGTATATTAACTTTAAGGGCAAATCATAGTTTTCATAAATGATTTTCAATCATTTTACTATCTTAAGTTTATTTCTAAAAGTTCGGTAGCAAAACAAAATACAATTATTGATTCTCTGCTCTCCAAAGTATTATCTCTAGTAAAAGAGTCATTACAGAAGTCTTACAACTAGGAAACAATATAAAACACTCTACAAACTGGTTATAAGCTTTATTGATGCAATCGCTCTCTCTCAATCGATGTATATCCAAGGATTATTGTCTGTTGTCACACCTATTTCATCTTAGAAAGAATTGAAAATAATCTAATGAATCTTATCAGAGATGGCGAATGAGGACAAAGCTCTGTAGGACATTTGTCTTGTATATTTGTTGAAGTTTTGAAAAACTGTAGGACATTTGGATAAACTGTAAGACAAAGAATATTTCATCATAATTCAATATACAATTTATTGGAATATATATGTATGTAAATGAAAAACAAAATAAATTAGTTAGAGCTTACCTGTTGCAGATGCAACATGGCAGGTCTTCCTCTTTCAATCAAAAGATAGAAAGAAAGAAATAAAGATAGAAAAAAAACCAAAAAACTAACTAATAAACCAAGAAAGAAAGGAAGAATGGTAATGATCAGCAGAATGACTAAGTCATAACAATACCCCTCCCCAATAAAAAAGTAATTGATATTTAAAAAATTAGATAAATAATCCTAACAAGTTACTTCTATGAATACGTGCATTTACTGCGGCATCATAAGAAACAAAATAAAACAAAGAATCCAAGAAAAAGAAATACATGTTCAAAATGCCCTTCATATGATGAAGAAATATTCAAGTAATAACAAAGTAAAGTTCCTCTATTTCCATGCTCATGTATCTACAATTAACTCTACACATATCATGACAATCACATTACATTACAAAAGTTTTATAGATATTTCCTTATTCCTTGTACTAACCGCTTAATATTGCAGGTTTCCTTATATAGTTGTATATTTAGTAACTGTAAGATATTCCACGTGTATTTCGTAGTAACTCGTGATGAATCCATACAGTTTAAGTCCTGTACAACAGTGGTGCTGTGTGAAATAAGCAAGGCTTATTCATCAGCTTGTTGTAATGTGTAATCACGGCGCTTGGAGAACAATTCTGTATAGCGTTGATCATCAGCGATGGGTATAGGGCAAAAAATGTGATTTTTTTTAAGAATTCAAATTGATAATCCTTTCTCAAACTCTCTTTGTTCATATGGCTAAAACGAAAGAAAAGTGAATGTTTCGCAAGTACATTTAAGAAATTTTTAAAAATCTTAAATTTCTCGCTTAAAAATATTGAAAAACATGTTTACATACTAAAATTGTTATTATTCCCTTGCGCAACTTGTTGCGGAGGGGATATAGTAACGCCGCTGTCAATGTGTGTGTATGTATGTATGTATGTATGTATGTATGTGTGTGTTGTTCGCTTGTCAGGGCCATTACTAGCGTTGCTCGTTTAAAATTGTTGTGATATTCTGTAAATGATAGCACTTAAAATAAAAATGTTTTGCTAATTACATCATAAGTTAAAAACTTTAAATTGAAATAGCATCTTAAGTATAAGAAGTAGAGAATCACTGTCATTCGATTTTTCAAAAGCTTTACCTGTAGAACGTGGCAGCAAAGATTTGAGAGGTCCAGGGTTAAAATTAAATGCTACATATGAGAGAAATTAAAAAGCAAATATTGTTATGCAATTTCCTTGAAAACCCTTATATTTAAAAATTCTTTTAATAAAACGGGAGGATGTGTCTGTGAGAGTGAGTAGCAGAGAGATGAAGTATGAAGATAAAGCAGTTTTTCAGAAAATTACAGTGAAAAATGCTGCTAACAACTTCACATAATTGTTGTGCTCCAAGAATGGCTCTTTGTAGCGTTTTATGCACGATCTTTGAAAATTGGCGAGTATTTCAAAATTCGAAAAAAAAATGAATCATAAACAGTAAATTCTTCTCATTTTTGAGTCGGCTTCCGTGAAGCCGTACTCATTGCAATCACTTTCTTTTCAGGGGTTATAACTTTCACTACCGATATAGAGCTTACTACGCCGCTTAAAAAATAAAGTGCCGAAAAATTACTGATGTTGTCTTAAAAATTCTTGATCAGCACAATGTACCTTTAGCTCAGTTAATTTAAGCTAAACATAAACTAGTTTCAATAACTCGAAAAAGGAGTTGTAATAATGTTTTCAAATTTCGCGTAATAATATGTAGTTGTGACTACTTTACGATGTGTTTACCACCGACACCGTCGGATGTACTGGATTGTGTAATTCTCCGGACAAAGCATTTGTCTTGATCTTGTATCGCTTGTTTTTATCGAGATATTTCAATTAAAGTTTTCCCCAACATGTTCTGGAACTTTAGTTCTTTTTCACATATATGACAAATTTAAAGATCGATCTTCCCGCATTTCCTCTGATAATGAAAATGCAATATAAATATTTAGGTAAATATTGTATATTTCTAAATATAAATGATGTTAAAACATTATGAGAATCGTGAATAAGGTGGTTATTTAATGTCCCACTTAAAGGAATGTCGTTCCTTGGCTCAGCTTCGACTCGTGACAACAATGCAGTAAAACTTGTTGCCATGAAGTTGTCGATTGCACGTTCATTTCGGATACAACCAATTGCAAACTCTTTGCCGTAAGATAGTATGAAGAGAGCAAATTTTATTAGATTTTGTACATAGGTATAATGACCATGTAGTTGCAACAAAGACCTAATTTTTGCGCCCCCCCCCCCCCCCCAATTTCCCTGAAATCCTGAATCCGCCACTAAAATCGTAAAATGATTAGATACTTAAAATCAGCAAAGCCGACTCTCAGGACTTTTGTTTGAGTCCTTTGATTTTTTTTTTGGTGGCTATCCGACGGAAGATATGCAAGTAGCAACAAAGTTACAAAAGTAACCCAAATTTTTGAAATTTTTTTTTTATAAATCTGTGAAGTTTGGTTTTGATGATAAGAAGCAGAGAGAACAAAGTTGCTTGTAAAGCCATTCCTGAGGAAATTGCAGTCAAAAAGTGCTAGGATTAAAAAATTATAATAACAAATATAAAGAAACAACTTCAGAATAACAGAAGTGTCTTCCGATTGAAGACTATAAAGATAGTAATATAAATGGCAAATGCTCTTTGAGTTTTTTAAGAATTTTTCCAACTCAGTTTCTGATAGAACATTTCTCAACAATATAGAATTTATGTCTTCAGTTCCACTTCATCTCCTGTCTGTCTTTGTTGGGTTTTTTTTTTGTTTTTTTTTGTTTTTTTTGGGGGGGGGGGTTCTTTTTGGGGGTTTTTTGGTATCCTCATTCAACCATCTAACTGACCATAACATGTAAAATCAAAGGATACAAGAAAAACATTGATGCATAGCATTCGAGTACTTATGAAACTTTTGGTTTCTAGTGATTAGGACCCATTTCGATAATCATATTGTAAACCAACATATTAAAAATATAATGTAAGAGAAGCAGCTCAATGCAGAAAAGCTTACCTATAGCAGTGATAGGATCAATCTGATTTAAACCATATCTTCGTTCTGCTTCTCTGTTTGTCCCATTGCTGATAAAGATCTGGCGAAACCTGTAAGGGGTCATGCTCTGATGAACTCTGATGCCATTTCAGTCGCCGAAACTGTTATTTCCCATAGCCAATCAATGACTCGGCTAGGCACTTGCAAGTGACTGTTCAAAAACTACCTTGTAGGTGACATATGCTGGGGATGTTAATTTCACTCCTAGAAATTTGTAGCTGATCCACTGATTGGCTGAAAATCAGAGTTCACCAGAACATGACCCCTTACGGGGTTTCACCAGATCTTTATCCGCAATGGGACAAACAGAGAAGCAGAATAAAGATATGATTTTAATCAGATTGGTAAAAGGATGAGAAAAACAAAATCAGTGATAGCAACAACAACAAAAGAAAGATACAATTTTACTTTTTATAAACTACATGTTAATTATGTTTTATCTTCTTATTTTCCTTGTTGTTTATTTCTATTTCCTTCTAAATGGTAGAGCTACATCATTATAATAAGGTGAACACAAAAAGTTACGAAAACAATTCTCCCAAAATTCAAATGTAACCATGAGCCCAGAAAAAAAGCAGCAATATAATCGCCAATCTTCTGACTGGCGATAAAAAATTTTGAGTGTAAAATAGAGAGTAACATTCAGTCATAAATCCCGAACCTCAGATTCACGAAAATACCTATGACAGTCCCAAAGAACCTACTGGAGGTTTGCCGGCACATTTTGCCATCTCTCTCCTTTGTACTCACTTGTAAACTAAGCTGGATGGAGGTCTTAATTCATGTATTGAAACATTGTTATCTTTTTTAAGGGGTTAGATTCAATTATCATAGCATTATTATCTGTCACTTATAAATAATCCATACATTTGAACTCTGGTGAAAGTTGCAGCCTATGGACCTCCTCTTTTTTGTGTGAAAGCAGGAAATTTATACTCTATCATTTAATTTTATTGTAATTTTCTTGAAAAACATGATTTTTATTTACATATATTCTCAATATTACAGACATTGGATGACTTTGAGTTCTTGAAAGTGCTGGGTAAAGGAACATTTGGAAAAGTCATTCTCTGTAAAGAAAAAGCAACAAATCATCTCTATGCCATCAAAATCCTCAAAAAACAAGTCATTGTTGCAAAGGTAAACTATATAAAACATAAAGGTATAGAATGAATATGTAGTTTTATCAACACTTCTCAGACAGGATGTATCATGTCGTGATCTGTTTCTACACCATACTTGAGTATATTAATTTTGACACAGAGTTGGACTTAAAGACTTCATACTCACAAAATGAATCATAGCAACACAACTTCAAAACATACATCACTGGATTTTTCCTAAAATGAGAGCCTTTCTCTTAAACTTCTACGTGTGATGATATAGAGTTTTATGTTTTCAAAGTAATAACTGCAGTAAAACTTATTATGCAACACCTTTTCAGTCTTAACTTGCATATATGTAAACACATAGTCCTCCTTCACATTTTATTCTCCATTCACTGTGATGGAACACCAAGTTATTTGTAACCTTTATTCTTTTGGACTTGTATCTAAAATACATTTGCTGTTATTGCCTAGTACATTTTGTCACAAGTCTTAGTTCTAGAATATTACACTTTCTGAATGAGATCCATTTAATATATTTTTAATGGTAATTGTTTGGATATATAACGACACACACATTGTTGTTTACAGGATGAAGTTGCTCACACATTAACTGAGAACCGAGTCCTACAGACCACCAAACATCCTTTCCTTACAGTAAGTATGCTAGGTTAATTTGATTATACAGTGGAGTCTGTTTCATTTGATAGTCTATTCACATGAAAAAAGGATCAAATGAAAGATACCACATAAACTGTAGTTGGAAAATTTGATAGTTTTTAAGTGTCAGAGTTATGATTTGATATAAACATACAGATCTTGTGATTTCTATCATAATGTCTTCAGAGCTGACTTATTATTATTACTTTATGAGGTTCATATAAAAGTATAAGCAAAATGTTTTACTTTCTAGACTGTTAGCGTAATCACAGGCATGGCTTTTTGGTTATTTCAATGTGATTACACAAATGTATTGATTTATTGATTGATAGATTAGTGTTTTACGTCACCCCACGATGATTTCGGGTATATGGTGAGGGCATCTGTCTGATGCATTGCACACAAATTTAGACCTTTGCAACGGACCCATCCGCAGCAGTGAGGGATCTTTTACATGCCATGCCTTCCATGACATGGGACCTCGGTTTTTACTGTCTCATCCGAAAGAGAGAACACCGGTGTGCCCTGGGCAGGAGTCGAACCCGGGACCTCTTGATCACGAGCCGAGATGATCAGTTTTGTTTTGTTTTTGTTTTGGAAAGTTTGAAAAATTAGGGGCTTATTGTTTTTGTCTTTTCTGTTTGTTTTTCAGTGTCTCTGTCAGTATCTTAACCCTTGACTATGACTTTTTACCATAAAAGATAAAGACTTCATATTTGTCATATAAACTCCATGATGAAGCCCTTTTAAATGACACCAAGATCATTGACCTAGTAACCTTGTCCATGACCTTTATGCCAGAAATAGATTTTCTGTAAGCACTTTCTATGTTTTACAATATCTCAAATTTTCCTTTAGAGATTTAACTTTTAAGTTTGCTTTCAGCAACTGAAATACTCATTCCAAACACCCGATAGACTATGCTTTGTGATGGAATATGTGAATGGAGGAGAACTTTTCTTCCATTTGTCCAGAGAAAGGATATTCAGTGAAGATCGTACTCGTTTCTATGGGGCAGAAATCATTTCTGCTCTAGGCTATCTTCATGAAAATAACATTGTGTATCGGGATTTAAAGGTAAGTCGTAGTTTCGGACATTCTTATTGGATACATACAGAGTGTATTGCATTGTACATAAATGGTAAACAGTTCTAAGTGATTGTAATTTGTATATAGTTGACTAGTGCTTTACTGGTATTCATAATTACAAAATTTAAAGATTGAATTTTATCAATACCTAGAAATTAGTTATGTACTGTAGAGGACTGCAGATACACAGATAAACACTCTACAATATGCTGTGAAAATATATCCACATTTAGGAATAATTGTTTATAATACCAATAATCTTTTAATCAGAACTCTGTTAGCTTGTGTTTTTAAGCTCGACAGTCTTCTAGCGATCGAAAAAATTTTACCTCTGCACCGCCTTTTTAATTCACGTAACAAAGTAGTACCTTCTTTAAAGTACTAAACGTAGGAAAAGTTCTTGCAAAACCGGCTTTGTTATCCTTGTTATTGAAATTTCATTGCAGAGAAATAGGTTTTAGCATAGGTCTGCTTAACTTAAATTATCAATATATTGCCCTAAAACACGTATTATTATGTCGCTTATTGTGTGTGTTAAAATATTCATTCGCCGTGATGACGCAAGCCGATTATGAATTACAATCGCACTACATGGGAATTTTTCCAAATATGGGGAAGACCACGTGACATATTGCCTTATTTGGAGAAATCGTAGTAGAACGCTTGTAACACACGCGATCAAGGCCTAATTTGACATTAAGCGCCAAAATGGAAACCGATCGCGCAATCTTCGAAATATATATGATAATATAAATAATATAATAATAATATATGTGGATATAAACTTCAGTCTAAAAAAGAACAAATAAAATATTTCATACAATCCTAAATGCGTATCACAAAGATATCTAGACAGGTGACCACTAATTCATAACAAGGCTGACCTAGTTTCAAGTGACGCGTTATCGGTTATTTTTATCTCACTGGGTTTCACTTTGTTTCATTCATTTAACCTAGAATCAACAAATATCGACAAAATTAATTAATCAAGGCTAAACATCACGAGCCTCTCGTAAATTACATCAGGTACTGTATGCCTATGCTGTGTATGCTACTGCAGACGAATTTTAAAAATAACTACATGCAGTGTGTACAGCTTGTTATCTGCCCTTACCGTCTGTGCTATAAATAACACTTGCTTTACAAAATGGCGGTGGTCACTTGTCTCCTCGAGCAGCGATAGCAAGCAAGAGCAGGTAACTCCAGTCTATCTTAAGCAAGCATAACTTTTTAAAAAGTTTAAGTTGTAATCGGAATAGCATTAAATGATCAAGATGTTGGTCACAAAGCCAAATAGCTTTATGTTAATGGGAATTACTTGTTTTTGCGCAGTTGTGAATTTTCCCGCTAAAATTTCTAAAGCCATGCCTCATTTTCTCCTTATTAGGGAAGTAGCATGTGTATATATCACATGGTCTTCCACATATCTGGAAAAGTTCCCACGAGGGCATAAAAATTGGCAGCCGAGAAAGTTTTCAAATCGCCTACAAAATTTAATGCGGATGTAAAGGATGATGGCATGGTTTAAGACAGAATTTTAGTTCGAATGCATGAAAAATAAATTAAGAAGAACTTACATGTGAAAATTTTATTCCAAATCAACCGATAAAGTGCGATTGTGATGCACAATCGGCTTGTGTCATTACGGCGAACAGCATGGCGTTGTAGCCCTTACACGTGCACATACAATAAACGACCGAGTAACTAGTGTGTTTGGACGATATATAGAAGCTGTTGGCCCTAGTGTCAGTGTTAGTAGCGTAGACAAAAACAGTAACCTAGACCATATCTTAAAACAAATTAAGCATAAGGCTTCCATATTTTACAGGCAAAGGTAACAACTCATCCATTTCTATCTTTGTAAAAACAAATGGCAATGGTGTTCGATTGATTTCACATGTACATTCTTTGTGAAAAGATATTTGACATATTTCTGCAAAAATGATGTAAAGAACAATAAAATGCTATGATGATATATTATATGATATATGGCTGTTGGTCCTTAAGCTTTTATTTTTACTCTTTTCAAAAAATTATCGGAATTCAACAAAAAAGATGAACACAACTGTTCAATCTCTGCTACTTTTGACAGCTTTAAATCAAATTTAGCTCGACGCCTTTGTGGCTCCTCAAGCCTTTGATTTATAATTAAAACTGTTAATATATGTTTTGGTTATAGTCTAGTATCTATATAGTTACTTTATGCTGAATGAACTAAATCATTGCACTGGAACTCCCTGTAGCTTCTCACCTTTTTCCGTGATTTGAATTTCATTGAGAGCGAGCAAACACGCTGAATGTAGGTGATCGTCCACGGGTACTAAAATTTGACTACCACAATATAGATGAAATACACAAAAAGAGAATTGTATACCTTTTCGTTCTCAGTAATCTTTTCAATGTACCGGTATCTGATATAGCCATTGAAACAGTTTTATCCAGCAAATACTGAAATTGAAAAAAAAAATGTAGAATATGTTTTAATTTCTTGTAGTTGGAGAATTTACTGCTAGACAAAGATGGCCATATTAAGATTGCTGACTTTGGATTGTGCAAAGAAGAGATGTACTATGGAGCGAGTACCAAAACATTCTGTGGCACTCCAGAATACCTAGCACCTGAGGTACGCTTTACTTTGTGTTTTGTCATTGTAAGTGATAGCAAAACAACAAGTTTCTTCAAAGGTCCTTGAAAATTATAAATGCAAAAAGCATGGATTATAAAACTCCTGTGTTTCTCTTGGTGTTTGAACCTGTGAGTTTTCATTTCGAAATCCAGTAAGATTTGGGAATTTCTGACTCTTATATGACCAAAATTTATTTTCCTTCAAATAATCAATTTTCTTTTCATTTCTATGATAATTATGTTTTCTATATAGGGAATTTGAGATTTGAGAATTCTGAATTCTGGACTAAATTGCCAGTCTGTGTGTGTACTATTAAGTGTTAATGGGGTTTAATCACAGACTCTGAGATATTCCAAACAGTTGACTTTGCACGAGCCATACCCCTCAGGATTTATTTTCAATTTATAAGTAAAATCATATCTTCCAATTTTTTTGTTTTACTCAAAGGAGAAAATAATTAAGAATATTTCATCTATGTACACTTCTCTGGTGAATTAAATGCTGGTATATTTACGTTAATATTAGTAATAAGTGACTGAGAATTTGCAGTACCACCTACAGTAAAATCAAAGTCATACCTCATACATTTAGAATGTTCTTAACATCTTCTCATAAAAGAATCAGGTTTTATGTAAACTCGAAGTTGACGTATATAGCTTGTGAACCGCATTGTGTCCTAAATATGGGACACTCTGCACTGCTTCATATTTTGTCATATAAAACTCATTATATATTAGCAGACAGTGCAAAATTTAATTACCCAATCAATGTTCTGTTGTTATGATCAATTTTCACACATGTTTAATGTTCATATATTTGTTTTGTTGACTGAGACCTGAATAATCAAGTATTGACATTGTATAATGACAGTAACAGAACACTGTAAAAATTTGACTACATGATAGGCATGTAGAAAAAGCTGTTGTCTATGAATCAAGTTCATCTTGTGATCGAGAGGTAGCGGGTTCGACTCCCGCCCTGGGCACACTGGTGTTCTGTCTTTCGGATGAAACAGTAAAAACCGAGGTCCCATGTCACGGTAGGCATGGCATGTTAAAGATCCCTCACTGCTTCGGGTGGGTCCGTTGCAAAGGTCTAGATTTGTATGCAATGCATCAGGCAGATGCCGTCACCATACACGTGAAATAATCGTGGAGTGACGTAAAACAATAATCAATCAATCAATCAATCAGTCTATGAATCAAGAATTCTCAGCAACATCATCAGCCTTATGTCATTCATTGAACATAAAATTCCATTCATCTTATACTGCACTAGCATGTAATTTATTTGGCAGCATTAGTAAGTATATTTGATGCAGATTTACTGAATATATCTAAGCTACACAGATTTATATTCAGAAATTTTGTTTTTCCAAAAACCAAACAATCACGAAAACCGAGATAGTCCAGAGGCACTTTGTTTGCTCAGGATTTATTGTAATACAGAATAAAGGAGTCTGTTATAGTGTATAGGGACTGATTAGCTATGTGGTATAGCTCTAGATTTCTTATTTGACAATCCCAATATACATTTATAGATCCTTTCAGTAACTTTGATTTTTTTCATAGGTGATTTATCATCTTGTGTCTCCCTTTCTATCCTTCCAATGAAGCAGTATGAATGCCAGTACATGTATTACAGTTCACATTTTTAGCTTGCCAGGACAAATGTCTGGAGAGCTAATGTCACAGCCCTGGTGTCTGCGTCAGTATTGTAGACAAAAACTTTTACCTTGGCCAAACTTTCAAAACTATGAAACATAGGGCTTTCATATTTCACATGTACATTCCTTGTAACAAGATAGTTCTGTCTGTACCAAAATTTTTTACCCTACGACCTTGAGCTTGAATTAAGATAACATTGAAAATACATGATTTCCCCCTGACAGTGCCGAGCTTTGTTGTCATCTGACAACTTTTGTTATATAAGTAAAGAGAACTCTTATTGCTTTGGCTTGGTGTGTTGGACAGGTCAAAACTATGAGGACATACTATGGGCAGGTGGCTCCACCATATAATCAAAATGATCTTCATGTGATATAAAATGATTCCCACGTAATCCAACAACAAAAAGATTTATCATAGTACACATGTAAATGGTTTGTATGTCATACTTTTGTATTAAGATAATGTATAACAAAGCAAAACTGATCAATATCAATTTAGAACTGTGTAGTCTAATTTGGAAAAGAACTTTAGCGAGCTTGTCCTTTTTTTGCTGCATTGCAAAGCAGTTCTGACCAATTGATTGATGGAGGCTGTCCATCCATCTGTCTGACCCTCAACATTCTTATTGAGTTTCTGGTTGAAGCAAAGTGTCAGAACTTTACAGGATCACAGATTGGTACTTTACAGGTAAAAGTAACTTTGAAATATTCTTTTGATTTCATAGGAGACTAAGTCAGTGTGACCTACATTTCATGTTTGAATTATTTTTCTCAAATTCAAGACTAAGGAGGACCTCAGACTTGATACTTTGCAGTCTGGCCATACAGTCAGTATACTTTTTTTCTGTCATGGTTGTTTTTACAACAAGTGAATTCAGTATTTCTTTTTCATGGTAATTCCAGGTGTTGGAGGACAATGACTATGGCAGGGCTGTGGATTGGTGGGGTATAGGTGTAGTGATGTATGAAATGATGTGTGGACGATTACCATTCTATAATCGCGATCATGATGTGTTATTTGAGCTTATCTTACTGCAACAAGTGAAATTTCCTCGGACTTTATCAGAAGATGCTGCCTCACTACTTAGTGGATTGTTAGTGAAAAATCCTAAAGAAAGGTATGTAGCATGATCAAGTATGAAAAAGTGATCAGTATTTATCAGTTTTACTGTACACATACCATATCTTTTTGTAGAAAGTATAGAATTATTTAACTATTCTAAAAAATTAGAATAAAAGAAAAGTTGTATAATTTACTTTCACTTTGTTGTAACTACACACATTTTTTTCTGAAAAGTTGCCTTTGAACACAAAATAATGAGGGTTTTGTGATGAAGATAGGAAAATTTCATTAGTAAACAAAGTGATTTTACTACAACCCACACACCAAATGATGTCATTAGTGATATTTCCCTTTACATTAAAAAGAGAAGTTAAAGGTCACAATAGCCAATTCAAAATGGTTATGGTAAAGCTGCTAAGAGTCAGAACAACACAAATAGCTTACCATTAGTTTTTCAGTGATTTTAACATCTAGAGCTTGCTAAGGCACAAATAGTAAGATATACTTTAGTTTATGGCCAAAAATGCTTTAAGTGATATTCATTCCTTTTTATTACCATTAACAGTGATATTCATTCATTCGTATTCTGCATTTACATTGGTATTATCCATCTTAGTCCACCATTAGCAGTGGTATTCACAATTTTTGGTGGTGCTGATCTTGTGACCGAAAGGTCCTGGGTTCATCTCTCCCTGTTTTTAGTATGAGACAGTAGCAACCAAGGTCCCATGTCACCGTCAGTGTTGCTCGTAAAAGATGGCTCTCTGCTAAGGATGGGTCCGTTGCAGAGGTAAAATTTCTATGCCATATATATGAAACACCTGTGGAGAGATGTAAAATAATAATCAATCAATTTTTGGTTTTGGGGTCAGAATTGCATGTAGGCACCATAAGAGAAATTTTGGATGAGTTGAAATTCGAGCACAACTCCAGTCCTCTCTCACTGGGAAGTGTAAATATACAAGTCTGTGGCGCATTCCTTATTCCTGACTCCTTTTCTATCAGCTGCAGTACTCACCCATTTAAAATCTCCATTAAGTGTAATACTCATCTGTCTTGGTTTTCCATTAGTTGTGGTATACATCTGTCTTCATTTTCCCTAAGCTATGGTATTCGTCCAATTTTCCATTAGCTTTGGTATTTGTCCATCTTAATTTTCCATTGCCTATGGTATACATCCATCAAAATGGTGCCCCGCTTTTCGCGAAAGCATGGGGACATTAATTCTCATTCGTCTGTCCGTCTGTCACAAAAATCTTTACCTTTGTCATAATTTTTTAACCGTAAGATGTAGGGCCTTCATATTTGGCATGTGTGTGTCCCTAATTGCAATACCTTTCCATTGGTACCAAAAATTTTTATCATGTGACCTTTGATCTTCACCGTGACCTTTGATTCTCAGTCATATTAGAATCTAGTCTAATATTATCAAACTTTACAAGGTTTCGCTGCAGATACATGTAGACATGCACAACCATGACAATATGTCACAGATCACTGCATCCTTACTGATACAACCCCGAAAGCGGGGGACCACAATTTTCTGAATTTACTTGTTTTCCATAGCTGTGGTTTCATTCATCTTCATTTTCCATTTGCTATGGTATTCATCCATCTTAGTTTTCCATTAGCTGTGGTATACAGTCATCTTAATTTTCCATTACAAATGTAGCTATGGTATTCATCCTAATTTTCCATTAACTATGGTATTCTTCCATTTTAATATTCCGTTAGCTATGGTATTCATCCATCTTCATTTTCCATTAGCTGTGGTATTCATCCATCTTAATTTTCCATTAGCTATGACATTATTCCTTCTTAATATTCCATTAGCTATGGAATACATCCATCTTAATTTTCCATTACAAATGTAGCTATGGTATTCATCCATCTTAATTTTCCATTAGCAGTGGTATTCTTCCATCTTAATATTCCATTAGCTATGGTATACATTTATCTTAATTTTCCATTAGCTATGGTATTCTTCCATTTTATTTTTCCATTACAAATGTAGCAATGGTATTCATCCATCTTAATTTTCCATTAGCTATGGTATTTTTCAATCTTAATATTTCATTAGCTGTGGTATTCTTCCATCTTAATATTCCATAAGCTATGGTATATATTCATCTTAATTTTCCATCAGCTATGGTATTCATCCATCTTTATTTTCCATTACAAATGTAGGTATGGTATTTATCCATCTTAATTTTCCATTAGCTATGGTATACATTCATCTTAATTTTCCATTAGCTATGGTATTTTTCAATCTTAATATTCCATTAGTTATGGTATTCATCCATCTTAATTTTCCATTACAATTGTAGCTATGGTATTCATCCATCTTAATTTTCCATTAGCTATGGTATTCTTCCATCTTAATATTCCATTAGCTAGTGTATACATTTATCTTAATTTTCCATAAGCTATGGTATTCTTCCATTTTAATTTTCCATAACAAATGTAGTGGCCTATGACTTATTTGTAATTTGTGAAATTAAAACAAGCATAAATGACTATAATTAATTATAGTCATTTATGCTTGTTTTAATTTCACAAATTACTAATAAGTCATAGGACAGTAGCTTTGGTATTTATTCATCTTAATTTTCCAATAGCTATGGTATTTTCCCATCTTAATATTCCATTAGCTATGGTATACATTCATCTTAATTTTCCATTAGCTGTGGTATTCTTCCATCTTAATATTCCATAAGCTATGGTATATATTCATCTTAATTTTCCATCATCTATGGTATTCATCCATCTTTATTTTCCATTACAAATGTAGGTATGGTATTTATCCATCTTAATTTTCCATTAGCTATGGTATACATTCATCTTAATTTTCCAATAGCTATGGTATTCTCCCATCTTAATATTCCATTAGCTATGGTATTCATCCATCTTTATTTTCCATTAGCTATAGTGTTCTTCCATCTTGATATTCCATTAGCTATGGTATACATTCATCTTAATTTTCCAGTAGCTATGGTATTCATCCATCTTAATTTTCCATTACAAATGTAGCTATGGTATTCACCCATCTTAATTTTCCATTAACTTTGGTATTCATCCATCTTAATTTTGCATTGGCTGTGGTATACATTCATCTTAATTTCCATTAGTTGTGAAATTAATCCTTTTTTGGTCGGAATTGCATAGCAATTCCAGACCCTAGTCATTACAGTATGCTGTGGTGAACGCGTGGAACGCAGAAAATACCTCCTCCTGTATAAATAGTGCGTCGATATTTAAAAAAAGCGTGATTAGATTTACTTTTAGTACTTATAATTCATATTGTACAAGATAAGTTTGATCAGATGAGATAATAGATGTGCCGTTATTCCATTGATTTAGACGAGTTATACTCATGCGCTGGAGGACATGCAGTCTGTCCGAATACTCAACGGAAGGTCCCGAAAAAGTACGATTGACATTATTGTGTAGCTGTGCCGTAATTTAAGAAGTACACTACTAGTCCGTACTAGTATCCGTTGTATTATAATTAATAAAACTTGAGAATATCGCTTCTTTTTATAGCAGTGGAATTCAAAGTACTCTACAATCTTCTCGTCACAATGATAAACAAACGTCTTGGTAGTTGTTGATTTGTAATGCTACTAAAATAGCCAGTTATTTATAGATCTACATGTGTAGACGTGGTTTTCCCCAAATGTACATGTACAGCGGGAGACTGTCCAGATTGCTAATTTCACACTACTGGCAAGATCAAAAGTGATAAGAGAGAATGAGATAACTTTATTGTACGAGACGGAAACGTACAGGGGTGTACAGGGCGGAGCCGTTGTTTATATGAAAACGAGCACCTGTGCGCAGACCGTGTTTTTGTCAATACTGATCCTAAACATTACACGCTTGGTGTGTGATCTCTTGGTGGATCATGACTTTATTACCTTTGATTTTCAGTTAGCTCTGGTATTTGTCCATTTCAGTTTTCCATTAGTAGTGGTAATTGTTCATTTTAATTTTCCATGAGCTGTGGTATTTATTAGTCCCTCACTGTTAAAACCCAAGGTGAATATAGAATTCCACTCTGTCTGTTTGACTGAAACACTTTGGTTTTCTACACTTTTTTTAAACCATTGAAGTGATTGACTTGTTAATGTTTATTTACATAAACAATGGTACTGATGATTGTAGTTGTAAATTTCATCAGACATTTCATCATTTGTACCAAAATATGGAGAAAACAATCTCTTTAGTCAATTTTAGTACCTTGTATATAATTGAAAAAATATGTAAAGCATCTCACATTCTTCTCATTTTAATCAAGACTTCTAAAGAGTAAAGACTGGTATTCTGTCAATTTAAATTGTGTTTTTCATTTCAAGAATATAATTTGCTAATGTGTTTTCATCAAATGTTCTTTTACTTGCAAGAAAGAATTCTAAATAAAAAAGAAAAGGAACAACCTTTGTTTGTAATGTATAATATAGAATACAACTTTAGAATCTTCAATCAATCATTGTTACTTCATATTGTAAATTGGTATTGTAGACTTGGAGGCTCAGAGGAAGATGTAAAAGAAATCATGGCTCATCCATTCTTCAAGACAATAAATTGGCAAGATCTGTTGGAGAAAAAGGTGATTATAGAATACATACTTCAATCAACACTTCCCTAATAGCTTATTGGTTATTGAATACGGTTACAACTGGGGGTGTCCTTTTTTTTATACCTTGATGAACATTAATAAGACATGATAATTTCTTTAGGAATACTGAGTCATGCTAAATGACTGCTTAGCACTAGGTGGTATTTCTAGAAGATAAGAAGAAAGGAGGATTCCAGGAACTGTATTTTTAGAAGTAATCCCTGGAACACATTTTGAAGCGACCCTTGGAATCATCTTTGCGTAATTTAAGAAGCTGTTTATTTGCAAGCTACATTTTGCATTGATTCATACAAACATGCCTTAGTAAGCTTTTTTTGGTTTCTTCAGTTCCAGAGGTCACTTGAATACTACTTACAAAATATATGTATATACTTTCCCCCACCTCATACCATCCATTCAGAATTTCCATCTTTCTCATTTCCAGAATTTATTGTTGTAAATCTATGTGTGGTTTCCTTGTTTGAAGCATGCTTATCTGATTCTGCAAATTTCTTAAAATTAATCTTTTTTATCCTACTGGTATATTTGAGGTAGAATCATTAAATGAACAAAACTCTTTAGAATTCTCTCTCTAACATTTTTCTCAGACAGAATCTTGCAAGAGTTGTTTTAGCTACAGCATTGACAGAGTTGTCTGTAAATAGCAGGTTTTACGTTTTGTGGATTTAATCTCCCCCTTTCACCCCTTCCCTAATATGTCAAGTTGTTTTAAGATCTTTGTATATTCTTTTTGCTTTCAATAGTGATGGTGCCATTCTTCATTTGAAATCTTGTTATATAAGAATATAGTATTAGTAAACTTCACCCATAACAAACTTCATGTAATGATTTATTAAGTTGACTTTTTATCTGGAAATAATTATCACTGCCATAAATCTTTGTATGGTTGTAGCAAATATGCATATAACACATTTCATGATGTTACTCTGTTAACTTCTATCGCTTTGTGTAATTTTTTTATTTTTGTAATTTTCATTTGGCATTTGTTAACCATATTTACACCTGAGCAGTAAAGTGGGGGTTGAAAATTATCATTCTCATCATTCTGTTGGAATGCCAGGATGCGATAAACATTAGTCAATGAGGCTAAGAAGTTCTGTGTTCAAGCCCAAGTAGTGACTCATTATTGTCATGTCTTTTAGACATGGAAATAAGAAATTGACACCCCCTTTCAAGGTAGACGGCACTAATATTAATAAGATTCTTTACTACTTTAGGTGGATCTGTTGCATCATCCACTGTGCAATTTACACAGTACAATGCATTAACTATTATTGTCACTACTTATATGACATAAGTGAAATACTCTGATCATGTGACATTATCAAACAAACAAATCTTGTGTAAATGGTAACCTGCTTGTGTCTCTCATGTTTGTTCCCTCATAGGAATAAAAATATTTTTGATAATGTTATATACATATCTATCACTCTGTGATTCAAAATGTTAATACTACTATTTCTTACTTAGCACCACAAATTATGGTTGTGATAAGTCTTTCTGCTTGTAACAATATAAGAATATAGTGAAAGCTATACTGCTTTGGCATGTTATGATTAAAGTTTACTGTATTAAAAAAAATCAAGAATCCTCAGAAAAATTCTCAGGTTAAACATGTGATGAACTCTCCTCGAAATTTGTGATTCAACTTTAAAATGTCATAGATCTATAAATAGAGAGCCTTGTAGAGTTGACTTTGAAATTCTTTCTTCATATTCTGATTTAAGCCACTATTTAGTTTTTGTGACTTTCCCAATGCCATTCTATGTTTAAGATATTATATCTGCTTCTAGCTTAGCTTTATTTGCCTTATTCATTTATTGCTTTAATTTCATTTTTATGCTTCCATCATAGACAGACACATCATGGTATGATGTTGTGAGTCTGTGGGTCTGTCCACAACTTGTTGACAGGATATCAAGGTCAAAGGTCAAAATCAAATTTTTGAGAATGCAAAATATAAACAAGGTACACACCAAACTGTTTATGCTAGAACTTTTAAACTTTGCATACTTATTTATTATGACGGGAGGATGAACCCTATTGATTTTCAAGGTCATATCTGTAAGGTCACAGTCACAATGCTTATGTCAGATTTTTGTCCAGGCCATAACTTTTTACATCTTGCATGGAGTAGAATAACATTTCACATAATTGTTGCCCGGGACCCAAGGTGTGTCATGACCTTGACTTAAAGGTCATATTTGCAAGGTCAAGGTCACAATGCATATGATGGTTAAATCTTTGTCCCGGCCATAACTCTTTACCCCTAACATACCGGTAGATTTGAATATGTATCAATATACTATAACTGAATAGATATGAACTCTGCTTTGTATGTATCAAAATATTGGTACTCATTCATTCTCTGTCGAAATTGGATTCTGTATGAATTAGTATATACTGTAAATATATCTGATGCGTGTTTGACATAAAGAAATAAATGAATTGAATTGAATTGAATAATATTTCACAGAATTGTTGCCCAGGACCATAGGGTATGTCTTGATCTTTAACCAAGGTTACATCTTGAAGGTCAAGGTCACACTGCATATAATAGGTGAATCTTTGTCTGGGCCTTAATTTTTTACCCCTTACATGGATTTGAGTAATATTTCATGGAATTGTTGCCCAGGACCCAAGGGTGTTCTTTATCTTGAACCAAGGTTATATCTTGAAGATCAAGGTCACACTGAATATAATGGGTAAATCTTTTTTTGGGCCATAACTTTTTACCCCTGACATGGATTTGAGTGATATTTCACAGAATAGTTGCCCAGGACCGTGGATGTATCATGACATTGAACCAAGGTCATATTTGCAAGAACAAGGTCATAGTGCATATGATGGGTACCGGTAAATCTTTTTCCTGTCCATAACTTTTTAACCATTGCACAGATTTGAATAATATTTCACAGATTTCTTGGCAAAGGGGGAATGTTTCCATGCTTTTAAATTTCATCCCTTCAAACTAAGCGATGGGTGTATTATGCCATGCTAGACGTTGATCTTGTTTATCTAATTTTTGTTTGATTATTGGTTTTTTACTTATTTTTTTACAAATAATAGAACCAAGCTTATATTTGTTGTACGTCCATTTTCTGAGATATTTTTACTCCTTTACCAAATGTTTCGAAACCTTGTGCTTTTTTGTGCATGATAGGTATACATTTGTACCTCTGCAAAACTTAAAATGTTTTTTTCACGAAACTGAAAAAGATTTTTTTTTTCAATTGATTGTTATTTAACTACAAACAAGAATTGTTTCATGTGTATGGTAGTAGAAGCTTGTGTTTAATTATGAGGGATGCTGAAGTAAGCAGAATAAATGCAGGAGGCACAAGGATGGACATTCTTGCTGCTTCTTCTGGTCTGGTGTTATTGAAATCTGCCCAAAACATGATGTGATTCAGATGTGCAGCTAAATAGCTCTCTCTTAATGCTGCTACTGTCTTTTAAAGGAGTGAAAAATAGTTATTTTGCCTATCCATTTTGTTTTTTTTATGGAAATCAGTATTTTTTCTATTCTATGAAGAATCACTTTATGGGTGATCTTTACTTGATTAACTATTTGATGCTAGACATTGCTGTCTGTATATCTGAACTATTTCTCTTGAATACAAGGGTCGCTTTAAAAAGAAAGATTATTAAATAAACCATATATTATGAAAATATTTTAGGGGCACCATAGAGATTTGACGTTAATTAAATTTCTTCACTTGCATATCATAACTGAAAGTTGTCGCTACATTGTCATGGATAAACATTGCTTTTCTATCTGTTGTGTTGTTGGCCACTTCCAAACTTTCTTTGTTCATTCATATGATACAAGTTTCCTCATACGGAGGAGCAGCTATTCTCAAAACTCTGATGAATGATGTCTTTGTCATATTTTTCTGATTATTTCAAAATTGATCTTGTATATAACACCTAATAGATTGAATAATAACAAATGATTTTGGAAGTAGGCCTCCTTGATATTGTGAGTATTTTTCTCATATGCATGCTCTATTGCTTTTCCCAATGTAGATTCAGCCGCCCTTCAAGCCCCAAGTGACCTCTGATACTGACACTCGGTACTTTGATGATACATTCACGGTGGAATCGGTCAGCTTGACACCCCCTGGTGTTCAAACTCAAATTGCCAGTAGTCACCAGCTGGAAAGGATAGATGAGGAGATGGCCACTGAAGTGCCATACTTCGAAAAATTTTCTTACCATGGGAGCAAAATGAGCCTAGCCAATAGTCACAGTAGCTGTATGAGTTTTGAGACGTCTTGGAGCACGTGACACCAGCTTCATGTTTGTCCTTACTTTCATACACATGACCTTTGTTTTACATCAACATTGGATAGACAAGCTTTAGTAGAAGACAGTGAAAAAGAATCAATAATCTTCTTAGGAAACTGATTTCACTATATTTCACGCTAATATTTATCCATAAATAATGGGGGTTTTATCCAGAACAGAGCCCAAACCCAGAAATATTTCATATCGATTGATGTGTGTTAAGGCTTGAAATGAGTCGCTCATATAAAGACTTGATTTACACTCTGAGGATATTGATGTCCTCTTACAAAGCTGAATATGTTGTTTTCAAATTTTATTCATGTTTCTTGATGGATATTTAATCAGGTTTTATAATAATATCCATTGATTTTCTTCAGAGAAAAGATGTTTATTTTGTGCTTTTAGACATTCATAGCATTTTAAAGAATTAGTGTGTAATGAGATATACATACAGAATATTTCATAATGTTGTGTATAAGATTGAAAAAAAGGCAATGTGAAACTAGATGTGTTTCAATTTGATAAGTTTATATATTTTATACATTAACTTTTACACTATTTTTATCATTGATGTTGATACATGCATTCAGTATGTGATCTGTATATTCTAAAACAAGATGATGATTTTGAAAGTATCTTAGAATGACTGGTATAGAGAATCTAGACCATAAAATCACTCATTGAGAAAATCTACCATTGAATCACTCTTTGAGAGAATCTACCATAGTACCACTCATTGAGAAAATCTACCATAGAGCCACTCATTGAGCAAATCTACCGGTACCATAGTACCACTCATTGAGAAAATCTACCATAGAGCCACTCATTTAGAGAATCTTCACCATAAAACCACCACTCATGGAGAGAGTCTTTACTATAGTATTTATTGAGAGAATCTAGACATTTTGTTATACAAATTCAAAGAATGTTTATGTGTTTTTTTGGAATTCTTATAGATGACTGAATGGTAATACACTTTTCTTCACTGAAAATAGGGACAGTATTTTCAACATTGACTTGAATGTTTCTATTTATGTGTGATTGGAGGAAGGTGATGCTCTCCGGGTACTATAGTGGTTAGAATTTTTATTTAAGACATTTCATGCCTATAAATAAGAAACTGTTCTTTGACTTTCATTAAGTACATATAGTAGAATTTCCAACATATGAATTGCTAAGCCTTTTGGTCTTCTAAGAAGATATATGCAAGCTCCTATACCACCGGGATTTTTTAAGTAATGACATACTGTCTTGTTATCACTTTACATAGGCTATACAAGTGATGATATGTTGATACCCAGTGTTTCTTAATTACTATTGTAAGAATTTTGTATTGGAAGCAGCAACTAAGAATTAAGACAATGAAAAAAAATTTTTACATGTTTTTTTATCTGTAAGTGTTAAGATTTTGAGTGCAGTATGTTTTTAACATATTATCATAAAATATTTGTTTTTCTCATTCTGAATTCTGTATTAACCTTGAAAGTTAATTTGAAACCATCAAATTATTTTTGCCAGTAGTCTTTGCTTTTATGCCAGAAATTCAAACTAATTTTTTATTTTTAATTTTTACATTTATTACAATTTAAATAGACATTAAGAGATTAAGAGATAAGTTTTGTCTTTCATATTTTTGCTGTTTAAGGAGGAATGAAACACTTGACTCCCAAAATCAATTTTCTTCATTTTTTCACAATCAGTATTTGAACATATGTACTAAATTGCAAAGTATAATAAAAATTTATCTACACAGTTCTGAAAAATTTGACTTTGAATAAGCTCCCTCTGAGGCATATTTGGAATTTCCTTGAAAGGTACTACAAGGTCAGTTTAATATCTTTTAACTTTACAAAATGTAAATATATATCAAAATCACAAATCAATATCAGAAAAGGAATAATTTTTCAGTAAAATTTCAAAGGAGAAATTGTTTTGAAAGAACCCATTTTGATATCAGTTGTAGAAAAGTTTTAGTAAATATACCAAATCAGTGCAAAAATCCCCTATTTTCTCCCCTAAAAACAGCATTTTACAAATATCTGCAAATTCAATTTTCAAGAAAAATTATATTTATAATCCGTAGTGTCCAATTGCACAACATTATGAAGAAAATTTATCCACAGGAATAGAAAATATGGTCACATATCTATTCCAACATAAATCTCCATCTGCATCATTCAACTACTCTGCTTAGTAGTGGTGCTAACTCGGATACATGTGTGCAGGTTGGTCTCTGTACGCTACTTCCGATCTACTTTTCGATTTTAAATGCTGCCCCTTCGACTTTTGGTTAAGATATTTGATTACCAGAAACAAATTTACACCAAGATTTTTTTTTTTACTCATTTTAACTGTCAATATTTTCCTCAATCGTGTCTTCTGCTGTTCTAGCGTTTTGTATCGAATGTAAATAAACATGTCTTTTTTATCAACCGATGTATTCCAGATGGCGCTATATTCAGATAGTGTTTAATTCCTCCTTGATGTTCATCCATTCATTAGAACATGCAATTGAAGAATTTTAGAGTTTTTGATAATTTTTTTTGTTTCTGTTCATTTTATCTAATCCAAGGTACCAAAGGTAGAATTCCTAATTGATTTAGAAATGGGGAAGTCAGATGTCATATTGATAAACACCAAGATTTCAATATGTTCATTGGGAAGTATAGAGTTAGCCTAGTCTGAAATGTCAGTCCTAAATATAAGTCTTATGCTTTAGTCGGACATTTTTGGACTCTGAGCCATTCAGAATTTTCAGCTTCAGAAACTTGTAATGTTCAGCAGAAATTTGAGTGGAGATTCTATTGATATAAGTACCTGTGTTACAAGTGCAATACAGTATAGACATAGGTTATGTTATACATGATGGAGATTTGATAAGAAGTGATATACCTATATTGCTTACATTCTGTATTTGTTCTGTGCATAAAACCGACTTCCAGCAGTTACAGTCACTCTCATGTATTGAATAGTAATTGGCTGATGATACTGAAGTTTTGTTAGGCAGTAGAGCATGTTACTGCCCTCCAACCTACTGGATGTCATTTCATCTTGAAAACTGGTTTATTAATGTATTTTTCACTCTAGATTTTTTTTTTTTGAGCTGAAAAGTGAAAAGGACTAAAGGACTTACTGTCATATTGCATTGTCCATTCTACCATCTGACCATCTGTCCGTCTCTAGTAAACTTAACTGTGTTAGGGATGAAGTACTTAAAGCATCCCCTAACAAATATGCGGGTATTTTTTTTTTACCGGATTTGTCAAGATCTAGGTAAGGGTGACGTAGCTTTCACAGAGTACCCTCTATTGACTGACTTTCTCCTCAGAACAGATGCATAGATTGACAAACTTAATGTATCAGTTTCTTTAGAAGTTTCATATTTGAATGATGAATTTGAGAAAATTCTGATACACATACTTCCTAATTTTGTCATGTCTCATAATGTTCAGTTGAGTGATGTAGGCCATTTAAGCTTTTAGTTTTTATGAAAGGAAAGGGTTTTTTTTTATGATGAAATTTTTATTTTATATCATTTTACAATTTTGTCCATGGTTAGAAATATAAAACATGTTGAAAATGCTTACATTTTGATAATAGTTTGTATTGTTTGAAAAATGAGTATCACTATTAAAAATTTAAAAAATATAGTACTACATGTATATGGAAAAAAATGCTACTTCCTGTAGCATACGGAAGTCATCACTCATCACTATTTATCTTGTAAAAAGCATGGGCACTGTCCCAAATTTAGTGCCAAAAGACAATCTATAATTTTAATGTGACACACTGAGATATTGAATAATTATCATGATTATTGAATGGCCTTCAGGAGTACTCTGAAATCTTTTCAATACAAGATGGATTTTCTTTTATGTTTTGTTTATTGTGCGACTGTCACTTAAGTCTGAAGGGTTTACAGGGGATATATCACAAATCAGGGTGCTTTATTTTTTGATGGTAACCATGACTTTGTACAGTAGGCTGTGTACTGTAACCTCACATAAATTACATAAATTTTTACAGTAGCAGGACTCTCTCTGGAAATATGAAGCTGTGAAATTCTAATGATTATAAAGTCTTTCCTTAACATTTTATACATATACAATTTATCATATTTTAAGAATTTGTATGATTCTTTGTTTCCACCTTCAATTGTTGTGATTTTCTTCCTAATTGTGTTCTATCCATTTATAAAATAATTCTAAGAATATCAAAATATTTGTAAAGCCTATTTTGAATTAATGTATGGCTCAGTGTTTACTGTCTCTTTACATTTTAAATTTCAAACAAAAGCTTGTCTGTAGACTTGTTTGATATCAGAACTGTGATTTCTTTAAATGAAGTTCTATATTTAATCATAAAATTTCATGGCTTAAACCCAAATGGTGAAGATCAGTGCAGTGCTTGTGATAGCCTGTTACCCAGTATCCATCTGGTTGTAAGCACTGTTTGAAATCAAATCTTCTTTGAGACTTTTCATCACAGAAAAGTTAACTTCAGCCTTTATTTGGTTGGGATAAACTTAAGTAGTGCATATGCATTTGTAATTACAATCTATTACTCTGGGGCTAGTGAAATATTGAGGTCTCTTTATGCTGTCTGCTGTGGGTCTGTTTTATCTTTTGTGTACATTTCCTTATACCTTTTTTGAAGTGATTGGGAAGGAATTTTACAGGAAAGGTGTACGTTTACTTACTGGGTATGATACTATAAAAATTAAGAGTCAGGATATAGCATTACTTTATTCAATATAGCCAAAATAGGCTATTTTAAAGTAAGCGGAAAGGACCGTTAAAAACCTAGATTTAACACGTCAGACTACGGACAACTGATCGTGACGTCATACTTGGTAGAAGCATTGACTTTATGTATCTTAAGATAAGATTATTACGTCATAAATAAAATATCGCCAAAGTATACAATATCCATAATTTGGATATAACTCAAAAATAGTCTATTGGATAATCTTGAAAATCTTGATGTGGTACCTACCCTAAGTTTGACATTCTAGTTCAGACCAAGATAAAAAGTACTATGACATGATTGAAGATAAAACTACAGACTTGTTAGAATCTCTTAATGTTTATACCACTCTTTTGTACTCGCCATGAAACTTATATGGGTCCAGCACCATAAACTGAGAATATACTTAAGTCATAATTTCATATTCTTCTGTTCATCAATGAATTAATAACTGGGATTTGGATTTTATTTAGTTTTATTCTATTGATAAATAGATTTAAACCATTCTGCATAAGAATTTATTTGAATGTTTGATAATGAAATAAATTAAAATGAAATATTTATATACTTAAGTATATTCTCACTTATGGTGCCGGACCCTGGTCTATTAATGTATGCTTTTGTCCAAAAGGTTTTGTTTCCTTTGCCGAAATATTATGTACATCTTTCAGAGTATTTGATGTACATAATTTTATGATTTTATCTTCTTGTATTATTGAGTAAATACTTGTAATGTATGCACTGTTACTGACTTCATCTTATTTTGCTTCAAGAGAAGAAAGAACACAAAGGAGATTTTGTCTTTATTCACTTATATAAAGTACATTGTATATTGTTACAATTTAAAACATGTTTTCCTTAGGTACAAATTGAATTACACTAAAAGAAATAAAGGTGTGCAAGATATAAGAATTTGAAATTCTGTGTATCATATGAATTCCAAATTTTTATGCTCCCACTTTTGAAATGGGATTTAGCATATTTGATCCATCTGTCTGTCCCTCTGTCATTTTTCTGCAGTTAGAAAAATGCGCTAATACTTGAACAATACAGTGTAAAGACTTCTTAACTGGTGTGTCTACTGCACTTTGAAACCTTTTAAACTGGCTTCCAAGAGATGGGTATGGTAGGAATCCAAGATCAAGACCCAGGACTTTGTCAGTGTTGGAATTAATACCTAATTATTGCATGATTAACTGATCACTCTGATGAGCATTCTTTACCTGCTATGTGGCTTCAGGTAGATTGAAAAGTTTTCCAGACTTTCCAGGATGGATACAGATATTGCCCTAAAATTTATTCGCAATCTTCCTCTTGGAGAAATACAAGTTCTGTTCACATTTCAAGTGGATGGATGCACCATACAAGAAGGTCAAACAGTTTTCGATTTTTTTATGGATACAGATATTGCTTAAAATTTAGTAACACTTTCTTTTCGCGTAAATTCAGGTTCAGTTCACATGTGGGCTGGATAAGTGTACCATGACCTACTTTGGGGCTTTCTTTTATGGGTGCAGGTAATGGGGTATTGCCTTTACTTTGCTTATAACCTTCCTCTTTGAAAAATATGGGTTCAGTTTGCATTTCAGCTGGAGTGATGTACCAAGACCAACTTTAGAGCTAAAAGTAGGTCAAACAGTTTCCTGGACATTATTTTGTCATGTTTTATGATTTTGCCCTGACTAAACATTCCCATCAGAGAAATACAAGTTCTGTTTGGATTTGAGTTGGAGTGGTGCACAATGACCTACTTTATGGTCAGTAGAAGGTCAAAGATTCCCCGATTTTCTCTCATAATGGATACAAGTGTTGCTCTGAAATTCAGTCACAGCCCATGTCTCTGAGAAAAGTACATCAATATCGCATGTCATCTGGATTGGTGCATTATGACCTAATTTAGAACTAAAAGTAGATCAAACAGTTTTCCCGACCTTTCATATTGGATACATGTATTGTGTGATTTGACAAGTTATTTTCTTGCATAGAAATTTGCAACAAAGTGACAGAAGATTTAAGCGTTGTCTTTTTCTAGCATGTGACGTAGAAACCAGTTCATACATCCTCATTCCAAAGCATTATCATGATCTTGACCTTAGGTTAAGTCATCAAGGTCTTTGGATTTTATAGGAATTTTCTCTTTCATCTTACATATTTAGCACACCTCATTTTAAAATTTATGCTGCTAAGTTATAGCTAATCTACTTCATTTTAAAATTCATGCTACTATGTTAATTTGCAGCTAATCTTTTACCTTTGAGGTCAAGGTCTCATTGGACTGAAGTATTGGAATTGTGTTAAATCTTAACATGTTTAGTGTCTGCAGACCTTTTGAGGAATAGTGGTTCACAAAGCATTGCTATTAGTGGCCTATAGATGTGATCCTTGACCCATGGTCTTAATTTTTAGGCACAGAGAACAGTACTGAAATAGTGTGTTTTGAAAACTGATATCGGACTGCCCATGTTTTTGATTTTTAGAGCACTTGAGATTTGGGCTCAAGAGAGCTTTTCTGATAACTTGTTTGGCATTTTACAACCTTCTGTTCATCTGACACAGTTTCATTTTGCCTGGTATGTGGTATATTAGTGTGATTTGGGTTATAGGTTGGGGGGTGTTTTAGGTTTTGTTTGTTTGTTTTTGTTTGGTTTGGGGTTTTTTACCTGGTCTCATCTTAGTTTTTGGCCTGTCTGTGGCAAAAACCCTCAAATGATATCAATGTCAATGAACTTATGACCTTGACCTTTGTCCTTAAAACTGTTTTCGACTTAATCGGGAAGAGTTACGTGTTTCACAAACACATCTTGTTTTTGTTCGGGGTCTTTTCCCGACCGTGCTTTGAGAAATTAAAGTGAAACTTGGTATTTATGTTTATTATGACTTCCAACATTTGTACATATGGCGTTCAATTTCTGTCGCAATTTACCACATTATACATGAATTAGTGTTAGTGCCATTTGGTGGAAATTAGTATTCTGGAGGTTTGCAGCGAGGAGATACTGAAGTGAAATTTGGTATGTATATTTATCATGGCGTCCTGTATATAAAGTGGAATTTCCGTCGCAATAGACAGTATTTTGTAAGAATAATTCCCCCTCGATGAAACTTAGTACATGTACATTTGTTCTGGATTAGGTATGTTATAGGTTGAGATATTCAGTAGTACTCTTGGTGTATGTTTACTATGAGGTATTTTAGATGAAGTTCAATTTCTGTCGAACTCTTTTCAAGTGTTACTGCCTTTTTTTTTACCTATGTGGAACGCTGCTGAAATTAAGTGACGGACGTATTGAATAACATAGGCGCTAGGTTTTATTTCTAGTCGTTATAACAGAAGAATGCATGTGATATAATGGCGTTAGACATGTTATTATGTATAACTTCGATAACGAAATCAAGCTTTGGCAGTGTCATGATATCATGAAAAATCTGAAAATATGTTTTCTTTATTTTACATCATTTACGTTATGTTACATAATACCATATGATATCATATCGCATCATATCATAACATACTCTCAACTCATTAGCATTTATGATAAGAATGAGTTATATCATACGTATTTTATCATATCATTAGAACATTAACCTTTGTCTAGTTTGGACTTCGTCATACATACACGTTTAGATTACATGCATAAATGATATGTGCACGAATAACAAGAGAAGGTTTGCTCGGCAGAGCTCCATAATCGTCGGAGCCTCTGGTGATGGGAATTAGTAATCCATATATCGTATATATTTATTTCTCTACGTATAGTATTATAAATTGTTATATGTCCATAGATTTATTAATGTCTACTCGTGGTCATGACACAACCCCCAGACTCGTATAGAGTTTACAATGTACACCGGTCAGGGGTGTGTATCAAGACCCAGACATTACGTATACTTTTAAGCATGGTGTGTCCAGACTGTCTTTGGATACTCTGGTCAGATAGTCGGGATTCTAGTCACGAAAATGATGAGAGTAACTGGAGGTGTGTATGTGCCTGTGTATTCACAGCAATGTATCACGGTGGCTAATCTTGAACCCCGAAAGTCCGAGGTGTCCGATCGGAGTAAGCATCTGCAGATTGGTTAGCCATCTCCACCATGAATGTCCAAACACACAGACAACACAATATTTTAGCATGCACTATCATAGCAAACCATCACAACAGATGATATTACTATCGTAGACAAACTCATCTCTGGAACTTTTTACGAGCTATTCACTTCAAGAAGAAGTCTGACAAAGATAAAAGGACCAGCGGGTTTAATAAAGTTTCAATCTGGAATCAAATAAGCAACCGTACCTTGTCACCAAGTTCTCTGACTTTTACGTTATTCTTGATTTAGAATATAACGTATAAAATTTTCTCCTACACGCTAAAGCTGGGTATTTTAGTACACCAGAGCCGAAGGGCCATGTGAGGTATTGTGATCAGTTCTCGTCTGCCTTCGGCCGTCTATCCGCCCGGCTTTAAATCTTAAAAGAGTAGTAGTATATCATGTACTCGATGTCCCCTACAAGTGCTATTGTTTTTCTGTCAGTTTCATAAACGGATGAATCCAGGTCAGGAGAAAATAAGTCCTAGATGATTCTCTCATTTGACAAACTTCTTGTTGAGACAGGCTATGTAGATGGGCAATCCGAATGCGTCCGAGTGATTTAGTAGGATACCTCATTGAATATTGATGTGTGTGGTTCCATTCAGTCAGAAGTTTGTCTTCCCTTTTTTCAGACTTAATTGCCATTTTAGCACGCTTTCGCGTGATTTTTTTTTTATTATTTTTTTTTTCATCAAAGTTTGTTTATATGCTTAAAATTTTTGTCACTCTTGATTAGGGGAAAGGAATATTATTGGGAATAACTAGACTGTAAAGATCATGTTTAAGATTTCTTGTTTTAGGTAGATTTCTGTTTAAACTGTATCCTAATAATTTTGATACTGTCTGTCTTAATTTCATCAAGTGTTCAGGAAAGTGATGTAGGCCCACTTTGGCCTCTTTTTTTACCCCGGAATAAAAGATTCTGGTCATATAGTTATGTCCTCCCTTGGATTTGTCTGCTTAACTACAATAATTGTCCAGGACGTTGGAACAATTAGAGAAGTTACTCTTTCCACTGTATAGATATAATTGATCTTGACATTTAGTTTATTTTGAAAAACTTTGATAAACATTGTTTTGAAAGGTTAAATCTAGGGTTTTGATATTTTGCGTGAGTATCCCTTTGTGACACCATTCTTCTTTGTGGCCGTAGTTTCTGACTTGATGTTTTCGACCTTCTATATTTCAAAATATTTGTGACTGTCAAACACATAAAGGATGAAACCATGGAAAAAATATATGTGTGTGATAGTAACGACGTCGACCGCTATCAAATGCCTCTCCAGTATACCCTGTCTTGTATCGGGGTCATAGCGGTACCGTACTATAGGCAAGGGAGCGCGTATAGGGGCGACCTTTTGATAAATTATGTTGATAATATTTTGTTTTACATAATAGATGCAGCCACCCTGGAAGCCTGATGTCAAGAATGCTTGGGATACCAAGTACATCCCCGAGGAATTTGCGAGAGAGACATTGTCTTTGACCCCTCCCGGTATGGAGAACCTGACGGAAAGCTTACGTCACGAACTGGACGCCATTGAGGAGGAGAGAGACATGCCCTACTTTGAACAGTTCTCTTACCATGGCAGCACAAAAAGTTTCGGAGGGTATCTCAGCGAGTCGGTGCGCCAGACAAAGGAATTATTCTAAGGTGTAGCGTATGGGCTTTGTTCGAAGAATTAATTTATTTCCTTACGGCTTTCCATAAACACAATATGCCAAAATATTACTAGAGGTCTCCCATGGAAACGCAGCACTCTTTTAAAAATGCGAGTTGTGTTTGATATAATAAAATATTATGTTGTAGGACAGTACGACTATAAAGAGATCTGTTTGGATGTCCAATGGTAAACAGTGATTTATTAATCAAATTACCCCTACCCTCAATCCAGCAAATAAAATGCACGTTGTCCCTTCTCTAAACAAGGTAGGATTGTATTATTGTTGACCAACGTATAATTGCTTTCAAATGTTTAATCTCGTTATGATTGACTTATTTTAAACATATTATATACTTGATGTTTTACATTTTACTGACCAATGTTGTATACTTGCCTTGTTTTCTTTTTACATCTAACTCTTTATTCACGTTGTAATGATTTTTTAAATTATGTATGATTTATTGCGAGTTGGTATAACATAAATCATAGCACCCAGAAGCCCTGTTGGAAAAATAAGTCGATCGTTTAGATTGAAATACTATCAAAATTTAGATATTTCTTACTGATTGCTTTAACTCACTGTGTATATGGTAAATAATTTTTTTTTTCGGGGGGGGGGGGGGGGAGATGGTTTTTTTGCTTTAGTTTTTTGGAGTTGGGTTTATTTGGGGGGTGGGGGGCATTAAGCACATCTCCCATAATCCCGTATCTGTTTTGTCCTAAATGTGCAGTAGGTGGTCTGGGTTTTTACAGAATGATTACAACGCATTCTATTTCTGTTATTCTTGCCTAACGACACCATGTTTCATGTACCTTGTATTATCCCGTTGTACACATACTTGCACGTGTCTGTAAATTTCACATTTTGCAAATCACGTGCCCAATTGCGGTCCATGTGATCAGAAAGCAATAAACACGTGTTCATATTGTTTCTCACATTTTCCCAACTTGATTAAAAGCACGAAAAACAAGTGTTATATATATAGTGAAAACTTTTATTTAATTAGAAAAGCAATAAAAGTTAGCATAGGTACTGATACTGTATGCACATCAACCGATCACCGGTTTTCTGATTACGCCATCAGACGCAAGGGTATATCGATGTACATATAGATACGGAACAATGATGGTCAAAGCATAGTAATTCCATTTCCCATAGGGTCCCATGTTAAATTACCGAACTTCCAGCAAGATTTACACAACATCCTACATTTTAGCTATATATAATCCACATATCAAAATGTTTGTCAGACCCTCCTCTATTAGAATTTTAACAGTTTACCATAGGTTATCCACCTTAATTTCGAGAAAATCATGCTGGAAGGGGGATACCCCCCAAAATTGGCCAAAATTCAAATGTAAACAACCACCCCTTTTTAGGTCATTAAATCTTTACATTAGCGAAATGAGATAAAAATTCATGATTTTACAGCAGAATCAATCTTTATTTATACATAAATCAAATAATTTCATCCAATCACAGCTCCTGATACATTGAAATAGTAGTACCTCTCTCCCTACACCACATCAGCCAATCACGGCTGTCGTTAATTACCTTTCTTTGACCTGATTACTAGTATGTGGAATTATCAAGGGAGAACAAATTAAGGATTATGTGTCCAATTGACTTTTCGATAGTTTCTCATGCAGTTGAAAAACGTCAGTGACTTTAAAAGTTACCAGCATAATTAATGATTGGTTGGTTAATTGGTGATTTACGTCGCTTTCAACAATATTTCAGTTATATCGCGACATGGAAGCAGGAGGTTACCAATCTCTTAAACATAGTGGCGCAACCCGGGAATCGAACCCGGACCGTCGGCGCCGCAAGCCAAGCGCTTAACCACTACACGACGCCTGCCCCTTATAATTAATGACAAACGATTTGGACAGGATGATAATTTCATTTTACGGGACCTGCGTGTTCAAAATAATAAAATGGCATTCTCCAGCTGACTTTGCAATGAAAGACACAAGTATGGTCAGTAACTACATAAGAAATTCTAATTCTAATTACACCAGATTTAATGCAGATAGTTGATTTATTTTAGTTAGATATGAAGAGAAATCAACATTGACATGTGTACATAAACTATCAAAACATAGGTATTTGAAAGGGTGTGCCTTGACTTTGACCCACAATCTATTTTCGAATGTCAAGGTCATATTTCCATATTCAATGTAACAGTGACACTATGACCAAAAGTTTTATCTGGAAAATTTTTGTCCTGGAATGGATGAATTATCAGAAAGTGATGTTAAAAAACACAATGAACTCCTAATAGGACTTTCAGTAATTTGATTTTACGACCTCTTGATCAATTTCGTGTAATATTTTGTTATTGACACACTATTATTCTTTTGTCGAGTAAAAACTTGGCGACAACGATTTTAAATATCTAAGCTAGATCAGTCCAAAGGGTGGCTCCAAATTAACTTGTCTCTGTCAAGGAAAGGAATAACGGGATTTTGATTTATTTTACTATTCAAGTACTTGTAAAAAGCAGTGGTGCCAGGAAAACATGCTGTCATAGTCCAAATTTAAACAGAGAGAGAGAGTTTTATATATCTATCCCACAACTGCTCATCATTGTTGGAGTTTAATACAATTGTAACTGATGCTATGTCACGGTGACCTTGGAGTATTACTTGATTTTAAATGATGCTATCTTATGCTATGCTATTGTGACACTGGAATATAATGCGAGTTACTGATGTTATGCCACGGTGACTTTGAAGTATAATACGAGTAACGGATGTTATGCCACCGTGAAATTGAAGTACGTATAACACGGAGTATAAGAGATTGCAAGGGATGTTCAAGGCTGAGTGTTAGAATGGGATACATCTGTTTCCAAGTTTATCGCCACTGAAGGCATGCATCTCGTTGGTTTTGGTATAAAATATCTGTTGTTAAGTTGAATACAACTCGGTGGTGATTTGCGTTTATCATAATAGTTGAATACAAGACGTTGTCCAGTGAAACTATTTATCATTAATGTTGAATATACATCGTTGTTTAGTGGATGAAATATTTATCTTAATGTTGAATGCAGTTCGTTGTTTAAATTGGTTGGAGATGAGTAAATCTATTTATTATTAACTTGATTATTTTGTATAATGTTGTTATATACTCTTCTCCATAGTGAAGCATCCGAAATCCATATATGCTTCATGTATATGTAAACTGAATATTTTACAAAGTCATACAATAATGAAAGATGTCAATTGTCAGCAATCTTTATTTCTTTTCAACATTAATGTTTTACCATTTTATTTTATTTTATTTTATTTTTTATTTGTATTTTTTGATATATTATTATTATTATTATTGATTTTTAAGAAGATTTTTCAGCTATTAAAGTAAAACTGGGGGTTGGGGTAGGGTGGGATGGGGTAGCAGCTTATCAGCTGAAGTATAGCCCTTCAATATTTCTTCATGAGACCATTAATAGGATTTTGATCAAATTTAATAGAATGAAGTTACCAAGCGGCCACTGCGTTAGAAATGTTGGAGAGGGTCTATTTACTGTGGTGTCTGACAAGGCCGTTTGACGACCTCTTAATTCTAGTAAATGCATTTTTAATCTTTAGTTCTAGTACCTTATAATGTGTTGACTCGCATTGTATTGGTCTTGGTGCAGTATTTACATTGGCGGATTAAGAGGGTGGGTGGATGCAGCGGTTGCAACCCCGCTTTGGTTGGATAATTTTACAAAAAGAGATCATTTTCGTAAATAGTTAAGAACTGCAATCCCCCCCCCCTTCCGGACTGAATAGTACAAAACATTAATCATTGGAGGCTGCAACCCCCTCCCCTTTTTTTCAAAAAATTCTAGATCCGCCTATGATATGGGTTGTTAGAGGATTTCTTTCTGCCTTGTACATTAGTGTATCTAAAGAGTCTAACCAAGACTATTTCTCTTTTTTCAAGATTACATTCATGTAATAATCTTTGCACATTTATTTTCAAACAAAAATTTCAGCTATCCAGTCTTATTCAATGTATTTCTATGGAGACAATTTCATAGTACGGGTGAACTGTTCATCTGGTGAGCCTTTGTGTAATTGATTTTTGTCCAGGCTTTGGTGTTTTTTGTTCACCACATGGATAGTACGGTTACACACTAGTATTTGACTACATCGGTATGCAGGTAGACAATGTTATTCACATTAGAAAACGAATAACCATCTCGTGTTTGATCTAATATCTACACTGCCATATTGATTTCTATTTATATTTGTTTAAAACTCTATCGTTAATTAAGTTGTAGATTTTTCTTCTAGAAAGTAAACCCCTCTGACTAATATAATGTTTCTTACTATGTAATAGTGCAAGTTTCTTTGATTGAAATCGTTATGCAATTGCAGAAGTACTATTATCTTGCATGAAGAGAGAAATCCAAAACTTCCAACCCGAAGAAATTCTAAAACCTAAAGCCTAATCCAATTGTTAGCCAAATTAGACTTTTTATACGCCCGTCGAAAGACGGGACGTATTATGGTATGGCGATGTCCGTCTGTCCGTCCGTCCGCTATGGGACGCAATAACTTTAGTAAACCTCAGCTGTTTTTCATGAAACTCAAGCAGAATGCTTAAGCAGTGTAGAGGAAGCCGCCTTTCTATTTTGAGCAAATTGCGTGATGCCGTTCCAGAGTTATGGGACTTGGATTTTAGTTTTACTATGAAAAGATGCTACGGAACGCGATAACTTAAGTAAACGCCAGTTGTTTTTCATGAAACTCATATAGAATGCTTAGATAATGTAGGGGAAGCCGCCTTTCGATTTTGAGCAAATTCCGTTTTGTCGTTCCAGAGTTATGGGACTTGGATTTTATTTTTGCTATGAAAAGATGCTACGGAATGCGATAACTTATGTAAACGTCAGCTGTTTTTCATGAAACTCATGCAGAAAGGTTAGATAATGTAGGGGAAGCCGCCTTTCGATTCTGAGCAAATTCTGTATTGTCGTTACGCAGTTATAGAACTTGGATTTTATTTTTACTATGATAAGATGCCATGGCGATGCTATGTAAGGCGGTAACTTAAGTATACGTCAGTTGTTCTTCATGAAACTTACACAGAATAATTAAATAGTGTAGGGAAAGCCATCTTTTAGTTTTGAATAAATTCCATTTTGTCGTTACAGAGTTATGGGACTTGGATCCCTCTTTTATATTTCATTATTTCATAAAAGTATTACCAGAGAGACCCAAGTTTGGGGGTAATAAAACCATACGTTCACATTGACGCCGTCCAAAGTAAGCGACGGGCGTATTAAGCCACGCTAGGCGTTGCTCTTGTTACGGATTTCTGTTGAATCGTGACTATTTATTTTCAACAGTAAATTTTGACATTAAAATGCCTTTTCTTGAAATCATGGTATATAATTAAAATGAGCTGTTTCTAAAAGTGAAAAGGTCTTGAGATGTATTCCTGTTGAATTTCCCGTTGGTTTTTCAGTTCAACTCATATTGAAAGTAAATGGATGATTTTGTCCACATCAACCTGTCCTGAGATATATTTTTACATACAATAATATGTACTGGTGCATATTATACAATTGTATACAATTTGTATGAAATGGATACTAATATTATCCTATTTTGGAACATTGTTAAATGTTTTATTCATAATCAAAGAAGAGTCAAGATGCATATGATTTGCAACACTTGAAGTAGAATTTGAAATTTGAAACTGAATAACGTGTACTCGTGTGAGGTATGTACGTGTATAATATCTGTGTTTATCTGATGATCTATATGTACACCTGTTGTAATTGTGATGACGTATAATAAATATGAGAAAATGACAAGTTCACTTCTAGTTCTTTATTTCTGCGACTTCCTATAACCACCCTCCCCCTCAAGACGTGGCTTTTTCATATCCAATCAGAATCTAAAGGTGCATCCAAGGATATTTGTCTGTAACAATTTGGAAAAAAAACCTACACACACTTAGGGCACGACCATTTGATTTTGCGGGGGGGGGGGGGGCGCTGGCACTTTTCGGAACTAAATATTCTGACCCCGAAAATGTTGAATGTAAAAAATCTGGAGTGAGTTTTACTAAAAGTCGTAAGCCCAAACGTAGACGTAGACGTAAACTTTCCGACTAAATTTACGTCTACGTCAATTAAATTTTTCTTGAATTCTATGTTCATATGTAATTACATTAGTAAACGTTGTAAAAGATGTATCTTACGTTTGGAACTCTTTAGGGAGGAGACAAATATTTCTTAGCAAAGTTTACGTCTACGCGTTCGTTTGGGCTTACGACCTTTAGTAAAACTCACCCCTGGCTTTGACTGAAATGAAAATATATATTCATGTATACATATTAGTGGTAACTTGTGAACAGCAAGAGATGTGCCTTTGGTATTTCACATGGATATTCCTTGTCACAATACCTTTTTATTGACATCAACATTTTCTTCTTTGACCTAGACTGTGACTATTCCTAAACATTTGTGTATATGACACACTAATGATCCTGGATGGGAGGCATTATAAATGTTAGAAAGGTAATTAAATGGTCACAGTCTAGGTCAAGGAAGAAAATGTTAATGTCAATAAAAAGGTATTGTGACAAGGAATATCCATGTGAAATACCAAAGGCATATCTCTTGCTGTTCACATGTAACCACCAATATATGTTTTGGTCACATACAAACAGAAATACAGATTGAGGAACCCAATACTATATATCCCTTATTTCCAAAATTCCCAGGGAATAAAAAACTCTGTGTCGCAATCTAGAATTTTTTTCATTTCAATTTCTAATTTGAGTTTCAGAAATGAAACAGATGCTCTACTAATTCCGATAGGGTTAACTTGGGAGATAATGGATTTTTTAAAGTTTTCAAATAAGATTTTGCTAATATGACTGACCATTTCGTAAAATCAAAGAATAAGATCTTTTTTTTAATTATGACCTGCTGCAAATAAGAAAATCATACAAACCATCAGAAAATGTGCAAAAATATAAAAGTCTGCAAAGATGTCAATATCTATGCTACCTAAAAGATGAGGTACAAACACACATAAGATTAATTAATATAGAGTGACCACAATTCTTTTGGACCCAGAGGTCAAGGACCAAAATCCACACTTGTACAACAACATATCTGACAAAATCATGATAATGAGAGTACAGTTGATTTTCTGTGATGAATAGTTCATCAGAAGTAGAAGTCAAAAACTTATGTTTACAGCTGCATGGATAGATGACAAATACTGCTAATCAGGTATTAACTACAACAAACAATACTAATTACAATTTATTGAATAAATGACCATATAATTGTAATACTCTTTAATTTAATATGCATCATTAGATTCTAAAACCTTGACATTGGATTATATAAAGCATAAACATTAGATTTGAAAATACAATTCTTTTAATATAATGCACAATCATAACATTCTGAAGCACATTCATAACATTCTAAAGTATAATCATAACATTCTGAAGCACAATCATAACATTCTAAAGCATAATCATAACATTCTAAAGCACAATCATAACATTCTGAAGCACAATCATAACATTATGAAGCACAATCATAACATTATGAAGCACAATCATAACATTCTAAAGCACAATCATAACATTCTAAAGCATAATCGTAACATTCTAAAGCACAATCATAACATTCTAAAGCAAAATCATAACATTCTAAAGCACAATTATAATACTTTGAAGCACAATCATAACATTCTGAAACACAATCATAACATTCTAAAGCACAATCATAACATTCTGAAGCACAATCATAACATTATGAAGCATAATTATAACATTCTAAAGCACAATCATAACATTCTAAAGCATAATCATAACATTCTAAAGCACAATCATAACATTCTGAAGCACAATCATAACATTATGAAGCACAATCATAACATTATGAAGCACAATCATAACATTCTAAAGCATAATCGTAACATTCTAAAGCACAATCATAACATTATGAAGCACAATCGTAACATTATGAAGCACAATCGTAACATTCTGAAGCACATTCATAACATTCTAAAGCATAATCATAACATTCTAAAGCATAATTATAACATTCTAAAGCACAATCATAACATTCTAAAGCATAATCATAACATTCTAGAGCACAATCATAACAGCACAATTATGACATTCTAATGCACAATATTAACATTTTAAAGCACAATCAAAAGATTTCAAATATTATACTCTAAACCATAATTATTAAATTGTTAAGCACCTTTAAAATAAAAATAAAAAAACAAAACAGAAAAAAAATTAAAATTAAAATCAATAAGGTATATTTGTTGATGTCAATCTAACAGCTGTACTCATACAGGATCATTTCAATTAAAATTCTGTATAAAATTGTAACTCTTTGAATGCCCAGCATAATGAAGTAAAATTTACAAGAAATCTATCTTGAAAATTAGATCAAATTGGAGGTCACAAAATCTATACTCTTTCCTTCATTCCTATTACAAAAGTGATACTTGGAGATAAAAAAAAAGAATAAGATACAAAACATCAACAAGATTCTTTCAATCTACTGTATGCAACAAATTTTCTATTCTCAATTAATTTCAGGATCATTAAAACTTTTACACTCTTAGCAATAGAAGATCAAATCAAACATTCAATGTTCTTGAACAGTTTGATACGACTGATGGAGTCTGGAAATTAATGGCGGACTTAAAATCTTCTCAAAACAACTTCTTCACCATAGTGACATGTACATCAAGATAAATATCGTAAAGCTAAACCAAGCATTTCTGATTTATTAACATGATATTCACAAAATAAACTTAAAAATCCTTTAAGTGAATACTCAATATCTATTGGAATGTAGTCTACATGTAAAATATATAAAAGTAACTACTGTTTGATCACAATCTCACTTGTCAATGGATTTTTTTTATACTAGTAATATGAACATGACAGTGCTATTTTGAAAATACTTGTCCCTTTGAACTGATATTGGTTGATTGTTCAATATGTTACTACTGAGTCTTTTTATTAAACAGAGTTACATCCCATTTGAAATGGTACCTGACGTAAAACAATCATAACATCATCAAATTCTTATGAAAACATCATTGTGGACTATCGTTTTCCAGAGTTTTTTATTAGTTTCCATAGAAGACTAAGTGATCTCATTCCAAGACTCCAATACAAAGATCTTATACACCATAACTCCAATACAATGATCTCATACCACCAGGACTCCAATACAATGATCTCATACTACCAGGACTCAATACAATGATCTCATACCACCAGGGCTCCAATACAATGATCTCATACCACCTGGACTTCAATAAAATGATCTCATAACACCAGAACTCCAATACAATGATCTCATACCACCAGGACTCCAATACAATGATCTCATACCACCAGGACTCCAACACAATGATCTCATACCACCAGGGCGCCAATACAATGATCTCATACCACCTGGACTTTAATAAAATGATCTCATAACACCTGAACTCCAATACAATGATCTTATACCACCAGGACTCCAATACAATGATCTCATACCACCTGGACTTTAATAAAAATGATCTCATTACACCAGGACCCCAATACAATGATCTCAAACCACCAGGACTCCAATACATTGATCTCATAACACCAAGACTCCAATACAATGATCTCATAACACCAGGGCTCCAATACAATGATCTCATACCATCTGGACTCCACTACAATGACATCATACCAGGTCTCCAATAAAATGATCCAATTACACCAGGACCCCAATACAATGATCTCATACCACCAGGGCTCCAATACAATGATCTCATACCACCAGAACTCCAATACAATGATTTCATTACACCACGACCCTAATACAATGATCTCATTCCGCCTGGACTTCCATAAAATGAAATCATACCATGTCTCCAATACAATAATCTCATACTATGACTCTAATACAATGATCTCATACCATGACTCTAATAGTGACTAAGTAATCTCATTCCAAGACTCCAATACAAAGACCTTATACCACCAGGGCTCCAATACCACGATTTCATAACACCAGAACTCCAATACAATGATCTTATAACACCAGAACTCCAATACAATGATCTCATGACACCAGAACTCCAATACAATGATCTCATACCACCAGAACTCCAATACAATGATCTCATACCACCAGAACTCAAATACAATGATCTCATACCACCAGAACTCCAATACAATGATCTCATACCACCAGGACTCCAATACAATGATCTCATGACACCAGAACTCCAATACAATGATCTCATAACACCAGAACTCCGATACAATGATCTCATAACACTGGGGCTCCAATACAATGATCTCATAACACTTGGACTTTAATAAAATGACATCATACCAGGACTCCAATACAATGGTCTCATGAAACCAGAACTCCAATACAATGATCTCATAACACCAGAACTCCAATACATTGATCAACTAGACCAGGTCTCCAATACAATGATCTCATACCAGGTCTCCAATACAATGATCTCATAACACCAGAACTCCAATACAGTGATCACCTAGACCAGGTCTCCAATACAATGATCTCATACCACCAGAACTCCAATACAATGATTACCTAGACCAGGTCTCCAATACAATGATCTCATAACACCAGAACTCCAATACAGTGATCAACTAGACCAGGTCTCCAATACAATGATCTCATACCACCTGAACTCCAATACAATGACCTTATACCACATGATCTCCAATACAATGATATATTCGTTGTAAATCTAACAGACAAATTTTAAAGAAATACATATATCATAAATACGAAAGTACTATAAAGCATAAATGAATTCATATCATGCAAAATTTGTAAATTATTATCGACTTACAAATATGACCTGAAATCATGTGATTATTGTACGTCAATAGGGACATACATACACTCCCTGAACCAGAGTGAAACTCTGAAATTATACTATACAAATACTGTTTGTTGTAACATAATACATATAAACACTACCTGAAATAAGATGATACTTTAATATTGAAATAAACAAATACCCATACTGACTACCACAAGGTGGGTAAGTCTTGCAACTTGTCAAGCAAGAACTCCAAAGAAAATATAATTTTGGGTATAAATGTAGAAAGTTCTGATATATAAATGAATTCCAGTTTCGGCATGCAAAGACATTTGAAACTGGAAGAATTAAACTGGATCCAATGCATTTCATGTGGTAATGAGCACGAATCTCCTAACCAAAAAGCTAAGTTTGTGAATTTTGCCAACTAAATAAAGAACCTATCACAGAATTCTGCATGAGACTTGACAACCCTCAATTGTGATAAATGTAATCAGTAAATACATACATATACATGTGTTGCTATTGAAGAATTATGATTCCCTGAATATAATGCTATGGAGATATATATCTAACACAGCTACATATATGTTTTGTCACCTCGTAGACACCACTAGATATCTGGGTAATGACTCATTACGTAAGAAATGAATCTACCGGTACTTCTTCCTTAATATATAAACTGGATCACCAACACATATTTCCCCTTGAAAATCTACTGCTGCATTCACCCCAAAACAGGGTCCATCCTGGCTATAAGGTGGAAAACTCCGAAACCTGTTGAACAAAAATATTCATAAAGTTAACTATGGGAGGTTCCAATGTGGTAGTTAGAGTTAAATACAGAAGTTATTACACATTTTATAATATTAAAAGATTTATGCCCAAGGCAATCTTCTACAGACCTTCTTGGTAGTCAAGAAATAAACTGACCCTTTTACAGACCTTCTTGGTAGTAATAGAATAATCAAAGGACTCAAAAGTCCTGAGAGTCGGCTTTGCTGATTTTAAGTATGTAATCATTTTACCATTTTAGTGGCGGATTCAACTACATCGTCATTATACCTATGTACAAAATGCTAATAAAATTTGCTCTCTTCATACTATCTTACGGCAAAGAGTTTGCAATTGCTTGTATCCGAAATGAACGTGCAATCGACAACTTCATGGCAACAAGTTTTACTGCATTGTTGTCACGAGTCGAAGCTGAGCCAAGGAACGACATTCCTTCAAGTGGGACATTAAATAACCATCTTATTCACGATTCTCATAATGTTTTAACATCATTTATATTTAGAAACATACAACATTTACCTAAATATTTATATTGCATTTTCATTATCAGAGGAAATGCGGGAAGATCGATCTTTAAATTTGTCATATATGTGAAAAAGAACTAAAGTTCCAGAACATGTTGGGGAAAACTTTAATTGAAATATCTCGATAAAAACAAGCGATACAAGATCAAGACAAATGCTTTGTCCGGAGAATTACACAATCGAGTACATCCGACGGTGTCGGTGGTAAACACATCATAAAGTAGTCACAACTACATATTATTACGCGAAATTTGAAAACATTATTGCAACTCCTTTTTCGGGTTATTGAAACTAGTTTATGTTTAGCTTAAATTAACTGAGCTAAAGGTACATTACAAGAATTTTTAAGACAACATCAGTAATTTTTCGGCACTTTATTTTTCAGCGGCGTAGTAAGCTCTTTATCGGTAGTGAAAGTTATAACCCCTGAAAAGAAAGTAATTGCAATGATTACGGCTTCACCAAAGCCGACTCAAAAATGACCATTTTACAGACATTCTTGGTAGTCATAGAATAAAATATCCATTTCACAGGCCTTGTTGGTGTTCATGGAATAAATTGACCCTTTTAGTTTTACAGACCTTCTTGGCAGTCATGGAATAAATTGACCCTTTTACAATCCTCCTTGATATCCTGGAATAAACTGACCCCTTTACAGACCTTCTTGGTAGTCATGCAGGAGTAAATTGACCCTTTTTTCCTTGTACTTAAGACAACTAATGGTACAATCAAGGTCATTACAAGACTTTTTCATAACTCCCTACAATGTCTTACTTTTTAAGTGTTTTCAGCGGTTCCATATCTGGATGCTTGACTCCAGTTTCTGGATTGACAGTTGTAAGAAGACATCTGGTGCAAGGATCCTGAATACGGAAAAAAACTTTCTCTCCTATCCTCATTTCTAACCAATTATCCTGAAACCATGGACAAAATATATAGAGAAATCCAACTGATGGGGATCAACCATCAATAATGGTGATAGCATATACTTTTTTTCACATTAGTCTCATCTCTCATAACATGTATGGTTGGAAAAAATGTCTATAAAATTTTCTAAAAAATTAGCATTTAATTGAATGCATGTCTACTGGAAGTCATTTAGATTTTTGAAAAGGGAACTTGGATTACATTTGATGCACTGAAACATGCCCATCTCTTTATTTAAAGTTGAGTGCCAGTTTTCAAAAAATCTCAAAATTCACACTAATCAAACACACAAAGTCCTACACACCTCATCAAATGCTTCTACACCGTTGATGACGATGTTTGGACGGAAAGTTTTCATAGTAACTTTATCGACAAGTCTCTGATTCAGACTCTCTAGCGATGACTGATTTGCCACCAAATATCCTCCAAAGTCGGCATAAGCTGACTGAAATTAATACATGTAACATGAAAATCGACTGAAGCCAAACATTTCATAAACTTTATAATAAAACATCAGTTCTCAACCTGATATAGCTAATAGTATTGAATTCGTCATTACAATCATTGATTTTGAATATCAAATCAATTAAATTAACAAACAAACAGCTTTAAAACCAGCTTGGGCTTGATGTCCAGGATAACTGAACATAACTGGAAGAATGATGCCAGTATCCATTATTAAATTTTTGGTATCATTAAGGATGCTTTCATCAAATATGTTACAATTACAGGTAGGTGAGAGGTACGTAAAGCCAACACAAGATCAAATGTACCTTTTTCTGATTACAACAATTCAGGGATAAAGAAACAGTGTTTGATGGTTCCAAAAGGTATACCATGGTTATATACATATGGTTGAAAACAGATTTTTTGGCACTGTGTAAATATTGTTAAAGAATTTTGCAAGCAATGTGTAAGCATTGTCAGGAAAACAGTGTTTCCTACTGTATACCAGAAGCATGAGTTTACCATTCAATACATTTCATTTTCCCATTGCTATTTAGACTGACAATGCACCATATTTGAATAATTCTTTGATAAACAAAGTGGTCCTAAAACACTTTATGTAAGTGTGTATTAGTTTTAAGATTCATTTCATCAATGAATTATAGTTCAGGAACAAAAATTTGCAATTAAAGCTGTATACCCTATGTTCACTAGTACAAGGCATATTATAGGTTGATTTAAGGACTCTTGCAAATGTTTCGATCAAATTCGTCGTTTTAAGTGAGATATGACTGTCTAAAACATGATGTTGTAAACAGAATGTTTACAAACAACTTATCACGTGATCTTATTCGGAGCCGCTGCATCATGGACACTGATGGAGGGCGAAGTAAATAAACTTGACGAGTAACTTTAAAAATCTGCCCTCAAGTCTGCTAAAGTTAGTATTTACTGAATTCATTTTCTTTTGGAGTCTCCCTTCATTGTATATGTTTTGATTAAACTGTGCATGTGCGAAGTCAGGTTATGGTTGTATTAATGGAATACCCACTTTATTTACGAAATATTTTCTTTTTATTTTGATATCTCCAAGGGTTTGAAGCAACAAAAAATGTTATTAACACAAAGTTAGTAACTTCAGCCACATAAGAAAAATACAGTTTTTGTTTTACATGCCCTAATTTTTGAAATTATACTGAATTATAGGGTATACAACTTTAAACAAAGCAGTTCATGCCAGCTGTGGACTGCATATCACAGTTGCAAGTGTACATGTGTGGTCACTTCTGTCTCAGCTGAGGCCTTTGATTCCAGAAAGGCAAAAAGAAGATAATCAGATGAGAATACCTGTGATTACAATAAATTAGAATTATTAAGTTTTATTTTCATTGTATTGCAACACAAAATACGAAAGTAACTGGTGTCACAAGACTATGGCACTAACAACAAAGAACAAAATAGATCTTAGCCATTTCTCTTCCATAATCTAAAGCCATACCAGATCTCCAGGTAGAGCCACAAATCCCCATGGTTTTACTTCATTTGATGTGTCCCTTTCCTGTAGAGATGAGTGAAAAACTCCCATCTGGAGATTTTTACAATCTAAAAAGGTGCTGATCCACTGACTGGCCTCCTCACCACAATGCATGGCTTCCATTCTTGTTTCAAACACTCTGTAGGGAGAATTACACATCTGATTAGCGATGGTGCAAAAAATACCGAAAATAAGAAGTGAAAAATACTTCTGCACTTCATGTAATACATCATTAAAATCTATTTGTTCTCAATAAATTTATCATGTAAGTGACACTTATCATGAATAAAAATGAAAAGAATAAACAATTGCTTCACACAATTTCAACAACTGGTATGGATTTTGTCATGTGAAAACAATTATATTTACATAAACAAGAGGCCCAAGTGGGCCTATATCGCTCACCTGAGTACCTAGATGATCAGTCATGCATGAAGGAAGAATTCATTTATTTTTGCATTAATGTGACTAAGTCAACACAGATGTTGAAAATATGTCAAGTGGTATATGTACCATTGTGAGAACTGCTTTTTAGACATGGTGACATTATCTGTTAACCAATTTGGATGAAATTTACCATATTGATAGAGGACCTTTAGTACTTCATGTATTCCATGTTTCATTAAAATTTTTCATGCGGTATAACAGCAGAAGTGAAAAATGTGATTGAATTGTTCCTATACACCCTCATTTGGAAGTCTTAAAAAATTCATAGAAAATCCAAAAATTGAGATATTGACAAAATTCTTTCAAAGTAACAATCCTTACCATAATTATGATCACAATAGTCCATAAGAAATCATCATTATCAATTAACTAGGAAATATGACACTTTTTTTCTGCATTGAATCACCAAGTCCAAAGAAATGTCGAAAAAAAATTCTAAAATTTGATTTTGGAAGGGAACCAAAATGACAATACGTCTTCACTCATCCCTCTAGATCATTTCTATGCATTCTGTTTGTCTCTGTATACAGCCCGTATGAAAAAGAATATTGTTAAAGGAGGGAACTCTTTTGTGACCTACTTTTGACTATGGTGGCGCCACCTGTAAAGAGGTCTGGACAAAAACAACAGAATTTGAAGAGGATCATAAGTGACTTATTTCTACTAAGATTTATTAAAATCCTTCAAACAGTTTTGTAGAAAAAGTTGAAAATGTGAAAAATGGCCTCCCCCCCCCCCCCTTTTTTTTTGGAAGTCTTAAACGTAAAATTCCTAATTTCATATGTTGAGTGTTGAAAAACATCTAAAAACTTATTTAGATGTGTAAAAAAAAAAAAATTTTTTTTGACCACAGCTGGATTTCTGGATTTGAACCGCTACTCTCCATATTTCAATTACCAAGTGGTATATGTACCATTGTGAGACCTACTTTTTAGACATGGTGGCATTATCTGTAAACCAATTTGGATGAAATTTACCAAATTGATAGAGGACTTTTAGTACTTCATGTATTCCATGTTTCATTAAAATCTTTCATGTGGTTTTATAGAAAAAGTTGAAAATGTGAAAAATGGCCAACCCCCCCCCCCCCCCTTTTTCTGGAAGTCTTAAAAAATTCATAAAAAATCCAAAAATTGAGATAACGACAAAATTCTTTCACAATAATATTCCTTACCACAATTGTGATCAAAATAGTCATTAAGAAATCATCAATATCAATTAACTGAAAAACATGACACTTTTCTTCATTGAAATGACTAAGTCCAGAAACACGTCAAAAAAGCGTAAATTTCTATTTGACGGATCTTAACCACGAACACAATTTTTAATAACCCACCTTTATAGATTGTTGAAATGCAATTAGTTTCCCCATTTATGTGCTGGTTCTGGAGAAGAAGATGTTTGAAGAGGGGTACCCTTCTGGGCACTTTTGGTCCCGCCCTGGATCCACCCCTGAGGGAATCTGGATCCCGAACACAAACTTAGTAGAGGACCTTGAGTACTTACTTCCTATGAGGTTTGATGAAATTCTGTGCAGCCAATCTGGAGAAGAAGTTGAAAATGTTTCAACCAATCAGAGCCAATGGCGGCCATCTTGGATCACGGACTGGCATAAAAAACAAAAACTTGGTAGAGGACTTTGAGTACTTACTTCCTATGAAGTTTGGTGAAATTCTGTGCAGCAGTTCTGGAGAAGAAGTCGAAAATGTGTCAACCAATCAGAGCCAATGGCGGCCATCTTGGATTACGGATCGGCAAAAAAAACACAATCTTGGTAAAGGACCTTGAGTACTTACTTCCTATGAAATTTGGTGAAATTCTGTGCTGCAGTTCTGGAGAAGAAGTTGAAAATGTTTCAACCAATCAGAGCCAATGGCGGCCATCTTGGATCACGGATCGGCATAAAAAACACAAACTTTGTAGAGGACCTTGAGTACTTATTTTCTATGAAGTTTGGTGAAATTCTGTGCAGCAGTTCTGGAGGAGAAGTCGAAAATGTGTCAACCAATCAGAGCCAATGGCGGCCATCTTGGATCACGGATCGGCATAAAAAACACAAACTTTGTAGAGGACCTTGAGTACTTACTTCCTATGGAGTTTGGTGAAATTCTGTGCAGCGGTTCTGGAGGAGAAGTCGAAAATGTAGAAAAGTTAACGACGGACGGACGCCGGACGCTGCACTATGACAATAGCTCACTTGAGCTACGCTCAGGTGAGCTAAAAACAAGTAAAATCATCCTAATGTTACAAAAATCAGTGTGAATTCATGCTCTCAGTCTCTGATTGCTTTTTAACATCAACAGGTCATGAATATTATGCTAATATTATGTAACATTGGGATGGATTGTACTTAGTAATTATGTTGATATTATTCTTTTCACCTGATAAAGAACAAGTGGTCGAATCTGTGAAACAAGTGTTTAGCACTTTTTATTTACATTTCAACTTCTCCCTGGAAAAATTCACTTGCTACCCCAAGCTTTCACAGAAATGGAATGTATTACATGTAGTTTGTTGTTAAATACGACACAAGACTACTGATTACTACTGTTCCCACTCATTAACTGCTATAGTAACGTATCAATAAAATTACTGTATCATTTTAAATACTATGGTATTATAATGTTTTATCCCTTAAGGTTTTCAACCCTAGTCATGGCATAGCAACCAAATGTCATGACACAGGTGCCCTATCATATTTTTTTTTAAAGTATTGATATAAGTTTGTACATTATCATATATACAAGAAAACACAATTAAACATACCTCACTCTTCCGACCTTTGACCTCTCAACTTTGGGATGTTTTGGTAGTATGAGTGAAGGCATACCTGGGGCATCCATGTGGATATTGTCTCCATGGATACTAACAGAAATAAGTGCCATTCTGGGCATTTGTCTCTGAGAAACAAAGTCCCCATTATTTCTTGTCACCAGCCAATGCCTGAATCCCAATAAATATGCCATATTTATTCTATGATTCTACTACAAAACTATATGTGTATTTATATTTACTTTCATCAGTCTTTCTAAAGGACATCAATACGGGAAAAACTGTGTAATGGTCGTAATCATTCATCATGCAAAATAAAAACTAAAATCTATTGCCAGAACAATAGAGATTCAATCAAGCAATGCAGGATTTGTTATTTTACAAAAAAATAATATGAAATAATATTAAATAAGACATGTTTCAGAGGATATGAGTGTTAATTAACAATAAACAAAAGTATTTATAATACAGTTAGATCACAAAACAAGGATCAGGAACATTTTTTTTAGTGTAATTCAACAATTAAGTTCACATAGAATCTAGATGAAGGCATTGATTCTAAAAGGAGGGTCCACAATTACCTTTTTGCAGATATATAGTACTTTCTCACCTGTCAGTTACTCCATCTGCATTTAGACCCAAAACAGTAGCTTTAGCTTTTTGAAGGGGAATTCCCTTGCATGATTTCACTGGATAATAAATCAGATCAGATACTGTACCCACGAGTTCATACTGTCTTCGTTTTCTGTGACTCATGACCCATCCGATTACTAACTTAGCCACTGATATTATGGTTACAGCAGCTACAACCTGGCTAGAGTTATCATCCATGTCTTTATCTAAATCAGATATATACATACCGATGCATAAGTATGTTGGTATAATGCAGTATTAAATATATCACAACAAAAAAATTCATTCTAACTGAAGGCAAGAATTGATCCATTCCCCCTTTCTATTTATATTTTATGTGTAAAACATGGCTTATAAATACCGGTACTGTACCTGATATCATATCTCTAAGCAGCTTTTCAATTAAAATAAATTACTTTCCACAGAATTATTCAGTTGTGATAATGAATGGTAACACATTCTTCAAAGTAATCTAGTGCTCAATTTTCCAGTTTAGATAAACACTGCAGTTGTATGAAGGAAAAACGCCATGCTACTGAATGCACACCAAGACCAGAAAATGTCCACTGTAGAAGCATATATACTTGAAGAGAAAATAACCAAACTGTGTGCAAAAGAAATTTTACTATAGCAATGAGGGATTCACTGAAAGAGGCATGAAAGTATTCAATGTGAGGAACAAGGCATTGTTATTCATTGGGATAAGAGAGTTAGTGATGGATTTGTCACAATACCTTTACAATATGTGAGTTAATGTATTCTTCACTTAAATAATATATCCATACAAGAGACCTAAACAGGCTTACAGCGTTTACCTTAGCAAATGTCATTTCCACTTTTTAATACTTAACTTGAGTTGTCAGAAGACAACAGAGCTCGCTGTTGGCATCCAAATTTAAACGTGAAAGTTTTTGTAAGTAGGTCAGTCTTCAAGGTCAAGGTTAAAACATCAAAAGTTCTGAGAGGTAATGAAAGGTCTAGTCACAAGAAATACACACATGAAAAATATAAGCCCTATCTCTTACTGTTCATAAGTTCAAGGTAAAAAATTTTAAAAAGTAGATCAATCTTCAAGGTCAAGGTCATAAGGCCAAAAATGTTTTAACCCAATGAAAGGCACAAGGAATACACATGTGAAAAAAGAAAAGATGAAGTATTGAATAGGAAGAACTATAAATGATACCTCTAATAGTTCAAAAACTGTACAGCACTAAAGTAAAATAATATATCCATACAAGAGACCTAAACAGGCTTAAGACAAAGTCCTTTTTTTTTTTTTTTTATTTTTGATCAATACCCTCATCCATTCTATGAGTTTCAATTGAAAGGGTTTTATTTGTGAAGTATTCATGCTAAGTATGATGTTCTATCTCTTACAATTTACGTTAGGGCATAGGCTGGGGCAAAGTTCCTGACATTTGACCTTTATCCCACCTTTACCATGAATATCAATTGTAAGTGTTTTGATGGCAAAGTAAACATGCTTGAGTTTGAAGTCTCTATAACATGTAAAAACTTAAGGCATAACATAACAATAATATCAGTGTAACTCATGATGGATGCTCCCTGAACTGTATAAAACCACTTAATTTAGTGGATGACCATTTGATTCTGAGGGAGGGGTCCTGGCAAATATGGTCGAGTCAGATTATTTATGTTCAGATCTTTGAAGGACAGAATATTTATTTCCTTAATACCCTGGGGCAGATTATTTGTTTTCTTGACTTTTTGTCGCCAATAAATACTTGTTAGAATTGCATTGTAATATATGCCATTAACACACATCCTTCTGTAATTATATTTTGTTAAAAAAATACACATTCTAATATAAGGTAAACTCAACAAATAATATGCAAACGCTACTTTTTACTACTAGTTTCTATATTGAAGTGTATAGTCTCTCTTAGTCTCTGGTATCCAGGGAAAGAATTTCCATTTATCACTATAATAGAAGGATGTGTGAGGAAGTGTTAGCTTGCTGTTTTGGCTTCCTGTCCAAATGATAATATTCTATTCGTTTTTGACTTACTTTGAACTATATTATTTTAATGCAAAAAAGCATTTCATAAATGTTATTGATATATCAATTTTTCACATTTCTAACTTTGTCTTCACTATTTCTAGTTTAAATTTGAGAAAGCTTGTTAGATATTAAGCAAAGATGTTCCTCATATACAATTTTAAAGACTTATAGCCATCTACAAGCATTGTTCAATATCATTGTGCAATGTTTTCTCTGTCTAAGGTGAACACTATAGGCCAATTTGGAACTCTTTGTAACTTTTGATATCATGTATGTTAAGTGAAGATACACACTTTTGTTGCTTTTACTTTTGTTCTTATTTTAAAGTTATGATTGTGTTTAATATAAAAATTATTTTACATTTGAATAAATGTGTTAAAATCATTTGACAAATGTCCTGTTGCACTCACTCAGACTTGAATGAAACTTACAAGGAATGAAACACTGTCATCAAATATGGCCACTATAAATTTCGAAATGTACATAATTTAATTAAACCTCAACTTTGCATATGTGCTGAGGTGAGAGATGAGACAAATTCCCTTTTGGCCACTGACGTTTTAATGTTAAATTATCAGTGCGTCTGGCATATAAATGAGGGGCGGACAACACGAGGAGGTTGGGGAAAGGGATTGGAAAATTGGCAGCAAGGGGATGTGAATGACACTGTTGCAAACAAGAATCTGAAAAGAAAAAAGCAGATGGTAGAGCCCTTGTCCCCTGTTTGCCCCACAAAATGGACATGCAAATTAAAAATTATATCAAATTTTGCTGAACATATTGAATAGCACGTGACCTCTTGTTTTAAGTCCTTGATTTGCTGTGCGGATATGGAGATAATCAAAATTAGATGTCTACAGTAGATATATTTAAAAAAAAAATTAAAGGAAAAACACTCCAAGAGTCGGACACTTGTACTGTACAGAACTGCAGAACTGTACAGACAAAAACACGTGTCATGAAAGGAGATGATTTTTTAAAAGCTTTTAGATCTAAATTTGTTGATTTTAAAATTGAATGAGGACATGTTGTTAATCTCTTAAAGAATTTATATATAAATAGATATCATATGTGAAACAAAATTACTGTACGTACATAGCTTGACAGCTTCTTTGTAGTGAATATAGAACATGAAAATGAAAGTACCTACAAAACTTTTAAAAGGCGTCGATAGATTTATTTCATATATTGTATATCACCCCAATCTTCGTATGGTTCCATGGTGTAGTGGTTATCACGTCTGCTTAACACGCAGAAGGTCGCGAGTTCGAGCCTCGCTGGAACCTCTCCTTTTTTTTTTTTCTTTATTCCGACAGATTTTATTCCATCCTTTCCTGTGTATAAATAGTAGAAGATAGTATAACCAGTCCACTTCCCATCCAGTTTCTCATCTCTCCCACTTTCAATCCGAATCTTCTACGCCTTTGGCACGCTTAACGGGATATCTCATCCCTTTTTGACCGGATTGCAATGCAATTCCGGTCTATAAATTGGCGAATACCGTCTGTCCGTCCGTCAATCTGTCCGTCTGTCCGCATGGCGTCAACATTTTGCGTTTAGCATTTGCGTTTAGCTTGGTTTCTTTCATACCCTAAAGTCGTAAAGGGTACTTATGTCAAAGTTGGTAGGTTTGTAGATACTTGAATGTTCTATCCAACCAATAGGCAATACAAAAATTTAGTGACCTTGACCTTGACTTTACGCTTCAGTGAACACACACTGTTTTTTTTTTGCCTTTAGGGTGACCACTTGCATACATGTATTGTTAATGTTATTGCAAAGCAATTCTGGTCTATAAATTGGCAAAATCGATCCTTCCGTCTGTCTGTCCCTCCGTCTGTTGTCAACAATTTGCGTTTAGCATTTGCAATCCGGTAATACCGTCCTTGACGGTTTCTTGTTTTTTTTTTTACACATTGCAAAACGGACATATCGCAGAACTGTCTAGCCAGGATGTCGCACTGTCGAACGATCATGCGACTGTAAAGCCAAGGTGTGCAGTAAACGATTTTGAAGGGTTTTTTCCATTCTGCGGCAATTTTTCCCTTTTTCGCAGCATATTTTGACATTAAAATTCAAAATACATGTATTACGTAATTCGGTCCGGATAAGAGATCATTCGTCCTGTGGCACACCTCGCTACAATGTGTGTATACCTGCGGCGGATCTAGGATTTCCGACATGAAAGGGTGAAAGGGGGTAGGAGGGGGGGGGGGCTTTTGAAAGTTAAGTATTAGGTAAAATACTCACTTATTCTGGGAACTAAATCTGGAGATTCTCATATTATATATAATTCATTTCTGATTTTAGTCTAATTAAAATTCGATAATATTATATGTTAGTGCAGAGTTTGAGTCTTTTAATTCAACCATCAATCTGATTAAAACCAATATATCTTTATTCCGTTTCTCTATTTGTCCCATTACAGGTAATCATCCATAATTATCCGCACTGGGACAAATATAGAAGCGGAATAAAGATATGGTTTTAATCAGATTGTTCAACCTTATAACTATGCCTTGTAAATTTTTGGCGAAAAAAACAAAGGGGTGACTCCCCCTTTAAATCTGCCACTGTATATCCCTACACTTTGAACATCAATGATCCTGCATGTACATGTTCATGTATATATTGAATACAAATTTATGCATGACCCGATTTCAGCAATCCGGCATAGCCGAGTTCTTGCAAATGATACGGGGAAATTGACATTGTTCACCATGTACGGAAACGTTTTGGTGCCTGGTATTGTTGTGTTGTAAGTAGGCATCATGACAAAAATAAAATTGACTTGCCGAGATTAATGAAACTTGATGACATAATGAAGTCGAAAAGTTGCCGTAAACTGTCCTTAATTCTTTGGGGCAACTTATCATCTATAAAACATTTAGTTGCTTTTCTTTAAGTCAAGATCACTTTCTGCGATTTCCCTCATGTCAATTTTCAAATAAATCGTAATAAAGTCGCACTTCCATGAAAATCAAGAATTATTGACATCATACGTTGAAATAAACATGCTACTAACGAGAATTTTATATCGAGTTATTGTTTTAAAAATTCCAATTTCGCAAGTCAATTTTTCTTCAAGATCGAAGCCGGCGTGGCCTAATGGTATCACGCTTGCCTACTGATCGGGAGGCCGGGGTTCGAGTCCCGCTTTGGTCATGCCGGTGTCCTGTCTTTCAGATGAGAGAGTAAAATCGAGGCCCCGTGTCATGGTATGCATCGCACGTTAAAGATCCCTCACTGCTTCGGGTTGGTCCGTTGCAAAGGTCAAAATTTGTATGCCCCGCATCAGGCAGATGCCGTCACCGCCATATACGTGAAATATTCGTGGATTGACGTTCAAATAAATTTTAATGCAGAATTAATGGTTTAATTCCATTTATCAGTAAAATAAAACAAAATAAAATCCAAATCCCAGTTATTAATTCATTGATGAACTGAAGAATATGAATTTATGATCTGACTCGGCTGTATGACACACAGCAGTGTCGGATTTAGAGGGGACCGCCCCCTTTTCCGCCACATATTACCAAGTAAAAACCCAGATTTGGCACTAAAAATGGCAGAGTAGTTTGACTAATACACATGTGCCCCCCCCCTTTTTCGGAAAACCTGGATCCGCCACTGCACAGGTACATGTAAAACAAGAATAACAAGACAAGGACACACAACATTTCTGGTACTGGCTGAGGCGGTCGCTTGAAACCGTGCAATCTTTATGCTCTTAAGGTTCATTGAAACACCATATGAAAAATTACCCAAATTTTAACTAAACATCAGAAGTAAATTATTTCTGTATATAATATTCCTTAACATTCAATTAGTTGATTTATGAAGATGCAATTTAATATCACCGTCTAAATTTTGAAAACGAACGGGCTTTCCATACATACCACCCTATATTGACTCTTACATTCCTATTCATCACTCCATTTATAAGAAAGTTCATATTAATACAAAAAACAGACTTTATCTTGAAACAAAATTCATTTCTAATTCACAGATATATATATCATTCATAAAAAATAAGATATATATCACAGATGTTACTGATTTGGAAAATATGACTGATAATATATGGACTAGGGGCATAATGAGATTCAAAATAACATCTGAGAGAAACTGCATACTAAACAAATAGCAGAGCACATGACCTGTCCTAACTAGAGATGTCCTACCTGAAGATCATCTCCTTTACAGCATTTCATGTGACCTTGAACTCATTCAAGAGACATGACCTTATAACCTTCAAGAATATACTCCTGTATTATTGGTAACAACTCTGCCAAGTACACAGCTGATGTCATTCAGAAAAAAAAATAAAAACAAGAGCAAAAACCAACGTAGCATATGCTCCACCCTGGTTATTTTTGTAACATGGGCATAACTCACATGACCACATTAGAGGTCACTTGTTTAACTGATATGCTAAACACTCAACTTTTGAGTACACTTCATATTGGTAGAAGAAGAGGTCATCTACTCCTCATAATCACCCACAAACAAAATTTTTCCATTCAAAAGTTTGTGCCAAATGATTACCAGATATGTCACTTGTCTTCATTTAATTTAGACATCAGTATTAACCGACACAAAACAAAATCAAAATAAATATGCCAAAGACAGGTACATGTATCCTAATTATAACTTATTAACTTGACCTAGATATCCTTAAGATGTATCTGTATACCAAATATCAATTCAATATATCTAGCTGTTCCTGAGATAATAAGTGGAAACTGCTAATTTTAAGAAATTCCAAGTCGAAGCTTAAGGGGGATAAACCACAAACAAATTTGATCTTCACTTAAATATCCTGTAGATGTATCACTATATCAAATATGAATTCAGTATCTTTATTGTTTCCAGATATAATGCGGTAACTGTAAATGGACCGACCGACAGATGGACGGATCGAACGACCGTCCAACAGCAGAAAACCAATATGCCCCTCCTTCTTTGAAGGGGGACATAAACAAAAGGCCCAAATGGGCCTATATCGCTCACCTGAGTACCTAGATGATCAGTCATGCAGGAAGGAAGAATTCATTTATTTTTGCAGTACTGTGACTAAGTCAACACAAATGTTGAAAATATGTCAAATTTTATTTCAGTCCAGAATAAAAAACAACACTTTTTTGCACATCCATTCAGGTAATTTTGATATTAAGCATTTGCTTTGCCTCTGCATGATGTGATTCAGGGCAACACGTTAGTCATTTTCTTTAAGTGGGGCCTTTTGTTGACCGATTTCAAGTCTGGGTCATGAACAACAATTGTTTCAAATATTGTCCAGATCCAACTTAAAATGGCCTAATTTCATATGTTGAGAGTTGAGAAACGTGTAAAAGCCTATTTAGATGTATAAAGAAATTGAAAAAAAAAATTTGACCACAGCTGGATTTGAACCGCTACTCTTCATATTTTAATTACCAAGTGGTATACGTACCATTGTGAGACCTAGTTTTTAGAAATGGTGGCAGTAATTGATAGAGGACCTATAGTACTTCATGCATACCATGTTTCATTCAAATCTTTCATGTGGTATAACAGCAGAAGTTAAAAATGTGAAGAATTGTCCCTATACACCCTCATTTGGAAGTCTTAAACAATTTATAGAAAATCCAAAAATTGAGATATTAACAAAATTCTTTCAAAGTAACATTCCCTACCATAATTATGATCACAATAGTCCATAAAAAATCATCATTATCAATTAACTAGGAAATATGACACTTTTCTGCACTGAAATCACCAAGTCCAAACAAATGTCGAAAAAAAATTCTGAAATTTGATTTTGGATGAGAACCAAAATGACAATACGTCTTAACTCATCTCTCTAGATCATTTCTATGCATTCTGTTTGTCTCTGTATGTAGCCAGTATGAAGAAGAATATTGTCCAAGGAAGGTACTCTTTTGTGAAATACTTTTGACTATCAGATGGCACCACCTGTAAAGAGGTCTGAACGAAAACGACAGAATTTGAAGGGGATCATAAATGATTTATTTCTAGAAAGATTATTAAAATCCTTCAAACTGTTTTGCAGAAAAAGTTGAAAATGTGAAAAATTGCCAACCCCCCCCCCTTTTTTTGGAAGTCTCAAAAAATTCATAAAAGGTCCAAAAATTGAGATATTGACAAAATTATTTCACAATAATATTCCTTACCACAATTATGATCAAAATAGTCATTAAGAAATCATCAATATCAATTAACTGAAAAACATGACGACATTCAGAATGAATGGCATTGAAATTATTAAGTGCAGAAACACGTCAAAAAAGCGTAAATTTCTTTACAACGAATCTTAACCCCGAACACAATTTTTGATAACTCATCTTTATAGATTGTTGAAATGCAATTAGTTTCTTCATTTATGCACTGGTTCTGGAGAAGAATATTTTTGAAGAGGGGTACCATTTTGGGCACTTTTGGCCCCATCCCTGAGGGAATCTGGACCTCGAGCACAACTTTAGTAGGGGACCTTGAGTACATCATATATACAAAGTTTGATCCAAATCTGCAATGCAGTTCCAGAGAAGAAATGTGAAAAAGTTAACTACGGAGAGATGACGACGGACGGCACACTATGACTATAGCTCACTTAAGCCTTTGGCTCAGGTGAGCTAAAAAAAGATTTGTTTGTGAAACATGAATGCCCCCGGTGGCAACAAAGTCCACATAAGGCAAATTTTTAAATGTTGGTCAATGGCCATGTTCTTAGTCACAACGTCAAAAATTATTGTATCGATGGAAAGGTCTCGTCACAAAGAATAAGCCTGTGAAATATGAAAGTCTTACCTTTTACTAATCAAAAGTTATAACTAATAATGTTAAAGTTTTTGGTTTTGGAATGTTGGTCAAAGGTCACATTGAAGGTCATGAGGTAAAAAATTATGGTAACAACAGAAAGGTCTTGTCACAAGGAATATGAATGTGAAATATCAAAACCCTACCTCTTACAATTTAAAACTTATTACCAGTGTTATAGTTTTTTGCCAAAGACCAACAGGCTAACAGACAGGCCAAAAGCTAGATGCCCCTGAATCCTGACCGAGAGTTTCAAGGTTCAACTTCTGCCGTGGACAGACTGGTATTCTGTCTTTCTGATGAGTAAATACTGAAGTCCTGAGACCTAGTATTTGTCCTTGGTACAAATACTGTATGATACACCTGGCATTATGAATATATTAAATGGATCAATATTAATTCTAAGGTTTCTCAACCCAAACAAAAATCTTTTTTACAGGAGCGTTTGTAATTCTGATGTACCGGTAAGTTTAACCTTGAGTCAGGTCATTACCAATATCTGTCTCAAGGATAACAATTCTGATAAGATCAAAGTACCGTAAATACATGAATTTAATAAACATGTAACTGACAAAGTTTTGGTGATTACTTCATTGTGACCTTGGCTTTGGAGATTATAAACTTTGGGTGAAGTTTTGACAATTATCAAAACATAATCAATATCAAAATTTCATGCTAAGATTTTCTGTCACTAACTTACATGTAAGAGGGGTGACCTTAGAAAATGCTAACAACATCCTGGACTCTCCAGTAACAAAAGAGTGAAGTAATAACTTTACCAAAACAAGAATATTGGTTTTGTAGCCCTGAAAAGCTAAGGGAGAAGAATTATGTACATACAAATACACACTCCTCTTGACCTGCCGGATGATAAACTACATGTTCAGTCTGTTCTGGACCATTGTACAGGTAGGGTCTAAACTCAAAGAGATCTCTCAGGTAATGAACTAAAATTCAACTATGGACTACTCAAGTATGTTTCTGATTTTAAATCACTTTGAAAATATTTCAATAATTCTTAACACTTTAATGCTTATCTCAGACATCAACAAATATACATGTACTACCTTAACAAGTAAATTAGAAATTATGGTCCTAAAATTGCACTACATGATTTGTGTATGCTTCATATCATTAATAATAATTGCATGTATATTTCAAAAAAACTTATACCGATACATGTATAATAAAATTTGTTATGTTTCCAGAGTTTTACCACTATCTGGGAATGAAGTCTATCTTTGACCTTTAATTGAAAATAATAGCTTTTTCTCATTCTGGAATGAATTAAGAAAATCCTTGAAGCTTCTTCCTTTTGTTTTTCTTCTTTCTCTTCTTTGTTTCTTTTCCAAATCGATTCTGAACTAGTTTCTTACACATGCCTTCTTTAACTGCTTCCTGTTTAGCAAGTTTGAACCAGTCTGTGTGCATGTTTGTTGTTCGTAATAACGGAGGAAGAACAAGCTGTGTGTCTGTCTTATCAACATATAGAACCTTCAGAGCCTGACAGGAGCTGTTTCTATTGTTGTGTGCTGTAAAACAATGCATTCTAGCTAAAATAAAATCACTGAATATTGCTCCACAATAAAAACAGCAGAATATGGTAACTTGATCCTGAGTTGGCAGTTCATATGGTAAATGTGACACAGTAGACCTCCAATGTTTATGTAATGCTTTTTGGGTTTCAAACTTGGTATCACAAATTTGGCAAAAAAAGGCTCGGTTGATCATAGTCATTTTTGTTTCCTGGATGACACCTATACCGTACACATCGGTCACGTTGGAGTTGGGATGTTTTCTATTCCAGTGAACTCCACAGGTCCAAATAGATGGATATATATCACAACACATAGGGCAAATTGGCACTAATGTAGCTAAATCTGTTTTTATCTTAACTGCTATTTCTTTGATACAAAATTCTGGTTTGAACTCTTTACCATAGAGATAACCACGAAGTAAAGATGCACCATAATGAGATTGATTCCTAAGATGCCTTTTCATCAATGATTTTTCATCTACATTCACATAATATGAACACAAGTCACACACTAACATGTCTGTCATTCCTCGATTTGCAGTGTTACCTCCACCATCAACGACATTGTCTTCTATCTCACCATCTTCGAGATCACTTACTGAGACAAGTGGTATGACACTGGAAGACACATCATTTTCTTCGACTTGAGCATCTGACACTCGTCTTTCCTCATCTTCTATGTCTACTATGGATTTGCTTTTATGTTCCTCTTGATAAGGACGATCTCTCGTTTGTTCATTTAAGTGACTGGACTCTGTGTTCGAGGATCCTGACCGATCAATACGAAAAAAATTTGAAGGTTCAAGGTCCTCCTTGCGTCCTGCAGCTGCCGTAGCTGATGAAGTAGAAGGTCTTGAGTATGAACTAGATTCTGTAAGAGTGGTATTGCTGTCAATACACAAAGAGTTATGTTGAGACATACTGCTACGCTGTGGGGATTCTGAGGATCCTGACCAATCAATACGAAATAAATTTGAAGGTTCAAGGTCCTCCTTGCGTCCTGCAGCTGCCATAGCTGATGAAGTAGAAGGTCTTGAGTATGAACTAGATTCTGTAAGAGTGGTATTGCTGTCAATACACAAAGAGTTACGTTGACACATACTGCTACGCTGTGGGGATTCAGAGGATCCTGACCGATCAATACAAAATAAATTTGAAGGTTCAAGGTCCTCCTTGCGTCCTGCAGCTGCCGTAGCTGATGAAGTAGAAGGTCTTGAGTATGAACTAGATTCTGTAAGAGTGGTATTGCTGTCAATACACAAAGAGTTACGTTGAGACATACTGCTACGCTGTGGGGATTCTGAGGATCCTGACCGATCAATACAAAATATATTTGAAGGTTCAAGGTCCTCCTTGCGTCCTGCAGCTGCCGTAGCTGATGAAGTAGAAGGTCTTGAGCATGAACTAGATTCTGTAAGAGTGGCATTGCTGTCACTATACAAAGAGTTACGTTGAGACATACTGCTACGCTGTGGGGATTCTGAGGAAAACAAAGGTCTACTGATGTATCTCACTCGATCATATCCACCATATCCTCCATATGTCAAGTCAGTCCCATGAATTTTTAATAGAACCTGATGTACATCAGGGTTATGATTAGTAGCCAAGAGTCTCTGCAAGTGTTGTTGAGCACAATAAATGTCTCTCTCTGGATAAGGTCCAAATCTTCCTTCTTTCCTACCTGTTCTCCTATTGTTCATGATGCCATTTATGTTGCTAAAATGAAAATGTACTTTATAAACAAGAGGAAAAACAAAGCCATTCATTTCATACAGAAGTTGACTACTATAACATTTTCATCCATTACACATGATTTATGATGCTCTTTTGAAGACACAATACACAATACAATATAAAGCCAGGTGACAATTACTTTTGCTGTCTCAAATTGTTGTAAAAGATGATGTTAATAAAATATATGCCCTCCATCTTCGTAAACCCTGATGAGAGAAGCGAAACGTAGCCTTGGTTTACGAAGATGATGCCCTCATACATGTTTTAATTTTAAACAGAAGTTGTGACCTTAACCTTTGACCAATTGACTTCAAAATCAATATGCTACTTTCCATCTTGATATTAGTTGTAAGCTACCTGAACTACCATTGAAAATCGATAAAACTGAAACATCAAAATGGCAGAATAACCACCTAAATGGCACCAAAAGGCCCTTAATATTGATTAAAATATTACACAAATTAATAGAAACATGTTGTACATACTATGACAATATATAAATATATTATATATAATCTCAATGTTACTAATATATATATTGGTAACATTGACAGTGTACAAAATTAACAGTGGACAGTGGACATATAGACAATGTCTATAGTAAATCCTGTCTGTATATACCGGTAATGGTCGAAAAAATGGTAGACTGATAGTCTATAGGAAATCTGACTAATTCATATAATTTTTTTCCTATATCACTTCAATTAATAAAAACACCTGTAAAACATGGCCCTGATTTTGTCCATGCACTCCTAGAAATAGAATGTTCCCAACATCCAATGATAAAATCTAATCAGTATCTTCCATTGTGACCAGAAGGAGGAATTACGGTGTTAAATAGTTTTGCCAGCATGCTATGATTTTCAGATAAATGCCTTTCTTCAACCATTTACTGTAAAACAAGTAAAGCGTACATGCCCCAGTATACAGCAAAGAAAAAAAGAAAGTGTCCGCCATACTTCTAATAGCAAAAGTAGTGAAAACTACCGGTACAAAGAAAAAAACCCCGCAAAAACCGAGTTTTCAAGATTACTGGAAAATTGACTGAGATTGGTTGATTTTCATCAAGGATGAAGGTAAAATGCATCGTTCTTACTTATTATTATTATTATTACTGGGGCAATAATTTAATTATTATAAATTAGAATCCTTGATTGCTCAGACTAAGCTTTAGCTATCTGGACATAATCTCAAGATTGAAGATGCAAAAAGCATCTAAATCCCACAGTTCCAGAATTGCCTCGACAATCTGATATAATTTAACAAAATGTGTGTATTTCTGAATTAAAGTGAAGTTTGTAAGTTGATTTTTCTGCAGATTTATTTTGGTCTATACTGTATACAATACTACTGCGGTCTATAAGGAAACAGAATTACTTTGAAATTAAAGATCTATAAGATTTACATGTAGAAGTTAGTTTTGTACACTGTATAGAGATTAAATGGATTTTCATCTTATTCATTGTTGATTATTACTACATGTGTATGTATAACTTTTTATTACAGCTATTATTGATCATTAGCATTTTGTTACATTTAAAAACTAAAAGATGATATTAAAATGAACAGTTACTTTTAAAAATTACTTTTGTACTGTTGATAGTTCTTTGTTAAAATTAGCAAAATGCACCAGCTTAAAACTTATGAAGGCCGATCCCAATACATAAAAATGAGGAAATTTGAGGAATTAAGTTTAACATTTGTATACAAAAAAAAGCTTTATGCATTTATCAACATCATATAGCCTACATATTAGTGATGAAACTACACTACACAGCTTCTCATGACTCTCGAACAACAATACAATACACAATACACCCTCTAATCAAGATATCAGGTATTAAAATCTTTTTTTTTTTTAATTATCCAAAAGTACCAGTAGTTTTTAGTGAAAAGAGATATTTGTTACAACTTAAAACTAGAAATGAAATACATGTACTAAGAGATGCAGAAAAACATAAATAATATTTTGATAAACTCTTTTTATACATTGTAAGTGTTTATATTATTATTTCATAAAATTTTTTACAAAATTTTGATACGAAAGGGATTGTTGTATTGTTGCCGTATTGTTTCAGCTCTTTCCTGGATCTTGTATAGTATCATGGCCTCTGTACATCACATGTTTTGCTGTTTATGCAGTGAAATATCGCTATGTCATAAATTAATTTATGACATGGGTAACGTCATAGCGTGGAGAAGAATTGTGTACTAAGGGTACTGCATAATAAAGATTTCTGTCTGAATTCAGTTTAAAACTCTAGAACTGAACATAACAAAATGTAATTAAAAGATTGGTGGAGACCTTGGGGTTTTATATATATTGTATGTATTTTTAACAAGCATGACGTTATGTGTATTTATTAGTAAAATCACACGTTAGCCCACAGACACTGTGTTACATGAAGAGTGTCTTTTTAAAACTAACCCCCCTTCTTTATCGATCGTCTCGTTCCCCTTTCCCCTAAGGTTAGAAACGACGGTCAGAATGCAGCAGCTTCAACAATTATTTCCTACAAGTTCCGATGATAATCAGAGGAAAATAAAGTACCAACATGTAAAATAATGTCTATCCTTTTGATATCTGTCCTCAAAATTTCATTTCAGCATGTCTAAAAGCGCCAACAAATGCAAATTCGAACGACACAACTTGCAGACATTTTCCTCGCCAGCAATCTATTACAGGTTTATTTGCATAATAGGATATTACCATGTTTGCTTGAATAACGCTAGAAAGCAGTATTTCAGTGTATGGCTAAAACAAAACTAACATTAAATCTTTATTCCATTTTTATGGCTTTAATATTCCTTTTTCTCACGATCTTGACAATCTTGTCAATTATACCGATTTTGTCTTTTACATCCTGCCGATGTTGTATCAACATGGCGACTGGCAAGCAAACTGTCTGCAAGTTGTGGCATTCAAATTTGTGTTTGTTGGTGCCTTTAAAAATGCTTGAATTAAATTTTGTGGACAGATATCAAAAGGATAGGCATTATTTTACATGTTGGCGATTTACTTTCCTCTGATTATCATCGGAACTTGTAGGAAATACTGGTTGAAGCGGCTGTATTCTGACCGTCGTTTCTCATCTTAGGGGAAAGGGAGTGATACAATATACAAAAGAAGGGGTTTAGTTTTAAAAAGTCACTCTTCATGTAACACAGTGACAGTGTACTGTAGCGAGCACAGAGGAAACTCGCATTTTCATTAATTAACTCATTCTACATTGAACCATGTCTACAGTTAAATTACATGATATCTGGTCATAAAACACATATTTTAATGTGTAAACTAATGATAACTTTGCTAAAGTTCCTAATCTAGAAGAGCATAATTATTTCTATGCCGAACCCTATTACCTACCCATTCGTTGCTTCTGTTCTTGTAATTTTACTTTCGGGTTCAGAATATATCCCAGTCACAAGAGAGAAAACAAGAGGCCGAGATGGGTCTATGTCGCTCATTGAAAAGTACTTTATAAATATAAATTAAAAAGGACAAAAAATTTAATAAAAGACAATTTTCAAGTTCATACAATGTTCACTTTATCTTTTGGCAAATTGAAAAAAGGTCATGGGGGATGGTCATAAATAAACATTTATTTGTTACAGTAATATTAAATGTTTTTATGGAAACCATCAGGGACGTATAACATGTGATATATACGTCCCTGATACCATACAGTATACTATAAATACTTGGTAAGGTCAGAGACATATACATATACATGTATACACATATTTGTCTGTGGTTAGGAGAGATAATTCTTGCTTTCTTATAATAGTTGGGCACGTGACCGCGTATCGCGCACGAATACATCGTGAATATTCATGAGCGTCACACGGGTCTTGAACAAGTCTTAGATCATTCAAAATTGACCCACCACCTACCTCTTACTCCAATCAGAGACATATATACACGATATGTGTATATATGTCTCTGCCCCAATCCTCTACAAACATATTAATTTTTACGTACGTTTTATTGGTTAATCCTAGGACAATATATATTCGTAAGTTTTTATTACATAGTCAGTAAATTCACATGTTGCTGCATTATTAATCTGATATTATGATGTTTACGTGTTTATTTTTGTATTCGCCGTTTACTTTTTAAAAAAAATTGAATGGCCAACACTTATATTTAATCAGAGACATATATGTGTATATATGTCTCTGTTTTAATTTTGTATTTACATGTATGACAGTTATTATGTTTCCTGTTGGTGGACTTTCGTGTCCCATCTTTGTATTTTTATTAGTGTCAAGCTTGTTATTTTCCAATAATATTTATGATATTGCTAATGGTGATTTCATTACCCTTTTTTCGTTTATATTTGTCATAGTGTAGTCATTTTGCAACTTAATTGAATTGTTGTTGTTTTTTTTTTTTAATAAATGCTCATTTTCAAGTTCATCATTTTTAATAAATGACCATTTTCAAGTTAATACAATCTTTTGGCAAATTAAACAGAAACAGAGCATAACATACCAATAGAAGTCATGCTGTATATTATTAATTTTCATAATACGCATATAGATTTAAGATGAATAGATAGTTCTGTTAAACATGTTCTTGACATCAGGGATATTAAGATATATACGTCCTGTTGACACCTAAATTGAAAGTTGTTATTTTCAATTGTTTTATTTTATTGTGTTTTCATGTCAGAAAAAAAACATGTTGCATTAAATATTACGTTCAGTAATACATCCTCTCTGGCGTTCAATAATGTCCTCCTTGTTCATTAACTACCCCGATATTCATGGGAAATATTCTCATTATTCAATATACATTTAAGTTTGCTGGAGTGTATAAATAGGATAAATAGTACACAAATGCAGTCTATTTATTACACATTGGGAGTTGGTTGCGGTCGGAGAAAACAAGATCATCCCTCTTTTGGGCTTTTATGCTTCGGTGTTCAACAATACCCTCACCCTCTCTATATACTGCAATTTTTAATTCATTCTAAAATCACATGCCTTGCTCTATCTTTAGCTTAGTTTTTACTTTCACTTCATCCTGGCATTAAGTTTTCACTTCAAATGTCAACGCTTTGGATTTTAACGGTTTCGGACTTGAGCATCACTGAAGATACATAAGTTGTCAAAATGCTCATTTGGTGCATTGATTTTGTTCTGATATTTAATAATTAGTTTTTCATTCTACATGTATATACATTGTATAGCGTATCCGAAGCTAGTAGTATAATACATTTTATAGTCTCAAGATGGCCGTCGTGGACAGTATATTAGATTGTGTAAAACTATTTCATCATTGTAAAGTGTCACTTAATTATATTGCTACAAAGAAGGAAATTTACACACAAAAATTTGATCAATAGTATAGGCATACTAGCCGTGTTCTGTACCGAGCACAGTTAAAACCGATTTCTCTTTATGTTCAGTTTACTACAATTGAAAAAGATCTCCATTAAAAATAAATAAGTAAATGAATGAAATAAACCGAATATAAAACGCCTACAAGCTATACTTAGAGCTAGATGAGTGGTATTCAAAGTCCGATATCAAAATTTGAAATATCAAAAAGATTAAGATGTAAACGTGAGTTATAGCTCTTCTACTTGTTTGGGCACCCGACACGACTCTGTTGGAACGGTTGGTTGTATTGATCTTATTGATATCGTGGAACTCATTCACCAACCGTCCATACACAAATTACAGAGTATTATCGCCAGGTTGTTCCCCTTAGGAGTGCTTCTTAGATCCTTCATTTTAATGAGCGGAATATGCAACTCTTATTTATTGCCCACCCTCCTCTTTAGTATGTAGTGTATGCATGTGTGCTGGATGTTTATTATGTACTTCTTGAATGGCTTTTATTACAGGTGCCACCACACCGAAATACCCCTGCCACAGCATCGGAGATACTCACCCTGGCAATTTTCTCCCAAGACCGTATAGAGAGAGAGGGTATATTTTGGACAGGAAATTGAAGTTATTTTTTTCGGGATACTGATGAGTAGTTAGTACAAACTTGAGCTAAAAACGACAAACAAAGGTATTTTGTTGTTATAAATTAAACAGTTTTATTAAGATTTTCGAACTTGTTACTTTACGAGTGATTTTTGCCGTGTTTGTTCTCTGAACTCTGTTTTTTAAGACTAAGATACTTAGTGGTTTCTTTTTATAATGTACCACACGTTTAGAGCTTCGTAGTGTATGTAGGCTGACGTCATAACAAGAAGCGGAAAACTTAAAATCGATTACGATGGGGTGGGGTGTTGTTTCAAAGTTTGACAAATAACGTTGATACTACCCAAGTATACAAAAACTTAGAATGGTCTTTGGATTAATTTCTATATCATATTATTCACCTTGCTCTTTGAATTATGTACAATAAACCTCTATAATGTCTACAAATTAAAATTAACCCACATAAATGAACTTTAGCTAATCTGAAATGAAAGCCCAAGTGAACCACTGGGCCAATTCAAAGCAAACTTTACAAGGCCATAGGGCCAAACCTTGAAAATAGAGTAATAGTAAGATTATACAAAACAGGGCACAGTAGAACTTCACATAACACGCCCGCATGTTATTACTCTAGATGTCATGCAAACTAGAACTAAATATTTAATCTAACTGCGGTAAATGTAGATCACTTTTGACACTGGTAAAATAGTTCAGTTTTCTTCAATTGTCTGTAGGTTAACTGATCATCATTTCCCATGTTGACATCCCTCCTTTCATAGATACACCGACTACAATTGTGATTTATATTGAGGAGATGTGAAATATCCTGTTCAATATGCACATTTTCATAGTATAATCTTTCTTTGTACCAAGTTTACCAAATCCACTATTAAGGTTTAGGAGGAGTTGTAAAGACAAAATATTTTGCATAGAAAAAATTAAGTGCAAGGGTCACAACTCCTATAAATATATTTGGACAGCATTCCCCTTTCAGTATGGTCATCTTCATATGGTGTTCGTTCGTAGTGCCATGTTTCATCAAAATCCACCGAAATGTTTAGGAGTAGTTACGAAGAAAAGGTATTTTGCATAGAAAAATCTAAGTCCAAGAGTCATAACTCCTGTCGATATTTCCTGGACGGCATTCTTCCAATATGAACATTTTCACACTGGCGGATCCAGAGGGGGGGGGGGGATCGAGGGGGTCCCGACCCCCCACCCCCCACCCCATTGAGATTCCTATAAATGACCTTCCAGAGAGAGGGGGGGGGGGAAGGAATCCACGCATTATAAACAATAGTATAATATTTGTTTTATGCCGTCACTCAGAGCGCCGGTGCATGCTGTCTACAGCTGCTCGCCGGATAAGGTTTGTCGTTTTAACGGTTTAGAACTGTCAAATTGTATTAATTGCTCTGCGAGATGCAATGCAACATAGTAAAACTCCTGATCAATGAGGCAAGTTTACACATGGTGAGTAGCCATGTTTTGCAATTATGTAACCGTCAGACGGACATAAAGATAATATATTGCATATAAAATAATATAAAAGTGAATGAAAATGGTAAGTTTAACTTTTCTACCCCTTGATGCTACATATTCAAGGGGGGGGGGGGCGAATCAAATGGTCGTTTTTTATGGGAGCAGATTCATTGAGTGGACACAGAGTCGCTTCACTAAGTTATATTTCTTTTTTTTCTGTTTTGTAAATGAGAGATTTCTATTCAAACCATGCCTATTCTTTAATGATATTGATAAAGATCCAATTGCCTTAAAACTTGGAACATAACAATCTCCCTATAAAACGTTATGCGTCGACAAATGAAAAAATTCGTCCGAATTTCCTCCAAACTTTCTGAACTTTTATGAACAACGCCTCAATTTGTTTACACATATACAATCTAATTACTTATTTGGGTGTAGAAATGAGATTAAAATTGGTAAATCTAGACTTAAAATTACAAACAAGCTATTTTCCGAAACAGGAGACGTTAACTCCCCCAACAGAACCTTTATAAAACATTTTAGAGCACGACTCGGTGCTCCAAAGTGACTATGTGCTCGAACTCGAAGTTTATCGAGGTTATAGAATATCTGGAGCATGACAGCGTGCTCCAATCTCGAGTATGTTCTCAAAAATTTCAAAATCGGATAGGACCATATTCAGAACCGTGCTTGTATGCACTCACAGGAATCGGGATCGAAAGCGTAAAGATTATAACCTCACCCGTACTCAAACTCAAGGGTGAGTAGGGTTTGGAGTTTGAATACAGGCTTAGAATCGAACACGCGTAAAAGTTTTTTTTTAGCTCGGGTGCTGGTCTCGCCTCAAAATTTCAGGGACCCATGCATGATCACTGTGGTACATTGTTGTAAGTGCCACAGATACATGATTTTATTCACTTTCGTATTACGTTTTGAACATTTGCAGTTAAAATGTCAGTAATCTTAAGGTATTGTACATTATAACTTCAGATACAATTGACCCAAAAGTACATGTACATGTTCTAATAAAGCGATATGTAAAGCTATGTGTGATTAGGATGCCTCCCACATTTTTGGGTTTAACCGTTCTTGCTCCTAGAATCTGTGAATTAATGTCAACTAAAAGTAGCATTATAGATAATTACATGCATTATACGTACTTTCTTTTTATGTGTTGTTGATTGATGAAGTGCATTAAAGTCATTTCCAACATATGAAATATTCAAATATTGTATAAGAAATAATACTCAACAATATGTTGTCACTCAATACCCGACTTGGTAAAAATAGTACAGTTGTCTTTTTGAATTTGCTGTATGTAATGAGGTAGAGAGTGTTCGAAAGGCCAACTAAATAGCTTTAGAATGAAACCATTTATATGTTATATTGTAACTTGAATACTCGAAAATCTTAATTATTGTATAGAAAACTCGGCATTCTCTCATAATTTTTAGCTTAGTAACGGACTGCTCCTATAAAAAACGACTATTTGATTCGCCCCCCCCCCCCTGATATTGAGGTTCTTCTTTACGTGTAAAGTGAGCGGATTTACCTAAAATATTAGCCTGACCGACGGGGTTGGACAGGCTAGTAGTACCTGTGATAGTACCCAATCACGGGTCACGTACATTTTTATGCCCCGGATCGAATCATCGCGGACATATTGTTTTGTCCTGTCTATCTGTTTGTTTGTCTGTCTGTTGTCTGCTGTTCTTCGCCATGACTTATAAACCATGACTCTTACAGATAGAAACTTCATATTAAGCATGCATACTCAACTAATAAAGCCCTATCAAATGACACCAAGGTCAATGGCATTCTGACCTTGACTGTGACCTTGAGGCTAAAAATAGCTTTTTCCGAATTTGTTGTGGCATTGCGTTTCACAAACACATCTTGTTTATTATGGAACATTTGTAAAATGATTTTTAAGCCGTAGTAATCAAAATTATGCTGCAAATTTCATACAAGGTTGCACTTGTCAATAATTCCATGAAATGAACTGTGCTGCCTATATATGGTCGCAGGTGCTGAGAATGTGTAATATGACTTTATGTGAGGAATGTTGAGTAATGTTGGTCAGAATTGAGAATATCTGTTGGTAGAGCACTGTGATTAAATAGAAGGTTGCGAGTTCGGGTTCTAGCTTTCTCCCAGTCCCTTTTCTTTCACACGGTACATGTGTTAATACCGAAGCAAACATCTCCGAAAAATAATAGATAAAATATAAATTTGAAAATTGTCTGGATTGTCGACTTTGGACATGAAAGTCTTATATATTGAATTTCATAAAATAAAGCAATGCTGATTTTGCGGGAAAATGCCGACCCCCCCCCCCCCATTTTAAAAATTTCTAGATCCGCCCATGAGTCTTATATATTGAATTTCAAAAAATAAAGCAATGTTGGTTTTGCGGGAAAATGCCGACCCCTCCTTTTAAAAATTTCTAGATCCGCCCATGTTTCATATGTTTTTCTTTCTTTGTGCCATGTTTTATCAAAATCCCCCAAGGTGTTTAGGGAGAGTTTCGAAGACAAGATAGGTGGGAGAGACGGACGACAGCGGTATAACATAATACTTTCACATTTTATGCGGGCGTATCAAATTGGTCCATAATCGGCCGAAAAAAAGTGGTGGGGTTCATTCAACGAAGAACATGCCCTCCTTCAAGGAGAAATAACAATGTGGCTTGAAAAACCTGCCGTCCAAGAACCGCTAATCCACATATCACAAAATGTATGCAGTATTATCTTTACATTATCAAAGATTCAAGTGTGTAAAAGGCACGGCCCCATATTCTGTTTAGAAATTAAGAATTCTGAGACAGTAATAAAAAAAATCTGTCTTTTATGAGAAACCGTGTGTTCAGATGTATCTTATTCATGTGAAATACATCAATTGCTCTAACCACAACCCTCTGGAGCCCCAGGAAAGTCCAATTTCTTTAAAAACTCGTCTATCACCTAACAAGTGATTCCTCATCCATAAATAAAAAAAAATAATATATATATATATATAAAATGTTAGATTGAAATGTAAAAATCACAGGCCCAGGAAACTTGGTCAATATTTCGATTCGTCTGCATATATCGACCTAGTTTTCAGGACATGAGATAAAAATATACATTTATAGCTTAATATAGATGAAGAAATTATTGATAAAAAACAATGAAAATTGGATGGGCGTCTTTGGTGCCTCAAGAACAACTGGTTCATAAAATTTATAGGACAGGTTCGATGTATCTATTATTAGTAGCTCGCCTAGAATGAAAATGCTTCGTTGTCAATGTCCTTTAGGCATAATTACCGACAAGAAAGTTGATGTTGCTAATGTATCAACAGTCAACGTTTTCCAAATTCCACTGTCACTTATGTCTGCGACCTAAACAATGTTTGCAAATACAGGCTGTCGGTAGATCAAAACTGATTGATGAGTTTCATAGAAATTGTTAGGCCATTGTTTTCATATTGATTTGATCTGATCAAGAAAGAGGGCTCAAAGCGCGGATGAAATCCGATAGGGGGCGTTTACTCCACAGCGGCACTTGATCCCATGCATCCTTGGTGATCCAAGGGGTCGGTGTTTGCTGTGCTTTCAATTTTGTACCATTGAATGGATTTTGACACTGCTCATCACTTATTATCGTAACCTTTTTATCATCTGAGCAAATATGCCAAGTGAACTTTTCAGATCCAAATTTGTCCATGGTCGGTGTCGTCAAGTTTTCATGTTTTGTAATTTTCTACAGAACCAAAGTTGGAATAAATCATCTTGCATAGTGGATATTGAAATTAGTTCAAATGCAAGGCGTTTGGCGGGATATTAAGATACCAGATTCATCTTCGAGTTATTTTCTTCCTTAAAGCTATCGAGCCATTTTCAACCAAGCTTAAAGCAATTCTGGTTTGGGAAGTATAAAAATCGCATGTACAATTTAAAAAATTTTCTTCCCATAAATACTGAACCAAGTTCAATCAAATTTTGTACAAATCAAATTCGAATAGTGGGTATTCAAATTTGTTCGAATGAAGGACTTTGCGGTGATTAGGAAAAATTAAAATATCTTATGTCCTTTTCTTTTCCAAAATCGCTGAACCTATTTAAAGAAATTTTGTTTAAATTGAGGAAGATATACCTTTTAAAGAGTAGGTAATTGGGAAATAGAAAAGCTTCAAAAATGTTTTATTTTCAACAATCACTATACGAATTTTAACCAAGATTAGCATAAATCACTCAAACAAATTTCTCAAGAACCAATCGGGCAATTTCTGCTAGAGTTGGCACATTAATCTATAGTGAATGCATTCAATAAATGTACTTTTCCAAGGGAAAATACATGAAACGAAATATACTCCTACAAGATTTTCATTCATTATATAACGCATTATATAATGACATCCTCATACATGTTTTTGTAATCTTCAGCAGTAATAATCTTTAGAAGACTCTAAGACTTTCTTACATCAAGGAGAAAATCTAAAGGAAATACAAGAGTTTTTACAATTATAGTTCATTGCCTCCATATACAGCAAGCTTGACTCAGGCAAGTGATCAATGTGGCCTAAGGCCATCGTGTTTTTCTGCAAGGAGAAATTGAAATCTTTGTATATTTCAGATTTTTACATTTGAACAGTATACATGTACTGGTTACTTAATTGAAACTACAAAAGTAACTTCCAGGGGTCTTATTTACAAGGAAACTTAAGTCTAAGTCTAAGAATTGAGACCTACAGTATATGGTAGCATGTGTCTTAATTCTAAGAAATAATAAGTTTCTGTAAACAGTATATCTGACAAACTTTTCACAGGCAGACTTCCGACAAATTCTTAGAATAATGACACATAGTATTTTAGGGCTCAATTCTTAGACTTAGACTTAAGTTTCTTTGTGAATAAGACCCCAGATCTGTATGTTACTTGTACAATAGTTTTCTGAAAGTAACGCTGAAACAATTTATGTCCCTGTCCTGCCCCAACATATTTTGATCTGAGGGTAGGTTGATAGGGATTTTTAGCTTGATCTGCCATCAACCATACCTAGAGAATGTTTGTAAAGCATATGCCCTACCACGGTATTTTCATATTTGCTGTTACCTGTGTACCAATACTTATATTTCTTTGCCGATCTTATACTTTCCCCATAGTTTTATCGTTAGTTGCTTAACTTGTTGAGTAATAAAGTATTTATAAGGATCTTCTTCTCTTCATAACCAAATATTATGGGTATCCAAATTAGGTTTCATAATGTTGTATTGTAATCTGAATGTGTTTTAAAATACCCGGTATTTTCTCTTTAAATTCAGATACTATGATTTTGACCTTAAAATTATAGGCATAATACTTTAATTTATATTTCATACAAGGTACATATTCTGTGTTGTAGCAGAATGATTGACAGACAGACCAAGACTATAGAACTAAAAAGAAACTGTCAAAGATGATATGACCAGATTGCAAAGCAGAAGCTTATAAATAAATGAATAAAATAAGTTGTGATATCATAGAATAAATATCTTAATAAATGTCTACAAACCCATAAAGCTTGATATTGGTATCATTAATAGTATGCAAGAGATCAACCTAGATGCAAAATCCGTCTGTGTTCACTGAATTATGAAATCAAGGTCAAGATCACCAAACTTTGTATCACTTGGGAAGAACTCGTATATGAATGCCAACAATCTCAACAAATCTGATAAAGGCATCATAAACAACATGCATGACATCAAGCTCAATGCAATTTTTTCACAATGAAGGGAAAGACTGATGAAAAACAAGTATCCCAGTTTATAGACTGAACTTGTTTCACAATTTAGTCAAAAACAAGTTAGAATAACAAAGAACCTGAATTTCTACTGCAAATTTTTTATTCTGGCAAACAAATTTCTACAACATTTTCTACAAGATGTGCAAAAGAAATATTCTTTTCAATAAGTAAGGCATTAATCTCGTACACAAACATACTCTTCATTGTCCTTGGAATATGAGTTTGTGAAATATGATTAACAATAAGAGAAAGCTGAGTATTTCTCATACACCCAAAAGGACAGAAAAATAAAATGCTCCGATTACTTACAGTGGTATCCTTGTCAAATATTTTACAATTTTCGAAATGCTGTGACAACTCATAATTACTATGATTTTTTAAGAATTTGTTACACTTCATGCAGGAATGTTTTTTAAGAGATATTGTTTTCCCCTCTATTACTTTGCCAATACCATAGCCGCTATATTCATGGGTTTTGCGTGTATGATCATGACAAAGAAAAACTGACAGAAAAGTTTGGGAACAATACTGACACATGGGTATCACATCAGTACGAAAAAAATTTTCTTTCACATTTATCAAATTAGGTGAAAAAATCTCTCCAATACAAATTTGGTTGTTATCATTCCTGTAAACCACAACTTTTGAACCAAATCCATGGTTGCTTTCCAGAATATGAGATTTAAGTTGATCTTTATCTTTTTTCATACAACAACAGATATTACACATAAAAAATGATTCATGTGGTTTCCCTGCAAAGTGCTGTATATGTTTTATACAGGAGTCTTCAAACAAATACGATGCATCACAGAGTGGGCACGAGTAGCGATGCCGTTTTTTAGATTTTGTCAGTGTAAGAACTGGTTTCACGTAAGCTTTGTCTACAGTTTTGTTCCACTGTTTATCATTGTTTTTATAGATTTGGCTACCAATATTTTCTGCAGATGTCCCTCTGAATACTTCAGACGATTCACTTGTTTTTGAAGATATGAATTTGGTATCAGATTTCCCTTTTCCACTTTGAAAATTTCGACTGTCACGATACAAAGCGAGTTGTTGTAAATACATCAATTCATTACCAATGGCCGAGTCTTTCCTATCTGACAACATTGCTGCATTATCATTGGTCGCTTCTTTAGTATTTGTCAATATTGCTGTATTATGTTTGGTCCATTCTTTGTTATTTGTATTACTTTGATGTTTTATTGGGAATATCTCTTCACCTTTCCCTTTCTTAACTTCACTAAGAATAGACCCTTCTAAAGTTTCATCCAGAATGACCTCAAGGGAATGAGTTCTTTTCCTTTTATGAGTTCCCTGTGTGACAGACTTTGCTATTTTGCAAGCATTATTTTCTATTGGACTTTTATCAGAAGATTTACTAGTTTCTTTGTCATAAGGATTGTCCTTCACAGCTTTCTTGTTATTTTCTTCAGTTTTTCCAACCTCTTTTTCGGCTTGATAAATAGAGTCCAGAGCATATAACTGGCTTGAACCAATGTTGTTTAAGGTTTCATCATCTTTTTCAGAAGCATTACTTGATGAATCTGACATGTCCGACATGTGGAAAGTTCCATTGCACTTTTCTATGACACGCTGTAACTCGTAAGATCGATCTTGTTTAATTAATTCTGTGAAAGTCCTCCGAGCCTCATAGACATCTTGCTCCGGGTATGCACCAAATCGCCCCTTAATACTAAAGGCATCTGCTGTAAATATATAAAATTATCAATCTTAATCATAGTTCTGAGTATTACCGTAATATACATGAACATGCTCATATAAAGAGATAACCCAGTGTGGCTCAGTGGATCAGGTGCTTGGTTTGTGAATGAGAGGTCTTAAGTTTGACTCCCACAACACCAATGGACACATTTGTGTCCTATCTTTTGGATGAGACAGTAAAAACTGAGGTTCCATATAAATATATATATATATATATATATAAAAGCACAAAAAAGGAAATTGTAACAACATTCACTATTCATAAGTATTGGATCAACCTCAATGAAGGTTAATGCAAATCGCTCGAGAAAAAGGGGTCAATATAAAAGCACAGGTAAGCGATAACGATACTAAAACAATTAAAAAATTGCCAAATTTTCAAAGCAATCTGCTTCTTCTTCAGGACACACACATACAAACACTTACATAAATATAAAAACACTTAAAGAAAGATAGAAAATATATACAAAGCACTAGCCTAATAAAAACTGGTTTCTAGAATTGGCTAGATATTGAGCGTGTTTCTCTATGCGCTATCTAATAGGAAATGAGCCAAACACAAGCTAACAGCTTGCTTACAGGTCAAGTGGCGCCCCTAAATGCTAAATGCTATATATATATAAATATATAAATATATATATATATATATATATATATATATATATATATGTCACGGTAGACATAGCACGTAAAAGATCCCTTATTGATTCGGGTAAATCTGTTGCAAAGGTATAAATTTCCATGCATTGCATCAGGTAGATGCCGTCACCATCAATGATAATAATGCTAAATGGAGGTTAAAATATTGGAGGAGGAGTAAAGATATTAATTAAAAAGATTAAAGAACATTCAAATATTTCAGAAATTCACATGTGTGGCAATTGCAAGTGATATATAAATATACACAAAAGAATGAATATCCGGTAATTTTTTCTGGTCTTTTCCTTTCCCCCCTTTTTTTAGCTCACCTGAGCATAGCTCAAGTGAGCTATTGTCATAGTGCAGTGTCCGTCGTCCGTCCGTCATCCGTCGTTAACTTTTCTACATTTTCGACTTCTCCTCCAGAACCGCTGCACAGAATTTCACCAAACTCCATAGGAAGTAAGTACTCAAGGTCCTCTACAAAGTTTGTGTTTTTTATGCCGATCCATGATCCAAGATGGCCGCCATTGGCTCTGATTGGTTGACACATTTTCGACTTCTCCTCCAGAACTGCTGCACAGAATTTCACCAAACTCCATAGGAAGTAAGTACGCAAGGTCTTCTACAAAGTTTGTGTTTTTTATGCCGATCCGTGATCCAAGATGGCCGCCATTGGCTCTGATTGGTTGACACATTTTCGACTTCTCCTCCAAAACTACTGCATAGAATTTCACCAAACTTCATAGGAAGTAAGTACTCAAGGTCCTCTACCAAGTTTGTGTTTTTTTTTGCCGATCTGTAATCCAAGATGGCCGCCATTGGCTCTGATTGGTTGACACATTTTCGACTTCTTCTCCAGAAATGCTGTACAGAATTTCACCAAACTTCATAGGAAGTAAGTACTCAAAGTCCTCTACCAAGTTTGTGTTTTTAATGCCGATCTGTGATCCAAGATGGCCGCCATTGGCTCTGATTGGTTGACACATTTTCGACTTCTCCTCCAGAACCGCTGCACAGAATTTCACCAAACTTCATAAGAGGTAAGTACTCAAGGTCCTCTACTTAGTTTGTGTTTTTTATGCCGATCCGTGATCCAAGATGGCCGCCATTGGCTCTGATTGGTTGACACATTTTCGACTTCTCCTCCAGAACTGCTGCATAGAATTTCACCAAACTTCATAGGAAGTAAGTACTCAAGGTCCTCTACCAAGTTTGTGGTTTTTTTTGCCGATCCGTAATCCAAGATGGCCGCCATTGGCTCTGATTGGTTGACACATTTTCGACTTCTTCTCCAGAACTGCTGTACAGAATTTCACCAAACTTCATAGGAAGTAAGTACTCAAAGTCCTCTACCAAGTTTGTGTTTTTAATGCCGATCTGTGATCCAAGATGGCCGTCATTGGCTCTGATTGGTTGACACATTTTCGACTTCTCCTCCAGAACCGCTGCACAGAATTTCACCAAACTTCATAAGAAGTAAGTACTCAAGGTCCTCTACCAAGTTTGTGTTTTTTTTGCCGATCTGTAATCCAAGATGGCCGCCATTGGCTCTGATTGGTTGACACATTTTCGACTTCTCCTACAGAAAAGCTGCACAGAATTTCACCAAACTTCATAGGAAGTTGGTACTCAAGGTCCTCTACCAAGTTTGTGTTTTTTATGCCAGTCCGTGATCCAAGATGGCCGCCATTGGCTCTGATTGGTTGAAACATTTTCAACTTCTTCTCCAGATTGGCTGCACAGAATTTCATCAAACCTCATAGGAAGTAAGTACTCAAGGTCCTCTACCAAGTTTGTGTTCGGGATCCAGATTCCCTCAGGGGTGGATCCAGGGCGGGACCAAAAGTGCCCAAAAGGATACCCCTCTTCAAACATCTTCTCCAGAACCAGTACATAAATGGGGAAACTAATTGCATTTCAACAATCTATAAAGATGGGTTATTAAAAATTGTGTTCGGGGTTAAGATCCGTCAAATAGAAATTTACGCTTTTTTGACGTGTTTCTGGAATGAAGAAAAGTATAATGTTTTTCAGTTAATTGATATTGATGATTTCTTAATGACTATTTTGATCACAATTGTGGTAAGGAATATTATTGTGAAAGAATTTTGTCGTTATCTCAATTTTTGGATTTTTTATGAATTTTTTAAGACTTCCAGAAAAAGTGGGGGGGGGGTTGGCCATTTTTCACATTTTCAACTTTTTCTATAAAACCACATGAAAGATTTTAATGAAACATGGAATACATGAAGTGCTAAAAGTCCTCTATCAATTTGGTAAATTTCATCCAAATTGGTTAACAGATAATGCCACCATGTCTAAAAACTAGGTCTCACAATGGTACATATATACCACTTGGTAATTGAAATATAGAGAGTAGCGGTTCAAATCCATTTTTTTTACACATCTAAATAAGTTTTTAGATGTTTCTCAACACTCAACATATGAAATTAGGAATTTTACGTTTAAGACTTCCAAAAAAAAAAAGGGGGGGGGGGGGGGCCATTTTTCACATTTTCAACTTTTTCTACAAAACTGTTTGAAGGATTTTAATAAATCTTGGTAGAAATAAGTCACTTATGATCCTCTTCAAATTCTGTTGTTTTTGTCCAGACCTCTTTACAGGTGGCGCCACCATAGTCAAAAGTAGGTCACAAAAGAGTTCCCTCCTTTAACAATATTCTTTTTCATATGGGCTGTATACAGAGACAAACAGAATGCATAGAAATGATCTAGAGGGATGAGTGAAGACGTATTGTCATTTTGGTTCCCTTCCAAAATCAAATTTTAGAATTTTTTTTTCGACATTTATTTGGACTTGGTGATTCAATGCAGAAAAAAAATGTCATATTTCCTAGTTAATTGATAATGATGATTTCTTATGGACTATTGTGATCATAATTATGGTAAGGACTGTTACTTTGAAAGAATTTTGTCAATATCTCAATTTTTGGATTTTCTATGAATTTTTTAAAACTTCCAAATGAGGGTGTATAGGAACAATTCAATCACATTTTTCACTTCTGCTGTTATACCGCATGAAAGATTTTAATGAAACATGGAATACATGAAGTACTAAAGGTCCTCTATCAATATGGTAAATTTCATCCAAATTGGTTAACAGATAATGTCACCATGTCTAAAAAGCAGTTCTCACAATGGTACATATACCACTTGATAATTGAAATATGGAGAGTAGCGGTTCAAATCCAGCTGTGGTCAAAAAATTTTTTTTTCATTTCTTTACACATCTAAATAAGTTTTTAGATGTTTCTCAACACTCAACATATGAAATTAGGCAATTTTAAGTTAGATCTGGACAATATTTGAAACAATTGTTGTTCATGACCCAGACTTGAAAACAGTCAACAAAAGGCCCCACCTAAAGAAAATGACTAACTTGTTGCCCTGAATGACATCTTGCAGAGACAAAGGAAATGCTTAATATCAAAATCAGCTGAGTGGAAGTGCAAAAAAGTGTTGTTTTTTATTCTAGCCTGAAATAAAATTTGACATATTTTCAACATCTGTGTTGACTTAGTCACATTAATGCAAAAATAAATGAATTCTTCCTTCATGCATGACTGATCATCTAGGTACTCAGGTGAGCGATATAGGCCCACTTGGGCCTCTTGTTTTTGCTACTGGATGAAATGACCCAAATGAGGCATTAATAAATAGGACATTATGACACCATCAAGAAACTTTTCAATCCTTTTTTGACATGGAAACATTTGATTTATATAGATACTGAATTATTGTATATGTTGACACCACATCAATTAATGTTGTTAGAAAAAAAAAGAAAAAAAAAACCAATTTCAGACCTTGACCTTCAAGATATAAACATGAGTGATACTGCTGTTAATATTTAGGTCATGAATAAAAATATTATCAAAATCCAAGTGTAAAATACAGTATGATCTACATCAAAAGTTGGACATTTCATGTGTATTTTCTTATATGAACATGGCCTTGGAGATATGAACTTCAGTGACTAAAGTTCATTGGATCATAACCAGAGGTGTGTGAAATGCACCACATTTTTCCAAAGGAGTGTGAAATGCACTGCTTTCCGGAATAACTTTCCAGGAGCATGAAAATGATAAAATAATGTTATATAATATGAAAAATATTTGTATATAAAGTTGATACCTTTCAGAATATTTTGTATTAAAGTATGTATTTGTTCCACATCTACTGTCTCCTTCTGTTTATCTTGTATTCTAAAGTGAATTGAAACTTCTTCTGGATAGAACTTGATATTCAAGCAGTCTCCATCACATGAAAGATCTTGGACACGTAATTTCTCCAACTACAAAAATACAAAAATAATCAAGTTGAAAGCTAAAGCAATATCTAAATTTTATAGTCAGAGAAAACTCTTACTTTAACACATCCAAGGATAATTTTGAGCTGTGAAATTGAGAAATTCTCTCATGATTTTCTGAATTTTCTCAGAAAAATTTAAGATTTAATAAATTATGTCACTGAAAATGGTCAAAATCCTAAATTCTCTCAGCCAGTATGTTTAACTTGTTTTAAAGTTGAAGCTACATTGTATTAAATATTTCTGAACAGGAAACGAACAAATTATAATACAAAAGAATACCTTAAAGGATTTTGGAGGTTTATGTGATGCTCCCTCAAACATGTACAACATCCATCCAAAAGGCTTACAAGCTATTGTAATGTGGCCAGCTCTCCATGGCACAGAAATGTTGTTCAAAAGTGAAAATTTCACCCGACCTCTGACTTCCAAGTAATATCCAACATACCTCATGTGTGAATTCATTTTGCTGCTATACTATCTGGAATTGATACAAGGTATTGTAAATAGGAGTAAAACATCTCCAAACAAGAAGACCACCACTTGTTATAGACATGTATATCACCTTCCACACTATAGGACTACTGTCCGCGCCACTCACTCTGGAAACTGGAAAATCTGGATTTTCAGTTATTCATCTTCAAAATAATTTCAAAAAGGCAAAACCATTCGATAGGTCTTGTTTAGTCGTAACTTTTGGTGTATATGTTTGTAAGAAGAAGCATTTATATTTTATAGAAAAAAAATCTATTTTAGTTAGGGCGATTTCCATGTTAAATTTTGACGTGACGTCGCCAAGTTTCCCATAGACTCAATGTTAAACATCGGCGACGTCACATCGAAATTAACATAGAAAAAGCCCTATCTAAAATGATTTTTTCCAGATAAAATATGAATGCTTCTTTGTAGAAACATATAACATACACCAAAAGTTACAACTAAACAAGATCTGTTGATTGATATTAATTTTGCAAAACTATTTTGAAGATAAATAAGTGAAAATTCAGATTTTTCGGTTTACAAAGTGAGTGGCGCGGACAGTAAGTAATTCTCACACTTACAACTGGAATTCATATGCTTAAGAACATGTGTCATAGAAACTCTGTTGTACAGAAGCAACTTTAATAAACTATAATAATTCCAAGCTATCAATTTCAATATGAATTTCTTAAATATTACCATAAAAGCATGTGACTGCAGATAACACTGATGCTTCAATTCTAGAATTTCAGTCATAACAAACCAAAAGAACAATATTGTGCAACTATGAACGTGTTAGAGTAGGCACCACTGTTCTTCCGACAGTTTGTTCACTTGCACTTATCCTTTTATTTAAATTAATCTTAGGAAATCTGCTCATATTCCCTACTTGCCGACAAACATTTTCATTTTTAAGATCTCATAAAAAAAAAGAAACAAAACAATATGCACATCTTTGTATGGTGTTCTTCTCTTTGTACCATGTTTCATCAATAGTATGAGGAGTCGCAAAGACAAGATGTTTTGCCTAGAAAAATCTAAGTCCAATGGTCACAACTCTTGTAAATTGATTTGGACAGCATTCCAGTCCCAATATGCACATCTTCATATGGTGTTCTCTCTTTGTGTCATGTTTCATCAAAATCCTCCAAAAGGTTTAGGAGTTGGGAAGACAAGGTATTTTATACAGAAAAATCCAAGTCCAAGGGTCGTAACTACTCTTAATTTTTAGGCAGTGACTTCCCGTATCCAGGATTGTGTATGCCTATCCTGATGGCTAAACATACACAGGGTACAAAAAGTGCCAAAATCGCAGCTCATACTTAGTGAACAATGTTCAGTCATTGACACAATAAATCAATATGAATCAAACAATTTGTTCTCTTTTTCCTTTTACTGAGTTGTACTTATACACAGTATACTGAGAGTTCATGTGACTTGTTACGAAGAACACGATGGATGAAGATCGTGAACTAAAAGTTGGGCTTTCATTCAAGTCATATAACGACAATGATGAATATCTAAAGAGCTACGAAAAAAGAGAGTTTGTTCAGTTATATAAGAGGACATCTCAAACAATACAAAAGCACTTAAAGACTATGAAAAAAAAAATGTGAATATGGACTTGCAACTGGAGACTAGAATATGCGTGCATACGGGGGGGAGTTCAAAACGGACTCTACAGGCACAAGCAACCTCCAAAGCAGAGTTACGGTCCTTACACTCCCTTTGTGTGTGGATTTTAAAGGAATGACAACTCTGCTTTGGAGATTGGGGCACAAGACCAAACACAAGGTAATTAATTTTGGTGAAGATTTTCAAATAAATAAATAGTTTATATGAAATTAATAGATAAATAGTTTATATGAATAAGAAAGATGAGTAAATAAATAAATGAATAAATAAATGGATGAATTAATTTTTTAAAATTAATTTATAGATAAATAAATAAATAGATAAATGAATAAATAAATGGCACCTAAGATAATAAAGACCTTATTTAGTATTTTTATATCTGCACATGTCTTTAAACATATTAGAATATATGTGAAACCGGTTTTGGCTCTATTTTTATCCTGTGTACGTTTAGCCATTGGGATAGGCATACACTATCCTGATTACGGGGAGTCACTGCTAAATTTTATAGACAACATTCCCCTTCCAATATTATGCATATCTTCAAGTAGGCATCAAATTTAGAAAGAAAAAGTGCAATTTTGGTATAAATGATAAATTTAAACTACAAAATACACTCATATACCAACAATTCCCCCTTTTAACCCCCAAAAAGCTAGAGTTCGGCATTTAGCATTTTAGGAGCACCGCTGCTAATGGTATTAAATTTATTAGATCTAAAAGTAAATTATAAATATATAGGTAAAACATGGTGGGAAAGACAGACCAACCAAATGTTTTGATATGACTTTTGGGCAGTGTCTTGTTATTGTCTTATGTTATACTGCCATACACTGCATTACCAGATATACCATGTACATCATCAAATCCCTTGAGTTCCACGTTCAAAGCTGTGCACTTTGGATTTGCCTAATGTGTTCTATCGATCTCGAATGAAATAGAGAATAAATTATTTCAGAAGTTCTTGATAATATTTGAAACAATTTTGTTTTATATGTTTTGCGAATATTTCATTTGTATCCAGTCTTAATATGACTAGGGACTTATATACGTCCCTGATGTGATATTGTAAAAATATATAAAAAGAAAGAAATTTTCGGAATCGATATTACACAACTTATACTTTCACTTTGTCATACCATGTTGAAATGGCGAGATTAGATGAAAATGCGGCTCAAAGACTACAAACTTTGGAAGTCGCACCGACTTTGATTACGGCTATTGAAGCGATTTTGAATCCAGAAGTGAAACAACATGAGAGAAGTCTTGCACATAAAGTAAAGTTAAATCATTCGTTTACTTCTTAGTATACAATTGCGTCGTCTGTAATCTTAAATTAACAAAAAACAAAAAACCAAAAACCAAAAAAAAAAAAAAAAAACAAACAAACACCAAAAACTTACATTTTTAAAGGCAAGGGGACAACCTCTAAGTTGAGAATCACTTAGATCCGTAACAGTCTCAGGTTTTATTTATCTGTTTCAGGCACTGAGTAGAAATAAACAGAAATTAAAAATTTTGACTTCAAATTTAAACAGGTTGGGTATAGGTTAAAATTGGGGTATATACCCTGAATGAGGTAAAATACCCAGATTGGGGTATCAAAATTCTTACCAAAAGTATGAGTACTTCTAAATTTCAAAGATGTAGTCACAGGTCGCATTAAATTATCACTAAATTTAAGTGGAAGAACTTTTATACAAAAACTTCTGTTCTATTCTTTACCAGATCTGAGAAACAAAATGTAATATCACAAGATATTTTTGACATTCTTTTTCTCAGATCTGGTAAGGATTAGAACAGGAGGCCTTATATAAAAGTTCTCCACTTTTAGCGATGTGATGCGACCTGCATAACTTATTAGAAATTTTGAAGTAATAGTACTTTTGATAAGAATTTCAATACCCCAATCAGGGTATTTTACCTCGATCGGGGTATATACCCTGATTTGAACCTATACCCAACCTGTTAAAAGGGCACTCCTTTATCAGGTCGGGTCCAAAGCCAATGGAGCTAATATTGCCTGATTGAGCTATTTTTCTTGTTCTGACCATAAACCAGATCATGATATACATCAGTTTTCAGATAGGGCTAATGTAGGCTGGTCTGGATATATGGGCTCATACTTCTCCACCATCATTTCTAGTCCGATGTCCATATTTTTTGGGAAAACTGTTGCCTCTTGTTTGTAACTTTTTTTTCTAATTTTTATACAGGTCAGTTCTAGCATGTTGAAGGGTAGCATTTCAAACTCCACCAAAGGCAGAAATATTTTCATATAAGTTTTAAAATTAGTTTTTAAATGCTTTACAACACTGACTATGACTTAAAATCATTTAAGGGAGAAAAATTGAAAATAAGAATTTTGATTATAGGTTGTCCTTAAAAATATGTAGATTTGCGGTAATGCCACTCACCACTTTGGAAGTGAGTAGGGAGGTAGGGGATTTTTTTTTAACAAATTTAAAAGATGTGTAAGATTTTTTTTCTAAATGTTTTAATATATACAACAAACAGGCAGATAATAACTTTTAATATTTACATGAAGAGGTGTATATAAGAAGTTGCTTGGCCATATTGGATCGCTGCAGTCCAACAGATGCTGGACAAAGTGAAATGGAAAATTGAAAAGGCAATCAATCTGCCTTATTCATATATACACAACTGGCTTTGTTATGCAACAGACAGTGATCCCTGTAAAAAGCTACTTTTTATACACCCGCATTTAAAAATGTGGGCGTATTATGCTATACCGCTATCGTCTGTCCATCCATCTGTAGTTGTGCATGTGGGTTTCAAAGTTGTAGTCAGGCCCCTCGGATGGGGGAAAATGGGCAGGGTCGGAAAAGCTTGTCCGGGCTTCTCCTTCTTAACTAAAGGGGGAACAAAAGTTTTGATGGTGTCATTTGAAAGGATGTGGCTTGTAGTTGTGCATATGGGTTTCAAAGTTGGGGTCAGGCCCCTGGGGTGGGGGAAAATGGGCAGGGTCAGAAAGGTCCGCTATACCGCTAGCGTCTGTCCGTCCATCCGTAGTTGTGCATGTGGGTTTCAAAGTTGTAGTCAGGCCCCTCGGGTGGGGGAAAATGGGCAGGGTCGGAAAAGCTGTCCGGGCTTCTCCTCCTTAACTGAAGGGGGAACAGAACTTTTGATGGTGTCATATGAAAGGATGTAGTTAATTTGAAAACTTAGTTCTTCTTTCATACATCCAAAACATGATGTGGGCGTATCATGCACCCGTTAGTGGTGCCCTATTTTTGCAGAGTAGCTGTACAACTAGAACCTTCAACACCTCATATTAGCCTGTGGTCGCCTTGAAGGTACAAAAATATGATAAACAGACTGACAAAAAGACCTTGTACAACTCATACATATACAACTGATACAAAACATGTCAAATTTTAGAATTTAATACAATTTGTCTGTCAAAGACATAGATTTAATAACAATGAGAATGACATCAGTTTTTCTTTGGAAGACCGCATATGACTTCCTTCCCCTCATCTCTGCACACATTGCACATGGGCAAGACAACACGGTACTTACAGAATAGTGCTCAACATCATCAGAGGAAGCACAGTAGCAACAGATGTAACAGAGTAAAATGAAAATGGTTTCAAATTTTGGAAAAAAAACTAACATCGAAAGTATGCACTGCGATTGGTCAGTTTTGTGGGTAAAAAAAAAAAAAAACAAGGCCTAAATACGGACGCAAAAAAAAAAAAATATATTGGAACAGCAACGGACCAAAAAATTTTGAAGTTGTGATTTTAGTGAGTCGGTCACGTCACGTAATCTTAATAATTTTAAGGGTGGCCCTATCTTTTTCACAGATTTTTGTGTCATTGTCTTGATTTATTTGTTGTAGAAAAGCAAGTTCTCAGTCTTTTGCCTGTTGCCAAGAACTTAAGAAACAAGGGAATATAAATGTATATTCCAATTCTTCAAGCAGTCAGTCATTTATGAATGAGCAAATTTGTGTCTGTCTCTTTCTCTCTCTCTCTTTTTATTTTAATTTATTAATAGAAATAGTGTACATGATACTTTGAAAATAAATTGGTAGACAGAAAATAGATACCTATTTATACACATTAAGAAAAAATTCTTGCATATTTTTCAAAACTCACTATACATGTATAGTGTATCTGAAGCTCAAATCATGGAAATAGTCTTTGTGTCAACAATACATCCCCACCCCTGCCCCCTTCAATAATCAGTCTTAAATAGAAAACCATGGGTTGTACATGTACCTATTCCTGCCCTGTCAATTTGAGGTTTCATCAAAACCTTCCCAAGCTAACCAGAAAGCACAATTATTACGTTTATTGCCATTTCTATAACAATTAGAGTGTAGGGAAGGGATTCAAACTAAAATACCCCTACCTACAATTCTCATGACATATCAACTGGAATTCCTCAGCCATGGTCTTGGCCTTAAGAAAGATGGGCATGGTTAAGTATAAATTTTTCCATAAACACCGGTTTAGAGAAGAACTATTAGATTTTATCTTGACCACATCAAGAAAAAAAAAGGTTGTGTGCTCGTACTTGATGCAAAAGTTGTCCATGGGTGTATCTTGACTTTGAGTTAAGGAGGTACCAGTAAGGTTAAGGTAACAGTGCATGGAAGGAGTTAATTTTCTTATCTAGGGGATATTTTTGAAAATATTGTAAAACTTGTAGAGAGCATTAAAATTTTAATAAGGTTATCTTTTGCTTTCTTTCAAATATGCCCTATTTGTTTGTGTTATCTTGACATGATACATGACGTTCATATTTTATGTGATGTTCAGTTTGAGACCTAATAATGCTCAACAAACTACTTCTTGCCAGGGTTTTTATTTTAGTGCTGATCTATGAATTGTGGTGTCATAGAATTTAAAGGAAACAATGAAATTACTGTATGTTGATTTTAGTTGGATAACTAGGGATTCATATTTTTGCAAAGTTAGTGCTGTACTTTGTGTGCTACATGTAGTTCATATTTATGCTTATACAGTGTATTCAAAAGTATAAAGTCAATGGTCACCCTAATTCTTAACTAAGCTAGTGCATTGCAATCCATCCTGTCAGTATTTGTGCTAAAATTTGTTTATGTTGAAAATAAGTACCGGTACATTAACAGTAAGACAAGATCGATGAGAAGAAGATACAATGTTTTAGTGTATATATATGTAAATGATGATTGAATTCAGTTTGAAGTTGAGTTCCATTGTGAGTCATACTGCATCTTCTTTATTCTTCTTGTGACAACAGGTTTGTGAAGATTTCAAGGAGACATCTCCTCTATGTGTACCTGTTGGGTTATTCTTAGCAGAGAAGATACATAAACCAATTATAAGGCATTTTGGTCTTCAACTTCTAGAACATGTAGTAAAGTGAGTGAATTTCATCAAATATGATTAGATACAAATAAATTTTATTGTTTACCAATATTTACAATTCTTCAAAGACTAAATTGTACATTTCAGATCTGGCATATTGAAGAGCTAATTTATAACACTTTTTAACAAATTTTTATTATTACATTGTAATAATTCAGGAGCAATATCGCTACTAGATAGTTGTTGAACATGGTGAGCAGGTCTCAAAATAAATATTACGCCAATAGGAGTTTAAATTTGACATTTTGTCCTCTATATTCCAATGCCATTTTTTTTTCAGATTTCGTTGGAATGACATGACACAGGAGGAGAAAGAATATTTGAAGCATAGTGCTTTAGAGTTAATGGCAAATGTAAGCATACAAATAATTAGTGCTGTAAAATTGATAGCAAATGTAAGTGTACAAAAAACATTGCCTTTGAGTTAATGGCAAATATAGTGTACAAGAAACATATTGCCTTAGAGTTAATGGCAAATGTAAGTGTACAAGAAAAATATTGCCTTAGAGTTAATGGCAAATGTAAGAGTACAAAAGACGTATTGCCTTAAAATTGATGGTAGATGCAGATATACATGAAATATAGTGCCATAGAGTTTATTGCAAATGTTAGTATACAAAAAACATACTGTCTTAAATCTATGGCAAATTTTTAAATATGCAAGAAATATGTTGTCTATAAATAAATCACAAATGTAAGTTTATAAGTGATATATTGCCTTAGAATTAATGACAAATGCAGGTATACAAGCTACATTATGTTAGAGGTAATGAAAAATGCTGTAAGCATTTGAGAAAAAAAATTATTACTGATATTTTAAAAAATGTACATGTACATGTATTTTCATGGCTTAAAACTTCAAAGAATTGCAACCTTTCCAGTGAGTTTGAAGATATATGAATTGCACTAAGTCATTTACTGAAGGGGTGTACATACAGTATTCGGTTGGTTTGTACAGATCTACAGTGGTTATTTTGTTGTAATTGGAGTTTTCTTGGTGATACCAGTATGTTAGCTGGGGTAGGAAAACCATGGTTTACAAAGATATAATCAGGATTTATTTGTGGGAATCAAACCATGGTTTACAAAGGTACATTTGTATAATCATGATTTATATGTGGGAACCGGAAAACCATTGTTTATGAAGGTACAATGAATTAATTATGATTTATCTTTAAGAACCAGTCAGGCATTGCTCTTTACCCCCATTCTAATTAACATTGTTTCAGTGTTTTATATTGTCTCCAGTTTCCACATTGCCATTAAGGCTGACAAGGTGTGGCATTTGAATAATTCTGTTCTAAACAAAATAATCCTAAAGCAGAGATACATGTACAAGGTTTCAAGAGATAAATGGAAACTTTACAGAAATGACTTTAGAATTACATTGTTCATTTACTTTACAGGGAACCCTGAGTATATTAGAAGAAGAATATCATATAAAGGATGCAGTATCAAAGATAACTGTGGAACTCATCAAAAGAGAATGGCCTCAGCTGTGGTCTAACCTTCAGCATGATATGTATGTTCTCAGTCAAAAAGGGGTAAGTGTGTCAGGGATGATGTCAGACTTGTATGTTGAATGTGTGTGTATACTTCACCAATGAAGGATGTATGTCAAAATTGATACAGACTAACATACTGAATGTGTTGGTTTACTAGGTCAAAAAACAAAAAGGGTGAGTGTGTCAGGGATGATGTTGGTCAAGAAAGGGTAAGTGTGTCAGGGAAGATTTAGGAAAAAAAAAGGGTAGATATGTCAGGGATGATATTGGTCCAAAATGGGTAAGTGTGTCTCGGACGATATAGGTAAAAAAAGTAGATGTGTCAGGGAAGATGTAGGTAAAAAAAGGGTAGGTGTATCAGGGGTGATGTAGGTAAAAAAGAGTAGGCATGTTAGGGATAATGTAGGCATAAAAGAGTAGGTGTGTCAGGGAAGATGTAGGTAAAATTAGTATAGGTGTGTTAGAGATGATGTAGGTAAAAAAAGGGTAGGTATGTCAGGGAAGATGTGGGTAAAAAAAGGATAGGTGTGTCACGGAAGATGTAGGTAAAACAAGGGTAGGTGTGTCAGGGATGATGTAGGTAAAACAAAGGGTAGGTGTGTCACCGATGATGTAGGTAAAACTAGTATAGGTGTGTTAGAGATGATGTAGGTAAAACAAGGGTAGGTGTGTCTCAGATGAAGTAGGTAAAAAAAGGGTAGGTATCTGAGGGATGATATAGGTAAAAAAAAGGTAGGTGTGTCAGGGATGATGTGAAAAAAGGGTTGGTGTGGCAGGGATGATGCAGGTAAAAAAAAGGGTAGGTATGTGAGGGAAGATGTAGGTAATAAAAGAATAGGTGTGTCACAGAAGATGTAGGTAAAACAAGGGTAGGTGTGTCAGGGATGATGTAGGTAAAACAAAGGGTAAGTGTGTCACCGATGATGTAGGTAAAGAAAGGTAGGTGTGTAGAAAAAAAATAGGTGTGTCAGGAATGATGTAGGTAAAAATGGGTAGGTTTGTCATGATGATGTAGGTAAAAAAAAGTGTAGCTGTAAAAGGATATGCATTAAACACAAGTGATTATGGTATATTATGTATGCAATCTGATTAAAACCATATCTTTATTCCGCTTCTCTATTTGTCCCATTGCGGATAAAGATCTGGCAAAACCCTGTAAGAGGTCATGTTCTGGTGAACTCTGATGACGTTTCAGTCACTGAAACCATTATTTCCCATAGCCAATCAATGACTCATCTAGGCATGTGATAGTGACGCAATATGTAACAAACACTGTTCAAAAAATACCTTGTGGGTCACGCACGCTGTGAATGTTAATTTCCTTCCTAGGAATTTGTAGCCGATCCACTGATTGGCTGAAAATCTGAGTTCACCAAAACATGACCTCTTATGGAGTTTCGTCAGATCTTTATCCGCAATGGTACAAATAGAGAAGCGGGATAAAGATATGGTTTTAATCAGATTGATTATGTATACTATATAGTAGACCTGTTGAAAGCAGTGAAGAATTAGATCTAGTCCTTGCGACAAGCAAATAAACATAGATTAGAATGGAAATTAGGAAAAGGGGAAAAATACAAATTTATAAACTGATCTTGGTTTTTATGCCACTGGATTTATAGATCGGGGGTATATTATTTTTTACCTGTCTTGTCTTTTTGTTTGTTTATCTGCTGTCAACTATAATCTTCACCATAAGTTTTGAACCGTTAGAGAGTTCATAGATTGCATGTATATTCCACTAATAAAACTCTTTCAAATTACACCAAGGTCATTGACCTTATAACCTTGGCCATGACCTTTGACCTACATTTAAAAATTTACCTGATTTTCCATAACTTTTGAACCGTGAGAGATAGAGACTTCATTTTTGGAATGTATACTTCACTAATAAAGTTCTATTAAATTATACCAAGGTCATTTACCTCGTGACCTTAGCCATGACCTTTGACCTTCATTTCAAAATTTACCTGATTTGCCATAACTTTTGATCAGTGAGAGATAGAGACTTCATATAAGCATGATTATTCCACTAATAAAACCTTCAAAATTACACCAAGGTCAATAACCTTGTGACCTTGACAGTTATCTTTGACCTATATTTCAAAATTTGCCTGATTTCGACTTTGTTGCTGCCGGGGGCATTCACGTTGCACAAACACATCTAGTTTATGTTGAAATAAATTGATACTTTAAAAAGGTAACAATATTGGATCAAAATTATTTGTTTCAGATATATATGAATAAATCTATCTATCAATGACATCCCCATTGAAGTCTCTATAGCACAGAGAAGCTTGATATTTAGGATCTTAAGTTTTCCATCCCTGTAATAAGTCAACAATGGATAGGTATTTCTGTCATGACATATGTTGTGGTTGATTCGTTTATTTTCTTTCTTTGATAGGAAACACAGACAGAGTTAGTGATGAAGATCTACCTCCGTGTAGTAGAAGATGCTGTGTTATTACAAACGATTCCTCAGCAACGCCGTCGAGAAATCATGCTAGCCCTCAATGCCAATATGGCCGACCTTTTTGACTTTTTTGTCTCTGTTCTGAAACAACATACTGATGCTGTAGAAGAAATAGTAAGTTATTATTGGATTGCTCATATTGCTTCTGCAAAAAGATAAAAACAGTTCTGAACTAATCCATATATTCTTAAATTAGGAGTAAAAATTAAGTAGATATGGGTAGGAAATTTTAAAGTACATTACAAAAAAAGAATTCATTTATATTGCAATAAAAAAATGATTGTTTTATAAATCTATAAAAAAAAAATTCATTTGTATTGTTGTAAAAGAATGTTTGTTTTATAAATTTAAGTGAAAAGGACTATAAAGTCTACCTTTATTGAAATTCTGATGCATCATAGTACACCTTGTGCTCTTTATACAAGAGGCTTCAATGAAGGAAACATGTGTTCAGAAATGGTATGATAATTGAAATATCATCTGAAATAATTACTAATTTTCAGAAAAAATCTGGAGCAATTGTAGACCCCAAACAAATACAAGCACATAACATGGTGAGTGAAGCTACCCTATGTACTCTGGCTGGATATCTGGATTGGGTACACATGCATCATATTCTAGCGAAAAATGCCATCCTGCTCCAGATGACCTGCTTGTTGCTAAGCAACAGTAGTCTGCAGCTGTATGCCGCTGAGTGTCTACTGATTATCGTTAGTAGAAAGGTGAGATATTGTATCTTATGTTGTGTGTTTATTGGTTATACCACACAAGTATTATGGTACTTGGTGGTGCCACATGCTTGGTTCATGGCGCTATAAATTCTACCGATGCAACTGATCCACATGTAAAAGTAAGAGATTGTTACACGTGGGGGTCTCAGTTTATACTTTCTTATCAGAAAGACAGATACGAAGGCAGCAGATGATAAACTCCGAAAACCATTGCCGATACCCAGAATGAGGGTATCATATTACATATCCAGCCCTATGATGCTAGACCAGCCTGAATTGTGTGTTAAAATGATGGTGGATCTCAGAAACACCCAAGTAAAAAATGTTATATTCATTTTCACTCCTTTTATTTGTTTTTAGCGGAGTAAAGATTTATTCCCATTATCAGAAAAAAACTAATAATAATTAAGTACTCGTAAACAATTCATACCTATATTGTATTTTTATTGAAGGAAAGCATAATGACTTAAGTATGAGTGTTTGCAGGGAAAGATAGAGGAGAGAAAACCGTTATTGATCCTGTTTAGTGCTGATGCTATGAATCTGATTCTGGAAACATTAAGGTAGGCATCACTTTTTCATTACTTAGCTATTAGAATAACAGTTTGCATTAGTGACCAATGTAAATTTAGTCTTTTTTTTTAATGTTTATTTTGTTTTTCATTACTTAGCTATTAGAATAACAGTTTGCATTAGTGACCAATGTAAATTTAGTCTTTTTTTTAATGTTTATTTTGTGTTATAGAACTGATCTATCTCAAATGTCTATTTGTATAGAACTGCCGATGCTGGATCTGTCAATGACGAATATTATTATCTTTTCCTTAAGAAGTTGTGTCTGGTATTAGTGGAACTTGGTAAGCAGTTAGCTGCATTATGGGTAAGTGTAAGATCTCATCTCTCTACTTAGGCTCTTACATGCCATATTTATAGTAAAGCGTTTTCTAGATGGTAGGGAATATTGACATAATAACGAACTTAGAACTTGAAAGTTCAGACTGCTAGAATGGCTTTATATGCTGTTAAGGAAAACTGAACTAATATGGAAACAGAGACCACATACTTGAGAAATAGGTTTCTGCTGATCTACAGGAAATTCATTAAGAAATGAAAATGGTGCATTTAATACAATAAAAGTTATGCATTGAACACATTCATTGAATGTGATTATTTATAGCATTGGAAAACGTTTGTTCTGTTTACATTAAATAGGGTAATGTAGCAGATGTAGGACAGCCACAGAATTTCTCCACATATCTTGAGGCCTTGTTGGCTTTCACACAGCATCCAAGTAGGGTATGTATCATAGTGACATTTAATGGCAGTCTGAGAGTTATTTGTTTACAGAAATGACCTTAATTGCCCAAAATTACAGTAGAATTTGCATTTTACAATAGTTACTGTATATACTTGCCTGTAAGTCTGATTTTTGGGATAAATATTGTAGTCAAAATGCACAATTGACTTATAGGTGCGATACTACACGAGAGGAAAAAAATCCGACCTTGATCTGAAGTCAAACTTTGCCGTTGATGAACGGACAGGCATCATGCACCATAGATAGTACACGTGATATTTCTTGGTCGTTAAGTACTTTTAAAAACGATTTTTTGACAATTAAACGTATATTACACGGCCAACAGTTTCTGTATATAAAGCTGTTATATCAGTGCTTCTTTGTTTATTTGATCCAGTTCAATACATTTACAAACTGATTTCCTGCGTAGAAGTGACAAGTTAACAAGCCATAACAAAAGGCAAACAGAACCTTACAGAGAAAGTTTAATGACCCTGACCTTTGATTAAATAACATAAGACAGTGTCCACTAGTGCTGAGGACAAGGACGACGACATCTATGATGACATTCCTTTGTCGGAACTACAGATCAAACTGCTGTTTGATGATGATGATGATGATGGCAGAGACAACGAGTTTGAAGGCTGGGGTCCGGAATTTGGCCATTCAAAGTAAATGGCTGTTTTCATAGCAACCAATGGCTGTTTTCAAAAACTACCATTTAACGACTACTATATTCTTAGAAAAGAAGCTTTATGTAACTGAAAGCACTCGAAATGCCCTACTATTGAATATGTCATTTAAATTCCCTGAGTGATACTGCACAATCATTAGAACGGAAAGGTTCCCAAGCCATTTATTGAAAGTCATTGAAAAGATGCCATAAGCAAATCCAAGCCTTTGTACATTGAAACTTTAGAGCTGACCTATAGGCGAGTCAATGACAAATTCCAAAATTTCAAGTCCTAAAAGTACCAAAGGACTTTTAGGTGGAGTGACTTGTAGGCGGGTATATAGGGTAGATATTTGGGGTTTTTTGAGGATCATATGAAAGTATTGAGTTTTATTACTGTATGCAAAATATTTTAGTTTGAATAAGTGATAAAGTGTTTTGTGATAACAGTTTTAATATTCCATTGGTATAGTAATTCTTTGTACACTAAAGGTTAAATATGTTTGTAAGTGCATGTAACAAAAGTGTTTCTGGATGGATATATAATTGCAGATTCTGTGCAGTTACACTCAGGCATTATGGGCCTTGTTTTTCCGTCATGAACACATGCAGAAGGATCCCATTTTACTGTCTTTTATTCCAAAGCTGTTTCCAGTGATCATGAAAACAATCGTCAAGGTAGGTAACTGTGTAATAAAAAAACATTGAAATTTAAAAGTAAAAATAAAGTAATTAAACACATGAATATGAGAGATATTAGATATAAATATGTTACAAATGAAATGTTTTAAAACTTAGTACCTTTGTATGAAACTGAAATGTGATTCAGTTGCATTTTTGGATATTTCTTATTTTGTCTTTGTTAGGATGGATTTCCTTCACTTAATAACAGTAAAAGTTGTGATTATTCCCGATTGGACTTCGACAGTGATGAAGATTTTAACTTATTTTGTTCTAGTAAGTTTGCATAACATTGTATCTCTCTCTTTCACATACATGTACATATACACATATGCACACATACACACACATGTACACTACAGAGAACGGCTATTGTCCAGTTGTCATATCATCACTGTGATGTTTTTAAGTCATAGCTAATAACCACTGTGATCTTTGCTCTTCAATTGACCTATAGTTAACGCAAAATCACTTCAACGATTGCAGTGAATTGCTGCAGCATTGCGGGCATTCCACAGTGACCTTACTACATGTATCTATGATTATGTATACGTAAACCATGGTGAAATATTTTCAGCTCACCTGAGCCAAGGTTCAAGTAAGCTATAGTGATATTGCGCTGTCTGTCATCCGTCGGGTTAAAATCCGTGAAATATAAATTTACGCTTTTTTGAAGTGTTTCTTGACTTAGTAATTTCATTGCAGAAAAGTGTCATTTTTTCAATTTATTGATTTTGATGATTTCTTTATGACTATTTTGATCATAATTGTGGTAAGGAATATTATTGTGAAAGAATTTTGTCAATATCTCAATTTTTGTATTTTTATGAATTTTTAAAGACTTCCAAAAAAAAAGGGGGGTGGGGGCAGTTGGCCATTTTTCAAATTTTCAAATTTTTATGCAGAACTGTAGGAAGAATTTTAATAAAATTTGGTAGAAATAAATCACTTATTATCCCCTTCAAACTCTGTTGTTTTTTCATCTAGACCTCTTTACAGGTGGCGTTACCATAGTCAAAAGTAGGTCACAAAAGAATACCCTCCTTTGACAATATTCTTCTTCATACTGGCTGTATACAGAGACAAACAGAATGCATAGAAATGATCTAGAGGGATGAGTGAAGACGTATTGTCATTTTGGTTCCCTTCCAAAATCAAATTTTTAGAATTTTTTTTCAACATTTTTTTGGACTTGATGATTTCGATGCAGAAAAGTGTCATATTTCCTAGTTAATTGATAATGATGATTTTTTATGGACTATTGTGATCATAATTATGATAAGGATTGTTACTTTGAAAGAATTTTGTCAATATCTCAATTGTTGGATTTTCTATGAATTGTTTAAGACTTCCAAATGAGGGTGTATAGGAACAATTCTTCACATTTTTAACTTCCGCTGTTGTACCACATGAAAGATTTTAATGAAATATGGTATACATGAAGTACTATAGGTCCTCTATATATTTTGTATATTTCATCCAAATTGGTCAACAGATAATGCCACCATGTCTAAAAACTGGGTCTCATAATGGTACATATACCACTTGGTTATTAAAATATGGAGAGTAGCAGTTCAAATCCAGCTGTGGTCAAATTTTTTTTCTTCATTTCTTTACACATCTAAATAAGTTTTTAGATGTTTCTCAACACTCAACATATGAAATTAGGCCATTTTAAGTTGGATCTGGACAATATATGAAACAATTGTTGTTCATGACCCTGACTTGAAATCAGTCAACAAAAGGCCCCACCTAAAGAAAAGGACTTACTTGTTGCCCTGAATTACATCTTGCAGAGACAAAGTAAATGCTTAATATCAAAGTCACCTGAATGGATGTGCAAAAAAGTGGTTTTTATTCTGGTCTGAAACAAAATTTGACATATTTTCAACATTTGTGTTGACTTAGTCACAATAATGTAAAAATAAATGAATTCTTCCTTTCTGTATGACTGATAATCTAGGTACTCAGGTGAGCGATATAGGTCCTTTTGGGCCTCTTGTCTAAAATACTCATTGAGTGTGGTCAGCATTTAGTTAAGCAAATAATGTAAGTTTTAATAAAATTCAAAACAGGATCCTACAATTAATGATTTCAGTACAGCGTATGTAGCATAAGACTTCCGACTTCAAATGCCCTACACTAACTATTGTCTCAGGTGATATTTCTTATCAGCTTTATTCCATCTTGCCTGAAAATCAATAAGGGATCTAAAGACAAGTACCTGTATTATAAGATAACAAAAGGGCGAACAGAAAAATTAACCTTCGATGATTTTGTTTGTAGAAAGACAAGAGTTCACATTTCTATTTATTCTGTATTTGCAGCATATACGTAGTAAATACAGAAAAAATAGCAGTGCTTTTAATCAGATTGCTTCTTGTATTTGTGAAATTGTGAGAATACATGTACTTGTATTTTGTAATGATAATTTAGATAAATCTAAAACTAAAGTCTATGCCGCAGAAGTGTCCCATGAATCAGATTTGAAACATATTGTAGCATTCATAGCATACAAGAAAATGGCTGACGGGTTTGGATGATCAACGACAAGACACCTTTAAAAGTCATTCAATGAATAATAACCCTCCAAAACACTTGCAATATTTATAGGTCTATATATAATCCTCAAGCAAAACCGCTCGTGTTACACTTCAATATTTAGACAATATTTTATGATGCTTAAATGTACTTTCAATATATACATGATGTATAGCCACAATCAACCGCAATGTTGCGTTGAACCGATGGTGGTTGATCGCGGTTGCGAGGTGGGGTGTGGTGATTTGTGGCGATGTGAACGTAATAGTCCATGTCAAAATAGTCAGCCTTGATACACGGAGAATTGGACAATCCGCATTCTGTGTCATGTATATATATATATATATATATATATATATATATATATATACATACACACACATATATTTATATCTATATGAATGGTACTTTTATTTCCTTTAATACTGATTATAGATGTAAATCAGATGCAAAACTGGACATTTTGTAGTGTGCGTGCTTGCCAGATACCAAAAGTAGAAAAACTTTTTTAATCTGGGCCATATATGTATTGGTCTGCTGTGTTTATAGTTTATGCTTTCTGGATAAAGTATTGTGCATCCATCTTCATGCAAGCCTACATGATGACTACACCACTGTAACGTTTTATATTTGTTTTCAGAGAGAATGCAGTTTTATGTAAAATGATATAAACCACATACATTATGCTTTTACTTCATTTCCAATTACATGTGGAATTGTAGAATTCTGTTTGTTCCATAAAGTAAATCTTGTCATTGTGAATACATATACTGGTATCTATCAGAAAACATTTCTCATTCTACATTGCAGAACTAAGATCGGATATATCGGAAACATTGAGAACAATCACTGTTATACAGCCAGTTGCCTCCTTTAACTTTGCTAGTGAATATCTCAGATTATGTCTCACTAAACCAATAGACACAGGTAAGGTGATGTCTTCATTATGCAAGGGAATATCTCACAGTATGTCTCACCAAACCAATAGACACAGGTAAGGTGATGTCTTCATTATGCAAGGGAATATCTCACAGTATGTCTCACCAAACTAATAGACACAGGTAAGCTGATGTCTTCATTATGCAAGGGAATATCTCACAGTATGTCTCACCAAACCAATAGACACAGGTAAGGTGATGTCTTCATTATGCAAGGGAATATCTCACAGTATGTCTCACCAAACCAATAGACACAGGTAAGGTGATGTCTTCATTATGCAAGGGAATATCTCACAGTGTGTCTCACCAAACCAATAAACACAGGTAAGGTGATGTCTTCATTATGCAAGGGAATATCTCAGAGTATGTCTCACCAAACCAATAGACACAGGTAAGCTGATGTCTTCATTATGCAAGGGAATATCTCACAGTATGTCTCACCAAACCAGTAAACACAGGTAAGCTGATGTCTTCATTATGCAAGGGAATATCTCACAGTATGTCTCACCAAACCAATAAACACAGGTAAGGTGATGTCTTCATTATGCAAGGGAATATCTCAGAGTATGTCTCACCAAACCAATAGACACAGGTAAGCTGATGTCTTCATTATGCAAGGGAATATCTCAGAGTATGTCTCACCAAACCAATAAACACAGGTAAGCTGATGTCTTCATTATGCAAGGGAATATCTCAGAGTATGTCTCACCAAACCAATAAACACAGGTAAGGTGATGTCTTCATTATGCAAGGGAATATCTCAGAGTATGTCTCACCAAACCAATAGACACAGGTAAGGTGATGTCTTCATTATGCAAGGGAATATCTCAGAGTATGTCTCACCAAACCAATAAACACAGGTAAGCTGATGTCTTCATTATGCAAGGGAATATCTCAGAGTATGTCTCACCAAACCAATAGACACAGGTAAGGTGATGTCTTCATTATGCAAGGGAATATCTCACAGTATGTCTCACCAAACCAATAGACACAGGTAAGCTGATGTCTTCATTATGCAAGGGAATATCTCACAGTATGTCTCACCAAACCAATAGACACAGGTAAGCTGATGTCTTCATTATGCAAGGGAATATCTCAGAGTATGTTTCTCCAAAGTAATAGACACAGGTAAGGTTATGTCTTCATTATTATGCAAGGGAATATCTCACATTATGTCTCAACAAACCAATAGACACAGGTAAGGTGATGTCTTCATTATGCAATGGAATATCCCACATTATGTCTCACCAAACCAGGAAAGGTTGTGTCTTCATTATGCTAGAAAAATACCAAACCAATAGACATAGGTAAGGCGTGTCTTCATTATGTCAAAGAATATTACAAATTATATCTCCCTAAACCAACAGACACAGTCAAGACTATGTCTTTATTATGCCCTATAATATTACAAATTATGCCTCACTGAATCAGCATACACAGATAAGGCTATGTCTTTATTATGCTATAGAATTTTTAAGTTTTTAGTAGATTTATATTTTTGTTATAGTATAGATATATTAATGTAATATTTATAACTTTATGATGTTCAATACAAATGTGGATATTTTATATTACCGTATATATGGAGGTTTTTTTATGCTTTACTTGTAGGTCTTGACAAAGAGTATTGTACTCTATATTCACCGTCATTTCTGGAGTGGGACGCCATGACGGTTTGTCTGGAATGTGTGACTGCCAAGCTAGTGGTAACAAACACCATTCCAGACTACAATGCTGGTGCTAAATTACTTATGGAGGTCCTCAACTATCAGACTCAGGTAAGATGCAGGCTGCATATGTGTCGTTCATATTATCTGTAGAATATATTAAACTCACTAGAAGCCTGTGTGGCCCAGTGGATAAGGTGCTTGGTTCGTGATCAATAGGTCCCAGGTTCGACTCCAGCCCTGGGTGTGCTGGTGTTCTGTCTTTCGGATGAGACAGTAAAAACCGAAATCCTGTGTCACAGTAGGCGTGGCACATAGAAGATCTTTCACTGCTTCGGGTAGGTCCATTGCAAAGGTATAAATTTGTATGCGATGCATCAGGCAGATGCCGTCACCAAGTATGTGAAATAATCGTGGAGTGACATAAAACAATAATAAACCAATCAGTCATTAAACTCACAAGACTTAGAATATGTATTCACCTAAAAGGATCTCAGAATGAATTGTACAGTGATAAATAGAAATTGTTTGTAAAGAAAGGGTGGAGCAGTTGCTTTGAGAGTTTAGGGTAATTTTAATAGAAGGATATTAGCTAATGGAAAAGATAGATGGGGTATTGTTTATACATACAAAGAGTATTTTGTAAGACAGTACATATAATAAGTATAGATACAGTTTTGGTAATACTTTATGGGAATAGTTGAAAAAAACATGAAACTAGTTGCAGTGGAACAGAACAAAGTTTCAAGAAAGATTTGCATTATGTAGAAAAGTTCTTTTCATTTTCTAATTTTACTTTGTTTTATATAGGATGCCTTGATCATGTCAGCCCTGTTGTCAAGTTTATCATCCCTTTTTCCCTTTCTGGGAAATGCCCAGTCCTCCATCATGGCTGTTTTACAAAAGGTTAGGAGTATATATAATACACGTACGCAATGTGTAATTGTTTTTTGCTAAAAGTATTCGTGATGTTATGTCATGATTGCACAATCTTCTTTGTGATTTGGTAAAATCCGTTAACCTTCTCAAATGTTTTTCAATTAATTTATATTTACATATGACTACATGTGTATTATGTCACCTGAGAAGCATTGCCACACTTAGGAATCTCTCTGTTTGTTCATCTGTCTGTTATATCACGGCTTTCATTTTGCAGGTAAATCATGCATTCCTTGGAAAATGACTCATTAGTAATATAATTTTTAAACACTTCTCTCATCTGTTTATAACAACGGTATTATGACATCTATTTTTTCTTCTCTTTTAATCTTTTAATTAGATCTTCACTGCGGTAATGTTTAATGTAGAGGGTCAAACTAAATCCAATCGCAGCAAGGCTGTTAAGAATGTACGACAACATGCTTGCTCCATCCTTGTCAAGATGTGCCGTCAGTACACAGATCTCATCTTTGTAAGAAAATAAGGCATTACATGTATATGGAGAGTAAATTAATTTTTTTTACTAGTTGAATGTTGTCTATATGACCCTGAAAATGGCATTTGATTCCTTTAAAAAAATTATGAATTTCCTTTAGGTTTTTCAAAGAATTATATAATCTTTACTAGGTCAGTGATTATATAAAAACTAAGACAAAATAACATGATTTATAGATGTATATAATCATGATAATTTCCTTTGTTCACTCTGTTTTCAAAGTGTGAACAAGGATTGGCAAAATGAATGTGTACACAATATGTAAATTAAATTGAAAATTAATTACGATAATTTATCTTTAACATGTCTAGTGATACATCATTTTCATCATGTGCTTGATTTTACCTTTAAGGGACATTATTTACTGTTTTCAGCCAGTATTTGATCAGCTCTACAGTCACATAAAAATGATCAGCAATGACTCTGAAGGACTGAGTCAGATGGAGAAATGCATTCTCACTGAGGCTTTAATACTCATAAGGTAGGTGATATAAAAATCATCTAGAGGTCAAAATGAAACTGACAGATCATCGAGGATGTACTACTCATTAGGAAGGTCCTATATGAGGTAATGAAGAGGTCCAGATTAAATTGACTGAGTCAGATGGAGAAATGCATTCTCACTGACAATGTAATACTCATTAGGAGGTCCTATATAAAGAGGTACAGATCAAACCAACTGAGTCAGATGGTGATATGCATTCTCACTGAGTTTACTACTCAGAGTAAATTGTATGGAGGTCATATAGAGGTCAAATGAAGATCATGGTCAAGTCAGATGGAGAAATGTATTCTCAACAAGACTATAATATGAGATATGTCATTTAGAGTTTGTATAAATCACAATAGATGGAAAAAGAGTTTACACATAGTAGTCAATGGGGAGGTCTTAAAGGAATGATCCAAGAGACAAACATATTAGTCAATCTAGCCAAGTCATTTTGATACTATGGGGGTTATAGATGTAAGATACAGTCAAACCTGTGTTCAGCGGTCACCTTGGGGAGAAGTAAAAAGTGGCTGCTTAAGACAGGTGCCCTTTGAGTACAGTTACTTGAAAATTTAGAATCACCAATGTGGATATACACATACAATCTAAAATCTTTATTAAACAAAATACAATATGGGTAATACCTTGTATGTACAGTATTAAAATCTTAAAATTTAGTTTTTATTTTTGTTCATGAAAATGATGACGTAAAGAAGTCTTTCATTCATTTTTGCTTGGTTGAGTTTAGAGACATTTCTGATGCTGACATTATGCAATTAAGTAGTTCCGAGTTATATATAATACATATTTTGAATTTGCGTTTGACCAACACTAAACTCTTCAGCAATTTTCCTAAATGATAACCCTCTCTTATCCATATCTATCACTATCATTTTTTAGGATAACATTTAAATTTTCCGCTTAATATTTGGTGAAGCTATGTTTCAACATTAAGTGGACAAACCAAGTCAATTGAAGTCAGTGAACACCTATCAAATTTATTTGTACGTGTGTTGTGATTAAATTTCGTAATTACCTATAGGCAAAAATCACAGGCCAACAGACATACCTGTACACGTTAATTACCGAAGGTGTGAAACAGCTGATTGATAAAATTAGCTTTGTTTTAAAAATAACCTGGCCTAATTGATTCAGGTGACCGACAAAGTGGCTGTTGAAAACAGTAGGAGGAAACGATCAGTTACAATTTTAGTGGCCGCTGACCGTGTTGCACAAGTGGCCATTGAATAAGGTAGATTTATATAGCAAATGTTGTTGGGGGAATTTAAATTGGCCATTAGAAGGGAGTGACCACTGAAAATGAGTGTCCGCAAAGACAGGTTTGACTCTAATAAGTTTTATTCAGATTTACACAAAAGAATTCGTTTAACATTATTTTAGTCTTGAAAAGGTTTTTTTGCGTGGAAAAACTCGTACTGTAAAATTGTTTCAAAACTTGTGAATAATGAGCATATTATATACAAATTTTGGACTTAACTCTTAATGAGATAAATGAAGCATTTAAGCTGTAAAAAGTATTTTACATATCAAAATAAAAATATTGAAGTTAGAAGAAATAAATTGTAATGCATTATAATGCATTGGTTTTAAATCAATAGAAGAACAATTCCTTGGAGGAAGGAAAGTATTATGTGTGAAATATTTGTGTTTGATCATGCATGACTATTATCCCTTCCAGTAATCAGAGCAACAATTTCATCAAGCAGTCAGAATTCTTAGAGGAGATAGTAAAGCCAGTGAAAGACTTTTGTCTCTCAAATGAATTCATGGAGTAAGTATAGCCTAATCTCTCTTTATGAAGTGTCTGAATATCAATAACTTTTCCTTTACATTACATTTCTGCAGCTGGCATAGCTCAGTTAGCAGTGCGCTTGACTGGAAAAGTTCTGGGTTCAAAATCAATTATTGAATCATTGATGTCCAGTTTTTCAGATGAGGAATTAATATATTAACCATGGCCTCATGTCATGGTCTAGTCTTAGGAACATATAAAATTCCTGACTGTTTTGGATGGGTCCCTTATATAGGTTAAAATCTTTGTGCAATGCTATAGGGATTCAAGTGAAATAGTCTTTGCTTAATGAAAAGTAGTAAATAAGCAAACTATCAGTAGTAATGACGCCTTTTTGACGTTAAATTCCTTTACAGTCTTTACAGTTGAACAGAAGTCCCCTTACATTTCTTTCCTACTGATAAGTTTATTATTTGTTACAGGGCATTCCGGGATCCTGTGAAGTGGATGTCATTTATAGGGCTTAACCAGGCTCCTGTCGAACCAAGCTCGGCAGATACATGCGGTATCAACAGATCACATGTATGTATTACGCTGATGGTACAATCTGTGACTCGCTCTTATAACACCCATCATTATTAGCAGTATACTCAAAATACTTTCTATGTGTAGTACCTGTATTTTAGCATGAATAGATTATCATTAGATACATGTATGAAAGAATCTTTAAAACCTGAGTTTCATAAATGATAAAAAAAAATTCTTTGCTACTTTTGATAGAATCACACTCTGCATTTACTGGATATAATATGTTAAATATGATCTATGTACTCATTTTAAATAAATACCCTGAGTTCATATTGCTGCTTTTAAATCTCCCTTTTATTTACTAAAACTGAATTATTCATATAATTTTGTGAAATTTCCCTAGAAACGGAAGTTTGTTTTGAAAAAGATTTTTTCTATAGTCTTTTGCATTGTTTTTTCGCCATGAAAACCATTTTGTTTAGATCATTTACAAGCTAAATGGAACAAATTTCATAATCTTACATTAATTTTATGTTGTATATGTCCTTATGATATCAGTGTGCGTTTGTTTTCACTTTTAAGATGTGTACAACCAGTGTTATCCTCAGAGACGAAATCTACTACTTATGTTTGTTTTCATTTAAGCATGGTGTTTTGGGGATCTAAGAATAGAAAGTGGTGCTTTGGGGATGCGTTAGCGCATTATATCTCATAAATGCATCAGACACTGTACTTTATTCCTGCATGAAAACACAAAATATTACACTTATTCTTTATATATGCGCTTTTAACGCCAAAATATCATACTGGAAAGTTCCATTTCCTTCTTATAAACTGCATCATTAAATCATTCCGAAAGGAAGCTATAAATTAAAAGAAACAGCCGGTGTCGCATGACAACGTAACATTTATCCAGAATGACATACTTTTGTCAAGTGTCAAGCACTTTAGTGCAAAATACGACTTTAATGACGTCACGCAAGGTTAGAAATGTCTAACCTTTCATTATGACGTTCTAAGCTTAACAATAAAAAATCTGCCAAACATAGCTGTGTTGAAAAGTGGGTCAAATATGGGGTGTTATGACATCACCGATCAATGTAATTTATACAGAAATAAAATACATAGGTCTTGAAAGCTTTATCTCAGGCAATTACAGTGGTTGAGCATATATATGCATATCTTGTATGTCTTTTTTCATTACGCAGTTTACTTATAAACTGTGGTTTATACTTCATTCTTCGATGACATTAATCCTGAAATTATTACCTGTTCCAGGTATGCTACTGTACTAATACTATTCTGGCTGTGATGAAACGGAGTAAGTGGCCAGACGAGGCTAAGGTGGGTCATGTCTGTAATGATTGTTTATTAAAAGAGTAGAGTTTATTTATTTGGTTGTTTTATGCCACATGTAGATTATCATTTCATAAAGGCAGCACCTAAAGATAGGTAGGGAAGCAGAAAATAATGTATTACCATCGAAAAGTTTTGATATATCACTTGAGCAAAGTTCTTTCCAATAGCCAGAATCTAGTCTGGATTATCAGATGAAACATCCATTGTGCTGCAACTGAACCAAACTGTCGCCCATCTTGGGAGAAAAAATGTTTTGGTAGACTGCTACTCAATTTGTTGAAATCATTTTGATGATAAGTATATTGCAAATTACTGTTCATTATTTAGAAATAATCATTGTAACTTATTAGTTATATGTACATATATCATTCAGAAACCTAGTGCATAAATTTCATCTTCTTTTATTAAAGATCACTCTGAATGGTATTTTTGCCATATATTTTGCTACATGTACATTATTATGTTGTTTTGATAATCTGAAATTACAGTTTTATCTTATTTTATCTTATTTTACTATTTTTATATTTCTGTAGTTGGCAGATGAAGGAGGTTTTGTTTTATACAGGGGAGCTGATGGTAGCAATATTTATAGAAACCCAGCTACAAGTCATATACAAGTGCTACTGGAAAATCTTTTGTACTTAATGAAGTAAGGTCCTTAACTTATCTTAAAAGTATTATGAAAGTGATAATTCCCAAATTTATAGCATGTATACCTGGGAGTACTTTTATTATGGTCCCCGTGTCTGCATTTATAGATTCTACATTTGGTAACTTAACTGATAATTTGTAGTGCTTAAGAAAAATTTAGAATATAAAAATGTGAAGAAATATGAACACCTTTAAAATATATGTGTTAAATAAAACTCATTCTTTGTGAAATAAATTTGATAAAAGATTTCTGTTCTCAGACTTGACTATTTACACCGAAAATATGTACAATGTATTACAAAATAAAGAGATAAGAACAAGTATTTTGTGATAAATTGATAGATACAAATAGAGAGTTATAAATGTATATTTAATGTTTGCTGTTACTGTTGCACTTACATTTGGTTGGCAAATGATAATGTTTTCCGTAAAAATTTTGACGTCATAATAAAAAATTGATTGTCTCTGATGTCTATTTTGGGAACAGTTATCATTTTGCCAACAAAAATGTTAGTCCTACAGTAACTCCGAAAGGGTCTATTACTGGAATAAGTGAATCCCTTCAGATTACCTTGGCCTTTCTGCAACTTCATTACTATATCTTTCAGGACAATGAATGAGGTGTGGCAACCACAATATCTACAGATGAGACATCCAGCTTTTTCAAAGTGCTATGATTTAATAGAGAATGAAAAATATTCTCTCTTAGGTAAATTTAATTTATTTTACCCTCCGCAACAGTTATGGGGGTACACTGAAATCAGGTTAGCTGTGTGTCAGTAGACATAGAAGCTTTTCACATGTCCTTTGAGATACTAAATTTAAACTTGGTTAACATAGCTATTACCAACAACTAAGACCGACTTTTGTCACTGTTATGATACTTTTGCCAGAGTCATGGTTCTTTGTCTTTAAATGCTGTAGTTAGGAGTGTTAGTCCTGCTTTGCAGACAGTTTCTGAGGTGTTTATTCAGAGAAGATAAGATGTATGAAACTTTTAAAGATTATCACATACAGAGAGGGTGATTTATAAGATGTATGAATCTGTTTAAGATTATCACATACAGAGACGGTGATTTATAAGATGTATGAATCTGTTTAAGATTATCACATACAGAGAGGGTGATTTATAAGATGTATGAAACTGTTTAAGATTATCACATACAGAGAGGGTGATTTATAAGATGTATGAATCTGTTTAAGATTATCACATACAGAGAGGGTGATTTATAAGATGTATGAATCTGTTTAAGATTATCACATACAGAGAGGGTGATTTATAAGATGTATGAATCTGTTTAAGATTATCACATACAGAGAGGGTGATTTATAAGATGTATGAATCTGTTTAAGATTATCACATACAGAGAGGGTGATTTATAAGATGTATGAATCTGTTTAAGATTATTATCGGTACATTTTGTTCCTAACCTTACCTTGGATTTCAAGAACACTTGAGTACTTACAGGAAGTAGACTTTACATTCAATTCAGTTTTGAGGATTCTTACATAATCATTTCATATCAAATATGTATTCCTGCTTTCCTATAAGCAGCTGATGTAACTCAGTGAGTGAGGTGCTTGGCTCGTGACTGAGAGGTCTCAGGTTTGACCTCTGCCGAGGGCACACAGGTGATCTATCTTTGGGATGAGTGTGTAAACCAAGGTCAGGTGTCATGGTAGGCATGGCATGTGATATCTACTCAAAAATTTGTTGACAAATTTGTATTGATTTTCTGGTGTTTGTCTGAAGTGACATTCCTTTTAAGTATTTCAAATTGTAATCGAAAACTCAGAAATAGTCTTTTGCTCATGCATAATTCCTTATCTACACCTTGAATTTATCATTGAATCGAGAGACTTGGTGTTACGATTGCTGTATGTCTCCACCCAGTGTCCCTGTTGTTTGATGCTTGCACCACTATGCTAGGTAATGCTGACATACATGTGAGGAACATATGATATTTGAAGTCAGTTATTATGACTTATGTCATAGTTTTAACCCACCTGAGCTTCCACTGTATTGATAGATTTTCTGTATTCCAGGTTTACCTACTCCCACAGCCGATGTCACGGTCAACCAGAACAAACTCCCATCGGATCGCATGCAGAATTTTATAGTGACCAATCAAGACAACAAGTGAGGATCTGATTCTAATTGTCTACTTTAATATACTTGCAGGAATATTTCATTTTTATACAGAGTACATTGGCAAGTTCCAGTGTTTGTCCTGTTATGGAACACTGTTGCCTGGGGTAGTTATGAAATTTTGAGGTGTTGAGTATGTTTTGCACAATGGGCTTACTGAAAGGTTCTGCCAATGAAAGGACTTTCACCTTGATTGATCTAGCATGTAGAAAACATACTATGCATTGGGTAACTTTGACTAGGGGAAATTTTGGCAGAATTGATTTAATATAAGCATCCACAAAATTGATATTTATGAATTAAATCCTAATCAAATCCTACCCCTTCATATATCACTAGAAATTCACACATTCACACATTAGACACATTTCTTCCAGAATCATAGGTCCATCCACCACCTCAGATTTATGTTTATTACTCCAACATTGTCAAAAAGTGGTAATTAATTGAATGTGTGTTTGCTTGTAAACCACAATATAGTACAACAGAAATGAAGTTGCCCATTAAAAATGTGCAGCAAATCTAAGTTTTCCAAAACATGCTAGGTATTCCAGTCAATAATTATTTTACACTAAACACCCTTATTCTGAGATATTTGGATTATTGGTTATGAAGGTCACATGACCTGGATGTGCAACTTTTTCGCTGTTGGAATATTTCTGTCAAAAATCATTTTTAATTTGAATAAACACTATTATCTGCTCAGTATTTAAATGACCACTGGACTATCATGTCCATTTATGAAAACATTTAATATGTCATAGACAGTTTGATTCAATTAAATGTAGCTGCTCCTCTTAAGGGAATGATTTGACTAGAGATAAAAAGTGTTGGTTTATGTGGTTTACTGTGCAGTAGATGCAGATACATGTACAAAAGGGAACTGTAAATTTGAATGCATAAAGGAAAATTTGCAATTAATTGTGCATTTATAAAAATAAATGAGTGGTTGTGAATTTGGCATACTACATGTATTTGCATCTACCAACAAAATAAAGTTTTCCAACATTCTAAAACAACGTAATATACAGTAAAACTGCAGACTCCAGATATTAAATTTTGACTCATTGATGGCTGGCCATGCCAACTTTGTACATTTGATATATTATGTCTATTATAAACCGCTAAAGCATATTGCAATTTATCACATGTTTTGCTGTTTATGCAGTGAAATATTGCTATGTCATGAATTAATTTTTGACATAGATGACGTCATAGCATGAATAAGAATTGTGTCAAGGCAGTGTTTCATGAAATATACACATTTAAACTGAGTGTAAACATGTGATAAAAAGATCCTATATGTATAGTACAGGGTGTTTCTAAAAACATGCCACTATTTGAAATGTTTGTCATTTTCTTTATTTTGCATACGTTATAATGAATTGCATATGTATGATACAAGCTAGTGATCTCTTGATATATTTTTCTTTACAGTTTGCATATTCTTGGGAATGCAGGACTTTGTCTTGGACATGAGTTTTACACCATTCCAAACCTTGCTCAGTCTCTGCTATCTACTGCCCTCAGTCATATACAATACCTACCTGATCACCGCATTAAACCACTCATTCATATCCTTATATTAAAATCTGTGCAAGAGTTATGAATTAATCATTTGTCTTGTACCTACCGTATTCATTCGTGTATAGTATGCATCCGTGTATAATACGCACCCCCAACTTTTGGAAAATAATTGGAGAAAAAGTCTACATCTCATGTATAATACGCAGGTGAAATTGCGGCATAAGCAAGTAATCAAGAACCATAAGTTTTCATAGAAAAAATCTCTGTATTACAGATTTTATTTACGGAAAACAGGATTGGTTATGCGCCTGAACCTTAGGATATTCAATGAATGGGATAAACCCAACTGCCGTAATAAATTTATTTTTGATCCAAACATTGTGTTGGTAGAAAGAAAACTAAAAACGTAACAATAAGCCACTGCAATTAGTATTTTGATAAATATCGATAATGAAGCAAAGCCGTCATTTTCTATATATTTTACACTTGTTGTCCCGAAGTGTCAATGTTTGTACAAAATAAATGATTTAGAGCAGTAAAGGTAAAAGAAATGCGAACAACCAATTATCCCAGCGGGGAGTACGGTAATGGCTGATTGTTTGTCCGTGAAGCCATTTCACCTTGATCGACGATGATAAGATAATTGGATTGCATCGGGACTTGTTATTCTAAAATATGCTAGTCTCATTTGTAAAAACATCTTCATTTCAGCGCATATTGTAAAGTGTTCAACACAAGAAGGTAAAACTGCAATGATAATCTCTTTATTAAGTGTCTTAAATCAATTTCAGTGGTCAAGTAAGGGTTCGCAAAGTCTAATTGTCAGCCGACCTTTACGGCAATATCGCTGCGGAAATATGAATTCTTACGTCTGGAAAAAAGGTTCTTGTTTAAGTTCTCGTGTATAATACGCATCTGGAAAATCGAAGTCACATTTAATGAAAAAAAGCGCGTATTATACACGAGTAAATACGGTAATTAATTCACTATGGGTTTTTACTCTCTTTCTTTACATTGATTGAAAAAATAATGGATAAGAAGTGGATTCACTTTTGTTTATATCTTCGGATCTTATTTCTTTGAATCTTTTTTTCTATCACACCAAGAATATTGCACTGGTTATGGCATCAGCCCAGTGCAATGCACAGAAATTGTATATAACAGGCCCACCTGAAGCAGTGAGGGATATTTTACATGCAAACCCTGACAACCCTGGCATGGGACCATGGTTTTTACTGTCTCATCTGGAAGACGGGACACCGATAAGCCACTGGCAGGCTTCGAACATGGGACCTCTCGGTCAAGAGCCGAGCAGCTAACTGATTGAGGTACCCAACTGGAATTGATTCCCTACACTATATAAGGAAAATAAAAAGGAAAGGTGAAGGTCGTCTTGATCATGATTGTAATTACATGCATGTACATTTGTATTTTGTTAAACTGGACGCACAACTTCCTTACTGTGTAGTTAAAGCATCACTGAAGGCCTTAGAATGTATTAGAATTACTATTAGAATATTAAAGATTTGAGGGAAGGATGTAGATACATTTTCACAGATCATCTTGAAGAATCTTAACTCCAGAAGATTGTCATTGAGCAAAATGCATATTTTAGCGCAATTAGCGCTGTTTGAAGTGTTCCAATTCATGACTACGCTAAAGTAAAGTAAATGAGATAGAATTGAAGGGAAACAGCAGTTTCAACTCTCTATAGTTATGTCTATCAAAAAAAAATCAGGAACAAATTCATTATTTATTTTGATAAAAACATACACAGAACACAAGTAATGATCGATTAAAGCTATTTGCATTTCTGGACACTGTTGATATGATTATATTAAAATCAACGCAAGAGTCATAAAAATGTAATTTAAAGTTCAAGAATTAACCCAGTACCATGCAGAATAAATCACTTCTGCAGTCCATTTATTATGTAATTATAGGCAAAGGGCGGTCAGCGATACAGCTGATTAATTTCATATCAACGTATGAAAACAATGGCTTGGTCCGTAAAACATAAGAATGACATTTTATTTTCTTTGTCTTCCTTTAAACACAAGAAAATTTTATATTTATCATTATAACTAAATGTTGTGCTTTCGATGAAATGGTAGGCCTTAGGATAAATGTGAATAAATTGAATTTGATTCACTGCTCTGTACCTGATGCTTGTCATTCAAACCGATCAATGGTTAAGCAAATTCATGTACTCGTTCAGAAGCTTCAGATAGTAATGCCCAAAGACAAACATCATAATAGCCGATTTGATTGTCGCACATATGACATATATTTCAATTCCTCGTATTCAAGAGATATTTAAATGCAATAATATATTTTTACCTAAAACCTGTTCTGAATGCGCTAATTTAATGGATAAAGAGCGCTAATTGAATTTGACAAATGCGCTAATTCATGACTATGCTAAAATACTGCTGACCCATCTTTTGCGCTAAAATTTGATTGTACTAATATATGTACATGTACAGTATTGTTATGTGCACCAACTCATAATTATTGTTTCGAATAACAAGCATTAGGTGTATCAAATGTTTATTAAGATGAGTTTTATTGGTTACGAAAAAAGTCTTAGAACACATTTAATGGATATATTGATGATGCTTACATGATTAACAGATTAAAGCAAAAGTTTTATGAAATGAAGTCATTAGTTTGCGTAGAAGGATATGTGTACATGTTTGTATATGTGTATCTTTAATCAGTTAAAATTTATGCGAAGTGACACACATAAAAAGATGATAATATTGAACCGTATACTGTATGTGTACATATATTAGCGCAATCAAATTTTAGCGCAAAATGCTCGAAAGAGGGTTCGGCAGTATTTTAGCGTAGTCATGAATTGGCGCATTTGTCATGTTCGATTAGCGCAATTTATCCATTAAATCAGCGCATTCAAAACAGTTTTTGGGTATAAAATAGTGCGTTTAAGTATCTTACTGACGAGGAATTGAAATATATGCCACACGTGCAATTATCGAATCGGCTGGTATGACACGTTTGCCATTGGACATAATTAACGAGTACATGTACCTGGAGTTGTTAAACCGTTGATTGGCTTGGGTGACAAGCGTCGGGTCAATTACCTTACTCACAGTATATGCAGTGAATCAAATACAACCTTATTTCATTCATATTTATCCAATAACCTACCATATCATTGAAAGCAAAACACCTAGTTATAATGATAAGTAATAATTTTTTGTTTAAAGAAAGACATATAGAAAACAAAATGCCATTCTTACTTTTACGGATGAAGCCATTGTTTTCATAAGTTGATATGAGATAAATTACTTGTATCACTGACCGCTCTTTGCCTATAATTACGTAATAAACGGTATTGTAGAAGCGATATGCTTAGCAGGGGATTAATTCCTAAACTTCAAACCACGGTTTTTTTTTTTAATTCTTGCGTTGGTTTTGTGATAATCATATTGACAGTGTCCGGTAATGCAAACATCTTTAATCAATCGTTACTTGTGTCCTCTTTATGCTTTATCAAAATAAATGATTTATTTGTTCCTGATATTTATTTGATAGACATAACTATAGAGTTCAAAAGGAAGTGCCCATTTAATTTTATCGATCTCATGTACTTTACATTAGCATAATCATGAATTAGTGCACTTTGAACAGCGCTAATTGCGCTAAAATATGAATCCCGCTAAAATAAGTACCCGTACAATAATTTAGTACTACATATGTGACCAAGTCTCTGGCTTTAAAGATATTTGTCAGTTTCTGCAACTTTTGTATGTTTGGAAAATGAAGTGCCTGTACCATAAGGCTCCTTAACATATGTTACGATTCTTCCTGAAGCCATACATACTGTCTTGCCCTAAAGAACTCTACACTACAGCTGTGATACCAATATTAGAATATCTGTGTCCATTCCTTTATCAGGTAAGTACTTATTCCATTCGCACACATTCCAGTCATTTAAGATGTGACTTCAGTGTCATTATATACTATATACCCCTGTTCAGACTGTGACACTTTTTGTACACTGTTATTATACTCATATGACACTCTTGGTATAGAATTATTATACTTGTCGTAGAAAGTGTTCATCTTGTGTACTCATAGGTGAAATATTTTTGTATCGTCTGTGTGTTTTGTCATGGCAACTGCAGCTAATCAGACAGGAGATGCTAACTCTTCCGAGACCCTTCAGAGGTCTCAAAATTATGGTAGTCCATGAATGTCCACCCAGGATATCGTCAAATACTGAGCATAGACCTGGCATTTCGAAAATTTTCCTGTCTTCTAATAGTGAGAATTGGTATGCCACTATTGCTGATTGTATCATATGTTTATTAATGTAATTTTCTTGAAGTGGACATGAAAAAGATAACCGAATAATGTTTTGATAAATTAAATTGTATGATTAAAACAAATAAGTTTGTAATCACTACTTGGTATGTATGTACTGAGATTCAGACTTTTGTGTCTCATTTCTTTATAGCGTCTTGAAGAAAAATGGAAAGTCATAAATCTACGATCTAGGTAAGAAATGACTGTGGGTTGTTTTAAATAGATTTTGTTTTTGAAAATTGTTTTATAGAAGCTGTTGATTATGTCATATACCCAAATCAAACAAACATGTTAAATATTTCCAAACTTTATAAAAATGTATTAAAATATGATGGGAATTACTACTTGGTAGGTATGACTTGTTAACAGGAGTTACTTACTGTGGTCTTGATGATCTCCATGTTTTCACTTACTTCTTTCGACTATGTTATTATCACTTCTAACTTAGCACTGATATTGTTTAGCTCTAGTGTATACAGAAGGATTTGTCCTTCGTTTTTTGGTTGTATTTTCTTGGGTTTCTGATTTTAAGATGGTTGTATATATAGGGACTTTGGATGGTTTAATCAGAAATGGTTTCGTAAAGTTACAAATACTTAAATATGAATAAGGTTGAATGAAGCATTTTAATATCGAAAAATTGATACCGTGCAATAAAAGGTGAATACAGTGGTTAAGTAGTGATAGATAAATAAATTATAAACATAACTGATACATACGAAATTGTTGTGTATAGACAAGAAATATTTTGGTTTATTTTTGCGTGATATTGGTTTACTTCTATGCATCTACCATACTTTTTGTAACCCAATATTTTGATTTATTTTACTATTCCAAAAATATGTATCAGTAATAAAATGGATGCAAGTACCACTTTCTTTCGCTCTGTCTTAACAACTTTATGTGAATTTATATTAGGAGTTTCTCTTGATCACAAAAGGTATAGAATTATCTATTGGAGATAGGCAGAGTCCTTTAGTAAGAAGAACAGTGATTTTACTACAAGTGAAACCTGCATGAAATATAGCATCACCAGTAAGAGATGTTTGACCTCACAGCAGTGGATTCAGAATGAATTACAAATGAAATAAAAGTTAAAAAGACAAAAAATTACACAAATGGTGAATTATTAGTTCTTTATTGTTTCTTACATAAAGAGTTTGTTACAAAGAATTGCAATGGATATTAGATTCTGTCCACCCAGAATAATTTAAAATGATTTAGTTTAGTGCCAAAAATAGCACAGAATTATAGCATAGGAAATCCTCTATCAAAACAATAAAAGTGAGATAGCATCCGATTACCAAGGCCCAATGGCAATAAATGACCATAATAAGTTACGTTATGTGTTAGGATAAATATATCTAATTAATTAATAATTTATTTTCATTTTTTCTTGACAAGAAGTGAGGTTATAGCATAGTAGTGATCTCATTATTAAGATAATCTGTTACATTTTGTGTTTGGTGTATACTATATATAGATCCTCCAGTGAGGAGGGAGGAGAAGATAATCTGGAGACTCAGGAGGTTCTAGATGACCAGTTAACCAGACTTCTTACTCGAGAATACATGGACCTTCTCAGTATGTAGAAGTCTCTCTTATTCTTGGTAATATCTATCTAAGAGTTAATGCATTAGTTTTTTTAACCATCCACCTGTCTGTAATTCTCCTTTCAGCTTATTTGTAGTAGTTAAATACACTTTGACAGAAGTCGTTAATCAAGTACATAAAAAAGAACTTTTTCTTCTTGCTATGCAAGGCAATATTGACTATTTAAACCCATCAAACCCTGTTGGAGGCATAAGAAACTTTTGATTTTCATTTTACTCTAAACATTTTATAGTGTTCTGCAGCACTCCATAAGTCGCTTAAGGAAAAAATTCTGAATTGGTCTTTTTCACACAAAGTGTCACACTGTTATTTTATTTCCTTGATTTATTCAATACATGTATTGTATTTCAAGGATTATGCAAAATTTTCTTGTCAAAATTTAGTTTCTCCATTTTTGTATAACATTTTTAGAATTTTGATTTATTTTTATGAAGTTCCAGCATGTTGAGGGGTAGTGGTTTAAACTGCTAAAGGCTGGGGTTTTTTTTTTTCCTATTTAATTTTACACGAAAATAAGTTTTTGAATATTTGCAGCACTCAATATGTGAACCAAGATAAAAACTGGGGAAAAGAATCCTTACTTAAATACTTAGACTTTGTTACATGTCATTGTCCCGATTTACTTGAGAAGTTAATTTACGGTCATTTGTCAAAAGCACAATAAACAGTACAATATATGTACCTGTAAATTCAGTCAGTTGTTTGTGAATGGGAGAGATGTGTTTAGGTGAGCAGTATAGACCCATTTAGGACTGTTGTTTATATCCCTTGTCAGAGTGTTTGATGTATGGGAATGCTTTTCTTGTTTGGTTTGTCCAAGCATTTGTTTGTCTACTATTCTGGCATTCCTGCTGTCTTGAATTCTGTCTGAAAAAGAAAAATTGTTGATACTGGGGGGGGGGGGTGGAATTTGTATTGCACAAATACATCTTATCATAAACTTGACAGATGTACTTTAATTTTTGTAGCTACTGCAATCCTGAAAAGATCAGATGCTTCTCCACTCACTTTTACGGATGAAAAAATGGAGGAAATGGAAGCCGCAGTTTCCCAACCAAAGGAGGAAGTGAAACTGACAGAATTAGGATTACTCTGTATGGCAACTAGGGTATGTGTCACTCAGTTTGTATTTAACTTCCTAAATTTTATGTCACAGTTTAGCATGTGTCACATGGAACATTTAGCAAAGTAGATAGCATGATGCATTCACAATTTTGACAGGTTCAGGCCTGTGGAATTTTTGCAATGTGTCCTTTGAATAAAACACATCCTCCCCATTGTCTCAGTAAAACTAGCTGTACTGGTAGTTGTGCTACAGGGAAGTTCATTTTTAATGGACTGATATCCTGTTCAGGGGCAATCTTACTCTCCTCCACTTACCACCATGGATGTATGATATAAGCCATGCAATGTGCTAGAATTCCCATTACCTGAAACCTGACGTAAATGAAAGTTAAGGTCAGGTAACTGGAAATTGGAGTGGCACCTACCTGTTGGTAAGTGAATTTTAAAGTACCACCAAGCTCAGATTATTTGTGTAATTTAAATTATTCAAACTGAATTAGCATATCCACAATGCATAACCAATTACATGCATATTTGGTAAATATGTGGTAATTTTTAGTATGTAGTACATTTTTATATATTTTTGATATCATAATCTTACTCTACATTACTATATGTGTTTATATCTTTTTATGACCTCTCAACTTTAGATACTTGTTGATCCTTTTTCACTAAATGGAGGATTATTTATAAATTTTTAATTGTGTGTTGTTTGATTGTTATGTATTTGTGATGAATGGGAAGATGGGCCTGTAAACCAGTTAACCACACCAGTTGAGTACCATCTGTTACTCAATTGACCGTTCTAAGTCGGTGTCACATCTGTTGTACAATCAATATTTTTGTAATATTGCATGTATTGCATCACTTGTTACCAAGTTTACTTGAACATCTCCTTGGTGACTTCTGCCCTACAACAGATGTCTTTCCCTTTCCCATGTATTTAATTAAATCCTGTTATGGCCCTACTGTTGTTCCCCGTATTTGTGACATTTATTTCAAGAAAGTTTTAATATAAGATACTTCTATTTCAATTTTAAACATTTCATTAACCTTTTCGAAGGATTGTTTTCTTTTTCTATTCAGCATTTCCTCTGATAAAATTCAAAACTATATACATGTATAACGCAATAATTTCTTCTAATAAATAACTGCATAAATATTGATAACAGCAATTTGCTGTACTTAATACTGAACTTTGAGAAATAAACAAGAGAACTAAACAGAGTATATAAATACTTGTGTGAGGCATCAGTTAAGACAAGCTGTAAATGATTCCACTGAATTCTGATGAAAGTAAATCTCATCCTCATTGGAAATGTTTCACCTGAACTAGTGCTATTGCTGACAGCTATCAATTATCAGATGAGAGATAATCCATTGAATTAAAGTGTTATGTTTGAGATCCTTTAAAACAAATGAAGAAAATCCTCCTGGTAAGTGAAGTTTTCTTCTGGGTAAGTGAATTTTTAGTCTGAGATTCTCAGCCCTTCTCCCACTTTTGATATCGGCGGTTTGTGGGAGAGGGTCAGAGAGACTTTGTTCATTAAAAGTCGTAATTTCAGTGATACCAGCCAGTATCGGGATGTACAAGCCTCTAGCAACAAAAAAACGCTTGCTCAACCAACTTGCAACTTATAATCCAATAAATGAACATTTAACTTACTCGGTCATAGCAATATCTTTTTCAAATAAAATCTTTATCTTCTACTAGCTGCCACTCCCACAAACGTTGGTAAGTCATTTTCAAGTTAAGTCCTAGAATGCTGGCCATGGCTTTAAAAAGCTTCATTACTTAGAGATGTGTTTTGTAATATTGTTTGAATCAACTTACTTAATATGTGTCGTGTACAGTCATATATTTATACATATACATATATTAACCAGGAAATGTTACTTACTGTAACTTCCCTTTTTTTTTCCAGACTGTTTACCCTTCATTGATGATGGTTGTATATGGGACATTGACTTGGAGTGACACTATTTCCTGTAATAAAGGCTGTGCTATGGCCTGGCCTCTAATGAAACAGGTATAACAGATTATATTCTGGCCTTTCAGTAAAAAGACATAATGCAGACTTTTGGCTGACCTCTCACTTAACAGATATGGTAGAGTCTGCAATGACATGACCTCTTATTAAGGCCAAAAGAAAAAATATTCCTGTTACCAGACAGATCCTAATTTTTGGTTTTGACCTTAAACTTTGTTATTGCACTTAGAATTATTCCAATGTTGAATATTTGCCTTAAAATGTAGTTTTTGATTTCCAGGAATTTTTTTTTGGGGGGGGGGGGCAAAATTTAAGTAATTGTCACTTGTGAGTGGTCCAAATGCATTCTACATGTAGTTGCCATCAAACCTTGATTCAGTACTAATTGAAATATTAATAAAAAAAAATTAAAAGAAATATGGACCTGCGGACCCTAATTTTTTTCAGTATGTTACAGGGAAAATGCATATTTTTTTGTTTGGCCTAAAACGAGAATTTTATCCACAGAATAATTTCTGTCCTTATGACATTTGACATGTCATGATCTTGTCAGCTTCAATGGCAGTATTTGAACCGAACAATTTACATTCATGTTGATTTAACCATGTAGACAATATGTTTATTCCAGTTTAAGTTCAGGAACCACAGGGTTATATTTCCACAATTACTCATCTTGTTATCTATTGCAGCTATTTACCTGTGGAGAAGTCACAGCAGACATAGCAACTAATTTCTTTTTTCAAGTGTTGCATGGATTAGAGAGAAATGGTCAACACGAAAGTCCCCAGTCTCTTTTGCTTAACCTGGCCCTACAGATGTATGAGCTTCTGGTATGTATTAGAATTTATCTCTATACAAGACGGAAGAAGAATAACATTTCTTATGCTGTTACATGTACATTATACTGCATGTAAGGGAGGTCTGCTTTATTTCTTTGGTGCCTTTATGACCTTTTATAAATTTACACGAAAAAATGATTGGAGTTCATTGTAAATACTTTCCTGATGTGTATCTAATGTTGCTTCTGATGTATTCATTTGTGATGTTTGTTTGATGTATTCTTGTATTGTAGAGGCCTACTTTCCAAGAGCTGTATAATGTCCTTCTCCATGTACCAAACTGCCAGTCTAAAGATGTTCAGGTAAAGCATACAAACCTACCCAAACAAAAAGTAAGAAATACTGGACAGAAATATCCCTTTATTGTACTGAATTGGTAACCTCAAGATTTTTGGGTAAACTCTTTAATACCTCTCAAATAAAACCCTCAAAACAAGGGGGAAAAAAGCAATACAAGACTAGAATGTCCTTCAAAAGTCCCAGATTGCTAAACTTCTTGAGAAACACCACAACCCTGATAGAAATTTACAACAATACAGGATTAATTTCCTTCTCTTTGTACCTAAATGCCTGCCTCAGAATGTTCAGGTAATCAGTTACTCCCTCCTCATAAAACTCTGTAAACTAAAGCAAAAGATAAATGGTCATTGTAACGCATTGCCTTAATGTATGGCATACATTTCAAACCATATATCAGAACAGTACCTATTCATTGACTGTCCAGATTCAGGTTTTAACGATACTGACAGTGGGCATAAAACATTATGTACTGGTATTTAGAACAGGTTTAGAATGGTATAGATATTATATGTATTTATATGCCAGGTATGATCAAAAAGTTCTCGGACTGATATACTTTGATACGATAGAGAAGTACAGAAACCCAATCAAACCATTGTTCACTTATATTGAACGTTTTTGGTAGAGAGTGTAGTATTTCAAAGCTTTTAATTATACATGGAATTCACTGTTTAAAGTTGAAGGGTTAGTCAAAGCACCAAAATCCAGAAAATGAAAGTTGGAAAAGTAATGGAAGGGAAGAACTCCACAGGAAATTCATGAGAACTTCATGAAAACCCTCAAGAAGAAGTGACCTTCTTGTAGTACTTTTGTAAAATAGGCTGCTGAAATTAGATGGGAGAGGGAGTGTATTGAAAATGATGAATGGTCTGGATGTCACAAGGAGGCTACCACGGACAAAAAAAATACTGCGCTTTCTCTTATCATGGGTGATGAAAGGCGTAAACTGAGATGTATCCAGAGAAGAAGGCATAGGTTATGGGACTGTTCAATCAATTTTAATTGACATCTTAGGCATCTCTGAGGTTTCAGCTAGATGGGTCCTTAGAATGTTAACTGAAGAGAAACAGGTATGATGTTTCTTTGCATCTTTTGCATAGGCACTTGTTTCATGCAGGCACGCCCCTCTTATACAGTAATAGAAAGAATTACTGTATAAGAGGGACGTGCCTGCATGAAACAAGTGCCTATGATCTTTTGTCTCACTATGCAGATGATTCTGATGATTTTATGGCTTGATTTGTCACTCAGGACGAAGCTTGGATTCATTCATTTTGACCCTGAATCTAAGAAACAAAGCATGGCTCACCCCTTCTTAAAAAAATTCAAAAGAGTTTCCTCAGCTGGGAAGTCAAGGACCTCTATCCTTTGGGACAATCAAGTAATGATCATGATTAATTTCCTTGAGGAAGGCCGCACAATAAGTGGTGTATATTACGCAAATGAGTTAAAGAGGCTTATCTGGAAATTGTCAGAAAGAAGAGAGGAAAGCTAATCAGAGGTGTTCTGCGCTTGCAGGATAATGTACACGCTCACACTTCCCAAGTTGCAATGAGAGCTGTGACAGAATGCAGCTTCAAGGTTCTTCCTCAGTTTTTAGATTTAGCCCCATGTAACATCTATTTGTTCCCAAAATTAAAAATCCGTTTACGTGGTAAGAATTTTGGAAGCATTTTAGAAGCATTGAGTGTGTCATGGATGCTCTATGTGCATACTTAAGGAACCAAAATGAAGCATTCTGTTTTGAAGAGATTCAGAAATTTGAATAGAGGTGGAGAAGGTGCATTGAGATGAAGGAAGATTATATTGAAAAGTGATGACAATTCTTTCAATGCTGGAGTATTCATAGGAACAGAGGGCTGAGAACTTTTTGATCATATATATATATATATACATACACACAATGATTTCCTCCACAGAACTTTGACGAGAAGATACTTCAGTCAAAAACGCAGCAGAAGTCAGGAATGGTAGAAAAGAAGAGGAAGGAGGCTTTCAAACGAATCGTAGCAAATATCATTGGGGTAAAAAAATTTATATGTATTTGACATCATTCTAATTATGAATTATGTACATTATTTAGATACTCCTAAGGTTATAATCAAAGAGTTAAGATTAAAAAAAAAACACGTCAGACTACTTTAAAAATTATCACAGTATTCTTGGTCTCTTAATGTTAAAAAATCATAACTATATTGTATTCTAACATGAAAAAGTTATACATTTCAGAAAAGTTTGGGACAGCAGTTTACACGGCAGACTCAGTATCAAATGTTACCTCCCATCTTCAGGATTAAGCCACCCAAGGAGGATGCTGTCCAAAAACTCGGAGATCAGGGACTATGTGACCTGTTTCAGCCTAACAATGAAACCACTCTATTTCCACCTAGCAATGGCAACAGCTGAGAGCATTCCCATCATTATTGTGCTTCTCATGGATCTGTATAAAGATGGATAAAGGTGTTGATCAAGAACATTTGGAGCAAATTACCATTGTGTCATCGAACAGAAAACGCTTGTGATAATCCTCAAGTCATTCTTTATCCAGAGCTATCGTCCCTTGCTTCATCCATACATCTCTGTTAACTCATGTGAAAGAGTCCAGTGTCATATCACCATACAGATTACACAGTAGTGTCCACATTTACTAGATATACACCAGTACAAATACCACATCTGGAAGGAAAAGTGAGAAATAATATGTTCAAATTTCTAACCAGCATTTTCATTTCATCTGATATACATCTACATGTAGTTGGATAATGTATGTATGAATATTTGCCCTTATTCAAAATAATCTTAACTTTGTAAATAGACAAGACTGAAATTATTAATGCTTGGACACTTAATATAATTCCTGTCTGAATATCATTTATTATTTGGTCAATTAAAAAAATCAAACAAAATTAAGGATGATTTCTTGCTAAATAGCAGTTGAAAGAGATGTATGTGAGAGCAAAAAAGGATAAAGATAATGTTCTGTGAGTATGATTTGCATCATTAAAAACATCCAAAAACAAAAAAAGAAACAATGTAAATACATATGAAATACATATGAAGTCGGTACTTCATGTACCTGAGGTCGTTACACTTGACACTCTGAGAATTAATAAAAGATGGAAATATTCTGTTGATATGTAAACAAAATGGAAGTGGAAAGTACAGTAATCCCACTCACTTTTGTCAAGTCATGATGGAAATCCCTAAGCTGAGGTAAACAAGTGTACCTGACATTGGTTGTTGGTTTTCTCAGTTATCTGGTTTTCTCCCTGACTAAACACAAACCAACAACATATGAAGAAAACAAACCTTATGTGGAGTAAAATAATAAATGAAGAAATATGTCAATGAGGCATATGTGCTAAGTAAATTGACATATTAATGAGTGGTGTGGTTTTTGTAAGATTATACAAGTATTCTGATGAAGTGGCATTGACATGTGATGTGTGGAAATTATGTCAATTATGTGTATAGCATGTAAGAGATGGGTCAGTGAAACATGTATGTACTGATAATGTGTTATACATGTAAGAGCTGATACGTTGATGATGTGTGTAACAAGTTAGTAGTTTGACATTAATATGTATAAAACATGTAATTGGTGTATCTGACAAATGTGTAAGTTGTAAGTCTGATTGGTATGTAAGTGATAAGTCAGTGACAGGGGGAATCATATGTAAGTGTTGAGTCAGTGACAGGGGGTATCATATGTAAGTGATGAGTCAGTGACAGGGGGTATCATATGTAGGTGATGAGTCAGTGACAGAGGGGGTATCATATGTAAGTGATAAGTCAGTGACAGGGGGTATCATATGTAAGTGTTGAGTCAGTGACAGGGGGTATCATATGTAGGTGATGAGTCAGTGACAGGGGGTATCATATGTAAGTGGTGAGTCAGTGACAGGTGGGGGGGGGGTATCATATGTAAGTGATGAGTCAGTGACAGGGGGTATCATATGTAAGTGATGAGTCAGTGACAGGGGGTATCGTATGTAAGTGGTGAGTCAGTGACAGGGGGGATATCAATGTAAGTGGTGAGTCAGTGACAGGGGATATCATATGTAGGTGATGAGTCAGTGACAGGGGGTATCATATGTAGGTGATGAGTCAGTGACAGGGGGAATATCATATGTACGTGATGAATCAGTGACAGGGGAATATCATATGTAAGTGGTGAGTCAGTGACAGGGGGTATCATATGTAAGTGATGAGTCAGTGACAGAGGGGGGGGGGGAATCATATGTAAGTGGTGAGTCAGTGACAGGGGGGATATCATATGTAAGTGATGAGTCAGTGACAGGGGGTTATCATATGTAAGTGATGACTCAGTGACAAGGGGATATCATATGTAGGTGATGAGTCAGTGACAGGGGGTATCATAAATAAGTGGTGATTCAGTGACAGGGGGGACATCATATGTAAGTGATGAGTTAGTGACAGGGGGTATCATATGTAAGTGGTGAGTCAGTGACAGGGGGGATATCATATGTAAGTGATGTGTCAGTGACAGGGGGTTATCATATGTAAGTGATGAGTCAGTGACAGGGGGGGGGGGGGTATCATATGTAAGTGCTAAGTCAGTGACAGGGGGGGTATCATATGTAAGTGGTGAGTCAGTGACAGGGGGGATATCATTTGATATTTGATATCCCCCCTGTCACTGACATTGTATGTTAGTGATGAGTTAGTAACAGGGTTACAATATGTTAGTGGTGAGTCAGTGACAGGGATATGTAAGTGGTGGGCAAATGAAATATATTTTATTTAAGTAGTTTATCAATGGTGTGAATAAAGTGTAGGCAGTGTTTCGCATGCATTATAGGAATGAGATTTGTCTCCGGTGTATATAAATAGTAAGTGGCATGTCAGTCACATATATATGGAATATATAGGGAAGAAATGTTTCAAGTGGTACATATAATTTTAAGTGGTGTGTGGGTAAGGTATGCATTAAAGGAGAGACAAGTTTCAGTGATATGTATAACTTGTAAATGATGGGTAAAAGCTATATCAGAAGACATGTTGTAGAGTATGTTCTAGATTTTTGTATGTATAGCTTTATGTTTGTAGAAAGGTTGAGTAAGTGACTTGTATATATATTTATATATCTATGTCAGTAAATTATGACAGTTTGGTTCACCTCTTTGATTTACATCTTTATTTAGAAATGTTTATAGTATTTTTACTAATAAGAAATTTATCCAGAATTTCTGATATGTTTCACTTGGCTGTTGTCAATGTGTGCTGTCCACTGTCTGTCCATCCCTTGTCGTAAGTAGGTTTTTCACATTTTCAATTTCTTCAGAACCACAGGGAGAGTTTGACCAAACTTTGTAGTGATGAAGTAGTAAATGTCACCACAAGGTTTCTTGTTTTTCGGTCAGATCCATCAAGGGGTGGATTCAGGTGGAGTGACATAGGTCCAGGAAGGTACCCTTTTCGACAGGCTGTATGTGATCAAGAATGGTGTATTAAAAAGTATTGTTATTTTTGGTTCCTTTCTAAAATTAAATGTTTGTGACATTTTTTTACAACTTTTTGGACTATATCATTTTTGCCTATTTCAGGTAATTTCTTAGATTTTCTCCTAGTAGGTTGTTTATAATGCATGTATTTTGTGTATGTTAAATGATTTTATTGTTAAAATGTAATTGGAAAAATATGGAATAAAACAGATTTTGTTTTGCAAGTTTTAAGGTTTAAAAAGGGGTGAAGCATGTATATGTACAATATAATAATAAGCTTTGTGATGCACTACTCCCTCAGAACTAGTTCAAGGAGTTTAATAAAACTTGTAGTGAAGTACTCAAGGTTACCTACTAATGTCAGTTATATCCATAAAGGGACTGATTAAATGCAGGATGGCATAAGCCTCAAAGGTACTTTTCTTTGACAAACATCATCTTCAGTCCGGTTGTATACATGTAGAGCTATAAACTAAATTCATCAGAGTGATTTAGAAAGGTGTCTTTAGATGTGTTGTGGTTATTGGTTCATTCTGAAGTCAAGTTTTGATACTTTTTTGACATCTTTTTAGACTCTCTTGTATTTGCACATTTCCAGGTGTTCTCTTTAATTTTCATAATGTATGAGTGTTTTAGAATCATGTGATGTCGCGTTTGGTCAGTTTTAAATAACATTTCGTTAGAGAATATTCTGATTTTCTTATGTATTATGTGCCCTTGGCACTTACAGGAGAGATATAGACCCATTTTGGCCTCTTGTTTGGATAATCCCTTTGCTTAAAGAAAAGTTATGAGGCCATGCACAAAGCAGTACTGCCACCACTGAAGTGAAATAGTCTCAGTGTGTCGTAAAACAATAGAGAGACAAAACATGATTAAAACTATATTTCCTGGTTATAATGAAGGGGGTGATCGAGAGGTCCCGGGTTCGACTCCCGCCCTGGGCACACCGGTGTTCTGTCTTTCGGATGAGACAGTGAAAGCCGAGTTCCCGTGTCAGGGTGGGCGTGGTACGTGGAAGATCCCTCGCTGCTTCGGGTGGGCCCGTTGCATAGGTATAAATTATATACATTGCATCAGGCAGATGCCGTCACCATATATGTGAAATAATCATGGAGTGACGTAAAACAATAATCAATCAATCAATCAGTATACTGAAAATCAATGTATGCTTTCCAGGTAAAACAGATCCATAATTTTCAAACAACGAATTTTGCCCGTGAGAACCAAAGATGTGGAATATCCTTTCAAGGCCACCGGGTACATGTTCTCATTTTATACAGTAGTATGGAAGGGGGACAGAGGGGCACGGGACATTCCCTCGAAATATATTGTATAAACTATTATGTTTAAGGAATTTTATGGCATTTACATTAATTTTTTTTCTGGCTCGCTTCGCTCCTCAGTATGCGTAACATACAATACGTACTCGTCAGTTTTAGAAATGTTCCTAAAAGGCCATTCCATTTTAAAGTGTCAGATTGTCCTGATATTCATTATTTTGTGTTTTAACATAAATTTGCATTAAGCGCACCCCATAAATACTCCTTATCTTTCTGAATTTATAACAATTCAGCTATTCAAGATTTTGTTAAGTGTTGAATACAAGATACATAAAGAAATGTCTGAGATGCATGAGATAATCCTTCGACCCCCCCCCCCCCCACCCCCCCTCTTTTCATTAGTTTTACTGGTCCAAGACAAAGACTGCAAGAACTCCATTGTTCTTTGCAGCCTGCTGTCTAGGATCATTCAGGTTTATGCGATATCCCTCCGGCCTGCCGTAAACAATAAGTTTTTGATCGCTAGTCTTATTTTGCCATAGCAGCCATCTCTCATTTTCATGGCAAATGAAAACCAGTGTCACGTAGTCGAATATAGCTACCCTGGTAGCCATCTTGAAAATTTTTAAATGCTGACTTTCCCATTTAAAAAACAAGAAAGAAGAAAGTTTTCCGGATTACACTAGTCACTGCCCAATAAACTTACTTCTATTTATAGATAATTTGGTGTAACGCAATGTAGTATGACTACCTTGGTTCTTTACAAGGAATTTTTTTCATTCATCTGTGTAATAGAACCAGCGTAGACCAGTCGGTTAGGCATTTGGCTCGTGCATGGCCGTAGGAGCCGGGACAGCCTCCCCAACTACTTTTTTGGCCGATCATAATTGTTTCATAGGTTTTGAAATGACAAGTCCTGACCACCGATTATCCTTTATTTTGGGGCGGATATCATATTGCAAATTTTGTTTTCAGTTTACAAGCTTGGCCCATCCACTTTTGAATTGCTTCCTTCGGGCCTGTCGTGACCGAGAGGTTCCGGGTTCGACTATCGCCGATGACTCGTCGGTGTTCTTTCTTTCAGATGAGACAGTGACAATACCACCAAGGGGCCGTACTCGACAGATTGTCGTGTATTTATTTATTTGCTTGTTCAGATCGACTTGCAGTAGAAGTGCAGTGTCCCACATTATTAGCTCACCTCGTCGAAGGAGATGGGATCTTATGCTATACCCCCGACATCGGCGTCCTACATTTTCCGCTTGACTGATCAGGTTATAAGTTTGCGTGATGTCAGGTTTGAGAGAACGGTTGACTGAATTTGCTTGTTCTGTTTTCATATTTTAAAAACAAAAAAAAGGTATTTGCTTTAAGGGAAGTGTCCCAGTCGAGGTGAGCTTTGTAATCGTAGATTACTCTATGTTTTGATTGGCTAAAAGTTCTGGACCAGTTTATTTATAGTAGCATAATTAAAAGGGGCAAGAGACTGGAGATCAATTTTTGTCACCGCAGTCAAATAATAATTTACTTCTGGCAGGGACTGTACGTAGACTCTAATTGCCGATAAGGTCCATGGACCTCTTGTTTTATCCAAATAAAACCATATTATTGAATAGAATTGTTATAAATCGTCTGCTTTCATTTATCTTCTTAAAGTTACGCGGTAAACGATATGCGATTTCAAAAACTTGATGACACGATGTAATATTTGAACTTGATCAAAGCAATAGACATGTGCATAATGGCATCTTAATATCATGCTACGTTTTAAACTTTGTTCTACCATGATTGTATATGTTCAATTTGGTGTGGTGTCCTATGACATTTTGAAGCATATCTATATCACCAAAGCAATGTAAGCGGGATTCCTTTGGTATAAGATCCTTGGTGTCATGTTTTAATATATGAATTTACTTGGGGGTTGTAAATTCAATAATTAAAACATGACAATTCATTTATAAATTTTATAAATAATATAAAATTCCAGAACTTTTTGAATTTACTTGGGGGTGGTAAATACATAGATTAAAACATGACACTTGGTACGAATATCATTTGTTTGCGTCCCACTGGCGGACCGTCAGTGCAATAGGTTTTAGAGGAGATGAGCAGAGACGGATCCAGGATTTCGGAAAAAGGAGGAGGGACACATGTATTAGTCAAACTACTCAGCCGTTTTGGTGCCAATTCTGTATTTTTACTTGTAAATATGTGGCGAAAGTGTGTGTTTGGGGGAGGGGGGGGGGGCTAAATCCGGCACTGATGATGTTCCGTTCTTGGTAGAGGTTGGACGTAAAAGATCCCACACTGATTCAGGTAGATCCGTTGCATTTGTCTAAATTTCTGTGTATTGTACCTGGTAGGTGCTGTCACCATGTAAGTGACGTAATCTTGACGTGACGTAAAACAAGTTAAGATACTCTAAATATGTCATAGGAGATCTGCAACGGAAAGGAATAGGGATTTTTGCTGGGGGTCCATATCTTTAAGATCTTAACAAGTGCGCTTGCGATATGCATGTACTACTTTATAAGGAAACAATCTTAGACCAATGAAAAGAAATATTCATAAGCACATGATATTATCCTCTCGGTTTGTGTAAGTTAAAAACAATGTTGAAGATAAACGTACATCAAAAGACAAAAGACACTTTTTCGAATTACCAATAGACTATTATTATCCCTTATACATTGTCATGAATATTTTACATAAATCCATAACGCTATGACGCAACTTTGTGCGTGTCCTTTACAAAGAGATTAAGTTGAGAGCGGAAATACTTCCTGTTTCCCTAAATGTAGGAAGTTATACTTTGGTCGCCTTTTCTCGTACAGACATGTTTTTTTTTTCTTTATGACCATAGGAGGATGAGTTTCAATGGGCTTAGATGGACTTCAGCTTAAATTGCGAGTAAAATATGTCTAAGTGTGCTATTCTATAAACAAAACGTATTACGGACTACGTCATCATTAAAACGAAAGTAGAAATCCCATCTTCCTAGGTGTATTAAAAGATACAAGGTTTGTGAGTATATTTTGACTTGCTTATAGGTAAGCTTAATTTTTGTTTCGGTTTGTAAAAGGTAAATATCAATTGTTTTGATTAAATATATCAAACATAAGTATATGTTGAAAACAGTATCCAAAAAATGTATAACAGTATTGAGTATACTGGCATAAATCAGCATAGTTAAGGTCAGTTCGGTGGAGATAAGGTACCAATTGCATAATGTCACACTTTTTTTTACATAATCTATAAATAGATTTGGAAATTTGTTCGGGTGCTGTAATGGAAATAACCATATTATTTATTCTAAAATTTCAAATTTTAGACCTAGCACCTTTATAAAAGTAATGTAGATATAGGCTATCGTGAAGAAGTTATTTTGTTGATGTGTAGTCTACCAACCAGTCTTTCGATTTTATTATGATGAAACTATATATATATGTATATATAGGTAAGGATAATGAAATGAAAATTAATTTTCATAAAGGGGTTCTTACCCTTTGACATTCTGCTGAGAACATATTGCCTATCACTAATCATAGTATAAAAGTAGGGAAGACAATTCATGCATAGCCCTTTATTGTACTTGTAATATTTTGAAAAGTTGAATGCTTGATATATTCACAGAAAATGTAATTGTTATAGATATTTCATGTATGACTGTAATCTTTTATTGGTCAGGATGTATTCAATGCCATACATTAAAATGATACATTCAATGTAATGTTGACATAGATCTACTTTGAAACTTCGATCATCTACTAAATTGTTGTTAATTTGTAAGAGTTGTCTTTCTTTGCATTTTGGTCAATGCAACATAGAACAATGTGTTCAAGAGTGAAATAGATTAAAGTATAGATTTTATATGTACATGTATTAAGAAGGTAAATGAAAGATTTTGAATTAATACTCATGAATAGCTATTAAAAGTATTATTATATAGGGCCAGGTCTAATTTATAAACAAAAAAAGTTTAAAATATTTATTTTTGCTGTGCTCCCTGAAAAATTTTGGGGAAGCAGGTAGTCACTGTTGTGTATGACTGTCTGTTTGTCTGTCTGTACAAACTATTATCCTAAACCATTCACCAGAATATGGGCGTTCAGACAAAGGTCAACCAGCCATTTTTGAAAGGTCAAGGTCACTTAGAAAAGAAAACCGTGAAAAATAACAAAAAAAAGGGCTTATATTTAACAGGCAAAATGATCATACTACATCTAAATGTGAACTGTCACATAGGATCTTTGCTTTTGGACAAAGGCTACTTATGTCTTCAAAAAGGTAAAGGTCACCAAGCAATTAGCACTTAAAATACAAGAAAAATCACAAAAGGCCGTATATTTGGCAAGTTTTCGCCAGCATATGTTTATACTCCATATTAAGGTTGCATGCAACCCCAACTTTTAAGTTCCTTGTGACTGTCCCTCTGTCTGTTGCCCGTTCATCTTTTCATTCGACTCATTTCGTATCTCCTTAACGACAGTCAGAATTTTATCATGCTTCTTACAATTGTCGCTCAGAGTATGGGCTTATGGACAAAGGTGACCTGTGATAATTTTTGAAAAGTCAAGGTTACTCAACAACTAGAATTAAAATACTAAAAAAAGTTTATATACCTGGTATTAGCACATTTTCACCAGGGGATGTTCATGCTTTATATTAAGGACACATGCAACTTGACCTGTTTATGCCCTTTGAGCAATAACAATTCCCTTGTTTTGATATGTGGTCATCTGGACTTTGTGACTGTCCAACCTGTGTTTACCCATTTCTTGTTTTTAAATTTTACTAGCTATTCCTTGACAGTTTTCAATAAGTTTGGGTTTAATACTAGATATTTTCTGCTTTATTGTATTTTGTGCATGCTGTCAAATATCAAAACAATGTCTAAATTGTATGTTTTTGATTTTGTAGCAGGAAGGTTGTCTGCCATACACCTCCCCTGCCAATGATTTTTCAACCTTCCTGCTACAATTTAAATATAAAAAGTCACTGTTCCTTTTCTATATGATACTTTATTTATAAGAGAACCATATGATGTACTTGAATTCAAGAATTCATACTGAGCACATTACTGAGAATGAGTCAATGTATTTATTAAGGATGTAAATATATGAGAGATTCTCATCCTTCTTCATCCTTAAATAAGTTTATATAACTGAGATTTTGACAGCTTGTGCTGTAGAGCTTAAGAATTGACATAACCAAGAACTCCAGATTTTAGCTCCACCACAACTCATTGGTGTCCTGTTTCTCAGAATAGGCAGTTATTGTGTCATAAAACCGTAAAACTGAGGTCCCGTCTAACGGTAGGCGTTGGCATGTATTAGGTCCCACGTGGCTTCAGCTGAGTCTGTTAGATAGGTTGAAAATTTCTGTGCAATGCATCAGACAAAGTTAAAAACAATGTTTGGTGTGACACAAAACCAGAAACACAGAAACAGCTGAAGTAAAGGGTACTTAACCTTGCAATCCTTGGTTATGTATGTACATTAGTTCTCTGTTGAAATTTACATGGCAATCCATCAAGAAGGTACCACATTAGAAAAAAATGAGGCAATACCAGTTTTTTCTCTTTTAAGGATGGGCTATAATTACTAAAATCAAACTGGCAAAACAATATAATCAGAAAAACCCGATACATTTGTATTTCCTTGCATTTTCAAAAGTCATATGCAGCTTTGTGCTTTTAGTGGTCTCTTGAAACGGATACATATCTCTTAGTATGCTCACTCAGTTAATGGTCAGATTTGACAAAAAAAAATACCATTACCACATATTTATCTATAAATGTATGGTACCTGCCATGTTTTTATGCCCTGCCATATATGGCCAGGGCTACAGTATTGCACCTCATCGTTATTCTGTCATGACACAGTTTGTCCTCGCAACTGCTCGTAAACTCTCGGGAAGATTTTAATGAAACTTAAGATAAAGAAAGATCACAATATATCGATGTGCATATTGTAAGAGGAATGCTGTCCAAAAAGTTTTACAAGAGTTATGGCCCTTGGACTTGTATTTTTATGCATATATAGTAAATTCACAACTCCTCCTTAACTCTGACAGGAGGTTTTAAATGAAACTTGGTGCAAAGACAAAATATGTAGATTGTAAGCAGAATCCTGTCCAAAAATTTCTACAGGAGTTATGGCCCTTGCACTTGGATTTTTATGCATATATACATGTAGTATATTCAGTTTGTCATTACAACTCCCCCTTAACCCTGAGGAGGATTTCAACGAAACTACAAAAGTCACAATATGTAGATGTGCATATTATAAGAGTAATCGTGTCCCAAACCTTTTACAGAAGTTATATCCCTTGAATTACACATACTTTTATAAAAGGTCATTTGAAATCTTCTGCTGCCAGTTGGGGCATTTGTGGTATAACGTCACACCTAATTTTTCTTACATTTACCATCACAAAACCTATCCACCTGTGGATGCTTTACAGAGAAACTACTTGGTGTGGCCTAATGTATAAACCAAGTAAACCTTGTGTAATATAAAATCAACCAGTCACATATTCATAGTTAAAGTGTTTAATTGGATGACAAAATAGCATGCTCATTGACATAGATCAGCTTGTCGCAGATTGAGAATTATTATTATCATTTCCTTATGTCTTTTTTGATTTATATGAAGTGCTTTCATTAATGTTTGACAGCTAGTATTAGTCACAACATAACAAGGCTGGCATTTTGCCAAGACTTTAATTACTCAGTTTTACTAATTTGTTTGTTAATTGTTTTATGTTATACCAAAGTTACTTCACTTATATGATGGTGGCACCTGTCTGGTGCAGCATACTAGCCCTAAGCATGGAAGGATCTTTTTGGAGGAAATGTATTTCGTTACACAAGACCTTGGTAGACAGGAACAGAAGATGATACTCACTCTAAATGAATACATGTACTTTCTGACAGACAGAATTGAACCAGGATCAAGAGATCGGAAATCAAATTTGATACCTCTGAATCAACATGATCATAGCTTTATTAATCATCAAATTTAAAACTAGATTAGGTTTACTTTGTTTATACATATTTATTGATGTTTCATATTTGATCTTTACAGATTAGGAGATTATTGACAACACATTTATAACAATCCAATTAAACATCCAGGCGACATGGCTACAGAGGTAGGTACTATTGTAATCGGGTTAATCAAGGTCAAGGTCACTACACATAATAATCTGATTACACATCAATGTATCATGGCTACAGAGGTAGGTACCATACTATTGTAATAGGGTTAATCAAGGTCAAGGTCACAACACATAACAATCCAATTAGACATCCAGGCATCATGGCTACAGAGGTAGGTACCATGCTATTGTATTAGGGTTAATCAAGGTCAAGGTCAACACACATAGCAATCTGATTAGACATTCAGGCATCATGGCTACAGAGGTAGGTACCATGCTATCCTAATAGGGTTGATCAAGGTCAAGGTCATTACACATTTATAACAATCCGATTAGACATTCAGGCATCATGGCTACAGAGGTAGGTACCATACTACATGTATTGTAATAGAGTTAATCAAGGTCAAGGTCACTATATAATAGACAAAAATGGAACTTTTTAAACTTTGAGTACATTGAAAGAGACATCAAACTTTATGGTTAAATTATGCATGGTTGATTTGTAGCATCAAGTCTATGCAGATTCTTACATTCCAGATTATGGATCGATAATGATAACGATAATGGATATGGATTGGAATGACTACTGTTTGTTTTACTTATTAACAGGTTTCGTTTACATGGGGGACTTTAACTTGAATCAGCATGCGTAACATTGACAATGAAATATGTAAATGTGGACTCAAATAAAAAAAAATCCTCGCTACCTATCAACCTTCCTACTCACCTTGTAGGGGAAGAATCAGGAGACAAAACAAAATTTATGACTTTGAAATGATCCAATTTATGCCTGAAAATGATTCAAAAACAACATAATGTCCCCTGAATTTTTAAAGATGGCCTGGTCCTCTAATGTCTACATGCATTACTGAAAGAAATCACTTTTTTAAATGAAGGTTTTGAATTCTTGTTGAATTAATTAACATTTCGATGTGTGACATTTGTTGTATTTGTAGAATGAAGAATCCATGAATGAAAGCCTTAAGGGTCTGAGTTTAACGAGTTTGGGTATGTATATTTAAATTGCCACCAGCACTTTGCAAGTTGGGTATTTAAAAGATCTGAATGATAATGTACAATAACAGATTTTCTTTGGCACCAATCTTGAAGCACTAACCACTAACTGTTCATCTGTCCTATCCCCATGCTTGCCTTTTATTTTTTCATCAATCAGTATAATTCAACAATCGCACTAGGACAGGAATACATGATAAATTCTAAACAGTTTCCCATAGGGTGAATGAGTTATCCTTTATAATATGTAACATTTTCTTTTAAGTTTCAAACCATGATGTTAGGGCACAGTTTTGTTTTTGATTTGATAACTCTCTGTATATGTTGTGACAATGTACATATATAATGAAAAAACTAAAGTTATATTCTCCATGTATATTTTTGAATGATTGGTTTTACCTTTGTGTAGAACAGATACCCTTGCAAATATACATTTACAATGTTCAAGGGTATAGTTTTTGTGGTATTGAAATTCAGTCCTATGAATGATTGGATGAGGGGTAGGCATATAAGTAATACACATACATCATAACATGTATACACGGTTTGAAATCATAAATGGTTAACGTTTATATGTGAATTCCAAATAAACTGCTTAAGTTTATTAGTTGTAAAAGGGTAACACTATCATGTGTGTTATGGATTATGCAGTTAATGCAAGCAGTCAAGTTAATTTGGTGATCAATATAGCAAACTGAATGTTTCCAGAGTAGATGGAATTCAGTATTTGGAAAGTTATGTATCCTGTCATTATGCAGATCAAGAAGCTACCAAACCCTCTGTTATAGATAACAGATATACTCAGCATGAACAAGTCAGACATGTCTTTATTCTTAGAAGAGATATCTGTTACAAGTTGTTTGATGAGTCCAAGTGAACTGCAGATGAATGTGGATGACTGCAGATGATGTGGAATAAACTGTTTATAAATGTATTTTAATGGTCTTATACTTAGTATTATAACATTATTTCCTCTTTTCTTTCTAGAAAACAAATTTTTGATGGAGACATTGTCAAATGAAGAATTGATCAATTTTATGGCAGATCAGAATGGAGGTAGTGCACAATGTAATGGAAGTAATGCACATGACACTCCATCCAGTAGTCAGAATCAGACGAGCGACAGTAGTCACGGTAAAATTATCACTTTATATCCAAATTCAGAATGAGGCAAAAACTTCCAAAACGCATGATTTTTATCACTTAAGACAGAAATTCAGAGTGAAGCAAACTTGGTACAATGTTAATGAGAGCTAATATTTACATAAATTTATGATCCATGAAAAACCATTTGTTGCAGAAAATTCATGAGAACCCCTCCCCTTTTTTCTCTTCCTTTCTCTCCCTTCACCACCCGATCAAAACTAAAATACAAAATCTGTAAGCATGTCTACAATGTCATTTACAGCTTTGATTGAAGTTATGATATTACAATGCACTCAGTTTTTTAAAGCCATACTCCTCATCCCTTTCCATCACTTTTGCTTATTTTGTATATTATAGATAAGAAAATGACATTATCACAGTGAAGGGCATTAGCTTTACAACATTACTCTTTGTGCTTTTCCTTTTTTATTCCCTGCCACGAAATGATCGGGGGCATATAGTGTTACCCTTTTCCATTATTCCATCATCATTGAGTTTCCGCTCATTTTCTCTTTGAAGATGTGATGGATTAAATTGATATTGGGTATATAGATGTATCAAGGGAAAATGCAAATCAAGTTTGAATATGGGTGTGGTTTGGTAATTTTTGACAGAGTTATTGCGCTTGAACATAGAAAATTTCGTAAAAATAACAGTTTCCGCTCATTTTCTCTTGGAAGGTTTGATGTATTAAATTGATATTGGGTATATAGATGTATCAAGGGAAAATGCAGGTCGAGTGTGAATACGGGTGTGTTCCAGTAATTTTTGACAGTTATTGCCCTTGAACATGTTAAATTTCTTAAAAATGACAGTTTCCGCTAAATTTCTCATTATGAAGGTTTGATGGATTAAATTGATATTTGGTACATAGTTGTATCAAAGGAAAATGCAAGTCGACTTTGAATATGAGTGTGGTTTGGTAATTTTTGACAGAGTTATTGCCCTTGAACATTAGAAATTTCTTGAATATTTAAATATTAGTTCTTTGGCAATTATATTTCACTGCCTTAGCTGCAAGTGGGGCATGTGTGTCACACTGACACATTAAAATTATAGTTCATTTATTTCTTAACAGAAATATTTTACAAATTTTTATCATTTTCCTGAAATTCATGAGATAAATGCAGTGACTGTAGTAATTACATAGTAAATGATTACATTGTTATGTCATGCCATCTGCATTTATATTGTCATCCTACTCTGCATTATGGGATTGTTTTTTGCAGCTTTATTCTAGTTTTAAGAACCTATCCAGTTTTCCACTAAAAATTTGAAAATTATATGTACTTCATTATAAGGTTCAACGATGTCAGTTAAAGATGAAACACTTGCAGATAATTCACCTGCGGAGAGGAAAAGCAGAAAACATTCTAGTAACAAGATCCCAAGAAATCCCAACATGAAAGTCATTCTGAAGGACAGGATGGTGCGACTGCGATATGAATCAGAATTGGGCAATAGAAATATCGGAAAAGATGAACTCATTTCTATTAAGGTAATAGCCAGAATATTTGATAATAAAGTCTCTCTTGATGTACGCGATCTAATTTCAGGACTAGAACATATAGTTTCAGTCTTTAATGAAACTTGTTCATAATAGTAGATTAATGGCAGAAATATTTGTACTTGTCAACCAACGCCTTGCAAGAGCCCACTCCTTTATTTTCTTCCTTCCTTTTTAGTTTATATACTTTCCATGCAGTTTTAACTTTTTTTGTCACCTGCAAGCAATGCAACAAACAGTGATCTCTTTGTTTGGCAGCTGGCTGGCTGTTGAACGCTTAGCTACATTTATGATCAATTGTAGTTAAATCGCTTTACCGTGATTGTTAAAATATTACATGAAATTACTTGTCATTTCAACTTTAGCACATAAATATCCATCACTGCTTTGTATGTGTCTGTTGCATAACTTGAAATCATGAGCAATGCGTAAAGCAGATCATCTGTCACGATATATATGTATGTTTAAATTTGATATGTGTCAAAACATGCCAAATTGAAATGATTATGATAGCAGAATTGAAGTTTAATTTGAGAAATACACTTGACTATTTTATTCATAAACAGAACTGTTGCATGGTAAAGAGTTAATAATGTCGATTAAAAATCCAAATACCGCAATTCTTATTGAATGAACAATATGACAGCCCTGTGGGAAATCCTTAAAAATACATTTTTTATTTCAGTTTGAGCACATAACTTCAGAGGTTATGGTCCGAGTGCACACCATTCATAAAGATAACAAGAAAGCTCATCCATATCTCCTTATGGGAAAACATTGCCGTGAAGGAGTATTTTTACAAAATTTCAAGCCATCAGTTGAAAACAACTCTACATGGTATTGCCATAAATTTGTATTTTTTTTATTATGCAACAAAAGTACAAAAGACCTGTATTTCCTCTATGTTACTAAAAATATAGGGTAGTTTTGTAAGAGATTTAGCTTACCCGAGTCGAAAACTCGTGAGAGCTATTCTGATCATTCCTTGTCTGGAACCTTGCTGTCAATCTCTCTGTCTGTCCAACCAGTATAAACTTTTTATTAGCTCAAACGAGTAAAAGGCTAAAATTGAGCATTGCGTCTTTCAGTCATCTGCTTTAAAACTTTTAACATTTTCAACATGTTTTTAGAATCACAGGAAAAGATTTTGATGAAACTTAATTTGAATGCAATACTCAAGGTCCACCACAGACGGATCTGTCAAGGGATGGATCCTTTGCAGTACAAGATAGGCTCCATAGGTACCATATTTCTTCTACAGACTTGCTACTTAGATCAGCAATCCAAATGCATGGGATTGATCTAGAGGATTATGAGGAGAAGTGATGTTGTTTTGGTTCCATTCTAAATGAAAATTTTGCCACATGTTGGCTCACCAGAGCCAAAGGCTCAATTAAACTAATGTGATGGTGCACTGTCTGTTGTCCAGCATCTGTCATCCATAAACATTTACGTTTTCAACTTATGGTCTTAAATCCCTTGACAAATTTTGATCAGACTTGGTGCATTTATATAGTACTAATGGACCTCTACAAAATCTGTGTTTTTTATGTAGAGAAAATTGTGCTCAGGTGGATGATATAGGCTCACTTGGGACTCTTGTTTGAAAAATTTTTTTCTTAGCCATTTTTGCACATTTTGAGGAATTTTATTTGGTTCAGTGAAGGAAAAGTTACTGTAATTATTTTGTATACTAGTATTTGATTTGATTTAATGGAAGTATTTAAAGAGCTATTGGAAAGAATTTGGATGTAAAACTTAAATTCTAAAGTCGATGATCAAAATGAAAAGGATGGTGTGCACTTTTTGTAAGTTGCAGTACCAGTAAACTCTGATGGACTTTTTTGGAACTTATGGAAAACTTTTTATGAAACTTGACAGGGTGGAATTATTCAAAGTCCTCCTAAAGGTGTTGTAAACTGGCAATGGAATGTACTGTCAGATTTAAACATTTCCAACTTTTGCAATCTCTTGTTGACTTATTATAGTAAATATATCTCTTTTTGAGAAACTTTTATGAAATGGAGGTACATTTTTTTTTTATAAAAACTACATTCCAACGTGTGAATTTATTGTCAGTTTACAACTGAATTAGAATACATTTATTAAACATTAGAGCATTTCTGGTATTACAAATTGATTTTTGCACTAATTAAGTCTTCTAGGTTTGATTCTAGTACACTGAAAACTTGAAACTGTCTTACTAGACAAAAGTTTTATATGCGATAGATCTATGAAAAAAACAAACAGAAAAACCCCAAAAAACCCACAACTCAATGATGTAAGGGACTTTCTCCAACAAAATATACTGAATGTTAGTAAGACCTTAAGGCGTACTATGGTAGTTAAAAATCTAGTGAGAGAGTTGACACAAATGTAGACATTTACAAAAGAAAAAGATCCCTACCTACTTATCCACTTTGAGTGGGATAAGATTGGGAAGCAGCAAACCAAACTGAAATTTTTCTAGGACAGTTCTTACAGGAATGTAATAATATATAAGATTACTGTCTGGAACTTCTGATTTCTATTTATAGTGTAGTAAAAGCCACCATCAAGATTCTGTGGAACTTCTGATTTCTATTTATAGTGTTGTAAAAGCTACCATCAATATTCCGTTGAACTTCTGATTTCTTTTTATAGCATAGTAAAAGCCACCATCAAGATTCTGTAGAACTTCTGATTTCTATTTATAGTGTAGTAAAAGCCACCATCAAGATTCCGTTGAAGAATCAGTATGAAGATTCGTTGAAGAAGAAAAAGACCATGATGGAAAAGGATGTGGGTCTACACATAGCAGATATGAAGAAAGGTTTCTGTTCATTGCTTGTTACATTCAGTCTCGATATATACTTGTTGATGCCATACCTTGAGTTCCTGCATGATTTTATCAATCCATAGTCTTTCTGTCTATTTGATTAATTTTGTATGCTCTCATTATGAATGGGGGCTTTAAGCAAATGCATTTACTCCATCTGTCCATCCAATCCAGTCGTTTTAAGTAATTTCTGCAAATCGTTATAGCCAGATCTGAGTGTTTTGCAAACCTAGATTGATTTATTAATGGTCTAGCTGACTCATTCATAACATTGATCCAACATTACGTCAGATTTTTTTGCATCAAATTGGGGTATGCTCTTATAAGTTTCTTTTCTATTATAATCTTTTTCATATGCGCTCAATGGATTTTTATGAAACTTTGACAAAATAATCCCTGATGATATTGCAGACATCCAAAAGTGGTATGCATGTAATTTCCACCTGACAGGACTAAAAGTCAGCTACATCTAAAAAAAAAAATTATGCTATGTACATTTCAAGACAAATCATGTGATTTAATATAACTCACTATTTCCAGTTGAAAATCAGGTCAGTGAATAGATCTAACGATATTTGTACTGATGGTGCAAGTGATACAATCTGGTAATTTTAGCTACAGATATTTTGTAAGTTTATTGGTTGTCATGGCAGTCCTACCACTCTCTGATGTCTTTGATAGAGCTCGCATAGCTCATTGAGTTAGGGTGCTTGGCTGACAGCCAAGAAGTCTTGGGTTCAGGTCCTATACTGGTGGCGTATCAGTGTCCGTTCTTTCATATGAGACATTGAAAATCTAAGCCCTATGTCCAAATGGCAAATTGTTACATATCCCTCACTGCATCTGGTGGGTCTGTTGCATAGATTTCACAGGCACTTGCTGTTAATATCTAATGATCATGGTGTTACGTAAACAAAAATCAAACAATTGTAGATAGGTTACAAATAGTGAAACATTACCAAAAAGAATTAAAGATATCTACATGCAGAGGTATACATGTACATGTATGTTACTAATCTACATTCTTTAATTATTGTTTTAAGGAGATTACTGGTCAGCAAACAAAGGCATGAGAGAGTGTCAATCTCTCCGTCTTTGTATAGAAGCATATTACGCAGATGCTGGTGGCCAAGCATTCCTCCTGCATGAAATCACAGAGCCAATGTCCAACGCCAGTAAGTAGTAAAAGAACAGACTTGGCATCACTCTCGGCTGTTAAGTGTAACATAGTACAAGTGATCAATAAAATGTGCTCATAACACTCATTATGTCACATTTATCTGGTGACACATGATTCTGAATTTTATTCAGGTACATAAGCACTAGTGAGTTTTAGCTGAGTCAATCTTAGCTTTGCACTCTTCTTCAACTTTTCATTTACTTTTCTTCTGGGCATTAACATAAGATGTATGCTTCATTTGACATTCTCCCTCAGCTTTAGGTGTGGGGGGCATTATAAATATAAACGTTAATATCAGAGCATATATACATGTGTGAATTTTGTGCACTGTATGCACATTTTGACCACATATCCTCTTATGTGTCTTTAGTGATGCTCAAGACCAGATCATATACATGTATACACATATGAATTTAGTGCGCCATACATGCATTTTGACGACTCTTCAGCGATGCTCAAGGCTGAAGCTTTGAGAATCCAAAGTATAAATATTGGAAGAACAACCAATGATTACAATTAACGCTAGATTGCAAGTTAGTCACTTAGTATTACACCTGCTTTCTGATTTGACAATCTTAGTTCGGTAAAATTTTTCTTAGGGGCCGGATTCATCATTATCTGCCTCCCCTCTCTGTCCTTCAGATGATGCCATAGAATTAGGTCGTCTAGCTCTTATTGTATCCATTAACCGATTGAAAATCTGTCACTGGCTCAGATGGGTTCCTTACTAAAGGCAATTTTATAAGGTTATGCACCAAACAGGTGGAGCCACCATATAAGTGAAATGATCTCAGTAAGTTTTAAACCAATAAACAAACAACTAAGATATTGCTACACTCTGGAGATGGATAGTATTATACAGTTAATTAGAATCTTAATAGAGGTATAATGAATAAGATATATAACTCTGTTTGGTAGTCATTGAGACACAAGAAGCTTTGCTGTCATTGTATCGAGATTAAGAGAATCTACCTCTAATGTCCGGTGATGATTGAGAAATCCACAAATGCGAGTGTCAAGTTCACTTTGTCAATGCCAAGGCATAGATTAGTTAACTTGATATGAGATTTTGTGGATTTTCTCATTCATCATTGAATATCATTGAATAATATTGTTTTTCTCCCATTAATTCATCCCCTAACATTGTCATTTTCCCTAGAGTTTTGTTGGGAAATGAACAAAAATTAAGTCACCTGATTTTGCTGAATGTTCTGTTGCTTATAGTATCATAAGAATATTAAGTGCAAAATAGATTGTATAACTTGTTATCACACCTCCTGCAATTGACAGTGTGAAAACTTCATGCACACCTCTTGTGATAATAACTACATGTATGTGAATATGGGAGAAAATGACCTTATCTATGTTTCTCCTATTTAAATAGTATTATCTCAATATAATTGTGTGAACTACACTATATACATGTAGTACTTTGTGCCATAATGTTTCAATATTCTTTTACAATTTAGTGTACTTAATTTCTTTACAGAGGTTGGAAAAACTTTCAAAATCCACACCATACGTCCCTGTGCTGCTCCCTGTATCGGTGTACCTATAAACAACCTTAATGATTACATGCTGATCGTGCTGACTGCTGACTCTTTTGATCCTAAACGTAAGGGAGATACAGAATTATGATACAAAGCTTTTAACTGAATGTGAATGGCACATCTCTGTCAGGAATTTATGTAATGTGTGAATTCATATAGAAATTAATTTAATATGTGAAAAAAGCAAAGTCATTTCTGATATGGTAGTGACATTTATGGTAACTTTTATAAAGAAATAAAGTATAGCAGAAACTCTCTCATCAAACATTTTTCATCTTGACTTGAAAAGTCTTGGAAAAATATTCTTGCTTTTTATTTTTGCCCATCAGGGTCAGTTGGTAAATATCAAGTAAAGGTGAAAGCAGAGTGCATCAAAATGTATGGTTTATATTTTTACTTAGATGCATATAACCGTTTTTAATAATGATTCAGCTTAATTCCTTCCAAGAGTTCTTTATCAACCATGAGAAAGATAACTACATTATATCTACACCATTTTCCAGTAATGCTCTAAATGGTGACCCGGATTTTTACTCAGAGTATTGATTAATTTCAGGAAATATAGTTATTGTTTCTTGAAATGATGTCATGAGCACTGTTTATCTCTCACAGGGTGTCAGAGGTCACTACTTAATTACTTATTTCAGATCTGTCCTAAACTTTCTTATTTCAGAGATGTCACTTAATTGATTATTTCAGGAGATATACTTTCAAAATTACACATTAATTTTACAGGTGTCATTACTTCATTACCCATTTCACAGGTGCCATTATTTTATTACCCATTTTACAGGTGTCTTTACTTTATTACCCATTTTACATGTGTCATTACTTTATTGTCCATTTCACAGGTGTCATTACTTTATTATTCATTTCACAGGTGTCATTACTTTATTATCCATTTCACAGGTGTCATTACTTTATTATCCATTTCACAAGTGTCATTACTTTATTATTCATTTCACAGGTGTCATTACTTTATTATCCATTTCACAGGTGTCATTACTTTATTACCCATTTCACAGGTGTCATTACTTTATTATCAATTTCACAGGTGTCATTACTTTATTATCAATTTCACAGGTGTCATTTCTTTATTATCCATTTAACAAGTGTCATTACTTTATTATCCATTTCACAGGTGTCATTACTTTATCACCCATTTCACAGGTGTCATTTACTTTATTGGTTCATACATTTAAAATAGAGTTATCTACTCTTTGAGTAGGTATCTGACTTATACTACTGTGTCATTCACCATTTGTTTTGAGACACATACAAAAAAAATAAATCAAGGAATTAAAATGAAGCTTTTTTTGTACCCCAAAGAACATATTCCGGTTTTGATAAATGACAACTTTTTGTCGGAGCTAATACCTTTTGGCGTTGTTTTTCATAGCGACGTTATAATGAATCTATGTCATGCGTTATGACGTCACTATGAAAAACAACGCCAAAATGCATTAGCTTGGACAAAATGACAGCAATTATCAAAACCGGAATATGGTCTATTGGAAATAAGTCTATATCACAAAAGTTGCCAGTTTCAGAGATGTCATTTCCTTAATTAAGTATTTCAGAGAAATCATTACTTTATCATTTATTTCAGAGGTGTCTGTAGTGTTTAAAGATGATGAAGGATGGACAGCAGAGGCAACAAATGTTACCATCATAAAAAATGTATGTAGGAAATTACTTTATTGTTTATTTGGCATAACTTGGTAGGACTTTTTGAAGGAATTATAATTCTGTTTTTGAAACATAGACATGGATTTTACATAGCTTTACATTTGTCATCTCATAAATGAGGCTGAAAATTTGCAGTATAGAATATTTGTGTTTCTGATGTAACAGACCTCCCTTTGGAAGACTACTTAGAATCTTTTATAATTTTTTTTTTCATTTTGGTGACTTTTATTTAAATTCCCTGAAGTGAGCATAGTTAAATGTGGAAAAGAAAATATTGATAATAAAATAGAAATGGATAAATGCATATTTATTACTCTTATTTTGATTTAACAACCCTCCCCCACCCACTAACATGTGGTGTTGTAGGGGAGATAGTGTCATTTGGCTGGGCAGTAAATATACAAGTTTTCAGCACTATTCCATTCAGCTCTAACAGTTTTGAAAATGAACAGGACATAAAAAAAATTTTCAATCATTTGATGTTTGAAGTCCTAAACTACTGCACCCAACATAGGTTGTCAGATGACTATGAAAATCTATAGAATAGAAAGACTGGATTAAATGAAATGATGTATGACTTTTGACTGAGCTCTTATGCTGTTTTGTTTACTGGATTTACATTCAGTCAATTAAAAGTCCATAATTATATGATACGGTATTTTTTCACCTTTGCTCTAGAGTCAAACTATTTTAATGTGCAAGTGACACTAGCATAACAACCCAAGTCTTTTAGCATAAACTTCGTTTTTACTATTTTTTGTGTTTTCTGTGAATATTTCTAGGTCTAAAAGAGAGGAAATTAGTGATCTAGTAACCCTGATGTTAATTAATTGTATATTTAATCATTAGAATGGGGGAAATTGTGCATTCAGCTTATGAACTTTGTTGTTGTTTTTTCTCTGCTTTTAATACATAGAGATTATTAAGACTAGATTTATCACCGTCTGCATTGTTTTTTTTTTTATTCTAAATTATGATATGATGAATAGAGCATAACTCTCTGAGTAAAGTGCTTGGTATGTAACCCAAAGGTCACAGGTTCAAGTCACACTGTTGGCTCATTGCTGGACAGTCTTTGGGATGAGACAGTAAAACCAAGGCACAGTAGACTTAGCATGTAAAAGATTCCTCGCTGCTTTGGGTGGGTCTATTACACACATCTACATTTCTGTGTGTAATGCATTAGACAGATGCTGTCACCATATTAATGTACTAATAGTCTTAGTGTGATATAAATGATATAAAACAAGAATGAAACAAATATAAATAACTTTATTACCAGCATTGCTTGCTTTCTATGAATTCATGGTCAGTATGGGAAGAACAGCTTTATAACCATTGTTTATTGTTCTCTTCTTATAAAAGAAGAATATTTGCATTATACAGTTCAAGGGCATTGATTCAAGAATATACAACGATTTTACTGCACCAGTTGTCTTATGTATTCAAGGTTCCTTTTTTCTCCTAGGTAGTGGAGTGTGAAATACCAGCATACAAGGTCAAGAATTTACAGTATCCTGTGGATGTCAAGGTGGAACTGAAGGACATCAGTAAAGATATGATCTCAATGAATGCTGCGGATTTCCAGTATACACCATGTGAAGGTCAGAACACCTATTGTTAAATTTACTTGATTGTATATTAAGGTCAAAACATACCATGTGAAAATAATTTAACAACAACAATCTTCAGTGAAATACAGATACTGGCATGTAAGTATTAAGGTTTTTGTTAAGCATCTCAGATAGTAGTAAAGTAAATGTCTGTTCAAGTAAAATCAAGGCTGTAGGAAGCATTTCAGAAATGGGGCAAGGGGGTGGGTGGGGCAAACAGTGATTTTGTTCTGTTTTGTAACATGATAAAAACTTTGTCCATGATTCGCCAAAGAAGTGGGGGGGGGGGGGGGCTATGGGCCTGAAAATTGTTATGTATAGATGATGGAGTGACAAGCAGAGCTTGTATGTATAATTAGAATAGACTACCAAGGTGAGAGAGAACATATCAGGTTCAACTTGGAAAAGTACAGGATATTTTTTTCAGGTTTCTTTTAAATAGTAAAAGCATTTCAGAATTTTGTCAGTATTATTAACATTTTTTCACATAAGTAAAGGTGCAGTAACACTTGAAAATGTAACATCGGGAACTGTAATACACAGAGATGTAACATAGAGAACTGTAAGACACAAACTATAACATGGGTAACAGTAACATACAAAACTATAACACTGGGAACTTTCACAATCAAAACTGTAACATGAGGAGCAGTAACACACAAAACTGTAACATGGGGAGCAGTAACACACAAAACTGTAACATGGGGAGCAGTAACACACAAAACTGTAACATGGGGAGCACAAAACTGTAACATGGGGAGCAGTAACACACAAATCTGTAACATGGGGAGCAGTAACACACAAAACTGTAACATGGGGAGCAGTAACACACAAAACTGTAACATGGGGAGCAGTAACACACACAACTCTAACATAGGGAGCAGTAACACACAAATCTGTAACATGGGGAGCAGTAACACACAAATCTGTAACATGAGGAGCAGTAACACACAAAACTGAAACATGAGGAGCAGTAACACACACAACTCTAACATGGGGAGCAGTAACACACAAATCTGTAACATGGGGAGCAGTAACACACAAATCTGTAACATGGGGAGCAGTAACACACAAAACTGTAACATGGGGAGCAGTAACACACACAACTGTAACATGGGGAGCAGTAACACACAAAACTGTAACATGGGGAGCAGTAACACACACAACTCTAACATGGGGAGCAGTAACACACAGAACTGTAACATAGGGAGCAGTAGCACACAAATCTGTAACATGGGGAGCAGTAACACACAAAACTGTAACATGGGGAGCAGTAACACACAAAACTGTAACATGGGGAGCAGTAACACACACAACTCTAACATGGGGAGCAGTGGCACACAAATCTGTAACATGGGGAGCAGTAACACACAAATCTGTAACATGGGGAGCAGTAACACACAGAACTGTAACATGAGGAGCAGTAACACACAAATCTGTAACATGGGGAGCAGTAACACACAAAACTGTAACATGGGGAGCAGTAACACACAAAACTGTAACATGGGGAGCAGTAACACACAGAACTGTAACATGAGGAGCAGTAACACACAGAACTGTAACATGGGGAGCAGTAACACACAGAACTGTAACATGGGGAGCAGTAACACACAGAACTGTAACATGGGGAGCAGTAACACACAAAACTGTAACATGAGGAGCAGTAACACACAGAACTGTAACATGGGGAGCAGTAACACATGAAACTGTCAATGGCGAACAGTGACACTCGAAACTGAAATACATAGGATCACTTGCACATTCCAATAAATTACAAGTCCATAAATCATTCATAAATTGTGTTTCAGTTTAAATGTTTATACTTGAAAAATTTTAATACCGATCAGAATGATGATTATTGTTTGTTTGTATGTTTAGATATAGTAAGAGATGTAAAGATAAGGAAGTTGAGTGATACCACCTTTAACAACATTCCACTGCATGTCCATGAGGAATCTGGTGAGTCAACAGTCATCAAACTTTCAATAATAGTGTAGTCAATCTTTCATGCAATATAGAAGACGTAAAGGACAAATTTATAAATAGATATTACATTTGATATTTTATTAAGTTTTTTTTTTAAACTTGTTTTCAAAGATTTTGAAACATTTGCATTCAAGCTGTCATATGATTTATGATTGGTTTTTGCTACAGTAAGAGACAAGAAAGATGTTTCTGAAAAGCATGCAAAGGGTCCTGTGTCCCGTAAAAGAGGTAATTATGAGTCATTTGATCTCGTAACATTAACACAAATGCATATTTTGAGAAGGAAAAAACCCTGAGAATTAATGCACACATAAAGACACAAAATTAATGAACTTGCAAATTATATTGAATAGCAGATTGAAAGGTCTAAGAATAGTCAAATATTTTATGTTATAGACCATGGTGTAATTTGGATGTGAGTGGTATATTAAGTTAAATACTCTAACATACCATGAATTAAGGTGTAAAGTAGAGAGCCCCTCTTGGTCTGCAAGGCAGGAAAAGCGATCTTTGTGATGTTGTTATTGAAGTAATAATTTCATAAATTACCTTTGTAGAATAACACTTCAGCAATGAATTTTTATTTTTTTTCTAACAGAGAGACGTTCACTACATTCAAACTCTTCCAGTCGCACAGCCTCTGCACCATCTCCATTCAGTGATGTTTCGAATGATTCAAACACCAATCCCATAAAATTCGACATGACACCAACAATAAACTTTGTAGACTCGAGTCAGCACAGTGTCCACACCGTCAATCTGCCACCCGCAGTAAACATAGACTTACTTAGTGAGGAGGGAATGAAATTAGAAGTGGGTGATTTTGCCTCTGTCGCCAGGGGGTATGATCCAATCCTCGACTTAACTACCACCATTAACCAGAGCATGATGACCTTCACTGCTAGTAGTGCGGCACCATTGTTACCTACACACCAGGCACCACCAATCACCTCAAACCTGAATACTGTCTCTCAACCACAACCTCAGCCAACTGTGCAGTCACCAACGTTCAATCCGAACAGAGGAAAATTCAAAACTGTCAATTGTGAACAGACAGGTCAGACATTTATTCTGGATCAGAACAATAAGGTCATTTTAGTTATGGGGGGTAACAGTGGAGCAGAAGCAACAGAGATACCAGAATACAACATTTCATCTCCTGCAGCACTAACTTCAATCCCTCCAGCGGTAGACACAATTGATATGATACCATCCACAGGTACACCAAGTAATCAAGCTGTAGTTTACACAAATGCTCCTAATATGGATCTCTCAACCAGTATGATGCAGTCTCAGTACGGATCTCAGAATGTCTACCCACAAGCTTTCACCTCTGTATCTCAAGGTCAAAGTAATATGACCTTTAACCCGTCTGCAAATAATTTTCCTTTGAATAGGCTTTGCAGCTCAGATCTCCAGATGGATGGTGCAGAGTGTTTGGGATTAACAGAGGTTACCGTGACAACAAGCAAAAATATCAATCCAGATCTTGGAGATAACATAATGCAAGGAGATGAAGAGGAACCCAAAAATGACTCGAATGCAGAAGTCTCTCAGGTTGAGGAAATACAGGAAAAGGAAAAACATGTGAAGGCTAATCAGAACAAACAGACAGGGGACATGGACGAGGTTATGAACTCTCTCAGTAGCTTGGATTTAAAAGAAGATCAGACTTCTAAGCAGAGTTCACAGTCCTAATATATCAATGTAATGAACTGTATCATAACAACAAACAGTGTAATCCTATGGTAAACAAGATAACTTGGGCAGTAGATTTCAATTTTAGGATTTCTGAATGACTAAACTCTAACAAATGTGGTTGCCATTTTAAAATTCTCTAGCAGCGCATTTGTTGCCTTTGTCCAGCCTCACATATAGCAAATGGAATGAGTATGGTGATGTCATACCTTCATGCCCTGATTCTATGAAGCATTCAAACTGTTAAGTTTTTTTGGTCTTTTCAAGGAAGTTGTCCAGACAGTTATAGAGCTTTCCTGGAACTTACTGTAACCTGCATCAGGTCTGAGTTATACTCCATAGTGGGGAAGTCCTTCTCTGTGTCTCTGTTTTTTTTCTGGAAGTTCTCCAGTTTCTTCTACTGCTCGACATTGGCTTCACCATCAATATGGTGTATTTTTGTTTATGATCTTGCCCCTTTTTGCCCTTATTTAATATGGTGTGAAGTATGGCTTTTCTTTGGTGATATTTAAGTCATAGTTCATTATCATTACTATAAATAATTGAGTGACACTTAACTTAAAGAACAATGTCATCACCATAGTGTTAAAATTTAAGTGTCATTTTAAACATAGAGTAGAATTTTCGCGCAAAGAATAAGTAATGTTATAATAAGAATGAAGATAAAGCGGCGTCTTAGTTTGAAGTATAATGTCAGCACTGTGGACGTTCAAGTGACAGCTATATTTAAAGTAAAACACGGAAACAACTGATATGTGATCAGCACAATAATATGGCAGTAGCTTTATGGACATAATATCGGAGTGACATCATAAAGTACAGTGTCATATTTTTGTGTGACAACCAACTTACAATGTATGGTGCATTTTATGTATATTTATTTATGTGCAGAGTATGTTTCTGAACAATGAAAGTTTAATTTGAATGAACCATCTCTTTCACCAGGAATCAGTATCATTGTACTATGCATTCATTGCCTTTAATTGATTATATTATGATGTTTGTACGTATATGGTCTTATGTGTTATCATATTAATTATGTTAGGATTTGTTGACATCGCAATATATTTCAAGATCAGATTTAATGAAATATGTGTCGTTTCTTACCACACCTTTATCACTGTTAACTCACTCGTATCATTGTACTTTATTATGACTTGAATAAGATACATTTTAAAGATTCATCACCCTCTTTTACTTTCATCGTGACTTCCACCATGGTATCTTCTTCTGTCACCATCTCTTCCCTCCTTTAGAAATTGCAAACATTTCTGTATTCATTCGCTCTGCATGTCCCTTCAGTCACCTCTACTTTAACTTCAGTATCCATTCCTGCTATGGTCACCCCCAACATTACAGACGTTTCATATTGTGCCAAGGTTTGGCATGCAACTGAAACCTTCCTTGAGGACGGTTTAGAAGTTTTAGTGTACCATACCGGCCTTTGATACATGATCCGGCATAACATTTGCCATTTTACGTACACCCAACATGGCCGTCGAATATTTGAGGCTCGAGTCTGAAAGCTTCTTACAACAAACTGAGCCAAATCTGTAAACCACCGGGGTACTTCGGAGTTGCTTTACTATACATACCCATAGTTTAAAGAAGTTCAGGTTTTGAGTTTTGTTATGTACGGAACTTACACTAGTGAACGTTAAATACGGGTGAGCTATTGTGATGACCGTAATTTGCAGGTAGTCTCAATTGAAATGACAGTTTTCTACGGGTAATCTGTTTGGGACGACCTTTATATATAATATATGGTACCTTTAATAAAACAACCGTTCTCTTTGAAATAAGGTAATCTTTACAGGTGCTTAATTTGTCCGGTGTAATTTGTGATACTTCAGCACCCTCCAATTCCATATATCATATCGCTAGGGCTAAGAGTCCCTCGAATATATCTCTAGATCTCATACATGTATTTTCTTCAAAGCAGTTGAAGAGTTATGAAATCCTCATTTTCACTTAATTTGAACTGCGTGTAATAATGATATACAATTGTTTCGTGAATAAATCCAGTTCAACTAAAGATACTGTTTGTTATGAATTGCTCATGGAGGTAGATGTTGACAGAGAAACATTGACCGTAAACTTGCTACCTTTCTTGAACTCTTAGAGTATCTTTAATGAAACTGGTTTCAAAAAGTAGAGACCATTTTAATGTTACAAACTGACAGTAACATAAGAGTGTATTGTAATCAGTGCTTTTTATGCAGTGAATTGTGTGCTTGTTCAGTTGAACAGGTGGTCGTAGTAGATTGATTCGGTATACGAGATCAGAATCACTAGAATAATGAAATTGTTTTAAAAGTCGACAATTTTGAAACAACATTCAAACGTGAATTTCATTTAGTTCTTTTTTCCAGTATTATATATATATTATATATATATATATATATATATATATATATATATATATATATTATATATATATATATATATTTCTTTGATTGATTGATTTTTGTTTTACGTCACACCACGAATATTTCACGTATATGGTGACGGCATCTGCCTGATGCGGGGCATACAAATTTTGACCTTTGCAACGGACCCACCCGAAGCAGTGAGGGATCTTTAACGTGCCATGCATACCACGACACGGGTCCTCGGTTTTTACTGTCTCATCCGAAAGACATGACACCGGCGGGACTCGAACCCCGGCCTCTCGATCAGGAGTCCGACGCCATACCACTAGGCCACGTCGGCTTTATATATATTTCAGATTATCTAAAGTTTACAATAATCACAAACTGGCTGTACAATGAATAACTTTAATCAGTCTTGTAGTTTCAATAAGTAGAGGAGTTCATGAAGGGAAAGCGCTTTCTGTTGACCAGTTACATCCACCATGTACATTGTAACTGAAGTTGGTTAAACATGTCAATACGTGGACAAAATCAATAATATTATCTCGAGTGTGCAGTAAAAAAGCTATGTGTTTGTAGCACAATAATTATGATAGCCATTCGGATGACAGGAAGCTGACTTTAATCTGTTCTATTCATATCCCCTACGACAATCACTTCACATCAGTTAGTTTGCTTCAGAATTTATATTGAACAGGGTGTATATATTATTCATGTAGACGCTTATGCTCCAGTATAGAGTAAGCATGGAGATTTCTCTGATTATCTATTGTTTTATGCCACACTTACATGATAGGGGCACCTGCGTGGAGCATGGCCTCGTAAGTTTTACTTGCCCGAACAACAGATTCGCCGAGAAATCTTGACGTGGCATGGTACTACGTAACATAGGACCTCGGTTTATATTGTCTTATCTTCAGGACAGAGACGGACGATGATTTATCGCCTGAAGGAAAAAAATCCCGAACCAACCACCGAGATCGAACCCCAGGTCGTATGTTAACAAATCCAGCGCGATACCACAGAACTTGCCTTCTCCTTGATATCCGAGAAAATCTACGATTCATTCAATCAGAATAGGTTTGCCGTTTATGTTCAATGTATATATACATCATGGAAACTGTTTGCCACACACTGCGCTTTTCTGTTTCAGATTCATCATGAACTTATTTTTTCGTCATTCATTTCCAACGTTATTTGTACATCAGGGTTTTTTAGGGAATAGGAATATCTTGGGTCTGTTGAAACATTTTCTTTCATTTCCAAAATAAATTGTACTTAACTATTATCTTATATTTGAAAGTATAACATGCTTTTATAAAATTTTCTTCATTAAATGCTTTTAACAATGAGGCAACTATGACATTTACTTGAGCATTTTCTGTAAATATAAGTATTTCATTATAAAACATTAATAAGTACCTCGTGGAGGGCCACTCAGGATTTAATCCATGTATAGAAAATAAAATATTGCCCCCACTCAAAGAATACATTATGAGATATCGGGATCTCCTGACACGTTGACCCAATATAATTCATTCTAAATAAGATTTTAAATCAGGGTCATTTAATAAAGAGAATTCTCATTTCATTTTTTAATATCGTAATGATTAATGTGATATCAACGTTGAGATGCATAATTTCCTTCCGTTGCCTTTCTGCCATGTTATGCACGATATGGTATTTAAGGCGAATTTAAAAAGCAGAGACGATCGAACAGATATACTCTTTCTCTACATTCGGATGTGATGCAAGCATGGTGTCTTAGCCCTTCACCTGATTGATTAATTTATTGATTGATTGTTTTACGTTACTCCACGATTATTTCACGTATATGGTGATGGCATCTGCCTGACGCATTGCATAGAAATTTAAACCTTCGCAACGGACCCACCCGAAGCTGACGTACGTGCCACGCCAACCGTGATATGGGACCTCGATTCTTACTGTCTCATCCGAAAGACAGAATACCGGTGGACCCAGGGCGGGAGACGAACCCGGGACCTCTCGGTCACGAGTCGAGCGCCTTATCCAATAGGCCACACCGGCTTCCTTTCACCTGACATTTATTTGGATGATTCCCCAACCTTTCAAATATGACATAAAATCTGTTTAAAATTTATTATGATGAAATATCGTTTATCGAGAAATTTTTGTTATTATTTCGTTTTGTTGATCTACTGACCTTCACTTAAAATTAATAAAGCGGGTAAAGAATGGGGAAGGGGAGGGGGCAACAAAATATCTCACGTGACACGAGCGTGTCTTTCGCTGTATCTGTTCATCTCTCGAAGAGCGAATATTAAATCCAGTGGAAATATTGCGGATTTCTGTCCGAGGGCGATTTCCTTAGAATGTAGTAACGCTAAAATTCCCGTGATGTATATATATATATATTGTAATAGCAGTTGTAGTCGTAGTAGTCACAGGAGTAAAGAGCACTAGATACTAAGTAGTAGTGATTAGTGATTTTAATCCCTGCAGCAGCCACAGCAGCAGCAGCAACAGCGGTGTCTATATTTGTGCTGAGAGAAAATCTCGAGGAAGGGATACCGACGTACGTGGTGTCAGTGTAGGCAGAGCGTCTATATATGTGCTGAGAGAAGGCCTCGAGGAGGGGATACCGACGTACGTGGTGTCAGCGTTGGCAGTGTCTATATTTGTGCTGAGAGAAGACCTCGAGGAAAGGATACCGACGTACGTAGTGTCAGCGTTAGCAGAGTGTCTATATTTGTGCTGAGAGAAGGCCTCGAGGAGGGGATACCGACGTACGTGGTGTCAGTGTAGGCAGAGTGTCTATATACGTGCTGAGAGAAGACCTCGAGGAGGGGATACCGACGTACGTGGTGTCAGTGTAGGCAGAGTGTCTATATATGTGCTGAGAGAAGACATCGAGGAGGGGATACCGACGTACGTGGTGTCAGTGTAGGCAGAGTGTCTATATATGTGCTGAGAGAAGACCTCGAGGAGGGGATACCGACGTACGTGGTGTCAGTGTAGGCAGAGTGTCTATATACGTGCTGAGAGAAGACCTCGAGGAAGGGATACCGACGTACGTGGTGTCAGTGTAGGCAGAGTGTCTATATTTGTGCTGTGAGAAGACCTCGAGGAGGGGATACCGACGTACGTGGTGTCAGTGTAGGCAGAGTGTCTATATACGTGCTGAGAGAAGACCTCGAGGAGGGGATACCGACGTACGTGGTGTCAGTGTAGGCAGAGTGTCTATATACGTGCTGAGAGAAGACCTCGAGGAGGGGATACCGACGTACGTGGTGTCAGTGTAGGCAGAGTGTCTATATACGTGCTGAGAGAAGACCTCGAGGAGGGGATACCGACGTACGTGGTGTCAGTGTAGGCAGAGTGTCTATATTTGTGCTGAGAGAAGACCTCGAGGAGGGGATACCGACGTACGTGGTGTCATTGTAGGCAGAGTGTCTATATACGTGCTGAGAGAAGACATCGAGGAAGGGATACCGACGTACGTGGTGTCAGTGTAGGCAGAGTGTCTATGTTTGTGCTGGGAAAGACCTCGAGGAGGGGATACCGACGTACGTGGTGTCAGTGTAGGCAGAGTGTCTATATATGTGCTGAGAGAAGACCTCGAGGAGGGGATACCGACGTACGTGGTGTCAGTGTAGGCAGAGTGTCTGTATATGTGCTGAGAGAAGACCTCGAGGAGGGGATACCGACGTACGTGGTGTCAGTGTAGGCAGAGTGTCTATATATGTGCTGAGAGAAGACCTCGAGGAAGGGATACCGACGTACGTGGTGTCAGTGTAGGCAGAGCGTCTATATATGTGCTGAGAGAAGACATCGAGGAAGGGATACCGACGTACGTGGTGTCAGTGTAGGCAGAGCGTCTATATATGTGCTGAGAGAAGGCCTCGAGGAAGGGATACCGACGTACGTGGTTTCAGTGTAGGTAGAGTGTCTATATATGTGCTGAGAGAAGGTCTCGAGGAAGGGATACCGACGTACGTGGTGTCAGTGTAGGCAGAGTGTCTATATATGTGCTGAGAGAAGACCTCGAGGAGGGGATACCGACGTACGTGGTGTCAGTGTAGGCAGAGTGTCTATATATGTGCTGAGAGAAGACATCGAGGAGGGGATACCGACGTACGTGGTGTCAGTGTAGGCAGAGTGTCTATATTTGTGCTGAGAGAAGACCACGACGAGGGGGCACTGGCGTACGTGGTTTCAGCGTAGTCATAGCGGAGTATCGCAACTACTAAAATTCCGTTACGGTTTGCATTTAGTCACCTACCAAATCCATTGTTCTCGATGTGCTCACTTTAATGTGGGCAGCTTACGTCATAATCATGTGACGCCATAACAATCACAAATTGCGCGTGTATGTTCACGTTATTTTAGTTGCGATATTACGTGACGCGCGTGTAATGTCTTTATTTCTTTGGTACGATATTCATAACATTCATCAAAATCTGGTGAAAATATCTAGCTGATTTATATTCATTTGTTTGCCACTTTTACAACCACATTTAGAATATTTCATCTGTATTATGACGGCGTATGTCTTGTGCATTGTTTTATGAAATTTGACCTCAGACCAGATCCACCACAAACATGGACGAGTTTTGCATGTCAACACGTATCGTGACCATCCGGAAAACCGTGTCGATTTTGAATGTTAGAAAACTGGTTACTTTCACGTAGTGTAGGAACCGACTGGTGTTTGCGATGATACCGTGACGTTGGGTCTCAGATTGTCCTCCGACAGCAGACGCTTGCTTCTTCCGGGCACCTGGTTTCAGCTCTGATTTCCAAGTATTCATGATTTCGTTTCGTTTCTTTTTTGTTTCTAGTATTACAAGTATCCCAAATAACAAAATGGACTTTCGTATTCTCACCCTGAAGATTTTGGCGGGAATCGATTCCTGGACATTCAGATAAAGTCATAGTGTCGAATACCTTAACCATTGAATCACTGATCAGGTTATCGAAATATACATTTAACGACTGGAATGGTAGAATAATGACTAATATTAAAGTTCTTTGATTTATACACGTAAGATATGATGTTTAGAACATGTACATGTTTATTTCAGCAGTGATTTAAAGATACGATCCCGGTGTTATCTGCTGTTTCAATATTGTTTCACTATTCGCCGGGTATTCTACAAAGTCTGGAATAGCAGTACGTATGTAGACGTGCAGGTAAGAATAACGATTTATATACTTAATGTTTCATTATTGTAACATTCTTAATTTTGTAATCAATTTATTTTACTTTTCATAAAACATATCGATCTGACAATAACGAAGAAGAATACATTGTATATTTTACAACTATGCCAAAGTCTTTGGTTGGAGAATTTTTAGCAGCACACCCTAGCTGTTATTGTTTTTGTGTTTGTTATCACTGTGATCCAATGGCTTGATGTCAATAACATCCCGGTAAAAAAATATCTATCCGATGGTCAGTTGATAACCCATCCAAGTATTTTGGAGTTCATGACTTATTTCTGAGGTCTCTTTACAAGTTAATAATTAGTAACCAAGAGAAAACGATGATCCTCGATGTCTATGTGCCTCGGCGTTATATTATATTATATAGTAGCAGTCAGGGTGTTTCGTTGCTGTAGTATATCGTCGCTGTAGTAGTCAGGGTGTCTCGTTGCTGTAGTATATCGTCGCTGTAGTAGTCAGGGTGTCTCGTTGCTGTAGTAGCGTCTCGTCGCTGTAGTAGTCAGGGTGTCTCGTTGCTGTTGTAGTGTCTTGTTGTTGTAGTAGTCAAGGTGTCTCATTGCTGTAGTATATCGTCGCTGTAGTAGTCAGAGTGTCTCGTTGCTGTAGTATATCGTCGCTGTAGTAGTCAGGGTGTCTCGTTGTGATAGTAGTGGCTCGTTGCTGTAGTAGTCAGGGTGTCTCGTTGTGGTAGTAGTGTCTCGTTGTTGTAGTAGTCAGGGTGTCTCGTTGCTGTAGTATATCGTCGTTGTAGTCGTCAGAGTGTCTCGTTGCTGTAGTATATCGTCGCTGTAGTAGTCAGGGTGTCTCGTTGTGGTAGTAGTGTCTCGTTGTTGTAGTAGTCAGGGTGTCTCGTTGCTGTAGTATCTCGTCGCTGTAGTAGTCAGGGTGTCTCGGTGATATCGTAATCAAGGGTTTCCTTGTCAGCATACCATTCATTCGTTGCATTCATTTCGTTGTTGGCATGCCCATTATACACGTATTTTACTATTTACCGGTATTTTGATCTTATTTGGACGTACATGTATGTGGATGTATCAATTATAAACGTAAAGATTATCAACATATATCTCATTAATTTGTATTCAGTTGCATCGTAATTGTCAATCGAAATACAAGAATACTTATTGGGTATGCATTGTTAAAAGTGATATAATAACTTGATGTACAGGATATATATGTGAACACTCTGAATATATATATCCTGTATTTATATATATATGACGTAAAGAACAATGAAAGATTCTAAGTAGCTAGCGTTCAACGTCTCGTTTCTAAGTCATAGTGCACAAGCACCGCCTAACAGATGATAACGGACGGTGAAGGCCATTGAATCTGATACATCCGTGATGAGTATATAGATTATAAGCCCCAGCTAAACTTTAAAGAAGCCTGGTCCGATTGAAGTCGGGAAAAGTATAAAAATGTACACAATGAAACAGATTTCTTAAACGGAAATCGATTGTTGAAATTTACGACTTCTGTCTCAAGTGAGTAGAACGAATATTAAAACATAACAAACTCTAGCAACAGCTACATTATCGATATAGATATACCTAAAACAAATCACGGAAAATTATATTAATCAAAGTGTAGAGTTATCTTTGTAAAGTATCCGGGTGGTCCTGTGTTCAGGTGGAATGGTCCAGGGATCGAGTAGTCCACGATCTCAGTTGTCCAGAAACTGCTTGTATGCCTTTTATCGTCTGACCAATCAAGAGATTCATACTCCTTATTAAAATCGCCCCTGATTCTCAGAATATTGTCCCTCATCAGTGTCATGGCAACAGTACAGAGAAAATATAACAAAGCATACGAACAAGTGTCCCTCATCAGTATCATGGCACCAGTACAGAGAAAATATAACGAAACATACGAACAAGTGTCCCTCATCAGTGTCATGGCAACAGTACAGAGAAAATATAACAAAGCATACGAACAAGCGTCCCTCATCAGTGTCGTGGCAACAGTACAGAGAAAATATAACAAAACATACGAACAAGTGTCAATGAATGAATGAATGAATGAATGAATGAATGAATGAAAGTAAGAATGAATCGCAACTATATGGTATATTATGGGGAGTTCCAAAATGATATATGAAATACCAAAGTTTTAATGTCACCGTTGTTTAAGGTTTTAAATTTATATCCCTCTGCAGTACCCTTGTTTAAGGTTCCCCCATTGTTTGATACTGTGGGTGCCTATATGCTAAAATATGGTTAAGCTGTGGATGCTGATGTGCCTCGATGTCAAATATCATTTATGATTAAGGTTTTGCTTGCTGATATGCCTTGATATCAACACTGTTTTAGTTATTTGTGTGCGTTGATGTCACCAGTTTGAAAGGTTTTGGTTGTGGTTGAGCCTAGTTGGTACCATTGTTTAATATTTTTGTTATTAAGGTGCCACATTGTTATTAAGGTGCCACATTGTTATTAAGGTGCCACATTGTTATTAAGGTGCCACATTGTTATTAAGGTGCCACATTATCACAATTTTTAAGGCATTGCTGGTCATCGAGCCTCCATGGTGTTGTATTTTTGAAGTTTTTTTTTGATAGTCTACATTTCATATCGTGGGTACGGTGTGGATTTCATTTTATTGTCGCCAGTAATAAAATGGAGATCATGTCGGATGTGGCCAATAAAAACAGGAGACGTTCACTTCTCTCAGAGACCTTAGTTCAATTGCTCAAGACTTTACCCACTAGCTAATTTTTCAGAGACAGTAAGATAAATTTGTAAAATATTTAAATTTCATCAACTTATTGTTCACATATGCCTTTAATCAATACAAAATTTTCATGAAGTTTCACATCTGTTCATCTTAACCACGGGTGATCGCTTTGTATAACTGGCACCTGGTCTCACCTCTGGTTTCCAGTGATCTATGAATGTGCACCGTGATACAGGTACCGATCCAGAAATTTTGTTAAAAGGGAGTCTACTGTAAAGAAATTTTCCGACAATAAGTCCAACGATGTTGTGTGTGTAAATTACTCATTATTCAACCAAAAGCGCCGATAACAGTAATACTTTGCGCAGAAGCCCAGGATGGGTCCAGACCCCTGGTACACCTCTCTGGTTCCAGGCATGGCAAGTTCTCGTGAGTAGTGCCACTGTGACGTTGTATAAGTTATTTTACACGTTGAACCTGGATGTCAGCATTGTTATAGGCTTTGGTCGTCTATGATCTGTTTTAATATTGCCAAGTTGGTATCACCTTCGTTTCTAATTCAAAATCATATACATGTCTATTGACATGAATTTCCAATTACTGGCTATATTTATACGACTGATTTAATACTTAAAACCATTATCTACATGTTGACAAGCAACTTCTGTGGCATAATATTTAAACAGTAGCGACAATACTTGGCATTATCTCCCCTGTCGTCAGGATCACACTATCCATGATGTTATACCGTTAATATGCCACTGCAGATGTATAACGCCCTTTGTTTCATACATGTACGTATTTAGTTAAGCTAAGAGAAATTATGTCTCTGCACTCAGAATGTTCAATCAATGACTAATCTCGGAACCTAAAACAGTCGGGGAAGAATAACTAATGTAAGTTATTACTCATATATAATATTCACTTTGTTAAAAGGTGATTTTTTTTGGGTTTTGTTTTTGTTTTATTTTGCTTTGTTTGTCTGTCTGTTTATTTCATTGTTTATTTTCGGGAGGGAGGGTGGGTGTTGAAGTGCTGATCTGTATATTTCACTACTTTAAGCACTAAGTGTATACTGTAGATAATTTTTAGATCAATGGACAGTCGTTTACAGATTTTAAAAGTATTCATAGTTGTCGTAATAAGCATTGGAAGTTTATGATTTTGATTTGCAAATGTAAACGAATATTTAATATACCCATGTAAAACGCGATACGATTAATAGTAAATTAGCGGAAAAAACCCCCGGTTAATTTAGTAATTTCATTTATAGGATTGATATACAAAATATTATGTTGCATTATGTATATCATTATTTAATATAATGCATTGTCTTTCAATTCAAAGATCAAATCACGGATTATGCCCATTATGGTTGATACCAACTGAACAGCCACTGAAAGTAAGGGGTGCCAAAAAGTGTCATATGTTTAATAGCGTGTATGACCGCCATTTGCACCGATTCATTCTTCACATCACAGGGCTTTCGGCTCGTTGTCCCCCCCTCATTTATACCAATATATTGGTATAATTGAAGTGTGTGTGTGGGGGGGGGGGGGGGCAACGAGCCGAAAGCCCAGTGTTCACACCTACGACGCACTGAACTAATCAGGTTATGCAGACATAAATTGGGAATGTTCCGCCATATGCGCTATAAAGAACGAGGCACAGCGTCCAACGTAGCAGGGGTTTGGCTCTTTCCATTTTATCCCAAACGTGTTATATAGTCGATAAATTCGGTGACATCGAAGACCAGAGTAACACATTCACGTTTTGCTGCTGTAGATAGTGACCAACAACGCATGCGGTGTGTGGTCGTGCGTTGTCCTGCTGCAGAATGACGTTACTTTTATTGCTGTGAATGATGGAATGATGTGATCACGTACAATCTTGTCACGGTAGCGTGCGCCGTTTGATTGCCCTCCACTATCACCAAAGGGGTCCTTCCATGTGTTGTAACTCCACCCCAGACCATAACGCTCCCTCCGCCAAAGTGACTAACGCAGGCATCAATGTAACGTTCTCCAGCATGACGATAAGCCCGAACACGACCGTCAGTGCTGTCGAGATATCGTCTGTTCACAGAACTTCCGCCCAATCTCTGTTACTGAAACAACGATGCCTCCTACAACACGCTAACATCGCAACACGGTAACGCCGGAGCAAAGCGGGCATAGAGGACAGATGTTGGCCTCTCGCAGTTTTTTACTTACGGTACAAGGACTTATATCCGTCGATTCCCAGGGTAGGTTCTAGCGGCCACAGAAGCCGATTGGAATCGATTACGCGAATGTGATGTCCGTATATACGTATGCGGGCGTCCTGATCGTGGGCGGTCCCGAACGATGCCTCTTTGCTAATATCGTTCCCATAAAGCATTTTCAGTGTTAATATGAACTCCAAATTGCCTTGCCATATTGCTTTGAGACATCCCAGCTTTCATCGTCCCAATAGCACGCAAACAATCATTTTCAATCATGCGAGGCATCTCTCGATCAAAATTAAAAAAAAAAAAACCAATGTTTTTCTGTTTCAATACATCAAGTACTGTCAATAAACACCGATGAATGCAAGAAATGCTGATCGATTACTAACCACGTGTCGCTTAGACTCGAACTCCAGAAAAGCGTGCTGTGGCCATCAAGAGGAATCGAATGCGATATTTAACAAATTACGTACCCAACCACGCGTTATTGTATCAAACTATGCTTCTAAGAATAAAGAACGATCAAAGAATACCTTTTATGTTTTTATTTAATTTTTAGATATACACAGGTTCTTTTTTTGCTGGTATATTTATATACGAATACTAAGTTTACTAGTGATATGTGAGATGGTGGGCTGTCATTAACCTGGCTTCGTGGGGTTTCTCCGGGTACTCCGGTTTCCTCCCACACAAACGACACCCTTACTCCAAGATCCGTGCCAACAAGCATGATCTATATACGTTATTTACTTATCATTGAGAAATGAATTATCAGTATAGATTGTAAGATTCCTTTAAAGGTCAGCAAATGTTTCAGACAGCTCACTTCTTATTAATCCGTGTTGCAAAGGTCTAAATTTGTAGGCAATGCATCAGGCAGATGCCGTCACCATGTACATGAAATAATCGTGGAGTGACGTAAAACAATAATCAATCAATCTTTTTAATCCGCGATTGCAGATGACCTTTTAAACAGGTAAGAATTGACGCAACAAGTACTCTATCTGACTACCTCTGTTATGTGGCATTTCTGACCGCTATACACATGACCACAGCAGACAGGTTCACCAGTTAACACGATACACTTCTCGCCATGTATAGTTTGTGCTTATTTTATAACTGGCACACAAAGTTCCTTTTGGATTCATCTTTTTCAAGTTTTTCAAGTCCAACAGAATTATGATAAATAAATCTAGATTGGATTTTCACGCCTGAGGTGTACTCTATAATAAGAGTTTGCCATGAGATGATGCGTTATCTAGCGAGAACCCCTTCTCAGTGCTTTCAGTAGATCTCATGTACTTACATATTGAACACCTATCTTTCACTACTCAATAAATTGCTCGATTTCTCAATGGCCCACTTGAAGCGAATTATGCCAATCGATATTTACGTTATCAGTGTTTAAAAAGACATGATCCCGTTCCCCTTCGTTCGATTATAAAAATATCTAACAATGAATTTAATTTAGGTAAGTTCTTTTTTAAATGTTTAAAATGCACTTTATGCGATCTTGATGACCTGTGTTGTTGAATGGTAGTATTCACGCTTTTTCCTTCGTGAATAACTTAACTTTTGTTATAAAACTTAGATGTAGTAAAATATTCAGTGTTTATGGTGTAAAAAGTTTACATGAAATTATGTCCATTATAAAGTTGTCTTCACACAATATATTTCGATTTTCGGATGTGTTGCTTTCATGACATGGGTAAAGATAGAGTATTTAATTTGGATGAAGTGAATTTGATTTATCGTCTTTGTGTTTGCGATATTGAATTTTCTTCGCGGCTCAACACCTCGTAAGACATTCCTTAAATCTACCTTAAACGATCTTCCACAAGAGGGTAGGAATGTAGCCATATGGGTAAGTACATGTAATTTTCACGAAAATGGTTTTGTCTACTTAATCAAGCCGTCGTAGCTCAATCTGTTGGGTGCTTGGCCAGTGATCCCAGGTTCGACTCCCGCCGGTAGCTCGTCAGTAAAACAGTGTCAACGTGTCACGATAGACACGACAAGTAACAGATTCTTTACTGATTCGGATGGGCCCGTTGCTTATGTCTTTAGTATAACATTTTTTAAAAAGTAAGCCCGGGAAAGTGATTTGGATTTGGGGAATCAGAAACTTCAAAGAGTCTGTATCTCTAAACTCTGTTAAAATGAGATACAAAGTCTAAACTCGGAGAAGCTCTAATACATGGGTTCATCAAAATCGGATCCAATTCTTTTTACTTCTTTAGGAATGCACATTAGCAAGATTTCCTGAAATGGAGTTATAAAATTTGAAGACAGAATTTTCATATGGCCACCTTTCCAAATGTTAATTTACAGAATATAAAAAGAATATGCTTGTTTACCTTTACATGTTTGGTATTATATTTACATTGCATTTCTTAAGTCCCTATAAGAGTCTGCACTTTTTTCCCATTCTTTAATACTTGTTTATCAATACTTGCGATTCCTAACAAATGTGGGCCCGTGTTATTGTGCCATAGTGTGTTCTATACTATTTTACCCTTTGGATGATTTAAGTGGTCATTTTATGTAAAACTATTAAAAACCCCCAAATGAATACTTCTCTATTTCATTCCCTAAATTGACTAGAATTTCACATACCAATGTCGTAGTCTTACTGCTTATAAGGCATTGGTGTTGTGTGGATCCATTCTATTCCCTGCACATGTGTCTTACCGAGTTTGAGAGAGAACGTTACACATAAAGTACATGTACTTAGCAGATTTAGATTTGAAAAAGAGGACTTTATATCAAACTTACTGATTTAACACAGTATGATTTGATAACTTAATATTAAAACATGGATTATTATCGTATAATCTGTGAGATCTTGTACAATGTACTGCACGAGAATCATATCATGCTATCGTCCTGTGAGATCGAGAGATATCCCGTATAGGTCAGGGTGCGGTAAGGTTCATTGACTCATCTATTAATTTACATGGCTCCTGCCTGTTATATTGATGTACCTGTATATAATAAATACTGGCCTGAAACACTTATCAATTTATTTAACATCGGTTTCCGTCCATGGTACTGGTCTCACGTAAGTACTTGAATTGACCGAGAGGAAAATAGTTTCCGTTTGTATCGAATTAGTTATTGTTGTAAATTTTGCATTAATTGTATGGTAGGGCAATGCGAGGGAATGCAATTTTGCAGTTTTGCGCATAAACAATTAGTAATAAAAATTATTTAAAAAAACAACATTACTTAACCTTAATGTCCGACTAAACGTTTAAAGGTTAGTACTGATTTTATTTCTGTATGCAATGGCTCAAGCAGGTTTCGAGTCTTCGGTCTTGTTTCGTTTATTGATAAATATGCGATTCGCATATGATATGATATAATATAATATGATATAATATAATATATGCATGCAATAATAAAAAATGTGCTTAACAGAATATATAGATATGTGCATTATCTAAATAATTTATTTTGTTATGTTGTTTGACGCCACTCCAAGATTACTGCACGTATATGCCGCTCACTGTCTGGATATTTAGACAGCGAACCGGAAACACATAAAATGTGGTTGACATCCGATATCATCGTATTATTAGACTAGTGCTTTGTATATAGTTTTCTTTTTTCATATTTCTGTTTATGTAAATGTTTACTGTAATGTCCTTAGGAAGGGACAGATAACCTTGAAAATTTAACCCATTATTCCAATTTTCTTACATTAGTGTCGTTTGTGTCGCTTTCTACTGTTTACATATATATATTACAACTACTGACTGGGGATGAGGGCAATATATGATTTGTTGGCCGTAGGCCGAGGGCAACATTTTGTCGGAAGGTCCAACAAATCTAAAAAAAAAAAAAGAAGAAAAGATAAATAAAAGTTCTCTTTTACGGTAGACGTCACGTATAGGGTCGTTTGTTGCTTTGAGTCAATTCCATGCAGTGATTTGAATTTAGGCATCAAGCGTATGAAGTTTGGCGTGAAGTAAAACATTCAATGCATTGTATAGACAAGATGCTAACGGTAAAATATGGTTATGAATATTGCTAAGCAAACAATGAAATCATCTTCAACTTTTGTTTTAAAACAAGGACAGATTCTTGAATTCAGAATTTTATTGCACATTCCCGATTCTAATTGCCATCCGTTAACCACGCACTAATTCCATGAAAATCAAGTTGTGGCATTAATGCTTAATAGGAATTAGGGACAGGCTTGGTGTAGTGGTTAAGCGCTTGGCTTGCGGCGCCGTCGATCCGGTATCGATTCCCGGGTTGTACCACTATGTTTAAAAGGTTGGTTACTTCCTGCTTCCATGTTGCGATATAACTGAAAAATTGTTGAAAGCGACGTAAAACACTAATCAACCAACCAACCAACTTAATAGGAATTATGGATCCAAAAACTCACTCATAAAAATTACATTTTGAATTAGTCTCTATGACGTATGAAGTAGTATGTTGTGCAATCACGTGATTGATTTCTACCAGTATAACTTTCAAAGTATTGGAAGGGGAAGATAGATACCAATTTATAGATCATATAGGATGTTCCGGAGATGACTTAATTTCGCCTTCTATTTAGGTAAATCTTTTTTTCTGTTGAACGTTTTTTTGTGTTACGTGGAATGATTATCACACAGGACCTAATATATTCCAGGCATTATTGTCATTTACATTAAAAGCCGGCGTGGCCTAGTGGTATCGCGTCGGACTCCTGATCGGGAGGCCGGGGTTCGAGTCCCGCTCTGGTCATGCCGGTGTCATGTCTTTCGGATGAGACAGTAAAAACCGAGGCCCCGTGTCGTTGTATGCATGGCACGTTAAAGATCCCTCACTGCTTCGGGTGGGTCCGTTGCAAAGGTCAAAATTTGTATGCCCCGCATCAGGCAGATGCCGTCACCATATACGTGAAATATTCGTGGTGTGATGTAAAACAAAAATCAATCAATCAATCAATCAATCATTTACATTAAACGATGAAATAGAGGGGGGGATTTAAATATATATTAATTATAATGAAATTATTTGTTGACTGTCTAAACCAATAAATCTGATGTAGTGTACACCTTGTTAACACATGCTTATGTAACATGTATCATTTATAACATGATATATATCTTGAAAAGTCTATATGATATGGGTGGAAATAAAGTTTTGCACTGCTCTGAAATGATTAAGGATATATAGGAACATATAAAAAAGGAAAGTAACGGGTAAGTGGGTACGAAGACAGGAAATGGTATATTTTGTTATATTCAAATGCCATCTGGGTAACATCTGTGTCGGATCTTGAATTATTAGAGGATGGAAACTACAGAATATTACACGGATTACTGTCTGGTAGATCACAATGATCGCCGGACGACGTTAAGATATCTGTAGTAGATAAGCTATTCAGGGTCAACGTGTTGCTTATCTTGCCAAATCTTTTATAATTGGAGTTGTCTGCATACCCTGTTTATTACAATATATTTGTGTTGTGTATCTCAACTGATTTTTTTTTTCTGGATAGAATATTTGTCAAGTCCCGTGGCAGGTAGACGAGTTCAAACTTCTAAGTATCTGGTCCTTTTTATTGAATCTGCTTCGAAATTCGGAATAACATGTACGCTTGTCGTCATGTAAACTTGCCGAGACCTCTATCCCTGTTTAAATCTACAAGATTATGGTAAGTGTCTAGTAACACTGTCAGCGAATCTAAACATAGGTACATTTTAAGAAATGCATATAATTTTTTTATATATCTGATAGAGCAAATAAAATTTAAGCACTCTTCGCTTAAAAAAAACTTGCGTTCCACATTTTTGTGCCTTGCTCAAAAATAAGAATTGAAATGCTTGAAAATGGGAGCATCATTAGATTTTTTCTTGAGAATGTAAGTATCACTTAAGAAATTATACACCATTGGTTTCTGTGGATTTTCTTTAACTATGTGTTCAGACCACATCGTTTTACTGATTCTTCATATGACAGATGTGATCACTCGACATGGAATGCTACATCTTTGATTAAATCTTCATATGATAGATATGATCACTCGACATGGGATGCTACGTCGTTTTAATGACCCTTCATATGACAGATGTGATCACTCAACATGGGATGCTACGCCGTTTTACTGACCCTTCATATGACAGATGTGATCACTCGACATGGGATGCTACGTCGTTTTACTGACCCTTCATATGACAGATGTGATCACTGGACATGGGATGCTACGTCGTTTTACTGACCCTTCATATGACAGATGTGATCACTCAACATGGGATGCTACGCCGTTTTACTGACCCTTCATATGACAGATGTGATCACTCGACATGGGATGCTACGCCGTTTTACTGACCCTTCGTATAACAGATGTGATCACTCGACATGAGATGCTAGCTCTTTCATTCCCACTGATATTCGTAGTGTTCCTATAATGCCCCTTTTCCAAGATTGGCTCTCTCTTCTGCTTTTTTGAGATGAAGACGTATTTTGATATCAAATTAGTTTCATTGATTGGAAAACTTGTTTGTTTATATAAACATGAAACGGAATTCTGTTCTTACGGCTAGATACACATTACACATTCATTGCTTTCGAAGTGTAATTATAAATAGAGATGACGAGGACGAAATCTGTCCGTGACATCATTCTTTCTTTATGTGGGTTTGCATACAACGCAGCGATATGGAACCGGGACATTTTACAAGCGAACACTTCAAAGGGAATTATTTATAATATTCTGTCATTTCATATCATGGTATTCCATCTGTATCGTCAAATAAAGGCTTGATTGAAGTTATTCTTTACATTATATCCTAGAATAGCTCTCAATTCAATAAGGTTGATATTCAATTTTCATATTCAAAGTTGTTGAAATAAAAATTTAAAAGGTCGCGAGAAGGGATTGGTACGGTGAGATGATACGGAATGCATGAAAATGATATATAGAAGGTAATATTGATTGATGGAGTGAGTATTGTGTAATCTGGAGGAGGATTATTTTATCTATAGGATGCCGGCACCTGTCTGGTGCACCCGCCAATGAATAGACATATGTAACGAACGCATCCGAAGCCGTGAGAGTCCTTACACGTAGCAGCTTTTACATAGGAACTTCAGTGTGCACTGCCAGAGAACAGAAACTGACGGAAGTAAACGGCTGGATTCGAACCTAGACCCATCCAATTTAATCACTTAGTTACTTCGTGTCTGAAATGTGATCTCTCGAATATTGATTGTACATAAATCGTCGTTTGAAATAAACATCAATTTGAGGTTCTTTTTATCACATGATAAAAAGCGAAAAGTGCATTTTTAGTGATAAATTTTAAATGAAGGCACCACTTCTTCCTGTAACCCTGTTTCTGTACTTTTAAAAAAGTTATGTATAAAACTTTACTTTTGTGCTATTTTGGGTCACTTCACCAATCGCTGTCAGAGAAAAAAAAAGAAAGAAAGAAAGATATAATACTCAAAATCCTTCACATGTAATTATCAGGAAATGAATTTCGTAGTATGAAGTGATGAATGTGTTCGATTCTGAAGCATTGATACAAATAACTAACAAATAGTATGTGATACATTTAAGTACATTAATATTAAAATGAAATGACTGACATGGACGATTATAATGACATTGGATATATTTCGTTATGATAGGATAATTTCAGAAGTAATTTATGATTATTATGATGTTGAAACAATCTTATTGAAACGCGACTTGTATTTCGCTCCTCTACGCTACTCTCTTTGTACGTGGAGAGGAGCGAAATACAAGTCTTAATAAGATTGGATGTTGAAACAGCATTGAATACGATGATAGTCCTATAATACATTGAATATGGTGATATTAGACCTTGACCTGCCATATACCCCTGTTCCCCCCCAGGGGGAATTTGCGAGGGTATATTTTTCTGAAAGCTTATTAAAAATGCTACAAAATGAGCCATGTTTGCACTCTGGCCGTTGGGGCTTTACTGAGTTATGGGGCAAAAACCTGAGATTTTTATCAAAAATCGCTGAAAATTGGAAATTTTGAATAAAATGTAAAAAACTCGATAAATTAAAAAAAAAAAACATGTAATCTGATAGATCTTGATATGATCTATCAAATAAAAAAGGTTTCAGTACCATATCATGTATCAAACATGTTATTTTTTGGGTTAAATGTGCTATTTTTGCAAAATTAATAGATTTTTTTCTTATTTTATTCCACTTCGTCTATCCGGCTTAGTGTAGGTCCAAATATTTGTTTTAATGGTTATGAAATGATAAAACAATGTCTAATCTCTTTAATGATATGCCATTTACCCAATCATGAATTATCAAAAAGGAATAATTAAAAATATTTTCCATTAAAGTGATGGCGATTATGAAAATCGCTGAAAATTGGAAATTTTGAATAAAATGTAAACAACTCAATAAATTCATGAAAAAAACATGTAATCTTATAGATTTTTGTACAATCTTTCCAATAAAAGAGGTTTTAGTACCATATCATGCATGAAAAATGTGATTTTTTGGGTTAAATGAGCTATTTTTGCGAAATTAATAGATTTTTTCCCTTATTTTATTCCATTTCGTCTATTCGGTTTAGTGTAAATCCAAATATTTGTTTTACTGGTTATGGAATGATAAAACAATGTTTAATCTATCTGTTGATATGCCATTTACCCAATCATAAATTTTTGAAAAGGGATATTTAAAAATATTTTCCATTAAAGTGATGCCAATTATGAAAATCGCTGAAAATGGGAAAATCTTTATAAATCATTTATGCTTTATCATTTATGAGTTTTAAATGCATCATGTTATAGGAATTTCTTTGTACTTTGCAAATACACAATTTGAAAGAGACCCCATCCATCTTCTACCGTTAAGTAAGGTAGGACTTGAATTGTTCATTTTAATAATACATTGCATTAAGAGGTGGGTAGTCTTACAGAAGCTGGTTTTGAAAAGATAAAAGACGTGGCAAGCAAAAGACTGAAGTATGATTCTGTTAAAGATAGATTAGAGCATATTTCCTTAAATATTTCAGACAAATGAGACCCTACAAAACATGGTACTCATAGGAAATGCTGTCAAAACTTCAAAACATGATACTCATAGGAAACACTTCACAAATATAAGCAGGGTAGAAAAATATCAACTTCTTCTTCATATGATGAGAGCACTCCTAGTACCTCAAAGCCACAAAGACCCTCATCTCCTGCCACTTTGTTATTTCCAGCTAACAAATGCCTCTTCTGTGACAAGGAAACAATAAAGGAGAAGGGTACTAAACAAAAACTTACCAAATGTGTGACAAAATGCACTAAAGAGTCTATCAAAGCCGCAGTTGCCAATAAATGTGACGATCAGCTTTTGTGTAAAGTTTTGAACTAAGATATTCTTGCAAGGGAAGCATTATATCACAATGCTGTCGACAAAAGCATTAATGAAGTGATACTAGCCATGTGTATCACACAGATTCTGAAGCATATAAGTCTGATGCTGCCCACAGAAACGCATTTGGTGTAATATGTAATTACATTAGGGAGCATGTGACATGGTTTAAAACTTTCTATTCTAAGGGAACACAATTAAGTAAAAGTCGTATAAAATATCTAATACAGGTATGTATTCAATAAAGATAGCTTTCCTTGCCTCTGCATTGATTAAAGATCTTTGCATTAAATGATCATTGAACAGACTGTGTGCTGAAATATCTGAGTTTTAACCATAGATGTTGCCATCGTTTCAGTTAATTCCAAAAAAGTGTACATCTATAACCCCATCTGCAATGGATATAAAGACAAAGATTAACAAAATTCTTGCACCTTTGTTAAAATTGGTTATTTCTCAGATGATTTTCCTGTTTTCTGTTTGTTTTTTGTTTGGGTTCTTTTTTTTTGGGGGGGGGGGGGTTGTGGATGGGGTGCCTTTCAAATTGTGTATTTGCAAAGTGCATAGAAATTCCTATAACATGATGCATTTAAAACTCATAAATGATAAAGCATAAATGATTTATAAAGATTTTCCCATTTTCAGCGATTTTCATAGTTGGCATCACTTTAATGGAAAATATTTTTAAATATCCCTTTTTGATGATTCATGATTGGCTAAATGGCATATCATTAGATAGATTAACCATTGTTTTATCATTCCATAACCATTAAAACAAATATTTGGACCTACACTAAGCCGGATAAACGAAATGGAATAAAACAAGGAAAAAATCTATTAATTTTGCAAAAATAGCACATTTAACCCAAAAAATCACATATTTGATACATGATATGGTACTGAAACCTTTTTAGTTAGATAGATCATATCAAGATCTATCAGATTACGTTTTTATTCATGAATTTATCGAGTTGTTTACATTTTATTCAAAATTTCCAATTTTCAGCGATTTTTGATAAAAATCTTATGTTTTTGCCCCATAACTCAGTAAAGCCCCAACGGCCAGATTGCAAACATCGCTTAAAATGTTTCCCAGAGAATGTACTTTAACATGAGGTATGTCTGCAAAATTCCCCCTGGGGGGGGGGGGAAACAAAAGTGTTTCTGGATCATGGACTTTATTGGGTAATGTAAAATGCCAATGTATGTAGAATACCTTCAGATGGAAGATTAAGAAATATTGAATATGGCTATGATTTGAATAAATGAGATGCAAAATCTAATGTGTAAGATAGAATAGTGTGTTCAAGTACTTTTACCCTGCCATCATCTGAGACTTGTGTCCCATCAATGAGTATCACGCACGTGTTGTATTCATAATTTTCACAATCTACAAATTACGTATATGTCGATTTTATTTAGTTCCACTGTATGGAAATTCAATTTTGAAACATGAAGCGAGATTTCCTGCTTCTATAAAATCATTAAAGAGCTTTAAATTCGATTAGCTCCCTGAAAGGAAAGGATATAGATTATATTAGGAGTAGAGTGGGGTATGTTTGTTGTTTGTCTTTGATAGTAATACAATAAAGTATTGGATAAAACCCAAGAAAGTAAAGTTTTGTCCATACAGATCACACGAACTTTCATCTCCAGCTTTGATTTTTATTGATTGATAAATCGATTATTATTTTTCGTTACTCCACCACTATTTGGTGTATGGTAATGACGTATGCCCGATGCATTGCATAGAAATTTATACCTTTGCAACAGACCCACCCGAAGCAGTGAGAGAACTTTTACGTGCTACGTTTACTGTGACACGGAACCTCATCCGAAAGACGGGACACTGGTGTGATCATGGTGGGGGTCAAACTCGGGACCTCTCGTTCATGAGCTGAGCACCTCAACCACCGAGTCACACTGGATCTGGAGCTTTGAGATTTCAAGCATATGGAATATGACAGTTTTTTAGTGTCTCAGGTCTAAAAAATAATAAAAGCCAATAAAGCACTTCTAAGCATAAATAAATCACAGATTTACAATATATAATATATATTATATATATATTAACTAATCATGCTTTGTTATTCCTCCTCCCAAGGGAGCAAATGATAATAATAATAATAATAATAATAATAATAAAGAATATGTATTTGCCACATTTTTCTCTTCTAGAATAGGTATGACAATCAGTATTCTGAAAACTAACGAAATGGAAACTATCTCGAGAAAAATTCACACAACTAAAATAAGGGGATATTTATAGATATTTTGTCCTTGTGTGTGTGTTTGGGGGGGAGGGGGTTGTTATGGCTGAGATTTCAAAATTCACATACATGTCTTCTTTTCAAAATTATTGGATTTCTATTATTTTTCTTTCTTTCAATATACAGAAAGGGCTTGGTGTTATTTGTTGTAACAGCATTATAGTTCCTTATGAACTTGGAAGATCATGGTCCAAGATAAAAACATCAACCAAATATTTTTTATCTATTCGTAGGCATATCAGTAAGGAGTTGTACACTTTTCCTTTTATGTAGAATAAATACCAATGAAAACAAGCTAGCATAAGTTTTGACGGTCACTCAATGTTTACAGGTAGACCCAGATAGGCCAATATTGAGCCGCATTTACATTTCACCTGTGTTTTAAGATATATTGGAACAGAAGTCAAACTGAGTATTGATTTTAGAATTAAATATTTCGTCCATCTTCGATCAATATTGACACTGTCGATAAAACTTTGGCTGTACATACCTCTGTAGATATGTTAAGACGAGATCGGGTTGCTTCCAGATTAGAGCAGCCACGGTGTAGAGACAACACTTGAAATTTAAAAATAAATCAATTTTCTGTATTCGTATATGAAATTTGGCACAGTTAGAATACGTGGAAATAATATTTTACATGTCGGCACAGTTTACATTTTTCCATGTTCTTTTGAATTTTTTTAAAACCATTGTCCATTTAACCAATTTTTTTAACCATTTGCCTAGATAAATATGACTTTAAATTTCAGTATGTAGAATATGAAATGCTTTGTTCTTTTATTGGGATGAAAAATATTATCATAAATTTAAATATTTTAAGTTCAGGTTTTCCCTATTTCCAAAATCTGGGGTTGAAATTACACAAAAAATCCATGAAAATTTTGTGAGAACTATTGCGAAATAACCGGCAGATCACCATTGTTAGATTTTTATTGGGACCTTGCGCTTTATATATGTAAAGCACAATTCAAATGCAAATTCGCAGGCTTATTCTCACAAAATCCGATCAGAAATGTGTAATGTATGTATGAAAACTAATCTGAATGACAAAAATATTGTAATTATTCCTTTTGGTCAAAAGTATTGCAGAAATTTGTAATACGCGTTGTTTAATGAAGTAAAATCCTAGAATTTCCACCAGAATTGTGTGGAATAAAATTCCCAGAAGATTTTTATAATAATTTGATCGTTTTCTCTAAATCTTATGATTTATGAAACTTTATTATTTCATGTATTTATCTGTCCGCGGCTTAAAACTTTTTTGGTCAGTTATTTCACTTTTAAATCTTCAGTTGTTCTTGCGTAAAAGGAAAAGAGCGAGGAAGTTCCAAAATGCTTTTTACTGTATATTATACAGAGATGGACGCGTTTTCAATTGACACCGTACTTAGATATATTCCATTGACAAGGATGTATATTGATAAGCGTTTGGTGCCTATTTTAACATGATGTATATAATACAGAGATCATCTATATTTCATAATATGAAGTGAATATTGAAACTTCGGTATTGATATGGAATAAGTAATTCATATTGTATAAATCTAAAAAATATAGCACAATTAAGCTGGCGCTATTCCATTTTCCCTGTCGTTCTCGTATGCATCCGTTTTACTTCTCAGCGATATTGTAGAAATTAGTGCGCACAATTGGCTTTTGATTGATTTTTCTGTCATCGCTGATCAACCATGGAATTCCTTGTGTGTTCTAATGCTGCTAATTTCCGAATTCGATTTTTCTTTTTTATCATAGATTTTCATTCTAATTAAAGAGTATGTGATGAATGACAATAGAGAAATGAAGAACTATAGAAACTAGAGAACTTTGACTTGAACATGTTAATAAACGATAATATGAATATTCGGTACGTGAATAAGGCTGAATACAAAAGGTATTGGTCATAGGCACTCGGACCTCTTACCTACAAACCAGGCACAATACCGACTGAGCTATGACGGCTCTGAGGAGAACAGTTTATTTATAGCTAATACTGAAGTAAAATGTACCGTATGTGTTGTACATATAAGAACAAACTGTGTTTGTGAAACACTAAAGCCCCCGGCCGCACCAAAAGTCCAAAAAGTTATTTTTAGCGTGAAGGTCATTGGCAAGGTCAAAAGGTCATCGACATTGGTGTCATTTGAAAGGGTTTCATTAGTTGAGTCAAATATGAAGTCTCTATCCCTCACGGTTCAAAAGTTATAGCCAAGGTTAAAGTTGACAACAGACAGACAAACAAATAAAAAAAAAAAACAGGACAAAAACAATACGCCCCCGATCTGTTGATCCGGGGGTATAAAAATGAAGATTAGAACACTGACAAACTCAATTACGGGATCGGAATATCGAGAAATATTTAGCGTAATTTCCACTCGCAATATTCACAGATAATGGTTCAGCAACAGTTTTAATGGAACAATGATTGATAAACATTTAATGTAGACATGTCATTAACGATTAAAACTGCATACATTTCCACAAGGACCTTTAGTTTGTGATTATGACGCCATATGATTTCTAAATTACTACTCAGAAATTTGTGTGTGCACGCATGTACAAACTGTAGAACTGCAGTCATTTATGATTAAAATTTTATGGAAAATAAGTTCTGTGTGATACATTCCCATTTCATACATTCTACATCCCGTTTTAACAATGAACAGAATCAGGAAACAAACCAAGCAATGCAAATTCATAATACCTCTGGTGTTGCTAATCAAACACTGATTTCACAAAACCTCCAAACTTCCCCAGCGTTTGTTTGCACGCTTCAGTGTAAGCTTGACCAGCATTGTAGTTTGCAGATTCCTCTAATTTGAGAAAGAATTTTTTCAGTCTTCACGTTTTGTCCGTGAAATATTACCGTGATATAATCAATACCGTACTTTTACCTAAATTCGAAAGTTCTTTTTAGCTCGCCGGAACGAAATTTAGGAGAGCTATTGTCATACCAGCAGTGTCGTCATCGTCGTTGTGGTCGTTGTTGTCGTCGTCGCCCATAGCGAAAAACTTTAACCAGGATCATAACCTCAGAATCGTTAGAGACAGAATTTTAATATTTCATACGTGTATTCCTTGTGGCAAGACCTTTCATTGGGTACCAAAAGTTTTTACCTTGTGACTTTAACCTCGACGTTTGACCTACTCTAGAAAAACTTAAACCTTGGTCATAACTTCTGTAAAGTAAGGAATGTGGCTTAAATACTTCACGTGAGTGTTCCCTGTGACATGACCTTTCATTATTGCGTTTTGACCTTGACCTTAAAGATTGACCTACTCACAAAATTTAAATTTGGTTGCCATCAGCGAGCTCTGTTGTCTTCCGACAACTCTAGTTTTAACTATGCACAGCTCAGGGTTGTATTCTGAAACATACAGATCATAAATAACCTGAACATATCGATCAAAATTTTTCGTGTTTTAATATTCATAAGACATAATGCAATTGCAATATTCCTATATTGTACTTTATGATATATACGATAACTGTATACATAATTTATAATGTCTATTGGAAATTTTTAAATCAACTTGTATATCCTTTAAAGACATGTATTGACTACCCGTCATCCCTCCTTTGTTCTTTGTAATACGACACAATAGAAAGTTGGTTAACTGCTTTTAACTGCTTCAGAAAATAAGTATTTCATAATGTATATATACTTTGGTTGATAGTAGAAATACATCCGTAAAATATAGAGCAATCAATGGAAATAGCAGTATACTATACTAAGGTAAACATTCTGTTGTCCTCCATACAGTTGATATAACAATGTGATATATGTGTATGGTATTATGAATGAAAAAACTACTCATTCCATTGGAGCAGTGAAGAAAGTGTTAGCTCAGAAGTAGAGATGGGACAACGGGTGGCTAACCGTTAAAATACGATACATAAACTGGACAACGGTATATACAATCGACAACGATATAAACTCTAGACAACATTTAAGTGCACGTTATTTACGATTCACAGACTGGACAACAGTTGGATATATGTAATGATTCTTAAAGTGGAAAAGAAATATAAACCCATGGGCGAAAGTCTGCAATGTGTAAGTTATGATACATAGACTGGGCGATATGTCAGCGTTAGTTATGATGCATAAACTGACTGATACATGTATGTCAGCGTTAGTTAAGATACATATACTGGGCGATATGTCAGCGTTAGTTATGATACATAAAGTGAGCAATATGTCAGCGTTAGTTATGATACATAAACTGAGTGATACATGTATGTTAGCGTTAGTTATGATACATAAATTGGGCGATATGTCAGCGTTAGTTATGATGCATAACCTGAGTGATACATGTATGTCAGCGTTAATTATGATACATAAAGTGAGCAATATGTCAGCGTTAGTTATGATACATAAACTGAGTGATACATGTATGTTAGCGTTAGTTATGATACATAAATTGGGCGATATGTCAGCGTTAGTTATGATGCATAACCTGAGTGATACATGTATGTCAGCGTTAGTTATGATACATAAAGTGAGCAATATGTCAGCGTTAGTTATGATACATAAACTGACTGATACATGTATGTCAGCGTTAGTTAAGATACATATACTGGGCGATATGTCAGCGTTAGTTATGATACATAAAGTGAGCAATATGTCAGCGTTAGTTATGATACATAAACTGAGTGATACATGTATGTTAGCGTTAGTTATGATACATAAATTGGGCGATATGTCAGCGTTAGTTATGATGCATAACCTGAGTGATACATGTATGTCAGCGTTAATTATGATACATAAAGTGAGCAATATGTCAGCGTTAGTTATGATGCATAAACTGAGTGATACATGTATGTCAGCGTTAGTTATGATACATAAACTGGGCGATATGTCAGCGTTAGTTATGATGCATAAACTGAGTGATACATGTATGTCAGCGTTAGTAATGATACATATACCGAGCGATATGTCAGCGTTAGTAATGATACACATACCGAGCGATATGTAAGCGTTAGTTATGATGCATAAACTGAGTGATATGTCAGCGTTAGTAATGATACATAAACTGAGTGATACATGTATGTCAGCGTTAGTAATGATACATATACCGAGCGATATGTCAGCGATAGTTATGATACATAAACTGAGCGATATGTCAGCGTTAGTTATGATACAAACTGTGCGACAGTTATTTATGCGTAAGTAATGATACAGTTTAATCTAATGATACAGTGCTCGACAATTATAGTCCAATTCGAAGCCGGGTGAGACTCTTACAACATAATTCCTTATGATTTTGCTTTGTTTTATGTTAATACTTGTTAATAGTACTAAATCTATGGAATAAACCGATATGTGTAAACTTCATCAACATTAAAACTAAACAAAACCAAAACCAAAAAAAACCAAAAAAAAAAAACAAAAACAAAAACAAAAAACAAACAAAAAAAAAAAAAACAAAACAAAACAAAAAACAAAACAAAAACAACAACAAAAAAAAAAAACAAAGAAAGAAAGATCAACGGCTGTGTAACTACGTGTCGTGGCGGCTGTATGGCTCAGTTGGTAAAGGTGCTGAAGGATAAAGCGATGTTTATACGTCTAGAATGATGATTCTGTATCAAGACCTGACGACCTTAGCGTACTGAGTCAGGTGGCGGTACTGGTGCCGCTACCACATGGCATAAGGTGTTTGTCGTTTAGTTCAGATTGTAGTAGATCTCTATCGCAATAAAGATACTAATCGTGACGTTTTACCAAATGTGAGCACGGTATTATACCGTCTACTGAATGTGACTTCGAATTTGTAATAACTCGACTTATATTATGGCATTACGGCGGGTGTGACCGATCTGCAAGGGCTGCTTACTCGTTCATGAAGCCTGATCCCACCTCTGGATTTTATTGGAGGTCCGTGATTGCCTTCACTCATTATTTTGTCATTTTATATCGATTTTCCGACAGAACATCACTCTGTATCTTACTGTTTTACTTAGCAATCAGACAGACAACAAGGTGGAGTCTTATAATGACTATTTTTGTACATGGCATGACATCAAGTGAGTTACGAATGCTGCCAATGATTGATACATATTGATAATAATATTTCTATTATTTTTCTTTACAGATGGCGACACAAGAAATAAGAACTTCATGACAACACGCAGTATCTTACCTCAAGAAAATTATTGAATTAAGTTTTAATATATTTCAAAGGGTATCATTTCAAAATGGCACTATATAGTAGAGAAAATTCAAATGAGAGACCTATGCTGTTTAGATTTATGATTATACATGATCGTCATGACTAGAACAGATGTAAGCCCCTTAAATAAAAGTGGGCTGTCGAAATATGGCAATAAAGGCCCCGGACCAACCTTTTGTCTACACAGTAGTAACGTTGTCTGTGATTGGTCTATTCCTTCACGTGGTGTCAATACTACACAAAGTCTTGCGTCAATTTCCCCTGCCAAAGTTGTGGAAGTTTTCCTATATAACTTTAGATGTCGCCCATATATGCTTATGCATAGGTTTATTGCTTTTCATAGTATTTAAATACACTGGAATACAGCCAGTTTGTGATAGTGCAGGGTTCTTCATTCAGTTTTCCGTATTGGATTGTGTGTGCGCATTTCTGATCGCCGGAATTATTTTACTTGGGATTTATAACCCGGGAAAATCGACCTATCTCTCCAAATTCCATAGAAATGTATTCCTGGTTATTTTTATCCCACAGAAAGTTATATCAATCTTGTTATCTGCCCTACCGTTCATTTTAAATGATTACTTTTATGACAAGGACTTAACGTATGCGGTGACATGTTTAAAGATCCGTCAGAGCGACGAGAGAGGAGGGACAGTCGGTATACTCACGTTCTTGATCCTCTGGATTACCATCATTATTTCATTAGCCGCATTTGTTATAAGTGTAATAAAGCTCCGGAAAGGATTTAATAATAGGATTCATTCCTCCTCATCTAACGTTTGGCAGACTCAATTTGTAACTCAAGGGAAGACCTTACAGAGAATTCTAATCACTGGAGTAACGGTATGGGGTGGCACACTGGTGGTCGTCAATACACTGACATACGTTGACGATGTAGACCGTTTTTATTCGACGTGGATTGTTTATATCACGTTTAGTGTGATAAGTGTCGTTCAGGGTGTGTTGTCTACGGTGGGAAACGTCATGTGGAGCACGTGCTGCTGCTTCTCTACAAGGGAAGTCGAAGAACCACACAGGAAACTCAAGAAACTCGAACTCGTCAAATTCGAGGTAAGCATTTTTCCCGCGTAATGTGTGTGTGTGTGTGTGGGGGGGGTGGTTATGAATACTGTTCACTCAGTTTTACAATTCAGAGTTATAAGTATATAATAACGTAACAATTGCTTTATTTCAAATGTAATAAACATATCTCTGTAAACAATTTTACCTACATTTCGAGAAAAGGTATCAACTCGGGTCTGGATTATTTAGATAATGTCTTATTAATACATTTATATAGTAAATTATGCATTACAGGATAATGTATTATAAGCAGGCAAATTATGATATTCGTAACTATTAATATCTCAGTAACCCTCATTTTGAGCTATAAAAAGCGCACCCTGTAAAAAGTGATATGTATCAGCCATAGCATGTTTATGACAGCCAGTCCCCATACTCATGGACATTCGTCTCCATACTTCTAACACCACATCCCCATGCATATAACATCTCATTAACATGCTTATAACATCCTGTCCTCATACTTGTAATATCTCGGTTTCATACTTATGGCACCCCGTCCCCATACTTATAAGGCCCGCCCCATACTTATAACACCGAGTCTCTATACTGATGACTGCCCGTCCCCATACTTAGAACACCTAGTCTCTATACTGATGACTGCCCGTCTCATACTTATAAGGTCCACCCCCATACTTAGAACACCTAGTCTCTATACTGATGACTGCCCGTCTCATACTTAGATTATGCTGTCCCCACACTTATAATATCTCGGTCTCATACTAATAGCACCCCATCCCCATACCTATAACGCCCCGTCTTCCTACTTATAACACCCAATCTCTATACTTACGACACCGCGTCCCCATACTTAAAACGCTCAGTCCTCATACTTGTAACACCAAATCTCTATACTTATGACTGCCCGTCTCCATACAAAATAAAGACCTAATGGTGAATAAATAAATTCAGAAATCAAGTAAATCAATAAAACTTTGATACTGATGCATGCGCGTGTTAATTGTATGAATTTATTATTTTCTTTACGTCAATACATCTCAAACGCCTGTATCACACCCCCTCTCCCCGCACTGAATATAGTATTGATAGTAAGTAATAAAAATCAATAGATCAATAGATCCATATATATGGATGTCTGTATATGGATATGTAAGTTTTTTCTCTTCTTGTTAAAGCAGTTCAAAAGCGTTAATTACAAGTCGGGTAACCATGAGAGGCCTCGTCGACTCTCTGGCATCAACAATCAAAGATACCTTGGTGTTTAAGCTTCATGTCGGGAACTTTTGATCTATTATTCATCACAAGGTTATTAAAGACATTCAAATATGAGATCAATGTCGTCTCTGGCTAACAGTGTAGGTTTACTATTTACATTCCAGGAGTAATGGTGGCGGTAATGAGATCGAGAATGGTGTATGTTGTCCCCGATTCTCTTGTAGTGTTTAGCGTTTCTCTATATCATGGCAATATCATGTAGGAAAATCTCTTGCTCACAGAATTAAAATCTATTGAGAGGAAATTGAATGGTTTCTTTTTTCTTCTCATACAGAAATATTAAACGGATCTATAAACATTTACTTGCTTCTTGTTCGCTGTAATAGTTTAGTTCCTAATATAAACACTTTCTGTGTACAATGAATCGAGTTAAAGGGAAAAATTACTCAACTTTAAACATTTTTTGAATTAATAGATCTCAATGAAAGAGAGTATATGCCATGCAGTCTTATATATCATTTTGTGTGCGACAATTAAAGTCTACGTCTAAAATAACGCTTTTACAACCCGATGTCACGGCCGATGTACATTGTGCAAGTTTGATTGTGGAGAAGTAATGGCATTGTGAATGATAAATAAATATATCGATTTAGACAGATTATGATCTACCACATGGAATGGTAAAGACAGACTTGGACATGTCTCGGGCGCAATTGATAAAAAATTACGACCAAATGATGAATAAACCCGTCTTGATTTTCAATGCGATATGATCGGTGACAACCCGACTGTGTCGGATGCAATTATATTCAGTAGAAACAAACCTCTTTTAATGACCATACCTATAAAAGTAATATTGAAAAACATGGCTATTACCTACTTACACATGCAGAACGTATATATGCAGTATGCATTTGTTCGTAAGGAGTTGACCATGTGAAAAACCCCCTCCTGAGTTTTGAAGAATACCCTAATCTGAGCAATCATCAAGGGTGTGGTTTGTCCCCTCCCGAGTTTTGGAGAATACCCCAATTTGAGCTATTATATAGGATGTGGTTTTCCATACATGAGACGTTTACATTTCCGTGAAACTTGGTCTCAAAACAGGTTTTCAGGAATCCATGCATATCAAGCATCGTAACTTATCTTGAATCCCCAAGAGCCACTGCACTTAATATTTTGCATTTTTATAAGTAAAATACTTGAATTTTGTTATCATTTTTAGCTCACCTGAGCCAAAGGCTCAAGTGAGCTATTGTGATCAATCACCGTCCGTCGTCCGTCGTCCGTCCGTCGTCTGTCGTCCGTCGTCCGTCGTCCGTCGTCCGTCGTCCGTCGTTAACTTTTCACATTTTCGACTTCTTCTCCAGAACCACTGAACAGAATTTGATGAAACTTGATAAGCATGTAGTACTCATGGTCCCCTACAAGTGTTGTTGATTTTCGTCCGGATTCATCAACAGGTGGCGCCACCACAGGCAAAAGTAGGTCAAAGAGGGTACCCTCCTTTGACAAACTTCTTCTTCAGACCGGGGGCATACAGAGACAAACCGAATGCATATGAATGATCTAGAGGGATGTGTGAAGAAGTGTTGTTATTTTTGGTTCCGTTCCGAAATCAAATTTTTGACGTTTTTTTGACATTTTTTTGTACTTGGTAGTTTTAATGCAGAAAAGAGGTATTTTTTTCTTTTAGTAAACATTGATGCATTAATTTGGTTTAATTTGATCATTTTGATGGTAAGAAATACTACTGCGAAGAAAATTTTTCAATATTTTATGTTTTGGATTTTTTATGAATTTTTTAAGACTTTCAAGAAAAAGGGGGGTGGGATAATTGGTGTAAACATTTCACAGTTTGAACTTTTTCTTCGGAACCACTCGCTGGAATTCAGTGAAACTTGGCATGCATCAAATACTCAAGGTCCCCGACAAATGTGGTCATTTTTGTCAGGATCCATGAACAGGTGGCACCACCACAGACAAAAGTAGGTCACAGAGGGTACCCTCCTTTGACAAACTTCTTATTCAGATCGGGTGCATACAGCGACAAACCGACTGCATTGGAATGATTTAGAGGCATATGGGAAGAAGTGTTGATATTTTTGGTTCCATTCCGAAATCAAATTTTTGACGTTTTTTCATTTTTATTTTGGACTTTGTTATTTTAATGCATTAAAGAGTTATTATTTTCTTTTAGTAAACATTGATGCATTCATTTGGTTTCATTTAATCATTTCTATGGTAAGGAATGCTGGTGCGAAGGAATTTTTTCAATGTCTCGATTTTTGAATTTTTTATGAATTTTTTAAGACTTCCAAGAAAAGGGGGGGGGGGGGGACAATTTTTCATATCTTCAACTTGATCTACAGAACAACTTGAAGGATTGTGATAAAACTGGGTAGGATGCAAGTACTCATAGTCCTTTTCAAAGGTTTTGTTTTTTGTGCGGATCATCCAAATTGGTTAACAGATAATGCCACCATGTCTAAAAGTAGGTCTCACAATGGTACATATACCACTTGGTAATTGAAATATGGAGAGTAGCGGTTCAAATCCAGCTGTGGTCAAAAAAATTTTTTTTTTTTTTTTACACATCTAAATAAGTTTTTAGATGTTTCTCAACACTCAACATATGAAATTAGGAATTTTACGTTTAAGACTTCCAAAAAAAAAAAGGGGGGGGGGGGGGTGTTTTGGCCATTTTTCACATTTTCAACTTTTTCTACAAAACTGTTTGAGGGATTTTAATAAATCTTGGTAGAAATAAGTCACTTATGATCCTCTTCAAATTCTGTTGTTTTCGTCCAGACCTCTTTACAGGTGGCGCCACCATAGTCAAGAGTAGGTCTCAAAAGAGTTCCCTCGTTTAACAATATTCTTTTTCATACGGGCTGTATACAGAGACAAACAGAATGCATAGAAATGATCTAGAGGGATGAGTGAAGATGTATTGTCATTTTGGTTCCCTTCCAAAATCAAATTTTAGAATTTTTTTCGACATTTCTTTGGACTTGGTGATTCAATGCAGAAAAAAGTGTCATATTTCCTAGTTAATTGATAATGATGATTTCTTATGGACTATTGTGATCATAATTATGGTAAGGATTGTTACTTTGAAAGAATTTTGTCAATATCTCAATTTTTGGATTTTCTATGAATTTTTTAAGACTTCCAAATGAGGGTGTATAGGAACAATTCAATCACATTTTTCACTTCTGCTGTTATACCACATGAAAGATTTTAATGAAACATGGAATACATGAAGTACTAAAAGTCCTCTATCAATTTGGTAAATTTCATCCAAATTGGTTAACAGATAATGCCACCATGTCTAAAAAGCAGTTCTCACAATGGTACATATACCACTTGGTAATTGAAATATGGAGAGTAGCGGTTCAAATCCAGCTGTGGTCAAAATTTTTTTTTCATTTCTTTACACATCTAAATAAGTTTTTAGATGTTTCTCAACACTCAACATATGAAATTAGGCAATTTTAAGTTAGATCTGGACAATATTTGAAACAATTGTTGTTCATGACCCAGACTTGAAATCAGTCAACAAAAGGCCCCACCTAAAGAAAATGACTAACTTGTTGCCCTGAATGACTTCTTGCAGAGACAAAGGAAATGCTTGATATCAAAATCACCTGAATGGATGTGCAAAAAAGTGTTGTTTTTTATTCTAGCCTGAAATAAAATTTGACATTTTCAACATCTGTGTTGACTTAGTCACATTAATGCAAAAATAAATGAATTCTCCTTCATGCATGACTGATAATCTAGGTACTCAGGTGAGCGATATAGGCCCACTTGGGCCTCTTGTTTTGTAATGGTATAAGGATATTCTGAGGGGTTTTCCTGCGCCTTCCAAAATTCTTTGTCAATCCCCATCATCAGAATAGCTCACACGGAATTAAAGCCAGTGTATCCCAATGTGTTAGGTGCTTAGGTAGAAGCCGAGGAGTTCCGGGTTCGATTCTTCTTTGTCGGTAGTCGGTATCCTGTCTTGCGGATGAGACAGCAAAACTGAGTTCCTGAAAAAGTGGCACGTAGAAGTGGCACGTAAAAGATCCCTCACGGTTTCGGGTCGGTCCGTTACACAGGTCTAAATATCTTAGCATTGCTTCTGGTAGATACCGTCACTATAATTATAAATATCTTGGTGTGACGTGAAAGAGGAGCCAAACTTATCACTGTGAGATTAACCCTAATTATAAGTCTATGTATAGCGAGAACAAGTTGTTTGCCTTCCTCTCACATTTGATTTACTGAAATTCCGTCATCTTTTCTTGTAACTTGTTTGGTGTAGTGGTTAGACGGTCCGGGTTCGATTCCCAGATTGCGCCACTATGATTGAGAGGTTGGTCACCTTTTGTTTCTATCTTGCAATATGATTGAAAAATTGTTGAAAGCGACATAACACACCAATCAACCAACCAATCCTTTTTGTAAAGAGTCGTTAATTGATCTACTTGATTGCAGAGGTTGATATTAAACAGGAGACCATTACACTCCTAGAAGCTTAAACTAGGTAAATCCGGGTCATTATGCGAGTTTCTGGTCGTTGTCGTTTTTAAAAAGTGGAGTACATTTCGAGAAATATCCAGGGATATTTGTGGACCAGATGGGCCATTAAAGTCTCTGCAAGGAACACAATGGGGGCATCATTGATAAGTAGAACCTATACATAACCCTTAATGCGTTTTGTTTGGTCAAATGAAAATTTAATTAATTTGAATATAGATGACGCTTATAATCCTATTACATAATCTATTTTATCATTAACATTGACAAAGATGGATGGCTTGCATATACATAAAGGTTATGGACCAATAAATACATACAAGACATTGATCGCTGATTAGAATCAAATTAATGCACGGCCAAAGAATAAGTTTAATTAAACACGTTCACCCTATAAGTGCGTTTCATCCAACCTGTATTAAGTCTGACACTAACGTCAGAAGATTATCTGACTATCTTGTCTATAATCTAATTGTTAATCAAATTGACGATCGAGTTAAATCTCGGGATCAGATTTCTGATTTTAATTCAGCTCGTCTTTTATTGCACGTCATGTATTTGTATCGTATTTGAGTGTATTCGCGTTACGAATGATATATGGATCTATAAACCTGACATTATACGACGTAGCTCGAGCAGTTACGCGCGGTCTGGGTACCACGGTTTCCGGCGCAAGTTTGTGTGCCTGCCACGGGAGCCTGGGAGACGGCATGCAGTACCGTAAATACCTTTTCACTCGAGTGGACGAGGTGTTGATTAATCACTGGGTACATGACTTCGAGACTTCTCTGTTTAACTACGGCATATTGTGACGGAGTTATGTAATTCACCCGGTTTTATTATCGGGGAGGATTGGCTGCCTTTACCGTTGTTAAAATGTGTTGACTTGCAGATCCTGGGCCGAGTTTAAATAAAACGCAATGATAAATTTATTCTCAATACCATGTGTACATATTTAGGAGTCATTAGGCTTTGCCATTCAATACTATTAGTGACATTCCTTTTGAAATCAAATCGTGCCAACGTATAAAACGTAGTATTCCGTGTTTATTACTTGTTATGATAATTATGGTCTGCAATTTTAGAATTTGAGTTGCGGTCCTTTTTAAGTCCATCGAATTTACGAGGGGTTTGAGATAAAATTGAGGGCTTAGATTTGCCCGGTTGTAAAGACGTGTTGCCAATATATCAATAACAAAATGCATATGATAAATAAACAAACGGATTAAAGATTTGCCGATAAATGTTGTACATTTATTTTTTTTTATTTCTTTGAAGATTTTCGACCTGTCGTATGATGTGGAAACCCTCCGTTACCAATCACGGTTTAGAGTGTAAGAATTTAGTGTCCTAGGACTTCATGCACAATATTTATGAACATTTCTGCTTAACTTTATGGAACAATAAACCGGGTTGAATAATGTGTTATGTAGAAAGTTTGTAGAACGTAACAACCAAGATTATGTCAGTATTTATTCCCTTTGCAGTATGGTACCCCTAAAGAGTTCCTCACGAAGAGTTTGTTTCAGGTATCCTTATACCTGTATCCCGATGTTGTGTGACTTTGACGCTTTCTATATAGTATGCATGAAAATCCATCTACTGTATGCAGAATTGAAGTTTTTATGTCATTGGGGTTGGGATAGAGATTGATGGCCATTGTGACTGGTCAAACAGGAGACGCTTACTCTTCTTTGCATCTGGGTCCGGCGCCATAAACTGAGAATATACTTAAGTCAAAAATTTTATTTTAATTTATTTCATTATCAAACGTTCAAATAAATTTTAATGCAGAATGGTTTAATTCTATTTATCAGTAGAATAAAACTAAATAAAATCCAAATCCCAGTTATTAATTCATTGATGAACAGAAGAATATGAAATTATGACTTATTAATAAGTATATTCTCAGTTTATGGCGCCGGACCCTGGTCTTACCACTGGCTTTCTAAGGATCCATGATTATCAACAGGGGTATGTTTTTGTAGGGATGGATATCGCCAAAACATTTGTATCGCGATATATCACGATTTTTCCTCACAATATCGTGATAATATTGCGATACTTTGGAACATTCTATTTTTCCTTATTTCTCTGTTATATTCATTACTGCTTGGGCAGTTACTTAAATAAAACAATTAAATAACAAATAAATAAAATAAAACAAAATTAAATGACTCACGATCTGTGACAAGAAAAAATTAAAAAAAAAATTATAATGAACATTGTCAATAATTTTTTGGATAGCTTGTGTCATTTAACTTTAAAATAAGACCATACACTTGATTTTTCTTTAAAAAAATTTACAAGTTCATAATCTTCATCAGGTTCGGACGTCATATTGTTATTTTTGTTACTTCCTGCGACAATAAATTTATAATATAGAACGTAAATTTCAGGAATTTGCATAGTTCAAAAATACCGGAACAAATCATAAAATGGCACATCCCTATGTTTTTGTGCGACATTTTTATCATAAGATGCGTTACTTTCGTATTTCTCATTTTTCGTGATGTAGAACGACGGAGGAGAATCATATAACGGATAAAAAAGGAACGTAAGATATGGAGCTTCTGTTTGAATATATAACTATCTTAAATAACCATATATATTGTCAATATATTTCTCGGTTTACAGTTTGATTCTTTCATCGTATAATACAGCGTTTGCATTCTCCCTGTAGGCTGGATGCAACTATAGGAAATTAAATGAAGTGTAAACTGAAGAAAAGAATGATAAATGGCGTTTGTGCTAGTAATCGAAGGAGTTTGTCTAGGTAATCGTAGGTGTTTCTCAGGCTATCTGTAGCTGCTGAAGCATCATTTACGGAAATAGTATCTATTGTATGGCGAATATAATATGCATTGATATTATCCAAGCATGTTTCCCCCGAGAGATTGGGCTTCCTCATCAAATATTATATTCCGTCAGCAGTTTCTCTTGTTTTTCTCTCTGTAAGTTTACTGTTGACATTGATTCAAGCATGAATAAGACGGCTTATTTTGTGTTTTATATTGTGATCATTGCCAGCATCCTCAGGCCTCATAATTTTATACGTACCGTACCCCTCCGAATCAAGAAGTTTTTCATGTGCCATCGTATATCATCCTTAGTCAAAAATGTGTCAAAAGAAAGAATTTAAAAAGGTGGGGGAGGGGGGACTGCAGAACATGATAAATCAAAGGTCGAATGCTGGTCGTCATATTTGAAATCCCGGACACCATTGCACACATTATTAAATAAAATCGTCAAATGTACACCTTTTTTAATTGCAAGATTATAATTTTCCTTTCCTTTTTACTTTCATTGTTTGTCGATGGATTTTGCTATGCTGTTTACATTTCAATGATAGGAAATTTAAAATTAAAATCTGACGTCATTTCCTACTAATATAGATACAAGTCATACTTATTGTTATTTCAAATTTCATGGTTTCTTTAGTTTATTTGATATTCATTTCAAGTTATCCTTGAAAATTTAAATATACAGTAAACAGGGAGCGTACATGCATTAAAGTAGACATCAAAAATTTCAAAAGTGTTAAATGTGCTTTTCATTTTGAAAGCATTTAATGAATTGTGTAAATATTGAAATATATATGTAATACAATAATGAAATTACCTTGCTTATTTCTGAATGGCATCTGACATTTAAAATTTCATACTGCGTAATTGGTATATTTTTTCTTTTTATATAATATTGAATTCTTCAACTCGATGTTTTGGCAACAGACTTAGCGAAACACCTTCGTATTACAAGTAGTATAATGGCGCTAGGATCATCCTTCTTGAAGGGTCTTTTACCGTCATGTCTACCATAGCATAGCCCATATATTCTTTGATACAAAATACAAGTCAAAATTTTATTTCAAGTTACGCTTATTTAAGGGTGATTTGGGCATATATGTATATGGTGGTTGTGGCAGACCAAACAGGAGATACTTACTTCTCCCGGGCACCTTGTCTCACCTCTGGCTTCAAGGCGTCAATGAATGCGTTGACTTAATGACTTTTATCTATTGGCAAGGCACTGCCTTAATCACGCGTTCACATTGTCATAGAATAATAATTGTATCAAAATAATGACTTATTCATTTTGTTTTAATTTCCTTTTATATTTCAAACATTTTACTTCTTCAGGCGCCGGGTAAGCTTCGTCTAAGGGCATTATGGAACGTGACAAAGACGGGCGGTACGCGGCGTGGTCTGATGAAGGTGTATGGCCCTTCTCACCTGAAGGAATGGGCCCAGGAGATTGTGGTCCTAGGTATGCTGCGGAAGGCACAACATCCTAGTCTCCTACAGTGTCTGTGGACCAGCAGTTCTAACCCTTACTACGAAACGATGACGCTGATCACAGGGGAAATCATCACCAGCGACTCAAGGTAAAGTCTTCTTGAAATAAAGTTAATAAAAATGCGACATGTTACATTCCGATCACCTGCGATATACATCGAATTAAAAGATGGCTTAGATCTCTTTCTCTCTCCATACAATATGATGCTCTTTTGTAAAATGACCAAAGTCAAAATAAAATTTAAAAAAAAACATATAACATGGCATACACAAAAGTAAAAATTTAAAATGATTGCCAACAGATCCAAATGTTTACTTGAAACTGCACTGTTACCAAACATGGTTAATCATTGACATTGTGTCGCCCGTCGTTACTGCGATGAGAAAACATGACATAACTGAAATTCTGTATCGCGATTCAACAGTATCTCGATGTATTGTTTCACTACTAATCAATGGCATGACAAATTTCTCTGAAATAAGTTGAAACAGTTTGGTTGAAATCAGCCCCTTCTTTCTTCCAATTGTCGCCAGGATTAGGAAAGGGAGAGGGGGCTGCTTTCAATCAGACTGTATTCTAGAGTAACTAAGTACCCTTTGTCCGACTTTTCCGTTTTACCTAGTACAATGACTCTCATAATAACAAATTTTAAGATATGTTTATATTATCATTTTATTAATTTCCTTTTATACTTATTCATAAAAACGTTTACTTTTTTTATCATACATATATATTTTCGGATTATACCGTATATAATCTTTATATGAAAATAGGACCATGGTTTACCTACAGCATAACTCATATGCCATAATTTAAATAGGTCCACGTTTTGCAGCTAATTTGCTTCAAGTTTACAAATTTTATCTTACGCTTCATTTAAATCTTTCAGTAATCGGTACAACTGACTGGAAAAAAGAAAAAATTTGATATTGATTTTTTTTAGGATCGGCTATAATGTTTCTCATCAGTTAAAATACCTATTTTTCCATATCATTATCTGAGAATGTATATATATATATAATTTTATTTGTGTTTTTTTTCCTAAAGTCTGGATCCGCCACTGGGATGGTTGGAATAATACGAATTGTTTAACACCGTATCTAAAACTAAAAGCTACCTATGCAATTTGTTTTAAATTTAATAAATATTTGTACGGAATTATAACAAACATATATACCAGTTTACACCTTTCAGGCATTCTTCGATACGAACTAGGCAAATCATACTTGATTGTTACACACATTGATTGGTTATAGGTTTTTTTTATCATCGTCATTCATCGATGATGTAGATTGTAAATTGCAAACATAAAGGAGATACGGTTTGATGGAGTAAACGAAACCAGCTATAATTAAAAAGAGAAATTATTGATGTTACAGAACGAAGCAAACACAATACTTGCCCTTATTAGCTGTAGATAATAAAACCAGAGGATCACGGGATTTATGCTTTATTTTCAGTGATTAACCCAGAGAATCGGTTAATTGATTATTGTTTAACATCACTCTACGATTGTTTCACGTATATGACGACAGCATAAAAATTCATACCTTTGCAACGGACCCTTCCGAAGCAGTGAGGGATCTTTTACGTGCCACGCCTACCGTGACACGGGACCTCGGTTGTCCAAAAGACATGACACCGGTGTGTCTACTGCGAGAGTCGAACCAGGGACCTCTCCGTCACGAGCCGAACATTTCATCCACACAGCCACACTGGCTTTAAACCCAGAGGAGAACACCATCTTATTTATGTAGATAATGACTGACATAACCTGAAGACAAGACCATGTGATGAATCTTCTTATATATGGGACAAATCCAATTAACAATACATTGATATCAATATTATTTATTTGTTATTTATTTATTTGTTTATCTTTATTTATCTACTTGTATCTATTTTGTTTATTTGATACAGAATCATCTGTTTAGAGCTGACGAACAGTGGTACACTACACGACCTCCTCAGGAGGAATGAGGTGTCTTTACCAGAGACATGTCAACGCATGATCGTACATGACGTAGCCGAGGGGCTCTTCTACCTCCATTCCCAGAATGTATTACACAACAACCTCAACACCTCATCCATATACCTCAAAGGATCGCTTCCTGTAAGTAAACACCTCATCCAACTATTTCACAAATAGGAAACACCTCAGTCATATACCTCTTGGGTCATTCCCTAAGTATCCCATACATAGAGTGTAAAAATTAATCTATGTAAGTAAACATCTAATTCTTATACCTCAGACGATCTCTCCTTGTAAATAAACGCCTCATCCATATACCTCAGAAGGTCATTACCTGTAGGTTAACACTTCATCCATATATCTCCGGGGGGGGGGCACTCCCTTAACACCTCAGCTATATACCTGAAAGTATTCTTTCTTTTAAATAAACTTCTAATACATATGCAAAAGAACACTCCATGTAAACATCTTACCCATGTACCCCAAGGGAATATTCCCAACCAGAAAACCCCTCATCCATATATCTCTGTAAGTAAATATCGCATCCATATGGTACAGTGGTTCGCCCCTTATGAGTGTTTTATCGATATACCTTAAAAACACTCATATTCATTCATATATCTCAAATGACCTCCCTTTGTGAGAGGAAACATCGTCGCTATACATCAAAGAATCCTTTCTTTGTAAGTAAAATACTTGAAATAATCTGAGATGTCTATTAGAACATATTCGTTCAAAGTGTTTCAAAATATGCCTTCAATAATAACATTCTTGAATTGAGGACTCCTTTCATATTATGTCTATTGGCTTTGTCATTTGATAGCACAATCAGCGATATTGTTTATTCATTCCAATCTCTACCTTATAATTATTCAATTTGCCTTAATTATCCATTTCCTTTTAATTAATGAACAACTTATTTTAGTCTTATATTTCGTACTTTTTCTGAGGTTGACTATGTATTTGTTCTAGTCACCACAAGTTCCTATGTATTTAAATGGTCAGGCGACAGATCATATCATTGAGGTATTGCACAAATCTTCAGTTTAAGCTTTCCCATTTCTTTTTGTGTAGATAAAACGATCGCATAGTGAACGAAACAAAAGATAGCCTTTTTTATTTACATGTATTATAGTAATTTTGTTTTCATGACAAAGTGCATTGATATAGCATACTTAGTCATAATCATTTAAATCTTTGCCAACACGATGTGTGTTGGCCAATGAAATTTCTCGCTATTAACACCGAGAACGTTATTGGCCAATGAAATTTCTCTGCCTTTAACGCTGTTAGTATCGTTAGCCAATGAGATTTCCCCGGCTCTTCGGTAACCAATAATATTCATTGCATAATTGCATTACCAAAAAGTATGGCTTAGGAAGCACAATTTGTCTTCCTTCATGAATATTTTTGCGCTCATTTTACTAATAAATGAATAATTTTAATGACTAATCTATAAAAGTATATAAAGCATCAATATCACGTGATATATTTTTGGAAGTTCCATTCCTTTCAGTCATATTTTTCGTAGTTCCGCAGCAAATCAGTGAATTGTGTTTATCCTTATAATATGATTGGTTGATTTTTCATTCTTTAGAGTGCTCGAGAAGTTAGGCATTTCGATAGTGATATGGTAGGCACGCTGGTTCTCCCATGTTATACCTCGCTTGTGTATCTGCTTTTATATTCAGCATAATCAATGCCATGGCAAGCTTCATGTTATATGGAATTCGGGTTCATAAAAAGAAACATAAGTTTAATCCATATATATTCCTTCTCAAATCATATGGCAACGGGATCTACTAACGTCTAATAAACATATAACCAAAATTGAAAAAAAAACCCAGTTACTTGAAACTCGGTGTCTGAGAAGGAAATAGTCATACTGACTTTGCTTAATTTTGTCTCTTGTATTTTGAAACCTCCATACTCTATTATGAATTTAATATCCGCCTGTATGTTACGGTTATTTATTTATTTATTTATTTATTTATTTATTTATTTATTTATACAAGTCATGCCGTGTACCCTATATATATCTCTTGCTTATTTCTGTTTTACTCTGTAATTCTGCGTTATTAAGTTCTGCGGTATTGATTACATGTATTTCTGTCGCTTTTATCAAGGGCAAGTTCCTCACATAAATAACAATGTGCTGTTGATTTGTATTTTCCTTTACTTACATCATATTGAATAAGATCTGTTGTAGAATTCAATTCACTAGTAGATATAAAGGCATCGATGTAAAATCACGCATTTTGTGTCTGTATTCTTTTAGATCTACTTTTTGACCTTTCGCTTCCATCTCGAGATATGACTGAAAACGTTTACAACGTTTTAAAATCTAAACAACTCATTGTATATCTGTATCTGTTACAGAACATGGTGATGCGAGCAGCTATAGGTGATTTTGAGGATACTCAGATCTATGGGTCTCTTCAACAAAACGGCGGAGAATCTTCCACGACTGCCGTGACGAAGCGACAGTTCTTTCTTCCAGATATACGTTCATTTGCTCTGATAGCTTTGGAGATCGTGTCTAAAATGTGCGAACGGCGTTTTCTGAGCATGCAGTACGACTGGGATTGTCATGACGATCCTAACATTATGGTGAACAATATTCCTTCCGCTCATGCGGACGGTCGCACACGTCGGCTGCGCGGTGTAGTGAATGAGGGGTATTCCGATGACTCTGATTATGAAGAGCAACAAATCAGTAGGAGAAACAATGTGATATATTCGCCCTACGAACTCATAGAAGAGGAGAAAAGACGGAGAAGTCGGAGTCATTCTCCAGGTAGTAGACCGTTATCGGCTCAGTCTAGACGCAGTAACCGCTCCCGAACTCATTCCCCGGACCTCAGTCGCTGGCATAATGACTCGCCCGCGACACAAACAATCTATAACGGTAGAAGTCACACCCCGGAATTCGATAAACATCCTGATTCCGGAAGAGCCCTTTCTCCTATTTCAAAAGGTCATATTTCTAATAGAAATTTATCACCAGAACCTAGTTCGAGGCCAATGTCTCCCAATGTGAACGATAAAAAGAAGGAAAAAAGTAAGAAATCCAAATCCAAGCACAAGGACACTGGATCACAAGCATTTGAGGTGGTGCCGCCATCACCTAGGAAATCTAAATCATTGAAGAAAACGGACAGTAAGAAGTTACTGAGCAAACCTGTATCATTGTTGAAAAACTTGACGGGAGCAGAAACTACTGTGTCCGCGTTCAAACCTAAACATTCAAATGAAAATGAGGGCTCTGCTAGTGAAATCTCAGACGAGGAAATTGAGACAATGCGTGATCGTTTCAAAATGAGCCATAAAATGAGACAGGACTCGAAGAATTCGTTAATGTCTGAAAGTTCGCTTCATAGAACTGTGTCACAGAAAAGTGACCAATGGAGTATACGCAGTGATATGGAATATCGACATAATGGCCTAAAGAACACTGTGTCCGCAGACTCACGGTCATCGCTGTGGTCGAATTTACCACTTCCTCTAGAAACAATAGACGTAGAACGTGACGAATTAGACAACATTATAGATCAACTGCCAGGCATGACAAATTCTTTAGATGAAAGGAAAAATCCGAGTATTTCCGAAATGTTAAACGCGAGAGATCGTGCTCGGCATATTCGGCAATATTGGCAAAATGATGGGCCGGGGACGAGGACTTTCGAATTAGTGGATTATTATGATGAAATACAGGGGAAATATGTGAAGAAATTATTACCTATTCAACACAGGTCATCTTTAGGAGCAGGACAAGTAGGGGGAGTTCAGCCTGTACATAGAACATTCTCTGGTACGCAGGTGCTACATCGGACTACTTCCGGTCTACAGGAAATCATGGAGGGCACAGAAGAGGAAGATGACGGTAATAGACATCATGAGTGTTCAGAGGTCCATACGGAAGGAAATTCGCCAAAGAAAATTAAAGCAAAACTAATAAAAGAGGAACAGGCAGAAGCCACAAAAGAGTTGAAAAAGAAATCTACAAAAAAGAAAACAAAGTCGGCAAAGAGTTATGCCGCTCCGCAACCTCCTCCATCAGAGGAGGCTCTAAAAACCATAGCTTTGGAACGAGAGGAAAGTGAAAGGATAAGATCAAAAGCCAGGAATAAATTAGTGCGAGCACTGAGTGGGAAGGGGCAAAGACCGTCTGTATTGCAAAGGACTAATAGTCGCAATGAAATTATCGATGTTAAGGTAGCAAGTGTTCGAAAACTCCAGGTGCAATCTAACCGTGATCAGGAAATGGACAATGAAGTGATAAATGACAAAACCGTTTCCGAGCAATGTGATACTCAGTCTAAAGATCAGTTTCTTTCAGAGGGAAGTTGTAGACTTTATGTTCCAGCGAATCGCAAAGAAGCAATAGAGAGAAAATTCCCTCCTGATAAGCTTTCCAAGTCCGAGGTGAAGCGGTATTCTAGCTTTAGTAGTAATGACAGTTACAGCAGTATAGGATCGAGTGTGCGGGTACGCCGTGGTGACGTGTCATTGACGAGTGGCGAGCTGACGTCATTATCCTCACAGGCCGATCCCGATACGGACGAGATGATGACGGATGTCGAGTTTACCGCCAAAGAAGCGTACCTCAGGAAACTGGTTCAGCAGAAGAAGGGTATCGTGGACAGCGGCTTTGACAGCGAAAGTGATATTTCGTCTGATGTCCACGGGCATCACAGCAGTACGTATCTGTCGGATGATTCTGCTTTTCATGACGGAAAAGACACTTTAAAGCAAGTAAAGAAGATGAACAATCTTCAGAAAGCAGAAGCCGTGTCGACGGTGTCGATCCCCTCGTCAAACTTTCATTTATCGGAAAAGGCGTTTTGTTTGACGGGTATAAACTCTGGTGTACCTCAAGAAAAATGCCTTCCTGAGAATGACTCTCCGGAACTTGATGTGGAATATCTTCCAGATAAAGATACATTACTCAATGACGCTCTAGAAACAAGGCCGACCTCAAGTATGTCAAGAATCATCGAAGTGTCGTCTGCATCTCCAGATCATACGAAAGATATTGAAAGAGAGGAAGAAATGAGATGTTTTTCTCCGAAACTTGTGGAACAAGGACCAAAATTGACGGCTCTAAGGCCTAAAACTCCATCATCAAATCAAAGGCCCAAAACACCGTCTCTGATAAGAGGACCCAATGTAATGGCTAGTAATCCAATAGATGCGAGCAGACGATACAGAGAGCTCGTTAAAAAGGGCGTTCCTATGAGGGTATCACAGGTGTCGGCAGACGATACTGACCGGAAAAGCAAGTCGACTCCAATGACGTCACGAGGGAATGAGGCAGAGGAGGTAAACCCTGAGGATGAGAAATTATTTCATCACTTGGAATCGGAAGGTTTCTTCAAATCCCACAGAGAAAATGACACAGCAAGCACTGGAGGACCTTATAACACTGGCAACAGAAAGTCGAGAAAAGATAAACATGACAGGAAACGCAAACCTAAACTTAACAAACTGAACTTGGATGATATTATACGAGAAATTCCCGAAGACACAAGTCCCTCCCCGGGACAGAGGTCACCACGTCCTAACCCGAATCTTCTCTCTCCGTCGCATGCCAAAGCAAATCTCGACGATTCCTTCAATGTTTCCGAGAATGAGGTGGCAATGATAAACCAGCCCAGTGAGGAATCGGAAACAACCAGTGTTCAAAATAGTAGTGTTGTTAACTCTACGGCACCATCAGTGGTGCCACACAATCAGCCGGCAGTGGTGCTTGACGCTGAACTCTATATTGACCGCATTTACTCACACAACCAAGAAACAAAAGGCCAGCCACCTCAGCTTCTGGACCCGGATTTTGATTCTCCTCTTTTAGCCGGACATAGTAAACTTCTGCGCACCATGAGTGACTTTCCTATGCACGGATTGTCACCACTGGATGAACCGACCGATCAGGACTTTCCGACAGACATTGACGTGCCGCTACTTGTTGGTATGAATGATACGCATGTGGAAAAGTGTCGACGTTTGACGTCATCATTGCATTTGGTATCGTTTAGCGATCTCCTTCCAGCGACACCCGAGGGATTAGACATGCTCAAGGCCAAATTATTTCAAGGAGGACAACTCGGAAATATTGGAAGTCAGGTAAATATTTATATTATACAATGTGTATATATTAATTGCTTCTCGGTTCAGTTACAACATATAACCAATTTTTGTTTTGTTGCCGTTTTACACCATTCACAGATCATTGTACTTGTACGGTGGCGGAACCTGCCTGGTGCATTGCTTTCTAATTCTGGTCTATGCTACAGACCCACCCGAACCAGCGAGGGACTTTTTACTTGCCAACGTGGTATGGGGCAGCCCGTTAGACTGTCTCCGAAGGACGGATAGGAAGTTAGAAGATAGTAAAATCATCCTAGAAAAATACAAGCCCACAACAAGATTCGAACCCAGTTCCACAGAAATGAATTCCATTGCGATATCCATACGTGGTATAAGTAAAAAATGACAGAAGAAATAGAGGATGGTAAACAGTGTTTCCTTCTGTTGAAATTTCCCTTTTATTGCTGTGGTATAGTGCCGACTATACAGGTCCCTCCTTCTACTGCATTGAGTAATAAGAAACCTATAACGTTCACGGAAAATCTGTTACTTGAAACGTAGGGATCAGTGACGTTTCAGACTAGTGGAATCCGTAACAGAGAGCTCATCTAGTTTACTGCCTTTAATATATTCGCCCACTTTAAAGGAGACGCGGTCTAGTTTCCTATCTACATTTTTTCTCTTATATAGATTTCCCTTTATTATCAATAAAATTTTAGATGACTTTTTACGTGCCAACGTGGTATGGGGCAGCCCGTTATACTGTCTGCGAAGGACGGATAGGAAGGTAGAAGATAGTAAAATCATCCTAGAAAAATACAAGCCCACAACAAGATTCGCACCTAGTTCCACAGAAATGAATTCCATTGCGATATCCATACGTGGTATATCCATACTGTGTGTCTAATGGTCTCGATTAATGATGATTTATTTACTAAATAATCATTATTTTCAAAATATAATGATATAAAGCGCTATTATTATTATTATTATTATTATTATTATTATTATTATTATTATTATTATTATTATTGAATTGATTCAGATTGTGGATATTGCTAACAAATGCTGGATAAGCGAGATACCACCTACGTCGTTTGACCTGGTCATGCAGCTGATGGACCCAGTGACTGAAACGGAATTATAGATACCGGTAGCCGATGTACACAATGACGGACACAGAATTATAGATGGCCGATGTACACTATGACGGACACGGAATTATAGAATGACCATGTACACAATGACGGACACGGAATTATAGATAGACCATGTACACAATGACGGACACAGAATTAATAACGTGAAAACTCTCTCCTGTTCATTGGTATCCAACAACATTTTTCTTTTATTTGACGTGGCAGCATTGACTTTCTGATTTGGTGATTTGTTAATTCTTTTCGGGCTAACTTGTTTTACAGTGAAGATTTTGAAACTTTTTTTTTTTTACTTTACTTTGATATTCCTTACGTTGTTTCCACTACGTATGTACAGATAAAGCATTTATGTTTTTACTTATGTTGTAACTATTATTCATGTTATTTTCCAATTTATCTCAATCCATTTGATGTAGTTTAAATTGGATTATTCTGTAATGACAATTATGCTAATAGTATATTTCAAAAAATCGTTTATGCACAACGGTATGGTAAATGTGATATGTAAATTGTTGTTTTAGCGCAAATTTAGCCAAACTGACGCTCGCTCATTAATTCCTTAACACTGAATGTTTTATCACCTAAATCATTCGCATGTAGAGTTCGCGTGACAGAATTACGGGCCTGAGTGCAACATTGAACGCCTAATTCCAAACATCTATGAGGAAAAAGTCGCCTGCTGTGCTTTTATTTATCGCGTTTTATGATTAACAAGTTGATCCCTTTAAAATTGAAAATAGGCTTTTATCTTATTTGTAAAGAAAACGTTGGATCTTTGTCAAGTTTCCGAATATTTGAATTACAAATTTATACCGGGGTCAATACCAGTTTATACAATTGATATCTTATTTGTGTATTGACCTCTTACAGCAGATTTCCATCCATGTTCTTTCTGTTGACGAAATTTATACCTTAAATTCTTTAGCATATTTTGTAATGTTGAAGGAATCTTTGATATTTCTAATAATAACGTCAGCAGAATTACCGTATTTAAAACATTTACAAGTCGCTCGCAGTTATGTTATAGAAATGTCAGCTATAAATTTCTTTTTCATATATGAAGTTACAACTAAAGTCTTCTTCTTATTTTATACACTTTGAATTCTTGTCATGTATTGGGTATTTTATACATGCATTTCATAATCATGTCATTCTCATCAGGCAAACGCTCTTACACATACGTGTCGATTTATATCATGTATGGTGGTGTACTTATTTCATATGAAACCGAGGGGCAAGCTGATGTAGTGGTTAAGCACTTGGCTTGCGGCGCCGACGACCCTGCGTCCATGTCGCGATATAACTGAAAAATTGTTAAAAGCGACGTAAAACACCAATCAACCAACCAACTTCTGAAACCGGTACGAAGTGCGGGTCACATACGTCCCACATTTGTCTTTGATAAAAGTGATATATGTTATTATGTTAGATAACACTGGTACATATTTTTTTTTCATACCACACTGTAGATACCCATTCTGTCCATTATTTATTACCATAAGTACTTTTATGAAATACACCCTATATATTCAATTCATTTCAGTCTATGAAAATCATAGGTTTACATTTCGCAAAGTTCATTTGTGACCATCAGATTTCAATGTTTAAGACTCCATTTGTTTACTTGTATATTGATTGCAAACAGGTTGTTATTTATATCCATATTTTTATCAATATATATTATATACGTTATTGTTACTAAAGACGACCATGAGACTGTGATAATCGGAGATATTTGCTTTGTCCGGCGTTTCCTCTGAATCTGAGTCCGTACTTATACGGAATTAGCCGAGTGGAATTCACTACGCCGGGAAACAGTATTTCCGGGTTGTGATTTACGAATTCTGTGATAAAGTTATCGATTTCTATGCAGTTATTAAATATTGTTAGAATTGTACTCTTGTGCCTTTTGTCTGTACTTTTTGTCTAAAATAACTTATTACATACATATATTCTTGGTGATGTCCTACGCAGTTGGTCTGGGTTTAATCATCGGATTGCGCTAGCACTTTAGAAGTTGGTTACCTCCTGTTTCCATGGCACGATATAACTGAAAAATTATTGAAAGCAAAGTAAAATATCGATATATGATATATTTCTATTCATGTTACACATTAATTGCAATAACTTACCCCTTTCGACTTACTATTGTTACTTTTACATTCTCAATTGTTGGAAACTTATCAAATTATCAACGCTTCAGGGAGGGGTACATTATTGTATTAAACTGCACCAAGTACCAGTGATCTTTCAGACCCCATTGTGACTGAGTGCTTAGCGAAATTGCCTCAGAGGGATGCGGATTCGATTCTAATATCGCATGATGCTGTCAGAAGTACTTTTTGTGACTGTATTGCACATGCACTTGATTTATCTTTATTTATATGGAGTGGAGTTACCACTATACTTGTGCATCAATTCATGACTACACTGACCCACATGTATTTAAAGATACAAAGAACGACATCAGAACTGCGCTAATTCCTGACTTCACAAACATTTTCTAAACCTCAACTCTGCTCTTAAAATATGTTGCGCAGAGTTAACCGTAAGATGTGGTTCTACTTTGATGTTAGGACCACAATAGAGCCTTTCACGATTACTGCCGTACTGACGTTTAGATTGACAAAATCATCTCTGGTCTCGCAAGATAATCAAATTGTTTCTTTTTGTGACGTCAAAAAAAAAAAAAAAAACCCGGGAAATGTTATATACCAACTGCAGTGGTAGTGATAGCGTCTGTACCATTGTATCAGTAGTTATGTTTAAAGGTCTTGTGTGAAGTTCTACCTCCTTTTATCCACCGGGCATGGTAAAATCTTACTGTTATTCGCATAGATATAGTATATCTCTCTGCTTTTTTTTATTGACAAAACAGCTAATACAGGACCATAGCCCTTGATCTACTTTGTGTTCGCCAAGGTGCTGCTATATTGCATCAATTTTGTAAATATTCAATTTCCCTCAATGTCTACCAGAGGACGCTCTCGAGAAATATCAACACGAGAGCAGCATGCCCATGAGAGCGCCCTCTGGACTGAAGATCATTTTGTCCTTCATCGACCTTCCTGATAAATAATCAGTTGACTTGGATAGTTTCCCTTCACGTGACGATTTCAGTTTTAGTATTACCAAATTCCCTTTCCTGAGTAGCAACATAATATACTCTACTGTCATTACTGACTTGAGCTTACAAGTATACGACCGTGAGGGTATGTATGTTACAAATACATCATTTCATTCAAAAAGCAAAGCTACTTGCCATAAAGCTACAAACACAACGATATGCAAGTTTTTTTTTTCATTTTATTTTATTTTCATTTACTATTACATTTTTTTTTCGTCAGAATTAATTTTTTAAGGTTCAGTTCCACACCCCTATATGAATTCCGTTCCGACGAACCTGCTTCGGTAGATATACCGATAGTTCTAAATGATAACGACTGACCTTCAGGAAGTACACGGACACACCTTTCCACATGCCTCAAATATAAATTGAATTCCAACTTGACAGTGGTTTTACCTTAGGTGTCATGTATGACGTACCTAAAGAAAATTTCTAAACATTTTCATAAAAATATATTAGACTCTATAAACTACTGTATTCATATATTCTTCTTACATAAGGTAGGTGCCAAAAGTGGGCGATAAACTTTAAGATTTCACCCATAGCATACATTGGCGTAGCTGTCATTTCATACGCAAACAAGGTAGAGTTCGGTGTAAAACAATAATTAGAAACTTGTACCATGTGTATTGGCTGCTCGATTTTGGATAGATAAGTAATTTCGTGTACCGTCTATACGTTCTAGAGAGATGTCAGATGACTATAAATTAAATGACTGATTGCGTCTGTGACACCGACATTTACGGGCATTCAGCTTATTAATCTGGTAAACGGAGGGTAAAGTGGGTGTTATGAGTGTTTTATATCATGTGTCTTTACTATGAATGTTTTATATAAAGTATCCTGACTAAGAATGTTTTATATAAAGTATCCTGACTAAGAATGTTTTGTATAACGTTCCCTGACTATGAATGTGTTATTTAAAGTATCTTGACTACTGTCCGCGCCACTCACTCTGGAAACTGGAAAATCTGGATTTTCAGTTATTCATCTTCAGAATAATTTCAAAAAGGCAAAACCATTCGATAGATCTTGTTTAGTCGTAACGTTTGGTGTATGCTATATGTTTGTATGAAGAAGCGTTCATATTTTATAGAAAAAAAAATAATTTTAGATAGGGCGATTTCCATGTTAAATTTTGACGTGACGTCGCCAAGTTTCCCATAGACTCAATGTTAAACATCGGCGACGTCACGTCAAAATTAACATAGAAAACGCCCTACCTAAAATGATTTTTTCCCTGTAAAATACGAATGCTTCTTCGTAGAAACATATAACATAAACCAAAAGTTACGACTAAAAAGATCTGTCGATTGATATTAATTTTGTAAAACTACTTTAAAAATAAATAAGTGAAAATCCAGATTTTTCGGTTTACAAAGTGAGTGGCGCGGACAGTAGGAATGTTTTATATAAAGTATCTTGACCAGGAATGTTTTATATAACATGTCCTGACTAGGAGTGTTTTATATAAAGTGTCCTGACTACAAATGTTTTATATAAAGTATCTTGACTAGGAATGTTTTATATAACGTGTCCTTGCTACATGTAGGAGTGTTTTATATAAAGTGTTCTGACTATAGCTGTTTTATATAAAGTGTCCTGACTAGAAATGTTTTACAGGGTGTCCTGACTATGAATATTTTACAGGGTGTCCTGACTAAGAATATTTCATACGGAATGTCCTGCTGAGGCATGGGAAACGGAGAACGTCCGCTCTGGCTACCAAAATAGATAATATAGGTTTTGCCTTCCCTCGCCCCTTTTATTGGGGGAGGGGGTGTTTCTATGCCTATGTTATGGTTTTTTAATTCTGCGGTCCCACCAACACGATCGTACATGTTAATCTGGCAGGTGCCCCCAGTTCAGGTGAATTTTATCTTGAAGAATTAAACGCTCAGCTTACAAGTAAAAACCTTGAGGAGACGACAGCGTGATATGGTAACCCGGTATTGATTCATCATCAATTACTGAAGGGAATCCAGTATATAATGTCCCCGGTGAAAGGTCTCACATCATAAACAGTCGCTACATTATTACCGGATTTTCTTCAATTGACAAATTGCAGACGAGGTTTGAATTGCGATAACCTTGTAGCGAATTCGCTGTCTTTGATTAACTCCTGTCAATTAGGGAATTTGAGATAGATAGCGTGATAGATCTATATAGCAGCTTGCTGTAGTTTGGCTTGTGTGAACAATCCTATCAACCGACAGTAATCAAGGTAAAACGGTCCTCGGATTATGCTGATATACATTCGACTCTTTGAGGATAGTCATAACTAATATGGCAGATTACATCGAGATATTTTTAACAGATAGAGTCACTTTCGAGAACATTTGTATGGTATGACCTTGGTACATGTAAGAAGCTGTATACAATTTCAGTACAGTTGGTGGTAAATAGCTTTTTGAACTATTCTAACATAAATATGCATTAGGTCACGCAAAGTGCTAAACCCACATCCCTAGAGCTAGCTACATCTATGGGACCTTTGTCAAATACTCTTCAAAGCAATTCCTTTGAAACTTGCATGTATGGGGCGAACTTCGATAACTTGGACGTCTTAAGATCGAAAATTCGAAATAATAATGTGGTCACGGCAACTTTCTACTAGTATTAATTTCATTTACAAAAGGAACATACCGATAACTCTAACCTACTGAAATTAGAAGTAATTTCGAATTTTCTTACACTTCAAGCTATAAAAGTTCGACTATATATATGAAGCCATGCCAAAATCAATCTTCTTCAATGGTATTAAACTTCTTTTTTTTTTTTAAATTGTCACATATCATGCATACACTGAGAAAATACTCATTTGCGTTTTCCAAATTAAGATTTTTTAAAATGAGTCGAAATCATGCACTGTTTCCACTATTTTTCAAAAACCTAGTATACTCAATGGTACGATATTATACTTATCTAAAAGATAATCAAACATCATATATAAACTCAAAATAATATACGTATTAGCTTAAAAAATAAAATAATAAATAAATAAATAAAAAAAACCAAAACAAAAAAACCCAAAAAAACCCCCAAAAAACAAAAATGATAAATAACACACACAAAAAAATAATAATAAAATGAAATACCCCCCCCCAAAAACCCAACCAACCAAACAAAACAACATCCCCCCCCCAAACAAAAAAAAAACCCCAAAAAATAAACCAAAAAAAAACCCAAACAAACAAACAAAAAGACAAAGAAAATAAAAAATAAAAAAAAAAAACAAAAATTGTAATACAAAATAAAATAGATTAGAAATAAAAACCAATACAAACAACAATAAAAAATCCAAGATACCTCCTACTCTCTCAAGAAAAAAAAACCAAAACAAAACAAGGAACTAACAGAATAATAATAATAATAATAAAATAGATGAATAAATAAAAATCATCGCAAAAAAAAAAACACAAAACAAAACACATCCACAAATTCAATCATACACTGGTTCAGTTGCTAAGCAATTCTTTCTCATTGTTTACAAAATTCCAGCAAATTAAATACGATAAAATATCCTTTATCCAAAAGATGGTTAAATTCATCTAATATAATCTACATTTTGTTAAAAACAAGCTGTGTTTGTGAAACACTAACGCTCCAACTAAAGTCAAAAAAGTTATTTTTAGCCTGAAGGTCATTGTCAAGGTGAAAAGGTAATCGAACTTGGTGTCATTTGATAGGGCTTCATTAGCTGAGTATGCATGTCAAATATAAAGTCTTTATCTCTCACGGTTCAAAAGTTATAGTCAAGGTTAACGTTGACACTAGACAGACAAACAGACAGGACAAAAACAATATACCCCCGATAATAATAATAAGTCATTCGATTCGTATGTTTAACTCACAAGCACTCGATGCCAGTCATTTTTGTGCCTCACTGTCAAGCTTGACAGGCACATGAAGGACCGACGTCAAGTGCCTGTGGTCAAGCACTTCGTATCGAGTCTTTTTGTTAAACAGAGTTATTTCCCATTTGGGATGGTATGTGACGTAAAACAATTATGACGTCATCAATTTCCCACGAAAACGTCATTTTGTGAGCTATCATTTCCCTGAGTTTTAGATCAGTTTCCATAGAATTTGATGACATTATAAGTGTTTACGTCTTATACCGTCCCAAATGGGAAGTAACTCTGTATAACGAAAAGACAGAATAAGTCACTGGATGTTATTTATTGAAATGGTCTAAATCTAAAATATGTTTCCTTTGACTGAAGAGTCATACCATTACCAGAATCCCAGGTTAGTTATAATCCAATGTTTCTGATACGTTTCGTCTCATTGTGTAACAGATGGCGATAAAAAATTTTGACTGACTACATACAAATATATTTTTAAACAGGGCACGTTTCGTGAAATCCAAGACACGAGGTGAAACGACTCTTTTGTCCTTACAGAGGGTGGATTCTATATATCAAGTTATCTTTACAGCAAGTCATTAGACTCATATTCTTATAACAAGATATTAGACCCTTATTATATATAAGAAAAGCTTTTATGATAGCTATGAATTCTGAACAAGGTATTTGAAACTTAAATCCATCGCATTACAAGCATCTGTGTAAATGAGGTTGCCTTCTCTCTAACAAAAATAATGCTAGATGTAATATGGATGTCTATAAGAAATACAAATTCCCTTTGCATTGTGAACCCGAGATCATCTCAATTTAAAGTTAGAAAGACCGTAAATATTGGATCGTTGCACTTTGACAATGCCGTGTAGACTATATGACAGGGCTACAGGCATTATAAGATATGGGATTAACCTCACCCTTGGCAAGTAGTCGGGACCCCCACTGACCTGGGACATGATCTTGCATATTCCAAAGCAGCAGAGCACTAATGAAGATTTTTTTACCAAATCTACAATGAAAACGTTTGATCCACTAGGGCGGGCCCCGATACCGCAACAAGACCTTCTCTTGAACAAACTACAGGTATTGAAGACGATGTAGATCAAATCTGCGCTTAAATAATGCACTATCACAAAGTTAGACCTTCCCTTGAACAAACTATAGGTAATGAGGACGATGTACATCAAATCTGCGCTTAAATAATGCACTATCACAATAACTTACTTAAATAATGCACTATCACAATAACTTACTTAAATAATGCACTATCACAATAACTTACTTAAATAATGCACTATCACAATAACTTACTTAAATAATGCACTATCACAATAACTTACTTAAATAATGCACTATCACAATAACTTACTTGAATTCTCCGTTAAGTTAAGCTTACAAAGAAATTCACAAAGTTACATGTTCTTAGAGTTACATATTTAAAAATAATTTTATGCACTTTGATGTACATGTACATGCACCAAATATCTGGAGACTTGGAATGTTCTCATTTTCATCACAGATACACATTTTGATAATGGATTTTGATAACATTGCACTTTGAATAATCTTTAAAATACAATGAGAAGAAATAATACAGTCTTAGAAAATTTATTATTACCATGGCAATATGCGACTCAGTAAATAATTATATATAATGAATCAAACTTAGTTTGATTTTTAATGAGATTCTTTTAAATAATACAGAAAATCATTCTTACTTTAAATAACTATTTGCTTAAGTGAAGGCATTCTTCAAATACATGTATATACATTCTCTTATGTGTACAAAAATGCACATGTCAACATTATCGACACGCATATGAACTAAATAAATGCTCTAGAATAGTACACATATTAGGAGATTATGTAAAAATATGGTTCAAAATGTTGACACGAGTATATAACTTGAGTCTGATTTACTTTACACTAGGTTTACTTATCACTAACTCATTCTAATGCAAACTATAATGCCACCATTTGAAAAATCTGAAGAAAAATCTTGTAGTAAGTGAGTAATAGACACTACCTATCTTCTCCAAAATCTGCTATTTGTGTTTTAAAATGAATTGTGCAAAATGATTTGTTAACCTACATTTTGTATTTTGATTCTTTTTTAGATTAAGGTAAATTCCAGTTTGAGGCTCAATTTGAGTGGAAAAGAAAAAATTTGAAGTCAGAAAATTAAAACGTGAAAATCACATGATAAAGGCCTTTAAAAGAATATTTTTTATTTGTAACCATTATGGTCTTATATTAAGTAAGTGAATGACAATGCAAATAATTATCACAAGATCAAGAACAGGATGTACTACACACAACAAAAAACAGGATGTAGTGTACAAAACAAGAACCAGGATGTACTGCAAATAGCACGGACCAGGAATACAGCACAGAATAAGATCTTTATATATGCACTGAATATGAACCAGGATGTTCAGAACAAACTGTTACCAGGATGTTAGTCAGAATGATATGTCAAATTTACTTTGTAGACATAAAAGTATGCATAACAGAGCCAACTACTTGTTGGCCTTTTAAAATAATTGTACATATGTATGTATTATCAAAGAAAAGTTTTTAATAATGAATGCAAAGCTAAAGCCCTGTACACAATACTATGTCATTACGCTAAAATAGTTAAATACATGTAGCACAAAATATGTAATATAGTTCTATCCTTGTATAATATAAATTACAAATATAAATCTATTCTAATGCAATATCTAGAAAAAAATCTTCAACATGTGACAAATAAACACTATATTTTCTCAATAAAAAATAAATATTGTTACCTTACTTTGTATTTTGTACATGTAGCTTATATAAAATTATACACTTACACATACGGCAGAATTACACTGGAGGTGGATCTTCGAAATTTATTTCAATTCAATATATGTAAATCAGCAACAAATAACTTGATCAGTTATATATAGACTTTGTTATACATGTATGTCAACAAGATTCATAATGTTTTGTATGTGTTAAATCACCTTTAAGTAACACTATAAAGGGCACAGTAACCAAATAGCGGTGCTGTTATTATTGCAATTACCACATCATTGGTAACCAAGGCGACTGCCCATGTATTACCCTTCCCCTGCCACTCATCACTCATAATAAAATTTATCACATCATCCATCCTAAATAAAATAATATACAATAATATTGGAGATTATGCAGGAATAACATAAACAATGAGTACAAATAATGAATGGTCCATTCACCAGATGACCAAATATAAGTTATGGCATTCGAGCCAAATATGAATATGAAGAATAAACATAATGGATAAATACATTGTTCACCACAGACGATGCAGCATTATCCAAGTGGCTTGGGTAATTATAATACAATCCCAATGGAATCAAATTAAATCAATTAAAAATATTCTGGATAAAAGAATTAACGATAAGGTAATTATCTGATTTCAAAAACTTTGCCCAGATCTGGAATGTGAATTAACTGGAGCAAAATTACGTATAAAAAATGCTGTTTACATAATTTTTTATTTGAATTATTTATATTAAAAACTCAGGACTAAAGACTCGTCACTATGTCAACTATCTATGGTGTGTTATTCATATGACATCATATACATGTATGTACTGTGTACAGTTACGACATATTCCTTCCACACGATGCCAAATCAAATATCAGACAACAATCATAAACTCACTATTAACAACACTACAATGAGTTTGAGCATTCTCGTAAATCAGTGAATAATAAAAAAAGTTTCCATACTCTTTACACTTCAACAAACTAAAGACAATATTGTATCATACTTTCATGCTCTGTAACATCGCATTCATCAACAGCATCATAATGATCATCATGAAAGACAAAAGTTAGGGGTTATATCAGAACATTTTGAGAGCAGACTCTGGGAAGAAATGGGGGGAAATTATTAGCATAATAGCCATTTTTGGAAATTTAAAATTATACCTTAACAACTATGAATACAAAATAATATGCTCTCTACTGTTTAAACTAAATATAATCCATTATCTGGAGAAATTTAATTTGAAATTCATTTCTTGTGGGGCAAATTGGGAAAATTAGTTAAATCTGTTATGGGAAAGTGTCCATAGAATCACTGAAGGAGTACCCTGATCTACGTCTGAAAGTGCTATCGTGGAATCACATAATCTAGGGTCTGAGTAGCACATGCTGATACATGTAGTTCATTTCATAATATACATACAATATACATTTGTAACACAGTGTTGAAAATGCCTCATTGTATGAAAACTATTTACAATTAATTTTTTGTCCATCAAATAAAAGACCCAAATGGGCCTATATTGCTCCCCAAAGAGCATGATGATATCTGAAAGTATCAATATTTTCTAAATCAAATCTTTCATTATATGTTAAAAAAATTATTTCAGAAGTGTACCAAAAATCAAGACACATCCTTAAACAGCATCCTGATATTCACAAAAGTTTACAACAGATGACTGGCAATGACATATATTCATTTACAGCAAGATTGGCTAAGTAAGGTGAGATAATAGAAATCAAATATCTCATTTGCGTCATATTTGTGACCGACTCTTTAAGCGAGTCAAATTGATATTACAAAATTATATCTATTGTGACATTATTAGTCCATATTGCACATTCTAGTTGAACGATTACACCATGAAAATTCATTTGTGTAACAAGGCTATTGAGTATACTGAATAAATAACATCTAAATGTACACCACATGGTAGTCCAGAAAAAACTTCTAGGTATGTATGTGTACTTGTGGTAGTTCAGCTAAATTTAGTGCAAAAATCTGAATGTAGAGGTTTATTAAACATAAATGTAGAGGGTTATTCAACATAAATGTAGAGGGTTATTCAACATAAATGTAGAGGGTTATTAAAAATAATTGTGGAGGGTTATTAACATATGTAGAAGGTTATTAAACATAAATGTACTTATGGTAGTTCAGCTAAATCTAGTGTAAAAGTCTGAATGTAGAGGGTTATTAACCATAAATGTAGCCATGCATATGAGGGACTTGCATCAATCTTTCATAATTATTTTTATAATGGCACACATTGGGCAGCAGTATCTCCATTAGATAAGTACATGTTTCAATCTATTAGTGTGTGGAGATGAGCAGTGAAATGAGTTGTTTTGTAATGCCTCATTCTACATGCATAGAATATTATCTGTAGAAATAAAATAATGCTTAGTGAAGAGCATATGAATAATTCCCATCATGAGAATGTTTGGTCTACAAGTTGTAATTGATAGTGCAAGCTGTATCAGCAGGTGTAACTGTAAGCTGCATGAGCAGGTGTATGTTGTATAGACAGCTGAAAGTTGTGCTAGTGTTTAAGTTGTGAGTGTAAGTTGTATCTGCAGGTGTAGGTGTAAGTTGAATAAACAGGTTCAAAAGTTGTATGAACAGGTAAGAAGTAGGAGCTAGTGTAAGCTATTATACAGATGTGGTTGTAAGTGGTATGAGTGGCTGCGAGTAAGCTGGTTAATTTGTTTGAGCAAGTGTAAGTTGCATGAGTGGCCATGAATAAGCTGGTTAATTTCAGCTAAGAGCAAGTGTAAGTTGTATGAGTGGCCATGAGTAAGCTGGTTAATTTCAGCTACTGGTATGAGCAAGAGTAAGTTATATGAGTAAATTAGGATTTCTCTCACTATTCCTATACACTGAGATTCATCATTATGAAGTATTGTATTATAACCCTTTCTACATGTAGGAATTTGCATAAAATACATGATATGTAAGTTTACTGAGCATGGCTAGGATTTCCTCTGATCACTGGCACCAGTATCGATTCTGCCGACATTTACCCACAAACCACATCCACATCAACTGGTTCTTGTGACTCAGCTGACGAAAATCCTCAGAAGCAGTTTCTGGTGTCCACTGCAGTGCTTCTTCATGTGACTGCAAGTAAAAAGATAGGTGGATTCATAGATCATTACTCAGTACAAAACAAAGATTATTTCAGCCAGATGGAAAAAGCAACTACATATATCTGCTACAGGTTATATAGATTTTTAACAATATCACATACATATTACAAGCAGTAAAGGATTTTAAAATGAAGGACAAAGAACTGATAAGACTCTGGGAGGATTCAAACCCTGGATATTCTTATCCTGAGACAAACACTCTAACTATTGAGAGACACATTCTTATCCTGAGACAAACACTCTAACCATTGAGACACACAGTCTTATCCGAGACAAACACTCTAACCAATGAGACACACAGTCTTATCCTGAGACAAACACTCTAACTATTGAGAGACACATTCTTATCCTGAGACAAACACTCTAACCATTGAGACACACAGTCTTATCTGAGACAAACACTCTAACCATTGAGAGACACAGTTTTATCCTGAGACAAACACTCTAACCATTGAGACACACAGTCTTATCCGAGACAAACACTCTAACCATTGAGAGATAAAGTCTTATCCTGAGACAAACACTCTAACTATTGAGAGACACATTCTTATCCTGAGACAAACACTCTAACCATTGAGACACACAGTCTTATCTGAGACAAACACTCTAACCATTGAGAGACACAGTTTTATCCTGAGACAAACACTCTAACCATTGAGACACACAGTCTTATCCGAGACAAACACTCTAACCATTGAGAGATAAAGTCTTATCCGAGACAAACACTCTAACCATTGAGAGACACAGTTTTATCCTGAGACAAACACTCTTACCATTGAGAGACACAGTTTTATCCTGAGACAAACACTCTAACCATTGAGAGACACGGTTTTATCCTGAGACAAACACTCTAACCATTGAGAGATAAAGTCTCATCTTGAGAGAAACACTCTGACCATTGAGAGACACATTCTTATCCTGAGTCAAATACTCTAACCATTGAGAGATAAAGTCTTATCTTGAGATAAACACTCTGACCATTGAGAGACACATTCTTATCCTGAGTCAAACACTCTAACCATTGAGAGATAAAGTTTTATCTTGAGAGAAACACTCTGACCATTGAGAGACACATTCTTATCCTGAGTCAAATACTCTAACCATTGAGAGATAAAGTTTTATCTTGAGAGAAACACTCTGACCATTGAGAGACACATTCTTATCCTGAGTCAAACACTCTAACCATTGAGAGATAAAGTCTCATCTTGAGAGAAACACTCTGACCATTGAGAGACACATTCTTTTCCTGAGTCAAACACAGTGTAAGCATTGAGAGACCCAGTCTTATCAGAGACAAACACTCTAACCATTGAGAGACACATTTTATCCAGAGACAAACACTCTAACCATTGAGAGACCCAGTCTTATCAGAGACAAACACTCTAACCATTGAGAGACACAGTTTTATCCTGAGACAAACACTCTAACCATTGAGAGACACAGTTTTATCCTGAGACAAACACTCTAACCATTGAGAGACCCAGTCTTATCCGAGACAAACACTCTAATCATTGAGAGACAGTTTTATCCTGAGACAAACACTCTAACCATTGAGAGACCCAGTCTTATCCGAGACAAACACTCTAACCATTGAGAGACACAGTTTTATCCGAGACAAACACTCTAACCATTGAGAGACACAGTTTTATCCGAGACAAACACTCTAACCATTGAGAGACACAGTTTTATCCAAGACAAAACACTCTAACCATTGAGAGACACAGTTTTATCCTGAGACAAACACTCTAACCATTGAGAGACACAGTTTTATCCGAGACAAACACTCTAACCATTGAGAGACCCAGTCTTATCCAAGACAAACACTCTAACCATTGAGAGACACAGTTTTATCGGAGACAAACACTCTAACCATTGAGAGACACAGTTTTACAAGCAGAGCAGAAAAAGCCAGTAATTTATGATATTTATACACAAATCTTTAATAATATGTCAATGGCAATTTTACCTTATTGATTCAGTACCCAAAAATCCCTGGCAACATCTTATGAATAATGAGGGTTTAATACACTTTTTATTCATAGCTAAGCTCGGAGAAGTATTAAAGACAATGAACATTGGTCAGGATTGGAGTGGAAAGTTTAATTTTAGTTCATTCATTCAGAAGGTTTAAAAGATCAAGCCCAGAGGTTATAAAATGTCTTGAGAACGATTTCAGAGCTAAGAACATGCTCAAATTCCTGTAGCTATATCAAACTTGAGATCGAATAAAAAAGTTGAGGTTATAAAACTTTTCCTGTTTGAGATTGTGCTCAGATCTGAGTACGAACTCAGATATTCTTGAGATTGGTATCTACCTTGCTCAAATAAAGCAAATGACTGCTCACATATGTCTGCTCTGCCGACGTGTTCATAATGAAGAACATTATTATAAGCTGAGAACGATCTCAAATCCTGTTGTTATGAACTCACTACAGCATGTTCTAAAAGATTATCAGAAAGTTTTATTATCTCCAATGAGATTGATCTCAAGTGGTGGTCTCTGCTAAGCAAGATTTCAGAGGCTGAGTAGAATAAATTATTTATAACATCGGACTTTGTATAGACAATTTTTGTGAACACACTACAATGTCTGAAGGAATATATGTGTCTCCTGATATCTATCTTTTATAAGTGTAACTCAGACAGAACGACTGACAAAGGTAGAAAAGGGTATTCCTCTATGTTGTATTGCTTTGCACAACACAAGGAAAGGGAAAGAAGACACTGATGTGTGTATAAATACATGTATGTATGAAGAGACAATCTGAATGCTAAAGTTGGCGGAATGGGTGTTACTACTGACCATGGGAGGAGGAAATAAGCGACTACATCTCCCTTTGTTGATGTGCTCCAAGGAAGCTTGCTTAAAGGATTTCTTCATTTCTATGGTATAACATTGATGACAGAGCTGGCAGTGCTGTAAACAGAAAAATATGTCCCGAAAATGTCACCTCCATTGATAAAATAATGTACATAAATGTAATCTTGCCATCTCAGCAAGTACAAGACATATATAAACTGTATGAAAGTAATTTTTAATCGATTGCTATATGAGGTGTATAGTCATACATCCCTCAACAGAACATAATTTTTCACCAAAAGGTCATCTGAGATATGACAAAACTCTGAGGAATTAGGTTTAAAAAATTTGTTTTATTATAGAATAAGTGTCTTATTTTGTGTTTTCATGCAGGAATGAATTACAATGGCTGATGCATTTATTAGACAAAATGAGCGTTAGCGTATAATAGAAATTTTAAATGCCGGCAGTGGTCAATACGACGTATCCATACAGATAATATCTCATAAATGCATCAGACATTGTGATTCATTCCTGCATGAAAACACAAAATACCAGTAAGACACTTATTCTATATACATGTACATGTGCCTACAACACCAAAATATCACACTGGAAACTTCCATTTCCTATTTATAAACCGCATCAGCAATTCATTTCAGAGGGAAGTTATAAATTGAAAAAAAAAAGCTGGTATCCAATGACAAAGTAACATTTATCCAGAATGATATACTTTCGTGGAATGTCAAGCACTTTAGTGCAAAATACGACTTTAATGGCATCACACAAGGTTGGAAATGTCGAACATTTCATTATGACGTCATAAACATAACAATCAAAAGTCTGCCAAACATTGCTTTCTGTGCTGAAAAGTGGATCAAATATGGGGCGTTATGATGTCACCAATCAATGCAATTTACACAAAAATAAAATACATAGGTCTTGAAAGCTTTATCTCAGGCAATTACAGTGGTGGTGCATATATTTTGACATCATAAATCAAGAAATTGAAATTGTCTGAATTTTTTGTTCTGCTACAAATTATGAAGGATCAACCAGCAGATTGTTTACTTACTGGTGCTTTGCAATCATAATGGCAGGCTTCAGTCATACACCAATCAGAGAATACCGTGATATCCTTATCGGACACTCTCATGTCAGCTTCATTATTGGGGCTGTATGAGACCAAAACAAATACTGAATGTAGTGAAACAAATAAAGAAGGAAAAGTAAAATTAAGAGACCTACATTGGGCTAAACAGTTCAAATGAAGGTCTGTTGTTCAATAACACATTTCATTAACTCTTAATGTTTTTTAAAAGTTCTTCTGAAGACTTTAAATCTACCGTAATTAATAGACTACCATTTACACAGTAAGGGAAGTAATGTTAACTATATACTATATATTTACCATGTATCAAGCCACAGTAAGGGAAGTAATGTTAACTATATACTATATATTTACCATGTATCAAGCCACAGTAAGGGAAGTAATGCTAACTATATACTATGATGTTAGGAAGAGATAATCAGTTTTTCCTATACATTTTGATACATACCTATTGGCAAAGTCATTTACGACAGGTCTTGATACTCCCACTAAGCTCAGTACATTAAATATAACTTGTTCATACAGTTCACTATTCCCCTCAAAATGACCTGACGACAGATTGGGAGACATATTCACCTACAAAGTCATACAGTAAACGTTGTTATTTTTTATCCCAAGTATTAAGGTACTAGTATTATATAAATCTTTATACTGAAAAGATACAGAAATTTAAAATAAATATCTAACATAACTTCTGTAGACATCAACTTAAACTTTGATAGATGAATCAAGCATGTTACTTGTGTACTGGTATGTAAGTGAATCATAAGTGAATGTCGACTGAATGTGTTTCTAACCTCCATTAGGTAAACATTGAGATCTTCATCTAGTACAAAGTCAAAGCGTACCATCTCGAAGAAATTCCTGAAATCAGATCAGAGAAAAAAATGATTCTTGAAAATTATTACTGTTTTGCAAATTCAAAATAAGTTAAATGGTTTGGTTGATAGGTGTTTTACGTCGCTTTCAACAATTTTTCTGTTATATTGCAACATGAAAGTAGGAGGTAACCTTCCTCTTAAATATAGTGGCACAACCTGGGAATTGAACCCCGATCATCGGCACCGCAAGCCACATAATAAGTTAACAATTTCATAATTGGAACAATCAAGAGCTAAATCTCTCTTCATGCCATAGAGGCTTGCAAGGCTGAAACATTTACACAGTAAAACATGAGAGTAACTGATGCAATGTCACTGTAGTACTACCAATAATGTACTACAACTAAGCCGGTGTGGCCTAGTGGTATCACACTGGACTCCTGATCGGGAGGCTGGGGTTCAAGTCCCACTCTGGTCATGCCGGTGTTCTGTCTTTCGGATGAGAGAGTAAAAATCGAGGCCCCGTGTTGTGGTATGCATAGCACGTTAAAGATCCCTCACTGCTTCGGGTGGGTCCGTTGCAAAGGTCAAAATTTGTATGCCCCCCATCAGGCAGATGCCGTTACCATATACTTGAAATATTCGTGGTGTGACGTTAAACAAAAATCAATCAATGTACTACAACTAATCCTGTCCTACCGTGACCAATACCCACAAGCAACAAAATTTAAAGTAAGGCAAAGACCAAGGTAAAGGTCACAAGGTCAAAGATTTTGGTACTGAAAGACAGGTCTTGGTACAAGGAATACAAATGTGTATTATGAAGGCCCCATCTCTTTTGGTTCAAAAGTTATGGGTAAAGTCCCAGTCACACCGGATTGCACGGTTTGTCGATCGTATGACTGGTAAAAATGTAGTCTAGATATGACCAGTCGCCAGTGATTGCTACCACCTAATTTTGCAATCACAAGCCACGATCTCTTTACAACCAGTTGCAGTTCATTGTGAGACTGGTGGTACGTTCTGTCATGCAATTACCAACGACTGGTGGAGATCAATCTTAAAATCAATCGTACAATGAGTTGCAGCGACGAATAATTGATCATGCGATTAGTCGTAACCTGTTCATTCCACTCGTGCGATCAATCGTAGCTTCATGTAATGCATCATGCGATTGGTGGTAGTAGTAGGTTGCAAAAGATCGCAGCTAGTCGTACGATCAGTCGTGTTCTCGGATAATATATAACAACATCACGCGTGTCAGCTTCAGTTCTCATTCAGCTGTTGATAAAATCACACAAATATGGCACCAAAAAGGGGAAAAAGCAACAAGAAAAACAAACAAGATTCCACAGAAAAAATTCAGAATCAGATCATGACACAGTTGCGGCTGTTCCACAAGAAGAGGAGGAAGTCCAAGGTGAAGATGAAGAAGGACAGCTGCAATAACAGAACTTAACTGTCAATGTACCATTTTAAGTGTCATAATTCCAATTATTTCATATTTACGAAATTTCCCTTTCACCAGAGAACCAGAATCCAAGTACCAGTACAAATATTTTTGCTGTAACTAGTGGTACCACCAATTGTGAGGTCGTGCGACCAGTCAAATTAAATGCAAAATGGTTGCAACAATACATTTGAATTGTGTGATCAGTGGCACGATCGATCGCAAGTTAGTACGACTAGTGGCAAGAGAAATCGCGAAATTCTGTTTACCGCGAGCATCCCCAATTAATGGTGCGATAATATACGATTGGTCGTACTACTCTGTAAGACCTGTCTGCAATTAGTAGTCACAGGTATGAAGTTTTGAACATGAGCAATGACCTTGCTGCGACCGATTTTGCTTGTGCGATCTCTCACGACCTATGCAACTAGTCACACAATCCTTCTGCGATTTTTCCACGATTGTACAAAAATTCAGTCACAACTAGGTCTTATACCGGTCTTAACCCCGGTGTGACTGAGGCTTAATGTTGAAGTTTTTCAAAAGTAGGCCAAATGTCAAGGTCAAGGTCATGGGGTAAAAAATTTTGGTACTGACAGACAGGTCTTGCCTAAAGGAATACGCATGTGTAGTATGAAGGCCCCTTCTCTTTTGGTGCAAAAGTTATGACCAAGATTAATGTTTTCTGGATAGACAGACAGGCAGACAGACAAGGGGATTCCACAGACATACAAGAGACATAGGAAGAGGAAAAAACATTTTGCATTTTAAACAAATATTATGCTTACCTTAATGACTTATATTTTCTAGCTGCTCCTATTAAAAATGGTTCCTTGGACAAATATATAGAATTGATGGCTGTTTTGATATCGTTCCACAGCTTTACAGGATCTTTACCTACAAAGTAAGATTAAGATAAGTAGCAATGATAGACAGTCATTTCATTTGTTTATTACATTACAAGATTACATATATTTTACTTATGCAACATTCCCACATGAAACGGTGTGGGATCTTTTATGTCACAACATTTAACATAACAATGGGAATCAGTTTATAATATTTCATCTGGAGGCAGTGGATGATGGAGGCAGAGGATGATGAATCACTTTAGTAAAGTTGGAACTGAACTTCAGTTGAGAGATAAGAAATGCTGTGAAATAACACCAGACCAACCTGTCCCACAACAGTCCGTGACAAGCGAGAATGTCAGAACATGAACAACAATCCATGACAAGTGAGAATGTCAGAACATGAACAACAATCCATGACAAGTGAGAATGTCAGAATATGAACAACAATCCATGACAAGTGAGAATGTCAGAACATGAACAACAATCCATGACAAGTGAGAATGTCAGAACATGAACAACAATCCATGACAAGTGAGAATGTCAGAACATGAACAACAATCCATGACAAGTGAGAATGTCAGAACATGAACAACAATCCATGACAAATGAGAATGTCAGAACATGAACAACAATCCATGACAAGTGAGAATGTCATAAATCTTGGAGTACTCATGACTTAAGTACTAACTTATGGATGATGTGAATTACATTGATAACTCAGTCTAACATTTTGGTCCTAAAGCTCTCCATTTCCTGAGAGTTAACTTGTCTTTAACTTGAAATGTTTTATACAGTCTAACCAGTTTCAGTTGGGAAAGTAACTATTCAGAAAGCTTGATCTGGAAGTCGGGAAATTGGGCTTGCATTTTAATACCATAAACTGCTAAATCTATCATGTTTTCTGTATACAATGTATAATTCAATATACATCAGTTCCTTACCAATATGTTCTAAATAAGTGTTGAAAGTTTCTTTAAAGTTGTACTCCAAATTATGATAAAGATGCTTAAGGGATGGCATCTGAAATACAAAACTCATATTATAACATATAAATTCATATTCTGAATTTGATTTGTGCTGGTTTTTTTATTCATATACATTGAATATTATCTATTATTAGATACACTTGTATTGAAATAGGTACACCACAATATATTGCCAAATCTATTATACATGTACTGCTGAATTGGGAGTCAGAAGTGTGACCCCTAACAGACAGACAGTTGGACAGATAACCTCACCTCACTGGGGATTGTAGCACAGAAGAAGTAACCTACCCTACCTGGTGACTGCAGCACAGAGGAAATAACCTCCCCTACTTAGTGATTGTAGCAGCAACCTTACAAACCTTACCTCCCACACTGGTGTGTAGTCATCGGCAACCACATACTTCTTGACATCTCTCTGATCAAATGGATGGTAGTCATGGCTACAGAACCTATAAAGTAAAGTTGGTGTGTTATTCTGAGTCTAACTATTTTTGTAAATCCATGTTTAATCTGCCACAAACAGAATGTCTAAGGGCAAGTTAAGCTAGGAAGCTGTATAACAATCTGACTGATTTTTGGATGATATATTCATGGTGTATTGTCATTCTGATGAAGCATTATACTGTGGTTGTGTCAAGAATAATCAAATAAAGAATATCAGGTATATCATAAAATACACTCCATTTAGGGTAACACATAAATTTAAAAGATCTATGGAACCAGTAGCAGCCTAACAAAGTCTCTGACCCGGGCCCTATGACCCAGGCCCACTAATCCAGTCTCTGTAACTTGGGCTCTCTGACCCTAACTCTTTGACCCAGGTCCTCTGGCCCAGTCTCTGTAACCTGAGTTCTCTGACCCTATCCCTCTGGCACAGGTCCTCTGATCCGTGCCCTTTGACCTAGTCTACTTAACCAGGGTTCCCTGACCCTCTGTCTCTGACCTAGGTCACCTGACACAGGTCCTTTGATCCATGACCTTTTCTCTCTACCGTGGACTCTTAGACCCTACCTTTATGACCCAGTCTCTCTGATCTACTCAGTCTGATCCAGGCCCTCTGACCTAGTTCCTCTAACCTGACCTCCCTGACCGTGCCTCTCTGACCAAAGTTCTCTGATTCAGTCTCTCTGACAAAAGTTCTCTGATCCAGCCTACCCAACCTAATGACACTTGACCGAATCTCTTTAATCCACACTCTTTGATCTTCTGATCTCATTCAAGTAAAATAACTATATAGATAATAAAACATAAGCAGCTTACCTAAACAAGGCATTATGTTCTACAATATACACTCGTAAAGGATCAATGGATGTCAGAATAGCATATACTCCAATGTCAAACTTCCTGCAAATCAAAAACACAGAGATGATAACAAATTTTCAATACAGTTCAATATGTATCTGATAAATAGGTGACTAATAGATTGGAATCCAAGACATCTGGCTACCATATAGGAATGATACGCTGTAACATGCTGCCACATAAGTTACATACAGTACACGTGTCCATAAAGTCAAACCTGCTCTAAAGACCACATGTATTCAGCTATGACCTGTCTATAAAACCACCCTTTTCTACTCCTTACTATTAACTGCCTATAGAAACCAACATGTATACAGAAGCCATCAACCTTAAATGACCGTTTTTCAAACTTCCCTTCAGTGACTCCTTAATTAAAATAGGTTTGACCCTATATGTGAAACACTACTGCCTCTATGAGAATAATTTCCTAAAGCATGGCAAAATTCTTGAAAGCAGATTGCTTTGTGTCTAAGCATCATTTTGATAAAATGCATAATGATGATGGTGTAACATTCAGTCAAAAATGATGATCGTTAATTTGTTTTCTTATCAAATAATTGTAAATACATTGTCGACTGAATGCTAAAATTTTGCTTTTGCATTTTCATTCCAAGTTTTGTCTTGCCTGTTTTCTGCAAACACAAATATGCAGTCAGTTTTCTATCATCTCTACAATCCTGAACATGGAAAAAATTCTTATACATGTACAAGTGCACAATCAAGTGTAAATATTTACCTTCCATCTATGATGAATGGCTTATCAACATATTCCTGGATAAATGATTGCTCATCTGTTAAATCCAGATCTATAAATAAACATACAGACCTATAAATAAACATACAGGGAAATGTCAAACTGTCATGCCAACAAAACTTTGACATTTTTATGGCTGCATTTTTATAGAGGGTCTTTACTTTGCCCTTTTCTATGACACCTTAATTTTTTCTTATTGTAATTTCTTTAACAAATTACAGTCAAACCTTGATATCTCGAAGTCAGAGGGACCATGGAAAATACTTCGAGAAATCCATAGTTTGAGATATCCAAACTTCGAGTTTAGGATCACAAATTCTGAAGTTGTTTTAAAACATACACCAGTACATTTGACACGTGTGATTGTTATCGGACGTGAAGTATCATCAAGAATACGTGTTTATGTACATAGTTACAAAATAATTAATCTAAATCTCATCATATCTTTTATTTATAAATATATAAAGAGAATATACTCCAAAACTGAAAACGTCATATTATGTTCTCAGTAATTTTGTATGGTAAATTCAATACTGGACATAACTGTCGTATACTATACTTTAAACCATGGATGGACTGATGCACGAGACGAGGTGAAGAAACTTGTCATAATTTTATTTTATTCAAAACACATCAAGCTACTATTACTTTGCATCCAAATACACAGACATACTCATGGATACGAAATAAAAATAGATTAATGAACAATGTAAAGAAATTTCTTTAAATAAATGCAGGTATGTAAAACTGAGTTAATGTTATTTTTTTTAATTGCAAGGTCAAATTTAATAAGCTATTATCATGTGGTAACAATTAGTATAAATAACAATGTATGAATGGACTTGAACTATTATGTAATTACTGCTGCTTTCTACATTGTACACCGACGCGGTCAATTGATCAAACCGTGCACTTGATCTGTCAACTAGGAAAGACGCCGCGGCTAAAAAGAAGCCAACTTCGAGATAAACCGGGTAGATAAGAACTTCGGGACTTGAAAATGTATTCGAGATAAGCATGGTATTCGACACATCAGTGTTCGACACATCCGGGGTGAATTTAATCATATTATGAAGGAATTTTTTCCGGACCGACGTCCGACTTTGAGATATCCCGGGTATTCGAGATATCAGTGTTTGACATATCGAAGTTTGACTGTATGTCTTTTCTTCCATATAAAACCATTTTTTTCAGTCTACTTTATTTTCTCTGAAAACTAATCATTCAAAAAACCTCCTTTACTTTTCACATTCTTTATCTTGATCCCTCTATGACTGTTCCTTTTCTGAATAAAGAGTTTATCTGGATGTTTCTTTGCCTAAGTAAAAAAAAGAATCAGTAAAAACTGATGAATGAAATAAGTATTCTTATGAGTTTCACAACAGACTCAAATCTAAGGATATATAAACTTTGCCTTCTTTACACAAAAATTCCTCAAATGACCTTCAACACCTTCGATCCTTTGTGTATGACTTTTTGGCTGATTTTAGATAAACGACCTTGTATTAAAATAGAACAAAGATGTTCTGAATATCAAACAGTTTTTGGTGACCTTGACCTTAAGGGACCACAGATTAAGAGCTTGGGTTATAAACAATATTTGAGCAATGCATGATAAAAATCCATTGATTCAACATGAGAAGCTACAGTACTTGATAGTGTATTTAAAACAATTTCTTGATCATCAAGAAATGTCATATCTTCAGGAGTCAAGGGGATGTGCTATGTAAACTTCTCTCTCCCCTTGACAGATTGCATTCAAAGGCCAATTCTTGATTGGGTCACTTGCTCCGCACATGAACGAATCAGAAGCCTTGAAACAAATTGTGTGACAAAACGAAAATAATAGATCTAGCATATGTGGACTGAAAACGTCTTTCCCTTTTATTAAAGCCTCTGTGCCTTTCGATTGATCTTGTCTACAGAAAATGTTTCACAGATTTTTTGAGACATAGAGCAAACAAATGTAATTGTTTTTCTTCATGATCATTGGCTAAGTCAGGCTTAATCTCATGGGTCAATTTGGTTAGTAGTATACTGAATGTTTTTTGCTAGGCAGTGCCATCAAAACCTGCAACCTTTGAATGCAATCAGTCAAGGGGAGAGAGAAATTTACGTAGTGAATCCCCTTGACTCGTGAAGATGGAATTGTCATTGGGTGACCTCAGTCACACGAAAGTCTAAAGTCATATTCTATCTAAGTAAAAGTTACAAAAAATCCTTAAAGATTTCATAAATTCTTTTGTGAAATGGTGTACTGGTGATCTTCACTCATAAGCTATTATTTTGAATGACTTCAAACTAAAAACTTAAGTCAGGAGAAAAATTTAGGAAACGTTTGATTATAATCCATCTCTTTGTTAAGAAACTATGAAGTTTTAAAGATACTTTCAATCATCATTTTTTTACATGATCATAATACCAGATATCAAACAGAACATTTTCGAAAGATACAATATCAAAATAAACCTTGTATTTTCATGGCTTCAGATATCCAATCAGATTACATCTTAAATGATTAAGGTTATAAAATGATACCCTATCAGAATAAATCTCACATTATCATGGCTTCAGATATCCAATCAGATTACATCTTACATGATCACAGTTTTAGAATGATACATATATCCAGTCAAAACACATCTTAATACATATTTATGGTTTCAGGAAAGTGATAAATGTGTATGTATAATACATCAGACCTACATAAGCTAAGAATTTCTTCTTTTCTTCTGGTATTTGGAAGGCTCTAGGAATATACTGGTTGGGTGAAGTAACTAAGCTCAATTTGTTTGTGATGTATCCGGATGCTGGAAAATGGTTTAACTGGAAAAAATACCAAACCATTTAGTAGTTTATCAAATCATTATATCACAAAATATTAAGTTATCATCATCTGCAAATTACGAAAATCTTAGTTTTGCCCATCATGCCATTAGTGTATGACATATAGTAGCAAGCCTTGGTAGCTATGGTACCTTGATATCACAATGTCCTGTGATAATGCATATGTATACTCACATCAGAGAGCCTTGGTAGCTATGGTACCTTGATATCACATTGTCCTGTGATAACGCATATGTATACACACATCAGAGAGCTTGGTAGCTATGGTACCTTGATATCACACTGTCCTATGATAACATACATGTATAGTCACATCAGAGAGTCTTGGTAGCTATGGTACCTTGATATCACATTGTACTGTGATAACGCATATGTATACACACATCAGAGAGCTTGGTAGCTATGGTACCTTGATATCACATTGTACTGTGATAACATACATGTCTAGTCACATCAGAGAGGCTTGGTAGCTATGGTACCTTGATATCGCATTACCCTGTGATAACATACATGTATAGTCACATCAGAGAGGCTTGGTAGCTATGGTACCTTAATATCACATTGTACTGTGATAACATACATGTATAGTCACATCAGAGAATCTTGGTAGCTATGGTACCTTGACATCACATTGTCCTGTGATAACATACATGTATAGTCACATCAGTCTTGTTAGCTATGGTACCTTGATATCACATTGTCCTGTGATAACATGCATAATAGTCACATCAGAGAGGCTTGGTAGCTATGGTACCTTGATATCACATTGTCCTTTGATAACATACATGTATAGTCACATCAGAGAGGCTTGGTAGCTATGGTACCTTGATATCACATTGTCCTGTGATAACATACATGTATAGTCACATCAGAGAGTCTTGGTAGCTATGGTACCTTGATATCACATTGTCCTGTGATAACATACATGTATAGTCACATCAGAGAGTCTTGGTAGCTATGGTACCTTGATATCACATTGTCCTGTGATAACATACATGTATAGTCACATCAGAGAGTCTTGGTAGCTATGGTACCTTGATATCACATTGTACTGTGATAACATACATGTATAGTCACATCAGAGAGTCTTGGTAGCTATGGTACCTTGATATCACATTGTCCTGTGATAACATACATGTATAGTCACATCAGAGAGGCTTGGTAGCTATGGTACCTTGATATCACATTGCCCTGTGATAACATATAGTATTGTCACATCAGAGAGTCTTGGTAGCTATGGTACCTTGATATCACATTGTCCTGTGATAACATACATGTATAGTCACATCAGAGAGTCTTGGTAGCTATGGTACCTTGATATCACATTGTCCTGTGATAACATACATGTATAGTCACATCAGAGAGTCTTGGTAGCTATGGTACCTTGATATCACATTGTCCTGTGATAACATACATGTATAGTCACATCAGAGAGTCTTGGTAGCTATGGTACCTTGATATCACATTGTCCTGTGATAACATACATGTATAGTCACATCAGAGAGTCTTGGTAGCTATGGTACCTTGATATCACATTGTCCTGTGATAACATACATGTATAGTCACATCAGAGAGTCTTGGTAGCTATGGTACCTTGATATCACATTGTCCTGTGATAACATACATGTATAGTCACATCAGAGAGTCTTGGTAGCTATGGTACCTTGATATCACATTGTCCTGTGATAACATACATGTATAGTCACATCAGAGAGTCTTGGTAGCTATGGTACCTTGATATCACATTGTCCTGTGATAACATACATGTATAGTCACATCAGAGAGTCTTGGTAGCTATGGTACCTTGATATCACATTGTCCTGTGATAACATGCATAATAGTCACATCAGAGAGTCTTGGTAGCTATGGTACCTTGATATCACATTGTCCTATGATAACATACATGTATAGTCACATCAGAGAGTCTTGGTAGCTATGGTACCTTGATATCACATTGTCCTGTGATAACATACATGTATAGTCACATCAGAGAGTCTTGGTAGCTATGGTACCTTGATATCACATTGTACTGTGATAATGCATATGTATACTCACATCAGAGAGCCTTGGTAGCTATGGTACCTTGATATCACATTGTCCTGTGATAACATATATGTATAGTCACATCAGAGAGTCTTGGTAGCTATGGTACCTTGATATCACATTGTACTGTGATAACATACATGTATAGTCACATCAGAGAGTCTTGGTAGCTATGGTACCTTGATATCACATTGTACTGTGATAACATACATGTATAGTCACATCAGAGAGTCTTGGTAGCTATGGTACCTTGATATCACATTGTCCTGTGATAACATATAGTATTGTCACATCAGAGAGTCTTGGTAGCTATGGTACCTTGATATCACATTGTCCTGTGATAACATATAGTATTGTCACATCAGAGAGTCTTGTTTCTTCAAATTCAAAATTTAACATGATAATATAGTTCTGGAAAAAGCATTTTCTATGTTATCCACTTCAGCATAACATGTTATCTACCCTGAGAAAGAGAGAATAAAACAAATAACATTAATGTACCTATATAAAACAATGCCAATGAAATTGGAGGCAATTTCACATTGCTTCTGACCACAATCAAGAGGTTGTTGATGACCACTATTAAGAGGTACACAAAACGTATATTATCGATCTTTATGATTATACTCAACAACAGAAAAAGATATGACTTTTACTTCTTTTACTTACTGAGATATAGATCTTACTTTTTGATGAGGTTTCATGGATGAAATTGGTCCTGCCAGTGCTTCAAATGGGTACTCATGTGACCAGAGAACGTCCCAATCTGAATTACCGTCTCCAACGACGTACCCAAGACGATCAAATACAGCAAACACATGTTTCAGATAACCGGTCTCTAACTAGATCACAAAATAGAAAAATCAACAGTACAACATATGTAGTTGGTTGACTATAATTCCTTGATTGATTATTGTTTTATGTCATTCAATGATCATTTGACGTCTGAGACATGTATATATGTCTCTGTTCACCTATATGGTGACGGCACCCACCCTAACGGACCCACCGAAGCAGTCAGGTGACGCCTACCGTGACAAAGGACTTCGGTTTTTACTGTCTCATCCGAAGACCGGACACCGGTGCGCCAAGGGCGGGATTCGAACCCGGGACCTCTCAATTACAAGCCAAGAATCTTATCCACTGAGTTACACCAGCTTTGTTGACTATAAAGATAATCCTAGACTGAAATACTTTACTATAAATTTAACAGAAGATAATACATTTATAGATATTCATAGTTTTGGGTATGTTTTGTTTGTTTGGTATGTTTTGTATGTTTTGATTGTTGGTTATTTTTGTTTTTTGCGTATGTTTTGTTTGGGTGTGTTTTGATTGTTGGTTATTTTGTTTTTGGGTATGTTTTGTTTTTTGTGTATGTTTTGTTTGTTGGGTATGTTTTGATTGTTGGTTATTTTTCTTTTTGGGTATGTTTTGGGTTTTTTTTATATTTTGGTTTTTTTTGGTATGTTTCGTTTGTTGGGTATGTTTTGATTGTTGGCTTTTTTTTTGTTTTGGTATGTTTCATTTGTTGGGTGTGTTTTGATTGTTGGTTATTTTTGTTTTTTGGGTATGTTTTGTTTGTTGGGTATGTTTTCATTGTTGGTTATTTTTAATTTTGTGTATGTTTTTGGGGGGTGGGGTTCTTTTGGGGGGTTTTTTGGTATATTTTGGGGGGGGGGGGGTTGGTATGTTTCGTTTGTTGGGTATGTTTTGATTGTTGGTTATTTTTGTTTTGGGGTATGTTTTGTTTTGGGGGTTTTTTGGGGTATATTTTGTTTATTTGGTATGTTTCGTTCGTTGGGTATGGATTGATTGTTGGTTATTTTTGTTTCTGGGTATGTTTGGGGGGGTATATTTTGGGGGTTTTTTTTTTTGGAATGTTTCGTTTGTTGGGTATGTTTTGATTGTTGGTTATTTTTGTTTTTGTGTATGTTTTGGGGGGTTTTTTTTGGTATGTTTTGTTTGTTGGGTATGTTTTGTTTTGTGTTTGTTTGTTTTACGTCACATCGAGATTATTCTTAAAATTCATTTTATGGTGACGGCATCTGTTAGATGTATGCACAGAGATTCCTACACACCATACCCCCCCCCCCTTCCCCGAAGCAGTGAGGGCTCTTTTAATTAAGTGTATGACCTGAGCAGTTAACTAAAGAGACAGCTTAAAAAAATAGGTCGATACCACTTCTAAGATACTTGAAAGGTCACGAAATTCTATAGTTTTGAATTTTTCTACATTATATATAATTGTTTAAACTCATACCAAGTTGAGAGTTGAGTTTTAAAAAGGTGTATAGAAAAGAGCGACAATAATTATGGACTTACTTATCTATCTATCTATCTATCTATATCTATATCTATATCTATATATACGTCCCTGCTTAAAACAACACTTGATTATTGAGTAAGCGTTTGTAACCCTACGACCTTCCAGAGTTCAGATTATAATACTTAAAAAAATATTTTGATATACTTGAGTCACTGTTGTCATGTATATACATGTATTTATCATAATTTATACTGAAAAATATACAAATGTCAACGGGACTGATTATGTAACTCATTTTGCTATGAAGCATGTTTGACCTCAGTGTCACAACTGCACTACAATTATTACATTGTTTACTATTTTGTTTACTATACGACAATATCCAGTTATTCGTTACTGTACGCTGTAGCAAAGGATTTTAGTTTATACATGTAAGTCCTTGATTCTACTTATGTAATAACTGATATCCCAATAATGATAACAACATGTGTGCATATTGTAATACGATATATTCCGCACCTTAATGATTGAATTAAACTAGACAATGAAGAACGTGTGGAAAGGCTGCGGGACGAATAGTAAGAGGTAATTGTATTTCTCTCGGCGTTACCTACTTCTTATTGACAGTTCCTACTAAACTAAGTTAATTAGGTAAATTTTGACAGTTTAGACAAGTTGATTATGCAAATTGAACACACATGGAATACACACATTTCAAGAGTATACAAGGCGAGGATTCATACTTGTATGGAGTACTATTACTAATGACCTTTGTTTGCTGGCTGCCATACTAACATACGGACCTATACACAAGGATGTTGATTTCTGCGATGATCAACAGTAAGGATACAATATAGGACCGCAGATACACTACAGTAAGCCTGTGGATACGACCACATAGTCTGTTGTTTGTGTAATTTTCTGGATTAATGCTCAGATCTGGCATAGTAATGATCATTACTTTAGCATTTTGGTAAATACCCACATAATTTATCTGACCGGTATATCTGGATAATTACTTCACACCTACAGCAAATTCCATTGGTCTACCTGCTTGTTTGACAGCTGTCTATTCAGTACCCCCCGCAGGGTGTGAACTGACAACCTCTCCCGGTTTAAAGTACGTATCGTTCACTCTTTACTAGATCACATATGCTAATACAATCCACTACCCGACCATGGAGTCCAAGTCTTCAATGGATTTAATAAATGACAGCATGGAACAGTTCGACTTGACCTTACTGGACTCTGGGCAAGAGAAAATCCCCGAGTCAAGTGAACAGCTCTCGGATGACAGCATTACTTTCACTTTCCTGTGTAAAAACATCGGAGCAACAGGGAGTAATATTACAGGAAATGACCACATCGTTGGTGTTGAGCAATCTTTCATAACACAGAGCAATAACATTTGTTCAAAATCCAAGGATGTCCAACAGGATGAAGGAGATACACGTCATACAAACGAGCCTATGTTTCCTAGGTGTAAAAGTGATAAAAGACTCGGGGAACGAGAAAACTTTTCATCAGATAATGCACAACGTAAAAGTAGGGAAAACGAATTTATAAACGATTTGCCGCCATCAACTTTTGCAAGGGATAAAGCCATCAGTAATGATTCTGTTACAAAAAGTGTGTCTGAACCTCCTCGAAAGAGGCAAAAAGTGTTATCACAAGGATTTACTCAATCTGTTTCTATGCCAAAAAACAGTGATACAACTGTAGTTTCTATGGAAACGAATACTACGGATTCTACGAATGCGAGAAGCCTGCAGACGAACAAATCAATTTCTAGTATTCATTCCGCGGATATGCTAACTTCGCTGACCACACAGCCGTCAAAACAAGTGTTCATCAGGGAACGTCGTCTGCAATGGGAACTAGAGCAACTTCAACCTACCCATGATGTGAAAACAAGGGAACTGTCAGATAAATACGTTGACAGAGCATTAACTATAGAAATTAAACGTTTTTATACATTATCACGTGCTCAAACACAGAAGGATAAGGCGAAAGTGAACGCTTTTTTCGATAGTAGCATTCACCAACTGCTGGACAAACTAGAGCATGAAATACGGACTTTGAATAGAAGCCGAGGATTCACTACTACCACAGCAACCGCGGGTGCCGAGTCAAATACATGTGCAAATATGTCTGGATCTATATCAAATAAACCGACATCAGGCCAGATGCTCTCAAATTCGCAACACGCACACATAAAACCCATTGCCAAAGCAACCGGTGTTATAAGAAAGAATACCAGTGATTTGATCACGGCGGGACATACGGATCATAATTCACGGCATTCCGAGCCACCTAGTGGCTATCACCGTCATAATTCACGGCATTCCGAGCCATCTAGTGGCTATCGCCGTCATAATGCTGTATCAGTATTGGAGAAATGGTATCAGAGAAGGAAACACTACCCCTACGTCACGCCGTCCGAGCGACAAAATCTAGCATTACAATGTAATTTGAATGTCAGTCAAGTGGAGAACTGGATAGCCAAGAGGCGGATGATGAGATAAAACGAACGAAGATGAGTGATTTTTCGATGTGTTCAAAACTCACATTTCAGTGCACATTTTCATTATATTATTTATTTAAATTGCTATTTTTCATTAAAAATTGCAATCAACGTGTATGTTATGTCTTAAATTAATTGAATATACATTGTATAGTAGGTTATAAATGTCGACCACCCTCCCCATAATTTGTTTAATTGAATATTGCTTTATGTCACTTCACGATTATTTCACATATATGGTGACAGCATGTGCCTGATGTATTACATAGAAATCTATACCTTTGCAACGGACCTACTCGAAGGAATCTTTTACGCGCCACGCCTACAGTGATACTGGCTTTCATTGTCTCATCCGACGGCGTGTCAACGGCGGGAATCGAACCCGAGACCTCTACGTCAAGAGCCAAGTATTACTTCATCCACTGAACTACATGTACACCAGTTCCCCAAAAATTCGAATAAGTATCATTTTCCTGCAACAAACCCAATTCTAATGTTACCAGTATTTTCTGATATGGTGAAAATAATCCCATATATTTAAATGTAGCGACTGTTTTGTCAAATTCTTCTAAGGAATTTCGCCTTTTTAGGCAATACGTTGCCACCTGCACCGCGGGATTAGCCCTATTATGGCGATGTATTGCCACCTACATCGTGAGATTTGCCCTATTTAGGTAAGGTGTTGCCACAGGCATCGAGGGATTTGTACTATTTAGGATATGTGCTGCCATCGACACTTGGGATTTGCTCTATTTACCCGGTAGGTGAAGTGCTGCCAAAGACGCACAGGCGTTTTCCTACTTAGGCCATGTGTTGCCATCGACACTGCAGGATTTGCTCTGTTTAGCTGAGGTGTTGCCACAAGAACCGAGGGATTTGCTCTATTTAGGCAATGTGTTGCCATCAGCACCGATGAATTTGCCCTATGTCGTCTATGTGTTGCCTTCGGCACCTTGGAATTTGCCATATTTAAGTGATGCATTGCCATCGACACCAAAGAATTCGCCCTATCTAGGCGATATGTTGCCTCCAGCACCAAAGGATTTGCTCTATCTAGGTGATATGTCGTCTTCGATACCAAAGATTTGCCCTATTTAGGCAATATGCTGCCTACGACACCAAGGGATTTGCCCTATCTCTGCGATGTATATGTAATGCATCCGACATTGAGGGATTTGCCCTTTCTAGGCGATGTGTTGCCTCGAACACCTTGGGATTTGCCCTATCTAGGCGACGTGTTGCCTCCGACACTGAGGAATTTACCCTATTTAGGCAGTAATGTATTGCCACCGACACATTGGGATTTAACCTCCTTAAGCAATGTACTGCCACCGAGGGATTGCTGTGTCAATTAAAGTTTAGGGATGTCCATATCAGCATTGCTCAGTACGAGTCTGCTTTTAGTAATATGGAGCTGGTTTAGGGGAGCCTTGCCTCATAATTCAATCACAAGCAAATCGTACAGTAACAGTAGACTCTGGCATTGTAAACAAATAGTACCGTAGTATACGGTTCTTAGACGTGAAAATAAGGACAGAGGGACAGAAACTTTTATACATATCTGATATATTCTACGATTAAAATTCAAAGGACCCTCTGTAATGATTGGATAAGTATTATGATAATGTTATACTTTGGATTAATAACTTACCCTTTCACCTTCGACCCAAACTACAGGCTGTCTTACAGAGGGGACGAAGCTTTGTGCTTCAGGCAGTGTGTTATGCAGGGCATGATCCTCTCTCATCTTGTGGAGTTCGTATATATTGAGAAGCGTCAGGATTATTCCAAGGCCTAAGATGATACCAACCAGAGTGACCATCTTTCCGGGACCCTTCATTTTGTATTTCCCCGACTTCATACTGTCGTCATAATCTCTCTAAAACAACGAAACGTACATGTATATATTAATACTGCCTACTAGATATATCCGTTCAGTTCAATAACAAAGAAATTAATATACTGAAGTCACTTCATGCTGCATTATGTTGAAAAGATATTGTTGTAAAAAGCCAAAGACGTATTATTACTGTTTCTAACCAGAGACACATTCAAGTCGGTAGCTCTGTTAGCCAAATTGTTGTTATGAAAAGCCAAAGACGTATAATTACTGTTTCTAACCAGAGACACATTCAAGTCGGTAGCTCTGTTAGTAACATGTACGGTATGTTAAAAAAGCCTAAGAAGTATAATTCTGTTTCTGACCAGAGGAATATTCAAGGCGGTAGCTCTGTTACTTACATGTATATCATGTTATAAAAAGCTAAAGACGTATGATTACGGTTTCAACTAGAGGAACGTTCAAGACGGTAGCTCTGTCAGCCACATATAATTATGTTGGTTGGTTGGTTGATTGGTGTTTTACGTCGCTTTCAACAATATTTCAGTTATATCGCGACATGGAAGCAGGAGGTTACCAACCTCTTAAACATAGTTTAACCCGGATTGTCGGCGCCGCAAGCCAAGCGCTTAACCACTACACCATGCCTTCCCCCATATAATTATGCTATTATAGGTGTTGCGTTATCATTTAATTTCATAATGATTTCTAGTGTTTGACGTTACAAAGTTAAATAACATAGACTGAACAAGCTGTGCTTGTGAAACACTAATGCCCCCGGCGGCACCAAAGTCCAGAAAGTTATTTTTAGCGTAAAGGTTATTGTCAAGGTCAAAAGGTCATCGACTATGGTGTCATTTAAAATGGCTTCATTAGCTGAGTACGCATGTCAAATATCAAGTCTCTGTCCCTCACGGTTCGAATGTTATTGCCAAGGTTAAAGTTGAAAACAAACAGACAGGACAAAAACAATATGCCCTCGATCTATCGATCCGGGGGGGGGGGGGGATTCAAAATTTCCAGACGGCTTCCCTGGCTATCACATGAGCTCAACTACTCTTGATCACTATAGCAAGATCAACTTTGCTTGATACAACCATCACTTAACCTCGGAAAAGCAACTGTATTAAAAAGATTTTATTAATAGTCGTTATCTTGCTCTAAAGATTTTCCTACATAGTGCTGCTGTGACCTTGACCTTTGACCAACTATCCGGAATATATCAAGTGTAAAGTTCGTATTGCCTGTTGATCAGTTTGTAACCCGTAAGATTGATTGATTGATTTTGTTTTACGTCACACCACGAATATTTCACGTATATGGTGACGGCATCTGCCTGATGCGGGGCATACAAATTTTGACCTTTGCAACGGACCTACCCGAAGCAGTGAGGGATCTTTAACGTGCCATGCATACCACGACACGGGACCTCGGGTTTTACTGTCTCATCCGAAAGACAGAACACCGTCATGACCAGAGCGGGACTTGAACCCCGGCCTCCCGATCAGGAGTCCAGCGCGGTACCACTAGGCCAGGCCGGCTTTGTAAACGTAAGAAAACCTCAAACCGATGGACGTCATATCATAATAAGCGAGTTATCTAAATGATTCCGAAGCAATCATCCGATATGAAGTACATGCCACAATGAAAATTTATCTAATTTAGTGTAACTCATTCAGTTCCATATGGGTTAATAAATTAATAACGGCTAGACGTTCTGATCAATCTATCTTTATGTGTTTTTATATCTTATATCTAGTTCTTCATGATGTTAGATAGCATATGGCATGATGTAAAACTATTGACTAATAATTCCTTTTCTTCGACCATTCCCTTAACCACTGAACAAATATGGTATGTAAAATCATAGAATACGATGCCAAACATAAAGTATTGTAAAAAAAGTATTGTAACTATTTGAAACATTAACTGCCTGAGACATGTCCTAAAGTAATGTTCTCTAGAACTGTTTGAATATTAAAAAGTAATCAAGTCTTACTAGAGGAACTTTCCCCTTGATGGACTTGGTAAATACTACTTATTTTCAATTTTAGATGTTAATGAATACAGTCATTAATAAAACTGAATGTTGAAAATGACACATGTATATGCGGTCGTGTACTCATGTACATTCATTTAAATATATATACACGTAAATGACATATACCTCCAATGATGTCAACAAACCCGATCGATGTGTATTACAGCGAAATTAACGTCTTTCGCAATAATAATTGGGAACGTCTTTCTGTCTAACTAAAGTTCAAGACAAACGGATATTTATTGTTCTGTTTTATGTGCTTTGTGATTATAAAAGGTAAACAGAGTATTGATTCTTAGCATCTGCTATGTTACCAAAACGGTAGTGTGAAAAGAGGAATACAAGCAGACAATAAAAACAATAGCTTAACTCAAAGCAAACCCATAAACAAGCACGACGGACGGACGGATCCTGATTACACGGAGATAAATAGTATCGCTTTAGCAATATACATGTGCATGAAGCAGGCAGAGGACAGGTGGTGAATCTGAACGTAAAAATTGAAGATGGCGTCGTCATCTGGTACACTGCACAGAAAGTTCAACGCCGTGGCGTCGTCATCTGGTACAGTGCACAGAAAGTGCAACGCCGTGGCGTCGTTATCTGATACAGTGCACAGAGAGTGCATCGCCGTGGTGTCGTCATCTGATACAATGTACAGAAAGTGAAACGCCATGGCGTCGTCATCTGGTACAGTGCACAGAAAGTGTAACGCCGTGGCATCGGCATCTGGTACAGTGCACAGAAAATGAAACGCCATCGCGTCATGACCTGATACAGTGCACAGAAAGTGCAACGCCCTGGCGTCGTTATCTGACACAGTGCACAGAAAGTGCAACGCCGTGGCGTCGTTATCCGATACAATGCACAGAAAATGAAACGCTATGGCGTCTTGATCTGGTACAGTGCACAGAAAGTGCAAAGCCGTGGCGTTGGCATCTGGTACAGTGCACAGAAAATGAAACGCCATGGCGTCGTCATCTGATAAAGTGCACAGAAAGTGCAACGCCCTGGCGTCGTTATCTGATACATTGCACAGAAAGTGCCATGCCGTGGCGTCGTCATCTGATACAATGCACAGAAAATGAAACGCCATGGCGTCGTCATCTGGTACAGTGCACAGAAAAAGCAACGCCGTGGCGTCGGCATCTGGTACAGTGCACAGGACGTGTAACGCCGTGGCGTCGTCATCTGGTACAGTGCACAGAAAGCGCAACGCCATGGCGTCGGTATCTGGTATAGTAAACAGAAAGTACAACGCCATGGTGTCGTCATCTGGTACAGTGCATAGAACGTGCAACGCCGTGGCATCGGCATATGCTTTCTGCTATGCACAGAAAGTGCAATGCCGACCCATCCAAAGCAACCTAATACCTACTGTGAAAACTAAAGCTAGGTCATAACTGTCTCAACCGAAAGAAGGGACACCTACCAACTACCGGCGAGAATCGAACCCAGCACCTCTCGGCCATGAGACGAATACGCTACCGACTACACTTCGCCAACTTGGGTCCCGGTTGTAGAGAGAAGAATACATTTATAAAGAGTAAGGGTAAGGTTGGAAATTGTAGAAATAAATACCCCCTCCTTCAATTACCAAACGAAAAAAAAAACTCAAAGAAATAATCGAAACTCCCTCAAAGAAACCAAAAACATTAACCCCTTGAACTGTTGTAAGGTAGCAACGAAAGACATTTACATAGAACAGTAGCGGATGCAAGGGAGGGAGTTGAACGGAGAGACCATCCACTAAAGACATTAAAATTCATTTCAAAACTCCATTAAAAATTAATTCATCTTCATCCAGAATTGACAATGTGTGCCTCTTGACCCCCAGTGCTGTGAAGTATAAGTTACGCAGACATTAAATTAGACGTGTTTAAATCATTAATAATCACTGCACAGATGGTTATAACGAAGTGAGATTCCGTTTGGAGCTAATGAACTCTTGAAGTTTACACTTGACATTGATGAAGTATATGATCGTATATAAATATAATGTAAATCGATTACTCTACGTGTATTCCTTAAGACGAAAGTATACTGGAGTACACGCATCTTATTGTAATCTGTGTTTTACATTTTTTTACATTCTCTGTACGTCATATTTTAGAGACCACGTGGAGTACCATATGGTATATGACTGCTGCTTTCTGCTGTATACATTTACGCAGATTATTGCTACGATTTGACAAGAAATGCTCGGGAGAAACTGTATTCAACGAGCAGTTTTACAATGCGATAACAATGCAATCTGGCAACACTATACAGTTTCAATACCATCAAATAACAACGTCATCTAGTAACACTGTCACCTGTGTCATAACCATCTAATAACAATGCCATCTGGTAACATTATCGCCCAGGCTCATTACCATCTAATAGCACTGCCATCTGATAACACTATCAGTATTACCCGTGTCATAACCATCTAATAACGTTGCCATCTGATAACATCATTACCAAGTTTCATTATCATCTAATGACACTGCTATCTGATAAAACTATTACCCAATTTCATTACCATCCAATAACACTTCACCCTGATAAAACTAATATTTTAGGGTTATAACCATCTAATAACATTACCATGTATTAACAGTTTCACCACCTGCTACTTAGTATTAGTAACACGTGGTTTCGCTACCACTTGGTATATTCACAAAACGTCACACTGGTACCGACTAAATTCCCACGATACAGATCACACTCGCGATAATTTTCCAACCAGAATCGAACCCCACACCTTTCGATCCAGAATTCGACACGTTGCCAAATCAAGCCTTACCAAAAGTAAATATGGATAACTTTGTCTGCCGTGTGGTGAGTATCGACTGGATATCTGTGATTATCCGTCATAGAAATGTAAGACTAACAGTGTTTAAACCTTTCATATGCTACAAAGTTTCCCAAGACTTACGTGCAGGTTAATTCCGCCGCTAATATATGCACATCATAGGTACAAATCATCAATCTACCGAATCAATCTGAATTGTTATTTAAAATTCACATCATGTGCATTTACGAGGAATTGTCGTACAACGTGGCATAAATCTATTAAAGTGTGATCCGGACACTGTTACCTATACCTTGTCATTTTATGAACATGTCGTTTCTCATAAAATGACACATTGGAATTCAAGTTTAAAGCAATATTAAAATTATAAAAAATACTTACATTAGATATGTATTTATATAAATATTTTATCCTATGTTTCTTTTTATCCATAAGCACAACTAGAACAATTCTTTTACATATCAAGTTAAAAAACGAAGACGTCAATGAATGAAGAATCAAAATAATGAAAAGTAACCAAGAACCATAACTCGTACACGTCACAGATGTCGATCTGCTTTGCATAGATCTACTTCGTTATGAGTGTAGTGGAGCAGAACGATTCTATGTGCGATTTATTCTGTGATACGATTACTTCTTGATTCACTTCATGTCTCTGATACCATGTATTCAATCAATATATCTACAAAGTAAGGTCAATAAAATATACATCTAATACGGGGTCAATAAAATGCTGTGGCTGCAGGCATAAGTTTCAAGTTATTATAGGCCAAGGCAAGACTAGGCGAAGGGCGGACGGATCTAATACAAATTCGCGAAGGAGTGGAATCGAATAGGGATGGTTACAATAAAATGTAAAGTAACAATAAACATGTGTAACTGTTCCTGTAAACTGCACTGATATGTACGACGTACACCCATAACTTACTGTCATGCATTTTAAAATACACACGGATTACACATTTCGTTAACACCAGAAATATAAACATACAAAATATTGAGAATGATACCGCCTTTTTGTCAAATTCAATGAATCACTGCGGTTAAATGCTAAAAATAATTACCAATTAACTGAAATTAAACTACGTTATTTAAATTTCATTTCTGTACGGATATACACTGTAGTTCTGTCTCGTCTGTGTTGGGAGTATTCAAGGCAGGCGTATCTAACACACAGGAGACCCTCACTCGCCCTACATATGCCTAACTTCTGATTTTCTAGAGTCCGTGAGTGTCCACCATTGTACGTCGTTGCAAGTGCCGCCGCATGGCACCAGTTATCTTTTTATATTACTTTTAAAAGTTATATTCCCTATGATGCTACATATATCAAATAACACATATGATACTTAAAATGTTTTTCAGAATCAGTAGAAAGTGAAATGCTGTTGACATGAGAAAACCATTAGGTACTTTGCAATTGTGACCACATTGTGCGTATGAACGTTAACAGAAATTCGACATACATGTACGCAAGTGCGCAATTGCCACCACATTCAGTGGTGGATTTAGAGGGGGAGCCGGAGGGGTGAGGGGGCTCCTTTTTCGTCAAAAGTATGAGTAAAACTCCAGATTTTGCAGCCAGTATTTTGCTTATACCTTACTTTCACATGTGGGCCCCTCTTTTCAGAAATCCTGGATCCGCCAGTGATATCGTATTTGTGTGTGTGTGTAAAAGTGTGTGTGTAAGAGAGAGAGAGAGAGAGAGAGAGAGAGAGAGAGAGAGAGAGATTCTTACTACAGTTCATAAAGGAAGTGAAATCATAAGATTTGTACTATAACGCGGCGTAGTCATAAAGTAACGATGACAACTGTCAAGTCGTATACGCATATTTACACATAAAATTTGTTTGTAAATTTAAAGTGCAAAGGGTTAAAGAAATACATCTTTGTGTTCAGTTCACGCCGTGTATCAGATATGTAGATGACGTAGTAAATCTGGGAATACGAAAAAGATAAAAATGATTTGTAGATGTATATATTTAATTGGTCTACGTGACCTTCGTAAGTTCTTATACATACATTTCATTCCACCATAATTCTCTATCTGTCATTCACAACAGCTTGGAGTAATGAAGTAGGTTTTGCAAGGCTGAGAGAATCATTGTCTAATGCGCCGAAGAAATCTTTAATAGCCATAATTATGTATATTTAATTCATAATGTGATGTCTACATTTCATCAATACGAGTAATAATATTTGCATGCCAATTCAAATCGACGCAGTGTTTATGTATATAACTTTAAATTTTATATCTTCATTTGGTAAATAAATGAAATACTCGTAAGAATCATTTGTTTTTTTATTTGATATTTTACATCAGTGGTAGTATCATTTAAATTATAATCTATTTAGTGATAGCTTATAGGCTAACCCTTTAACTACGCACGAGAGGCCCCGACGAGTGTGATGCTCTACTGGCTGTATATATTACCACTATTATTTTTATAATTTGTCTTGACTTGTATACGTGTTCAAATTGGATTATTTACCATGATGTCTGAATCTGTACACACAACCTTGTCAGAGCATTCTATGGCATTGGAATGGGTGGTTAAGACATAAAACAACCCCAGAGTATTGTATGATATTACAGTGTGGAGCTGGGTGATCGTAACAGCAACGGAGGCGCATTGTATGACCTCATAGTACAGTGCTAAGTGATTAAAAATGTGTATGCCCCGCATCAGGCAGATGCCGTCACCATATACGTGAAATATTCGTGGTGTGACGTTAAACAAAATTCAATCAATCAATCAATATTACTGAACTGTGTGATGGAACCGCCCATCCTCGTCGGCACTTTGTATGATAACATAGTATGTCGATGGGTGACCGGTACATACATGTACGAACTCGTCAATGCATCTTATGATGTGTTGTAGTACGACACCTGGTGTTCCAGACACAGCCTTATCTGTGCATTACAAAGTGTTACGAAAAGGTGCTCAAGATAAATGATGACAGAGATAGTCTTGTCAATGCATGAAAAGGTCATATGAAACTGAGTCAAGTTGTGTGGTGATTGGTGCTTAGATTTACCAGTGCAATGTATGAGGATATAATACGGCGTTCTGTATGACTGCGGTTCACCATCATGATATATGTCATGATACATCAAGAGATGGCGTAATTACGTAAAAATAAGGCTTCATTCATTACATGGAGTCATTCATCACACAAAGCTGATATATGATACAATGTCACAGGAAGTGAAAATTAACTTTCCTTCTAATCAAGGTTGCATGTACAAGTAACATTTAGAATTATATACATGTGACCATGTACGTCCCTGTTTCAATCAAACAACGTTTTTATTTTTGCAAATGAAACCCGTAGCAAATGATATTTTCTTCGTGGTACCTATGTAAACTCAGTGTGTGATTCATTGAATTTGATTAGTGTTCACAGACTGTTTATAAGCCATACAGCAGAACAGGCTTTAACATTAAGGTCGCTTTAAATGACAATTTCTAAGACTCGCCCGAACAACATCGAATGCATGAGAAAATCAAGTTATCAGCAAGCTCATGGAAAATATTTGGTTCCAGCGACGGGATGAGGTCAAAGCACAGTATTAATTCCTTTTCGCACAGGGTCCCATGTTAAATTACCAAACTTCCAACGAGCTCTTCGCAACTTTCTGTCTCTTAGTTTTATACAGCCCATATATCAAAATGTTTGTCAGTCATTCTTCTATTACAATATTATCAGTTTACCAAGGGCAATCCACCTTAATTTTCAGAAAATCTTGCTGGAAGGGGGTCATCCCCAAAACTTGCCAAATTTCAAATGTAAAACAACAACTCTTTTTAATTAATAAAATCTTTACTTTAGCGAAATGAGTTTAAATTCAAGTAACATATGATTGTCCGTTGATCAAAGCATGGCGTTTTTCAATATACAGGCGAAAACACGCTTTGTCAATATACAGGCGTACACTTGGATTTAAACAATCACTGAAAGCTCTTGTAATTAGTGAATTAAAAGTGTTCCGACAAACATGGTTAAGACAGGATTCTGACACCTAGTGGACGCATGGTGATTAAAAACAACAAACATGCCAAATGTGATCTTAAAATCCTTGGATTGTGCAGCGGGTTCCAGCAATCAGGAAACGTGGATCGTGCTTATGACAACATTCGAGCAAATGTCTGAATTCAGGGGGAAATGAAGTATACAGTAGGATTAAGATAAAAGCGACAGAATCCAGGAAACAATGTAGCATACGTCAAAATTCAGTTAAAAAGCGAGTGCACAGCTGGATCCAGGCAACCTGGTAACGTACGTTAAAATTCGGTCTACAAGCGTGCGCACTGAAAGATCCAGGCAACCAAATAGCATATGTCAAAATTCAGTGGACAAGCGAGGGCAAAGCAGAAATCAGGTGATCTACAATGCCACACCGAGATAAATTGATCTATATTGATTGATTGTTTGATTATTGTTTTACGTCACTCCACGATTATTTTACGTATATGGTGACGACATCTGCCTGATGCATCGCAAAGAAAATTTTTACCTTTGTATTGGACCCACTCGAAGCAGTGACGGATCTTTTACGTGCCACGCCTACCGTGACATGGGGCCTCGGTTTTCACTGTCTCATCCCAAAGACAGGATATCGGTGTACCCATGGCAGGAATCGAACTCGAGACCTTTCAGTCACAAGCCGAGCACCACGTCCACTGGGCCACAGCAGCATGAACCAAACATAACATTTTATTATATCTCAGAAATACTAAGAAGTATTTCAAAATATGATTGGTCGAACTAATCATGTGATCGCGCAAACAAATCTTCATACATGTATCTCCATCACAATCACATGAAAAAGAGACAAACTTCGTATCTACCTTCACCCGTATCACGTGATTTGACTTTCATATCTCCCTCGAAATACTATGATCTGGGAAACAAAATTTCACATCGTTCTTACACTCACTGTCCATATAACATGACGTCAGTTTGTGATATCGACCTCATCTCGAGGTGAAAAATAATATATTGCCTGTTATTAGGGAGACATGAAGATTTGTGAGACAAAGTTATATGGGGTAAACAAATCTTCATATTTCCCTCTCAACAAAGTCATTAATGTATATCCAATATCTATGTACTTACAAAGTTCACAGCATCGGTCACTCGATCGGACCAATGATGCCTGAGACTGCGCAACATAAGGATGGACGTGAACCACGTGAGACTGTCTGTGCGTCTTTTATTGCTTCATATGACCTAGTCTTTTGTAAAAAATGTTCTGCACGTTCCTGTTACCCATGAAACTGTATACTCAGCTATACAAATATAATATTTATGTTTGATATATCTCTACATTAATATACTGCAGTTTCTGTCCTTGCATGTGGCGTCCGTCTGTGTGTGTTCACATCGGTCTAGACTGTTTGTGTTCCAGCAGCTTCTTTTAGGCATGTGACATGCTCTGTTATTCAGTAACCTGTAATTACAGAAATTAGTCTTGATTCTCATCCTGACCATCGACTAATGATATGTGATAATCAATGATATGACAAACTCCTTCCAACTCAACAATACACTACCTATCATTTAGGTGTATTCACTGAGTACAGTAACAGAGGTCTGTGGAGATTAGGCATCATATCTTATCAATATCCACGGAGATGTAATTATCAGAATAATTCATAATCAATACCATGGAAACAAAAAACAATAAAAACACAAAAATAAGCTGTGAAATTAGGGTTATCTGATCATGCCAAACAACCATAGCTATCTGAAGTTAATGAATCAAAACATTTGATCTTCTGTATAGACTTTTACTAGATCATAAGTACAGCCAACATCACAAATAACCAATAGAAATAGGGATCATGGGGTATGATTTTGGTTTTATTGAAGGTTATAATGCAAATTTTCAGCCATACATTATTAATACTATTGTAATTACACACATAATTATCAGCATTTGAATTTAGTGGAGAAGTTTGATACATAGATGAAATATTCTTAATTATTTTCCCATTTTGGGCAATAGTCATAGGAAAACAAAAGATTGAAAAATAACATTTTATTGGGTGACTGAAGACAAATTCCGAGGGTAAACCCCATGCAAAGTCACTTATTTGGATCCTCTCAGCATTTTTCAATGAGCCCCATTAATCTATAGAGGTATATGTATGTTCCTGAATTTACTATAAACTTAAAACAGTTTGTAACTATAGCTAATACTAATAATCTACAATTGTATTTGTAAGGCATTATAAGATCCTGCAATACAGCAGTATGATACGGGAGATATCTTTACAAAGATTTCTTAAAACACAGCTACTTGAATTGCCATATTGGATTTAATAACACAAATTCCTTTCCATGATGACAAATACTAAATGCAAATAGCAGATATTATTATGAAAACTGCACAAGAAAAAAAAAACCCAAAGTTTTGAGACAGTAAGTATACCAAAATATTAGTCTCAAATGCCCACCCCCCCCTCCAAAAAAATCAAACCCTAATCTGAGGGAGATGAGACTGTACAATCAGCTTTAATGTCTATTAATCTAAATGAAAGGACTTGAAAGTCCTCAAGGTCGGAATTGCATGGTCAAGTACATCAAAGGTAATAAAGTTGTGATCCACCAAGAGATCACACACCAAGCGTGTAATGTTTAGGATCAGTATTGACAAAAACACGGTCTGCGCACAGGTGCTCGTTTTCATATAAACAACGGCTCCGCCCTGTACACCCCTGTGCGTCTCCGTCTCGTACTATATAGTTATCTCATTCTTTCTTATCACTTTTGATCTTGCCAGTAGTGTATAGGTCAAAGAAAGGTAATTAACGAGAGCCGTGATTGGCTGATGTGGTGTAGGGAGAGAGGGACTACTATTTCAATGTATCAGGAGCTGTGATTGGATGAAATTATTTGATCTATGTATAAATAAAGATTGATTCTGCTGTAAAATCATGAATTTTTATCTCATTTCGCTAATGTAAAAATTTAATGCCCTAAAAAGGGGTGGTTGTTTACATTTGAATTTTGGCCAATTTTGGGGGGGGGGTATCCCCCTTCCAGCATGAATTTCTCGAAATTAAGGTGGATAACCTATGGTAAACTGTTAAAATTCTGATAGAGGAGGGTCTGACAAACATTTTGATATGCGGATTATATATAGCTAAAATGTAGGATGTTGTGTAAATCTTGCTGGAAGTTCGCTAATTTAACATGGGACCCTATGGGAAATGGAATTACTATGCTTTGACCTAGTGTGAAATTAACAGTCTGGACAGTCTCCCGCTGTACATGTACATTTGGGGAAAACCACGTCTACACATGTAGATCTATAAATAACTGGCTATTTTTAGTAGCATTACACATCAACAACTACCAAGACGTTTGTTTATGGTTGTGACGAGAAGATTGTAGAGTACTTTGGATTCCACTGCTATAAAAAGAAGCGATATTCTCAAGTTTTATTAATTATAATACAACAGATACTAGTACGGACTAGTAGTGTACTTCTTAAATTACGGCACAGCCACACAATAATGTCAATCGTACTTTTTCGGGACTTTCCGTCGAGTATTCGGAAAGACTGCATGTCCTCCAGCGCATGAATATAACTCGTCTAAATCGATGGAATAACGGCACATCTATTTTCTCATCTGATCAAACTTATCTTGAATTGCCTCGTACAATATGAACTATAAGTACTAAAAGTAAATCTAATCACGCTTTTTGTAAATATCGACGCACTATTTATACACGAGGAGGTATTTTCTGCGTTCCACGCGTTCACCACAGCATGTTGTAACGACTAGGGTCTGACCAAAAACCTACAAATAAAAATGACAAATGAGATCAAATATACTGAAAAAAAATCGGTTCCTGCCAAAATTTCTTTACTATACTTTATACGTAAAATGGGTTGTTTGTTTGATGTCACATTAAGATTATTTCACTAAAATAGTAGCAAAAAAAGAAAAAAAAAAAAAAAAAGAAAAAAAGAAACTGTGTATACTTAAAAGGTAAAGAAAAATAAAAAGTAGTCTTTCATTGCTCTTTATTTTTAAAGGCATAGTTTAATATACTAAACGCGTGTTTGAGTACTCACTTTGTTAAATACCGCGTTCGATTCGCCTTGACGATCACAGCAAGCTTTTCTTTGGTTTCGCGCCTAATGGACACGCGGTTAGTAATCGATTAGAATTTCTTGCATTCATTGTATTCAGTGTATTGAAACAGAAAAAACATTGATTTTTCAAAATAGAATTTTGTTTGAGAGATGCCCCGCATGATTCAAAATGATCGTTTGCGTGCTATTGGGACGATGGAAGCTGGTATGTCTCAAAGCAATGTGGCAAGGCAATGGAGTTCATATAACACTGTAAATGCTCTATGGAGACGATATCAGCAAAGTGGCACCGTTCGGGACCGCCCACGATCAGGACGCCCGCGTGTGACATCACGTCCGTAAGATACGTATATACGGACATCATATTTCCGTAATCGATTCCAATCGGCTCTTTAATCGCTAAAATCATCCATGGGCATCGACGGATAAGTCCCCGTATCGTACGGAACAGATTGCGAGAGGCCAACATCCGTTCTCGACGTCCTGCTATCCGTCCTGTTCTGTTCCGGCGTCACCGTGTTGCGAGGTTAGCGTGGCGTAGGAGACATCGTCGTTTCAATAACAGAAATTGGGCAGAATGTCCGTTTACGAAGAGTATAGCAGTGACGGTCGTGTTCGGGCTTACTGTCGTGCCGGAGAACGTTACATGTTCATTGACAACTGTGTTATTCAGAACCGTCAATTCGGTGGAGGGAGCATTATGGTTTGGGTTGGAATTACAACACATGGAAAGACCTCTTTAGTGATAGTGGAGGGCAGTTTAACCAGCGTACGCTACCGTGACGAAATTGTACGCCAGCAAGCCAATCCTTTCATTCACAACAATCTGCGTAACGACATTCTACAGCAGGACAACGCACGACCGTATACCTCACGCGTTGTAAGTGACTATCTACAGCAGCAAAAATTGTGCTACCCTGGCCTTCGATGCCACCGGGTTTATCGCCTATAGAACATGTTTGAGATGATAGGAACGACGTCTACGTCAAGAGCCAATCCCCCCCCCCTCCCCTTGCTATAAATTGGACGCTTTGTATCGCTCTTTATTGCGCATATGGCCGAACATTTCCTAGGCATTTTTTGTATGGCCTAATGCGTTCAATTCGTTGTAGGTGTGAAGGATGCATTGGTGCAAATGGCGGTCACACACCCTATTAAAGTTGTGAAACTTTTTTTCACAGCCTAACTTTCAGTGGCTGTTCGTGTCAATCATAATGGACATGATCCGTGATTTGATGTTTGAATTGAAAGACAATGCATTGTATCAAAAATGATGTACAAAATGCAATGTTATATTTTGTATATGAATCTATAAATGAAATTACTATACTACACAATTTCTTTTTTCCGCAAGTATATATATTGGCACATGAATAATGCACTGCCTCATGTCCGTGAGAGATCTTTTATGTGCTATTGTGTAATGTGACACAAATATTTAGTTTACAATGTTAACTCCGAAGGACGAGGAGGAGGATAATAATCATGCGCGGATACAGAGGGGGGTTGGTTCTGGAACAACCCCCCCCCCCGGCCAGACCCCCCCCCTCTGGAATCCGAAAATTTTACCAAAAAAGGTAATATTTGGGCATTTTTGGGGTTGGACCCCCCCCCCCCCCCTCGTCTAAGAGAAAAATTTACCTTTTTTGGTTGGACCCCCTCTGACAAAAATTTCTGGATCCGCGCATGATAATAAATGTAACAAACCCATGGTAGTGCGAGATCTTTTACATGTATGTGCCAACGTACGGCGTGGTACAGATCTTTAGTTTACAGTACAGTCAGTTTTGCAGAAATTGTACAAAACACAGTGGGGAAAACATCCGAAATCACTGTGGGAATCCTGTGCTCATTTCCACCTTTTTAAAATACTTAGTGTATCGTGTAATTCTTGAATTTACACCTGGATGTGTTCCACTGTGCCGGGTGGAAAAATTACAAAACACTTAAACTCTACTGTATAGCGTCTACTTTGAAGGACAAATAAGGAGGAAGATAATGATAAATGTAACTAATCCATGACAGTGCGAGATCTTTTATGTGCCAACATACAATGTGACATAGGATTTTTAGTTTATACAGTCTGCTCCGAAGGACAAATAAGTAAAAATTTTAATAAGAAAATGATGATAAATGATTAAATCACCTTAAGAAAATTTATTCAAGCAGCTGGTTTGGAACTTTTGAACGCCAGATGTCGAATGAGAATGCTTTATGGCACTGGGATATATTATTAGATTTGACTCTGACTACAGGAATTGGTCATTTAAATGGTACAATGCTTACCTGAATGAAGTATTGCATCAAAGCAGTGGTCTATCAAAGCATGTAAAATTTAGGAATTTTATTTCACAAAATTTCATGTGTCAAATATGAACAATATTGATAATAAAATTCTTTAAAAATATAAAATCTACTACATGTATCTATCTACCAACTCAATTTTTATCAGCAATGTTAGTGGAAATACAACAATTTTTATGCATTGCACATGTAATTGGCCTAGGAAGGAAAATTATGTTAAATGATTTAATCATCTTAAATCACTTTCATTTTGAACTGTTGAATTCCAGATGTCAAATAAGAAAGCCAATGTGGTGCTTTGGGGCACTGGGATACATTATTAGATAACAGCGGACAGTAACATTCAACTTAAGCCACAGGAATCGATCAGAATGGTACAAGCACTAAGGCAGGATTGTACATGATTGTAATTTAAAGTATTGGTAGAGGAAGAGGAGTCAACACCAGTGCCAGTGACATCTGGCATGCCCCTGGGGTCTGTCCTCGAGCCCTACTCTTTCTTGTATACAATGATCTTCCAGACAAGGTAAGATCACAAGTAAGACTGTCTGCAGACAATACAGCATCATACCTGGCCCATGACCACAACACTGATGATAAGATCATCCGAGAGAAAGTTTCCAGACCTGGGAGAAGGAATAGGATATGGAATTCAATCCAGGTAAGTGCCAGGTCATACAGGTAAGTGCCAGGTCATACAGGTAAGTGCCAGGTCATACAGGTAAGCAGTTCCCATATACCCACTCCATTTATCTACAGTCCTCATGGCCACATCTTGGATGTAATAGATCATGCTAATTACCTAGGTGTAAATACCTCATCAGATCTCAGATGGAGCAAGAATATTGATTATATTGCACATAAGACAAGTAGATCACTTGGGTCTTTGCAGCACAACATAAAAACAAGACATACCAAGATCAGAGCTACTGCATGCAAGAAGCTAGTGGGATCCACCCACCAAGGAACTCTCTGACAAGTTACATGTAGAAAAGGTACAGAGCAGCTAAGTGGGCTACTATTGACATCAGACCCATTTCCAGTGTCACTAGTATGCTTAACAAGCTTGGATGGGAGTTCCTAGAGCATCAAAGATCCTGTGCCAAACTGACATTGTTTCACAGTATAGTATATGGGTTAGTGGCAGCCCCTCTCCCAGTGTACATAGTGCAGCCTAAAAGAGCCGAACTCGAAACTCCACCATCTGTCATTATACAAATTCTTACTTTTAAAGATTATTACAAATATTCTTCCTTCCCACTAGCATTGCCGATGATACAGTAAAATTGTCTCCAACAGGGTGTGGTTTCATTGACAGACCCTGAGACATCTGAAACAACAGTTTCTAGCCAACATAACCCAAGAACATAAGCTAAGTATCAAAGTTTTATCATTTATTCTTTTAATTTCAGAGTTGCTGAAAACTGTCGGTTTTGCCGATAAAAAATTCAAAAGTCCGATAAAAATCATCATCTTGACGGTTGAAATGTCTGATACGATATTTCCGAATTCTGTACACCTTTCTAACCTGAACTAATACAGTTCAATCCGTCGTGATCATACGAATGCTTTAAGCGAGTCTGAATACCCTGATCAGATTTAAGCGTCTTCGTTATTAAGATTTGTGTATCACATGAAGGTCAAAATGGCGGCCTCCTAGCCTATAATTTATGTGGCTTCGGGGAAGCCGGGCCAAAAACACAAATACACATTCCAAAATGACAGAGTTGTTGAGAGTGAGCTTGGGGATGAAAGGGTTGAAGATGTTGAAATAGTTGAAGATGTTGAAAGTGTTGAAGATGTTGAGAGAGTTGAAGTTGCAAATGATATACACGAGGGAGTTGACAGGGAGTCAATGAGAGAGTAGGGTATGGATGAAAGTGAGACACAGACTTCACAGGAAGATATGAGGGATGTGGAGGAAGATGACAGTAAAAGTGATGATGAACAATCTGAAGATGAAAATGACAGACAATGGAACAAATAGTTAAGGAATATGAAATGGGAATTGAATATGTTTAATTAAATTCAATTGAATTTAGTTGGTGTTTATTTTCATATTTTTTCATTTCCTACTCCAAATATTGTGAAAAAACTTCGGTCTGACAAAATTTTGTTCGGTCTGACAAAGTCCATCAGTTTGTCAGACCGAATGTCTGACAAGTTTCAAAAGTTTTCAAGAAGTCTGAATTGTGAATAGAATAGATTGTGCAGTGTAAATACTACAACGACACACACATAATACTCCCAAGAGGGTGTTGCAGAATACAGTTACATACATGTAAATAGATACACAGAATTTTGTTGTGGTCAAGCCATTGTGGCCCAGTGGAGGAGGTGCTCTGCTTGTGACTGAAAATCCTGGAATCGATTTCTGCCTTTCGCACACCAGTGTTCTGTCTTTGGGATCAGACAGTAAAAACTGAGGTCAATGTCTTGGTAGGCCTGGCATGTATAAGCTAAATCCCTCAATCAGTCACTGCTTCAGGTGGGTCTGTTGCAAAGGTAAAAATGTCTCTGTGATGCATCAGCCAGATACTGTCACCATACGTTTTGGTTAGGGTTGTTTTTATATAGAGAGGTACACTTCGACCACAATAAGTATTACTTTCACATTTACCAATCAAACGACCGGTTCAGAATCGTGCACATTGTGGTTTAAACCCCTCCGCTCCCCTTTTGTACAGAAAATATTTGTATAGTTTACAGCATACTTACAATTTGATGTGATTGATTCCTTTCTTAGTGTACCAAAGATACTATATACATATGACAGTGGAATCTGAGAAGTCTGGATAAAAATATCATTTTTTTTTTTCACAGCCACACTTCTCTGTTCTAAATATTGAAACAGGATGTTTATGGTTGTTATCCTTTTCCCTTTTCACTTGACTGAAGAGTTCCAGCTTAATTTGGCGGCAAAACTGAAACTTTCATTAATTAAGGACCCGTAGAAACATCGTTTCAACAATTTTAGGTCATCTGGTCTTCATTAAGACACCTTTTTTTATTGAAAATAAAATCACTTACAGTAGGGAAATCTCATGCCTACTGGTAAAAGTGCTTGCGTAATGTTATTTACATGTAACAGTATGTAGATCTACTCGTGTACATCGTTGCCAACAGTCGCAGATTTTCTCCAAGGTATATAGCCTACTTCCATAAAATGCCTTTTTAAGTCCAGCCCTCAAACTGGAAAAAAAAAAATTAATAATGGCGCTGTGCGATCTAGTTGTAGTGTGAAGAAGTTTTTTGCTTTTGGTTCTACTTTCACTGAAACCAAAACCAGAGACATATATACACACATACATACATATACATATATATATATATATATATATATATATATATATATATATATATATATATATATATATATATATATATATATGTCTCTGCCAAAACTTGGAAAAATTGTAACCGGGGGGGGGGGGGATATAGACATGGGCGTAGCTGCCTATACGCCAGCACGCCATGGCGTGCACATCACGGGGACAAAAAAATCAAAAGGTGACTCAAAGACATCCATATCATAATACAACTCGTAAGTGTCAAATCAATTTGTTAAAACATTAATCTTCAACTTTCTCAAAATCAAAAAGACTTTAATGTTAAGAGGTAGATTCAAGTTCAGCTTTTATTGTGTTCGACATATATTTTTCAATATCAAACGTCATTTCTTACGACAAAAATAGTTTCAATGTTATCAAGATGTAGTCCAGAAAGCACGACTTTGCATTAAATTTTACAAAATTTTCTCGGAGGAGACCCTCGAACCCCCACTTACAAGAGACGGTGATCCCGTCCCCCTCTCAGAGCTGCGCGCGCCTCGTGAGAAGCTTTCTTTGCGTGCGCATTGAATATTTCTAGCTACACCCCTGATAGAGGTTTTACCACGTCTCCCTGTGTGCCCGTCCCTAGACGGAGCATTTCTAGATTGTATCTTAATAGTAGAGTCATGATAGTTCCGTCACACATAGGATGCCTTTGGCATGAGGATCCCTATCAACTTAAGATTCAAAGTTCAAGGTCACAGGTCTTCGATCACAAGCGTTTCCAAACTGTAGCTCAATGTATTTAACATACTAGAAATTTAGTAAAATCATTCCAGATAATTGATTAATTCGCATCTTGACCTAATAAGAACCCTAAGGCTTATTGTTTCGGGGTCATGGGACTATTTTGATAAAACGATTTTTCAGACTGTACTTTTCCGACTGTGGGTTTTAACTATAGACTGATAATACTTAACTTTATTCATAGGATTTCACACTTTTCCCTTTGACACAAATGTGTGTCATGACTTAGAACTGAGGTCATTATTTCTGGGTCAAGGTCACCTGTAAGCACATGGCCAATTTGTGTTGTACAGTGTTGTGCCACGGGTGCTATATGTCCCGTTGTGACAGTCCTTTCTGTTTTTCATTTATTTCTTTCTATCTTGGTCTTAGTCGATTTAACTTCACTTGATATAGTTTTAATGATAAAGTGATTATCTTGCATTTATCGTGCAAAAGATCAATAGAACTATTACATACTATAAAATATTGTTGTGGTTATAATATTCTGAATGTACACTTATCTATATTGTCTTACCTCAATCTGATTAAAACCATACTGTATATCTATTCCGCTTCTCTATTGTCCCATTGCGGATACAAATAGAGAAGCGAAATAAGGTTATGGGATACAATGGTGAGTTTTAAGGGTAAGAAAGAAAGAGCGAGAGACGCTTTATGACAGATTCTATGAAGAATTATAGTGTGAAAAGTGTCCCCTCTGCCCGGTTTTAATGATGCATTACTCAGCTTACTCGTCAAGAGAAGTAACTCTGAGATCACTACCCGAAACTATTAATGGTATGGCACATCGCTTTAATAATAGCAATAGAAAATAACAACGCATGTGCACAAATATTAATTATTTATAAAGAATAACCGACATAATTTGAAAGTTTCAATGTCAGAAGAATTTCTTTTGTGTAGAGGAAAATTACAAATACGGGAAAGTATAGTTCGAGATTTATGATCGGATTACAATAAGGCTAGCTTACTAGGTTTCATAGATAAAGTGTAAATGATGGTAATACCGAATAATTATACGTATTACTAATTCATCTACATGCTAACGTTAGATAAAATTATTATGAAATTGAATTTCTTAGAATCACCTTAAATATTTCTATGGCTGGTTTGTTTTAGACCTGGTAGATCAACATGATTGATGTTTGATTGATTGATTCCTTTTTGTTTTACGTCACGATTATTTCACGTATAAAGTCACGACATCTGTTTGATGAATTGCATGGAAATTTACACCTTTGAAACGTCCCGAAGCAGTGAGGGATTTTTTTACGTGCTACACCAATAATTATACAGGACCTCGGTTTTTACTGTCTCATCCGAAAGACAGAACACTGGTACGCTTACGGCGGGAGTCGAACCCAGGACCTCTCGGTCAAGAGTCGAGCACCTTATCAACAGAACCACAGGGGCTTCTAGATTAACATGCAACGTTTGCCAGATGTATAATGATTCCCACTGTATTCATCTTATATATTAGATGAAATAAGATTAGACTATAAACTCCACGTATACTGAAACTTTCAAACTTTACCAATCATCTGAAACTTAGGTTTTGCTGACTTTGCATTAATGATTTTAGAATTTATTCAATTTTTATTTCAAATTCTAAAACTGCAAGTAAATTGATCATGGAACTCCAAATTCAAGAACTATGTGACCATGGATCTGTTGCTGTAATCGTTTCACTATCCATCCTCAACTCCTTTTTTTAAATCAAATATATTTATATGTATAAAGTATTATAAAGTAGATATAACTTCAGCCGATGTAGTTATATTGGTCGGTAGCGGGTTTAGTTCACGGCAATGAGGCCCCAGGTTCGAGTCCTACCGGGGACTCGGTGTTATGTCTTTCCGAAGAGACGGTAGAAACCGAGAGCCCGTGTCGTGGTAGACATTGCATGGTTTGTAACAGGATGCCGCACTGGATTTGTCGCATACATCTAAATTCCTGTGCGTTGAATCGAACTGGTGCCGCCATTATATATGAGAAATAATGTTTACATGACGTAAAACAAGAAGTAAGCAAACAAGATTTTAATGTTGTATGTGGTTCAATAATGCATTAATCGAAACACGACCTTTACTTATTCATTCGAAGTACAAGAATGAACCTACACGTCACCCTTAGTGATCGAACCCGCAACCCTTTGGCTACAAACCAAGTACACTAGCAATTGACCCATAACGACTCTTTTTATACATACTGTTGTATATACCTCTTTCTCACTAATTATCTTACATACAGAGGTGTTTATTTCGTATTTCGCGCGTATTCCTGATTGTTTGCTGACCCGTCTCTATGGCGTTGACCCCATGCTGATTACATTATATAGCCTATCCAAAGAAAATAGATACAACTTAAAGTTCGAACAGATCGCATGGCATAGATTAAACACAAAGTCGCATTAATCCACATTCAATACATTTGATTACATTTTACCCAATTCCAACGGACTGCTTAAGCATATTTCAGGGCAGTATGCCCGAGTGAAAAAAAATCACTTGGATTATTTAGCAGGAATATATACATACGAAAAGGTAATTATTTAAAAGGTAGACAATATCTTGTCGTTTCTTTTATTTGGATAATGTATTTAGTTCTATGTGAGACATATACATTCACCATGTTAGAGTTACTAGGCATTTAAACTTGTGTGTTGGGGATTTTATCCTTCAAGTTTCCACGCGTCGTATAGAATCATTTATTTACAAATGTATGCGAGATGGCAATATTTGTAGCCTTTGTAAGGTAAAGTAGGTATTTTATAGACGAGATCAATTATTGAAGTATTCCGCATTTCTGTCAAGTTGCGTGTTTTGTGCCTACGGATTAAATATTAAAACTTGTACGTTGGCTACTCCGAGATTTTAGCCTGCTGGATTCGGTAAACATCGGGTAGGTATCGATATTTATTTTACCATTTACATAAGAAGTTTCTATCGTATCTCTGTAACATCAAACCGAAATTCGTCATATTTCAGTGTTTATTTGTCATCTTACATGTATTACGTATATATGCGTCGGTGTTATCATTTCATCGATATTGAAGTTGGTAAGACTTCCATATGAAGGCATAGTTTTGTTCAATGTATTTTTTTTAAGTTTTAAAAGACAAAGAGAATAGTCAATGTTAGAGTTTCTTGTTCATGTATGTTTGTAGTGTCTCAACACTGGATAAATGTATTCAACAGTCTTATGTAGGTACATGTATTCAACAGTCTTATGTAGGTACATGTATTCAACAGTCTTATGTAGGTACATGTTTTTACTCGCCGGTCGGTATACGTTCATATAAGTAAGTGTATACTTACCTAATTCCGAAATGTTTCCTTAACATTACACAGCGCAATGGTCTGTAGATATAATAAAAGAAGTTTAATATTCAGGTAGGTATTTTCTGTCCAGGATAAAAGATCGGGGTATGATGATTCCGTAATTGTTTCATACATTTGTACATTAATCCATCCAGTTAAAAAATCGTATATATATATATATATATATATATATATATATATATATATATATATATATATATATATATATATATATATATATATATATATATATATATACTTCTCTCGTAATACCGGTACATGTATATCTACTGCAGCTACTGCTCTACCAACCTGTAAGACTGGACTTTACAGTGGACAAGATAATACAATATAAACTTGCATGGTTCAAATTCTAGATTACTAAATTGCCAAGTTAATGTTTTAAAAGAAAACTTAACTTACCTAGAATAAGACGCTAACAGAGAAATTCATGTTTCGTCCCTATGATGTACGATATGATGCCGTTATAGATGAATACAATGGGTACATATGTAGCCAGGTGTTTTACATATACCTTGTAATTGGTGATTACATATTCAGGTAAGTACTGTTATTTGGTATGATAGTATATACGAATATGAGAATGTTGATTAAGAGGAAGCTTAGGTAAGTTTGAGTATCTAACAATGAAAAGGGGTGAGCATGGCGCTCCAGCAAAACGTACCACAATACATAGAGTAGGAAATAGTATCGAAAGACAGATAGTGTGAAATATTACTACAATACAGTGGTATATAGAACCACAAAACAAAGACTTGGAAATAGTACCATAAAAGAGTGGGAAATAATATCACAAGACAGTGAGTGGGTAATAGTACTAAAAACCAAAAGTGGGAAATAGTACCACAAAATAACAGTGGGAAATAGTATCGCAAGACAGAGAGTGGGAAACAGTACTAAAACCCAGAGTGAGAGACGGTACCACAAAACAAAGAGTAGGAAATAATACCATAAAACAAAGAGTGGGAGATAGTATCGCAAGACAGAGAGTGGGAAACAGTATCACAAACAAAGAGTGGGAAATAGTACCACAAACAAAGAGTGGGAATAGTATCACAAACCATAGTGGGGAATATCACCACAATACAAAGAGTAGGAAATAGTACCATAACACCAAGAGTGGGAAATAGTATCACTGCACAAAGAGTGGGAATAGTATCGCAAAACAGATTACCACAAAAGCAAGAGTGGGAAATAGTACCACAAACAAAGAGTGTGCATAGTATCACAAAACAGAGTACCACAAAACCAAGTGTGGAAAATAGTGCCACAAACAAAGAGTGGGAATTGTATCACAAAACAGAGTACCACAAAACCAAGTGTGGAAAATAGTACCACAAACAAAGAGTGGGAATAATATCGCAAAACAGAGTGGGAAATATTACCACAATACAAAGAGTGGGAATAGTATCGAAAGACCGATTTAGGGAAACAGTATCACAAGACCGAAAATGGGAAATGACATCATAAAACCGAGAGTGGCAAATAGTACTACAAGACCCAAAGTGGAAAGGCATGTAGGAAGACCGAAAGTGGGAAATAATATCACAAGACGGAGAATTGGAAATAATATCACACGACTGAGGGCGGGAAATGGAATCTTAATTTTAACAGAGAGTAGGAAGCGAAGGAGTCATTTTGGAATTACATTTTTCTACAAGAAACTTCACAAATTGTAATTTTTGTATAAAATTTTAATTTGAAATCCTCTGGAAAAAATTATAAATCCCGTTTCCGTTTTATGTACTGAACAGATTGCTGTCTTTCTATTCCAGGTAGCCATGCACTGCGGAAGGTGACATAGTTTCAAGACCGATATTCCTCCTCCTCATCACACCGGAAATCACTCTCTAGATCATCATGCCGGGTCCTGGTTTCCCAGTGGCCAATAAGATCCTATATAAATATGAACAGGATAGAGCCTTCCGACTTCATCGACAAAAGGTAATATATCAATGAGAGGCTATAAAACACATTCTTCTTTCCTAGACACGAGGTGATTATGAAAGAATTAAGTAATGGTCGATCTCAATAGGTTTAACTTCGACATTTATTTATACATGCACAATAGTAAACGTGCTATAGGATATAACCAAATTTAATTTTCGAGTTTACGGAGGAAGCCTTTTAAAGACGTGACACATAGTATATCTAGTATACAATACACACATTCATGTAAATATCACGAAAAGCTAGTATACAACTGGATATCTAGTGTAAAGCTAGATGTATCGTGGAGTATATCTAGTGTAATCGCAGAGTAAATCTACTATGTATCGCGGGGTATATCTAGTGTAAAGCTAGATGTATCGCGGGGTATATCTAGTGTAGCGCTAGATGTATCGTGGAGCATATCTTGTATAAAGTTATATATGTCACGGGGAAATCAGATAAAAAAGATGTTGCAGAGTTTACCTGTTTATATGTAAATTGCCACGAAAAGTGATTGGTATACAAAATAAGTATATATAATCCACGGAGTATATCTGGAGCATAACATGCTTCTTTTCGTGTATATTTTGACGAAATAAGTTTTAGTGTTAAAGATAAATCTGTCACACAGTACATCTAATGTAAACTATATTTCTTTACATGTAAATTTGTCTCGGAAAATATCTAGTATAAAAGCTAAAAGTGTAATGGAGTATATATTTTATAAGGCGAAATGTTTCTTAGGTGGTAGAATATGGATTGTTATCCTTTATGCAGATATAATGATTTAGTATAACTAAAGGCTAGATTTTTTAAGAGTAAGCGATTTGTCTGGAAAAAATTGCTGATAAAACTGTTAAGAGTATATTTATTCATAATGCCCCTTAAATCAAATTCTGCTTGTTGTCATACTGCATTCTCTAATAAATATAGAATATATATATCTTTCAAATTTGTGCACCAGATGCGCATTTCGACGACTTATGTCTCTTCAGTGATACTCCTGGCCGAATGATTGGAGTTCACATATTATATAAATATTTGAAGAGCAGTGTTGAAACCAAAATGACCGAAAAGTGAACCAAAGAATCAGTCCAAGGACAGAGCTATACATGAGGGAGATACTCCTTAAAACATATTTTCACAAAATCTTAAGTATTATAGGGAGCACAGAACAGCCAGTAATTATTAATGAAAACATAACATAGTGCAAGTCAAATGTGTCACGATCCCATGGAGCATGTGTAGTTTCAGCTAGATGTGTCACGATTTCACTTAGCATATCTAGTACAGGCTAGGTGCGTCATGATACCATGGAGCTTATCTTGTGTAAGCTTGACGTGTCACGATTTCACGGAGCATATCTAGTACAGGCTAGGTGGGCCATTATGCCATGGAGCTTATCTAGTGTAAGCTTGACGTGTCACGATTTCACGGAGCATATATAGTATATTACGCTGCATACTATACGGCCAAATGCAAAACGTGTCGCGGCTACTGGAGAATATATATTTAATATTATATATCTCATGTAGCATATCTCTTATAAAGCTAAATATGTCACGCAGTGCAGATGAATTTAGGCTTAATTAGTCACGGAGATCTGAAGTACATGGCTTACGTGCCCGCAGCAAGCTTAGCTGCACTGAATCTCCAGGGACACATGTATCAATATAATTGCACGATGCATTAGGGAACTTGCATTTAATAGATAGAGCTTGTTGCTAAAAATGTTTTTGATTGATGGAGAGATTGTGAAATGTAGAAGCTTTCTCCAGCTACCGCGTTGATATCGACAAGAGTAAACTAAGTGTTGACAACGCCAAGATCTTAAATTCGAATTTATTGTTCACAGGATATCCATTCTTATAATGGTATTCATCCATTTACAGATAAACTCGTGCATTTAAGTTCTTTAGTGTGGTGTGAATGTTGGCAGACACCACTGCTTGTATAGAGATTTCAAATATTTCTGTTGTGAATAGTCTATTAGTTTAAACAAATTTTAATTTCCATCAGAAGAAAAAGGATTGGGGCATTATTACAGCAAGTTTATGTTGTCTTCTCATATACTAGCGTAAAATATTAAAAGAAATAACATTAAAGTATTTCATATTTGTGGAAAAAAGTAAACGGTACGGAGAAAGGAAAGAGAGCGTAAAGTATTCGTATGGAGCAGTCATTATATAAGGATTCAATATCAAGAACAACATCCCTGTATCAAGCATTTTCTGCTTTTCAAGTCCATATCTAATGTATTCTCATTTAGTATGATTATTTTATTACCTGTCAGGGACGTAGCCAGAGTGCAAATGATGTGTACGCACAAGAAAGGCAGGGGGTTTGGGGAAAAGGAGAACGACCACCTCTCTCTCTCTCTCAGGAGACACTATATTTTTGACAAAATGATGTGTAAAATTAAATTAAACTTTATTTATTTTACAACGATTAAGAAACAAGTTAACAACTTATATAAATCTTGCTCGTTGGCACAGATCTTGGCGTAAGGGTGTCGTTTTTGTGGGAGGAAACCGGAGTACCCGGAGAAAACCCACGAAGCCAGGTCGGTGACAGCCTCACCATCTCACGTACCACACCGGGAATCGAACCCGGGTCGCATTGGTGAGAAGCGAGCGCGCTACCAACTGCGCTACCTGGCGCACGTGCGTATTTGGCGTAATGATAGCTACGCCACTGCCTGTTCACCGATTATCACACACAGGACACTAAAACCTGATGCCCCAGACTTTTCCTTCGTTTATTTAGTTGGAAGGGGGTGGTGGTAGGTGGGATGGGGTTGAGATTAACATTAATAATCACCAAACACGCCCGGGAATCACTGAGACATGAACAATGTCAATAATAATCATGGAATATTTTATTTGGAGTTTTTGTAAAAGTATTTTTAATATATATACATTATGTATTTTGCTTGTTCCCCGTCTGATTTACCACATTCTATATTTCCCCATCAACATGACTAATGAAGTATGAGTGGACTAAATCAAGCGAGTGTGGCATACAGTGGCTTTGCTACAGATAAGGCCACGTTTGCTTCTGTCTGTTTTGACATTTGATAGGAAGCAAGTTTTGATATGTATTGAAATTTAATTCTAAATAATTGTGTTCCAATGCGGGGTGCGCGTTCACTGTGAATGGATTTTGAAAAGACCTTCCGCAATTCAATTATAATGTTTAATTTTCTGTATTAGAATAAGAGCAAGAGCAGACACGCTGTATATATACCTCTTGCTTATGTTACTCAATTAAAAACGATAATTAGAGACAACTCGCACAGATTCTTGTTGCTATTAATATACATATATATCATGAACATCATTGAAATTACCACGCAGAATTTATAAATTGATTGATTTATCAATCATTTACAATAAAACAATAATATACTTACTACGATTCCATCTAACCTGACGAGTGTTGGGAAGGTTTGAAGAGTGTATGGGGATCATTTGACGAGTGTTGGGAGATTTTTTGACGAGTGTCGGGGGATCGCTTGACGAGAGTTGGGGAGAGCATTTGACATGTGTCGGGCGATTATTTGATACACAGCTTACTCAGTGGCGGATTTATAGGGGGGAGCCCCCCCCCCCCCTTTGGCCACATATTTAATAGTAAAAATCCAGATTATGCACCAAAAAGGATGAGAAGGTTGGCTAATACACATGTGCCTTCCTCCTTTATTAAAATATCTTTTGTATTTTATTGCTTATCCCGAACGACCATTACGAATAGAATTGACTGTAAAACTTCCCTTTCCCCAGTCTCTTTGATTTATTCTTCCATGTTAGCTGTATCACACGTGTAAGTTGCAACCTGGATCTAGAGATACAAAATCATCACTTATTCGCTATCAATATTTAATTAAACTGATACAGATACAGCATTTCCTCTGTTGTGCTACATGAATAGTAATACGGACGAGCGAGATTTATTAATTCACAAACACGGGTATAAGACTGTATAAAATGCCATTACCAAATGGCTACGAGGGAATTACCTGGAATACCTCGTAAAATATCGTAATACGTCTGATAAAAGGGTATACAGAGGTCAAATAGTACATTGTAAATCGGCAAGTGTCTGAGGATAATACAAATGACGTCAATATTGTATTTGTAGGAGGCTGGAGCTTTTCGCGGCTATCTCTGCGTACCATAGTGATGATATAGGCTGCTTTTTATGCCTCCGCCATGAAATGGCCGTGGAATATACGGTTACCATGTTCTGTCATTCTGTTATTCCGTCATCATTGAGTTTCCGCTCATTGTTTCTTTGAGGGATTGATGGATTAAATTGATATTGGGTATATAGATGTATCAAGGGAAAATGCAGGTCAGGTTTGAATATGGGTGTGGTCCGGTAATTTTTGACAGAGCAATTGGTCTTGAACATAGAAAATTTCTTAAAAATTACAGTTTCCGCTTATTTTCTCTTTAAAAATTTGATGGATTAACTTGATATTGGGTATATAGATGTATCAAGGGAAATGCAGGTCAAGTTCGAATATGAGTGTGGTACAGTAAGATTTGACAGAGTAATTGCCCTTTAATATTAAAAATTTCTTGAAAACATTAATTCTCTGGCAATTATATTTCACTAGCTTAGCTGCCAGCGGGGGTATTTGTGTCTCACCGACACATTAAAATTCTCGTTAATTTATGTCTGTATGCTTCTCTGGTTCTTATCAATTTGTCTATTACATATCTGCTGATTATACTCCGTTTGTTTGTCTTACATACCTATTGGTTATATTCCGTTTGTTTGTCTTACATATCTGCTGGTTATATCCCGTTTGTTTGTCTTACATATCTACTGGTCATGTCCCGTTTGTTTTTCTTACATATCTGTTGGTTATATCCCGTTTGTTTGTCTTACATATCTGCTGGTTATATCCCGTTTGTTTGTCTTACATATCTACTGGTTATGTCCCGTTTGTTTGTCTTACATATCTGCTGGTTATATCCCGTTTGTTTGTCTTACATATCTGCTGGTTATATCCCGTTTGTTTGTCTTACATATCAGCTGGTTATATTCCGTTTGTTTGTCTTACATATTTGCTGGTTATATCCCGTTTGTTTGTCTTACATATCTACTGGTTATGTCCCGTTTGTTTGTCTTACATATCTGCTGGTTATGTCCCGTTTGTTTGTCTTACATATCTGCTGGTTATATCCCGTTTGTTTGTCTTACATACCTGCTGGTTATATCCCGTTTGTTTGTCTTACGTATCTGCTGGTTATATCCCGTTTGTTTGTCTAACATATCTGCTGATTATATCCCGTTTGTTTGTCTTACATATCTGCTGGTTATATCCCGTTTGTTTGTCTTACGTATCTGCTGGTTATATCTCGTTTATCTGTCTTACATATATGCTGGTTATATCCCGTTTGTTTGTCTTACATATCTGCTGGTTATATTCCGTTTGTTTGTCTTACATATCTGCTGGTTATATCCCGTTTATCTGTCTTATATATCTGCTGGTTATATCCCGTTTGTTTGTCTTACGTATCTGCTGGTTATATTCCGTTTGTTTGTCTTACATATCTGCTGGTTATATCCCGTTTGTTTGTCTTACGTATCTGCTGGTTATATCACGTTTATCTGTCTTACATATATGCTGGTTATATCCCGTTTGTTTGTCTAACATATCTGTTGGTTATATCCCGTTTGTTTGTCTTACATATCTGCTGGTTATATCCCGTTTGTTTGTCTTACGTATCTGCTGGTTATATTCCGTTTGTTTGTCTTACATATCTGCTGATTATATCACGTTTGTTTGTCTTACATATCTGCTGGTTATATCCCGTTTGTTTGTCTTACATATCTGCTGGTTATATCCCGTTTGTTTGTCTTACGTATCTGCTGGTTATATCCCGTTTGTTTGTCTTACATATCTGCTGGTTATACCCCGTTTGTTTGTCTTACGTATCTGCTGGTTATATCCCGTTTATCTGTCTTACATATATGGTGGTTATATCCCGTTTGTTTGTCTTACATATCTGCTGGTTATATATCCCGTTTGTTTGTCTTACATATCTACTGGTTATATTCCGTTTGTTTGTCTTACATATCTGCTGGTTATGTCCCGTTTGTTTGTCTAACATATCTGCTGGTTATATCCCGTTTGTTTGTCTTACATATCTGCTGGTTATACCCCGTTTGTTTGTCTAACATATCTGCTGGTTATATTCCGTTTGTTTGTCTTACATATCTGCTGGTTATACCCCGTTTGTTTGTCTAACATATCTGCTGGTTATATTCCGTTTGTTTGTCTAACATATCTGCTGGTTATATTCCGTTTGTTTGTCTTACATATCTGCTGGTTATATCCCGTTCGTTTGTCTAACATATCTGCTGGTTATGTCCCGTTTGTTTGTCTTACGTATCTGCTGGTTATATTCCGTTTGTTTGTCTTACATATCTGCTGGTTATACCCCGTTTGTTTGTCTTACATATCAGCTGGTTATGTCCCGTCTGTTTGTCTAACATATCTGCTTGTTATATCCCGTTTGTTCGTCTTACATATCTGCTGGTTATGCCCCGTTTGTTTGTCTTACATATCGACTATATAGGTAAATTTCGTTTGGTTATATTCCGTTTGTTTGTCTAACATATTTGCTGGTTATGTCCCGTTTGCTTGTCTTACATATCGACTATATAGGTAAATTTCGTTTGGTTATATTCCGATTGTTTGTCTTACATATCTGCTAATTACATTCAGTTTGTCGGTCCTACATATCTACTAGTTAAATTACATTTGTTTTTTTTTTCCTTTTGCTGGTTGTATATGCCCGTATTATTTGTTTGCTGGTTATATCTGGTTATATTAGTCAGTGTTTGCTCATGAATTTCTGATTATACATTTTAGTTTACCCTTTATGTTTGCTGCTTAATTCCTATCTGGTTCTCTGTTCACACCTGGTAAGCAATGGGTTTTAAAAAGTACATTTATATAAAGTAATGAGAATCCAGTAATCTTTATTTCGAGAATAATTGAACTTGTTACTTATATTCTTAATTCTTTAGATATTAGCATATTCATACATTTGTATTTAATACATACATTTCCATAAAATATTTTCATTTAAACCCAGTACACAAAGAGTGCATCATACATTCATCCATCCATACATCCATACATATAGACAGAAATGGTACGAGGGTAGTAGAGAAGTCTCTTGTATGCTGACTGATCATACCCGCTGGTCAAGGTCAATATAGCCGGTATAAACAATATAAACCAAATTGTGGTCATTTCTACGTTTTAAACTGTCGTCATATTATAGGTACAATAATGATATATAAAAGAAGGAAATTCGATATAATGTCCAGCAATTAGATATAATGTCCAGCAATATCCAAATAACGATTACATGATACCTTCTTTTAAGTTATCTTAAGTACGCAACAAACATTTACCAACTTTAGATTTGGATAATTGTTTTAAATCAAAACTATGCCAAGAAAATAATTGTGAAAATACATTTGAATCATAATTCATAATTTGCCACGTGACAGCGACAGACTTTCATGAAAAGACAAGAATGTACATGACATTGTCTACATGGAAGAATAATGCTAGGTGATATTTTCTTTTTTATGAATTATTGTATTACTTAAGAAATCTCTCAAAATAAAAGTTTTGTCGCACTTTGATGGTACATACAAAATTGTTGTCATAGATACATGAAAAAGAAGCGCAGAAACGAGGTCTTGTTTAATGATTTATAGATTGACTTTCTTGATTTCATCAGATAAGTCTCTCGGTGAAGAGATATATGGCCCGGACCGACAATCAGCCGGAGAAAATGGTCCATTATCTTGCTGTTTCTGGTTGCTGTTATGACTATTAATGCCAGACAGTCGAGGCTTCCGTATTGACTATTGGTTATCTGTAATTTGATTACTCTATACATCTCAATATAGTAGTCTCTATCCCAATCTTGTGTGATAAATAGCGGTAGAAATGGGAGATAACTATCCCTTACTCAGGTCACGGGCGGTAAATAGGAATAGAAGGGGGAGATAACTATCGCTTACTCAGGTCACGGGTGATAAATAGGGATAGAAGTTGGAGATAACTATCCCTTACTCAGGTCACGGGCGGTAAATTGGGGTAGAAATTGGAAGTTAACTTTCTATCCTGGTCACATAAGATAAATAAGGGGAGAAAACTCTCTACCATGGTCACGTGCGGTAGATACGGAATATAAGGACAGTTAACTTTTTCAACTTTGTGTATAATAAAGTTAGGAAAATGTGAATTTTCAAGCTCTAACCAAAAGGGTTTTGATGCAAATGTTAGGCTAGAGGTTCAACAAATTCTACTCTGGGCCGAAGTAGTATTGTTTTGGGTAATGACCCTTTGTCACGGTTGACACTAGATATAAGTCATCAAGAAGTACATTGGTAGATTGATTGATAGATTGATTTTTGTTTAATGTCACACCACGAATATTTCACGTATATGGTGACGGCATCTGCCTGATGCGGGGCATACAAATTTTGACCTTTGCAACGGACCCACCCGAAGCAGTGAGGGATGTTTAACGTGCCATGCATACCACAACACGGGACCTCGGTTTTTACTGTCTCATCCGAAAGACAGGACACCGGCATGACCAGAGCGGTCTCTCGATCAGGAGGCGAGCGCGATACCACTAAGCCACGCCGGCTTGTCTATTGTACATGTTAAAATGTCTGTTCAATACTAAAGAAAGGCAGGTATCGTCATCTTATACAATATGAAAAACTGTTGAAAACTAACATATTAAGACAATAAACAAAAACTTCTTTAAAATAACTTATGCAATGTGTCTTTGCAATCATGTAAACAGTATTGGGACTTTTTTAAAGATAAATAATCACATTAATTATTTATAGTAGTGTTTTGGATTGTGACAGAGATAACATCCTGTTCATTAATGGAAATAGCCGCAAGTAGTGGCCCTAAATGAATGATACGGCCACAAGTCCTTACGTTGCGTAAACTTGCATTTTTGATATACGGAATGGACTAGATATTTATGAAGAAGAAAACTAATTGAAATGACCAGAAATGCGGTAACTAGCCGATAAATAAAATGTAAACAGAAAAACGACATAAAAATAACAATGACCACGCACCCATGACCACGTGTTTTTCCTCAGCTCCGCCTCTTTTTATGAGGTTTCTTTTAACGAGATCTCGCGAGACCGAATGGCTGACACAGAAACCGGCAAATTTGAAACAGGTTGGGAAAAAATGTGTGTAGAGCCTTCAGACGACAGATCGGGGGTAAGTTATCATTGCCGATCGTTTGCTTTATGTTTATATATGTTAAATATTTGCTCCATTTGATGCCGAAATGCGTAGAATCGTGCCGGCCATTCCGTTTATCAAAAAATGCAAGTTTACGCAACGTAAGGAATTGTGGCCCTATCATTCATTTAGGGCCACTACTTGCGGCTATAATGGAAAGAGACATTGTTATATATATTTGCGGATCTGCATTGTTTGCATGTTAAATGTGTATAATGGATTGTAATGGATGTCAAGCAGTGAGCTTGTTCACCAGTCTACGCGGGTAGCCAATTATATCAGTGTGACATGTCAAACATTACAATAACTATGTTTCCGTTTTTCAATATATTGATTGTTACTATGGCGACCAAAATCCCTTAAATAAAGAGTTTTCACTCTCCTCGGACATGTGCCATAATTCTGGCTCTGGCAAAGTAAAACTTTACGAGTCTTGGACAACCTGTAAGCGGGTATTGTTTTCTATTTATTTATACATTTGTCAACATCTATGAAAGATTGTGTGGTTACGTAGTTGATAGTAGTAAATATTGAATTCTGTGAACGAATCATCATTATCATAAATCTTATTTTACAATAAATATTTACGCATGCACAATGTTACTCTGTACATGTCCCTCGGGAGTAGCATAGGAAGACTGATAGGGGTTACGTGTTCAAAGGTTTAAATATTTACCTCTTCAAATTCTCACATTGTTCTTCATCATGTTGACAGAATTCGTATTAAAACGAGATTAAAAGTTTTGTTAATTGTAATGATACACAAACTATATTATTAATGCAAACAGAAATTATGTAAAATACGTCAGGAACAGATGCTGTAATTTTAGCATTTACAGCAATATACCACAATGAACATCCATGGAGCCCCCCCCCCCCTCCCCCCCGGAAATGGTGAACTGCACAGGAGGAAGAAGCATCTCCTGTCTGGCTGCTGACATCTGCCATGGATGTGCAAAACATACAGATGATTCAAAATATTCCCAGATCGCACACATGGATGATAGTGCACCACCTTAAGTAGAAAAAATAATTGATAACTTTACTGACTAAATAAGAAGTGACGAGCAGATAAGTAATAGATACTGAGAACTGATAAATACATAAACGCAGAGAAGATGCTTTCATCAACGTTGTCACGAGGTATCAGTAAAACACGTTAAATGGCCCAATATAAGAGTGTGTTAGTCTACCAAGATAATGTGGCCGTAATTACGGCACCGTGAATAGAACGTGATGGATGAGGATAATTAAATAGCGATTGTGTATCAGTTAGATTGTTGACTGTCGGGTAGGCATGCTGTCACCTTTAATGTTACCAAAGCTAATGTGAGCAATCAATACAATATTTCTCATACACCCGATTTACTTTGAATTGATCTGGTACAAAAAAAGGGAAAAATATGTTTCCCGTAAATTTACGGAAGCGACATATAGTTTGATTGTACATACACGAAGTCAGTATTAGTACGTTGAAACGATCAATATATTGCGTCGGAGTAACTATTCAATATTTTCTCATTTCAATTAAAGTTCAAAAACAATTTTCAGACAGCAATTAAATCTGATATATGGAACCCGAAGGTCGTTAGTGAAGAATAAATTCGTAATGTAAACTTTCTATGATCAATTGAACGTGACCGAAGGCAAGATACGAGTCAGCAAACTTGAAAATGTGATAACTATGTCGACTGAATATGTTTGGAACTTTTTCTCTTTTTTCTTTCATCATTGGATATCGATCGCTTAGGACTATAATTTTCTATTTCTATCCAAGTTCAGAGGAAACTCAGGAAATAAAGTCTGTCTCATTATGGTTAACATAATTAACGCAGAATAGCTATTTCCCTAGCATTTTTTACTTTCTAAATGAATGTAAAACATGCGTCTAAATTGACGTTTTTCTTATCTCAACCATTGATATCAAATGTCGCGCATGCTACATGCCACAAAGACAGTCATGTGACATGTTTTTAAAGATTCGAAGTTTTTTCATTGTACATATAAATACACAAATATATCGGGTTATTTTGTTCTTGGAAATTCTAGTTTCTACCACTCATGGTTTTATCCGAGTGTCTAACACAAAATTCATTAAAACTAAATTTGAGGCAGTAGTTGAGGGTTTGGATTGTGGTGCGCAGGATACAGGTTCGATTCGCAGATTGCGCCATTATATCTAAGGTGTCGGTAATCTCGTATTTCTATATCATGACATGACGAACAATTGTTGTAAGCTCACCCAACCAATCAACGAACACATGATATTGATCATAGTAAAGGAAATTACATACGTAGAAATGCAGGCATAATTATCATTAATTCTGATTTTTGTAACGAACAATTCAATAATATGCGATAACATTTGGTGCTTTGTGTTATTTGAAATCTATAAAGACTATTAACCCAAAGTTTAAAATTGTTAAGTATTTAGTTTTCTTTGCCCCTTATTTTTTCTTTCAATTATGAAAAACTTTACAGACAGGTTTTGTGCTTTTGCTGAGGTTTAAAGATCGACCAAAACACTAGGTGTTATGTAGATGTAATTTATATGATGTGACGATATAGGTTATTATCTAGAAGTATGGAATTTTATCACGCGCGGCTTCCCTTCAATTTGTTTAATAGAAATTCACGATTCTGAAGGTGAAATGAATTGATTTAAAACTGATAAATGAAATATGTTTGTCATAATGACACTGCATGTGATCGCCTCCCCTGCTTTCCTACTTTTTATTCATACGATATCTTTACATGCTACTAACACTCTAAGTCATTTATATTTCGCATGACGTTTTTGCGAGACGCATTACACATTTTACTTTTTTTTGCTGAGTGTAGTACACATTTTATTTTATTTTTTTTGGGGGGGGGGGGGAAGATGCAGTACACACTTAATATTTTTGCAAACTGCAGTACATAATTTATATTCTAATAGCTAAACTAAGATGACTTATTATTGAGGATGATTTTCTTTTTGCGTCCAACCATACTCGCAAATTAAAATGTATGTACGAACGTGCCCAAGTAGGAGCACTATGCATTTAAAAGGAAGAAGAAAACTGATTCACTGGTATATTAGATACAACATTTCAGCATATGTGTTAGTGACTCACTGCTATCGACAAATATCAAAAGCATGTCTTCCCCAATCTGATTAAAACCATATCTTTATTCCGCTTCTCTATTTGTCCCATTGCGGATAAAGATCTGGCGAAACCCCGTAAGGGGTCATGTTCTAGTGAATTCTGATTTCCAGCCAATCAGTGGATCGGCTACAAATTCCTAGGAATGAAATTAACAACCACAGCGTGCGTGACCCATAAGGTAGTTTTTGAAAAGGGTTTGTTACATATTTCGTCACTATCACGTGTCTAGCTGAGTCATTGATTGGCTATTGGAAATAACGGTTTCGGTGACTGAAACGTCATCAGAGTTTACCAGAACATGACCCTTACATGATTTCGCCAGATCTGTATCTTTATCCGCAGTGGGACAAATAGAGAAGCGGGATTAAGATATGGTTTTAATCAGATTGGTCTTCCCATGATGAGATTATTCACCGGAAAAGGGAAACAGGTAAAAGATTAAAAGTCATGACCATTGGCTATTATAATCATGTGACAGAATACGTATTTGACGAATGTCTTGTACGCATAATTGTGACGTAAGGCCAGAATCAGGGGCGTATATATCCAAATTTGAATATATACGTCCCTGGCCAGAGTAATAATCTGTTTTGTTTTACGTCTGCTAGCGGGTACCTTTTGAAAAAAAAATGTCGATAAAAACAAACACACACATCTTTTTCCAAATCCGGATATAGAAACAACCTTTTGAGTTTTAATCTTTACATAATGAAATCACAATCATTAAAGGATTTTTATGAATGGAACAAAATCCACAAGAAACGTCTTTACACTTCCTCAGTATCAGAAGATCTCAAATGAAGTATCATCAGAGTGCGAGATGTGTACAATTTAAAAAAACGAAACAGGAATAAAGTGTTAGATCTAGAGAAGTAAATAAATAAATAAATAAATAAATAAATAAATAAATGTAGAATAAATAAATAAATAAATAATATTATATAAATCGAAATTCATATATTTTAATGGTGCATCATAAATAGAATTAAAATAAGACAACTTGTATTTTGTTTTGAAAATGAAACCAAAAGGCTGTAATTTTTAAAATTATTGTTTCTTTGTGTAAAACATTTTGAGCTTTTTATAATCGTGTGCAGTGTGCTTTTGCTTGACTGGAGGAAACCTTCTGGACGTAAAATAAAATATTTTAATACCCTGACTTAACCAGTATTTATGTACAATCTGTAACTGTATAAATGCGTTGTGAGTCGGTATTAAAGCCGTTGTAACGTTTGTTAAAATAAATAAATAAATAGATAAATAATACATTGTATGGTATCTATTTCCAGTCTTCTACACATGGTGTTTATTTTGTATTCGCAGGTCAATGCTTCCAGAGCTACAGTGAAAAACAATAAACCTAAGAAATATCCTCATCTCATTCTACAGCTAAAGAAAATTCAGGTAACATCAGATATATGTTAAAGGTTATCTCAGAGAACCATTTCCCTTCACTATATATAGCGGCTGCTTTGAAGTGGCTAAATACTAAAAATATCGAACGTTCACAATAGATAAAGCATTTTAACAACTGTTTCAGTGAACAATTATATAATTCAAACATATCAATCGATTTTCTCTAACATAATGTATTTCCACAATTTTCAAGAGTGGCAAAGGAGCGCTTAGTAAGGTATTGTGTGTTATTACAACCCCGGAAGTTTAGACAGTATTCGGCATCCCTTGATGAAGCATGTCTAGTGCATGTGTATTGTATTATAACGTAATTGCAATCTATGTGCATGAATTTCTGTAAACAGGAGTAGCATGAATTTCTCATTTATAGATTCAGAACATCTCTCGATGATAATTCAATTTAGATTTTTTTCCAAGTCATATTTCTTTGATATCAGTTTGTATTTCAAACTATGACAGATCGAAGAGTGTAAGAGACAAAAAAATGTGCAATGTGCGGAAGGTCCAGCATAGCCTTAGAATTGCAGTCTCTGTCTCTGTTGTTGTTGTTGTTGTCGTCGTCCGTAGACAAAAACTTTAACCTGGATCATAACTTTAGAACCATTAAAGACAAGGCTTAAATATTTCACATGTGTAGTCTTTGTGCCAAAACCTTTCATTTGATACAAAATGTTTTACCTTGCCACCTTGACTTTGAAGTTTGATCTACTTTTACAAAATTTAACCTTGATCATAACTTGTGAACAACAAGAGATAGGGCTTAAATATTTCACATGTGTAGTCCTTGGGACATGACCTTTCATTGGGTACAATTTTTTACCTTGCCACCTTGACCTTGAAATTTGACCTACTTTTACAAAACTTTAACCTTGGTCATAACTTGAGAACAACAAGAGATATGTCTTAAATATTTGACATGTTATTCCTTGTGTCAAGAACTTTCCTTGGGTACAAAATTTATACCTTGTCACCTTGACCTTGAAATTTGACCCTCTTTTAAAAAAACTTTAACCTTGGTCATAGCTTGTGAACAACAGGAGATAGGGCTTAAATATCTCATGTGTGTAGTCCTTGTGATATGACCTTTCATTACGTATTTTTAACGTTTTGACCTTGATCTTAAAGATCAACGTTCTTACGAAAAAGCTTTTGATATTTAAATTTGGTTGCCACCGGCCAGGTTGTCTCCTGACTACTCTTGTTGTTACATGTTAACAAATTTGGTTTCGTAATCCTCCTTACAAATGTTTCGACTCTAAGATGGATCAACATCAAAGTGAAATGAGCACAAGTTTTGATTTATTTTAAGATTTTCTTTTTCAGACGAACCGAAAGAGATTTAGATATTTTATCAAATTGCAGAAATTTCATCAAAATCTTTTTATGTTAATCATACGAGCTATATATGCCTACTTTGCTTGGATATCTTGTGGTTTTTCAGTATCATTTTACTTGCATTTTCTCTTACAACAAGTAGGATATAAGACACAGTCTGTGCAGTAAATATGCATAATTGTCAAGCCGCCTTCTTTGATCCCACCGCTAATCTGTCTTTCATTGTTAACGTTTCCTGGATTATTACAGACATGTACAACTTTCTATTCGTCTCGCTGATATCCTGAAGAATTCCGTAATCAATTTCTCATGTCAACGAATACAATACATAAATAGATTTTACCGACCTTTCATCATCCAACTCACAACATGTTATATTATTATATTCAGTGATTTACATGATGCATTCTAAGTCAATATTCTAAGATTATTGACGGCAACGAGTTTCCATTTGGTAATATATCCGGTTAACCATTTGGTTATATAGCTGGTTAACCATTTGGTTATATAGCCGGTTAACTATTAGGCAATACATGTATATCCGCTCACCCACTTGGTTATATATCCTGTTTACCGTTTGGGTTGGTTGGTTGGTTGATTGATTGGTGTTTTACGTCGCTTTCAACAATATTGCAGTTATATCGCGACATGGAAGCAGGAGGTTACCAACCTCTTAAACATAGTGACGCAACCCGGGATTTGAACCCGGATCGTCGGCGCCGCAAGCCAAGCGCTTAACCACTACACCAAGCCTGCCCCTTTACCGTTTGGTTAATATAATCGGTTAACCATTTGGTAAGATATCGGGTTAACCATTTGGTTAAATATCAGGGGCCAGTTGTTCGAAACTTTAACCACTGGTTAAGCTAACCAATGGTTAAATTTCATCTAACTATATCTTTGAAATAAGCAGACTTTAAGTCATAGTCTGTGTACTGATCTGTAGCATATGAAACAAGCTTTGTAAAGTAATTTAGATTTTTATACAGAAACCTTAATTATAAATTAATGAAATTTTCTCTCAAATTTTAACCACCGGGTAGCTTAACCAGTGGTTAAAGTTTCGAATAACTGGCCCCAGGGGTCATTTGTTCGAAACTTTAACCATTGGTTAAGCTAACCAATGGTTAAATTTGAGAGACAACTGAATTGATTTATGAGATTTCTGTATACATAGACATCTTAATTGCTTTACAATGCTGGTTTCATTTACTACAAATCAGTACACTGACAGTGACTTATAGTCTTTTAATTTCAAAGATATAGGCAGATGAAATTTAACCATTGTTAACTTAACCATTGGTTAAAGTTTCGAACAACTGGCCCCATATTAACCATTTGGTTATATATCCGGTCAACCATTTGCTAATATATTCAGTTAACAATTTGGATAAATATCCGGTTCACAATGCGGTCATATCTGGTTAAGCATTTGGTAATATATTCGGTTAACCATTAGGTTATATATCCAGGTAACCATTATGGTAATATATCCGGTCAACCATTTGGAAATATATCCGTTTACCATTGGTAATGTATTCGGTTGACCATTTGGTTATACATCGGTTTAACCATTTGGTAATGTATCTGGTCAACCATTTGGTAAAATAGCTGTTTAACCATTTGGTATTATAGCATATTAACCATTTTATTATATAACCAGATAACCATTCAGTCGGTGAAGCATTCAGTAATATGGTCGGCTATGCTCATGTAACTTTTTTTAAATTTTCGATTACAAATAATTAAAATTAAACGCATGAATACTCATTTTAATTACTTTAAATTAAGAGTTTAAATATGATAATATTTTGGTTATAACACTTGCTCTTTTCTTTGTTTAGATTTCACAACCGAATAATTTCTACTTTTATTGCTACCATTACAGTCTTTGACAATAGTAACTGTGGTTTTGTGTATGTCATTTTGAACTATGAATATCTGAAACAAGAATAAACTTTACTGTCACGTTATTTAGATATAATTGTGACAAAACCCCACAAAATTTAGCAGTACATGTACCCTATGATCATTCTTAGCAGGCATGCCGTCTTACAGTTACTGCGGCATCTCGTGAAATTCCATAACAAGTATTCTGATTATAAAGCATTAAATAGAACTTTGTCCCATTATAGTTAGAAGAGGAAAGACAGGCAGAAGTGGACCATGAGAACAAACTACTGCTTCAGAAGATGACGAAGATCATGAAGGAAAGAGCTCAAGTAGATACATGGAATGAATACGAGGCTAAAAGGTAAGACCGATCACGTGGTTTCCCACTGGCATTCTTAGTTGTCATTGCGACAGCACATGTATTACAAGCATATTGCATGAAATATATACTGCATATCGGTTACCATTGTCAATTAGACCACATTCAAAACTTTCTGTTACCCATTTACTCATTGCATTTTTCATATTCTTTTTAATGATGTTTTATTTTTACTTGAAAATGCACTCATTACAAAACTATATTGTGTCTTTGTTATTGGCTTAGTTCTTTAAGGTATTCCCTCCCTATTGATAACAAATTTCGCACCTAGATACCAATACATTTATCAGACTTTAACTCATTCCCAACCCTTGGCTACTCAGAAAATTGTAATATCACTAAATCAATGAATAAAAACTCATAGAAATTACTATAATATTAATATTAAATATTGCTTACTATTTTAATCATTTTATGGTATGTATCATGTTTGTATTTGTTTTCATTATTTAAATTTCTGAAAATTTCTTAAGAACCATTATCATTATAGAAGAAAGGAAAGGTTAGGTTAAAAAAACTGTAAATACAGGATGTTCATTCCCCATCCAGCTTTAACTCATGTGACCTGTGTTACATTGCACTCCTTGTAAGTCGTATATGTGTTGTTGTTGTGTTACTGTTGCCTGTGTTGTTGTTGTTGTTTGATCATTATTATACAGTGAGCTTGCACACTTTAATTTTTAGAACTGGCATAAAGACGTAAGTACCATCTGTTATTTATGTGGATCATGGTCTATACCTTTATATGGCCGTCATCACCGTCATGTCATACTTTTGTTTTTGTCTTCACTTATACATTTCCAACACCATGAGAGGTTTTCATTAAATATTAATGTCAAAGGTAGAGCAATTTAAGGGTGTGGAATTGGGTAGAAAAGGGGGGGGGGGGCAGTGTTGAAGTAAAACAAGATAATGACAAGGTGTGATCCACATCAAGCAAAATGTTCTGTATGATTGGTGATAATACTTTGTCTAATTTTCTGTTCTGTATTGTTGGTCATAATAATTTGTCTATTTTCCGTTGAACTAAGACTCTGTTTCCTTATTATAATATGATGATAGGGTGTGTAGTGGTAGAAGTTGCATTCTGGTAGATGGTCTCAAGTAGTGCTCACACATCACCATGTCCTTAGCAAGACTGAATCAGATTCAATGATGAAATGGTTCAAAGGACATCATCAATATTAATGTTAATATATTGCGTTATAAAACAATGATACTGAAACAAATTCCAATTTAAAATTCTTTTTAGGTCAATACCAAACACGACTGTAGTATACTACATAGCGGGCGGGCCTAGCCAGTGGGAGACGCTCACTTCTCCTAGGCGCTTGATTTCCTCACAGTTTGATGGTCCGTGTTCCCACTTTTGACTGTATCAGTCCTACTACTCATACTTGATGCAAGTTTCAGCGTGTCGGCCGTAAAAGATTTCCTTCTGTAACTCAATTCAATCTGTTTAGCCCTCGAAGTTCGAAATGGTTACAAGTACAAATATACGTATTATTTCAAATTTCTATTGTCCTAATTACCGATCAATCTCCAGTTCCTTACAGTACAACTGCCTAGAACAGTGACTTCTGAGTTTTCTATATATATATAACACATTTCATTCAAGTATGACATATCATTGTCTCTTTTTTTGTTGTAATCAATTAAAACTAGCTAAAATTTGCATTAAAACTATCACAATGTACGTCTAGCGGGAATCAATCATTGCATTATACATCGATATGTCTTAATTTTCGCATATCCACTCTCTACACATATATACAGTTTTTATCTATGTGTTTTACTTCATAGGAGATAAAGGTCATTATTTGCGAATTTGTATCTGATGTGTGCTTTTCTCGTAGCATTTGCACATTTCAATAAATCTGTCATAATTATCTGCTTGCTTGCTTGACAACGTGTCTTTATTAAACGATTCAGCAATCTGTCGTATATGGACAAATGCGCATATAAATTCTATAATAACATCTATCATACATAAAGCTTCCAAGTGAGTTTCTTGTCATTGTTTCTTGTCCAACTATGTTTATTGTGCAAGTAACGCTTTATTCGCATAAAACTAAGTCACGTGATTTTGACGTCATATTGTGTTCATGGTTATAATTTTGTCGATTTTTGTGATATAAGAATTATAACTAAGTGTTCTTTTTTAAATGTTTATAAATTTCAAATATTTATAAACAATTTTAAAAATTTAATCTTATTCTAAACTGAATCATGCAAAGTAACGATGAAAATATTGTCAATTTTTTGTCATTTCTAGAAATATTTGTCAAATAATACGATTAGTTATACCTAGTAACATAAATTGCATTTCAATAATAATACGTGCTTTTTAACGTTGGTCAGAATTGCATTATTACTAGTAAAAACTTTATTTAGACAGGACAAATAGAATGATTAAACTTTATTCTAGAAAGAGGGCAGAACCTGCTGTATTGTATAGTGTATATTGTAGAGGGTGTAACTGGCTTGTTAAACTTACGATACTATACGTCTGAGTACTGTATACATGGAGGGGCAGACTTGGTGTAGTGGTTAAGCGCTTGGCTTGCGGCGCCGACGATCCGGGTTCGATCCCCGGATTGCGCCACTATGTCTAAGAGGTTGGTAACCTCCTGCTTCCATGTCGCCATATAACTGAAAAATTGTTGAAAGCGACATAAAACACCAATCAACCAACCAACCAACAACTGTAGACATGGAAGGGACACTGATCATATACTTGGGAATAAATTCTACAAATATGTGATCAGAAAATATCTAGGAAGTTCACACAAGTTTGCCACATCCGTTTTTTTTTCTCTGTAAATTGCGCAGAGTCGAGGTAGTAAATTGTACCCTAGTTTGTGGTTAGAGCCTTCTCGTTTCTATTCGATGAAATCATTGGAGTTCACATTGTTTACATATAATAATCATGAAGAAAGAACGTGGTGAAGCATAACAATAATGACGCAAACTCATGTTCTGTGAAATTGAATCAGATTTAATGATGAAATGGCTAAAATGATTTGGAAATTAAAGTCACAGAATACTAAAGGTAGTCATCAATATATATGTTGATATGATGTGTTGTTAAGCATGATGTGACAACAAATTCCCATTCAAGGTTGTTGCCTGATCTCATTATTACCTCAGCAGGTCGATTCTGAACAGAAATTGAACATATAACAATCATACGGAGCATATTATTGCCAGATTGAGCACGTACTTCTCAAATTGTTCAAGCACTTGTCAAATTAAGCACGCACTTGTCAAATTATTAGCACACTTGTCAGATTGTTCGTGCACTTGTGTGTTTGTGTACGCACTTGTCAGAATGAGCACGCACCCTTAAGATTAAGCGCACATCTACTACATTAACTGTGCACTTATCAGACTGAAGACGTATTTGTAAGACTGGGCATGTATCAGGTCGAGAATCCGACTGATCAATCACCTGTCAGCTTGAGAATGTACCCATCAAATTTAGCATGCATCATTAGATTCGGCGCGCATCTGTCAGACCAAGCGTTCATCATTTAGACGGAGCTCCTATATGTACTGAGCACACACCTGTCATTATGGAGACATTTTAATAAAACCTGTTCTTTTTCAGTTACAATTGGTTTAAATGGGAAGAACGATTGCGAGAAATCCAACGGGCAAACATGGGCATTGCCCAAAGGTTACACTGCATCAAGCCCGTTATCAAAATACATCAATTGGTAAATGCATGCTTGTTTTATAGCACCCTGTAGATGACTTGCAGTAGTTAATGGAATGAGCATGGCCGTCGCATAACAGAGTAGAATTCGTGTTCGTTTTCTTTAAATTCTGTTGCTATGATTTATTTTAGTTTGAACATGCCTGAAAGAGAGAAGCAGAATAGAGAAATCCAGATGGAAAATATTGGAATCGCAAGACGTCTTGAAAAAACAAAGCCTGTTATAAAATCGCAATCCTTGGTAAATTGAGTGTGATTGTTTACCCATCACTAATAATTACTTACAGCTAGACTCATATTATATTCAAATGCACATGTAGACTCCTCTGTTGATTGTCCGGTTAAGCTACATAATCGACTGTCAAATAGTGGCCTCCACTGTAAACTGTTGATCTAGATACTACTCCGCAGACTGTTCAAGTATTTCTTGTGTTTTCTTTATCGACTGTACAGATAGATCCTACTTTGGCAACTGTACAAACCAACGCCTCCTTTATTAAATGATCAGTTAGATGCCTCCTCTGTCGAGTTATCGACTAAACTCCTTTCCTGTCGAATGTTTAGTTAGTTTCCTCCTCTGTCGACTTATCAAGTAAATTCCTTTCCTATCGATTGTTCAGTAAGATGCCTCCTCTGTTGACTTATCGACTAAACTCATTTCCTGTCGATTGTCCAGTTAAATTCCTTCTCTGTAGACTTCTCGAGTAAACTCATTTCCTGTCGATTGTTCAGTAAGATGCCTCCTCTGTCGACTTCTCGAGTAAACTCATTTCCTGTCGATTGTTCAGGTAGACTCCTTCTCTGTCGACTTCTCGAGTAAATTCCTTTCCTGTCGATTGTTCATTTAGATTCCTCCTCTATCAACCTTTCATTTACTTCCCTTCACAATTAAAGACTGCGCGTCTTTCGATTGTTCAATCTGTCTTCGCTGTTGACTGACCAATTAGATGTTTCCTCTGGCAATTACATGTATTCAAATAGACGCTTCTTCTATCGAATACTCCTAATCTAACGACTGTTCAGATAGACTCTTCAATCGGCCGTTGACCAAGACTTACAGTTATAATTCTTTCTCTATCAGACATACATGTAATCTTCTTTGTCCCAACATCTGAATGTAAAGGTTGCGCTTTCTAGTCTATTTATAAGAAGCAGTTTCACTCGTTCCACTTACTATTTTTCTATCCGCTGCCCAGCTAGCCTCATTGTCGCCAGCCAGATGGCTGGAGATTATATTGAGGTTAGGGTCTCATGGCCTTATGTATTTGGGAGAATTTGTTTTCGTCATATTTGGTGTTTTCTATATTATAATGATGCAGCGCTACTATTTAGAAGGAAGTGGAAATAAGTGATTGATTGATTATTGTTTTACGTCACTCCACGAATATTTCACGTATATGGTGACGGCATCTGCCTGATGCATTGCATAAAAATTTAGACCTTTGCAACGGAACCACCCGAAGCAGTGAGGGATCTTTTGCGTGCCACACCTACTGTGACACGGGACCTCGGTTTTTATTGTCTCATCCGAAAGACATGACACCGGTGTGGCCAGGGCGGCGCTCGAACCCGGGATCTCTCGATCACGAATCAAGTACCTTATCCACTAGGCCACACCGGCTTGGAAATAAATGACTATGAAAATAAAAAGAAAGGGAATAATTAACTTTTAGTTACTGAAATGTAAAAATTGCTAGCGCAAAATATTTCTACGCAGATTATCTATGTTTTTTTCTTGTTTGTCAATTGAATGATTTCTCTAAAGCTAAATGTCGTTTTCTGTATTCGTCCTCATACAATAATTGGTCAGTTGATTTCTACCTCTTGTTGTTGTTGCTGTCACTGAGTATCTTTATTCTTATTTACTTATTTATTTACCTACAGTAGGAAAACATTTGTGCTTCCCGCACGCTATCGTCATGTTGGTTCAGATTCTGATAATCGAAATGGGTTCTCACAGGTAGCAAAAAAAAAAAAAAAAAAAAAAAAATTACGAGTACTCGGTTCTTTTGGCGAATTGATGCTATGCCTCCGTGTTTTTCTTGTCCTTTTATGACTCTTTGTCGTACTAATTCTCTATAACTATATGTCTAATTTAAGCTTATATTTCCTGACTCTTTATTCAAATTATGGATAATGACGTCGATGTATATTTACTGGTGGAATCTACTTCAGCTCGGCTTCTTGAATATACACTCTTTATTCCTTAACAATTGTTGGATCTGATTTACAGTGCTGACCTGTATATATTACATGGTTTTCTTTATAATTATGTTATAGATATTCCTACTTTGTATGCTCCAGTAGGTCACTACATATTTACAACATTTGTATGCTTCAGTAGGTCATCAGATATTCCTTATACTTTGTATGCTCCAGTAGGTAATTAGATATTCTTAATACTTTGTATGCTCCAGTAGGTCACTACACCATGTACATATTCCTTATACATGTACTTTGTATGCTTCAGTAGGTCATTAGATATTTCTGATTCTGTGTATGCTTCAGTATGTCATTAGATATTAATTCTTAATACTTTGTATGTTTCTGTATGTCTTTAGGCTATGTTGAATGTGTAACTGTAAACAAGCTTACGAAACTTAAGATAGTTAGAGTGTATGCTTTCTGTCAGTCCTAGACTAGAGGTCATGGTGTTTAGCAGTCCTTGGATAGTAGAAACATAGCCTCTTGTCAGTTCTATATTTCGTTAGAGACGAGACCATATTATTTTTTAGTTCCATTTCTATTAAAGTGAGAAAGTTTACTGCTTTTCATAACATATACTAGTTATACTTAGATACAGATGAATGTGCTTTGTACAATGTACTTTTAAAAGGCAAGTTTTAATTTTATTTTACTGTAATATTGGCAACATTTCGAAATTTCTTGTTCTTTTTCTTGAGGCGAGGGGAATCCAGAATAGTATTTTTTCAGGAAATATGTATTTTACAAAAATTGAATCTGGCGTATACGAAATTGGCAACAAGAACTGATTGATTATCATATTTGTTTTCGAGTACGACAGGCACTTCTGTCTCTAACCTCCTTATTATAAACTTTCATTATTGCCTTCAAACTTGGTGCTAATTACTTTCTGACGGGCAGACTTTCAATTCAGATTGTGGATTTGACTTCTGGCATGATTGACGTCTAGGTTATAAACGAGTATTCCCTGTTCAGTTGCTCAGAAAATGGAACGTTATCGGTTTCCACTCTTATAAGTTTCATTAAAATGGAAGAAACAGAGAATTTAGAGTACCATCTATATCAATTCAAACTTTTAATATGTATATTTGTACTTTAGTGAATAATAATAATAAAATCTACCTATAAATGTACCTTGTAGGGTGTAAGATTGAGAAATACTAAATTAATTTTCAAAAATGGTATAAAAATGACACTGTGTGTTACATGTAACATAGATATATGATGGCTTTACAGGAACAGGATTACCAACAGAGTCGCTACCTTCAGATGCTGTGGGCAGAGAATGCTCGGGATTATGACGTCGTGGTACCCAGACATCAGAAACACAGAGCTCTCAGAGTAAGCATCACGTCGTCAAATATTAATATAGCCATATTGAACTGGCTTTTGTCCTTCTTTTGTCACGCTTTTTATTGTAGATAAAGAGGGGATGTGTTCCGATTGGTTATGGTAGCTTTATATAGGAAGTGAATGAAACTCCAGGCTAGGATTCCCGCCATGGTTTTCACCGCACTCGATGTTTCCACTTTGAGGTCAAGCAATTTGACATTGATTTACACAGTGCCACTTTTTGGACTCACTTCTCCATATACAATGAAAATCATGGAAATATGCATATTTAATTACCATGGTTTTTAAGTCAAAATGAATTTATGTGTATGAAATTATGTTAAAAACTTATAGCTTTATCTTTGACATAATATAATTTAGATGATTTGTCTTGTGTTTTTAAAAAATGACTGTTAGCTTGTCAAATATGAGAGGCCTTGGTATAAACGAAATCAGTACCTGGATCACAAAATCTTGTGAAATTTGCAAAACTATACGTATTTAACCGATAACACGTATACATGTTATACGATAATGTGACACTTACAACATGTACCTTCTATTGTAGTCAAGCCGGCGTGGCCTAATGGTATCGTGTCGGACTCCTGATCGGGAGGCTGGGGTTCGAATCCCGCTCTGGTCATGCCGGTGTCATGTCTTTCGGATGAGACAGTAAAAACCGAGGCCCCGTGTCGTGGTATGCATGGCACATTAAAGATCCCTCACTGCTTCGGGTGGGTCCGTTGCCAAGGTCGAAATTTGTATGCCCCCCATCAGGAGATGCCGTCACCATATACGCGAAATATTCGTGGTGTGACGTAAAACAAAAATCAATCAATCAATCAATCAATCTATTGTTGTCTTTTCTTTTTCTGTACAGAGATTAAGGGAATCTGATTCATCATTAGCCAAATCCGAGGGTGATATCACACCCAGGGGTGACGACAAGAAGGAATCTCTCCCACCCATCGTAAGTCTACCATACACATTATATACTCTAAACCAAAAGTAATTAATCGGAAAAAAAACTTATTCTGAGTTTACCCTTTTATTATTTTACAGACACAAATTGCACATCTTAATTGTTATGTTGAAGCATTTATCAATATCGAGTTGTCCAAAATTTTTAGTTATTAAGGCGGTCAGTGCAGTACACATGGAGACTTGTAGTCTCGTTTTAGTGGAATTCATCTCGCAGGTGTACAAGTTTTATTAAGGCGGAAATAATTTCAATCAGTTTTTACAAATTTGGAGTTTGGGAGTTTATTTGAGTAATTTGGAAATTTGGAAAAATGGTACAAATATCGGAAAACTTTCTTGCGGGTGGAAGATGACGTAATAACCCAAAATAAAAATAAATCGACACAACAGTAAGTTTTAATATCAATTTGTAAACCCCAGTAAACTACCAAATATGTTGCTTGTAAATAAAAAAAAATATCTATTTACAGAGATGAGAGGTAGATTAGGGTGGGGGTGGGAGAAGTGGAGTTGTTCTGGGTAGGGGTAAAGTATGATAAGATACATTCCACCAACAAGTCACTAATGAGCGAAACCTTAAAAGTAATGATCTAAATATTATTATCAGAAGAACATTTCTATGCCTTGCATGCTGACGATTTTTAAGTCATTTCTAAATAAAAAGGTCACGTGTGCTATGATTTTTGCAGAATATAAAGCATTTAGGCAAAGTAGGTATATACTGTGTGCGATGTGACGCATTTTATGACAGACCTCATGATGTAACCCATTGTGTCGTCAATCATGATCATGAAGTGTGTCTCTTGAATGTTTAGATCACATTTGTGTTTAACGATAATAAGAAGAAAAAGATTTAATATAATTAACATGAAATTTTAATATAATTAACATGAAATTAATGAAAAGTTCTTCATAAATAATGTCTTTTGATGTGGAATAAATTAACATCATCAATAAGAAAATAGAATTAAGTGCAATATAGGGAGTCCTATATTCGATACTAAGGTAATACAAATCTCAGGGTCATTCTGGGAATCAGCAGTTTCGGAGTTGTAAGTGGCAGTTTGATAACAATACATTGAAACGTCTGGAAACATTTGAGAGGAACATTGTCATCAGCTAGTTTAACGTATGCAATATGTACTGTTTAGCTTTGTTACCATGGTAACATTGGTGCTGACACCACCATATCATCCTTCAGAACTTGGTTATTATCAACTGATATGTAATGAATATGAAGTTTTCATCGGATATGATCGAAAAAATTTGACTTTTCTGATAAAACTGGGGTTATAACTGTAGGTCATCTAAGTTTTAGCCAATAAATACACGAGTGCAAATTAATTAATTAAACAATCAATTGATTAGGGAGATTCATACCTGTAACAGTGTATGACCTCATATTTCTCATGGTTAAGGTAACATTCTAACTTTTAATGTGAAATTTTCAGCGTATTGAAATTGTTTCCAAAGGTTCAAGGACGCAGGTTTGGGACTATTTGTTTTAAGAATCTATTTTGCATTTTGTAGTTGTGAGCAATTTAAGTATTGAATAATATATAAACAAATATATCATATCCTTTTGCAGTCACATTGGTAGTACATTGTGCAGTTAGAATGAAATATGGCTACCTTAACCTATATACATGTATTACATTTTAGACACTTCATATTTATATAGTGTGTTCACACTGAATGCATGACTTAACTGTTTATGTATACAACAACCACGGGGAGGGGTGGTGGTGTTAACTTCGTATATAAAGGTATATACAGACGTGCGGCTGAATTGGGATATACTTTTAAAGCCACCCAACATATTGATAGGTGTCATTTTCCCTTCAATTCAATTGGTATCTTTCTAATCACAAAATATATGAAAAGTCGGAATGGGTATGCTTTTCTCTACGGTCAGTATATAAACGTGTATGTTTTTACACTTTGCTCAATATATGAATGGGTATGGTGCCAGGGAATCCAGCCGCACGTCCGTACCCAAAATAATTGCAAGTTAACACACACACACCCCTTTTCGTAACGATAATTATAACACAGGCTTAATAGTTCCATTCCCGGCTCTTAGAATAAACACATCATCGAATCATTCATGTGTATGATATATAAATACAATGTAGTTTTATATAATTCCTTTGATGATATTTTAATACAATTCTTATATAAACATAATATATGATTGGCATATGACTTTTGAAAAAAATATATATATGCGGCATTTAACATGAAAATATAAAAAATGTGAGGTTAGAAATAGTTCAGACATACCTTAATATTCTTAATATACAATAACATACAGACCAAAAGGATTAAAAATGAATAATTGTGAATGACTTTATAACCCCTGCCTTTCAGACGCCTCGGTCAGCTGTTCTCGAGAAGGTACAATGCTCAGGAAATACCTGTTGAAAAATAAGACTACAGTGTTCTCTGTTGAAACAAAATTAATGCATGCATGCTGTTCTTTATCAAAAATTTTTTTGCAATCTTTGGTGTTAAAATTCTTAATTTCTGTTGTTCAAGAGTTGTCACGATTCTTTTTGTTTTGTTAAATCACTGAGTTCAAGTGTTTTTATCAGATTTTCATAATGCTGTCACCTGCTTTGCTGGCAATAATTGCATGTGTTTATCGCTTTAGATATCCTTAGTTGGTTTCTTTTAACCCATGTTTGCTTTCGATTTTTCGCAATGCAATGCTTTAAACATAAAATTAAGGGTTTTTTTTTAATTACGAAACCCAGTGAATCAGTGTAGACATATTTATTTAAGGCGCCTATTGTGTGTTCATTGTAAAGGGAAAAAGTCAGCAAAATATTACATACAGTTTATTCCTTTGAAGTGTACAATTGCACGACTTACTGAAATGTTAGTTAAAACCTCTATTTGGATAATTATGAACCAATGGAGATCAAGTCCATTCATTTGTAGTTATCAAATTCGAATACAATTTACATATAAGAAAAAAAAAAATATAAATATATCTTCAGTGACAAAAGGTTTTTAAAACAGCTTTCTTGACTCTGATGATAGAAATTATAATTTCATAGTGACAAAAATTATCTTATTTTCTTTTCTATATGTTGTTCGTCAGTTATACAAACTACACTGTAAAAATGAAAAGAACTAGTTCAGAATTTGAACTCTGACACGTTTAAGTGAGATCTTAAAGCTGAGAACTAAATCTATGCAACTTATCTGTACCTTTGCCATATAGAATTTGGTTAATTATGCATAGGACTCGGATGGACTTTACTTGCTCCTTCTTTCGCATATAATAATACGCACAATTTATGTAATTGGACCCTTCATTACGTTTGTACTCGTTTTGGAGTGTTTTCAAGAAAAAAATCTGGTTTGTCTGTACTGTGTTAGGGCCTTCATCAGCATGACCCTTTAGTGACGCCATATTTGCTACTATACGCGTCGGCGGAACACAGACATTTCCTCCACGATCATGGAAATCAAATCCTGTTGTAATTGGTCAATCGCATCCATATGAGAGTTTGCAAGAAATTGTGATTGGTCAATCACATCCATATGAGAGTTTGCGAGATCTTGTGATTGGTCAGTCACATCCATATAAGAGTTTGCGAGATCTTGTAATTGGAGTGTATCATAGAGATAGCCAAATATATCATCAGTGACAAAAGGGTTTTTAAAACAGCTTTCTCGACTCTAATGAAGAAATAGATTTAAGATTACCTTAGCCCCATGGCTTGCGTTGATTCATTTAATTTTGTCAGACATATCTGTTTATATTCACAGCAGGAGATGAGCACAGATTATCCAAAGATTGATATACTCAGATTATACAATAATATGTATTATTTTCAGCATAACAACAAAAAAGAAGGGCTTATTGTAAGATCATGAAACTAGATCTTTCTGAAGTATGAGATTTTCCTTTGTGAATGTAGAACATTATTAGAGAGATTTTATAATCTTTGTCATTGTCCGTGGGTATTGTATATGTAGGTTTCATTTTAAGGTTGAGGAATATTTTGTTCACATGGGTATAAGTATATGTACATGTGTCACATGGGTATACTTACGTGTACATACTGACATAGTAGGGTGTTCTGCTGATGTACATTTTGTACTTGTACGTAGTTAGACTTTTAATAATCCTATATGAGCAAACAACATAGAATTCTTGTACAGTTGTTGGATCGTAGAGAAAAACAAAAAATGGTGTGAAAAATAGAATACTGTATACTAACATTTGAAAAATTCTGTCAAACTGTCGTTTATCTTATGTACATATAGCTGGGCATTTCACCTGCTGGCTTCCTCTCAAGAATTTAAGGCTTGTTCTTTATATTCAGAAAATTAACGATTCCATTTGATGAAAATTGCTAAATAGTCAAATAGATATCAAGGAGTAGGTAGTTATATAATTAATAATGAAAAAAAAAATGGACATTTTGAATAAATGTAAGATTTCAAGGCTTTAATGGTAAATGCCTGTGCATGTTTCTATAACTTTTATATTTCATTTCATTAAGTCCAAGTGATACAGCTTGAATTACTAGTATTGTATAAGATTTATAATATATGCAGTTTGTGTATAGTGATACAGACATTGCAACTGTAATAACAATAGCTTGAGTTTTTATCATTGTCTCTCAGTGTGTGTGTGATAGCAATTAACACAATTTTTATTCATACCGGGTATACTGAAAAAAAATTATAGTACCCAGTAGTAGAATATAAATAGAATAAAATGAAATGCAAATTGTAAAAAAAAATATATGTTATTAAAACTACAATGTACAGTGCCAACTTTGAATATGGTGTGCTGTAATGTAGGAAAATATATCATCTAAGCTTTAGTTTCAATTCTTATAATGATATTAATAAAGATTTAGTACATAAATTCAGAATACAGAATTTTATTGTTAATGTTAAAATCTTGTTTTCAGATTGACAAAGTAGACTTTTATATACAATCAATGTAATGCTTGTTTTTGCAAATTGTATCGCATCATCTGTCGTATAATATACAATATATTTATTGTATTACAGTCTATAAGATATACCGGGGGACAGGAATCCAACAAAGGCACACGTGGTGAAGACAGAAAGGTATGCTCACACTTCCTTACACCTTTTACTTACATATTTTACGTTTTCCCCTATATATGTTTTAAAGCAATTATTTCCATATATAACAGCTTAGTTCATGTTCATGAACATGTTTTTCACAAAAGCTTGCTTTTTATTTCATATATCATTTGGTTTGGCTTGATGATTTTTTTCTGGTTTTGCATATTTTGACATTTTGCATATATTTTTACATTTTGCACATTTTGACGTGGCAGTTTCAGTTTAACACTTATATCACAATATAATCAGTGTGTTTAGCTTACTCAATAGTGCATTTGTTCAAGCTTTATTTAGAGATTCTAACGTCAAAGCTAGAAGTTTTCACACTTATGTATATATATGTAAAAATTCTTTTTGTTCATCTCTACAATTATCAGAAACCAGCCAAAATACCAGCTCGACTTCTGGATATATAGGTCTCCATGGAAACCAGCAGGTTGTACCATCAGCAGTCGGTATATAAGAAGTGATTAGCTTGATGAGGAAATAGACATTGTGGTGCAGAAACTTTCTTAGAAACAGTGATGGCTAATGACTTGAGGCGTTGGTCAAAGCATACTGTGATATTTGACTTTATGGCTATGCACCTTTTTATTTGTTCATGCATGGTGTAGGGATATACTCTGGCATACTCTATTTACAAGCATAATTATTGTACTGTTATAATTTTGTTTTAATACCTTATTTTATATTTGTGTTGTGGAACACTATCCGTTCCTAATTGTGTTGTCTAAGTGTTTGATAATACCTCAAGATGGTTGTAAAAATTTTATTTCCTCATTAAAAATGCTATTGGGAAGTTGGAAAGTAGTAGAAATGACAACGTTGCTATTTTCGCTGAATTAAAATACTATAATTCCTAAAATGTTAATATGATATTCTGTTCAATATATAAATAGTATACTTGAGTTGAAAATAAAATCCAAACAATAGGACAAAGAAAAAGAAGTTATAGTTATTTCCTGTCATAATTGTTTATCTTGTTCTTCCTTTCTTCTTTCATCTCATTTTCTAAGTTTTAAAATAATTTATAAGGAATACTTTGTTTTACCTTCATTTGTCAAAACATTTTAGTAGTAATGTCCTTTGTTGAAATATGAGAATTTTGATGACATCTTATTTATTCTTTTTTATAACTTTTACCCAAAAAAGATATTTAATTTCTCTGAAATCTGTTTTAGAGATGGTTTAAAACTTTGGCATTAAATAGTACTTTATTTAGCTAGAAGTTTAAATATTTCATGATATAGTTCATTAATAGTTAGTGATATAGTCCAAATATAACTTTGTTTGATACCTCAAAAAAAAAGATAATTCACAATATTTTCTAGTAAACATTGCGTCTGGTGAAGGTACTATACAACACCATTCTTTTAGTGAAGTTTCTTTCATCATCTTGAGGTATACTATGCACACTGTTTAGATATGTCAACATGATATTATATAATTATAATCATGATATTATGTAATCATAATCATGATATTCACATTAATATAATAACATATATTTTATATAACAGTTTTGATAATGACAAATTTAACCTATATATGTGAAATCTTATTGATGGTAGTTTATGTAGCCTTAGTTCTCCCTCTTCAGCAATCGCTGAGAAGTCTGTACAACATGTACTATGGTCAACGTCCCATATCCCAGAATTCCCAGCAGGTACCTCACCAAACTAATCTTACCAATGTTTGAATGACTTGTCTCCATGTATTAATACTGCAGTGACTTAAGTCCACCTTGTTTTGAAGTTCCAACATCACAATGGTTTTATTGGTTGTATGGTAAAAACATTTGATAAATACACTACACTTTTCCTGTTTTCTTAAAATTGATCCTTCTATCTATCTCCAAATATTTTATTATTAGATACCGACCTGTAAGTGATTAGCTTTTAGATGTATATCATAATGTATAAATCCATAAATAGTATCTCAATAATTGATATTTCAATAACAACTAAATCTATGATTTTAAATAAATCGGAAACAATGAATAATGATGAATTCTATTGTTTATCAGATTGGAAGGAAAAGTCCAGTTCATTGTAATGCCATTTTATGTGGTGTCTGTTAACATGTTTGTAATTCAATTCAATTCAGTGGAATCCATAAATCTCTCTTCATCAGTATTCTGTTTTTGGATTTTTTTTTTATCTTATGTTACCTTATTTTTACATTTCTTATATATTTACAAGAAATCACAGTTTCACATATTTACACTGAATTTCATCATTAATGACAATAAACATTATTGTTTTCAAGTACACTCACCATTTCCTGATTTATTTTTACTTGTTTGCTGCTTGGAGGATAAGTTAAAGAAATCGAAAAGAAAAAGAACAGAAAATGAACATTCAAAACATAAAGTCATTGAAATGAGCCATACAGATGATTGTAAGGTTTTGGGGAATTCAATAGTTCATGGTGAATTAAAATCAGGTCATGGCCATGATACTGACCTAGATTTTCCATATGAATTTGATTTTTCATCAAAACTAAACCAAACTGAAAGTGCTGAAAATATCCATTCCCAAGAGCTTGAGTATTATGATCCAGGAGTTAAAAATGGAAGTACTGACAACATTTATATAAAAAATAGCACAATTTCTGATTCAAAAACTAAAGATACAGAGACATTCCCTTCCAAAAGGATTACACATATTGATCCAAAGGTGAGGACTCTCTTTGAAAAAATACGTGCCAAAAAATTGAAAATAAAATCAAAAAGATCAGATGGTGATAAAGCTTGCGTGGAACGGAGGAAATTAACAACAGTTAGAAGTGAACTCGGTAGTTTGGTGGAAGATGGAAATATGGAAGAAACTCTGAGCAACAATAGTCAAAAATACCTTGAAGATCAGAGTGTAGAAATATCACCAACATCTGTACCTTATACTAGCTTGGGTAACATATTAGATAGAGGTAATGATAGAGTAGATGATAATAAAGATGAAAATGTAGAGGATATGGTGGATAGGAATAATAATTCTGCAGTTAGTCATAACCATGATGTCATATCATCCTCTGAATATTGGGATGATGCAACACAAAAATCAGGTCCATCAGTCTCAGATTTCCATGCTCAGTCTGATAGGGGTGCTGAAATATCAACCACAAAAGCAGAACACCAAATCACAACACAACCATTCCCTCACATACATGCCAGGGATCAACAACAAAGCAAAGACAGTGGAAAAGAGTCAATAGATTCAGAGAGTCAGGTGAAAAGTGTTAGTTTCCCTCCTATTACCCCATCTAAAGAGAAGAGAAACATACAGCACGCCAAGCCGAGAAAGGTTTCACTTTAATCAACATATTACAGTGTTGTTGCATGAAGCCTTGCATGGTAATATCAGTTCTTCATCGCAGAGTAAGTTTGCATGATAACCTGTCTACTTACTCCTTGGCTTTACGTATAGCATACTTGGTATATCGGGAAGAAATTGAAATAGCATTAAATTCTACAAGTGCTCTATCAGATAACAAGCATATTCCATTTATTTTCATTAAAAATGGGGTCATATTTTACGAGCACAACCAACGACTTATCTTGTTTTATAAGTCATTGGCACAACTAACCGATATACAGATATTTGTTGGGGTCAGAATATCAAGAAAGATAACTCTTATAAGGATTAGGAAACTAAAAATATAATCAAGGAAGATAACTCTGAAGCATTTTTAATGTAGTCGATGTTATGTGTGTTTCCCTTTACTGTCTTTATCCCATGCTCTTTTTAAGAAAGCTTATGTACATGTACAGATTTCATTCTTGCAAATAGATGGTAAGAATCTAGTCTTCTGAATTATCTAAACCGCGGAATAAAACCAAGAAGGATAACTCTGAAGAAATTTTGGAGTTGCCGTTGCATTTCCTATTCTGCTCTAAATCGCTCCTTTAGTCAGTCTCATTGACTTTATTTATCCCACTTGCTTATAACGGCTTGGTAGGTACTTAGTGCTCTTTTTTGTAGGCCAATGGTAAAAATGTCTTCTAATACTACAGGATACCTCATTATTTATGGTGAAATAATGTCAACTGTATGTTAAAGATAAATCTATTTAAATTTCTTTTCATTAATTTATGTCAGAAAAAAAGTACAAAAGTAATACAAAATGAAATTAATAATACAAAGTAACCTTCATATTTTGTGCAGTTTTTATAATCAATATTTTCATAATAAGTGTTTGCTTTATAATCAGTAATAAATGAAATTCTTGATTACAGAATGAAGTTTACTTATAATGTGACATACAATTACACTGAAGTGTATTTTATTTATGTTTAGTACTCATTTAATTCAGTCTGATTTTTTATTTCAGTCTGATGATGGTTCCATGACTGATCGCTCAGTGAATGCTTCTCAAGTTGACACGGATGTAAAAGCTCTTTTTAAAGTTGCTAAACAGCTTGGTAAGTTCATTTCGATAACAACACAAACACAAATATGTTGCTTGTTATGTAGTGTTAAGGATGTTTAAAATTCAAAAATTTATCGCACAGGAATCTATGATAATGTCAGAATTCTGAAAATAATTTTTGCGCATAAAGAATACATAATGGTGATTCTTGCATCTTTATATTAACATGCTATATATAGCTAATGTTTATTGTCATCAGAGTTAAGTTCCTCTTCATTCCATTGAAGATATTAACTCATAAAATCCATTGTAAAAACAAGGGAAAGGATTTTTTCCTCATATTTCACATAGACCTTTTCACATTAACTGCGGAGCTGTAACATTGAACTGCAAATTAATTAATTCTCTCCAAATCTAACTGATCATAATGTAAATTGACATCATTCATTTGGCGGGAAAGCTTCTCATTTTGCTATCCAATATAACAGCTCCACAAGTAACATGAAAAGATCTATACAAAATGAAATATAACAGCAGATGTGATAAAATAAAACATAAATACTATAAGACACTTTTATAGGCTGCTATCGAGGGTTTTGCATGATTTTGAGACCCCGAGGGTGTAACTGATGCATCTGTCATAGCAGCCTATAAAAGAGTATTTTTCTCTCATATTTTTGAAGGAATATTGAATTTCCAAAAAATCAGGAAATATTCAACTTTATTAAATCAGGAAATTTTTGTCATATTTGTGTTCAGTGTCCCCGAAAATGGTTTATTCTATATGAATAAACCGTGACCGTTAGTCTCTTTGCCTTAAAAATGTAAAACAATGTAGAAAAAGTTTTTAATTGACGTTTTATTGAGACGTCGTCGTGATCGGTGTGGAAATCATGACATCACAGTGACGTCACGTGGTATGTAATACACATGAATATCACATAGCTGTATTACCGGTACATGGGCCTGCTCTGTATCAAATACGCAGATATGAGAGAAAGTATAATATTACATACTGTATACATACTGACAATAATTAAAGCAGGTCTACAAGTCGTCTCTGTTAAGAGGATTTTATATAAAAGTACTGTAGGTATATATATGAAAGTTCTTATGGTACCTATGTATATATCTATAACAATACTGTAGGTATATACATGAAAGTTCTTATGTTACATATGTATATATTTATGCTTTACAGCTCAGCCAGAGGACGTGATAGTGAAGCATTTGGTAAAGAGATCTCACAGTCATCGTATGCAAATCAAAACAAAATTCAAGGAAACTTATGAGCTTGTAAGTATACATAGTGTTAGTCATTCTCTACTTCAGAAATCAAGCCCAATAAATATTGATAGAAAGGGTAAGTTTAGAGGCTGAGAATCTTGGACTAATAGTGTATAAGTATTGTATATCACCTTTAGTCCATGATGATTAAGTTACGGTGATAACATTGATATCTTAAGCTGTTTGTGATGTAACTTCAGGATTTGATGACAGAACTGAAATCTGGACTGGGAGCAGACTGGGACGTCCTTATAGATGCTCTACTGAAGGACCGCAGCAACTCAGCAGCCAGAAAATTGCATGATCTGTTGGAGGTAAGATGAAAGGAGGTTAAATTTATTTGTTTATTGTATTATGTTACATTAAGGTTATTTTATTTTTATGGTGGCAGTGACTGCCTGGTACATGGCTTGATAGCATCTCAGTGACCAGAAAAGACACCAAGACAAAAGGATGTTAAATTTGTCTGTGATATGTCACATAAATATTATTTTTTCTATATGGTCTTGATAATATCTGTATGGTGGCAATGCCTACCTTTGATAATGTCTGTATGGTGGCAATGCCTACCTTGATAATGTCTGTATGGTGGCAATGCCTGTATGGTGGCAATGCCTACCTTGATAATGTTTGTATGGTGGCAATTAATGCCTACCTTGATAATGTCTGTATGGTGGCAATGCATACCTTGATAATGTCTGTATGGTGGCAATGAATACCTTGATAATGTTTGTATATATGCAACAGACACATGCAAAGCAGTGAAGGACGGTTTACACTTGCATGTACTATGTACATGTATTTGAATATCGGACCTCTGAGCCAATTTTTGGACCTCGAAGCCAAAAGCGAAGCAAGCTACAGTTTAAGCTATGCTAGTTTAAGAGGCAGATTCCATTTTAAAGAATACTGATAAATCAAATCTACTTTACTTATGGCTCCATCTTATGTACTCAACAAAATTCAATGTAATTCTTAAATGATGTATAGTATTGTTCATGTTGAAAGTTTATGGACAAAGTCATTTTTCTGTGGGTTTATATTGACTCTATAAGAGTACCGGTAATATACATACACAGAACATTTAAGTATAGTACTATGAATTAAAAGCTTTCATTTGTTTCACTTTGATAGGAAGGGGATTATTCTGGAGCAGTTGAATTATTGTTCAGTCTCAAAAACCGGGAACTTTCCCAACTGAAAGAGAGTTATAGAAAAGGTCAGTTCATGGAGTCATTGACTCTCTTATTGTGAAGGATTGCTAGGATGCAAATTATCCTAATTGCTTTCTCAAATAGCTACTGCCTTTTTAGCTGGATGCCTTCTTTTTCATATAAATATTTCTAATTATTATATAATATAAAAATTACAAATTCACAGAACTCAGTCGGTGAAAAGGTGACAAGTTGTATTTGACATCAGTCATTTGTACTGTAAGAATTTAAATTCTGCACTCTTGGTAGTAATTAATAAAATCAAGTATTTTAACATTTCATTTTTATATTTTTATGCACAATGTAAAGTGAAGTATAATTTGATTTAATCAGAGTATGGAGAGAGCCTGGAGAATGCGATTTCAGATAAGACAGAGAATCCAGAGAGGGTATTACTGCTAGCTCTGCAGAAGGTATGAATCTATGCTTCATTATAAATACTCCTCTGCATAAAAAACACACCATTATATAAGCAATGTTAGTCAGGTACACACATACATCTACATATATAGTAAACAGGTCTACTAATTCTTAATGTATGAGTGCAGAACTCCTAAGGGAATGTAAATATGCTCCTGAGGGAGTGTAAATGTGCTCCTTGGGGACTGTAAATATGCTCCTGAGGGAGTGTAAATATGCTCCGGATTGTAAATATGCTCCTGAGGGAGTGTAAATATGATCCTGACAGAATGTAAATATGCTCCTGAGGGAGTGTAAATGTGCTCCTGAGGGAGTGTAAATATGCTCCTGAGGGAGTGTAAATGTGCTCCTTGGGGAGTGTAAATATGCTCTTGAGGGAGTGTAAATGTGCTCCTGAGGGAGTGTAAATATGCTGCTGAGGGAGTGTAAATATGCTCCTGAGGGAGGGTAAATATGCTCCTGGGGGAGTGTACCGGACAAATATGCTCCTGGGGGAGTGTACCGGATAAATATGCTCCTGGGGGAATGTAAATATGCTCCTGAGGGATTGTAAATATGCTACTGGAGTAGTGTAAATATGCTCCTTTGGGAGTGTAAATATGCTCCTGGGGGAGTGTAAATATGTTCCTGAGGGAGTGTAAATTTGCTCCTGAGGGAGTGTAAATATGCTCCTGGGGGAATTTAAATATGCATTGGAGAATACTATGATTAAAAACAGTATATACATGTAAAAGGTTGAAAATGATTGTTCAGATTGTGTCACGCTCTAATGTATCTGCAGACTTAAGAGAAGAAGATTTTGCCTTGCCTAGAACACACATATCAATTAACATGTATTTTTATATAACTAGAGATACACACACCTTTCTGATGTAATCTGTCATGTCTGCAATTGTATTGCGAGTCTTTCCACCATGTTCTATCATTTCATGGCGTAATCTATGTTGTAGGGCGGCCGAGACGAGTCTTCCAAGTTAGATGAGAGGTTAGCGCAGATAGATGCCGATGATTTATTTGAGGTGAGTCATGTTTAATCTAATCTCCAATTCAAGAATAAAATTTGATGGAATTCCCTAATTTACATTGATGAATATGTTGCGTGGTTTTGTCACAGAAGATTCTGAATTTTTATTATTGCAGTCAGGTGATGGGAGGTGGTCAAGTGACTCAGGAAAATTTATTAAAATATTACGAGCAAGAAGTAATAAACACATTCGTACAGTCCTGAACCTGTACAAAGTGACCAGTGGAGGGACAGAGGCAACAGTAGAAATCAAAAGAGAGTGCACCAAAAACTATGCAGAAGCTCTTCTTACTCTGAGTATGTATCTACAGCAAATGTACTTTGTACAGGCATTACGCCCATTGCTTTGTTACTTAATTATGCACTACTTTGCTTATCCTGCCAGATATGTCCAGTAGTTAATTCAGATTCTAGTGTGATAATTTGCAAACGTCTTTGCTGTTTGGAATCTTACAATTTACATTTATGACGTTGCATTTGGTAAAAAATCACAAAAGTTTTTACATAGAAACACCTAACTCTACATTATGAAATGGAGTTTTTATGAAAGAATTTTAGATTTGGAAACAAATTTTAAAATGTGAAACACAGCTGAGGTTTTAGAATAATAACACAAACCTTCTCTATCGAAGTGTAAGAAGAGTTCCCGATGAACATGATGAATTTGGTTATGGGGAAGATAGGGTTATCATGTTCATAAGATTTTATCTTTTTTTACATTAACAAATTTTTTTCCAGTTACTTGCCTACAGGGTGCAGAGGCCCACTATGCTGAAAAACTTTTCCAAAGCATGTCCGCCACAGATCCCACATTTGTCAACACCCTTGTGGTGCGCTCAGAGGTAAACAGATTACTGCATGACAGATAATCATGCTTATTTTATGAGTTATCTGCTCTTGATCTGTATTTAGTCAAATAATGACAATACAGATCTATCCCATATAAACACAACTTTTCATTATAATATTGTTTTGAGGTTATCAGTGATACAGATATTTACACACATGTATTGTTAATTACACTTTTCCCTAAAACTTCCATTTCACATAAATTTTCACAAAAATAAAGTCCTTGCCAATTAAGGTCACTCCTCATACATGTATAACTATATATATATGAATTGTAAAATGTGTAGAATGTATATAAAAACCATGTCTTTTAAATAAACTGAAAACATTATCTATGTTGAAATGAAGTCACCCAGAGGGTAATTAACACTAAAAGTGATAAATTTACTTTGAAGTAAAACATAAATCTAGAATGATGGATGTACAAAAATTGTACTCTTGCTAAGAATGTCACTGATCATTGTTATCAATGTATCATTTACTAGATTGACATGCCGGCCATCAGGAAAGCCTACAAGAAAAAATATGATGCAGATTTAGCAGATGACATACGCCACAAATGCTCACATCAGACTACAAATGTTTTGTTAGAGCTAGCCAATCGGAGTGTAGGCAGTAACAATGCCAAAAAGGTGGGTGATCAAATATATGTACAAAGGAGAGGAAAACTATAATTATGAATCTGTATCTGAGTTTGAGCCCTGTTTTAGTGTGAATTAAAGTGCACTGGTGTAGGCCTATTAAGATGCAAAAAGTCTTTGATTTTCTATGATGCTGAAAGTCATTGGCTTTCTATGGGTACTCAAGACCATTGATTTTCTATAGGTACTGAAGGTCATTGATTTTTTATGGTGCTGAAGATAATTGATTTTATATGGCGCTGCAAGTCATTGATTTTCTATGGTGCTGAAGGTCATTGATTTTCTATTGTGCTGAAGATAATTGATTTTATATGGCGCTGCAAGTCATTGATTTTCTATGGTGCTGAAGGTCATTGATTTTCTATTGTGCTGAAGATAATTGATTTATATGGTGCTGCAAGTAATTGATTTTCTATGGTACTGAAGGTAATTGATTTTCTATGAGTACCAAAACATTGTTAACTCTCTATGGTACTGAAGGAAATTGACTTTTTATTGGTACCAAAATGTCATTAATTTGCTATAGGTACTGAATGTCATTGATTTTATATGTGTACTGAAGGTCATTGATTACGTGTACCCCAGTTTTCTCCATCTCATGAAATTCACTACAACCTTGTAAGTGAAATAATTTTGTATTAATCCTTATCAAACTAAATTGTACCTTGTCATTAAAAAGGTTTGAGGAAAAAATTTCTGAACTATGTAATTTTGTTTGTGAAAAATGCAATAATTAAGGATATTAAGTGTGAAAGTCCACATGAAATAAATTACTTGCCAATTCAAATAAATACATTACTCATTTAAATTAATACAGATATTAATTTACCACTTCCTACATTACATTAACTCTTTTTAGAGTACTCAGCAAAGTAAATATGGCACGCCAAACTTAGTTCCTCCTCAAAGCAGAGCACCTGTTAAAAGACCTACTAACACAGGTACATCAACAACATCCAAATCCATGAAGGGGAATCCCCTGTCCCAGCCAAGTCAGAGGATAGCAGCTGATGCAGCAGCTGTCAGGAAAGATGAAATGAAAACCAAGGAAGCAGAAAATGAGGTTAAACGGGAACAAGAAAGACAAAAGAAGAATGTTAATGGAACAATACATCCTTCTAATAACTTTAACCCTAACACAGATTGTGAGCGATTGAAAGAAGCAGTGAGTGGAAGTAATACAGAAGAAACAGTGACAGATATACTGCCAAATAGAAGTAATGGTCAGAGACAAATTCTGAAGAAAAGATACCAAGAAAAGTACAAAAAGGTCAGAATGATGAGAACAAAAGTATCAAAGGAAATATATATAAAAATTTCAAAGTTACAGACACAAAAATGAAAAAGTAACAAGTACAGAATGTCATTATACCAATATTGCAATGAATTTTTCCTAAATTAAGAGAATTATAATTTTATTGATTTTTAAACTTTAATTGTAGAAAATAAAATGAAATTCAGAACAGTAATTGATTATTTTTATTTTGTTTCCACAATGCAGGTTTGTTTACCGTTGTACAGTGTTGTACAATCTAGTTACTTCTTTTATTTCTCCAGGACTTGATGGCACAGTTGAAGTCAGAGTTATCTGGTGACTATGAGGAGGTTATCTTGGGTCTGATGTTTCCTCCCCAGGAATATGATGCATACTGCCTACATGAAGCCATTGATGGAATTGGTACCTCAGAGGCCACTCTCATTGGTATCCTCTCCACCAGAGATGCCAAGGTAGGTTACTCTGTCCCAACAAGTTAAATTATCTTATCAAATGCAGCTATAGACAACGTTATGATTGATGTGTATAAGAGATGGTAAGGTAAACTGCAGTTATATTTAAAAAAAAAATTTTATCCTTATACATTGCTAAAATGAAACATATACACCGTAAAAATGTAACTTTGGGAGTTATCATAAATCATGGAACCTATATGCAATATTTTGCCGAGTGTTGCGGTAAATGATTTAATTGATTAACTGTTCCAAGATCCCCCCCCCCCCCAAAAAAAAAGTAAAGAAACATGTAGGTATTGTATTTAGTTCTGCACACCTCAGGAGTTAATATAAATTTTTATCGTGTTACAGGAAAAGAAAGAAATCAAGGAGATTTACAAGAGAGGTATGAAATCCTGATCTTAGAGTCAGACTGCACAGATATATCAAGTAAATGTAACAATGTCTGAGCTAGAAGTTCATGACTTGTAATCTCCAGACATATTACAGATACAGATACTACAGATAGCAATACTAGAACATTGTTCAGTACAATGATATTTAAATCAATATGTACATCCAATTGAAAACTAAACTAACTGTAACCAAGATTTTGGAAGACTACAGATGAAATTGTGTTTAAAATTATTTCATAAGTATAACATTTAAAACATTGATTATCTGTGAACAGTGTACCATAATTTATTATGAATATTTGAAATTAGTTGGTTATTGTTTTATGTCTCTCCATGATTATTTCATGTATATGGTGATGGCATCTACCTGATGCATAGTATAGAAATTTATTCCTTTGCAATGCACCTACCTGTGGCACTGAGGGATTTTTTATGTGCCACAGCTACTGTGACATGGGACCTTGATTTTTACCTACTGTGGGAGTTGAGCCCAGTACCACTCGATCACAAGCCAAGCACCTCATCCATTGGGCAACATTGGCTTACTTAAAATTAAAACATAATATTATAGAAAATCATTTAAAACAATAACATACTATACAAGTAGTAGCATGTTTTATCCTTGTTCATACAGTACTTATATTCTATATATTTTTTTAAATTTCAGAGTATAAGTCCGAGTTGGAGAAAGATATTCGAGGTAAATTATAATAATTATACAGTAATTATATTTAATTATAATTGAAAATGTTGGTGTGCTCTTACTTTTATCACTATACAAGATACAAGCAACAAGAAATACTACATTTTAAGTCCTGTATTTAATTTGCATAACCTACACATTTTTAGAAACATTTAGGCCTTTGATCTCATATAGAGGAAAGTAACGTTTAATTTAGATATGAGCATGTTAAAAACGGATGATAACAAAAATAAAAACCTGTATAAACTATTATTGTTTTTCTCTTTATTCCTCATCTCTTGTTTTAGGAGACACAAGTGGTGATTTTACAGATCTGTTGGTGGCCCTTTCTAAGGGTGAGAGGTCACAAGATTCCACAGTTAATCTACAGCAAGCGCAAAGTGACGCCAAAAAACTACATAAAGTAGGTCACTTAATCTTTAGGACATACTATTCTAGTGTTGTCTGAAAATCAAAGCAACACTGAGATATCACTTTGTTATTGGATTATTCATTCATCAGTCTGTCTGTCCACATGTCGCACCTTGCATACACTATCTTTACACCCGTGATATATGTGTTCTTACTGTATATACATGTGACATGTAGTGTTCTTACTGTAGGTATATGTGACATTGTATAATGTCCTTTGATTACCCATTGGTTTCCTGTGATCAAAATTACTTTGTATCATTATCAATACTACAACACATATTGTCACTGAGTTTTGTTACATCTGTTGCATGTTGATCACTTACTAAGATATAAAGTACTTTTGAAATTATTGCAGAATGGACAATTAGCTATCGATACAAAGGATGAAGTTTTCATCAATATTTTGGTCAAGAAAAGTCATGCACAAGTCAAGGCAACTTTTAAAGAGTATGACAAGGTATGCTTTATTATCCTATCACAACAGTGTTACAGGGGGAGGGGGGTGTATAGTAACGGTACTGTTGATGTGTAGATGGGTGCGTGTGTCTGTAACAAAACCTTGTAGACACTAGAAGTCACATTTTGGCTCTATTGGGGTCATAGTTCACAAATACCTTAAGTATAATGAGAGGAAGTTCCCAATTGATTTTGAGAGTAAAAGCTAAAAGTTTAAGGTCACTAGAGGTAATCATAGAAAAACCTTGTAGACACTCTAGAAGCCACAAGTTTAGCCTCACTGGATTCATACTTCACATATGGCTTTAGTATAATGAGAGAAAGATCCCTTTTGAATATAGGGTCAAAAGGTCAAAGGTCTTGGTCAGTTTAGTACCATGGATTATGCTGCTGTACGAGGGGATGCTATACTTGCCATTGCTCCTGTTTCAAATGATTTAGGTGTAAATAATGTCTGTAAACACTGCATATAATAATTCTGTATATATGAACTATGTATTGCACATGATATTCTCCAAATGTACCTTTATTCATGTAATGAGTCAATCATTCATGAAAATACCGATATGCATGTTGCCTGACATGAACATGAAGCCATATATACTTACCAGATATGATATATGTCAGAGACTGACCAATGATGTCTTATTTTTCAGTTGGCTGGTTATGATATCTACCAGGGCCTCGCTAATGCCATGTTAGGTGATGCAGAAAAAGGATATGTCGGTCTAGGTAAGGCTACCATACCATTCATTATAGACATAACTATCAAAAAACATTTTTTAAGGTGTCAAATTTGAGAGAAGTAAGTATGCCTGGAATTATGGATTTCAGAAATACATGTAGTACATCACAGCATGTTGTAATGAATCATTTCTGTGATTTCAAGTAATTGACCATGTGATTATGTTTCGTTTCTTTTTAGCTAAAGCTATCGAGGATCCCATCCAGTTTTTTGTTGAAAGACTGGAAACTTGCTTCAGTGGATTGGGGACTAACGATAACATGCTCATCCGTATCTTGGTCTCCAGGTCAGAGGTAAGACAATAGAAATTATTTATCCGCTTTATCTTCTCAAAGTCTTGGATATATTGTAACAATTACCAATGCATTCCTCCAGATACCAATCTATCAAGGCCTCCGATTTGAAAAAATAATTTGAATTTATGTAATAATCTAACATTTCTTGAGTGTAAATCAAATTGAATTGCACTTTCACAACTTATTGTTAAAACTGAACAGTGGTAGATTTAGAGGGGGCCCACCCTTTTCGTCACATATTTACAAGTAAAAATCTAGATTTGGCACCAAAAATGGCTGAGTAGTTTGGCTAATACACATGTGGGGCCCCCCTTTTCAGAAATTCTGGATCTGCACCTGCTGAAGAGATATAAAAACTGTCTTTGTTGTACTGAAATTATAGCAGTTATTCTTAAATGTTACCAATCAGATTATCTATCCTAGAAGGTTTCAGGTGAAATTCATGATGAAAGCTTTATCTAGAATTTGATTCCCAGACCTGAGTAACAGATTAAGTTACATAAATCTTTGGTAAAACTATCCAGATCTAAAAATGGATACAGATTAGTGTGGAAAAAAAGGTGAAAAAAATACTTGTCACTTCCTATCAAAGTTAAAAACAAGATGAAAAATACATATCATTCGGAAGTTACTGAATCACTCTGAAACCTGATATTTAACAACAAAATGCTGTTATTACTATTGATACATAATAGGTGATAAAAATGTGTCCTCAGCTTACATTTTTTTTACTGAGATTATATTTATGTATTTGCAGATTGACTTACAAGCAATCAAGGAGAGATATCAGCAGGTGTATGGTAAATCGCTGGCGTCGCGTGTCAAGGATGAGTGCAGTGGTGCATACAAGACGTTACTACTGGCCATCTTGGGAGAGGAATGATGGGGCATTGTACATCACAAGATCAGAGCTGTTTTTATCGAAATTATAAAGGGTATTCTAATTTTGAATGCCTCATTCATTTGGATCTTACATGTACAAAGCTAATGATTGTGATCTTCATCTTCATAAATTTATTTCTAATAAGGAATTAATTATCTATATCATATGATATATAGTTTAACAATATACAGAAACAGAGGGTCCTAGACATTGCATGGTTTCTTCTTATTTTTCCGATGGAAGTTTATATTCAATGTGTATCTGGTAATTTGATTTAGTTTTTTTTTTGTCTTTCATTTAGATGTATTTATTTTTCTAATTCTTTATAATTTATACCAAGAAAATACATGTACAGAAAACTTCTTTTCATTTTATGAGATAATGCATATCTTTATGATGGATTAATTTCACACCAATTAGTTTATGAAACAATGTCCCTATAATAATTGACCTAGAAGTGGATTATGAATAACACTGAACGCTGAGTTAACAGTGCACAAAAATGCTCGTCAGCAGTATTTGACGAGTGTCACTGACAAATTATGCCAGAAAATAATGCCCATAAATAGCAGGTCGCTGAACTGTACACTAGGCAGTATTACTAGGCATGTTACTAAGTAAAATCATGTCAGAACTGACTTGGAAAAAGCACTGTCCTTTCCTATAGGACTTCACCTACCAGAGCTCATAATTTTTAAATACATGTAGGTAATAAGGTATTAAAGTTGTTCATGTTTGGAAACATAAGAAAGGAATATTTACCAACTTTTTTGTTGGCTTATTGTTTTATGTTACAAGAAGATTATTTGACCTATATGGTTTAGAAATATCGTTTCTCCCGAGAAATCGATACCAGATAAACAGGTTAGAAGTCAACTGTATCAGCATCATATATATATATATATATATATATATATATATATATATATATATATATATATATATATATATATATAATATATACATGTATATTGTACAATAAAAGTGAAGACAAGTTTCATATGATTATACTGATGATATTTATCTACCAGAAGGCTGAATACCCTATGTATCAAGGTACTGATTGACCTTGGGTGTTTGAGAAAATCTGAATAAAAGGAAGCAACACTGGAAACTAATGCTACACATATAGAATTGGACTGTGTACTGATTATATAGCACTGGACAGTTGACAAAATATGTAGCACTGGACAGTTGACAAAATATATAACACTGGACAAAATATATAGCGCTGGACAATTGACAAAATATATAGCACTGGACAATTGACAAAATATGTAGCACTGGACAGTTGACAAAATGTATAGCACTGGACAGTTGACAAAATATACAGCACTGGACAGTTGACAAAATATGTAGCACTGGACAGTTGACAAGATATGTAGCACTGGACAGTTGACAAAATTATAATTGAGCACTGATCATGTGCATTGGACAATAACATTCAACTTATGATATTTATATCACAGTCTGTCCAGTATTTCTGCTCCTTGCTCTTTTGTGGCTAGTTATTATATTTGTGACTAGTTATTTTTTTGTGACTAGTTATTATTTTTGTTATCTTCAATGTTAATAACATGTAGAATTATAGAATTTTTTGTTGATGATATTAATTCCCTTTCCCGTTTCACTACATCCTGTAGAGGATGGTAGTCCCTTTGAAACGTTTAAAGTTTCCCTTTGTTTTAGGTAATTTCTATTTTTAGTTTCTGTGATTTTCTTCAGATTGTAAAAGCTGTTAACTGTGATAAGAGAAAGATCTTACTGTGATATGATTGTACAGTTTTCAAGGATTTCCTTTAATGTATATGGATTTATATTGACAGATGTAAGAAGCATGTACTCGGGTCTTTATCAATAAAGATGATTTACGGCAATTTCATGTATTTTTGTGGTTACTTTAATATTATCTTTACGATACCTGCGATCAAGGACTTATATATAAGTCCTTGCTGCGATATATATATATATATATATATATATATATATATATATATATATATATATATATATATATATATATATATATTCAAAAAATAAGAACATTGTCTTCAAAGCTTAACATGTTTTATTCCATTACTACACGTGTTTCGGCATTATGAGCCTCTTCAGGTAATGATGCATGATAATACAACAAGCAAGTATATATACACATATTCTTAGATAATAATGATAACAGTAGAATATCAGATAAAGTATAAAGTAAGTATTTTAACAAAAGTATCTGATATAATCTCACATTCCACTACGTGGGATGATGCTATGTTTTGTTAAGGGAAGGTTTATATTTGTCGATGAAATCTTGCTCTTTGATCGTAATGATTGAATAGTTGTCTGTTTGGTATATAGGCATAACCTTAAATTTGCCATTACTGCAATGGTGAAGGTGTTTGCTCACAAATAACACTCGGTTTTGTGAGTGTTTTATATTGCTTTTATGTAAAGCTACTCTGTGATTTAAACATTGTGTTGACCCAATATATTCTTCTTTACATTTGTCACATGATATGACATATATTACATTTTTAGAATTGCAAGTTAGTTTTCGTTTTACTAGGAATTGAACGTTACCATTTTTGAAATTATACACATTTCCTTCCATAATTATATCACAAACCTTACATTTTTTATTTTTGCATTTTGTTACACCTATATTTTCCGATTCCTCAGTATCAAAATTTGATTTGGCAGATGTAATTAATTGTTTAAGATTTTTTGGTTGTCTCTTGCTTTTGATTATTTGTATCTTATTTAGAATTTTGTTCATCTTTTCGTCTGTTCTTAAATATTCCAAATGTTTAAATGCTTGACTAAAAATTTCTGGATTTCGTTTATTGTATGTTGAAACAAATGCTAATGAATTTTTATAGTCTTTCATTTTAGTTTGTCGTAGAATAGATATCGGTATGGCTTCGGCCATCTCGAATCCCTTACTTATTAATGTTATGTTATCCCATAACATTAATAAGTAAGGGATTCGAGATGGCCGAAGCCATACCGATATCTATTCTACGACAAACTAAAATGAAAGACTATAAAAATTCATTAGCATTTGTTTCAACATACAATAAACGAAATCCAGAAATTTTTAGTCAAGCATTTAAACATTTGGAATATTTAAGAACAGACGAAAAGATGAACAAAATTCTAAATAAGATACAAATAATCAAAAGCAAGAGACAACCAAAAAATCTTAAACAATTAATTACATCTGCCAAATCAAATTTTGATACTGAGGAATCGGAAAATATAGGTGTAACAAAATGCAAAAATAAAAAATGTAAGGTTTGTGATATAATTATGGAAGGAAATGTGTATAATTTCAAAAATGGTAACGTTCAATTCCTAGTAAAACGAAAACTAACTTGCAATTCTAAAAATGTAATATATGTCATATCATGTGACAAATGTAAAGAAGAATATATTGGGTCAACACAATGTTTAAATCACAGAGTAGCTTTACATAAAAGCAATATAAAACAATCACAAAACCGAGTGTTATTTGTGAGCAAACACCTTCACCATTGCAGTAATGGCAAATTTAAGGTTATGCCTATATACCAAACAGACAACTATTCAATCATTACGATCAAAGAGCAAGATTTCATCGACAAATATAAACCTTCCCTTAACAAAACATAGCATCATCCCACGTAGTGGAATGTGAGATTATATCAGATACTTTTGTTAAAATACTTACTTTATACTTTATCTGATATTCTACTGTTATCATTATTATCTAAGAATATGTGTATATATACTTGCTTGTTGTATTATCATGCATCATTACCTGAAGAGGCTCATAATGCCGAAACACGTGTAGTAATGGAATAAAACATGTTAAGCTTTGAAGACAATGTTCTTATTTTTTGAATATTGAATTTCTTTACGTTGGACATTATCTTTATCATTATTTGTATATATATATATATATATATATATATAGTTCACATTTTGAGGTCTGTCTAATCGTGATGTACGAGTTACCGCTCTTCTTGCGGTGGGCAAGCTGGGTCTGTGCACTGCCCTTACAGCACGATTGTATGTGTGGCTCGATCGAGTAGTCCACTCACTCAAAGCAAACATTTGGATTACGTGGCCTATTCAAGTCGTACATGTATGTATTATTCTCATAATATGTCCGATGTTGACCGGTGGTTATCTTGAATAATAAAAACAACAAATCAAATAACACCGATTCTTTATTCTTTAATATGGTATGTGTTTACATTTAATATTGTTTGCTCATTCTGAATTTCATGTTACTTTATTCTTTAATATGGTAAGTGTTTACATTTAATATTGTTTGCTCATTCTGAATTTCATGTTACTTTATTCAACAAATTTTCCTTTTCATTTGTTTTGTCTACACTTAAAGTATGATATATAACGCTTAACAAAATCCAAATATCCAATGATTTCCACCTCTAGTGAGAAAAGTATATTGTATATAATTATTTTGAAATAAAGCAAACTCTGGACTTGTTTGTTCAAAACTTTATCTCTTTCGGAATTCCCAAGCCATGTACATACTAAACCGCTGAAGTATCACCACACACTTCACTACATTCATCCTCAGTTAATTCTTTCACACCAAGTTGTTATTTTAATGAGTCTATATTGTACATAGCTGGAGCAATGCGAGATCCTTTGATGTAATACAGTGACCAAATCATCGACCTCAAACATAAAATGTTTGATGTCACCTTCGTTATGTTTAAAATGTCGCTAATACGACTCCAGTTTTGAGCAAGACAGTCCAGATGTATTAACTATGAATATTAAACTATATACCCTGCAAAACCGAGTTAACTAAGCCATAACAACTGGAGGACTCTCAATCAGAGGCGCCCTCTATACACATGACTTTACGTTATGTTTCTCCCTTTTACGTATGACTTCGAGTAATTATCTTATGTTAAAGAAGTTAACAATTAATAATCAGTAACAACAAATAACAAAATAGGACAATACTGTACTCTCATCAACACAGGGAAGTACGAATGTTTATGATTTTTGCGCAAAATATATAATTCTTGTCTCCATGGAAACCTTGTCATCCTGAATATAACTTGATATGATTATTGTATCTTTTCATGAATCAAATTGAAGAAAATTGCATACTTTTTGAAATGTAGTTTTAGAACTGATACATATTTTAGTTTATTTTATATTTCAACCATGACGTCATCTATGACATCATTCTATATATGGATTTCAAGCTTTGCTGTAGGCATGGAGTCGCTTGACCTTGAACAGCTTGTTGTGGTTGGCTTCATCCTCAACTTGATGGTCATACGGGGCCGTCTTCGAACCATGGAGGATTAGAGTCCATTCAAAGAAGGTTCCCGTGTCCACATTCCCTGTTTTACCGGGAGCCAATGAAATCTCTAGTTTCCATCGTCCACGTGGGTTTTCTGCCCACGTGTGTGTTGTCATGAACGGCCAGCGAGTGAAACCGTTCTTGTGGTCATCATCACTGGGTCGTTGGCTCAAGACCATGGACCTGTAAAAGTACACAGTTCATAGATTAATTAGTAATCCGAACAAAATCACAGGCAACACCCCCCCCCCCCATATATATATATATATATATAAATATATATATATATATATATATATATATATATATATATATATATATATGAAGGACGTAAGCGTAAACTTCTACATACAGTTTACTTCATCAATATAATTGTTGACGTTCTATTGTGATGACAATGACAATGACAATAATTTATTCTCATAAATGTACATAAATACATTGAAGAGAAAATATAAACAATGCAATATAATTTCAGTATAGTACATGCGTGAAAATAGGTACAATTTGTATTAATAAATATTATCATATGAGAGTTACTAAATACAATATGTGTATGATTGATAAATAACGATACACTTCAAAGTATAGTACACGTGAGTTGAGAATTTAACCCGGAGGGCAAACTCTCTCTATAACGACTTCAATAAATTTACAAAGTTTCTTCAATAAATTGGTATTAAAAGATTGAAAAAGTTCTTTAAGTTTTTGAGTACTTGGTTTAAGACAATAAATATTAGGAATATATAAATTTCTAGCTTGTGCTATTTCATTATTAGTACAGTTGAAAAGGTAGTGAAATTCATCTCCAATTTCATTTCTATTACAGATAGTACACTTTCTATTCTCTCTTAATATGTTATTCCATCGGCCAGTTTCAATAGGTAGTTTAAAATTACATGTTCTATATTTACAAAATGTTTTGGCCGCTTTAGAAGGAAGTATATCTAAATATTTTTCAAATTGTAAATCATCTTTAAATATTCTATAATTACAACATTTTGACGAAATAAAAACACAACTTCTCCAATTTTGTAAATGTTTTTCGGACTTCTAATTTCAACCATTGTATATTACAATTAAAGGGGTAATCCCATAAATAAGTGAGTCCGCATTCATTTAAAATACTTTTAACAAATTTCAACCATGGTGATGCGCGTGTGTACATTAATTTATATAACATTGATGAAATTTTGCTATCATTGTGAAAATGCAATTTTGACCAGAATGTAATAATTCTTACTTTAACATTTATCATAAGTGGGAATCTGCCAAGTTCACCATAAACCATTGCATTTGGAGTTTTGGTATTAACATTTAAAATATATTTACAAAATTTGAGATGTAATTTTTCGATTAGTAGCAAATTGGCAAATCCCCATATTTCAGAGCCATATAACAATATAGGTTGTATAATTTTATCAAACAGATTTAATTGACACTCAATGGACAGATGATTTCGTTTTGCTTTGGATATTACACTGTACATGACTTTAACTGCTTTATCATACTGCTGTTTAATATTAAATTTGAATGATCCATTTTTCGAAAAGAAAACGCCAAGGTATTTAAAATTTTCAACAATTTCAATTTTTTCAGTTTGGTAGTAAAACTCATGATTTGGTTCCCTCCCCCTTCCAAATATCATAATTTTAGTTTTATCAACATTTACTTTTAGTTTCCACAATGTACAGTATTCATAAAAAATATTCAGTTGCGATTGCAATTCATGTGCAGATTCGCATAGGATAATGGTATCATCAGCATACAGCAGTACAAAACGTTGAAAAAATACATCGAATTCATTTTCAAACATTTGAGTCAAGCGAGATAACCCTTGCGAATGTTTTGACTTTAAAAAATTTTCTAAATCATTCAAAAACACAGCAAAAAGAAACGGGGACAAGTTTTCCCCTTGACGGACGCCAATCTGGCATGGAAAGGGGTCAGAAAAATTTCTATTTAACTTAATTTTAGCTTTTATTCCATTATACATATTTCGGATCATTTTAAAACATTTCCCATCAATATTACTAATCAAAAGTTTGTTCAATAGACCATGTCGCCACACTGAATCAAATGCCTTTTCGAAATCAATAAAAGCACAGAATAATTTCTTCTTCATAATCTTATAGATTTCAATTAACATATGAAGACTAAAAATATGATCAGTTGTACTATGGGATTTTCTAAAACCAGCTTGATTTTCTAACAATAATTCGATACTTTCAGAATATGCATGTAAACGCTCATTTAAAATAGAAGTGAAAACTTTACCGAGACAACATAATAATGTAATAGGTCTGTAATTTTTAGGATCACATTCATCACCTTTCTTTTTGTAGATGGGAACAATTTCTCCATACAACCATTTTGAAGGGAAAATACCAGAATCAAAAATAGCGTTAAATAATTTACTATAAATAGGCAACATGACGTCATATGTTGAAAGAATGTATTCGTTAAAAATAGAGTCGCACCCAGCAGCTTTGTTTCGCTTGAGAGACTTGATGCTTTTAATGATTTCTTCCGCGGTAAAAGGTTTATTAATTAAAGAATTTAATTCAAGATTTGAAAGAATTTCAAGTTCAGCAGATGACAAAAGGTGGTCAGGTTCTTGGAAGTCGGGATCTTGATTAAGATTTTTAAAAAATTCGAAAAGTGTATTTATTTCAATGTTGGTTTTATTGTTTGATTTATCACCACTGTTTATTATTTTCCAGTACTCTTTTGGGTTTTTCGATCTAAGATTTTTCAATTTTATCTGTGTTTCGTATTTGTGATGCTTTATAGCTGATCTTATTGCTTTTTTGTATAATTTTTCTTTTTCATATAGGTCTTCCTTAAAGATGTCATTTCCGAATTTTTTGTATAGTCGCTTTGCTTTCCGATAGCTATGTCGTGCGTTTTTACAATCTTTAGTGAACCATGGTTTTTTAAATTCACTTTTATTTTTGTTTTTGTTCTGGTATTTTGAACCGAAGGTGGATTTTGCACTCGATGTTAGAATTGACTCAATTTCTTCAACGATGGTATCAATAAAATATTCATTTATGTCGGTGTTGTTGACATTATCCAGTTTAGTGCATAATTCTTCAATTTCTTGTGCATGTTTTAAAATATTTTCTCGGAAAAGGTCTCTTCCGTCATCATTCCACCTATTAATAATTTCTGATGTAACGTTGTCATTTACAATAGAAGAGACTAACCCGTTGAGTGGTTGACTGCTAATGATGTTTAAAAATAATGGATTATGTATATCAGAGAATAAGCGTGAAAATTGCTGAACCTCAAAGTCAGAAACAATGGATAGAAATTCAAAATTACCAATACAATAATCAATTACACTCACATCTTTACATGATGAAAGTTGGAATCGACTTTATTTACAAAAAATCCATATCTGCCTGTCTGATACTTGTACACAATGCACTTTTTATGGATAATATCGGGCTATTCTTTCTCAGTGTTTCGACATAATTTCATTAGTAAATAATTTGAACGGTTTTATTTGCATTTTCTTAGCTATTGAATTTGTTCATACATTAAATATATAAACCTATACAGAACATGTTTATGTCACTGAATCGGCCGCCATACAATGAATGGGGCATCATTATCAATACAAATTAATCGAACACTCTGTAAGCCTGAATTATTCATGACGCCTAGAATTGATGTGACGCTAATGTTACTGGACATTATGTTTGCATGAGAGGACAATTAGAGGAACAAATGAGTTTGACGATGTAGAAGGCAACTAATGATTTCTCGGTGATGTCTGAAGACATTACTAATCATGCATTAGACATCAAGGACAACTCGAGACAGATTCTGAACAGATCTCAAAACACGTACTTATGATGGTGCCTATATTGGTTTTGTTTTACTTTTTGTTTTGTTCTGTTTTTTTTTAACAATTTACATTTCCAATGCATTCGTTTGTAAAGTCAACACCGTTTTGCTCATGTAGCAACAACACTAGTCTTAAATGAAAACTAATCAATGATTTCTTCTTGGATTCCTCTGTAAGACATAATTGCGATAGAAAGAAATGCATACATCTCCAGAAAAATCAGTGCTGTGTATAAATGTAGGTAAGTTTAGCATCGAAAATTGCACCTCAAAACTTTGTTCATTTATTAAGATATCTTAAGGAATATATGAAGATTTGTTCTTGATGACATGATTTCTCTCGTCTCTTAGTTTAACAATTCTTTATATTTCCCTCATAACAGGGCAATAAGTTGTTTTATGTAACGGAAAATGCCATCAAAATACGTCACATTGACAGTGAAAGGTGAAGGCGACAAGAACATTTCTGTCACATCATGAGTAACCATCGACCAATTTTCTTTTTAATGAAAACAGTGTTTTCCATGAGATACAATTTAGTCCTACAAAGGCAGTCACACATCTGGCTATTGTGACCTCTTAAATAAAAAAAAATCATCATCTAATGATAGAGATCTTCAGGTAGGAAATATAAATTTGCCGATATATAAAATCCATAACTACATTCTAGTACAACTTAACACCCTTGCTGTGGAAAAGCTTGGACTCATTGTGCTTTTGTTTTCATACAAATTTATTCGCCGTGGAGCTATGATCTTTTGGACAATGAAGCAGCCACAGCAGATTTTCCAAGAGGATATGCTGGGTACATTCTGATCATATCATTTTGGCAATTTCACTTGTAATTGATATAAAGCATTTGTTTGCGATATGTTTGTATCACGTGACTTACGTGGTATTCATGGGCGAGGTTATAAACATGACGATATTTCCCCGATAGGTGGACTTGATGGTGACGAAAGCCTGTACGTGCTCCAGATAGTTTATCTCGTTGTCATCTCCCTTACAGGCGTCGGTGTCTATATGTAATTCTATGGCCTGCTCAGTAGCGAATTGTCTATAATATCAGAGAAAAATATTTACCTTAAAATATTCAGTGGTTTATCAGTAAAGACATGATTTTGATTAAGTTAAACTACATCTATAACAAAGAAAAAAACAAAAAACAAAAACCCAAACCCCCCCCCCCCCCCAAAAAAAAAACCAAAAAAAAAAAAAATAAATAAAAAATAAATAAACAAAAAAAACCCCTCAAAAACAAAAACAAAGCGCCAAGCAAACAATTCAAACATAAACAAAGCGCAAATAAATGAATAAGATAGAATAAAAACCTCCCCCCCCCCTCCCCCGAAAAAAAAATAAAACCAAAACCAAATAATAATTACCATTCACATGGTAAACTTTACCTACTGAATACCAATTCTGAAGCGTTTTCTTTATTTATGACCACTAGCATGTACATGTAAGTACTCTTAAAGTTAAAACTTGCAGAATTTAACATAAGATACTTAACAAATGGACAATGAAACAATAATATGAGGGAAAAGTAAAGGATTCATTTCTTACAATTCTTGTTTCACATTGCCAGCAGTGCAATGGAACCTCTCTGGCAAGGGCTTCCATTTCCGGGCTAAATCCACCATTGCGCCTGCGTCAAGCACACCGTATCCAAACAGATGGTTGAACTCCAGACCAGCACCGTTAAACTTCCAGTGATGTTTCAGGTATGGATCAAAAAGACTATTCCTCTTTGAGGTCAGAACGGTCAAATGTTGTATGTCTCTCCATGTCAAAAGTGGACTACAAAGACAAACATATTGTCATGTGATTCACGTACAAAGATTACCAGTGAAAATACCACACGGAGTGTATAGACAAAGTCATTGTATTTCTGATGCTATAATCTTATTATGTCACTTATATGATATATACATCCGATGTATTAACCTTAATCTCATACCAAATTGGGGTAAACATTTAATGTTACATTTATATTAATTATTTATGACAATTATTTACCTCTATATTAACGGAGCCTAACTCAGTTTAATGGAATCGAGGGATTTGTGTCACCATGATCTTCACTATAATGTATCAAACATTTGAAATTATAAAGTGGAAAAGGTCCCTTGTCTCCATTTGTCAGACAAAGCTCTGCAATTACGTCACATTTATCTTGTTATCCTACTTATACGATTTGTTTAGGAGAATGATAAATCCCTCGTATTATTGCTGTTTAAGTAGCTCCCTACAATCGATGTTAGTCGCCCACGCATGCAATTCGAACACGCTATTGCATGCATCATCAGTACTACTATCGACTGTCCTTCAAGGTCCCATTAAAGAGACACAGATTAAGCATGACAATATGGAAGCAGAAGACCGCTATAGAGGGTGGGCAGATTAAACAAAAGCAATTGAATTACTAACCGGAAAGTCATCGTACAGAGGGACTTTTTGATATGACATTTTATACAATAGAACGGCAGAGCAGTGAAACAATACATTTCGGTTTTCTAGATGCACATTTCCTGCTTCCTAACACGATTACTCATACTTGTTGTCTCATTTATCTAAATACACATCCTCCCATCTCGTTTCTTGAAATGTGTATGGTTTCAATTTCACTCCCAAGATCCAGACTTGTTTCTCGGTTTCTACATTTGACTTCTTCTTCCATGTTTGATTTAACCAGCAACGACCTTACTACTTCCCGAGCATGAGTTATCACTGAACATGTTTTAACATTAATCTGCTTTTCTATAAGCATGATGAATGAAGAGGATTTCACCGTCGACAATCGTTTTGAGACATGAAGTAAATCATGTGAAGAGTAATACCATTAACATTTAAGTCATTATATTGATAAGGCATTTATCATAAAAAACCCTAACTAAATACAGTATGGAAACTGCAGGCTTCCTGGCTATAAAACAATTCTCGCACAAAAATTCTTCTCGGCTCAAGATTTAATATCAGAATTTTTTTTTCTTTTTCTCTCAGTTCTGAGTATAATCACTGACAAAAAAAATTCTCGGACAAATTCTGTTCTCAGAGTCCTACATTTCTTAAGTTAGGTCCATAACAGACTTCTATCTATTCTCAACTGTATCAAGATGACTGAGAAAATTCTTAAATTCTAAGTAAAAGCTTTAGTGAGAATTTTGTTTTATGGTCACCAAGTCTGGTTTAAAAGCTTGTAATTAATTAAATGTTACGCTGAGACCAAATTAAGAATCCCTAAAAAAAAAAAAAAAAAAATAAATAAATAAAAAAAAAAAAAAAAAAAATAATAATAATAATAATAATAATAATAAAATTAAAAATAACAGGTACAGATAAGTTATGGAAGGATTGTTGAAAGAGTTTTATATTTCAAGGCTTTTAGATAATGTGCTCAGAAACTATATATTTATTTTTTTTTTTCTCAGAAGAAGCTAGACTTTTTATAGGATATGCTATTATTGCACATACACGACAGTTGTACAGTCAATAGTAAGAGGAACAATATAAAAATATTCTTCATTGATACCAACGTAAAAAGTGTTTGTTGAAATACATGGACGAGCTCCTTTAAATATATTAATACTCTCGTATTGTTTTTTTCGTATTTCATACAGGTCTCATAAAAAGTGGTGCGGGGAAGGTTTGACTTGAGTTATAACACTTTTTTTTCTTATATTTAGGAACTATAGCATTATCGAAAAACAATTGTCCCCATCCATCTGCTATATAATGTGTGCACATGTTTGGTATATTCAGAATTTTAGTATTTACTGTGGTTGTGGCTGGCGAAAAAGGAGATGTCTTTCTGTTCTTGGACACCAAGGAACGGTTTTCCTGGACACCAGGAACCCGTTTTCTTGGACACCAGAGACCCGTTTTCTTGGACACCAAGATCCCGTTTTCTTGGACACCAGAGACCCGGGTTTTTTTTTTAACACCGGGGACCCGTTTTCTTGGACACGAGGAACCCGTTTTCTCGGACACCAGGAACCCGCTTTCTCGGACACCAGGAACAAAAACCTGTTAACTTTGACACCAAGAACCGTTTTCTTGTACACCAGGAACCAGTTTCCTTGGACACCAGCAACCAGTTTCCTTGGACACCAGGAGCCCGTTTCACTCAAGACATTACGACAAATCGCAAATATTTGATGTCACAATAAAAGTAGATATCTCTGCCTGAGATTTGTTTATCTTTGGTAATTTTTTCGAGAAATTCTATTTATTTTAGAGTACCCAGGACATTTTGATTGATCCAGGAGTAAAACGTTTACGATTTGCTATAAATACTTCCGTAAAACGGGTCGCTGGTCTCACCTGTGTTGTTATGATATTCTGATGTTCACAATGGCGCGTTGTAGTAAGCCACTTTCGTATTAAACTTTTCAATAATCAGATTGCTCTATTGCTGATAACACGTCGTTATTTGTATCAAAACAACATCAAGTTCCATTAATACCTTCTCGCGTTCTCGGCTTTTATTCTCGTAGCTACTACTTTTCATCCTCATAGCCGTACATTATCCTAAACAAAGATTACACCAAATATTACTACTGAAAAGCTTTTATTATTGGAGATATTACATCAATAAGAGATGAAATGGGGTTACCGAGTGTATTATGGAGTGGGTTTTTGTTTTGTTTTTTGTTTGTTTTTGTGTGTGTGTGGTTTTTTAGATTGATTTATCGATTGATTATTGTTTTACGTCACTCCACGATTATTTCACGTATATGGTGACGGCATCTGCCTGATGCATTGCATACAAATTTAGACCTTTGCAACGGACCCACCCGAAGCAGTGAGGGATCTTTTACGTGCCACGCCTACCGTGACACGGGACCTCGGTTTTTACTGTCTCATCCGAAAGACAGAACACCGGTGTGCCCCGGACGGGAGTCGAACCCGCGACCTCCCGATCACGAGCCGAGCACCTTATCCACTAGGCCACACCGGCTTTGGTATTTTAGTGTAGTATTTTCTGTATATTGTGGGCATGCACGGCGGCTATGGCAGTTAAACAGGGGACATCTACTCATCTCCAGCACACCCCCGAGAGTTTTCCCCTAAAACCTTATTATTGCCACCCTGTTTTTTTTTTTTGGGGGGGGGGTTAAAAAGACTCCCTTCATAAAAACATAGACTTTTTGTTGATATCATTTAAAAAGTTATTCGTATGTATATAGTGACGTCACCAATATGAATTCGAAAAAACTCAATTTCGAACCTCTGACTTTCGTGTTCAAAGGAACCTTCGTCTGTGTAACTTCAATATGACCATTAAAGTATTGAAAATAAAAATCAATAAATACAGTAAGTTTTGCAGCATTTTTTATTTGTATTCATTTGAGCTTGATGCCATAATCACTTTAGCGTGTAAGGTACATAGATGCACAGATATTCACTTTGGAATTGATATTACACATCGTTCTCGTGGCGTGTAGTCTAGTCAATAGCCATGGAATGCTTAACTCGAAATAAAATAAGACACAAATCAAGAGCCCAGATAATTACGTAACCGTAAAAGTCATTCGCACGGCCATTGCATGTACATCGTGCTTATAAATGAGAGAGGAAAACTAGGGTTAAATTGCCATAAAATACAAAAACACAGTAAACATGTCAAACCCGAATTCTACGTAAGAATTGATGGATATTCTGGCCGCTTTCTTTCCCAGTTATCAAGCTATAGCGTGGTTTTGTTCTATTGTCTCAGAGTCTTATTTACATGGACAGACCTATAAACATTGTGGACTGCTCGAGTAGAATCCAAAGGAAACCCAGTCGTGGACAATGTTATACAATATCCCAATCGCGTGCTGCGGCATTCCCTCTGGTATCACGACGGATCTGCAATTATTTTTTTCCGAGCTACATTGGGGACATAGGAGAATTATTGTCAAACAGAATTACTGGTATAAATTGACAGGAAAGTAAACGTCTTTATTTTTCACAGATCTTTTTTTGTTTTGCTTCCCCTTTACGTAACTTTATATACATCCTCTATTGATTTGCTTCATTGTGTTTTATTGAGTTACCACGGGAAATGTTTTATTCATGATATTGTGTCCATAATTTTCAATTAGACGAAGTCCAACGACGGTCAGCTATTGACTTTGTACAAACCAATAAGGTGCCGGACAAATCAGTACAGTAATTCCTGTTTTATCGGCCTCCTCGGTATAGAAATCAGCTGCTTATAAAACACTCTCATTACATTTAATCTATCTTTTTTTTTTTCGTTCGTGCTAATAAACTTTTGTCTACAGTTCACCTCTGTATAAAGTTCACTCTTAATTCTTCCCTTAGGTGGCCTTACACACAGGGTGAACTCTAGATTGCAATGTAGTTATTTTCAATTTGTATTCACAATCCGCAAGTCATTTACTAAACAGGGAAGAAACCATGTTTTGCGAAATGTTTACCCTTTTAGAGTTGTCGAATACAAGGTGTAAAGATTTCAACCCTATGTCCTCAATACATTTCGTTGACCGAATCTTTTATGTATAAAACATTCTGATAAGGTGAGTTATCTCTTCCCACACACCTTGCTTAATTAGCTTTTCCCCGAAAATGGAAACAAATAGCATAAACTTGTTTAAAGAGTATTCATGGAAGTTCATGGTGTCTAGCAGTGGCGGATTTAGAGGGGGGCCCGGGAGGCCCGGCCCCCCTTTTGGTCACATATTTACTAGTAAAAATCCAGATTTTGCACCAAAAATGGCTGAGAAGTTTGGCTAATACCCATGCCCCCCTTTTCGGAAATCCTGTATCCGCCACTGTCTACTAGCAGTTCTCTGTGTATACTTTAAAGCAGTGCCCTAGGAGTCGGGGGATTTAGGGTCAATCATGGACCAATTCTTATCACATCACAAAACGCAACGAAATTCAAGTTATATCCCCTCCTTTTGAAATGCTTCCTAGGGCCCCGATAATACACAGGAAACGAAACAAATCACTTCATTGTAACCACAGGGCTTTCGGCTCATTGCCCCATTTCAATTATACCAAGTTATTATATTGGTATAATTGAGGGGGGGGGGGGCAACGAGCCGAAAGCCCTGTGATTGTAACATCGTTCTTGATAATAGTACTTACTTCGCTTCTAATGCCAGGGCGTATACTCCGGCGGCTTCTGGGGCGGCAGCCGACGTTCCAGAGTGAGTTGTAGTACAATTGTTATAGAGATCAGTGGTAGCCTAGACAACGAAAGAACGTATTACATGAATTAGTCAAATAACGAGTTTGAAAAATGTGACGTTTTATGATGACGAAATCGATGAGTGAATCTCTAACGCAGAAGTAATACAGCGATTTTATGTACATGTATGATGTAACGTCTTACCACTCCAGCGTCTCTTAGCGTACTTTTTCCGTTGCTGAAGGTAGAGGCTAAAGTAGATGAACAGGATTCGTCATAACCCGCTGTCTGACCATCGTTTGTGGCCGAATTAATGGACACTGTCCACATACTGGCAGCGTAACCATCACAGTTACAATCATCGTCTGCACCACCGTCTCCGGAAGCCCACACATAGATATTACCGAGACCACGTCGTCCCTGATGAAAAAAATTTTTATAGTTAATACTTCTCGGAGTACACATGTCAATGTTACGTCAGAAGGCATTACGAGTAGATTTCAGAGGAAATGGCACGATTGTCTACAGAATCAGTATTTTAGACAAGTAAGCAAGAGATGTGGCTCCATCACGTGACATAATCCATCCCGAGAAGACGAAAAGAAAATTGATAAGAAGAAAAACGAAAACGTAAAAGTCAAATGGCCTACAGCTTGAACGGTTAACCGCTTTTCCGGCCCTACATTCCCAATGGTCTTGAAATAGTGTCACTAAATGAACATACTTTTAAGATGTGATAAATAAAACTACTAATATTTCAGAACAAGTCAGTCTAAGTGAGAGAATAAAAATGCGCATCAAAACTGTCAAGACTCCACCAGTTCCGGGAAGGAGACTTCCCTCTTTATGATTCCCCAACAAGGTTTCACCCTGGACATATCAAGCATATTAAACATATTAATTGCTTATTAAGGTGACCATCTCAAACATACCCTGACTACTCCCCTGCCTATATTATCTCGGAGGAAACATTAGCTGCGCGTTTGATTTTTATGCATTTATAATGAATAAAATGGACTAAATTCAATTGAAATTATTGGCTCAGAACGGCAATTAAATAACTTCTGTGGCAGCCCGTTTCCTGATTTACTGCAAGTGCCTGTTCCTCGATTTTACGACAACGTCCCACGCGTGGATTCTGAAAGCTCATTTATACAATATCATAAATACTCATAGAAAACGAGAGAATGGTTAACATAGCTTTATTTTATGATTTATCAAAAATCTAACACGGATCAATTTCCATTAAAGCAACGACTATTTCCGGATCCGAAGCAAACGAATGCCCTGGTTAAACATCAAGGATATCTCGATCTGTCCGTTCTTTTGCCTCGTTATACTTAGTTGTATAGATAAATTGCCAGTATAATGACTTATTGCTCAAAAGCAATACATGTGGGAAAATATTACTGAAACAGTGTTCTTTGGAAATGTGATTGTTTTACTGTGATCAATCGAATAGTCATTCTTCCATCTTTTGCGTTTTCATTTACTTTTACTTTTATTTACTTCACTTTTATAATAAAGGTCCCATTTGAAAAGTATTTTATCTTGTATGGTGTTTAGAGAGCGATAAGAGAAAATCAATATAATTATCTTTAGTTTATTTGACACTGAGGGATTTAGGTGAAAGCATTTCCCGGAAGATGAACAAAATAATGGCAAGACGGCAATCCAGTGACAATACATTGTACCTCCAGAGGAAAAGGATAAGTGAAGAAAGTTTTTTAAAATGCTGTGAAATACTTAGAAGAAATGTTCCCTCTAATACCTAATTCGAAATGTCAGACCCAAGTGCTGTGTTTAGATCTGACATATCGAACAAACAAATACTTTGAAACACTCTAGAAAACAATATAACATACGATAGGAACTGGCGCAATGTCACTGTGTCACTCGTGTTCACAACAAGGCGCTTTGGTCGATATTCACGGACCCCTTAAATCTAAGGTGAGACGAGTCACTTAGCAGGAGTGGATGTCTACTGTCTGGTCAGCAACACTAGCCATTATCACCCACATGAGGAGTAGACATCTTAGTTGGTCAGCAGCACAAGTCATAAATGCCCCAAATGTAGACAATGCAAGTATATTTCAACACTACTGGCGAAGGACCAGTCCCCGGCTAAGACCAGTTACCGGCTATTACGTTATTAAGGGTATTCAAAACGTGAATTGACGAAATTTTCATATGTAATATTTAGTATACTATGTATTGCAGACAATCACGTGAAAAAATCTCATAAATTCACGTTTCAAAAGCCGAAATAACGTAAAGTGCCACACCTACACAACATCAGAACTGGACTAACACTGTAGTAAAATTGAAGTCAAATTTTCACGAACTTCCCACCGTAAAGGGAAAAAGAGTAAACTACGCAGCTCATATAGTGAAAAACTTGTTAATCATATTTGTACCTCATTGACACCCTTTACGATCGCCCTCATGGTCATGTTTCTGGGACCATCGACAGTCTTGCCGTCGTCAGTGGGGCCCCAACTAGCGCTATAGATGTCGATATCATTTGGCATGTGGCCCATGGCGTTGGCTTCTATAAGGTCTGTCATAAAGGGCTGGTCCAACATACGTAAACCTGTTTATGGAACATATTTAATTGAAGGCTGAAATATTATTCAATATATGTGTAATACTTTACGAAGAACGCTGTTGGCAAAATTTAATTTGAAATTTGATTATGGAAATTATCTGTCTGATAGTTCTTGTAGAATATTGATAAACCTTTAGATCAAAACAACTTTAAAACATTGTTTGTTTTCTTGCTAGCAATAGAGGGGTTTGGAAAGTCATCTTGCTAAAATTTTCATAAAAGGAGAGAATATATTTGCTTCCAAATGATATATTACCTGCCACCTTGGAGTTATAGGCTACGCCCACGCCACATACTTTGTTATCACGTGCTGCCGCTACTTCGCCAGCACAACGTGTTCCGTGACTGAAATCAACAACAACCGAGATTACATATCTTGCTATTATTTCCTGCAATATGATTTGTGTTGATAATGTAGTTAATAGTTGACAAGAAATAGAATAACATAACTGGAAACGTCGAACACGCGAGGAATGTGCTCCTCGACTCACGTTGTAAAGCAACCACATCGACCGGATTCAAATTTAATCTAAATATCATAAGCAGTCCAAAGTTATCATATTTTAACCATGGGCATTGTTTTGCTATATTTTGGCTATGGACAATTTTGCTATATTTTGGCTATGGACAATTTTGCTATATTTTGGCCGTAAAAGAGGACATCTGACCGAGCTGTATGACACAAATCTCCAAGGATATGCACATAAAACACGATAATAGTCAAATAAACATAGAAAACAACATCACAAAAATATGCGATTGTACTGCAGTTATGATACCGACATAGGACGGCTTACATCAGCATAAGTATTAGGTGCTCTGCTCTGTGCTTCGCCCCCTGTAATCGAACTCAGACCCTGGACCAATTTTTGTAATATTTTGGCTTTAACAATATTTACAATATTTTGGCCATAGACAATTTTACAATATTTTGGCTATGGACAAGTTTTGCTATATTTTTGCTATGGACAATTTTGCTATAGTTTGGCTATAGGCAATATTTACATGTAGGGTATGAGCAATTTTAGCTGTTTGTTGGCTATAGAAAATATTTTGACTATGCAAATATTTTGCGTTATTTTGTCCATTGCCAACATTTCCTACATGCAATGTATTTTAAAACTGATGCTATATTTTTGCGTTAAGTTTCCTTCATGTAGGTGCCATTATATTTCGATTTCCAATGAACATTGGATCCGCCATTTTACGACATTATAATATAACACGCCAGAGATTCAAACGATGTATCAGTAATATTAGTGTTATGATATGATATAGAATATATTACAATTTTGTATTACTATTGTTAAGTTATGATATTATAGATGATGGAGTGGACAATTGTTATAATATATGTAATATTGATATACATGATAAAGATAGGGTGTCATATTTAACATAGCTGACCATCTGCAGGTTGTCAGTGACAAGGTTTTAATGCATACATACCAAATACCAAAAACCCTTATAATGATACAAGAAATTTTTGTTGGGGAGGGGTGGGGTGGGGCCTTAAGAAATCTTGAGTGCGACGTTATTCCAGTGAGTTTGTTAAGGTCAATGCATGGTAATTATCTGTGAATTTGATTGGCTTAGAGCGGAGCTGCATTTTCAATACATCATGGGCTTTGGTTGAATAAAATTGCAAAAAATACCTTCTATCGATCTATATATTAACATTGATACTGTTGTACAGTGACCAATTTAAATATCACAAACCGACTCAAAGATTTCTTTTATGTCTGTTGAGTCATTCTTATTTCATCCTTCCAGCAAGATATTGTCAAAGTGGAGAATTGACAACCTTTTGGAAATTTGATAGTAGAGGGCTAATGTAATGGGTAACAAGAAGGTAAGAAATAGAATTTGTAAGATTCTACCGGTAGTTACGAAATTTAAAACATTGGATCCTGTGGGAACAGGAATAACCCTGCTTTGACCTAATCCCCTTGTAGTAAGAGAAACACGGGCGATATGCAATGCAATTGTTTTAATGTAGCAAGTCTCTGTCCCTGCCTATTATATATACCCCGTGTTACACTTTCAATTCAATGATTGGTATTAAGGTTACAAGGAAGTTTAGAGGAAAGTGCTAAATTGCTGGTAATACTTGGTAAGGGACACAAAAATAAATGTCGTCTTTCTAAACCTTTGCCTGTATCGCTCAAATTAACAGTGACATCTGTCTGTAAGCAGCAAGTGCTAATCCATCAAGGAGTAAAAATCCATCGAGAGGATAATAGCTTCCACATTTTGGTCAATAAGATGTTACATCGACGCTTTTTAGTTATTTAGTAATTATGGTTCACTTTAATGAAAAATCCATACATCAGAATCAATCACAGTAAAACGTGCAAAATACATATGTCACGCATGATAATCTGAGTCGTGACCAGAAAGTTGCCAGTTCGACTCTCTCCAGATGCCTACAAATCAAGGGCCGCATGGTATAACAGGGAATAGAGGGGGTAGAGGGTAGGAAAGGTATTAGGAAGGAAAGTGGAAACTTCGATTGCATTTCGTTAAAAAGTGATGGAGAGGAAGTTGAAAAAATAGTGAAGGGAGGAGGAGGAAAGGGATAAGAGGTAAAAGAATCATACCCGCCCCTTTCCGCCCCGGCAAAAATCACTACAAATTACGATTGTGAATATGCACTTCCTCTTTTAGTATTACTGAGCCGCTCTATGTGAACACTGCGTTTTATACAAAGTCACTACTGTCTCTGACAAGGTATGAAATTTTTATTCCGAATACGATATAGTTAAGGCATTTTGTTATCTTTCTATACCGCAACAAATTTCAAAATTATCAGTGAAACATAAAATTATTGATTAAATGGAATATTACATAAGGTTTATTGCATGATACATTGTTGATTGGCATCATTATTTGGGAATATTATAAGTTCCCTTTGGGACAATTCGTTTCACCGATTCAAAAACATGAGAATTTAGACATAGTTCACTTTTAATCGATATGTAAACATGTAATGCTGGTTAGGCTCAGATGACAGGTGCTGCTTTATATGGATAAGCAATGAACAGTAAAACTCCGAGTTACAGATTATTTCTCTGAATGATTTGTGTTCCTTGAGGGAAGTCATTTCCGTGAATAGTGGATGCGTATATGTGGAAAGTTTTCTTCTTTACGTGCACTTTAACGTTGCACGCTGCCTAACAGGGCAGTGGAGACTATATGACTGGCCTTGTTGAAACCTTTTTCAGATGAGACATGGTCTCGAATCTCGTCCCCTCTGACCTCTAGTCTGGAATCCCAATGATCAAAGTTTAAACTCGTTTCCAGATCGGCAGAGCATGGTTTACTCGAGTTGAAGTCAATTTATATTTTTATATATCTTGGACTTACTTTACGTTACTGTACGTATTCATATTTCTATGACCTCCCAACTTGAGAAACTTATTGATCCTTGTTCTCTATATGGAGGATTATTTTTAGATTTTTAAATATGTGTCCTTTGATTCTATTGTTTTTGTGGTGAGTGGAAAGGTGAGCATGGAAACCGATTTATCATATCTATTGATTGACTACTGTCATATATAATGGACGTCCTAAGTCGGTATCAAACCGGTACTTTAATCGAAAGTTTCTGTAATGTTCTTGTGGTGTTTGTTTTGTTTGTTTTGTTTTTTTCAAATTATTACATTACAAACAGTGCATTTGTCAGATGGCTGAGTCAGATACTTTTATCTTTTCCTTATATTCAATAATTGATTATTTCAGATATGAATTTGCGGAATACTGTTCGATGCATATATATTTGGTGTTGATAGCGTGGATTTCATTCAGTATTGAATGAATGGAAATTTCAATAAATCTCTTCGATTAAACAGTTATATACGGCTAGGGTGACATAATTGCTGGTATTATCTCTCAGTGCTACCTATTACATGTAGTTTATATCGGTGCCCTTTGTTATTTGATCATTTTGTTCGCCGTTCTGCGAGTTCAATTGCAAAATATAGAATATACCAAAACGTTTTAAACTCTCTTGTTTTCTTAATGCGGAAAATTGAGAAAAATAACAATGCTTCGTTTAACAGGTAAAGCACTCTGGAACGTTTCAAACGTCTTTTATTAAAACGATTCGGCATGTATTCAGGAAAACTGACTATAAATGTACTCCAAAACGTATAATCGGAAATCCAAGATAGGTTGCGCTTCTCTTCTTACCTAAGACGCGGGAACCGACCATGGGCTTCCGATGAGGCCAAAAATGGGAAATGTGTATAATCTTAATTTAACACTAAGAAAACTAACATCAAAACATTTCATACCGTTTTGCCATTTGAACACACCTCTGAATACTTTAAGCATTACAAAACCAATATATGTAATTATGGTGATCTTACCTATTGAACCAGGTATCTGTATACCGAGGGTAGGGATATGGATCATTGCTACTAAAATCATAACTCGCCTTGGCATTCTGAAAATTCAAAGATTACTGTTTCAATGGACATCTACGACCTTTAGTGTGAATAACATAATGTAAATGTTTGTAATACATGTATATAACTGTAAATTATAATACGCATAATGAAACAAATTACAGTAGCAAATTTTCAAAGCAGATTTGTACTTACATAATTATGTCTGAGATCTTCGTGAAGATAATCAACACCTGGAAGAGACAGCAAACAGAACTGTTTAATATTGGTAATGAACGATGATGATTGTTTGACGTCACTCCACGATTACTTCACGTATACGGAACGGCATCTGCTAGTTGCATGGCATAGAAATTTATACCCTTGCAATGGACCCACCGAAGCAGTAGGGGACTTTTTCGTGCCTTTACACGAGACCTCGGTTTTCACTGTCTCATCGGAAACATGAAACTTCGGTGTGCCAACGGCGGGAGTCGAACCCAGGTCCTCGTCACGATCCGAGCACCTCATTCACTGAGCTACACAGGTTTAATGCCATTTTATGATATATACTGTATGATACAATATATAATGCTGTATTATACAATATATAATGCTATATTATACAATATGTAATGCTGTATTATACAAAATATAATGATGTATTATACAATATATAATGCTGTATTATACAATATATAATGCTGCATGATACAGTTTGTAATGCTATATAATAAAATATATAATGCTGTATTAAACAATATATAAAGCTGTATAATACAATATATAATGCTATATAACAATATATACTTTTGTATTATACAATATATAATGTTGTGTTATATTGTGTAATATGATATATTATACAATATATAATGCCGTTTTATACAATATGTAATGCTGTTTTTTACAACCTATAATATTGTATAATACAATATATTATGCTGTATTATACATTATATAATGCTGAATTATACAATATATAACGCTTAGTTTATTGTACAATATACAGTGCTGTATAATTCATTATATAATTCATGATAAATGTACAATCAACAGTGCTGCACTATATAATGAAGATATATTATATGATACTAGTATATAATAATATATTATACACCATAAATGTATCATCGTCGGAAACCCACGGTCGGTACCGACGATGGTAATGTATTATAAGACTACATGTAAAATATCTGATGCTGTATTTTACATTAATAATAAACTATATTGAATTATCCAACACATAATGCTGTATAATACAATAATTTTTATGATACAATACATCGTGTTGGATTATGTTTGATAAAACTGATGATTATACAATGAATATACGTATGGATATACCATAATTGCTTTGCATTGTATTCGAGTTGGCATTCAATGACTACAAGTATTGTCTTTGTCATCCAGTTTATCATTGTCATCAAATTTGGCTCTAAGTAAATTGCTTCAATATATCTAAAAATACTGGTATTTATTATGGTATAATTAAAGATCTCCGAGGAAAGAATAGTATGAAACAAACAAAACTGCTATACAGAATTGAACAATACTCAGTGTAGACCTTAGATTCAATGGCCTCGTATAGATCCGGGTACATCTGATTTACCAGTAATACGATCCTGACATTAATGAATATTGCACGATTCGTTTGTTAATTACATGGTGAAGATAGTTCAAAGATACACGGGGAAATGTGATTTAATCACGGAAGATAATAATTTTATGAATTTTCCTGGAAATAGGACATAGAATCCTTGTCATTGGCCATTAATAACACATCATTCAACGGCATGCTTTATGACGTCAGCGTGACGTCAAAATGTATGTTAATGGCTATCAGGCTCTTCTGGTACTAATTGTGTATTTAGTCCTTGCAATTCATCAGCGATTTAACGCTATGCAAGCAGGCATCGTAAATTCAAATACGGCTTATCGATCGGGGGCAATAAAGATCTTTAAGTGGAATTTCTGATGAGAAAATTCAGAAGAAACGTAATACAAAAAATACCAAATCAAATTACGTGACTAGAAATTGAATAGAAGGAAGTAGAATTAATGGAATCCCTTTGTATGATACATAATGAGCGGAAATCACTGTAAAAGAGGAATTCATGACACAAAAACTCATTGAAAGTTTTCATGATTTTTATCAACTGCAATTCCGATACAATTTTTGCAGACTTTTGCCATATATAAAGCAGAGACATAGAAAGTATATATGTCTCTAATATACAGCACATCCTTTTTAAACAAGATTAATATAATCTTTACATTTTTATATTTGTCATGGTACTATTTTTATCAACAAGTTCTGCTAAATTCTTTCACTGTATATATATATTTTTTCTTTTTGCAGTTGATTTATGATGCAATCTGGATTGTTTAATATATATAATGGCCAGTTTAAGTGATTACAATAAAAACTTAATAACAGAGAATAATGAAAAAATAACCGGTACTTCTGTATTTTCGACATTTAACTGGTATATCGTTTTTAAGATTTGCGCGTCAAGAAATCATTGATACCTAACACCGCTGTCCTATTTAATTTAACGTTAAAAAGAAAACCGAGACAGTAATTCAAATCCGGTTAATTGAAATTGACTTATCCGGTCTTTTCGTTATACAGAATTACCTCCCCTATATGGGTCGGTATCTCAAGTAAAGTCATTATCACGTTATCAAATTCTATGGCAACCGATCTAAAACACTGGGAAATGATAGTCCACAAATGACGTTTTCATAAGAAATTGACTACGTCATAATTGCTTTACGTCAAATACCGTCCCAAATGAAAAAATAGCTACGTCTAACGAAATGACACAGTATTACCTTATAAATCGATAATACTGTTTATTATCAATAAACATAATGTTATTTATTTTATTCTACTATTACGTATTTCGTATTTGTGTATTCTACATGTTGTTTGTTTGTCTGTTTTTACTATGCAACAAATCTCTACATGAATGTCCTTGACCTTGACGTTGCCGTTATTGGTCACACCAGCAGTTACTCACAAAGGACTTACCATCATCCATAATGGCGGTGGTGACATTTTTGCCCGTGTATCCCAGGGCCCAAGCTGCTTCTACATTGAGATCTAGGCCACGAATCCCGCCTGATTGTCCAGAATTTTTCTATAAACAGAAATATCAGTTGTCATCTCTACGTATGTATTAACACTTTGTTAATATGATACCAATGTAACATCGTAAAAATCACCATGCCAACAGACAAAACCTCTGACAAAATTTATTGATTTGCATTTATAACTGAGATTTCTTTGACACATTGAAAATGTCAAAGAAAACAGAAAATTGAATAAATGTTATTTTGCAATTTGGCCTTGGTTTTGTGTCGACTTCTGTATTGATGGCACAAGAACGATTTAGCCTGAGTACTCATTTATACCGAGAGATGGAAAACAACATTATAAACCACTTTACCAGTCGATTGAAAGCATCAAAATCTAATAAAACATCCAAAATGTATTGAAGAGGTGAGCCCTGACAGATTTGTTTTACAGTAACAGAGGCAAGAAGTGTGCTTCTTTCACCAATACTGTATAGATGTGGCCCATAATATCACATTTTGAGAATTTAATTTGGTTTTCAAAGATTTTCCGGGGAAGCCCATTCACTTGAGACGTCTTCCATGCCCCCCCCCCCCTCCCCCGGTACTGTTGGGAAGGAGTGTACGTTTCGTCCATACGTTTTATCAAAAAGTATATATTTATATTTATATTATTATTATTATTATTATTATTATTATTATTATTATTATTATTATTATTATTATTATTATTATCATTATTATTATTATTATTATTATTATTATTATTAGTTTGGCATGTAACATCGTCCCTTACAGTAGAGCATGCGTTGTGCAACTCACATTTTCCCACCGAAAATGTCGCACACCTTTCAGTCCTTTGTTCTGTGACATTCAAAACATAAACTAAAAGTATCCAGTCGTTTACTTATATGGATCCTCAAATGTAAGATATTGATTTGATGGTATCTAATACATCCTGGTACTCTTCTAGAACCTATTACCCGTTGATACTATTTTAAAACATTTGCTTAAACGAATTAAACTTGGGCAATACTAATTTTGTCCAAGAAAAAAGTGCATAGTACAGGCTTAAGATAAGATGTACATGTATATTCTTTGCCATCAGAATCCATCAGAAAGCTTGCTCCATCTTTGATCATTGTTTATTTTTACTGTTCACACTTTCAGAAATGTGTCAAACTTGTCATTGACCATGTTTTCTACGTCCGGGCAAGATTTGATAATGTCAACGGGATTCTATAGGGCTGTTTTGACTTTTTGACTACGTACAACTCCATCGCTGTGTGATTTTATTTTCCGTATCTATACTTACAAGATACCATTCTTTCTTAAAAAGGGGGTCATTTGGTTCCTGTCCTACACCTATCTTCACGTTCAATGATTCTGGTAAACTGTGACTTTTAAGTTTGATTTCTGATAAAGGGACACCTTTCAGTGGTTTATATCCTCTCTTTGTACGAATGTATCCAGTCTGTTGTATAGCTCGCTTTACCTATACGAAATGAACAAGACGAGTTATAATATGCTATAATATATTATTGTATTATAATACAATTGTTTGGTTTTTATTAGATTTTACTATGTATATGTTTATGTATAGTAATTTCAAATTTGTCTATTTCTGTCTGCCACTTTGTTTTTCTAATTCTAAATATTCTCTGTATTGTCGCTATTTGTTTTCATATATTTTAGGTGAATGCAATTTTCTAATTACCAATATTTCTTTGTTGAGATCTTCTTGTACATATCATTGAAATCAGAATGTCATATAGAGTGTAATGATAGAAAGCTGTGTTTACCATGGGGTGTGCTTTAAGTTTACGTGTGTGGACAATACTTCGTTTACTTCTTATTGTTGGCACTGCGGCGTGTACAAAATGGAATTCATTCTCGGAGCCCAGTAACTACAAAAGAACAAGAAACAAAAATTTTACATTTATAAGCAATGTTCAATAGCCCATTTCCAAGTCTTATTTAGTTTATAATAAAATCTTACAGAACGACATTGGTGGTATCATCAGTGTATATTTATCACTATATCTGGTTTCTTAATGAAATCATCGTAGGTGATTTATAATGAATTACATGTACAAATCAGGCAGTTCTTTCCTTGATCCAGATTTTTTTTAATTAAAACTAGTTTTTTGTGAGAGTTAATAAGTTTCTTATGTAGGTTAGTTTGAATACGATACATCTTACTTTTTGATAGTGAATGCATGCCTCGAGGAAATTTAATTTCAAATGAAGAGGAAAAATTACCGTGTTCGGTAGCAGTTTAGTATCATTGCCAAAGAGGTGGGAAAGTGTGTGTGTGTGTGTGTGTGTGTGTGTGTGTGTGTGCGGGGAGGGGTTTGTAGTCCTATTTGTAACCCTACTCACAAGCTTGATAACAAGATAGTATCGACTACGCCTTTCATACGTCTTTGTTTCTTTTTTCTCTTATACGGATTTAGAGGGATGGGGTTGGGATTTAGGGACACAGACCACCTTCATTGAATTTGCGAAGTAAATACCATATTTTTATATAGCATTTTCTTTTTTTTTTTATTGACATTTAATATTGGCATCTATTAAACTTCTGCAAGAAAAAGATTTTCGCCAGACATTGTCCATTTCAAATATATTGTCGAGATAGTAATAATTTTGCAAATGAAAGTCTCCAAACACCTTTCAGCGATAACTCAAGTTTAAAAAATCCAAAACAAAATAAAACAAACTTGTTCAAACAAGTTTATTAGCCAAATGTAAACATACCCCACATAAAAATCTTATGTCTGACAATTTCTTTAGTCTCATATACTGTACATATATTAGTGGTAAAACATTTAACATATATACAATAAATAAATAATTATCATTACATACGATAAGTGAATCAACCAGGAGGATGGACTCTGTCCTTAAATAAAAAGCTTACAGCTTTATATAATTTGAATTGCATTTTTAATATGTGGATTTGAACAGATAACCATATGTCAATTCATTAGGATTGATGGAGAAATCTTCATATAAACACTTTCTTCTTATATATCTAGTATCAGTATTATTACATTCTGAAATATAGTGATACACATCACCAATTGCTTTTAAATCACACAGGGTATATATCCGTCACATCTTGGAATATTGTACCATATATGATACCGGATTCAATTAATGTTTTGATATTATACCATCTATATTTACACGATAACACGATAACATTACTTTTTGAATTAGAAGTGTTAAATGATAACGATTCTTAAGTCAGTTTTTTAATATAATTTTTAAAAGCTCAAGAGAGAGAGAGAGAGAGAGACAGAGAGATTGCGCTCCATTTTGTAAACAAGGCGTTTAAAAGAGTCTAATATTTTTGTTTTGCCAGAATTTAAAAAATACGACATCAGTTACTATGACAACCTTAATAGAAATCTTCACATATTGAATGGCTTTTATTTGTAGTGCGTGGAACATAAACTGTAGTTGAAAACTCTCCAAAAACGATTGCAGTTTGTTTCCGGCGAATTTATGCTTACGGAAAGGTATAGTTCAGTAAATGCCGCGATATTTACTCAGGTGTTGACTACGGTATTATGGTATGCCTCACGGAGTGTAAAATCTTATAAGTTGAATGTGAATTATAGGGAAGTTACTTCCTGATAAAGGCAATATTTGTTTGTTTGTTTGTTGTTGTTGTTGTTTTTTTTTTTTTGGAAAGTTTGAGAGAAAATCATTACTAGACACTCAAATAAAATGCTCTTACAGTACCTAAAGAGATTTGGGTGTAATTCTTCCACAAAAAAATAAGTCATTAGATGAATACTGAACACATTAGTTCAAATTGCCTTACACATGACATCTAATCGTGATATTTTTACATTAGAAGGACCTTTGTGAGTACAGAGCGTGTCTCGGAGGAAATACAACCACACTAAAAAGCTGTTTTTGCAGTATATATGTTGTTTAGATATTCTAACATTTGTGATTACGAACGCATTACGAAACTGAAGGACCACTGGGGTAGTTTATATAATGACAGAATGCGGTAAAATAAAAAAAAAGGAAAATTCGGGATCAATGTATGGGGAGTAACAAAACGCTTTTTCTGATTAATTCACGGGAAGAGTATCATTGTAGAGTAAGAGAAAGGAAGACATCGTTGTACACAAGGATTTAACTTGAGATTCCCTTTTTTCTGAAGCCTTTTAGATAGTGATTGATGGTGCAGACGATGAAAGGTCGATCTAAGCTTCGAAATGATCAGCTGATTAATTAGAGATTGACCCAGAGTTAGAATGCCGTGTGTTTGGATATGAAACACACATTTGGAGAGAGAGATTATATATAAATTTCTGAAACGTCTACGTAAAAATCTAGAAGTCGATATATTTATTTAACAGGTGGGTGGCAGAGATATGCCACTCTATAAAACAAATTTTCCCTCTTTAGATTATTTTATAGCTTATTAAAAATTACTTTTGATTTATTAAGGTTTGTGAAAAATGTGAACGACATATCGCCATGTTTGCGTGCCAGAGGGTTTGGAATTTAGCGCCTGTAGAGATGTCATTGTTCTAAGTAATTTCACTCAAAGGTAAACCCTTCTTACAGCTATTATACACACTTAGATAAGAACTGTATAAAGATGGTTATGTTTGATGTAAATGATAAATGAAATAACTAATACGAATCTGAAGATATATTGATGCTTTGATCTTAAGATAGAGACTAATGGAACCTTTCATTATTACGGGTGGGATAGTAACATTCCATCGCGGTTGAATTTCACTATTCCACATAAATATACAATGAATGATTATTTTCTCACATTATTTGATCAGAATTATCTGAATGCCATCGCCATGAAAATATGTATATTTATTATTTAATTCTATTTAACTGAATCTGATCTGATCATAAAAATAAATACACTATCAGAAAGATCGTGCATGAAAATTGTTTACACTATTGTGTAACCTAGGAAATCAAATGCCACTCCATCTAACATCGGTGATATTGCGAGAATATAGACCGGTCTTATTTTTCTCGGGGTTGTTAAATTTCAAGGAGTTACATAAAGGCATGAATATAGTCTGCTGCCAGAACCAGTGTAAAACACTGGTTTTTACACTGGTTCTGGCAACAGACTATACTCACGCCTTTGGATTTACATGATTAATAGTATTGAATGTTATATAAATATGAACGTTCCAAGGGAAAATCATCCAGTATTTGCGATTTTTTCTGCATGTATGTTATACTGTTATACATTTAGGTGATTCAGATTAAATATTAAAGACCATTCTCCTTTTCTTTCATAAAAATTCGTAGCATAAAATGTATCCGAGTGACAATGTGATGCAAGTTACACACGAATAAGAACTTTAGATCCACGTCTATTAGATGCTTTAACACAATTTGCTTTAGTTGTATCATGTGATATGGAATACCCTAACACAATACCGGTCGTTTACTTTGTCCATTACTGATAGAAAGGCCAGGTGAAAAGTTCATTTACCAATATAGGAATTGTTGCTGTTGACATGCGATAACCACAGAAATGGGATCATTCTCAGTCAAGACTTATTTTGTCAACTATTGATTCTTTATTAACAAGGTCTCGGCCGCAATTTTGACGACGAACATTTATAGATATTTCTGCGGAGTTAAAATTGAAAACGCCTGTCAAATGTGACATCAAGGACTTTGCATTTTAAATGTAACATTATGGACTTTGCATGTCAGATATTACATCATGGACTTTGCATCAGCAACATACTGTTATTCGTGCTAAGGACATGTCATTTAACATTGTCACTTGTAGGTTTTGAGAAGCATTTTCGTATTGAAACCTTCGTAAAACAGTTTCAATCGATAAGGAGAAACTTAAATTGGTATTAACGTGATCGCAAAGATTTGGTATGGGAATCAAAACCAATGTTTACTCCATGAGTCAGGTATTTAGCATTTATCCATATAAATGCTAATAATTCAGAAAATGGAAATCTCAATCGTGAAGCTAATCAGACACGCACCAGGAAAATTTTAACTAAAATAAACACATTGTGATTTCTAGAAGAGACTTTGTATACAGTGATTGATAAAATATTTCGTATCGATTCACTCGATATATTTTGCTTCAAGTGAAATGAAATTGTTTTTGCTACATCCACCACACATTTGTCATAAAAGCGAGATACATACATGTATTTCTAACAAATATAGAGAGAATTATTTGATGTTTGTGTTTTGGTTGCTGGCAGTCGATAGCTCTATTATCTACTTGTCAAATGGTGGTAATTACGGCAGATGGATGAACAGACTTTATATAATGCAACAGCGATTCCCAATGGCTACAACAGCGAGGCTGATAACAAGAAGTCTGCTTCTACGTCATCAGCAAAAAATACTTCACATAAAAGGGAAAAATAAAAGGTACTCCGAATAGTCAACTTCATAATAATATAATGAAATTCTTACATCTAACTTTATAATAAAATAGAAAAGTCAAAGGTATTCCGAAAATGAACATTTTAACACAAATGAAAATCCTACATCAAAATTTCTAATAAAAGGAAAAAATCAAAAGTACTCTAAAAAGTCAACTTCATAATAACACAAATGAAATTCTTACGTCAGAATTTATATTAGAAGGGAAAAAATCAAAGATATTCCGAAAAGTCAACTTCATATTAACACAAATGAAATTCTTACATCAAAATTTATAATCAAGGGAAAAATAAAAAGTATTCCGAAAAGTGAACTTCATGATAACACAAATGAAATTCTTACATCAGAATTTACAATAGAAGGGAAAAATCAAAGGTATTCCGAAAAGTCAACTTCATAATAACGCTTTGAAATTCCTACATCAGAATTTATAATAGAGGGGGAAAATCAAAGGTATTCCGAGAAGTCAGTTTCATAATAAAACATTGAAATTCCTACATCTAGATTTATAATAAAAATGAAATCTCAAAGGCACTCAAGAATTCTATTTTTCATGTGTACCCACTACATGTATCCCACAGGATGAACAGATTGTACGTCCATTTTGCATCAGTAGTAATTAAAGGTAAAGGAGAACGTGTCATAGTTGACACAGGTTGTTATAATGAAACTAGTATCTCCATTTTCATTCTTCATACGGTAAATATGATATGGTAACGTAGTGTTAATGTGAATTTTGTGATCGTAACCATACGGATTATGTATTCCCGGTGCGATGTAAAAGAATATTACATCTATCATTGTATGAATTTACCGAAATGACGGACTGTTGTTCACGGAAGACACATTTCCTAGAATGCAATCAATATTCAAAATGTAAACATTAGTAGCTGGATGTAAGCTTGAAAAACTGAAGAAAAAACAACCTAACCCATGGTCAAGATAGTTGGTCAAATCAGTTACGTCAAAAAAGAAATATTGGGGAGGGGGCACAAGTTGGTTTGTGCTCCTCCATCAAGTTTTGAAAGTGGGGGCACGTGCCCTACCCCCTTCTCATACGCCCTGACATTATGAAATAGAATACAAATATAAAATGGCAATCGGAATAGAAATCTCTGTAGCGACAAAAGGTTTTTGGGGTTTTTTTTTTTTGGTTTTTTTTTTTGGGGGGGGGGGGTTGTCAATGAACACTGTACCAGTGGGCCGTTTCCATAAGAATGGCACGTACGATATTTTACGTACGTACAAAAAATTCCTTAAGACTTAAGAATTTTGTGTACGTACTAAAAATATCGTACGCACGATTCTTTGTGAAACGGCCCACAGATATTTGGAAAGTATTCAATATTTATACTAATTGTAACTTTTAATAAATGCTCGCACATTCTATATTACTTATTGGTAGTCATGTATAACAATGTATTAATTTATCTATTTAAAAAGATTTTTTTCAGGATTGCTTCATGTAATTGTAGTAGAATCAAAACATATTATGTTACACGTTTACCATCCCGTTAGTAAATTCAATACTTTAACTGTTATATCGAAGAAATATATGAATTACTTGTAGCATTATGACTTAAGGCAGCACTCCCTGACGTCATGATGTATTGGTTATCGATTGGCTCTTATTGCTTAACAGGTCAGTGTAGTTAATATTCTAAGTTACATATAGTATATTCATATGCTATCAACATATCTTATTTGTACTCAATAACGACCTAGTTATAGATAAGTAAGTCTTAGCTATATTCATTATGATACTATTTTATGTATAAAGCTATAAAACGATCTTAAAATACAAGAAACGTAATAGGTTGTTCCATATTTACACATTACATTAGAATGCTATATTCTATTTTCATCATTATTATTATTGTTTTAATCATTCATCTATTACGGAAGCCCAGGAGTGCCACGTGAAAAATAATCCTAAACTCGTGCGCTCGAATCAAAAAGTTCTGCATACGACTTACTTACTATAGTGCGCACGTGCTAGTAACTTACGCGGACGAATTATATGTACAACTCATGCACACAAGTTGCACTATTTGCGCGCACGAATTACAAAACTTGTGTTCACAAGTTTTACAATATGTATAAATAATTCATTATTTCATGCACATGAGTTACAAACTTGCGTGCACAAGTTATACAATATAAATATGCCCTCGTCGTTGACTGTAGGAAATATATACATGTTCAGGCGTTGTCCATCTTTCCGTCCATTCTTACATCCGTAATACTTTCTGACCAGTATCTTTTTTGCATTATTCGTATGATTGATTTCAAACTTGGTAGAAATGTTCCTTGTTGGAACACGATGTGTGACACGTCCTTGATTAAAGGTAATACCTCAGAGGCCAACGTAAGTCTGAACTTCGATGATTTTTTTTCTTGCCCGCACATTCTGATGTCTGATCGGCATCAGTCTATACTCATAGAGGTATCCTTTTTGTCAGGATTTCGACTCAAGGTTGTGAATTTGGGTGATTTTTCCAGCCCATTAACACTTAGATATTTGATCTGAGTTAGATGATAACTGTGAGAAATGTTCCTGATAATGATGGTGTATCTGACCTTGGGTCAAGGCCATATATCAAAGGTCAAAGTCAGTTGTAATTTCAATGTGGTTTTTTTTGGGGGGGGGGGGTCAGATTCATAATTTTCATATACATGATCCTAATTATTTCATCTTTAGTAGAAATGCTCTTTATGTCACTTTGACTCAATGTCATAGAACTACTGCCAAGATTATAGTCAATGTTGGTGAAATATTTTGTTCGGTAGATAATTTTTAATTGCCTGATCTGAGTACGTACATTATTCCTGGGTGAAATATTTCCTATCCATGGTAATTGTATGTTTTTAAACGTTAATAATAGTGACACTCGTATTTCTTGTGACATGACCTTTTTGAGGGTACAGAATTGTTGACATCGTAACCTTTGACCTTCTTCCCGATTAGACATTATACTCAGTATTAGCTTTTTCAGAAACAAATCTTGTTTTTGTACTCCTTTAATTTTACACTTTACTCATGTAAAATACTGAAAATGTGAATGTATAAGGAATTCTAATCAGCAATCCAAACTCGGTCGTCAGTGTTGCAATAAGATTAAGAATGGAGTGCGCGGATGCTTTTGAGTAGTAAACATCTCCTGCGTGCATGCAGCAACAGTCACATCTTATGGCATGTTGGTAGATATAATTTTTGTAGTGACTCCAGTAGTATCATAGAAGTAGCCAAACTGTCAACCACCCTTCTATACTTACATAGCCTACGACTGGCCAACTCATGACTGACTTTTTTGTCCGAAAATCACTGCCATTTTAAAATCGTATAAGAAACTCTGTGTTCAGTACCAAGTTAAGTTAGAGCTGAATGGATACCATATTCTCTCGATAAGTGCCATGTTTTAATTTTTGACTTTACTTGGGGGTGTTAACTACAAAAATTAGAACATGATATGACATACGTATAGAAATACTTGGGTCGCAATTTGGTATTTTCAATACCATACTTTTTTTTCAAGAAAAAAGGAGCAATTATTGACCTAATAAAAGAAGTGAAAATTAAGACATATAATTAAGTGTATTCCAGATTTATTTTGTAGATGTTTCAGGGGCGTATGCAGCAATTTTGAAGAAGGGATGTCCCGACCCCATATATCACAGTTCTAAATCACATTGCTTTTTCTTATTCGACGTTTCATTGGGGCTTATACACTAGTATGAATATTCAAAATGAGAAAATGTGTTAAATGAAGGAATGAGTGTCTTATTTTTTGTGTTCATGGAATATAATTCTACCTCGTCACGCGCAATTTTCGTGAACCGCGAAGCGGTTCTCGAAAAATTTGAGCGTGACGAACCATGTTCTAGTTTTTCAATTTTCCCAAACATATTTAAAGAAAATAGTCCATCTATTTGTAACAGATCTCAAGTTATTGAAAGGGTGCAAAATTCTTATATTTAATGAGAACTTAAAAAGAAGCGATAACAAAATACCAGGATTGTGTTCTCCGCGGCAGTACATCTATAGGGTACTAGGATTTACCGCAAAGACCACATTTACCTATAAGACCGGTGTAATTACCAGAAAAAAATATACCGAAAAGTCCATTAGGAAAAAAAAGCTGAATGAATTTTCTGGTTCACTATGAATCATAAACAAAATGAAACAAAAGCATATATCTCATCTATTATTTGCTTGTGATGTTTACATTAAAGTTGTATACCCTACAATTCGGTATAATTTCAAAAATTAGGGCATGTAAAACAAAATCTGTATTTTTCTCGTATGTCTGAAGTTATCAACTTTGCGTTAATAACATTTTTTGTTGCTTCAAACCCTCGGAAATATTAAAAGAAAAAGAAAATACTTCGTAAATCAAGTGGGTATTCCATAAATACAACCATAACCTGACTTCGCGCATGCGCAGTTTAATCAAAACAAATGCGATAAAGGGAGACTCCAAAAGAAAACGAATTCAGTAAATACTAACTTTAGCAGACTTGAATGCAGATTTTTAAAGTTACTCGTCAAGTTTATTTACCTTGCCCTCCATCAGTGTCCATAATGCGGTAGTTTCCGAATTAGATCACGTGATAAGTTGGTAAACATTCTGTTTACAAACATCGCGTTTAGACAACCATATCTCACTTAATACGACGAATTTGATCACAACTTTTGCAAGGATCCTTTTCTAATATGTTTTAGGCTTATATATATAATCAAAACAATTTAGAATAAATTAACCTATAATATGCATTGTACTAGCGAACATGGGGTATACAGCTTAAACCATGGTTTCCTCAGATCATATGACGGAAATAGAGCAAATTTTTTTATCAATCAAAATATCACATGGTATGGTTTTATGAAGAATATACTAAAGGTGTTGATATGAAGCTAAATGAAAAATAACGAATATTAATTACTACATAGGAATTTCTGGCTAAATAGCAGTATGTTGATTTTCTCGATATAATGGCTGAAAGATTTATAAGATGTTTGTATGTATAAATTAAGTAAATATGACTATATTTAAAGGATTTTAATTGTCTTTTCGGTACATATTTAAGTCTTTTCGGTACATATTTGAGTCTTTTTAGTAAATACTCCAGTCTTTTCGGTAAATGCTGTCTTTTCGGTAATTCATAGTGCCGCACGTACACGTGCAGTTTGTCGTCGCACATTTCAAAATTGAAAGTGCGATTTTTAGAGTTTGATAGTGACATGAAACCAAAGATAAACTGCTAAAGTAAATTCTCTTGATTCAATTTCCCGTGAATTGATTCTGTCAGAGACATGTATATATGTCTCTGGTTCTGAGATTTGGGTTTGGTTTGAATTTGGAGAGTGTTCTATAAATAGTAGTACACGACCTACATGTGTTATGTAGTTAGAGCGAATATTAATGCGCACTTTTGTTGTTAATTTTGTCCAACAAGATTTATTGAATCGTAACTCGGGTAGGTAACGGCCGTTTAACATGGGAAGTAAGCTAGTATTGTAAATATTTTATCAGCACGTATTGAGGTGAATAGTTCAATGCTTTTCTCTGGTTGGTTCACTTAAACGAGCGCATGTTACTTGCACTGATTGAAATTTCATAAATAATAAATTTATATACGTGGGAATTATTTTAATTAATTAGCGCCGATGAAACCATAGGTTGGAAAAAGCAGTGCGATTTCAAACCGTAGTAATTAGGCGATACAATCTATTTTCCCCCTTTTTTTCATTTATTAATTCACGTATGATAAAATAAAATAAAAAAAAAATAAATTCCAGAACATTTATCATTTGGAACTGACAGTTCAAAATCTGGTACAGTAAGTTTACGCTGGCCAACCAGAATTGCGTTTTCTTGCTGTCCCGATTTTGTATAACGAGCGACATCGTCTATACAGAAATAGATAAGAATTTGTTCCGTACTGTTGTGTAGGCTGAACACACGGATCATTAAACAAAGATGTGATGAGACACTTGAGAGGAGTGAACATCTCCTAGCGGCCAGCCGCTGATGATTCCACAAACTTAAGAAAAAAGGAATGAACGATTACTAAGGTATGCTATGATGTTTAAGCATTACCATAGTCATGTCATGATTTCAACAAGGTAATTGAACACGATATATATAATACCGAATGTTTTTGATAACATTGAATTTACAACATACAGTAAGGTTCCCATCACATAAATAATAGTCTTTCTGAATCAAGAAATAATGTTTGCAATTAACAATGTATAATTCATTGAGTCCACGATCATATATTAATATATATATATGCAGTGTTAATAATTTTGTGTGGTTTTTGTGTCTGGGTGAACATAGTGGCTGTGGCTAACCAGCCGGGAGGAGATCCTTACTCACATCAGGTATCACAATCTGACTTCTGGGGCTTCGTAAATGTTCACCTTGGACATTGTTTCGTAGCCATGGTGATATAACACCTTTTACTGGGGGGGGGGGGGGTCTTTAACACTATCTCCTTTATTTTCAGTTTAAAAAGTACTTGTACTTTCCCTTACATATAACTAAATATAATATTGTAGATTACGTGCTCTCTACTCTATGTAGTACTTCTTCACCACATACTTATTAGTATCGCATAGTACCCAATGAGTCGTGTCTTTGTAATATCACTAGAAGCTGCGCCGGATTATGGTGAAAATTTGTACAAGTACGTATTAATATTAATAAACAAATGGATATAATCTTTTGCATATAAATCCGACTTCGTTTCCTTCCGTATCACTGTGGAATCTCCTGCTTTTAGACATCGTTGGGGTCATTAGTAACAACCATATGAATGGGTAACGTTAGTTTAAACAATATTTATTTCCAATAAAGCAACAAGTTATATAACATAAGTGAATATATAGGTATTTGGAAAAAAGGTGAAACGCTTATATAAATCCATCTCCATGTGGCTGAAAATTGACAAACTTAGGAGGACAATCTAATAAGGATTTCAGTATAATAAAGATCATAAACAATGACAATACAAACATACATTTGTGATACAAATAATATAAGTAGAAACAAAAACTTCAAAATATTATTTCCATAAAAATGAAAGAAGAAGAATAGTAGTGAACGAGAAAAATGACAAAAAATGACAGAAAGAAAGAAAATAAAACAGAGTTCGTAAGTGGGTTATTTATAATGATAAATTTAAGTGAATTTTTAGTATCAAGTATATAGTTTTTTTATTGCTATGGGTAACGCTACCACTCGTATAATACTTGTCATAGAAGGTGCGGCTAGCCAAACAGGAGACATTTACTTCTCTGCACATTATGTCGTCTCTGATTTTAAGGGGTTTATGAATGTCCTCTGAGGCACAACATAATATGTGTCATAATAGATATATCAGTTTATTGAGATTTTATGTTTCAATTATGTTCTTTTTGGTCTAATTATAAGATAAAAGCATATCATACAAGATCGCATACATTATCCAAAATATTATATGATAGTTTGGAGCTATTCCGACCATTTTGATCACCGAATTTGACACCTTCCTACATGGAATTTTCCCTTCTCGACTATTCCTATTGGATTTATGATGTGTGTTGCTAGCAGGCCGGAGATGCTCTTCCCAGCCACCTGATCTCAGATCATTAACTGGATGCAAGCAGTGATATTTGCTATCTCGATAATAAGTCATTTAGACTTTTCTGATTATCTGTTTGATGATCATACATGAACTGTTTCTGTGTAAATTGCTCATAATTACACTATTCTGTAAAATGAGCGAGAATAAGTTCCTGTATGGAATTTTAGTAATCATAGAGAAGATGAAACCTGCTCTCAGGTTGAGATGCTGATTATTGTATGTGAAAACAGTGAAGCATGTTTCTGTATGAAAAACGACACGTCAAAATAGCATATACTATTTCTGAGAGATTTAGGTTCTCATATTGAACTCAATTATTGGTATAAATAAGATAAATGGAAAGTATTTTCGCAAATTTTAATTTGAATGGTGAAAACAAGAACTATTTGTGTGTTTCCAAAGCATCATCTAAGATTGGATGGTGATTGATAAAAAGAAGCTGCTCATACGTACCAGACAGTAAATAATTCATAACTTTAGCTTATTTCACACATTATCGTTATCATATACATGTATTAGTTTATTAGCATTGCTGTCGAAGGAGTCATACCTGTATGACCTGTATCAGCGGCGGATTAAGAGGGTGGCCTGCCCCCCCCCCCCCACCCCCAAGTGGTTTGACTAATATACACCTGCCCCCCTCCCCTTTTGGAGGCCTGAATCAGAGTGACATGTAATCTGTCTAATAAGAGATTTATACCCGTATGCTGTGTATTAATCAGTAGGATGGCATGTTACCCGTTTAATATGGGCTTATTACCCGTATGACGTTTATAGAACAGCAGAATGACACATAACTCGTCAACCCGTCTAATGAGGGATTAATACCAAAAAGACGTGTATATTGCAGCAGTATGACATTTAACCCGTCTAATGGGGGTTTTATATCCGTATGAAGTGTATAGTACATGTACATCAGCATGACATATAAGTAAACCTGTCTATTGAGGGATTTATACCCGTATGACTTGAAAAGTCTAATAGTGCAGTTAACTTGACAACTGACACGTCTTAAGTGAGATTTATACCCGTATGAAGTGTACAGTACAACAGTATGAAATATAACTCTAATAAGGAATTTACATCCGAATGACGGATATAGTACAGTCGTATGACATTTAATCCGTCTGATAAGGGATTTATACCTGTAATACGTGTAAAGTGCAGCAGTTTGACAATTATTCTGTCTAATGAGGGATTCATACCCATATGATCTATAAAGTTTAGTATTATGACATTGGACCCGCCTTATTTGATACCGTAATCCACTGGTATGAAGCTTGTCTTTCCTTTGTACCCAAACAGTTTAACTGGGATGGGGATGTCCTGGAAGAAACTGTTTGGAATCTACCATGCTTAATGGACAGCAACAGCCCATAGGATTTTATGCACACTGAATCATTTACATGTATACCGACTCTCAATATAAATCCATTTTCAATGTCATATATTACACGAGTCCAGCCGTACATGGAAACATAACGTGTATATATCCCTTCATTTTGAAAAAAAACCCATATTATATTGACGATTTCTTAGATATTTTGCATTTTCTCTGTCATCAAAATAATCAAACTATACATGGAATGATCAGATTTGTAGGAACAGTTTGATAAAAAAAACCCTGTTCGCTTAATCGTTCTATAGAGAATAAGGGTGGGCAAGATCCTTAACTATACAGACACTCCAGATTTTGAAATATGGGCGTGGGATTTCTGTAGGAGAATTTGTACAGATATTTATAATATGTATATAATATGAATATAACATGAACACTTTCACATGGTTTTTATGATGACTTGCACAGGTTTTTACGAACACTTGGACTTGGATTTTTCAATATGCACTTGGACAGAATTCTTATGAACACACGGACTGGTGATAATTGTGATAATTATTAGAAATACAGTCAAACTACGAATTTGCGTTACAATAATTTCGAACACATTTCGAGACTTGCCTTATTCTATATCAGTCAAAAGTAATTCACCTTTAACACGTGTAAACAATCGTTATCTGATTAAAAATTGAAATTGTTCCGGATGATTCTCGTGATTTACCAGATAACAATTTTAAATATTTGGAGAGATATCGTTTTAATCATTGTTCTAGTGTTTCTAATACTAATAAAATTTAATACATTTAAAGGAGATGTACCATTGCACGTGTTTAAGATATCAATAATTAAATTTGATATCTAATATTGAAATCATGTTGAATAGTGCCAAGACTATGGTATTTATTTGATTACAACACAGAAACCGCTTGATAGCCTGTACTTTTGTAAATGTATTGTATTGTTAGATATAGCTTCTGTGATATATGGCGATATATTTCTGTCACTCTACAGATGCTTATGTCGACTTGTCTCATTATATGTCGACTTGTCACTTTATATGTCGACTTGTCAGATACTATTGTGAACTGGTCAGAAAAAAAGTTATATATTGGATACTTTGTTACAAAAAAAAGTAAAGTCGTCGTCGTAAAAAAAAGCTTAAAAATGACTGGGCTTATCTCAATAAATTTAAACTTTCAATAATGATGGCGGTGATTGTGGAGGCGATGATGATGATGATGATGATGATGATGATGATACGAACATATTTTGAAATAACAAGTCATTTAAAACACAGAATAAATTTAAATACGCAATGTAATTTTCTCACGTTTTATCAGAGAGTTGAGGATGAAACCGTATGTTCAATAAAATTTCCAATCTTTTCTGACTAAGTCATAAGTTTGTTTTACCTTTTTCATCAACTCACAGTATGTATGTCTTACACACGAATTCATTTGCCAGATAATTATTATATGATATATTGGAAAATCTGATTAGGATCTGTCGTATAAAACATGGACTGATCATTTACAGAATGTCGATCCCGGTCTTTTTCGTTATGTCTGGAATTAATTAGATAGATCATATTTTTGTTCATGTCGGCCGTTTCTTTGAAGCGTTACATTTCATATTGATAAAGGATATGAGAGTGTGGCTGATTACATGACATAGGTTTCAAGTATGCTCAATTACGATCCCCCGTCCTCCGCATGCATGCTTTATTAGAGACGTAAATTCCCTAATATGTAATGCTGTACCACACGAATTTGTCCGTTTTCCTTTTTGATGCCTTTCATTTCTGTGGTGCCCTTTTGATGTAGATAATCATTGTGATTTTTTAAACGTTAATGATATTGATATCAGTTTCTCGAGACACAAAAATAGATGCGAGCAGCATGTAATAAAGAATTTCTTGGCGATACATTCCTTTCAAGTAGGCGACTTTGGTAATGAACATTCCAATTATATATAGATAATGGTTTCCCTTCTAAGTTAATTACGTAAGACTATTTGCTGAAGGAGTGAGGTCCACAGGGAACTGGACAATCAACCGTTGCTCAAGGCTCCTTGACCATATGGCATCTTTATTGATTTTCTTTTGTTTTGATCAATCCGTTTACATAGTTATGAGACCCTCGCAGGAACAGTTAACCACGATTGCCTTTGGTCATATAACCGACGTTTGATACCATTGCTCAATCCATATAGGTTCATATGATGTCCATATTAATAGTGTAAGCATTCTCAAGAATTAAAACAAGACAAAATCCATGCGCGGACCTAGAGGGGCGGACCAGGACCCACCCTGAGATTCAACGAAAATTCTGTATCCGCGCCTGATATCATGATCTGAACTGAGCTGATCAATTTACAAATCTTGAGCAAGGTGAGCTCTGTTATTTCATTCTTAGGAAGTATGCATATAGTAAAAGGGGGAAGTATATAAACCGATATCTATTTATGGCTCTAGTTTATATTTAAACATTTATAATTATATTTCAGATACAATATTAATTTTAATGCAAATATTCAACAATGCTTTTTTCTGAGATCTCTAGTTTTGTTTATTTCTTTTATTTGTGGATAGAAACAGTGGTAAATAATTCATATCTAACAAAATATTTTAAATCAGTATGGAATTTATTGAGGCCAAGGTTTAATTTACTTTTGAGCATTTTAAGGAGCATAGCGACATTGTCTAAATGGGACATCACGAAAGGGGAAAAAGATATATCAATATGAAAATTGATTACTTTTAAAAAATTATTACTATGACATAAAATAAGATTGGGATCCATTAAATCATTAACTCGCAAGAAATTTTTAAATGTGATAAAAATGTATCCACCAAAATGTGCGTAAAAAATCACGAAAACAAATCTTTGACCAAAACATACATGTACATTGTACATACATTCTTTTAACACAACATTTCAAATACGAAAATTATATTCAACTGGCATAAAGCCCTTGAATAATAATTAAAGCGCCGTTTGTACAGTTTGGAGAGGATATATATATATATATATATATATATATATATATATATATATATATATATATATATATATATATATATATATATATATATATATATATATATATATATATATATATATATATATATATATATATATATATATATATATATATATATATATATATAATTATATATATATATATATTGACAGTATGAATCACACTACAACAGTATTTACATACAACACCGAGGACGTACCGGCCCCACTATCCGGAATCCCGTGCGTTTGGCCACCTGTATGGCAGCCTCCATTCCTCCCTGCCCATCTAATTCCACGTACCAGTTATTCGTCAACACCTCTTTGCTACATGTTGTGGAGAAGCTTAAACAGATCGCGGCTATTGCTAGTCCGGACAGCACCTTTCGAGTCCATCTTCTATTTATCATTTCAGTATTCCACCAACCTCTTATTACGGTCACCTCAGTCCCACACCCCGCCAAACTAAACAACCGAAATCAATCTACTTTCCCGTATCACAGTTTTGTCTGCCAAATCGTGTCACTTTTCTTATTTCTGTGCTTCAACGCGTACTTACTTAACAAGATTGCCACAAACAGGACGAATATGGAGGCAGTTAGCACGTGACTATGTACGTCAGTAAATAATCAGCTACGTCTTTCCCCCAGTAGCAACAATGGCTGCCACTGTCACTTAAAGCTTCCGAGGGACGCAGAATTCCTATAACCGTTTCCATAGCAGACGATAACCTGATCGATCTTCTGTGAAATTGAGTTAGTGCTTTATCGATCATCATCTAGTAGGAATATGTCATAGAAAATGAATTAATCAATGTCGGGTAGCAATGTTAAAAAGAGTGATCGGCAGGTAGTTCTTAATTAGGCAATCGACACAATGCTTTTATTTATTGTTGCAATTGATTCATAATATCAAAAGATTCCATCTATTGTTATGCGGGCGAATTACCGCATGAACGAAATATGCTTACTGGACTGAAGGGGGATTTCCTGATAGATTTAATTCATTACAGGATCTAAGTTTAAACAGCAGCTCTCATCTGCATATTGGTTCGCTCGGGACATGGGGGCGGACATTGGTTTACAGTACGCATGATCGAATATTTACTGTAGAGTGACATAATGATGTATAAGACAGTAACGGCAGATAGAATTTATTGACTTTTTTCTATTTCTATACTTAGATGATTTAAATTACGGACTTAGAATGGAATATATATGATAATGGTGACGTCATTAGGTCGTTTGTTATGAAAGCAGGTTGCATTGTTAGTTCAGCATATGGTCTGCTGTTTCTCAGTCATGTGTCGTTGCAGCACAAACTGTATTATTTTCAAATTTAAATTCATTTAAAAGCTTCAAAGATTTTTTGTTGTCTCCAAGTCTTGGACACGGGATATCGAATTTCTTAACAGAAGTGTCAGACTTTGTATTAAATGTACACGTAATGAAATTGAGAATGAATACCATTTTATGTATTGTATGTCATATGTATAAAAAAATTGGAATATTCGTCAAACATTTTATTGGTTTAAACCCTCAATATTTAAGTTAGTACAATTATTGACCATTAAATATAAAACTACACTTTGCAATTTGTTTAAGTATCTAATTATTGCCACAAAGTTGAGAAATGGAAATTACATTAAATTTTGTCTAACCTCCGTGTCTTTAAACTGTAGTAATTTGTATCTAAGCGCTTAGTATGTGTAGTGTTACTGCACTGTGTCCGCTCCCCCCCCCCCTTTCTCCACATATTTATTACTAAAAATCCAGATTTGACACCCAAAATGGCTGAATAGTTTGGATAATACAGATGTGCACCCCCTTCCCCCTTTTTCGGAAATCCTGGATCCGCCACTGAAATATATATATATATATATATATATATATATATATATATATATATATATATATAAATATATATATATATATATATATATATATATATATATATATATATATATATATATATATATATATATATATATATATATATATATATATATATATATATAACATGCTGATAAGCAGTAAGGCTGAAAAGCTAATACTCAATAAATGAATCTTGCTTTAAATGATATCCAATAGAATATGTCTATCAATTCTATCATATACAAGTATTTCAGCTAGCATTCTGAAACTATTGCTGAAACCATACAAGACCCCTACCCATCCCAGAAAATTCAATAAAGATTTTGCAGGTGAAGAACTTCTACTGTGCCAAAATATAGACTACATGTGTATTGTCTTATGACATATTTGTAATTTGAGAAATTAACACATGCATGAATGAGGTAACTTTGATACAACTTGAACTTGATCTATAAAACCACATACTATATTTAATTGTATCAAAGTAAAATACAAACATAACTGGTATCACATGACAATGGCACTAACAACAATGTACCACAGTGAACATTCACGGACCCCAGAAATTCAGAGGTGAGACCGGGAGGAATGAGCGTCTCCTGTTTGGCTAGCCACACCCGCCGTGAATGCTCTTACATACAGACGAAATAAATATGATTCAGCACTGTATATATAAATGAATGTGAACAAACCCCGTGTAGAAAGTGTCATTGCCACATAACATCAGGAAAAAGGGTATAATAAAACTTAAGTCAAACCCTCCGCGGGGAACTTTTTACAAAGGGGAAATTAGTTCGAAAGGGGAAATTAGTTCGAACAATGGAAGTTTGTGCACCGTTAATGAACGTACAGAAATATCCCTTATATCCAATTAGATTTTGAATGGAAAACGTGATATTGACCTCTGACCTTTGACCTTTAGATATTAAAATCAATAGGTATTTGTTCTCTTCATGACTAAGTGTATGTCCATCCCAAATTATTTTGAGATAACATATAAAACTTGTGTTATCCGGAAACAATGGTTTCGATATAATTTCACTCTAAGTTTATTAAAGTGTTAAGGTACTGATGATGTGACCTCAAAATTAATAGGCATTTATTGTCTTTTGAATGTATGTATGCTGTATTTTGAATGACATGTCCATATCATGTTTGGCGAGCCGTTAGAGGACTAAAGCGCTTTTTACGTGATGTTGACCTATATCTAGTATCTGAGTTCTTGAGGCCCGATGTGATCTGAGGTAAATAATCCCCATGGTTTTCTGCTAAATGATATACATATGGATACTTGAGTGATGTACCGCCCTTTTGTATCTAACACCTGCATTACACATTTCCGAATTATGATACAAGTTTACTATACAGAGTGTTACTTCATGAAACCTGTCCCATACTACAGTTTATTCTATTCACTTTCCAGATAACTCATTAATTTTAGAATACGGCTCCAGGAATGTTACTAGTAGGCGTGGTGATGAAATATTTTGTTGGCGAAACATTCTTTTGTTGCAACATGTTGCATAATCAGGATACATCATTAGCCAGTAAAACAGAAAACCTTATCCGTAATATTGTAGTTAAGGATTAGAAATCAGACATTAAAAATATAAAAGAAAATAGATTTACTTCGCTTAAAATGTCTTATTTAAGTTTATTTAAACTTTGAATATTACTGTAAAAGGGGGTGGGGCACAACCATGTCATGCCCTTTCTCCTACGCCCTTGGGTGCTAGATATGGCTTGTGGTTTTTGAAGCTGTACTTTATGTACTTGTTATATTTGAGTTGCCGTTAAAAGTAAATATTCTGGCATTTGTATACCAGAAAACAAATTTTCCGGCGGTGAGCCCATCTGTCTCGACAAAATTTGCCAGCCAGTTACCCCCCCCCCCCCCCCTCTCAGGATCAAATGGTCAACCCTTGTTAAAAATCACACAGCCGCGAACTAGCAAACAGTTCGTATCACTCACAGAACTGAGAAATGGATGGGGAATTTTCACTTATCATTAAACTCAATTGTTGTACATGTCGCTAATTAATACGCCTTTAGGCTAGATTGAATTTTCGGACTATCGCACCTTCTAACCATCGGACCCTCGGACTATAGGACCTTCGAGTTATACAGCCTTCGATCTATCGAGCATTCGGACTTTCGAACCTTCGAACTATCGGGCCTTCTGACTCTCGGTCCTTCGGACTATTGGTCCTTCGAAATATCGGGTGGTGACCACCACATGTGAATCTATAGACCTTTTTCATATATATTCCTTCTAGGAGGTAAGAGTTTTATGAATGACAGAATGATTATTGTTTAGCGTCACTCTACGATTATTTCACGTATATGGCGACGGCATCTGCCTGATGCATAGAAAATGTCTTTGCAACGGACAGTGAGGGATCTTTTACGTGTCATGCCTAACGTGGTAAGTTATTATTATGTAATATGTATATATGTTCTCGATGTTGTGTAAACGACATGAGAAATAAATAAACTTGTAAAGTTGATAGGGGATCTCGGTTTTACTGTGCCATTCGAAAGACAGCACACCGCCCACTGCGGGAGTCGAACCCGGGACGTATCGGTAACAAGCAGGGCACCTCATCCACTAAGCCACGCCGGCTTAGGGGGTTTTAGGCATGTGATGTTCCGAACGTTTTGATGATGTCCCTCTCCCTTTCTCCCTCTTCTAAAAAGTGTTGAAAGCCTTTGAAAAATAACAAAAGTTTGATATCTGATTACATTGAAAAAGATATATCTTTTGTTCGACAGGTCGGTGGTCAGTTTAGTGTCACTGCGTCTTACCCAAATTTGGTTTGAATGTGATAAATGGTAACTTATTATATCTAGAAGGAGACGCCCTTTAATTTTAAAAGAACGAGTAAACATAGATTCTGACCATATTGTAACCGATGGGTGTTCGATACGAGTAAACATAGATTCTGACCATATTGTAACCGATGGGTGTTCGATACGAGTAAACAGATCCCGACCTTGCTAAAACCGACCGTCACCATATACGTGAAATAATCGTGGAATGACGTAAAACAATAATCAATCAACCGCCGGAGTGTTCGATATTAGTAAGTATAGATCGATCCTGGTATAACTGTGACCGATGGAGTGTTCGATATGAGTAAACACAGATCCTGACATTGTTGTTAAAGATACCAGTGAGATACCAGGGTTCGGCGCCATATACTGAGAATATACTTAAGTCAAATATTTCATTGTAATTTATTCCATTATCAAACGTTCAAATAAATTCTCATGCAAAATGGTTTAATTGTATCTATCAATAGAATAAAATTCAATAAATTCCAAATCCCAGTTATTAATTCATTGATGAACAGAAGAATATGAAATTATGACTTAAGTATATTCTCAGTTTACGGCGCCGGACCTAGGATGCATAAAATAAAAGTGTTTTCTATATATTTGCGGATCCAGAGGGGATTACTGGAGTTACGCTCCATTTTTGAAAGAAGAAAAATCCATGGGAAACTTTACCAAAAGGGTGAAACTCCTTTAAAATTGAACCCTTATACAATTACTAGATCCATCCCTGACTTACTTTTCGGTAACTAATACATGTACTTGACAGGTACGGCACTGCAGGAGGGAAATTCTTTCCCACCTACTCATCCATCTTTGACCCAAAATTGATCATGCATAGGTTCATTTATCCGATTTAAATCAAACTGTAATTAATCAATCATAATCGATATTTTATTTTATATATTTCTTTATATAAATACTACTCGAAAAGAAGCCATGTTTGGGAGATAATTGGTATGCTTGTGCAATAATTACAAATATAACTATTGTGTGTCCATGTGTGTACTGTATTGTTTATTAATCGAAAGCTGTACAGCTTATAGATATACAAATATATAATAAACAACAATAATATAATATAATGTAATGTCAAGGTCAACATATTAAATGGATATATCACATTAAATGTAAACTATAGATATGCTTATATATGAAACAGAGTACAATATATAACTATGAATTATGACTTAAAGTGCTTTTAATTATAAAAGCACACTGTAGAAATTTACCAAAATTACAAAGTTCCTTTGTGTTATTGGAACTCAGAAGTTGTAACAATTTGAAGACGGAGGGTCTTCTATAATTATAATTTTTCAAAATATATAATATTTTCAAAAGCGGGACAGACTGTCTTATGCAATTGTATGTGTCGGTAAATATATCATAACATTAGATTCCACAAGGTGACCAGTCCACCCCAGCGACCTCTTTAACTAGTTTCTCTCTTGCTGTATGTTGTTTTTCAAAAAGATGGACAACTCCGACAAATCGTATACATGTACCACATGTGTAAGATCGTTGAAGTGTGAATAAAGGATATTTTATCAAGTGCTATACTGTATATTTATTACTAAAAATTTCGTCTCCTTTCAATACCATCGTAACATCTATGTTGAGTATACATGGGGAATATAAAAATGTTTAATTTAATTTAGTTAAATATTGTATTACGTTTGTTTTTATTGTATTGTAAAAATGAAAATGACGGCCATATATATATATATTTATATATACATAAATCATGTTGTATGGCATTAACCTTTCCTGCTCCCTCTCGCCTTCTCTTCCTATTGACATAATCCAACTTTGTTATTTATTTCACATTTTCAGCTGTTTTCTTTGACTTTCATGATGTATAATGTGTAATAATGTATTGTATTTGATTCAAATTCGAAATAAAATTTGTGCAAAAAGGGTAATTTAGTTGGAGAACATTCCGATATTTTCTAAGTTCCTCATGTGCTCACTGTGTTCGATTGAGCGATACTGACCCACTTCAGCCTCTTGTTTAAGTACTTCATGATTTATACAGGTTCATAATGGAAGGAGAGGTTACACTAGGTGATGTATATAATATCACTCATCAAGGTAATAGAAACCACTGTCCTCGTTCTAGTATAATTATGATGAGAAATGCATGGTCTGCAAGTGTTCACAGGTACTGAACTTGATCTACATTTCTGCATATGTAACCAGTTTCAAAACTTATAGAACTGACTGGTATGGATACATCAGGGACCCTACCCCAGCCTCAGCAAAATCAAGAACTAACGAGTAGTTTTCTGTCTCATCAGTATTCTTTTGCACATCTTACTTATAAGATGGGTTGCTGCTTGTTGGAGGGTCGAGATCACTATGCCATTTTTAATAAAGGATGATATTTCGGCCTCTAAGGCCTCTTTTTCTTTGTATTCAGTGCAATATGAAGGACTGATAGGTACTTTTCTGTCTCTTCAATATTACTGTGCACATTCTACTTGGGAGAAGGGCTGCTGCTTGTTGGAAGGTCGAGGTCACAAGGCCATCTTTTCATAAAGGAGTATAATTTGACCATTAAGGACCCTTTCTCTTGTATTCAGAGCAATATTAAGAACTGCCAGACAATTTCTATCTCCTCAGTATAATTGTGCACATCTTACTTGGGAGATAGGTTGCTGCTTGTTCGAAGGTCCTGGTCCCGAGACCATCTTTTTCTAAAGGGCGATAAATAGACAACTGAAACCCCTATTTCTTCTATTCAGTGCAATGTCAAAAAAGATTGGTAGGTTGTCTGTCTCTTGTGTTTGACTGCACATCATACACCAGACATGGACTGAATTATATTTTCAGAGGGGGTCAAAGATTAAGAGATACCCAAATGAGAAATTAAACCGCCGTGAGATTTGCCAGTACCCTCCTCTCAGAATGCAATGGTCGTCTCCTTGCTACAAATCACACAGCCGCGAACTAGCAAACAGTCAATATATTGCAGAACTGAGAATTGGATAAAAAAATTTCACTTACCATTAAACTTAGTTATTTTAGCTAATACGCCTTTAGGCTAGATTGAATTTTCGGACTATCGAACAGTCGAACCATTGGATCTTCGGCTTATAGGATCTTTGGACTATAGGGCCTTCAATCTATCGGGCATTCGGACTTTCGAACCTTCGGACTCTCGGGCCGTCGCACTTTCGCCTTTGGAATAATGGGTGGTCACCTGTGCAGGTATGTGCGTGGTACGTGAAACAAAGGAGGTAACTGTAGTCTATGGTCTGATAGGGATATAACTTATTAGTCTATGGTCTGATAGGGGTATAACTTGTTAGGGATCACACTAACGTACTTAGTGAAGTTAAACCATAGTCTTGGGCTATGAATGCATTGAAAGCGGAATTTCAAGTCCGCCATACGTCTATGTTAGGATATCTGTTTAACGTGTCTCAGTAGAAGTGTAGCAATTTACGCACCTTAAGTTGTGGCATTATCTTTTACCATTTGACAGAGGACATTTGGGACCTAATACATAAAGGCTTGACAAGGAAGTTTTGCTTTATAGGAAAAACATCGGAATGATTCTTGTTTATTGAACGGTCAATGTTGCTTTCGTAGAAGCTTACCGTGACTTAAATGAGTATCACTTCAGTAGTAGCGAATGGGCTCACTGAGAGAAACTTTATCCGGATCACGGAGTCGGTTCTTCATACTACTGACATTTCCTAACCTTAAATTATCAATGATTTTAACTTCCAATTAATAACAAATTAAAGTTAGGAAAGGTCAGAATAAAGCAGTGATGCACGAAGTTTTAGTGTGATTCGCTGCAGAAGAAGAATGCGGTTCAAATATATCTAGTTTTTTGTTTTGTTCTGAATGTTATACAATACATATAACATTGAAGACAATAATATAAATAATTCTTTTTATTGTTGAATCGAGATAATCATACGCATTATTAATGAAATATACACCGATCAATTTTCCATTTATAACACGGCATTAAGCGCAAAATATGATTGTTATATCGCCATAATGGGTCGGACAAATCGGATTGATTGATTGATGGATGGATTATTGTCACTCCACGATTATTTCACGTATATGGTGACGGCATCTGCTTGATGCATTACATAGAAATTTAGACCTGTGCGACGGACCCACCCGAAGCAATGAGGGATCTTTTACGTGCCACGCCTACCGTGACATGGGACCTAGGTTTTTACTGTCTTATCCGAAAGACAGAACACCGGTGTGCCCAGGGGGGGGGGGGGGAGTCGAATCCGGGACCTATCGATCACGAGCCGAACACCTTATCAACTAGGCCACACTGGCTTCGGACAAATCGAACAATGGCAAAGAACGGCACAGGCATAACAATTGTTGTCAGTTTGGCACAACAATCTGATAGTCCGCGTGTTGTCACTTTGGCATAACAGTTTGATAGTCCACATGTTGTCATTTGGCATAACAATTTGATAGTCTGCGTGTTGTCACTTTGGCATAACAATTTGTTAGTCTGCGTGTTGTCATTTTGGCATAACAATCTGATAGTCCGTGTGTTGTCACTCTGGCATAACAATTTGATAGTCCGCGTGTTGTCACTTTGGCATAACAGTTTGATAATCCGCGTGTTGTCACTTTGGCGTAATAGTTTGATAGTCCGCCTTCTGTCACTTTGGCATAACAAACTGATAATTCGCGTGTTGTCACGGCATTAAGCGCAAAATCTGATTGTTATATCGCCATAATGGGTCGGACAAATCGGATTGATTGATTGATGGATGGATTATTGTCACTCCACGATTATTTCACGTATATGGTGACGGCATCTGCTTGATGCATTACATAGAAATTAGACCTGTGCGACGGACCCACCCGAAGCAATGAGGGATCTTTTACGTGCCACGCCTACCGTGACATGGGACCTAGGTTTTTACTGTCTTATCCGAAAGACAGAACACCGGTGTGCCCAGGGGGGGGGAGTCGAATCCAGGACCTCTCGATCACGAGCCGAACACCTTATCAACTAGGCCACACTGGCTTCGGACAAATCGAACAATGGCAAAGAACGGCACAGGCATAACAATTGTTGTCAGTTTGGCACAACAATCTGATAGTCCGCGTGTTGTCACTTTGGCATAACAGTTTGATAGTCCACATGTTGTCATTTGGCATAACAATTTGATAGTCTGCGTGTTGTCACTTTGGCATAACAATTTGTTAGTCTGCGTGTTGTCATTTTGGCATAACAATCTGATAGTCCGTGTGTTGTCACTCTGGCATAACAATTTGATAGTCCGCGTGTTGTCACTTTGGCATAACAGTTTGATAATCCGCGTGTTGTCACTTTGGCGTAATAGTTTGATAGTCCGCCTTCTGTCACTTTGGCATAACAATCTGATAATTCGCGTGTTGTCACTTTGGCATAACAATTTGATAGTTCGCGTGTTGTCTCTTTGGCATAACAATCTGATAATCCGCGTGTTGTCACTTCGGCATTACAGTTTGATAGTCCGCGTGTTGTCAATTTCTTGTTGGTTGGTTGATTGGTGTTTTACGTCGCTTTCAACAATATTTCAGTTATATCGCGACATGGAAGCAGGAGGTTACCAACCTCTTAAACATAGTGGCGCGACCCGGGAATCGAACCCGGATCGTCGGCGCCGCAAGCCAAGCGCTTAACCACTACACCACGCCTGCCCCCAATTTCTTGTTGAAAATGGACGATTGGTGTATTATTGTCATAAACAATCGATATCACTTTTTCCTTATTTTTGTTACAAAGTATAAAAAAAACCCGATTCGGACATCCGGATAAAGAATGTTCACTTCCAGGTCTGGTTTGCTAAGAAACCGACCCCGGTGATCAGGATGAAAGCGGCAGGTTATGGCGGTTACTAGGTCTACGTAATGTTATTGTAATGAAAGAGCATAAATCGTAAACAAGAAACGTTGTTTACATTGTCAAAATAAATATGAACTTTCATATTGTCAAAATAAACATCTGTCTGTTGCCATAATTTGCCATTTACGCAAGTAAACCCCTTGTAGATGTTATGCCTTTTTCTCGATATTGGTCGGCGTCATGTTAATGGGTTATTGACTGCAGTCTATGAGATATTTACGCCCTCGATCCGGTCCATGTTCAGTCAGTAATCTTTTATCATATATATTTACTATAAGTTATCACAAAACACGACTTCTGGTCGATTGAAAACCGGTGAATGGCATTTATTGGTTGGTTGGTTGATTGGCGTTTTACGTCGCTTTCAACAATTTTTCAGTTATATCGCGACATGGAAGCAGGAGGTTACCAACCTCTTAAACATAGTGGCGCAACCCGGGAATCGAACCCGGATCGTCGGCGCCGCAAGCCAAGCGCTTAACCACTACACCAAGCCTGCCCCCATGGCATTTATCACAGATTATTATCATATATGCATACTTTCATTTTGTGAATTAGTATTTCATGTAATGTGTCTGTGTATCAGTTTACAGAGATTAATGACATTTCATTCGTTAATAGTACGAATAAGAATTAAGTACCTGTTTGCGTACTTCAGATTAGGATGTTCAGGTATTTTACCGCCTCATGAGCACGAATGTGTTCGGGTATTTTACCGTCGTATGAACACGAGTAAATGTTTGGATGTCTTAGCGCAGTATGAGCACTAGTATGTTCAGTTATTTTACCGCAGTATGAGCCCGTGTGTTTTCAGTTCTTTTATCGCCGTATGGGCACGACTTTGTTCGGGTTCATTACCTCCGTATGGACAAGAATATATTCGGGTGTCCGGTACCGTCAAATGAGCTTAAGTATCTTATGTTCAGCTGTTTTACAGCCGTATAAGCAAGTACGTACAAGTACGTTCGGGGTATTACCGCCCTATGAACACGAGCATATTCGGGTAACTTACCGTTGTTTCTGCACGAGTATGTTTGGGTGTTTTACCGTTTTATGGACACGAGTATGTTCTGACGTTTTACTGTACTAAGAGCACGAGTACGTTCGGGTGTTTTACCACTGTATGAGCAGGAGTATGTTCAGATGATTTACCACCGTATGAGCAGGAGTATGTTCGGGTGTTTTACCACCGTATGAGCAGGAGTATGTTGGGATGTCTTACCACCGTATGAGCAGGAGTATGTTGGGGTGTCTTATCACCTTATGAGCAGGAGTATGTTGGGGTGTTTTACCACCGTATGAGCAGGAGTATGTTGGGGTGTTTTACCACCGTATGAGCAGAAGTATGTTGGGGTGTCTTACCACCGTATGAGCAGGAGTATGTTGGGGTGTTTTACCACCGTATGAGCAGGAGTATGTTGGGATGTCTTACCACCGTATGAGCAGGAGCATGTTGGGTGTCTTATCACCGTATCAGCAGGAGTATGTTGGGGTTTTTTACCACCGTATGAGCAGGAGTATGTTGGGGTGTCTTATCACCGTATGAGCAGGAGTATGTTCGGGTGTTTTACCGCCGTATAAGCAATGAGTATGTTCGGGTGTTTTACCACCGTATGAGCAGGAGTATGTTGGGGTGTTTCACCACCGTATGAGCAGGAGTATGTTGGGATGTCTTACCACCGTATAAGCAGGAGTATGTTCGGGTGTTTTACCACCGTATGAGCAGGAGTATGCTCGGGTGTTTCACCACCGTATGAGCAGGAGTATGTTCGGGTGTTTTACCACTGTATGAGCAGGAGTATGTTCGGGTGTCTTACCACCGTATGAGTAGGATAATGTTCGGGTGTCTTACCACCGTATGAGCAGGGGTATGTTGGGGTGTTTTACCAAAGTATGAGCAGGAGTATGTTGGGGTGTTTTACCACTGTATGAGCAGGAGTATGTTCGGGTGTTTTACCACCGTATGAGCAGGAGTATGTTGGGGTGTCTTATCACCGTATGAGCAGGAGTATGTTCGGGTGTCTTACCACCGTATGAGCAGGAGTACGAGGGGTGTTCCGAAATTATTGTTACTTGCGCAATATCTCGTGGAATTAGTGCTAAATGAGCTTAAAACTACCTCTTGGCGATAGCGTGATATCTGAAGCGTGGTATAGGTAAATTTCTCTCTCACAATTACACTGACCTTGGTGCTGTGTACATTGTTTTGTAGCGTACTCGTTACTCTCTATATAAATATGGTTGGCAAGAGAGCTGAAAAAGTAATTGAAATTAGGGCCTATATCAAAGGTAGGTCTCTACTTGGCTTAAAGGCGGTAGATATTCTTCGTGAGGTGTGTGATATTTATGGGAAGGGTAAAATGTCATATATGACTATTTGTAGGTGGGTTGCTCGATTTAAGTCGGGACACCAGCAGCTGAAAGATGCTGCTCACACAGGTCGCCCTGCAACAACAACAACAAAGCTTAACATTGAACGAATTCGGCAAATCCTTGAAAAAGATGCAAGGTACACTGTCAGGCAGTTAGCTAAAATGATAGGCTTGTCTTTAGCACGTATTCACTGTATTTTGAAGAAACATCTTAAGCTGGACAAGATCAATGACATGTGGATACCCCATTTACTAACTGACGACCAAAAGAGGTCCCGGGTTGACAAGGCCAAATCCTTATTGAAGAAATACCCAAAATACAGCAAAAAGGCTTTTGATAATTTGGCCACAGGTGATGAAACATGGATGTATTTTTTCGAGCCCAAAAGGAAATGCTCTAATCGAATCTGGGCAAACAAAAACGCCAAGCGCCCCAGCATTGCTAAAAGAATACGCACCGTGAGGAAGGTTTTGTATGTCATATTCTTTGATAACAAGGGTCCAATCATGCAAATCCCTGTTCCGAAAGGCAAAACTGTCACAGCAAAGTATTATAGAGACGTTGTACTTCGAAAACTGAAGAAAGTCTACAAACGCCGCCGCCCACATACAGGTTTGAAGTACCACAGGCTCTTGCATGACAATGCGCCAGCACACAAGGTGCGTATTGTAACGGAGTTTTTGAAGGCAGAAAAGGTCACTGTCCTCCCCCACCCTGCATTTTCACCAGACTTGGCCCCCTGTGACTTTTTCTTGTTCCCCAAACTAAAATTTCACCTATCTGGAAAAAAATATAAATCAAGAAATGCCCCTGGCTCTGCCATTCACCAGTATCTTATGAGTATACCAATTCAAGAGTACGGAAACTGTTTCCAAAAGTGGATTGATCGGTTGAAACGATGCATAAATGCAGAGGGGGAGTACTTCGAAGGACAAGGCAAAGTAAAATGATCACAATTACTTCCATCAAAAAGAAATCGCCAAAGTAACAATAATTTCGGAACATCCCTCGTATGTTGGGGTGTTTTACCACCGTATGAGCAGGAGTATCTTGGGGTGTCCTACCACCGTATGAGCAGGAGTATGTTGGGGTGTTTTACCACCGTATGAGCAGGGGTATGTTGGGGTGTCTTATCACCATATAAGCAGGTGTGTGTTGGGGTGTCTTACCACCGTATGAGCAGGAGTATGTTCGGGTGTTTACCACCGTATGAGCAGGAGTATGTTCGGGTGTTTACCACCGTATGAGCAGGAGTATGTTGGGCTGTTTTACCACTGTATAAGCAGGAGTATGTTGGGATGTCTTACCACCGTATGAGCAGGAGTATGTTGGGGTGTTTTACCACCGTATGAGCAGGAGTATGTTGGGCTGTCTTACCACCGTATGAGCAGGAGTATGTTCGGGTGTTTTACCACCGTATGAGCAGGAGTATGTTGGGGTGTCTTACCACCGTATGAGCAAGAGTATGTTCGGATGTTTTACCACCGTATGAACAGGAGTATGTTGGGGTGTCTTACCACCGTATGAGCAAGAGTATGTTGGGGTGTTTTACCACCGTATGAGCAGGAGTATGTTGGGGTGTCTTACCACCGTATGAACAGGAGTATGTTGGGGTGTCTTACCACCGTATGAGCAGGAGTATGTTCGGATGTTTTACCACCGTATGAGCAGGAGTATGTTGGGGTGTTTTACCACCGTATGAGCAGGAGTATGTTCGGGTGTTTTACCACCGTATAAGCAGGAGTATGTTGAGGTGTTTTACCACCGTATGAGCAGGAGTATGTTGGGGTGTCTTACCACCGTATGAGCAGGAGTATGTTGGGGTGTCTTACCAACGTATGAGCAGGAGTATGTTGGGGTGTCTTATCACCGTATGAGCAGGAGTATGTTCGGGTGTTTTACAACCGTATGAGCAGGAGTATGTTGGGGTGTCTTATCACCGTATGAGCAGGAGTATGTTCGGGTGTTTTTCCACCGTATGAGCAGGAGTATGTTGGGGTGTCTTACCACCGTATGAGCAGGAGTATGTTGGGGTGTTTTACCACCGTATGAGCAGGAGTATGTTGGGGTGTCTTATCACCGTATGAGCAGGAGTATGTTGGGGTGTCTTACCACCGTATGAGCAAGAGTATGCTTGGGTGTCTTATCACCGTATGAGCAGGAGTATGTTCGGGTGTTTTACCACCGTATAAGCAGGAGTATGTTGAGGTGTTTTACCACCGTATGAGCAGGAGTATGTTGGGGTGTCTTATCACCGTATGAGCAGGAGTATGTTGGGGTGTCTTACCACCGTATGAGCAAGAGTATGCTTGGGTGTCTTATCACCGTATGAGCAGGAGTATGTTCGGGTGTTTTACCACCGTATAAGCAGGAGTATGTTGAGGTGTTTTACCACCGTATGAGCAGGAGTATGTTGGGGTGTTTTACCACCGTATGAGCAGGAGTATGTTGGGGTGTTTTACTACCGTATGAGCAGGGGTATGTTGGGGTGTTTTACCACCGTATGAGCAGGAGTATGTTGGGGTGTTTTACCACCGTAGGAGCAGGAGTATGTTCGGGTGTTTTACCACCGTATGAGCAGGAGTATGTTCGGATGATTTACCACCGTATTAGCAGGAGTATGTTCGGGTGTCTTACCACCATATGAGCAGGAGTATGTTGGGGTGTCTTATCACCGTAGGAGCAGGAGTATGTTGGGGTGTTTTACCACCGTATGAGCAGGAGTATGTTGGGGTGTCTTACCACCGTATGAGCAAGAGTATGCTTGGGTGTCTTATCACCGTATGAGCAGGAGTATGTTCGGGTGTTTTACCACCGTATAAGCAGGAGTATGTTGAGGTGTTTTACCACCGTATGAGCAGGAGTATGTTGGGGTGTTTTACCACCGTATGAGCAGGAGTATGTTGGGGTGTTTTACTACCGTATGAGCAGGGGTATGTTGGGGTGTTTTACCACCGTATGAGCAGGAGTATGTTGGGGTGTTTTACCACCGTAGGAGCAGGAGTATGTTCGGGTGTTTTACCACCGTATGAGCAGGAGTATGTTCGGATGATTTACCACCGTATTAGCAGGAGTATGTTCGGGTGTCTTACCACCATATGAGCAGGAGTATGTTGGGGTGTCTTATCACCGTAGGAGCAGGAGTATGTTGGGGTGTTTTACCACCGTATGAGCAGGAGTATGTTGGGGTGTTTTACCACCGTATGAGCAGGAGTATCTTGGGGTGTCTTATCACCGTATGAGCAGGAGTATGTTGGGGTGTTTTACCACCGTATGAGCAGGAGTATGTTGGGGTGTCTTACCACCGTATGAGCAGGAGTATGTTGGGTTGTCTTACCACCGTATGAGCAGGAGTATGTTGGGGTGTCTTACCACCGTATGAGCAGGAGTATGTTCGGGTGTTTTACCACCGTATGAGCAGGAGTATGTTGGGGTGTCTTTTCACCGTATGAGCAGGAGTATGTTGGGGTGTTTTACCACCGTATGAGCAGGAGTATGTTGGGGTGTTTTACCACTGTATGAGCAGGAGTATGTTCGGGTGTTTTACCACCGTATGAGCAGGAGTATGTTCGGGTGTTTTACCATCGTATGAACAGGAGTAAGTTCCAGTGTTTTATCGTCGTATTAACGCGAGCATAGACGGATCCAGAATTTTTTGAAAAGGGAGAATGCCGGATCCTATGACTAATGTTTTTCATTATTCGGTCCGGAAATGGGGAGGATTGTAACCCTAAATATGGTCTGAAATGATCTTTTTATGGTAAAATTCTCCGACCAAACGGGGATGGGGTGGGGTTGCAATCCTTGCACCCCTTCCAAATCCGCCATTGTCGATTATGTTCAGTTGTTTTACCGCCATACCAACACATTCATGTTCGGGTGTATTACCGCCGTATGAACAAGAGTATGTTCGGGTGTATTACCGCCGTATGAACAAGAGTATGTTCGGGTATATTACCGCCGTATGAACAAGAGTATGTTCGGGTATATTACCGCCGTATGAACAAGATATGTTCGGGTATATTACCGCCGTATGAACAAGAGTATTTTCGGGTATATTACCGCCGTATAAACAAGAATATGTTCGGGTGTATTACCGCCGTATGAACATGAGTATGAGTATGGGTGTTTTATCGCCAATTTGCACGAGTATGCTCATGTGTTTTATCGTCGTATGAACACCAGTATGTACGGGTGGGATGGGGGGGGGGGTACCACAATATGAGCACAGGTATGTTTGAATACTACTACTACTACTACTACTACTACTAATGATAATAATAATAATAATAATAATAATAATAATAATAATAATAATAATAATAATAATAATAAAAATAATAATAAATATAATAATAATAATAATAATAATGAAAAAAGAAGGAAATAGAATAAAATAAGAATCTGACAAATGTTTCTAAAATTTTCGTCATAGCCTTTGCTGTATATTGAATTTGCTGTTATGAAGTTTATTATTATTTTAGCGTAGGAAATCCGATTTCATAAAGGCATTAAATGACATTATGTAGTTACGAGAACAAGATGTCTGATTAATCTGCATGTGATATGATAGGTATTTCTCACTGATTACACAAAACATATCCCATTTTAGTAGTGATTTTGACCCTTTCCTTCATCTTCCATTTGATTTAAAATTGTTATGTTGTTCACTTTCGCTTCGAAACATCCAACCAATCAAATACTCGTTACTGAATTATTTTTTATATGCCTAAACATTTCTCGGCTCTTAGAAAATATTTCAAAAGGTTTCTGTATAAAACTAATGAGCAATCTCACTGATTGTGCATTTCAACGTGAAAGGAAACCATTGGCTGTTTAACGAGATGTAGATGAAGAGAATGGGCAAGAAAAGGTGAGTGTTTCTGATATATCTAAACATCGATCTAGTTTTAGTTGGTTGGTTGATTTGTGTTTTTACGTCGCTTTCAACAATATTTCAGTTATATCGCGACATGGAAGCAGGAGGTTACCAACCTCTTAAACATAGTGGCGCAACCCGGGAATCGAACCCGGATCGTCGGCGCCGCAAGCCAAGCGCTTAACCACTTAATTTTCTGGTCTCGGATTCTACTTCAAGGTTTCGGATTTTTTTTTCAAACAAATAAAATAAACAAACAAACAACCCCCCCCCCCCAAAAAAAAAAGGATGAAAAAGAAAAAAACCCAAAACAACAACAACAACAATCCCCTCCCAAACAGAAAAAAAACCCCAAAACAAAAAACACCCCAACCACAACAACAACAAAATACATTTATAGAAGGAACTCATGTACAAGACCCACTAAATATTATTAAATATGGTCATGCTACAAATATAAAAATCTAAAAAGTGATTTACATCAAGGACACTGTCTACCAGTGTGAAATCAAGGTTTAGTACATTATATGTTTCAGGTAAAAGACCACTAATTTCCTAAACCTATCTTGCGAAATCCAAGCGACGAAGTCTTCAGCAAGTTGAATGCGATCACGTATAAAACAGAAGTATAATTTATGGTCATAATGAAAAAGATGATCCGAATATAAATACATACATAAAAAGAAGTGGACAAACTAATCTATATTGCATTGCGGTACTCTATGGTCCAATCTGATTAAAACCATATCTTTACTCCGCTTCTCTATTTGTCCTATTGCGGATAAAGATCAGAGCAGCGTTCAAAAACGTGAGCACCCAATGCGCAGCCGAGTGCTCATTATTTGAACGCGGGTACTCACTGTAACGCTAGCGCGCGCTCGCGATACAACATCAAAAGTGTTTCACAAAGATTTTCAATGTACTTAAATGACCACGCTGCAGTTAGATGAACCTAATTTTATTTTATCACTAATTGTTTTAATTAATCAATTATGTATTGAAATTCATTATCATTATCCTTATTAATATCATGATTATTATTAGAAAGTTATTTTATACTCGTGAGCGCTCACTTTCGTTCAAGAATGTTAAAATTCCAGCAGCGGGTGCACAGTGACGGGTCATGTTCTGGTGAACTCTAATGACGTTTCAGTCACCGAAACCGTTATTTCCCATAGCCAATCAATGACCCGGCTAGACACGTGCAAGTGACGCAATATTGCATCAAACACTGTTTAAAACTACTTTGTGGTTTACGCACGCTGGGAATCTATTCCAACAACACTATAATCTATTCCAATAACACTATAAACTATTTTAATAACACTATAATCTATTCTAATAACACTATAAATTATGCCAATAACACTATAAAATATTCCAATAACACTTTAATCTATTCCAATAACACTATAATCATTTCCAATAACACTATAAACTAGGCGAAGCCGCCGTACGGTCTAAATTTACTACATATATTCCAATAACACTATACAATATTCCAGTAACACCGTAAAATATTCAAAAGACTAACGTCTTTAGTTTTTGATCAACATAATGGGCAAGAACAAATACGAGGGTTTTTTTCTGTAACGTGAAGGACTAAAACTGTTCCTTCCTCGAGTCTAACTACAAAGAACATTTTGTAGTTTCCTTCTCCGATCGACGGTTGTCTGATTCTGGATTTCTGATCATCGTAATGTTTGAATGTTACTTACACTTGTGATGAAAATAATAGACAAACATCCAATTAATCTAAAAATGACAAGAAAAAACTGTTTAATGCAAGAATGTTTAATTTTGAAGTGCGTGATTTAAATCAAAGTTTTAATGTCCCCCGATTTCGCGAAAGCATGGGTACATTTAATCTCATTCGTCTGTCTGTCTGCCCGTCCGTCTGTCACAAAAACTTTAACCTTGGTCATAACATTTTAATTGTAAGACATAGGGCCTTCATATTTATGTATCTCCCTAATTGCAATACCTTTCTGTTGGTACCGAATTTTTTATCATGTGACCTTGACCGTGACCTTTGACCTACTTCAATGTAACTTTTTAACCGTAAGACGTAGGGCGTTCATATTTGGCATGTGTGTCTGTATACATGCACAACAATGATTGTATGTTAGCTCAAAGCGGGAGACCACAATTCTCTGAATTTGCTTGTTTTTATTATTTTATTTTTTTACTTTTTACCAAATTTTGATGAGGGAAATCCAAACAACAGGAAATTAATTTGGTGTGGCCTTACGGTAAATTTCTCTTTTGCGAGGCGAGAAAAGAATAAAATTCGGAGAAATAAAAATCGTGCACTTGCTGCAGACCTTTTATCGAATTTTCTGATATGGAAGCATTGCAGTCTGGATACACACAAGTGAATGACAAAGCGAAATAAAGTAATTAAAAGTTTTGACATTGCCAAATCCCACACTAGAAGGTTATCAGATCCCCGTTCTATGCTAGAGTTTTTGGCCAGAGTGTAAAACAATTTCGGTCTATAGAATGGTGATGTCCGTCCATCATTTCGTCTGTTCGGATGTCTGTCCGTCAACGTTTTGGTAAAGAACCTGGTTGAAGTAAAATGGTTAAGTTTCAGGTTGAAGCAATATTTCAGCAGCTAAGAGTAGTATAAACATATTACTTCGCACATAGGTTCCTTGTAACTAGAGTTTTCAAAGTGTGCCATGACTTTTGACCTTGTGACCTATATGTGGCTATATTTTTGAATCCATAGGGATAGGGCTTTGATACATCACACATAGGTTCTTTAAGACCAGAGCTATTAATTGATAACATGACTTTTGACCTGGTGACTTTGACCTTCTTTCTGACCTTTTTTTACATCATGGCGATTGAGCGTCCTGGGTAGGTACCATAATTTTCGTATATTAGGACATTTCTGACGTCATATAATAGGGCATTTCTGACGTCATATAGTAGGGCATTTCTGATGTTTCATTTGTTACGTAGACAATAGTATGAGTTGTTCGTTTCATGTAAATAGATAATAGCTACAAACTTGGTATGTACCGAACCTTTTACAGACCACATCATGATCGTCTTCGCCTATTCTCTTATCGGAGCAATCTGTACTTTGTCTCTAGTGTTTGTGATAATGTATGACACCTATCTTACCTATAGGGACAGAATGTTGACTTGCTACACAATACTTAAATCCACCAAGAGAACACAAACGCAGACAATTTGCTGTACTATAACATTGTAATCTATGAAGCACTGCCCCAATCCATTATGCACTTCATTTGCAATTCATTGAACAAGATACACCATATCATCATACATAGAGTAAATTCAGTTAGAAGTAATATATTGTATCATTTCAGAATAAACATCGCTTTCTGATTTATAAATTTTGAATGAATCTTTTACTTCGTAAGAACGAATTGATTGAAGATCAGTTACCAATATGCATCCAATGTTTGGAAATATAGGTGGTAAATAGGCAAAAAAAGTGCAATATTCGTAACTTGCTGAAATTCGGAGAGGTCATAAAATCCAATCATCTTTATACAGGATTAGAACTACATATTGATGATTAGTGGGCCACTAAAGTAATAAAAAGTGGTAAACACAAAAATGGATCAAATCAAATAATGAATCATACACAAAATAATGATTGACATGTAGCTTTGTCTAAATCCGGTACATGCTATTACAAAAATCTTTATCAAAATTATTTAAAGGATTGGCAAATTGTAAACGTCATACGTGAAGACTGCAAACAATTCATGAAATTATGAAAAGACAGATTCTATAGTGCATAATGAGCCACACTTTTAACTTTTCTACATATCTTAGATATTCTAAATTGTAAATTTGTTGCTTGAAATTAGCACATCAAACGCAATTTACCGTAATACTCGGCTTCAGGTGACTCCGGGAACCTGTGGTTCATCAGCAATAACACCAATCAGATGGTACAGACGAGAATAATTAATTTATCAAACTTCGTATGTGATATCTAAACATTAGGTCGATATAATACATAAAGTGAAACTTAAGATTACAACAATAGTAAGTGTAAACTAAGCCCGTAAATATTCATGGAACGTTAGAAATGAGATGTGGGACTGCCAGCATCCGGAACACACGAGTTGGTTTCTTTTAATAGAACACAAACTGTTGCGTGGTATAAAGCACCGACTCGCGTGTTCCGGATGGGACTGCCAGGAAGTACTAAGCGCCATCTGTTGGTCGGCACATAGAGTATATAAACGTTACGACAGTCATATCCTCCTCTGGTAACGTTTTACATGCTGGGTGCTGTAACGGGAATAAGGGACATTGACAGACGGGTCTAATGAGATATAGTTACCATATATGTATATTTAGATATAACTAACTGTTTAGAACGTCTTCTGGTTTTACGTTTTTAACTGGCCTTTTATTTTTAAAAGAATTGTTTGGCTTTTATTCACTGATGAGGGTAAGTGAAACGTGTTTATCGTCCATATTGTATTACTAAATTCTATTGGGTTTTACTGATACAGTTAAGTCTGATATCTCTACAGTTCTGTTCAATGTATCAAGAATTTTCAATAAGGTCCATACAAGCCTGTTTCGGATGAAATTAAACCCTCACAAGTGATTATAAAACTGAACAAAATTAATTATTATTAACTTGATGAAGTCGATCTTTATCGCAGGGAAAGAATTTTTAAACTAGGGGCACCACCTTTTTGCCCATTTGTTTTCATCCATTCGATCAGGATCTTAATATATGTGGTAGCTATGGTAATCACTTCACGTGAATACTACAGCATCAGGATATTGAGTCCTTTTCACCTCAGAAGTTTCATATCAACGCTTCTACATGGCACTTGACATCCCACATCGTCTAGAAAATAACACTGAACATATCGGGATGAACCTGGAAACGTGATTTTGCCCACGCGATCGCGAGGAATGAGGATTCTTTGTACCTCAAATTTCCACTTTGTGTTATACAAGAAGCCTTGATATATGGCTAGTGTGTAATAATATAAAATCATGAAATATATTTAGAATTCTGATATAAATGACTTAAACAAAAATACTAGTTATTGGATCTGAAACTCGACACTGGACCGTGCAAATCAAATATGATATCTAATATACTAACCGTTATAGAACTTTGACTCGCAAATATACTGTCATTAATTAATTATAATTATATTACTTAATTATGGTCTTTTCTTTTTATAATTTATGAGACAATAAAGGTTAACACCGAAAAACTCTGCCAATATTGAATCACGCAAGTTTAAATCTGAAAGGAAAAGAAGGGTAGCGGATGAAAATAAATCAATGTACTGATAGCACATATGGACGGGGCCATCTTACCAATATTGGTCGCATTTACTTATCGCAGGAAAGCAAGAAAGAGTTGCCATTTTTACAACTGAATATTGTTGTATACATCATTATATCTATGGTAGAAGACCAAGCCTCCTGAGTGATCCTTGGAGCATATTATCAGGTAAATATATACCTTACATTCCATCATTCTTGCTTTATTAGATAATAAAGTGATAGAACAAGACCAAATCCTGAAATGCTGAAATTAACATTCACCAAATAGTGCAAGTCTGTTATTTAAAGCGGAGTCTTAAAATAGCTATTACACGTGTCAACTTTTGTCTTCACATTGCGTGTTATAGTTTACAATGGTGTTTTGGCAAGAAAAAACTGTACCCTATAGTGATGATTTTCGACAAAAACTATAGTTGTACCTATATAAATATCAAATTTGTGAAAATGGAATCATCAACCAGTGAGTGTTCATATAGAATTGTTAAAGACCCTCATTTGAAAAAGGTCCAGCTTTCTGTTACATTTCGGGACGTTGAAAATACTATTTTGTAAAGCGCTGGGTTGATTAAATCATCAATCTGATTAAAACCTTATTTTTATTCCGCTTCTCTATTTGTCTCATTGCGGATAAATATCTGGCGAAACTCTGTAAGAGGTCATGTTCTGGTGAACTCTGATGACGTTTCTGTCACCGAAACCGTTATTTCCCATAGCCAATCAATGACTCTGCTAGCTTTGATAGTGATGCAATATGTAACAAACACTATTCAAAAACTACCTTGTGGGTCACGCACGCTGTGGATGTTAATTTCATTCCTAGTAATTTGTAGCCGATCCACTGATTGGCTGAAAATCAGAATTTACCAGAACATGACCCATTGCGGAGTTTCGCTAGATCTTTATACGCAATGGGACAAATAGAGAAGGGGAATAAAGATATGGTTTTAATCAGATTGACTAATCGTCGGTGTTTAATCACAACTGGCGTTATAGAATTCTTGACCGTTTTAAATCGATGACAATCGCTTTTGTCATATTTTACTGTATTTTGTCATTTTTTTTTCCAAATACACGACACATAATACAATTTTGGAAGTCGGTCAAATATATGCATGTACACATCATTGTTGGTAGTGAAACTGAAACTATCATGTATCAATTATTTGTTATTAATCAGAGAAAGGGTACACATAAAAATTTCCATTGTTTTACCTATACTTAAATTTCAATTAGGTTGTCTCAATTACGAATGAACAATTTCCTTGTTTGCTAAATTTCAACTGTACAGAAGTCGAATTCAATGCAATCAAAATAATTAACCAGACTTTGATTTACGACAGAAAACCTATAAGAGTATTAGATATTCTATGTGAAAAGGAAGCTTAACAGTGAAATCAATTAGATTCAAAGTATTTCATGCTTGTATTTCCCAACAGTGAGTTAGAGCAACGTATTGTGAATAGCATATTACCAACTAGTATTAGGACATTTCAATGGAATGGATTACGTAGCGTCTTTTTCTAACTTTAAATTTTTGTTATTTAAAGTGAGCACAAATAGTCATGTGCTCACTTTAAATAACAAAAATTTAAAGTTAGAAAAAGACAGTAGTGACAAAATTGACAAATTTTATAAACTGAGTAAAAGAGGTTGAAAAATTGATACAGACAAAAATAAATCATAAAGTTTTACATTATTCTCATGCTATTCATGTTGCTATTACAATAAAATGATATGGGTGTGTTTTGGTAACACTTTTTAACACGTTTTAAGTCCCATGAATAAATGCCTTATCAAATATACATTATGTATGCGCATGAATATTTTATTACAAAATTTTCATAAAAAAATTATAAATATACGTATACATGAGGTCGGAAATGGATATTTACTCTTTATATTTCCAATTTCCGTAATCACAGTTAAAGCGTATTTTATGTACTATATCTCTGCGTGCATTTGAAGCATATTTTCTGTACTACTCATGTATATATATCTATGTGAACTTGAAGCATATTTTCGTCAGCTCCGCCTCCTTTTGTGAGGTTTCTTTTAACGAGATCTCGCGAGACCGAATGACTGACACAGAAACCGGCAAATTTGAAACAGGTTGGGAAAAAATGCGTGTAGAACCTTCAGACGACAGATCGGGGGTAAGTAATCATTGCCGATCGTTTGCTTTATGTTTATATATGTTAGATATTTGCACCATTTGATGCCGAAATGTGTAGAATCGTGCCGGCCATTCCGTTATATAAAAAATGCAAGTTTACGCAACGTAAGGAATTGAGGCCCTATCATTCATTTAGGGCCACTACTTGCGGCTAATCTCTGCGTGGACTTGAAGCGTATTTTCTGTACTAGTAGTATATCTCTGTGTGGACTTGAAGCGTATTTTCTGTACTGTCTCTGCGTGGATTTGAAGTCAGAAACTGGTTAAACATATGTTTAACATCTACATGTATATTGAACAGCAGTAGACGGTCATAAGCAATGACCCCGTATGAAAATGTGGATATTCATCTTAAGACTTATCATGTAACGGAGACATATAAGCGAGGTTCACACTCTCGCTTGTCAGCTAGCTTTTCTGGCGATGTGGTTATCCTCGCCCAGCTTTGTTGCAATTTATGCAAAGTCGAGTGCGGGCAGTGTCTCAATGAGTCAGCTGCTGACACATTTGTTGAAGCGGTGGGAGTTTTGCGTCTGAGTGACCGGTCTCCTCGTCATCATATGTGGATGGGCTGTGGGCAGAGTGATTTTGGGTTGTGGGCAGATTGTTCCTGCAATAGTAGACAGGATTTCTACTGTAGGAGAGGTCACATGGTAGTCCAGAGCAACCCACAGGCCTAAGCTTCGGTTTTCGGTTCGAAGCTTCCCTGAAGAGGGAGTAATGTGACGGAGGCATATAAGGGAGGTTGACACCTTCGCCAGTGAGCTAGTTTTTCTGGCGTTGCGGTTATCTTCACCCAGCTTTGTTGCAAAATTAAGCAACATCGAGTGCGGGCAGTGACTGGATGGGTGACCCGCCGACACGTTACAATACATTTTTAAATTGGCATTGTCTTGGGGAAAACAACATATCCAATAATGTTTCTTAAGCATATGATATGATCATCAATCAGTGATTTCCTTATTGGTCTAGCTATTACGCAGAGGCCGTCTCATCTGACTGTTGTATGTCTTCTATACCGCTCATTAATAAGATGATATTTTAACATCTTTTTCAAGCTCCACTTGACCAAAGTCATGGCAATGGCACACGGGGTTAGAAAAGAAAAGACAGTGAAAAGACACTTTTGCTGCACTTAGAATATTTACTTCTGAACAACCTAATATTGGGAAGCCGGTTTTGCTCAGTGAGTGAGGTGCTAAGCTCGTCCAGGACACACCGGTCGGTGTTCTGTTTTTCGGATGAGACAGTCAAAACCGAGGTCCCGTGTCACAGTGGGTGTGACACGTAAAAGATCCCTCACTGCTTCGGGGGGAGGGGGGGACCATTGCAGTGGTCTAATTTCTATGCAATGCATCAAGCAGTTACCGTCACTATATATTTGAAATAATCGTGAAGTGAAAACCCCCCCCCCCCCAAAAAAAAAAAAAAAAAAAAAACAAAACAAAAAACAAAAAAACAATAGTCAGTCAATCAGTCAGGATTATTCAGTAATGGGAATCCTTTTGACTCAGGATGAGGTTAGATAATGTCAAAAATCTGCTATAGTATCTATCCCTACCCAAGGTTTTATGATATCAAAAGGAATTAATAGATTGAAAGAAAACAGCATTTAACATATTAAAATTAATTTTGCATCATCTATACTATTTTCAATCTGATATTCTTATTTGCAGACTGAATATTCCTAGCGTCATAATAATTCAAAAGTTTACAAGAGCTACAACACACTTCTTTTATCGACAGTTTCATGATAGCGATGTGTTTGCTGATCATTCCCCGATTGTTCAGTTCTCGGGTCTATCTCGAGTAAAATCTCGTGCATCATGACATGATATCCTGATCCCCGAAGACAACGTCACAGCTTTCAGCATAGGATATGTCACACTTTTGTACGTGGTAGCGTGGGCAAAGTCGCACCTGATAGACACGCGCGTTAGGTGAGTATGAATCATTCAGTAGTGCAGTAGTCTATAGAGTACTGGCCTATCTAAATGCCATTTTCCATGCATCAAATGTCAAAAAAAGATACATCTGTAGCCGTATCAAGGAAAAACTGAAAGAAAGAAAAGAGAGAAAGGAAAAAAAAAAAAAAAGAGAAACATTTTATCAGATGGCATGATATGCATACTTATAACTCTTGATAAAGGCTTAGGAAAAGTAGAAACATGGGCTATCGCAAATGTATATTGTATGCCATTATGTGTCCTGTTACGGGAAAAATTGTGGGTGGCCTAACGTCAATACGTCTCATTCTTAAAATAACACAAAATGACGCTCTGGCGTTCGTTTTACAAAAGGCACCACAGAAAATCCATTGACACAACACTAAAGGCAACACACAATACAATTTTCAGCAAATAAATACCCCCTTTTTGTCTTTTTTGTCAGCATTTAACCTCGTAAATTTTCAGAACTTATGACTAAAGCTAGGACCGAAAGGTGTTCTAGTCGTAAGTCCTAAGTCTTACATCGGGTCGTAGGTCGTAAACGAATTCTCCGGTAATGAAAAACGGAATTTTTCATGGATACCGCGCGAAACCTTATGCAATGTTTGACAGACGATAATAATGATAATTTAAAAAAAATGGCAGCCAGGACGATCAACTGGACTGCGGAAGAAATCATGGTAATTGTAGAAGGTGTAAAGGACAGGTGGGAAATCGTTAAGTAGAAATTTTCCCCTTCCCTGATGATGGAGAGGAAGGACAAAGCATGGGGAGAAATTGTAGAGAGGTATTACTATCATATCACAGTCAAGACTTGTAAACGCAAAGAGAGAACATCTATCAATAACACAAAGGCACCACAGAAAATCCATTGATAGAACACTAAAGGCAATTCAATTTTCAGCAAATTAATACTCCCCTTTTTGTCTTTTTTGTCAGCATTTAACTCATGCTGATCCAATGAATTATATGAAATGCACATTATGTATGATGTACACTTACCTAAATCTAGTAAGAGTATAATACTAATAGTAATACACAACTTTTACTTACATCGAATGTACGACGATCCATTTCATTTCTATTTAAGGTTGATTATTTGATTATTGTTTTACGTCACTCCGCGATTTTTTTCACCTATATGGTGATGGCATTTGCATTAAGCATTGCATACAAATTTAGACCTTTGCACCGGCTATTTATCTTTTAGGACCTACGACTTACGACTAACGGTCGCCCCTGGGCAGTCCATGATTTACAGCCTATTATGGTCATAAGTCGTAACTTTTTATAAAACAGTCGCAGGTCATAGAGGTGGTCTTATGACAAAGTCTACGACTTCGGACCTTTTGTGAAACGATCGCCTGATCTTGATATTACGCTGATACATGCAGTATGGTGTCCTGTGACGCTCTGATCCTGACATTATGCTGAGACATGCAGTATGGTGTCCTGTGACGCTCTGATCCTGACATTACGCTGAGACATGCAGTATGGTGTCCTGTGACGCTCTGATCCTGACATTACGCTGATATATGCAGTATGGTGTCCTGTGACGCTCTGATCCTGACATTACGCTGAGACATGCAGTATGGTGTCCTGTGACGCTCTGATCCTGACATTACGCTGAGACATGCAGTATGGTGTCCTGTGACGCTCTGATCCTGACATTACGCTGATATATGCAGTATGGTGTCCTGTGACGCTCTGATCCTGACATTACGCTGATAATGCAATTATTGCGTCCTATGTCTCTTTTCCTGAGGGTCAGATAGACGGAGCTAAAGTAAATGTGTTCTATGAGATGCAGTAAAGTAGTAGATAAATGCACCAAACTTGTGTAAAGAGCAAGTTGACACCATATGAGACGTGATTTTTTGCGTTTTGAGACATACATTCAATGCAAGTCAAAGTTAAAGAAAGATAACTCAAAGTTTTATTAAGAACTGTTTAAAAAGGTTTTTTCTCTGTTTCCTACAGGATACTTTCATATGAAAGGTTTATTATTTTACAGTACTCGATTTTTTCTTTTATCTGATTAAGATTCTGAGTTACTGTTAATAGTTTTCTCTTTTCGGTTACAATTAGATTTTACAATTCTGGATAGAAATTTCCTCAAGTTAATGATATATACGTTGGTAATTTATTGAGTACAAAGAGATGAAACAATATAACTATTGATCTACTCACTTTCAAATCTTTGTTGTAATGTATGTGTGTGTGTGTGTGTGTGTGTGTGTGTGTGTGTGTGTGTGTGTAATGCAAGAGACAGCAGAACAATTTCCTTTAAAGTGTCCCAAATACAGTACAATGTCAGTTAATGTATGTAATCCTATTAATGCTAATCTTAATAAAGACATTTGATTAAAGGGTTGTCCCATGTACAGCGAAGAACTTAACAGACGGATACTTCTTGCGGTGCAACATTAAATCAAACTCTGTATTGCTACATGTGAATGATTGGAAAAGTTATAAATAAACTGATCAATATTTAAAAAATATACATAATATACACAGTTATGTTTATAATGAAATACGTAGTCGGGCACTGGGTATTTTTACATAGTAATTTCACATGATTACATGATTTCGTATTGATTTCTTTTGAAATTGTTTGGTCGTGATTTTATTGAAAATTTGTAGAAATGATCTACATGTACCGGTAGACATGATACAAGAAGAACGCATAGAAAACAAAGGTATAATGTAAGCCAATATACATTCTATGGTGTATTCTATGGGGGTTTTTTTTTGGGGGGGGAGGGGTGCTTTTATCTTTTTTTTTTTGTTCTTTTTCAAAATTTATTTATTTTTCAAATATTCGAAAACTTGTTTTCTCCCTTAATCTCGTAACGATTTTGTTGTTTCTAGTTTCACGCCTCACCAAGATTCTTTCATATATATTGTACCACATCTGGCTGACACATCACACAATAATATAGACCTATCCAACGGACCTACACTAAGGCCAAAGCATAGTAATTCCATTTCCCATAGGGTCCCATGTTAAATTACCGAACTTCCAGTAAGATTTACACAACATCCTACATTTTAGCTATATATAATCCACATATCAAAATGTTTGTCAGACCCTCCTCTATCAGAATTTTAACAGTTTACCATAGGTTATCCACCTTAATTTCGAGAAAATCATGCTGGAAGGGGGATACCCCCAAAAATTGGCCAAAATTCAAATGTAAACAACCACCCCTTTTTAGCTCATTAAATTTTTACATTAGCGAAATGAGATAAAAATTCATGATTTTACAGCAGAATCAATCTTTATTTATACATAGATCAAATAATTTCATCCAATCACAGCTCCCGATACATTGAAATAGTAGTCCCTCTCTCCCTACACCACATCAGCCAATCACGGCTCTCGTTAATTACCTTTCTTTGACCCTAAGCAGTAAGGGACCTCGCTCGGAGGACAGGACACTAAATTGCCACTGGCGGGACCCGAATCCTGACCTCTCGGTTACGAGCTATGCACCGTCCTTGCACTGCAATGTCATAGATTTCTTTACTACCTTCCTCTTTCAATATCTCAGATCTAGCCATTTCCGTGTCAAAGCATGGTAATTCCATTTCCAATATGGTCCCATGCTAAATCACCAGCAAGTTTTACACAATTTTCTACATCTTAATTTTTATAACCCATACATAAAAAAATTCACCATTCCCTCCTCTTCAGAGTTTTACCTGTTTACTATATGTAATCCACCTTAATTTTGAGAAAACCTTGCTGGAAGGAGGTCACCCCTAAAACTTGCCAAATTTCAAAAGTAAAGAACAACACAGTTTTAGGTCATAAAATCTGTACCTTGCCGAAATGAGATTAAAATTCATGATTTTTCAGCAGAAGCAATCTTTATTCATAGACCGATCAAACAATTTCATCCAATCAGAGCCCCTGATACATTTAAATAATAATCCCTCTTCTCTGCAGCAGATCAGCCAATCAGGCTAGGACACAGGTCTGGTCTCTTCTCTGAATTTCAGGGGTCCGAGAATGTCCGCTGTGGTACATTGTAGTTAGTGCCATACTCACTTGACACCAGTTACTTTCGTATTTTGCATTAATGTCACACTTATTCCCTTTGCAGTGTGAAACTCGTTGGAAAGTTCCCCGCAAAGGGTTTGACTCAAGTGTTTAACTTATTATACTCTTTTCCTGATGTTAAGTAGTGATGAAACTTTCTAGTGTTGGTTCATTTTCATTTATGTATACAGTGCTGAATTACATTTGTTTCTTCTGTATGTAAGGGCATTCACGGCGGGTGTGGCTACTGGCTAGCCATCCAGGGAACCTGGTCTCACCTCTGAATTTCAGGGGTCCTTGAATGTCCACTGTGGTACAGTGTTGTTAGTGCCATAATCATGTGAAACCAGTTACTTTCGTATTACATTTTTTGACCTTCCACTACATCCTTTTGTGGAAAGCCGATAGGAGTACGCTAGAATAAAATAGTCTTTGTTTCTATGTTCTTAAGGTTCATTCACCAATCAACAAGGATTTATGGCTTAAAATGTCTTTCAAATCATTACCACATACATTCTATCCAATTCATAATTAATTTTCATTACGAATAAATTTCGACAGAAATTGAAATCGGGACCCCAGCCAAGGCTGTATAGCAGTGAAGCGTCGCGCGGAATGCGATCAAGCCCTTGGTTCACCAAGATGGATAAGCACTTTAGAACCGATTGACCTACGCCGGCTCCGACTTTGATAAAACTTTATGAATTCTTTTAAAATGTAAACGATTCGTAAATACTTTTGGTAAATCCATTGCATAAGTTAAGATTATGAGACACTGTCCCAAGTAGGTGACGCCATCATGTAATTTTAATAATTATAATTATAATATATATACCCACTGCAAACGAAGTTTGGGGGATATATAGGGACCACCATGTCCGTCCGTCTGTCCGGTTAAGAAGTTTGGGGGATATATAGGAATCACCATGTCCGTCCGTCTGTCCAGTTAAGAAGTTTAACAAAGTAAATTTCTCAAAATGTACGAGTGGGACATCCATTACACTTACACCAGTGATGTATCTCACGATAAATTACTGCATGTTTCAACCCATGTTGCCGCGGAGAGTATTTGTCCCATTATTTTGGCTTGACTTCAACAAAACAAAATATAACAAAAAACAGCACCAAAACTAACAACAACCCCCTCCCTTCCGAGAGCTATGTCTAATGGTTTAGTCGATCTTCGGTAAATTGCGGTCTGACTAACAATTGAAGTGAAATATATAACAATTTTATGGCCAATAGAGCTTCCTGTCCATTTATAGCCTTTTATTGAAATGGAAAAATCTCTTGTAACATAATAACAGAAACTGTATACAAAGGCGTAAAGACTAATGTTCAAAATCTGTTTGGAATTCAGAACAGTATATAATGAATTGTGTTTTAAGCAGACAGGGATTTAAATGTATTGGGTGTAGATTTGCAACTAATGACATTCCAGGACAAAAGATTTTTGTAGAAGTGCACGACACGTTGATTTGATTAAATCCTCACAACATTCATTTAATATCAAATTAGTAACCGTGTCGATATGTCATACATAAAAAATATATATCTCTATCATCGCCTGTGGCGGATCTAGACTGTGAGAAAAGGTGAAGGCGACTACAATCTTATTGGAGAGAGAGAGAGAGAGAGAGGTTCAAAGTATCCTGTAAAAAGGGTGAATGAGCAAACTCCTTGTGAATCCGTTACTGATCGCAGTAAAAACTTCTACCTTCTTTGTAAACATGGTTGATATTAGACAGTTATTTATAGATTTGCTACCATTATCAAAAAAAAAAAAAAAAAATTAAAAAGACATACAATTATTGTGCAAACACGTACGTTCTTGTTGTGAAAGCGTTCACTTCTCTTTATCAAAAGAGTTTTTACTGAGTCGCTGTGTTCATTATCTGTCAAAGGGAAGAGATAAAATGACACAACATACCAATATCGATATGTCTAATAACTTTAGGGCATCAGAATAGAAGCACCAAGTTTTTATCAGTGATTTCATGTTAAGATGATTGTTTGTATTTATTTCGTGTTTACTGAGAAGTCAGTACTTGGATACACAACGTTCTGAAATCGATATGTATCAAACATGCAAACACCTTAATATAAACGTGTCATACTTCACAAACAAGTACTCATCGCGTCCAGAAAGTTAAATTCTCGTATGATATTGAAGAACATTTAAACATCTATGGTAATCGAAATGTTGACTTTAATCGAATCAAAGATAAAAACCAATCTTATTTCCTTTTAAAGATTTATAAAATTTCACTTCTTTAGCAATAACTGGAGTTTTAATCCCCAAAAGAAAGTATCACAGTATGAATAAGGTCTTAATATACCTACAATAGGCAGTGTGTATTGGAGTTAGCCTTTTAATTGTATAAACCACTGCTTCTCGTAGGTTTATTTACGCGCCGCGACCCTGAGACCCCCGTTTAAGGATGGCACGCTCTACAACACAATGGTTGCTAGGACGCGTTAAATCCGGAACTCGGTGCGACAGGTAAAACCCAAACCGGGACGATTGATTACATGAACGGACAGAAGTATGAAATAGATCATATTTCGGTATGAAGTAAACAGGATTGGCGATATGTCAACTTTACTCCAATGTGATCGTATGTGTAGGTAATGATGTGTGTTTTGCATGTAGATCGGTGAACACTTAGAGTGGAATATTGAGTGATAGCCCGGATTTCTATACGAGCCTCTGATAATTCTCAGGTGTTACTGCGAGCGATGTTCACTGTGTGGACCTAATCCACGATGTCTGAGCTGACGGAGCAGGCGGGGGACCTCTCCCGTCCCTACACCGTAGGAACCTTCCAGAATAAACTGGACAAATTTGAGGACTTTATTAAGGACATAACTTTCCAGGACGTCGAGGCGACACCCGAGGAGAGGCGGCAGATGATTACAGGTATTTTCTGATTGACAGGTAGATAATATCCACGGCTAGAGAGAATTGTCACCAAACGATTTTTAAGATATTGCATTGTTTTAAAAGACTCCAGAGTGTATATCTGCTGAATACATTCAAACCCCAGATATCTCTTCACGACGCGATGTTGGGGGTATTGATGGGAGTACAAGTACTTTCTGTTCTATGTTATATTTAGTTGTACGATACTTAGGGGGAAAGGGGTGTTCTCTTAAGTGCACCATCCACACCTGGAAACAGGTACCTCTTTCTCATCTGTTCTTCTACTTTATTTATGTCTCGGTCCACGTGTTCCTCTATATGAAAAAAAATCTGTTCTTCTTCATTTCCATCATGGCCCAAATCTCTCTTCATATACATATGCAGTTTCGAATCAAGGAATTCAGGAAAGAGTGAAAGGGGTGGGTGGGGTTGTAATGCTCATATTGCAAAATGTAGAAGACGTTTTTAAACAGATTTTATCTTGTATTATAAGATGTACATGCGCCCTTCACCGTCCCTTGAGAGTTGATACTGATGTATATCTATACAATGTTCTGCTCTATCGACCCTAGATTTCTCTTGGTTAACCAGTGGCGGATCCAGGATTTTCAAAAAAGGGGGGGGGCACATGTGAAAGTCAAGTATTACCCAAAATACACAGCCATTTTGGGAGCCAAATCTTAAGGTTTACTTATACTTGTGGCGAAAGGAAAGGGGGACCTGGGCCCCTTTTAATCCGCCACTGGTTCGCCATACTTCAATGTGAATGATTTCCTCTTATAGTGTTAAAAAGTCCTCTTTGTACTTGAAGGTTTTCTACTCTTGACTTTTAAACCTATAAGAACAGATGTTACATAGATTTTCATTCCTTTTTGCCTCGAGTGAGAAACTTACATAGATCTATATCCCTCTTTGCCTCGAGTGGGATAATACCATTGGCATCCATTCCTCGTTGTTTCGAGTGGGATGATATCATAATTCTATAATCCTCACTTTTTCCGAATGAGATAATTGTATAGGTCTATATTTCCTATTGCTTAGAACGAAGTTGTTACAGAGGCCTCCTTAGGTTTCCTTATTGCCGTAAGTAGTATACATATTTTCAGAATTTGAAGTTGGTCCAACACGGCAAAGCTTATGCGACGATTACATGGATTTAATTGGTTTCTTTTGTTTTATTTTCTTTCAATTTACGCGGTCGAGTTTATGCATAAGGGTAATCTTTTGTATGTATACCCATAGAGAAAGGAAGCGTCCGTCAGTTCCTCAGTACCCATGTACCTTGTATCAATTCTGAATTTGCTTCTGGTCGTACGTCATATGACAGTTTCTTTACGATGCATACATACTTACATTTGATTGATTCTTTTATTATGTATATGGTGACAGCATTTGTCTAATGCAATGCAAAGAAATATATAATTGATTGATTGATTTTTGTTTAACGTCACATCACAAATATTTCACGTATATGGTGACGGCATCTGCGGGGCATACAAATTTTGACCTTTGCAACGGACCCACCCGAAGCAGTGAGGGATCTTTAACGTGCCATGCATACCACGACACGGGGCCTCGGTTTTTACTGTCTCATCCGAAAGACAGGACACCCGCATGACCAGAGCGGTACTCGAACCCCGGCCTCCCGATTAGGAGTCCAGCGCGATACCACTAGGCCACGCCGGTTTCAAAGCAATATAGAGCTATACAACGGGTCCATGCGAAGCAGTAGAGGTATGTACTGTGCCACGTCTACCTTAACGCGGGACCTTGGTTTTTATTGTCTCTTCCGAAATACAGGATACCGACGAGTCCCCTGCGGGACTCGAACCAGGAACCACTTTGTTTCGAGCCAAGTATCCACCTGATTTTGGAATACTTAATATATACACAACAAAGAATTTTTCGTAATTACCACATCGAATACAAATTACCAGCGCGTCGATCGGCATAGACGATTACAGGCACTGTGTTACATAAAGAGTGACTTTTAAAAACTAACCCCCTCCCCCCTCTTTTATTTATCGTCTCGCTCCCCTTTCCCCTAAGGTAAGAAACGACGGTCAGAATGCAGCCGCTTCAACCAGTATTTCCTACAAGTTCCGATGAAAATCAGAGTAAAGTAAAGTATCAACATGTAAAATAATGCCTATCCTTTTGATATCTGTCCTCAAAATTTCATTCAAGCATTTTTAAAGGCACCAACAAACGCAAATTCGAATGGCACGACTCGCGGACAGTTTGCTCGCCAGTCGCCATGTTGATACAACATCGGCAGGGTGTAAAAGACAAGATCAGTATAATTACAAGATTGTCAAGATCGTGAGAAAAGGGAATATTAAAGCCATAAAAATGGAATAAAATTTAATGTTAATTTTGTTTTAGCCATACATTGAACCACTGTTCTCTAGCATTACTCAAGCAAACATGGTAATGTCCTATTATGCAAATAAACCTGTAATAGATTACTGTCGAGGAAACTGTCCGAGAGTTGTGGCGTTCGAATTTACGTTTGTTGGCGCTTTTAAACATGCTTAAACGAACTTTTGAGGACAGATATCAAAAGGTTGGACATTATTTTACTTGCTTGTGCTTTAATTTCCTCTGATTATTATCGGAACTTGTAGGAAATACTGGTTGAAGCGGCTGCATTCTGACTGTCGTTTCTTACCTTAGGGGAACGGGGAACGAGACGATATATAAAGGAAGGGGGTTAGTTTTAAAAAGTAACTTCATGTAACACAGTGCCTGTGAGACGATTTGGTCTAGGAGTATATTTTGAATGTAACTAAGAGTAGAGTAAGTGCGAGACGCAGTTCTATTTACAGATCAAACAAACTAACGAGTACCAAACAACTGATGTCTATAAATCAATTTATTTTTCATTTCTTATAAATACGTGTAGACTACATGTATAGCGTTATAATACAAATACATGTACAACAATTCATCATTGCCAAACAATACGTTTCTGTAAAGAATTCGTAAATACCATAATGTTTTGAATTTACGATTGGTTTTGCCAATATTGATAATTCAATGGAAACTTCAGTACACAATTGAATACATATCGGATGTTTTTAATATTGATATTGACCTACATTATGCCGCATTTAGGCACTCAATTTTCATAATTATGTTACTAAATTGTAACAGTATTGATTGTATTTTAAGTGTTCTTTGATCAGAAAATAATGTAGGGAAAAGAGACTGAATTAATTTTTAAATATATACGGCAGATCAGAATACCGGTTAAGGTAGCTCAGTCGGTAAAGCATCGTGACGGTACCCGGAGAATTCTTGGTTCAGATCTCAGTCTGGCTATCCACTATTCACCATGGTCTGTAATAGAATTGAAGGTTCTATCAATACTTAAGGTTGACAGTATTTATTTGGAGGTACTATAAATGGAGGACTTTGATTTGCGAGAATTAAGATAATTTCAGATTGGAGATGTGTGACAGAATGGGATATCAGTTCAAATATCTCACTTAGCAGTACATCCGCACGGTAGACGGAGGGTCCTGGTTCGAATCTTAGTCTGATCGTAAGTTTGTCACTCAGCCTGCTTCACGTTTAACGAATGAGAAGAGTGACGATATGAACGAAAAGGAAACTCAGTGGTTAGTCAAAGAGGTTTTTGTTTGTTTGATTCTTGTGTAACGTCAAACCAAGATTATTACACTTATATGGTGACGGCACCTGTCTGATGCAGTGCACAGAAATTTAGACCTATTCAACGAAGCAACTCGAAGCCAAGCACCCAAACGATTTAGCTACGCCGGTTCTTGTCATTCAATGAAATGAAGGATTAGGGCACGTGCTTGACTATTAGACACACACATTTTTATTTGGTCTTTATTTTAGGAATCATTCTTATGATATGTTATTTAGTATTCTGAACCTTCAGATCCCTACCTGTACACGACAATTTAAAGTAAAAAAAAAAAATAAATAGTAATTGTTTACAAAAAGTGCATGGCGTCATATAAATTGAAAAAAAAAATTCTGAAACCAGTACTATCAATAAATGAGCAAGCCATATCGAATGTTTCCGGAGTGTGTATGCAAATTATCCTGATTCAATGTAACTGAAAATTTAGTAAAGGAATAGAACCACATACGAGTCATTTGCTGCGCAAAATATTGGTTAATTGTCTGAAGTCCTTCTACCTAAAGAACTGTCGTAAGTGGATATACATAAATCACAGTAACATATACTCCTGTTTAACCTTTTAAACTGCTTAAAAATAGTTTATTAAAATAATACCTTATTTGTTATGCCTTTTGTGACGTTATGTTTTCATTTTATAATGTCTAAGAGATCTATTACCTACGGAACACCCTCCTTTATTTTTCTTTCTTTGCGATAACATCTCCACCATTCTGAATCGCAATAGAATATCAATAGTTTCCTTTCAAAAACTCCAATTTGCGTATATAAATATACCAATATACTCTAAAAGAGTTTATATCATTTCACGCAAATTAAATCTTTTTAAATTTTCTGCTTCGTTAAATCGTGTTAGAACACGGCAAATAAACAGACTGCAGTCAATGTTCTTAAAAATATGCATATACATGTACATTTAAATTCAGTTATATAAGTTATATTCCTTTGTGCAAGTACGTGTGAGTGTGTATGTGTGTCTGTTCTTGAGGAAAGGGGGAGGGGAGTTAATAAGGAAATGATACCTAACAATTGATATGATTGGTAGAACATATATATGAGATAAATCATGCATTCTCTTCACAAAGAAGTGTGACTTGAAAAAAGACCGCTCCCGGTTTTATTGTTAGTTTTATTTTTTACTTCATCATGATCATTTCACTTACCCAGTGACGTCATCTGATACTATGAGCAGATACAACTGATATGACGGGGTCGCCTGTAACAGTAAGGGATCTTAGAATTGCCAATGTCTACCTTGATGTACAGGGGATGCCTGTTTTACCTGCCTCATCCGAAGGTCAGGGCGATGGTGGGTCACCGGTCGCTCTGGCCCAAACCCAAGGCCTCTTGGTCTCATACTCCGACTTAACGCTGTGGATAAGAAAGATTAGTACTTTTGTAGAATTATCCGGTTTGTGTGGTCATGTACCTACGTCATCAGCAATAGAATGGATTTTATATTGCCTTTTTGTGAAAAAAAACCCCCATATTTTATCTTTAAATAGTTGAAATTTTTCACCTTTCCTTCAAATTTTCTTTCTACGCTATATATATTCTGTCTAATAGATAATTCATAGATATAATAATGTGAAGGTAAACAATTGTCCTATATTGACATTTGTAATTTGAGAAATTAAAACATTTTGCAGGAATTTAATTAATAATAGTCATTCATTCATGTTTTAATTTCTCAAATTACAAAATTGCCAGGGGACACTATCTTTTCATATGCCGGAATTTACATTCAGGGTAAAGGAAAAGTATACTAAATAAAAAAGCATCAAACATCAATAGGGTGATTTTCTATCTATGGGCGAATGTTTATGATACATGATATATCATCTCATGATGGATATTTTCTACAATCATGTAAGTGTAATAATTTCGTTTTCGAGGAAATATCTCAATGTACTAAATTTAAGAGGAAAAATCATTCTATACGACACAAGAAAAACCTAGTGGCATTCAGGTTTGCTACAGTTTTCAAAGAGAGATATACCGGAAATTTGAGAAGTTTAGAGAAGAGAATCAGAAGCCTTGGTTAGTTGAGAAGCATGGTTTGGAATACATTCATTTAAGGAAGGGAAAGGGCTGATGGAGTTTGAGCTGCAAGACATAGCTGCGTTTTGTGAGCATGCTTCAGTATGATCTCCATCTTAATCAGATATGAAAGAGGGCATTATTTTGCAACCAATAAAGTTTGAAGCGTCCCAAATGTATGTTTCATACGAGCCATGCCGTTCTTAGTATCCGGCAACAATAAAGAACCTGTTCCGCAATGTTCTTCCGGAGTCTAACCCAAAACAATAAGAACTCATGGAGGACAAATCTTTGCTACATTTCTTTACCATCAACTTTGTTTTTGTTTGCGAATTATTGTTTCCGCTTTGGAGTCAAAGAGGAAATATTGCGTCCTGTGTTAACTAGGATTCTGTCCCTTTTGTTAGGACGTCAAAATGCTAATTGTGTGAAGGAGAACAGAAAACAATGTTCTCTCTCGATCTCAAAGAAACGCCCTAATTATAAAGGACTCAATACCGGATACGGACTATCATATGCATTAATATGTAGAGTTGATTAAGATCGTCCTTATAGTTTAAGGACCCCTTTAAAGCCTATACATATTCAAACAAATCCCGGCACTAGTTTTAAAGTAATCTTCAGATATAGTTACATAAAGTTATCAAATGAGAAACCATCTAAAGGTCGTCTGTCGCAGACGACAAGTAAAGCATATCTAGTGTAGCATGACAAAGTTTAGAAGCATTGTTTCGCATTTGTCTTTTGTCCAATCAGACTAGACCACTATACCTATCGTGTTTGATGCATTGAGAATCATAGAGCTATGAACTGATCTAACGTAATATAAAAATATAAAGAAATTTCCACGTGTTGATGGATCAATATTTTACGGATACGGGTTCGTGCGATAGCAATGCGCTCCTGGGGACCTAGTACAACAGAGGCGACGCTTGTGTGAAGTTACTGGCCCAAATATAACAAATGAAATTTATACAAGTAATGGAGAGACGTCAAACTAAATGTGTCTCCGTGGGGCTTGTAGGAATTTTAAGTAATGGACGAGTCGCCACGTTTGAAAAAGAAATTAAAACTTCGACGTAAAGCATCTCTTCTTTATAGAGAGTTACAAGCTATCAGTAAGTGTTGTCTTTATAGAGATTTACAGGCTATCAGTAAGTGTTGTCTTTCTAGAGAATTACTGGCTATCAATAAGTGTTGTCTTTATAGAGAATTACAGGCTATCAGTAAGTATTGTCTTTTTAGAGAAATACAGGCTATCAATAAGTGTTGTCTTTCTAGAGAATTACAGGCTACAAGTGAATGCTTCGTAGCGAGTTGTAGTTCATCAGTAAGTATTTATAGAGATTTATAGAATATCATTGTTTTCTCCGTATCACATACCCGTGCTCGCTTTTAGAGACTTAAATTCATATGTAAGCCTGTGATTTACTTTATAGAGATTTACGGGCTATAGGTGTTTATAGTGATTTACAGGAGATCAGTGAGTGTTTTCTTGGAAATTTATCAGTCATCTGTGGTTACTTCATAATATAGAGAGTTATAGGTAATCGGAAGTGTTTTCAGAAAAATTAAGGACGACAGTTAAAGGCTGTTCTTTACTGGTCATCCGTGTTTTCTTCAAAGAGGTTTGCAGTCCACAATCATGTGTTTCTTTACAGAGATTAAGTTGTCATCAGTGTTTTCTTGATAGAAGTTTGCAGTCCACAATCAAGTGTTTCTTTCTAGAGGTTTAGTGGTCATCAGTGTTTTCTTGATAGAGGTTTGCAATCCACAATCAAGTGTTTCTTTATACAGATTTAGTGGTCATCAGTGTTTTGTTAATGAACGTTTGCAGTCCACAATCAAGTGTTTCTTTATAGAGATATAGTGGTCATCCGTGTTTTCCTCACAGAGGTTTGTAGTCCACGATCAATTGTTTCTGTACAGAGATTTAGTGGTCATCAGTGTTTCCTTCATAGATAGCTATATGTCATCATTAAATTGTGTTTTATTGAGGGAAAACAGCTATCAGGATTGATACAGGTGTGTTCTTTATGGAAATTGCAGGTCATCATTGTTTTATATAAATAGACTCATAGGCCTTCAGTAAGATTTACGGACAATCAGCAAGTGTTTATGTTTTTCATTTCCTTATTTTGCTGGAGGAATAAAAAATAATACATGTATTTACCGTTTAAGTTTGAAAATAACCATTGTGATTGGTGTGATTTATTTTCCGTCGAGTTTTATCCTGCATAGCAAGATTGAGATGGTTTATCGAATAGCATCAATGACTTATAGTTGTATAAATATAACTGATATAGCTGTTGAGCTCTTGCCTTTATCTGCCAGTGGCTTGTGTTCGAATCCCGTATTGGGTGATCCTGTTTAAGGGGTTGGTGACCTAGGCTTCTTTGTCATGGTAAGTCTGAAATGGTTGCAGACACACAATTAACCACAAAGATAATCAAGGATATTACTATATTTACATTAAGATTCATGCATTCTGCAAGTGTCCTTTTTAATCAAGGAAAACATGGAGTCTTTCTATGTGTATCAGTTTAAGATTCATTCAAATGCTTCACTACAAAATTAGTTTACTTTAAAGTTTATCTTCTGTGGACATGGCAGACCAATAAGAGATGTTTACTCCCCGTGAGCAGATTTACAATATATTTGATCATGAGTTGCAAGAAACATTAAGTGTCACTGTATGTTTTTTAATTCTTTGAAAACATATTTATCAGTACATGTATATCAATAGATATGCACACTGTAGACATTGCAAGCCTGTAGAAGATATGAAGTATAGTCATGAGTGTTTGCTCAGTCATTAAGATATTCCCAGTCCTATTCTTTTGTCTGAAGACGTAAGTTATATGTTAACTAGATATTATACACAATATAGATTCCAGGTTCTTTTCAATTTCAAAGGTGACATGGATACATTCTTGGTATGAAGATATCAGTTATAAAAGCCTCATTCTTATATGCTGAATGTTAATATGTACTCGTATTGAAAAGACCTATTAGATATGCAGAAAAAACAGTTAATATTTACTACCTACATCGAATACACTGATGTAATGCTGCGGTATTCTTTTACCTCATTAACATTATCATCATGCTTTATATGGTAATTTAACATGTTTGTAGTAAATGTATTAAACGAGAATAAAATCGAAAGTATTTGTAAAGACAGTGATCAAATTATCCACGTGGGTAGTCTGAATGGAATTGATTTATACAGAATGCACTAAGCTGCATTTATTGAACGAATGTCCCTGTTAACAATTTAATCTGCTTTCGAAAGAAGTTTAAAGTCTTGTGAATAATCACTTAGTTCGATCAGATCCTGTGTGGCATTACTCATTACAATGTGTCGCATCTCCTACGGACGGGATATTTGTGAAATTATAATCGCTTCATCTGTATCACTTTTAACCTGATGCCTAATCAGTATTTGATTGATATCTCCTACAAGCGAGCCATCCCCGGCTATGTATACACATTTATAGTTACTTCTAACATCACAACGGGTAGTAGGCTCAGTTGTGGTTGCAACTATATTCCGTCCATGTGTGTGGCAACATCTCCCATTGGCAAGTCCTCCCCGCCATGCATGCACATTTATAATTATCTTGACCATCACAAGGCTTGGTTGACTTTGTTACAGTAGTCACCATATTTTGTTCGTATATGTGGTATCATCTCCTATTGGCAAGTCATCCCCGCTATGCCTATACATTTATAGTAATCTTTAACATTACAAGGCTTGGTTGACTTTGTTGTGGCATTGACCATATTTCGTCCATGTGTATCGCATCATCTCCTGTCGGCAAGTCATCCCCGCGATGCCTATACATTTATAGTTATCTTGAACATCCCAAGGCTTGGTTGACTTTGTTACAGTAGTCACCATATTTCGTTCATGTGTGTGGCATCATTTCCTATTGGCAAGTCATCCCCGCTATGCCTATACATTTATAGTAATCTTTAACATCACAAGGCTTGGTTGACTTTGTTGTGGCAGTGACCATATTTCGTTCATGTGTATGGCATCATCTCCTGTTGGCAAGTCATCCCCGCTATGCCTATACATTTATAGTAATCTTTAACATCACAAGGCTTGGTTGACTTTGTTGTGGCAGTGACCATATTTCGTTCATGTGTGTGGCATCATCTTCTATTGGCAAGTCATCCCCGTTATGCATATTATATATACATTTACATGTATAGTAATCTTGAACATCCAAAGGTTTGGTTGACTTTGATGCGGCAGTAACCATATTTCGTCTTTGTATCGATCATCATTCCCTATTTGCTAGGCATCCTTATTATTCTAAAATGTGACAAAGTTTGGCATATCCTTTATCTGACATAGCATACTTGTTCAATATGATTCCTATGGATACAATGCTTGATCAGCGTTTTACTCCATTCTCCAAACTCTTGTATGAATGTCTTACCGCGTACCGGTCAGACCGTATAAAAATTACCTCTTATTTGGTGTAATGGTGCTTATGTCGTGTTCTCCGTTTCCATCTGTATGTATATTTACATTCGAAGTTTGCAAAATTGTTATTATGTGCCACTCTTCCGTTCTTTTATTCTGTGAAAATTCCAGTTTTGACCCCAGAATTTTGGAAAGGGACTGTAGATTTTTCAGGTCATAGCATTTGCATTTATGGTTCAGTTTGTGTCAAAAGTCCGAAATCAAATATGAAATATGAAAAAACCCAAAACAAACAATTCAACAAACAAACAAACAAAGAAAATAAAGCAACCAAACAAACAAACTAATAAAAAAAACCCCTTGTTCTAAAGGTGGCAGGTCGACCTCTTAATTCAAACAGGGATAGATGTGGAGGAGTGTGATAATAAAATGAGATGATGTACTTTGTTAGGATATACCATATGTATGTGTTTAATTGTTATATTGTCGGTAACAATGTCGGGGAGACATAAAGGGTAAAGCTGCTATCCAAAGGGAGGTCTCGTTCACTTCTCACAATGTTTATGGTGCGTAGACAAAATGTTCCAAATCATGTTTTAAGACCCTGCATTTGAAAGATCTTTGTGTATGGTAATCTTCCAGTGAATCAACCTATTTTCCTAACACTATGGGGTACCCCTTGAGAAGTAAAGGGGATAACTCTGTAATCTCAGGGATTTAGGAGCGTCAAATGGTTATTGACTTGTCTTCATTAATATTGACGTCGTGTATCACAATCAGTGGCCCTCTGGAGGTGTAAACATTTCTTATCTCCATTATTGAAGAGCGTAACCATGTTTTGTCATTAGAGATTCGTCTCCAGGGACTGAGCAATAAATATACATATGAAAGTTTGATGCAGTTAATGGATACAAATCAGTATTCCTTAATGCAGGAAGGAGCCTTTTCAGCCTGATTTAATTTCATATTAGCGTCACTAAGATGACCACTTAATCACAGAATTTTGAGGCACGATGTGGTATAATTTACAATTATGATGACGATGTTACGATGACGTTTAAATCTCCTCTCAACCCCCCCCCCCCCCAAATAGAAAAAACCCCCAAAACAAAAACAAAAAAAAAAAACCCAAAACAAAAAACAAAAACAAAAACACCCCCCCCAAAAAAACCCCGCACATCTGTATTGGGTAATGTTGCATTTGCGCTATATGATGTAGCTAGTGTCCCCTTTAAAAATTAAACTTTCCTAGTTGGGATGTAAAATTTAAATAGAATCAAAGAAACAGCTGAGAATGTAAAATATTTGAAATCAAATATTGATTACCTTTCTCTCCTAAAAAAATCTTCAATTTGCATAATGCAGACGCAGACAAAAAATGTCCTCGTGGATAAATTTCTTCTGAAACAATTACAATGTAAGTGTATTATTTCTGTACCACAAGCATTATGTCTCTCAGATCAATCTGAATTGAGATTTTCACGATAAACGGTCAAGATAAATACGAATATTTTACAGTATTCTTTTTCATACTTGTTGGTCACCTTACATGTAAAAATATCAAGTTTGTATTCTTGAAACGAGAAAAAGCATTAATGTTTTTTCACATAAATGTTATTTTAACAAAATGAAGAAATATTTGTTTTTAGAGAGTTTGCGGTTTGATCAGTTTTGTGACTCCATACGAAAACTCTTTGGATCGGATATAAAGAATGCAGATCTCAAAGCAATTTACAGAAAAATATCAACCAACCCTGATGCCAAAGTCGACTGGAGCGAGGTAGGATAAATCATTATTGAACAAATGTACATGTTCACGTAAGAAAACAGAACATGGATTGTGTAATAGCTTCTACAGTTAAAGCCAACACGTTAAACTAGTCATGTTTGTGTGCCGAAGAGCAAAGGACAGGGAATATCATAGCACCCAGCTTAAAATTTCCTGAATATCAAATAAACTATCAATAGGATATGTTTCTTTCTTTTTTCATATAATTTTGTCGTTTTCATTGTAATGTTCAAGATATACAACTATGGAAACTTTCTGAATTGTTTAATTATATTTTACAGCTTTTTGGCTACTTCCAATCAAGTGCTGAAGAACACGAAGAAATCGCTGTCGGGGAGGAAGTCAGTGTTTTTACCGTTGCTAAGCGACGGAGGGTAGGAGAAGCGGCAGGTACATTGAATTATATAATAATTTTCCTTCTGTAATCGTTATTTTATGTGATGAGTAATACCATTACGAATGTGGTTTCGTGATTCTATGTTCTTTCTTTATAGGAGATAAAACTCGCCGCGATACAGTGCAATGTTTACGCTATGTACCTTCATTGGACGTTTACGTCTCGGCGTCTCAAAAAGGAGCAATATGCATCTGGTCGACTGCGGTAAGCGCTATATTCTAATGAAATAGAAAATAGTTCGGTAAGTATAGAGCGTTCTGGTGAATACATGTCAAGAAGTACATACATCATACGTATTTATTAGTTGAAATTTGAGATGCGAACGTGGAATATATGTGCCCAAGCCTTTAAGTTTGAGCAGATTTCAGTTTAACAACGAGCACACAAAGTTGTGGAAATAAAATTTTGCTTCACTTGCATGTATACTCGAAAAAAAAAAATAATAATAAAATGAATGACTGATCATAAACGTGGGGATATAGGGAGTTGGGACCCTTTGATGAGAAATATTTATCAAAAAAAAAAAAATAATAATAATAATAATTATAAATAAATAAAATAAAATAAAATAAAAAAAAAATAATAAAAAAGAGTTCCTCATTTGAAAGTGGACCTCACTTTAAAAAATACGGCCAGAAATGGATCAACAGACAAAGTACGTAGTTAAATGACACTAGTGTAATAATTTGAGTAAATGTAAAATACGAAAGTTGATTGATTGATGATTGATTTTTGTTTAAGGTCACACCACGAATATTTCACGTATATGGTGACGGCGTCTGTCTGATGCAGGGCATACAAATTTTGACCTTTGCAACGGACCCACCCGAAGCAGTGAGCGATTTTTAACGTGCCATGCATATTAAGACACGGGGCCTCGGTTTTTACTGTCTCATCCGAAAGACAGGACACCGGCATGACCAGAACGGGACTCGAACCCCGGCCTCCCGATCAGGAGGCGAGCGCAATACCACTAGGCCACGCCGGCTTAAACACGAAAGTAACTGGTGTCACACGACTATGGCACTAACAACGATGTACCACAGTGGACATTCACGGACCTCTGAAATTCAGAGGTTAGACCAGGTGCCCGGGAGGAGTGAGGTCAAGTATAAAAGCAGTTGGTGCCACCTACGTAACTGTGGCATTGATAACAAGGTGCTCTGGTGGACATTCTTAGACTTCATTGAGAAATCATTAGATGATTATAAACTGATATTGTCTAAGGTGAATATAGGCGTCTCCTGTCAGAGATGTCACCAGGTGCCCGGTATAGTAAGCGTCTTCTGTCAAAAGTGTCACCAGGTGCTCGGGTATAGTAGACATCTTGTGTCAAAGATGAGGCCGGTACCCGGAAATAGTAGGCGTCTCCTGTCAGAGGTGAGGTCAGGTGCCCGGAAATAGTAGGCATCTCCTGTCAGAGGTGTCACCAGGTGACCGGAAATAGTAGGTATCTCCTGTCAAAGGTGAGGTCAGGTGCCCGGAAATAGTAGGCATCTGCTGTCAGAGGTGAGGCCAGATACCCTAAAATAGTAGGCGTCTTCCGTCAGCGGTGAGGCCAGGTACCCAGAAATAGTAGGCGTCTCCTGTCAGAGGTGTCACCAGGTGCCTCGGAAGAGTTAACATGCAGACGATATCAAAATATTTAACTCTTTACAAATAAGCAACAAACATTTCACCTTATTTTGAATTTTGATAGCATAAGACTTAGTGTTTTATTTTAATTAAATGTTCTCAAAGCTTTTGGGCTGAGATTGATGTGGGTGGCCCTAATTTATATAATAGCCGTAATTGCCGATATTAGAATTATAATAGCAGTTGGTTGGTTGATTGGTGTTTTACGTCGCTTTCAACAATATTTCAGTTAAATCGCGACATGGAAGCAGGAGGTTACCAACCTCTTAAACATAGTGGCGCAACCCAGGAATCGAACCCGGCTCGTCGGCGCCGCAAGCCACTACACCAAGTCTGCCCCTATCTACTAGTAGTAATGACATTACTCAGTACTTTGTGACCCATTTTAACTTCTTCCAGAGCAATAGTTTTGATTGAGTATATATTTACATAGTTAAAGAATTGATATGTTATGTGGTTTTAACGACACCATTCGGTTAATGTACTCCATTCAACTTTCCGGAATATTGATACCGATTCATTTTTCAATTTATAGTAGATTTGGTTGTTTCTGATGTTGATTTAAATTAGCGCGAAAAATACGTTTCTATTTTCAGTTAAAATTACAAAGCTGTGTGGATATAAATGTAAGTATTTCAGATTCAAATATCCCTTATGACATTATTTACCAATGTATCACTCTCATCGACATTATCTAATATTAAATGAACTCTTACTTTGGTTTGCAGAATTGTTTTGTTGTTAGTTACGACTGCAACGGAAGAGCTATTTTGTCCCGTCTCTTGGACAAAATAGCTCTTCCGTTGCAGTCGTCCATTGCAGTCGTAACTATTTTGTTGTGTGTTTGCGTATTTGGCCTTCGAGGGCAGAAATGAGAAAGTTTTGGTCTATTTCAGCCAGTGTCAGTCTGTCTTGGTGTCTGTGGGAAACACAACATTAAAATGAAATAAAATAGAACATCCTGTTAAAATTTAAGAAATTGAGGAAGGGGTGCAACTGTCCTTGGTGCAACTAAAATGAACTGTTTCTAAGCAAGGATGTATCTAAACTATACTTCCCTGTTCTAAGTAATAGAATAGAAATTTTCAATTTTATTTAATATAAAGCTTTGACATTTCTCTGTAGTACTATATATTAAAACTCATGTCACTTTTTCCAATACAGTAATTCTAACATGTTTTGATATTTCACCATAGGAAGCTGCATGGGTAACAGGGTGTGATTATTTACCGACCTTGAGACGAGCAATATGTTGTACAGAGAGAAGCATTGTCGTATGGGATAATAGATCCAAAGGCAAAAATCAGGTAGTATATACGGTACTCAGAAAAGTAATAATTTTTGTCATAAAGTTATAAATATTTCATTGCTGTAAGAGAAATGTTTGTCCTGGCATAGATCTGGCGATATGACATTGATTGAATGACTGATTCCCTAAGAAACAGAAATAGTCTATAACACTGTATTTCAGTAATGTTTTTAATGCATTCTTTGTAGACATTAGTATACGAAAAAATTCATCTTGCATATCAATTGGTACTTCTATGTTTTAAATCTGTTTGCATCTGGAAGTTAGGTTGAAGACCACTTGAGACCACTTTGACAGAGTCACTGTAAAGGAAAAATAACATCATGCAATATTTTACATACTTGAGTTGACCAAAACTATTTTCAAAATAGAATATTTTTCCTTTATGAAAGTTATTAGGAGTGAAATGTGACATAATATTGTAACTTAAAATTTATATTCATCATCAAACACTTTGAATACAATATAAAAAAAACATTTCTTCTTGATAAGTAATCATCTGTCTTATGTATTGAAGAAGTTAATTTAGTCTGTTCACTTATGATTCTTCAATTAATCACTAGTGATAATTAAACCATGCTTTTTGTTTTCAGCATGTGTTTTCTATAAAACCTTTTGAGAACTCCCCTCAGTGTATTTGTCATGTTCCGTCTTCTTCCAATATCCATGAGGATGTCATATTGTTTGGAGATGATCAAGGTTATATCAATGTACTACGTCTTGCCAGTAAAGATTTGTCGACCAAAAATGCAAAAGATGCAGAAAAAATTCAGAATACTCAGTCACTGCCAAATTTCCCTATAGAACCAGATAAGCTTTCACAGTAAGTCTCCTATGTGTCATTTTCACACAACAATAGGCCAATTTATAATTAATGTTTGTTAATAGGGTTATATTAAAAACCTGAGGAAATTATTGAAAAGCATTTGCGTATGTACATGCGTATATTATATCAACCTGATGTAAGATTACATTCTAGATTTTTTTATTATAATATTTCTGTTACACAGTAAGATTGTGAAAAGGAAGATCCACCATGATTGGGTGCTGCAGGTGCGATACTTTCCTGAACTACGGTGCTTTGCCTCGTGCTCCCCACACAGTAGACAGTCATTTGTCCTTGAGGAGATGGAGAGATTACATGATGATGGGTAATTTTGTTTGTAACAAGCGATCTAATTGGTTGTCCGATTTAAAAACTGCAAGGGTATTCTCAATACTCTTGCAGTTTTTGATATGACGTCACGATACCCTGCAGTTTCTGATTTGTGACGTCACGATACCCTACAGTTTTTGATATGACTGTGATTAGCGACTTGGCTTAGAAAACCATAACTCTGTGCCTCTAGTTGTAATTATTTTTGTCAAATGCATTAGAATGGGGTTACCATGCTGGTTTTTTACAAAAACTGACAGGGTATCGGCGAATACCCCATCAGAAATTTCCGTTTCACAGCTCGGCTAACGCCTCGCAATGAAACTAAATTTCTGACAGGGTATTGCCGATACCTGTCAGTTTTTATAAAGCACTCGCATGGTAACCCCTAAATACTTCTTGTCAGACTTTCAATTTGTAACATTATACATCATTTTTCAGGGTTCATTTGTACATGTATCTAGTCTGAACCTTTGTCTCCAGCGTGGATGAATTAGTACATGTGTACGTCATGATTTCTGAACTAGAACAAAGTATTTGTTCTGGTTGAAATTTACCTTTCTCTCTTCTTGTAAAATTTATTTTAAAAATATTTAAGTCAGTTTACATGTAGATGAAGCGATGTACAAGATTTGAATCATCAGTATATTTTTCATTTGTTTGTGAATCAAAAAGTGTTATTTATTCATCAGTGTAAAATATACAGTAAAGAACATATTTTAAATTAAAACTTGAATCTCATGATATAAACTGTAAAATTTTATGAAATTAATGTAAAATTAGGGAAAAAAGTTTTGATTGAAACTAAAATAAGAAGAAGCATTCTGCTGCATCTTGTTTTACACAATGAATCTATATCTAATTAGTATTACAAAGCATCTACATGTATTCCTATCACTATTTTATATTACAATCACAGAGTCTATTCCTGCTTTGTATCATCATGAATCTATTACTATTCTGAAACCCATATCAGATTTATTGGTTTTTAAAATAAAGCTGAAATGATAGATCGTGATGCAGTAAATGATATGAGATAGAGTTCTTGCTGCAATTTTTGATTCATTAATGTGGTCTTTTTTTTTTAAAAAAAGTTAGTACAGGTATAGGAATTACATTGTACTATAAGACTGGTCGTAGGGTATTTCAGACTTCAGAAATCTTGGTTGCAATCACAGCCAATAAATGCAGGCTAGGAATTCATATGTAAAACTTTTCAAACTTTGTTAACCAGTACATGTATAGTAAATTTAGGTATAGGTCTACAGCGATAATATTGCTCATGTTTATAAACACAAGGAGTTTAAATTTGATCATAACAGGGGAGACAGGTTTGTCACGGTCAGATATTCCTAAAACGTATATTATTACTTGGAATGATAGTAGATGTTCACCTCATTTCATAGTGCGGCGGTGGCGTAGAGGATGAATACACCTGTTACCACTAAGCTACATAGACTCTTATTAAGATGTTTAAAACACGGCCATTTAAATGAATATTGGTATGTATTAGAAGAAATAAACTTTGTTAAACACCCCTATAATTTGACAATGGAATCTTTGTTTTGGTTTTTTTTTTAAAGCCTGGATGAGCACAGTTATCGCTGTAGACCTATAGCAGTTTGTTTCAGGTATTTGTATGCAGATAAGAAACAACAATAAACAACATTGAAATTATCAAAGGACGGTGTATATAAGCAATGTTGTATGTTACCATAGTGAATTGAAATAAGTCAAATTTTCTGCCCCTCAGATCGATAGATTAGGGGCATATTGTTTTTGTCCTGTCTGTCTGTCTGTTTGTTTGTTTGTCTGTTTGTTGTCAACTTTAACCTAGGCTATAACTTTTGAACCATGAGGGATAGAGACTTCATATTTATCATGCGTACTCAACAAATGAAGCCCTTTCAAATGACACCAAGGTCTATGACCTTTTGACCTTGACAATGACCTTAATGCTAAAACTAACATTTTGGACTTTGGTGCTATCAGGGCATTAATGTTTCATATACACAGCTTGTTGTATCATGACTTGCATTATGTAGAATATTTAAGACACTCTGACATTTCAAACCAAATGTTAGTAATGGAAAAATAAAGAAAGGCATGTTTGAGACATTTACTGCCCCATTATCAAGCCATCTCCGTTTGCTTGTGACATATTACTTATCTCACCTGTCACTAAGCTGAACAGTCAGGTGTTGTTGAATGACAACCACACTTACATGTTGCCTCACTTCAAAAAATTAAACCATTCTATTTGTATAAATATAGTAATTAGTTTACAATGCTGTTTAAAATTTAATTTATGACTAGTTAAAGGCAGTTTAGTATTGTACTTTTTGTATTGTTGATTTAAAATGCATGTAAGAACAAATAAGACATTTTTGTCCCTTTAAATTTGTTATTAGTAAAGTGAAGTCCATTGTTCCTGGGTGTATTACCTTTATTGATTGCCTTCATAATTTATTATTTTGTTATGAGCATGAGAATTCAGTCTTTGAGTGTTATACTGTCTTCCAACTAAGTGCATTTACCTTACCTTTATTTATGTTAAACACAAATTTACCTTTTGTATTTGCAATAGCAGTACATAAACCACTGAAAATTTATCTACAATGATAAGTCCTTTGGCTTAGACATGGCATTAAATAGGGTAGCACACTCAACTTTACTCTGTTTTCAAAACTTTTTAATGAAAACAATCCAGGATATATTGTATATTTATTTTGTTTCTCCACTGAACCATTAATACCTCAGTCAGCTTGTATCATATACAAGAATTTTGCCTAATATTTATGTGTATTAATGGTGTAGATGGTTACAGGGTACATTGTATTTCTGTGTACAGAAGAGCAGTGCATTACCAGTATTTGTTTTAATGATTACATGTTAAATTTTCAGTGAGGTGAGGGGTGTTTCCATATACAAAGGAGTGAACTGTTTTGATTATTGTGTCAAAGCTAATATCATTGCGACAGGTGGTGTAGACAAAGTCATTCGAGTGTGGCACCCACACATATTCTCAAGACCCACAGGTAAGAAATCTGAGAGATTTGCTTTTTATTTTCCAAACTGACAGGTAGGAAAAAGTAACTAATTATACATATAGTAAGAAATACTAAACAGTTTGATCAGGATGCAGGACATTGATTTACACAAAGTAAAACACAAGTGATAGACTTCAAAATTATAAAAGTTGAAAAATGTGGAAATCAAATTCTCTGGATTAAAAATAGAATAAGTGTATATGGAAAAAAATCACTTTGGATGTAGAAGCTTAAAACACTGAAAAAGGAAAGACTTCATATTCAATTACATATATGTTTGATTTAAATTTTACATATTTCAAAAGTAAAATTGTACACTTATTTAAATTAAATAATGTTTTTGAAAAAATTGATTATAATTAGACATTGATAAATTGATTGATTGATTTTTGTTTTACGTCATTCCATGATTTATTTATGTATATAGTGATGACATCTGCCTGTGGACATTGAGTGCTTCTTGTTACTTATTCACTTCATCAATAGTTTTTATGACCCCAGATTGATTTATGGGGGGCGTATTGTTTTTTTCCTGTCTGTCTGTCTGTTTGGTTGTTTGTCTGTCTGTTGTCAACTTTAACCTTGGCTATAAATTTTAAACAGTGAGGGATAGAGACTTCATATTTGACATGCGTACTCAACTAATGAAACCCTTTCAAATGACACCAAGGTTGATGACCTTTTGACCTTGACAATGACCTTCACACTAAAAATAACTTTTTGGACTTTGGTACCACCAGGGGCATAAGTGTTTCACAAACACAAATTGTTTTCAACTTTTTAGACAATATTGAAAGGACAATACCACATATTATTATGATAAAATTAATTCTTTCGCTACTAGCCTGAAGTAAAACCATACATTGACTGGACTGATAATCTTTTCAGGTAAATTGATGGGTCACTTATTTACGATTGTTGATATATGTTCCAATGAGAAGGACCAGCATTTGATCAGTTTGTCGACTGCCAGGGTATTCAGGGTGTGGGACATACATACCTTAACATGTCTACAGGTAATCCAGTAGTGTGTGATATACTAATATCTATGGTTATATAGTAAAGATCATAGTTTACAGAGATAACATGATAAATCATTGACACTATCGACAGTCTATCGACAGAAGTAACAGAATAGTTTATTATTTGAACCTGAAGTTAAAAAAGAAAAATCAAAAAGGAATTACCCAAAAACTGATCTCAGTTATATACTGTGATTTAAGAGAAAAAAATTTTCTGTCTTTTAAACATTATTTTGAATCTTCACTTTTTTCAACAATATTTAAATGATAAATTTTATTAATCAATTTGCATGAAATATTAAAAAATATTGAAAACTTTATGTTTATCTAGAGCATTTGATATGATGGTTGTCATTTGTTTTAGGTATTCACCGATAATGAGGAACGTCCTGGAGAGAAGAGGATTTACTCCATGGCATTTGACACTAGACATGAAAGGTTACTTACAGGTAAATCAGGTTTTTACATGTAAATCACTAAGGTGTTGATGAAGTTATCTAAATCTAGTATTCAGTGTTCTACATCTCTAAAAAATATTACTTATCAATGAGTAACTATTGAAAATTCACATTTTCAAACTAAAATTTCCAAATAAAGAAGGAAGATACACATCATATTTTGATGATACCAATTCATTGTTGTATTGACTGGCATTTGGGCATGCGTGACACACAGGACGCTCATCTTTACCTGGCAATTCATTTTGGAAATTTCGCTAAAACTAGATCGTTTTGGATTACCAGCCTAGTTCATGCATTCTACAGATGTGTTTTAGAAGACATTTGCGTGGTTAGACATCACGAACAATGCTTAATTTGTTCATAAACAGTTTGTTGAATTTAAACAAAGACTGGCGCGCAAGCCACCGACTTCCGATTTAGTTGTAAACAAATAACAGCTGATCGACATGGAACAGATTTTCAGAGCCAACGCCGTAGTGTTCCTCATTGCAGTTGTGACACTTGCCACACACCTTTTCCCAGGTAAGATCGTTTCATATTATTCCAACCCACTAGGATCATACTCTGTCAGTCCTGTCGGAAAAAACCCATTCACTGATACTTCGCCAAAACATCGACTTGAATGTTACATGTTGCTGTACAAATCTGTATCTGATAAAACCCTTCCTAACCTACACAAAGACAATACGAAGCTACACATGTTGTACCTAGCTGCCCTCCTGATCACCCATGCCTCTGATACAGAGATAAACCCAGGACCGAGGCAGGTTAAATACCCATGCCAAGTATGTGCGAAGGCCGTCAAGTGGTCAGATAAAGCCGTTGCCTGTGACAATTGCCTGTTATGGTACCACAAGGATTGTATGGCTATGTCAAGCGGGATCTACCATCATCTAGAATTATCGAACACCTCCTGGATATGCTGTGCTTGTGGCGTACCCAACTTCTTGGACAGTTTGTTTGACTCATTTATGGCTGAGAGTCTCAACCAGTATTCGTGCCTCCACGCCTCGACCAAATCTACCCTGGACTCACCATCCTTCACAGATCACATCGATATTGGATCACCGCTTCACTGCTCAAGCCCTGAGCAACGCCCCAAATCGAGCAAATCGTCCCCTTCCCAACTTCGACTATGTTGCTTAAATATGCAAAGTTATACAGCTAAGAAGGAGAGCTTCTGGAACTTAATGGAGTCAATCAATCCTGATGTTGTTATGGCAAATGAGACATGGCTCAGACCCTCTGTGCAATAGTGAGCTTCTGCCTACTGACTCACCCTATACAATCTACCGCCGCGACAGGAGCGACGGCTACGGAGGAGTGTTGATCGCCATTAAAGACAACTTACTAAGTGACCCAGTCGAAGTTAAATCGGACTGTGAAATCCTGTGTCGAAACATACAAAACCCAGGTGGTGACTCTGTGATTGTCATATCGGCATACCGACCCCCAAACAGCTCTAAAGAATATGCACTCGATTTGTTCAATGCTGTGAAAAACATCTGTGTTAGATATCCCAAGAGCATACTTATGATAGGTGGAGACTTCAACCTCCCTGACATCACATGGTCAACAAACTCTATCACTGGCCATCAGTACCTTAAGCAAATTAATGAACATATGCTTGCCTTAGAAGAGGACCTTGGATTTTCACAAGTAGTAAACTTCCCAACCAGAAAGGGAAATACCTTGGACCTACTTTTTACCACCCGTCCATCCTTCTTAAATAGGTGTGAATCCATTCCAGGCATAAGTGACCATGATGCCATCCTGGCTATAACTAACATCACCATCTCAAGGCGTAAACCACCAAAGCGCACAATCTTTCTATGGAAAAAGGCTGACCTTGATGACATCAGAAGAAGGGCTATCAAATATTCAGACCAATTCTGCCATGACTTCAACGCATCATCCAACATCAAAGACATGTGGACCAACTTTAGTAACTGGTGCTCTGACACTTTGTCATCTTGTGTACCCAGTAGACAATCTTCACATATTACACAGCCATGGGCAAACAGGGAGGTACGTCGACTATCACGGGCCAAGCGGAAATGGCATAAAATAGCACATAAAACTGGCTCACCATCCGACTGGGATCACTACATTAGCCTTAAGCATACTATGCAACAAACCTGCAGGAAAGCCTACAACAGCCACATAAACGACATGTTATCTGACAACACTGGTGGCAAGAAGAAGTTCTGGTCATACATCAAGAGCCGGAAGACTGACAGATGTGGTGTTGCACCCCTCAAGAAGGATGGTATTACATACAGTGACAGCATCACCAAGGCTGACCTGCTCAATAAGCAGTTTGCATCAGTGTTCTCACAAGAGGCCCCTGGTGACTTACCCGATCTAGGACCAAGTAACACACCCAAAGCTCCCAAAATAACAGTGTCAGCAGCCGGTGTCGTGAAGCTCCTCAAGGACATCAATCCTAGTAAGGCAACTGGCCCCGACTACATACCTGGCAAACTACTCAAAGAGGCTGCTGCAGAACTCACCCCTGTACTTACCTGTATATTCCAGGCATCGATTGACCAAGGGAAGATACCCGCTGACTGGAAGAGCGCCAAGATTGCCCCAGTGTTCAAGAAGGGAGACGGCAGTCAGCCTTCAAACTATCGCCCGATATCACTTGCCTCTATCTGTTGTAAACTCCTTGAGCATATCATCCACAGCTCCGTCATAACTCACCTAGAAAATCACAACATCCTCACAGACTATCAACATGGCTTCCGAAAAAGACGTTCCACTGAAACCCAGCTCATCCTCACCATCCAGGACCTTGCTTCCAACTTAAACGCCGGCGAGCAGACAGATGCTATTCTCTTGGACTTTTCAAAGGCCTTTGATAAGGTTCCACACCAGCGCCTACTCCTAAAGCTACACCGTTACGGGGTACGGGACAACATCCTGGCTTGGATAAAGGATTTCCTATCAGAACGCTTTCAGGAAGTTGTACTGGATGGGACCACATCTACCAGATGCAGCGTATCATCAGGTGTGCCTCAAGGAACAGTCCTGGGCCCCTTACTCTTCCTTGTATACATAAATGATATGCCGTCCTGTATCCAATCCCCAGCCCGCCTTTTCGCTGATGACTGCCTGGTCTACAAGAGGATCCGCACAACAGGTGACTGCGCCGCGCTCCAAGATGACCTGAAACAACTGCAGGAGTGGGAGGAAAAGTGTTTTATGAAATTCCATCCGGAGAAATGCGAAGTTATTACCATCTCGAACAGCAGAAGTCCCATCAAATTCGGTTATTCCATCCACGGCCACCATCTCCAGCACGTCAACAATGCCAAGTACCTGGGGGTGACCATCAGCAAGTCATTGTCTTGGAACACCCACGTCGACAATATCACCAAGAAGGCAAATCAGACTCTAGCCTTCCTCAGACGGAACATTGGAATGTGCAGCCAGGACTCCAAAGAACAGGCATATAAGACCTTTGTCCGTCCCACCCTGGAATATGCCTCCACAGTCTGGGACCCCCACACTGCAGGTAACATCAACGCAGTAGAGATGGTGCAGCGGCGTGCTGCTAGATTTACCACTGGAAATTACCACCGTACCAGCAGCGTATCAAACATCATGAACGCTTTGAAATGGGACAGCTTACAGCTTCGAAGGGCCAGAGCTCGAACCACCATGCTCTACCGAATACATCACAGACTGGTTGACATTCCACCAGAGGAGTACCTGGTACCCACTGGCAGCCACACAAGAGGACACTCCACCAAATTCCTCCAGCCGCAGACCAAAATCCAGGCATACCAATATTCCTTTTTTCCAAGCGCCATTCGATATTGGAATGCCCTACCAGCGGCCGTTGTACAGATCAGCTCTGTTGAGGCATTCAAGCAGAGCCTGGCCCGCGTCACCACAATCTAGACGACCAAGTTTTTAACCTTTTAGCTTTTTAATTGTACATAGAGCGCCCTGTGTGTCACATGTGTGTTTTTAACAAAGTGCGAAGATACTCAAACTGAGGCAGGCACTCAAACTAGAAGAAGAAGAAGAAGAAATTGACACATTTTTATAGTTTTTCTCAGGGTATTTTAGCTTGAACTCTTCTGGACAGTGCTAACTATAGACTGACATTGTCACACTAATGTGCCATATCTTTATCATTAATTTTATCTTTCTTCTTTTTGCTTAGTTTAGAGTAGTGGGGTTTAGCATTGAATTTGCTTTAAAATGATTAACATTTATTTCCTGTTGTCAGTTAATTTTCAGTATTCTCTATTTGTACTTCCCCTACCTCAATTTTCACTTAATTACCACAAATAAAAGATCATGATTGGATTTTTTTTTATTGGAATTGTAGGACACTGGTGTTATGTAATAGTTATGCAGATTTTATGATTTTGTTTTAAGTATTTTAAACCACTAAATTAATTATGTTGATCAAATGCTTGAGTAAATCTTTCAATACCTATTAACGAAATATTTTTTCAAACATTGTGTTATTGAGTTTATTATTGTATTAACGAATAATTACCGGTAACTATTATTTTGGCCTTACATTATGATGATTTAAGTAGTATTTTGAAATCTGAAATTGGACGAGACAATTCTACATGACCACTATTATGTTAAATGTTGACCTGAATTTTACAGGGTCAAGTGTGATAGACTCCTGGCCTTTGACCAGGGCTGTCCAGGACACTATGCAGGTACCCCATACACATGATCGACCAATCAGCCAAATACTCATTAACTTCGAGTTGAACCAAGTCGTTACAGTCTGTACAGAATCTGTCATCAAGGTATCCCTACAATAGTGAATATAATAGAAAAAAAAAAAAAAACGTAAACAAAAAAGAAATGTGAAATAAAAGAAATGAGGAATTTAAATTAGTCATTTTATAATAATTAAGTTGTTGGTTTTTTTAATATAATTTTTATGCTATTATCACATATTGTATGTTACCCATACTTTTATGTAATATGTAATATCTTCTTGTTTACATTTTGTTATAAGTCATATATGATAGAACTAACATTCAAAGAAATTTCCAGAGTTTGAGTCTTGACTTTTGACATCTAGGTATGGGAGATGGAGACAGGCAATAGAGTGGCTACAATTAATGATGCCCATGGTCCAGGTGTAGAGGTCACTGCCATCTGTCTCGATAAATCTGGCTATAGACTGGCTACTGGTGCATTTGATGGTAAAACTCTACTTTCTTTATCAGAATGTTGATCAGTATATACTGGTCACCTATCTCTAAAGGTCATTTGTCTTTAGTCTTTACTGATATTCTTCTCTTAAGTGACCACTTATCTATCCACATATGTTATTTCTATTCTTGTAATAACCCAGAAATTGTTCAACTACTTGTTTAAGAAAGTAAATGGCGATGCCAGTCAATTTTAAGATTAGGTTGGTGGAGTTGACAGAAATCAATTTTCAGAGTATCAGCAGGGCTAAGTTGCCTGTGCTTGTATGTGACAATGATAGAAAGAATATAAGAATTCTTATTTCATTAGGGGTTCCTATAAATTGCAAGAATTACCCTGTTTCCTGGTTGTTGTTTTTAGTCCATTCATGACATTCTGCCAAGGTTTAGAGATAATGCTTGACTGAGCTTATGCATAAACACTCTTACACTGCTATTCTGTTATTTTCTTTCCTAGGTTCTATCAAGGTGTGGGATTTCGGGTCATGTCAGGTGATCAAGACCAAGGCAGGCAGGATGACGGATGAAGACATGAGTATTATAGGCCTGATGTATACAACCCTGGAAGGGGATCGAGTTATATTGGCCTCGGGCTGGAATAACAAGATTCGCCTCATCTTAGTAAGTCGTAGCCAACATAAACTACTGCATGCTGTTACTCTGTAAATTACAGGGGTTTTATTTCTATCAAGGAATGTATGTCTTCTAAAGAAATATTGAAGTCTCTATAGTCAAGATTGTAGTGACTTGTGATGGTTTTTTTAGTTCTTTCTATTGAAGAATGTTCATACGTCATTAGATGAGAAGCTAATTTTCAGATGACATTGGTATATAGAATGTAAAAGAACACAAACTCTGTATTAGTATAATTTAATCTTTCTGTGACCTTGATTTAAGATCATATTTAAGATCATATTTTCCAGATAAGTAATAATCATTTGAAGCCAAATAAAATGGTAGGTATGAAATACGTTTTGATTTATTTTAGGACACAAATGAGAACTATGATCTTCCTGTGGTGCGCGAGTTCTCAGATGTTTACTACTGGACGTTAGACCCCGGTTTGACCACACCGCGGACTCCCAAGTCTCCATTCCAGACTTCGGACCCTCTCCCCGATATAGGTGCCAATACTCAGTCCTCTATGGGGTCTAAAAGACATTCTAATGCACAAATAAGCAATGTGTTCAAAAAGGTAACAGTCATCCTTCAAAAAATTTCATAGCAGTTAATTCTACCTTAAAGGCTGTACAAAGTGCTAAGTGTAAACATAGTAGTATTTCTTTTTTCAGAAGTAAATTTAAATGTTAAGTTGTTTGAATATTACATGTTTACATATTTTCCACATCTTAGAATAAATTATTGAAAAATTCAAAATGACAAAAAACTGAACAGAGGAGCTGCTTGTATATTATAGTTTCTTTAGTGCTTATATATTAGCTTTTATTTCCAGACAGTAAACATGTGTATTAAATTCACATGAAGTGATTTACTTATACACATATCTTATGATATCTTCAGGACCTCTCTTATATGTGTCTGCTTTTATTTCAGGACTATATATTGAATTCCCATGAGGTGACATGTACATTACCATTCTCTTCCAATATCCTCCTCACTGGATGTATGAACGGTAACATTGTCTTTTGGGACATTGAGAAATCTCTAGTCGATAAAATGTAAGTTGGTTGTTTTTTACTACTTGATCTGTCAGTGTAGGTCATTCTACACATTATATTCTGACTTGGTTGTTGATATGTCAGTAGGTCATTTTACAGTTTATATTCTGACTTGTTTGTTGATCTGTCAGTGTAGGTCATTCTACACATCATATTCTGACTTGTTTGTTGATCTGTCAGTGTAGGTCATTCTACAGTTTATATTCTGACTTGTTTGTTGATCTGTCAGTGTAGGTCATTCTACACATCATATTCTGACTTGTTTGTTGATCTGTCAGTGTAGGTCATTCTACACATTATATTCTGACTTGTTTGTTGATCTGTCAGTGTAGGTCATTCTACAGTTTATATTCTGACTTGTTTGTTGATCTGTCAGTGTAGGTCATTCTACACATTATATTCTGACTTGTTTGTTGATCTGTCAGTGTAGGTCATTCTACAGTTTATATTCTGACTTGTTTGTTGATCTGTCAGTGTAGGTCATTCTACAGTTTATATTCTGACTTGTTTGTTGATCTGTCAGTGTAGGTCATTCTACAGTTTATATTCTGACTTGTTTGTTGATCTGTCAGTGTAGGTCATTCTACAGTTTATATTCTGACTTGTTTGTTGATCTGTCAGTGTAGGTCATTCTAAAGATTATATTATGACTTGTTTGTTGATCTGTCAGTGTAGGTCATTCTAGTGTCAGACTATATTTCTGACTTGTTTCAGTTGCCATTATGGCTGATATTTAGCTAGTAAATCTCCTAGACATTATTTGAAATATTGAATTATTTAATACTAATTTCATCTTGCTTATTTTGCTTAAAATTCAGTTTGATCAAAATGTCATGAAATTCCAAATGCCAGTGCCATGGGTCATGTTCACATAAAAAAGTCATGAATATGATGAAGTATTATCCACAGGCCCACTGTGGCAAAGACCTTTCTACTTTCTTTTTTATGTAGTTAAATTACCTTTTGTACTGGTAGAATACAAGTTACTGGCTAAGACCAGTTAGTGGCTACTATGTTATTTCGGTTTTTAAAATGTGAATTTATGAGATTTCTTCACATGATTGTCTGCAATACATAAGATACTTACTATTACATATGAAAATTTTGTCAGTTCATGTTTTGAATACCCCGAATAATATAGTAGCTGGTAACTGGTCTTACTCTTAGCCAGGGACTTGTCCTTGACCAGTATGGAAAATACTTATATATGTATGATTGATCCTAGTTAAATTTCTAATTTTGAAATAAAAATCTAATAAGGAAAACTTTGAAATGATGCTTTAGGAGCATGTTCTTTTCATTTACTGATCTTTAATGTTAAACACAAATATACATTATATACGTAATAAATACTGCATACACATACAGATGTAGTGTCAATAATGAATTCAACAGTTATTTATTATCTACAGGGTTCTTATTTCGTATTCCAGGTAGCGCAGTTGGTAGCGCGCTTGTTTCTCAATAGTGCCACCTGGGTTCGATCCCCGGTGTGGTAAGTGAGATGATGGGGCTGTCACCAACCTGGCTTCGTGGGTTTTCTCCCAGTACTCCGGTTTCCTCCCACACAAACGACACCCTTATGGCAAGATCCGTGCCAACGAGCAAGATTTATATAAGTTGTTAACTTGTTTCTTAATCGTTGTAAAATAAATTAAGTTTAAATTTTTTTATTTCGTATTCCATCAGGCTATACTAAAAAATTGGGGAAATCAATACCGGTATATTGTACACCCAAATAAAAAGTGATTTCAGTATACAGAATATGTGATTCCCATTTCAGATTTGAATTTCCGGAGCCAGATGATGCCTCAACACATAGTCAGCATCGATATAAACAGAGCTCTGAAAGACGTATCAATATGATCCAGATTCTGGTGCATAGGGAAAAGAAGATAGATCCAGTCTGGCTCAAGTAAGTGGCTCCCTCTTTGGTTTGACTTAAATAATGGGTTCTCTCACAGTAGAAAAATTTTCTTCTTGAACATATTATGTTTATATATTACTCTAAATTATTTTCATGCTTACTTGTAAATGAAAAGAAAATGATGAAGTTTTTAAGTCTTACTCTGTGGATTGATGCTGTTAGTGGATGTTTCCATGCATTGTGCATTGCAGGAAGAAGGAAGATGAGGAGAGAGCGGAGAAGGGAGAAATAGCATCTCAGATGTCTAAGCAACCTAGTCGGCGAGTGTCACGAGCTAATTCACGTGCATCGAAGAGTGGCATTCCCTCACAGGTTAGTAATTACCTACTGATTCTAATGACTTGGCGTGATATGTCATCATTCCTTATTGTCAACATTAATAAGCGTATCAAATGTTTTGAAATCTTTAAAAGGGCTACAGTTTTTAAAATGTATAGTATTTTTTTAGAATTGCAAATAGAACCAATGAAGTCCTCATAGCTTATGATGTATTTTGGGGCTATTTTTTGTATGCCTCCTGTCAAAAGGATCTGGGTTCATATGGCATTTTTTAAAAATATCACCTGTCTCCCTATTTGTGTGGCTCATTTTCACTAGGACATTCATGAAAAATGGTAGGTTGTTGTTAAATATATACTGGAAAATACCTTACTCCACAATTTTGTGCTTTAATTGTAATATTATGACAGTAGTTAATGATTCCTACTCTCAGGGATTTCAATAAGAGCCGGTATCGGGTGAAATACCGCTGCTTCAAATGACAAAAATATCCAGTTTGAATTTCCTCTGATCTCAGATTTACTATTCACATTCACATATATGGTGCTCAGAGTGATACCCCTCACATCTCTAAATCACCTGAAATAATTCTTATTGAAAACCCTGTAGTCTATGTTAATATTCTAGAAGAGGACTTTTTTCATTGTTGTGCATTTATATATTAGTGAAAACAAAATAAGTAATGGAAACCTTGATAAAAAAAACCCCTATTTATCTGCCATCCTATATATCCCCTGTGCACATTATGACATTTTTTCCATATTAAAGAGCTGTAGTACTTAACATATACCTGAGGTTTGTTCGTTTGTATTCCTTTTCAAAGAGATATGGGAGATAGATATGGGAGATAAAGAACAACAAAAGACATTAATTTCACATGGTACATGTATGTCATCATTGTTTTATATACCTTCTCTAGGTGTCAGATTCTCTAGAACAACAAAAGGCTTTAATGGATGCAATAACTGCAAAGGTAGAGGGAACAGAGGGAGAGAAAAAGGAGGAGGAAAACGCTCAAGAAAACAAAGAAGGTCTGATATTGATTTAAGACGCAGTTGACTCTCAAATTTCTCATTAGACTGATTTCAAAAGTCCCAACTCTATTCTATAAGCTTAAATGAAATTTCGTGACTCTGCAAACTGTACTAAACTCCAACTATTTTCAATGGGCTTTTTCAGATCTAGTTATGAAGTTTGATTTCATTTTTTTTTTCATATTATGTTTGAATAATGACAGACATGTCATAACACTTTTAAGTAACTTGTTTGTGTGTAACTGTTAATTTTACAAGGCGTTTATTACAAATATGAAATAATATGCTGATTGAATAAGAAAAATTATATTATCACTATAAATTCATTTTTCATGAATTCCATAGTGGAAAATAAAGAGGAAGAGGTTGATGAGAAAAAGGATGGTGAAAGGTCAGAGGATGGTCAGACTAAAGTAGATGATGAAGAGGAAGAAGGAGAAGTAGAAGAAGAAGAAAATAAATACATCACAGAAGTTTATGACCCCATTATCGTTACTGCTCATCAGGACTCCTATATTAGATTCTGGAATCTAGAGGTCAGTATTTAGGACTATGTCACTGGTGGACCACATGAATTTAGAGTAGTAATTATGATTCTAAAATCCCAGCATTACATTTAAGGTACATTAATAGAAGATACTACAGAAGTGATAGATAATTAAAAATAAAGACATACTGTAATACAGTTGGAAAGCATTTTAATCTGACTGTAGATGACATTATCATAAAAAAAATTTTGGGACCATAACAAGTGGAAATGTCTGTCTCAGCATCACATTCAGGACCCAACAAGAAGACATGGGAAGATATGCTAGGGTACCACATTCTGAGGAAAATGGTTTGATTAGGTACTGCAACCTAAGGTCTATTGTTTGATTGGGTACTGCAATATAAGGTCCATGGTTTGATTGGGTACTGTAATATAAGGTCCATGATTTGATTGGGTGCCACAGACGAAGGTCAGTGGTCTGTTTGGAAACAGCATTCTAAGATCAATAGTCTGCTTGGATACTAGAGTGTAAGGTTGATGGTCAGTTATAGAACCACATGAGTCTTAAGGTGTATAGTCTGCTTGGGTACCACAGTGTAAGGTCAATGGTCTTCTACAAGTACTTGGGTGTCTTTGACCACTTTAGAATACATGTACATACATGTAGTAGATGTATAATGAAGGAAACATTAGCGAGGTCATTTATCATATAGATATATAAATCTATGTTTGAGACTGGTCATTTGACAGTTGTAATTGTAATGTGCTATTGTGAAATAAGTCCCACGTTGAAGACTTTGTTATCTCTGAAAACTTTTACTTTTAAAGTGAAGATACTCGTATTGTGGAGAATATTTATATGTTACGACAGTGTTTGGTAAATTTGTGTCCCTTTCTTACTTGACTGTATTTTACCTAGGGTCATATGCTGAAGGAGGTGACAGCCATAACTAGGCGGCAGGGAGTTCCTGTAACGGCAATTTGTCACGATGAAAATTGTAATATCCTTATCTCTGGAGATCAAAGTAAGTGGTAAAAATGTGAATATAACACAAGTAATAACCAGTGGATTAAGTAGCACCAATAATTAATAATCAATTTGTTATGTAGCACAAGTAATGATGTATATGGTAAATAGCATAGTTAATCCGTAATGTTATGTTTCAATTCAGCTTAAAATATATTGTGTTTCAGACTAAGACTGTTTTAGCATTATCAATACTTTTCTTGTATCTTGGATAGAAAGCAAGTCATGATAACACACATTGATTGTACTTGTAACCAGTAATATAAAAAGTCCTCTATTGACCGTAACTGTGTGACTTTTCTTTCCCTCTTGCTTAAATTTACAGTTTGTTTTATTTTTTTTTTTTTTCTTAACAGAGGGCTACTTGACTTTGTGGAATGTTGCCAAATTCCTAAAGAATCCAGAAACTTCAGATCAGGTAAGAGGCAGACTAAGTGTGAAGATTAAAAGCTTGGCTTATGGTACAGTGGGGCTGGGGTTCAATACTCAAACTTTGCCATTATATTTCTAAGAGGTTGGTAATCTTCAACTTCCATGTTGCGATGTGATTTAAAAATTGTTGAAACTGTTTCAAAACTCACACACAGTAACTAACAAATCAGAGTGAGTAAAATCCTTGTGATACTTTAAGCCTTGTGATACTTTAAGCCTTGTGATACTTTAAGCATTGTGATACTTAAGTCACGGGGATAATTTGATACCTGTGATGCTTTTAGTCGTCAAGTGATACAACATCAAAAGGAAAACTTGCTGGGGTTTTTCCATATTAAAGAGTTATCTACCTTTTGGGAAAGGTATAACTGTAACGTAACATATACCAGATTTGTGGAAACTTAAGTAAAATTAAGTTAAACAAGGTCATGACACAACAATGATGTTTCAGTAGGACATATATTACAATGGGTTTGAGATCACATGCAAGTCTCTGTTACAAAATCGTGCTAATACAGAACAGTAAAATGTTCAAGAGCAGGGCATTGTGGGATTTGTTTTTTCGTCAGTGGTCTATATTTTTATCAGTAGAAATTACATAAGGTAAATGAACAGTGCTATTGTTCGGTGGACAGTGCTTGGTTCAGTGGAAAAAGTAAAGTACATTAGGACCTTTTTAGAGATAAATGATATTGATAAATGAAACAAATGGCTTTTATGGTCAGTAAACATGCAGGACAATAGACTGTGTGAATCAGTAAAAAGTGTTTAAGGAAAGTCAACAAACTATTTCAATGGACAGATCTTAAGTGGATGAATAGTTCTTGATGTAGATATACTTTCTATTTCAGAATTCTGTCAAGCAGGTGATATGTTGGAGAGCTCACCTTGTCAAGATCATCTCGTTGATCCATATAGAGAAATTAAAGACAATATTTTCTGGTTCCATTGATGGATCAGTCAGGTACACATACTAGTGTTGTTGTTATTAATTCTCTGTCTAAAGATGCTGTACTGTGTAATAAATGAAAATGAGTTTCTGCAAATTTTATTTTATTTTTTTGTGCAAAGATTTTATATGAATTTATAAAGAATTGGCAACACTATGTACAGGCTCTTATCTGCATTACAGATATGTCCATCATTACTTTGCTTTCCTCATGACATATCTTTCAGCTAAGATATTATGCTATTTTGGTTTTAGACAATCTCATATACCTGTATGTTTTACATTATCAGGGTATGGTGGGGCACAAAGGGGCGTTTTGTCGGCTTTTTTGGTCAACATAGGCCATTTGTATTTCCTCGAAGAGAAGAGTCAGCAGGACCTCTAACGTTTCCATATGACATTACTGAGGTAATATAAAGTCTGTAACATTATAATAATGTATAATGACAATTACTTTGTCACCTGTAAAGCATTAAATCAATGAATAAATATATTACCGTATTCACTCTTGTATAGTACGCATCCGTGTATAATACGCACCCCCAACTTTTGAAAAATAATTAGAGAAAAAGTCTACATCAGTCAATGTTTCAATGTCATTGTGTCAATGTTTGTACAAAATAAGTTGATTAACACAGCAGTAAAGGTAAAAGAAATGTGAACAACCAATTATCCCAGCGGGGTGTACGGTAATGGCTGATTGTTTGTCCGTGAAGCCTTTTCACCTTGATTGACGGTAATAAGATAATTGGACTTCATCGGCACTTGTTATTTTAAAATATGCTAGTCTTATTTGTTAAAACATCTTCATTTCAGCACATATTGTAAAGTGCTCATCATAAGGAGGTAAAACTGTAATGATAATATCTTTATCAAGTGTCTAAGATCCGTTTCAGTGGTCACTTAGTAAGTGTTCCCAAAGTTTAATGGTCATGTTCTGATCGTTGTCGGCGGACATTTACGGCAATATTGCTGTGGAAATATGAATTCTTACGTCTGGAAAAAAGGTTCTTGTTTTAGATCTCTTGTATAATAAGCACCTGGAAAATCGAAGTCTGATTTAATGAAAAAAATTGCGTATTATACACGAGTGAATACGGTACTTTAATTGTTTCATTCTGAATAATTTACATACACTTCAGTGAATACGTACTTAGGATGACAGCAATTTGATATATGTAAGAATAAAAATTTTATGAAAAATTTGAAATATTTCATATAATATTAAAAGACAGGAATATTTGAATATAGTTTTTTGACGGATTGCAAAGCAATTCTGGTCTATAGATAGGTTATGTCCATCTTGATGTCTGACCATCAACATTTTTGTTAAGTTTCTGGTTAAAGGAAAATTCACCAATGATGAGGAGTATTTCACACATAGGTTCCTTTTGACCTAAGCTTTCAAATTATGCCATGACTTTTGATCTAGAGACATTGACCTTGTACTTTGACTTACTTATAAAAAGACTCTAATTTTGGCTATATCTTTTGAATGAATAGGGATAGGGCTTTGATACTTCACACATAGGTTCTTTATGACCAGAGCTTTGAATTGATTACATGACTCTTGACCTTGTGATCTTAAACTTGTTTCAAATTTACTTTGCAATCCACCCATACTGTCCTTAATGGTTTCTTGTCTTATATCTGATACAGATTCTAATATTCTATTCATTGCTTCATCACTTACAGCCTCCACTAGAACCTGTGAAAAACAAACCAACAAAACAAAAGTTGAAAACAAAGGAAAATGTGGAATTCCCTTTGATTGTTGATTATGAAAAGTAAGTTATCAAAGTGATATATTGATTGATTTCAATTTTAATAGTAAAAAGTCTTATGCTTCATATTAGAGAATAGGATATTTACTTATAATTTGGACCTTGGATAAGCTGTCTTAGTGGGGTGCCAGTGTTTAAGTCTCACTTGAGTTTCATCAGTGTCCTGTATTTTGGATGAGACAGTAAAAACAGAAGTCCAGTGTCATATCAGACCTATAAAAAGTCCCTAACTGCTTCAGGTGTGTTTGGTGCATTGTTTGATGCTTCTTTTTAGTGCTTCAGACAAATGCTCTTAATATCAAGTTGACATTACCTTGACAACCCATTAAAATCAAAAGTAGATAGAAAGCCAACTATATGTATCTTAATAATTTGAATTGCCTTCCTTGATAACACATACGCGTGTATTTAGTCCATGTTATGTGTTTTGAATATCTGTGTTGATCCTGTATAGATAATTGGTTATAGTGTTTTACTCAAAATTTAAAACAGTAAGTGTAAATGAGCCAGTAGAACCAAGGTCCCATGTGAGAGTACATGTAGATCTATACATATAAAACAGCTTGCAATGCTTTAAGTTGGTTCATTTAGTACAGAGCCGAACGGGACAAATGTTATCATCACTATATGTATGTAAAGTATTCCAGGTCTGACAGTAAGCAATTTATCATCGGAAAGTTATCTTTCTTGTGCTTTGTAGGTGGCAGCCTTTCAGACGATCTGCTTATATCAGAGAAAAGGACACTCCTCGACGACCTGCAAAATTCATACAACCCGAGGATCGCAAATTTTTTGGAGCTTTAATAAAGCCAAAGGTATAATGAACTTTCAAATGCAAATTTTATACTAAGCATTTAATTTCAAAACAAATTACAGAATTTTGTTGCTTTTGTCTAAGAACGTCTAAATTTCAGAGGTGAAGGTCATAATTATACTGCAGCTTACCACTAAATAAAAGTTTTTTTCTTTTGGTAAACAATCATTACTAAATTCTTCTGGACATATTATTTAATCATTTCATGGTATCTTCTGAATTTATGTATTAATAATTATTGAAATAATGTGCTTTAATAGTAATATTTGAAGAAAATATGCTTTTTATAATGTATTTTGCAATTTTTCTGGAGTATTTTGGAAATGTGTTTTAAGCCTTCGTAGAATGTTTTTTTGTCTTTAGATCTCTTATTGCATTCTGTTTCAGTATAATCTAGAAGCTATCAAGAAACTTAATACAAAAAGGGTAATCTCACTCTAACTATTGTGATCAACTATCCAACACTATCCACATCACATACTTGATCATCCAACATGTCAATAAGAGTTTTGCTGACTGCATTATTTTTATGGTCGTTATTTTGGGGAATGTTGAAATGTTTATATCAATCTTATTTTTAATTTGGGGAGTACAGCATTGGGCTTTATTAAGAGACATATTATAGATGTCTATTGCATATATTAATTTTATACGGACCAGGTCATAGTGTTCTAGGTCACAGTTGCAACTATATAAAGCTGTATAACTGGGTTCCAATGATGTATTAATATACATTGTATCTAGGTATAGAATGTAAGGTGACAAGGAGGTCATAAATGTACAACCTTAGAAGATAAGATGATTGGAGGGTTAGTAGTGTACAAGTTTAGACAATCATGTGACAGGGAAGTTCCAGTTGTACTCCAGTTCTGCTAATTCAGATTATAAGTTGAAGAAGAAATCAGGTGTTATAGTAAAATATTCCTGTAATGACCAATTCAGTTGTTTCATATTCGGCAACTCATTGGACATTTTATGAGATAGACTTTGTTTGCATCTTGTAAATCAGTTTTGTTTGCAAGCAAAGAGAATTTTTCTAATGATTTTGTTACGCTGAACAACATTCAGTAAGACACTGCAGTGTCTTGTACTTGTTTTATGAGAGAAATCTCTGTTCTTTATACATGGATTATATTTCAGGATTATCTGAGGAAGATAACTTCTTTTAATAGGAAAACGGTAATACGATGCATGTAGAAGCTAGTTGGACATACTGCCCTTTGTCTTTCTAATTAGATGTTTTTTTACTTTTAGAACAAAAACATTCTGGTGTTGGTTTGATTAAAATTGCATGTCAAGTTTTTTTTTTTATTAATTTTATGTTAGCAATGGAAGGGTTACATTACGAAATATACTTGACCGCTTATTACTAGAGGGGTGGACAAATGTATCACGATTGACCACTGCACTGTGTCCTCTTTCACCTCAGAAGACTGCAAATGAACCCCTCATCTCACTTTAAACGGCTCTATAATCACTACTGAAGTGATTCCTTAGTGTGTATTGGAATTTTACTGATGAGAAAATCAATACCAGTGTATCCTCTTCCACAAAATGTCTATATATTTATCATATCAGTAACCTTTTTTTCTCTTTTAAAATCCAAGAAATACAAAGCTGCGATCTGAATTCTCCCTATTCAAATAACCCAAGCAGTTGTATGTGAAATATCTAAACAATTACTAGACTGTAAACATCATGATCAAAGAAAAAGAAAACAAAAACGGACAAAATCAAATTTAATGAAAACGAATGGAAATGCAAATTTACAGTATTATTTTAATATTGAAAGGTATTGCTATTTCAAAGTGTGAAAATTACATTGAAGTCATTGGTTATAGTGATACATTGACCTTAACAGTGACATTCTTATTTTTGTACCTGTATTCAGTATGCATACAAGAATCTATGTTCACCCAGCGGTACCTATAGATGATTGTTAAGTCTAAAATGTTAGTAATGACTACAGTAACGTCTCAACTGATTGGTTTTAGCATTGCCTGTATTCTGAATGAAAGCAGAGTTGAGGATTCCCAGGTTGACCAAACAGATTTTAAAACTCATATCAGAAATTTTTCATGGACAGTGACTGGTCGCACAGTTGCGTCCTACGGGTCAGCAAATAGTGTCTTAACATTTATTTTCCAGCATGCCATTTCTGTTGATTCTAATTTGCATGTTGGTAGAGCACATACAAGTGGGTGTCACTTTTTCTTTCATATTTCCTTCACGTTTGGAGTGTTTCTACATTAATTTGTGACTGACAATGAATTTTGTGCTCCTCAACCCATAACAATACCCAACTCTCATAACACTATCAGAAATAAATCTGTTGTCATCATAGATTAAGTTATAGTAGTAATCTAGAGTTAAGATAGCAATGTACAGTAAGCTCATATGTTCAGTAATACTGCTAGTGCCATGTATGGAATATATTTTACATTTACAGGCATACAATCATCACTTGGAGAGTTTTAACACAGCAGACAAGAACCAGGGTGCCGTCTTCAGAGCTCTACCTGTCTATAGAGTAAGGATCCCATCTTAATCTAAGTTATATTTGATTAGTAACTGTAATAATTACGTTTATTTCAGCTATCTTTTTAACCACTGTGTTGACCTCTTTTTGTGGAATACCAGTTGAGGTTAATCCATACCCTAAGTTAAGATAAGATAAGATAAGACAGGATAAGATAAGGTTAGATTTATTTAGAGTTGGCATAGTAGACAACATAAAACACAAGCCACACAAAGCTTTGACTGAGATATTTCTGTTTGTTGGTCTATATGGTAACAATTCAATTAAATTACATGTCCAACTACAGTAATGTATTTTATCGTTTTGAAGCTTCACATAAAGAAAAAATATCTGGTCCCAACATGTATTGAGTTAGGAATACTTTTCTGTAATTCATTGAACAACTACTTTTCAAATTTTAAAAAGATAATTCCTTTCGTATTTATTGAGTTTAAATGAAACATCTTAAATATGATGTACTTTTGTTAGCAGACATTTGCAGGTACAGAAATATGATATTGCAGAAATACGTAATATTTTTAGAAAATCATAAACATTATAAATATACAGAAACGATTAAAAGTTCTCTGAAAGCAAGTGTAAATTAAATAAAAAATAACAAGAAACACTCGATGTCTACAAATTTTCTTCAACTTGCTTTTTGTCAAAAACTAACAAAATCTGTATGTAAATTCCATATTTGCTGGTTATATGAGCCCAGCATAAAATTTACTCATTAGAGATGAATTTCACTTAAGAAATTTTGTTTTTTCTTGTTTCCACTTGATAAGGCCAAGTTTCCCCAAGTTTGTGGACATTGCATATTTCTTATTGTTCATTTATTCATAAATGCATCTCTTTACCAAAAGTGATTTTGTTATGATACATGATATATGCAAATAATAAAGTAGTACATCCAATCCAAAGAAGCAGATATGGTGGCCATCTTGGAAATCTTAAATAAGTTAATACAAGAATTAATGCAAATTATGCAAGTTATGCAAGAATTTTGATGATGCTTTACTAGTTTACAAGACTCATCCATTATTGTTCAAAATTGATGCAAGTTACAAAATATCAAGATATTGGAGGATATATACCTGATGGAAACAGTACATTTGAAACTAAAAGAAACAGACTATATAATGACCTGAGTAGGATAGAAATCATAGAATGAATGACCACTAGAACCTGAGAAGAATCTCTTTTAGTCTTTTTGACCACAAAATATTTTGGTATAGTTTGTAACAGTAGAGAACATAGAACTGACATCGTTATTTTGTATAGTTATAAAGTTAAATTCTTATTGTTCACGAAGCAGATTTTATTGTAGTAAATATCTGCTCAGAGCTAGAGTTCCTGCTTCATAATATTATGATATATCAAATGGTAGGCCATGATTTTTACACTATAAAATCTTAGTCATTATTATCCAATGAAAATTGTCACTACTGATCAAACCCACCTTGCAGCAAAAGGAAAATTTTATTGGTCAGCTTGATGAAGTTTTGTTTGCACAGCAATACATCCCTTACCATTTCTTACTTTTATTTTAATGGTGATCCTTGAACTGTCCCATTTCATGGGTTGTGAATGCAGACTACAATTTAAGATAATTTTCACAAAATAAGCGTGCAGAAATGGCAGACTATGATTTTCAGAAAATGGGTTGGGCTTACCTGCCAGTGATTGTTTGTGACATTAATATGTATAATAGTGTCAATTTAATAGGATCAATGATGGACAAAGAAATTGTATCGTTTAAGCATGTCTTTGAGGTAGTTGATATTATTTCATACTTGTGCTGTTACAAGCAAGTATGAGAGATGTAGATCACGATTCATCACATATATACCATATCTGTACTGACACTTAGCTACTTTCATCTCAGGTCTCTTCGGTAAGTGTAATGGAGTACATAACAGCTTTACCACTCCATTATTGAACACTTGGCATGGTGTTTGATGTAGTTTAACTTGTAGTCTCTAACTCCATGTGGGAAAACATTTACAAGTGCGGGGCAGATTGCAGTAACATTTCTTAGAGTAAAATGGGTCATTTTACATGAGATGGCGTGATTGTGGTGTTGCATGTTGAAACATGTTTATTGTTTCATAGAAGAGTAACCATATTAGAATTGTCGTGACAGTCTCTTCGTCATTGTTCCCTGTTGGTATGGTGTTACCCTTGTCCTGTGGAAGCATAATTATATTTGAATGTTTATTGTTTTAGATGACCTTATTGATAAAGCTAGGAATTGAAAGTCATATGATAAGAGAGTAGGTGTGTTTACCATGATAAGTTATGTCTCCTAGGAATTAACAGTATCACTATCATATTTGTGATTCAGAACACAGTAAAAGTCATTATTTACTAGATGACAGAGATGTCAGTGTCTTATCTATATTACCTGCAAAGCTAAGGTATAGTTCAGGTTTTATTTGTTTATTGTCTTTCTGTTCATCTGTCACACAGTTATTTAGCTGTCTTACTATGCGATACATTGTTCTTCTGAACAAGGCTGAAGTGAACCAAAATCAGGAGATGTGACAATTATCTGACCATCTTAAATTTTCATTTTTTTCAGAACCACTTACAGAATCGTAATAAAAATTGTTAGGGATGAAGTTTTCAAGGTCCTTTACAAGCATGTTAACAAAAAACCAGACATAAAAGCATGTTGGCCAAATCAGACACACAAAAGCATGTGAACCAATAACCAAATACAAAAAACATGTTAACCTGAAACCAAACACAGACAAGCATGACTGATTGACTCAATAATCGTTGTTTCATGGGTATGGTGATGGCATCTGCTTGATGCATCACTAGAAAATCTATACCTTTGCAACAGACCCACCTCAAGCATTGAGAGTTCTTTAATGTGCCATGACAACCACACCATGATACCACACCCATGTGCCCACACTGAAAGTAGAACCCAAGATCTTCCAGTCAGGATCCAAGCACCTCATCCACTGAGCCACCCCATCTGCTAGCATGTTAACCAGAGAAAAGCACTTCATTGACGAAAGCATACACACAGACACATGTTAACCAACAAAACACACAGTAACATGTCGACCAAACCAAATAAAAACATGTTTACCAAAATAATACATCTACATACAAATAATTATTTCTTGCAAACCAAACACACACACACTGACATGTTTTCCAAAATCATTAAAACACAGAGATGCATGTTGACCATATCCAACACACAGATACATGTTAACCATATCCAACACACAGATACATGTTAACCATATCCAACACACAGATGCATGTTAACCAAATAGACAGAAGCATGTGTAACAGTGATAATGTTTTGTAGTTTACATTGTACTTAGGAAAGTGTATCGTCCAAGAAGGTGACAAAATTTCTTGATAATGTGGTACATGTATATGGATATATCTTATTCATCATTTTACTGAAGATGTGTGCTTTATTCAATGATGTGCTTTCTTATCATTAATTGTGTTTTCTTACCATATCTGTAGCTTAACAACAGTCCATTATTATGTTTGCCCTTTTCTTTGCGTCAGATTAAAACCCCCAAGAAGATTACAATTCCTGAACCTAGTTACAAGCTTCCGACAGACGATGATCGTAGTTACTTGTTTGGCGGTAACACCAGCAAGGTATGGCTATTAACAAAATCACAGCATTCCTTTGTAGAACAATATGATGTGAGAACACACTGAATGATCAGAATGATGGACCATGTCCATCAGAATTTTTTTCAGTAGCTTTAATCTTTGCTTAGTCTCTCCTGTCAAAAGTTTTGCATGATTTATAATCGGATGCTCCCTTCCGCATGTTGATTTTTGATTGACACTTCTTACAGTGCTATGTCTTTTCCATACTTTCAGTTGCATGAATAATAGAAGAAATTAAATATCTGCATGCATACTAGTGAAAGTTTGAAATTGCTCTTAATTTAACTTTTACTGACAAGAAATTAAACATACATAATTAATGACGCAGGTAATCAGAATCAGGTACAGAACTGGTAATGCCTATACCTTTGTGTATTGCTCGTTAGGTATATTAAGACAAAGCCAGAGTGATTTCATTTTGATGGTCCCAAAAACAGAAAATTCCTATATGGTACCTTTGACCATTTTGTATATAATCCCTTAAGAATGCATCTATTTTTACAGGATTAGGCATTTTCTCTCTTTCCAAGGTGCAGTAGTGTGTTTTGGTTTGCCTGCACAATTGCATTGCCTTACCATGCCTGAAATGTTTTGCCATCCTTTGTTTGTTGTCCTTTGTTTTAGTCCTTTTACAGTATTTGTATACAATAAAATCAGAGGTGTCAATTTTGTGTTTTGAATCATATTCTGTCTTTTATTAATGAAAACAAGGTTTGTGACACATGTCAATTTCATCTTGACCTTAGAATTCAAATTAATCTTTCTGAGAAATAATGAATATCTATACATAATTATGAAAGAATATTAGACTCATGCGCCTGAATTTCTAAACATTATACACAGAGTTAAAGCTTTCTCCCCTTTTCTAAATTAAACGTTCATAATTCAATTAGAGCCCTTGGTGGAAGGAATAACCATGATAATTTGTGCAATATGAAGTGCTGAATGTAACAGTGAAAACCTAGTGCCTTGTCACTAGTGAGTGTAAACAAGCAGAATACATTATTCCAAGTGACTGTAACCATGGAAACAGTGGTGCCTTGTCACTTGTGAATGTATCTATAAAAGCTTGTTTTTCATTGGCAAGAATACCACTTTATAAAGATGTCTATACTTTGAATTAATATTAGTCAGAAATACAAATTTCAATATGTGAAATATCATGAAAATCAGGTAATTTGAAATATTCTCAACACTTGAATTTTGAATTCCTTCTCAAAAATCGGAAAACCATTGCCATTTTTTACAAAGATAGATTTGCATATGGAAATGGACGAGTTTTTACGATTGCCTACTCAAATGATTAATTTTCATGGGATGAAAAGCAATATGTCATGTGATCATTGGTATTCTAAGCCAGCTGAGAAGGGAATCCCAACAGGAATCAAGAAATTGATTTTTGCATTAATATAAATACAAACCTAAAATTAATAGTTAATATTTATCAATAAATTTACGTAAAATGTCTAACAGATTAAAAGGCAGAGATTCATGACTCTTACAGTCTTTAACATTTAATAGTGTTATTTAAGATTGCAGTGAAATGTTTGTGCTTTGTATTTGACAGTTCACTTAACTGCTGAAAAACAATAAACTAAATTTATATATAGACTACATTATACCAAGACAAAAAAGATAATGGAATCATAGGAAATATATTAGATGTCATATGTGTTGAATTGTGTTGATGAAGGTATTTGAACTGTCATGCTGCTCACATTGTGTTTATGTATATATCACGTGATAACTATAGATATATGTATATTGGCTAGAAATAAGGGGGTTGACATGCATCTTGTATATCTGAAAAAACAATACCATGAGAGACAAGTTGATATGGGATGTTTGTCAATTGCCTATTCATTCTTCATGTTATTCAGAGTCGGTTCTATCTAAATATGGGGGGCAGGGCGGCTTGGTGTAGTGGTTAAGTGCTTGGCTTGTGGCGCTGATGATCCGGGTTCGATTCCCAGGTTGCGCCACTATGTTTAAGAGATTGGTTACCTCCTGCTTCCATGTCGCGATATAACTGAAAAATTGTTGAAAGCAACGTATAACACCAATCAACCAACCAACCATCTATCTAAATGTGTCTAGATCTTGAATATAAACGTCATGCAACCTTTGATACTTTCAACACTAGTGCATTATTACATACCCTAAAAATACTGTATCAAATCATATATTTTGCTAAAACTATAAAGGTCATATCCAAGGTTACGGTATATTTTAACACATGCATCATGATCACTTACAATTTGATTAAGAAGAGATGAAGACAATTACCTGTAGGGTATCACCAATTTACTCCTGCCAACACTATCTTTGGGCTGTTTCATTTCCACCATTTCCGGTGCTGGAAGTTCTTAATGTCTCTTTAATCTTCAAATTATAATTCATTTATATTTCATTTTGCAAATTGAATTATTTCCATTTGTTTTGAGTTTTAGATTTAGGAATATCCATCTTGATCATTTACTTTATTCAGTTATATACTTTCTACATTATTTAAGTCAAGCATGAAGACTGAGCCTCTTGTGTAATGACATCTACATTATTTATTAGATCTTGTTCAGGAGCCAAGCTTATTCATTTGTAGAGTCTATGCTAGGCTTATTTAGGTTATTTTCCTGTAGAATCTACAAATGGTTCAATATTATTCACTTCTAGAATCTTTGTTAAGGTCAAGGCTATTCACTTAGAATTTAGATAGATTTCAACTCTATTTTCCATAGTAGAATCTGTAGAAGGGTCAAGGTTGTTCACTAGAGTCTGTACAGGGTTCATTGTCATTTAACAAGTAGAATCTATACAGAGGGTCACTGTTATTTACTAGTAGAACCTATAAAAGAGTTAAGGTTATTCTCTAATAGAATATCTAGAGGGGTCAGGGTTACTCAAAATTAGAGTCTATACAGGGGTCAAGGTCTTACAGAAGTAGACTCTGATTAACATGAAGATGATCTTATAGCTTGATTGTTTGATGTTTAATGTGTGATATCTTCCTACTTTTCTAACATGCTGTGGTACCAGGATTTCAAAGGGCATCAGTCTTTAAATAGATCAACTGCCAGGAACCATAACTCTCATAATGTCCCTCGTATGACCAAGGTCTATCTTGCTGTTAAGGCTGCAAATAGATTAAAAAACCCTAGTCTCAAATCCAACAAGACCAAAAAGTAGAGGGTAAGATTTACCTATCCTGACAGTACTTATATCATGGGAGGTAACTGCTGATGATGTAAATTACACTACATAATTCTCTTGAACTATAATGTATTCTGTGAATAACTTAACTCATTTTCTATGAAATGATATTGTTTAGTGAAAATTAGATTATAAAATATTTTTGTACAAGTAGAAATACTTCATATATATGCATAAGTACATGTATGTGCTAGTGAATGTAGAGTTATAATGTAATCATTACTTGGTAAGTAATGTATACTCGGATTATTCCTTCCTACATATTTATATCACTTTGTTCCTGTTTACCTTTGTATATCTTGTGTAACCATTCCTTGATTCTTGTCAGAGTATTCATTTTCAAGAACAATTCTTCATAAAGAATAAATACGAGTAATTTTTATTGGTAAAATGTTAGTAATTTGTATAAATCTACATGTATTTTTGAGAGGAGCTTACATGATACAAAGTTTCTTGCTCAGTATTTGATTTAAATGTTGCCAGAGATTACTGTTTTCCGAGAATTTCTCGTTAGTAATCTAATAATTCTTATCTATTACAACAGACTGGTCAATCAAAAGCACCAACTAACAGACGACGAAGCACCATATATAAGTCAGCTGGAAACAGTATTATAGGGGTCAACTCTTCAGGAAAATCGCCTCGTAGACGAAAATCTATCTGGTCACAAAATACTTGAATAAATACACCAAGGATAAAATGCCAAATATATATATATATCATTTGCATTGCACTTTTGAAACTAGTATATGCAGTCAACATTTAAAGTATTTTAAATTTAGATGAGAGTATTCTGTTCAGAGTGAATGATTGATTAAATCTTGGAGTAAAAGAGGAGATGAGATATAAATATCACAGTGACATAATGCTGCCCTATAGGCATCTGTTGGGCTGTAAGTACATGTGTACCAGATAATAAAATGGGTAACTGGAGATCATATTTTTGATTTCTGATGTGGATTGACGGTGCCAAACATAGATTCTAATAGATGTACTAAATGTTATTTAAGTATTGTTTTTTTTTTCTTTTTACCAAGCATTTAAAGATTAAAGAGAGTGCTTCCATTTATATTTTTAAGTGCATGTTTTTGTGTAAAATAATGATAATAATAATAGCAAGATAAAGAATAATAAGAATAATTATAAGGTGAAATAATTATACTAAGACAAAGGAAGATATTCTAATAAAATTATTCATTTGGTATGCCTAGCAGCATTTTAAAATAGATTTGGGAGAAAAATCACAGTCTGAAATAAGATTATTTTTATCAGTGTGTCTTCAAGAATGAATAGATTCATCATAACATAAAATATATCTCCATTAGAGGAGAATTATTACCATATTATTAGGATCACTTGATTTAAACACACTAAGATTAAGGTATCATAATGTTTCCATTGAGAGAGAAAATGTGTTTAAAAAATTTCAAAAAATAACAATTAAATGTATTTATTATTAAGATATATGCCTCCAATTTGATATTTCTGTTTCGATTGTTTTAATATATTGTTACAGTTTATGATGTTTATTAACATGCTCTATATACAAATATTTATTAATGCACTTATTCCAAGCCACAAAGCTGTGATACAATGCATAGTATTGTGTTTATCTTGTAATATGTTTTTTTCCTCAATCCTTGCTTGAATTGTTACTGTATGTGTAAGAAAGCTAACCATTTGTTCAATATGCAGTAAACATACTTTGAAAATGCTTGGATCAAGATTGATTAATGAGCTATTATGTACTCCTACCTGACTACTATCCAGACAGCAGACAGGAGTATGAGAATACATTTCCAGCTAACCTGAGAAGTCTACAAATTATCTCAATATCCTGTATCCTGGGATTCTAAAAGAAGTTATGTAAGAAAGTTGTTGATAAATTAAATTTACGAGAGATATATAAATAAGAATTTGATTGATTTGTCCTGTATTTTGTATTCCACATACATGTAGTAGATCAGTGAGATTTATGTAAAGAATCAAATTACATAGTAAATTCTACAGGATTGGTGTTCATTGTAGTCATGATCCAAACACCTTAACCACGCAGATATGCCGACCTGTATAACTGAGCCAGGGACCTGTGTAATCTTGTAGTTATTTGCATTCCTGCACTGAACATGCAGGTGAAATACCCTTTTTTATCAGTATATTGTTCCGGTTTCTATATTGTGGCCTTGGTGTTCTTCATAGGAGTTCATACATGACATTGTCATTACCTAAGATTTATAGCTTCTCTTGATGAGAATTATATAAAAACTTAAGCCGGTGTGGTCTAGTGGATAAGGTGCTCAGCTCATGATCGAGAGGTCTCGGGTTCGACTCCCACCCTGGGCACACCTGTGTTCTGTCGTATAACAGTAAAAACCGAGGTCCCGTGTCACGGTAGGCGTGGCACGTAAAAAATCCCTCATTGCTTCGGGTGGGTCCGTTGCAAAGGTCTAAATTTGTAAGCAATGCATCGGGCAAATGCCGTCACCATATACGTGAAATAATAGTGAAGTGACGTAAAACAATAATTAATATATAAAAACCACCTACAAAACAGTTGTGCTGGAGTTACGAAACTGCACTATTCTATAAGGTCTATAGGTGTTGCATACAAATACTGGCCATTTAGTTTTCTAAGAGATTTGAACCAGGAGAGACGTTTTAGGTCTGCAAATGGACACGCATGTGTCGCGTATAGATATGAAAGTAATAATTTGACAAATTATGTGAAAGTATAAACAGCTTCTGGCAAGTGAACTCTGTAAATACACTCTGATCAGTGAGTTCTGTTAATACACTCTGATCAGGGAGTTCTGTAAATACGTTATCAGTGAGTTCAGTTAATGCACTACTGTCACTGAGTTCAGTTAATACACTTCTGTCGGTGAGTTCTATTAATTAACTACTCTCGGCGAGTTTTGTTAGTACATCACTACCGTTGAGTTCTGTATATACACTAGTCTTCGCGGGTTTTGTTAATACATCACTACCAGTGAGTTCTGTACATTCACTACTCTCGGCGAGTTTTGTTGATACATCAGTATCGATGAGTTCTGTATATACACTAATCTCAGCCAGTTTTATTACTACATCACTATCCGTGAGTTCTGTATATACACTACTCTCGGCGAGTTTTGTTACTACATCACTATCAGTGAGTTCTATATATACACTATTCTCGGCGAGTTTTGTTAATACATTACTATCAGTGAGTTCTGTATATACACTACTCTAGGCGAGTTTTGTTAAAACATTACTATCGGTGAGTTCTATATATACACTACTCTCGGGGCGAGTTTTGTTAATACATTATTACCGGTGAGTTCTGTATATACACTACTCTTGGCGAGTTTTGTTAATACATTATCGGTGAGTTCTGTATATACACTACTCTAGGCGAGTTTTGTTAATACATTACTATCGGTGAGTTCTGTATATACACTACTCTCGGGGCGAGTTTTCTTAATACATTACTATCGGCGAGTTCTGTATATACACTACTCTCGGCGAGTCTTATTAATACATTACTAGATCTATCAGTGAGTTCTGTATATACACTATTCTAGGCGAGTTTTCTTAATAGATTTCTATCGGTGAGTTCTGTGTATACACTACTCTCGGCAAGTTTTGTTAATATATTACTAAAGGTGAGTTCTGTATATACACTACTCTAGGCGAGTTTTGTTACTTCATTACTATCCGTGAGTTCTGTATATACACTACTCTCGGCGAGTTTTGTTACTACATCACTCAGTGAGTTCTATATATACACTATTCTCGGCGAGTTTTGTTAAAACATTACTATCGGTGAGTTCTATATATACACTACTCTCGGGGCGAGTTTTGTTAATACATTATTACCGGTGAGTTCTGTATATACACTACTCTTGGCGAGTTTTGTTAATACATTATCGGTGAGTTCTGTATATACACTACTCTAGGCGAGTTTTGTTAATACATTACTATCGGTGAGTTCTGTATATACACTACTCTCGGGGCGAGTTTTCTTAATACATTACTATCGGCGAGTTCTGTATATACACTACTCTCGGCGAGTCTTATTAATACATTACTAGATCTATCAGTGAGTTCTGTATATACACTATTCTAGGCGAGTTTTCTTAATAGATTTCTATCGGTGAGTTCTGTGTATACACTACTCTCGGCAAGTTTTGTTAATATATTACTAAAGGTGAGTTCTGTATATACACTACTCTAGGCGAGTTTTGTTACTTCATTACTATCCGTGAGTTCTGTATATACACTACTCTCGGCGAGTTTTGTTACTACATCACTCAGTGAGTTCTATATATACACTATTCTCGGCGAGTTTTGTTAAAACATTACTATCGGCGAGTTCTATATATACACTACTCTCGGGGCGAGTTTTGTTAATACATTATTACCGGTGAGTTCTGTATATACACTACTCTTGGCGAGTTTTGTTAATACATTATCGGTGAGTTCTGTATATACACTACTCTAGGCGAGTTTTGTTAATACATTACTATCGGTGAGTTCTGTATATACACTACTCTCGGGGCGAGTTTTGTTAATACATTACTATCGGCGAGTTCTGTATATACACTACTCTCGGCGAGTCTTGTTAATACATTACTAGATCTATCAGTGAGTTCTGTATATACACTATTCTAGGCGAGTTTTCTTAATAGATTTCTATCGGTGAGTTCTGTGTATACACTACTCTCGGCAAGTTTTGTTAATATATTACTATCGGTGAGTTCTGTATATACACTACTCTAGGCGAGTTTTGTTACTTCATTACTATCGGTGAGTTCTGTATATACACTACTCTCGGCGAGTTTTGTTACTACATTACTGTCGGTGAGTTCTGTATATACACTACTCTAGGCGAGTTTTCTTAATAGATTTCTATCAGTGAGTTCTGTATATACACTACTCTCGGCGAGTTTTGTTAATATATTACTATCGGTGAGTTCTATATATACACTACTCTCGGCGAGTTTTGTTACCACATTACTATCTGCGAGTCCTGTATATACACTACTCTCGGCGAATTTTGTTCCTACATTATTATCGGTGAGTTCTGTATATACACTACTCTCGGCGAGTTTTGTTAATACATCACTATCAGTGAGTTCTATACATACACTACTCTCGGCGAGTTTTGTTAATACATCAGTATCAGAGAGTTCTATATATACACTACTCTCGGCGAGTTTTGTTAATACATCACTATCAGTGAGTTCTATATATACACTATTCTCAGCGAGTTTTGTTAATACATCAGTATCAGAGAGTTCTATATATACACTACTCTCGGCGAGTTTTGTTAATACATCACTATCAGTGAGTTCTATATATACACTATTCTCGGGTGAGTTTTGTTAATACATCAGTATAGGAGAGTTCTATATATACACTACTCTCGGCGATTTTTGTTAATGCATCACTATCAGTGAGTTCTATATATACACTACACTCGGCGAGTTTTGTTAATACATCACTATCAGTGAGTTCTACATATACACTCCTCTCGGCGAATTTTGTTAATACATCACTATCAGTGAGTTCTATATATACACTACTCTCGGCGAGTTTTGTTAATACATCACTATCAGTGAGTTCTATATATACACTACTCTCGGCGAGTTTTGTTAATACATCACTATCAGTGAGTTCTATATATACACTTAGAGCCGATGTAGTCCGGTGGATGAAGTGCTCGGCTCGTGACTGATAGGTCCCGTTTTCGACTCCCGCCATGGGTACACTGGTGTCTTGTCTTTCGAATGAAACAGTAAAACCCGAGGTATCGTGGCATGATAAATATCCCTCACTGCCTCGGTTATGTCCTTTACGAAGGTAATATAGTTTTAATTAGTGCATCGGGAAGATGTTGTCTTTAGATACGTGAAATAATCGTGGAGGGACATAACAATAACCAACCAATCGATCGATGTAAATACAATTCTGTTGGTGAGTCTGTAAACGCATTCTGGCCTATGAGTTCTGTAAATACATTGCAAACTGTCAGTTATGTGAATACAATGTGATTTGTGAGTTCTGTCGATACACTTATATCGGTGAGTTTTGTTTTATAGTATGGGCAATGAGTAAAGTAAATATAATCTGGTGGTGAGTTCTCCAAATACATTCTGGTCAATGTCCATTTATGTAAATAACTGCGACAGGTGAGTTTTGTAAACTTGCTCTAGCCAGTTCTGTAAAACAATTTGGCCAGTGGCTTGCGTAAATACATTCAGGTCAACAAGTTCTCCAAATGCAGTCCATTTAGAGAGGCATGTAAATACGCTTTGGCTAATGAATTTTGTAAATACACTATAATAATAAGTATCATTGATACATCCTGGTCATTGAAGTATGTGAATACACTTTGTTAAATGAGTTCTGTAAGTACCAAACCGAGGCCAGCGAGTTCTGTAAATGCACTTTAGTGAACTCTAAATATACACTTTTGTTAGCGAATCTTGTACATTATCTCGGACTAGGGAGTCCTGTTTATGGACTTTGTTCAACGAGCTCTATAAATACACTCTGACCAGTGACTGCTATAAATATACTCTGACCAAGATACACTCTGACCAATTGCTGCTATAATTATAGTCTGACCACTGCGTCCTGAAAATACTCTCAAGACCAACAGATGTGCACCTTGGACCTTGGTTCAGTAGGCATGTTGTAGGACCTGTGAGCTTGTACGTGCTCTTATTTTCTTGACCACTGAATTAACTGGTCAGCAGAAATTCTCATACATATAATGGCATCATGTTCAGATAACCACTTTCCTTATTTAATGATAGAGGCTAGTAAACCATGAAAACCATTTTATTGGCAATTTATTCTTTAACATGCATGAAGGTACATTGATAAATGAAATTAAGATTAAAATCGATATCAAAAAGTTAAGATGTACAAAGTCTATAACATTCTAAACTATGTATAGTATAAAAACTTTCTTACAAAATACACTGCTACAAAAAAGGATATGCACAAATTTATATACGTATAAAAATATTGTGAAATCAAGGACATGTCGTTAAGGATATGGCTTATTTTGCAAGTTCTGGTTCACGCCTCACTTTAGCATTAGAATTAGTGGGCTCCTTTTCGGGTTTGTCGGCTGTTGATCCTTCTATACTCGCCGCATCAGGGTTCTTGGATTTTATGTCATTTTTGAACCAAGGGCTTGTTAGAATAAAGTATACATCTGGGCGTTCATTATAATCGTACTTAAAACAAGCCAGAATCAATGATTTGCATTCTTCCGAAACAGTGCGACGAAGTTTGTTCCATGGAAAGTTCAGTTTAAGATGCTCTTGTAAGACTCCATGATTACCTTTGCTCTCATCAAAAGGCATTTTACCAGTAACGAAAATATACAGAATAACACCAATTGCCCAGATGTCCGCTTTCCTAGGATCATATGGTTCTCCTTTGAGAATTTCTGGGGCGGCATATGACTTGGATCCGCAGTACGTGCGGCTGAGTTCGCGCTTGTGATCCTCCTTAACGAAGCCGAAGTCGCAAATTTTGATATTGTAGTTAACATCGAGAAGAAGATTTTCTAATTTAAGATCTCTGTGCGTAATATTTTGATCGTGAAGGTACCGCACAGCGTCGGAAATCTGTCTAAGCCAATCCCTGGCCATTGGTTCTTTAATGGCTCCCGTGCGCTGTATATAACGCAAAACATCCCCATTTTCTCCATATTCAAGTATCATATAAACTCGACGACTGTCCTCAAATATGTCAAGTAAACGGATTATGTTAGGATGCCTCAGTCGTGGCCAGATTTCAATCTCCCGGGGGAGAAATCTTTGCTGAAAATCTTTTGGTGCTTTGCTTCTATCCACAATTTTCACGGCAGCTTTTTCTCTTTCAAAATCAAAACAATGTGCAAATTTTACCTTGGAATAGCTTCCACTACCTAAGGTTTGTTTGACTAAAAATCCTCGGTTAGCAAGAACAGCTCGATAAGTTGGTCTGTATTTGACGGCCTCGGTTTTTTCTGCGACTGACCTTCTGACTTCGACAGCTTCCACCTCGCCTTGCATAATTTCGAGTTCATGTTGAAGGGACTTGGTTCTAGAGGAAGCGTCGTCGCCCATTGCCAATTTCGGCGCTTTACTTGGAAGCATTCAACAATTTCAATATTATCTGCTTCCAAGTTTCAAAACATACTATTCTAGTGTAACGATGGACTATTTCTACCAAATCGAGACACAAAGGAAGTCATTGGTATTGTTTAGCGTCATCATCACTATGACGTCATTAACAATGGATACTTCCTAGCGACGCGTACCCGTATTGTACCTACGAGTATGGCGCGAATCGCAACGACACTTTAGGATGTCCATTACAGATGAAGAAGTAGAATTGAAAAAGAGAGGGTACACGTTAGGCACCATTCTTGGGGAAGGATCATATGCTAAAGTTAAAAGCGCGTACAGCGAAAAGAATGAAAAGGTGAAACGCGTTGCTATTAAAGTTATCGATAGAAAGAAAACGCCGAAAGATTTCCGAGAAAAATTTCTTCCAAGAGAATTGAAGCTACACAAAACCTTGGATCATCCAAATGTCATTAAGTTATACGAAATTTTTGAATTCCACAATAAGGTAAGACAAGAAGGCATCTTAGATTTCAAACTCTTACATATCGATCTTTCTCATGCATGATATTTACAGTTTCGTACCGATCTGCATTGGACATCACAATTAAGATAATACCAAGGAAAATAATATTTGAAGTATATGGATTACATCATGATCAGTTTCAACCATCTTTTTAAAAAAGTTTTTCAAACATAATTTTGACGATTTTGGAAAATTCACTTGGGAATCTTTATTAGAATAGTCACTGGTTTGCAACTTTTCAATAAGATGTAATTCATATTGACCAGCATTAGATTAACAACATTTCCTGGAGGTCGAAACTTTTACCCGACATCAGGGTCCGGCGCCATAAACTGAGAATATACTTAAGTCAAAAATTCATATTCTTCTGTTCATCAATGATTTAATAACTGCGATTTGGATTTTATTTAGTTTTATTCTACTGATAAATAGAATTTAACCATTCTGCATTAAAATTTATTTGAACGTTTGATAATGGAATAAATTAAAATGAAATTCTTGACTTTAGAAAATTCTCAGTCTCTGGCGCCGGACCCAGTTCTTAGAAGCAGACCAAAGTCAGGCTTCTATTGAAAAAGACCCCAGTCTATCGCAGACAAGTATCCAACCTCAAGTTGATGTCCACGTACAGCCTGATAGGCCCATAGGCCCATAGACATAGCGCGGGATATCCATCGGACGCCGTGAATTCGAAGCAGAGATCTTCGATTACATGCTCAATGCATTATTTAGATTGGTGTGTCCCGCGATTCTGCTCAGTGATACACATAAAACTGAATACTCGTATAAATAAAAAAAATCACAAACTCTTTCATACAGATTTAAGTATCTCAGATGATAATTCTTAACAATTTTTAGGAGTCAACGATTTGGTAAAACTTGTGAAAATTTTGAAGTGGAACCAAAAATGATAGACATCTTATATAGATTCCTAATGGAGAAAGATAAAACACTAATGGTAACTACAAGTAAATTTTTGTCATTTTTGTCGTGTCCCTATAGTATTGATAATGACGATATACCATGACATTCATGAACCACTAGAAATGTGAGCATCTCCCGTTTTGTTAGCCGTATCCTTTGTGAAGGTCCAAAGTACAGGCGACAAAAATATTTCCTTAAAAATACGAATAAGGAAGGCGCACTAACATTGTAGAGAAAGTATCACAGACAAAACAAAAATGATCAATTCATTTCTACCGGTAATAACATACAGGAAGCAATTTGAAAAGTACAGTGACATAAGACAAATATGCTAGTTTTATATGAAAGTCAATCCCAGTTGCGGATTTGGAGGGGAGGGGGCAGGGGCCCGGGCCCCCTTTTGGTCACATATATACTAATAAAAATCCAGATTTTACACCAAGATGGCTGAGAAGTTTGACTAATACCCATTTGCCCCCCCCCCCTTTTTCAGAAATCCTGGATCCGCCTCTAAATTCCAACAGGATTGGACACCCTTGTGTAACAGGCCTGTTACACTTGGTATGAAAATTTGATTTTAAAATGTATATCCAATAGATGCCAGTGTGGCGGATTCAGAGGGGGCGGAGGGGACGTTGCCCCCCCCCCCCCTAAAAAAAAAAAGTCTGCTCGACTTCCTCGGAATTTTCTATTCCAAAAATATTTCAATTTTTACATTGCCTTAGTGAAATCCGGTATACTGCTCACTCATCCTAGCGCGTGTAATATTAGTAATTTTAAAAATTTTATCAACATTACAATGTCGCAGTTTAAACGTAGAAAAGTTTAGGGGCGACTAGACTTTTTCTTCATCCAAAAAAGAAGGTAAACTTACAATAATTACAAAAATTGTAAAATAAATTGTATCCCATTAATATGTATACTACTACTGTTGATTTGTATTGTAAACACGTGTTTATTTTTATCACGCTGTATAACTATTACAGAACATGTGTCATCTATCAGCGACGGATCTAACATCTAAGATTCTAAGCGCTTGGAGTTTATCTATTAATTTAGTTAATTTAGTAATGAGTATAATGTTGTTATTAACAGTCAGTCGAAAATTGCCATTCGGGGGGAGGGGGGCAGGAAGTGGTAGGAAAAACCGTAGATGTTGATTATTGTATACTCTAACGTGACTTGATTTCTTTTCCTATCAAGTCAAGAGAATTCATCCGAGTGACAAAATTCAAATACAAATCATCGTTCTGCTTATTGAAGTTCAGTAAGCTACGCCTTCCCTTTTTTATGAAAATTGATAAACCGATAGTAATTGGTTTGTGTTCTGAAATTGATGTTTGTCATCTGCGTTTTTAAACAAAACATAAGAATAGAAAATAAAAATTAAAAACCATGATATATTGTCTAATAATTCCTTCGTATCATCGACCAATCAAATTTATCACCTCTGTCTCTCATATGAAGATATTCAGGGCCCGCCATAGGCAGGTGCCCAATAGTAATCTGTTTGTCTGTCCGTCAACAAAAACCTTTTTTAAAAATATGTCTTATCTAATATACCGTCATATGTAGGGCTTTCATATTTGGCATGTGCGTTCCTTATGACAAGACCTTTCAGTTGGTACCACAGATGTTGGTAATGTTACCTTGACTGTGATAGTTTATGATCACATAGCTAAAATCCGTTTACATTCTATTCGAGCACACAGAGAAAATGCACAGTTGCCGCGGGGGGTATTAGTCCCACTAGGACTGTTCTAGTTGATATTGGTGCTTCGGTTCTGTCTACTAAAAGTAATGATGATGAACTTTGCGATACAGCTGATAAATATTTACTAGAAAATCAGATCTGACTCCGCTATATGACAATCCCGCTCCATGTACATCAAGAATAATAATAAGGTATGAGCAAGACATGAATAACATCACAAAAAGCTTCGTTTACACAGTAGCTGCGGTACCGACTGAGGACGGTCAGTTGAAGTGACAATGTACAATTTTTAGGCCCCAAAATTGCCAAATTGTGGGAGCTTCCGGGGGCTTTGCCCCCTGATCCCCCTACCAGGGCTCCGTCCTGGACCTGCTGGGGACTTAAGCGGTCCCCAGACCCCTCGCCTAACTTCGCCCCCTCTAACACAAAATCCTGGATCCACCCCTGGATGCAATATACAATAGGTTCTCAGGTGAATTATCTAGACTTTACCTTCATAAGGTCGTGAATTTAATAGAGAATATATTAATCTATAAATATAAAGACGATCATTCATGTCAACATAGAACTGTGCGAATATTTTATTTATATAGGCAGGTCATCGATGGTTTTAAATCCTAGAATTTGCTGTTGACATTGCAGGTTTATTTGGTGATGGAACATGCAGGACATGGCGATTTACTGGAATACATCAAACTCCGAGGTGCTCTTCAGGAAGATAAAGCTAAAGTCATGTTTAAACAGGTTGTCTTAGCAGTTCAGTACTTACACAAAAACAGCATCGTACATAGGTAATTGTATTGCAAAATTTAAGCTACGTTATCAAAGCTTTACATTTAATAGACGATTTAATTTCTCGTGTGAAATTTGTAAAACACCCTTTAATATTTCAAGCGGATAAATTGCATGGGATCTGACTTAATCACGACGTCTATTTACAAGGGATTTGACTTTATCACGACGTCAAATAAATATTCTAATGCTGAATTTGAACTATGTATTTGCTTCTTCCTCTACTATTTGAACAATAATTAAATTTCCCATACTTTTCAATAACAATTTTGAGTATGAGCTTATCAGAAATTATACTGATACAGACGGAAATCTTCAAATTCTCGAATTGAAGATATTTTCTAAATATTACCTTACTCTTATCAATTTATATGGTCCCAACAAAGATAGTCCATGTTTTTATAGCAGAATTGATTCCTTTCTTGCAGAAAATAACTATGATTTTATTATTATCAATGGGGATTTTAACTTAGTCCAAGACCCTAAGGAAGATTACTACAATCATACTTCCATAATTAACCCCAAAGCAAGAACAAAAGTCCTAGAAATCAGGAATAAATACAATCTAGTGGACCCATGGAGAATTCTCCATGCAGATACAAAACAATATACTTGGTTCAGTAAGAATCCTATAAAAAAATCAAGATTGGATTTCTTCTTGATATCTGAGGAACTAATGAACACAGTAGAAAATTCTGCTATAAAACCGGGGTATCGATCTGACCACTCTCTGATTTATTTACATTTGAAATTTTCAACGTTTGAGAAGGGTAAAGGTTTTTGGAAGTTTAATACATCATTATTGAAAGATCCTAATTATGTATGTATTGTGAAATCTGCTATTCATGAGGTAAAAACTCAGTATGCAGTATCTCCTTATAATTTGAATAATTTATCCAATATAGACAATAATATGTTACATCTAACTATCAATGACCAACAGTTTTTTGAACAACTTCTTCTTACAATTAGAGGCTATACTATATCCTATGCAACCTACAGAAAGAATGATAAAGAAAATAAAATGTTAAAATTAGAGAAAGAAATTGAGGAACTCCATGATAATCCTGAGGATCCGAAGATTGAGGAATGTAGGTTAGAACTACAAAATCTTAGACATGAAAAAATGAAAGGAATTCTGCTTCGATCTAAAGTAAGATGGATTGAGGAAGGAGAAAAACCATCAAAATATTTTTGTGCTTTAGAAAAAAGAAATTATGTTAATAAAACGGTCAATATCTTAGAAAACAGTGATGGCACCTCAATCCAAGACCAAAAAGCCATCCTTACTGAAATAGAAAAATTTTATTCAAATCTTTATAAATCTAGAGATAATACACTAGAAAATGTCAATTTAGAAGACCTCCTAAAACGTGATGACGTGCCCAAGCTGAATAATATCGCAGCTGAGAATTTAGAAGGTACTATTACGACAACTGAGGCAGCTACATTCCTCAAAAACATGCAAAATAATAAAAGCCCGGGACCAGATGGATTTTCGTGCGAGTTCTTCAAGTTCTTTTGGAAAGATATTGGAGAATTTTTGGTAAGATCACTTAATTTTGGATTTCTAAATGATCAATTATCTATTACCCAAAGACAAGGAATTATAACCATTATACCAAAACCAAACAAACCACGCACATTACTAAAGAATTGGCGACCTATATCTTTATTAAATGTCACATATAAAATTCTTTCTGGTTGCATAGGAAATAGATTAAAATCTGTATTACCAAACCTCATTCATGAGGATCAGAAGGGTTTTTTAGCAGGCAGATTTATAGGTGAGAACACTCGTCTCACTTATGATTTACTGCATACTGTAAAAGAAAATAATATTCCAGGAATGCTTTTAGTTATAGATTTTGAAAAAGCTTTCGATTCTATTTCCTGGAAATATATCAAAAATGTTCTAAAGTTTTTCAAATTTGGAAATGACTTTATAAAATGGATTGGAATAATGAATACCAACATATCGTTATGTGTTATTCAAAATGGAAATTTTTCTAAATTCTTCAAAATTGGGAGAGGCTGTAGACAAGGCGATCCCATTTCGCCATATATCTTTAATCTTTGCGCTGAAATTTTAGCCCTTCTGGTCCGTCATGATGAGAATATTAAAGGTATCAAAGTTAAGAACAAAGAGTACTGTTTACTACAATATGCAGATGACACAACTATTTTCTTAGATGGATCTGAAAAAAGTCTTAAAAGTACCTTAAATTTACTTTATCAATTCGCTAAATACTCTGGGTTAAAACCCAATATCGATAAAACAAAAGCAATATGGATAGGTTCCAAAATTGGAAACTTACATGTTATATGTCCAGAATATAATCTGAACTGGACAACGGATAATTTTAATATACTTGGTATCAATTTCAATGCAAATGTTGAAAATATTATAAGTGCAAACTATTTCGATAAAATTAAAACTTTAGAACAAGAAATTATATCTTAGTCAAAAAGGGGCATAACCCCACTTGGTAAAATTAATGTGGTTAAAACTATTCTTGTGCCAAAACTTACTCATTTGTTTACTTCAATACCAAGTCCTGATATTAGCATTATTAATCAAATTCAAAACACCCTATTCAGATTTGTTTGGGACAATAAAAAAGATAAAATTAAAAGAAAACAACTTGTTCAGGATTACATGGATGGGGGTTGCAAAATGCCTCACATAGAAACTTTCATTAAAGGATTAAAATTATCTTGGTTTAGGAAAATATTTAATAATATAAAACCGTGTAAATGGATGGAACTTTTTTTTGACACTACAGGCATTGAAGTTGATAAATTTTCAAAATTGGGTGGAGAATATGAAAAAAAGGTAATCAAAAATATAAAAAATCCATTTTGGAAAGAAACACTCAGCTATTTAGCAGACTTAAAGATGTTGGAAAACATTTCAGACCCTTCTAAAATAATGAATACGCCATTATGGTATAACCCCAATGTCAAAATAGGAGGGTCTGAAATCTTTTACAAATCTTGGTATGACAAAGGAATTGTAAATATTGGGGATTTATTTGACTCAGAGGGAAAATTTATTTCATTGGAGCTTATTAAAACAAACTATAACCTTCAATGCCCGTTTACTTCGCTCTTTGGTATTAAACATGCAATCCAGGCAAAATGGCCAACAATATTCCAATACCCCTATCCATGTAAAACTGTTGGTCCGGAAAGACCATGCTTTATTAAAACTCTCTGTAGTGACACCAAAGGAACCAAAACAATTTATAATTTTTTTATTCACAACAATATGTACATTGAATATAAAAAACATGAAGCAAAATGGGAGAATATATTACATCAAGCTATTGAATGGAAAAATAAAAATCTGTGTGCTTTTAAATTCACCATAGATACCAAATTAATATGGTTCCAGTACAGAATTGTACAGCGTATTATTGCCACAAATAAACTTTTATATCAAATGAATGTAAGAAACGATGCGCTATGTACTTTTTGTAAAATACATCAGGAAACAATTACACATTTGTTTTTCGATTGTGACATTATCAGAGATCTATGGAATATGATAGAAATCTGGATTAATCAAAATAATATATATGATTTTCATTTTAATATGTTCAATGTACTTTTCCTTTTTGATGGAAGCAGACATCAAGCTGTCAATATTTGTATTGTTTTAATCAAATTATATATTTATAAATGTAGAATTATAAAACAAACAGTTGCTTTTGATAAATGTATAAAATATCTTCAAGATTACTATGCCACTGAAAAACTAAGGTACAGTATTAATGGAAAATATGATAAATTTAATGAAATTTGGCAAGTTTTTCATGACATATTGTTAGTATAATATCAAAATATCATATATCTTATTAACAAAAATTGTATAACCAATATCAATATATTTTGTTACTTAATTATACAGATATTTAGCATGATATTCTTAGATATAATAAAATATGTTGCCTGCGTGTATGTTGTGTGTGTTTGAGTATGTCTTCACATTCATGTTATATATATATATAAATATATCACAAGAACAAAATATAAGTCACTTGTACTATAATTAATATTTCATAATATTATAACATTCATTTTGGAAAAGTATATGATAAATATCTGTCATATGACTATGTATCTATATGTATGTTATATGTATGTATGTATGTGTATTATATGTATATGTGTATAATATATGAAAATAAAAAAAAAAAAAAAAAAAAAAAATTTCCCATAGATAATGAATCGTCATCAATGACACCGTTGAATATAGAGATGTTAAGTCCGATACAATGGATAAATAAATAAATGAATGAATAAATAAATAAATAAATAAATTGATTGATTATGGGTCTACGTCACTCCACGATTATTTCACGTATATGGTGACGGTATCTGCCTGATGCATTGCATACAAATTTAGACCTTTGCAATGGACCCATCCGAAGCAGTGAGGAATCTTTTATGTGCCACGCCTACCGTGACACGGGATCTCGGTTTTTATTGTCTCATCCGAGAGACACACCGGTGCGCCCAAGGCGGAAGTCGAACCCGGGACTTCTCGGTCACGAGACGAGCATCTTATCCACTAGGCCACACCGACTTAAATTAATTAATTAATTAATTAATTAAAAATGAAATTAAACAAAACGCTGACTTGAGAGTTAATGAGGTACTTAAAGAATCAGTAACAATATATACTGTATTTACTGTATCATTTCAGAGACATGAAGTGTGAAAATTTGCTCTTAGATATGCAAAGCAATGTGAAGATTTCAGACTTTGGTTTCTGTCGCTCGATTGAACCTGGAGATTTGTGCAAAACATATTGCGGAAGCGCGGCGTATGCAGCCCCGGAAATTCTGCAAGGCATTCCTTACTTCGGCCCTGTGCATGATATATGGAGCATTGGCGTCATACTCTATATAATGGTTAGTGTGTATGTTAATCTCTCTCTCTCTCTCTCTCTCTCTCTCTCTCTGATGATAATCGTATTATACCGTTTACTAAGTTCCCTTTTCATGTAATGACAGGTCTGTGCGTCAATGCCATACGATGATTCTAATATCAAGAAAATGGTAAGAGATCAACTACAGAGGAAAGTGTCATTTTCAAAATCGAAGAAAATTTCTGTAGAGTGTAAAGAACTGATACACAGGATTCTGGAAGTCAATTCCAAGAGACGTGCAACCGTGCCGCAAATATTAGAACACAAATGGTTAAAGCAGCCAACCACAGAGGCACAGCTGTCATTATCAGCCAAAAATCTACAACGTCAAGAAAATATGCAAGAAGCGTCGGACGCGTTGAAAGAGAAACTGAATGCTGGTTGCAGTCCTAAAACTCCCACTCCACCGACCACGTGATATTAAAGTGTTAAACGTCGGTGTAATTAATGTGTTTGTAATCGATATTAATGTAATAATATTTATGTAATAAATATGAACAGTTTAATTTGTATCTCTTACAGAAGAATTAGCTTATTTACATAATCAAGATGATCTCCGGGGTTTTTTTTTTTTTTGGGTGTCACTTGCGAAGAAACACGATGCATAGGGATCAATTTGATCGGCTTCTATATGTCTGCCTGTCTGTTTGGCCATCTGTCTGTCAGTCTGGTAGGAGTCACGCCATACATTAGTATTACGACACTGTACTGCGATACATTAGTATCACGACACTGTTCTGCGATATGATACATGTAATATCAAGATATACTGCATTGCCAGACGACAGTATCACGATGTATAGAAATCAAGGAAAGCACCTTAACGTTGTTATTTAAAGTAAATTGATCTTTAGAGTATACATATAGCATACAACAAACACTTGCTTTTTGGTTTATGCCGTATGGTGTTTGCGCGAATCCAGATAAGGACCGGAAGTTTAGACCCATCATGGCACTGAAAAAAAGAAACTTTCCGTGGTATTTTTGTGAAATGGGTGAATTACCCCTACACGACACGACTCAGAAATTGTGATCAGGAAGGACCCTCCTCTCACACGATCCCAATGTGTCGTACAAGATGTCTCTCTTTTCATTTCGACGACTCTCGTATTGAGACAGTAAATCCTTGAGAGCCTATTATGAACTATAAATGGCTCAAGAGTTCACCAGAACATGACCCCTTACGGGTTTTTGCCAGATATTTATCCGCAATGGGACAAATAGAGAAGCGAAATAAAGATATGGTTTTAATCAGATTGTTCGGATGAGATAGTAAAAGCGAGGGTCCCCTCTCCTGATAGGCGTTGGTATGTAGAAGATTCCGGCATTACTTTGAATGTCAAAGGTCATTAAGATGTAAGAACCCATGTGACTCAGCGTTTAGGGTAATGGGATCGATAGCGGATGATCCGAGTTCGAATTCTGTGGCGCAATATAAAATACAACGATCATCGTATGAGCATCGAACACAATTATCACATCACTACATATGGATCGAACAGACTTTGATATGGTGTGAACCGTATGCGTCAGTTAAATAACTAGGATATGCCATCCTGTATGAATGAATAGTCATACAATCGCCTTACTCCTTATGCAAACCTCTCAATTCACACACAAGAGTACGTACATGTATAATACTAGTATCATTCTGGGATCACCTTTACTTTAAAATTATGACAAATATACAATTCTACCCAATGAAAGGTCTTGACACAAGGAATACACATGTTAAATACAAAAGCCCTGTCTCTAATGGTTCTAAATATATAATCCAGGTTAATATTTTTCTTGACTACAGACGACGGCGCCAGGGATATGACAATAACTTACCGGACATTCGTCCCGGCGAGCTAAAACCCATAAAAACCTCCCCACCCCCCCCCCAAAAAAAAAAAAAAAAAAAAAAAAAAAAAAAAAAAACCCCAAAAAAAAAACAAACAAAAAAACAAAAAAAAAAAAAACAAAAAAAAAACCAACAAAACGAAAAACAAAACAGAATTAGTGCGTTGGTACATTTTACACATATCATTGGAATGACTGGCAAATGCCCCTCCAATCTTACAAATACTATCAGTATTATTAATTAAAAAAACCTGATTGATCTTATCGATTAAATGGCCTCCAATATCAGTTAAATACCTACAGGTTCAGGGTTAACCGATCGATAAGAGTCTACCATCAAGTAGAAGCTTGGATCCAAACCGTATGTTGTTTGTGGAACCCACAGGTAAGTGTCGATATGTTCATTTAGGGGAAGGGGCGATACAAATAAATATTCTTCTTCTCTGATGCACATTATTGATGAAGATCATTAAAATGTTGAAAAATATTCAACTAATGAAACACAGAGAACATAATATCGCCATGTGGTACATAGGAGACATGGACGGAACAGGTTGACTTTGTTGATTACCGACTACCCGTGTCTTTTACCGTCCCGGATTCGTTGTTTACATGGTGTTTACAAACTGATATTAATATTGAAGAACGATACTGTATCATTTAATATAAAATACAACAAACGGGCAACATCCAATATTTCTCGGGTATACTCCTAGGACCATGGCGCCATCTAATGGCAGATCGATATAACTCTGGAATAACATCTCTTATAACGCACGGTGCCATAGTCACAGTTTTATATAATGACTTGAGTATAAAAGTGGGTAATGAATACTAAATATTTTATTTCACATTACCAAGCACAAAATACGAGAGAAGCCAGTGTTCGATTATAAAGATTTTAGCCATTTTTTTCAGCTACATGTATATCGCCATTTAGTTAACTCAAGTTAACTTACCTACTGAACAAAGTGCCGCAATCTGGAGTCGAACCTGGATCTTCTGTGTCTCAGGTCAAGTGATGGACTGGTGCTACAGCAAGTGTGTCTGTACCAGAGAATTCGGAATTTTTGATGATCTTATCAGAATCCACGAAGGGCATAGAATATACATGTACGATTCAATAGGTAATACTTACGACAATACAACACCAAGATTGGATTATCTCCCCCCCCCCCCTTTTTTTTCTTCTCACATACAGTTTCACATATATTATTGTAGAAAATGGTAGGGAAGGATGGGGGTTTGTTAACTCTATGGTTAGATTAAAATTTAAGATACAAAGAGGTTACAAAGTAGCGTCTCGGAAAAACAAGACCTGACACTGCTGAGGGAGGGGGAGCTTGGTGTAGTGGTTAAGCGCTTGGTTTGCGGCGCCGGCGATCCGGGTTTGATTCCCGGGTTGCGCCACTATGTTTAAGAGGTTGGTTACCTCCTGCTTCCATGTCGCGATATAACTGAAAAATTGTTGAATGCGACGTAAAACACCAATTAACCAACCAACTGACGCTGCTGTTTGGCAAAACCCGACTGACATGCATATTACAAACAGAATGGGTCATTTACGGAATCTTAAAAGTTATGCTTTATATGAAACTCGCTATAATCAGGATTATCAGGTACAAATGGAAACACCTTATCGTACACGTATCAATTATAGTATGTCAGTTAATACAAAATTTAAGTGTAAACATTTTTATAGATTTTTATTACTGTATACCTTGTGGCTTTTTGAAATATTTTTCAATCTTTTTGTTTAAATACCTTGCAGAATTTCGTTCATATAGCGAAGAAATGCTTCCATCTGAGTTAACTGAGTTAAGGTTTTTATGCCCCCCCCCCCCCCCCCCCCCCCCCCAAAAAAAAAGAAAAAGAAAAAAACCCAAATAAGCAAAAACAAAGTAACAACAACAACAACAACAAAAAACAACTTGAAAATGATATATCTACTTAGGTGCAGATAGTTCTGGTTCATTTGCCAAATTGTGTCAGATTTATTTGTACTTACTCCTAGCGTGCATTTTGATATGTCCCCTTGCTTTCAGTTAATGGCATATTCACATTCTCTACTTTAAGTTTGATATTAATCGACAGAAAGCAATGGAATGTCTCAAAAACATGCACACACCGTAGGTACCTAGATACCCCAAATGCGTATGAGGCAGAAAAAATATAGTTTAAAAAACAAATATTGAGTATTTGCGACAAGATTGAGTGAATACTTTGCCCGTTTGTTATCTTAGAGTTGGGAAGAACGGGTATTGGTGCAATGTCGATATTTGTATTGGGATAGCATCATATTTCCTTTCATTCTATTCAAAGTACACTTGAACAGAATTATATAGCTTATGCTTTAGTATTAAAGTTATTCACATGATCACTAGGTCTGTAGATATCAATTGAAAGGAAGGAGGGAGTGTCAAGATAAAGAATTTTAAATTACAGATACATGGATAAGATTAAGTGATATAATAAAGTGTAACACAAGGAACCATTCTATTGATTTACTCGATTTTCAGAATTTTTATATAAAAGTTTTGAGTCTTTGATTTCAATGAAAAAGTGACAATTTTTTTTATATAATTTGTTTTCTTCTTTCGAACACTAGAATATCTTCGCCATACAAGCTTATGTGGTATGTCATCCCACTGTTTGGAGTAAGATAAAGTATTACGTAAGCTTGACACGAGAGAATGGCACCAGATAGGATTTAGATGAAACTTGTTGTGGATGAAGTACATGTACTTTAAAAGATTCGTTACAAATGTTGTTGGGGCAGGCATGGTGTAGTGGTTAAGCGCTTGGCTTGCGGCGCCGACGATCCGGGTTCGATTCCCGGGTTGCGCCACTATGTTTAAGAGGTTGGTAACCTCCTGCTTCCATGTCGCGATATAACTGAAAAATTGTTGAAAGCGACGTAAAACACCAAATCCACCACCACAAATGTTGTTATTACTTTTTTTTTTAAAATAAAACCGGTTTGGGGAAAGATACAGGTCGGGATGGCATAGACTCCAGAGAGTACTTTCTTCTGACAAAAGTCATCTTCATATAGGCTGATTAGAGCGAAAAACCGAATATAACAAAACTATCTAGAAGAATGTCTCAGAGGCATTGTTGTTTTTTATTCCATTTCGTAATCAAATTTTGACACTTTTTAACGTTTCTTTTTTCTCCCGGACTTTGTCATTTTTGTACATTTTCATGAGAATTCTCTTGAATTCCGCAATGCATTATTACAATGAATTATTCTTTTATGTATTTGTCTTATCATTTGGAATGAATTAATGTGGCGTACAGGATAGGAAAAAGTATTTTTATTAATTTATTTATCTTAAATGAAAAAGGTGAATTATTGAAAGCTGTGTAATCAAATATATGCGTATTAAAGGTCAAATAAGGAAAGATTCACAACTAAAGTGTATCCAGAAGTGACCTTTCAGTAGGGATTTACTTTGTAAACAACACCAAAACTGGGAAAGTACGCAGTGACCTTGACCTTTTAATGAACATGTTTTATTGTATTTAGTGCAAGAGAACTAACGGAAATATTTGATGAAACTTGGCAGAAATAGTATTTTCGTAGAAGTGTTGCCGTAAATGTACTCTGGCCAGATGGGTTCAGGGGTAGATCCAGGATAGGATCAAGTAGATCCAGGAGAGTACTCATTTTTGGAGTAGAAACCTTAGATGGCTGGTTGATTAATGTTTTACATCGCTTTCAACAATTTTTCAGTTATATCGCAACATGGAAGCAGGAGGTAACCAACCTCTTAAACATAGTTGCGCAGTCCGGGGATCGAACCCTGATCGTCGGCGCCGCAAGCCATGCGCTTAACCACTACACCAAGCCTGCCCCAAAAGAAACCTTAGATACATTGCATCAGATCAGAGACATATATACTTTCAATGAAAGTATATGTCTCTGATCAGATGTAAAGTAAATGTATCATAGTGTAGCGTAGCTCAGTCGGAGAAGTGCTGTACTCGAGGCTGAAAGGTCTTGGGTACAAGTCTCAACGCTGGCATATCGGCGTTTTGTATTTTTTTTGTTATTATTATTTTATTTTGGATGAGACGATAAAAACGAGTTTCTGTGTCACGGTGCGTTGGGTAGGTCTTAATATTAATATATATTAATATAAATACCTGTGCATTGTATCAGACAGTTGCCGTCATCATATAAGAGATACGATCTTCGAGTGACGCAAAAAAAAATGATGATGATGATGATGATGATGATAATGATAAAAAAAAAAAATAATAGATAGATAGATAAATAAATTAAAGAGCAAAACCAAGCAAACTGATTCCTTTGCTGGGAGATTTCTTTCGAAACAATAAATGGTGGGCCAGATATGGTTATGGAATATTAACGAAGTTATACTGATTCACTGCTTGCTCATACAGATTTCATCATTATTATTATCAATTTATTACTCAACATTTCATGTACTTTTCAATTCATTCTGTAATTCCTATTCCACAGAATTCTAAAATCGGCAAACCTTTGCTGATATTCATAAAGTAGGTAAGCGGAGACGACAGAATTGAAGTAAATCCTGCCTCAAAGCATACACAGAGAATAGAATTTGTAGCTAGTTGGGGTGGGCTGGCTAGGATTGGGGAAGGTTGGGGTTAAAATCGTGGGTCTGGACACCATTTAGATTTCTAGCAGGTCTAAAGTGGAGTACTAATGAAGGCAAAATCCAAAGGTAGATCATGCCATGCGGCAGTTTAAGACATTTAACATTCGTGAAATTTTCTTTAATTAACCATTCTTAGTTATCACCACTGGCTTTTAATGATGTTATTCGTGTTTATAATAACTCATTATAACGATAAAAGACATTTGTAAACAGTTCATACAATGAATAGAATATTCAGTGCATTTGGACTTAAGAGTAATGATTATCCTTCGTGTAAAAGACGCAACGTGTAAATATGAACATAGGATAGATAATAAATAAATAAATAAATAAATAAATGAATAAAGGTATATGTGTATATATTTATACACGAAATTATGTTCCTGTATTGACTTTAAAACTGTTCACACTTTTGTTCAAGATAAATAGTACCCACCTGCTCGGAACAGACTTGTATATTATTACCAGTTTGTCTTATTCGGATGAATTATGAATGCAAAGTTCCTCTTTCTATATATTAGCAGCAAGTGGTGATTATATCAACATGGTTGATATGTTTATAGGTTTATTGCGGCACTTTGAAGTTTTTATGTTTATGGATATGCTACATGCATGTTCAACAGGTAAAAATGGAATTCACTGTGCATCGTTAAATCAATGTCTCTGCATATAAAGTTATACAATATCAGTCACGAGCCTTATGTACATTAAACATAAAATATCGTCTCTAAAACCATATGCTGACTTCCCATTCGGTGTAGGATATCCCACTTGCATGTGCAGTTTGTGTCGGGTAAGCCCCCTTTTCTGTAAAACTAACAAGTCCTGTTGATATAGTGAAGCACTTGATACAATTAAATTGTGATATTTGTTCTTCCATGATCACGAAGAAAGTCACACGTTTCTGTAATTGAAGACATTGAAAAAATCTGATATTTATGAAAATAATAGTATACTTGTTAGTTTTTCCACACATGTACCCTACCACACGTCATGCACAATATGTAAAATTCCATTTATTAGAAGTGCAAGGGGAGGGGCTGTTTATTTAAGAACTTATGACGAAAACATTGGTAAACTGTAGTAGATATTTACGGAAATAAGCGATTTTCTGTTTGGGGTTTGTTTACTTTAGCTTTCTTTTTGTTTGTTTGTTTTTTTAGCGAAAACGCCATTTATTGAAAACTGTCCAAAGAAAAGTTCATTAATTAAGGAGTAAAAGAAAATACGATTTGTCATAAATTCTTTCGAAAAAAGGGGACTCTGAAGTAAAACGCATAAATGTAGGGAAATCCCCTTTTTTCCGAAAGGAAGAAAGTGAAAGAAAAAAATGTACATACATGTAGTCCTCTCAGTAGTTACATCTGCCGTGGATGGTTCCATTGTCAAATTCTGGTACATGTATAAGATAAATGGGAATAAAACTCGAATATTTAGATTAGGTAAAAGAAAAAAAAGTCATAAATGTAAAATAGTAAAATAGTCGAGAAGAAGCTAAGAGAAATCACTACGGACTGAAAACGTTTATTGTGGCTTGTCCAAAACTTTCGGGTTATTGAAAACCGATACAATGTTGCACATTTTCATACCCTGTTGTACAGCATACGTCAAATAAAAAAAGGTAATCATACGATAACTTATTACTGTTTATGTCTCATTTTCCTTCAATATTGATGGACTTTCCTGGTGATGTCCTGAAATTGTGGATTTAAAGGAAACTTCATTCGTTGTTATCCTAATTTCATAAAGGTATTTATTGGATTAAATGTATGCCGTCGTGACTAAAAGGAAAGTTCAGTTGAGGTTTAAATCCTTACAAACAGCAGACAGGTCTTCTTCAATTACAAAGGCCAAATTCGGTATGTCGATCTCAAAGTCACGGAGTCCATAGAATGGCAGCTTAATGACATTTTGAAATACTATCTATATCGCTCATTACTTATTACATTCTTCATGTTGCCTATATGCTGTATTATAGTGTTATATATGTACTGTTTACACATGTACTAAAATTAAAATTGTCTTAGGAAATGGCGAATGAACATATAAAGATTTTAGAGATGGGTGTGGTGGTATACACATCAAGGAGTGAGATTAAAAAAAACCCTATAGGATGTTGTATGATATCCCGTGAATAACTATTCTTTCGGATGTGTTTACGCTGGTGGTGGTAAACGCCCTTTTTTGTAAGTCTTGCCATCATTTATTCAAATTTTGAACAAAGATCAAGGTTGTTGCTCTCTGTAAACGTGAATCTCTTCACCCAAGATGAGAAGATTCGGCATACGATAGAAATCACACAAAGCATTAAAAATGCAGGTATACTTCAACAAAAATAATTCATACCCACAACGGCTGAATCACTCCGAATACTTAAAGGTAACCTCGATGTAAATAAAACCTTAAAAAGACACAGTACAGTGCACTCGTGAAACGGTTTTGGTCTCATTTCCTTCAATGGTCATGTGTACAAAGGGTTGTTTACGACATTTTTAAAAGAATTTTGTAGACTCGGTAAGTTCATTAAGCTTTGTTTACAAGTATTGATGTTAAAATTTCTGAATCTATTTATCATGTATGTTTTATTAATTCGATTTGACTCATTTGAAGCTGCCAAAGGGACTGATAAAAGGCATGACAGAACTCCCTAAATCATATATAAATTTTGACCCTTATCAGGTCAGGATGTATATATCAGATTAGGCGTTAGGTATAAAAACTGGTTAGTACTTGCTGAAGGTCGGTGGGTTTTCCGGGAAACTCTGGTCTTTTCCAATTAACAATGGCTCTCAGAATACAAGTGAAATAATTCGTATAAAGAAATATTTAATAAGTAGGTAGTAAATATAGACATCTGTTCAGGGATGATATAATTTAAGTCTACAGATTAATAATTAAGGCAAAAGTCTGACTCTGACACATTAACTAGGTTTATACTGCCTCAGTGAGAGGTCTCTAAGGTACCAGCCTGGGTCTAACACGGGACCTGGGTTTATACTGCCTCAGTGAGAGGTCTCCAAGGTACCAGCCTGGGCCTAACACGGGACCTGGGTTTATACTGCCTCAGTGAGAGGTCTCTAGAGTACCAGCCTGGGTCTAACACGGGACCTGGGTTTATACTGCCTCAGTGAGAGGTCTCTAAAGTACCAGCCTGGGCCTAACACGGGACCTGGGTTTATACTGCCTCAGTGAGAGGTCTCCAAGGTACCAGCCTGGGCCTAACACGGGACCTGGGTTTATACTGCCTCAGTGAGAGGTCTCTAGAGTACCAGCCTGGGTCTAACACGGGACCTGGGTTTATACTGCCTCAGTGAGAGGTCTCTAAAGTACCAGCCTGGGCCTAACACGGGACCTGGGTTTATACTGCCTCAGTGAGAGGTCTCTAAAGTACCAGTCTGGGCCTTACACGGGACCTAGGCTTACACTGCCTCAGTGAGAGGTCTCTAAGGTACCAGCCTGGGCCTAACACGGGACCTAGGATTATACTGCCTCAGTGAGAGATCTCTAAGGTACCAGCCTGGGCCTAAAACTGGGCCTGGGTTTATACTGTTTCAGTGAATTCTGTACAGTACTATCATCACCCTAATACAGGACCTAGATTTACACTGCCTCAGTGAGCGGACTACACAGTGCTATCATCACCCTAACACGGGACCGAGGTTTACAGTGCCTCAGTGAGAGGTCTACACAGTACTAGCATGACCCTAATACAGGACCGAGGTTTACAGTGCCTCAGTGAGAGCTCTACACAGTACTAGCATGACCCTAATACAGGACCGAGGTTTACAGTGCCTCAGTGAGAGGTCTACACAGTACTAGTATGACCCTAATACAGGACCGAGGTTTACAGTGCCTCAGTGAGAGGTCTACACAGTATTAGCATGACCCTAATACAGGACCGAGGTTTACAGTGCCTCAGTGAGAGGTCTACACAGTACTAGCATGACCCTAATACAGGACCGAGGTTTACAGTGCCTCAGTGAGAGGTCTACACAGTACTAGCATGACCCTAATACAGGACCGAGGTTTACAGTGCCTCAGTGAGAGGTCTACACAGTACTAGTATGACCCTAATACAGGACCGAGGTTTACAGTGCCTCAGTGAGAGGTCTACACAGTACTAGCATGACCCTAATACAGGACCGAGGTTTACAGTGCCTCAGTGAGAGGTCTACACAGTACTAGTATGACCCTAATACAGGACCGAGGTTTACAGTGCCTCAGTGAGAGGTCTACACAGTACTAGGATTAGCATCGAAATAGATATCGATATTGCTCGGAGCACCGGTTGATCATTATTGATTAAAGTTATCGGATACCTGTGAAGAACTTTGTTCTTAACTGAGAAGGTTTGATAATAGTAAGTATGCGTCTTGCAAGACCGTATAGTATTGATTTCATGCAAGATTTAGGATGAAGATTCCTGAGATATAGATATTGTTGTGTGTCATCTTTTGCGATCAATATCTGTGATAATTTCATGACCTTATTATTATTATAATATCCAAAAATGGCAATTTTTTAACGTTTGTTACCATTGTGAATTGTATTTTAGGATATGAATCTAGTATATTATGCAAATTTTCTATTTCATCCCATGATTGGTTCCGAAATATTATAGAGTCATCAAGATACCGCCCTCACAATATTTGAAATGACTTAGCTACTTTTTCACTTCATTGAGATAAATTTTGTTTAACGTTATTGCATATCCAAAACAGACTTTTGTAGGTATAGGCATGACCTAACATAAGTATCTAGATTTAACCTGCAGATTTTCCTGGATCCCTTACCATATTGAAGGACGTGGCTGTGTGGATGATTTTTATTTTACAGTATGATAAAAGAGTTCAGATGTAGTAAAGTGAATGGCTTTATCGAAATTTGTAGATACATGCATGAAACTCGGGTATTTTATTTGCGGCTGTGCAGTGGTAAGCTAATGATCCTAGGATACCAGAATGAAAAAAAAGGGGGGGTGTTAATCCACATGAATTTCCAGTTGTTGTTTTTTTAATTTCAATCACATATGTTTATATATCATTTAAGTACAAGAAACGATCGCATTGATAAATAATATCTTTTATATAGTATGTAAATCTATTATCGAGCTAATGACGTCATGTTTTGAGGGTTACACCATCCTTTATGGGAAAGTACAGGTAAAAGCTTTTGCATCCTACAGGGCTTTACAGACACATGTTTATCATATATATATATATATATATATATATATATATATATATATATATATATATATATATATATATATATATATATATATATACGTCTACCAATCAAGCACACCATATATAATTCTTTTCGCGATCCTTCAAAGAATGGTGAAAACATCGTTAAGTGCATTAAATGTTTTGGGTATTTTACATGCCTTTGTGTACTCGTCATCGTACCGAGTTCTCATCACTCGTATCAGGTTTTTAATGTCCTTTCATGGAATCCGTAATAAAGATCTTACAGCACGCTCATGATGCAACTTTACCTTTGATAAACAAACTTTCTTTAGAAAAGATTTTAAAATCAATTATTGAGTTCAGTAAGATATCCGGCATGAAATTAAATGTTAATAAAACTGAGGGTGTTTCACCCGGACCACTCAAAGAGAAATACGACAAAATACACTTAAAATAACAAACTTTGCCATTCGTAGTGTTGGCATCAATATCGGACACGACTATAACGAATGTATAGAAAAAACTGGTACAAAAAAAAAATAGTTGAATTAGAAAAATTCAACTATACATGGAAAAACAAAAACTAACCATATTTGGTAAAGGAACTATTATAATGAACTTAGCTTTATCAAAATTGTATTTCTGTGCTACGTTATTAAAATACCTCTCTATCGATATAATAAAAAGAATGAAAAAATCATTTTTGGATTCATGTTGGGCGCCAGCGATAGAATAAAGCGAAGTACTTTAATTGGCAAAGAAATGAGGAATAAGTATTGTAGATATTGAATCCAAATCTAAATCTTTAAGAGCTTCTAGAGTTATAAAACTTGTAAAATCTAAAAAAAAAATCTTCTTTAAGTTTTTTTTTATACAAGCAATCTTGAAAAAAAGTGCACTAAATCTAGAATATTTATTGAAGTGTAACATCTCAAACATCTCAACTGTTCTGCATATTTAATGAAAGTAAAAACTTTAAACGACAGATATGTCTCGTCATGAAATGTCATCACAACCTATATGGTTGAATAAAAATTTTATGTTTAAAAATTATGTACTATATGCAATCTATAGTTTGTGAAAGATTTGTTTGATTGTAATGGTGATTTTAGAGATTTAGCATATTTCAGTAACAAACTTGTTGTGTTGTGGTTGTGGTAATGTGCTACACTCCGAAATATTTTGGTAAACCTACTTAGCAAATTAAGACTGTAAAAAGTCAATTTATCAATATTCAACCCACAAAACAAATTTTAAAGAATAATGGTTTGACAGTATCTTGTGAAAATACTGAAAATAAACTCTGTATCCCAAAAAATTCATCAGACCATATTCTGAAAATACATGGTCAAAACTTTTAAATATAGATATTAATTAAAGAATATTACGAAAATATCTTTACCACAAATGTTATAAAAATACAAGACAACTTTGTCGCAGAATATAATTACAAACTGTTAAACAACTTACTTAATTGTAACTTTTCGGTAAGCAAATCAAAAAAAAAAAAAGGTTTTTAACCATTGCGTTCTATAAGTAATAGTTGTTGGTTGATTGTTTGGTGTTTTACGTCGCTTTCAACAATATTTCAGTTATATCGCGACATGGAAGCAGAAGGTTACCAACCTCTTAAACATAGTGGCGCAACCCGGGAATCGAACCCGGATCGTCGGCGCCGCAAGCCAAGCTCTTAACCACTACATCACGCCTGCCCCCTATATGTAATGAAAACGGAAATATAGAATATTTAACTTTTAAATGTGAAAATGTAAAACATTCTGGAATTTAACTTCAAAACATTTTGAAAATAACAATATCATGGAAAGATACAGTTGTAGGCTTTTATTATGAAGCGAATAGGAAAACATGTAGTCATTCAAGACCAATATGACAGAGGAAATACTGGCTAAAACTGAAAATTGCATTTTTCATCAAATAAGAGAGTGAATTCCAAAATCAAAGGTCCGCATGCCCTCTATTATCCTTTTGGGCAGGGAAAGATGACAATAACATATAAAAGGAGCGTATTAATAATTTTCTGTATTTATTGGAAATTTTACACGAACATGTCATTTTAGCCCAATTTTAAATGATGTATCATAACTAATACTATAATAGATACTATAATAATAATAATGTACAATAGACTACTACTATAATAGATACTATAATAATGATATACAATACTACTACTATAAAACGTAATTGGACATCAAAACATTTTATGTAATGAAGAGGAAATCAGTTAAACTTAAAAAATATATCATATTTACATTATAGAGCACCTACAATGAGAGTATGACCATCGAATCATCGATAAAACCATTGGATTCCTATTGAGACCCTCTACAAGTCTATAAAATTTGCTACACATTACACGCTGACAAAAAGTAACTCCATAACACTACGTGACTAGTATTATTTAAAGCTCATCAAAGGGAACAAAATAATCTGAATATATTTTCTATCTCTGTATGTTACGGTTGAGGACTCTAGAAAGGCAGTGCTAATCTTTATCGATGTTACATGTACATATATTTTCATATCTGTGTGTTTGGCGAGATTAGGAAGCAAACGATTTTTATGTTTTTTTTTCTCCTATATCAGATTTCGTTGGGGAGTCGCTAGATACCCTGTGTCGTGGTAGGTTTATAATTATCAATTCATTTTGTAAAAGTTCCTTAATTTGATTTGATCTGTTCTTTGCTCTTTGCATTTCTGGTTACTGTAGAGGTCGTATGACTATCAATGTCATTATATGTCATTTTCTCATCTGTAGCCTCAGTAACTATTGCATATGGACAGAAATGCTCTTCTACTTGTATAACTCTGTCATGATGTACATTATATTAGAAAGGACTCTGTGATGATGTACATTGTATTAAAAAGGACTCTGTGATAATGTACATTGTATTAGAAAGGACTCTGTTATGATGCACAGTGTATTAGAAAGGACTCTGTTATGATGTACATTGTATTAGAAAGGACTCTGTTATGATGTACATTGTATTAGAAAGGACTCTGTTATGATGTACAGTGTATTAGAAAGGACTCTGTTATGATGTACAGTGTATTAGAAAAGACTCTGTTGTGATGTACAGTGTATTAGAAAGGACTCTGTTATGATGTACAGTGTATTAGAAAGGACTCTGTTGTGATGTACAGTGTATTAGAAAGGACTCTGTTGTGATGTACATTGTATTAGAAAAAAACTCTGTTATGATGTACATTGTATTAGAAAGGACTCTGTTATGATGTACAGTGTATTAGAAAGGACTCTGTTGTGATGTACATTGTATTAGAAAAGACTCTGTTATGATGTACATTGTATTAGAAAGGACTCTGTTGTGATGTACAGTGTATTAGAAAGGACTCTGTTATGATGTACATTGTATTAGAAAGGACTCTGTTATGATGTACATTGTATTAGAAAGGACTCTGTTGTGATGTACATTGTATTAGAAAGGACTCTGTTGTGATGTACAGTGTATTAGAAAGGACTCTGTTATGATGTACAGTGTATTAGAAAGGACTCTGTGATAATGTACATTGTATTAGAAAGGACTCTGTTATGATGTACATTGTATTAGAAAGGACTCTGTTGTGATGTACATTGTATTAGAAAGGACTCTGTTATGATGTACATTGTATTAGAAAGGACTCTGTTATGATGTACAGTGTATTAGAAAGGACTCTGTTGTGATGTACAGTGTATTAGAAAGGACTCTGTTATGATGTACATTGTATTAGAAAGGACTCTGTTGTGATGTACAGTGTATTAAAAAGGACTCTGTGATAATGTACATTGTATTAGAAAGGACTCTGTTATGATGTACAGTGTATTAGAAAGGACTCTGTTATGATGTACATTGTATTAAAAAGGACTCTGTGATAATGTACATTGTATTAGAAAGGACTCTGTTATGATGTACAGTGTATTAGAAAGGACTCTGTTATGATGTACATTGTATTAGAAAGGACTCTGTTGTGATGTACAGTGTATTAGAAAGGACTCTGTTGTGATGTACATTGTATTAGAAAGGACTCTGTGATGATGTACATTGTATTAGACAGGACACCGGCATGACCAGAGCGGGACTCGAACCCCGCCTCCCGATCAGGAGTCCAGCGCGATACCACTAGGCCACATCGGCTTCCTTGTATTAGAAATGACTCTGTAATATACCGCGTCTAACACAGGTCATCACTTTATACCGAGTCAGTGAAGATTCTATTACGGATCACGTGACTTTAGTACAGATTGCTTTATTTAGGGTCATATAAAATACCAGGACCGACATTGATATAAATTCCCCTTGAAACTACATTACTGAATGTTCTATAAATTACCAACTTAAATCCGTCATGGGAATTCAGTGTATCGGCCCCTGCAGTTTACACTGTCATATTGTGGACTATAGAGCACTGGATCCTACCCTGGCTCGGGAACTTGGTTCATATATTGCGATTTCTTTACATCCTGTTTCTTCGTTCAGGACTGTGATTCGTATTGCCCCGGTGAAGACATTAAACTACAGCACTTTGACACGATATCTCAGTTTATACTTTCTCCCGATCCCGACATGGAACATCGATCTTCATGATGAAGATGACTAAAATATAGTGTCATGTAGACGTGACACGCTTTCTTCTTGTATAGGCAGAGTTGGATTTAAATACACAAATTTCTCGTCGTTGCACGGCCTGTCTGTTTTGTTCAACATATGATTTATGAAGAGTAAAGTGGAGAATATCTCGTTATACATCAATTCCCGTCAAGATGAGAACACCCTGTAAGGCATAATGCCCCGCGACTACCCTTACTATTTCTAATTTATAAGTGCATCAGTTATCAAAATTGAAATTATTCAGTCTCTGGACTGAAATATTTCAGAAATGATTTCGAATGAAATAGCAACTCGTCTTCACATACACTTCCCAGACCATGGAAACTTTATTTTCTTTATACGTTTCTCAGAGACGGTATCCCGATGTCTCAAGGAGTAGACACCGCAACTGAAGTACAATGGAATATTTTTGTGATATCTTTTTATGTTTTATATTAAATATAGAACATATATACCTTTCAATTTTGTGCACCAGATGCGCATTTCGACAACTTATGTCTCTTCAGTGATGCTCGTGGCCGAATGATTGGAATTCACATAACATATAAATATTTGAAGAGCAGTGGTGAGACCAAAATGACAGAAAAGTGAAACAAAGAATCAATCTAAGGAATCTTATACTTGTTTGCTCTGCATGTCTGTTTTGACTTCTGTCCTACACCAGAGTTAAGATATCTTGCCACCCCTTCCCCGATCCTCTTTTAAATAGACATGGAAGAAAAAGGAAGAATATTTGTCACCATGACGTCATTAATCCTACTCAGCATTATTTTGATGCCTTAACTTTGATTAATTACTAAAATTACTGTTCACACTTTGGTATAATATTACTTAAGTTACTGTTTACATTTAGGTATTAAATTGCTTAAGTTATTGTTTACACTTAAGCCAGCGTGGCCTAGTGCTATCGCGCTGGACTCCTGATCGGGAGCCCGGGGTTCGAGTCCCACTCTGGTCATGCCGGTGTCCCGTCTTTTGGATGAGGCAGTAAAAACCGAAGCCTCGTGTCGTGGTATGCATGGTACGTTAAAGATCCCTTACTGCTTCGGGTGGGTCCGTATTGCCAAAGGTCAAAATTTGTATGCCCTGCATCAGGCAGATGCCGTCACCATATACGTGAAATATTCGTGGTGTGACGTTAAACAAAAATCAATCAATCAATCAAATATTGTTTACACTTAAGTATAAAATTGCTTAAGTTACTGTTTACACTTAGGTGTAAAATTGCTAAAATTACTGTTTACACTTAGATATAACATTGCTAAAGTTATTGTTTAAGTAAAAAATTCCTAAAGATATTTTTAACACTTAAGTATAAAATTACTGCCGACTATTCGGGTTCGATTCCCGGGTTGCGCCACTATGTTTAAGAGGTTGGTTACCTCTTGCTTCCATGTTGCGATATAACTGAAAAATTGTTGAAAGCGACGTAAAACACCAATCAACCAACCAACCAAAATTTCTGGATCCTTTTCCATCCAATAAAATTGCTAAAGTCATCGTTTATATATAGGTATAAAATTACTAAGTTATTATATACTAATAGGTATAAAAAGTGCTAAAGTTATTGTTTACACTTTGGTATAAAAAGTGCTAAAGTTATTTTGCAGTGAAAACTTAAACACGTATAAAAAGTGCTAAAGTTATTTTGCAATGAAAACTTAAACACATAATGTCGAACGAATGTAGTTCAATTTTAAAGTTTAAGAATATGTTCAAGAGGACTTCTATTTTTTGGAATATTGTCTCAGTCATCTCATTTCATCATTTCATGCCATTATCTCAGTTATCATATCACATGCAGTTTTCTCAGTAACCATGTTATGATGTGATAATTTATCCGCTTTTCAGACTTTTTAAACCATTTTGACCTGTTACCTTGAATTACATGCATTCTATATTTCTGTATTTTCAGACAAAGGATAGGAGAAGACACCAAGAAAACGAATGGCCCGATTACTGGCGTATATCAAGTTCCTTTGTATCTCCATACTTGTTTCCATCACGTGTCTCTCGTTAATGAATGTCAACCAGAAATACGTAAAAGAAGGTAAACGCAAAACGAGAGATCTACGATGGCTATTAGGGACGGACGAAGAAGACGAACATAGCCACCACCACGTCAAATTTCGACCAGTCCTTACCCGAACGCAGTATTCGGTGACAGTAAATTCGCGATACATCATCAACAATCCTAATGTGTGTCGACGCGTTGAGAAAGTGTCCTGTCTCGTTATGGTGCATACTGCGCCTGCCCACTTATGGCGTCGACAGGAAATGCGACGCACATGGTTAAATCGAACACATTACAGTCCAGAGAATGTATTAGTTATATTTTTGATTGGAACCGTACAGAATAAAACACTGCAACGTGCAATAGTTAACGAAAGTGTTCAATATGGGGATATAGTACAAGGAGAATTTACAGATTCGTATCGTAACCTTAGTCACAAGGGCGTGATGGGATATCGCTGGATCACAGAAAACTGTAGAAATGCCGAGATAATTCTTAAGATAGACGACGATGCATTTGTAGATATGTTTAAATTATTTGAAAAGTTTTCTTATCTGAAAGAGAAGAAGAAACATATATTTTGCAACAAAATAAACAAAAACAGTATGCCTATATTACGTGATAAAAACAGTAAATGGTATGTTAATGCAGATGAATACAAAGCATTGAAAGTATACCCTCATCAATACTGTAGTGGATTTGTGGTATTTCTGTCGACAGACTTGGTCCCTGCACTCTACCATGCCGCCATAGCATCGCCTTTCTTTTGGGTGGATGATTTCTTTCTATTTGGTCTATTGCCATCGAGGGTCTCTAACGTTCAATATGAAAGCTTTAATAAAAATTTAACTTTCAGTCATCCAGAGGGATTAAAATGCTATAGAGAAAGTGGTTCGAAATGCAATTATCTCATTGTACCAGCAAAGGACAAAGAAATAGATATTTTATGGCGGGAAGTCATTAAAGATCGAACTCAGAGCATCTACGGAAATTATTACATGAATTATAAATCCTCTGCATCACACCTATAGCAACTACATCTATATCACTACCGAGGAAGTAATCATGGCGTTGACATCACGAGGTTAAATTTACTTGCAGCTTGAAGCATATGATAGAGTAAGTACAAGATGGTGTGCAAGATCAACTTTCAAGAGTGGATATACAACCTCAAGAGTGGATATACAACCCTCATGCTCCTCTAGACGTTAAGCCGGAATGTTTTGAATTGCTGGAGTGTGAACATCTCAATACATACTCTCGGAGGATACTCATTTCACTGCTGAAATACTTGTTGCAAAAAAACCTAACTAAAAAGTGCTGAAATGTAGTAACTAGTATCCATTATCAAAGTATTGGTATTGAAAAGAAAAGCTGACTGAAACTTTGGCATCTGCCGTAGCAGCAACAACAGAAGAAAAATATTCCAAACGCAGTTCAGATTATACATTTCTTATTGCTAAGTAACCCATCCCTGTCCTCTGCACAATGGTGATCAATCCCTCAAAAGCATAGATGATGCAGCTAGTATAAAATGATACCGCAGTACGGAATGATTCTCAATAAAGGAACTTTTATCTCTTGTACTCAGCATTTTCCTTTGAGTCCTAGATTTCTTACATGTGAAATTGTTTACAAAAGATTCGGTTACTCGGTACGTGAAGAGTTTTTTTTTAAAGAAATTACGGTAATGTGTTTCGTAAATTTGTATCCGGACCAATATGTTGCCATTTCAAAAGACTTATCAAATGTCCTATTAAAAATGCATTACAATCGTCGGGACTGTCTCCATTTTACGTAACTGGCTTCGTTATTTTGTAAGTCTATTCATTAAATACCTTAGTTATCTACGTTTATACCTTCAGGAATATCATTACACTCGCTGTTGTATGCATTTCAATATTTTTAGTATATTCTGTGATCAACAATAGAGTGGCACATTACAAAGAGGCCGGTTAACTGAAGCATCTGATTACGAGTTGTAAATGCTGGGCTCTATATAAAGGACAAATATTAAAATTAAAATGTATAATGAAAAACATTCTTCGAGATAGGACTGTTGAAAGTAAGCCAATGCAAATATGAAAATCTTTCATTATTTTAAGAAATTTATTCAATAGTGTTAAGTGTTAATTTATCTTATCTGTATCAGTAAAATGAGGCTACTGGACGATTGACCGAGAGCAACATTAAACATCATTGATTTAGATATCCGCACTCCGAAAAACATCACATTTATACAAACAAACACATACATATACTCTACCCAGTCTATAAAGAAATCATAGGGGAAGGATTGCATTATGCATTTTCCGGCTGCAAAGGCATTTAACAAAGTTGTCTTTGTTTAGAAATGTATTTATTGAGCTTTACGATAGAATGAATTATACAAATACAAAACACGAAATAATTATACGTTACAGTCCAATGTCACATATTTCCTCTTGACTATAAAGGAGCAGCAATTATTCTTATTGGGGTAAGAAAAGGAGGACTCAAAAATACTTTGTACACACACACACCTACACACACACACACCTACACACGCACACCTTCACACATACATACATACACACGCAAACAAGCTGGCATATTTCATTAAAAGATATCCTGCCCCAAAACACGAACTTCCTTTCAGATCACAAAATCTCCCTTCTCCTTCATTTTTTTTATTGTCAATGATCAATGATCTAATAGCACCTTCTAGTAGATAATAACCTACATTTTGAAACTGTCTATTTTACAAAAATTTAGAACTTATACAACACACACACACACACACACACACACACACACACACACACACACACACACACAATATTAATAGTGTTATATATAATTTGGGATAAAATGATAATCAGAACCATGAGACCGGCCAAAATATCTGCCTTTTAAATGAAGAAAAATGTTTAATAGTTACCAAAGCCCCACCCTCTTTGAATGATACATAGAATATGAACCATCACTCCCTAAATATCACCAACATTCATTCTCACGTATCTACTCAATCTAAACAAATTCATTATAAAAATTGTCTCATAGGTATGATACTAGACAATATTTTGCCATCCATTGACAACATGTGTATACATGTGACCGTTTATCTGCATTAATGGCCTGTGTCTCTAGATATGAACAAGCGTCTCCTTTATAACAGTCTTTGAGGAGCTTTCAAAGTCTGACCATCGTCTAAAACAATATGGAAGACATCCACAGGTACCCATAGTTTGTCCTCGTTGAATGACTTGTGAAGAGTTCTCGATTAGATAACCTCATTTCAAAATACTTTAAAACAACTGGTATTATTCAGTGATTTTCTTTTTCTTTTATCAGTCTGACAATAAAACATACAGGTACTTAGAATGTTGATAAAACGAACCACATACCGTTACATGGATGATACATTTTTTTTAGTATGTTGTAGTACAATCATTTTCCCAGTTCCGAATTTTTCACAGTCCCGAATAACATCGAGAGTTTTTTAAAGCTAGTAATATCACAAAAATTATAGAAAGAGAAACTAAACTTGCATATAATGAAACCCCCCCCCCCTAAAACACCCCATAAGTAAGGTTATTGAAGCATGTAAACAATATTTTCTCTGGCGTTTAAAATTGCAATTTATACCATGGTTTAAAGTGGCCAGTGTCAGTAAACGCCCCAATTCCGCCATGTCATTCATTCATGACAGAAGTGTAATGTTAAGTTCATTCAGGGCAAGTATGATGACTGCATACACTTTAAAACAGTATGAAAATAAAAGTGGATATTTAATCAATATCTTGAATTTTTGTCACAATTCAATCGCTTTTAATATCCATAAATCTCACACGAACTTTTCTTTCCTTTTTCCACAGTGTTGTAAATCACGTGATGTAAACAACACGTTTTTGCAAACGTTGATCGTGCCGCATTATTGCGTCATTTTTCATTGATTTGTCGCAAATGCATCATCTTAAAAAGATTATTCATACGTGTGAACCAACATTAGTTTTGATTATATCCTTGTAAAAATGGGTATTGAAATTTAAATGTTTTAAATGTGTGTCCTTTGATTTTTCTGCTGTTGCAGTAAGTGGGTAAGTGGGCCCGTAAACTGGTCAACCACACCAATTGATTGACTATTGTCTTATCAAATGACCGTCATCAGTCGGTATCGTAACTGCATTATAATCGAACATTTTCTTATGATGTTCTTATGCGTTTTTCCTATCATTACATTAAATACTTTACATTTCCGAGGTGACTTCTGTCATACGGCTGAGTCAGTAACTTTTCTTTATTCCTTGAGTACATGCATGGTTACAATCAAGTTCAACATTGCAATATTGAAATAACTATTCCTACCTCTACAAGCAGCATAATAGCTTCAAATGTGCATTTCAAAGCATAATATGGGTCACTGATAATACATTCTACATTGGTGGTGATACACTAACACGTAAGTTACAAACAGCATATTTTTAATAGATTCCACGTAAGTCAACAACTGCCGGGACTTTTCGTCAGTGGTGCACATTGATGTCGGTGCGCAAAGGACGAGAGGTACCAATCGGAACTGGGAAAATGACTGCATATCTTTCTAGTTTCCTAAAGATTAGTTCTGTCCATAATCTTCTTTCTGGAACAACATCTATGCGATTTGTGTTCGAGACTTTCTTAGCCACCAAACGACGTGTTTAGTTGTGTTGTGAGAATGTGTACATATTCTCGAATAATGATGAGTTTATAACGAGCTAAAGTACAAGTATGACAGTGGACATTATGCGATACTGGTCTAAAACACGTGTTCGACTTTCAGGTAACACTCAGCCGACATGCAGCGATTGGGTATGAAGACGTTTAAATTGTTTCAAGTTCTCGTTGCTTTCTGACGAGTACTGGCGATATGAAAAGAAACCCCTACAAAGCTTAGATTTATGCTGATGTACATTTGTTTTTCCGCTAATGTAAAATTTGAAACTTGTAGATTTTTAATGGTTTACAATGTATTTTGTGGTGGTCTCAAAATTTTACTTTAGTGAATAATAAGATTGTGGTAATAAACCAGAATATTAAACTGATTTTTGCAATTCCAAACATTTCGCTCAGAACCATTTTTTCTGTATGTAAAACTCGATTAAAAAAATTAATTTCAAATATTAGTCTGACTAAAATACATACCGATTAAAACTCAAATACTTTCAAGACTTGTGGTAAAAAGTTGATAACTGAAATGTTTTCAAGATTTATTTTAAACGCAGGTAACGGCGCAACAACGTTCATGCCAGAAATGTGTTATGCTGCTATTGAAAAAGAAGTCCGATGTCTACTGATGAAACAATTGACAAGAATTTTTCTTTCTTTTTTCTTTTTATAATATAAATACGGTGAATTACACACCAGGTAACATCAACAGAAAACAAAGTATATCTTATGGTATCTCAAGACTACGGAAGCCGATTGGGGACATTTTGATGACTGCTTTCAAGATACATACATACAGGTATATGATCATGACGTAAAGAGAAATAGGTATAATCCATTGAATAATGACATTCATTATTCAATGGATTATACTCATTTCTTTTTACGTCACGATCATATATGTATGTATGTTGAAAGCAGTCATCAAATGTATAACAGGTTTTCTGTGAGACTTCTCCTTTGTATGATGAGTGACATGATTTAGTGTAACGAACACATATTTCACCTGGTGTTTTATCATTAACTATCCAGGAGTTAATACTCGGAACGGAATGGCTTTCTTCTCTGATAGGCTCTTCCCTTGAAGACTCATCACTGAATAGCTCTTCACTGAGTGAGGTTTTTATTATAGTTCTCAAGTACAAATAATATTGTGATGAATACACACCAATATTTTTTAAATAGTCGTGAAGACAACATTCTTGTCCATCAGTATCGGTGAAATTTTCAATCACTTCTCCAATATATGAAGAAAGGTTAACTTCCATATCTGCCAACTTGCCCATTTCATTTTTTTCCATCTGGAAAAAAGGCTTTCTTGGCATAATTGAGCACTGTACTAACTGTTTGTTCATCATCTCTATTGAATTCATATATTCTTGTTCCTCCACCTTTTCTACCAGTAACCTGTCGAAATCTTCCTCTTGTTTGATGTAGCAATCCCAGGTGCAACTTAAGTGTTGGGTGTTTTCCACTACCACGAGGTTTCTGAAATGATACAAAATGATACTTAATGTATGTAACATTAATTTGCGGAACACAAATCAAGATGAAAATTATCATAACACTGAAGTAACATTTTTAGGAATTTTTTAATGTGGACATCAAGGAGTTCACCTCACAGAGTAAGAAGACCGAGGATATATATCTTTCTGGAGAAAGAAGTTAGGTATTCAGTACTATTCACCCTTTACAGAACATCTTGCTACAAAAAATATTAAATTTATTTTGAGGGACATATATACAGTTACAGTATCATAACCAGAAGTCTCTGTCCAGACTGGAGCTCTTCACTTATCAACAATAAAGAACAGGAAATAAAGACGAGAAATAGAAGATGATAATAATACATACATACATATGGCACCCAGTGATGTCTGCATCGGGGCGATTATAAAGTCTCCAAAACGAAGCAGGGAAATCGGTTGGTGGTTGATTGGGGGTGAGTGAGTGGGGGATGATGACCCTAGGGACGAGTTTTTATACACCATATATATTGTGTGTTACATTTTATATCTGTTTCAAAAGATCCCATGTAAATGTCTCTGACGGTTTATGAGTTATAAGTTATTATCATTTACAAGATAGTGTATAATTTTTTTGCCATTGGATTCAATGTTAGACCCCATCCCCCTTTGTCCCATCAAAAATATGCTTAACTAACCCCCAATTTGAACAAGAGCAACACCTAGCGTGGCATATCCCCCACTCTGGATCTAACTCACATGACCGCACCAGAGGTCATCTACTCCTCATAACCACGCACAAACAAACTTTTTCAATCAAAAGTTTGTGTCTTATGATGAAAACAAATATATCACATGTCTTCATTTGATTTATATATCAGTATTAACTGACACAAAAAAGTATGCATCCTTTGCAGAGATAATGAACGGAAACATTAATTTATTTGAATTTACTGGAATTTTTCCAAGTCAAAGGGGCAACACTCTGTCAAAAATAATAGGATGGTAGCCAAATTACAACTTGACTTAGATATTCTTATGATAAATCTGCATACCAAATTTCATTTTAATATCTGCAACCTTTGGACCGACAGACTGACAAACAGACAGAAAGACAGACAGACGCAAAGCAATATGCCCTTCTTTCTACGAAGGGGGGGGGGGCATAAAAACTAAACAAGGGTGCACAACTACATACATGGGTCTATGATATCCTACAGTTTTATGGAATTCCAAGTTCAGAAGAAAGAAAGAAAGAAGAAGAAGTGTAATGTAAATAATAATAACAAGCTGTGTTTGTGAAACACTAATGCCCCTGTTGGTAGCAATTTTTGAACCGTTTTCTTGAAACTAGATCAAAGGTCAAGGTCACAGGGTCATGGTCATGGCATCAAATGAAATGTTTTGTCATAAGGTATCCAAGTGTGAAATATCTAAGCTCTATCACTTATAGTTCATGAGATATAGCCATGGTTAAAGTTTTTTGCCACAGACAGACAGACAGGCCAAAAACGATATGCTCCTGATCTATCGATAAGGGGGCATAATAAAAATTGCACAAAACAATGAGTCTCCAAACTTCTTTTGGGAGACTTAATTATGTCTACGGGACACATATTTTAAGAGCAGAAGAGGGACCACAACTTTTTGGATCAGGCCCTTTATGGGGCCCCAAAGGTCCAGATAAGACAAAACTAGCTAATGGATACTTTGATCTATTTCATTAATTAAATTTAATTTTGATTTTAACGACAAGACACTTCCAAAATATACTTTTGGTGATGTACTATATTTTGTTCTTAATTATATAGTGATTTATGTCTTCTGACTTATGTATTATGTCTTCTGAGTTATGTATTATGACTTCTGACTTATGTATTATGCCTTCTGACTTATATATTATGCCTTCTGACTTATGTATTATGTCTCCTGATATATGTATTATGACTTCTGACTTATGTATTATGCCTTCTGTCTTATGTATTATGTCTTCTGACTTATGTATTATGACTTCTGACTTATGTATTATGCCTTCTGACTTATATATAATGCCTTCTGACTTATGTATTATGTCTTCTGACTTATGTATTATGACTTCTGACTTATGTATTATGACTTCAGACTTATATATTATGCCTTCTGACTTATGTATTATGTCTTCTGACTTATGTATTATGACTTCTGACTAATGTATTATGACTTCTGACTTATGACGTCTGACTTATGCCTTCTGACTTAGGTAATATTAGGAATTATGACTTCTGACTTATGTGATAGAAATAAAATACAATAAATATAAACATTTTATATCAAAAAGCAGGGAAAACATAAATATTATTCAACATTATGTAAAGTAGATAACCCAACACATGAAGGTGAACACATTATTTAAGGATATTTGTTTAAGGGACAATATTAAGGCCTGAAAAATAGTTGATGGCTATTCTCACATTCTGTTTCATACCTTTTTGGGGTTTTCCATTTCCAAAGCCTTAACAATTAACTTGGGGCGTTTTGGGTTTTTTTTTTTGACTTGCCATACATTTAACTAACTCCTGAATTCTTTTTCTTCTCCCACTTTCCCGAAAAAAAAAATCAAAAAAATCAAAAAATCAATATTTATATATTTAGAAGATAGAAGAACAGAGGTAGGAGGGGGAGACAGAAAATTCTGTAGACTGTATTTTCAATTTACCGGTATCTATTTATTTATTTATTTAGTGTTTTAAATGGGAAATTACATGTGCCGGTCATAACTTGATCATGTCAGTATTACATTAACATTCAGAATAATCCCAAAATTATGATAATTATATTACAAGATATTCTGTTAATAATTGTAATTGAAAGTGAATCTATCCTTTTTGATGTTGGACATAAACTAAAGACACATATTTCATACTTGGATTGTTGCAGCTGAAAATAAAAATAAGATAAATTCTGTGAAAGAGCTGTGGTGTGTGTTTAAACTAGCTAACATCTTCATCTTGAATAAATGATATGATATTCAGTAGAGTAAACCAAATGGCCAAACCTAAGTTTAAAAGTTATTATTGGTACTTGATGAAAATTTGTTTAAGTTAAAAAAAGTTTTCTTATCACTTTGCTCACTTGACATAAAATATTTACAAAAGAATTACAAATAAATATTGATTTTAATGCTGAACCTAAGATGGCAGCCACAAATGGCGAACTTAATTAGTTTAGCCTTTAGGTTCACTGTGATTATACGCCTTACCAAAACCTTTGTTAACCCCTCTTGTCCTACCCCCTTTAAGACCACACATGCACACACCCTCTGCCTTGTGATGGAAATTTTCTTGTGTAATATATTTACCTCATGACAACTTAATTGTACAAGTAGGAGTTTTATCAATCCATGTTCTGATTTGTTCAAAAGTTCGGAGTCTGACACTGCCCACTGAGACAGTGGTGTAACTATTTGGCCTTTTGAAACTAACCGTTCACCTACTTCTTCGATTTTAAAAACTCCCCACCAAGCGACAGTGAGGACCTCTTTCACCTAGCTGATAATAATTTAGTTCAATACTCTTTATATGCTACTTTACAATGCATCTAATGATCTATACAACATTTTTAGCATGCCAATGTAATTTCCAGTCATAGTCACTTGGGTCGTAGATTAGCCTATAAATATACATATATTTAGACGAGGGGTTCAAGCCCCAAAATTCCCAAATATTAGATTATTTTGGTAAAATTTTCGGATTCCAGGGGGCAGGGGCAGGACACCCGGTACCCCCTCTTTATCCGCCATGCTAAAATGTTGTACGAGGAGCCTAGGCTATGTACACCGGGACCAGGATTGGCACGTGTTTAGCTTCAATTCTACAATTTCAGCTAAAATATAACGTTATGCTTTTCGATAAACAATGTATATCAAACTAATAAATAAACTCATCATAAAACTGTAGATCTACTAACCAAAACTTCGTCTTCACTACCTCCTGATCCTTCCGCCATGCTTTTACGAATGTTTCATAAGACACTTTATAAAACGTAAGTCATAATACATAAGTGCTAAGACGTTAGTCATAATTCAGAAGTCCTAAGACAAAATGTCCCCAATCGGCTTCCGTACAAGACAGAATGTATTAAAACAAAAACTACTTATAATGCCTTCGATACGTTGTCACTTTTGTAGAATGTACTTCAATATTTGTTGTATATGTTTAATAGATTCTTAGAGCATTAAACTCACAACACCATCAATTAATTTTCTCATTGAAATGAATATAAAAATCATTTTTCAACCACATGTTTGTAAGATCATTTGATTTTATTTTGTCGGAAATGTTTCCTTCAAAAATTTCTTTAAAAATCGCGTCAGTCTCGAAAAGAAACAGTTTGGTAAGAATTTTTAAAATTCAACATATACTAGAAGGTTACCTACTTTGACTTCTCCATATATAAATATATATGGAATTTACACGATTTAGCTCTTTCTACTGGGTATATGTGACGGGTGTTGCTAGCAAACAGGAGATGCTCACATTCCTCGGACACCTGACCTCACTCCATCATAGGGGTTAACATATGCTCCTCAAGTAGAAATTTTTCGTTATTTTCCGCATGATTTTCATTTTCACTGATTTTGTATGTCCTCTGGTTTTATGATTTTCGGACTTATGATTTGGATTTATCTATCATCTTTACATGTTAAGGTACATATTTGGCAGGTAACAGTGATTAATTTGGCTAGTCCATTATTAATCGGGGTAAGCGATATGACATTAGAGGTACACTTCATGTTACCAGTTCATAGGAAATATGGTGATTATTAGTATTCATTTCACTTCCATTTTCCCCCTAAACATGAATATGGCTTTTGATTTTAAAGCGAGTCTAGTAGCTACGCCTCCGACAGACATCCGTGCACCCCTTTTCAAATTAACTTGAATCGTTCTATATGACGTCATAGCGAACATGACGTTTACCACACGCCAATAACTAAAATTGAGGGATCACCAGATCCAACTTTAACCACGCCCATTACGTAGTTCCATTTTGACGTCATAGTTAAATTCATGTTTGACGGGCCATTTCTTTATGACGTCATAATGAACAAGAGTGCCAAAATGTGTGATGTCGGGCATTTGACGATCACTCAAATCTATGTTTCTGTAATGAATGCTCTCTTTCTTTATATAATGAACTGAAAAAATCTTAACAAGTTCTTTGCATAACATATGGCATCTCATTATTACATGATGAATTGCCAATAAAAGGATGTCGAATATATGTTATGAGGGCTGATTGAAATGTTGTGAGCCTTGTATTGATGGAGGTTTGCAGGGTAACAACACTAAGGAAAGATGCCCCATCATATGCTACAGTAAAAAGATGGGTGGCGGAATTTAAGCGCAGCAGGAAAGGCCTTGAGTATGACCACCGTCCTGGAAGTCCTGCTACTGATGCAACTGATCAATAAACTCCATGATATTGTTATGACTGACAGACGAGTTACAGAAAGATATATAGCCAGTACAGATGGCATTTCCTAAGAAAGAGTGCAGTCCATTCTGACAGAGGATATTGTAATGAGAAAGCTTTCAACCCTTTGGGTACCAATACATCAGACAGTTGATCAGAAGCACATCAGACGCACTTTGTCGCGTGCTTATCTTAACCTTTTAGAGGGAGATCTTCCTAACTTTCTACAGAGATGTGTTGCTATGGATGAAATGTGGGTTCATCATTTCACCCCAGAGACGAAAAACAGTCTAAACAATGGAAGCACCTTGGTTCACCCAGTTCACAGAAGGCAAAGACTGTTCCATCAGCTCGAAAGGGTATGACATTGGTTTCTGGGATGTTGATGGTAATCTGATACTAGATTATCTCCAAAAGGGACAAACAATCAATGGTACATACTATGCATCACTTTTGAGGCAATTACGGAAAAATATTAAACTCTATCGCGGAAACTCATTAAAGGTGTGTTATTCCACCAGGACAATACCCCTGTTCACAACGTTTGTCATTGCCAAGACTGCCATTAACGATAGTGGCTTTAGATTTATTGAGCATTTGTCTTATTCGCTTGATCTCGCTCTATCAGACTTTTATCAATTTTTAAAACTGAAAACGGTCTTTTCCGGTACCCACTCTCAGGTCAGATGATGACGTCATACATGGAGGACTTTTTAAACGGTAAAAAAATAGACTTCTTTAATGGTGGCATCGAGGCTCTCAAACATCGCTGGCAAAAGTGTATAGATACTGAAGGGGATTATGTTGTAAAATAATGCAGTATGTCCACCAAATTTCAAACCTTTACATATGAGGCTCACAACATATCAATCAACTCTTGTAACATCCCCCGAGAGTATTGATTTGTTGAAATATTTAAGAAAATTCGTTGACGAGAGATACTGCAACCAGATAGTAGTAGTGTCTGTCTGTGTGTGTTTAGTGATAAAGGATACTGGATAGTCCAGAGATTACTACAAACATCGCCAGGTGAATCCCTTCCTACTTGTCCTGACCTGGCCTGGGCTAGAATTCAGATTTGGCCGTGGTGACAGGCTACGTTGAGTGCTATGGAGGTCTCCTGACTTGAGCTTGAATTCAGACTGGTCGGTGGTGAGAGGCTACAGTGAGTTCTTGAGAGGCATTTTGGTCCATTTTGCCACTCTGCCCTGCTTTGGAGGTCTCTTGATTTGGGCTGGAATTCAGACTGGGCGGTGGTGACAGGTTACGGTAAGTTCTAAAGAGACATTTTGGTCCATTTTGCCCTGCTTTGGAGGTCTCCTGAATTGTGCTAGAAATCAGACGGTCGGTGGTGAGAGGCTGCGGTGAGTTCCAGAGAGGTATTTTCGTCCACTCTGTCCTGGAGGTCTACTGATCTGGGCTATAATTCAGACTGGTCGGTGGTGAGAGGCTACTGTAAGTTCTAGATAGACATTTTAGTCTACTCTGCCCTGGAGGTCTCCTGACCTGGGCTATAATTAAGACTGGGCGGTGCCGAGAGGCTACGGTGAGTTCCAGAGGCATTTTGGTCCACTCTGACCTAGACGTCTATTCATCTCGGCTAAAATTCAGACTGGTCGGTGGTGAGAGGCTACGGTGAGTTCAACAGAGGTAGTTTGGTCCACTCTGCCCTAGAAGTCTCCTGACATGGGCTATATTTTAGACTGGTCGGTGGTAAGAGGCTACGCTGACTTCTAGAGAGGCATTTGGGTCCACTCTGCCTTGGAGGTGTCTTTATATCATAATATATAAATAATGGTAATTAAGGGTGAGTTGCATCATTTAATATTAATATAAAATCACAACTCCATTTATTAATCGTACAACTGTATACTAGTTACGGTAGAATGCCACAACGAACACGAAAGTGAATGTAATAAAATTAGTCACATGCTGAACATATTCCACTGTAACTAATTGCTATAAAAGATTCTAAGTAGTCCTCCAAAGGGAAGTCCGGTGCATTAAAAGAAAAAGAACACATTCACTCTATACTGCAAATTTTTTACCTCATGGCCTTTATCAAGCAATACTATAGATGTGTTTGTGTTCTTTTACTAATTGTTACATTTTGCTATTTCTAGTAAAGTTGTAAAAATATAACTTTGTATCTTATCTAATACTGAATTACCTATATAAACTCATAATTAACTATTTCATATAATTGACACATAATTATATTGCATATAAATCATATGTGATTTTAATTAAATGTCTGGTGGGGAATCTAAACAAAACATTTTTAAGGTAAGCCCTTATCATTACATATACTATAGACATGGATAACTTAATTATTAAGCATGCTATTATAATGTTCATATAAAAATGTTTTCTTTTGTCACATTGTTCACTGTTTACATGAAATAACATGGTTTTCAATATCATGACACAGTAGCTTACTCAATTCAAAAAAAATAATCATAAATAAGTATTCAAAATATATCTCAGGATGTTAAGTGTCATGACTCTTTTAACATTTGACATATATATGTCAATAGATTCTTGTTACAACAATAAGACATAAAACTTACAACATATTCACGAGAAACATATAACGGCTTAAGCGAGATATCTGAGATGTGTCACATCAGTGTTAAAACAAGGTCATGATTGATTTGTAAGAAGTACTACTAGAGAAAAAAAATATATGAGAAAATGAATTGAAAGACATACGTGAAGCATGCGACATACGTACTACACATGTTATCTGTGTGTTAAATTGTGAGAATCCATTCAATGCATTATATTTAACTTGTATAGAACTTGTATTGTAAATCAGGTTTCATTTACTACATGCAAACTCCAAACGTGTGTCCTTCAGATCCTTCGGAAAGTACAACAAAGACTAGCGAAAGATACATGTACATCCGAATGGAAAACCGTCCGAGTGCACTTACTAAGCTATGAAAAGGGAAGATTAAATTCCAGATGTAAGAACATACACCATAATCCATATACAATATCACAGACATAGCCATAAAGTAAACATGATAAAACAATTAAGAGTACATTAAATTATTTGGCACTTGTGATAATGTTTGACCTTGATGGTCACGTGAGTGATTGTGAAATGTCAAAATACATGACTATTTAACAACTATTGATGTATCATAAAATCACGTGTGTTGGAGGGTTTGATCTGATGACAGCCACGGTTTGTCCCCTTTGATGCTTGACAATTTGTTTTTTTCCATTTTTGACTAACATCTGAATCAAAACCATTTGAGGCATGTTTTTTCATTTCCAGTTTTCTTTTGACATGTGGTCCCATATCAATTATGTAGATTAGGTATGCCTCTAATCTTGAATGCAATGATGGTAAACACAAGGAAGGAGACCATGAAGCCACCTAGAGCTCCAAAGTTCCGGTGCATGTTATCGGTGGCTTCCGGGTAATATTCACTGAGATAGTCATCACCTGTTTTAAACTGACAGGGAACACCTGAAACATGTATACATAATTAATTTTAATTGCTTAATTTATAAATTTTAATAAACCCCCCCCCCAGAAAATTATTTTAGTAGAATCCATGTTTTCCTCATATGTAACAGTGGTTATAAAAGCAGAAAAACCTAATTTCTAAAATTAAACGGTTTATGTCTTTTTTTTAAAGAGCTTAAGGAGAATTTTTTTTAACTGTCTATCGCGTGTTTTTAATGAACTTCATGTTTAGGAGAAATGAAGCTATTATCGTTCCAGTAATAATGTATCGTTTCATGTCTCCTCCTCGATTTGGCCTGACTGGTTAGGCTATATATATTGTTCAGTTCCACGTTATGTGATCACGAATTTTGGTCAGGTGCGATAATGCACTATATGATATGTATACCGAGGCAATATGATCTATTATAACATACATTGTTATGACACTTGTCTTATCCTATATGTGTTTTAGAAAAAAGTAAAGACAGGAAATCCCTTATACGATTCATTACCTGGATTTTGAGAACACGTAAAATTAAGTCCTTGGAATTCATTGGCTACGAGTATCTCTGTACTGTACTTGTGGACACTTAACCAGCCCGTCCATTGGAATATCTCTAACATGTTCTTGATGCTCCTAAACAAAATGAGAACAAAATATATCTTACAATTATCACTGAATCACAGACCTAAATAAAGGCAATGCATTACAGGGCGTAGGAGCATTTAAAATGGGGTGGGGGTGAATTTCGTTTCGTCAAGTGATAAAAACTTATCCATATCGGCAAAAAAGTAAATAAATAAAGGCGGGGGGGGGGGGGGGGGGGGGGGGGGGGGGGGGGGGGGGGGGGGGGCTTGCTCGCTGTTCCTACGGTCCTGCATTATATAAACTACAAAGTAGAGGTTGTTTATTTTAACTTTGATTACTTATATTATGATACTAAGATAGTTATGAATATACGGCCGATGTGACAGGTAGATAGGGAATGCTTACCCTCCCAACTCCCACTGTACCGTGATATTACTAGATTGTCTCCAGAGGTCTGTATTTTATATCACTCAAAATTGTGTTGTACATGTATACACATTGCGGTACTGTTGATATTGTGATTATATGATTGTATTTAACCAATGTGCCAAAAGTTATAGCTCATCGTAAACAGACAGCATGGGATCGAATTGAATCGGAATGATATATAAAACATGACACCATACGAGATTGTAAAGAATCATCTGCCACTGTTTATTTAGATAGTCTCCAAAACGAGAAAACTAACTTAATTCATTCGCATGCTCATTTACTATGTAGCGGACATCTTTATAGATCTTACTGTTAGTTCAAGAAAGTGAGGGAATATTTCTCAAAGGCAAATAATTAAAGGAATAAAATGCAAGCATTTCGTACCTTAACAATCCAGAGGCGATGAGAAGTGAGGCAGTTAAGACAAGAGCTGATGTACTGTTAGCCACTTGCGGATTTATAAGTACGCCCATGGTTCCAACTGTTATGATCTCCCCTATGAAAGCTAACACGAATGTCACTGCAAAGTATATGGCAAACCTCTCCCAGTCAGGATATAAGCCAGTTACCCTAAGATAATAAAATGAAGTGTTTATGATAATAAATTGTTTTAGTTTTCTACAAAAAAGTAAGGTAATATCTGAATGCAGGTAAATACAACTTACTACAAAAAATTAAACACCACAAATATCCGACGCCTAGTTTTCAGCAGACGGAGTCCAATATCCCCGTACGAAATGCAAAAGTCAGACACCAATAACCGATAAGCAGGGCCCAGTTTTCTTCATTTGCTGATAATGGAGACTTAAATATGACATCTTTATGCCCTACCCATATTTTGTAACTCTTTTTTCTTAACATAGACCAGCTGGATGTCTTAAAACGACAATAACTCTTAATAGGAAGTCATTTACCATGGTGATTTAGCAATGACAATAACGCTGAAGATTATGCCAGTCACTATGATGAATAAACAACGATAAGGTTATAATAGAAAGCCAGTTACCATGGTGACTTACAACAGACGAGGACACTGAAGAGGATGCAAACTATTGTGATGACTAAACAATTAACGGTAAAGTTAAAACAGAAAGCCAGTTACCATAGTGACTTACCAATAGACGATCACGCTGAATAAGAAACTAGCTATCAGATGAAATGGGACGATGTGGATGGCGTAGGTCACAAGAAATGTAGTGGTAGAGTACAATCCGTCCCGGCATTCCCGGTAATAAAGGTCACGAAGAGGTGGAACTGAAATTTTGTCGGTTTACAACAGTCAACAAAGAAAACAAGGTTTACACAAAACGGGATATGCCGCAACAGTAGATTAAATTGATTAATCAATGACAACGGTGACCTTGACCTTACATGTATCTTTCGTAAAACTTCAATTTAACATTTGTTAAATCTATGAAAAACTACTAGCATAGAGAAATAAAAATCTAAAATCTAGATCGTGCAGTCTAAAGCCTGAAATATCTGTCATATTAATCCTAAAATAAAATGCAGAATTTCAAGTATATTAAATTAAGAATATTTGGCTGTTTCAAAATATAAATGGCGACACAGAATATGTTAATTCACCTTTCAAGGTTCGCAAAAGAACGTTACATTCAGACGATTTTCAGTTGTTATATTTATGACGTCACCACAATTGCTTTACATCCGGGTTTTTGTGGGAACTCGGATGTAACCTCATCACAATGAAAATAAATTGCATTTTGTGGAAGGGTAAACTTAAATTGATGAATCATCTTTTGAACAAAATTCTGTAACAAGCAGGATTAAATAAACAAAAAATCATCAAATATGGTCATGGCATTGTTCTCGTCATATGTTTAGAACATGGTTCCCCGTAATCTCCGTCTTCAACCCGTCACTTATCACATCTACCTCTACTTGTTTATGATATTAATACACCATAGAATGGAAGCTTCTTTGACTAAGAAAGATAACTCTCATTCTGTTGTAATCCAGGTAGAGGCACATCTGATTTCAGTCCAAGATTCCAATTGGCTCTAACAATGTGAATCTTCGATATGCCATATACAGATAATAAATAAATGTGAAACAAGTAAAGATAGATACAACAGACCGTCAGCCATAGAAGACTAGCAGGCAAAGTAAGTATAATTTGAAACAAACTTGCTGAAGAATGTGAAAAGAAAAAGACGATAACAGATATAATGATACAAGCAGAGATAAATTTTAAAGTCGCAGAAAGCAAATGATGCAAAAGATAAAACGGAAAGATGTAATGAAATCAAATAACAGAACAATCAATGATAAAGGATGTAATAATATAAGAAGGATAAATCTAATGAAGCAGTCCGAAAATCACGAAAGCGAAGGCCATACTGAGTCACATTTCCTGCTTGCTAGCAACAGCCGTCTTAAAAAATCGAAATGGTGAAATCAGGTAAATACTACTAATAGAGTGTGTAAAATTCGGTGTTCAAGACGGTCAAAATAAGTCTTCTGCACGTTGTCTTATATGATAAGAGCTTGGTACCGCCCATATAACGTCAGTGATGACGTTGTTATTATATCATATGCATGTCTCGGGCTGAGCAGTTTATCTGACAGTAGGCTAAGTAGCTTTACAAGAGAAATTAGAGTAAAAAGCCAAGGAGTTAAACCTACTGTAATTTCTTAAAAAGAATCGTGTGATTATAAAAGGATACGCAAAAGCAAAAAGATATAGTTCTCGGCGTATACAGAAAGGAGCGAAGAAAAGGTCGTGCAGACATTTGTTTCAAATTATACTTACATATAGCGACAGCATTTAAGATGGAGACATACGGAGGAACACTAGACGACTGGTATATAAGACCTATACGATCCTGGATACTCTCCTGATTCTTCTTCATATGACCCAGAAAGGCGCAAATAAATGGCACGAACAAAGACAGCATAAACATCCGGCCGATGTAGATCGTACGATCACGTGCTAAATTATACGACATCCGACTGCAAAGAAATAAACTTGGATAGAATTACTTAATATTATTGTAAAGGCGACTCAATTAACTTACCAATATAACACAATTAATTTTACATACGGGTATGTGAAGACAAATTTTGTTTACAGATGATGATGTCACTTTTAGCGCAATTGTATTTATATCATGTCAACCTATCAACCTATGTTATAAAATGAATTTTTCATACAAGATTATATAAGAATAAATACATAAATCAATCAAAAAAACAAAAAACAAACAAAACAAAAAACCCCAAAACGAGCAAAAACAAAACAGAAACAAAAAATCCCCAAAACACCCCAACTCCATTGCATTAAACTTTCATTGTCATGGTAATTAATACAATGAATCGGACATAGAAAAGCACTGAAAAGCGAAATAATTTGACATCTCTTCCTGCATATTTTCAGCAAAATCATGAAGGCCAATACATTACAATGAATCTTACAGTTGTATGATTACCTCATCAAGGCCCACATGACCCGGAACACATTGGGTGGCCGAGGTTTGAAGAAATGGACCATCGTATTCCTGGTAGACGGTTTCATAGTCTCCTCCATCACACTGCGCACAGTCTCGTTGTGGATCTCGGACTGGGTAAAGTTCTCGACGAGCACGTTAAGTCTTGCAGATGTCTCCTGCTCTCGGTCATGGTTACGTCGGTCCACGCTGGCTAAATCAACTGATAATATGAAGGAGTTAATCATCAAAAGTTATAGTCATATTGGTTTTGGATTTCACATTTACATTCTATCAAAGTTCCAATTCATTTACATATTTTGAATTTCTGGCGTTGCTCATGAGAGAGCAAACATGAACACAGGGGAATTTCCTAATATTGTCCATTAGACCTATATCTCGACCATGACACTAATGTTAACAAATCCCCTGCATTACATGTTTTCATGTTAGATGTGACACTTTTTGTGCTTCTCAAAAAATCTACTCACCAAAATGATCAAGAGGATTAGCATAGGTGGGACATGGGTAGCCAATATCATTGAAATAGTCTACCATCTCACTGGCTCCTCCGAAGTATACCATCTCTCCCAAGCTAAGAATACCAACTTGGTCAAACAGTTTGAAGATATCAGATCTGGGCTGGTGAATGGAGAGAAGAACGACTTTGCCTCTGCGGGCGACATCACGCAGATTGGACACGAGGTATCTAGCGGTATAGCTGTCTAAACCCGTAGTGGGTTCGTCCAAAAGCAGAACCTCTGCAGATAATATATTAGACATTATAAGGGAGAAGTTGAGAATCTGGGTCCGGCGCCATAAACTGAGAATATACTTAAGTCAAAAATTCATATTCTTCTGTTCATTAATGAATTAATAACTGGGATATGGATTTTATTTAGTTTTATTCTATTGATAAATAGAATTAAACCATTCTGCATTAAAAATTTTTGATAATGGAATAAATTAAAAGGAAATTTTTGACTTAAGTATATTCTCAGTTTATCGCGCCGGACCCAGGTTTGAGTGATACACTGAAAGCAAATTGCAACACATTTTAATGCCTTTTTCATTTACTTATTTGTGCAAATCAAAGATAATAAGAATCTTTGTTAAGATAGAGATGATGAAAGTTTTCTATTTCAACTTGGCTGTGCTGCTTTTGCGGTGAGTGGGAAGGTGGGCGCCCGTAACCGGTTGACCACACCAATTGAGTGATGTTTGTTACTTTAACTGACCGTCCTAAGTCGGTATCGTAACCATAGCACAATCGAATATTTTTGTAATGTCGTTTTCCGTGTATAGTTTACTATTATCATGTTTTGTGAACATGTCCTTTGTGATTTGTGTCATACAGTTTTGTTAGATGCCCTCCGTTTTCTCTTAGTTACACAGCATAATGAAGAGGAAAAACTGCTGGGAAATTTTTATGAAACTTTTTAACCAATATTACACCGAACACCTTTTCTCATCATCAATATATTCACAAATGATTATATTCTTGAATAGAGGAATTTTAAGATCTTAAAAACATAAATAACAAAAAGTTCTACATTTTTTTATTGGTGTATCATTTCATAAGCTTTACCTGAGTCTTAGATGGACCTGTTCTTAACACTTAATGACTTGATTATATGATTGATTGATTGATGTTTAACGTCACACCACGAATATTTCACGTATATGGTGACGGCATCTACCTGATGCGGGGCATACAAATTTTGACCTTTGCAACGGACCCACCCGAAGCAGTGAGAGATCTTTAACGTGCAATGCTTACCACGACACGGGGCCTCGGATTTTACTGTCTCATCCGAAAGACATGACACCGGCATGACCAGAGCGGGACTCGAACCCCGGCCTCCCGATCAGGAGTCCGACGCGATACCACTACGCCACGCCGGCTTGACTTGATTATACACTTATACAATACATTTACTGACATATGGTAAAAAAACGAAGAAGTACCGAAGAGTAAACCATATCTCATAGTCCATGGAATAAAAGGACAATATCATGTAAAGTGTTATATTCAGACAAATGCGAACCCCAATAAAACCGAGGTGAGACCAGGTGCCCGGGAGGAGTAAGTGTTCCCTGGTTTCATGTAACACCCGTCGCAAAACTTATATAAAACTTTATTTTATTACGCCGCATTGAAAACTATTAAATTTGAAAAAGTTTGCGCAAGAAATCAATCTCTCTGTGCAAGATTACATTGAATTATTTATTTTACATAATTCTATATCATGAATATCCTAATTAATTTATAATGACGTAATGATTGGGAGATGATCATTTGATCATATAACAGGAGCAAATTTAATTATGCACAGCAAAAAAGTGCAAAAACGCGCCCGCCTTAGCTGCAAGATAGAGAAAAACGGTAAAAAGCGGGTGGTAGATCTCACTCTACAGTTCGAAGAAAATGAAAAATTAATTAATTATCTCACCTGACAGGTGAGATATTCACCTTTAAAAAATAATATCCCATGGGATTTTCTCTTTTTCCTGTAGGATTATTTTTAATCCCATGGGAAAAAGACAAATCCTAAGGGATATTCTCCATTTCCCATGGGATATTTCTAATTTCCTAAGGGACAAAATTGTCCCTTAGGAATTAAAATATCCCTTAGGAAATAAAATATCCTATGGGATTATTAAAAATTCCCTTAGGAAAATATTAATCCTATGGGATAATTTTTTTCCCATAGGAATGTTTCTTTTCAGAATTATCCCTTAGGAGAAAAGAAATCCTAAGGGAAATATTAAATGCCTTGTAATATTTTTAAGTATCACATTATTCCATAAGTTAGTGTTTTAAAACAAGTGTTATTTACCATTTATTTTTTTTTATTACTCTATAAATTAGATAACTGAGAAAACTTATTCCTGTTTTAATCCGATCTGAAAATCCAAGACCATAATTATGATAAAGGAAAACATAAGAAATCTCAAACTTTATAACATCATCAAATATTTTATATGAAATTAATAGTAAAATTCATATAACCTTTAGACAAAAAGGGCGAAATCTGTGAATTGTATTCGATTATGTCAATGAACTGATTTGAAAATTTTACTGCAATCTATACTGTATGAATTCATATGATCTTAGTATATATAATAAAAAAAAAAAAACTTGACAGTGATACTATTTCTAGAATAATTTGATAAAGGGAATTATGACATGCTACACCAAATATACATAAGACTTAAATCATAGAAAAAGTCCTCAAAGTACACAAATTAATGATATCTCATCTGTTAATCTAATAATCAAGGCATAATGCGACACAATATGATTAGACTCTAATAAAGAGTTGAAGTTGTATGTGACAAAGTTGTAACGGTGTGCTGATAATATCGGAATCTATCCCAAATACTAGAACTAAACTACGATGTACTAGGCACATATAGGCCTATAGGCCTGATGTGATTTAATAGATGCGTGAGGGCTATTCGCAGTTTAATTCGAGTGCTACTACCTTAAAGATAATTTTATAGACCATGGTAATAGTGTTGAGTAGCATGCATGACGTCATGTGAACATCAGACGGTGTGCCTCTGATAAACATTATACATGTATAATTATATTTTTTATACACAAGGATGAAAAAAAAAATGGGGGCAGTTTGAACCCGCAGTGTTGCGCTGGACTTTTAACGTAATTTATCTTCTGATGCATTGGCGGATTTAGGATCGCCGCAAATTTACCATTAAAAATCCAGATTTGGCACTAAAAAGGGCTGAGTAATTTGGCTAATTCACATGTCGGCCCCCTTTTCGGAAACCCTGGATCCGCCACTGCGATGACCCTGTCTATCCTTTGGGTTAGAAACATAAACCGAAGCCATGTGTCCCATTCTTTAAACTGCTTCAAGCACAGGGGCTACATTACACAAAGGAAATATATATAACAAAGATATAGTAGGGGGATATATCTCCGTTTGTTTCCTTTGTGTAATGTAGCCCCAGTGCCATAAGAATTCTCGTGTTCGGATTATATTTTTAAATATATCTAATTGATTTTTTGTGCAAGGGTAGGAAAAAGATATGTTATAACACTAGTATGAATATATTTACTGAGTCTCAATTTTTAAAAAACATGCTTTCCTCGTCGAACCATGTTCAACTCAAATGTGAATTGCTAAGGGGAATCGCACAATTTCCAAATCCGGAAGACAGACTTTTCAAGAGAGAGAGAGAGGATGAAAACGATGTGGGTGTGATTAGGGACAGCGGGATGGAAAGGGGTGTGGAAGAACGGACGAAAGGGGTTGAGGCAGACCAGTAGGACTCCATTCAAAAGTGGGGAAGGGGGACTTACAAACACAAAACAAAATTTGCAATATGATACCACTCTCCTTTTTGTGCCAAGGAGTTTTGCATGAATCGCATAAAGCTATAGACACTGACCAAAGGCGGATATAGAAATTTTTGAAAGGGGGATTGCAGCCTGTCATGACTACTATCTTCCACTATTCAGTCTAGAAAGACGGCGGTTGCTGCAGTCTTGAAAATAGTCAAAAATAACCTTTTGGGGGTAAAATTTTCCAACCCCCTCTATATCTGCCACTGTTAATAATAAACTCATTTCCACGAAAGAATTATGATGATGCAGATCGGACAATAAAGTAGGGGCTGGTTCCCGGTTCCCACGGCCATGTGAAAGGAAAGGAGAGCCTAGAGTATGAGAAAAAATAAGGTAATTTAAAGAGGCAAAAATAGACTGGTGTGAGGAAGTAGAAGAGTATAAGGTGATGGAATTTAGTGAGGGCAAAAAGAAAATGGGAGGAAGAGGTTGGAAAATGGATTTGAAGGAGAAAAGTAAAGGGAAATATATGAAGTGGGAAACCACAATCGCCACTGCCTGAACAACGTATAACAGATAGTTACTGATATTGGTAGTTTAGAATATGTGTATCATCTTTACAGTTTTTGTCTATCATACGGCATATGCGAATTACCGTGTATTAATTAGTGCCATAAAGTCCGTGTTTATTCCCCAAGGTGTACGTAAATTACACCTCTGTCCGCTCTTCGGCACCCAGTTCTATCCCCCTATAGACCATTCTTACACGGACGCGACCATCTTCAGATCACGTGACTATCCGCTTAGTCTAGTATCATCAATCAAGGACTTTTAAAAAAGTTTACAAGTCTTTGCATCAGCTGATTCTACCTACTGGTATTTTTTCATTATTTGTATCTTTATTAAGTTGTTATGCGGTCTTGACAGTGATTATGACTGAAACACAGACTGTTTGTCATGGGTTGCTTTATCCGCAATTGGACAAAAAGAGAAGCGGAATAAAAATTTGATTTTCATCAGATTGCCTCAGTAACATTACTTTACCAACCCTATACTATAGCAAACGAAGGTAGATCCAATCTTATCGCTTAATAATGCGAGGGTATTTTTATGAATAATCGACTGCTTTAGTACTGATCTATTAAAATTATTATTCTGATTATTCCCATGGTAATTACTTCGATCCATGTCCCTGTGTCGAGTTGTATCTTCTATTCAAAGACATATATACTTTCATATGTATATATGTCTCTGCTTCTATTATACTAACAGAAAATGGATTATGTAACAGGTGTAGAACCAGGTTGTCACCTGTGGTCAGTAATATCTAATCCCAAGTATCCTCGGCAAAAGTGAAAGATACATTCCAGAAACTGTCGTCCGTATTACGCAATAAACTTACTGGATTTATGTCGGCTGTTTACCCCCATCATTCACAAGACTATTATTGATACACGTGTATGTTGATTAGAGCAAATTAATTAACATTGCGTACACGAGGGAGGTAATGCATAATGAACTGATGTTCTTTCTTTATCCAGTGGTGGATCCAGCGCCCCTTTAGCCGGGGGTCAAGAGACAAATTTTGTTAATTATACTAAGTGTCTGAGACAACTAAAACAGTAAACTGTAACTCACTGTAAACTCAGATCTCTGATTCAATTCAGAATAGGTGGGAAGGTTCACTTAGTGGCAGAATAATCAATAAGATGTTGTTAGTCACTCATTTGTAGAAGTTGAATGTATCTTCTGGTTTTCTCAGCCATTTAAAACAAGACAACAACATATAGGTTTAATATTCTTAATGTTGCTTCAAACAACAAACACGTACAATATGAGTGACAGGCATGGTATAGTGGTTAAGCGCTTGGCTTATGGCGCCAACGATCCGGGTTCGATTCCAGGGTTGTGCCACGATGTTAGAGAGGTTGGTAACCTCCTGCTTCCATGTCGTGATATAACTGAAATATAAGTGAAAGCGACATAAAACACCAATCAACCAACCAACCATGAAATATGTATCAGCTGCTACATGGAAGGGAATATCTTCCTTGGCAATGAACAAATTTAGTTAAACTGATGTGTAGTTTCAAGAAACATGTATGTAATAGATTCAAGTCTTCTTCAAAAGTATAGATGACATACAAGTATATTTATCATAAAAAAATTTAGAAACTTGTTTCCATTACATACATCATTTTCCTTATGACAGACTACATCATCATTCTTAGAACTTTATTTCAAGCCAGCTGCTAGGTTCTCTGCCATGTGATGTAATGAAGTTCTGCTTTTGAGCCTCATTCAAGCTATCACTTTTTGTTTCCTTCCTTATGGTAGAAGTATCATTTTTAAAATTCAAAGTTAACAGTGAGAGAACTTTGAGTTTTAATGCTGTTGATTGAGTATCTAAACTTAATTTTGCAAGAGGAGAAATGTGAATTAAATCCAGGGACACAAGAAGTTGCCAGACCATTATTGCAATAACATGAGGTTCAAGTTTAGAATTATAGTCTTGTCATCAATTTCTCATATTACATAAATCATATATAAATTTCTGTTATAATATGCTTGTAATATTTTGGTAAATTCTCAGGTGAAGGATAATCCTATACAGAATAAAGAACAGGAATCAATACAAGTGCCATGCATGATCAATTCAAGTTTTTATAGGCAGATGATAATGGAGAGCATTTTTTTCCATGTTGGACCAGTGGAACAACTTCATGATGATACAAGTTCAAACTATGCATCAATAATGGGAATATTGCTGACAAAACAGGAAAGAAGAAAATAACAATGTCTGTTCAAGAATACCTAAATAAACAATTTAGTAGGCATATTATTCACCTGTAAGCAGTGCCCTAATTTTATATTATTATATTTCACATGTGTATCTCTTATAGCTAATCTAAACACAGTAATGTTATTTCAGTTCATGTATTACACTTTCAGATTATTTCATTTGTAGTCACATGTCACATGTCACATGTCATATATAAGAATAAAATAAATGATGCAATATCCCATATAAAATTTAATCATATATTATTTACTGTATTTGTAATGTAAAGTGACAAGGTTTCCATATCATCTGATAGCCTACTGTGTATGCATTTACTGCTTCATATATCAGATGTATTTTATGATAATTAAATACATATTAATTTTTTTTTTCAACTGTTACTGAGTGACATATCCAGGGTCAAATTTAAGTTACCATATTTACAGTGTATGTAGGTGCATAACAAGGACTGTGAGACAATGTTTTAATAAGTCATATATTTAAGTCTTCATGTAAATGTAACACAGAATACAGTTCTTTCATTGGTAATAAACATATTGTTATTATTGAGGCATTTTCTAAGGGTGTCTAATGTTTTTTTTAGAGTTTGCTTTACTTTTACTGTATCTGTCTTGAGGAAAACTCTTTTGTAACAACATGATAAAGTGTATTTTATGTCTGAATATGGAATTTGATTTTTAAGACAGGTTTGCTGAATTTACTGGTAGTTGTATTTTTAAAACTTGTATTTTCATATTTTATAATATTACTTGGAAAAATTATAAAACTTTTCTACTTAAAGGAAAATAATTTTGTTTCTTTCTATTTTATTGTAAAAGAAAATCTAATTTAAGAAATAGAGAAAGAAATACCTGTAAAACAGGAAAAAGTAGAAATATCCCTTAGGAGAATTTTTTTTGTAATTTAAATATTTATATCCTATAGGATATTTTTATTTTCCTACAGGAGAAAAAAATCCCTTAGGAAAAATATAATATCCCATGGGAATAAAAAAATCCTATATGAAATAAATCTATCTCTTAGGAGAAAGAGATCCCTTAGGAGAAAAAATGTATATATCATTAACAAGAGCAACGCCTACGTTGTATAATGCGTCTGTCAGATACAAGTTCCGGCGACAATCACTTGAAGAAGCAACAATAAGAGAGACATGGCAGGTTTCATACAGCGACCTTGACCTTAGACCCTAACAACAGTAGGCACCCTACACTTTCATATGTAAACAGCCCCCCCCCTCCCCCTCTTTATTCCAGTGTGAAATTTATCAAACTCATGAACCTGTTCGAAATTATCTGAAAACCTGTGATAAATATGAAAGGGAATGCATAAATCTTGAGTTTGAAAAAGTTTGTGCAAGAAATGAATTTCCTACGATTTTTTTTTTATATCTCTATGAAATGTGCAATTTAAAATCACTGATGCATGACATATCATGTCAGTTATTGAAAAGAACCAAGAACTTTATGCAGGTAATCATTCCTGAAAATTTAGTTGAAATCCGATAAGAAAGGGAAATCAGATTCCTGTCTACAAGGTACGGACGCACAAATACGGACAATATATATCAAAAATAGCACAGTATGACATGTGGAAGAATTAAGGTAAGGTAAAGTGAAGACATTATACTTGGATCTTGGAGCAACTGTAAAGCTATGGTCACTCTCCGCCTCTCGCCGCCAGAAATGCCTCTGGTTATGTTGCCTCCAACTCGACAATCTGCTACCTGTTTTAAGCCCATTTCTGTGATCACACTGTTTACCTGTGTGATATGAAACAAAAGTTTATGTAAAATCTGATACAGTAAAAACACGTATCATTAAACATCAGAGGAACACGCATCGATTAAATCATCGCCAATGGCATAAATATACATAGTATGGTCTCTGTGAACATGATTACATTTAATTAATTTATATTAAATTATTTTATCTCATGAATATATAATAATAATTTATAATGTCGTAACGATCGGGAGATATTGTCACATTATCTGGGATAAAATCTCAAGTGACAATTTATTTTACACTTTTTATCATTCTTCGCGATTGCCTTTGTTGTATGTTCACAGTTTCTCATTGAAAACTACTTTTTACGAATCACTTGATCATATTTCATTAAAAATGGAAAAGAGTGTATATGAGTAAGATTTGATCTAGATCATCAAAAGAATCGCATTCACCGTTACCATTCTTCAGACATATTTACAATATCTGAATGCTTCCATTATCTAGTCTTAATTGGAACCCAGACAAGGTCAAACAAGAAAATCTGTCCGTGTACTTATCGATTAAGGAGATGCAGTATAAAACCAACTCAGCAGTCAAAAATTATGAAACGGTAGGGTATAAACCCTTAAAAAATATAGACCTTTTATTAGGAGCATTCACAAACATTTAAACTGAAGTGAGCATCTTCTGCTTGAGAGCATCACCCGTTAATACGTTTACTAGAAATCCAGAAGACCGATTTGTTTTCCAGATACTCTCGTTTCATCCACCATATACACCGCCGCAATCATAATAATGAAACGTTTTCTGTTTGTTAAACAATAAATACATACTTTTGTCTCCAATTCCACTGCAGTCGTGCGACCCGGTAAACGTAATAGAGCTGCATAGCGCAATGTCTCGCGAACTGTAAGATTATGTAAAAACTTGTCTGCCTGCATGACGTAAGCGCCATATTGTTTGATGACTTCTTTTGAACATTCGTAATTGTTGTAGTACACTTTCCCGGATACTGTCCCGCTGGTTCTGCTGGCGATAACGTCCAGGAGAGACGTCTTTCCGGAACCTGAGAATACAGAAATAACATACAACGTTATGTCGTATATAGAGTTCATTCAACAAATACCGAGAAATTCAGGTATTCCTTATTGGGATAAACGTGAAAAGAATGACATTAACTCCGAATCCAGACCTTCATCGGGTATATATCTTAATTTGAAATGATGCGTTTTAGCGGATGCACAACACATATAACATATCTTCGTTTGAAGAATAAATCTTTTTGTTGTTCATGGAAAATTTAGCTAACATGTCATATGCAAATTCCATGAACGACTAACCAGTTCTGCAAATTTTTTATCTACCATTGGTGACTTCATTTCTCCAAGATCAATGACAATATGACATTTATTTCCAGTATTGAATTACTGTATATTACTGTAAATATTTCGTGATACGAAGTTGGTTTTTCCCGTTGCTATTGTTACTTCTTGGCTAATACATATGACTTATAATCTGATCGATTCCTACAGTCTCATTTCAAACATCATAGTGACGTAGGAGAGTCAATCGGTGACATACGACCATTGTGGTACACATGCCACAATAACGTTTAAGCAATAGGAACACTAGTATCTTCTATTTAGTTCATCAGAATAAAATTATTGCTATGATAAGATATAAACATAAGCCTCTGATTATTTATCATTATTATTATTACCATCATGATATTTATTATTTATTTAATTATCTATTTATTTATTTAATATCTATTTATTTACTCAGTAATGATTTAACATTCATTTATTTTATTTATTTATTTATTATTTTTATTATGCTTTCATATATGTATTTACCTGAACTTCCTAATATAGCAGTTAATAAACCACTCTTTAATTGAATAGTGATATCTCGCAAGACCGTCTTTTTTCGCTTCCGCCGGAAACACGCTCCTTTCCACCATGGTCCAATGCGTTCAGTCACCTCGTAATTAACATTCAGAAGATTCAGGGTCGGTCTTGCTGTCCGTTCGTCTTCTTCTACATCTGGGGACATGCTGGAGCACCCATTAAGAAAGTAGTTTAGATCAAATATACTCGGACTCTCCAATATCCTCTCATCCGTTTCCATGGTGATACGAATTTATGTCCAGTGGTAGACTGAAAAGATATTATTATTATTATTATTATCATCATCATCATTCAAATATCTACATTGCATCTAGATCGCATAAATGTATGTATATATACATGTACATTTATACGATACCTATATAATATCCGGAGGAAAACTAACGGTGTAGAAAAGAGTTCAATAGGAATATCGTCTGGCCATTATGGGCTATACTGAGTTTGACTCATCTCTGGACAGAGATGGTTCGATTTTTCTTTTCTGATCCGAGTTAATTTCTAAATGTGTGAGTCAATATGTACCAATTCACTTATTTGTCCACGCATTCAATGAACCACCAGTACTGGCTAATGGTTACACTTGTTGGTTTATGTTACGTTTAAATTGGCCGAAGGATGACTCGTGAGCGTTTATTACCATAATATATATATATAACTAATAAGAACTTAACAAAACCTTCCACGTTTTCCTAATTTTCTGTCTCATAAACAGATCGCTTAGAGAGAATTTCAAACAAATGGTAGGTAGATAGGACCAAATGGATCACGAAAAAGAATTATGATTTAGAAGTATGGATTTCATGGATGAAGACCCGCCCACCCATCCCCTCTAAAAAGGCTACAAGAGAATCAAACTTACTTATCTTATATACATAGCTTTATAACGACAAACCTGTATCTCTATATGAGCAGCGGGGAAGACAAATGATGATAAGTTTATTACTTACTAAATCTTGCCATCATTATCAAATGTCCAAAAGGCGCAAGATTTGGTCTCTGTTCAATACAAGATCCATCCATCAAGCAGTAGCCATTTTAAACTGATACTTTCATGCTTGACATTTCAATAAATTCTAGAAGCAACAAAACAAAACCTTATCTTTCTTTCAAATCTTTAAATGCTGACGGCTTTGATTAGACACATCATACAAATGAGAGGTGATCGCGTTTAGTCCTAAACTGCCTCTGCTTCTAGGACTGTTCCACATACCAGAGGTACCGTCTCAACATTGTCCCTTAATTCAATCATTGTCGGTTGTTCTGTTCTATCACCCTACGTGTCAATGACGTTCCCGGAATGAACTCTGAAATTTCTATGCTCAATGATAATGAATTCACTGTGCAATCCAGTCTGTTCAGCTGTTACTTGCCCTTCTTCAATACATCGTAACGTCAGCAATTTTCATGTCTACACGTTTCCTTGCTAATTCCGCTGATTGCCTATAACTGCACCAAATAACTTTTATTTCTACATACACGGTAAACATCTTCAGCTTTCTTGAGTCAGTAAATATATTACAACTGACTGACCCAATTCAGTAATGAAATAATCGCAAGAAGATAGAGAGCTTGTATCATTCCGTATGTTCAGTGTTAAAGGACAGGCTGTATTATTGCGGCACCATGGTATCATTATTGTGGCACTATGGTACCATTATTGCGGCAGCAAGGTACCATTATTGCGGCACCATGGAACCATTATTGCGGCACCATGGTATCATTATTGCGGCACCATGGTACCATTATCGTTGCACTATGTTGCCATTATTGCGGCAGCAAGGTACCATTATGGCAGCACCATGGAACCATTATTGCGGCACCATGGTATCATTATTGCGGCACCATGGTACCATTATTGTTGCACTATGGTGCCATTATTGCGGCAACAAGGTACCATTATTGCTGCACCGTGGTACCATTATTGCGGCACCATGGTATCATTATTCCAGCACTATGGTACCATTATTGCGGCACCATGGTATCATTATTCCAGCACCATGGTACCATTTTCTACGTCGATTACTGTTTTCACTTATTTTCTTAAACAACGACCCTGAATGAAATGGCGACCGTTAAAGCTTCAATGATATTAGTTCTTAGCATTTACGTATAGAATATAACGTCCTCTTTATCCTCCAAATCCTTATTAGTTGGCGTACTTTTGCCCTTTCATCTCTTGTTCATCAATGTCTGTCATGCGCGGATACAGAGGGGGGTACCGGGGGTCTGGACTCCACCTGCCCCAGACATTCGAAAATTTTACCAAAAAAAGGGTAATATTTGGGCATTTTTGGGGTTGGACCCCCTCGTCTAAGAGAAAAATTACTTTTTTCGTTGGACCCCCTCTGACAAAAATTTCTAGATTCGCGTATGTCTGTGATCCTGTTCATTCATTTATTACGTTATGGTGAATTTATCTCGGCTCCATTATGTTACATAGTTCTGAGGGTAATTTCATATTATACCCTATTTAGACAACAGAATTATTAAAATTGCCACTGTTTTCTGAACACTGATTTTGTATGGGTTCAATAAATGGTTTCATTTGGCGTAATCTATATCTAGCTAGAGCTTTTTTGTTTCGTTTTGTTTTTGTTTTTGTGTATATAGTGTATATATACATGTCATTGTGTACGGCTTAGCTGTATATATATATATATATACAAAGATTCGAAGAAGTCCTCCAAAGGGAAGTCCGGTACATAAAAAGTAAAGGAACACAAACACTCTGTATTGCAAATTTTCGGCCTCACGACCTTTATCAAGCAATTTTACAGATGACAAATGCAAAGCTATGTAAAATACATGTTTACGTTTCAAAGATACATAAGCTTAAATATATACGCACAGCTAAGCCGTACACAATGACATATATATATATACGCACAGCTAAGCTGTACACAATGACATATATATACGCACAGCTAAGCCGTACACAATGACATATATATACGCACAGCTAAGCTGTACACAATGCCATATATATACGCACAGCTAAGCAGTACACAATGACATATATATACGCACAGCTAAGCCGTACACAATGACATATATATAATATATATACGCACAGCCAAGCCGTACACAATGACATATATATATATACGCACAGCTAAGCTGTACACAATGCCATATATATACGCACAGCTAAGCCGTACACAATGATATATATATATATACGCACAGCTAAGCCGTACACAATGACATATATATATACGCACAGCTAAGCCGTACACAATGACACACACACACACACACACACACACACATATATATATATATATATATATATATATATATATATATATATATATATATATATATATATATATATATATATATATATATATATATATATATATATATATATACGCACAGCTAAGCTGTACACAATGACATATATATACGCACAGCTAAGCCGTACACAATGACATATATATACGCACAGCTAAGCCGTACACAATGACATATATATACGCACAGCTAAGCCGTACACAATGCCATATATATATACGCACAGCTAAGCCGTACACAAAGACATATATATACGCACAGCTAAGCCGTACACAATGACATATATATACGCACAGCTAAGCCGTACACAATGACATATATATATATACGCACAGCCAAGCCGTACACAATGACATATATATATACGCACAGCTAAGCTGTACACAATACCATATATATACGCACAGCTAAGCCGTACACAATAACATATATATATACGCACAGCTAAGCCGTACACAATGACATATATATATATATATATATATATATATATATATATATATATATATATATATATATATATATATATATATATATATATATATATATATATATATATATATATACGCACAGCTATGCTGTACACAATGACATATATATACGCACAGCTAAGCCGTACACAATGACATATATATACGCACAGCTAAGCCGTACACAATGACATATATATACGCACAGCTAAGCTGTACACAATGACATATATATACGCACAGCCAAGCCGTACACAATGACATATATATATACGCACAGCTAAGCCGTACACAATGCCATATATATATATACGCACAGCTAAGCCGTACACAATGACATATATATACGCACAGCTAAGCCGTACACAATGACATATATATACGCACAGCTAAGCCGTACACAATGACATATATATACGCACAGCTAAGCCGTACACAATGACATATATATACGCACAGCTAAGCTGTACACAATACCATATATATACGCACAGGTAAGCCGTACACAATGACATATATATATACGCACAGCTAAGCCGTACACAATGACATATATATACACACAGCTAAGCTGTACACAATGACATATATATATATACGCACAGCTAGACCGTACACAATGACACACACACACACACACACATACACACACACACACATATATATAAATATATATATATATAAATTTTTGCTATATACCCAGGCTTCCTTTATAATTAAAAAGAAAAACCACTGCAGAATACCAGAGGGAAAAAAGAAAAAACAACAGGTAATTTGTGATGTGAACCAATGGGCGATTATGATATCGTAGATCAAGGAGCAGCAATTCCATCGTATACTGGAATATTTTTATTGATTTCTTTAAGACCAAGAATATTTAATTAGTCACCAGATGGCTCAGTCAGGTGTAATGCATGCTCATCGTTCTCCAATCAAATATTGATTGCTTTCTTGGAAATATAAGAAAAATTGCTTTCTATCTATTGCCGGTCACGTGCCTCACTGGTACTGACAAGTCATGACCTAGTAAGGTTTTACATCCCACATAAGTTTGCTTTTTGATTGCTGAAATAATTTCATTGTATAGGAAGGGCAGCTTTGATGTAATAATCAAGCTCATTACATGCGGCGTTGACGATCCGAGTTCGAGTCCAGATAATACCACAATGTCCAGGATGTCTAAGTATAATATAACCTCCATTCTGGCCGACGAAACAACCCCTCCCATTAGATTTCGCAAAATCATTAAGCAGCCATTTTGTTATCAAGATTCATTCAAGACATTTATCATATTGACCAAAAGTGAATGAACCAATATGAGAAGATCTTTGGCGTTTTACATATCTTTAATATTGGATGGTACCACTCCTAGATGTTGGATTCGGGGAAGTATTCCTTAAAGTATACATTCACACTCTCATAAAGAAACGGTCATGAGCACTTTAATTTATCATTAAAACCTCGTCATATTGTATTGTAGTGCGACATTATAAAATTGATGCTTTCTTCTGACAGAGTTATCATTATCCCCTAGAATATATACAGATATGGAATCAGTGGCGGATCCAGGATTTCAGAAAAGGGGGGGGGGAGGGGGCAAATGGGTATTAGCCAAACTTCTCAGCCATTTTTGGTGCAAAATTTGGATTTTTACTCGTAAATGTGTGACCAAAGGGGGTGGGGGCGACTCTATATCCGCCACTGGGAACAGAGGGAAGTTTATATATCGATGTCGACGAGGATCCGCTGAGAGTAAAATCTCGTTCTTCACGACATTATAACGAGGTCAAAAGATTATTAAAACGTGAACATCATCTTGTTACAAAATAGGACGATAAAAGGAAATACAAAGGAAAAAGGAAATTCAGCTTTAGGAGTCAGGAAATATATAGAGGGCTTTGTATTGGAGTAAATCAACAGTTAAACGAGATAATGGTTATTGTCGTTTTCTCGGATACAATACAGATGTATATAAGTAAACGACATTATTATCATCTCAATAAACGATTTTAATACAATGTGATAATTATTATTGATAAACAAGAATAATAGACAAGACATAACAGAGGTCACGAGTATCTCTCTTGGCCTGTTGGTCTTGAGATCGAATCCGCTCAACCATTTCTGGTGTCTAGATACAGTATAAACGAATGGAACGGATATATTAAATCAAGACAGGTTTTCCCTTTGCGTGCATTGGAATAACAAGTGGCATTTCATATATTCACAAACTTTCAGCATCTTGGTCTTTATCAAGTGGAAATTTCCACTAGACACTGACTGTATGATTTCCACTAGACACTGACCATGTGATTTCCACTAGACACTGGCCATGTAATTTCCACTAGACACTGACCATGTGATTTCCACTAGACACTGGCCATGTGATTTCTACTTGATAATATTGGCGAGTATATCAATTATTTCTTGTCATTCCTACTTCTTTGCTCTCTTCTGGGGATTAAGTATAATTCTAGTAGTCTGTTTATACCCTGATTTTGTCGTCTTATAAATTAAAAGCAAAAACATTGGCTGAAAAGGAACACTCAAGAAAGGGAGCAAGGAATCGGCAACGATAACTAACACCCGACGTTGTTCGTATGCGCAGATCAAGACACGGAATTCTAGGGGTTGAATCTCTCCTTTTCACATAGGCGCGATAATTTAGATATACCACTAAATGGACGGAAATTCCCTCTCGACCACACACACTCGACTTAAAAATTGCTGGATCCGCCCTTTGGTACAAGCACTAGGTTGTCATCACCGTGGAGGTCACATTTAACCTCTATGTAAACAAATATATCGAATGTTGACGTATCCTTCAACAATTAGTAGTCACATTAATTTTCCTGCAGGAACAATAGTATCATTTCCTCGATGGACAACAAGCTATGTAGTATTATTCACGTCGAAAAAAAATCCAGATTAAAGAAGAAAAAACCTGTTAAAGCAAAATTCTCATAAAACGCGTGTCATCCAAATAGCATAGCAATTCATCATTAGATTAGAAGAAAAAGAGTAAAATAAAAACAAGAAATGAAAATGAAGATTAAAGAAGAAATATATAAATTGACAGAAAAGGAATGAATAAAATACGTAAGCGTAAAATCTTCATAATTTGTAAGTCTTGAGCGGCGATAGATGAAACCTTTGGGGAAATGTCCTCGCTTCTGAGAAATTTGACATAAACCATAAACAAGAGGCCCAAGTGGGCCTATATCGCTCACCTGAGTACCTAGATTATCAGTCATGCATGAAGGAAGAATTCATTTATTTTTGCATTAATGTGACTAAGTCAACACAGATGTTGAAAATATGTCAAATTTTATTTCAGGCTAGAATAAAAAACAACACTTTTTTGCACATCCATTCAGGTGATTTTGATATTAAGCATTTCCTTTGTCTCTGCAAGAAGTCATTCAGGGCAACAAGTTAGTCATTTTCTTTAGGTGGGGCCTTTTGTTGACTGATTTCAAGTCTGGGTCATGAACAACAATTGTCTCAAATATTGTCCAGATCTAACTTAAAATTGCCTAATTTCATATGTTGAGTGTTGAGAAACATCTAAAAACTTATTTAGATGTGTAAAGAAATGAAAAAAAAATTTTGACCACAGCTGGATTTGAACCGCTACTCTCCATATTTCAATTACCAAGTGGTATATGTACTATTGTGAGAACTGCTTTTTAGACATGGTGGCATTATCTGTTAACCAATTTGGATGAAATTTACCAAATTGATAGAGGACTTTTAGCACTTCATGTATTCCATGTTTCATTAAAATCTTTTATGTGGTATAACAGTATGAAAAATGTGATTGAATTGTTCCTATACACCCTCATTTGGAAGTCTTAAAAAATTCATAGAAAATCCAAAAATTGAGATATTGACAAAATTCTTTCAAAGTAACAATCCTTACCATAATTATGATCACAATAGTCCATAAGAAATCATCATTATCAATTAACTAGGAAATATGACACTTTTTTCTGCATTGAATCACCAAGTCCAAAGAAATGTCGAATTCTAAAATTTGATTTTGGAAGGGAACCAAAATGACAATACATCTTCACTCATCCCTCTAGATCATTTCTATGCATTCTGTTTGTCTCTGTATACAGCCCGTATGAAAAAGAATATTGTTAAACGAGGGAACTCTTTTGTGACCTAGTCTTGACTATGGTGGCGCCACCTGTAAAGAGGTCTGGAGGAAAACAACAGAATTTGAAGAGGATCATAAGTGACTTATTTCTACCAATATTTATTAAAATCCTTCAAACAGTTTTGTAGAAAAAGTTGAAAATGTGAAAAATGGCCACCCCCCTTTTTTTTTTTGGAAGTCTTAAACGTAAAATTCCTAATTTCATATGTTGAGTGTTGAGAAACATCTAAAAACTTATTTAGATGTGTAAAAAAAAAAAAAAAATTTTTTTGACCACAGCTGGATTTGAACCGCTACTCTCCATATTTCAATTACCAAGTGGTATATGTACCATTGTGAGACCTACTTTTAGACATGGTGGCATTATCTGTTAACCAATTTTTGGATGATCCGCACAAAAAACAAAACCTTTGAAAAGGACTATGAGTACTTGCATCCTACCCAGTTTTATCACAATCCTTCAAGTTGTTCTGTAGATCAAGTTGAAGATTCTTAAAAAATTCATAAAAAATTCAAAAATCGAGATATTGAAAAAATTCCTTCGCACCAGCATTCCTTACCATAGAAATGATTAAATGAAACCAAATGAATGCATCAATGTTTACTAAAAGAAAATAATAACTCTTTAATGCATTAAAATAACAAAGTCCAAAATAAAAATGAAAAAACGTCAAAAATTTGATTTCGGAATGGAACCAAAAATATCAACACTTCTTCCCATATGCCTCTAAATCATTCCTATGCAGTCGGTTTGTCGCTGTATGCACCCGATCTGAATAAGAAGTTTGTCAAAGGAGGGTACCCTCTGTGACCTACTTTTGTCTGTGGTGGTGCCACCTGTTCATGGATCCTGACAAAGATGACCACATTTGTCGGGGACCTTGAGTATTTGATGCATGCCAAGTTTCATTGAATTCCAGCAAGTGGTTCCGAAGAAAAAGTTCAAACTGTGAAATGTTTACACCAATTATCCCACCCCCCCTTTTTCTTGAAAGTCTTAAAAAATTCATAAAAAATCCAAAACATAAAATATTGAAAAATTTTCTTCGCAGTAGTATTTCTTACCATCAAAATGATCAAATTAAACCAAATTAATGCATCAATGTTTACTAAAAGAAAAAAATACCTCTTTTCTGCATTAAAACTACAAAGTACAAAAAAAACGTCAAAAAAAGGTCAAAAATTTGATTTCAGAACGGAACCAAAAATAACAACACTTCTTCACACATCCCTCTAGATCATTCCTATCCATTCGGTTTGTCTCTGTATGCCCCCGGTCTGAAGAAGAAGTTTGTCAAAGGAGGGTACCCTCTTTGACCTACTTTTGCCTGTGGTGGCGCCACCTGTTGATGAATCCGGACGAAAAACAACAACACTTGTAGGGGACCATGAGTACTACATGCTTATCAAGTTTCATCAAATTCTGTTCAGTGGTTCTGGAGAAGAAGTCGAAAATGTGAAAAGTTAACGACGGACGACGGACGGTGATTGATCACAATAGCTCACTTGAGCCTTTGGCTCAAGCGAGCTAAAAATGTAGATAAGCATGATGCCAAATTCGAGCAATGATAATGATATTTTGCCATGGTAACTATAACAAATGTAAAACGTGTTCTGTTTCTCTTTCGTAATACACAAAGATGTTTCTAAATCGCCAGAATGTCCAAATTAGTGTACTTCCCCTAAACTTTTTTCGACGAGAACATGAGAGAAGAATTGATGTGCCATATTCCATACTTTATACTTATCACGACACAGATATTCCATACTTCATACTTATCACGACACAGATATTCCATACGTCATACTTATCACGACACAGATATTCCATACTTCATACTTATCACGACACAGATATTCCATACTTCATACTTATCACGACACAGATATTCCATACTTTATACTTATCATGATACATATATTCCATACTTCATACTTATCACGACACCGATATTCCATACTTCATACTTATCACGACACAGATATTCTATACGTCATACTTATAACGACACAGATATTCCATACTTCATACTTATCACGACACAGATATTCCATACTTCATACTTATCACGACACAGATATTCCATACTTTATACTTACCACGACCCAGATATTCCATACTTCATACTTATCACGACACAGATATTCCATACTTCATACTTATCACGACACAGATATTCCATACTTCATACTTATCACGACACAGATATTCCATACTTCATACTTATCATGATACATATATTCCATACTTCATACTTATCACGACACAGATATTCCATACTTCATACTTATCACGACACAGATATTCCATACTTCATACTTATCACGACACAGATATTCCATACTTCATACTTATCACGACACAGATATTCCATACTTCATACTTATCATGACACAGATATTCCATACTCCATACTTATCACGACACAGATGTTCCATACTTCATACTTATCACGACACAGATATTCCATACTTCATACTTATCATGACACAGATATTCCATACTCCATACTTATCACGACACAGATATTCCATACTTCATACTTATCATGACACAGATATTCCATACTCCATACTTATAACGACACAGATGTTCCATACTTCATACTTATCATGACACAGATATTCCATACTCCATACTTATCACGACACAGATATTCCATACTTCATAATTACCACGACACAGATTTTCCATACTTCATACATACCACGACACAGATAGTCTATACTTCATAGTTATCACGACACAGATATTCCATACTTTATACTTACCACTACATATATATTCCATACTTAAAACTTATCATGACACAGTCACGGATATTCTATACTTCATACTTATCACAACACATATATCAGTCCAGCACAATTTCTCAAATAAAAAGTGCCACATTGTATGCGTAACTTGACTTCAAATGTACTTAACCGGGACAAGAAGTACAAGGGTGTGAAAATAAAACTCTTAACAATAGTTGTTTGTTAGGTTGGTTGCTTTTGTTTTGATGTCTTGGTTTCTTCTTCTTTTCTCTCTCTCTCTGCCTCTCTCTCTCTCTCTTGAGTTTGAGTTTGGTTTGTTTGACCTTTTATAATTTCAGGTGGAGTTGTACTGCACAAAATTCTCATGGCTAATTATACTTATATCCATTTTTTCTAATACAAATATAAAATGAGTTTATCAGGAGTATACATAAGTAGTATTGACCTATGTTCATTATAGCGGTATATACAGACAGGAACAATACTGAGTATGGCGTTTAAAAGTCTGTATTATTTACTTTAGTAAAGCTACTCCTACTGCAGAATAACTATTACATTATGAGCATCAATATTAACCCACGAGTTGAGATGCTGATATTAAACTATGCGTTGAGATGGTAATATTTAGATTTTAGTAACTGACGTGCTCACAAAGCGAGCCATCATAAGACAGATGATCAATAACTGATCTCTGGACCATATTTAGTATTGTTTTATTACTCACCGAGACCATCCGTGCTTCAGTACTGTTCTATAATCCTTTCGGACTGACCGTGCTTCAGTACTGTTCTGTAACCCCTCCGGACCGACCGTGCTACAGCACTGTTCTATAATCCTTACGGACTGACCGTGCTTCGGTAGTGTTCTATAACCATTACGGACTGACCGTGCTTCAGTAGTGTTCTATAACCATTACGGACTGACCGTGCTTCAGTACTGTTCTATAACCCTTTCGGACCGACCGTGCTACAGCACTGTTCTATAATCCTTACGGACTGACCGTGCTTCGGTAGTGTTCTATAACCATTACGGACTGACCGTGCTTCAGTAGTGTTCTATAACCATTACGGACTGACCCTGCTTCAGTACTATTCTATAACCCTTTCGGACAGACAAGCTTCAGTAATGTTCTATAAACCTTACGGACTGACCGTGCTTCAGTACTTTCTAAACCCTTACGGACTGACAAGCTTCAGTACTGTTCTATAACCCTTACGGACTGACAAGTTTCAGTAGTGTTCTATAACCCTTACAGACTGACCGTGGTTCAGTACTGTTCTATAACTCTTGCGGACTGACCGTTCTTCAGTAGTTCTATAACACTTACGGACTAACAGTGCTTCAGTGTTCTATAACCCTAACGGACCGACCAAGCCTCAGAAGTGTTTTATAACCCTTACGGACTGACTGTGCTTCAAAAGTGTTCTATAATCCTTACGGACTGACTCTGCTCCAGCAGTGTGCTATAACCCTAGCGGACCGACCGTGCTTCAGTAGTGATCCATACTCCAGCCAACCGACCATGCTTTAGTAGTGTTCTATACCATAACCTTTAAGGACTGACCCTGGTTGAGTAGTATTCTAAAACATTTACGGACTGACTGTGCTTCAGTACTGTTCTGTAACCCTTCCGGACCGACCGTGCTTCAGTACTGTTCTATAACCCTTATGGGCTTACCGTGCTTCAGTAGTATTCTATAGCCTTTACGGACTGACCGTGCCTCAGTAGTGTTCTATAACCTTTAAGGACTGACCGTGATTCAGTAGTGTTCTATATCCCTTACGGAATGACCGTGCTTCAGTAGTGTTCCTGACGGACGGCTTCTGTGTGAGCAGTTTTCTATAACCCACTCGGACAGAACCTGCTTCCTATACCCCAAAAATCCCGACCCTACTTCAGACGTGTTCTGTAATCATTACAGACGGGTTCCGTTTCAGTAATCCGCAAGAGCCGACCCTGTGTTAGTAGTATTCTATAACCCACATGGAACGATCCCGTGTCAGTCGTGTTCTATAACAGGACCGACCATATATCAGTGCTGTTCATAACCCACAAGGACCGGCCCTGCTTCTGTAGTGTTTTATAACCCACTGACACTGATCATATTTCAGGAAAAAGGTTTTGCAACCCACTGAACCCAATCCTGTTTCAGTAGTTTTCTGTAACACCCTGAGATAGACTCTGTTTCAGTAGTGTTCAGTAGAGTTTTATAACCCATCAGTCCATACCCTGCCTTACAGTTTAGTAGCAGAATCCTACGAGCTCGCCAGAACATCTAGTCCTCTTCCTATTATTCTCAGTAAGTCTTGTACACATTTTAATAATAATGATGACACAAGGTTTTCCATAAATACACATAGTCTCCCATCAATCCTAAACACAAAAATCAGAAGCTTTCTGTGATAATTTCTGGTGATTCTCTGATGAAAGCTCCTTTTATATTTACGATATACGATATTTTTATAAGATGACAAGTGCTACATACCTGGAGAATCTTAAAAGTTCCAATCCACGGCAGTTGGTGATTGATTTGTTCCTAATGTCTGCGAGGCCACTAGGATCTCGTTCTGCCACTCGGCTAAGCCGTATCGATCCGAGTTCCTGTGAACGCCTGTACGACACCGGCATGCACACTCAAACTTGACAGTACTTTGTCTTTTTAGTCTCTTAAACTGCGCGCAATGAGCAACAATGACTAACCAGCGATAGAGTACTTAGTGTGTGTCCTACAGGACTGGAGCACAGCGGATCAAGCAGACCCAGCGGTGAGTAAAACATTTTTATCATTTTATCTTTCAGTTTCATCAATATCAACATAACATGTGCGAAAGATATAGGAGATATAGACTATGAACACTTCGTCCATTTATCACACTATCAGTATACATTGTGGCGATACTTTTACCGGCAGTATATCTTGGTTTAACAAGCTGTGATTACTAGTGTGGTAGTTAAGTTCAGGGAGGGGGATATATACCAGTGGTACATGCATACATGAAATTAATTCGCATGCTCGCATCACATGACCCCTCTCCTGGTTGACCATAAGCATTTTATTTAGCGTATTCCTATTTCAGTTATATGCAAATAAATACAGTAGATACAGTACTCAGTACATCGCTAATAAGGAAGAACGACTTGCGATGACTGATAAGGCCTGCGAATTTTATATTAATCTTGAATGTTCTCATATTTTTCTTTATTAAACATACATTACAGTCCGATATTATGAGATACTACGTCACATACTAAATTTCGGGATCATGAATACCAATGTCACTCGCTAGAGTTAGGAATCATAAATACAAACGTCATACACCATAATTAGGGATCATGAATACGGTTAAATATCGGAGTTAGGGATCATGAATACAAACGTCATACACCAGAATTAGGGATCATAAAAATACAAACGTCACACATCGGAGTTAGGGATCATGAATACAAACGTCATACACACGAGTTAGGGATCATAAATACAAACGTCACACATCGGAGTTAGGGATCATGAATACAAACGTCATACACCAGAGTTAGGGATCAAGAATACAAACGTCATACACTGGAATTAGAGATCATGAAAACAACAAGTCATACACCGGAATTAAGGATCATGAATACAAATGTTTTAAATATTAGTGTAACACAAACGTCATACAACCAGAGTTAGGGATCATGAATACAAACGTCATACACACGAGTTAGGGATCATGAATATAAATGTCATACACCGGAGTTAGGGATCATGAATACAACACGTCATACACCAGAATTAGGGATCATGAATACAAACGTCCTTCACCAGACTTAGGGATCATAAATACAAATGTCATACAAGAGAGTTAATAATCATAAATACAAACGTCATACAAGAGAGTTAATAATCATAAACACAAACGTCATACACCAGAGTTAGGGATAAAGAATACCAACGTCATACACCAGAATTAGGGATCATGAATACAACACGTCATACCCCGGAATTAGGGATCGTGAATACTAATATCTCACACACCTTAGTTGCCGATCACGAATGCTCTCGTCAAGTACCAGAGATAGGTGATTTGAATACTAAGCTTCACACACCAGTAAAATATATTTTTTTATCTCTCTTAATAAAAAGGCAAGAACATTGTTAGTTTGATGATTGGGGTAAACGTCGCTTTCAAACTGTATTTCAGACATATCGTTGATTTACACCTGAATCATGGTGGTACAATCCGGGATTCGAACCCGGAACGCATGCAGTACAAGACAAGCACTGAACCGCTTCACAAATGCCGCTCTTAAAAGGACAACAAACTAGAACAAACTGTTTGTCATTTCAAGCTATGAATATTATTAAACAATATCGATTGCTACATGTTGTGTGAATTCTAAGGGGAATCTTTGGCTCTTTCTGTTATGCATGGATTTCATTGTTCAACTTTCAATATAAATCAATAATTCATAAGTTTCTTTCTTTAAAGTGGAAACAATCAACATTTAAATATCGATTATTCAACATTCTCAATCTATAAAAAAGCTGTTCTCTTCGACATATTTCCCATTATCACAGTAAAATCATTTACGTTGAATCCTTCTATCCGATGACCTGTTCATTTTTATAGATTTTAAGCTCGAACGTCAAGGACAACCTTTAAGACATCCACCCACGTCGCTTATTTCCTTCTCAACTGTTGTTTCCTCATTTAAATCGATTGTCAAGTATTTGTCATTGCTGATTCACCGTCATTTGTGAGATGGTGTATTTTGATGGGCTAGACTCATGTCCCGTGACCGAAAAGTGCTGGGCTCAAATCCAACCGGCGACACATGAGTGTTCTGTCTTATTCGACAATAAAACCGGAGGTCCTGTGTCACAGTAGAAGCGGTATGTATCAATAAATACTGAAACACATCCAATAAAACATTAGTTCTATCATTGAGAGATGTGATACTTTCGTCTCAATGGATGGTGTTAATGTAATATCTCTGATGTGCTTCCCTGCGAAAGGCTTATACTTGGAGTATGTTTATATGCAATCTCTTTCGCTGACTACCTCTATATTGATAATCAGTTATCACACCTTAGTATGTTACTGTACAATGACTGGAATTTTATTTGTTGATACAAGCATAGCTTACAAATACGAAATATACGAGAAGACAGGTGCTGTGAATCATAATAAAATTTTGCCGTTTACTTATGTTCATAATACCAATGGTTTCTTTATTTGCGAAATTACATTTTCGTGTAGTGTTTACGATGATCAGCTTTTATCAATAAATACCAGTAAAGGAATGTTCGATGTACAACCCCCACCCCACCCCCAAATGGTAAAATAATAGATGAACATACACAGTACACAATACGCATGGAACCAAAGGACATACAAAATCAGTAAAAAGGAAAACCAAGTAGAAAATAAAACAAAAGGGAGGGAATTCATTTGGAAACGTAAGCATTCCCTGCTTTAGTTCAACATCCGTCACTTACATCCAGTAGGAATACGCTCGTAAATGCATTTATTATCCTATAAGATTTATGTGTGACCATGCAGAATGAAAAGTTATTGTCTCAAAATTCACGTCTAAAATTTGCAATCTACATTTCTTTATAATACTAGATTTCACTGTTAGTCTCCTTGCTGGGGGGTTGGAGTGGGTTTTTTGGGTTGTTGTTGTTGTTGTTGTTGTTTTTGTATTTGTTTTTATTTTTGTTCGTCGGCATCTTATACTAATGTGGTGTTATATCCTATCACTCCTATCTACATTTCTTTATAATACTAGATTTCACTGTTAGTCTCCTTGCTGGGGGGTTGGAGTGGGTTTTTTGGGTTGTTGTTGTTGTTGTTGTTGTTTTTGTATTTGTTTTTATTTTTGTTCGTCGGCATCTTATACTAATGTGGTGTTATATCCTATCACTCGTGCTTATTATGGCTTTTTACTGACCATTACACATTTAATATTCACAACGACTACAGAATTAACGGGTTTCGTCAAACCAAACTACAGCGTCATGGCGGGTGTGGCTTATCGACAAGAGATATCTACACCCCCATAGGACATGATCATGTGACTTTTCCAAGGGGTCTTGAATCCCATTTTCCCCCCAGTTTACGGGTAGTGTGATCCTGTGCAACTTTGTTTCAGTTTATGGTTTGACGTATTTGCATTTTATTACATGTTGTAAAGTGTCGACTGAAGTTAGGATATGGAGAGCAGATGTTGGAGAAGAGGAATTACTTCAGCCCATATCGATTTAGCTTTCAAATTACTTTAAAGAGTCAAAGCATAAACAATAACGTTCTCAATAAAGTCATGTGATCGCGTAGCAGGCAATCATATATCTCGTGGTGTCTTCCACTCGGTGCTTCAAGATTGTCCTCGTAATTTTGTCTTCTCATGTACATTGAAGCTTTAAGTATGTAACTGATGTCAGGTCCAATGCTATCACTATAAAGGGAACATCAGCCAAAATTATCAACAAAAACATTTGTTTTGATAAATCAGTGAGTGTAAATTCAATTTTAAGATACATGTTATTATTTATACTAAAGCCATATCCAGAAAAGGGATGTCCGCACCCGAGAGTTCTAAAATGTAAAATTTGTTATCAAGAATGGTGGGTCCGAATCAGAGTATTCATACAAATGAATTTTTCTCCGGAGTGAAATTTCCTAACAAAAGGGAACATTAAACACCACCACTTTTTGTCTATATCCGATTATTTAAATGGCAGACCAGGAAGACTAGCCAACAATCAGCTAGCCGGTATGTCAAAAATAAAATCCAAATCCATGAAATTATTGTTATTATTCTTTTCTAATCAGTGCTTATGCTTTTTAATTGCAGAATGATGATGATGGTGAACCAAAGTATTGAAAGTTTATGATGTGTACGTTAGAAAAGTAGTTCAGACAAGCCATGTAAACAAACACATTATCGTCTGGACCGTTCATACATAGATAGGGCAGATTAGATATCATCACAATGAAATCAGGGAGGCGCTCCCATCCGCCTGTGTACTATCAGAGTAGCAGCGCCACCATCGACATGGAACGTCCCGATAGTCCGCAAATCACTGCCATAGACCTTAATTTCAATCAGAGACAACTTGTCGACCTGAGGGCGGAAAACATAAGTTATGTCGTCAATGCCAAGAAGTTGTCATTGTTTCATAGACTCGGTGCTCTCCAGTTGCCATGGGAATGGATAGATAACAACGAACCTCAACAAATTCTCGATAATGTATCGTTTGCTGTAAACAATGGACAGCTGTTAGCCATATTGGGTACTTCCGGTATGTACTTTTATCGAATTCTTTAGAAATTTGTTTTAAAAGTTAGTCAGTAATGGCATTGTATGGCATTTTTGGATCTCCTTACGTTGCTTTAAGTATTTTAAATGTATATTTTATCGAGAAAGTGTATAATTAAAACAAATTTGAAACGAAAAACATTATATGGCAATATACTTAATATTAGTTTCTTTTATTCAAGTATATACCATTGGAATAAGGAAACGGAATTTAAAACTTCTACTATTGAATTTTATTATATTGTTTGATGATGTGAATCCCGAGATATTTAAGAACAATAATTCAAAAAGTAGTGTCCTGTATTTCCGTAGGATGCGTTCCAGATCCTTCCAGATCGATGTAATACAGGAATGCATTTAATGTAACTTGTTCTGGAGGTTCAAATTTCATAAACCTTGCATGACACTGTGAGATATATAAACTTCAAAATATGATACTAAATGTATTGTCGCATTCTAGTTAAAAATATGATAGAACCAAATAATAGTTACATGAATTCATTTCACTTAAAAACGACAATTTCACTATGGGTGCTGCCATCTTATGTCAAGCTCAGTCGTCATCATATAAAATGCACCAGGGGAACCGGATCGATTCTCCATTTGCAGATTCATCTTGATCAACCGGGACGTTCCGAGAAATGGAACACATCGTTGTGTTTCTTATGGGAAGCATCGTTTGAGACATAAATGAAACATAGATGATCCGCATAACGAATGCCTTAGATAAGCGATCCAGTGTCCGTGATCTGGTGGTCCGTTTCCGAATTTTATATTAGAATTTTGAAAGTTCGTCACAGCAAAGGAACAATGTTTAACGTTATATGAAGCTGTTTATTGGGCATGCGCGGTCAAAGAGAAGGTGTTTCTGGATAATCATTTCAGCGAATTTTAAAAAGTTTCTCGTATAAATAGTAATCGTAGTATCGCAATAATCTTTATAAAGTACAAAATGACGAGTCATTTATTTTTCTGTAAGTATACATGTATAGGATATTGCAGAGTCTAATACAATCATAATGTTGGTGTGAAAAAAAGGCTGTCAAAGAAGTCTATGAACAGGGTATTTTTTTCTTTTTTTTAAACTTTATTTATTTTACAACGATTAAGAAACAAGTTAACAACATACATAAATCTTGCTCGTTGACACAGATCTTGGCGTAAGGGTGTCGTTTGTGTGGGAGGAAACCGGAGTACCCGCAGAAAACCCACGAAGCCAGGTTGGTGACAGCCCCACCATCTCACGTACCACACCGGGAATCGAACCCGGGTCGCATTGGTGAGAAGCTACCAACTGCACTACCTGGCCCCCTATGAACAGGGTTGGATACCGTTGGGAACAAAATACCATTCCAGCAGTTTTAAACGATACGATACTGTTATAGATAGGATATTCCTATTAACCATGAAGAAATCTAGGAACACTAATGTATCTGAAAGTTAAAGTTACTTCGACGATTGCGACGTCTCGTAAATAAGCTACTCAGTTAAAGAAGTGCCCAGTATATATATATATCTTTAAAAGGCGGTACCAGGTGATGAAAAGATTGTGTTCATAATTCATCTCCTGAATGTTTAGTCAAGGTATTGGACTTTGACTATGATGTATTAGCTTTCCGTAACCGAAGGCTTTGAATAACTTTTCTGATCATCATATATTATCATTAAAAAGACTTCTTCTCCAGAACCACATACTCCAGAACAACAGATTTTGAGGGAAGTTTCTCTACATGGTGGTTATTGTCCTTGAATAGGGACAATTAAAGGGAAAACCGAAAAATTAAGAAAATTAGCGAAATCTTCAAAACTTATCTCATCAAGAAACAGAAACCAAAATGACTTCATCCGTTTTACACGTAGTGTCACATTTACTTGGACAGAAAGAGAGAGAGAGAGAGCATTATATCAGATTTTGAACCTCGAGAACCAAGGACCATAATAGCTTCATGTTTGGTACACATCATCCTTATGACATGTGGTATCAAGTTTGTTCAAGACACAATCTTGCATCAAAGGAGTAGGAACTTTTCTTAATTATACATAATGCTCAATCGAAAAAAAAACCCTTCCCCCAATAATTGGAAATAACATATACAAATGATTTTAAAAGTACAAATAGTGTCCACTGTGGTATATTGTTGTCAGTGTGATAATCATGTGACACCAGTTACTTTTGTATTTTACATGAACGTCACACTTATTCCCTTTGCAGTGTTCCCTGCGGAGATTTTGACTTAAGTGTTATTCTACCCTTTTTCCTGATGTGTGGATGTGGAACTTTCTACACAGTATTTGTTCACATTCATGTATACATACAGTGCTTGATTATATTTGTTTCGTCTGTATTTAAGGGTATTCACGCCGGATGTGACTAGCCAAACAGGAGACGCTCACTCCTCCCGGACACCTGGTCTCACCTCTGAATTTCAGGGGTCCGTGAATGTCCACTGTGGTATTTTGTTGTTAGTGCCACAGTCATGTGGCACCAGTTACTTTCGTACTTTATATTAATGTAATGAAATGTAAAAATGTTTTTAGAGATTTATATTTCATAAAGTCACTTCAGCCCTGATGGGCGTTAAGTCCCACGGGCCTCTTGTTTGTAAAACTATAACCTAATAACATCGTTACTGACGTTAACAGGTTTTATATTTATCCCATGGGAAAGATAAATGAGTACAGATATCTTGATATAGAAGTCTTATATCCTCGTTCCCTTTTATAGAGTATTAACATATTCCTCAGAGTAGGAAGATGCCACCAAGATCAACCTTATAATATTGTTCGTTTTCTTATCTAAATTTTAATCAATCGTGTAGACAATATTGATGTTTTATTCTCATAGTCTGAATTCAAAAATCAATAGACTGAATTACTCCGTACAACAAAAGGATAGTATATAATCTCCATTGCACAAGTATTTGTAATCAAGGGATAATACCCCATCATTGTGTGAATGGCGTTGGTAGGGACTTTCGGTACAAACATTGCGTTGGGAATCTCTTCCATATCTGGAGTGAATCCCTGTCGAGATATGTGGGGAGAATTGAGAGGGTACTCTAATAAAGGGGAATTAATCCTGATCCTGGTGACGTTAAACAAACGAATTGATTGATTGGAAGTTAACGGCAAGTTCAGTTTTAGTTGGTTAGACATTGTCTATCGTTGATCTGATCTAGCATCTGAGTATAACCCCCCAACCCCAAATAATTACACAGAAAAAAAACCCCAAAACCCAAACCGATACGGAAATAAGCACTGATGTAACTTCAAGTGACATACTACATTATTTTTTCTGCTGTTGGGTCTTTCATCACTGAATTAAAGGTATACTGTGAGTAGATTGACTCAACGTGTTATTACTGACATGCTTGTTATATGTACTCATCTTGCTAGTAGTCTATTGCTGATATGCTAGTTGTTTGTATTCATTTTGCCCCCCCCCCCCCCCCCCCCCCCCCCCCCCCCCCCCCCCCTTTCGCCACATATTTACAAGTAAAATCCAGATTAGTTTGACTAATATACATGTGGGCCTCCCTCTTCGGAAATTCTGGATCCGCCACTGTGTTAGTTATATGTACTCATCTTGCTAGTAGTCTATTGCTGACATGCTAGTCGTATGTACTCAACTTGCTAAATGTCTATTACTGACTTGCTAGAGGTCTATGACTTACTGGCTAACTGTATAAACTCATCATGCTAGGGGTCTATTCATGATATGCTAGTTGTATGTACTCATCTTGCTGGTGATCTATTCCTGACATGCTAGTTGTATATACTCATCTAGCTAGTGATCTATTGCTGACATGCTAGTTGTATATACTCATCTTGCTAGTGGTCTATTCCTGATATGCTAGTTGTATGTACTCATCTAGCTAGTGATCTATTGCTGACATGCTAGTTGTATATACTCACCTTGCTAGTGATCTATTGCTGACATGCTAGTTGTACATACTCATCTTGCTGGTGATCTATTGCTGACATGCTAGTTGTACATACTCATCTTGCTGTATATACTCATTTTGCTAGGGGTCTATTCCTGACATGCTAGTTGTATGTACTCATCTTGCTAGTGATCTATTGCAGACATGCTAGTTCTATATACTCATCTTGCTAGTGGTCTGTTGCTGACATGCTAGTTGTATGTACTGATCTTTCTAATAGTCTATTGCTGACATGCTGGTTGTATGTACTCATTTAGCTAGTATCCTATTGCTGACATGTTGGATGTATGTACTCATTTTGTTAGTGTCCTATTGCTGACATACTGGTTGTATGTACTCATCTTCCTTATGGTCTATTGCTGACATGCTGGTTGTATGTACTCATTTTGTTAGTGTCCTATTGCTGACATGCTAGTTGTATTTACTCATCGTGCTAGTAAAGTATTGCTGACATGTTAGCTAAATTTATTCATTTTGCAATTGCTAGTGGTCTACTGCTAGTATTTATTCGTCGTGGTAGTGGTCTACTGCTGACATGTTAGTTGTATTTACTCATCGTGCTAGTGGTCCGCGAAGGGTCTACTGTTGACATGCTAGTTATATGTACTCATTTTGCTAGTGGTCTATGCTGACATGCTAGCTGTATATACTCATCTTTCTAGTGGTCTATTGCTGACATGCTAGTTGTATATACTCATCTTGCTAGTGGTCTGTTGCTGACATGCTAGTGAGGCAGGCTTGGTGTAGTGGATATGCGCCTAGCTTGCGGGGCCGACGATCCGGGTTCGATTCCCGGGTTGCGCCACTATGTTTAAGAGGTTGGTTACCTCTTGCTTCCATGTCGCGATATAACTGAAAAATTGTTGAAAGTGACGTAAACACCAACCAACCAACCGACATGCTAGTCGTATTTACTCATTGTGCTAGTGGTTTACTGTCAGTCGTATTTACTCATCGTGCTAGTGGTCCACAACGGATATGCTTTACGTTCTACTTTTTGCCCTTTTTAGTATTTATGATTACTTACCGGTGACCAGCTTAACTGTTCTATTTACCGACCTTTGTGAACAATGATCTATTGATGACATTCTTCACCGTCCTAGTTACTATTCTTTATGCAGTAAAGTACATCCTCCTGCAAACGTTTGTCATCTCTCTTTTTAGAAATCTTGATCAATTTGTATTGTTATTTATTATACTTATTCATTTTTTCTTAAGAGAAATGAATTCCGTTTCACCCGCTACATATATATGATGGACTTTTTACTGAGTGAATATGGTGTGATATTTACTGAATTTAAAAATTTTGACCGAGGCGAAAACGAGGTCAATATTTTCAAATTCAGTAAATATCACAACATATTCACTGAGTCAAAAGTCCATAACTGTATTACTATATAGTGAACTTTATCAACTCATACAGAAAATATGGTTGCTGCATAACACTTGATCAGCTCCTGGAAATGAGAAACAATATAAACACCCCTACGCTACGCTGTTTTGGCGCGTTTTCCGTATTTACTGAAAAAACGGAAGCGAGAAATTTCGCGGTACTCGTACTTCATGAAAAAAGCTTAAGTTCTGGTGAATACGGTCTCATGATTACTGATCACGTGTACAGGAGTAAAATTAGACTATAATATATATATATATATATATCCTCGTCATGAGATATGTATGGGTATCGTCATAGTTCATGCTCTTTTCTTACATAATAACATCAACACAGGGAATGATTTATTTAAATGCACCTGGGGTCGTTTGAACGTCATAGATCAATATTACGGCTTGATATAATCTAATCTACGTCATGAATGTTTAATCACTGTCTAGAATAGATAACGTCCGGTTGTCTCATGGTGTACCTGATACAACATCTAGAGCAACAAGGACGACCGATAGCATGTAAACAATACAACACTCGAGTTGTTGGTCAAAACTCAAAACATGAGACGTGAAGATATTTTTTAAATTAACACGTATGCAACAGGCACAAAACGTATGCATTGATTGATTGATTGATTTTTGTTTAACGTCACACCACGAATATTTCACGTATATGGTGACGGCATCTGCCTGATGCAGGGCATACAAATTTTGATCTTGCAACGGACCTACCCGAAGCAGTGAGGGATCTTTAACGTGCCATGCATACCACAACACGGTGCCTCGGTTTTTACTGTCTCGTCCGAAAGACAGGACACTTTTATTGAATCTGCCTTCGTAAAGAAGGACGTCTCGTGCCTCGTCGTTGTCCATGTATATACGCCATTGACCACTAGGAATCCTTTGAAGCCCCGTATCTGTTCACTTGTGATCATCGTGCCCAAAATACCATATAACTCTGTATGTGTTGAGCAATCCTCTTTCTTTAGTCTTTCATTTCCAAAAAATAAAAGATCGTTTTCCCAGATGAATACTGTTTAGTGATATTTTGTGGAGTGGTGACTTTGGCGAAGGTTCTTTGTGGATTGCCTGCCATATTGTATTGTGTTCAGTTCGATTCAGAAATCATCCAAATTCTAACATAATACAAAATTTCTAATATCTAATAATTATATCTTGGTTGATTTTAGGCGTAAGTATGGTCCATATACCAAGTGATTTAAGTAGAAATCGTCAGATATGTGGAGGAGCTATAGGTTCAGTAAGGTATGGGCTGATAACTCGTCCCTGATTGGCATTTTACGTCACTGTAAAATAATCGTTCATCTATATCGCAACATGAAGCAGGTAACCGCCTTTTATACGTAGTGGCTCAATCAGGGATTCGAACCAGGTCTTTCGCAACGATAGTCAACTTATACTACAAACACACAATATGTTGGTTGGTTGTGATAAACGTAATATTATTCAATGATGTATATATAATAAATACTACGTCTTGATTATACATTTACAACAAATACAATATTCCAGCGACAAACATACGAATCACACACGTACACAACAAATATTATTCAAAAATCTATTTTCTATGATTTCAACATAACTAAAACAAACGCATAATTCAAATTTTATACTATTAACACACAGTTCAAAGTTAAAACACATATACAACAAACATTTTATTCAGATGTGTATACATAAAACACACTATTAAAACACATATAATGTAAAATACGAAAGTAACTGGTGTCATATGACTATGGCACTACCAACAATGTACCACAGTGGACATTCACAGACCCCTGAAATTCTGAGGTGAAATCAGATGCCCGGGAAAAGTGAGCGTCTCCAGTTTGGCTAGCCACACCCGCCGGGAATGCCCTGACATACGGATGAAACAATATAATTCAACACTGTATATACATGAATGTGAACAAATACTGTGTAGAAAGTGTCACAGCCACATAACATCAGGGAAAAGGGTATAATAACACTTAAGTCAAACCCTTATAAAAATCCCCACATGATTTAAGTATGTATACAACAAACACTTGATTCATATACATATACAATAACCACATGATGCAAACAATGAATGACAAAGTATTCAAAGCGCATGAGGCAAATACCCTAGTGAAGCTATCTTTTCTTTGGCCTACCTCTGGGTATGAAGTTGTCTTGATGAAGAGTAAGAAAAATTTCTGGCACATGGGACTAGTATGTTCAGTTATAAGCCATGAGTAGACATTATCATGAATCATAAATAGACAATGTAGACAACAAAAGAAAATTCTAAAAGCTATATGCAGATGAAAAACACAGTACAGCACACACAATTTTCTGCTAATTCAGTTGGACCTGTCAACTGGAATAGCTCTCCCATCCCCGTATATCCGTAGATAGAAGCATACGTCACAAAACTAAATTAATACATTCTTGTGCATATGTGCATTCATTTGTCAGCCGGAGTAGCCCAGTGGATGAGGTGCTCAGCTTGTGCCCGGGAAGCCCGGGTTCGACTCCCACCATTGGTGACAAGTGTCCTGTCTTTAGGATGAGACAATAAAAACCGAGATCCCGTGTCGCGGTAGAAGTGGCACTTAAAAGATCACTCACTGCTTCGGGAGGGTCCGTTGCAAAGGTATAAATTTCTATGCGATGCATCAGGCAGATGACATCATCATTTATGTGAAATAATTGTGGAGTGACGTAAAACAATAATCAGTCAATCATTCACTGGTGTATCTACATGTATGTTTGTCGTGGAGTTATTCGTCTTTTAAACAATTCAGAGCCGGTTCGAGTTTTCGCTAGCTTGTCTTTCAGATAAGACAGCAGGTCTTGAAAATAGATGCTGAAAAAAGTGAGTCGTCAACGATGAAAAAGCCCAGCATATAGAATATGAAATCACCCCATAAAACAAAAGCGCAGACACAATACCATTGCCGATATGAAGATTTAATTAACAGAAAATGAGAGAAATTAGCACACATTATCGAGTATAAATTACTTAGCAACCTTGCCGGCGTTCAGATGTATGAAAATAAAAAAAGTTAATAAAATAAACATATTGGTCGTCATGTTTAGCTAAATGATGTCATGATCAATGCTGACACCATACAGATATTACATTTTCAGTAACATCAACTGTATGTATATCTATCACTAGACATGTAAGACCGTGACGAGTACTTCCCATCTCTACCTTTTATTTGAATGTGATGTACAATACAATAGATGGCCACTTATCGCGTTTAAACATCAAGTCTATAAGATTAAGTCGATCTATGCTTGCTTGCTCTTACCATTACGAGAGAACCTATCCTAAATCATGTAATTGCAGTGATTCCGATAGAAGCAGACTTTCTATAATTATCCTCGTTTTATTTTGTAGCTGGAAGACTTATTTTATAAATTTTATATCACTGAGAAAAATGCTGGAAGGTGAAAACCGATCGATTATCTACATTTCAGGGGTAGCTAGGGTAATGTTCATGGATAGGTTTAAACTTAAGGCGAGTTGACTGTAGGCTGCTTTTAAAGCGAAGACTTCTGTGAAAATTGGGATTTTCAATTGTCACATACCAAATTTGAAATTGCTTAGTGCTTGTTTTATACGTCCCAATTAGCATAGTTAATTAATTAAGATGTTTAATTCCCGATTGTTCTACATAAGAATTTATGATATCTATAGTCGAAGAAACATTGCCATATATGAAACTCCTGATTATACCTTTAAATTAGTCTTTTTAATAAGACTAAACAATTATATTGATTATTTAAAATTCCATTTATCGAATAAAATAAGAGAAAATAGAACTGATTTCGATTATCATGAAATAATATGCAAAGTTTGTCTTTATTTTTGCATATATGTGATAAATCAATTATTTCATTTGTTTTATCGTCGTGGTTTTGACAAACGGCAGATACATGTGTGTAGTTGATATTTCATTATAAATACCACCATTTGTTAACGTAGAGAATTGAGAGCTGTCATCTGTGATTCTTTCAACTAAAAAGATAAAGAGGATATTCACCTTTGTTTGATAGTATTATTCTGATCAACAGTTTTTAATCGTAGTTTAAGGCAAGATAAAATTCTCATTTTTGCAAAACAATATATTATTAAGCACAATATGTTACCGAAAATCTCGCCCAATATTCTTCATTTCCTTTCTAAGGAAATCAGTAAAAAGAAAGTTTCTTTTGGACGTTTTGAAAAACACAGGTATAGTTCTATCCAAGCATAAAACTATCTACTGAAAACTCACCAAAAGAGGAATCAACGAAAGTTGAACCCCCCCCCCCCCCACCCCCCGACATTTCGCTTTGTTATTCACTGTTTTAATCCAAACCATGATGCGTCCATATAACAAATTTTATAAACTTGTGTAGCAAGTTAACTTTTTTTTATTTCTTATTAATCTATTTTATTTATTTATTTTGTTTTATTATTATTACTATAATAATTATTAGAATTTTTGTATGTGGAATATAAATCTGTCGAGTTCTGTTGTTGCTGTTTAAGGGGAAATTCCTATTGATTGGGGAAAAAAGTAGGAAATTCGACGAAAGAATATTAAACGTCATTTTCTAAACGTCAAGTCTCCTGATATTGAAACACTGTACACTGTAGTCTGAATATGAGAGCGAAATGTGAGTAGTTTAGATTTGTTTTTTTCTTTTTCTTTCATTTTATTTAGTTTATTTATGGTAAAATTTCAGACCAAAGTTCTGTGCTTAGGTCTCACATTATGGACTAGATCTACTACTACCGTCTCCTTTCATTATTTTGAATGTCTATAACACTTACATTTTCCTACGATCTTACCATTTAGGTAGTGGGAAGACCAGTTTATTGGATGTATTGGCTGGCAGACACGACGGTGAAGTCCAAGGTAAAATGTACCTGAACAACGTTCCGTGGACTGAGCAAATGATCCGCACATGTGGTGCTTACGTCAGGCAAGACGATCGTCTGCTGGCTCATCTAACTGTCAAGGAAACGCTCATGTTTGTGGCTCAACTCAAATTACCAACCAAATTCAAGCAGCGCCAAATAGAAAATAGGGTATGTTTCTATAAAATCAGACAATAATAATAATAATAATAATAATAATAATAATAATAATAATGAGGAGTAAATATCTTCTAAACATTGACAGTATTAGATCTAGTTGTCGAAATCCAGAAGGACATGCGTGATGGCGCGTCGTCCATTGTACAGAGAATGTTGTAAGCTGTTGATCAGTTTTTCTGAGAAGCTTTTCTCCTGAAGATGTGCGTGCTAGTAAATTGAGACCTTATCTAGATTATTGGGTATTACATGTAGCTAAGTCTAGCGAAATAATCATTCCTTCAACTTTTAAAATGGCCATTTATTTAGGTCATGTACTTTTATTAGGCTAGACTTTGCATCAATTTGCACTCATTGATACGAAAGCTAACACAGGTTAATGTAACGCTACTCGGGTCTTCATTTTGGGATTTAATTTTCTTATCCATTAACTTATATGTCCAGACGAACAAATTGTAACTTCTCATTGATTTGCTGCCTAAAGTCATTGTCGTCTGCTATCACGTCTGGATTAAGTCGTCATGAAAAAGTACAATGAAAAATTGATACGTCTGCGAATGGTCATTGCCAGGGAATATGGATTTCTTTGATTCATTTTTCAATATAGTGTCCCCTATCGATACTACATTGTGATTTTGTCCTGATAATATTGCCGTCCTTTCTGTCAGCAGACGACAGCCGAAAGATCAGAATTCATGGCACGTGGAGCTCTTCAGACTATTGTAGCAGAAATCAAATATTGTTAAATTTCAACAGATATATTTTTCTTGCAAACTTGATGAAAAACAAGATCAGGAAATAAAATGCAGCTTTGATTTTAATAAGCCATTTTATGCTCATAAAAACTAGCCTATTTGATCAACTTATGGAAGAGACTATTCAATGACAATTTCTCTGAATGCTTGCAACGACTTTAACAATTCGATATGCATTGGTGGGTTTACAGTCTCTTATTCCATCATGTAATCTAGGTATATTTGGGGTTTTTTCCCTGATAAGTAAGGCATGCTTGCATTTATCATGTCTTCACTCATACCACTCAAGCAGTAGCTCATGCGATGCACATCTTAATAAAGTTTTCATTGTTATAAAAGAAACCTGAACTGCTAATAATGTAAAAACCAATCCAGAAGTCAAAATGCTTTGAGGAGGGAACTAAATGTGAAAAACTCCTTCTTAAAACTGATCTACGCAGTGGCGGATTTAAAGAGCTCCCATCCTTTTCGCCACATATTTACAAGTAAAAACCCAACTTTGGCACCGAAAATGGCTGAGTAGTTTGACTAAAGCATATGTGCCCCCCCCCTTTTTTTTCAAAAATCCTGGATACGCCACTGCTATATACATAGGAGATATTCATACTTTTTCAAATATTTCAAACATTCCGGTGCATTGATTTCAGGATTTCATCAGAATCTAGGTAGTGCTTACTGAGCACACGAAACTGTCTGAAATTAGCATATCACCAGTGATGGCATGTATTGATATAATATGTGAACTTTCTTCTTAAAACTACGCAAAATCAAAATATAACCAGTTTAGCACATGATTAAAGCAGTGGCTTAGCTGGGTAAGGAAAAGAGAAGTAGGATAGCGCTAAACATTTCAGAATATTGAAAAGGAAAAAAAAAAACCCCAAACAAACCCATTTCTATCCCCTTGCCCCCTTCACCTACGCCCTTGTTAAAGGGTTCCGATTATGCTTAAATCTGTTTAAAATAGTACATGCTACTTTAGGTTATGTGTTAATTAAGGAATGAGTGTCATGGAATGTGTTCATGGAATATAATTTGGTACGTCACGTGCAAATTTCGTGAACCGCGATGTTATGGCCTTAATTTGGAAATAAATGATCTTGTATGCTTGTAAATAGTAGTACACGACCTGGTTAGTGTATCTAGTCATTCTAAGCAAGCCCCGCTCATTAAAATATTAATGCGCGCTTTCTGATGTAATCCGGTCCAATAACAAATATTGAAACATAAATCGAGTAGGGTAACGGGCGTTTAACATGGGGAGTCTAGTAGTAATGTAAATATTCAAGTTTTACTTCAGCGCAGTCTTTCGGCCTAGGTTGGATATTTTACCCTGTTCAACCAAATCTCAATCATAAAATAAAAATAATTATGTCTAAACTGTAATATGATATTTTTTTCTGTTTAGAAGTAACTGAAAATAAATGCAAATTTTCAAAATTTCAGGTTGATACAGTAATTACTGAACTTGGTCTACGTCACGTGTCAGATACCAAGGTAGGCAATGAGGAGTCACGTGGTGTTTCTGGCGGGGAAAGGAGGCGTGTCAGTATAGGTATCCAGCTGTTGTTAGACCCTAGTAAGTACATAATATCTACATCGGTAAGTAATACATGTTCTGTAGTATGTAGGTTGTTTCACTATACGATCAACAATAATACGTTTAGTATTCACAACGGTCATGGCATCCAGAACAGCAAACACTGACGGCACCCTTCCCCTCCCGCCATCCGCCTTCCTCAGGCACCTCGCCTCTTCCGATTTCCAGTAACCCATGTGAGTATATGGTGGCGCATGACACATTCACAAACACCCCCACCCCACCCCAAAAAGAACAGGAAAAATCCGTTTCAACAGACCCTGTGCCCCCGGTTAAATCTGCCACTGAATAAATATGGAATAAAGCTTTATAAAATGAAGAACTGAATTATCAAATTATTGGTATTCTTATGGTTAGCAATTGCGTCCCTCTCCTTGCTGACATTTTTGTACAGAATTCATCTGAAGTCATTGTTCTCTACAGAAAAGCCGGCGTGGCCTAGTGGTTTCGCGCTAGCCTCCTGATCGGGAGAAGCCGGCGTGGACTAGTGGTATCGCGCTGGACACCTGATCGGAAGGCCGGGGTTCCAGTCCCGCTCTGTCCATGCCGGTGTTCTGTCTTTCGGATGAGACAGTAAAAAACCGAGGCCCCGTGTCATGGTATGCATGGCACGTTAAAGATCCCTCACTACTTCGAGTGGGTCCGTTGCAAAGGTCAAAATTTGTATGCCCCACATCAGGCAGATGTCGTCACCATATACGTGAAATACGTGGTGTGACGTTAAACAAAAATCAATCGATTAATCAATCAATCAATCAATCAATCAATTCTCTACAGGAAAGAAAATGTAAGCATAAGACATCACATTCAGATATTGTACTTACGACATCTGTCCATTTAAATTATTTGACAGTATGAAATCCCCATTTCCAAAATATTATATGATGTTTCTGGAACACGATCATGTACGGTGGAGCCTTTTTACCGATCTGACAAATTATATATGTGACTTTACCACCGGACACCAGAGAGTTCTACGGAACATTTGCTACAGATAAATCATGATAACGGGAAACGTTAATCTGGTCACATCCCATACCAATTGTTTTTAAAGAAGCACCACCATCGGTGGTACTCCCGAATTTATACGTTTCGTATTTAATAACGGTGGGCTTATTTTCACATTTGCCTGTCATCACTGTAAATTCTATGTTCGAATCCAGGCCCAAGCATGTTGGAATTTCCCATTATTTCAGTTAAAAGCTGGTCGCCGACGTATAGATGCAGTGATCTTCGCATGGTCTCTAACAATCATTATAAACACACATATCAGAAATGAAATGAGAGAGAAATGGGTTAAAATGCTTTGTAATTATAATATTTGTTCATTTCATGTATGCACTATACCGGTTGTCTGGCACTCCGCCATTATTACAGTTTGATTCTCCGGGGATCTGTCAAAACTCTACATACCTATCATATAAATTACAATAATGGCAGTCTCAATGAACCATAATGCGGATAAAATTCCCGAATAATTCTCTATACGTCTTTTATTATCATGGAGTCGTTTTAATGTGAGTGTTTTGTTGAAAAGAAATGCCTCCCTGAGATCAGGCTTTATTGATTTTGATACGCTGTAATCCATCAACCAAACTATGATATAGTCTGCGGCATTTGATTAAGTTCAGTCCGCCTTTCACATTCTTCCCGCCTTCAGTAGCAGACGATAATTTTGTTGCATAATTGATACCCCTAGATATTAATGTTCATGTTAAGTTCCATCAGTACTAAAACATATATATATATATATATATATATATATATATATATATATATATATATATATATATATATATATATATATATATATATATATATAATACACAATATCTGAAGGCCACTTTTTATTTTGTTGTTTTACGGTTACGCCGACCTGATTTCCTTGGCTTCTAGAAAAAATTGACGTTAATTTTTTTTATTAATCCGTGCAACCAACGTTTTCCCGATAATAGAAGAAGTGATGATTCTGTGGTCGTAAAGGATAATGGACCTTTTCGCTATTACTGCTGCAGTGACGTTTTTGTTGGCAAAAATCATAACTGGACCCGCAAAATGACGTTAGAAACAATCATTTTTATTATTATCTCAAATACGGGATACGGGTTATCATTTGCCAGATAAAACGTTAGTCCTGCAGTAAAAGTGAAAGGGTCTATTGAAGAGTAGAAAAAAAGCCATAGAGGAACTTTTATTTATATTTTAAGGAGATTTTTTTTTCAAAACGAAAGTTATCTATGTATTATCTCATTTATATTCATTTAGTCTCTCCAGTAACATTCAGTAATATTGAATGCTATTGTTATGTATGTTGTATTAATAGATCCTGAAGTTCATTACTTGTTTCCAATTTCAACACGATTTATTCAGAATCAACGACCCCATTTCATAAATATAATTCCGTAAATCAAAACCATAGCCTCAAGTGAAAATGACGTCATGTAGATCTATTCGTCATTTTTGCCATGCCAAAAAACATGCTCCACTCAGATACGCAAATGTTTGACAGCTGGTACGTATGATATACATAATAAAAACACCTTCCAATTTTTTAAATGCTGTGGTATTATTTCTTGCGGCTTCTTAATTATCCCCCAGCAACAGCGTGACAAAAGGGGGATATAGTAACGGTACCGTTCGTAGGTGGGTGGGTGATTGCGTCGGTTCGTGCGTGTGTCGGTAACAGAAATGTGTAGACCGTCTAGAAGTCACATTTATGGCCCCATTAAATTCATACTTTATATATAGCTTACGAGGGCTGATTGATATGTAGCCGCAAGTAGTGGCCCTAAGTGAATGATCATTCATTTAGGGCCACTACTTGCGGCTAATTGATATGTTGTGAGCCTCATATTGAAGGATTTGAACTTCCCAGCTGATGGAACAGTCTTTGTCTTCTTTGGTGGGAGTGAGCCAGGGTGCTTCCATTGTTTCGAATGTTGTTTGGCCTCTGGGGTAAAATGATGCACCCATGTTTCATCCATAGTGAAAAATCTTTGAAGGAAGTTGGCAGGATCTTTCTCAAAATGGTTAAGATTAGCACGCGATAATGTGCTTCTGATCAACTATCAGAAGTCTTGGTACCAAACGGGCCGAAAGATCCTCTGTCAGAATGGAATATACTCTTTCCTGTGAAATGGGGGCAGGCTTGGTTAGTGGTTAAGCGCAAGGCTTGCGATACCGACGATTCGGTTTCGAATCCCGGATTGTACCACTATGTTTAGGAGGTTGTTACGTCCTGCTTCCATGTCGCGATGTAACTGAAAGTTTTTGAAAGCGGCGTAAAACAGCAATCAACCAACCAACATCCTGTTATATGCCAACTGTACTGGCTATATATCTCTCTGTAACTCGTCTGTTACTCATAACAATATCATGGACTTTATTGACCATTTCTGGGGTTGCAACAGTGATAAGCCTTCCAGGCCGGGGGTCATCCTCAAGGCCCTGTCTGTCCCGCTTAATTTCAGCCATCCACTTTTTCACTGTAGCATATGAGGAGACATCTTTCACTAGTGTTGCTGCCATATCGTTATAGATATCCTTAGGTGTTAAATCTTTTCATGCAAATATTGGATCACTGCTTTTTCACCGATTTTGTCCATTTTGCAAAAACCCTTTGTCTTGTTTACTTTAGAGTGCTACGTCGTCGATATAAACTGACCAAATGAGACCAGTTCTTGGGTACACGGCCGTATGTAGTCAGAGAGAAGTAGTACTTAAAAGTAACATCCCTACGTACCCCCTTCAATACGAGGCTCACAGCATATCAATCAGCCCTCGTAAATATCCCTATTGATTTTGGGGTTTAAAGGTCAAAGGTTAAGGTCACTAGAGGTCATCATAGAAAAATCTTGTAGGCATTCTAGTAGTCAAAGTTTTGGCTCTCTTGAGTTCATACTTCTATGTGGCTGAAGAAGATACCTTTTAATTTGGGGTCAAAAGGTCAAAGGTCATGATCAATTTTGCTGCCGTGCGAGGGAATACCACGCTTGGATTTGCTCTTGATAGTTTTACTGTTATTATCCGGACTAATTATCGCTGTGCCTGCAATAATTGAAAAACAAAGAATTTACGTCATGCCATGGAAACAAATGAGAGAAATTGATTTATAATTGATTGTTGCAATGCAGGCAATTTTAACCTGAAAATCGAGAGTTTGGGAAACGAAGATAAATTGACCTATGACTGCATTAAGATTAATTACAATCCGGTATATTGGCCACTCACGACCACGTGAACATAGTCTGTCTCAAATCGCTTGATATACATATCGATACATAAAGCAAAGATTAATGATAAAACCCAATATTGATTACAGCTTCCTTTGTGACCTACATTTAATACCATTGAGGCTAACTTAATCACCAACTTAACCTCGACAAAATGAGGAAAAGATGTATTTAGTACTCATTTGTAAATCACACTCATCAACTCAAACAAAGCGTCGACACAATGTTAAATAATTAATTATAAAACAAATCAAATAAACTCAAATAATCATCTGACAATATGTACTCAAATTAATTAATTGCAGTCAAACAAGATGATCGTGATTAATGCTCACATGAACCAATGTACAGAGACAATAATACCAAGTGTAAGTCGCGACACAATCTACAGCAGGCAAGCAAGCAAAAGAAAAAAAAAGGGGGGGGGTTTCGATACCGAGATACAGAAATCACCACAAAACATCCCCTCCAAAGAAGAATTGATAACATAGTAATTACATGTAGGACAATCTCAAAGTCAGTCGATATGTCTAACAGGTGTATGGGTCCAACCTCCTTACTTTTGAAAACAGTGGACAGTGACATGTATTTAACATTTAAATGGAAAACTCCTGAAAGAATAGTTTCTAATTTAACTTCTAGTATAGCAATGAGAGGTCATGAGGGTATCTAAATGAACATTTGTTGTATAACGAGAACATGTAGATCCCTACGCGTGGCTAGAAAATGGAGTATAATGTATAAATATGTGTCACGCATTGGAGTAATGAAGTGAAGATTCACCATAGCAAACAACTTCTGTCCTCGGTGCTGTGCTTCTCTTGAGATGAGTTAAAAACCCTTCAAATTATCTAATTTTCTTTTTACATCATTAGCAAATATATGTACTTAGTTATTTTCCTTTTCAGGTATAATCTTTCTTGATGAGCCGACGTCTGGTCTAGATGCCTTTACGGCTCATCATCTGGTCGAAACATTGTCCAAACTAGCCAAAAATAACCGCACTGTCCTCATGTCCATCCATCAACCAAGGTAAGCCAAGTATAACCACCTATTCGTCGTGTCCATTTATCAGTTAGGGTAAGCTCAAAATAATAACATGCCCATCCATCAACCCCCCAAAACACCGCCCCCTTTCCCAGCCCCCCCCCCCCAAATCAAACAAACAAACAAACAAAAAACAAAAACCGTTATCAAGTCCATCCACCAAATAAGGTAAGTCAAATGAACCATACAAATCTTATGTCTATTCAACACAGAGAAAAGTCTCATTTGTCACGTTAAAAAATCATCCAAAGCAGCCGAAAAAAAACCTCACTTTAACGTGTTTATTGAATGTGGCATTAGCACTTTTGTTTTGGATGCACGGGAAACAGATATATTTTGATTCTTTTTTAGTATGCAGTTTTGAAATGATTTTGTGTCGTCTATGTTTTGGGTACCCATGACGGACGTATCGAGTGAGGCAGGAGATGCTTACTCCTCCTGAGTACCTCTGACTACTAAGAGCCCATGCAAATCCATCATAGCGTGTTGTTATGAGTACCAGTGACATAGCACCATTAACTTTAGTACATGTATTATACATTAAAAGAATCATTCATAAGCTTTTTATAGTGTTACTTTTTCAGGTTTTCGAACTGTATTTCTAGCATATCTATACTGTAAATATGCTTAAACTTCAGCTGCTGAATTTGTTGAAGTCAAGCTGCTTTAATGAATTATGCATTGCATAGGCGGATCTAGAAATTTTTGAAAGTCTCACAAGACTAATGTTTGCACTATTCGGTCTGGAAAGTAGGGGAGCGGGGTTTGCAGTCCTAAAAATGGTCGAAAATGACATTTTTTGGTCCGTCCAAAGGGTGGTTTGGTTGCAACCCCTACAACCCCTCCCTCTAAATTCGCCAATGCATTGATATTTTCTTCCAAACTCGATTCAAGTTTCACATACGAGTACCCAACTCAAATGAATCACATTTTGTCAATTAGCCATTTACCATGTACATTTGTGGACTCATTGATATACACTTACTACGTGGTTTTTTTTGTGGTGTACCTCCCTATTTTGTTTCTTCTTTTAGATCTGATATTTTCAACCTGTTCGATTTAGTCATGATACTATCACGTGGACGGATGGTTTATTTTGGCAAGGCGAACGACATGGTGAGCTATTTTACGCGCATCCAGTTTCCATGCCCGGTACTCACCAACCCATGTGACTATTACGGTGAGTAAATCTAATTTCTTAAACAGGAAGTGTATAACTTGGTTTAGTACAGACCTACAAGCTAAGAATCACGTGCACACATTTGAAAATATCAAATTCTGTCTTGTGACGTTTTATTATATTCATAGATGTAAATTTTATATATGTAAAATTTATATGAAGTTTAAGAATACGCGAGTTAAGAAAAGGGCGGTCTCACTACATGCTGTATCAGTGTGTGTATTCTTGTTTGTGCTTTCGTTTTAACATTTTTGTATTGCAAATCTTTAAAAATTACAGGGATATTTTTCAGAATACTGTGAGACCATTATATTCAGTGGATGTTCAATTTTCGAGAATTTCGTGGGTCCTAAAATTATAATGAGTATACATCCCCAACGCATACGGAATGAGCATTTTTCAGAAAATAAAATGTCATCTTACATCTTATTAATACACGTATCCACGAACTAGTGAAGTTAAAAAAATACATGGATCCACAAAAATAAATACTTCACAGTTCTCGACAAATACATTCATTCAGGAAAAAGGTTTCACATAGTCAATAACAACCATCTTCAAAATTCATAAAGTGCAGTTCTTCCCTCAATTACAAAAGAGTGTTTACAGATGACATGCTAGAAAAAACTAAACTTGTCAAATTTAGAACACAATTACTTTAACTAAAAGCAAAAAGCGATATGCAGTCTAAACCAGTGTATGCTTTATGACAATAAATCGTGAGAAGTTTCAGTTTTTATAATATTACATATTTTGTTTAATTCGGAGAATTATAATATGGGTACCATATTTTTGCACAATGAAAACCTTATACACACAAGTTCGGAAAAAGTTATAAAGTTGAAACGACAAGGCAAACGATGACACTAGAACACAGCAGACTCTGGTTTCATGTACAAGCAGACCTTATTGTTCATAAACGGTTCCCTATAGTAATCACTCTGTCCGTCCGTCCGTCCGCCTGTCCGTCAGCAAAACCTTAATCTAATACACTGTCATAGGTAGAGCTTTTATATTTGACATGTGTGTTCCTTATGACAAGACTTTTCCGTTGGAACCAAAATTTTTTATCATGTGGCCTTGACGGTGACCTTTGACATTTACCATAACTATTGAACAGTTAGAAATAGGGCTTTCATAAATGGCATCTGCGTTTCTTATGACAAGACCTTTCTGCTGGTACCAAACTAAGGTTAAGGTCATGGTAGCAGGCATCCTGCGGGGCCCATCCGACTTTGTCCGTTTTCTAAGTTATTGTTGCCATAGTTTGAAATAAAGTTGCTTTGAAGTTTGGTTAATTGGACGTGGATGTGAGTGGCCGAACAGGAGACGCTTACTTCTCTTGGACGCGTGATTTCATTTCTGATTTCCATGAATACACACTGTTGTATATTATTGCAGGTGCTACTGCAACAAATACTTCCGTACATCTTCATTAAAATTAATATTCGAGGTAACAAACTGTTTAAGAATTTCAGAGTGGTTTTCTGGGGAGAGACTTATCACACATACTGGTGTTTAACAATACCAATGGGATAATATGATCTATTATTTATTGTGTTCCCTAGGGGAGCATCTTGCGTCAGACAATACTGAAACAAAATAAGGAAGATAATTGAGTTTGTATGGACAAAGAAAGCATCTACGACTTCCAAGCTGTATATTGTTCCAGCAATAAACTGAAAAAGGTAGTGCTGAGGCTCGATAATGTAATCGAATGAAGTCATTACAGTACAACACTAAGTCTTATAACAATAATATATATAATGCTACAAGATTTGATATAACAAAGTAATAAAGGACATGATGTGCCATATTTACTCATTTTTCTACAATAGATTTAGTGCACCTAAGATTTCATTTCATATGAAATTGATTTTTGTGATTAAGTAATCACTCTGACTTAAACATCAAAGAGATGACGTTGTCTTTTATTTTATAACAATATCAGATGAAATTACGGTGAAGTGTATTGCTTTACGCTTAACCCCACATGGCTTGCCAGTGGAGATACTAATGTCATATGGTCTGCAGCAGAGTAAAGTATAACATTTATTTCATATTAAAACTTTTTTGTCATAATGATTTGAAAATACTGATTCAGGAAACTTATTAATCGAAAAATTTCCATCTTTCGCCTTTAGTTTGGACACTAGCAGATTTTTTTTACTGAAAACAGCATGCGTAAAAGAACATCTATTTATCATGATTAGTGTCATCTTCGAATTCTTGGATTTACTTGGGGATGGTAAATACAAAAATTAGAAAGTTGTCATGTTCTAATTGTTTTATTTCCCCCCCCCTCCCCCCCAAGTAAATTCAAAAATTAGAACATGACATTAGTGTTGTTTAAGCTTTATAAGTCATATCATATTTTTATCATTAAAGTCACATTAAGTTTTTCGGGTTTTTTCCTTGATAAATGATTTAAAAGTTGTCCATTTTTGATGTTACAATATAAATGCAATATGGTTTTTTTTTTCTTTTTGACAGCGATTGCTATACATGACTTGTTTCGTGATTTCGTGAACATGCATTCAGAACACATTGACAACAATCAGACAGACATACGTCACAATAATAATTATGACCATATATATATATATATATATATATATATATATATATATATATATATATATATATATATATATATATATATATAAAAGCACAGGTAAGCGATAACGATACTAAAACAATTAAAAAATTGCCAAATTTTCGAAGCAATCTGCTTCTTCTTCTGGACACACACAAACAAACACTCACATAAATATAAAGACACGGAAAAGAAAGATAAATATATACAAAGCACTAGTCTAATAAAAACTAGTGCTTTGTATATATTTGTATATATTTTCTATCTTTCTTTTCGTGTCTTTATATTTGTGTGAGTGTTTGTGTGTACCTGTGCTTTTATATTGACCACTTTTTCTCGAGCGATTTGCATTAACCTTCATTGAGGTTGATCCGATACTTAATAATAGTGAATGTTGTTACAATTTCCTTTTTTGTGCTTATATATATATATATTAATATATAAAATCAAGACTAGTTGAAACATTATCTGACAATACTTTTAAATGCATCAAATTGGCTCTAATATACTTGGCGATATGATGTCTTCCGAATTTCCTGCAGGGAATAGATAGGAGGTCAAAGATATCAGATTAATGAAGGACTCTAATGGTGACACAAAGGACTACGATAGGAGATAAATAAGAATCCATGACTGGGATCGTGAATACCATGCCTATTAAGGATCTGTAATGGAGACGAGGCGAAAAGACCTCGGACATTAGACACGGACACGAGCAATTCATTGATCAAGTAATAGAGGTGCATTGTCTATAATTAATGATGAAATGTCCATAACCTCGCTCTGTGTCATTCAGACCGGGATGCCGCTGCTCGGGGGAAATAAAGATTCCTGGCTCTTTGTTCGGAATGAGCCGATATCCAAGACCACTGATAAAATAGTATTGCAGTTCTGGTATATAATCACTGTCGACCAATTATCATCGCTTTTATTGTAACAGAGACATGCAATGGCATGTATGAAATGTCCGTAACAATAGCAAGTATTAGCTTTCCGGACACGATTGTTTAACCGTATCAATTGAGTTTCAAAACATATTGCTAAAGTTATCAATCAATCAATGCTATATGTCATCATCTCCTACTTGTATATTAGCTATAGGGTCAGAGGGAATTTGTGGTTCAATGACAATGGGATAATGTCGTATTTCAGTTTTTATGTTTATACCCCAACATATATTTAAAAACTTCTAACTATAATATAAACTTTGATAAAAAGTTTCAAATTCATTTCGGTAAAGTAAATACAAAGATTAAAATATAACATCATTATAAATTGCTAAGATGGGTGTCACATCTGTCAAGTTTGCGGGACTTATAATATCGGATTACACATTTCAATGTTTCTAAACAGATATACTTTGGCCATGGATGGGACCCCCTCCCCCTTTCCCCGATACATGTAAATTTTATGCTCCGTAAGTCAAAGTAGTAGCAAATTGATGTAACTAGCGTAGAATGAAATAGAATGACTTGTATTGAAAATGCAGTAATTAATACTGAATGACGTGTTTTATTTTTCTTGTTAATCGAGATGACAATATTGTCTATTATCATAAACAATGGTTTTAAAAACATAGTATAAAGTACGGATTTGACATTCCGGATGAAGATTATTCGCCGTCGAGCTTAGTTTGAAAAGAAATCAGTCCGGTCGATGTGTTTATGAAAAGAGTATAGTGGTAAGAGGTTTCAACGGAAGACCGGACGTAACATGAAGTAGAATGACCTTGTCCAGTAAGATTTGCGACAGATCTCTGGACATTGTAAATACTGCATGTATCTAATACAACTGACTTTTAATTTTTAAATTTAAGTTTAATTTCCACATGGAAATAACGTGGGTCATGTAACCTACGAAAGTAACGGAGTCGATGTTACAGTGGCACTCTTGATAAAGCACCACGATGGGCATCGAGAGACCCGAAAAATTAGGTAAGACCTAGTGCACAGAATAAGGGAAAATCAGGTAAGAAGTTTTCGAGAAGGAGTAAAAATCAGTAAGAACAGATGTCCAGAAGGAGTAAAACTCAGGTAAGACCAGGTGCCCAGAAGGAGTAAAACACAGGTAAGACCAGGTTCCCAGACTGAATAAAAATCAGGTGGAACCACGTGCCTAGAAGGAGTGAAAATCAAGTAAGACCAGGTGCCCACAAGAAGTAAGCGTCTCATATGTATAGAGCCAAATTCGTCATTAAAAAAAAGGACAGAAGTCACCTTACTCGGTTGTATGAGAAAAGTCGTCATGGACATGCGGAGAATACAAAAAGATCTAACAAAAATATCCCATTGTAATGCAAATGTGGGACCGACTACAGACGGTCAATTGATTTGACGACTGTCACTCATTTGGTGTTTTAAGTATTTTATGGGCTCATTTTAATACCAAAAGCATGAACACAACACAAAAGCTCGACACTGCGGACGCCAAATGACTGTAGACAAACGCTGCAGAGTGTTACAGCCACAAACCACCAGCACAAGGCTGTAATAACCTTTCTGATAAACACTACATTGCAAATAGAATGTGTGACAATAATTTAAAATTCGAAATTTTAACTCAACGTCTCGTCGAAAATCCTTTTGATATATGTATTTTTTGTCTCCTTGGCTATACACTGAGTCAGAAAATCAATAATCTGGTTCCTGGGGATTTTAACATTTCACAACGTATGCGTTCAAAGTGAAAATTACGCTGAAACAATGTACAATAAATTTGAATACAGTAATTACATGACTTGCCTTGAAGACAGTTCTCTTCACTTCATGAATCTATTGAAATTCCCAAAGAAATTTCCTAAGCATTATGCAAAGCATACCGCCTATAAAATTAATTCTTATTGTTTTTCGTTTGTCCTACCAAACAGATGTTGGTGAAAGTCTTATTCGTACAATTTAATACGACAGATGCGAATAGACAGTTTGATATTTTTTTTTCGGTTTTTAATTGTAGTATCGACGACGTCCAATCTATAGTCTGTATAGGCTTGTTCCTCATGAAAATTTCATTCAATTTTCTGTCTGATCTTATATAATTATCTGAGTTCATTGCTAATGGACAATCCACTTATTTTTTTCCATGATCTCATGTACATGCAAAACATCTTTAAGGTAATTTCTAATGCTTAGATAAATTTCATCAATGTCCGAAAACAACGATTTTTCCCGGATGTATTGATTATGTTCGCTTTTCTTTGTACATTTCCGACATTAATCCGCACAGCACAATGTCTAAATGTCTAAACTTTGTGTGCAATATTTGGTTTTATCCTATATATGAGCCAGACAATTTATTAACAGGCGTGGAATCGGACATTTTGCTGGATAAACTTTGTGTGCAATATTTGGTTTTATCCTATATATGAGCCAGACAATTTATTAACAGGCGTGGAATCAGACATTTTGCTGAGAGGGGTCCTCCCCAATTAAATTTCCCGAATTCCGAAAGGGGTCCATCCATGTTTAAAAGTGCGGTGAATTAGTTATTTTACATAGAAAAATAACAAGAAGAGTCATTTTTACCGAATCTCAGGGTGAGTCCAGAACCCCCGGTCCACCCCTCTGGATCTGCGCATGTTTCTACTGACAATTAAGTAGACCCTGATCATGTTGCCGTTGTTTTGCAGTTGACCTAGCCACTATCGACCCTACGTCTGAAGAGTCCGAGAAAACTAGCAAGGACATAGTCCAGACACTAGTGACCAAATACCAGGAGGAACACTTAGCGATGCCTGGTCCGAGCAGTGACCACCCAGAGGAGGATATGTTTCCGGTCATGTCTATGTCCGACATCAGAGACTTCAGTCCTGGACCATTCCGCCAATTCGCCATACTTTATAGGTAAACACTGCATTCTTTACTGTATATGGTATCATGTTTTGGACATTTATCCGTCTTTTTGTCGTCCAGGTCACGCCTTTTATTTTACACACAATGTGTAGATTCATCATTGAACTGACAAATTTGCCATTAATACATGTAGTTATATTCTGAATGTTTCATTCGCATAAAATGAATTATATTTCAAAGTCAGTAATGGACCTCCATGTTTATTTATTATTTCATCATCGTTGATTTTAGTGCTTTCTATGTCTCTTGTATTTGAAAATATTTATAAAAATTGCTGTTGTCCTGGGGTGCTAGTATTTCACGGAGGCATTTTGTTTTCTCAGAATTTATTCATTTTTTTGGGGGGGGGATTTTTTTGTTCTAAATATTTAACACTCTCAAGAATGATATTTTAATTTTCACTTTACAACTGACATAGATTTAATCAAATGAGTTTAATAATGTTTTTGTTGTTGTTGTTTTCAGTATTGTTAAATACAACGATACAAATAGTGCTCAGAATATTGACGTCATTGTAAGACACTCTGTGTTATTTGTTGATCTATGTTTCATTGCAGTCGGTGTACGAGGAACATCGTAGAGGATTACCTCTTTTTGACCGCTCAGTTCATACAAGCGTTATCCATGTCACTTGTTGTGGGGTTTATATACTACAAACTTGGAACGGGTCAGTCCATGATCCGGGATTGGTTCGGTCTCATGTATATAATTGGTGCCATGTACCCGTATCTGGTCATTTTGGACCTGGTTGCTCAGTGTAAGTATGCTATTCTTGTTTGTATTCTATAACTGTAACACAGGTTATTTCGTATATCTTTCCCCCCCAGCTTGCTTTATAGGGTGATCATGACATCCAGACGATTCTCACAGAGGGCCTGCTACTGTACGGCAATTCGTCTCCAATACGCACGTACAAGCATGTAAGAGATCTTTCTGTCATATTTCTGACTATTCTGGAAGTATCAGCTACACATTGGGTTTTACCACTGATATTTGCCGGAGTTTGGAAAGGGGGCGTATTAACGATGAAATAATTTTGCCTTTTATGACACGACATACGATATCTTTGTACATAACCAATGATTTAAACCTATCCTTAACAAAGTTCTGCTGTAGTCGTGCCAACACTGTATTTATCAGGTGTCATATTACATCATGGGCTTGCCGTTGTATAATCATTTTAAAGCAGTATTTTATGTGGCATTCTCGTGATGGATGTGATGCTATAATGAAACTTCTTTCTCTACGACAAGTAAGGTGATTATTAATGTTTTGCTGGTGATAATTTCCCAAGTGTATATCTATTTCAAGCCAGTCTAGCTCATTGGCACGGTGCACTGCTCGCGACCGAGATGTCCCGGGTTCGACTCCCGCCATGGGCATACCGGTGTCGGTATTTCGGATAAGACTACAAACCTAAGTCCCGTGTCACGGTTGGTGTGCCACATAAAAGATCCCTCACTTTGATGGATCCTTTGCAAAGGTATTGATTTCTATGCAATGCGTCAAGCAGATGCTGCCACCATAAACGTGAATATAATCTTACCATATATATATATATATATTCAGATTTTAATTAATGCATTTGGCAAAAACAGTATAGATAGAGGCGTTATAATTCGAATTGTAAGAAATATGGACGATGCATAAACATGCATGCTAAATGTATGAATACTGAATAAAATTAATGTTTTATTTTCTTCAGATCACAATGAACGTAAATACCTGTATTATGAGTTACAAGACAGACTCTATGGAAAATGCCCTTATTTCTTTGCCAAGGTAGGTTCGAACACGAAAATCGTTCAGAGCGTTGGAAAATCTTTCTTCCAACTAGAAAATACGATTCAATGACTCATTACAGTAATCGTACAATCAAGTGAAAGGAAAATTGCATTTAAATATAGAAAAAGACATTTTATCGAAAGTACCAAACGTTCGTAACATTTATGAAATGTTCGAGATTTTTCATCGAACGGATGGAAATGGGGATCGAAATGTCTGCCGAACGAGGTGTTGGTAATAACTTTAAGAACGCATTTACTTGTATTTTAAATCTATTACACCCTATGTGGATTTCGACAACTTATGTCTTTTCAGAGTACTCAAGACCGAAACTGATGTCTTTCAAAGTGATTATTAAAATGGTCTAAATAGTAAGAGCCAAGAAACCATCTAAGGACGAAGCCATACATGAGGGAGATAGGTCTTAATTTTAGAATAATTCACAAAATTCAATCACGACAAATGTTTAAAGTATATATTTCGGGTCAGTACAGATACACTGAGAACTGCATGGGTTGGTACAATGTTGAATATTGTTATTTTATTTTGTAGATATGTTGAATATTGTAATTTTATGTTGTAGATATGTTGAATATTGTTATTTTATTTTGTAGATACTAAGTGAACTACCATTCCACACCTTCTTTGTGATAACATACGTCATTCCAGTGTATTTTCTGGCGGGATTCACTCTGGACGTTTGGGTATTCTTTAGAGTTTTCGCTGTTACTTACGTTCTCGTGTACTGCAGTCGTTCGTTAGCCATGTTTTCTGCGGCAGCTGCCCCGACATTCACGATGTCGTGTTTCCTTGCTCAGACTTTCTTCTCTATGTATCTCATGTCTGCAGGTTTTTTCATCAATCTCGAAAACATATTTTCTGGTGAGTAATTTGGAACTTTCCCATGAACACATTTTTCAACCTCTATTCGTTGTTATCACCTATGGATGCATGTTCAACGATGCTCATATTTTATCTTGAAAGAATGAAATAAAAAGTATGTTGACAAAAATAATTCACCACTTTAGATCAGAATTATTTTTTATGAACTTTGATTTAAAATATTGACAGGATTATCTCGGACCCCAATCCAAAGAAAGGGTTATACCCTTTCCCACACCGTGCCTCAGTTGAAGCCTTTGGCTTCATTTTAGTCTGTATGTACATTTCGTTCGTGACATTCACATTAAATACGTCCAATTAGGTCATTGATTTATCACGTTTACTCATATACATTTTAGACCTGGAACCAACATTTGCATGAATAATGTATATTCTACAATCACATTCAATGAAGAGAAAATATATCGAAGCATTTAATGTTCAAATTTGAAATGAAATTTGATTTTGATTTTGGCCATTATAGTCAACTAAATTTCATTTCATTTTTACATGGAAAATGATAAAGTATTTTTAATAGACGAAAAATCGAAAATATTTTTACATGCAATGCATTTTATATATAATTATGTTCCGAAATCGAATTTTTTTCACAGTGTTTAATACTGTTACATGTATAGTTTTTATGACAACTGAACTTTGTGTTGTTGCAGGACTTTTGCGACTTTTGCAAACAGGTTACGCTTACTCCCTCTGACACCTGATCTTGCCTTAATTTGATTTGTCTGAATGTGACATTGTATAGGATATAATTCTTTTATTCCATGGACTTCGAGATGTAGTTAACCCTTCCGTACTTCTTCGTTTTTTGTTTTCTTAATTTCATATTTTGTTTCTTTTTCAGGTCTGCAGTGGGTATCCAAAATATCATATCTGAAGTGGGGATTTCAAGGACTATGTTTAGCCGAGATCTCTGGACTGAATTTCACTTGTCCTGTCGGTATACCATGTGAAATACGTACCGGTTCACAGGCCCTGGATCTTTATTCTCTCAACAACAGTTCAGTGTTGAACAGTTGTATGTACATAATGGCGTCAGTAGGCGTCTTTCTCGTCTTATATTTCATCATGTTATTGTTTGTCCCACAGAAGCCGCATCAAACCTAGCGTCAGCTTACTTACCTCACGTTACATATCGGCACCGTGCCTTATGTTACACATTCCTTTGTAAGACCTCATCAAAACAGACCAAAGAAATGTCAGGTCCAATCTAGACTTAATCAAAACAAATCATCATGGCCCAGACTAGTCCAAAGAATTGGACAGTTTTGACAAACTACAACACAGTTCATGTGCACTCATTTGATGCCAAGGGAGTTTGCTATTGATCTTAGAATCCTGTTTGCATTATTTACATGAATGTCATTTGACTGGAATATAAAAAGTGAAATATGCATGTTATTTACATCAATAAAGAACAGGGACACTTCGGGATAACTCTGTCTGTCCGTCTGTCTGTATCTCTCTTTCAAGTAGCACTTGTTACTTACCAGATGTCATATAAAAATGACACATTGAATAACATGGACGACAGGTATTATAAGTCGAATATAAGAGAAGATATAAATCTTAATAAAAGCTCCAATGTTGTTGTTAGGACCAAATCGAATCTAGAGCAAACTCCTTTAAGAACGTTTAGTTACATCATTACTTTCTCCACATTGCCATCAATTCATGTTTCTGTGATAAATAGAGACTTATTTCGTCGCACCAGTTTAAGTGATTAGTAGCCGTTATTCTGCCTTTGTTTGCTTTATTTATTCTTTTATTCGTTTTATAGACATCTTGTTCACGTAGACGTTTTTGGTATTTATTTTAGCATGCCTATAGACTTGGCGATGACAATGCAACATCAATGCAACGCATATTCGTTTAATTGTTTGTGTACTTTCGTTTGTTTGTAGATAGTCCTCCTATTGCAGTTTACTTCGAGATTGTAAGGTTTTACAGTATGATATATGTTTAATTAAGAAATTGTTATTTTTCACATGATATCACGCACTTGCTGTTTATCATTGTTACACTTGTCAATCAACCTTTTACTTGATTACTTGTTGTTGCTATTCATTGTTTTATTGTTTAAGATTAAATTCAAAAAATCGAAAAGCATGTTAAGTTTTGTATTTGTTTGTTATATACTGAACTGAAAAATATGACAAAGATCCCAGTGCTGTCAAATGGAAGCCCTTGCTTCACTATTTTGCTCCATCTGTTCCATTCAAAGGTTGTACAAAGGAATTTACAGAGAAAAATTTCAAAACATACATGTAGTCCAGTGGCGGATTTAGGGTCTTTTGGTCACATATTTACTAGTAAAATCCAGATTTTGCACCAAAAATGGCTGAGAAGTTTGGCTAATACCCATGCGGGGCCCCCTTTTTGGAAATCCTGGATCTGCCGCTGTAGTCACACCTGAATATGTACTTAAAAATTTATTGTGGTGAAAGTTTGTAAATTATCATAATATTAAGGATTATTTCCCTTATGCATAACTCTGCCGTTAGATGGGAGTTTTGGTACTTTGTGATATGTCCATTCAGCAGTTAGTTTACTCTTCAAGTAAGCATCACTGAAGAGACATTAATTGTCGAAATGCACATATGGTGCAATAAATGAATTATACATATACCGGTATATAAATATATATGTTCAGATATTCATTTACAAATTAATCCTAATCAAAGAGAAATGAAATTAGTACCAATACACAATGCCACAAAAATGCTTTATATACAGCATTTACATTGTCCAGTCAGGATGGCCAATTAACATCTACATCTGACTGGCATGGTTTACCAGTTTATAGGTGCTATCTTGCCATCTGCCTGTGTAACCAAAAGGATATGCATTTAAAGATTCAGTAAAGAAATCTCCAGATGTAATACGAGGTTTCAACTTGATATCAATCGCCGAGAGACCGTAAAATACTTATCATTTATCGTAAATATAAATGGCAGGAAAACGAAACATCAGTGGCATCTGTATGGGTTGGCCACAATATGCAAATAAGATACATGTATACAAAAGGAGAGTAATTTTGTTTTGTTTCGTTCTTGTTTTTTCCCATGCTAAGACTGTAAGAAAAATGAGGATGAGGAATATGAATATACCTTGTCATACCAATGTATCACATATATATTCTATATATAATATATATATATATATATATATATATATATATATATATATATATATATATATATATATATATATATATCAAATTGATTTCTAGCATTTAAACTTCACAATATTTTCCATAAGTGTTGCCATTGGTTTCAACTGTTATCAATATCTATAATTTTATTGATTTATGTTTATTAATTCATTTATTGAACTGTCTCATACCACATTACTGCACGTATGAGGGGTACCTTTAAATGAAGGAAGTGTCGGTATGTATATGTATGAAATCACAGAGACAAAGAAAAAAGGAAAAGAAGTATGTGTTAGCTGTATTACAAACTTTCCATGGACAAACAAACAAAGGAGTACAAATATGTAGCAAAGAAAAGAATAAGTAGACAAAAGACGTCACAAAATATTTGATTATACTTTAGATATTTATACTGCCGCTGTGATTCCGACTTGAGAGGGTCATATGACAAAAATCAACTTCTTGGTGTGGTTAACCGGTGCATTGGCCCACCTTATGAGTAACAGGTGCGCGTTCCTTACAAGCTGATTCCGGTGCCTGCAGCTTCTGTGTATGGGACTTAAAACTTCCTCAATACAATAATCTGCTTACGGCTAGGCATATATCATTAAGTCTGTGATCGCTGTCGCTATTATTATTTTTTCAGCATTGAACTATTGAAAAACTCAAAGTCAGTAACATGTCAACAACATGCCAACGTTTAAAGAACTTATTTTACATCATTATCATGAAACAAACATTGATACATTAATTAGTATATCAAAATTAATGTATTTCTAATTTATTCATTTAATATCGTTTAAATTATATTTACGTCGGCGATTGTTTTATTTTAAAACTTAGTATATGTAGTTTTATATCATCATTTGTCGAGTACGCATTTGGTATGGTATTTTCCGATACTTTGCGGTACTACTGAGTTTTTACCTTTGTTGGTGGTTCATTGATGTCGGGCATTAGACAACCGCCCAGTTTCAGTGTTTCATTACTTACATCAAACATGGACTAGTACCTTAAAACATACTGTGATAGAAGTTTTTAAATTGCCTTAAAATTAATTGATATCTAATTCTTGAACAGTCTCGACCTTAAATGGTTTTGGCCTTTTCTATCAGGTCCATTTTGTAATTAGTTTACTCTGCACACATCCTGGACCTCCTTATCTTTGGCTTTTAGCATCACTATATACAGAAATTACTTGTCTAGATACGCATGAGCATTGATATATACGGTGTTCTATAATTCTCATATTCAGGTAGAAAGAGAATAGCCCGTGTAGCCCAATCGGTTAGGTGCTTTGTTCGTGAACGAGAGGTCCAGGGGTCGATTCCCACTGGCCTCTCGTCGGTGTTTTGTCTTCCGGTCAAGACCGTAGAAACTGATGTCACTGAGCACTTTAGAAATAGCACGTTAACGATCCCTCACTGCTTTTGCTGTGCATTCTACACAATGTTAAGGTTTGAGATTACACTGTGCTACACTGCAACCCTAAACAACTATCGCTATTCAAAAGTTAGACAGGCGCTGTGTGACGTAATATATTTATTTATAATGAAGGACCAAAAAGAGGCCTTCTTTCACAATTTGTTTAAGGAAAAAAATTAATAAAAGTCCAGAAGTACACATGTACAAATTAAGCCTGCCACATTCATAATAAATGTACACGTGGACAACAAAATACCAAATGTTCGGAGTAATCCAGTGAAGTCCGTCGTACTGGTGTTATGGGGTTTATTTTTTGTATTTACCACAAAGAGTATAAGTTTAAAAATTCTAAATGATTTCAGTTTAATGTACTTTAACTCTTGTATTTATCACCTGCACTTCCCTGATCAATTCAATAAGAAAACCGTGGCACAAGCTTTAATAGTTTATTTCAGGTTACCATTATTTTCATAAAGAACTATAACTCTATTTATTATATCATTTGTAAATTTTTAAATGTGTGTCCTTTGTGCTGCTTTTGTGGTGAGTGGGCGCCCGTAAACCGGTTAACCACACCAATTGTGTGACGTTTGTTACTTCAATTGACCGTCCTAAGTCGGTATCGTAACCGCAGCATAATCGAATATTTTTGTAATGTCTTTTTTCCTGTATATTCGACTATTATCATGGTTTGTGTGCATGTCCTTGGTGATTTGTGTCATGCAGCTTTGTCAGATGTCTTCTGTTTTCTCTTTGAAATCACAAGCTTCGGTCTGAAGATGATGTAGTAGACCCGTGTCGTATGACGCAGTGTAAAACAAAGATACGTCACAACAAGTAAGCTACCAACAACTTCATTGCCGACTTGCTGATCATGCAGAAGAAGGGACCCTCAACATCTCCTGTTTGCCTTAACTCCCAATCTTTTTCCTATCAAATTAGAAAATATGCCCAGACATGTTTATTAACCCCCCCCCCCCCCCCCCACACACACACACACAAACACACATCGATTCTTTATTAGTTTTAGCCATCCGGCTCATCAACAAAGTGTAAATCATACAAAAGTATAAAGCATCAGATACAAACAAAAAAAATGACAAAGGAGAATGCAAATATACACACATGTATATCCACGCTTTGCTTTTCTTGCTCAAAGCTGTACGTTTTGGACAATTGAAGTGCAGATTCCCATTTCTCTCTCTCTCTCTCTCTCTCTCTCTCTCTCTCTCTCTCTCTCTTACTGGAAATGTTTTTGTACATAAGGTAAAAAAAATCCATCTGCTATAATAATCACGAATATCGTGCGTTACAGATTGAATACTTTTACCCAATCGCGTGCACTTGGGAAATATAAAATGCAGTACATCAGTTCACTTATTAGTTCTATGCTCGCGGCCTTCTCTCATTTAGTTGTTGATAAATGAGGCATCACATTGTTTTGCTAATTTGTAAAAGAAGGATCGTTGCAGCACAAGGATTACCGGAAGTAATTCCCATGTATTTTTGAGAATACTTGGTAATTTATAAACAGTATTCTTGAAATAATACTGGGTTTTCCTGTATTCTCGTATTTATAATCAATATAACACTGAAAACGAATGGGACATTACAAATTATATTAATGGTAAGGATAGTGGTAGTTTTCTTACTTGAAATAACGGGAAACATTTTCTCAATGATAGTGATACACACATGTATATAATAAGTGCATATATTCTTACATGAATGGTAGTTATATCATCGCCAGAATCATTATGAGCATATATGTAAGCCGAGATGTAGGCAATGACCACAAACTAGTTGTTATCTGTTTTACCTCTACGATGGCAGCAATTTTCAACTTGCTAATGGCAAGGACTTCAGTATAGATAAGTTGTTATGAATAAGTCCTTGCTGGTGACGATAGCTGTATTTTACCCAGTGTAATTGTAGCTACATTTGTACTTTATCATAAACGGCCGTTTCACATCTACCCATGTATTTCGAAAACTTGTGCTAAGGAATGTACACTAATAAATTTCATATTTGAACGCCATGTGTTAATCAAATCTGAACTTGATTTTAAATGCGACACTGACATCTTAAATTTACAAATTTATGTATTGTTTTCTCATTTACGATGCCAAACTATCCAATACATGTATATGTCATTCCTACTTTCATAATGAAAATACTGAATGACATTGAAAACATTGCCTCGATAATAAATTAAATCACATTTATTATATTATTAGGATATGTATGATGTATGTCATATGAATATTCACTGTATATTGATAATGTATAATATATGTTTACAATGTATATGTTAATTGATGAATTTGGAAAAAAAAATAAATAAATAAATAAATTAAATCCAGTAGGTCCCTTTTCCTCAAAAGATTAAAACACCAAAAAAAAAAAAAACCCGAACCAAAAACAAAAAAACAAAAACAAAAGCAAAAAAAACCCCCAAAACAACAAAAACAATAAAACAAACAAAAACCCCAAACAAACACCTTCTCCAAGATTTACCAAGGACTTATAAACTTGCTTATAAGACCTTGATTTTACCAAATTCCGTGACGGAGAGCTTCGCAGATCAACTTGATCTGCGATTCTAGCAACGACAACGCTGGTGAGAGATAAGCGAACGACAACTCTGTTAAAACTATAGCGGAAGTTGTGATAGATAAACACAAACATAGTAAGTTGCTAACTGTACGTTAATCAAATTTCACTTCTTAACGCGATTTCCGAAGATGTCAAGTGAAGAGAAATATAATATTAAATCTATATGAAAATGCATGGCAATGCACTATTGATATGATTGGGTATATTTGATCGAATTTTCTCTGATAATATATTCTACAGATATTACTATTAGTAGTAGATCTACTGGTATTACTATTACTAGCTAGCAAAAAGAGATACACTTGTGTTTGTTAATTTCTATTGAAACGGTTGGGCTCATACTTAACCATGTGTGCACCGCCACCAGTTCTACGAATATCGAATTACCAAATATAGACTACGGATATTTATCAAATTACCACCATAAAGATTTAGCTTACATGGATACCATAGTGCAACAGTTTTGGTGCAGTGCATTTTGCTCATAGGCGTTGCACTGAAAGTGCTACGCTATACTTCTTTGTGTGGCCAATAGGGAATAAATAGAAGACCAGGCCTATTTAGAAAGTGTTTATATATCATTATATGCCAGGATTATATGCTGATGTGTGTTTTCGGTACATCCATTCATGTTTTCGGTACATTATACAGTGTTTTTGGTAAATTTCTGTGTTTTTGGTATACTAGTACCTTGCTTGCACCACCACCATTTGTAATCTAAGGGAAAACTTTGCTGGTAAAAACTGGGTCATTCCATCCAATACATGGAGTGACAGGCACAAATCATTTGTCTGTTAATGTTAAGGCAATTAAATTCCTAACTATTCATATCAACCCATTCCCTAGCAAAATGTCCATTAAATGTCAAAATAAATTCCTCACAACACATTTTTCGTAGTTTCCCATTACTTTCAAACGGGCGTACGTAATTGAAAGAAAAAAGACCTACGGGTAATTGAAAACCAATGGAAGACCTACATTTGTTTAGATGTTATTATCAAAAAACCAATTTCATAAATATATTTATCATGCTATAAAAGTGTATATGTCACAAAAAATTATATAACTTTGTGTTTTTAGCTCACCTGAGCTGAAGGCTCAAGTAACCTATTGTGATCAATCATTGTCCGTCGTCCGTCTTTAACTTTTCACATTTTCGACTTCTTCTTCAGAACAGCTTAACAGAATTTGATGAAACTTGTTATGCATAAAGTACTCATGGTCCCCTACAAGTGTCGTTGTTTTTCGTCCAGATCTGTCAATAGGTGGCGCCACCACAGGCAAAAGTAGGTCACAGAGGGTACCCTCCTTTAACAAACTTCTTCTTCAGACTGGGGACATACAGAGACAAACCCAATGCATAGGAATGATCTAGAGGGATGTGTGAAGAAGTGTTGTTATTTTTGGTTCTGTTCCGAAATCAAATTTTTGACATTTTTTCGACATTTTTTTGGACATAGTAATTTCAATGCAGAAAAGTGTCATGTTTTTCAGTTAATTGATAATCAAGATTTTTTATGGACTATTTAGATCATAATTATGGTAAGAAATATTATTGTGAAAGAATTTTGACAATATCTCAATTTTTTTTATTTTTTATTAATTTTTTAAGACTTCCAAAAAAAAAGGGGGGGGGGGTTGGGGGGGTTGGCCATTTTTCACATTTTCAACTTTTTCCGCAAAACTGTTTGAAGGATTTTAATAAATCTTGGTAGAAATGTAGAAATAAATCACCTATGATCCCCTTCAAATTCTGTTGTTTTTGTCCAGACCTCTTTGCAGGTGGCGCCACCACAGTCCAATATAGGTCACAAAAGAGTACCCTCGTTTGACAATCTTCTTCTTCATATACTGTATACAGAGACAAACAGAATGCATAGAAATGATATAGGGGGATGAGTGAAGAAGTCTTGTCAGTTTGGTTCCTTTCCAAAATTAAATTTTAGAATATTTTTCGACATTTTTTGGTACTTGGTGATTTCAATGCAGAAAAGTGTCATATTTCCTTGTTAATTGATAATGATGATTTCTTATGAACTATTTTGATCATAATTATGGTAAGGAATGTTATTTTAAAAGAATTTTGTCAATATCTCAATTTTTGGATTCTCTATGAATAATTTTTTAAGACTTCCAAATGAGGGTGTATAGGGACAGTTCTTCACATTTTTAACTTAGAACTGCTGTTATACCACATGAAAGATTTTAATGAAACATGGTACATGTATACATGAAGTGCTATAAATCCTCTATCAATTTTGTACATTTCATCCAAATTGGTCAACAGATGGTGCCAACATGTCTTAAAAAAAATAGGTCTCACAATGGTACATATACCACTAGGTAATTAAAATATGGAAAATAGTGGTTCAAATCCAGCTGTGGTCAAAACATTTTTTCTATCTTTACACATCTAAAAAAGTTTTTAGGTGTTTCTCAACACTCTTTATATGAAATTAGGCCATTTTAAGTTGGATCTGGACAATATTTGAAACAATTTTTGTTCATGACCCAGACTTGAAATCTGTCAATAAAAGGTCCCACCTAAAGAAAATGACTAACTTGTTGCCCTAGCTGAATCACATCTTGAAGAGAAAAAGCAAATGCTTAATATCAAAATCACCTGATGGATGTGCAAAAAACTGTTGTTGTTTTTTATTCTGGTCGGAAATAAAATTTGACATATTTTCAACATTTGTGTTGACTTAGTCACAGTAATGCAAAAATAAATAATTCTTCCTTCCTGCATGACTGATAATCTAGCTACTCAGGTGAGCGATATAGGCCCACTTGGGCCTCTTGTTAAGGTATGTTATTAATCAGATAATGTGTAAGTCTTCTGTGAATCAAAATGGCCACCATTACACAGTAGACAGAACATGATCTGATCTTATTCCTTTATATATATTAATGTATAATTAAGCAAAAGCATCTGCTCCCCTAGGATATCACATTTTATAAATGGCAATGAATTTTTAATTACCCCATAAAATATTAATGGCAGCCACTTCAATCTAAAGACGACCTACACAATATATTGGTAAAAAATGCAGTATAAATTATCTATATTAAAGAACTAAGTACTGTATCTATATTGTCTTTTTTAATAATAAGAAGCACATTTCTAATAACAGTTTTTCAAAATAATGTCTAGATAAATATAGGTCTTCCATAGGTCTTCTGTAGGTCTTCAATTACCCGTAAGTCTTCAATTAGGTACGCCGCTTGCAAACAGCCATAGCCATTATAACACATATCATGGCTTTAAATTTTGCATATTTATATTTCATTTTAAAAATTCAAAACTTAAAAAATAGCACTTCATTGACTAAGACATATCTGCTATTTGTCATGTTTTGATCCTGAATTTTTCATTCTACTGACTTAAAGACATCAAGAACTTATGCTAGCCACTCAAGCTATTTCATAAAACAAGTTTTGATAGGCCAAGGAATTTTTGGTATCTACGAGTGTCAGGCTAGTTAGTTTTAGAAAAGATTGTTGTGAGCCAGTACATGTACATGTACATGTATGTGAATATACATGTATACAATAGTGTTAGTGATTCATATTCGGTGTATATACCATTATTGCGTATATGAAATAAAATCTATGTCAGCCTGTTAGGCAGTGCTATCTAAGTCCTTATTCATTAGAGGAGGATATAATATGGTCTGAGAATGGCAGATATATGACCAATTTAGTGCAAAAATAAGTCATTGTTTCTTCTTTGAACTGTTTTTTCAATTTCTGCATTTGTAGGTATATATCTTGAACTGCTGGATTCAGTATGACAGATTCATACGATGATGAAGTCACAGATCGCCTTGTCAGTGACAAAGATACAGGATATATTGAGGACTCAAGTATGTTCTTTACATATGTAGATACTAATCATATATATACCAGCCAGCATTCCCAATGATGGGTGATTATCCCATTGTTGATTTCCGGCAAGATGCAGCCATAATCTCCTTGTTTCCATAAAACTGAACACAAATTCATTGTCATCATTTACTCATAATAATTATTGTGAGTATTGGACTCATCCAGATTGTTCTGGATTGAGCCAAATCTGATTATTAGTGTTACTCGCCATTTGAGTTTTTGTACTCATCATTTTAAAAACCTAGTGAAAGCAGTGGAACTGTCTTGCCCTCTTAACATGCTATATGAATCAGAATGCAGATATTACATTATATAAGCAGTAGGTGTGTATCATAATGACTACAGATGTGAAATTATTATGATGTGAAATTATTATGATGTGAAATTATTATTAACAAGAGGTCCACTGGGCCTATATCTCTCCTCAGAGAGAGGACAGTTTGCTTATTCACAAACAACTGACTACTTGAAAAAATTTGCAGATACGTAATGTTCTCTTGCTTATTGTGTTTTGACAAATGACTGTAAACTTGATTTCTTCTTTAGATTGATAAATTCTAAATGAATGACACATAATTTTGTGAAAAAGTTCAAGTCAGAATTTGTTTTTCTAGATTTTGTACATTATAAAACTGTTTTTTTGTGTGTGTAAAAGGTAAAAAACCTTTTTGTATTTAGCAGAGTTTGAATCAGAACCTATCAGCTTTCCAGAACTGGCCTATACCAAGTTAGAAATAACCGCCCCCCCCTTCTTTATCTATGCTGCTGGTCTGAAAAATAGTTTGTCAAGTAGGGTATCCCCTTGAGTCTATGTCACTTTGCCCTGGATCCACCCCTCGATGTACCTGGCTAGACAACAGCAACACACATAGGGGATCTTGAGTATTTCATCCTTTCCAAGTTTTTCTAAAAATTCTTCTATAAGTTCTAAAGAGAAATCCATCAAAGCTTGTTAATACCCCAAAAATTCATGTAATCAATGCATTTTAAGCAACCTCCATGAGAAAAAAAATTGTCTGAAAATAGGCAAAAATGGCAAAGTCCAAAAAGATGTAAGAAAGAAAAAGCCAAAACTAGGATTTCAGAAAGGAACCAATCTCAACATTTTTAGACACCCTTTTACATGTGTAGATCACTGTGGTGCATTATTTAGTTTTTTGATCTATGTAGCCGGTTTGAAGAAGTTTATCACACTGACAGGAGGGTACCAGGTATCCTCTGGAACCTATGTTATCTCACTTTGGATCAACCTTTGATGGATTTAGCCGAAAAACAACAACACTTGTAGGGACCCTTGAGTAGTCATCTCGTCCAGGTATGATGAAAATCCTTTCAATGGTTCATGAAACAAAGTTTAAAATGTGAAAAATTTATGATGGACAGACAGACAGATACCAGATGGTGCACCTTTGGCTCAGGTGAGCCAAAACATTCCTTCATACAAAATTACCCATGGAAATTTTCAAATGTTTGAAATTAATCTTACTTGAATAATTACACATCAAATGGCTGTGTAGTATAATATTAAAAGTACTGATAGTATACATGTATATAGATGGGGCCATTTTACCAATATTGGTCAGTTGTTTATTGCAGGAGCACCTGAAATTGTTATGATTTACAAAACTGAATTTTATTGTACACTTCATCATATCTATGGCAGATTATCAGCAGAGGTTATAATGCACCTATTGATGGTGCCTATTCAAATTCCTTCTTCCAGAAGACAAGACACCAATGAATACTGGTAGTCAGTGAGGCTCAAACATAGACATTTGGTCCAAGGCCTAAGACAAGGCCTAATATGTTACCGACTGAATTATAGACATACTGACCTTGACACAGAAAACCACAGTTCAGACTTGCTGCATTTTGACAGTAAAGACCCATTGAGGTGTAACAAGTAAAACATTGCTGCAGGCAATTGAAAAACCTTGTCAGCATAGCCATGCTGCTTATAAACAATAAGAATTATTACTATCATCAATCATTTTAAGTCTACCTGCAACATTTACCTTTAATTTGTTTCTGTACAGGTTTATTTAAGCCTTATATTTCACCTTTGTGACTAAGTGTAAGACACTCATTTATTTTATGGATATTTATATATGAATAAACCTTTATATGAAAGATGTCAAGGGATCAAAGTTTTTCTTCCACTGGGAATAGGATAAATAATGAGAATTCTGAAGGTAAAGTGTAAATTACTAATATCTTGATGAGGAATATACACAGTGTGCATAAGAGAATGATTACACTGTATGGACATAACCATGATGTATACAAGAAGTACATAACCATAAGTACATCATATGTACATAACCATGATGTACACAACAAGTGCATAACCATAAGTACATAATATGTATATAACCATGATGTACTCTACTGGTGCTATACATAATGTTGATGTACACTATACATGTATGTACTTAAAAGTGATGTACACTTGTAATACACATGTTGTACAGTGTGTGTATGTATGTATGTTTGTATCTATGATGTATACTATGTGTGCATCCCTTTTGTAGCTTTAATGTACACTACAGGTACATAATCATGATAATGTACCTTATAGGTACCTAATGATGGTGTACATTATTGGTACATTATAATGATATTCAGCAGGTACATGTAATTAATGTATATCTCACTTTCTGTACATTTATATGCTCAGTGTACTTTATTTGTATTAGATGAATGATAGTGTAGTATTCGTGGTGTACTCTGTTCCTAATGGTCTCCAATCAAGTATGAACTGTCATAAAATGAAAGCAATCAAACATGAGATTGATGAATATCGTGGAAAGGCTTGCAGCTTGAAATGGATCATTACTCAATCATTTATGGTATAAGTGAAAGCTTACAGTTTGTCAACAGCTTGTCAACAGTGAAAAATGAAGCTAGATATACATAGGAGGCCCATGTACAGTGATCAAAGAATCAGTGAATATTTCTTGTGTAAGGAATCAGGTGAACTGTGTGATCTAACTACATGTTTATACAAGTATTATGATAAAAAAAAAATGTGCCTTTATTGTCTGATTTAAAATGCTTTGATCTTCTTTGTGCTTTAAGGTAAGAGTAAATATGGTTGCTGTATGTTTATAGTGATTTGTTTATAATTACAGCGACTGTGGTTGTGATTTGGATGAGGGATCGTCAAGGTGTACATGTGACCTTGGACTGCGGAGGTCTCACAGCTACAGCAGAGGATCTGTTTGACATAGCAATAGAGCAAAAACGCTTACCACCTAACAGTGAAACTTATTTCTCCATATGGCTGTGTTCTCCACTTCTAGGTGTGCTCTTGTTATTCATTCTTAACTTTCACTGGTTTAGGATTTTGCCAAACATTTTATTGCCAGTATATTAAAAACAAAATTACATGTCTTAAATGTGGTTTCATATTTTGTTACAAAAAACATCATAATCTCTATATTTTTCCAGTCGTGTATATTCTAATTTATCATTATCATTCTTTAGAACCAAGATGAAACAGTGTCGATTATTCTGAAATAAATACATGTCCAGAAGTGTTTACTTGTACGATTTTGCCGTATTTTGTACGGAAATTCAATTAAAAATACGTTTTACGTTTTCAATCGGCAAAATACGGATTTCAAAATCCGTTTTGGGTTCCTTTATTATACCTTTATGTGTTAATCAGTTGAATATTTTAAATAGTCTCATGTCAATAAATTACATTTCAAGCATTCAATTAATTGAGACAACTTTTCTTTTTCATCTCGATCTCGTTACATATTTGATTTTTATGTTATTAAATGTTTATGTTCAATGAAGTGTTAATGCTTTTACTTCATTTTAAAAAATTGTACTGACAACCACCTCAAAATACTGACAAAATTCCTTAAAAATACTCTGAGGTATCGAAAAGGGTAAGCAGGTCTGCATGTCCATAAATCAATAATTTACAGAACAAGACCTGGATTAAGACTGTGTGTTTATATTTTTCATCTCATGTTCTCTTATAGAACTTCGATTAAAGAAGAATCACAAGCCATTTCAGTTTGCTCAGATGTGGGATGAACTATGTGCACTTTATACGGATGCCAAAGTTGATGAAATAGCAAGAGGTATGAATTTTAATGACCCTGTGATTTATCATGGCTTAAATTATGTCGTAATGGATTGTTGATAGGGTACTTTTCATTGAGAAATTTAAAGATGTGACTAACAGTATGGTATATAATAATATTTTTTATGATCAGTAATTTGTGTATATCTTGATATCTTAGAATATCGACAAAAGATTTGCTGGATAAAAATGTATTTATTATAACTTTAATGCTATACATGTAAGACTGATATTGGTCCCTTTTTGATTATTTCTACCAGACATTTGTTTCGGGGGCATTTAGTTTTTGGTCTGTCTGTGGCTAAAAACTTTAACATTCTGCATAATTTATGGTCTGTCAGAGATATAGCTTTCATATTTCATGTGATTCCTTGTGTCAAGACCTTTCTGTCAGTACAATAATTTTTTACCTTGTGACCTTGACCATGACCTTTGACCTGCATTTCAAAAAACCATAACATCGATAATGACTTTGAATCGTAAGAAGCGGGGCTTTCATATTTAAGATGCATATTCCTTGAGACAAGACCTTTCCATAAGTACAGTAAGTTTTTACCTAATGACCTTGACCTACATTTCAAAAACTTTAACATTGGTTTTAACTTTTGAATCGTATGAGGTAGGGCTTTCATATTTCACGTGAGTATTCCCATGCATTAAGGTATAATCAGGATATAGGACATTGCAAAATTTACCTTATTTAGACTTTGTTGCTGCTGGGGGCATTGTTTCACAAACACATTTTGTTAATCAGTTGGTATTAAGATCCAGAGTCAGACTGGTTTAGTTGCAGAAAAGCTCCGAAATTGTAGACATTTTTTTGTTAAATCGAACATTGAATCATGCATATTTTCAATTTAGATTAACTCAGGGAGTTGTCTTTGTTTGCATGTATCTTTTTTAACCTTAATAGACTGATTTGCTTTGATGGTAGCCAGTAAATTCATTTCATGGTAGCCAATGCTGATATATGAATTGGAACTGTGCTATGTTCCTTTGGTTTCCAGTTTGATTAGTGACCCCAGTGATGAGCAAACATATAAGATGGAAATGCATCAAACATTTAAGATGGAAATCTGTAGCCATTTCGCTTACTTTGTTCTATTTTTTTTTTTATTTCTGCCTGAGTTTGTATGAAGATTTTTTCTTCCCATGTTCATGGTCTTTAATAAGAATTTCTTCGTAGTGCATAGAAGTTAATTTTCATTTTCATGCACATGTCCAAAATGGTGGCAATATGCCGTATTTGGAGAATTATAGCTGTTATATTTAATTCTGACTTGTTGCTTTAATATTATTAGATCTTTGGTGTGCCAAGAAACATAGACTAGTCTGTATTGCTGATGTGTCGAGGTTTTAATTTGTGGCATTAACAGAAATTTCGTAACTATGACCATGCAAGAAAAATACCACATACATTGTTTTCTTGTTTTCAATGATATTTAATACAGCAAGGAATGTTTTTCTTCAAGAGTATGGAACTGTTTTGGGGTTTATTTTAAACAATATTTAATGGAAGTTATTGATATTGTAACTTTGAATTGAAAGAATGGTGAAAGATAGGTCTACTCTAGTTATTAATTCAATTTTGTAAAGTATGAATTATATATTTCAGATGAACCTGTTGTAATGTTACAAAGAAATATATTTTTACCATTAGAGGAAGAAATGACGGTAAGCATTGTATAACCATAAAGTACCCCAGGTATTGAATAGGAGACATCACAAACATTGATATATGTACATTTATATCTTATTTTGCTTTATGGAACACTTAATTGATGTTAATGGAATTTACCACTTTCTGGTTCTGCACCCCTAGCAGATTTCCCGCAATTCCAAAAACAAAATTGGCAGTAGTACCATGCGTGAATCTCATCGTTCATTACGGGAGTGTTTTTTTTTTTATTATTGATTGTTTAGCATAGATCTGTAAAAATTAATTTATTAATATGGTTGTGTCTTTCATGTTTTCATAAGGTGTAGCTTGTAGTACTAACAGACATTAGTCAAATTTGGTCATGTTTTGTGACAGGTGTTAAGCCGATTTGTTACCAGAATCCCCAGGTTCCTTTGGCAAAAGTAAAATGCGACATTCCTTAAACTGCCGTCCGTAAGTCGACTGTTTGACCGGATGATTTGTATTTGCTAGTATCATGTGTTACCTTTGCATTGATTGAGGCAACTTAAAAATTAATGGTCCATACAAATGTACATGAGGGCAGTAGTACTGCATTGTAATCTGAGTGATTGTGGACAAAGATTTAAAGTCACTTTTGTAGTTTGTATATATTTAATAACACTCTGTTAATGAAAAGGATATATCTGTCCATTCCGGAGTAGTAATATATATGTTTATACGTCCCTTTTACTTTTTGAGACTTGTAGAGCTTTTTTTTCTTGAATATATTTCCTGAATTTACAGTTATTTCTCCAACATTTCTTTAATATCTTGAAAAGCTGTTGAAAGCGATCATAGAATTTGGAACGACTATGTATATGTATGATTCTTTGATGATAATTAAATCAAAGCTTTACAACATGGTGTCAGACTGACAACTTTCCAAAAAAGTGAAAGATAAATTGAATTTCACATATCTGTAATTCTAACATGACTAGAGAATTTCCATAGAATTTCCATTATTCTCCAATATATTCACGGTTAGAATCACCACGCCTTACTAGCAGTCACGACATTTAAAAGCCCCGCCCATTGGTATTTTGACCGTGTCAATAAAATCAATAAGTAGATTTCCAGAAAACCAATTTAGGTCATGTCATATAGGTTTTCTGAAAATCAAATTCTTGATTTTTACATCACATGCACCCCTGTTGTCTGCATGGTCTAAATTTATTGTTTTTGACATATTAAGATATTAATATTTACGGTAAGTACTTATCTAGTTCATGTCAGAATAGAAATAATTACGTCCCAATCGTTATCTTATGTCCAATAACCAGCCCTCGTCGCATTAACCAATCAAATTATCAACTTGCCGCTGCACGGCTCAGTGACAATTTGATTGATTAATGCATCTCGGGGCTGTTATTGGACATTAGATAACGATTAGGACGTTATTATTCTTAATTAATCTACTTGTTAAACTCTAATTTATTAATGATAAACGATACAGACAGTTCTAACCATTTGCCCTTTTATACTGCCATTTTGTTTTTGGAAATGTGGGAAATCTGCTAGGGGCGGGAACTGAAAATTAGTCATTTCCTTTTTATACTTGTTAAACTTTCAAAATATGCTGGTAAATGGTGTTTTTACCCAGTTGAAGTTTAGAGGAGTTCCAGCATCGTGTGAAACCCACTTGGGTTGATCGTACCTCACAAACCCCGTGGTACAATACAAACAAAAACCTTCAGAACTCATTAATTTTCATGTCATCAGACACCACCCACAACCAATCAAATCAATCCTACTTACGAAAGGAAGTGTTTGAACTCCTGTTTTGACAGATATGAAGACATCATGTCTCTCCATAACCAAAGCTTGCTAAGCTGAAAATCTTGTAATTCTTTTAATTTGAAATCTTGCAGCACCTTAAGCTTGGTATAAATTACATCTTCGAATGCCGCCATATTATGACATAGATAACATAACCTCATATTGGCGATATTAGGTGTCGTTTCATCGGACCATCGGGCTGTTGTGGTAGACTAATGAGATCACAGGATTTCAGACACATCTTCTGAAGGTTTTGGTTCGTGAGGTACGATCTACCCCGTGGGTTTCACATGATGGAGTTTCAGTTGACATCTTTGAAGTGGAAAAATATTAGTTTATAATTGGTCCACCACTGATATAGGGTACTTACTTCAGAAAAGTACTGCTTGGCTCTAATCTTGTAGACAACCCTGTTTATTATAAGAGATATCAAATGAATGTATAAGTAGCATTGTATATAACAAATATGCTGTGATCGATGTTTTATAGATAACCAGTGAATCAGTGTTATGCTTGTTGTACCATGAGGCTAAGTTTAATGTGATTGAGGGTCGCTATGTGGTGTCCGAGGAGGATTATGATAGACTAGCAGGCATTCAAGCACTCATCCACCTTGGGCGTTATGATGAAAGCAAACACACTCTGGAAGCATACAAGTAAGTACCATCCATTGTATGAATAAAAGCTCAAGTCTCCCATGTAGTCCAATTTGTATGGTTCAGTCAAAAACAAGAGGCGGCATAGCACAATTGGTTAGGTACTTGATTTGTAACCGAGAGGTTCCAGGTTCTGCCGGTTGGTTTTCATTGTCCTTTCATATGAGAAATTAAAACTGAGGTCTTGCAGGGTGGAGAAATGGGAAGAGACCAGGGAGGTGAAGCCCCTTAGACTTAGGCCGTAGAAGCTCCTGGTTTGATGGTTATAGGGCCTAAAAATCGTAGAATTTCACTCTCCTAGGTCAGTATTATGGTGGCTAGTTAACTGTATCATTTTGTGGTGTTATTTATGTCTTTTAAATATCTTGTTATTGTACCTTGTTATTGTACCTTTGGTGGTGTTGTCATACGGCTGAATCTATTTGATTTTCCAAGAAGCTCAACTCGGCTGCATCGCAAAATCTGCTATCATCTTAAAAAAAAATTCGTTTTTTCTCACGTTCATTACTTCTGGAGGACAGTACAGAAGCATCTATAGATGGAGGTTTTCAAAAAATATTTCACCCCCACATATGTGCTTTTCAGTCAGGAAATGGGAGGTTTTTGGTTTGAAACTCTAAACGTAGGCAGGAGGGTTGGAGCTCTAAACTTAGGCAATATGACATGGAGAACTCAAGTAGATGTGTGATCATAATAGTTTGTCGCATAGACAATTACAATAAGGCAATAATCTTGGCAGAACAAAAATCAAGCAAACAAGCAAATCAGTATAAAAAGAAGATATTTCAATTCAATACACCTATCTTAATGAAAGGAGAGGTGTATCTTAAAACAATGTATGTTAAACATACATGTACATTTTACTGGATGCCAGTTCTTTAAAGAACACTTGTATTAAGCTGAGTTTGAAATTTGTGAAATTTACTTTGCGATTGAGTAGAATAGTAGAAATTGAAAAACACAAAAATTTTAATTTTATCTTTCAAAGATCAAAATCACAAATCAAAATCAGCTTCAAAAATAATTTTTTTTAGGTTATGTTGTAAAATTATCTTCTTTAACTTACTTGTACTTATATATGAACATATGTTAAAATGAGCATTTAATTAGTCCAGAGATCATATACTATGAAATCACAAAGAATTTTTCTTTGCAGAAAAGAAGTAATTAAGTTTTATCCTGAACATCTGCGCAAAGTTAAGTTGGGACCCATCATTAAGTTAAGACATCCCCCACAGAGTGAGCCTTTAGAACTACGACTTGAGAGAGTGCACAAAGAACTCAGTAAAAAGTATACAGACGACATAGAAAAACGGCTTGTTGACCTCTACAGAGCGTACTTAGAGATCTGCTGGCAGTATCCTTTCTATGGGTAAAACTTACTTTCAATTCAAAATTAAAAAAATATATTGAATTTAAGATTTTGTTACTTGTTACTTGGTGTTGCTTATTATCCTATGATGACTGGATTGCAAATCAAATCCGGGGTATAAATTGGCATAGTCTGTCTGTACGTCTCTCCATCTGGTGTTAATGATTAACATCTATCTTGATCTCTTACATACCATTAAGTATGCATATGTCATACTTGGTATGTTTGTAGACAATGGTGAGTTCTTTCCTGTTGATGAAAAATATAATGACCTGGATTTCACACTTCTTTGAACACAGACTGATTCTGTGTTTGGCTTAATTTCTTGCATACCAATACTGAGACCTATATCAAGCTTGTTAGGTTTGTAGACTTTGATCAGTTCTCTCCGACTGATGCAAAATTTGGTGACTTGGACCTTGATCAAATGATGTCGCACTTCAGCGAATTCAGACTGAGTTTTTGTTAAGCTTCATTTCTGTCATACCATTAATAATGCCTACATCAGATTAGGAGGCTTGTAGACAATGTCGAGTTCTTTCCCATTGATGTGAAATTTGGTGACCTTGACCTTGATGTCATGCTTCTGTAAACACAGAGTGAATTTTTCATTCAGATTGATTTGTTGCATACCATTGATGATATTTTTTATATTCTACATTTTGCAGATGAGTTCTTAATGGTTTTTGCTTTGCAAATCCAGTCATACCATTTTTAACAGTTATTTCATGTGAACTAATTTAAATAGCTACTTGATAAGTATGCCCCTACTACTGTTATATGGTTACTACCACAAAAATCAGGAAGCATTATTGTTATCAGTGCCCAAGTAGATAGAGATAGTCAAAGAAAGAGGATGGTATGAGGAGGACTTTGTCAAGATAGTTCTTGTTTGTAAATTACTTTGAAAATCTTTGAGGTTAGATATATAAAGGTACAACTTGGAAGATAAACTCCAAATTCTCCTTTATCTACAAGTAACAAAGTGGTAAATGATGTTACCCTAATATGTTAGATGTCTACATATAATCTTGCAACGTATATCTTGTAACAACAGGAAGATAATGAAATGTGGACAGATTTCATAGAAGGAATCTTATAAGTCAAGAGATTACTACCTTTAATCTAGATAGATTATCTAGAGGTCATGACACAGTATTTGTTTTGAAAAGTTTCTTTAAGTCTTTACTTCATAACTTTAGATTCTTTGAAACAAAAGATCTGAAAGTGTAGACAAGAGTGGCTGGATGTTTTTACCTACTTTTCATATTAGCAATATGAATGTATCAGGTGCTTTTTCTATTGTAGGAGTGCATTTTTTGAGTCAGTTGTACAGAAGAATTGTGGTAAAATAAAAGGTTATTTACCAGGATTTCAGAAGGAGATTGAGGTGTTAGTAGCAATTAATACAGATGGTGTGTGTATCATTGATAGACTGAAAGAGGTAAATTATACAACAGCAATGCTTATTGGAATTTTATACATTAATAATATTTAAAAAATGTGTGATTTGTTCTAGATATTAAATTAAGCATTTCTAGTAAATCTGATAGTTCATTTGAATGTTTTAGGATCCTTTGTTAGCGGTACCATATGAAGAACTTTCTTGGGACTTGGACCCAAATGCAGATGAGGATGAAGAAAGAGATCCATGTGTGTTGCTTCAGTTCTTACACAAAGATCCAGAAGCAGAGGAAAAATGCACCAAACTACTACAAGTCTATTCTAGACAAGTGAGTGATACAGTCTCTAAATCTTGAAAAGTCTAATTTGGCCAGATTAGTACTATTTCTACTAAATTACAGTAGATTTGAATAGATTAGTTATACCTTCAGTCCTTTGAATTAAACTTGGCAATAATCTTAATATTTGTAAATAAATCTTGAATTTATTTTTATTTTTTAAATATTTGGGGTTTTTTTTTTCGTAATATATGATATACTGAATTAATTTCAGGCCCGCATGATGGATGCTTTGATAGATTCGTGTGTAAAGAGAAAGTTACAGAAGAGTGATTCAACAGAAGAAGCAAGTGCTAATACGGAGGATGGGAAAATATATAAAAACAGTAAGATCAGAAAGAAATAACAAAAACATTGATAGAATTATTATCTTACTCTGTTATGATTCCTCTGAAATAGGTCAGTTTTCTGTTAGATATGCAAAATGCTTTTAGAAGGACAAACAAAATTTCTAATTTAGATAGTTCCAACTGTATTATTCACTTATTACAATAAAGCTATATTATTTTCGAGAAAATCCAGTTAAAACGTGGCGTTTTACAAATACATGACCATGTTAGTGAATTTAAAGTGACTTTATTACTGATTAATTGAGTAAGAATACATTAACATACAAATGATTCGTTGGGCTAAAAGCAGATAATGATAATCAGAAGTCCTTATATTCTTTTTGAACCATCAGATATAAGATATAGTCCTTACTTGTGTTCTTTTTGAACCATCAGATATAGTATGTATATGTTTTCTTTTTGAACCATCTGATATCAGATATTAAAAAAAAGTCCTTACTTGTGTTCTTTTTGAATCATCAGATATAGTCCTTACTTGTGTTCTTTTTGAATTATCAAATATCAGATATAGTCCTTACTTGTGTTCTTTTTGAATCATCAGATATACATGTAGTCCTTACTTGTGTTCTTTTTGAATCATCAGATATAGTCCATACTTGTGTTCTTTTTGAACCATCAGATATCAGATATAATCCTTATTTGTGTTCTTTTTGAACCATCAGATATAGCACGTACTTGTGTTCTTTTTGAACCATCTGATATCAGATATTAAAAAAATAGTCCTTACTTGTGTTCTTTTTGAACCATCAGATGTAATCCTTATTTGTGTTCTTTTTGAACCATCAGATATAGTACGTACTTGTGTTCTTTTTTAACCATCTGATATCAGATATTGAAAAATAGTCCTTGTGTTCTTTTTGAACCATCAGATATAGTCCTTACTTGTGTCCTTTTTGAACTATCAGATATCAGATAAAGTCCTTACTTGTGTTCTTTTTAAACCATCAGATATAGTCCTTACTTGTGTTGTTTTTGAACCATCAGATATCAGACACAGTCTGTACATTCTTTTTGAACCATCAGGTATAGTCCTTACTATTGGAGATACTAGATCTTAAGTGTTCAAGTGATCAAAGAGCTGCACTTCATGTAGTCTCACACCTCTAACACTTGGATCCTCTGGTTATGCAGGTGCCAGAATCTTTACCTTTACATATTTTAAAATAAATAAACACTCTTTGCTGCAAATTTTTTGCCTCCTGGCCTTTATCAAGCAATAGTTAGAATAGTACAGTAGAAATAGATAATTTTAATAATACAGTAGAAATAATTTTAATTACTAACTATTGCTTGATAAAGGCCAGGAGGCCTAAAATTTGTGGCAAAGAGTGTTTGTGTTATTTCTTTTAGTATATTTTACTTCCCTTTGGTGGACTGCTTACTATATTTTAAAATAGATAAAAAAATATGAAAGCATAACTGGAAATTCTTGTCATTGCTTTGATTTATTGCAATATCATATATTTCTTTTATTTAGCAAATTTCTGCAGTAAAGTGACCAACAAACTCGAGAAAATGATGCTTTCAACATATGATTTACAAGGTAACATTTAACATATGTATGTGACTTGTTAATTCCTTTTCCCCATGTTAATCAGTATTGTTGGCGTGTATACAAATGAGTCAGTAATATGGTGGGATGACTTGAGAAGTTTCATACACCACTGTAAATCATCATATTCCTCTTTTTCAAATGAGACGGTAAAAAACTTGGATCACTTCAAGATACCGTACCCATTGGCTTATTCAAGATATCCTGTCACCTTGTGTGGATCATATTCAGATTGAAGGAGTGTATCAGACACAAGCACACATACCATTCCTATAAAAAAGATCATCATCATCCAATTGTATCGTTAACAAATTAGTATATTATATGTCCAGCAAAAATAATACTTTGTATGGTAATACTAAATTGTTTTATTCAATAGATATTAATTACCTTGTATTTTTTATGAAACAATATTCAAATTGTTGCTCTTCATAGCATTTGAGAGGAGTAATAACTGTGTACTAAAGGTCTACAAGTGTAGACAAAAATTACATTATTATGTGCTATATATACCAAGTCTGGAAGGAATTTATTTTCAAAAGATGCATAACATAAACACCAATATTGCATGTTTAATTTTTTTACTTGGCTGGTCTAGAGTAATCAAGCTCATATGATACCCTGTTGTCCATCCAGACATAAGTAGTTAATTGTTTACATTACTCCTCTGAGATAATTCATCTCTATTTTTCCGTTATAGTACCTAAATAAAGTAATAAATAGTTTATCATGCTCACTGTATGTGTGTTGTTGATATAGATTAATTGTTTACATTTTATATTACAGGAAATCAGATTTCAGTTTCAAATAAATAAAACAACAAATCAACTGATATTTATAATATAGAATTAGACATTTAGATATCAACGTGAATCAACCAGCAGTGCATTATGGGGAATGATTTATAAGTAAGATGTACAGATTATCCAGTTTTAGAAGGGATTACAGATACATGTAACATCAAACTAAAACCTTCGTTATGAAAGAGGACATTTAATCAAAACCATACTATGAAATGGAAACCAAAACCAAACTGGGAACTGATAACATCCACGTAACCAAAAGGATGTATCTACCATAACAGAATATTGAGGTTTTCTGCAATAAAGAAGCTTCTGTAGGTGAGCAGTAATTGATAGTTTCCATAGGTGGCCCGCTTAATCAGTCAGAGGACATCTGGAATAACCAACAGATAAACAAGCCTTCAACTGAAGAACATGGACATGTTCCAACAAAGGCACTTTCCAGAAGGTCTAGATGAACCAATACATTACAATATTTATTAATGAAGTATTGTGCTACATTTGTACTTCCTATGTATCCTTTACGAAATACAGTGATATAATAATATTATAGCAATGATATTATGAAGCTAAGATATTGTATTTATTTGCAGGTTGTATTCATCATTTCTAATAGTCCATGCTATTTATCAGAGATAATTAACTGGAGTCATTTACTCGGAATGGTCTCAGCTTTAACTTCATACTTGTCTTTTTTTCATGCATTTATATTTATGCATACAATATAGTACTATATTTTGTAGTCTTTGCAGGTTTTCCATTATTATTGTTTTGGTGATTGTATATAAACAAGGATAATTATCTACAAATTATCTACCGTTTAGATCATGACAATCCAATTACCCATGATTATTGTAATCTTAAAATTAATAAAAACCGTAATCCTGTAATTATAACCTTCACAAGAAAGTTTGGGGGAAGGGGGCATACTCTGCAATCAGTTTAGTGAGTGTCAGTCTTTAGAGATAGAGGCCTTCCCTATTTTAGACCTAAATTTCGTACACACCTTTATCACGAACAACTATAAACAAAGCTTGATGCCTGGTCGACATTGGTTGGACAAAGGTTGACATACTTTTGCCAGATTTATGGATCTTTGTTTTCAAATGATGCTTGCACAGCTTATTAAGTCTTGTTTCACATCTCAGATTGTTCCTAGAATACATGGTCTTATGTAAATTTCTTTTTGATCTTGTATTAATGTTAAATTATACTATATTTTTAGATTATTTATAGCATATTTATACACATTGTTGTTACTGAGCTGTGATATTTGTTCTTGTATAGTAGGACTGCCCACATTGGATTATATATTTAATTCTATAGCAATCTGTGTACATACTGTTTTTATGTGTCGTTCGTATAGTTTGTATCTAATTCCTTTATAGTGACTTCAGAGCATAATATCAAACTGCAATACAGGATATGGACTTTGTTCACCTGTAGAATAAATTATAGATTTCTTGATCAATTTCTTTGTGTTATAACATCACCTATAGAGATCTTAGTCAATCCAAGAATATACGAGCAGCAACTATACTGAAGGTACATGTAGTTGTACATGTATTCTTGTTCAATCAAATTTTAACTGAAAAAGGTTAGAATAGATTTTATGATGTATTCGCATAGTTTATAATTAAAGTGACCAGCAATGTCACTAATTTTGTGTTTTCTTTTTTAGCATAGTCATGAATTAACCTATCATGGGTAAAAATTGAAAAATGAATTCTGCGGAAATAAGTGCACATACCATATTTATATGTCATTTGTCTGTCACTAGCCTAAACTTAAGGAAGTATAGTATCATTCTGTTACTGGCCTGAATTGAAGGAAGTATAAGACTGTCAGCTAGTAGCCTGAACTGAAGACACTATAAAGCTATCTATCTGTTACTAGCTTGAACTGAAGGGATTATAAGGCAGTCTATCTGTTGTAAGCCTGAACTGAAGACAATATAAGGCTGTCTGTCTGTTACTAGCCTGAACAAAAGTAAATATTAAACCATCTGTTACTGACTAAACCTGGGGGAAGTGTAAATCTATCAATCATTAGCTTAAACTGAAGGAAGTATAAAATTATATAAATCTGTTACTAGTCTGAAAGCCAGAACTGCAGGAAGTGCAAAGTGTTTTATCTGTTCCTAGCCTAAACTGAAGGAAATATACTGTTATCTGTTTGTTACTATTCTTAACTGAAGGAAGTATAAGACAGTCTTTATGTTACAAGTCTAGTAAAGAGAATTAAGTGTAAGTTTACTTTTTTTGTAACTGTCATAATCTGGAGGGAAGATAAGGCAAATGTTTCTATTACTAGCTGAAGGACAGATCCCGGTTATTCAATTTTCAGATATCTTTCTGTCAATTTTGAGGTGCTGTATTAAACTTGAGCATTATTGAGTTTCATTTTAACCTTTGATATGGCTACCAAAAAACATTTTGAGATTTTCCAACTTCCTGATTCGACAGAACATGGAATTTCTTCAATGCCTCATATAGGCAGAAACACACAATTCACAATAAAAAATTTTCTGGCAGATATTTTCTGTTCAGAATTCAAATACAAGATCTCTGAAATACATATTTCTAAATAAAGACAGGAACTTGACACCTTTCCCTTGTACCTTTTATGGAAATTGCACATGGAAAGTGACACTTGCATTTATTCTGTAAACCATGAATAAGAGTTATCTCTCTTGACGATATACTCTTGCCAGCACAACGCTCAGTACCTATAATATGCATTGCAGTCTTTACAAAAATGCATAAAAGAGTATGCATGAAGAATATAAAATACCTATTAGGCAATTCTAAGAAAATGAGTGGAAATATTTGCCTCACTGGGAATATATTGTCCCAAACGGTATATCATAATACATGCAGGTTTTGCACTAGACTCTTTTTTTTTTTTTTTTTGTTTTTTTTTTGCACTAGACACTTTGACAATTTTCCTGTAATAACGACTGTATCTAATTGACATTGCTTTCATGTCATAGAATGCAAAATATTATAATCATTGGTAAACACCGTCATTTTTGAAAAGAGGTCCTGGACAAGGGAGGGGGTCATGCAAGTATGCCCTTTCGAAAACATATATCACAAAATTACCTTTCTTCTTCAGATTCCAAAAGAAATTTGGCATGTTGTCAGGGATACGCCCAATGATTTATACCATTTGTAGTTTTCAAACCTGAAGGATTCTGTATAGCGCTAAAGTAAAGTACGGAGTTAAAACGGAACTTCTGCCGGTTATCGTACACGGACGTGGTGGAACTCTTCAACGCGGAGATATTAAAAATTTGACTCCCGCCTCTGGCCTTAAACTGAAGTAAACTGAAAGGCTGTCTTTTATACGAAGGACGTAAAAATCTATCTATACATATCTCGATCTCATATAAGAAATATATATATAAAAACCCTGAAATACATTTTTAAGGTGTCGAGCATTTGCTCGACAGTCTTCTAACGATCGTAAAAATTTTACCTCTGCACCGCCTTTTTAATTCACGTAACAAAGTAGTACCTTCTTTAAAGTACTTAAAGTAGTAAAAGTTCTTGCAAAACCGGCTTTGTTATCCTTGTTATTGAAATTTCATTGCACAGAAATAGGTTTAAGCATAGGTCGCTTATTGTGTGTGTTGTTGAATGACGATGGTCACTTGTCTCTTCGCGCAGCGATAGATAGCAAGAACAGGTAACTCCAGTCTACTAAATAAAGATGATATGTATATATCACATAATCTTCCCCATATTTTGAAAAGTTCCCACGACGGTATAAAAATGGTATCCGAGAAAAGTTTCAATTCGCCTACAAAATTTTATGCGGATGTAAAGGATGGTAGCATGGATTAAGACAGAATTTTAGATTGAATGCATAAAAAATAAATTAAGTAGAACTCGCATGTGAAGATTTTATTCCAAATCAACCGATAAAGTGCAATTGTGATTCACAATCGGTTTGCGTTATTACGGCGAACAGTAAGTCCTACATGTGCACAAACAATAAAAGACCGAATAATAACTAGTGTGTTAGGACGATATATAGAAGCTGTTAACTGTCAGTAGCGTAGACAAAAACCATAGGCTTCCATATTTTACAGGCAATGGTAACAACTTTTGTAAAAAATGGCAATGGTGGTCGATTGATTTCACGTGTACATTCTTTGTGATAAGACATTTGACACATTTCTGCAAGAATGACGTAAAGAACAATAAAATGTTGATAAAATCATGATGCCATAATCAACACCACTTATAACCCTTGTCTTCCTCATGACAACGGGCCCCATCAAGGAACTGTTTACCATACATCTTACTTTATGACAAAGCCCTACCGGAGAGCCATGTTGCCCACTGACAACTTTCATTCACATTTTGATATTATATGATATATGGCTGTTGGACATTAAGCTTTTATTTTTACTCTGTTCCAAAAATTATCGGAATTCAACAAAAAAGACGAACACAACTGGTCATTTTCTGCTACTTTTGACAGTTTTAAATCAAATTTAGCTCGACGCCTTTGTGGCTCTTCAAGCCATTGGTATAAATAAATGGATTGTTATCTTAAACATCTCAAAAGTATTTAAAGTTCACCTTGAACAAGGTTTACATGGTTGTTCGCTACACTTTACATAAATATGCATCATAGTAGTGGCATGGATCGATGATGACTTACTGATACATGTATATAGTGTTACATGAATCGCATAAATCATGCATGCGACGGGCTAAATATTTACCTACTTGATTACATACATATGTAATATTCATGCGCATTATGCATAATGTTTCACATGCCAAATGTTATGAGCAAAAGTCATTCTTGCGGATTGAAAACGCGGGAAAAATCTAACTATTAGGAGCACGTCCAACATCGATGAAGGGGAATATGAATAATAAATATACGTCACACTGCATGGATCTAAACGACATCTTTGGGGTTACAGTTAACGGTCTTGGTCGGGTGGACGGAGATAAGATCAGAGGAGAATGCCTATTTATTAGTGTAATTCCTATGGTAATAACATATGTATAATTCATCTTATTTTTCTCGGCAACGAGATGAATGAAACAAAACAAGACATAACAAGGTGTTACTGGCATATGTATGTGGAGTTTGACGTCTTGGTTGATAAAGAATTTCTGTTCAGTGTCAGTGATTGCGTGTCTTTCTGACTCATTGAGTGGGTTATGATGACACGTTTATTACTAAGGTTACATTGGATAATTTGAAGCAATTGTTCAGTTTGGGTTTTTTCAACAATTAAAGCTGACAACCCTATTGTAATATTGAGGTGAGCCAGAAGCTGTTGTGACTTCGATGTGTGTAGTGTCAAGTTCTGATGATGCGATCGCAAATCGTCTTCTAATGAAAAATATACAAACTACCGAGACATCTTGCGAAGTGATACAAGATAACGTGATAACTATGTGGAGATGCTGACACACGTGACATCATTTAAAATGTGAACTCGCGTAACATCTTTTCGGCGACAAAATATCATGAAATAAACCATGGTGACATTCTGCGCAATGATATGAAATTTCGTGACAACATCCGTTGATGTTGATTAATTCGTGACACATGAATCATCGTGACATCATCCGTTAACGTTAATACGAATTGTAGATATAACTTCCCGTGAAATGGACACAAGTTGTCGTAGCGTAAAAGCTTAAGTGCCAAAGCCAAAATAAAACTGTATTGATGTATTTTGCCTGTATGTGAAACTTAACCTGTGTTCCTCGAGTGAAACTGACCATAGAGGTCTCTTATTGAATCTTAAATCTATTGATGCAAAAGGATACTCTGTGTTTTCGCAAGCCGTCTGAGTTTTAAAGAGTCCACTATCCGTCCTTATGATGTAGATTATTTAACAAAGAAGATGGACGATGGGATGCGGTAATTCTCGTACACACGCTACTGTTTCCGAGTCTCCAGAGTGGGACACTCTTTTAGGACTGGCGGACAGACAGAAACAAATCATACGAGACAGCTGGGTTCTAATTAAGAAAGATATGCTAGTAACTGGATTGGATATATTCTCCATGTAAGTATTGCAATATTCTAACATAAACTCATGGTCTGAGACAACAGGCGCAGGTCCAGAATTTTTGAGAGGGGGTCTGTAACAACCATTTTTTCCGAAAGGGGGTCCAATTATGCCGTAACGTCTAACTTAAACTATTCTTGTCTTGCAAAGAAAAATACAAAAATCAATCGAATCTCATGCGAGTCCGAACCAACAGTTCCTACCCATGGATCTGCTCAATGGTAGTTTCTATTTACCAGGGTACCAATCTTGGGATATCGGTTGCTGAATGGATTAAAGCTTTAACAACAACAAATGGATAAAACGACAACAACTAGGCTGAACAATAAGATTATTCGTATCAGTTTCATACCCAGAGAGAGAGAGAGAGAGAGAGAGAGAGAGACAGAGAGAGAGAGAGACAGAGATCGTGACCTGTATCATGAAAGGCCCTGTGTGTTAGATTCCTAGCTGCCTATTGTCACAGTGGTTAACACTTTCGAAATTTGATACCACATAGTCGTTTAACAGGGTTATCTTGGAAAAAGTTGAGAAGAAGGAGTCATTACCGACCCCCGTAAGAACTAGGGATAGGATCAGGCACCAAGGAAAAGTAAGCATCTCCTGCTGAGCTGGGTAAATTCGTAATTAATTTTAGCATGAACGGATTAACCGTAATCGCCCTCAGTAGATAGCAGCGATTATTGCAGTCCTGAAGATCGGACGGTTCTATACAATAAGTTAATACATAGACTGGGCTGCTCTTTACAATAAGTTTATACATCGACCGGGTTGCCCTTTACAATAAGTTAATACATAGACCGGGCTGCTCTTTACAATAAGTTTATACATAGACCGGGCTGCTCTTTACAATAAGTTAATACATAGACTGGGCTGCTCTTTACAATAAGTTAATACATAGACCGGGCTGCTCTTTACAATAAGTTAATACATAGACCGGACTGCTCTTTACAATAAGTTAATACATAGACCGGGCTGCTCTTTACAATAAGTTAATACATAGACTGGGCTGCTCTTTACAATAAGTTAATACATAGACTGGGCTGCTCTTTACAATAAGTTAATACATAGACCGGGCTGCTCTTTACAATAAGTTTATAACATAGACCGGGCTGCTCTTTACAATAAGTTAATACATAGACTGGGCTGCTCTTTACAATAAGTTAATACATAGACCGGGCTGCTCTTTACAATAAGTTTATACATAGACCGGGCTGCTCTTTACAATAAGTTAATACATAGACTGGGCTGCTCTTTACAATAAGTTAATACATAGACCGGACTGCTCTTTACAATAAGTTAATACATAGACCGGGCTGCTCTTTACCATAAGTTAATACATAGACCGGGCTGCTCTTTACAATAAGTTAATACATAGACTGGGCTGCCCTTTACAATAAGTAAATACATAGACTGGGCTGCTCGTTACAATAAGTTAATACATAGACCGGGCTGCTCTTTACAATAAGTTAATATATAGACGGGGCTGCCCTTTACAATAAGTTAATACATAGACTGGGCTGCTCTTTACAATAAGTTTATACATAGACCGGACTGCTCTTTACAATAAGTTAATACATAGACTGGGCTGCTCTTTACAATAAGTTAATACATAGACCGGGCTGCTCTTTACAATAAGTTAATACATAGACTGGGCTGCTCTTTACCATAAGTTAATACATAGACCGGGCTGCTCTTTACAATAAGTTAATACATAGACTGGGCTGCCCTTTACAATAAGTTAATACATAGACTGGGCTGCTCTTTACAATAAGTTAATACATAGACCGGGCTGCTCTTTACAATAAGTTAATATATAGACGGGGCTGCCCTTTACAATAAGTTAATACATAGACTGGGCTGCTCTTTACAATAAGTTAATACATAGACTGGGCTGCCCTTTACAATAAGTTAATACATAGACTGGGCTGCTTTTTACAATAAGTTAATACATATACCGGGCTGCTCTTTACAATAAGTTAATACATAGACTGGGCTGCTCTTTACAATAAGTTAATACATAGACCGGGCTGCTCTTTACAATAAGTTAATACATAGACCGGGCTGCTCTTTACCATAAGTTAATACATAGACCGGGCTGCTCTTTACAATAAGTTTATACATAGACCGGGCTGCTCTTTACAATAAGTTAATACATAGACCGGGCTGCTCTTTACAATAAGTTTATAACATAGACCGGGCTGCTCTTTACAATAAGTTTATACATAGACCGGGCTGCCCTTTACAGTAAGTTTATACACATACCGGGCTGCCCTTTACAATAAGTTTATACATAGACCGGGCTGCTCTTTACAATAAGTTAATACATAGACCGGGCTGCTCTTTACCATAAGTTTATAACATAGACCGGGCTGCTCTTTACAATAAGTTAATACATAGACCGGGCTGCTCTTTACAATAAGTTAATACATAGACCGGACTGCTCTTTACAATAAGTTAATACATAGACTGGGCTGCTCTTTACAATAAGTTAATACTTAGACCGGACTGCTGTTTATAATAAGTTAATACATAGGCCGGGCTGCTCTTTACCATAAGTTAATACATAGACCGGGCTGCTCTTTACAATAAGTTAATACATAGACTGGGCTGCTCTTTACAATAAGTTAATACTTAGACCGGACTGCTCTTTATAATAAGTTAATACATAGGCCGGGCTGCTCTTTACCATAAGTTAATACATAGACCGGGCTGCTCTTTACAATAAGTTAATACATAGACTGGGCTGCTCTTTACAATACGTTAATACATAGACCGGACTGCTCTTTACAATAAGTTAATACATAGACTGGGCTGCTCTTTACAATAAGTTAATACATAGACTGGGCTGCTCTTTACAATAAGTTTATACATAGACTGGACTGCTCTTTACAATAAGTTAATACATAGACCGGACTGCTCTTTACAATAAGTTAATACATAGACCGGGCTGCCCTTTACAATAAGTTTATACATAGACTGGGCTGCTCTTTACAATAAGTTAATACATAGACCGGACTGCTCTTTACAATAAGTTAATACATAGACCGGACTGCTCTTTACAATAAGTTAATACATAGACCGGGCTGCCCTTTACAATAAGTTTATACATAGACTGGGCTGCTCTTTACAATAAGTTAATACATAGACCGGACTGCTCTTTACAATAAGTTAATACATAGACTGGGCTGCCCTTTACAATAAGTTAATACATAGACTGGGCTGCTTTTTACAATAAGTTAATACATAGACCGGGCTGCTCTTTACAATAAGTTAATACATAGACTGGGCTGCTCTTTACAATAAGTTAATACATAGACCGGGCTGCTCTTTACAATAAGTTAATACATAGACCGGGCTGCTCTTTACCATAAGTTAATACATAGACCGGGCTGCTCTTTACAATAAGTTTATACATAGACCGGGCTGCTCTTTACAATAAGTTAATACATAGACCGGGCTGCTCTTTACAATAAGTTTATAACATAGACCGGGCTGCTCTTTACAATAAGTTTATACATAGACCGGGCTGCCCTTTACAGTAAGTTTATACACATACCGGGCTGCTCTTTACAATAAGTTTATACATAGACCGGGCTGCTCTTTACAATAAGTTAATACATAGACCGGGCTGCTCTTTACCATAAGTTTATAACATAGACCGGGCTGCTCTTTACAATAAGTTAATACATAGACCGGGCTGCTCTTTACAATAAGTTAATACATAGACCGGACTGCTCTTTACAATAAGTTAATACATAGACTGGGCTGCTCTTTACAATAAGTTAATACTTAGACCGGACTGCTCTTTAAAATAAGTTAATACATAGACCGGGCTGCTCTTTACAATAAGTTTATACATAAAAAGGGCTGCTCTTTACAATAAGTTAATACATAGACTGGGCTGCTCTTTACAATACGTTAATACATAGACCGGACTGCTCTTTACAATAAGTTAATACATAGACTGGGCTGCTCTCTACAATAAGTTAATACATAGACCGGGCTGCTCTTTACAATAAGTTTATACATAGACTGGACTGCTCTTTACAATAAGTTAATACATAGACCGGACTGCTCTTTACAATAAGTTAATACATAGACCGGGCTGCCCTTTACAATAAGTTTATACATAGACTGGGCTGCTCTTTACAATAAGTTAATACATAGACCGGACTGCTCTTTACAATAAGTTAATACATAGACCGGACTGCTCTTTACAATAAGTTAATACATAGACCGGGCTGCCCTTTACAATAAGTTTATACATAGACTGGGCTGCTCTTTATAATAAGTTAATACATAGACCGGACTGCTCTTTACAATAAGTTAATACATAGACTGGGCTGCTCTTTACAATAAGTTTATAACATAGACTGGGCTGCTCTTTACAATAAGTTAATACATAGACCGGGCTGCTCTTTACAATAAGTTTATAACATAGACCGGGCTGCTCTTTACAGTAAGTTTATACATAGACCGGGCTGCTCTTTACAATAAGTTTATACATAGACTGGGCTGCTCTTTACAATAAGTTAATATATAGACGGGGCTGCTCTATACAATAAGTTAATACAAAGACTGGGCTGCTCTTTACAATAAGTTTATACATAGACTGGGCTGCCCTTTACAATAAGTTTATACATAGACCGGGCTGCCCTTTACAGTAAGTTTATACATAGACCGGGCTGCCCTTTACAATAAGTTTATACATAGACTGGGCTGCTCTTTACAATAAGTTAATACATAGACTGGGCTGCTCTTTACCATAAGTTTATAATATAGACCGGGCTGCTCTTTACAATAAGTTTATACATAGACTGGGCTGCTCTTTACAATAAGTTAATATATAGACGGGGCTGCTCTATACAATAAGTTAATACAAAGACTGGGCTGCTCTTTACAATAAGTTTATACATAGACTGGGCTGCCCTTTACAATAAGTTTATACATAGACCGGGCTGCCCTTTACAGTAAGTTTATACATAGACCGGGCTGCCCTTTACAATAAGTTTATACATAGACGGGACTGCTCTATACAATAAGTTAATACATAGACGGGGCTGCTCTATACAATAAGTTTATACATAGACTGGGCTGTTCTTTACAATAAGTTTATACATAAACCGGGCTGCTCTATACAATAAGTTTAATCATAGACTGGACTGCTCTTTACACTACGTTTATACATAGACCGGGCTGCTCTATACACTATGTTCATACATAGATCGGACTGATTTATACAATAAGTTTATACAATGTACATAGACCGGGCTGCTCTATAATTTTATACATAGACCGGGCTGCTCTATACACTAAGTTCATACATAAACCGGGCTGCTCTATACAATAAATTTAAATATATAACAATGGACATTTTTGCGGGAGAAGAGATGGACGTGCATTGCAGTGGGAGCATGAGAAATTAAAATTTATAAAAAGTTAAGAGTTGCTTATTATTCGGTAAATATTTGGAGTAGATTTATTCGTACTCCAGTGTTATCAACTGAAAAAGTTCTTCGTGCCATAATGTAAAACTACGATCATAGTGAGAATGAGTGATAATCTAAACTCATGAGATGGTGTCTTATCCGTAAATTTGTGCTGAAGAAGAAAAACGTGATAAATGATGATACTAAACTTTTTAAAGATTTCGTATAAGAAGAACTTTCCTACGCTCATTGTCTTTTATGTTTGATTTGACTTTAAATCTATTCACAAAATTAATCATTTTCGGAATTTCTAATCGTTAGTTTCTCTCCAGGCGCTAAATAATGAAAACATCAATGGTTCTATTTCGTATTTTATTCTGTTTTCTGTTGTTTCCTTTTTTTCTGTTTTGTAATGTTGTCACAATAAAGATGAAAAAAAAAAACCCTGTTAGCGTCAATAAAGTACTTTCTTAAAGCTGTACTAATATAAAGACAAGGGGTTCAGTAAAGCAATATTTCTTAAAATATTTTCTCCTTAAGAATGATAATAGGGACATTTCAAAAGAAAATGGAATTTGTCCTCAATGTATTTTGTATACAAGGGGCATAGTGAATGAAAAAAACCCGTTATCAATAATACAAAAACCTAATTAGGACAATCCAAAGGAAAAGGGGAGGGGCTGAACCCCCATTCCATCCCATCCACACGCACTTCAGAAACTTTACCGAAAAACTAATTTTGTGCCACATTTGAAGAACAAAAAGCTTCCGCTTTCGTACATTTTATCCTTAAATGGTGCAACCCTTGTCCTGAAAGAAACATATACATTTGCACCCGCCAGAGGGCGCAAACTCCTTTGGCAAAAGTTGTTGTATCGCCCCTTTTCTACGATATATATTTTGCATCATTTAATCGGGGTCACGACGTTGTTTTCTTTATTTCGATTAATTCTACATAGGGGTTTTATTTATAGATACCACGAAGTAAATGAATGAAGCTTATGCTCACTGAGTGTTCTTTGATCCTGTCTGTTTAGTCTTGTATGTGCACAGTTCTATGGCATGTTATAATAAATAATAGATGACATCGTGACGGACTCCCCTACGAAGATATGTTTACACTACATACCCTGATACTTGAGAAGTAGCCAGATCATGTTACAATGATTTCCAGCTCTGACTTTTAATAAAACATTCTCGACATAGCTTTGTATTCAATTTTGCTTTTAAAATTATTTAATATGTTTGGGACGTTTCATATACTATTTTGGGGGGATTTTTGTTTTAAAAACATGAACTAAAGTAAAAGATGTAACATTGAGATGTGGAACACTGTGAACTGGCAACTATCAAATGTCTTTAGTTACGTGGCTGCAATTTTTCTTAACAAAATGTGCATTGTTAATAAGAAAAATGGCTTTGTTCTTAGCTGGAGTTTGATGTTACACTGAATTTTCACAGATAATATTTCACGTCCCACTTTATAGAATCCATCAACATTACTGACTCAGACTACTGTGTTTGCTGTTACGTACAAGATAGATGTCTTCATATGGCGGTCAACTTTACGACTTCTGCATTTTTACCCTTTTATGAACAGGTTTTAAATACTGAGAAGCAATTATATTCAACTTTTGAAATTTTCATCAAGGATAAAAAAGAGAGACCCGGTGTATCTCACTGGATGAGGCGCTCGGTTCGTAACCGAGAGGTCCCTGGTTCAACTCCCGACGTGAGCTCGTGCACACCGGTGTCCTGTCTTTCGGATGAGACCTAAAAAGCGAAGTCCCGAGTCACGGTAGGCGTTTGTACGTAAACGGTCCCTTGCTGCTTCGAATGGGTCGATTGTAAAGGTGTAAATTTCTATGCAATACATCAGGCAGATGCCATCACCATATACACGTGTATGTGAAATAATCGTGAAGTGACGTAAACCAATAATCAATCAATCAATTAATCAATAAAGAGGACAAAATGGAGTGTATATTAGCCACGATGGTATAGTTATATACATATGGTCTAACACAAAGTTTAAATGGATCCAAGAAGAACAATGGTGTTATGCACCTCTTGGATCCATTTAAACTTTGTGATAGACCGTATGTTGTAAATGACAGATGCATTAATTGTTAACCATATTCACTTTTCCCGTTGTCCAATTGAACGTGTGACCTAGTTACAATAACCTTAATGTATATACTTTCACAAATACTTTTGCCTCAAACATATCGTAATATAGCTTCATTATAGCCTATATTAGGGAGCAAGAATTTGTTCTTTATTGTGGGGGAGGGGGCAGGAAGACTCTTGTGAGCCGAATATATATATATATATATATATATATATATATATATATATATATATATATATATATATATATATATATATATATATATATATATATATATATTGGCCTATTTTCATAGCTGGGAAATTTTCCCACTTATCCATGAAATTTAATGTTCGTTTGGGGGATGAGATTAGAAGTACGAAAAAGTTTCGGCGGCCCTTCCGAATCTCCAGCAGCCTTTCGGGCCACTACCGTTACACTTCCATTTTCACAGACCCCTTGTCTGGATTTTTTTTTACCGACCCTTCGGGCCGGAAGATTTATTTTTCTTATATTGCAAGCCAGAAATTTTTATTTCTGCAAAGCCTTCCTGCCCCCTCCTCCTCTCCCATAAAATCGAAATGGTTGCTCCCTTAACATATTGCACATTTTCGCGTCTTACTGTCCTATGAAGCAGTGTTCCCAGACTTTGTGAATATGTATATAGCAAGGCATGGTTGTATATTATAGAATTTTCTATTTTGGGGGGTGGGGATACGTCGTCATAACCAGTTTGTCACGATTTATCTAACTTCCTCAAAGTAAATTCACTTCTTTTATAATCATGGTGCCCTTGCTGTCGAAACGCGGTGATGGTTACAAATAGTAAATCATGACAAGATGAAGGAGAAAGAAAATATGTAGTTAGTTGGGTTTTTTTTTTTAATTTTGTTTTGTTTTGTTTCTTGTAAATGGTAAATAGAGCTTACTATCGTAGATCTATTCCTCCTATGGAGATGTCAAACGGGAAAGAGGAATTGTTATTGTCATTGACATGTATGCATTCTGAACGCAGTCTGAATTGTTACGTATACAACAACAAAGATGCTTTGTCAAAATCATATTGTGTCGTGTATAGGCTAGTATTGTCACTAAATTGTTGAAAAGGTCATACAGCAAAACTGGCAAAATGGATGGGGAGTGTGGTCATGGAGGCGGGGTGGGTTATAGTGCTGGTATTCTCTCTAACCTCTACATGACTGTTCGGAACAAAGCGCTTTGCTGGAGCTCATTGTAGTTTCCTATCAAGTACTGGATTCGAAACCTAGTTGGGTAAATGTGAAAGTCAGCCATGTCGATAGGCTACTTTCGGATCAATGATTTTTATCACCGAGCATTGACTGCCATTGTACAGGTGAAACAATCCCGATGTGGTTTCCAATGATAAACCAATACATCAAATTACCCAAACATGAAGAGGATAGGCATTCATTGCTTTAATTGATTTCTTCATATGTAGATCCAACAGCTGTCGTTTGACGGTGTACTTGGCACAACTCACTATCAGCCGAACAGAATTTCCCATCGGCCCATCAGGGAAATATAAACAGCACTACATAACACTAGAAGTTTAGTATGATACCAACACTATGAGTATTATGATGTCTGTGTGGACGCGTATTGTAATGAATATAATTTAGTGTTTGTTTGCATATGAAACATCAGAAAATCAAAGAAATAATTTCACACTAATTTTCTATATAGCGTTTTATCCATCCATTCATTCGTCTGTCTTTTTGTCAACTTATTTGTCTGTTCACCTTTCTCCATTTCAAAATTTTGTCCTCTTAAGATTATTTTTTCAGCGGGGGCTTTTGTATTTCACTTACACATCTTTGTTAGTTTTGCATGTTCTGAAATGAAAGTTTAGTTCATTTCTTCTTTAAGAAGGAAATATGTTTTGCTATGTTTAGATTCTTCAAGAGGGAAGACCGGGAAACTATCAAACTGTTCCCAAAAGTGTTTCAAAATAACGATGACAACACCATCATGAATACAAACGACGGGAATCTCCAGTATCACGTGATGTTAGTCATGAAAGGCATCGGAACTGTAGTGGATAAACTTGATTATCCTCAGTCCATCACCAATTATCTCAACTACGTTGGACAGCGACATCTTCAGTGTCATGTCCAGCCCTACATGCTGGAGGTAAGTGTTAGAAATTCTCTATCTCATAATATATAACTACAATACTACAATCTGTGGTACATAGGTGCTTTTTACATATCCTAAGGTAAAAATATAGTTACTAAGATTATAAAACAGTGGGAACATGTCAAAAACGGACCTTTAATGTCTGCTCTGAATAGCTGACGTCAATGACAAAAAAAAAAAGAAAAAAAAGAAACCAAACTTGTGCACACGGGAAGTAAAAGTGATGGTTTGGATTTACACACCTGTGGTTAAATATTATGTTTTGTTTACAATGTTTTTACAATTCTTTTAACTGATATTTAAGATTTCATTGAATATAATACCAGTATATGCATGCATGTCTTAGTGTATTGTTAATTATAAGCCATAAGTACGCTATATAGCTGTGTAAAAATTTCGAATAAAAAACATAATAGATACCATATTTTTGTTCCAATCAAGAAATTGTAAAATCCAATTCTACTTAATGCTTTATCAATAACTATAATACCTTTTTAGCGTCTCTGGCCTGCTATTGATGAAGGGTTCTCTTCACTTTTGGTTGATGTTTATACGGAAGAGTTACGAACAGCTTGGAGAACTCTGATTTACTTCATGATAAAAAGAATGCAACTCATCATGGAAGAGGTGGAGAACTCAAATTCAAATATACATCATCCAAATGATAGCGTCAAACATAACGGTTCAAACACAGCTGACAAAATGTCAAGTATTTTAATCGAACAAACCAACGGTATGACGACGCATTGATACATAGATAATATGATTCTGTGTTTATTCATAGAGGATAATAATCCGTTATCCAAGAGTTCGAATAGGTCGTCTTTGTATAATATAATTCCAACTGCCAAAAATATAGCACGAAACTTTTGGAGAAATCTATGCAATTATTGTAAACTATCTAAAAACTTTTAGTGGACTCTTTATTTCGTGCATTATTCTTATTTGGGAGAAAGTAGTCAGTCATTGCAACATGAAATCGAGAAATAAAAAAATGTTCGGTGAATCTTGTATCTTGCGGATACATGTTTGTAGTTACAATTTTGGGGATGCAGTCCATATCTTAACTTTCTTTAATATGCAGTCGATATGTTTATTATGTACTCCATATCTTTACGATGCAGTCCATATCTTTTCTATGTAATCCTTATGTTTATTATGCAAACCATATCTTTTTTTTAATCTTTTCTATGTAAGCAATATGTTTATCATGCAATCCATATCTTTACTCTACAGTACACATCTTTTCTATCTATATCTTTATTATATAGTTCGTATCTTCAGTATGCACTCCATATCTTTATTATTATGCAGTCCATGCCTTCTCTATGTAGCTAACATATTTACGGTTGGGGTTAAATGTGTCACTTTTGTTCCTCTTTACGCTATTGTCACTCTATGGTAAAGAAGTCACTATGCAGTTAACATTGTCACTTTTTAATAACTTTGTCACTATACAACGATTTTTGTTTTTATATGCAGTTAATGTTGTTAAAGAGCAAATAACAATTTTGATACATCGTTTGTTACTATACACTACTATCTTAACAATGCACTTACCATTTTCACCATGCAGATTACATCACCTTTCTGTAAATGGTTCATACCATGTTTAAACATTCCTATGCATTAATCACCATCACTATAAGTGATCACTGTCACTATAAGTTAACATTGCCACTATGCTGATAAGTGTTATTACACAATTATTATTGTAATTGTAGACATTACATTACCACATTTGTTTCGCAGTGAGCATTGTTTATGAGCAGCTAACAGTGTCATTTAGCTAACAACAGTTTCACTTTACAATTAACTTTGCTACTTTTTACTTAACCTTTTCAATTTGCTACAGTGAAGCTGTATAAATAGAAAATTTGCGTACTGCAGTTATCTTGGTCATTATGCAGTTGGAAATGTTATCATGTAGTGAAATGTCATTGTGTAATTAGCACTGCGGTTAACATTGTCATTATGCAGTTCATACTGTCATTATGCAGTTCATACTGTCATTATGCAGTTAATACTGTCATCATGCAGTTAACATTGTTATTATTCAGTCAAAATTGTCATCATGCAGTTAACATGGTCATCGTGTAGTCAACATGGTCATCGATGTCATGCAGTTTACATTGTCATTTTACATTTTTATTTTACATTTCAAGTCGTTGTCATGCAGTTTACTTTGTCATTTTGCATTTCAAATCATTGTCATGCAGTTTACATTTTCATTTCACAATTTAAATCGTTTTCATGATTTTTACATTGTCAATTTACATTTTAAATCCTCTTCATAAACTTTATATTTTCGGGTTGTCTGTTGCAAGTCATACATAAAATATTCTACACCATGTATCAATAATATTGATAATCATTCATTAATTTAATCTAAATATTTATTTCGTTTAAAATGCTATTGATAATTGAATAAGTCATATGTTAACACCCCTCCTCCCCCGTTTTCAAAGAAGAGAGACAGAGAGAGGGGGGATAAAACATTCAAGAAGTTTATTGTTTAAAAATTGATTTACAAATTTAGTGGTGTACTTTAAGTTTGACAAAACGCTATGTGACAATCTATTCTTTAATCTCTGTCAAAATCTAAACTTTCATATCAGAAGGAGATGGCATCGTTCTTTATACATATTAAATGACCTGCACTACAATTCCTGCTAACCAGCTAGTGCTCTTTTTCCGGTCTACATAGATAAAATACTTCTACGAATTATTAGTTCATGTTGTATATACTTTTATACCTTTATGTACAGTGTAGAGAACTGATCGTACAACGGAACAAACTTAATATCTTAAAATATTTTGTTCGCCTTCATTTCCATATGGTCAATGCCCAAAAACATTATGCAGTTAAGCACTTTGTAACTTCATTTTAATTTCTTTCCTTGTAAGACAATGAATTGTAACAGATTATTTTAGATCGGTTCAATAATGACGTTAACCCCTAGTTAGGAATGTTGGGAATTTCTTGTAGCAAAACTTTTATATGTATGCCTGTTTTAACAGTAAGTTGGAAAGTAGTGCCTGTGAAACTGTTAATCAAATATGTTAAATGCATGGGAGTTCAACGTCCTGTTTGTAACGGGATTGCAGCGTAATCTTAGTACTATTAGTGCTGGTATTGATATGCCCTCTTGAGCAATAAGTTGTTCCTTGTTTCTGTATGCACAATTATTGATAAATCGTTTAAATGAGCGTCCTCTGACTGTACTGCGTTTGTGTGAATAGGAAGGTGGCCCTTAAACCGAAGAACCATACCCAATGAGTAAGGATTTATTCGACCGTCTGAAGTCGATACTGCGTTATGTCTCTCGTACGTCTGTTGCGACTTTTATTGTACAACAGAGTCAATTGTCTTTTTTCCCTTTTTTTCTTCGATAAAATGATTGAAATTCAGATGTATATATTTTATATATCTATTGAACCATAATCCTGAATATATTAATGAAATGCCTAGTATTACGTTATCTTGACAGGTAATGGAAATCAGAGAAAATAGAACGTGATGGGAGTGCTTTGTTGTCTTTGTATAACATGATTCTTTCCTCTGTCACTTGCATAATATATATTTTATTATTCTCATTATTACTTTGGTTACAATGAAAAATGTGCGACTGTAGATCTCTTACAGCATTAGTCCACAATAATGATCTCATGTTTATCACATGTCATTAGTTACCCTAGTTTATTAGATTATTCAGACCTACATTATATCTTGGATTTAATTTTGAATTGATAAGTATGATACCGTTCAATATTCCTAAGATTTAAACAATATGAATGAAATGTCATTCAACTCCACATTTTTACGATTACGTCGAACATGTTTAAAGATGAAGAACCACTGGTGAATATATTGCTTATTTCACACTATATTCAGTAAACCAAATAAAAATTATGGAAATTAAAGAAAATATACAGTTATAAGATACATGGTGCACCACATTAAAGCATGTATATATGTACTGTATTTACATATTAACAAGAAAATGATATTGTTGAATACATGTATATTGAAATATGATCAAGGTGTTTCTAAAAGATATCACATGAAACGCTATGCTAATGATTTAGGTAGTGTGATATTGGATAATGCTTTATCTACCCGTTTATTTCATTATTAACACTAACAAGATGAAAAACAGGGAACATAAACCAGTCACAAAGATAGTATTGCCTACCAGCCTTTGTGTTCTTCTATGATTGGCATTGGTCCTGCATTTATCATTGCTTCATGATGATTTTGTTTCCAAACTCGTTATGTAAAGTTTTGACTGCGAAGAGTAGAAGCCGAAATTATTTATAACTGAGGGCAAAACGTGCAATCCCATGTTTAAGCTGAACTTCAGACTTGTGTAATATGTCTACATGAAAACAACTCTCCCATAACATCTTAACCTACTTTTCCCCTTCCTCGAGTTTTTTATTGTAAATTGATTAATATTTAATGGAAGTGGGGATTGTCATTGGTTTTGAAACATAACTTTATATAGGATATTATTTAAGTCTAATTGATTTGAGACATCCCAGAAGTACGTAGAGGATAACGATAATTTTCATTATCATTCATGACCATTATTATTACATAAGATATGAAAACCGTTTATACTTGATATTCATATAAGCAGTACAGTTTGAAAATGGTATAAAAGAATTTAAAAAAAAAGTACAGTATAAAAAGGTAAATCACCTGAATAATTATAGTCTTATAAAACATTACTCTTTTAAATATAATATCACAAATCCATTATGATTCGTGAAAATTTACTCATATAAACCTTTCTATTTATACCTTCCTTATTGTCTGCACACTTGACTACTTATTTTGAAAATTACTTATTGCAAGGAGTATGCATGTATTTCTGTTATCATTTCTATTCCATCAATTAAATTCCTTGTGTGTGTGTGTGTTTTTTTTTTCTCTTTCTCTTCCATTTGCTGGTATCTAAAAATGATTGAATCGTAGACACTACCATGTGCCTAACTGGAGTAAGGGTTCCTATTTGATTAACCACATCTTATATGAATGCCGGACAAAATATTTTAACACAGTATATGTCATTTAAAAATCTATTTACACGTTACCATAATTTGAGACAATCTATTTATGTATAAATGTGTTGAAATAATATTCTTATATTATATTTTCAATAATATCTCACAGACAATTACACCATTTGTATCGTTTTGCACAAGATAGTTCTTCCAGCAAACGTGTTCCACTTTAATAAACAATAATAAACAATAAATTATTCTTGTTATGATTAAGGGTGTCAGCAGACTCATATATTCTATACCATTTGCTGGAGAGACTTGTGCGGTTTCCAATGATACAAGTAATAAGCACCAAAAATGAAAGCCGAGATGAAAACGATAACGAGAAATCCGATAGTAGTCAGCAGTCTTACAAGTGGTTTCTTACATAGCACCTCGAACTGAGTAGAGTGCGACATATAATGCACAGCCCCACCTCTACGAGATGGCGTGCGATCGGGGAAGTCTCTTTTCCTGGCGCTCTCTCCATTAACGCTCGTTTTCATTATTTCAAACATGGTAAACTCATGTGTGTAACCGTTATTTCACTGTTGGTAGACGATGGTATCTTTTGTTATATGCCTACTACTTTTGTCTGTACATCTGAAAGATCACAAAGATTTACATATGATCATAGAATTTAAACTTATGTAACATAATAATGTAATGTATTTTTTCACTAAGATACTCACAAAACCACACCACAATGGACATATACTCAAAGTAATACGAGGTGAGATCTAGTGTAAAGGAAGAGAAACTGTAAATATAAGAACACATATACCTGTATTTAGTTCATTGTCGAGTTTCGAGGGGGGAGGTTGCAACCCCTGCAACACCCCTCCCCCCTTTGATAGGAAAATTTTACCAACAAAGTCATTTTCGACCATTTTTATGATCGCATCCCCTTTCTGGACCGAAAAGTGCAAAACATTGGTCATGGGAGGCTGCAACCCACTTCTAAAACTTTCTAGATCCGCCTATGCAGTTAGTGTACCCCATGCCAATTTCGATAACTAATGTCTCTTCAGTGATGGTCAAATCCAAATCTGTGGAAATCCATATTATAAATATTTGAAGATGAAACTACTTACTAAATAGATCCTTTCATATTAATTTCATGTCTCATTAAATGCTCAACATTTGATGTATATCCGCTCAGACTTGCGTCATTCTACAATGACATAACAGTCCAAGCATTTACGTTATAATGGAAAAACGTAGGAAAAAAATATTGTTGGGCATAAGGCCCCTTGTATCATGTAAAACGTGAAAATTGTGTATTGACTTAAATGTAAGAGCCAAATAGTCCATATATAGACATAGATATGTATGAAGTAGATACTCCTTAGGGTAAGAATTAAGTTGAATAATGTTAAAACCAAATAAACCCTCCAAGAAAATGTTTATAAATTTTATAGATATTCATTAGTTTTAATTTTTATAACAGTGAATTTGATATATATCTTTCGGGCCAATACAGACGCACTGACAACTTGCCTAATGACACCCTCGTATCATTGTATCAGTAGCAATATCGATCCAGTAGACATAATGATATAAAGTCATATATATGCGTATTAACCTAGTGCACCATATGCGCATTTATACACCTAATGTCTCCCTAATGGTGCTCAAGATCAAAACTGTAGAATTCCAATCAATAAATATTTGAAGAACAAATTAATTACGAAATGACGAATGACGAAAATGTTTAAACCAAAATCCATGTATTATCTTGCATCACTAGCAATAGTCTACACGGAGCTAACTGATTATGGTAGCATTATGATTTTCGTAAATGTACTGAAGCAATAATCAATAATATTTTGAATTAAACAACATCAAATGAATGAATATTGATATTTTATTGACCGTTTAAATCGAAATGTAAAATGCATGTTCATGGAATTTTCTTTATATAGCCGAGTAAAATATCGCTTTCTTTATGAAACAAAATTAAGAAAAAATTACGCCAATGTATTGTCTACAGGGTCCGGCGACATAAACTGAGAATATACTTAAGTCAAAAAATTCATTTTAATTTATTCCATTATGAAACGTTTAAATAAATTTTAATGCAGAATGGTTAAATTCTATCTATCAGTAGGATAAAACTAAATAAAATCCAAATCTCTATTATTAATTCATTGATGAACAGGAGAATATGAATTTTTGACTTAAGTATATTCTCAGTTTACGACGCCGGACCCTGGTGTGTAGTCTTTTAAAACAGTTTAATAAGTTTATAGGACAAGTAGAAATTTTTCACATTATCGAAATTAATATTTTTCCACCTTTAGAATAAATACAAAAAAATAGTAATAATAATGTGACAGAAATAAGATGTCTGACTCCATATATGACAGACCAAACGGAAAGTCAAAATGAAAAACAGAATAAGAACATAAAGAGCATCACAAACGTACACAAAACGACTTTGTAAAATGTGGAACGAAATACAATTTATGTTTAAATAATTCTAAAACGTGTTTTGATGTTGAAAAGAAAAAGAATTACCTTGTCATAGTTACTGATTCCGTCCTCTGTAAGCGTTCTATATCGCGTCATTCCTGACGACCTGAGTAACAGTTAGTAGAAGAGATAGATATCGTTGCTATATAGGTCATTGCCTAGCACTCTATAGTAATCGACTACTGGCATTAACCATTATATCTATTATCTCAAATGATCTCATTAATATCTTTAACATTCCGCTTCACTGTTCATCTCATGGGGATGTACACGCTCTCCATGTACTACATAGCTGGTACAAATGCACCATTACAATTATATCACAGGACTAAATCGCAGTCGCAATCATTTGCATAATCTCACTACTACAGAAAATCATCAATTCATTTTCACGGATGGTTGTAACAAATCACTACAGAGCAAGTACATCTGTCATCGACATGAACAACAATGGTTAACCTGAACAGAATCACGCAAGAAGTCAGTATGAACTGCGTTCAGACAAACCTTTGCTAATAATCCACGGTGTGTAAAGAAAATAAACAAGAATAATGTCTATTCAAGAATGAAAAATGTGCATCGGTAATTTAATTTTCTATAATTACTGCAAGAGTGATTGAAAGTATTTGCCTAAGTGATTACGTGTTTTTATATAAACTATAAGTGATATATGTAATATGACTTAAATAGAATAATGCATCACACAGTGGAATCCATATACATTCATTTGACATAGAATACTTAAGTATAGAGTCTTCAAAGTCCTCCAAAGGAAAGTCCAATATAAGTAAAACAACACAAACACCCAGGTACACAAATTTTTATCCACCTGACCTTTATCAAGTGTAGAGAAAACGACCATGTTACAGAGAACTGTAAAATGCATGCTGAATCATGACAAAAGCATAAGCATAAAATGGCTGAAAATTTGTGTAACTGAGTGTTTGTGTTTGAAAACTTAAGTGTCTATTCTGGATTCTTCATAATGGATATCATCACAGAAGTGAAAAAAAATCAACTCTTTGGTGATCAAAATAACCGCTTTGGGGAAATTTTTTACATTAAACGAGAGGGAAAATTGCATCCCCAATAAATCTCAATCATCTGCCATTGACTACTATGGATAGAAAATTTTACTTTCATTATTAATTTCAAATAGCTATTATCTAAGAAACTCATTAAATATATTATATACATATAAATGAAAGTGGGGAGCAGACTTAGTGCATTGGTTAGGCACCGACGATGTTTAAGGGGTTGGTAACGTTCTTCTTCCAAGTCGCTATATAACTGAAAAATTGCTGAAAGCGATGTAAAACACCAAAACACCAACCAACCATATATATATAAAAACGAGGTCAGTCATTACCGCCCTGGTGAGCTTGTCGCACAAATATTGTAAGTATTAAAGTTGAAGAGCTAATGTAGGAACTAAAAACTGAACCAGATATGCAGCCTTGATAAAAGATTGATTCCATAATTCGTTTACTCTAGATATATCTATATCATAATTCGCATCTGTTACTTCCGTAATAGATTGATAGTATATGCAAAGCAAAATGTAGCACAGTTTACAATAGGATTGCAATATTTCCTAGTTAAGGACTCGAATAATATCAACTAACGTGATGAGATTTTTACTTTTACATTTATCTAAAGAAAACATCCTTAACAGATTTAACACCTGAGTTGTAGACACGCCGATTATGAAATCCTGATAATGTCTTTAATGCCATATGCAAAGAACATATAAAGTAAAGTGAGCAAAGGAAGTTAAATTTGCAGATTACTTGTTTGTATTACCTTACAATTAGTGTATAGAGAGACGGCACTTCAGATGTAATTACAGTATAGGTGAAACTATACTATTTGGGTACACACCAACACGTTTATGAATATTTCATAAAGGATATCAAGGAGTGTTCGATCATATATCTATCAATCAGTGAGTGGATTGGTTTCATAATAATTATGAATTATTATCATTATTATTAATAAATGTAATGAACTATACATTTCTCATTAATATCACGGACTCCTGTCTATGGTGATGCTCTTTATAAACCTCTCTCTATAACATACCTGGCGATTGTAATTTCAGTATCACCAGCTTTCCCCTCCAGAGTAGCAACATACCGTCCTTTCCTGTCTAAGGCGTTTTCATTTCAAAATACATGCAATGCCAGGGCATGTTCTAAAATACGAAGATCCGTCCTTGAGAAGGCTAGGCTACTTCCATGAAGTGAAATTGTTTCCAAATTCTTTGGTCGATATAGATATTTCATACGGTTTCAGGTCCCTCGTACCAAAATGATAATCGATATTTTGGAACGCGATCATATAATCTTGAGATGTACATGACATTCAAGTGGCGTGGATTGAAAAGAAAATGGGGCACCACATTTCAGAATATTGACCAGCAAAGAAAAAAGGATAAAATAAATAAGAAATAAAATAATAAATATAATAATACAATGATAATAATGAAAAAGGTATCCGAATATTGAAAAAATATTCAGTTACGTCAAATACGGGTACACAGACACCAACCCACTTGTGGCCCCCCCCCCCCCCCCCCCCCCCCTTGAAAAGAGGGGAGGGAGGCACATGTCCCATCTCCTACGCCATTGAGCTCACAAAAATGTATTGCGGTGGACATAGTTGAAATTTTCAATAAATACGTAGGTAAAAGCTTGGAGGTCCCACTTTAGCATATGAAGCAGTTTAATAGAATGCATGTCAGTAGTAGTAAAGAAAACACATCAAATGGATTACCCGTTCAGATTGAAGGACAAAGATGCAAGAAAGAAATATAATTGTTTCAGGTGGCTGGTAACATCTGCATCAATCTCCTAGAAATTTGTTCATGTGATATTCTTATTTTTAAGTTTTGAAATATTCTTTTAGTGATTGATTTGAGTATATCGTACGTGTTTTCACCATCTATCCAAACTTGTGCAAATTAAACATATGTATTCGACGTAATGCTCCTTTCTCTGGATGACAATTATTAATATATATATATATATTAATATTATATTAATATATGTATATATATGTATATATATGTATATATTTATATATATATATATATATATATATATAATATATATATATATATATATATATATATATATATATATATATATATATATATATATATATATATATATATATATGTATGTATATATATATATATATATATATATATATATATATATATATATATATATATATATATATATATATATATATATATATATATATATATATATATATATATATATATATATATATATATATATATATATATATCGTATCAAGTCGTATCAAGTAATATGGAAAGACATTGCCCCTGTTTCTGTTTTCAATCGATACTCTTTGCCTCTCCAATCCCTGATCACTCATTGTTAACATGTTAAAAACTGCATGGAAACGCTGTATTAACCTGTAAACTCGGCATCTCGATCTCACAATGCTGTGACATCATTTCCGACCAACTTTTATTTAGCGGAGATAATATTCTGAGAGGAAAGAAGAAAGAAAATCAAACACAAGGATTACATATTTAACCTGATGAAAAAGGCTTCATGTCCGACAAAACATTACTAAATATATATATATATATATATATATATATATATATATATATATATATATATATATAACAACTGAAGCGAATATTATCGGATCTTTCCAGTATGTAAGCATTGTCATGCCAAACCAATACTTAAACATACCAATATAGAAATTATGATGTGTTCTTGACTCAGATCCGGCAAGTTCCAATCCTCGCCTCTTCGGTAACTCGCCGGTGTCACGTCTATCGGTCATGTTAGTGTAGACTTTCACTGCTTCGAGTGAGTCTGTTGCAAAGGTTAAAATGTTCATGTTTAGTTTCATGTCTAACGTCATCAGTTAAAAAATCTAGATGTGAACGTACATAAAAAAGATAATCAAACTAATAAGCCAGCATAAATCAACACATTACTCCTTCACAAAGTAAATTTTAAGTGTCAGATTGTCGCAATATTTCAATAATAATAATAATTTATAAAATGTTATTAGATTACCCTGATACTCTTCAAACCATTCCTAATCTGATGAATGGGGAAGAGTTAAATCTTTTTCCCACGAAACCGATGTAACTCAGTGGATGAAGTGCTCGGCTCGTGACCAAAAGCAAAAGCTCCCAGATTAGACTCCCGCCATGTGTACACTTGTGTTGTCTGCCTGATGAGACGGTACAAAACAAGGTCCTGTGTCAATTCCAAACTTCCTGGACGGAGAGAGTATGAAGTAAAGAGGACGAAAAGATGATGGAAGGCGAGATAAGGAATGATAAAAAGAATGCAAGATATAAGTATGAATGGAACAGGGGAGAACAACCCTCCTTGTCCATACCCCCATATTCTCTACGAATATTGTATATATTGCCTTAAAATATGTCAACCACTTGTTTTATCCAATGACAAAAATATTGATCGGTTGGATTGCATGGAAATGCTGGTATCCCAGATAAAAGGAATGTGATTCAATTCGTAGTATATATATTTCTAAATAACGTTTGAAATTTTGGATATACTTGTGCCAGTTTAAATAATCTACAATGTCACGCGACAAAATAATGGGGCATTACCTAATAAGTGTACATGTAAGCGCCTTACTCGTTTGTATAAGACCGTTGTGGCAGCTTTGAAATAGCATTTAACTGTCTTGCAGCAGTACATTTTTTTCATTATATCGGCTTTGCGTGCCCAAATTATACAAATGAGTGGACAGGATTACAAAAAATTTAGGTAAGAGAATGGGAGGGCCGCCCCCACTTAGATATATTTCAGCATTGGATTTATGAGAGATCTGTAAACTACCATTGTAGAGCAAGTTTCATAGCTACACAAAATTGATACTTTATCTATTAACACTTTAATACTTAAATGATCAACACCTGTATCCTTAATACACCGTACTTAATGTATATACTAGATTCTAGTTATAGTAGTTACGTCATGATAAAATAAAAAACCCATAGCCTTTGAATGAATGAATGGATGAAATATAGAAGTATTACCTGAGGTATGCATGAACTCTTTAATACCACTCCCGCTGACAAACAGGAAGTAAATTTGACAGAAACATTGAAATATTCAACAAACATGGATTTGTATGAGGTATTTGATAATGCATATAAGAGGGTAGGGCAACAGTGCAGGGAGGTCTATTGGGCGAATAGAACGAAGTACGGTAGGCGTTATTTCCTTATTAAACTTTTAAACACTGATATACTTTTGAAACCAGATTTTTAATATCTGAGAAGTCACTAAGAGATCACAAGAATTGTTAAAATGTTATTAGGACACACCCACTGATTGACTGTTTTTACTTTAATTTACCCTCTAAAGTGTAGAAACTGCATTACAGTCAATGTTATTTAATATTTTTTAATGTGCGTATTCTCGTTTCTCAATTTCCTCATACATGAGAAAGATATCTTTTTCTGAAGAGTAAATGATGAAGACGAAACCATTTTTTAAAAATGAAATCCATCATGTTTATCCTTCCATGATGAATACATATATAGAATAAGTGTCTTATTTTGTGTTTTCATGCAGGAATAAAGTACAATGGCTGATGCATTTATTAGATATAATGCGCGTTTTATCATACTGGAAACTTCCATTTCCTATTTATAAAGTGCATCATTAAATCATTCCGGAGGGAAGTTTTAAGTTGAAAGAAACAGCCGGTGTCCCATGACATCGTAACGTTTATCCAGAATCAATCGTAACAACTCGTCCATTTCCGTACGCAAATACGACTCGTACGTACTACGTAGTCAGCCATTGGGACTACTTCCAATTGTTATGTAAACACACATGGCCAACATGATCAACATGCCTGTCATGTTTGCACTGAAATAGGCAATTATGCTTATTGCCTGCTTTTGTCTAATTTTCTTCTCTCTGAATGGGTGAACTAGTATGAATTTTTCATGTCGGAGTCTACACACGTGCACTGGTTAAATGTCACTTCGAATTTCCTCTGATTCGTTTCCAATGCTTTAACATTTAAAATAAAAATGTGAAATTTGCTACGATTACTGAATTACCATTACGATTGTATAATATTCATCAAAACGGGTATTACATTTCATACTGAACTTCTCATATCCTAAATTACAAAAACAATCCTAAGAACTTTTTTTCGCCTCATTTCGCAAAGTGCTCCTAGAATTGAAGCGATTTGGTATATATCGCTGCGCCGTGGGGCTTCCGAGTCTATTTTGGTAAAAAAAAATGGCGACGGTGTTCCGATTGATCCAGAATGACATACTTTCGTCGAATGTCAAGCACTTTAGCGCAAAATACGACTTTAATGACCTCACGCAAGGTTGGAAATGTCGAACCTTTCATTATGACGTCCTAAGCTTAACAATCAAAAGTCTGCCAAACATCGCTTTCTGTGTTGAAAAGTGGGTGAAATTTGGGGCGTTATGACGTCACGGATCAATGTATTTTATACAGAAATAAAATACATAGGTCTTGAAAGCTTTATCTCAGGCAATTACAGTGGTTGTGCATATATACACAATTATGGAAATTTACTACTTCAGAGTATAACATTAAGAGTATGGCATTAAGAGTATGGCATTAAGAGTATAACATTCAGAGTATGGCATTCAGAGTATGACATTCAGAGTGTGACATTCAGTGTGACATTCAGAGTATGACATTCAGAGTATGACATTCAGAGTGTGACATTCAGAGTATGACATTTTTGAGTATGACATTCAGAGTATGACATTCAGGTATGACATTCAGAATGTGACATTCAGAGTGTGACATTCAGAGTGTGACATTCAGAGTATGACATTCAAAGTATGACATTCAGAGTGTGACATTCAGTGTGACATTCAGAGTGTGACATTCAGAGTATGACATTCAGAGTATGACATTCAGAGTGTGACATTCAGAGTGTGACATTCAGTGTATGACATTCAGAGTGTGACATTCAGTGTGACATTCAGAGTATGACATTCAGTGTGACATTCAGAGTATGATATTCAGAGTATGACATTCAGAGTGTGACATTCAGAGTGTGACATTCAGTGTGACATTCAGAGTATGACATTCAGGTGTGACATTCAGAATGTGACATTCAGAGTGTGACATTCAGAGTATGACATTCAAAGTATGACATTCAGAGTGTGACATTCAGAGTGTGACATTCAGAGTGTGACATTCAGAGTACGACATTCAGAGTGTGACATTCAGAGTATGACATTCAGAGTACGACATTCAGAGTACGACATTCAGAGTATGACATTCAGAGTATGACATTCAGAGTATGACATTTAGAGTGTGACATTCAGAGTGTGACATTCAGAGTATGACATTCAGCATTACGAAAAATTTGAAAAAGGTCAGATAGAAGTATCTGAAAACCTCCTCTTGAACAGTTATCAAAGCCATTTAAAAGTTTCAATAAAACCAGCTACCTGTAGTACTCTTTTTACTTTAACGTTTTTTTTTCACCTACAGGGAAACTAGTAAATTTACATTGCGCTAGTGCACATGATTATGATATGAATTCCTGTAAACGAGTCATTATGCGTTCACGATGTCCCTAGTAACGTTATAACGTGTTAGAACTCAAGATAATGAGGAGCAATAAGGAAGTTTTCACCTCATACCTAGGTCTTTCTAGTCACTTTAATATTTAAGGTGTTCAGATGGAAAGTTTGCGCACAGAATTGCTATTAATGTTACATTTGTGATATTTGGGAAACATACAGTTATTCGGAAAGTTATAATATTTGGAGTAGATATATAATACATACAAGAATTGCTTTGGATATTTTAGTCATTCTCAAATGACCATTCTTCAGACATTACTGGATTAGATATAACCGGATCAGTTACAAACAACAATAAGTACGAAGCGATCAGCTGTCATACAGAAAATAACATAGAATAAGACACATAAGGATTGCCTTTTTCTGCATTATTATATCCCCCGCATACAAGGTTTGAGGGTGTACATAGGAATCACCATGTCCGTCCGTTTGTCTGTCCGCTATTCTGTCCGTCCGCCTGTCTTTTCATAACCTTGACCGGTAATAACGTCTTCATGCAATATTGTCGTTGTCCATGACCCTATGGTATGTCATAACCTTGAACTAAGACCACATGTACAAAGTCAAGGTTACAGTGTACATAGCCAAAATATTTCTTTAGGCCATACCTACTTTTTGCTACATCATTAACCAGAAATATTTCACACAATTGTCTAAGACTCAAGAGTGTGTCATGACCTTAAACTAAGGTCATATCTACAAGGCCAAAGTCGCAAACTGATTCCATCCTACACAGTTGTGTAGGATGCGTCATGGCATTGAACCAAGGTCATATCTATAAGGTCAAGGTTACCGTGTACAAAAGTCTTGTGTGGATCAAAATTACTTTGCCTTACTTCTTGGACTGAATATATTTCACGCAATTGTTGTCCATGACTCGAAGTAAGTGTCATAACCTTGAACCAAGACCATATCAACAAGGTCATAATCACATTGTACACATAGTCAAAATTCTTGTCTGGGCCATAACGGTTTCGCAGACTGATACTATTTCACACAATAAGCTGTTTAGGAGATTTGCTTCTTTTACAATAAAATCTTAAAATTTAGAGGAATTGTTTGTCCGTGATTTAAACAAGTTTCTTTATGATAGGTTAAAACAAAAGGATTAGATCAGAAGTCACTGAGGGGATGTGCAATAAAGATCGGTAACAAGTAATGAAATACATGAAATAACATTACAAAAATATTGATTATACGACAGAATCGGTACCGACTTAGGACTGTCAAATGAATAACAAACAGTACTCAATTGGTGTGGTTAACCGGGTTGCAGGCCGATATTCCCACTCATCGCAAATGCAGTACTATCAAAAGAAACACATTTAAAATTTTTAAATAATCCTCCATATAGAGATAAAGGATCATCATAGATATTTCAATTTGAAAGGTGATAGAATATATAAACACTGATTGTAATGAAGAATAAGATTATATAAAGCGACATCAACATGAGGTAACTGTGCTTCTGGTCTGGAAGAGAGCTCATATCCTTGATCTGTAGGAGTCCCGACTAATAGAGGGGAACTGGTTCAGGACCATATATTTTCTGAAAAGTTTTAGACAAGTCCCGTTATGGAGTCCCAACCGTCCTGTTAGTTAGTGTGGAACGATCAAGCTGTAAAAGGGCCAAATACAAGACCAATAGTCTTAGCGATGATCTTGGGGTTATATTGTCGATATAGAAGACGTTTAACAATTTTAGATCCGGACAAAATGAAGTTATCAAAATATCTGACCTTTTTAAATGTGTAAGCCAGATCACCGTAGGAATTGGGATGGGAAATTCCGCTAGACACAAATTGCTTAAAACTAATATTTCCGAATTTAGATATAAGTTTTGAATATGATCTGTGAAATCCCAAAAATTTCTTAAGTTTATGGTATCTGTATCCCTGAGTGAACAGTTTCGAAGTGATTTGTAATTTTTAGAGTGAAAGTATAAAACGTTAGTGCAAGCTCTAGCGAACCTAACCAATTGAGAAATATAAATGCCATACGATGGGAGTTTTGGTACATTGCCATTCAAATAAGGAACATTTACAATAGTAAATCCAAAGTCGTCACGTTTATCATACATGTAGGTATGAATATTGTTATCAATGATTTAAATATTTAAATCGAAAAAAGGTGTTCCTTTATCACAAATATTGGCTTTATTTAGTTAAAGTTGAGATGGATAAATACTAGATATATAATTTTCAAACTCAGGATTATGTATTATCAAAATGTCAACTAAATACCTAGAAGTGTCATTAAACATATCAATTAGGTCGAAACGTCTAGACTTTTTAATATACTGCATAAAATCCCTCTCATAACAATACAAAAATAAATCTGCGATAAGAGGAGCGTGCCTATGGGAATTCCAATCACCTGTTGATAAATTTTGCTACTAGATTGTATATGAATATTGTTCATTAAAAAGGTGATGTCATTACATAACTCGTTACAGGTTCAATATTTATAAGAGTTATATTGTTTGTTTGAGAAAAATCCTCAGTTATCTGATATATATTTTTGATTCTCTATTGAAACACCAGCGTATCAGAAACAACATTTTAGTTTTAATTAAAATGAAAAACAAAACAAAACAAAACAAAACAAACCCAAAAAACCCCCCCCCCCCCCCCAAAAAAAAACCAAAACAAGGAAGGGAAAACAGTGATATCTACTTTATACTTAAAAACAAATTTGCTCTTCGATTTGTCGTAATTGAAATTCTATAACTGAAACGTCAGTATTATCAGTAGTCACGTGCTTTTGATGGTAATATTTAAGAATTTCAAAGCGTAAAAAACAACTCGGATTTAGTTCATTTGTAGTACACAACCCAGAGGTGTGTCATAACCTTAAACCAAGGTCATATATACAAGGTCAAGGTCACAATGTACATATAGCCAAAATTTTTGACTAAGCCATAACTACTTCGCGCTATACCGTGTACCGATAATGTTTCACACAAATGTTGTCCACGACCCAAGTGTATGTCATGATCTTGAGCCAATGTTATATCAACAAGGTCAATGTAACAGTGTATACCTAGCCAAAATTCCTGTCTTGGCCATATCGTCTTCGTGCTACATCTTGGTCGTTATATGAGGATTTTCATGAAGAGAGATAATTCAATTAACATTTTTTCAGAGTTATGGCTCTTTTAACTTGTCATTCAACTTTGTTGCCACGGGGATATTTATCCCGTTGGGACGGTTCCAGTTAACATTATTTTCAGAAGATACTATCCATCAAAATATATCCGCATTTGCTCTTGTGCACAAAATTAATGCTATTTATATCTTCATAGTTACCATATCAACGGATATATCTCTACTGTATCATTGGATCCGATTCTTCTAGACAGATTCCGATTGGATTAGATTCTTCCAGGTATATTTTGATTACCAGTTTCGATGAAAATAGTTTTCACCGAACATCTTCTCGGCTCAACTTCAGACACTCCAAGATCAGATTGCACTGAAACAGAATATAACGGACAGTAATGGAGGGAGACACGGTAGGTAATTATTTTTTATTCTTCGTAACTGGATAAATCTTTTACTGTGATCTTCTGAAGGAAACAAGATTTCATATTGATGGCTTTCGGTCACAAGTTGAAAAAAGGAAAGGAGTTTATTTGAATTTAATTTTGTAATACCCTTGTTCTGAATTATTTTTTGACTGGGCCCATTTCCATACAATTTGTTATACTTTCATTTTATACATACAGTATAGTAATATGTCTTTGATTTTTCTGTATGTTTTTGGATATTTGTAGCGGGTTTATCTCAGCAAACTGGAGATGTTTACTCATCACGGGCATCTGGCTTCACTTCTACATTTTACGGGTCCTATAGTGTGAATTGCGACAGTGAGTGCCACAGTGGCATTACCTCCTCGCTCTCCTTCCCTCCCCCCCCCCTTCTCTCTCTCTCTCTCCCTCTCTCTCTCTCTCATATGAAAAGATCTGATTCAGCTGAATGACAGATACCTTCATGATCATAATAAGTTAATGAAGAAGGAAATACAGCAATTTTATGTTAGAAAGACGGTCAATATAAGTGACTAAAATCAGTTATATTGGTGTTTTTTTTTTTTAATATTTTCAGGCCCACATTCTCGATCATTAAAAATCATTACAAGCTAATAGCTTAACACAGTAAGATAACATCAATAATACTCAAAAAGAACTTAAAGAAAAGAATATTATTATGTCAAACAGAATCTTACATTACGACTAAAATTGGATTTCAGATTGCAGCTGTGGTGATTTTATTCCTCTTCCTAGCATTACTCATTGTAGCCTTGGTGATTCTAGCAATTCTCTTCTTCTTGAAACTGAAAAAACACCACGAAGAGATCTACATCCTAAAGGAAGAGTTAGAGGACCTTCGAAAATTCTGCATAAAACTTGCTCCATACAACTTATCTTCAACAGACGAGATTAAAGATTTCACCCAAATCAACGAACAAGATTCATCACGTCCTACCTCCCAACGCAGTGGTCTCGGCAAATTGAGATACACTACTGTGTTCAGCTCTAAAGTCATGAACGTCCATACGACACAATCTCATGGTATGGAGCAGTTGGTAAAAACAGCACAAATGGTATACCAAGAGGACTCCAAAGACAACCTGCAATTCCCAGTTGACGAAATTGATGTTACTGCTTTAGTAGACAGAGATGAAGATGTCAGTGCTGCTACTAAACGACTTTCAGCAGTAGAAGGCAGGCCAACATCGTATCTCATTGATACTTTGTCAGCAAATTCAAACGTACAGCATACAAACGGGATATTTGTTAATAAAACTGTCTCAACAAAGGGAGATGTGATGACAATTTCCGAAATAAAATTGACGATACCCCCAGGTGCGGTAGAACGTCCTACACCCATATCCGTTGGTATAGTGTGGGAGAAGAGGTTCCGACCAAATCTTACTTCGTCTCAGGCATTGCTCAGTCCACTTATAGTGTGTCAACCGTCATTGAAATTCAGTAAACCAGTAACTTTAACGTTTCCACATAGTGCCCATAAAGTGACATCAAATTGGGATTGGACAGTACTCAAGCGGGAAGGAGATATCCAAAGTGCAAATGACTGGATACCAATCACACCTGCAGATTATTCTCATAAAGATATTAATGAAACACACGTGTCGCTAGCTCTACACCATTTCACAGGTTTCACATTGGTTGGCACGTCCGCTCAGGGTAAGGTGGCAGCAAAGGCAGTCAATATGGTAGCGTTCACAAAACCTTTCCAGACTGGTGCTATGTTTAAAACAAAGATATATTGCATCAGTGACTACCATTACACATCAAAACTGCAGGTAATCTTCATGTTTTAAATTCTTCAAAGTCAAATGGGTATGACAGCTATGACTTATCTTATCAAACATTCAATTTTTAATAGTGTATTTGGAATGCTATGGTATACATTATAACTGGCTGATTACCTCTTGGAAATGTTAGACTTATACGCATGTTTAAATTCTGCTTCAAATTTCTTTCCTCAAATAATTGTATACCCTGTGAGATGTATTCCTCTATGCTTACCGAGTTTTATCTATATATACATATTGCTTATGTAAATCTAGTCCTATGCCATTTAAGAAGCAGTGGGGTGTTTCACTAAAGTCGTAAGCCCAAACGTAGACGTAGACGTAAACTTTGCGACTAAATTTACGTGTACGTCAATTGAATTTTTCTTTAAGTCTATGTTCATAGGTAATTACATTGGTAAAGTTTGTAAAAGGTGTACGTTACGTTGGAACTCTTTAGGGAGGAGACAAGTATTTCTCAGCAAAAGTTTACGTCTACGTCTACGTTTGGGCTTACGACCTTTAGTGAAACTCACTCCAGATTTGTAAAATGAGATTGGTTGATTGGTGTTTTACGTCGCTTTCAACAATTTTTCAGTTATATCGCGACATGAAAGCAGGAGGTAACCAACCTCATATACATATGATAGTGGCGCAATCAGGGATTCGAACCCAGATCGTCGGCGCCTCAAGCCAAGCGCTTAACCACTACACTAAGCCTGCCCCTGTAAAATTAGACTGTCTTTGCATAATTTGTTGGTGGAGTCGGGTCGTTGTCAAACATTCCTATCGAATAATGGCAAAATATGTCATAGTGACATAGAAATTGAATTTCATTTTGTCCTAAAATGTCCAGCTTGTTGTGACTTAAGAAAGAAATGTGTTAAACATCATTATTGGCGTAGACCGTCTATGCTTAAAATTGTACAACTTTTTAGTGTGAATAATATAAAGGAATTGTGTGCATCGGGTAAATACATTTAAGAGACCTGTAATCTTTAATATTTGATTAGTATACTTCTTACCAATTCAGTTTCACTTTTACCATTTTATTGTGCATAAAACCATCAAATCACTTAATTATTACTTCGTAATGATGATGTGTTTATGTGCCAATGTGTGTATTAAGAATGCCATGTCATTCTCCCTCCATTATGTTTATATCTGTATGATGTTCGTATATATAATGATGTATGATGAATTTGTTCGTATATACAAGTTGATTACATTGATGTATTTGTATGTATATACATGTTGATTACATTGATGTATTTGTATGTATATACATGTTGATTACATTGATGTATTAGTTTGTATATACATGTTGATTACATTGATGTATTAGTTTGTATATACATGTTGATTACATTTATGTATTTGTATGCATATACATGTTGATTACATTGATGTATTTGTATGTATATACATGTTGATTACATTGATGTATTAGTTTGTATATACATGTTGATTGATGTATTTGTATGTATATACATGTTGATTACATTGATGTATTTGTTTGTATATACATGTTGATTACATTGATGTATTTGTATGTATATACATGTTGATTACATTGATGTATTAGTTTGTATATACATGTTGATTGATGTATTTGTATGTATATACATGTTGATTACATTGATGTATTAGTTTGTATATACATGTTGATTGATGTATTTGTATGTATATACATGTTGATTACATTGATGTATTTGTTTGTATATACATGTTGATTACATTGATGTATTTGTATGTATATACATGTTGATTACATTGATGGATTAGTTTGTATATACATGTTGATTACATTTATGTATTTGTATGTATATACATGTAAATTACATTGATGTATTTGTATGTATATACATGTTGATTACATTGATGTATTAGTTTGTATATACATGTTGATTACATTGATGTATTTGTATGTATATACATGTTAATTACATTCATGTATTTGTATGTATATACATGTTGATTACATTAATGTATTTGTATGTTTATACATCTTATTTACATTGATGTATTTGTATGTATATACACGTTGATTACATTGATGTATTTGTATGTATATAGATGTAAATTACATTGATGTATTTGTATGTATATACATGTAAATTACATTGATGTATTTGTACGTATATACATGTAAATTACATTGATGTATTTGTATGTATATACATGTAAATTACATTGATGTATTTGTATGTATATACATGTTGATTACATTGATGTATTTGTATGTATATACATGTTGATTACATTAATGTATTTCCATGTATATACAAGTTGATTACATTGATGTATTTGTATGTATATACATGTTGATTACATTGATGTATTTCCATGTATATACATGTTGATTAAATTGATGTATTTGTATGTATATACATGTTGATTACATTGATGTATTTGTATGTATATACATGTTGATTACATTGATGTATTTGTATGTATATACATGTAAATTACATTATGTATTTGTATGTTTATGAATCTTAATTACATTGATGTATTTGTATGTATATAGATGTAAATTACATTGATGCATTTGTATGTATATACATGTAAATTACATTGATGTATTAGTATGTATATACATGTTGATTACATTGATGTATTAGTATGTATATACATGTTGATTACATTGATGTATTAGTTTGTATATACATGTTGATTACATTTAGGTATTTGTATGTATATACATGGTGACTACATTGATGTATTAGTTTGTATATACATGTTGATTACATTGATGTATTAGTTTGTATATACATGTTGATTACATTTATGTATTTGTATGCATATACATGTTGATTACATTGATGTATTTGTATGTATATACATGTTGATTACATTGATGTATTAGTTTGTATATACATGTTGATTGATGTATTTGTATGTATATACATGTTGATTACATTGATGTATTTGTTTGTATATACATGTTGATTACATTGATGTATTAGTATGTATATACATGTTGATTACATTGATCTATTAGTTTGTATATACATGTTGATTACATTTAGGTATTTGTATGTATATACATGGTGACTACATTGATGTATTTGTATGTATATACATGGTGATTACATTGATGTATTTGTATGTTTATACATCTTATTTACATTGATGTATTTGTATGTATATACATGTTGATTACATTGATGTATTTGTATGTTTATACATCTTATTTACATTGATGTATTTGTATGTTTATACATCTTAAATACATTGATGTATTTGTATGTATATACATGTTAATTACTTTGATGTATTTGTTTGTATATACATGTAAATTACATTGATGTATTTGTATGTATATACATGTTGATTACATTGATGTATTTGTATGTATATACATGTAAATTACATTGATGTATTTGTACGTATATACATGTAAATTACATTGATGTACTTGTATGTATATACATGTAAATTACATTGATGTATTTGTATGTTTATATATGTAAATTATATTGATGTATTTGTGTGTATATACATGTTAATTACATTGATGTATTTGTATGTATATACATGTTGATTACATTGATGTATTTGTATGTATATACATGTAAATTACATTGATGTATTTGTATGTTTATACATGTAAATTACATTGATGTATTTGTATGTATATAGATGTAAATTACATTGATGTATTTGTATGCATATAGATGTAAATTACATTGATGTATTTGTATGTATATACATGTTAATTACATTGATGTATTTGTATGTATATACATGTAAATTACATTGATGTATTTGTATGTTTATAAATCTTATTTACATTGATGTATTTGTATGTATATACATGTTGATTACATTGATGTATTTGTATGTATATACATGTTGATTACATTGATGTATTTGTATGTTTATACATGTTAATACATTGATGTATTTGTATGTTTATACATGTTGATTATATTGATGTATTTGTATGTATATACATGTTGATTACATTAATGTATTTCCATGTATATACAAGTTGATTACATTGATGTATTTGTATGTATATACATGTTGATTACATTGATGTATTTGTACGTATATACATGTAAATTACATTGATGTACTTGTATGTATATACATGTAAATTACATTGATGTATTTGTATGTTTATACATGTAAATTACATTGATGTATTTGTATGTATATACATGTAAATTACATTGATGTATTTGTATGTATATACATGTTAATTACATTGATGTATTTGTATGTATATACATGTAAATTACATTGATGTATTTGTATGTATATACATGTAAATTACATTGGTTGTATTTGTATGTATATACATGTTGATTACATTGATGTATTTGTATGTATATACATGTAAATTACATTGATGTATTTGTATGTATATACATGTTAATTACATTGATGTATTTGTATGTATATACATGTAAATTACATTGATGTATTTGTATGTTTATAAATCTTATTTACATTGATGTATTTGTATGTATATACATGTTGATTACATTGATGTATTTGTATGTTTATACATCTTATTTACATTGATGTATTTGTATGTTTATACATCTTAATTTCATTGATGTATTTGTATGTATATACTCATTGACTACATTGATGAGACGCAAGTCTCAAAATGAAGAAATGAATTGAATGTAGGACATCAAATACATTATATTCAGTGATTAGTCAGGCAAACGATAGGCCTTTCATGAGGTTCTTATCTAAAATATGGTTTAGACATTTCTTTATTACTTCATTCGTTTTAAACGTTAGGTATGTTCAACTTAATACCTTTTGCGTATGTTTGATGCAATCGACATCAATTCTCTTTACAGACTGTAATCTTAAATTCATATTGAAAATTTTTCAGATGGGATATTTTAAGTTTAAACACAGGTGCTTATCTGTTAGTTTTAATTTTCAGGATGTGAAGGAAGAAGAGAAAACACTTAAAAGGCAGCAAGCTGAAAGTCGAGTACCACTTCTGGTTTACCAGAACGGAAAACATGTATTTGTCGACCTTACTAAATACAAAGAAGATGAATGGCAACTAGATGATGATAAAGATAAACGGCAGGTAAAGGCAAACATATACATGTTGTATTATGAAACAAACACCTGGTCAATCATGTAAACAAATAACAGATTAACAGATTAACACAAATAAATCCCATAAACAAGCTTCCATACATATATAATGTAAACACGCATAAACGCAGTACTGTTATCACTCAATCTGTTAACATGGGGTAAAAACAAGTTAAGTAAGCTATGCAAACGAATCACTTATAAATGACAACTTAAATCGGAACAGGAAATGAAAATGAGTCGATAAATTTTCTTTTACTTCATGGCATGAAAAATGATAACAATAAAATATGAAAACTGGTTTCTGTTTTACTTTGACGTGGATAACAACGTAATCGTCAGGGAACATTGGAAATCGAAAATGAAACCAGATGTTCGAGAAAATGATCGTCTCTTGTTTGGTTGATACATCCGGTTTGAAAACTTGAAAACATATATACAGCACCAAACAATCAAACACTTTTACAAGAGATGTATAAAAAGTACCACGTCCCGTAACATGTCGTAGTATCATTTATAACATTTGGATGAATGTTATTGCAGATGTTAGATTATCAACTGATCATGCATGATTTAACCCCAAGTTGTACGTATGTGTTATCACCGAAAGGAAGACCACAAAAGATTGTATGTGAATATTCATTCCAGCAACAACAGTCTGATAGTACATCAAGACTAAAGATGGCCGACGAACAAACTAAAGTAAGTCCATAAGAATTCAAGCAATTTATCTCTCTCTCTCTCTCTCTCTCTCTCTCTCTCTCTCTCTCTCTCCTCGACCAGTACATTTGTGTCCAATCTTTTTCTTTCTTTTAATCATCATAAAATATGTATCTTCATGTTCGCACTAGGTGTCGCCACTTCCAATAGTTCCACTTAACGAGGACCCAGAGGGGGAATTACAACGGCAACTGATTCTACTATTGGACGTACCGGCAGACGCTGGTTCTTCGCACGGTGATTGGAGAAATTTGGCGTTAAAATTAAATCTTCAAAACGAAGAAATCGCCTGGTTAGAGAGCAGAACTAGCACGGAAAGTCCGACAGATGCACTGTTGAAACGATTGACTGAGACAGGAAAAACGTACGAGGATTTAAATGAAATACTTACGGACATTGAGAGACCCGATGCAGCCGAATTAGTCAAAATGTTTTTAAGTAACCAGGGAAACTGCACAGTGTTAAGATCAAATCCCTCTTTATTGCGAAGAAGTAAACCAAATTCGGAGAACAGCATTACTTTACCGAAAGAAATACACACAGACACTAGAAAATAACACTAGATTATAGCACCAGATGTGCGGAAATTAAGTCCATTTTGTTAATTTGCATAGCGACCATATTGGATATGAACCAGCCATCATAACCTAGCGTGTATAGCTTCTATGGATAAATAAAAAAGAAATGAAAATGGAAAACTTACCACTACGAAATCACACAAATCCAGTTTCGCAATCAAATTCCTTATTGTTTCTAATGTAGTTCTAACAATAATGAGTTTTATTCCCTCTGTATTCAATGTTCCTTTTCAGTCCAACTTTTGAAGCGAAGCGTCCTATTAAATCCTTTAGAAACAATTGAAAATCCAGATTCTATAACGGAAAATAGGGACTAGAAAATCCGGAATATCCCAATTATTTTCCTCCATAATTTTGCATAACTGTTCCTTTTTGAGCTGAAGTTAGGAAATTCTACATTTGCAACAATTTTGTAAAAAGGCACCGAGGGGTAAATCACTCCAAAAACTGTTAAAATTAAAATTTAATTTTAAAATTTAACAGCTTCGTTTATTTTCATTTACGGAAAGCATATTAGGACATGTCCTAGACCTTCACACTATTTAGACAACTTCATGTGGGCACATTAAACATTAAATTGTTTGTTTCAAAAGAAGCGGGGCATAAACTTTGAGTCACGTGGCTTTTTTTTCAAATGACTGCATGATTTGCATATCACGTGATATGCAGTTCATGAATAAATTGGGCTGAATTTCTCCATATGCACAGTTTGAATGGGCTATAGAATAGATACTTCTTATTGCTTAAATATGTTAAGAAATAGATCCAATATTATGACACGAATTCGGGCAAATTGTAGTTATATTCAATAATTCATTTCTTCAAAATTTTCCAATAATATACATTAGTTTCATTAACCCAAAGACATATTTTCACCTTTTCAACATATACGTATAAATTCTAAACACTATTAGAACGTATTGGCCACATTATATCAACTCACCTTTTGACCTAATCTTGTTTCTTATTTTGTCACAAAAATATTCAAGCATACTTTAATCAACCAATAACTGTTATACATTTGTACTAATTTTAGACAGTTCGAATACAAAAACGGATTTTATAAGGTTAATTATCAAATAATAGAAATAGAATTAGAAATATATAAAATAGGATATCATATAAGTAACATTAAAATTACTTTCCTGTAAAATAGCTTTTTAAAACTTTATTTATTTTACAACGATTAAGAAACAAGTTAACAACTTATATAAATCTTGCTCGTTGGCACGGATGAGCACAATTAAAATAACGATGAAACAATAATCATTGAACTGATCTCACCATACATGTGTAATGTATGAAAAAGCATTTATAAGCAATGGCAATTACGCTACTGTTACAGTTGATTTTCAAGTTACATATAGATACCCGATAAAAAAAAATTAGAATATACATTTCGTAAGATTAATTATTTGTGTTTAGGATCCCATGTAAAAATGTTATTTTATGTTTAAAAAAAAATTATGCATGTTTTTAAATTATCTAAAAATGTATTCTTAATGGGGTTCATTTTCAAACGCTAAGATGATCAAGGCAAGTGACTTTGCATGGAGTATACCTCTTAGGATTTATCTTAAGCTTCTGAGTAAAATCTTATTTTTCGATTTTTGTTTTTTGTATGATAAGTACCTAAAGTGAGAAAGTAATACAGAATATTTCATCTATATATGCTTCTCCACGGAATTCAAATGCTGATATCCTGATATTTACAGTGACGTTACACTAATATTTAAATAATAACATTTAATTTGTTTAAACATTATTATAGCAATTTCATTAGTGTCATCACTGAAGTTTGCATTATCACTTTCGATAAAACCAAAGTCATATCCCATAATACATTCGGAATGTTTCAGAGCTCATCTCATTCAAGAAATGGGCATTATGTAAAACTCGAAACAGTTCAAGCTGGCGAGCCCAAATCTTGTTTGACCAGTGGCGTAGCTGAGTCCAAAAATGCAAGAGGGTTACAGTTTGCAACTCTCAATTAAAACGCTAAACGCAAATCATTTGCAATACGCTCAAATTCTTAGTGGGAAAAGTGGAGTGCAGCAACTAGAGATTTAGAAATTACATATATGTGATGCGAGGCGAATACTACCTACACGTGGTAGTTAATTTTGCACTTCAACATTACTTATCGACATTAATGAATGAAATACATAAACAAAATATTACTATATTCATACTCCTAATTCTTGTAATCTTAACACAGAATCCGGTTGATACACACGTGAATTAAGGCAAAGTCGCATTTGTATATTATGTGAGAAATACGATGCAGGAGACGAATAATTTCCTTTCGAAATGCCACAAATATTCGTAATTCGGATTTCAAATCATATTATTTTAGAATGCAAGCGTTTTTACACTAATCCAATTGTTAAATGTAGATAATGTGAGGGAATTACCTAATTTGAATAATTTCAGGCAGAGAGAAGGATAAAAATTTGAAGTTCAATCACTCCATTTAAGAGTTAATTATGATTAATTAATTTAAGAAATCAACTGTAACTCTAACACAGATTCCTAGTACTATGCTTGTTCTTATTATTTCACGCCAGTATGTATAATAACATACACGCATCAAATGTATAACGGATAAAACATAACTATTTAAGATATGAAATTCACGTCAATTTGAGTCTACCGTGCTCTGCTCTTCTAAAAGCGAGCTAAAGTCCTTGTTCCATTTAACAGTCATAGGGACAAAGCGTAGGACGTAATCTCCTCTGAGGAGGTTTAGAAAGGGCCCGTCATAGAGACCCTACCGCCCTGTTAGTCAGAGTGCAAAAAATATATAAAGGGGTCAAGTACAAGACTAATTGTCTTAGTAATGATCTTAGGACCATTTTGGCGATGGCGAAGGCGTTTGACTATTTTAAAACCTGATGCAATGAAATCATCAGAGCTTTTGACCCTTCTACGTTTTTATAAAAGCATATTTAATTGATCAAAGTTTTGTGTTCCCTTCATAGAATTGAAAAAAGGAGTGTAACCTCATTCGCTATATGAATCACAATGACGCATTATTAGATGATCATAATTCATATTATATGGTGTGGAGATAAATTTATTTTCATACCATTGCCGATTTTGTGGTGAATAGGGAAACATGTGTGAGTGAACTAATTCCATAATGAATGCCAGTGTGTAGAAACTAATAAAAATTACCAACGTTAATACAAGCACAAGTCGTTGCATCATAATAGTATTTAATGAAATGCAAGCTACACTAAACCTGGGAGACATGTTGGTATCCTGAGATTCATTGGTTGAATTCTCCAAATATGTATAATATGGACTTCTACTGAGTACTGGAATATAATGTTATGATTGGAATGATATAGAATAGCTTGATCATATAAGCTGAATGTTTTAAATGAAGAAAAGGAGATATCAATTATGTTTATAATGTATCACGACAAAATTTAAAAACTAAATTACAAAAATGAACAAACATAAAAACATGTTGATTTAAATATACAATATGTACTTTTCATGATAGTGATGAAGGCAAAAATATTAATATAAATGTGAAAACTATGCATAACTAAATGCTTAAACATAGATTTTAAAAGTCTGATCTTATACATAATGGTGGGTGTGACTGAACTCATACGAAACGCAGATTATTCACAGGTACCTAGTATGCTGAAAACTCACGGGTACCGGGTGAGCTAACGAATCCAGGGTTTTTTTTTTTTTTCTTCAGTTTTTATTTGCAATATAAACCCTTTATACAATTCAACTCAACCCGGCTCAGGAGGAGTTGATAACAATCATCACTCATAAATGGTAAACATATATATCCTCATAGATACACATATATACATACACTCTTAAATTGATTTTATCAACTTTTGAATAAATTCTTTAGGAGATATATAATTCATAAATATCAAAGCATTTTTTACATAGTATATTAAAGATATTTCGTTTTCTGTTTTCTTTTCAAATCGGGTTGTCATTTTATATTTATAAATGCTATAGGCAATGAATGAAATAATTTCATTTAAAAAAGTAGTAGTTTCATTGACCTCTTGATAAAAACCAACAATAATGTGTTTCCATTTAATATCAAATTTAATCAATTTCCCTAATTTCTTCCAAATTTTTCTACATAGACCACAATCAAATAAAAGATGCTTAATATTTTCAACACAGTTTTCACAATAATCACTAAAACAATTTTCTCGCAATCTACATTTTGACAAGTAATTATTAGTACATAAAATATTGTTCAATAACTTGTAATTAAACTCTGCTATTCTCATATTCTTAATGGCCTTAATTTTACAATAGTATATATTAGGCCATTTACACCTTTCTATCATCAAGTCTCTTGAGAGCGAGGACTGATGAATTGAAGCTTTATTCCTGATTTTCAAGAGATTGTCGTAGTAAAAAGAGCAAGTTTTATCAAGAAAAGTTGTGTAACCTGTATAGAATGAAAAAGCATATTTATCAAAAACATTGGGTATTATAATTTCTTTCTTTTCAAGAATGCGTTTAATATGTTTTAGGGCCGTTTGTATCATTTTTAGTTCACATATCCAGTTCTTTTTATTTTTGAGTTCATCAAAAATTCTTTTGAAGATTTAAATTCTCCGTTAGATTCGAAAATATCTTTAACATGAAGAAATCCACATTTAATCCAATTTGGAAAATGTAAAGTTTTACCTTTATATTTGATATGCGTGTTACACCATAATGGTTGTAGAAGTATATTAGTGCATGACATGCTATCTATCGGGGATATCTTTTTACATTCATTAAAACTAGAAAACATTTCTTTATAAAAAAAATTGGAAGATGCTTTATTAAATCAAATTTTTCTAAATATTTTTCATTTGTCTTTATGGCATATTCTGGCGGAACATGACATTTTTTCAAATAACTTTCTACTTTATCAAACAAAACACCTCGTTTATTAAATAGTTTTGAAACCCAAGATGCTTTCAGTGATTTTAACTTTGATTCGATATCTATCACGCCAATTCCCCATCTTTTATTTTCCCAATTAAAGTGTTTCTTTTAATCCTATCGGTTTTGTTCCATATAAAATTAAAGATTGCTGTTTTAATTTTCTTTAAAAAAATCTTCATGTGGAAAGGGTAGAACTGTAGATTTATATATAAATTTAGAAATTGCCAAAGAATTGATGATGCACGTTTTCCCAAATAGAGTTAAATTTCGTTTTTTCCAGGACTCAAATAGTTTTTGCATGTCATCTAGTGTTTTTGTCCAATTTTTTTCATAACAGTCTGTCTTATCGTGTCCTACATATATGCCTAGGCACTTAATAGCTTTCTCAGTCACTTCGATCCCGAAAATTTCTTTGTATTTATGTCTGAGGCCTCCCAGAAGGATGCATTCAGTTTTATTTAAATTGACCTTTGTTCCCGTAACTTGACAGAAATTGTCTATTACTTTAAGTGATATTTCAAGAGAATCTTCATCCATTACGGAAAGTGTGAGGTCATCTGCATGCTGAATAGTTTTTATTTCTTTTACGTCATTAATTGTTATACCACGAATATTAGAATTTTCTCTTATTTTTATAGCTAATACTTCTGCAACAAAAAGGTACTAAAGAGCCGAAATCGGGCGCCCCTGTCTTATACCACGTGACATGTCACATGATCCAGAAATCCAACCATTATTTTTAATGCGAAAAATAGATTTTGTATAAAAAAATTTCATCCAAGAAATAAAATTCTGTCCGAAATTGAATTTTTCTAAAACTTTAAACAGAAAATTATGTTCAACAGAATCAAATGCTTTTTCGAAATCTAAGAATAATAAAATTCCATTTTCCTCATTTAAATCACAAGAATCAAATATATCTTAAATTAATCTGGCATTTTCGCTTATGTTTCTTCCTTTAATATACGCTGATTGCTGCTGTCCGATTACATCATCAATCACTGTCCTTAGTCTTCTACCAAAAATGACAGCTATTATTTTGTAGTCGGTATTAGTCAAACTAAGAAGTCTGTAATTTTTTAACATTTTTCGATTTCCTTTTTCAAACAACAATGTAATAATAGAAAGACGTTGTGAGAAACTCATTTCTTTTTGTTCATAAATACAATTTATTACATCAAAAAGTATATCTTCAATTTCATAAAGAAAGGTTTGATAAAATTCCGAAACCAAACCATCATTTCCAGGGCTTTTTTTAAGAGCTAAAATAGCTTCCCTTAGTTCAACTTTGGTAGGACTCTGATCACATAGGTTTTTCATTTTTTCCGATATAGTGGGAATTTTTTAATTTTGTAAATAATTGTCAATATCGATGCTTTTTATATTCTTAGATTTATATAAGGTTGAATAATAATTTCGCAGTTCATCGATTATTTCACCACTTCCTTGTATATTTCCATTTTCCGTTAGAAGTTCCCGTATCGTATTGTTTTCTTGGTGTTTTTTCTCTAATGATAAAAAGAAATTTGTATTTTTCTCTCCCTCGGTTACCCATTTAACCTTGGAGCGTAACTGCGCACCTTTTGCTTTTCTTGAGTGTATTAAGTCAAGTTCACTTTCTATTTCTTTTTTACGTTTCATATCTATGTTTTGGCAAGCTGTCGTTTCTATTTCATGTAATTCAGTTTCTAGGTCACCAACGCGTCGTTTTTTTTTTCTTTTGAACTTAATGATTTTGAAAAATTTATTGAAAATTCCTTTACATTACATTTGAAAGTTTCCCACCTTATGAGTGGGTCACATTTTTCTAAGTTATTGATTATAGATTTAATTCCTTTTTTGTAGTCATTGTTTTCTAATAATTCAGAGTTTAGTTTCCAATAACCAGGACCTCTTTTCAGATTACTTATATTTATCAGAAGTTTTAAATATCTATGATCAGTCATTCTAAGTCCGTGACCTTGTTTACCAGGTACGCGTCTTACAATGAGTGATTTTACATAATTCACATTACTTTGATTTGTTAATACAAAATCGATTCTACTTTTTGGTATGTCATCTTTATCACACCAAGTGTACCCCTTAACGTCACCATTTACACTGTTCCAAACATCAACTAGATCTAATTGTGATAAAAATTTGGTTAATTTTTTAGTACTTTTATCATTTTTCTTTTCAAAGTTAGTATTAAAATCTCAAAAAATGAACATATTTTCTTGGTATTTAGCATGTTGCATTATTTTACGTTTGATATTATCTAGGAAAGTTACTTTAGAATTTTCCTCATTGGGGGCATAAACATTCACAAAGGTATACAGTTTTTCATTCAATGAAGTATTCAATATAATAATTCTACCATCATTTGATACATATTTGTCTGTGATATCTATGTCTAAACCATTTCTGATAAAAACAGACACACCTCTACTAAACTGAGAGTCTGAGTAAGCATTAATGATTTTGCCTTCCCATTGTCTTTTATAGATTTCTTTTTTATGCGCTATAAAATGAGTTTCTTGTATGAAAACCAAATCAAAATTTTTTAATTTTAACCATTCAAATAATTTGTTTCTTTTCTCGAGAGAATTTAGCCCATTAGTATTTATAGATATACAATTAAATTGATTCATTTATGTTATATTCATAAAAATCTTTACAACTAATTAGATAGATCATACCATGTAGAAAGTCCAGTCCACAGTTCATAAAGGGCAGTCCAGTACTCAGTTCAGGTCCGTTTCCTCAAGAACGATAACTCTGTAGGAATGTTCCTAAGGGAGAGCGCCGGGTTTCGACACTGATCCGGCATCTGAGCTATCGCTGTCCGTGGCATTGTAGCCCGATACGGAATCGGTGTCCGAGGTAACCCGAAGGTTGTATAGCATTACGGCTATATCTCTTTGGCCTGAGTTCGATTTCGTTTTCTGCTTATTTTTCGGGCGGGTCCACTGGTCGCTATGTTTTCGTTTTCGCACCTTTTTCGCAACTTTAGATATTATTATTCCAAGTGAATTTTTCCCTGGCCATTTCTATTGTTTCGTATTCAGAGTGCCATTTCTATCAAGACCTGAACCCCACTTGTTGCTGTAAGTTGTCTCCACGAAGGTTGTGGTGCGTTTCGCCGATCGTAATTTCTCATTGAATAGTGGCACTTGTACACATTTGTTTTCAATTATCTCTTCCATGACACTCATCTCACTCTCTATCCACTCTTGATTTGGTTTCACTTTGTCGCCGATCCTTTTAGCGGATAACGAATCTGGTGCATCTTTGATTTTATTTGCCGCATCCAGGTCACCACATCTGATAGATTTCGCCTATTGATATGCGTGCTCTGCTGACTTGTGCGTAATGCCGTAGACTTCCATAGAACATGGGTAATAATTAGACAATACGTCTCCAGTACCGTTGAAAGGAGTAAGATTCTTCTGCTGGTCATATTCCTCACATGCTTCATCACCAGGACTATGTCCTTCCTTTTTACATACTTTACAACACGCTTTATTTTTGCAGTAATTTTTTGTGTGATCCGTTTTCCAGCAATTTGTACAGGTTAAATCTAGTTATTGTTTTGGTTGACCGTAGTGATATATTCTAACTCTGAGACCGGCACACACGTTGTTCCTTGGTAAGTATTTTCCTTCCTCTAAAGGATCCATGTAAAAGAATCGAGTACCATTGAGAACACTGGTCATACGTTTTGTGGTTGGATTGCGTATTTTTCTCGTAAATGAGCTTACTGGTGGACTTGACCTTAAGCTCCTCAAGCAGTTCCGTCACTGCTGAATCGTCCACGGATAAAGGTAGACCACAAATACGTACCTTCAGGGTAGTTTGGTTCGGATTTGTAATTCCCGCTGCGTAGGGATTTGTGTCGTACAAAGATACACTGATACTCTTTAAGGACAGTCCTTCTTGAAGAAGTTTACTTCTCGCCTCTTTACTTTTAAGATACAGACGCCACAAGTTACGATCCAATTGTAGGCAATGAAGTTCGTCACCGATCTGCTTTGTAACACTGGCCATTATGTCATAATCGGTCATGCGTTGCGTTTGATCACCCAACTGTATATCGCTGTCCTTCATATAGAGTGGCTTAAGTGTTCGAATAACGGCACTTGATTCGGTGTTCACAATCACATTCTCTTCTTTTCCGTCACCCATTTCTCCAAAGGGATGAGAACTGTTCAATATAATCCAAAATATAAGAAAAACATGCATGGAAAATCCTATATTACAGAAAAATAATTTCACAAAAAGTTGTCTTTGTACACTTTGTCACTACAAATAGTAAATCCACTGAAGAAAAATGTTGAAAAACGGTTATATAACCACTAAATTAGTCATAAGACGAGAGAGCTGAAAAATGCGTCCTCTGCGCTCTACGTCACGTGACATCTTTTTTCCAGGGTTACTGTATGATTACTCACGGGTACCTAGTATACTGACTACTCACTGGTACCTGGTGCACTGACGACTCACAGGTACCTAGGATACTGACTACTCACTGGTACGTGGCACTCTAACGAATCCAGGGTGATTCGTACGCTGACTATTCATGGGTACCCAGTATGCTGACTACTCACAGGTTCCTGTTGAGCTAACAAATCCAGGGTGACTCGTACGCTGACTTCCCATGTGTACCTAGTGTACTGACTTCTCACTGGTACGTGGCACTCTAACGAATCCAGGGTTACGAAAGTAACTTGATGAAATGCAACCGAAACACCCATGGCATACTACTATTGACATGCATAATCACTTGAAATCAGTTACTCGTACAATGACTGCCCACGGATACATAGTTTACTTACTACTTTCGAGTACATAGTATGCTTACTACTGCTGAGTACCTAGTATGCTGACCACTCCTCACTACCTAGTATGCTTACTACTCCCGACTACCTAGTATGCTGACTACTCCCGACTACCTAGTATGCTGACTACTCCCGAGCACCTAGTATGCTTACTACTCCCAAACACCTAGTATGCTTACTACTCCCGAGTACATAGTATGCTGACTACTACCGAGTACCTAGTATGCTGACTACTACCGAGTACCTAGTATGCTGACTACTACCGAGTACCTAGTATGCTGACTACTCCCGAGTACCTAGTATGCTGACTACTCCCGAGTACCTAGTATGCTTACTACTCCCGAGTACATAGTATGCTGACTACTCCCGAGTACCTACCGGTAGTATGCTGACTACTCCCGAGCACCTAGTATGCTTACTACTCCCGAGCACCTAGTATGCTTACTACTCCCAAACACCTAGTATGCTGACTACTCCCGAGTACCTAGTATGCTTACTACTCCCGAGTACCTAGTATGCTGACTACTCCCGAGCACCTAGTATGCTTACTACTCCCAAACACCTAGTATGCTTACTACTCCCAAACACCTAGTATGCTTACTACTCCCGAGTACCTAGTATGCTTACTACTCCCAAGTACTTAGCCATGTCGCTGATTTCAAGTGATTATGTATGTCAATCGTAGTATGCCATGGATATTTCGGTTGCATTTCATCAAGTTACTTTCGTATTCTACACTTTATACAATATTCATTTAAAATAGGATGGAAATGGATGAATATAGAATCTAAATATCAAACACTAGCCCAGTCCATGCACTCCGTTTTCTGTCATCAACCAATTATGAGTATCAAATTTCCTTGACTGCAGTATGGGACATGTTTTGTCACGTCCTATTTTTGTAAGCGATAACGGTATCACATGGTACTGGCACTTAGACTGTATCACTATTACCCAATAATCGGTACACCATCATGTTATCTACATTAGACTTGATTACTCGTTCAGTATTTATCACTAGTAAAATATGGTATTTATGGTAAATTCCATCGCTATTAACTTCAGGCAAGGCATCGATACGTAGAAAGAGTTACATGAGGGAAGAATTCTAACTTAAATAAGTGTGTTAATTAAATTTCAAGTATCTTTAATTTTTGTGATAATTTCCATCGCTATTAACGTCAGACAAGGAATACGTATAAATAAAGACTTAAGGGAGTGAGATATTCTAACTTAAATAAGTATATTAGTTAAATATACTCCATGAATTGCTTTTTTTCAAGTATATTTCACACATTTGAAAAAGAGTTATTCCGCGTTATATGTCTTGCGTTTAACCTTATCATGAGTTGAGTCCTGATTTTCTGTTCCGCAAAGTGTAAACCCACACGTTCGCTTGGAGCACTCCCAGGAAAAGCATATGTTGATTATTTTGATGAATGGAAACAAGGTACGCAAAACCAAACTGTATGACACGGTGCCGTTATAAAAAAAAGTATCACTCTGTCGAGTTACTCAGTAATACAGACATTTCGGTGCTCTTCGAATTATGCTACACGATAAAACGAACTCGACCTTTAATGCATTTATTATCTAAAGACAACCAACTCTGGTATAAAAATTTTATGTCGAAAATGTCAGATCAAAGCAGCATGAGACTTGGGTCTGAATTCTTCCCATAGAGAGATTCGACGGGAATGTAGAAAAAAATATCAAAACTGTTTGTTACTCACAATTTCCTTCGTCCTTCACTTGTATATATCCAAAATATAACGCCTTCATATCGGGAAGATCGATATAAGTCCTGTACCTGGTGATATAGGCTACCGCATTTGTCCTATTTCATTCAAATTTGAATTTACATTTATTATAATGACAACTAATTCTGGTATTAAAAATAGAAATCGTAGAAAAAGAAAAGGGTTTAAAATAGCTTGCTAAATCTAGAAGGTTGAAGGTCCTTTCCGGTTATTTGAAAATAGCCTATTTGTAGCTCTAGATCTCTGGGTACTTTATTTGGTAGTCTCCATGACCTAAGGACAAAATATTTATGAGAAGAGCATGCTCTGGCTAGCTTAGAAGTTGTGAAATTATAACGGCCAAAGGCGGGCAAAGGCGGGATGTTGTTACTCAGGATGGTAAAATTAGTGATACGGGAATTGACATCATAATGTTTGTCATATAGGGAGATTCGCTCACTAGTCATAGTGACAAACAAACGTTTGTCTAGGTATGAAGCAGAAGTGTTGCATTCCGCCGTTTCTTTGATCTCGAGTTCAGACGGATACATATGACCGTGGTAATTTTAAATGGACTGAACGCCATGAATGTATCTGTATATGAAATTGAACCAATTAGAATGCCCACAACCAAGTGGATAACATTACTTGTGTTTTCCCAGATATGAATATACATGTATCCTGATGGGTTATCGGGAAAAAAGTTTGTTAGAAGATGACAGCGATTCTAATTTAAGAACTCGAAAACTAAATTAAGAACATACTGGAATTTTTTAATTGAAAATATTTATGTGGGTTTTTTTTTTTTTGGTGACCAACTATTCCACTTAACCAACGGTATTCATTTGGACACTTATTGTGCATCTTTGCTAACTGATATGTTCCTCTATTCGTACCAAGCTGAATTTATTCAAAAGCATGTGTCAACATAAGAAACAACTGGCAATACCCTTTGATTTAACATTTTAATATATTGATGATGCATTGTCTATAAATGATAAGGACTTTAATACCTACGAGGCACGATCAAATATTTTCGGCCCCACGTACTTAGGAAGACCCAGGAATGACAGAATTATCATGATTTTTCTTTTAGAATTATCTCCTTTCATCAAAATTCACTTCCATCATCTGTGTTCCAATTTCAGTATACCTTCAAAATATAATGCTTCATTCTGTTCATCTAAGTACTCATATACAGCGTCCATGATACCCTCAGTACTTCCAAAATTCTAACCATGTAAGACAAAAGTCTGATGGGGCTAAACATTCTGTCGAAGCCGTCATTGTAACTTGTAAAGTGCATTATTCTGCAAGAGCAGAGCAACTCCGATTAGTTTTCCTTTCCTCTTTCTCGCAATCTGCTGACGCAGTCTCTTAAACTCATTTCAATATGTTGTACTATTTATCCTCAAGCAAATCAGTCATGATTATTCCCTGATTTTCCTAAAGATAGAACCCAAACTATCTTGCATTTCTTTGAAGGAAGTGAGCCAAGGTAATTCCATAACTTGCTTTGTTTCTTATAAGGATATTCATGGCAGATGTGGCTAGCAATTTAGGAGAACATTACTCCTCCCGGGCACCTGGTCTCGACACCGAGTTCTTGGGGTATATGAATGTTCGCTGTGGTGCATTGTTGTTAGTGCGAAAGACACTTGACACCAGTTACTTTCGGCTTTTGCATTTGGTTTGAAATTAAAATTGTGAACCAAAGTTTCATCCTTAGTGACAAATCGAAACCTAAAATCTTTGGGATCATCTTCATATTGATACAAAAGATGTAATGAAACATCATTCCTGTTTCTTGTTTGATCTTCAGTCACCATTCTAGGGACTCATCCTACCGAGTCCTTAGAGATGCCTAAGATGTCAGTTAAAATCGGTTGAACAGCCTCTAATGAACTCATGTCAAGTGCTCTGGCCATATCTCGAAGGTTTCTCCGTTTGTCACACGTGCCAATAGTGTGTACAATAACAACGTTTTGTCTGTGGCAGCCTCCTTTGGATGTCCAGACCGTTCACCATCTTCGATGCTCTTCCTTCCCATTCTAACTCAGCAAGCCATTTTATCAGTAGTATAAGAAGTTGACTCCTTCCCAATAGTTTCATGAAGTCTTTTTGAATTTGCTTGTGAGATATTAATTTCTTACATAGATACTTGGTCACTGTTGTGTGACTAACCCTTCAACTCTTAAATGCGAATTATGAGTATAATCAAAAGCTTTGAAAAGCTACTTTCTCTATAACTCTAACAAAAACGTTCAATACGATGGAATAAAGGCTTAATTGGGCTTTATTGTTACTAAGGTTATACACTAGAAGTGAAGATTAAAACAATTTTAGATTTTATGAGGGCGCGAAGCGCCCGAAATGAAATATTAATTATATGAAATAATTGAAGTGAGTTATAATAATGCATTGAACTTCAAGTCAACTTAAAAATCCAGCTCTTTGAAGTAAAAATAAACACCCCTAAATACCTCCAAAGAATGGGATATCTCTATCACTGCGCATGCTCCCGGTAGCTATATACCTTGTACTGACTGAATACATGCTGACTTTCATAGCGAGCAAATTAAATGATAAATAAGAATACAAGTTCTAACTTCTACTTAATTCAATATCAGAATTAAACATAATTATTCATAAATCATTATACAATTCAAATTTTCATAAATTTGATTTGTCCATATTATAAAAATGAATATTGTCCATGTCAGAGATCTGTTTCCTCATCTGTTCTGTTCACACATGTCTCAAGATTCCTCAGATTGATCATCCCTAAAAATTTAGAAAATAAAGAGATCAATTTGAAACATTACATTATTATGGATGATTTTATATATGTTTATATCAACCAAAAAATTTCAAATCGTACATAAATGTGAGGGATAAGAAATGGGCGCGAATGCATTATTATATCTCACTTCAATTATTTCATATAATTAATATTTCATTTCGGGCGCTTCGCGCCCTCATAAAATCTAAAATTATATTTCAACAATTTCGTGAGATATAATAATGCATGTTCAAAACCGCCTTATAAATACTCTCTAAGTCACTAACATTTTCGGAATAAGATATCCCCTTAGATACAGACAGTCTATAATAAAACCTATTAAATGTGGACACCTTTCTTCCAATCAGCCATATGTAATATATCCTCGATGGGGAACCCAGCATTCGCCGCTTTAGTAGTAGAAACTATTCTACATGAATGGGCATTAAAACGAGTTATATCAACCCCAGATTGTCCCATAATCCATTTAATTCATTTGCTAAGTGTTTGAGGGGACAGACCATTATGTGGTTTTCGTGTGGAACGCAAGAGACGATCCGACAAATTATCTTCTGTCCTTAAACTCTGAGTTCTTATTTCATAATGTTCTATACAACTTAAAATACAAAGTTTAGAGTCGGCGATTTTTGAGTACATATCTGTTTTACACTGTGATTTTTTGTGTCTTAGAAAAACCAGGCAAAGAAAAAATAACAGAACTATTTCGTTTCGTCATGAGTAGTGTAACGATCCCCGATATTGCATTTTGCACTCATTTGACCCCTGAGTGTACTGAGTTGACCTAAACGTACTATAGTAGGTTAAAGGTGAACTCAAAAAGTGTCCTTGACCTTGGATTGAATGTGGAAATTGTACTTGTTAACCTTGAGTTTACTTTTCTAAAGAAATGGTTAGCCCTTAAAAGGGCTGTTTTTTTCCCTGTCCCTTACCAGCATAAGGGGCAGTGGCGACGTGCCTTTCTCCTCTCACTTCGTCTAGCTGTAGTATTTAGTAGGCGATCTACCAAGTGACCCACCCGGCAGGGTGGTGTTATTCTCCTACCGGGTGGATGATCTTGTCTCTCTTCCTCGGGTTCTCTTTTCACGACCGTGGCGTTGAGTGGTACTTGTGGCTCAATTTTGATATCATCGCCCGACTCTCTATCTCGTAAGATAACACGGCCGATGGCCGGCTCATGGATCGTGTAGATCAACCTTCTCTCCCAATCAATCGTGATTTTGATACTCGCTTCCATGTTGTCGAAAAAAAATTAAATTTTTTCAGGTAAAGTACTAGAACATATTCTGAAGTATATATACTAATGTAAACGCGGACGTGTAAGGAAACACCGTTTTGGTAACATAAACATTCTAATGTAAAACATAAACAATTTAAATTCAATCTAACATAAAACGCGGACGTGTAAGGAAACACCTTTTTGGTAACCTAAGTGTACTATGACAAAGTCTTGAAATATTATCATTTTGCGGACGTGTAAGGAAACACCTTTTTGGTAACATAAACAAAGTCTTGAAATATTCTCATTTTTGCGGACGTGTAAGGAAACACCCTTTTTTTTCAGTATAAATAATAAGATTTTTTCTAGAGAAGCGCCAGTTTTGAATCGAGATTTTTCGAATCAAGATTTACGCTTTCAACAATGAGTTTAAATACCAATATTGACTTCGAGACCATTTTAGAAATGTTATTGAAGGACGATGCTATGCAGGACAAGACAGGAGGGGGGCAAACAACATCTATCCCCACTACAGTAAATCAACAGCCACAACAACAGGCACAACTTTCACAGCAGCAGCAAGCCCAGCCGCAACAACAACAGACACAGGCACAGGTACAACAACAACAGCAGCAAAAGCAACAGCAGCAGCAGCCGAATACCAACATTGCACTGCCGGCGCTGCCTAAGATCAGTTCAACGCAGCAGAACCGTTTAACAACAACAAGGGCGCTGCAGCGACGCATTCACGTGTTAGAGACGAATCAGAAAGTACTAATAGAAGAGCTGGGGAAAACACGCCACTGCCTCAGAGAGTTAGTTAAGATGGTGTTAGCTAATAAAGAAGACGAAGAGATGTAAATCAACAACATCAAAATAAAAAGGTCTTTTTAAGGACCATCCAAAGTTTTACGAAAAGTAGTCATTTGTTGAATGCAACAATTATTTACTATGACTTTTCAGGAAATAAAATAAGACGAGGAATAAAAGATGTAAGTTTTTTAAAAAAAAGTTTTTTCTGTATAATGTATAATGTATAACGGGTAACATTTTTTTTAGAAATAATGATACGAACTCGTTTAAATGTTTTCAACCTTATGGTTACTTTTCTAAAGATATGGTTGGCCCTTAAAAGGGCAGTTTTATGATGTTAAAAATCTTCTCATTCTTCTCTCTCTGGAGGGTAACTTGGATGGTCATAGTTTAATAGCCTTTCTATTTCCTGGTCTTGCTGCCTGCTATATTCCATAATTTCTTCTTCTTCTTCCTGATCGTACTCTTCTGCCATTTCTTGGTCGTTGGTGTGATTGAGGTTATTAGATAGTAATTGTCTAAATATCCTCCACCAAAACAAACGCCTAGGGTTCCATCCCGGATGACCAATATGGATACTGATATCCTCGTCTCCCACTCTGAATGTGATTACACCTCTTATTTCAACATCCATTTTGAAATGAAGTCTTAATACACGGTAAATGACTATATACTGTCAAATTGCGGACGTCAAAGGCATCACCTTTTTTCATGTATTCAGAAGTGAAGGTCGATTGAAATGAAGTCTTAATACAGGGTAAATGACTATATACTGTCAAATTGCGGACGTCAAAGGCATCACCTTTTTCATGTATTCAGAAGTGAAGGTCGAGCTATTTTCGTCACACAGTCACGAAAAGAACTCGAGTTTTTTTTTAACTTAACTAAGAAAATACGACAAACGATAGAGATAAAGTAAGACATGTTTTATTCACATAATTACATGATCAATAAAATTGTCGTTTACACATAATCAATAAAAATATCGTTTACACATAATGTCATTACATGATCAATAAAATATCTGTCTCACTACTTTGTTTAAACTCTGCCATTACGGCTCGGAGCGATGTCTCCATCGTCCAAGTTTGGTCATTTCGGATACTCGACAGATGTTTTCTGTTGTTTACACATAATGTCATTACATGATCAAAGCGATGTTTTTCTTGGTCATCGTTTTCTTGGGTATCGTCTCCTTTTTTTTCTGCAACCTTTACTTTCTTGGGAGCTTTCATGTTAGGAGTGTTCGGAGGAGGCATACTCGGAGTGGTTTTCGGACTCGGTGGTTCCGTGATTACAGGACTAGATGGTTGTCGAGCCTGCGGACACTCGTTAGCCCAATGTCCTTCTTCGTTACATCGAAAACAATTTCCCTTGATCGCTTGTTGTTGTTGTCTCTGAGGGCACTGTCTAAACCAATGTCCAGGTTGTTGACAATGGAAATACACATTATTAGGAGTGTTCGTTTCCACTTTGTTGTATTTAAATTTCTTACGGCTAGGTTCGCCTGTATCATCGTCATCATCATTATCGTGGTACCTCTTGTTAGCCATTCGTTTCTTGATCTCACGTAACATATTTTGGGCATCAGCAACGTGTAAGTTCATTTCACCCATGCCTACATTGGTTTGCACGGTTTCTAGTTTGGTTTCTTCCACGGTCTTTTGCAGTGTAGCTAGCGAACTCGTCAAGATATCTTGGTTTTCTTTTAGGGTCTGCATCTCGACCTGATGTTTCTGTGCGACAAGGCTCTTCAATTGAGTCAGTAGAGCCTCTTCGTTCGAAGGTAACATGAGAGTATCATCGTCCTGCATCCCTTCGTCACGCATCAAATCTTTAATGAAGGTGGTAGGAATCTCTGGTTGATGCATGGTCGTTTCGCCTATGAAGGTAGCAGCAGAAGAACCAGCAGTAACAGTAGCAGTAGGAAACCTCGGTTGAGCCATGGTTGTTTTCTCTTGCGTGATGAAAGCGAGAATGAAGTCTATCGTTTACTCTCGTCTTTTTAAACGGTATGAATGATCTTCACCCTTAAAATCTGTCCTTCACCCTTAAAATCTGACATTGAAATAAAATTTAACAAATAACCTTGACATTGAAATGAATGTTCTAGACTTTTCTATTCTAAAGTTAACCTTGTATTAGATCACATCAACCTTGACATTGAAATAAAATTTTACAAATGACCTTGACATTTCAAGGTCATAGGAATCGTATAAAAAACCCGTGAAAACGCGATCGAGATTAAAACGCGAATTATCAGTCACGATGCCAGTCACGAGAGAATTATTGAGATCGAGAAAGTTTCGCACGCTTCTACGACGATGGATACAAAGACATGGTGGAATAGAAGGAGCTAGACGTCGCCTGCGGGAAATGAACAAGACACCGCAAGATTTCTATACCATCAAGTTGAATCGATCAAACAAGTCCAGAAAATTCAAGACCAGTGGTATACGATACAACGTACAGTTTAAAGCATTGACTCGAGAGATATCTCCAGGTCACCTGCCGAGGTTTCTACCTAGGGTCATGAATTCGTTAGTAAACGATTTGAAAAGTAATTGCCATGCCAAAGACAAAGACTACATCAGACTGATCATCAATCACCCTTCTCTGAAGTCCGAAGTATGGGTACCTTTCACCACGAGTCAACACTTGTCTAGCGAAATGGTCTTGGCCGAAATACAGAAAGTACAACAGAGTAATGAAGACTTTAAGTTAGAAGACGGGCAAACAACGATAGACGTCATTCACATCGAGATGCCTTATGGAACGGGAGGTAACAAGGCAAAACATCTGCATGCCGATAAAGAGGATTTTAGGAAAGACAAGAGATCCATCGTTCGGATCGTAAACGATTCCGACAACATGTGCCTAGCTAGAGCCATCGTGGTCGCCCGTCTACAAACCCAGAAACCCACGGACCCAAAAGAGATGCAAGAATGGAAAAAGAAATGGTTTCGTATGATAGTTCCCGATAGATTCCGTGATCAAGAAAGAGCAGCTAAATCACTATGTCAGGAAGCGGGCGTGTTCATAGAGCATGGGTGTGGACCTGTAGAATGGGGTAAATTCCAGACGGTCCTGTGTCCACAGTACAGATTGAAAATCCACCATCAGTTGACAGAAGCTAAGAAGATAAAACTACAGTTACTGTACAAGGGGGACGTGAGAAACAGCATGAGACCCACCATGCTGAATATCCTGTATTCGAACCAGCACTACGATACCATCACGTCTATGACTGGTTTGATCGAACGTCAACATTACTGCGACTTTTGCGACGTCGGGTATACCCACAAGGAAGATCATCGCACGAAATGTCCTGTGAGGTGTAACTACTGTTTGAATTCACCACCGTGCCCCCAGGACGATTCTAAGGTCACGTGTCAGAGCTGCAAAGGACATTTTCCCAACATGCAGTGTTATTGGAACCATTTAAAACCCAACAAAGTGGGAAAGAGCATATGCGACCTCATGACGAGATGCCGGGATTGTGGAAGTTGGATGAGTAAAGTACTGATGAAAATACACCGCTGCGGCGATAAAGAGCACGTCTGTTCCATCTGTAAGACCGTGGTGGAACAGGACCATCTCTGTTACGTACAACGTAAACCTAAACCTAAGAAGTTTGTCATTATTCGACAAACCGACGAGATGCCAGGATCACGGCCGAGAACTTCGGGAAAATTGATAGAACTCTTGAGAAAGTTGAAAACGACTAAAGATGCCAGACGAAGACAATTTCTACTGGAGGAGGGTCGTAAATCTCTATTGAATTGGTTCAGCATGGGGGCCAGGAACATGATCAACGGAAGCATGCCCATGACCAAACCGACGGAAAAATTCGTCAAGAAACATTTCGATATCTTACAGGCGATAGCCGATCGGAACACGGATCCCGACGAAAGACGACGTCTCATCTTGAAACGAGGTGGAGCTGGATTCTTGGGTGGGGTCATCATTCGCAACATGATGCAATGGCCGCAACGTGAAAACGACAATAAGCGTTTTTACCGAGTACGTAACAGAAATCCCTTGGAGAATCCTCCCCTCAGACGCGGTGTCAGAAGAACACCGCAACCCAAGCGTCAGAGAAAACAGAGAAGAGCACAGCCTAAACGTCGGAGAAGACAGAGAAGAGCACAGCCTAATCGTCAGAGAAGAGCACCGCAACCTAATCGAAGACGTAACAATTCACCGCCCATCATGAGTGCAGCAGCACATATGGCGTTAAAAGCGGCTAATCGTAACTTCGGTGCTAACGTGGAGCCTTATTTCAAGGCTTTCAAGAAACCCATGCCCCCTTTGAGACTCAGAAGAGACAGTGGATCCTCCTCATCCTCCTCCTCTTCCTCCTCTTGGGTACCTGTATAAAGTTTTGCACAAAAAATATTATAAAGGAGACGACACATACGACATGGTGTCATTACTGAAAGACACATAGTCTGAGAAACATCATCATCATGGTTAAAAAGGAAACGGCAGGTTTACGAGCTCATGCGGATTTCATCCGTTTATTGGGAAATCCCTCTTACTCCAAAAAGTTTTAAAAGGCCATGCTACGAGAAGCTCCAGACAGCTGCATCTGCAAATTGTGCGAATGTATCTTGAACGTATTAAAAGGCGTGGTACCTTTAACTCCTCATCAGAAAGCCAAGTTAGCGCCAACGAAGCAGGTGTTGAGACTACTCGTCAAACCGGGTAAAAGCATCAAAGATCGACGAAAAACGTTGATACGACAGACCGGAGGAATATTTCCTTTACTTCCACTACTTCCTGCATTATTAGGACCCGTACTGGGAGGATTAGCGGGTGGTGGACGTTAAACAAAACATGGCGCGAAAGATGGTCTTGTTCCTAACGCTCTATACGAAGAAATGCAACGCAGTAGAGATCCCATGACTTTACCGCATCCTTTACCTTATCCACCCGAAGTCACGGCTGCCGTAAGAACGGGACAAGAATTGGATGCTTTAACGCAAGGACCGAGTGATTTAACACCATCCCAGAGAAATGCATTGATAGGACAGAGTTTGTATCGTTATCGTACCTACTTGGATCAAACGAAACAAAACAGTCCCGTCAACTTACCGACGTTACCGAATACTCAGGGAAATGCCGATGTCGCGGCAGAAGATCCGACGGTAAAGGAAGGGTTGATCGAACAGATCGTGAGTAGCGCCCCTAAACCCATGCGTGCCAAAGCCAAGATGTTGATTCAACACATTCAACGCCATCCACAGATCTTATCCTGGGACGAAAAGGGACAAGTCAAGTATCGCGGAAAAGTCGTTCCCAACACCAACGTCATCGACTTGATCAGAGATGCCGTGCGTAGTACGGATCGTAAGGGATTCAGACCACAAGGAATAGAAATGTTTACTCGAGTTCTAGGGGAAATCAACGTCCCTCGCGATTACGTCCGCAACCCGAAATTCATCAGACATTTGAAGACGGCACCTACGCCCAAAGTCACACCACCGTCACCACCACCATCACCACCACTACAGGATTCACAGATCACCACGTCGCCGATGTCCATGCGAGAAAAGAGGCCGACGCCATTCCTTCCTAAATCCCCCGTACGAGAAAAGAGATCGGTAGATAAAGAGGAGGAGGAGGAAGGTGGTGGATTTTCCTCACCGTTAAATACGTCCGTCAAGAGTCCCAAGTCTCACTCCGAGATGGAAAAGAGATGGATAACGTTCAGTCCTAGATCATGGCTAGGCGGAGGCAGTTAATCTTATCCGATCTATTACGCGACATCTTTTACGACCCGGGACAACCTGGTGGATATGGAGGAGTTCGACACCTGTACCGACAAGCCAAACGTTTAGCACCCGTTTCCTTAAAGTTCAAGACGTAGAAGAATGGCTGAGAGAGCAATCGACTTATACGCTTCACAAACCCATCAGACGTAGATTTCCACGCAATCGTACCATGGTGACCACCATGGACGAACAGTGGCAAGCCGATCTAGCAGACGTGTCAAACCTCAAAGACGACAACGACGGGATGACGTTTCTCTTGTGCGTCATCGACGTGTTTTCCAAGTATGCCTGGGTAGAACCTCTGAAAAACAAAACTGGAAAGGAAATGATTTGAGGATTTCTAAACATCTTGAAAAGAGCCAAGTCTCGACATCCGAGACGTTTTCAATCGGATAAGGGCAAGAATTTTTATACAAGGATTTTCAACGCATGTTAAAAGAACGAGACATTCACTTCTTTACCACGAACAACACCGATACGAAAGCCAGCATGGTGGAACGATTTCAAAGGACTTTGAAAGCACGCATGTGGAAATATTTCACTCACAAGCGAACTCGACGATACGTGGACGTCTTACCTAGATTCGTGAAGAGTTACAACACATCCCGTCACTCGACCATCGGACGGGCACCGGCCGACGTGAATCCCTCTAACGTCATCGACGTGTGGCAATACGCTTACGAGAACCTCGGACCTAAAAAAGGGAAACCACCCAAGTTCAAAGTCGGAGATCGAGTGCGCATCAGTAAAGTCAAGCACGTGTTTACCAAGGGATACTTACCGAATTGGACGACGGAACTCTTTACCAACAAACGTCGAGTAACGGGGCGTTATCCGTACGTCTACGTCCTCGAAGACGATCACGGCGAACAGTTGGAAGGAACGTTTTACGAAAGCGAACTTCAGAAAGTGATCAAGTCGGACGACGTCTACGAAGTCGAAAAGGTGATCGAAACTAGAAAACGCCGCATCGGAAAGAATCGCGTCATTCGAGAAGCGTTAGTCAGGTGGAAAGGTTATCCACCCAGTTTCGATTCATGGATTCCTCATCAGAACCTCATCGCATTGACGTAGAGGAGAGTCCGATACCACCTATCAACAACAACAACAACAATAACATCGTACATTCATGGAAGTGGTGTGGCGAAGCGGTACCTAGAAGCGAGATCGTATTTTTCACCCAAGCGTTCGCGGCGATGACGGTCATCTTGGCAGGCATCATTTGTCTGGCTTTGGGACAAGACAACAGAGAATTTTGGATGGTGATGCTGAGCGGAAGTTTGGGGTAATAATGCCCAGTCCCAAGATGAAACAATCAAATTGGATGCGATCGCGATTGGAGAAGACGTTAACATGAGTTTCTACATGACATTACCCAGCGATGGATCTTTGGAAACCTTTCCGAACAACACCCTGTCTTCTTTCCGTACACACTTACCTCAGATGATGGACTTAGACGACGGGGAATGGGAAGTAGGATTGAGCGAGATCGTTTATCCCATCACCGTGGAAAACGTCAAAGAGGGAGGCAACTACATGGAGATCATCGTACCCAGTTACTTTCCGTGACACCGAGTCCTTCTGAGCGTTTCAAGATTGAAAAGCTCACCAACAGCTTACCGTTCAGTGCCGCCGACCGTCCCGACATACGTGTTCCCATCGCCCCCTCCCCCCCCCCCCCAGTTTCAGCATCCCCATCGTGGGCGTGACCTACCGAGTCAAAATCATGACGGGATTTTACAGTTCCATCGAAGGAGTATTGGCGGAATTGAATCACGTACTTAAACACGGATTCGGAAGCATCTTGAAAGGGTTGGCAGACGAAAACGAGACCGATTTCAGAGAGCTGAAGTTCGAGTATTTGAAGACCTTCAATCGAGTACAGTTGTTGGTCAAGGGACCCGATCACGGTACCAAATTCATCTATCCCGTCCGATTATGTCCGGCTCTGGTGCACATGTTGGGATTCACGATCGATTCGGATCCCTCGTGGATGACCAAGACGACCTACGGCGTAGTGACTCCGGATCTCTACATAGGAATGAGTGCCCTGTACCTGTATAACAACATCACGCGATCACAGATCGTCGGATCCAAGAACCTACAGCTCTTACGCATCGTACCTTTCAAACAACAAAGGGTCGACACCGATGCAAACTCGCACGGACATTGGGAACCGCGCCTGGTGGAATACATACCTCTGGCCAAAACCCTCCTCGATACCTTGGACATCCATATATACGACGGATTGGGGATTCTTCAACGGCAAAGTCATCATGAAACTACATTTTCGTCAGAAGCGCTACATTTAAACCATGATTGTTCATCGAGGGGTGGCCCGTCAGAGAGGTCGGGGCTTGGGTCCCCTGATAGGTCTGCGCCAAAATGATGATGGGCCCCGGATTGGCGATAGCTGAGTCGGTATTACCAGCGATTTTACCCGCACTCATGGGACAAGGAGGTCAAGGACGACGAAGAAGAGGGCAGACGGGATCGGGATTTAAGGATATAGCCTTGTCCGTTCTCAAAAAAGGGGGTAGGAAAGTATTGAAAGGAGCACTCAACGCGGGACTAGACATCGTGAATCGAAAAAGAAACTGGAAAGATGCCTTTTTACATCACGGCAGAGAAACGGCTAGCAACATTCTGTCGTCGGCACCTTCCGACGTATTCACCAGCGTGGTGATGCCGAAACCCAAGAGAGCCAGACCGACCGAGGAAGGTGTCAGACGAGCTCTCACAGAAGTCGTCAAACGTCATAATCCCGTCAAAAGAACTCCCACCACGGCAGGAGTCAAACGTGCAAATCCGGTCAAGAAAGCAGGTGCCCCGGGCTCCCATAAAAAGAAGAGCTGTCGGAAAGAAACGTCAGTCTGGAAAAGGACGTGTCAGAAGAAAGTTGGGTGCGCTAATATCCGCAGGACCAATCCAGAGAAAACTGAAATCTGCCAAGAAAAGACTGAGATCTATCAAGAGAAGAACGTTAGACATATTCGATTAAGATGATGCACAGAGAATCCTGCGAGTGTTCGACGGAGGGCTTACAGTTGAATCGAGTTCCACAAACCATGACGGTGTTGGAGAAAGCCCAATGGGAAGAATTTTATTACGTGAGTTCCATCGACAATCGAAATCCGACAGCCCCGATCGAATTCGATATCAAGGGACACGGGGAGGACTTTTTGGATCTTTCTCAGACTTTCGTCTACATGAAAATCAAGGTCACGAAAGCGGACGGAACGGCTTTAGCCGCCGACATGCGGGTCACTCCCGTCAACAACATCATGCACAGCATGTTTTCGCAGATTGACATGTCCATGAACGGCAAGACCATCACCCCGAGCACCGACACGTATCCGTATCGAGCTTATTTGGAGACTTTACTCTCGTACACTCCTGAGACCCTCAGGAAACAGATCAGTAGTACCGACTTATGGTTCACGGATCAAGCTGGACGCATGAATGCCATCAACCCGTACGAGGATGACAAGACTGCCGCCGGCTACAACAGCGGTCTGATCAAACGTCACGAGAAGATCGATCAAAGTAAATGGTTGGAATTGTACGATCGCATACATCTGGACATGTTTCAACAAGGGAATTTCATCGTCAACGGCGTGGACGTCCGCTTGAGATTCAACAGGGCTCGTGCGTCGTTTTGTCTGATGGGAAACGAGGACGGCAACATTCACATCGAACAGATGATCTTATTCGTGCGCAAAGTGAGACTCATGCCTACGACACTGTTAGGAGTCAATCAGATGTTAAACACCACGACGGCCAAATACCCCATAAGACGCGTGGAAGTGAAATCCTTTACCATTCCACAGGGCACTCGTTCGAAGATCACGGACAACGTGTTTTCCGGACAGTTACCCAAACGGGTATTCTTTTGCATGACGAAAAATGCAGGCTACAACGGAGCTTTGAATCAGAACCCCTTCGATTTCGGACACTTCGATCTGGAGAAAATAGAAATCAGTTTGAACGGAGACGTCCAACACACCAAACACTACGAACCGAACTTTGACGACAATCTATACCTGCGTTCTTACATGTCCTTATACCAATCCCTGGGAAGGATCGGCGACGATTGGGCTCCAGACATATCCTACCAGGAATACAAGAACGGTTTCGCCATTTGGGGATTCGACTTCACCAAGGACCAGAACGGACACGTAGCCGATAAATTCCACATGGTAAAAACGGGTAACATGCGCATCGAACTTCAGTTCGGCACAGCGTTACCGACCGTCATCAATTGCATCGTGTATGCAGAATTCGACAACGTCATACAGATCAACAAACAGAGGGAAATCGATGTCGACTATTAAAGCCCTGGATACCCATCAACTGTACGATATTCTGTCTCGCGATCCATACGTGAGTCCTCATTTTGGAGGCATGTATCCTCGAGACGCCTTACCCATTGGAAGCGACGGACGATCTTTCGTCATCAACACGGACGAAGCTGATAAACCGGGAGAACATTGGGTGTGTGTTCACTTCGGAGAGGACGGGATAGCCGAATATTTCGATTCCTACGGATTACCACCATGGGCATATGGCGATATCGTACGTTTCATGCGATCCAAAAGTCGAAGCCTAGTCTACAATACCGTATCTTATCAAAGTTGGGATACCCCCGTGTGCGGACATTACTGTATCTATTACCTACACCACAGAAGTCGAAAGGTACCCACACCAGATATGATGCGCTGGCTGATGTCGTATCACCTACCGATCCCGTCCAAGAAGACATGGAAGAAAGAAGACAACGATCGTTTCATTTACCAATGGTATCGAGAGAACGTGATCCCGAGAAAACTCAGACCTTTAACGATGAAGAAACAGACTTGCTTGTGCCGGAAAGCGTCGAATCTCGTATATCCCGCCGCTGCTGTGACGTCTGCCTTGACTTGACTTCTTCCATACTCATGATTTTAGCCATTCAATTGTTCATTGTAGTTTTAGCTTTGATTAATTATGTATGATATTATGTATGATATTATGTTAAAATGTATAAATCAAACAAAAATATTTGTCGAGTATCCGAAATAACCAAACTTGGACGATGGAGACATCGCTCCGAGCCGTAATGGCAGAGTTTAAACAAAGTAGTGAGACAGATATTTGATTGTACATATGCATTGTAAGTGAAGAACAAAGGGACGGTCCTAATCCTTGTTCTTTACGTTGTGTTAGCGGGACAATAAATTGATTCAAAACATATTCTTCTTGTTTGTCTCAAGTACAAGGTTATTTGAATAGAACAAGTTCAAGGTCGTATAGACAAAAAAGGTCATCCAGTACAGAACAATCTAGAACCTTCATTACAAGTTCAAGGTTATTTTGAAAAACCCAAGTTCAAGGTCGTATGGAAAAGTCCAGAACCTTCAGTACAAGTTCAAGGTCATTTTGAAAAACCCAAAAACAAGTTCAAGGTCATCAAGTACAAGTTCAAGGTCGAAACCAGATATATAAAATAGGGAAAGAAAGCAAGACTCGTCATTATCATCATTCATCATAAATACTTCGTTCGACACACCAAACCCGGAGCATGTTCACCTTGCCAGACAGAGATTCGCCAGCATGTTACATTCCTTGAATGAGGAACTGAAAGGACAGGGGCTCAATGACCTCAAGATCAATTTACAGTTCGTCTATGCTATGTCGCCAGCAGAAGTATACACCCAGTGTGCCAGTGATCTCATTCAAAGGATGTTGTGGAATCTATTTATACGCTTCGAACCTGAAAAGCGTAACGTGAACTTGAAAGCACTGCTACAATGTCTCAATATCAAAAACACTCGCAAGGCATTCGATCTGGTATACGATGCTTGGGAAGAAATGATCGTGACTTTGAAAGATTTGACGATCATATCCATGCACAGAGTCTATCGATACGAAGAAGAAAAAAAGGATGTCACTATGAGCAAACCGCAAAATCAAGAAGAAAAGGATGTCACTATGAGCAAACCGCAAAATCAAGAACTATCCGATTCGGAAGACGACGACCATACGCCGTTCCGAGTGGAATACTTCGCCGTTCATCCCGATTGCATCGGGGAAGAAGATCACCAAAATCAACCCATGTTAGAAATCTGTTCGAAGTGTAGGAACTATAACGAAGCCTTACATCGAGGCGAAAAAATGCTCTCTTAAAAGACAGAGTCGTAATAGAAACTCGATCAGTTACCGTCATGTTGTCGAGACTACTACAGTGGCAGATTTGGTTCTCTTTAACCATCCTTAGACGTTCGCAATGGAGAGAAATGTTATCCGAAATCAAAAACTTGAGGGACTATCACGAAGTAGTGATCGCCATGTTTAAAGACGGAAGAGTGTCCGAAACAAAACTATACGTGTTAGAACTCTTTACTAAAGATCTGTGCCGAAAATTCGGAAACGATGTATTCAAAGACTCCTTAGATAGAGTGAAAGATAGACTCATGAGATTAAGACCAGTGACTGTGTAAACATTTTGTATGTCGAAATATGTAAAATAATAATGATAAACATTCTGCCATTGCTATGTAAATAAAATCATAATAAAATCATAATAAAATAAGACTTACCGTGTTTTTGTTATTGCATCAACCCTCGAGTTACTTTTCAATTTTGTAGTATTGCATCGACCATTTGGCTACTTTTCTTAAGATATGGTGGCCCTAAAAAGGGCCGTTTTTAGTTCTTTTAAAGAACTCAGTGACCCCTGCAATTGCGGGAGCCACACGCCGGGCACGACAATGCCCGTCTTCTAGCAGCACGAGAAAGTGCTGCTAGAGGACGGGAGGTAAACTGCAAAAGTTCCGGCTGGAACGGAGGTTCGGGAGACTGTGATAGAATTTCAGCCTCCCAATCTTCTGTCGCTACAGGAGCTGGTTGTGCTGCCGCTGCCGGTGGTGGTGGTCTTACCGGTGGTGGTGGCCTTGCCGGTGCTGCTGTCAGTACTGGTACTTGTGGTGGTGGAGGGGGTGGCGGGTAGTTCGGAGGCCCGTGATGTTGATTGGGCCTCCAGCTAAATGGTCTTAAGGTCACCACCTGTCTAACTGTACTTCTTGTCTCCTTTTTCTGTTCTTCCTCTCTTTTCTTTTCGATTAGATTGCTAATTTCATTAGCAATTTCATCCAAATTATCGGCCATCTCCACCAACTCCAATGCTTTTAATCTGTGTTTCTCCGAAATTTCCCTTAATCTAATTGAAAACTGCTCCATACTGTATAAAGAACTCATCTTTAATACGAAAATCTTGATTCGAAAAATCTCGATTCAAAACTGGCGCTTCTCTAGAAAAAATCTTATTATTTATACTGAAAAAGGGTGTTTCCTTACACGTCCGCAAAAATGAGAATATTTCAAGACTTTGTTTATGTTACCAAAAAGGTGTTTCCTTACACGTCCGCGTTTTATGTTAGATTGAATTTAAATTGTTTATGTTTTACATTAGAATGTTTATGTTACCAAAAAGGTGTTTCCTTACACGTCCGCGTTTACATTAGTATATATACTTCAGAATATGTTCTAGTACTTTACCTGAAAAATTTTTATTTTTTTTCGACAACATGGAAGCGAGTATCAAAATCACGATTGATTGGGAGAGAAGGTTGATCTACACGATCCATGAGCCGGCCATCGGCCGTGTTATCTTACGAAATAGAGAGTCGGGCGATGATATCAAAATTGAGCCACAAGTACCACACAACGCCACGGTCGTGAAAAGAGAACCCGAGGAAGAGAGACAAGATCATCCACCCGGTAGGAGAATGTGCTGAAAAGGGACCCATTTCCCGTTGTATACATCAGCTATGCCACACTTCTTCCAGGCACTATCATAAGCTGATTTTGTACCTGGAGGCCAGGCGCGGAAGAGAAGTTGCTTAACTTCCTCCGATAATCCTCTTGTAGAGTAGGATCGCCTGAGACCTTCCATCCTGCTAATTGTAATGTTTTGTTCATTATGAGAGGGTGAGTGTCGCCTGTCGGAGATATTAGTTTTCAGATTCATTGGCAATAGAATCGGCGTTTCTATTTACATGTGAAGTATCAAAGGATACCGTGGCTGAGTTTGCCATGTCGGGGTTACAATAACTATTTGACATTTTCCCTCTTTCACTTTCATAAGATATCGACCTATTAGGCAAAACGGGGGAAAAGCATAAGTTAGGCCCGGAGCCCAAGGCTGGACTAGAGCATCGGTAGCTTCCGCCTACTGGTCTGGTGTCCAACTGAAATACCTGCTCATCTGAGCATTTGTTCTGTCCGTGAATAGATCTATCGAGAAATGACCCATGACTTTTTGTAGACTTGTGAAAATACACCGATTTAGTTTCCAATTGCTTGAATCGATAAAAGTTCGACTTTGCCAATCGGGATTTGTATTCAAATGCCCTGGGAGATATTCGCTGTTAGAGTTATCTCTCTTTGAAAAGTCCAGTCCCATAGATGACTCGCAAGATCTAACAAAATAGGAGACCTTGTACCCCCAATTTTGTTTATGTACGCTGCTACTGTTTTGTTGTCCGTTTGCAACAATACATATTTGTTTTGTATTGATTTTGTGAAACTTTTCAGAGCCATCAACGCCGCTTTTAATTCTAATGCGTTTATGTGGAGACTATTCTCCTCTGGGAGCCACATGCCCCCTATTTTTGAATTTTGACAAGTCGCAACCCACCCGGCTTGACTCGCATTGGATTGGCTAGTTAAATGGGGATCGGGCTTTATCAAAGCTTTGCCGTTCCACGACTGAAGTTTTGTTTTCCGCCATTCTAATTCTATTTAGGACTCTTGATCGAGTAAAATTTTGTGATCGTAATGACCCCCTTCGAATAAGGCTCTTGTTCTTAACATTTGAAGGCTTCTGTAATGTAGGAGCGTGGGGAAAACTGCTTGATTTGTCGATGTTAGACGGCCAATTAACTGAGCTTATTCTCGCACTGAAACCGTTTGACTGTTTAACAATTCTCGACACTGATTTCGAATTTTCAAAACTTTTTTCCCTCGGGAGAGCTAATGTCATTGTAATCGAATTCACTCTGAACCCTAGAAATTCTACGTTTTTTTTTTCTTTTTTTACACAGCTGTCGAGAGATCTGACTGAATTCACTCTAGTGACTGATTCATTAGGAGTATATCGTCTAAATATACTACTAGACAAATTCCCAGACGACTGAGCACCGCCATAGGTACTTTCATGAGCTTCGTAAATAATCTTGCAACTAAAGCAATTCCGAAATGTAGGGAGCGAAACTGCATTACTTTCTCTTGCCATTGAAAATTTTTTCGCAACTGGAAGCGTTAAGTAAGCACCTTCTAGATCTATCTTTACCATCCAGTCTTTTTCTAACAAGAGATCTCAAGGGAAACTGAATTTTGAAAGACTCAGATCGACGTTTAATTGATTTTGACAAACATTGTCTTGACTCACCTGACTTATTGGGTAGGTGATTTCTTAGATTGAGGTCTGCTTGTCGAACCTCTGCTCTGATAGCTATGCCTCTGGTTCCGATAGGGCCTCCTGTACTGGCTTGATTGGCCTCTCCTCGGACCCCCATACTGGAGGCTTGATGGGGGGCCACCTTGAAAAAACTGGTTAGATCTATGATTAACCTGCTTATAGGTCTGAATTTTTTTTAACTGTATCACTTGACATGAGTTCTTTGAGTTCTTTGTTATTTTTATTTTCTTTAGCAACTTCTTTCAAAAACCTATGTCCAAACAAATTTACATGGCTTTTGCTAAGAGCTTTTGTTATCTTCTTATTAGAAAGAAGATCGATTACTTCAGGCATAGATGTTGCTAGTATAGATTTCCTTCTATCAGTATTGTAAAGGAAATGGGCGTTGCCCAATAAAACAATAGCTTTCCGAACAAGTTCAATAACAACATTTGGATTCATGCCATCGCCCCATTTATTAATTCTCTCTGCCTCTGCCCATAAGAAAGATAGGGGGCCTAAGGGATCTTAAATGCGCGTTTGTGTATTAATTTTCCCTTTTTTTAATTTTCCATTCCATTTTTACCATTAAGAAAACTTTTCTTGAAAAAGCGATCTAAATTTAAACTTTTAAGTTTAGGAATAGGCAAATTTTTTGAAAATTATGCCTCAATTTTTTTATTTATTTCTAATGATGCCTACTTGCCAACAAAGCGCACACTCTTTTTGGGAATGACGTGTTTAGTTTTACCATCACTTACTGGATTGAATTGATCAACCTGGTGTTTCAACTGTATATGTGTTTCCTGTAGACCACTGCCTACGTATATCGTCTTCCATATTATCAACAATTGAAACACTATCATTATATGGAGAGTCAACAGACTCAACTACCCTCTCAGTTCCCTCCTCCGCCTCTGCGGACGAACTATCATCCTTATCATCATATTGATGTACAACCCCCGCTTATCTGTAGACGAAGCCGGCGTGGCCTATTGGTATCGCACTGGACTCCTTATCGGGAGACCGGGGTTCGAGTCCCACTCTGGTCATGCCGGTGTTCTGTCTTTCGGATGAGACAGTAAAAACCGAGGCTCCGTGTCGTGGTATGCATGGCACGTTAAAAACTTCTCACTGCTTCGGGTTGGTCCGTTGCGAAGGTCAAAATTTGTATGCCCCGCATCAGGCAGATGCCGTCACCATATACGTGAAATATTCGTGGGACAAAAAATCAATCAATCAATCATCTGTACATAGACGGGGTGTGCTGTCCCGGTTTGGAGCTGTTATGTTGTGCACTAGCCATTCGAACACTTTGCAAGCTGAATTGAAAGTCAGCATGTATTCAGTCAGTACAAGGCATATAGCTACCTGGAGCATGCGCAGTGATAGGGATATCCCATTCTTTGGAGGTATACAGGGATGTTTAATTTTACTTTAAAGAGCTGGAGTTTAAAGTTGAACTGAAGGTCAATGCATTATTATATCTCACGAAATTGTTGAAATATAATTATAAGAAATGTTACGAAGAGAAGTGTGAATTTAAAAAAATGCGAGAAACACTCAATGTCAACAAATGTTCTGCAACTTGTCCTTATCAAATGAAAACAAATTTTGGACACTGAGTATTTCATATTACTTATTTACGGTCATACCTATCACATGTAATGTGGCTACTAGTTAATCAAGCTCGCATTGTCATCATGGCGAATATCAGGGAATAGTTATTACTCCGTGACACCTTATCCTGTTTATATGTATATATATATATATATCTGTTTATATGTATATATATATATATATATATATATATATATATATATATATATATATATATATATATAGAGAGAGAGAGAGAGAGAGAGAGAGAGAGAGAGAGAGAGAGAGAGAGAGAGAGAGAGATAGATAGAATCGTGACGTCAAAACTTTATCCATTATTTTTTATTTACACTGTTTCATTATTGCTTAGTCTGATTTTCTTTTTTAATTTCACAAGATGAACACAGCACAATACAACAAGTAAACAATTTAAGTTTTATTTCTCTACAGCAAATATTCATCCGTATTTATGATATTTAGAATATACAAATATTAATAATACAAGGGTATAAACAAGACAATAAGTTTCATTAATATTATTTTAAAAACTCGTGATATTATATATACAAAACTGTAATTACAAAGGGTAATGGTATAGGATGATGTTTTCTTTGATTCTTGTTTTACGTCACATCAATATTGTTGCTCTTATATGGATATGGTGACAGCTCTGGTTGGTACAATACACAGAAATTAAAATTTATATAACATACCCACCAGGATCAGAGGGGTATTTGTTGCGTGACATGTTTACCGTGACGCGGTACATCTGTTTTTACCGTCTCATCCGAAAGAAAGCGGGGCTCGAACCTGACACTTCTCCATCACGAGCCAAGCGTCTTAGCGATGGCCCAAGTCAATCCTGTGTAGAAAAAGGTGATTATAAAGATAATACAGTTACAATTGGTCCTGATCCAATTCACAACACCGTGCTACGGTGGCTTGCCTTACTATGATAGATATTAAAGATGATTCAGTCCGAATAAGCCCAGTAAGAGAAGTAAGTGTCTATAGTTTGGCTAGCCTTACCAGACTTGACTGTCCAAACTATGCAGACGAATTTAAGAAGTTCAGCACAGCTGACTTGTAATGAATGTGAACTAAATCTATACCGAAAATGCCACAGCCACACAACACCAGAACACGGGCATATCACTGAAGTCATATCTCATAGTGGAGTGCTTTTTACTAGTCACTGCAAAGAAATAAGCGTTACAATGTATATAAATATATAAATAAATATAATGTGGATCGTTACTTTTCCATATCACTTCATCTCAATTGTTGAATTATAATTGACACATATCTGTTCTGATTTTGACTAAATACTAGGTGTAATATAATAATGTCTTTTGATACATACAGTTTACCTAGCTCAAAAGTCAAAAAACATTCTTTATACATTAACTGTACTCAAATTAAGACGGTCACTTGAAGTGACGTTATTCACACAATTGATCCGGTAAACCGTTCTACAAGCCTACTGCTAGCAAAAGCAATCTTTTCGTTTATCTTGCATAACAAACATAATGAAATGAACTCTGGATAACTTCACTTTGAAGAGATTTAGTCAGAGATTTACATCCATATTAGAAATTAGGATCGGGACTTGAAAATAAGTTCCAGTTAACGAGACATTCGAGATATCGGTGTTCGAGTGAACGGGAGTCAACAGTATAAAAATTATGACAGCTAATGAGATTGCGTGGCATTCTGTATTGTACTGATACCATATGACTGATGCATTTGTACGGAAGAGGCCTTCTTCATAGTCGTGTCAACTTTGATATTTTGATGTCTTGCTCTCCTCCTAAGTATTGATGTCCTCTTTATAATGACGAACACTATTCCGTTTAACACACCGCCCAGATTAGTGAATGTTACGGCAAGTAGAGTAACAGAAAACGGCACGTTCGGGGAAAACAGCTGCCAGATGCCATAAAAGACAGTCGCCCACCATTGCACGAAGAAGGCTACTACAAACAACATCATGTTTCTGATAGCCAAATGGGTGGCACGACTCGACGTGGTACACTTTCCCAATATTTGTTGCAAACGTTTTGTCTCTTTACGTAGTTTGAACCAGGTCAAGGAATAGAGAATTGTATTAAGAAACAAAACCGATATTAATGGAATTGTTGCTAGAGCTATGTATGCGACAGCTCCTTTTACGCCATCAAAGAAACACCTGAAAAATAAAATTAAATAAATAAAATTAAATTAAATAAAATATCGTTCTTTTCTCTGTTATTCACTTTATTCAGGTTATTTCATAATTCAGGAGCATAATTGCGTCAATGGTAATATCAATGGTATTTATTTACAATATTGATTTCGTTCACTGTATTAACCAGGGCAATGCCCGCTCAAGATACTGACATGGAAATTATGAATAAAAGTCATAAGGTACTCTGTTTCATAATGCTCTATTGTATAACATTCTTCAACTTTTTGCCATTGAATTTCCGTGCATGTACACTGAAATTAATATATATAATTACATGAATATTCAGTATTGCAAATGTTTTGATTCTGTTTCTTTTTTTTTTCAATCATTGACATAAAAGCGAACAAATACACTAAAAAGGTAAACGGAAAAGGGAATATTATTGGTGGATGTAAATGAAAAAAATATCCCAAAATTAAAAAAAATGCAAAAATCCCACTAGACTATAAAACAAAACAAAAAGAGAGAATCAACCAGCCCACATACCCCCCCCCCCAAATCAATACATCCTTGCTTATCTTTGTCTTATTTCTCACAACAATGTAGTCATTGTAACCCAAGTTGATTTTTATGTTCCCAATACTGTCTTCTGTGAAACTATTGTAATTTATATATTGATAGTAAATACTACTAAATTATAGATAAATGTCTGTCTATCAAGAGTGCATGGCTGATGAAACTTCAAATTTTAGAATCCTTGAATTGAACAGGATCTTCATTTATATCTGCATAACCTCGGCATTAATTTATGGAATGAAGATATATTGAGATATGTTGGATTTAAGTACCGCCAAAGATGTCATTTGTATGTAATGAAATAATTCAAAATACTATTTAATTTTGTTTAGATTATTTTTAAGGCATTCTTCGGAGACTGAGTGAATTGTTCTTCTTTCAGTTGGCGCGATGAGAACCACTAATCGTTTGGGTAGAGACGGACTCCTTATTTATTTCTCATGTTCTATTTTTCTTTCTTATTACAGGATATCATTACGAGACATACTCTCCAGAGTTCTCATTAAAAAAGAGGATACATGTGGTTGTGAATGCTATGTGTTGATGTAATGGGGTTCTTTCAGATTTGATGAAATAAATTTTTTTCATATCATCTGTCTATTTAGCTGATTTGAAGTAAGATGTATGAAAATATTACACGTGACGTTTGATTTTCGATTGCTGTTTGAAAGTAATCCCTAATTGTCAAATTCCTTCACCGATGGTATTAAATAATACTATATATATAAGTGGTAGACTACCAACGTCATTGAGGAAATTCTATGGTCGATATGACTGTCTTATCATAAATATGACATCTCGTTATCCAGTATTCTGAATGATATTCTAGGTTGAAACCTACTTCCACCATCTTAAACACCAAATTTGGTGCCTATTCTATTCGGTCACCATATTTCACGCCCTGTTTTGGGATTCACGCATGTTCCTCACTTGATTTCCTTTGCTTTGCTTTTTATTTGATTTTTTATTTTTGCTGATTTTGTATGAATCTCGATTTGATAATTTTTGGATTACTGAACTGGGCTTTATTCAGAATTTATTTTTATATTCATATGTAAAGTACGAATCTAATTTGTACAGCATCGGTGTGTCACCCATAATAACGTACCACTATTGACATCCATGAACTAATACAGTTTTAGTAAAATAGTAAGTGTCTATTGTCTGGCTATCGGTATCCACAATCACAATGAAAATGGCATGAATGATTTTACTGCTGACTGGTACAAATTACTTCCCTGTAGGTTTTTTTTCAATATCATCATGCGATATTTCTTACAAAATATTCAGGAGAACGAACTCTTAAATTTGTATGTAATAATAAAGACATTGAAATTTGTATTCTCGTCTAAAGGAATGTTTAATTTTATTGCCTCATCTTATTCTTATTTCATTTAACACATACTCCTTTATTAACATAGCGCCATAAATTCGTACGTATATGTTTCCGAGACCTCAGAAAATGAAAATAATTAAGGACCCACTAAATTTATACATTTTCGTTTTGGCTTTTTTTAAACATTTTTCAGACGTCAGTTCAATTGACCAGTTAAAACTACATCTTTTGAATAAAATGTTTTGGATTAAAACATTCCCTGGTTATACTTAAAACTGTGTAATAACATCTGTATGCAAAGGAACATTCATGGATATAATTAGAACAACATAGCAGCATATTTCTTAAATAAGAAATCTCTACTTAGTCTCAGAAAATAATTTTTTATTCTTGTTTCTTCTTCTTGATAAAACTCATATTTTTATTCATATACTTATTATATATATACTTACGCTGTTCCATTTGGACCAAGGGTATCCAAAGCAGCGGCTACAGACGCAATCACAAGGGGTATTCCAAATGTGTAGATTAGTAACTTACTATCATATGTTCCAAAGTGCATCTGTACCCTACGATACATCATCATGAACACATTGATTGCCACCAAATTTACCATTAAGGTCTGTGCACTTATAAACTCGATTAGGATGAAGCCATAAATCTGACAAAGTTCTTTCGGATGGACGTGGTCTTTGGTAATCATGATATGGAGATGGTCCAGAGAATGGGCGACGTTAAACGCAGCGTCACATACGGCCATATACACCACGAAGCGCTCACTCTTTGTCCACATGAAGAAAGTTTTCACATTCTGCATTCTGAATGACATGATGATAACAACGAGTGCTGCCACCAGGCTCACGACTATACACGATAAGGCCGGGACGTGTAACCCATAAAAATATCCGTCCTTCAGGCCATTTACAGGAAGGTCATACCCACTCAATGGGGTTTCGCTTTCTCTAAAACTGCTGTTACTCTTAACGTTCGTGTTGTTCATGCTGTGTTTGTCCCATACAACAAAAAAGTATTGTTTTCCATTTACAAAATACAGATATGAGCAATAAATCAGATAATATCTAGTGTATCCATACAGGATAATCATTCATGTTAGCGTGAAGTACAAATCCTTTTACGTATGTTAGTATATTTTCATATAAGTAAGTATATTTTTATGAAAGCGCCAACAAACAAATCTTTCAGTGATATCGAACATTGTAGATTTTATATTAAAACATTCAACATACAAACAAACCGAGCGTACATGCATTATAAAAATGATCGATATAACTGAAACACAACTACGCATCACAAATGGCAAGAATTTGTCATGATCATCACTCAGTCGGAGTACATGTAGGAAATCATCCAGGTTTTTATCCCATTGTTTTCAGTTATATCCCGAGGGAAACATTAAATGCATCGGTCGTCAATATAAACAAAGTTCAAATATGTTTTTCTTTTATCTGCTACATGTCTAATGAAGACACCTCGTTTCATCAAAAAGAGTATCATTTAATGATAAAAAATACAATTTAGAGCCTTTGAGTGTAAGGAGTATGAGATAAATCAAAGTTTAAAAGACTTAAATCCATGACTTCCCAAAACACACTGGGTTTAATTGACTTTATTTTATTTGTTAAACTATTGGTTTATTTTCAGTACCATTCGCTTTATCAGTGCTCCGTGAAAGAAACGTTTTAAAACTACTTGAACTTGGGGTTTATTGTTGTTGTTATAGTATGTTGTGTCTACATAAGTATCGTTATAATTACATAAATTTCATAACAATATGGCAAGCATATACTTCGCTATCTTCCTTTTCAATTTAGAACGACCCCTCTACATCACTTATCCTCCTGTTTGCCAATCAAAGTCAAAACAGCAAATATTATTACCACTTTAAGACGTACTCTTCGATGGACCGTGTCTGCGACTACGAATTATGTATATTGAACACATAACATGCTATTGCATGACATTTTCATTTCCAAGAAGTTTTTATGAGTGTTTTAGCTAGTAAACAGCAAATGGTTACTTCCAATATGAAATGTAACTATGTTGACTGACACAGTTTTTGGAAATGATATACTGTAAACGTATCCCTGTCCCATTTAATATGATTTCCTTAATCCTAAAACTTGAGCCACACAACGGCTCCGATTAGCCGTCAGTTGACATCTACAGCACTGCACCACACAGTTTGGATAATAAGCCAATAAGATAATGTTTAATGAGTTATCCGTAGGTATACTTTGGTAAAAATGAATTGCCACAGTTCTAAAGTTCTGAACTTCAACATTTTCTTATTGACCAGATATATGTGCTGTTCACCGAACAAATTTCTGACAAACCATTGGAAAACTAATAAGCACTATTTGTTCACTTTTGTCATCCGATTAAAACGTTGGTGTTAACATTAGAATCAGCTGTTTAAGACTTTTAAATTACCATTCAAATAACAGTTAGAGAAATTACTGAAATTTTTTGTTGTTATTCCGGCAGGTTGGGCTAACTATTTAACTTTTTTCGAGAATTTATGTTGCCTGAGACATTATGTCTTTATATATTCCGAACATTAAAGTCAAATTTAAGTTAAGATGTACGATAATGTTTTGGTCTAAAGGTTGATTTGTTTTTCGAAAACAAAGACCTTCGACCTATACAGTGATGCAACCAATGTATGGTTTAAATTAAAGATTTTTGTAATGAAAATATATTTATATCTAGTGTATATGTTTAGGCACGCATTTCAAATAGGATCTTAAATAATACTAAAACATGCAGAGCATCACCTTCCCGGCAGAACCGACATCTCAAAAAATTTCGCTTTTTGTGATTAGAAGTCATTTCGATGCGGTATGTATTTTCATGACCATAAGCTGAACCAACATTACGAAATCGTAAGAGAGGCAATTCACTCTGTAATGCACAAATGTTTTTCTAATGCAGGCAAAAGGATAAGAATAAACTAAATCAACGATAGCAACTACAAGAAGAGGAAGAAATCAATTGACTAATCATTGTAAAAGAACAAATACAATTAATTCCGAATTAAACCTAAAACGAGCGAACCAGACGGCAAAACTTATTAATTTTGCAATAAATAAACAGCGAAGAAATATTTTGCACTCGCAATTTTTACTTTTCATAAACCAAATGTTAACTATGCCCCCCCCCTCCTTTTTTATTTTTATAGTCGTTTATTTCTATTTCCTTCTAAGTAGTAGCACTATATCATTACAATAAGGCGAACACAAAATATGACGAAATCCATTTCTTCCAAAATACATAACATGAGCCCACCCACCCCTAATACATCAATTTAATCACCGTCCATCTAGCTAGCGATAATCTCTCTCTCTCTCTCTCCAAAAACGATATTCACACAAGAACGTCCATTTGCTTATGACAGCTAAACTTTCAGTTTGATTTAAGTGACATGAGCGTGAAATTGATATAAAGGATTGATGTTTAATATCAGTTGCCAGAAAATACTAGCGATCGATTATAAAGTCAACAGCTATTGTATACAACATATAATTACACACTGGCCATGGTGTCTCGAAAACTGCATTACCGACGACATAATATATTTCATTTGATAGATTGAGCCTTGGGCGTAAATGTCACCGGTCTAATGATATCTGATTTTTTTTTCTGATCTGATATTCTTTTTAATTTTACTCGGTTGGGGGAAATGGAAACAAACATATATTTTATTTTGGCTCTACTTGTATCATGCAGGTTGTGTTGAAATTACAGGTCGGCATTTGGAAGAAATGTACTTAAATTTAGGTCATCTAGAGCAGTTTCGAGTTGTTTTATCGTTCTGATGACTTGCAAAAAATATATTAACTATTGACTATAAATAGACAAACCACCGATACTCACGAACACGTATATATATCCTAACGAACTCGAAATTAAAGATACAACAGAATCCAGTTCCTACCATTCGTACTTAGATTCTGAACTGAAACTTGTACTATAAACTTATATACTGCTTACCTTTATGAAAAACATAACAATTACATGTATATCATTATGATCTTTTAATATATGTGATACAATAATCTTTTGTCACCTGGTTGTATGTGTCTCAACTTATCTGGTACATACTTGTTCTGATTATCGGCAAACTACTGCGTAAAACTTCAATATCACAAAGAAACGAAGAATCATTGTGTATGCTAGCATTCAGCGTTTACTATAAAGACCTGCAAACAATTTTACAAAGAATCACACGTATTTTCTTTTATGTGCGTACAAAATAAATCCCCAAGTCATTAGGGAATCAGTACGTAAATAATTCAGGAAAAACTTTCGATTCTTTGTGAAAATGTCTACTGGTTAACATATGAAATAAAAGCGGTCACTGTATGAATTTTTGACTTCATGTCTTGTCAAATCGTTTGTACTATGACAATACGATTCTGACAAGGGGTCATTGCTTTGCAATGATTTCCTTACTTATGCCATAGCCTTCAACAGAGGATATTGACTTGGTAGTATGGAACTTCAAATCTATCAAGAAATACAGTATATTATCTTAAAGTACATGTATCTCGTATTTTCTGGTTTGTTGCATTAATTCATAATTAACTTTGTAATGAAATGAGTATACTGTGGTTATTTCCACACCATTTGTTTGGCTATTGTCAAATTAAATGACCGTCCTAAGTTGGTATCGTAACTGCACTACAATCAAATATTTTTGTAATGTGTTATATGTTCTAGTATATTATTTATATTCATGTATTGTATAGCTCCATGGTGACTTCTGCCACATAACTGAGCCAGTAACTCCTTTTTTTTTTTCTTTCTTTCTATTTTATATTATATATCGTTTAAATTGCTAAAATGACCTTGTAAACATGAACTTGCAAAATGAAGACAGAAGCTGACACACTTGATAGCTATTTTTTATATTGCGTCAGTTATGAATAACGGAATTCCGTAAGTTGGTGTACGCTCATTCCAATACTTCAGGATATCGTCTTAATCTATCAGTCTATTATTCAGTTCCGCAAGAATGTTTTGTTTGCAGATGGACGGAGTCTGAGATACCTGACAATTTTGTCAACAAATCACTTAGGAAGCCTGATCTTCCATGAATGATGTCATGTCTACAAAAAAATCTGTTGTAAACATGGCAACAAATTTAATTACCAAAAAAGAAATATTGTTTAAAACTACCTGTCCGTGTGTATTATCAGTGTTTTGTTTACTAATTTTTACTGCAAGTTACTAATGTGACTACCAGTTAAACCAGCGCCAATACTCTATGACATCACGGCGATTGTGACTAGTCGGCAGGGGATGACTACGTCTGCATTACACTTGATTCCAACTCTGGTCCGTTCAGGGGGTTCTATTGTTATCTCTCTTTTAATTTTTATTAAACTTTTTCTATTGTGCCTCTGTTTACATGTTAGTATCTAGCATTTACGTTTTATCCCCTCATAACAGCGTTGCAGGAGAGATATTGTAACGGTATCGTTCGTCTGGGGTGCATACGTGTGTGTGTGTGCGTGTGTCTGTAACCAAAAATTGTAGACACTTTAGAAGTCTTTGATTCTGGGGTTAAAAGGTCAAATGATAAGGTTACCAGGGGTCATCATCGAAAAACCTTGTAGACACTCCAAAAGCCACAATTTTAGCTCTTTTTGATCCATACTTCACATATAGCTTTATTACAATCAGTGAAAGATTCACATTGATTTTGGGGTCGAAGGACAAGGTCAATTTAATACCATGGATTTTGCTGTCGGGCGAAGGGATGCCATTCTAAGCATTGCTCTTGTTTAATACTTTGATCAACCGTGAATAATGTGATCAATGATATAATTTTTAAGATCAAAAGGTACAGATCACAAAAGAATCATGTGACCGAGAATCAATGACCGAGAAGAAAGGTCAGGGAAATTCATTGATTCATTACATAAGATGATTACGTCTTTATTTATGTAAATCTCTTGCACTCAATGCTTTATAGAATGTGTAGTCTGATTTTATCATGATTTTATAATGCAAAAAGAATTAAGTCCCCAGATCATTAACACTAGATGTTAGGAATGAAACTTTTGGAACAAAGCCCTGAATAGAATAAGTCCACTGCAACGTTTTGTTTTGTTTATGCTGTTTATTGTGTGAATGACACCTTAAAAACTGTTATATCCCTACCTGCTCAAAGGCTCAGATTGTCGAGCACAGGTATAGATTTGCAGCCTTCCACTGCCCATTGGTGACGTTTCCACATACAGTAAATATTCTTTGACGATCATATTCAACCAAAAACCCTACCATAGAGTTGGAAATGATAATATTTCACAATTATCATAAATTTTACACAAAATATGAGCTTATGAAATGCTTACATTTCAGAGGGAACCGGGGGATCTTGACCCATCGAGAACTTGAAACCCTCCTTCTTTTACGAACAAAATGAAGCTAGTTACGAGAGGAATACAGGTTTTGTATGTTCCTGTAGTATCTCTATTTGGTCGATACTGCTGCTATTGGTGGACTCTCAGTGCTTGAAGATATAGCTAGCCTAGTTTTGTTAAAATCTGTACGACCCGAAATATAAATTACAGGCAATAAGTAGATGAAAGTATGTAAATCATTCTAAAAATCAAGAAATAATCCCTCATTCAGAGTTATTGGGTTCCTTTAACTCCAGAACTTACGACAAATCTGAAAATTTTAGACTCCTGAATTAATATAAAACTTTCCTCAGTTTCTCAATCAGTTTTGGTGAAAATCGAGCAAAACATACAATCTTAGCGAAAAATTAGTCACTTGTCCAAATTTTTACGTTGATGTAACACGAAATACTTACGATTTGTTGTAAATTCAGTAAAAGTTAATTAATATAGTTATTAATTATAGTTAATATACATATTTCAGTTTATCCCATTAGATTGACAACACTGCTGGTGGAATGTCAGTCCCGAGTTATATCACAAATCATAATAACATACTTTGAAACACACGACGACAAAGTTTTGTAAATTATTTGAAAACTGAGAACTATACATGGCTATGCCCCAAATACTAAAGAAATTTATGATTAGCAATTATCCCTTAAAATGTTTTCGGCCATAATCATCACTTACATAGAAAACGAAGACAATATGGTTCTTTTATGTATGTGTATGGCATTCAACAAGGGTGGACCATGTGCTCCGGATCAGTAAGCGTCTCCTGTTTGGTTGGTCATGAATGCCCAATCAGACCATTTAAAAATAATGCAACAATACATGCATAAAATGAAAGCGGAACAAATCTGTATACGGATTTTTGCATGAAGGACGTGGCTCAGTCGTACGACAAACATCGCCATGCATAGCAAAATAACGTATCAGACACACAAACATCAATACTTAGAATGTTCATTTGGTTTTCTAAATTTGAGTCTTAATCTATTTTATATTTACGACATAATAAATCCAGGCACATACAATGATAGATAAATGTTTTGCTCTTGATGCAAACCATTCGGGTTTGTATTGTGCCACTTTGTTTGTAGGGTTGAAATCTCCCTGTTTCCATATTGTGATACTGAAAACCTTACGCAAGCGATATAGATAGTCAGCAATCCATGCTCTGTCTGCCCTTGAAATTTTCACAAGCATATAAACACACGTATATTTAGGGGCATAAAATGAGTATGGTATTTAATCGCATATTGTAATCAGTAACATAGTGTTATTGAGTTATGGCAGATTGCGATGGATATTAATAACAATTACATAGAGAAATGGTGTATGAAAGTATCTAAATGGTGAACAGAAATTGGGTATAGAAATACAAGAAACTATTACTTATAGAACATACAGATTCAATTATAGATATTAAAAGTGTTAATATGTAAGTATGGATGGAGAGATGAATAGTAGGGAAAGACAAATAGTCATGCTTGGTAGATGGGTGGACTGACTGATAGATAGAGATAGATAGATAGATGGATGGATGGATGGATGGATGGATGGATGGATAGATGGATGGATGGATGGATGGATGGATGGATAGATAGATAGATAGATAGATAGATAGATAGATAGATAGATAGATAGATAGATAGATAGATAGATAGATAGATAGATAGATAGATAGATGGATGGATGGATGGATGGATAGATAGATACTAGTAGATAGATAGATAGATAGATAGATAGATAGATAGATAGATAGATAGATAGATAGATAGATAGATAGATAGATAGGTAAGTAGGCAAGAAGATAGATAGATGATTATGATTAATTATCAAAATAAGTACTAATCTTGTTAATATTTCATATTTACAGCCATGTATTTTATGTTTGCTTTTAATTGCTGTTGATGACTGATTAATTTTATGATAGTGATGTTTATATCATCTGATATTGCTGGAAATTTTAAGTTTTTATGTATATTTATTTCAAGGATATTTCAGTTGTTCTATTATAAAATACAGTTCTGAATATTAACATAATTTAAATACAAGAACTACCATTACAATACATAAGTGTGTAACAGTTTTATTTCATATTGGTGTAATAAAATAGCTATAAATAAGCGTGTACATATCTCAATAATATAATACCTATAAGTATACATATACCTATTAATATGATTCCATGACTTCATGGAAAAGTGATGTCCTCTCCGCACGGAGTAGAAAGACAACTCCTTTACTTGAGAAGTCATATATTGAAGTGATCAATGTAGGTTGTTCTGTTTTAATACAACACATATAACACACTGGTGTTTTCATCCTTTACACCGAGTTAAAAAAATTAAACGCAACTTTAATACATTTCTTAGAACTAAATGCAAGTACATGTAAGAGATATATGTTCCCCCTTGAATCTATTATCATTAAAATATCAAAATTTTCTGTTATAAGAAGTGACTCGAACGCAGTAAAAAATTTTTTTCAATTTATAGCATTACAATGCATTTGTATTAATCTAGATTTCTTTCATATTTTGATTTTATTTCTATTTTAATAATGAATAAACTTTTGGCGAAATTTTTCATTGTTATTGCATTTTTACATGTTCTGCTCTGCTACCATTTAACTAAGTATATATACTTGTAATCGATCCATGAGAGAAATCCTACCCAACAAACTGTACATTTGCAAAAAAATTAAGAGACAATAACTTTCATGCGTCAAGTATTATAACTCTCTGAGTTACGACTAAGTGTAGAGTGGCCGTGTAGCGAAGAAATGATGTGTTGTGAAATTTTCAAAAGTTTATTCAAACTCAGCAAACAAATAAAGTTTAATCAAACACATCAAAACAATGGCAGTGATCGTATTGTTTATAAAGGTGTGGTCTTGTCGGTGCACAAAGGAGGAGAATCGAGAAGGCTTTAACGTGCCTCAGTACTTTCAAGCCGATTCTGAATAAAAATACTTTTACCAAAGGAATTTATACAGTAGGTACGAATCGCTACAATCTCTATACCTAAATAAGGCAGGGATCACTCTCTGTTGTCATCATATCGTTTACTGCTGACCATTGTATAGTAACACAGATGGTCATTCTTATTAATGGGACTACCGTATCCCATCACGTAGTGCAAATCAGTCTCCTCTTTGTGTTCCATTTATCTTTAAGATACATAGTATATCAACATAAGTTGTTTACTATGAGCGTGCACGATATAAAATATATAATTACTGTCCAATGTTCCTAAAAATTAGGAGTAATTTGCTAAGTAATATTGTATTGTCTAGTAAAATATCAAATATTCAATAATTTGAACATTTTAAATAAAAGAATATTTAATCTATTTTAAAAGTTTGTCACTCCTTTTAAATCAGATATCCCCCTCTATTTTGGTTTTTTTTTTTTTGCCACAAATTTACAAGGCATACAGGCACACATGTATATAGATCATAAGGTTGAAACACTCAGATAATATGAATAAAACTCAATATTTCAGTGGTTCCCAAAATGCTAAGTATTTTGCCTAATACTTGACTTTCACATGTGCCTCCCCCCTTTTCTCCCTTTTCTGAAATCATGGAATACATCAAGCCAGTGAAAATATCTTTTTTCTGTATGATTCGCCTAATCAGTGTTAACGTTGTGATCCAGACATACAAACTGAAAACGATGTGCCCCTTAGTAGTTTCTACCTGTCTCATATAGGCCTCCTCAATCGGAACACAAGGGCGGATTTAAGGAGGGTTCGGGACCCCCCCCCCCTCCCGAGATTTCAGTCGGTTTGTTGGGGGTTTTTTTCCTTTTCCTAGCGACGAAGGTTAGTTCATGTCCTTCGAATTTTTGTCCGATCATGTTCTATTTTAATGTTTTGAACAACCTTTATTACCTTTCGGAGTTTTTCATACTTTCACATGCTTTTGAACTACTAGACTGGAGTTACCTGCTCTTGCTTGCTGTCGTTGCGCGAAGATCTAGACTTGGGAATAAAAAGGAACCCTACTTATACCCAGACATAGACCATAGATTAGCCATGGACCGCAAAACAATATATGCTTTACTTGGAAGCGGTATGCACTGGAAAAATAGACTTTACCCTATAGTAACCATCAATATGTGGATGACTTTTGCAATTCCTAGAATCTTACAGTTACACGGCATTGAGCTGCTAAATTATAGGAAAAAGGACCTTGAGAGTCTAGAAAAATTCCAAAGACAGACTTTCAGACTTTTGTTTACAGACCTTGCCAAATAAAACAGAAAACATTGCAGTCACTTCACAAGTTGGTGTCTTACAAACAGGACAGATTGACCTACGCATCCTCAATACCGCAGACAAAAGCTTTATCTTTTAATTTACGAATAGACCATTTTATGTACATATGATAGATCATGTTTGCTGATCCATAGAAAATGCGGACAGGGTGGTGATCCACCTCTCTTTTTATATGCTGTTTAAATCACGATGAGCACTGTGACTTGTGCTATACTTCGTATGTGTTTGAGGACAATTGTCCCATTTATATTTAGTGTATATAGACCAGTGCATAGTGTACTACAGCCAACCATGGCTAATAATCCAAATCGTATATTATATATTTTCAATCCATTTTACTAACATTGTCCCATTGTTTCCCCATATTTAACATGTAAAAATTTCCATTGATTGATTAATTGATTATTGTTTTACATCACTCCACGATTATTTCACGTATATGGTGACGGTATCTGCCTGATGCATTGCACAGACATTTAGACCATTGCAACGGACCTACCCGAAGCAAGAAAGCTTCTTTCCGTGCCACAGGACCTCGGTTTATACTGTCTCATCCGAAAGACAGAACACCGGTGTGCCCAGGGCGGGAGTCGAACCCGGGACTTCTCGATCACGAGCCGAGCACCTTATCCGCTAGGCCACACCGGCTTGTAGAAATTTCCTCCACACTGCATAATAACAGTAATGTACCTTTTACCCATAAATTAGAGCTAATACATGTAGTATTGTATCATATTAATATTAAGTCAAACTGTGTTTAAAACACACCATACCTCTACATATACATTGTGTAGAGGCTTTCGTTAAGTAATGTATATATATTGAATTCCATACTAAACCAAATTTCCCTATATGATTATATATAACCACCTTGAGTAGCTAGTTATTTATTTGTTCATTCATCTATCCACTTATTTATGGATAGCCTACACACTGAATAAGATCTCCAACCCCCCAACCCCCCAAACGGCTTTATCTAGCCATGCATGGACAAACTTCCCCCACTCTGAAAAAGCCCTCTACCTAGAATTAGAAGATAAGTGTCCCCTACACGTTATATATTTCTCAACTGCATTTGTAAGATCCATGGATAAATTGTGCCTACTCTGAAATTATCTTCTGTCTAGAATTAGATGTCACGTATCCCCTACATATTATAAATTCCCTACAAATATAATTTCCCCAACTACACTTGTGAATATAGTTCCAAGACAGTGGCCTAGACGCAATGAGGCTAGCCCCATCCCCATCAGCCTATCTAATTCAGTATTATTGCACTTTATTTATGCAACTTGGGTGCTGCTGACCCAAAAAATATATTTTTTTAACACACACTCCTGTTACACATTTTACTTTTGGTCCTTATTTTTAGTTTTATTGGTTACTCTTATGTGATATTTGGCCCTTCGTGCTTGGCCCTTATTATTGTGTTCTTACCATTGTACATATGTTCTTAACCATTTGGGGCAGAGACATATGAAAGTATATATGTCTCTGATTTGGGGTGCTCCTTAACTAGAGGAGGAAGTTCCAAGCTGAAACTAAAATTGAACAAGCATGATTGTTATTCTGACATTTGTAAATTACATTAAGGGAAACTATGTGAAATATATGCAATAAAGTTAATAATGAAGAAATAAAGTGACCAAATGGATATGACTTTATGGCTTTGTTCTAAATAGCAGACAGATAAAAATTATTATGTGTCATCATTGAAAGAAAAGACTAAAAACACATACCAAATTACACCATTTTATTCAAAATTTAAAAAAAAATTCCCGTTGGAGGCCCCGGACCCCCCCTACAGGAGGGGGTAAATCCCCTCCCATACCCTCCCCCTCTTGGCACTTTGGGCCTCCTCCAAACACCCCCCCCCCCCCCCCCCCCCCCCCACACACACACACACACTTCTGCTACTGGATCCGCCCCTGGAACACCATCGCCATTTTTTTACGAAATACTTTTTTTGCGTACGGTTCGGTAGGTTACTAGTAGGTGAACGCGTTTCTACTTCTCCTGCCGCTGGGCCCCATGTAGATCGTTAGTTACACCGGCTATCATATTCAAAACCCTAGAGGAGTAACGATTATCTCAGCATCAGCAATATATTGATTCGGATTGTCTCTGATTTCTACCATGCACTTGTTATAAATTATGTTGATCAATATTGTATCTTGATACTTGAGAGATGGCTACTAGAGCAGCTACATGTGAGTAAATGATTGCATGGTATACTGTGTAATGCATCACTGGTGTCCATCTATATGTAGACCTATGTTGTGTATTAAAAGAAAGTCAATGAAGTCGAAATATGAACGAGAAATCGAGGGGGAGGGTTAATTTACATTGCCATTGGCATGGAGAACATATATATAATTTGTGTACTGATAGCTGTATGTATATATTCGATATATAATCTTTCAAAAAAGGTCACAAAGTGAAAGTACAGACGCATCTTTTTTTATTTTTAAAAGAAGTTATGGTTTTAATACATTAAGACATGTAGTCTGGGGCTTGTGTTCCTGCTGCACCCCCCCATGATTTCATTTGTTCTTTGCCCCTGTTTTTTTCCAAGCATTTATTTCATAGTGAAAATTCTGGCAAAAAGTGGTTTGTCCAGTTTAAGACTCCTTACATCATTTAATATTGGAAAAAGGTCTATTGGAAAAAGGTCTATTTATTGATATGCTTAATACCTTAATTTCATATTTTACATGATACAAGGGACCTGATACCTGACAAACTAATTTTTTCTGGAGTTTTTCACTATAACGTCAATGCTTGAATTGTTACTTCATAATAGAATGGCACAATTAATTTCGTAGCAGATCATTATATGTCACATGTTAATGAGAGATGAAAGCATTGTAAAATGGTCCACATTAGACTATGCTTGTCTTCAATTTAGTCACATCAAAGATAAGGAATTTGAAGGACTACAGATTCCGCATCATAAACAACTTGACACCGCAGCCAACAGGCACGGAAATAGAAAACACTCTCAAGTACTTTGCCCAAACTCTTCTGAGGTAAATATATTTTTATAATTGTTCAACTTTAAAGAAAATGGACACCAAGTACTTGTACCGGTATATAATTTATAAATCACTAAGCTGTACTCAGTCTAGTCAGTAAGAATAAAAATCAAGTTTCTGAATTAAAAACACTTCAACATGAAATCTTGTAGTTATTAATAAAACTCTAAAATATTTATTCATGTATACATAAAATATGATGGTAACTTCTATGTGTATATTGCAATGTTTTATCTGTAAAGAAAGGTACTGACCATATCTCCACCCTCCCTACCCCAGCTTTAAATTGGAAGAAAATATCACTGTTGTAGTATACCTCCTACTGTATAGTGTTTTGTATGCCACATCAGGATTATTCCTGTTATATGGTATAACCAAAAGTGAAATGGTTGAATAAACCAGAGAACATAGAAAATCACTGACCTTGTGCAAGGTAACTGACAAATCTTTCTACCTTCTCTCACTGTGGACACTAATTTGTACTTAGATATGACAAACATGAGAGGCTACAGTGAATTCCAGCACAGTGCTATAGTCCATATATTCACCCTTTCACTCAAGTATATAGATACAAACAGACATGTATTCATTGTAATATGTTACAACAATCAAACCTACCTAAATATCTCAAACTACATGTATGATTGATTGATTGATTGATTTTTGTTTTACGTCACACCATTAATATTTCATGTATATGGTTATGGCATCTGCCTGATGCGGGGCATACAAATTTTGACCTTTGCAACGGACCCACCCGAAGCAGTGAGGGATCTTTAACGTGCCATGCATACCACGACACGGGGCCTCAGTTTTAACTGTCTCATCTGAAAGACATGGCACCGGCATGACCAGAGCGGGACTCGAACCCCGGCCTCCCAATCAGGAGTCCGACGAGATACCACTAGGCCACACTGGCTTCCTCAAACTATGTGTACGTCTAAAAAATTAAAATCCTTGAAAGGTATTGATGTTGATATTCTGTTTTATCATTTAGTGTTCTGAAAGATGTGCCTAACATACCGTACGAGAGTTATGGACCAAGACAGAGGGACAGTGTACGTCTATCTGTCTTTCCAAATCTTAACTACACTGGTCTCTATCATGCAATACTTAACATGATAGACCTTGTCCCTACAATGCAAATGAAGCAATTAGGTAAGTTGTATGCATGTTACATCATATTTTGAAATTTTAATCATGTAACACCATACTTGAGTATAAATATTATATTTGTGAAATATCTAAATACATGTGATATATCTGAGCTGAGACATCATTCTTAACTGTATTGTTTATCTCTTAACTCAGTTACTATGTTAATGATCAAGGATAACATGTTAGTGACTTAGTTTAATGTGTTAGTGACTCAAACTACCATGTTAGTGACTACATTTATGTTATTGATTACATTAGTTTGTATGGTACTTACAGAATAATTTCTTCCTTCAGAAATAGGAGAGAATGTGTTGAAAGTATTAGGCTGGCTGGTACCCTTCCTAGAACATGACCTACTGGACTCCTTGCCCTACACTGTGGCCTCCACACTGGCAATATTTCCACATAGTCTGCACAAAGACATTATAGATCTGTTATGCAGCAATATGCTGCCTATGACTTTAGGTAGGTTTCATACTGACCACGATAAGATGGAAAGTGGCAATGACTATGGTAGAATTAAATATTATAGTATTTTTCATTTTAGTACATGAATTTGATGAAAGTTATTATTACTAGTTTTCAAATACACAAATCAGTGTTTGTATATTTCTTTTACTTTACTCTTGTTTATAGTCCAGATTTCACAAAAGTTTTGAAAACTTAATAGACATTTTTGTAGTTGTTGAAATTTACATATGACTGCTGGGGAAAAGTGGAAAAATTTTACCTGATCAAAACGTAGTTCATTTTACCATATTTGTCTGGTGGTCTGGTAGCTTTCCAATTATCTGATAGCCACTGCCTTTAAGGCATGTAAGTCAGGTTGATATGTATTGGTCATTTTAAAAGTTTAATGTGTTACACTAAATTTAATTGATAAGTAAATATTTCCACAGATTTACTGGTTATGACCATGCCACTCACGATTTATACCTTGAACATGCAAGATGTCTTTCATAAATTCTTTATTATATTCATATCACAATTATACCATTAAACTACACATAGACATTACCATATATTGTCATTAACATTTCCATAGATAAATATCAGAACAAATCTTGAATGCAGAAGTTAGTTATTGATTCAACCAGTACAAGAAACCCCTGTTGCATGTGTGCCAGTGTACCTGCAGGATGTTGATAGCATTTCAGGGTATTCTGATTACCTCTTTTATGTAGCACTGGTTTCCTCCTTATTAATGGAATAACTGTGGTATGCCATTAATATCGAACAAAGAAAGACATACTGTATTAATGGAAACATGGAAATTTTCACATAGAGATAATTTTATGTTTTTCATGATCATTGGGTAATCGCGAAAATAACCCTCTATGCCAAATAAAACCCACTCTGACCTCCTTGGACCCCAGCCTCAGGGCTAAGTTTGTTTATACATTGTTTTAAACCCTTTTTTAAGAGTAACACTTCAATTTTACCATTAAGGATTGTTTATGTTTAACAGCAATATACAAACCAGTGTTTCTGATTAACATTTTTTATGTTCTCATGGTGGAAAATACTCTGCATTTTGAGGAGGAAACAGGCATCTGCGAAAAAAGTTAAAATTTGGAAGACCCTAGCACTGCAAAAAATACCCCTATACGAAATGTAAGACTGTTATTTTCACAAAATTTTTCCCCAGCGAAAATAAACACGTTCACAGTAAATTACTTTGTAATTAATGAAATTTCATGCTGTCTGGATTTTCATATTATGAAAACTCTAATTAAGTTCATGACATTGTTTTCTTGATAAATTATACCAAATTTTGTTTTGCAGGATTTGATGGATGTTTAGAAAAAACCTATGCCAGTGAGTCAGCAGCTGCTATTATCACTATGGTTCTACAGCATACAGATAATGGAGGTCAATAATGTCATAGCTTTTCATTCATGTTGTGAAATTCCTTATGTTTGCATCTTCTGTTAAAACTTAATTGGAAGAAGAATATTTCTTGATTTCTGTCATGTTTTACCTAAATGTTAAGGTCAACTAGTTGAACAAAATAATGACAATATTACAGTATGTTACAGGTTTAAATATGAACAATACTAATAGATTAGTCAGGCAGTCTTCACATTCAGATGGTTTGTCAGTAGTTTTTTTTCCATGTTTAATGCCTCTAAGATGTTTTTCCCCTAATTAGCTGCAGACCAGTATATGAAAAAAAAATAGTATAATGTTGTCCCTTTCTATGGATATGGTAGTATGTAGACGAAACCACAATATTAACATATGTTATTTCTTGTGAATTGACATTGTACTATGTAATGACTTGCGATATTTATTACAAACTGTTTTTTATTTTATTCTTTCAGCTTTTCATTCTCAGATTCTTGAATGCTTCATGAGTATGAAGAAAGACTTAGTCAGGGTAATATATCAGAGAGATTTGAACTCTTTCCAACCATAGACTTAAGTGAGCTTATGTATTTACAGTTCCTTTATCATCTGTTTGCTTTTACAAGTGTTTGACTTCTTCTCAAGCAGTGTTTGTTTGTGTAGTGTTTTATGCGACACTGTGATTAAATGATTGTGGTACCCGCCTGATGCATAGCTTCATGATCTTTATCTGTGCAAATTGAACCCACCAGAAGGAATACGGTATCTTTAAATTGTCAACATATATTACGAAGCTGATACTGTTTTGTCGGAGGGAAAATACAGAGAAAGCGGATGATAAATCACCCCAGAAAAATTCTTTCTGACATCAAGATTGAACCCTTGCTGTCAGATCAAATGTTCAGTGTGGTACGAAAAATGACCAGATACATGTATGTATGTATGGAAGTATATAAAGCAAATATAGACCAATGTCTTGTTATATGCTTTTCACTTGAACAAGCCTTGAACAAGCAGGTACATGTGTATACAAAGTGTTCCTTTATCATCTGATTGTCTTTTCAAGTATTTGACTTCTCAAGCAATGCCCTTTGTATTTTTACCAAACTTGGTGTGAATAATTGTTTTTGTCTGTTTATAGTTTTATACCACATTGTGACTACTTGATTTATATGGTGGCGTCACCTACCAAATGCATGGCTTCATGTCAATTATGATCTTTATCAGTGCAAATTGAACCCGCCAGAAGAAGTGTGGTATCTTTGAATTATCAACATACATGTATATCAAGACACAGATACTGTTTTGACTGAAGGAAGATACAGAGAAAGTATATAATAAATCACCCCAGAAAAATTCTATCTGAATATCAAGATTGACTTTTGATTGTCAGATCAGTCTAGTGTGGTATGAAAAATGACCAAATATGTGTGTATGGATGTATAGAAAGCAAATAAGGACCAATGTCTTGTTATATGATTTTCACTTGAACAAGCAGGTGAGACAAGACATCAGATCAACTCAGTAGCATATGTGTATATAAAGTGTATACATGCATACCCATGGAGGAGACTGTAGGTATTTTTTTTTATTGTTTTTCAGGATGTCCTCAGTATTGTGGCTTATGGTCCACCACTAGCGAGATCCTCTGCTGCCAATCTCCTGTTCTACTACTGGCCACAACTAAATCCTGCGTCACAAGATAGGCGAGGCATTCACTACAAATACACAGGTAAACAATCAGAGGTTCACTTGAAATTCACTGGTGAAAGAATTGATATATTCTCTGCACATTCACATGTAAACCAGGGAATTTTGATAACAAAGGGATATTATCTATAAATATACCAATAAACAAAGGTATGTTCATTTAATAAATATTTAGGTTAACAAAGGCCAGTATTCACTATAAATATACAGACAGATGGAGAGAAGCTTACTGCTGTATGTAAACAAAGAGATGTTCATTGTTCATATATATGTAAACTAAGAGATGCAAATACATTGTTTACACAAACAGTAAATGTTGCGATGCTTTTGATGCAAGTGCACATATGAGGACACAACTTACAAGTAAAAGGGCCTATGGGATTAAATGGCTTAATTGCTGCACTGGAACCTATTACGTTCTTCCATGAATGTCAAATGTGTGTTTAAGACAAGGTTATGAGATGGTCAGGGAATGGGATCTCGATTGCCATGATGAATGCCACAGGTCACTAGTTTTTTCTGATTACTACAGATTTCTCCTGGTAACACTGGTAAACACTGGTAATTGCCGATAAAGTTATACTGGTATGATATTAAACATTGATGAAACCTCATAAATACAAAGTCAGATTGGGAAGATTTACTGCAGAAATCTCGTTAAACAAGAGGTCCTTTACATCAAATATTTTGTTACTACTGGGAACGTTCACTGCCGCCAACAAACATATGGATGTTTTGTATATTAAGGTTTGTAGTTTACACTGTTATCTTAGTCATGTAAAAAGGGGTGAAATTATTTACACATACATATTTATATTCTGGTCCATTATAGTAAAAATATGAATGATTTTATTTTTAGCATGGCCTCCAGTTCTGTGTCAAAGAAAAAAAGGAAAAAAGTTTTGTGTGAATTCTGGAAATTGTCAAGCTGTCAAGGTATTTTAAAATGGCTTGTGGGGGTTTTCATTTACAATAAGTATTTTTCATATACATAGAATTAACTTCATAAATTCTTTATTTCAATTTCCAAAAGTTTGAATCTAGTTTTGAAAAAAGAGTTTGGGTTATTAATTGAGGTTTAAATCTATTTTTCCATTTATAATGTAAAGTAGTACTTGTCAATCATATTGAATATCAAGATTTATAGAATTATTGGTTTATCATATTTAGACTTGCTTGAATCCAGCATTAGCTATCCAGTCCGGAGAGAAAGCTCCACCGCTCTACGTGTGCAGTGATTGTGCTGAAGATCTGCGTCGTGACCATAGTGAATACATGACAGACATATTGCTCCCTATGTCACATGTGGCCACAGTCTGTGAGAATAAGGTAAAAGTCATCATTACTTACTAAGGATGTGATGCATTCCTTCCACTGCTGTTTAACTTTACACATCTGGTGTAAAAATGTATGGTTTGTCTGAATATGTAAATTAGATGCATATACCAGTCACCTTGTACATTTACTGTACCTGACAACAAGAGGACACAGCTGAGTGCATTGCTTTGTCATTTGTCACCAATTTCTTTGAGAATACATTGTAAAATACGAGCCTTTCATAATGAGTTTATCTCAAATAAATACATCACTTTAGGTCAAGTTTATTTCTGGAAATGGCTGACAGACTGCTATTTATTTTGCATCAGATTATAGCCGCTTTATTCATATGTCACCAATTTTCACTTCAAAATTGGAAATGGTGACTCCAGAGCAGTCCTGAGTGTCCAGTCTTTTACATGACAGTAGTAAAATAAGACTGATATGAAGATATTTGTATAGTTTGGACAGTATACATTGAAATAGAAAGTTATGTTTCTATACAGCTATAAACTGTATTGGTGTATATCTTGTATAATTTTCCCATACTTATTTCTCATTTTATTTCATTTAAATATATATTGGAGATATGTTTTGACATCTATAACTTAGGAAATCCTTGTTTTATTATTTTCAGAATTGCAGTATTGAGGAGAATATTGCAATTTGTACTTGTTTCTCTATTGAGTGTGCCAGCTTTAATGGTAATAGGCCAATACGGTATTGCCAAGTTTGTCACGAACTTCGTCACAAAAGTCCGGAGGGTCAAAAACATGTCTACCATCTGAGTATACCAGAGATCTGGGAATGCAGCTTAGAGATGCAAAGATATCTCATGGATGCCATCATCAGGTAGGTAGTTACATGTGAGGTATCTCACTTTATCTGAGATATGCAAATGCAGTGATGAGATACAGAGATATCTCATGTATGTCATCAGCAGGTAGGCAATAATCTATGTAGCATCTCACTTTATCTGAGATCTGCAAATGCAGCAGTGAGATACAGATATCTCATGTAAGTCATCGTCAGGTAGGTGTTGAAATATAGCATTTCATTACTTGAGTAACAATAATTATTAATCTCAGTTCATATACATATATATATATATATGAGTCAGGAATATGGCTTAATTTATGTCACACCAAGATTAATGCAATTATATTGTAAAGGCATTTGCTTCTATACAATAGACCTTCCCAAAACAGTGAGAAATATTATGTGTGTCACATCTACTGTGACATTGGATCTCGGTTTTTACTGTCTCATCCAAAAGACAGGACACCGACAAGTCAGTGGTGGTAATCAAACTAAGCACCTAAACAATTGAGCCACACAGGGCCTCTTGATCACAAGCCAAGTACCTAAACCATTCAGCCACACATGACCTCTTGGTCACAAGCCAAGCACCTAAACAATTAAGTCACACGGGGGCGTTCAGTCAGAAGCCAAGCACCTAAACAATTGAGCCACATGGGACCTTTCTATTACAAGCCAAGCATGTAAACAATTGAGCCACATGGGACCTCTCGTCTGAAGTCAAGCACCTAAACAATTGAGCCACATGGGACCTCTCAGTCGCAAGCCAAGCACCTAAACGATTAAGCCATATGGGACCTTTCAATCACAAGCCAAGCACTTAAATGATTGAGCCATACGGAACCTCTCAGTCACAAGCCAAGCACCTAAACAATTGAGCCACATGGGACCTCTTGGTCACAAGCAAAGCACCTAAACAATTGAGCCACATGGGACCTCTCAGTCACAAGCAAAGCACCTAAACAATTGAGCCACATGGGACCTTTCATCAGAAGTCAAGTACCTTAACAATTGAGCCACATTGGACCTCTCAATCACAAGCCAAGCACCTAAAAATTGAGCTTTGCCTACTCATTCAGGTGATCAAATACATAAACATGTACACATGTATATATTTTCTATCATAACTTTATCATATTTGTTTATGTTATTCGCTATTCTGATAAAAGATCATAAATAAAACTGTAATTCTTTAAAAGTTTGCTGAAGGAAGCTCAGCCAATTGAGTCTAAACGTATGGTGGAGATGGGTGAGGAACATCAACAGTTCAGTGACGATGACGATTATTTTCTATTGGAAGAGGTGGGCGAGAGAAAGCTTCTCAGTCGCTATGGAATATGGCTTCTGGTGGAGCTGTGTCAACCTTGTGCAGATATATCAATAGTAAGCTCTTATGATCATCTCAGGAACAAAAGATAATCTATTCTTATTGTGTAACCAACATTTTCATGATACTTAGTCATACAAAGATTTAATTCAGAGATATTGTGACAACATATTTTTCTCAGTCTCATGGTACAAACATCTTTAAAAGTTTTTTAGTAAAGTCTCATGTTAATTTTTTGTAAAGGAAAGCCTTTTAAAGTTTTAAGATTGTAAACAAGTTCTCACAGCAGATGATTTGGTAAGTAAAATCTTTCTAAGGTTGATAAATCGTTTACATGTACATGTACTACCAAACTTCACAGTTGAAACTATATACATTATGTAAATGAAATATCTCATACAATAGATTATGAAAATTAATTGAATATTTTTATCCATCGTAGGGGAGTAGGGTCATTAAGTGCAAGAAAGAACTTGAAAGTTTTGGGGTTTTTTTTAAGAGGTGGGGGGGGGGGGGGGGGTTGTTATACTCCCTGCAACAAGGTTGGCAAAATGGAAAATGTAATACTGGGATCATGTTGTCTGTCTGTTTGTCCATTTATTAATCTATCTGTTTGTAGACATATAATTTTCAACACTTTGTTTCCACACATCCTTTTAGATGTTGGACTGAAACTTTTAGAGTATGAGCCCTGCTTTGCAGACAGTTGTGGTTTCACTGGAATATTTTGTATCATACCACGGACACTTTTTATTTGAATGTCATTGTATATTTCAGGAGATCCTTGGTCGTTTATTGGGCATGTTGTTTCATTGGTTTGATGCCACAGCATACTTGCCTGATGGTATGTTATCAAACACTTTATAGGATTTTATTTTTTCCAAATAAAGCAACTTGTTAATGGTTTCTTGGTGTATTGTGAAAGCTATTGGCCTTTTCTTGGATGATTCTGAACATTTGCTGTACATGCTTCAATAGAATTTGATACAAAAATATAACCAACAACAGAAAAGCGTTTCCATTGCAAGTTTTGGATTATCACCCTATTGCCAAAATAGAGACAAATTATATTTAAAGCTCTCCCTGACAAGTCAAAATATGTAAAAAGTGTCATATGTATTTTGAATTAGATATAGAAAACCACAGCATGTTTTATCGATCATTGTGTTTTTATTATGCCTTGGGCACACCGGTGTTCTGTCTTTCGGATGAGACGGTAAAAACCGAGGTCCCGTGTCACGGTATGCGTGGCACATAAAAGATCCTTCACTGCTTCAGGTGGGTCCATGGCAAAGGTCTAAATTTGTATGCCATGCATCAGTCAGATGCCGTCACCATATACGTGAAATAATCGTGGAGTGACGTAAAACAATAATCGATCAATCAATCGATGTTTTTATTAATATGATCTCTATCTGCCTTGATTTCACTTGTAAAAGAGATTTTTATGTTTAATGTTCATAAGATACCATTTGTATGACAAATTTTTACACCTCTTCAAAGTGTTTGATTTAATTTTGTAGATAATGTTGGCAATGCTTTGGAAAGATTAAAGGGAGAGGTAAGACAGCGTCCTTTCTTGTATTTTCCAGATTAAACTTCTTTATATGAATTTTTCATACTTCTTATGAAAACTTGCACTACATGTACTATAGAGAATCTGAAACTTGTTTCTACTCATAGGTGTAAATGAAAAGGTTATATGCCATGCTCTATATTAACTGTGATGGTATGTTGGATATACTGACTTAGATGAGAGAATCAGATGCTATTTTAGTCATCAATATATTTTATTTGACAGTATATCTATGATTGGTTAGAGGAGGTGAATGCCACTCACTTCGAGGTTATTGTGTCCTGTCTTTTACCTCATCCAGTGGAATATGCCAGAGTGGGAGGATTTTGGTCAGTATACAAAGTGTGTTACGGTTTAATAAACTTCTGTGTAGATGCATTCAAATCACTAAAATAACTATGGGTTTTCTTGAAATTGGGGGTATTTAATCATCTGTTTATAATGTTTGTTATGTATTGCTTTCCATAATTTAAACTTTTAATGTCTTTTCTGGAAAAGAGGTTAGAGCAGAAATTTATGACTAAGTTTTTGTAAGAAAAATTTATAATAATTTCATATATATAGCAAGTTATTCTTCTTTTTACGTTAAAAATGTTATGAAAAATGTATAATTGATAAATGTAATGAAAAATTTCATTTGAATAGTTGTCACTTCCTTAGTGAGTTAAAATGTGACTGCCTTTGCTTATTTCATTTTTTATGGGTTTGATTCGGATATGACCAATACATATACATCATTCAGTCTCATTTAAATCCAGTACCATCTTAAGAAGAATAATGCACAAATGAATTGTGTTGACTCCACTACAGTTTAGAAAAATGTGACTCTTTGTTGGTAGGGACTCCTTGTGTTCTAGGACCATGCAGATCAAGGAAGGACTTAATTGCTTCTTCTGTCTTGTGCCTTATGACATCATCTCATTTGAGGTAAGAATCTTACTGAGCACTGCTTGGTACATCAATGGGTGAATCTTGTGATTTATTTTCTTTATTGTCATTCAATTTCTAATGTAAAATATTCTCACATTTTATATATTTTTCAATTTTCAAGTTGGTTAATTGTTTTTTATGCTGTGTGTGAACTAATGTCACATTTATGGATCTCTCCATCTGTCTGTATGTTCTGTCTGTTGTCCATTTGTCTCTCCATCTGTCTGTATGTCTGTCTGGTAGGAGTCAAACTTTGGAAAAATAGATAATAGGCAACAAGTTTGATCCATTCAACACTTTTGTGTTAGGTTTGTTATTTCATTATGTTTCACTCAAGTATTTTCATGTCCCATTACGAGCTGAGTTTAATTTTTTACTAATTAAGGTTTAAATCTCCTCACATATCTTTACTCCAGATTTGGGATTATGTCATGCCATACTGGTTGGAAGCCATCCGGACAGAAGTTCCCACTGATGAACTTGTTGAACTCAAAGTGCTTCTCAAGTGAGTTCAGAGTTAAAAATAGAGCTGACATAGCTTAGTAGTGTGCTGGGCTAGCAGCCAAGAGGTTTTGGGTTCAAGCCCCAACAGTTATATGTTTTTAAAACTCCTGTTTTTAGATGAGGTAGTAAAATTGAGATCATGTGTCATGGTAGACACAGGTAGGTACAAGATATTTCACTGCTAAGGATGGGTTCCTCGTATATGTCAAAACTTCTGTGCAACACCTAAAACAGATGTCATCACTGTTTAGATGAAATTATCTCGACTTGACATAAAACAAACACAATTGTTAATAGATCTATGTATAAAGGGCTTATTTTTATGCCCTAGACAGGAAAGTTCATCTGTCCATCAGACTTTTCAATTTTCAGGAATGTTATCCTATTCACTTCACATCCATGTTTCACAGATAGATCTTTATAGCCTTTCAATAAGACTGAATACAAATTCTGTGAAATGTAACATAAATGAAATTCAAGTAGAATATGATGATGCAGTACTTGGTTGTACTTGCATTTTATTTGTTTTTCATCTTTTATATTTTGTACCAATCAGTGGCAAAGGAGTATTAAGAAAATGAAAGTAAATGGAATGTTCTTAAGAAAGTTAATATCCTGAAATTAGATATTCAACAAGTATTGCATTATGTTGACATTACTCGCGATCATTGGATGTTCTGTCACATTGATATTGTCTTATTTCAGTAAGTCATTTGATGTAGAGTTATGTCCCTTGCCATTTGGGACAGAGCCAGAGAAGATGTATCATTTTATCTCCACAAGGTTTGGTGACAGCAGTGCTTATGTACAGGAACAAGCTCTGCAATGGTTACAGGTCAGTATCAATCAATGGCATTGGTACAGCTTTATATTTTTACAAACATCAACGACTGAGGCAAAATCAATATTAGCTATGTTTTTCTCAGGTTGACAAAAGTCATGTCACCCTGTCAAAAATTTATATTTATTCTGTTATAGCAAATGTTACCTCAAGCATATCAAACTTTTGAATCTATACATTTGCCATATTTACATTCCAACATTGAATCAATATACATACAAGTTGTGTGCATGTGTCATTTTTATGCCCCTGGATCGATAGATCTGGGGCATATTGTTTTTGTCCTGTCTGTTTGTTTGTCTGTTTGTATGTCTATTGTCAACTTTAACCTTGGCTATAACATTTGAACCATGAAGGATAGAGACTTCATATCTGACTTGTGTACTCAACTAACAAAGCCCTTTCAAATTACACCAAGGTCACCTTTTGACCTTGACAATGACCTTCACCCTAAAGACAATTTTTGGACTTTTGTGATGCCAGGGGCATTAGTGTTTCACAAACAAAGCTTGTTCTTGAATGTCACCTTCCTGTTGATTTCATTGTAAAATCTTGTTGACATTCAAAATTTTTAACCAGTTGATCAACCATTGAATCCGCAGGAATATAATATGCTTGCTGATCTCACTGCTTTTTCACTTACATTGATTTTTTTCAATTTCAGATTCTGTCCACATTAGATATTTTCTTCCCTATACATCTGTTGCTAGGAATATTCATCCCTGGAGTAAAACACATGTCTGTCCTACTGGTACAACAGGAAACTGCCTCTGACAACAGCTCCCCCATCGTTCAGCCAGTCCTGGCACCGAGCAGCCCTGTCGAGGAATGCCCCCCACCACTTAGCCCCTCTCGTACTCATGTTGTTTTAGAGGCATATGAAGTATATGACAGGGAGAGTGAGCTGGTATTGCCATGCTATGTGATGATGTTGGATCTGGTATTGAAGCAGGTGGGTCAAGGTCATTTCTACTACATAAATGTACATAAAGTTAAACCACTTTGATATCAGTGTGAAACTAAATTGAATGATCACCAAATATCCAATATGGCAATTGTTGGGAAATCTGTTCCATAAATCATAAATAAATAAATACCGGTAGCCCATCAAGCATTGATTTGATTGTGAGGTCATGATACAATTATGTGGTGTGTAAAATGGATCTGTAATCCTTTATTTAATGACCTAACGGAATACGGAATTGAAATATGTCAATATTAAGACTTTTCAAAACCTTCATTGGAATAATGCATGAATTTGGTGATATTAAAGAAAAGTTGGGGATTTTTTTTTGGTTTTTTTTTAGACAAATCTACATATTTTGACTTTGATATGCAAATTATATGTTTATGCAAATTTTGTAGCTGGAGCTTCAGAATTTTCCCCGCTATCTGGGTTTGTACAATGAGACCAGTAAACAGATCATGGAATTGTTACGACAGATGATGTCTTGTAAGGCTTGGGATGGCACACACTCTTGTGGCGAAGACCAGCAAGCTAACTTCTGTAACTTTTGCCAGAACATTGCTTTATGGCACCAGCTGACATGTCAAGTTATGCAGTATTTTTGCCCTCGTAATCAAGTGAAGATCCCAAGCAAAGAAATCCCCCTGGTCAGCGATAATAAACGACTGTCTGCTATCAATATTTCCAGAAAAAGTAAGTAATACTACTATTCTGGTCTTTTCATTTCCTTATAAAACTTTTTGGTAGTAAGGTAGAGATTATTTCCAAACTCATTATTTTACTGTCAGCTGAAGAGATACTTTAAAGTCACTTGAATGACATTGTATACGTGCTTTTGGTCTCATAATAAGACATTATGTATACGTTTGTTCTCAGGTTTGACAGTTGACACTGCCTTCCTATCAAATATTCATCAGCACCTGTGCTTTTTTCATCAGGTTTAACATGTCTGTATGTTACTCACTCACAGTACTTAGATTTAAGAGGAACACATGTATACATACACCTTTCTTCTCAGAATATGAAGTGTCTTTATATTTTATGTTTGGATTTGACAAGTTTGTACTATGCTTTAGTTATAAGTTTGACAAATATGTTTCACTTTTGTTATCCTATAAGATTTGAACTTATCTATAAACTTTTGTTTTCAGATTCAACATGTTAGGAACTTCTTGGTTTCTGATTTGATATATCTTCATGTCTGTTTTTATTTCAAATTTGAATCCTCTCTTTGTGTTTTTTCTCAGATTTGATATGTTCCAGTATATATCTTTTTGTTCTCAGATTTCTTATGTATATATCTTTTTGTTATCAGATTTCATATGTATTGATCTTTTTCTCGGATTTTTTAGCTCACCTGAGCCAAAGGCTTTATAGATTTCAACAATCTATAAAGATAGGTTATTAAAAATTGTGTTCAGGGTTAAGATCCGTCAAATAGAAATTTACGCTTTTTTGACGTGTTTCTGGACTTAGTCATTTCAATAAAGAAAAGTGTCATGTTTTTCAGTTAATTGATATTGATGATTTCTTAATGACTATTTAGATCATAATTGTGGTAAGGAATATTATTGTGAAAGAATTTTGTCATTATCTCAATTTTTGGATTTTTTATGAATTTTTTAAGACTTCCAAAAAAAGGTGGGGTTGGCCATTTTTCAAATTTTCAACTGTCATGTTTTTCAGTTAATTGATATTGATGATTTCTTAATGACTATTTTGATCATAATTAAGGTGAGGAATATTATTGTGAAAGAATTTTGTCTTTATCTCAATTTTTGGATTTTTTATGAATTTTTTAAGACTTCCAAAAAAAAGGTGGGGTTGGCCATTTTTCACATTTTCAACTTTTTCTACAAAACCACATGAAAGATTTTAATGAAACATGGAATACATGAAGTACTAAAAGTTCTCTATCAATATGGTAAATTTCATCCAAATTGGTTAACAGATAATGCCACCATGTCTAAAAAGTAGGTCTCACAATGGTACATATACCACTTGGTAATTGGAATATGGAGAGTAGCGGTTCAAATCCAGCTGTGGTCAAAAAAATTTTTTTTTTTTTTACACATCTAAATAAGTTTTTAGATGTTTTTCAACACTCAACATATGAAATTAGGCAATTTTAAGTTTAAGACTTCCAAATAAAGGGGGGGGGGGAGGTTAGCCATTTTTCACATTTTCAACTTTTTCTACAAAACTGTTTGAAGGATTTTAACAAATCTTGGTAGAAATAAGTCACTTATGATCCTCTTCAAATTCTGTTGTTTTCGTCCAGACCTCTTCACAGGTGGCGCCACCATAGTCAAAAGTAGGTCACAAAAGAGTTCCCTCCTTTAACAATATTCTTTTTCATATGGGCTGTATACAGAGACAAACAGAATGCATAGAAATGATCTAGAGGGATGAGTGAAGACGTATTGTCAGTTTGGTTCCTTTCCAAAATCAAATTTTAAAATATTTTTTCAACATTTCTTTGGACTTGGTGATTCAATGCAGAATAGTGTCATATTTCCTAGTTAATTGATAATGATGATTTCTAATGGACTATAGTGATCATAATTATGGTAAAGATTGTTACTTTGAAAGAATTTTGTCAATATCTCAATTTTTAGATTTTCTATGAATTTTTTAAGACTTCCAAATGAGGGTGTATAGGAACAATTCAATCACAATTTTCACTTCTGCTGTTATACCACATGAAAGATTTTAATGAAACATGGAATACATGAAGTACTAAAGGTCCTCTATCATCTAACATCTGTGTTGACTTAGTCACATTGATTAATGCAAAAATAAATGAATTCTTCCTTCATGCATGACTGATCATCTAGGTACTCAGGTGAGCGATATAGGCCCACTTGGGCCTCTTGTTTATGTATATATCTTTTTGTTCTCAGATTTGATATGTATATATCTTTTTGTTATCAGATGTGGCATATGTTATTGTATTCCTTCTCAGACAAGTGATATTGGTTGATTTTATTTTTAGACTCTGACATGTCTAATGGAGAGACTGAGAGCACAGGAGAGGAGAAAGAAGAGAAGGAGCCTCATTTTGATATCTCGACAATGCCACTACATCTCCAGCTTTATAAGGCTTTCCTTGAGGTAAATCAAAGCTGTAAAGACAAAAAATGGTATGATGAGACGTAATACTGTTTAATTTGTTACAATAACACATGAAGCTTTCATTAGCTATTCTTCTGATAGTGCTTCTCTTGGCTTCGATTAATTTATACCATATTACATATTTTCTGTTGTTGGAAATTTTTTGTGATATGCCTCTGAAAAGGTAAATTTCTTTGGGTTTTTTATTATGTTTTCCGTGCTGATCGACTCTCAATATGTACTACTACTATTTTCGTCTGTGTTCTAAGTTACAAAACCATACAATACACAGATTTTCTGTATTGGCCATTGAGTGGAACTTCAATGTAACATAGATATAAATTTATGTGTAAAGCACTAAAACCATGTCATTTTTTAGCTTTAAAAATCTCATATTGACTGCTGTACAGTACTATGGTACTTGTCTCAATCAAATTTGATATAATGTGTTAATTTTTTTTCGGTTTTATCTGTACTTTAAAATTTTTACAGCTGCAAAAAATACTTGTTATTCAAAAGTTCTGATAGACCACTGTACAAGTCATGTACAGGAACTATACTTATGATAAGTTTTGTTACTGTTTCTAGGCTTTGGTTTTGCTAATAGACCACTGTACTACTCAAAGACTACCATTTATCAAAGATATTTACTTTTCTTGTCGTGGTTTGCAGACATATTTGTGATAAACTGACATATGGAACACTTTCTATCTTGCATCTCACCATTCAGCTGTTAATTTTTCACCTTTTTGACTTGTGTACAAAAAGTACTACACATACTTGTTTGGATTATGAGATACATGTACTTGTGAAATGTACAAATTCAAGAGAAAACCAGAGTCTTTTAAGTAGTGTTGTTGTTAGGACATGACATAGCGATGTTACCAGGATATAGTTGGACAGACTTTACTTAGCTATGCCTCAGTATGGTGTAATTGACAGTTATGTTATAATTGATAGGAACTGGAGAAGACGACAGACACTGATGCATGTTACTCATTGCTTATGTCCCTCAAGTACCTCATCCTTAACGGAGAATGCCTCAACTTCACCGTCAACCAGTACCCTGATTATGTCCGCTTTACACTTGCCAAGTTCCTCATACCAAAGTAAGTGAATTTTTTTAATTTCATGTTTAATATACATTCAGGTCACCCTAATATGTCTAACGCCAGTGTTTTTATAATTTCCTTTAGTGTATGTGAGAACACTTAGATGGGCATCTCCACTGTTACCTGTTATCTTGCTTTACCTCTAGTTAAGTGGCCTCCTAGCACTATATAAAGAATTTAACAAAGCAATCACTTACTACTGTTATTTTGTGAATATTGTGTGCTGTAAAATGGTATTTAAAATGAAGGATTTATTTTCAGCATGTGGAAGTACTTACAAGCCAGGCATTCCCAGCTGGCCTCGGTAATCATACCCATTCTTCTGCATAGTTTGACCCTTCCCACAGGTGCTAATGTTTTCTGGAAAGTCGTTGAAGATGACTTCACATCTGAAGATTGGAAAATCAGGTTCGCTGCTGGTGAGTAAAAGTAACAGCCACTACCAGATCAACAACAAAAACCACAGCAAAGACAAAAGTGAACAAATTTACATAATGTTTATATGTCTGTTTATTTCTAGTTTTGTAAAGTACAGGTATAACAATACAAAAGTTTATTAATATAATAAAAAGCTTCCTAACCCTTGGTGAATGTAATTATCACATAAACTTCATTGATAACAAAGGAAGACCCCATAAAAGAATGGTGTGTTAATCTACATTTATCCAGGTGATACCGTATATACTTGCATATAAGTCGGTTTTTTGGGAGTAAAAAATTGTGGTCGAAAAGCACTACCGACTTATATGAGATACTGACGGAGAGAAAAAAATCTGACCTTTGACTGAAGCCAAACTTTCCCATTTATTATCAGATAATGAAGACATTATTCATGATAGATAACGTAGGTGAAATTTACGGTCCATACTACTTTAAAATACGATTCTATTACAATAATGTGTATATTTTGTGACAAACAGATTCTGTACTAAAAAGTCATAATATATCGCTTATTTGTTGTTGAAATATCCATTACAAAAGGTAAAACAAATACGCTACATACGTCTACAGGTTTAGTGAGCCGTGACGTGATGGCCATTGATTAAATAACGGTCCCAAACTAGAAGTATGTTAATGATACCAGTAGGTTTGTCGGTGTGGTAAAAGAGTCTTTATCGGGTATCATTCACCGAATCATAGTAGGGTTTCACTGCGTTATAATGAATTAATTACTTAATAGTTAAATAAACAAGCAATGAAGCCACGATCGTTTTCACGGCCACAAAAAAAAAAAAAAAGAAAGAAAGAAAAACAGCCGTTTTCACGGCTACCAAATTATTCGAAAAGTAGTCACTTAAGCTATGAAGTAACATCAGGTAGATCGTTTTATCATCTTTTATATGTCACGTATTAAATGCCCCTCTATTGAATATGCCAATTAAATTCCCGTAGTGTGATTACGCATGATCAACAGAGCAGAAAAATTCTCCCAAACCTTTGTATACATTTCTATGAATGAATGTCGGTTAACATGTACAGGCTTTGTTCACTCAAAAATTCCAACCGACTTATATGCGGGTCAACGGCAAATCCCAGAATTTGAGCTCCAAAACGTACCCCCCGACTTATACGCGGGTCGACTTATATGCGAGTATATACGGTACATATGGTCAGAAATGTCCTTGTAGTACAACTAAATATTTTTGTAAGTTTATATCACACTTTAATCTTTTCACACTTTTCTGTTTTGCTTTGTCCATGGTGGACAATGTATATAGTTGAATTAGATCTGATACCACTTCTCACATATGTGTATTTGACGACCCATATTTTATGACCTATATTTGATGACCTATATTTGACGACCTATATTTACAGTGGAGAAGGTGACAGTTTTAGCCCGCATGTTAGAGTTAGAGAGCATTCAACATAACCAGGTTATACAGACTGCTCTAGCTCATGCTTTCTGTCTTCTGATTGGTTCCCTGGAGGATATCAATGGGGCTGTGGCACAGAGAACCATTCAATATGTAGAAACTATTAAAGTCTCAGCCATCAAGGTATAGCTGCTTTTTTATGTAAATCTTCGTGTTATGTAGTCTATGTAATAGTCCCTTATTTCAGTTTTGTCGCGTTGTAGTTTGCTTGTTGCAGTATTGCTCATAATAAATAAGCAGCACTACATCAATCCTGTAGTCAGAGCCATTAATGTCAATTTGATCATGTTTTTGTTTTCTTTTTTAGGTCATGATAAAAGCATATTCTTTTCCAGTCAGTTGATTTCATTCTAACTTCCTTTTTGACCATAGTATTATTAAATCTGCTGATAAAATCCTGTGCAGTGTATACTTTACTATACCCCATTTTGAATGTTCAAACTTATTTTTTTACTTAGTCTGATTTGCATTAATAATTGTGGAAAATGAAGTTTATGTGATAAGTGTCATTAGTGAAACAAGATGAGAATTGTTTTTATCAATATATTCAAATTATTCAAATTACATCTGTATCATTTTTACACAGTAGATTTGTGATGCAAATAAAATTCACAATATAAAAACAGGCACAAATCATTTAAGAGAGGGGATACAGACTCTGCTTTGTCAGTCCATGAAATAATGCCATTTTATCAAGTGCCATTGTATTACATTTATAATTGTTTTAAAATTTGAATGTATCAAATTTCTTGCATATAATTACAGTTGTTTTTAGTACAGCTATATATCAAATGACAAGATTCAATTAAAATAATATTTGATAATTTTACTCGGGACAGTTAAATGTCAAAATCAGTTACTTTATATTGAATATAATAACAATATAAAATGGTCAATTTAATTGTTTTCTATGTAAGAACACTTGTCAAAGTCTGGATTATGTAGAACCATGTATATTGCCTCTATGATACAATCTCTAGATCTATTGACTGACCGTGTAATATTGCCTCTATGATACAATCTCTAGATCTATTGACTGACCGTGTAATATTGCCTCTATGATACAATCTCTAGATCTATTGACTGACCGTGTAATATTGCCTCTATGATACAATCTCTAGATCTATTGACTGACCGTGTAATATTGTCTCTATGATACAATCTCTAGATCTATTGACCGACCGTGTAATATTGCCTCTATGATACAATCTCTAGATCTGTTGACAGACCGTGTATGTTGTCTCTATGATACAATCTCTAGATCTATTGACTGACCGTGTAATATTGTCTCTATGATACAATCTCTAGATCTATTGACTGACCGTGTAATATTGCCTCTATGATACAATCTCTAGATCTATTGACTGACCTTGTAATATTCTGTCACAGAGCCTCTGCCAGTGCTTGGAATTTCAGTTCGACCATGTAATAGATGACAGAATAATCCTACTGCACAGACTCCATCTCCTGAGCAATGTGCTGCCACAACTGGACATTCTGTCGTGGGAATTCTTCTTGCACAGATTTGATGCCCTCTCGCTGGAAGCCCAACTGGATCTTGAAAATAGTGGTGAAATTGCTTATCTGACAGGTTACAAACATTAAAGATTATGTGTAAATGGCTGACTTACCTATCTAACCTAGATGTTGTTGTCTTCTCAGTGGTACATCTGTGTGGATCTCAGATCACTATTTCTTCATCTCTAACGAGTACCAGTATATTGATTCCTCTGTTTCCGAGAAATCTGAATCACTATGCATATGTTCAGACTTTACCGGCATTGAACATACTGCAATGAAGACATCAATCATTTATTTAATTGATCAATGTCTATATTGTGTGATGTGTAAAGATGTATGCTGTTAGGAAGCTTGTTGTCTTGATGCTATCTGTTCATGCAGTCTGTTGATATTTGGGGAGCTTGTTGTCTTGATGGTATCTGTACAAGTTGTTTGTTGATATTTGGGGAGCTTGTTGTCTTGATGCTATCTGTACAAGTTTGTTGGTATTTGGGGAGCTTGTTTTGATGCTATCTGTTCATGTTGTCTGTTGATATTTGGGGAGCTTGTTGTCTTGATGCTATCTGTACAAGTTGTTTGTTGATATTTGGGAAGCTTGTTGTCTTGATGCTATCTGTACAAGTTCTTTGTTAATATTTGGGGAGCTTGTTGTCTTGATGCTATCTGTACAAGTTGTTTGTAGGTATTTGGGGAGCTTGTTTTGATGCTATCTGTTCATGTTGTCTGTTGATATTTGGGGAGCTTGTTGTCTTGATGCTATCTGTACAAGTTGTTTGTTGATATTTGGGGAGCTTGTTGTCTTGATGCTATCTGTACAAGTTGTTTGTAGGTATTTGGGGAGCTTGTTTTGATGCTATCTGTTCATGTTGTCTGTTGATATTTGGGGAGCTTGTTGTCTTGATGCTATCTGTACAAGTTGTTTGTTGATATTTGGGGAGCTTGTTGTCTTGATGCTATCTGTACAAGTTGTTTGTTGATATTTGGGGAGCTTGTTGTCTTGATGCTATCTGTACAAGTTGTTTGTTGATATTTGGGGAGCTTGTTGTCTTGATGCTATCCATACCAGTTGTCTATTGTTATTTGGGGAGCTTGTCTTAATGCTATTTGTTCATGTTGTCTGTTGATATTTGGGGGAATTTATCGTCATTGATGTAAACTGTACATTTTGTTGATATTTGGTGAGCTTGTTTTTTTTATGTTATCTGTACATGTTCTTGATGTTTGGGAAGTTTGTTTTCTTAATGTTATCTGTAGTAGTTTGTTGATAATTTGGCGAGTTTGTTTTCTTGATGCTATCTGTACATGTAATTGATATTCGGAGCTTGTTTTCTTGATGTTATATGTACATGTTGTTGATGTTTGGGGAATTTGTTGTCTTGATGCTATCTGTACATGTTGTTGATATTTGGAGTTTATTGTCTTGATGTTATCTGTACATGTTGTTGATAATTTGGCAAGTTCGTTTTCTTGATGTTATCTGTATATGTTGTTCATATTCGGAGTTGGTTGTCTTGATGTTATTTGAAATATTGTTGATGTTTGGCAAGTTTGTTTTTTTGATGTTATCTGTACATGTTGTTAATGTTTGGGGAGCTTGTTGTCTTTGATGCTATCTGTACATGTTGTTGATATTTGAGAAGTTTGTTGTTTTAATGCTATCTGTTCATGTTATCTGTTGATATTTGGTGAGTTTGTCATATTTTATGTTAACTGTACATGCCATTGATATTTGGGGAGCTTGTTGTCTTGATGCTATCTGTACAAGTTGTTTGTTGATATTTTTGGAGCTTGTTTTCTTGATGCTATCTGTATATGTTGTTGATAATTTGGCGAGCTTGTTTTCTTGATGCTTTCTGTACAAGTTGTTGATGTTTGGGAGTTTGTTTTCTTGATGCTATCTGTACATGTTGTTGATATTTGGGGAGTTTTTTGTCTTTGATGCTATCTGTATATGTTGTTGATACTCATGGATTGTTTTCTTGATGCTATCTGTTGTTGATATTCGCAGCTTGTTTTCTTGATATTATTTGTACATGTTGTTGATGTTTGGGGAGTTTGTTTTCTTGATGTTATTTGTACATGTTGTTGATGATTTGGAGAGTTTGTTTTCTTGATGCTATCTGTACATGTTGTTGATGTTTGGGGAGTTTGTTTTTGATGCTATCTGTACATGTTGTTGATGTTTTGTGAGTTTGTTTTCTTCATGCTATCTGTACATGTTGTTGTTATTTGAGGTGTTTGTTTTCTTCATGCTATCTGTACATGTTGTTGATAATTTGGTGAGCTTGTTTTCTTGATGCTATCTGTACATGTTGATTTTCAGGGCTTGTTTTCTTGATGCTATCTGTACATGTTGTTGATATGTGGGGAGTTTGTTTTTGATGCTATCTGTACATGTTGTTGATGTTTTGGGAGTTTGTTTTCTTCATGCTATCTGTACATGTTGTTGTTATTTGAGGTGTTTGTTTTCTTGATGCTATCTGTACATGTTGTTGATAATTTGGTGAGCTTGTTTTCTTGATGCTATCTATACATGTTGATTTTCAGGGCTTGTTTTCTTGATGCTATCTGTACATGTTGTTGATATGTGGAGAGTTTGTTTTTGATGCTATCTGTACATGTTGTTGATGTTTTGGGAGTTTGTTTTCTTCATGCTATCTGTACATGTTGTTGTTATTTGAGGTGTTTGTTTTCTTGATGCTATCTGTACATGTTGTTGGTGTTTTGGGAGTTCGTTGTCTTTGATGCTATCTGTACATGTTGTTGATATTTGGGAGTTTGTTTTCTTCATGCTATCTGTACATGTTGTTGTTATTTGGGGTGTTTGTTTTCTTGATGCTATCTGTACATGTTGTTGGTGTTTTGGGAGTTCGTTGTCTTTGATGCTATCTGTACATGTTGTTGATATTTGGGAGTTTGTTTTCTTCATGCTATCTGTACATGTTGTTGTTATTTGGGGTGTTTGTTTTCTTGATGCTATCTGTACATGTTGTTGGTGTTTTGGGAGTTTGTTTCCTTGATGCTATTTGTACATGTTGTTGATATTTGGGGAGTTCGTTGTCTTTGATGCTATCTGTACATGTTGTTGATATTTGGGGAGTTTGTTATCTTTGATGCTATCTCTACATGTTGTTGATATTCAGGGCTTGTTTTCTTGATGCTATCTGTACATGTTGTTGATATTTTTGGAGTTTGTTATCTTTGTTGCTATCTGTACATGTTGTTGATATTCGGAGCTTGTTTTCTTGATGCTATCTATACATATTGTTGATGCTCAGAGCTTGTTTTGTTGATGCTATCTGTACATGTTGTTGATAATTTGGGGAGTTTGTTTTCTTGATGTTATTTGTACATGTTGTTGATAATTTGGCAAGTTTGTTTTCTTGATGCTATCTGTACATGTTGTTTGTTGCTATGATCTATTGTCTCTGAGTAATTTTTTGCCAAAGTGAATGCAGTTTGTTGTTATAGTTTAAGCTGTGAGTCATTTGCTTGCTATGGCATTACCTCTGTGAATGTTTTTAGCATTCCTGGCAGGTATGGTTAGGTAAACATGAGATCTCATATTCAATATTGTAACATTTGTCAAGCTGTTTATTTGTTAGTCTATTTCACCTGTCTTTCACAAAATAGACAAGTATTATGTAATAATTAAAGCTATGTATTGCATTTGAAGTAGGTCAGTAAACTTTACTTTTGTACTTCACATAATCAAGAGAAGTTGTAATGAATAGTAGGGGACATGTATTGAGAAAGAAATACTTCCATATGCATGGTTATCTTCCGATGAAATGTCTTGTAAAACCGACAGTTTAAATCATACTGTAAAGTTCTGTAAGAGCTGATAAACTATAAGTAAATTTTTGATATAACGTTACCTATTAGAAAATTTTTTCAATGCTGTGGATCCTATGTTTTAATGATTATTTTTGTATTACAGATCTCTCCAGCAGTGACAAGGAAAGTGAACACTTTTTACGTAAGCTGAATCGTGCTCGCTTTGCATTGGCTCGTACAGATAGTATCCGATCCTTGAGCATCAGTTCTAAGCCTCCGTACCGAAGAGCAATTTCAGTACCTATGCATCTCCTTACCAAGACGGCTACTCCAAACTGTAAGAACAGTAAGAATAGTATAGTAGTACACTATGGTCTCTGATTAGTATGGACCGTAAGAATAGTATAGTAGTACACTATGGTCCCTATTTAGTATGGACAGTAAGAGTAGTATAGTAGTACACTATGGTCTCTGTTTAGTATGGACAGTAAGAGTAGTATAGTAGTACACTATGGTCCTTGTTTAGTATGGACAATAAGAGTAGTATAGTAGTACACTATGGTCTCTGTTTAGTATGGACAATAAGAGTAGTATAGTAGTACACAATGGTCACTGTTTAGTATGGACAGTAAGAGTAGTATAGTAGTACACTGTGGTCTCTGTTTAGTATGGACAATAAAAGTAGTATAGTAGTACACAATGGTCACTGTTTAGTATGGACAGTAAGAGTAGTATAGTAGTACACTATGGCCTCTGTTTAGTATGGAAAATAAGAGTAGTATAGTAGTACACTATGGTCCCTGTTTTGTATGGACAGTAAGAGTAGTATAGTAGTACACTATCGTCTCTGTTTAGTAAGGACAGTAAGAGTAGTATAGTAGTACACTATGGTCTCTGTTTAGTATGGACAGTAAGAGTAGTATAGTAGTACACTATGGTCACTGTTTAGTAAGGATAGTAAGAGTAGTATAGTAGTACACTATCGTCTCTGTTTAGTATGGACAATAAGAGTAGTATAGTAGTACACTATTGTCTCTGTTTAGTAAGGACAGTAAGAGTAGTATAGTAGTACACTATGGTCTCTGTTTAGTATGGACAGTAAGAGTAGTATAGTAGTACACTATGGTCACTGTTTAGTAAGGATAGTAAGAGTAGTATAGTAGTACACTACGGTCTCTGTTTAGTAAGGATAGTAAGAGTAGTATAGTAGTACACTATGGTCTCTGTTTAGTAAGGATAGTAAGAGTAGTATAGTAGTACACTATAGTCTCTGTCTAGTAAGGATAGTAAGAGTAGTATAGTAGTACACTATGGTCTCAGTTTAGTATGGACAGTAAGAGTAGTATAGTAGTACACTATGGTCTCTGTTTAGTATGGACAATAAGAGTAGTATAGTAGTACACTATGGTCCCTGTTTAGTATGGACAATAAGAGTAGTATAGTAGTACACTATGGTCCCTGTTTAGTATGGACAGTAAGAGTAGTATAATAGTACACTATGGTCTCTGTTTAGTATGGACAGTAAGAGTAGTATAGTAGTACACAATGGTCACTGTTTAGTATGGACAGTAAGAGTAGTATAGTAGTACACTATGGTCTCTGTTTAGTATGGACAATAAGAGTAGTATAGTAGTACACTATGGTCCCTGTTTAGTAAGGACAGTAAGAGTAGTATAGTAGTACACTATGGCCTCTGTTTAGTATGGACAATAAGAGTAGTATAGTAGTACACTATGGTCCCTGTTTAGTAAGGACAATGAAAGTAGTATAGTAGAACACTATGGTCCCTGTTTAGTATGGACAGTAAGAGTAGTATAGTAGTACACTATGGTCCCTGTTTAGTAAGGACAGTAAGAGTAGTATAGTAGTACACTATGGCCTCTGTTTAGTATGGACAATAAGAGTAGTATAGTAGTACACTATGGTCTTTGTTTAGTAAGGACAATAAGAGTAGTATAGTAGTACACTATGGTCTCTGTTTAGTAAGGACAATAAGAGTAGTATAGTAGTACACTATGGTCTCTGTTTAGTAAGGACAGTGAGAGTAGTATAGTAGTACACTATGGTCTCTGTTTAGTATTGACAATAAGAGTAGTATAGTAGTACACTATGGTCTCTGTTTAGTATGGACAGGAAGAGTAGTATAGTAGTACACTATGGTCCCTGTTTAGTAAGAACAGTAAGAGTAGTATAGTAGTACACTATGGTCTTTGTTTAGTATGGTCAGTAAGAGTAGTATGGTCCCTGTTTAGTTGGTTGGTTGGTTGATTGGCGTTTTACGTCGCTTTCAACAATATTTCAGTTATATCGCGACATGGACGCAGGAGGTTACCAACCTCTTAAACATAGTGGCGCAACCCGGGAATCGAACCCGGATCGTCGGCGCCGCAAGCCAAGCGCTTAACCACTACACCAAGCCTGCCCCTCCCTGTTTAGTATGGACAGGAAGAGTAGTATAGTAGTACACTATGGTCCCTGTTTAGTAAGGACAGTAAGAGTAGTATAGTAGTACACTATGGTCCCTGTTTAGTATGGACAGTAAGAATAGAATAGTAGTACGCTATGGCCTCTGTTTAGTATGGACAGTAAGAGTAGTATAGTAGTACACTATGGTCCCTGTTTAGTATGGACAGTAAGAGTAGTATAGTAGTACACTACGGTATCTGTTTAGTATGGACAATAAGAGTAGTATAGTAGTACACAATGGTCACTGTTTAGTATGGACAGTAAGAGTAGTATAGTAGTACACTATGGTCACTGTTTAGTAAGGACAGTAAGAGAAGTATAGTAGTACACAATGGTCACTGTTTAGTATGGACAGTAAGAGTAGTATAGTAGTACACTGTGGTCTCTGTTTAGTAAGGACAGTAAGAGTAGTATAGTAGTGCACTGTGGTCTCTGTTTAGTATGGACAGTAAGAGTAGTATAGTAGTACACTATGGCCTCTGTTTAGTATGGACAATAAGAGTAGTATAGTAGTACACTATGGTCCCTGTTTAGTAAGGACAATGAAAGTAGTATAGTAGTACACTATGGTCCCTGTTTAGTATGGACAGTAAGAGTAGTATAGTAGTACACTATGGTCCCTGTTTAGTAAGGACAGTAAGAGTAGTATAGTAGTACACTATGGCCTCTGTTTAGTATGGACAATAAGAGTAGTATAGTAGTACACTATGGTCTCTGTTTAGTAAGGACAATAAGAGTAGTATAGTAGTACACTATGGTCTCTGTTTAGTAAGGACAATAAGAGTAGTATAGTAGTACACTATGGTCTCTGTTTAGTAAGGACAGTAAGAGTAGTATAGTAGTACACTATGGTCTCTGTTTAGTATTGACAATAAGAGTAGTATAGTAGTACACTATGGTCTCTGTTTAGTATGGACAGGAAGAGTAGTAGTATAGTAGTACACTATGGTCACTGTTTAGTAAGGACAGTAAGAGTAGTATAGTAGTAGTACACTATGGTCTTTGTTTAGTATGGTCAGTAAGAGTAGTATGGTCCCTGTTTAGTATGGACAGGAAGAGTAGTATAGTAGTACACTATGGTCCCTGTTTAGTAAGGACAGTAAGAGTAGTATAGTAGTACACTATGGTCCCTGTTTAGTATGGACAGTAAGAATAGAATAGTAGTACGCTATGGTCCCTGTTTAGTATGGACAGTAAGAGTAGTATAGTAGTACACTACGGTATCTGTTTAGTATGGACAGTAAGAGTAGTATAGTAGTACACTACGGTATCTGTTTAGTATGGACAATAAGAGTAGTATAGTAGTACACAATGGTCACTGTTTAGTATGGACAGTAAGAGTAGTATAGTAGTACACTATGGTCACTGTTTAGTAAGGACAGTAAGAGAAGTATAGTAGTACACAATGGTCACTGTTTAGTATGGACAGTAAGAGTAGTATAGTAGTACACTGTGGTCTCTGTTTAGTAAGGACAGTAAGAGTAGTATAGTAGTGCACTGTGGTCTCTGTTTAGTATGGACAGTAAGAGTAGTATAGTAGTACACTATGGTCTCTGTTTAGTATGGACAGTAAGAGTAGTAAAGTAATACACTATGGTCCCTGTTTAGTATTGACAATAAGAGTAGTATAGTAGTACACTATGGTCCCTGTTTAGTATGGACAGTAAGAGGGTATAGTAGTACACTATGGTCTCTGTTTAGTAAGGACAGTAAGAGTAGTATAGTAGTACACTATGGCCTCTGTTTAGTATGGACAATAAGAGTAGTATAGTAGTACACTATGGCCTCTGTTTAGTAAGGACAGTAAAAGTAGTATAGTAGTACACTATGGTCTCTGTTTAGTATGGACAGTAAGAGTAGTATAGTAGTACACTATGGTCCCTGTTTAGTATGGACAATAAGAGTAGTATAGTAGTACACTATGGTCTCTGTTTAGTAAGGACAGTAAGAGTAGTATAGTAGTACACTATGTTCCCTGTTTAGTAAGGACAGTAGAGTAGTATAGTAGTACACTATGGCCTCTGTTTAGTATGGACAATAAGAGTAGTATAGTAGTACACTATGGTCTCTGTTTAGTAAGGACAGTAAGAGTAGTATAGTAGTACACTATGGTCTCTGTTTAGTATGGACAATAAGAGTAGTATAGTAGTACACTATAGTCTCTGTTTAGTAAGGACAGTAAGAATAGTATAGTAGTACACTATGGTCCCTGTTTAGTATGGACAGTAAGAGTAGTATAGTAGTACACTATGGTCTCTGTTTAGTATGGACAGTAAGAGTAGTATAGTAGTACACTATGGTCCTTGTTTAGTATGGACAATAAGAGTAGTATAGTAGTACACTATGGTCTCTGTTTAGTATGGACAGTAAGAGTAGTATAGTAGTACACAATGGTCTCTGTTTAGTATGGACAGTAAGAGTAGTATAGTAGTACACTATGGTCTCTGTTTAGTATGGACAATAAAAGTAGTATAGTAGTACACAATGGTCACTGTTTAGTATGGACAGTAAGAATAGTATAGTAGTACACTATGGCCTCTGTTTAGTATGGAAAATAAGAGTAGTATAGTAGTACACTATGGTCCCTGTTTTGTATGGACAGTAAGAGTAGTATAGTAGTACACTATCGTCTCTGTTTAGTATGGACAATAAGAGTAGTATAGTAGTACACTATCGTCTCTGTTTAGTAAGGACAGTAAGAGTAGTATAGTAGTACACTATGGTCTCTGTTTAGTATGGACAGTAAGAGTAGTATAGTAGTACACTATGGTCCCTGTTTAGTAAGGATAGTAAGAGTAGTATAGTAGTACACTACGGTCTCTGTTTAGTAAGGATAGTAAGAGTAGTATAGTAGTACACTATGGTCTCTGTTTAGTAAGGATAGTAAGAGTAGTATAGTAGTACACTATAGTCTCTGTCTAGTAAGGATAGTAAGAGTAGTATAGTAGTACACTATGGTCTCAGTTTAGTATGGACAGTAAGAGTAGTATAGTAGTACACTATGGTCTCTGTTTAGTATGGACAATAAGAGTAGTATAGTAGTACACTATGGTCCCTGTTTAGTATGGACAGTAAGAGTAGTATAGTAGTACACTATGGTCCCTGTTTAGTATGGACAGTAAGAGTAGTATAATAGTACACTATGGTCTCTGTTTAGTATGGACAGTAAGAGTAGTATAGTAGTACACAATGGTCACTGTTTAGTATGGACAGTAAGAGTAGTATAGTAGTACACTATGGTCTCTGTTTAGTATGGACAATAAGAGTAGTATAGTAGTACACTATGGTCCCTGTTTAGTAAGGACAGTAAGAGTAGTATAGTAGTACACTATGGCCTCTGTTTAGTATGGACAATAAGAGTAGTATAGTAGTACACTATGGTCCCTGTTTAGTAAGGACAATGAAAGTAGTATAGTAGTACACTATGGTCCCTGTTTAGTATGGACAGTAAGAGTAGTATAGTAGTACACTATGGTCCCTGTTTAGTAAGGACAGTAAGAGTAGTATAGTAGTACACTATGGCCTCTGTTTAGTATGGACAATAAGAGTAGTATAGTAGTACACTATGGTCTCTGTTTAGTAAGGACAATAAGAGTAGTATAGTAGTACACTATGGTCTCTGTTTAGTAAGGACAATAAGAGTAGTATAGTAGTACAGTATGGTCTCTGTTTAGTAAGGACAGTAAGAGTAGTATAGTAGTACACTATGGTCTCTGTTTAGTATTGACAATAAGAGTAGTATAGTAGTACACTATGGTCTCTGTTTAGTATGGACAGGAAGAGTAGTATAGTAGTACACTATGGTCCCTGTTTAGTAAGGACAGTAAGAGTAGTATAGTAGTACACTATGGTCTTTGTTTAGTATGGTCAGTAAGAGTAGTATGGTCCCTGTTTAGTTGGTTGGTTGGTTGATTGGCGTTTTACGTCGCTTTCAACAATATTTCAGTTATATCGCGACATGGACGCAGGAGGTTACCAACCTCTTAAACATAGTGGCGCAACCCGGGAATCGAACCCGGATCGTCGGTGCCGCAAGCCAAGCGCTTATCCACTACACCAAGCCTGCCCCTCCCTGTTTAGTATGGACAGGAAGAGTAGTATAGTAGTACACTATGGTCCCTGTTTAGTAAGGACAGTAAGAGTAGTATAGTAGTACACTATGGTCCCTGTTTAGTATGGACAGTAAGAATAGAATAGTAGTACGCTATGGCCTCTGTTTAGTATGGACAGTAAGAGTAGTATAGTAGTACACTATGGTCCCTGTTTAGTATGGACAGTAAGAGTAGTATAGTAGTACACTACGGTATCTGTTTAGTATGGACAATAAGAGTAGTATAGTAGTACACAATGGTCACTGTTTAGTATGGACAGTAAGAGTAGTATAGTAGTACACTATGGTCACTGTTTAGTAAGGACAGTAAGAGAAGTATAGTAGTACACAATGGTCACTGTTTAGTATGGACAGTAAGAGTAGTATAGTAGTACACTGTGGTCTCTGTTTAGTAAGGACAGTAAGAGTAGTATAGTAGTGCACTGTGGTCTCTGTTTAGTATGGACAGTAAGAGTAGTATAGTAGTACACTATGGCCTCTGTTTAGTATGGACAATAAGAGTAGTATAGTAGTACACTATGGTCTCTGTTTAGTAAGGACAATGAAAGTAGTATAGTAGTACACTATGGTCCCTGTTTAGTATGGACAGTAAGAGTAGTATAGTAGTACACTATGGTCCCTGTTTAGTAAGGACAGTAAGAGTAGTATAGTAGTACACTATGGCCTCTGTTTAGTATGGACAATAAGAGTAGTATAGTAGTACACTATGGTCTCTGTTTAGTAAGGACAATAAGAGTAGTATAGTAGTACACTATGGTCTCTGTTTAGGAAGGACAATAAGAGTAGTATAGTAGTACACTATGGTCTCTGTTTAGTAAGGACAGTAAGAGTAGTTTAGTAGTACACTATGGTCTCTGTTTAGTATTGACAATAAGAGTAGTATAGTAGTACACTATGGTCTCTGTTTAGTATGGACAGGAAGAGTAGTATAGTAGTACACTATGGTCCCTGTTTAGTAAGGACAGTAAGAGTAGTATAGTAGTACACTATGGTCTTTGTTTAGTATGGTCAGTAAGAGTAGTATGGTCCCTGTTTAGTATGGACAGGAAGAGTAGTATAGTAGTACACTATGGTCCCTGTTTAGTAAGGACAGTAAGAGTAGTATAGTAGTACACTATGGTCCCTGTTTAGTATGGACAGTAAGAATAGAATAGTAGTACGCTATGGCCTCTGTTTAGTATGGACAGTAAGAGTAGTATAGTAGTACACTATGGTCCCTGTTTAGTATGGACAGTAAGAGTAGTATAGTAGTACACTACGGTATCTGTTTAGTATGGACAATAAGAGTAGTATAGTAGTACACAATGGTCACTGTTTAGTATGGACAGTAAGAGTAGTATAGTAGTACACTATGGTCACTGTTTAGTAAGGACAGTAAGAGAAGTATAATAGTACACAATGGTCACTGTTTAGTATGGACAGTAAGAGTAGTATAGTAGTACACTGTGGTCTCTGTTTAGTAAGGACAGTAAGAGTAGTATAGTAGTGCACTGTGGTCTCTGTTTAGTATGGACAGTAAGAGTAGTATAGTAGTACACTATGGTCTCTGTTTAGTATGGACAGTAAGAGTAGTAAAGTAATACATTATGGTCCCTGTTTAGTATTGACAATAAGAGTAGTATAGTAGTACACTATGGTTCCTGTTTAGTAAGGACAGTAAGAGTAGTATAGTAGTACACTATGGTCTTTGTTTAGTATGGTCAGTAAGAGTAGTATGGTCCCTGTTTAGTTGGTTGGTTGGTTGATTGGCGTTTTACGTCGCTTTCAACAATATTTCAGTTATATCGCGACATGGACGCAGGAGGTTACCAACCTCTTAAACATAGTGGCGCAACCCGGGAATCGAACCCGGATCGTCGGCGCCGCAAGCCAAGCGCTTAACCACTACACCAAGCCTGCCCCTCCCTGTTTAGTATGGACAGGAAGAGTAGTATAGTAGTACACTATGGTCCCTGTTTAGTAAGGACAGTAAGAGTAGTATAGTAGTACACTATGGTCCCTGTTTAGTATGGACAGTAAGAATAGAATAGTAGTACGCTATGGCCTCTGTTTAGTATGGACAGTAAGAGTAGTATAGTAGTACACTATGGTCCCTGTTTAGTATGGACAGTAAGAGTAGTATAGTAGTACACTACGGTATCTGTTTAGTATGGACAATAAGAGTAGTATAGTAGTACACAATGGTCACTGTTTAGTATGGACAGTAAGAGTAGTATAGTAGTACACTATGGTCACTGTTTAGTAAGGACAGTAAGAGAAGTATAGTAGTACACAATGGTCACTGTTTAGTATGGACAGTAAGAGTAGTATAGTAGTACACTGTGGTCTCTGTTTAGTAAGGACAGTAAGAGTAGTATAGTAGTGCACTGTGGTCTCTGTTTAGTATGGACAGTAAGAGTAGTATAGTAGTACACTATGGCCTCTGTTTAGTATGGACAATAAGAGTAGTATAGTAGTACACTATGGTCTCTGTTTAGTAAGGACAATGAAAGTAGTATAGTAGTACACTATGGTCCCTGTTTAGTATGGACAGTAAGAGTAGTATAGTAGTACACTATGGTCCCTGTTTAGTAAGGACAGTAAGAGTAGTATAGTAGTACACTATGGCCTCTGTTTAGTATGGACAATAAGAGTAGTATAGTAGTACACTATGGTCTCTGTTTAGTAAGGACAATAAGAGTAGTATAGTAGTACACTATGGTCTCTGTTTAGTAAGGACAATAAGAGTAGTATAGTAGTACACTATGGTCTCTGTTTAGTAAGGACAGTAAGAGTAGTATAGTAGTACACTATGGTCTCTGTTTAGTATTGACAATAAGAGTAGTATAGTAGTACACTATGGTCTCTGTTTAGTATGGACAGGAAGAGTAGTATAGTAGTACACTATGGTCCCTGTTTAGTAAGGACAGTAAGAGTAGTATAGTAGTACACTATGGTCTTTGTTTAGTATGGTCAGTAAGAGTAGTATGGTCCCTGTTTAGTATGGACAGGAAGAGTAGTATAGTAGTACACTATGGTCCCTGTTTAGTAAGGACAGTAAGAGTAGTATAGTAGTACACTATGGTCCCTGTTTAGTATGGACAGTAAGAATAGAATAGTAGTACGCTATGGCCTCTGTTTAGTATGGACAGTAAGAGTAGTATAGTAGTACACTATGGTCCCTGTTTAGTATGGACAGTAAGAGTAGTATAGTAGTACACTACGGTATCTGTTTAGTATGGACAATAAGAGTAGTATAGTAGTACACAATGGTCACTGTTTAGTATGGACAGTAAGAGTAGTATAGTAGTACACTATGGTCACTGTTTAGTAAGGACAGTAAGAGAAGTATAGTAGTACACAATGGTCACTGTTTAGTATGGACAGTAAGAGTAGTATAGTAGTACACTGTGGTCTCTGTTTAGTAAGGACAGTAAGAGTAGTATAGTAGTGCACTGTGGTGTCTGTTTAGTATGGACAGTAAGAGTAGTATAGTAGTACACTATGGTCTCTGTTTAGTATGGACAGTAAGAGTAGTAAAGTAATACACTATGGTCCCTGTTTAGTATTGACAATAAGAGTAGTATAGTAGTACACTATGGTCCCTGTTTAGAATGGACAGTAAGAGTAGTATAGTAGTACACTATGGTCTCTGTTTAGTAAGGACAGTAAGAGTAGTATAGTAGTACACTATGGCCTCTGTTTAGTATGGACAATAAGAGTAGTATAGTAGTACACTATGGCCTCTGTTTAGTAAGGACAGTAAGAGTAGTATAGTAGTACACTATGGCCTCTGTTTAGTAAGGACAGTAAGAGTAGTATAGTAGTACACTATGGTCTCTGTTTAGTATGGACAGTAAGAGTAGTATAGTAGTACACTATGGTCTCTGTTTAGTAAGGACAGTAAGAGTAGTATAGTAGTACACTATGGTCCCTGTTTAGTAAGGACAGTAGAGTAGTATAGTAGTACACTATGGTCTCTGTTTAGTAAGGACAGTAAGAGTAGTATAGTAGTACACTATGGTCCCTGTTTAGTATGGACAATAAGAGTAGTATAGTAGTACACTATGGTCCCTGTTTAATAAGGACAGTAAGAGTAGTATAGTAGTACACTATGGTCTCTGTTTAGTAAGGACAATAAGAGTAGTATAGTAGTACACTATGGTCCCTGTTTAATAAGGACAGTAAGAGTAGTATAGTAGTACACTATGGTCTCTATTTAGTAAGGACAATAAGAGTAGTATAGTAGTACACTATGGTCCCTGTTTAGTAAGGACAGTAAGAGTAGTATAGTAGTACACTATGGTCCCTGTTTAGTATGGACAGTAAGAGTAGTATAGTAGTACAGTATGGTCTCTGTTTATTATGGACAGTAAGAGTAGTATAGTAGTACACTATAGTACACTATGGTCCCTGTTTAGTATAGACAGAGAAATGCAAACGAAGTTGATAAATATTTGAATATCTGTTCCATATGAGGTTTGCTAAGTAATAAAGTAAACACGTTTTGTATGACATTCCAGTATGTCTTTCCCCCCTCAAACGAAGTTTGGGGTGTATATGGGAATCACCCTGTCCATCTGTCTGTCTGTCTATCTGTCCAGTTTAGAAGTTTAACAAAGTAAGTGGGACACCAGAGAGGTATCTTGGCATGAGTTATTGCATGTGTCAACCTATGTTGCTGGGGGGTATTTGTCCCATTACAACAGCTCTAGTTTTAATTGGAAGTTTAAGAATGAGTTTTCATTATTTAAACCGCTTACTCTTAGTGACTGAAAAGATAGTAATAAATGTTTAACTTCTAACATTTAATTTCATTTGTATTGTGGCTTTTCTGGTATAATCAGTATTACCTTCACCATTTATACTCCATAATGGCTAATACGTACTGCATAGAAGTGAGTTAAAGCCAATGATTATTGAATTATTGATGTATATATGCCTACTTAATCACAAAAAATTCTATGAATAGTTTTAGCAAATTGTAGATTTCTATTTCAATAGACTTATCAACAACTGCAGTAAAATGAATATTCTGTAAAATCCATATTTTCTTTGGAAAAAAATCATTATAATTATGGAATTCTTTTGATCATGCTAACTTCAAAATATAGATTTAAAAAACTCGTAAGAATGACATTAAGAATGTATATATCAATCAATCATTTCTTCACATTCTCAAACACTGCAGTGTTACCACATAGAATATTATGATTTCAGTGGATCAGTTAAAGGACAAATCATGTATACGGCAACAGTCAGCACCTCATTTCAACCTGGGACGAAGAATGACTTCCAAGATGCAACTTGGTGCTTTCAGCAACCTATTCCCTGGTATATTTTATATCATATACTGAATATGGATAAAAGGTCAAGGAATGTTTAAGGTTGAAAACTGTACATATCATTTTGACAATAAAGCAGTAAAGATGACATGTGTCATACAGATTATGTGATAAGAGCTTTTAATTCAAATTTTGATCTGATGATCTTCAGCTTTGGGGCAATTTCTCCAAAAAAGGCATTACTTGATTATATCTTTTGAATGAAAAAACTATCTATCTTGCATCGTAATATAATGTAACAGACTTAGTTTTTTGGCGAGTCAGTTTCATTATATGCTGGTCGGGAAGGTAAATCCAGATGCAAGGTACATCCAGATGTTAAAATCATATTAAATGAACAAATTATAAAATGTCCACTGACATACAGTTTAAAAAGATGTTGTTCTTTTAAGCTGTGCGATTAAAATTTTGAAATAGTCAGTAAGAAACAAAACTAGCAATCATCTGTATATACTACATGTCCGGATTTACCTTCTTGACCAGTACAGTATGACAAGTCATAAACTTTGATTGCTAATTCAGTGAAACCTGTCCTATTGGCCGCTTCTTTTGAAAGGTCACCTGCTTATGAAAATAATTTTTAAAATGTTCATTCTCTATGGATTCATGCAAAATAAACCTTTTAATAAAGGCCACCTGCATATAAAGGCCACATTATAAATTGAAGGCCACCTGCATATAAAGGCCACATTAAAAATACTTCATTTATAGGTGAACTTTTTTCTGAGTTTTGACTGTACATCTTGACCGAGTATTCTGAGGTTTGACAGTACATCTTGGCTAAGCATTCTGTGGTTGACTGTACATCTGGGCTAAGCATTCTGTGGTTTGACAATACATTAAGTATTCTGAGGTTTGACTGTACATTAAGTGTTCTGATGTTCGACAATACATCTTGGCTTAGTATTCTGAGGTTTGACAGTACATCTGGGCTAAGCATTCCAAATTTTTACTGCACATTAAGTCTTCTGAGGTTTTGACAGTACATCTGGGTTAAGTATTCTGAGGTTTGACAGAACATCTGTGCTAAGTATTCTGATTTTTGACAGTACATTAAGTATTCTGAGGTTTGACTGTACATTAAATATTCTGATGTTTGACTGTACATCTGGGCTAAGTATTCTGAGGTCTGACAGTACATCTGGGCTAAATATTCTTAGGTTTGACAGTACATCTGGGCTAAGTATTCTGAGGTTTGACAGTACATCTGTGCTAAGTATTCTGAGGTTTGACAGTACATCTAGGCTAAGTATTCTGAGGTTTGACAGTACATCTGGGCTGAATATTCTGAGGATTGACAATACATCTGGACTAAGTACTCTGAAATTTGACAGTACATCTGGCTAAGCATTCCAAGTTTTGACTGTGCATTAAGTATTCTGAGGTTTGATTGTACATCTTGGCTAAGTATACTGAGGTTTGACAATACATCTGGGCTAAGTATTCTGAGGTTTGACAATACATCTGGGCCAAGACAATACATCTGCGCTAAGTATTCTGAGGTTTGACAATACATCTGTGCTAAGTATTCTGAGGTTTGACAGTACATCTGGGATAAGCATTCTGATGTTTGACTGTACATCTGGGCTAAGTATTCTGAGGTTTGACAGTACATCTGTGCTAAGTATTTTCTGCATGACATATACTGAGTGAGATGTAGACAATCAACATAGATACAACATGTAATTATCTTATATTTTGTGTAATGTCATAGTATATTGTTTGTGTAAATTTACATTTAGACCTATTTATACCTTGATGCAGTTGTAATTAAAACAGTAAATAACATTTTATAATATCTGGGCAAAAAGAACAATTTTGTTACATTGTGATTTTGAAATTGTTCAAATTTAAATCTAAGCACTTGAATAAAGTTTTTTTAGACTTGGGTTATAGAATTTCTTGTGGACTATAACTAACAAGCTATCATTTTGAAATCAGTGTACCTAAATCATATCATGTGATTATATTACATTATCTTTGTTCAGGAAGTCAAGTGAAGGAGTTTACAGATGACGAGAGTAACTTTACAGCCCTCTTGCAGAAAGCCATGGATATGGAAGGTGTGGACAGAGACACAGTCTACCAATTGGTAGCTTTACTGATGAAGGTAAGAAAAATATTTGGAAAAATCAAATTCTGCAGGTAAACTCGTCATGCACATCAAACTATTATATAGACATAATATCATAATGAAGTCTTACTGTTACATATTTGTAAAGATTTTAACCAAACAGATGAGACTTTTGAAAGCCATACTTAGGAAGGTTAGATAAAAAAAAAGATATCAGACCCAAGATAGCCAGACTTATAAAGATCAAACTGGAAGGTCAAACCCAAGGAAGTCAGGCTCATGAAATTCAGACAGGTCAGAGTCAAGAAAGTCAGGCTTATGAAGATCAGACCCAAGAAGATCATATTCATGAAAGCAAGATTCAAAAACTTCAAAATCATCAAGAGCATACATGTTCAGTCCATGAAGGTCAAACTGTTGAATATAATTCTTATGTTCTACTGTTTATTCCAGATGGTAAGATTCCAGTATTTACACTTCATTCTAGGTATAAACTCCAAGATTAATTGCAAATAATGAGAGTTTATACCTTACTTTTCAAGGTCATACCTTACTTTTCAAGGTCATACCTTACTCCTTAAGTTTATTTAAATGCACTGTTCTTATCAACAATTAACTCAATGGAATATATTTGTATATATATATGTATATACATGTAATGGTAAATGTTGAGATCTTATAATTATTCTATGTTATAGTTCATGGTAACTGCATCTAAAGGTAGAGATGAAAAAGAGAAGGTAGACAGCACCATGCAGGTAGGTTTTTAATCTGTATAACAACAAACACTATTTTGTTTCTGAAAAGTAGAATATAAAAATGTATTGATAAATATTCACAGTTTTTATAGATTATCAGAAAGATTAAAACTTCTCTGGATTTGTATGAAACTTGATACATATGATTTCCTGTGATTTCTTCAATGGTAAGTTTATATGTAATCATGATGTCATCACAAGTGTGATTATAAGTAGGATTAATTCGGTCAAAGTTTGATTTGTCAGTCATGAAATGAATATAATGATGAAGATTTTATAATCCAATATATTTACTTTTCAATCTGTTCTATTCAGAATATTGTTCTACGTCATCTGAATGTGTTGCTAGGATATAATCAGACTGAGAAGTCCTTCAGTGTACCACCACATAAACTAAGGTAAAAATAAGATTCTAGCTGTCATAGCACCTGATGCATAGTTTTCCATTCTTTTTAAGGGCATATACCTCCATCCACCAAAAATTATTGGATTTATTCCTAAGGCTTTTCATTTTATTTTGCCCCTCAGTATTTCCGAATATTAACATCAAAATTAAGAAGCTGTTTGTTTCGAACACATGACGCAATGTCATAAGAAAATTTTGTTGATGGAATAAAGTGATTCGAGAATCAACTTATTTTGTTACCGTACTTCCAACAATTGTACTTCCAACAATAGCAGTCCTATTGTGACGGTTACTCAGCATCTCCACACCGGGCAGATAGGACTCCTATTGTGACGGTTACTGAGTACCTCCACACCGAGCAGATAGGACTCCTATTGTGACGGTTACTGAGTACCTCCACACCGAGCAGATAGGACTCCTATTGTGATGGGTACTCAGCACCTCCACACCGGGCAGATAGGACTCCTATTGTGGTGGGTACTCAGCACCTCCACACCGGGCAGATAGGACTCCTATTGTGACGGTTACTCAGCACCTCCACCCCGGGCAGATAGGACTCCTATTGTGACGGGTACTCAGCACCTCCATACCGGGCAGATAGGACTCCTATTGTGACGGGTACTCAGCACCTCCACACTGGGCAGATAGGACTCCTATTGTGACGGGTACTCAGCACCTCCTCACCGGGCAGATAGGACTCCTATTGTGATGGGTACTCAGCTCCTCCACACCGGGCAGATAGGACTCCTATTGTGACGGTTACTCAGCACCTCCTCACCGGGCAGATAGGACTGCTATTGTGATGGGTACTCAGCACCTCCACACCGGGCAGATAGGACTCCTATTGTGACGGTTACTCAGCACCTCCACACCGGGCAGATAGGACTCCTATTGTGACGGTTACTGAGTACCTCCACACCGAGCAGATAGGACTCCTATTGTGACGGGTACTCAGCACCTCCTCACCGGGCAGATAGGACTCCTATTGTGACGGTTACTCAGCACCTCCTCACCGGGCAGATAGGACTGCTATTGTGATGGGTACTCAGCACCTCCACACCGGGCAGATAGGACTCCTATTGTGACGGTTACTCAGCACCTCCACACCGGGCAGATAGGACTCCTATTGTGACGGTTACTGAGTACCTCCACACCGAGCAGATAGGACTCCTATTGTGACGGGTACTCAGCACATCCACACCGGGCAGATAGGACTGCTATTGTGATGGGTACTCAGCACCTCCACACCGGGCAGATGGAGATCTTTATTGAGCCAGACATACTGGGTCTGATCCTGGATATAATGATACATGGACTTCTTGTCTTTGAGTTAAACATGCCAGCTCACTTTGCCCCACACACCCAAAATGCCAATAATGCAAAAGAACTCTTCATTATTAAGTGGATGTTGATGTCTTTTGACAACTTTAGTCACAATACATGTATTTCATATCTTGATACTTTGAAGCATCATCTTTCAGTAAACGAATCATAAAGATTACTAGCCAATTGTTTTCAATACTTTCTTTTCAATTCCTTTCATTGGTTTTAAGATTTGTTTTTGATTATTTTAGATCATCTGCTGTTTTCAATGCTTTCCTGAGTGGTGTACCATTTGTGAGTAAAATTTAAGATAAAATTTATATGTGAGGAAAATAGACACACTGTCAGTATGTGATAGATTGGATTGTTAGCTTTTTCACAGCAACTCTTACTAAACAGTAAACTAGGAATAATTTTTTTTTTGCATTTTTCAATATTTCTACCTTAACAACAAATACAAGGAGTGCTGTGACACTTGTCGTAAAGGTTACTCGGACATTGCTGTATAAGATTCTTCAGTGTTGACATTGGTTACAGTGTTCTCATAAACTCGCCTAGGTAAGTCTCAGACTCACCAAAATGGTTTTGGGCCTCACTTAAATTTGTATTTTCCTTAACATTTGAAATGAAGATGAGTCCCAAGACTTTCATGGAACTCATGCTTCCTAGATCTAGTGAGAACCCTGGTTTATATAGAGTGTACTGAATAGGTGCATTTACTGTATGTGTGTATGCTCGAAGGTACTGAATGATATGTTTTCTCTTTACATTTGTATGGTAGGGAGAAACTTTTGTGTAATTTTACTAGTGCTGGAAAGTATTTGTTTGTATGTGTGTACTGGACAGTAAGTTTTGTGTATGCGATTTTTGAGAATGTTTATTTTGTGTATGTTTGTATATACTTGGGAAAAACTCTGTAATTTTATGGACATTTAAAGATGCTAGTCAGTAATTGGATAGATGCTGGATATGTTATGTATTATTTGCTGGAAGTAAACTTTTATTCATGAAAGCATGTGCTGGACCATAACTTTCTTGTATGTTTGCAGATGTTGGACAATAACTTTCTAGTATGTTTTCAGGTGTTGGATAGTAAATTTCTAGTATGTTTTCAGGTGTTGGACAGTAACTTTCTAGTATGTTTGCATGTGCTGGACCATAACTTTCTTGTATGTTTGCAGATTTTGGACAATAGCTTTCTAGTATGTTTTCAGGTGCTGGACAGTAACTTTCTAGTATGTTTTCAGGTGTTGGACAGTACCTTTCTAGTATGTTTTCAGGTGTTGGACAGTAACATTCTATGTTTGCAGGTGTTGGACAGCAATTTTTCTCTGGGGAATCAGATTCTTCCTATCACGTTGTTATTGCTGAAGTATAGTCCATCTCCCCAGCGATATGCCAGTGACTATCAGCCTCCTAACTACACACTGTGGTATCTGGAGCCTCACACCCGGATATCCTGGCTCACGACGCTTCTTGTTATCTTATACAAGGTAAGACATGTAGCAGATATCCTGGCTCACAACACCTCTCGTTATCTTATACAAGGTAAAACATGTAGCAGATATCCTGGCTCACCACGCTTCTCGTTATCTTATACAAGGTAAAACATGTAACAGATATCCTGGCTCACGACGCTTCTCGTTATCTTATACAAGGTAAAACATGTAGCAGATATCCTGGCTCACCACGCTTCTCGTTATCTTATACAAGGTAAGACATGTAACAGATATCCTGGCTCACGACGCTTCTCGTTATCTTATACAAGGTAAAACATGTAACAGATATCCTGGCTCACGACGCTTCTCGTTATCTTATACAAGGTAAGACATGTAGCATATATCTTGGCTCACCACGCTTCTCGCTATCTTATACAAGGTAAGACATGTAACAGAGATCCTGGCTCACGACACTTCTCATTATCTTATACAAGGTAAGACATGTAGCAGATATCCTGGCTCACCACGCTTCTCGTTATCTTATACAAGGTAAGACATGTAACAGATATCCTGGCTCACCACGCTTCTCGTTATCTTATACAAGGTAAGACATGTAACAGATATCCTGGCTCACTACGCTTCTCGTTATCTTATACAAGGTAAGACATGTAACAGATATCCTGGCTCATGACGCTTCTCGCTGTCTTATACAAGGTACGACATGTAACAGACATCCTGGCTCACCACGCTTCTCGTTATCTTATACAAGGTAAGATATGTAGCAGATATCCTGGCTCACAACACTTCTCGTTATCTTATACAAGGTAAGACATGTAACAGATATCCTGGCTCACGACGCTTCTCGTTATCTTATACAAGGTAAGACATGTAACAGATATCCTGGCTCACAAGGCTTCTCGCTATCTTATACAAGGTAAGACATGTAACAGATATCCTGGCTCACGACGCTTCTCGTTATCTTATACAAGGTAAGACATGTAACAGACATCCTGGCTCACAACGCTTCTCGTTATCTTATACAAGGTAAGACATGTAACAGATATCCTGGCTCACAATGCTTCTCGTTATCTTATACAAGGTAAGACATGTAACAGATATCCTGGCTCACAACGCTTCTCGTTATCTTATACAAGGTAAGACATGTAGCAGATATCCTGGCTCACAACGCTTCTCGTTATCTTATACAAGGTAAGACATGTAGCAGATATCCTGGCTCACAACGCTTCTCGTTATCTTATACAAGGTAAGACATGTAGCAGAGATCCTGGCTCACAGCACTTCTCGTTATCTTAAACAAGGTAAGACATGTAACAGATATCCTGGCTCACAACGCTTCTCGTTATATTATACAAGGTAAGACATGTAACAGATATCCTGGCTCACAAGGCTTCTCGTTATCTTATACAAGGTAAGACATGTAGCAAATGTCAATTAAGCAGACATTTAATAGTATTCCTTCTTGTGTAAGAATCACAAATATGTAATTGAGATACAGAAAAGGAAAGTCACTGTTGTTAATGCACTTTTTTCATTTTAACCAAATAATATGAATACATGTACCACACTGTTAAGAAATGCTTTCACTATTTAGGAATGCTTATTATGTTGCAAATCATTATCTTTCTTTCACACAAGATTATTGGCAACTTTGATACTGATCAAGTGTAAATCAATCAACCTATATTTCTTGCAAAGTGAATTTAGTGTTTGGAACTGTTTTCTTTAATAGTTTTGTATCGATAATGAATTCTAAATTAATGTTATGAACAATGTACTCATTAGAGCTTCTGATTCTGCGCATCCTCTGGTTCTTTTATCAGATCTGTGTAATAAGGTTTTGGTATTATTTTTACAGTACCAGTTCTACATTTCTCCAGCATCGGCCATCATACTCACCTTAATCCGAGTGGTCATCAATACTGTAGATGCCCAACATCACCGTTGCAATAAAGTACATGAAGACGGATTTATCCCCCCTAGTCCTTCTGTACCCAGAGGTAAAGGTAAGACTCTAATGTTGTTATTTGCTATTTTACTTTTAGTAATATTAACTTAATTAGCAGCATTGTAGTGGAATAACTTTCTATCAAGTGAGATCATACCACTCGTTTACTTTAGATTGTTTACACTGTAGTACATGTAATCCTTCAAAAGAGTCGATCTAACACTGCCACCCCAATTACTTCCTTTTCTCACTCCGTGTCCCAATACACCGATCCACTTCCGTTGAATGTTAAGCATTTTAGCGCAAAATACGACTATGATGACGTCACGGAAGGTTGGACAAGTCGGACATTTGACTATGACGTCATAAGTAAAACAATCAAAAGTCCGCCAAACATCACTTTCTATGCTGAAAAGTGGATCGGTGTATTGAAGATAGCTGCATGTTGATCTCCACTCTTGCATTGTTTCAAATATTCATTATTTAAAAGAAACTTCTACATTTACTGTATTTATTTTATATATCAGTATGTGAGTATGAATGAGAGAAAGATGCCAACACAGGGGAATTTTCATGATTAATTTTACATGATATGTGGTATTTACATTGAACGCTGAAAATGACCTCTGTTCTGGGTCCGGCGCCATAAACTGAGAATATACTTAAGTCAAAAATTCGTATTCTTCCGTTCATCAATGAATTAATCACTGATATTTGGATTTTATATAGTTTTATTCTACTGATAAACAGAAGTAAACAATTCTGCATTAAAATATATTTGAAAGTTTGATAATGAAATAAATTAAAATGAAATTTTTGACTTAAGTATATTCTCAGTTTATGGCGCCGGACCCTGCTCCCTTTGTATCTCTTCTTCTCATATATCAAATTATATTTACTATTAATGAGGAAATGATGATCTTGATATTGCATTCTAGTAAGGAAGATTTCCCAATAAATATTGTAGGGTGGAGTATTTGCTGTATAGAGTTTATAAAACAACTTTCAATGAAGTGTTCTCTTTTTGTTACAGATTCATCAAAAATGAACAACTTGGAGAATATTCAAGAGACAGAAACTCCACCGCAGAGCCCAAAGACAAAAGAACAGAAAGACTTGTCTCTCCAAAATCTGGTTCCTCCCAGTCCTGATGCACCAGCATCCTCCTTAATTGAGACACCATTTAGACCTCCTCATAGGAAACCTCCAAGGCAGATAATAGAATATAATGATCCTCAACCACCAACTCAAAACATGAATCATCAGGTAGGTGAATCATAGAGTACTATGACCTATAATGATCGAAACAAAATACAGATCATCAGGTAGGTGAATCATAGAGTACTATGACCTATAATGATCGAAACAAAATACAGCTCCTCTGGTCTACAAATCATGGAGTAAACGACCCATAACACGCAACACAAAATACAGATCCTCAGGTTGATAAATCATAGAGTGAACAACCCATAATGCACACCACAAGATACATATCATCAGGTAGTTAAATCATAGAGTAAAATGGCCCATAACCTTGTACACAAAATACAAATCGTAAGGTAGGCAAATCACCTACACATGTTCATCTTTACAGAGTAATAAAAGTATATTTCATAGAAGACAAAATATGTTTGTCAGTGATCAAGACAACCAATCAAATACATGTATAAATAAATTTATAAGTGGTATAATGAATTGAATATATAATGCAGATAACTTGGAATGGAAAGTAAATTATCCTGTAATAAGTATTGAAGTCTCCTTTTTCAGAAGTCACCAGTATCTCCAGGCAGAAAGAGGCTGACTCCCTCTGAGCCAGCCCGCTCCACTTCTCCCGCTAGAATTGATACATCACCTGTTCAAGACACCTCTTCTAGCGTGGACACCGTTATAGCCAAACAGATCCAGGAGTTTACTGATGGTAGTGGTACGTTGGCCAATAAAGATCATACAGTCTCAGTTCACGAGGAATCTTCAGCATTTTCAACAAAAGAATCACAGATTAGTAGCAGTATTACTGATGCTTCTAGCTCACACACCCCAGGTACTACAGACCTCAGTCAGGACTGTGTATCAGAAGGTGAGAGTGCTGCAGAGGACAGCGAGAAGACCCAGACAACTTCTGATGCTGACTCCGAGAAACATGGTACTGTGACAGACTCTGGAGACGCAGACACACAAGAGGAGAATAGAGGTATACTTCCAACATCATCTTAGCATCTCATAATGTTATTTGATATTGATTTTAAGAGAATTGAAAATGAGCTAAATCATGGTGCTGGAACTTACTGCACCCTCTGACCTGTGACTAATCAAGTGTAATTCCTTATTGAGGCAAGTTGGAGGATGTGCAACTGTACCTGCCGAAACTTTTTTCTGTTTTTTTTTATCTGGTTTGTATAGTTATTCCATCGCCAAACTCTGGTAGCCACCACATAGGAGAAATAATCCAGGTGTTGGATGAAAACATAAACGATTAAAAATCTAACATATAAGGGGTATTTCTGTAGTTGTCCAATTGTAGTTTATTAAAAATCAGAAACTTGAAAATCTCCAAACATCTCTATCACCTACCGCTGGATGTCAAATCAACCCCTTTTAATGAAGGGACCTGCATCTGTATTACTTAGTGATGTAAATTTATGGTAAACGTAGGTGTACACCAGCCCTGTATTAAAGGAACATTGTAAATGAAGTGTAATTTAGGGGAAGTAGAAAAATTAAGATTGCAAAAAAGTGCTTTTTTTTAATGTCATAAATGGAACGATTGAAAAATTTTTGAATGTCACATTCTTCTAAGACCATAGACTGATCATCAAATACCTGACATTGCACCTTTTGGCACCCTTTTTCATTATGAGGTCATAAATAAAGGGCCCATCAAACATGAATTTAGCTGAGACGTAACAATGAAACTATGTAATGGGTATGGTTAAGTTGGATCAAGAGATTCCTCAGTTGTGTATAAAGCTAATGTTATGTAAGTAAAATGATCTATGTCCATTCATGTTATGTTCACATTGTACTTTTGTATTTTAACTCGGAATTACAGGAAGAGAGAAGAAAGTCCCTGGGGGATTCCAGGGATCAAAACCTAATTTTCGTCAGCGTAAAGCACGAAAAACAGGACTAATGACAGTGGAATTACAAAAAGTGTTTCCAGAGTTGAATGAACCAGTGACAGAGGAAATACAGAATAAGCCAGCAGGGTAATGAACATTTATTTATATTAGATAAGTTTCTTCCTAGCTTCTGAATTGTTATCCATGTATATATTCCATGGACTGATATACAAACATAAAGGTTTGAGTGATTGTCCAGGAAACAATGTCGTCACAGACTCTATGGAGACTCATGTGCTTGAAAGGGCTAAAGCACTGCACTGGATCTACCTACCGGTACATTCCTGCCTGGTTTTTTACCTCATCAGCACAAGGTCTACCAAAGTATGACTTTCCTCCAAATGTACATTCATAAGTAAACACAGGTTGTCAGTATTTATCAGTATTAATATTCCTTTCAGGCGTAGAACCAGAAGAACTGAACTACTCAACAAGAGTAAATCAACCAAGAAAGTATGTAGCAGTAGGTATGGCGAGAATGTGATGGTGGACCGGTGCTCAGAATGTGGCACCATTCTGGAGCAATATGACGAGGATACCATTGGTTACTGCATAATTGTATTAGCGACTTTCATACACAGAGAACCGTCCCTAGCAACTCCTCTTCTCCTGGAAACATTACAAAGTGTGTCAAGGTCAGGTCAATTTTCATATTAGTAATCTTCATAAATGGCATAAAATAGACAGAATTATATACACGTTGATACATGGCCCTTACAAATTTTGTAGGTTTATAAAAAGGCATTGATCAAAACAGAATTTGCCCTCCTCCAGATTTCAAAATCATTTCAGTAAAACATTACAACTTAGCATGCAAGTCATCAAAGTGTTTGATATATCCCTTGAAGGCTTTGATTTTGACTGGATGGCAGATATTATCTTGTTGACAAGATAGTTTATATTGTATTGATACATATTTGTGTAATTTTTCTCTGCAGGATAGCATCAAGCAGTCCTTATGTTTGGCAGGCAGATAGGTAATTTTTATTTTACAATAGAGGAGAATTAAACATTAAGTTTTGTTTTTGCTATCATTTAATGTCTCAACATTGTTTGTTTCTTTACAACTCAGCAAATTAGCCTCTTAGCAAGTAGATAGAAAAGATATTTAATTTTTTCTGCGACAATGGCAATATATATCAGTAACTGTATATACCTTTGCTCTGAAGTCTTTGTATTTAAAGCACTGACTCTCAACATATCATGTGCCTAATGTAAAAATGACTTATCCAATAAAGAAAATCCCTATAAATCAAGTGATAAAAATGACTTATCCAATAAAGAAAATCCCTATAAATCAAGTGATAAAAATTACTTATCCAATATAGAAAATCCCTACAAATCAAGTGATGAAAATTACTTATCCAATATAGAAAATCCCTATAAATCAAGTGATAAAAATTACTTAACCAATACATGTATAGAAAATCCCTATAAATCAAGTGATGACCAAATGTCCTGTTAATTAATTTTTCATTTATTCTAAGATCAAAGATGAAGTACCATATTCCACACTAAGAGACTAGATAAGAGGAATTGTTTATATTCTGCCATGATTTTATGCAAACAGTACCATGATGATTGTTTTTCAGTAACATGATGGTTCCAGGTAACTGTGTCAGTATAGCTAGACAGTTCCTCAGGTGTGTGTTACACCAGCTTGCTCCCAATGGAATATTCCCCATGCTGTTTCAAAGCAATTTTGAAGGTATTATATATTTTTTCACTTTCCACCATTTACTAAAAGGAGTACATGTTTCATAAAACTGCCTTAATGGTCACCTTCATTAAAGGTCACCAGCTTATAAAGGTTGCTTTAGAAATTAATATTTTCTATGTTTTATTGAAATTTAAACCTTTACAAAAAATTTCTTTGAAGTTTTCCCCAAGGTGACCTTTATGCAGCTTTTTATAAAGGTTTCTTTGAAGTTTTCCCCTAGTTGACCTTTATACAGAGGGTGGACTACATTTAGATCCTTTAGATCTTCATACATAGTTGATTTATCCTAGTTAACTTTGGAAGCACCAAGGTTATATACCTCCTCCCCCTTCCTTCCCAGACTCAATGATCAGGGGGCATAGTCAGTCTAATTAAAATTGGATGTTCTTGATCTGCTTACACACCCCGAAGCGCGGAAGCAAATCGGGTACATCAGATTTTAATTAGACTGGGGGCAGAGTGTTTCATAAACACATTTAACAACCACATGATCAGCCCATATGTATGAATTTATTGTAGTCAAACTTTATTCATAGTTACAAGTTTCCTTGTTAGTTGACCCCCATTTTAATCCTTGACCCTATATTTTGATATTTCTTGCTTCAGTAGATACTCACTTTTTCAAGACCATGGCAGCAGCTCTGGTGGACTTCCCTGAACTCACCTGTCATTCTCCTATACAGTTTCTGTTAGAGGTAAGAGGTTTAAATGTACATTTATAGCAATTCTGAATTGAGGGAATTATATTCTTTACTGTTAAATATTGTGCTTTATTTTTAAAAGAATGTTACTAAGTGTGCAATTATTATGTATTTTGCTATAAACTAAAGAAATGTGCTGCATGTGGACTATAGATAATAAGACAGTGCTTTATAAGAGTAATAAAAGTGATATCTTAGTCCTATTTTCATTAGAATTTCAAAGGTATATTGTGATAATGAAGATTAGTTATGATCCTTAAAAACATAGTACAGGAAAAGATTTTGCAATCGTTATCAATTGAATGTAACTGCAGGGATTAAACAACCGTAAAACTTTGCCGTGTGAGAGTATTCTACTGATACTGGAGAACCTGGCCACTTACATGAACTGCATAACCCTCGAGACCTCCATACCCATGTGGAGTAGCATCATCCGAGATTTCGATATCTTCCTACGCAAGCTGCCACTGATCCTACCCAACCCATGTGACACAACAGCTCTTCTCAAGATCCTCACCTCTCTGTTGAAAGTATCAGGGATCGGAAACACCAGGGTGAGTAGCGATCATCATCGGTCATTAAAACTTTGTAATAACAGATCAACCTGCTCCCAGTGTAACTTAGCTTTGTATTTTTGCATATTGTTATGGTAGTTGAAATATGTACGTATTATATCACATAAATCCATCTTAATGACTTTATACAGTGATTAAAACTTAAAAAGGTGTGGAGAATAATTAAAACAGTGCATTTAAAGGAAGGTCAGCATAAAGGTTGAATTTCTGATAAATGATAGATTGCACAGTTTGATGTCAACTATTTGTTGTTGGTATAGATTTAAATTAAGACAAAGTTGATGATTCTAATGTATAGGCTTAGCTAGGAATCCCCTGGGATATTTTGTACTGAAAAAGAGGGTTTTTTGTTGTTCTGTTAAATTTCCTTTGCTAGGAATCCACTAGAATAGACTATACCGAGATGTAATTGCATCCATATGAAGTATTTTCAGAAAGCCAGAGAAATACACATTAAACTATAATGCTCCAGTATGTATCATCTATTTCTGTTTCTGTAGTCTATTTTAGAGCCTTTCTCAAAGTTACTGAGTTTCACCATCCAGAACTGTCCCTTCAAGTTACAGCAGCTGATGGACATATGTACTTTGTGTAACAGAATCTTTGCCAAGGTAAATTACACTATGTCCTTGTTGTCATTACAATACACACAAAAACCCAAAGATTTTAAAATGATGGAATTGTGAATAAGAAATGTGGACTTACTGTTCTGTCTATTCACAATATTATTGAAAATATTTATTGACACTTTGGATTCGGCAGATTTTCACAATGATATCTAATGTACCGTATTGTATTTTGTTTATTATATTATAAGGAAATTGCAAATATTACTAAAGCAAATAATTCAATGTGTGATATCAAATTCAATCAAGACTTAAAGTAATCTGATGTGATACCATGGAAATAAACTTTGAGGTTTTAACTTTCCACCAGGAGCGTGATAAACTGTACTTGACAAGAACAGTCATATTTGAACTGGTACAGGCCATCAAGTTCAAACAGAGTCTACCTGATGAAAATTTCTTACTTCTACTGCAGGTATGTTGATTTATCTATATCCTGAAATGTATTTGCATTTCTGATTGTCAGCAGAAATAGTTCCTTTGAAAGTACATGGTGAACATTTTCTGCTATTCATTGTCACCTGTAAAGCTTGAAGACACTTGTGAATCTTTTGGTTTTTTATACGGACATATTATGGTATGGCATTGTGAATCTGTGGGTCCGTGGATCTGTCGGCAACTTGTTAACATGATACAGACCATACCGTTTAAGCTAGGACTTTCAAACTTGGTACACTTATTTCTTATAGCATAAAGACTAACCCTATTGATTTTCAAAGGTTAAGGTCATTTTAAGGGCAAAAAATTGTAAATTCTTGAGAATGCAACTGGTAAACAAGGTACAGACCAAACTGTTATGCTAGAGTTTTAAAACTTTGCACACTTACTTACTATGACTGGAAGATGAACCCTATTGATTTTCAAGGTCAAAGGGGGAATGTTTCCATACTTTAAAATTTCATTCCTTCAAACTAAGCGACAGGCGTATTATGTCACACTAGGCGCTGCTCTTGTTTGGCACTATTGTGATTACATGTGTCAGCACATTTTTGAATCTTCTTCACTTTGATATCCTTGATGTTGTCAGCATTCTATCACTTTGATATCCTTGATGTTGTCAGCATTCTATCACTTTGATATCCTTGATGTTGTCAGCATTCTTTCACTTTGATATCCTTGATGTTGTTAGCATTCTGTCACTTTGATATCCTTGATGTTGTCAGCATTCTGAGGTCCATCTATATAGAATTAAATAGGATATCATACTTGTATATATGTGTCCACAGTGCTTGATGGACAGACATTTTTTGGCTACTTCTATTTCCATGTTTGTCTGTCTGATTTGTAATACTTAGTTCTCAAATGCACAATTACGTATTCAAAAATTCTGTAGGTATAAAAATGCATTGATCTCTCCATACAGATTTTGAACTGGGTGACAATTTTTTTTTTGGTCATGAAGAAAACTACTGGAGCAGTCTCAACATTCTGTCATTTCTCTTGTATTTATAACAGTTTATTTTACAAGTAGGGTTTGTTCTTCGGCTTGTGGTCCTGGATGGTAGTGATGCTCTGAGGTGCACCAGTGTAACCATTCATGTGATATAATTATGTACTCTTCCGGTTGTGGTCCTGGATGGTAGTGATGCTACGAGGTGCACCAGTGTAACCATTCATGTGATATAATTATGTACTCTTCAGGTTGTGTTAGTGGATGCTGATAATACCCTGAGGTCATTCAGGACTCTTGATGATGACATGCATTTCTTCTTCAGTTTGTGGTCTGCAGATATGCAGCTGGTACCCTGAGGTCATCCAATATATTGATAATACAATGTATTTCTTCTTCAATTTGTGGTCTTGGATGCTAGTGGTACCCTGGGGTTCACTAATAATATTGATAATATAATGTATTTCTTCTTCAGTTTGTGGTCTTGAATGCTAGTGGTACCCTGGGGTTCACTAATACTATTGATAATATAATGTATTTCTTCTTCAGTTTGTGGTCTTGGATGCTAGTGGTACCCTGGGGTTCACTAATACTATTGATAATATAATGTATTTCTTCTTCAGTTTGTGGTCTTAGATGCTGGTGGTACCCAGGGGTCCACTAATACTATTGATAATATAATGTATTTCTTCTTCAGTTTGTGGTTTTGGATGCTGGTGGTACCCTGTGGTCCACTAATACTATTAATAATATAATGTATTTCTTCTTCAGTTTGTGGTCTTGGATGCTGGTGGTACCCTTGGATCCACCAATATCATCAGTGATATGATTGAGCTGTATCACACACACTCACACATGTTGATGAGCACCTGTGCAGCTGAGTGTATGAGAGATCACCTTCATGAATGTACAGACTTTGTTGCTGACCTCCACACTCTAACCAAGGTCAAGGTCAGTGAAAAGAAGATTTTACTGAACTTGTCTTGGTCAACATCAATTTTTTAGATATAGTCTTATAGATTATGCATTTAAGATAAATTGCATGCATGTAATTTTAAGATAAAGTGAAGAATTCTCCATGCTCACAAGTATTTTACAGTAAAATTTTAATGTAAGGTTTTATAGTTTGCAGGTTATAACATAGCATAACAGCATTTTTAACAAATAGTTCAAAAGGTGAAAATTTTAGATTTTCGTTCAGAACAGTATCTCAATTTATTGTAACTGTATACTACAGAATTAAGCTCAATCGTTCAACAAGGTTTTAATGCTTCTATTTTTTTTTTCTTTTTATGATGATAGGTTAGTAATACATGTAATTTCAGAATAATATGAAGAGTGGTACCTCAAGCTTAAATGAGGATACACTTGGGAATCAGCTGAAGTCTGGTATAGCTCAGTTTGTGGCACTGGAAATCACTAGAGGAAATGGACGGGAAAATCGAGCAATTGCCCGATATCTTCCTTGGTTGTATCATCCCCCTTCAACCGTCCAACAGGGGTAAGTGTCCAGAAAGCTATCCCAGAGAGCAATAATTCCAGTTTTAATCACAATTTTTTTTTATAATTTCTTTGAATATCTTTAATGAAGACCTTTATTTTAAATGGAATGGAGAAAAGAAATAACATGAGAATTATGACATTGATATGCAATAGAAATATAATATGACTTTTTTTTCTCATAATTCTTGAAGTTTTTACCAAAATCTGCAGAAACTATAGTTTATAGAAATATGAAAAATAACAGCAAAATCAGAAATCATAACATAAAGGGTAAATCATTGAATTGTTGGTTTATTGGGGTTTTTTTAATTACAGTCCTAAGGAATTTACAGATTGTATTGGACATATCCGCCTTCTGTCCTGGACTCTGATTGGTTCATTGACACACACTGCCATGACGGAGGGGTCGGCTCCGATATCCTGTCAGCCCATACCATTAGACGCCAGCTCGTACATAGCAGAACATGTCCTCGTGATCATGACTGGATTTGATGAAAGAAAGAAGGTAGGTCTTATATATACTGTTCCTACTGACTGCTTAATGTAAGGTCAAAAGGTCATGGAGAGTTGTAGGATTTACCTGCTTTCAGAGCAGAGCATACTATCTCCTGTATAAATTGCTTCCTGGTTTATTGATTGTTTGATCATTATGCCGTACCAGGATTTTATCAGTGTTAGGGCGTGGTAGTAACAAATGCATCCAATGAAAGTCACAAATGTTAGAGATACTCTTGCAGACTTTCTCATTTGCCCTGATTGAGATTCGAACTCGCACTTGACAGAGCCGAGAGGCTACACTGAGGACCAGCACAACTCTTCAGTCTACCTGATAACCAAGTCCCAGCTCTTGTATTTAATTTTGTCATGAGCTTAGTATTTTTTAGACATGTACAATATTCAGGAGGGAATGCATATGTATGCATACCATTCATATCATGGTGCATGTTTTCTAATAGCATATGTAACTTTCAAAATCATTTTACATTAAAGGAAGGTTGTGTTCACGCCAAGGACAATATCACCGTTATCTACTATAGGTTTGACCTTGAAAGAAGAAAAATAACTTTACGAGTCATTAGCATATCTCTATAGTCATTGATATATTGCTATTATTTAATTCATACATACATGTATAGGGAAAGTTAATATGGTTTATATCAAAACTTGTACAAAATCACAGGTTTTTGTTTAAAAATTTTGTCCCAATTGATGTGAATAACGTCAATCAAACGTGCATCATAAACAATGGCGTAACTAGTTAAAAATTTTGTGTATTAAAAAAAAACACCCCCCCCCCCAAAAAAAGGCAGGAGTCCTTAGACTGTCATAATGTCTCAAGGAGGGTCCAGAGTGAATCTAGTATGGTAAGGGAGGGGGCGGGAGTGAGGGGGCGAATTCCTGGAAACCTCTAACATTTTGATATAAATAAATTCCATACAAACAATGCGAACTGTAAAATTTTACAAGACCTGTATACATTCAAATACCATCATAAATATAAATTATAATAGACCTACGTCCTTCAAATTTGTGTGTATTCCTTTGCTTTTTAGCGTAAAGGGCGGTACGCCACTGATGTGTGATCTTATAAGAAAATTTGTGTGTATTCCTTTGCTTTTTAGCGTAAAGGGCGGTACGCCACTGATGTGTGATCTTATAAGAAAATTTGTGTGTATTCCTTTGCTTTTTGGTCGGAATTGCGTAGCAATTCCAGACCCTAGTCGTTACAATATGCTATGGTGAATGCGTGGAACGCAGAAAATACCTCCTCGTGTATAAATAGTGCGTCGATATTTAGAAAAAGCGTGATTAGATTTACTTTTAGTACTTATAGTTCATATTGTACGAGTCAATACAAGATAAGTTTGATCAGATGAGAAAATAGATGTGCCGTTATTCCATCGATTTAGACGAGTTTAATATATTCATGCGCTGGACGACATGCAGTCTTTCCGAATACTCGACGGAAAGTCCCGAAAAAGTACGATTGACCATTATTGTGTAGCTGTGCCGTAATTTAAGAAGCACACTACTAGTCCGTACCAGTATCCGTTGTATTATAATTAATAAAACTTGAGAATATCGCTTCTTTATATAGCAGTGGAATTCAAAGTACTCTACAATCTTCTCGTCACAACGATGAACAAACGTCTTGGTAGTTGTTGATGTGTAATGCTACTAAAATAGCCAGTTATTTATAGATCTGCATGTGTAGACGTGGTTTTCCCCAAATGAACATGTACAGCGGGAGACTGTACAGATTGCTAATTTCACACTACTGTCAAGATCAAAAGTGACAAGAGAGAATGAGATAACTATATAGTACGAGACGGAGACGTACGGGGGTGTACAGGGCGGAACCGTTGTTTATAAAATTATATGAAAACGAGCACCTGTGCGCAGACCGTGTTTTTGTCGATACTGATCCTAAACATTACACGCTTAGTGTGTGATCTCTGGGTGGATCACGACTTTATTACCTTTGATGTACTTGACCATGCAATTCCGACCTTGAGGACTTTCAAGTCCTTTCATTAGTGTAAAGGGCGGTACGCCACTGATGTGTGATCTTATAAGAAAATTTGTGTGTATTCCTTTGCTTTTTGGAAGGTGATGTAATCAGCTTCCCTAAGCCGTCGTCCATCCCAATTTGGAAACCGATGTTACCCAAGTGTTCTTCCGCCCTAAACAGTTACAAAAATATAGTTCCTGAACAAATCTTTCATTCAATTCAATTTTAGCTACTAAAGTTAAAGAATTTGTGCTTTACATATTGAAATTTGCTAAAATAGATAGATTAAGTGTACTCTTATTTATGAGATAAAGTTATATGAAAAATATTCCTGCGCTACAGTATATCGTGTCAAAAGATACAAGTTTATTTCTTAACCATGGCTATCTTTCGCTTAAGGATAGATCGATCGTTTTGTTTTGTTTTTAATATGTTTGATATATATGCACATCTTCACTTGTGTGCATGACCTGGTTTGTTTATTCGACTAAACATCTTTTATATTGTACATAGTCTTTTGCAATGTTTACTTATATAATTAGTCAGAGGTTCCAAGTCGTTCGGACTAAGTATAAGGGAGTATAGACAAGATGTTTCGATGCAAGGACATTTCGGTACATTGTCGTTTCGGTACAGAATTAAGACGTTTCGGTACAAGAAGAAAATATCTTGAACCTCGAAATGGTCGTTGTGGTTGTTAAACCATTCTAATTTATACATTTTTGTCTCGGAATATACTGAAACCTATGTACATCAAAATGAACAATTAATGGTACAAACACATAATATTGATACCCATATGCACTGAAACATCGTACAAACCTTGTTCGTGCATGATGTATGTCAACATAAAGGATATTTCACACAGTGACACTGTCAAAGTAAACATAGAGAGAAGATCAAATGCATTTCATTTACAAAATATTCATAAAAAATTGTTCTTGTCTCTGTGAATAATTCAACAGTATTTCTACTGTTTGTAAGTCGGTGCATTTGAGCTCTTAGTACATGTATATGTATAAAAAAAAAAAGCTTTGAAAATTACTATAGGGTGACCGAAATTTCCGAAAAGACGAGTAGAATATTGTGATATGATGTTTAAGCACATGTTTATACATTGCTATGTTGCTATTATATACATAAAAAAATGCGAGTTTCATTTACATGTAATTAGTTAGCTCTAATTTCTTTTGTTATTTTCTTTGTGATGTCACGGAAGACCTTACTTTTCCTCTGTTACTCTGAAAATCCTTCCTAACTCTTCTTTTCTAATTTTAATCCCTAATATGTGTCACTAGTTTGTACATCGATATCTTTTTTTATTTTCAAGATTTAGATCTATAGCTTTTCACAAAATGTTGTAAAATTGGTATTAATCTACATGGGGTAGTGACTTATTCCCCTTTAATCAAATTTCAATTAACATGTTTGTCCAGACAAAGCATGGCATAATCATAAAATCAGACACAACTGGAAATTCAAACATTGTATATAACTAGTCTGCATGTGACGTTCAAATTCTTATGAAAGTGATACACACACACACACACAGAGAGAGAGAGAGAGAGAGAGAGGTGCATAATTTTGCACTTCTTTTGTATTTTTCCCTTAAAATTAGATTTAGTTTTGTTATAAATTCTTAAGAACTATTTTCTGAATTACTGACAATTGCCCACCCTCTGTTCTACCATAATTGGCATATGGCAATGCATTGATATTGCCGTTTAAATTTCAAATTTCAGACACAGTCTGTTGTACATATGGTACAAATTGTTTAGATCATCTCGTGAACATTAGATCTATCGATTTATGTTGGTTTTAGATATTTATAACCATATCTAATCAACACTTAAACGATTGTCAAAAAAGAGGAAGTTGGGAAAGGTTAAACTAATTTTATACTTCAGGGATTCAGGTGCAGATTCAACTATTGCACGTGCCCCCATCCGACAGGAAGCATAAGGGGTGGGCAACAAAGACATCTTTGTTAAGTAAATGTTTTCATATTAAATCAATCACTAGCCAGAAACAATCATAATACACTATAGATTTACCAATTGCATAATTTTTTTTTCAAAATTGCCGCCGGTTAAAACTTTACCGAAGCTGCTGACACAGTGAAAAGGAGATATGATCCATCAGCATGCCATGGTACATGCGCTGATTTCAATGAAGTGGACAAAAACGCCCCTAATCGACCAATTCGGCCTTGCAGACTTTCCCACTCCCAATACCTGTTGAGGTTCTGGATCTAACCCTGAGTCTCTGTGTAATTCCAAATATCCATATTTGCAAATCAAGCCATTTACTCCCAATGATAGTACGAATATACATCAAGTCCATCAATTTAACATTATTTTCGACATTAAACATACACCCCCTCAATGACCTCATGTAAAGGCATATATACAATATACATAAATATATAAATGTGTAATGTATTAAGGATGAAATAATCGCTTTTATCTTATTCATTTATCTTGATATTAATCTAGGGTCATATCCCACCCAACCCTCAGTTTATAAATCTTTAATTATTTGATCAGGTATGTATATTAGATATATAAGTCCCTGTTGATATTGTCAGCTGGGGGAAATGAAGTAAAGATAGATTTTGATATAGGAAAATCATATACAGACTTGAGGATGCCTCTTACTGTGCTGGGAATAACTCCATTTTCCCGGTTGAAATTGAATACCCTGTTAGTTCATTATGATTAATTATGACGATATCCTACTTTGCGCCCAAGGTGGTATATTTAAACTTAGCCGCAAGTCGTGGCCCTATTAAATTGATAGGAACACATTCTTTACATTGCGTAAACTTATAATTTTGATCAACGGAATGGCCGGTGTTACAGAGTGAGCCTCCCCCCCCCTTTGCCCTGCGGTCCTACTCTAGAGTGAGCCTTCACCTCAAGGGGAACGTTCACGATAGAGCCAGCCTTCCCCTGATCAAACAGAACGCAAGGACCAATTTCTGGAAAAATGCACGCGTGTGATAAACAGTTAAGGTCGAGGTATTACCTCGGGCGGGCATTACTGTGGTTTGCTAAGATTCAGATTCTATATATCATTTAGGATATAAACTGTGGCGGATCCAGGATTAAAATACTGCAAAAAAAAGGAGGGGGTGGCGGTGGGAAAGCACATGTGAAAACAAGTATTTGTCAATCTACTCAGTCATGCATGAATTTGAATAATATTTCACAGCATTGTTGCCCTGGGCCAAAGGGTGTGTCATGACATTGACTGAAAGGTCATACATGTATCTTCAAGGTCAATGTCACAATGTATGTGATAGGTAAATCAGGCTGTGTCATACCTTTCTACCCCTTGTATAGATTTGAGTAATATATCACAGAGTTGTTACCTAGAATCAGGATCAAAGGGTGTATTTTGACCTTGAACCAAGGTTATATCTGCAAGGTCAAGGTCACAATGCATATGATGGGTAAATCTTTGTCTGAGCCATAACTTTGTATCCCTTGCATAGATTTGAGTATACGTAATATTTCACAGAATTGTTGCCCAGGACCCAAGGATGTGTCTTGACTTTGAACCAAAGTTATATATGCAAGGTCAAGTTCACATTGTATATGATGGGTGGGTAAATCTTTGTCTAGTCCATAACTTTTTACCCATTGCATGGATTTGAATAGTATTTCACAGAATTTTTGCAATTTGGGAATGTTTCTATACTTCATCCCTTCAAACTTAGTGACAGGCATATAATGCCACGCTAGGCGTTGCTATTGTTGACTATACAGTGTTCTTCATTAATCACCTTCCATCAGTACTGTCAGTACTTTGATTAGTGTAAAGGGCGGTACGCCACTGATGTGTGATCTTATAAGAAAATTTGTGATCTGGATTTGAATATCACAGTTTTTTGGTTAAAAAAGGCGTTCCTGCTAATAGAACCTTCTTACCGTGTAATCTTGGACTGTGTAAGGTGTATCTGGCATATAGACTATACTATGAGAAGTCAAATGATATTGGCATTTTTAAACTGAGTATTTGATGAAAACTTCTGGGTAGATACAGTAATCCCATGGTTTAGTAGATCTCTTGCCTCTTCCAGTATGTTGTGATGATTGATAATTCTACTTTAGATTTACAGGTACATATAATTGTCTCATCTATTTGTTGTTTATTTTCAGGATTCTGTATTGCACATGAGCTCATTGTTCCATGCGTTCATACTCTGTCAGGTAAATTTTCATTGTTTTATTTATTTTTGTTTTGATCAATTTTCCATGTAAATTTTCCTAAAGCTTGTTCTATGTTTTGTTATCAGGCAGGCAAGTTATCATAAATCCATGCTCTCATACTCTGCTAGGCAAATTTTCATTTTTTTTTCATGAGGGTTTTTTTTTATAATTCCCTTGTAAATTTTCCATGTTAATGTTTTATAATCAGGCAGATAAGTTTTCACAGTTTCATGCTTTCATGCTTTCATAAATCCATGCTCTCATACTCTGCTAGGCAAATTTTCATCAGCTAAAAACCATTAATTATGATGATAACCGTAAGGGAACATTCGTTTCACAGATACATTGGTTTTATTTTACTTCAGTTTGAAAAGAGAGTGTTCACATTCTGATTTTGAACTTTGTTTTCTGTTTGAGTTGTTCATCGCGAGGTACAGTTCATACTTAATTTCTAGGAATTTGCTTATTTCTTGTCTTTTAGCTATGGACGATGTACTGCGAGTCGGCGGCGGCTCAGTACTCCATGTACAGTGAAAATCACAAGCTAGCATCTAACATGGTGATGGACTTCTGGGGAAGGGTGACCCCAGGAATACTGCAGATGCTTAGTACCTCACAAGAGGTAAGTTACTGCACCTCCCTCTATGATTTTATTAAGATTTGCACCACACACCCGACATTTCTTCTGTTCAAATCCCTCTTTCTACTGAATAGGTATGTAAATATGGTTCGCGCTTACCTTGTATATATATATAATTATATATATATATATATATATATATATATATATATATATATATATATATATATATATATATATATTGCTCAGAGTATCATAAAACAGTAGTTGATTAATTAGTGATGAAAGATCTATTTTATAGTATTTCCCATTCTGTTTACTTGAAAAATCGTAGTTTTGAAATTAAAATAATATATTGTATGGAATCTTCATATTGCTAATACACTCATCTCAGACAAAAACTTGTAACATGACATTTGTGGAGCTTTTGTAAAAAAAAATTCACCAATTTCAAAGCTGAGCAAACGTAAAGCTAAAATTAAAAGGTAAATGGATAAACCAGGGATGCATATATCTACGTCCCTGATTAAGCTATTATATCCTCTATGACTAATCTCCAGGGAACTTACATCAAGAGTTAAGGAGCACTCAAATATTTACCTGAGAGCGGAGGGGGTTGTGAGATATGTAGTTAGTTATCCTTTTGTAACGTCTTATGCCTGGCAAAAATAGTTACTTTGAATAGGTTACAATAAATATAGAACATATATACCTTTTAATTTTGTGCACCAGATGCGCATTTCTACAACTTGTGTCTCTTCAGTGATGCTTGTGGTCGAATGATTAAGGACAGAGCTATGCATGAGGGAGATACTCCTTAGTTTTAGAGTGATTTACATAATTGATGACTGAAAATTTGAGGTGTATATTTCATGTCAGCACAGAAAACTAGACTTATGATGCCCTCGGGAACTATCAGTCCACCAGCAGTGACATCGGCCTAGTGGTTATAATAAATATTGAATATATATACCTTTAAATTTTGTGCACCAGATGCGCATTTCGACCACCTATATCTCTTAGTTACTCCGTTATCTTTTCTTGTTTTACAGCTAGCAGAGATGGTTAACCTACATTTTCTGAGTTTGATGGAAGCTCTAAGGGAGTGTAATTCTTCAGTTCTTGCGAAACTTTTTCCCATGTGGACCTCCATACTTTTTACCTATCATACACAGGTAATTTTTATATATTTACCTTACATAGGTACATAGGTAAATTATTATCTACTATACCCGAGTTAATAAGTATATTCCTGTTATACAAAGGTAAATTATATACTTATTGTACCTAGAAAATTAATAAAATAGTCCACTGTTCCCAAGAAGATAATTCATTGTCTACCATGAATATATAAGCTGCCTGTTATCATCATACTATACACGTGTGATTTGTGATGTACCTTACTTTCATCTATAAAGATAATTTATGCACCCGCTTTTTGTAATAATAACGGTACAGGGCCTGGCGAATCCAGGATTTAGAAAAAAAAGGGGGAGGTAAAAATTTCAAGGTGAAAATATAATGAAAGATTTTTTGACGATTAGTTTATGTGGTTTATGTATTATTGTTAAAACTGGACAAAGAAACTCTTGATCTTCCAGAACAGAACATGATATAATCAGTAATCATACCATATACATGTAAGGTATACAGGCAAATACCCTTATATGTTGTTAAATGATTATGTACCTGCATTTTGTGATCACAGGCAAATCACTTATTATTTCACACTATACACCGTAACGATAAATCGCCCTTCATACATGGGTTTTTGGGGTTTTTTTATTTCAGCTCCCTGGTCATTTGCAAGTACGCCTTCAGACAGTAGAAAACTGGGAACCACCAAGCCAATCCAAGGATCAGGCTAGCTTCAATTCGGCCATCTTGCTGACATGGTTGAAACGTATACAGTTCAAGCTTGGACAGATTGAGGTCCAGTCCTCAGCGGCCACTCAGTTCTATACAGTGTGATAGGAGTAAATATCTGGGACTGATTGAAGTCCAGTCCACAGCGCCTTTACTGACCTATACAGTGTGATAGCAGTAAATATCTGTGAATTGCTTCCTCTATTCATATCTATTTAATGGATTGCAATAGACAAATATTTGTGTGAAGATGTCGGGAACAATGGCGTGCAGTTACCCTTAGGCCAAAAGCTTAAGATATATTTCTTGTGCATTAGTCTTGTTACTTGGTGTGCAATAGATTCGTCACGTGATGTCATGTGCATTAGACATGGTTTCTCGAGAACAAACCATGTCATATGGTGTGTAATTGACTTGTCACGTGGTTTGCAATAAATTAATCATGTGATCTGCTGTAGATACCTCATATGGCGTGCAATAGACTTGTCACATGGTGTGCAATAGACTTGTCACGTGGTGTGCAATAGATTAGTCACGTGATCTGCAGTAGGTGCATTACGTCATGTGGTGTGCTATGGACTTGTTACGCGTTGTACTGTATTTAAGTAAGGGATATTAAGAATTTCTTTTGTCCACAGTAGACAATGTTTATAAGAAAAGGTGCACAAAGTATTCGATAATTAAGTCAAATATATTGTTCATTTAACTATTGTTACCAAATAAACATGCGTAAGGAGATCGTGCTATCGTTGTGTGGTATTGATGTACGTCTACGGGGACAGGCTGGGTGTGGTGATTTAGCGCATGACTTGCGGTACAGACAATCAAGGTTCGATTCCCGGATTGCGCCACTTTATGTATAAGAGACATGTTACCTCCGGCTTCTATGTCACAATATGGAAAAGTGTTGAAAGCGACGTAACACTCCAACCAATCATATTAATCTGCGATGTTAGATATTACATGGTTCAAAAAGTTAAAAAGCGAATGGTTATCAGAGTTGCAGTTGCACTTTAATGTGGATGGGTGTGTCGAAAGGATGACCTTTCTGTATTTGTGATAAGATAACATCATGCTTCTTAATTGATATTCATTGGAATATATACCTAATGTAGATAGAGATCAGAGATTTGTGCAGTGTGTATCAACTCTGATGCGATGAGTCGTACACAATTACTATGGAAGGCAGAGATTTATACATATATATGTCAAATGTTAATGTGAATTTCAAATTAAAAGATGATCATACCATCATTAATATTTCTTTATTGTCGTGTAATAGGCGAGGACAGAGTCTGAAATCTTGCATAACATTTGTTTCTTTAATTGGAAAATATATAGAGTGAATATCAAAGATACAGCTGTGGACGCAAACGTCTTCGCATGTAAAGTACTTATAAGAAGTGTACGGTATCAAAGGTGACGCGTCTATTTGTAGAGTTTCTATAATTGTCTGTATGTGACGAATGAGTTGCTTATTAAATAGATATGATATGTACTGTATGCACGACTATGGCATTACTTGCCAGACACTATGTCAGTATATATCATAAACAAGTTTCAAGTTCTACTCATTGGACTTCCTGATAACCCAACCAATTGCAATGCGCATCTGGTGAATATATATATATATATATATATATATAGAGAGAGAGAGAGAGAGAGAGAGAGAGAGGGAGAAAGAGAGAGAGAGAGAGAGAGGTCGATGGAAACATATTTATTTCTGGGTAATGGAGCGATTTTCTTTTTAGGTTCCTTCATCTTTGTTGTTAAATTCTGCACGATACGACCCACAGCCTTCGACAAAAGAACCCTGGGACCCATTTTACTGAAGAACTTGCGACATATGTTTTCCGATACATAAATGTTTTCAGAACTGACCGATTTTCAACTTGGGGATTGTTTATTTTAACTACTTTTCCCTCTGAAATGGCGTTTATTTAAGGGTATTCAAGGAATCTTTCTACTAATATAAGAGTAACAGATGTGCTATTTGTAGTAAGTTTGTCGGTATAATGGACCCCTGGTTCCACACCTGATATTCCATTGTAAAGCAATTCTGTTGGTATGGGAGAATACTGCACTTCGTAAATAGGTAAATAAACGCAATCACGATAGAATTTGCTCCATATGACGCTAACCTGATACTTATCAACACCCAAAGTTCATTTGTCTGCTTAGTATTCAATGACCTGCTTGATTCTTCCCTTTTTTCCTGAACTTCCCAAAAATGCATGCAATAATTGTGTACAGTATGTACGTCTGTTCAAATTATGGATAATGAATAAGTGTTTTATATAAAAGAAGAAATATACAACATAATTATCATCTTTATAAGAGTAAGAAATACCTATACAATTTGTTTGTTAGAGGAGTAATGTAGAATCTCGTAATCTCACGCCGATAACCTCGCTTCCCGGAGCCCGTATGTATTTTCACTGTTGCAGTATAGGTATGTCTACCGTCTGTCTGCTTCCTCATATTTATAGAGAAAACTGTGTTATTATAGTGATAAATCTGTATTATGATTAAGATATATTGCTAGGGATCTGAATGCCAGGTGTGGTCAAAACCAAAACAAGAAACGATAAACTTTGTATGTCAGTATTTGATATATTACTTGGCCATCATAAAATAAGGTATTTAGCAAAAGTGAAGTGCGATTTATTATTTAGTTTGATAGTGGTTTTGTATGAACGTCATTTTAAAAAGTAGTTTTAGCTCACCTGAGTCGAAAGCTGAAATGAGATATTGTGATGGTGACCGATTTTTATTCATAAATTGCCGTATAGATTTTGATAAAATCATACATATATGCTCCCTTCAAAGAGAAAATGTTTCTATTCATATATTGGTTATTGCATAATGACTTTATATTTGGTATACAAAATCTTTTTGGTATGATTCATACCGTTTGTTCAAGGAGCGGCCTAGGGCAATATTTGACCCCACACCAGGGGCTGACATATTTTTTAAATATTCTCACACCAACGGAACGTCACAATGCGAGAATATGTTGCCCTGTTCTAGGGACCAAAATCCAATCATATGTCTGTAAAGAAAAAGACTTAAAGTACTTCATTTTTCCTATTTCTAAAATCAAAAGTTACAATGACATTGTATTTGGTGTACAACATTGACAAAATGATACAGGATAATTAATGAACATGCTTTCAAACTCCTTTTCTTAAGAAGAACTCTATTCATTAAAAATTGTAAAAGACATGGTATCAGATATGTTTTCCTGCTATATTTTTCTCTGGTCCGGTGAAATACTTCGAAAGTGACATAAACTTACAATCTAGATAAAGGCTTGAATATAATCGTTAAGTGTAACGTTTTCTCATTCAAATAATAATCGAAAGTTCAAAATAAGTTTGAAGCAATTCAACTATTTGTTGCTGTCTGCTAGATATCAGGAAATCAGATTTATTTTTGTGTTATAAAATATTTGTGTAGATAGACATGAGGACAAATAACCTAAGGTATTGGAGTGTAAAGTAATGTCATATAAAGTAAATATTTCACAAAACACCCTTCTTTATGAGATGAGTGTTGCTCATGTGAGCATTGTGGCCGATGGGCCTTTTGTTAAGTTATAACCAAGACAAAGAAGAAACTTCCTCCTATAGTTGAGTTATACAGAAAGCTATGATAAATACTTTGTAATGTATTACATAGTCATGATGTATATCAGTGGTGGTTTGACTTGCAGGTGTGGCAATACCTGGTCGAACCAGGATCGTCTACACCACAAACCAAGCGCTGAACCACATCTAGGCGCACGCATCAAGTCTTCCCACAAAGACATTCAAAATACAAAATGCTGTTTCAGAGGAAGCGTGATTATTGTTACTAAATACATATAAAAGAAAATGATAAAAAGAAAATATTTTTAAAATATAACGTCTCGTATTTTATGTTGGTAATACAGAGTTGACATGTTTTGCTTGTGTTTTGTTTATGTTCTTCCATATAAATTTTAATTTATGCGCTGACAACCACAATCCGTAATAAATCACTCATGCATAGAACCTGTTGCTTCTCGTCAATGAAATTGTGAAGAAATATCAATTAAATATTGGCATATTGAAGTAGTTTGCATGAATTTGCATGTATCGCTGATATACATCATAGATAGTCAAACTCTGTAAACATATTCACATCCTTGTCCCAAAAGCAAACTTAGACTATGTTAGACAGCTTTTAGATTGGATTTTTAAAGACAATTCTGATAGAACTGGTTAGAAAAATTAGAAAATTACAATTTCAACCTTCATGGTGCTTCCGTGAATAATAAAAAAAAAACAGAGTTTAGAGCAAGAGGTTTTTTTCATTGTTATTCATTATTATTATTATTATTATTATTATTATTATTATTATTATTATTATTATTATTATTACTATTATTATTATTATTATTATTATTATTATTATTATTATTATTATTATTATTATTATTATTATTATTATTGTATGTAGATGTGTGTAGGTGTGTGTGTGGGTTTGTGTAAGAGGGTGTATGTGTGAACGGACGATGTAGTAACGATCCAAATACAGATCTTTATGATAAGGTCAATTTCTAACTTTTACTATCCATTTCAAATCATATATGGTATCCTTCTTAAATAATTGAAAACTGACAGAGCAGAAATGACTGCATAGTATATATGTTTCAAATGTGTCACGACATCAAAAAATTGAAAGTATAGAAACGGCAAAGCTGTGCTATTTGATACATGTATGTTAAAAGTATTAAAGTATTCATAGTTTTGTATTGTTTGTTAGTTTAGTTTTGGTTTGGGGTGTGTATCTTCTATTAGTGATTCTTTTCAGTTTCATTCCGATTTTATTCCGTTGTTATTCATGTTGATAGGTATTGATTTTATGGTGACTGTTATTACTGGTATAGAAAATTATGCAGAACATTAAATACCATAAAAGTAATTTAACTCAATTTAAAATGCAAATCAAAGACGTGTTGAAAATCAAAAGTACTGGTAGTTTGCCGTGCTCAGAAATATACATAGATTATTGTAAGATAAGTTTTATTGCATCAATATTATTTTCTTATGAGGTAACATGGAAAAGTATCAAATTGTTGCTGTTGTTGTTGTTGTTGTTTAGTGGGAAATCAATGCTCTTCTCGTGACCGAGAGGTCCCGGGATCGACTCCCGCCGTGGACGGAACGGTGTTCTGTCTTTTGGACGAGACAATAAAAACCGATGCCCCATGTCACGGTAGGCGTGGCGTGTAAAAGATCCCTGACTGCTTCGGGTGTGTCCTTTGCAAAGGTATAAATTTCTATGCAACGCATCAGGCAGATGCCGTCAGCATATTCGTGAAATAATCTTGGAGTGACGTAAAACAATAATCAATCAATCAATGCTGTGTGTGTGTGATGGACGAGGGATGTAGGGATTATTATTATTATTATTATTATTATTATTATTATTATTATTACTATTATTATTATTATTATTTTATTATTATCATCATCATCATCATTTTTATTATTATCATTGATTCTTTATCAATTATTCATTCATTATTATTTTTATTTTAAATTCATTTCGGTTTGGGTTGTTTTGTTGTTTGTTTGTTTTGTTTTTTCTTTTTGTTCTTTTGCTGTGTGTATGTGGTTTGTTGTTGTTGTTGTTGGTTTTTTTTTTTTTTGGTTTTTTTTTTTGGGGGGGGTGGGGGGGAGGAGTGTACTTACTGAGTTTGATCTCGAGAGTTTCTCCACCCCTATTTCATGGCCGCCGCTGTGTTTGTGAATATATAATCCTTACTTTTCGTTAAATGATACTACAATTCGATTTTACTTTTAGTTGTATATGACAGATTTAATGACGTAATATATAATATATTACTGTATCGTTATATCATTTATCAGTGAGAAATATAGTAGACTATACATGCAATGGTATCATTCAGAAATTAATCGTATAATATTTCTTACCATCATACAATAAATCGTAATTAAGAACGAGATAAACACTAATAATAGTAACGTATTTCTAGATCAAAATGTATTATTTAAAACTTGAATTATAAAAATTATTAGCCATAGAAAAAGTATTGTTGCTTGGATTGAAATTTCAAATGAACACTGTGACGTGCATTTCTCTAGCTTACGATTTTAAGAATAGATCGTTTTAAAATAAGTCATAATTTAATGTGCTAAAGGGAACATGAATACGAGGAAAGTCTGATGAATAATCACAAAGTAACCAATGAAATATCCTGGAAATTTTTCGCTTACTAAATAAATATACTTTAAACGAAGCTTTGATTTAAATGAAAAAATTTTACCTTAACAATTTGACATTTTAAAGAGAGGCAATAATTAGTTCTGTGACATCATTACGCATGTCACTCCGTGTTGATACGCCATCTGTTTTGGAGGTCATTAAAATTTGACCTTTAGTTATTTTGGCCCTATCGCCGGAAAATCGGATTTCTTTGACGGACATTTTTGACTGCGTGGTAACAAATATCCCACTAATTAACATACGCTACCATTGATTCTCTTCATTAGTATGCACATTCATATTCTGCATTCGTCATCAGGTCATGACCTTGATAATAAAAATTATCAATTAAGGTGGATCATTAACAGATGACTGACATTTTAATTTTGTCATCTCTATAAAAGCTGTTTGATTAACATCACTGGTATTAATCCTCAGTAGATCCTCATTCATACAGGTAAGTGCTCTTAAACATGGGACGTTATTTGACCGCATTTTCTAAAGATACATTTTGCACAAGACTTTTTCTGTATTTTACATGCATATCAATTGCACTTTTACAACAAAATTATTGAAAAAAAAGTTAGTATTCATATAGTTACGTCAATTTAAACTAATGATTTTGTTCTAGCTGGGAATATAGTTTTCAAAAACAAATACTATGTAATAATTAAAGTGTAGTTCAATTCGATTAAAACATTTAAAAATTTAAATAGCGACATAAAATCATTCATAAATATGTGAAAATTACAAGATTTCTTATTTACATATGTGCGTAATTATGCATTACATTTTACATCATCGAAATTTAAGAAACTCTCTTAATAACAAAAGTTATATAGAGAATTCATAAGAACTTCTTCGATTGGAATTTTTAATTAGAGACTTAACAAGGTAAAAAAGCAAAAGAATTCATTTAAATCTAGGGTTTCGGAGAAGGTATCACTATAAATACTTTAACAAATTATAAAACACGTATTTGATTTTTTGGAATACTAAAAATACTTTGTTTATTATTTTCACAGCCTTGCAATGTCAATGCTAACTTTATTGACTGCCTATCTAATAGCGATTGGATGCAAAGGTGACAGCTCTGGAAACCACCATGTTGTACCATCCTCCAACCATTACCATACCAGCGATGGTGGGGGCTTTATAATCAATTCTGGACAATCAGTATTTATCAATGGTGTACCCCAATCGGAACCAAATTCAGTCAGGTTCGTGGTGCCAAATGGTCCAACTGTCTTAGTCACTTCGAATACGCAGTCAGTGTTTTCCAATCAAGTGCCGTCTTTTGAATTAGGCGGAAATGTAGGACTTCAAAATGGTCTTTTAGGTGTTCCAGTCCAGAATGGTCCTTCAGGTAGACTGGGACTGGGTAACTTATTAAGAGAAGTCCATGGTCTACGACACGGTGATGACGATACATCGAGAGTTGACACGTCATCTCGTAGAACAGTTGTCGTTAATAATCCAGAACCAGAGAAGTACCATGTGTACCAAAGTTACCACGAGCCACGACCAGAGCCAGAGAAAACTGTCTATCCGAGCTATACTCGACCAGAACCAGAGAGAAATGTCTATTCGAGTTATTCTCGACCAGAACCAGAAAGAACTGTCTATCGGAGCTATCCCCGACCAGAACCAAATAGAGCTGTCTATCTTAGCCATCCCCGATCAGAGCCAGAGAAGACTCACCCTAAACCAGAACCAGAAAAGCACACGGTCGTTGGTGCCGAACCACATGATTACCTACGTATCATCAGTAGCTATGACAACCTTCAACGACTACGTCATCAACCGTCGTATTACACCGGTTATCATGGATTACAGTCTACACCATGGGCTCACCGTACAAGCATTAGACCGTCACATGTCGGCAAGGGTTTGGTAAGTTACTAAGATCCTCAACAAACCTTTTCTATTTCCTTGAACATTTTCTTCATAACTTTCTTCTAATTAGTTCCACTTATTTTCACATACATCTTCACATCATCGAGAAAAAAATTCATTCATTCTGAAGGTATAACAAATGTATATTCCAGTTTCTTGAGTTGAGGTAAAGCAAATTGTAAGAATATAATCTATTTTGATACCTGTTATCGCATGTATATTCCTGTCTTCTTAATGGAGATAAAGCATTTTCGGCTTCCCTTACACATTGTTTATAATTACGTTTCTCTTCTCCAGAGATATTAAAGTATAAAGTAACAGAGTGGATCCTGTAGCACTGATTCAACATTACATCATCACATGTCGCGGGAATATTGGCATAGCGACCCCTGCAATAGAAATATTGGCATAGTAAACCATGCGAAAATGATACTGGCATAGCAGCCCATTAAAATCAGATTATGGCATAATAACCTTTGTAGGGATTTATCTGAGTATGTTGGAGCAACACACCTTTCATACCGATGAAGCAGACATACAAAGCGGGAAATGCCAAAGCAATCTATGTATCAAAGATATTATAAAAGCATTTCTATGTGGCAGAAATGTTTCCATAGCAACAAAGGAAGCTAATGTTGCCAAGGAGTCCAGTAAAAAAGTAATTGCCTTAACTTTCGTGGCAAAGGCATTGCCATATCTAATAAAGGACTTCATGTATCATGTATATAGCATACACCATCTTATTTATTTCATCTGTTTTACCTTATTGTTAATAAATTGTTGATTTATATTTTCTTTATATTTTTGTGTTATTTTGAATTTCAAATGCTGAATTAATGAACCATAGAAGTTTAAAGAATGTATGTATACCAGTATCGGGCTCGTGTACCATGGAGGAGTTATCTTCTCTTGCCGACCGGCAACATCCGCCTTAATCCCCAAACCAGTAAAGCCGAAAGTCATATTTGGTTATTTAAGGAGTCATAAATATTAAATCACCATAATAAGTAATCTATGGTTAATTGTCTGCGTTTTAGGTTTTTGTCGTCAATTCAACACAATATCACTTATTCACTTCTTTAGCAACAATCTCAATAGCCATTTCTTTGAAAAAGTACTATGCCACAAACCCACACTGAGCAGTACTTTTACATGACAATATCTAACGTGAAATTAGATGTCAATTTTTATTTTTACCGTCTGATTGAAAATAGGACAACAATGAGTTTTCGGTGGAGCTCGACCTCGAGCAAAGTAAGTTCAACAATATAATATTGCACTGTTCTAGTATTTGGTCAGACAAAAACTGCGGTCTAAAACGTATATATAATATATATATATATATATATATATATATATATATATATATATATATATATATTATATATACGTTTATTATATATATATATATATATATATATATATATATATATATATATATATATCAATGAACTATATTATCAAAACAACCGTAAAAGTTATATAACTTTGACTTCAGTCGTTATTCTTCCTACTGTTGTGACATAAGCTTTTTACTAAGCCTCCTTGAATCAACTGATCGTAGGCTGATGAAGCTACTGCATATCAGATTGATTTATATCATTTCGTTTGCACGTACTGTAGAAGTAAGTTGCTGTCTGTATCCGAAAGGAGTAAGCTGCTGTCTGTGTCCGGGAGGAATAAGCTGCTGTCTGTGTCCGGGAAGAGTAAGCTGCTGTTTGTGTCAGGGAAGAGTAAGCTGCTGTCTGTGTCCGGGAGGAATAAGCTGCTGTCTGTGTCCGGAAGGAGTAAGCTGCTGTCTGTGTCCGGGAGGAGAAAATTGCTGTCTGTGTCCGGGAGGAGTAAGCTGCTGTCTGTGTCCGGGAGAAGTAAGCTGCTGTCTGTGTCCGGGAGGAGTATGTTGCTGTCTGTTTCCGGTAGGAGTAAGCTGCTGTCTGTGTCCGGGAGGAGTATGCTGCTGTCTGTGTCCGGAAGGAGTAAGCTGCTGTCTGTTTCCGGTAGGAGTAAGCTGCTGTCTGTGTCCGGGAGGAGTATGCTGCTGTCTGTGTCCGGAAGGAGTAAGCTGCTGTCTGTGTCCGGGAGGAGTATGCTGCTGTCTGTGTTCGGGAAGAGTATGCTGCTGTCTGTGTCCGGGAAGAGTATGCTGCTGTCTGTGTCCGGGAGGAGTAAACTGCTGTCTGTGTCCGGGAGGAGTATGCTGCTGTCTTTGTCTGGGAGGAGTAAGTTGTTGTCTGTGTCTGGGAGGAGTAAGCTGCTGTCTGTGACCGGGAGGAATAAGCTGCTGTCTGTGTCCGGGAGGAGTATGCTGCTGTCTGTTTCTTGTAGGAGTAAGTTGCTGTCTGTGTATGGGAGGAGTAAGCTGCTGTTGTGTCCGGGTGGGAGGAGTAAGCTGCTGTCTGTGTCCGGGAGTAAGCTGCTGTCCGTGTCGGGTGGGGGGGAGGGGGTTAAGCTGCTGTCTGTGTCCGGGAGGAGTAAGCTGCTGTCTGTGTCCGGTAAGAGTAAGCTGCTGCCTGTGTCCGAGAGGAGTAAACTGCTGTCTGTGTCCGGGAGGAGTAAGCTGCTGTCTGTAGCTATGTCCGGGAGGAGTATGCTGCTGTTCGTGTCCAGGAGGAATAAGCTGCTGTCTGTGTCCGGGAGGAGTAAGCTGCTGTCTGTGTCCGGGAGGATTAAGTTGCTGTCTGTGTCCGGTAGGAGTAAGCTGTTGTCTGTGTCCGGGAGGAGTAAGCTGCTGTCTGTGTCCGGGAGGATTAAGCTGCTGTCTGTGTCCGGGAGGAGTAAGCTGCTGTCTGTGTCCGGGAGGAGTATGCTGCTGTCTGTGTCCGGGAGGAGTAAGCTGCTGTCTGTGTCCGGGAGGAGTATGCTGCTGTCTGTGTCCGGGAAGAGTATGCTGCTGTCTGTGTCCGGGAGGAGTATACTGCTGTCTGTGTCCTGAAGGAGTAAGCTGCTGTCTGTGTCCGGGAGGAGTATGCTGCTGTCTGTGTCCTGAAGGAGTAAGCTGCTGTCTGTGTCCGGGAGGAGTATGCTGCTGTCTGTGTCCGGGAGGAGTATGCTGCTGTCTGTGTCCGGGAGGAGTAAGCTGCTGTCTGTGTCCGGGAGGAGTATGCTGCTGTCTTTGTCCGGGAGGAGTAAGTTGCTGTCTGTGTCTGGGAGGAGTAAGCTGCTGTCTGTGACCGGGAGGAATAAGCTGCTGTCTGTGTCCGGGAGGAGTATGCTGCTGTCTGTGTCCGGAAGGAGTAAGTTGCTGTCTGTGTACGGGAGGAGTAAGCTGCTGTTGTGTCCGGGTGGGAGGAGAAAGCTGCTGTCTGTGTCCGGGAGGAGTAAGCTGCTGTCTGCAGCTATGTCCGGGAGGAGTAAGCTGCTGTCTGTGTCCGGGAGGAGTAAGCTGCTGTCTGTGTCCGGGAGGAGTAAGCTGCTGTCTGTGTCCGGTAAGAGTAAGCTGCTGCCTGTGTCCGAGAGGAGTAAACTGCTTTCCGTGTCCGGGCGGAGTAAGCTGCTGTCTGTAGCTATGTCCGGGAGGAGTATGCTGCTGTTCGTGTCCGGGAGGAATAAGCTGATGTCTGTGTCCGGGAGGAGTAAGCTGCTGTCTGTGTCCGGGAGGATTAAGTTGCTGTCTGTGTCCGGTAGGAGTAAGCTGTTGTCTGTGTCCGGGAGGAGTAAGCTGCTGTCTGTGTCCGGGAGGATTAAGCTGCTGTCTGTGTTCGGGAGGAGTAAGCTGCTATCTGTGTCAGGGAGTAGTATGCTGCTGTCTGTGTCCGGGAGGAGTAAGCTGCTGTCTGTGTCCGGGAGGAGTAAGCTGTTGTCTGTGTCCGGGAGGAGTATGCTGCTGTTTGTGTCCGGGAGGAGTAAGCTGCTGTCTGTGTCCGGGAGGAGTATGCTGCTGTCTGTGTCCGGGAGGACTAAGCTGCTGTCTGTGTCCGGGATGAGTAAGCTGCTGTCTGTTTCCGGTAGGAGTAAGCTGTTGTCTGTGTCCGGGAGGAGTATGCTGCTGTCTGTGTCCGGGAGAAGTAAGCTGCTGTCTGTGTCCGGGAGGAGTAAGCTGTTGTCTGTGTCCGGGAGGAGTATGCTGCTGTTTGTGTCCGGGAGGAGTAAGCTGCTGTCTGTGTCCGGGAGGAGTATGCTGCTGTCTGTGTCCGGGAGGACTAAGCTGCTGTCTGTGTCCGGGATGAGTAAGCTGCTGTCTGTTTCCGGTGGGAGTAAGCTGTTGTCTGTGTCCGGGAGTAGTAAACAGTTGTCTGTATCGGAGAGGAGTAAGCGTCTCAAGTTTGGCTTGCTGTATCCGTTATGATTTCTCAAATACATTTTGAGCACACAAAAGCTTTTAACAATGAAATGGATGCAGACTAACCGAGGAAATCATGAGTTTTGAAGGATTTTTTTATAGTGCCAAACGTAAAAGAAATCTATGAACAAGTTTTTATCAAAAACTTTTATGGACTTCTATCGAATGAAATCTCATATTACATTTCTACAAACTTTGACAGTAAAGGTAATTGGCACTGGCACTATCTAGCAGAATCTCCTCATGTAAAACTTGTTTTAGGAATTGATATAGAGAAATACAATGATTCAAAAATTAGTTGAGTTTCGACGTTTTATGGTTTGATTGATTGATTGATTTTTGTTTTACGTCACACCACGAATAATTCACGTATATGGTGACGGCATCTGCCTGATGCGGGGCATACAAATTTTGACCTTTGCAACGGACCCACCCGAAGCAGTGAGGGATCTTTAACGTGTCATGCATACCACGACACGGGGCCTCGGTTTATACTGTCTCATCCGAAAGACTGAACACCGGCATGACCAAAGCGGGACTCGAACCCCGGCCTCCCGATCAAGAGTCCGACGCGATACCACTAGGCCACGCCGGCTTTCGACGTTTTATGGAGCGAAATTATATGATGTTGGAAATTATGAAAAGACATTAATTTTCAGCTAGAGTTTGGTAAATTGTTTTAGTTAAATTTTTAGCTAACTTTTAGCAGTGCTACGGAAACAACATATAAAGTATGACATTCTTTTTCACAACTTCAAAGTGAATAACCGAAATCACGTGATTAGTTTTAGCAGAGACATATATATATATGTCTCTGGTTTTAGCAGCAAAACACGCCGCTTCGATTTTAGTATTTGCTCATTATAAATTTATTATAGTTTTAGCCGGGCTTAATGCCGAAGGCATAAACCAAGGCTATAGCCGCCGAGCAGGATTCTCAAAACGAGGCAGTCTAATTGCAATCGGCCGATAGCAAATTCGCGTTGAGAGGGCATATGCAAACTCCAAGAAAGAAATAAAAAAAAACCAACTTATTTCCGAAAATTAACGATAACACTTGAGAGACTTTCCTAAAAAGGAATAAAAGGCGCGGCTACTTTCCTAATAGGGATAAAATTAGGCGTGGCATTACAGATTTTAGCGGGAAAATTCAGAACCGCGCAGAGAGCCGGTTTTATTTATATAAAGCCGTTTAACTTTATGACACTTTAATGCTATTTCGATTGCAACCTAAGCTTTTTTTAAAGTTACGTTTGTTATAAGTTTTAAAGTCCTCTTTCTCACTCAGTGTGTTCTTGCCCTTCAAAACATAATCTCTAATGTAATTTCTAGCATTATAATATTCAGAACGTTTTGAGTCTGCATTGGATCATTAATTATATGTAACATTGCAAACAGAGATATACATGTGTATATTCGTGTAGACTAAAGTTACCTGCTCTTGTTTGATATCGCTGCGCGAAGAGACAGGTGACCGCCGCCATTCTGGAGAGACTTCTTCTCCAGCTAGTGTTAATTATAGCACAGCCCGTATGGACTGCAGTAGCATACACAGCATTATTACACAGTATTTGATGTAATTTTTGAGAGGCGCGTGATGTTTAGCGTCGAAAGGGACGTATATATCTAAATTTAGATACATACGTCCCAGGCGTCGAGGATGTAATTAATTGTCAATATTTGTTGATTCTAGACTAAATGAATAAGACAAAACGAAATCCAGTGATATAAAAATAACTGATAACGCGTCCCTTGAACCTCAGTCAGTCTCGTTATGGTCACTGTAAGATCTAGACAGACATGGCATTACCAACTGGTCTAATGTTTTGTGTACATGTGTATGTAAGGGGTTTCCCTATGCTTATTTTTGACGATTGAAGCATGTAACTAATTCAAGCGTCATACATAAACATTGGTATAGCGCTGTGTATTGCCCATTGCCTTATCGCTTGGAAGAAAGAAAACGGGTACATGTATTGCTCCTTGTGCTGATTAGCATGTCTGGCATTATTCTCAGATTGACGTTATTTCCAACAAAGTAGTAATCAAGATGTAGTTTATTCTAATGTCGTTATGAATGGAGATATATAAACCAAGTATGATTTCAGGTTTTCTCTCGGATTTGTTCCGTAACATCTAAATTTTTGCAATTTTGACCAAACAAAAAAAGAATTTTTTTTCATGCATTACTCTTCGAACCGTCGGCTACTATCAAGATATGATGATTTTCTATCGTAGATTTGTTGAACTTTTCAAGGATATATAGAATATCCTGCTAAAAGAGTAGGTTTAATGGCCATGGATTGTCAATGCAAGTGAAATTGTACTAAAACAATTAATCCAGAGAGTTATAGTCAAAACGGCCCAAGAAAAAACGGTCCACATCAGATTTAATCTTTTGCTGCTTGACCAGTTACCAAGGACTTGCTAAAAGCCTGGCTATCAGTACTGTAAGTACTTTGATTTCATGCAGTCAGACTGCTCCCATGAATAAGGGACGTGATACCAAAATACGTCATTCAATAATGTCCCGATATCTCTGACATTTTGACATAAGCTAACTAGCTGCTTCATGTATTCCTCAACCGAATACGATAGCCGAATACTCCCTAGCCAATCATTCTTCTGTGCATTCACTGACTCTTTGAAACCGTTATAATTTCTGATTAATCTTGACCACGATATTGACCTTTTAAAATTACAATTAAATTTACAATTACCAAATTAGAGGTGATACCTATACTATTGCCGTGAAACTTGCGACATCCGTAGTTGAATGTAGAATTCTGCTAAAGATAATACATGTTAAAGGAATATAACATGAAAGAAATCCAATCTCTCACTGTAAAGAAAAAATGGACCAAGGGCTAAGAGTAAACCCGTATATATTTAAGGATAAGTACAACCACAGATGACAACGAAGAGCCGTATTTAAAAACACCTATGAAAATACGGCCATGTGTCTCGACATTTATTTCCAAGCTAACTTAAGGAAGGACACAAAAGTAATAACTCCTGTCAATCACCAGCGATTTAATTTGACATACACTCCCCTCAACTTGGTGCCGCAATTCAGAAAGAAACCAGACCATTTCACCAATATAATCACCAAGACTTAGATAGACACATACATGTACGCCTTTCATGTCAGCGTGACCAAAAGTGTTTGAATAATCAAAAGTGAGCACATGTCTACTCAATGAAAATTAAAATTTAGGAAATGATATAAGTAAAAAACAGACAGCCATGCCAACATTCTATCGTCTTTCAATTAAGTTTTTTAAATTCATACGAGAAGATTTGGTGGAAGAGTTCAAGTTGTTGGTGAATCAGGAAATGATGGAAAATCTCTGCAAAATGAAATTGTTTATCTGTTTCATTCGCTCTTGAATGAGGTAATGTCTGGACTTGATTTATCATTTTTCAAAGATATTATTTTAACAAATCGCTAAGTCCAATTCCCGAGGAATAAAATGAATTTGTGTAATGGATCGAAATCACCGACGGTATCAATAAGATGTTTCATTAAAAACGTTATACTTTAAATAATACAAAAAGGTGGAAAGAAAACTGAAGAGGGCTAATAAGTAGCTTTAGATTTATAAAATAGAACTTCATTTTTATGATGCTCAGACAAGAATCTAATTAAATCTTTCACTGAATTTTACACTGTTTTGTACCGCAATGAAAATCTGCCCATAGGACAAGCCTTTAGTAGAATTTCAGCATTAACAATTATAATGATATTATATAAAGTTATATTTCTTATGAAGTAAAAATATTTACAATGTAACAAATGTTCAGCAGTTTCTGGAGATCCACACAGACATTTATCATTATCGGAGATATTATTCTGAAATAAAATTGCATTCAGAGAGCTACAACAGAGGCGAAGTCTTGTATGATGAATTGGAAGATTACGTTTATCTACATGATAATACTTAGGAACTTCACTGAGGTTAATATTAAGCTTGTTTCTAAAGTTATTTTAAGGAGTTACTATGTTTTGTTTCTTACCATAAGGAGTTCCAATCTAATGATTTTTTTGCTACGAAAGAATTTTGAACGAGGGATATGCAGATGTGATCCTGGACGTAATGACCTATTACTGACATCTTGAACAGATGGAGGAATCAAAGTGTATAAATAGTATGGGGTAATTTTATGAATCATTTTATGAAAGGTAGTTAATCTATGTATCTTCTTTCTACTATGGTTTTCTATTTTGTTTCTTCTATACTTTTACAGGATGAGCAATATATGGTGGCTCCAGTAAGTATTCTGCACGCGCTTCTTTTTCTGATTTTTTCAATTTTTCCTTTCTCGTATTCAAAACAATTGTCTTATATCACACCTGCATATTCTAACATTGGTATAATATATAAAAAATTACGGTTTGAAGTGATACTCTGTCAAGCTGAAATTTTAGGGATCGCAAAATATTTATTTGTTTCCAAGCCTTAGTTGTAATATCTGAGATGTGCTCGTGCCATGTACATTTATTATTCAGTGTAATACGTAAGTGTTTGTGAAAATTTACTCTATCTATTGAGACATTGGTCATACTTCCTGATCAGGATGCTGGGGAGGTTTTATCTTGCGAGATATAAGTCAATCTTCTTTTTTATTTTCTATTTTCATTTGGGGGATTAAATTTAACTAACCAGTTTCTAGCCCATATTTGTATTTTTCCTAAATCTCGATTAAGAATACCTGCTGCTGCTGAAGGCCTTTTACTATAAGAAATAAGGAGGTGTCATCAGCAAAGAGTTTTATTCTGGAAACATTTTCTTCAACAATGTTATTGATATAAATGATATATAGAAGGGGTCTAATCATTGATCCTTGCGGAACTCTTGCCTTTACTAGTAAGATATCCGAGAGACTTCCCTCGATTGCAACCCTCTGTTTGCGATTGTCTGAATAGCTACTAAACCAAGATAGTAAAGAAACTAAGATGCCAATCCGTCAAAATTTGAACAGGAGACCTCTGTGCCACACTCTGTCAAAAGTCGTGATTATGTCGCAAATTTAATTGCTTGGTGCATAGTAGAATGAAAACTGCCGAAATTGGTGTCTAAAGACATGAATTCTTTATTTCCAAACATAAGAAACAGTATATTCCAGAAGTGGAATTAATCAAATGTGGATCCTTAAAAATTCAAAAGAGTTGTTAGAACATCTAAAATCAAAAAGTTTTACTAAAATTCACTCCATCAAGTCTTTTGACTTTTCGACTCTGTACACAACGATCCCTCATCAGAAATTAAAAGACAGATTAGCGGAAATTATTCAAAATGCATTTACTAGTAAAAACGGAAGCCGCAAATTCAAATATATAGTAATAGGCCACGATAAAACTTACTTTGTTAGGGAAAATTCTGATTCCAAAAATAAATACACTGAAACAGCTATCATTCAGATGTTGAACTTTCTTATCGATAACATTTTTGTGGTGTTTGGAGGTAAGGTTTTTCAACAAATTGTCGGCATTCCAATGGGCACTAACTGTGCTCCGCTTCTGGCTGACATACTCCTTTATTCATACGAAGCTGAGTTCATTCAGTCTTTGCTTTCGCAAGGAAAAAAACAATTGGCTCTTGGCTTCAATTTTACTTACAGATATATAGATGACTTGCTTTCAATTAATAATCCTTCATTCGCGGATTACCTTAGCATCATCTATCCAAGTGAACTGGAGGTCAAAGAAACCACAGAAACTAGTAATTCTACTTCGTATTTAGATATTATGTTGTCTTTCGACATTAATGGTCAATTGAACACCTCACTCTATGACAAACGTGACGATTTCAATTTCGCTATCACAAACTTTCCTTTCATAAGTAGCAACATTCCATCATCGCCCGCATACGGCGTATTCATATCTCAGTTAATACGTTATTCCAGAGCATGTTCAAATTACAATGACTTTGTTCTGAGGGCTAGGCGACTTTCAGTTAAGCTGCTCAACCAGGGTTATATATGTGCTAGACTAGCATCGTCACTGAGGAAGTTCTACGGTCGTTACGAGACTCTTATTACTCCATATGATATCTCGTTATCCAGACTTTTAAATGATATTCTGGACTGAGACCGATTCCGATCACTTTACACAGATTTGACACCTTCTATACTAGAAGGTTACCTACTTCGACTTCTCCATATATAGATACATATGGAATTCACACGATTTGACTCTTTCTACGGGGTATATGTGACGGGTGTTGCTAGCAAGCAGGAGATGCTCACTCTCCCCGGGCACCTGATCTCACTCTATCACAGGGGTTCACATATGCTCTTCAAGTAGACATATTTTGTTATTTTCCATTTGTTTTTCATTTTCACTGATTTTGTATGTCCTATGGTTTCATGATTTTTGGACTTGTGGTTTGGATTTATCCATCATCTTTACATATGAAAGATTATGTATCTCAAAGTTGCATTATTGAAAATAGATGATGAATGAAAAATATTAAGAAATAGAAAGAAGTTAAAACTGAAAGTCGAGTAAAATATGGCGGATATTTGTATCACAGTCTAGGGCTATCTGCCCTAATGGTGCAAATAAAATCTATTATCTATATTTTCAAAACAGTTGTCAAATGATGATAGTTTTTGTCATGTTTTTGTATACATGCAGTTAGCTAAACATAGAAGATTTGATACAAAATAAGTTTTTGACAAACTAGGCAAGTATGTTGTAAGATGTCAGCGTGGGAATCTAAATGCTCCTTAAGTATCAAGATAGGACATCTGACAGTCTGTGTGGGAAATAAATGATCCTTAAATATGGCCCTATCAAGAGAGGACATCTGACAGTCTGTGTGGGAATCGAAATGCTCCTTAAGTATGGCCTTATCAATAGAGGATATCTGACAGTCTGTGTGGGAATTAATCCTTAAGTATGGTCCTGTCAAGAGAGGACATCTGACAGTCTGTGTGGGAATTGATCCTTAAGTATGGCCCTACCAAGGGAGGACAACTGACAGTCTGTATGGGAATCTAAATGATCCTTAAACTTCTCAAACTTTGAAACAACGTTTTCGGAATCATTCCTATAAAATTCGTAATAATTCACGACGTAAATACCAGAATTTTCTTTACAACCACTTTGATAAATACCAACATTATATGTTGTGAAATGTGAAAATAATTCCAGTAGAAAATATCTCGAAATTACCAGGTGATACGAAATCAGATGTTGAAAACGACTTTTGGAAGCCGAGCTCTACTGGATTAAACAACTACAATCCCCATACCCTCTCGGTCTCAACGACCAAATATATCGACAAGGTAATATTTCTTCTCATCAGAATAAGATCAATATTTTTACATTAAGACATAATACTATTAGAAAACGTAGGTCACATGGTCGTCGCCGTAATCGTAACATCAGAAAACGTAATCGTTTAAATAGGTCATTAAACGATCTTCTATTTATCGCAAAAAATAATGGCCGTCATGAACTTTTGCATGCACTATCCTCTATTCCGGTAATGAATTGAAACCTATCCTGGACGAAGCTGATCTTCGAAGTTTACGTAATTCTGATTGATATAAACTCAAATTGATTATTTTATTTTCATATAATAAACTCTGTCCTCGTATTCCGTTTCTTCCGCCCAAGCAGCAATTTCTCAAAATTAAATTTATTAATAAAGGCTTCGATCTACTTAACATTTCTAATATTTTCCGTGATCATTGAGTCACATCTAAAATCCCCCAATATTTTGACAATTTAGAACCTCCACTTATTTGTTACCAGTACAAAAAGCCTATTAGAAATCTTATTTTAAATTATAATAGAGTTACATCTAACCCTGATATTTCAGACTCTATTTCTTCGTCGTGTTCTTGTGAAAATTCTAAGTATGTTTATAAACCGGCAGGTCATGTTATTACTGGTGACCTAAACTATATTTCGGACAAAAAATTGCCCACCTTTTTTTGGAAAAGGACCTAAATATAGGTTACCGTCCAGGATAGATTTCAATAAATGCCGTGACGTTACAGAAGATGCTTTAACTACATATTGTAAACGTTGGTGTAAAAAAGAACAGGTAAAGATTCATGCTCTTAATGATTGGAAACACGAGATTTTAAGAATTGTCGATATCCGTCTTAAGAACTTCACGGAAAATCCGCATTTATTTTCAACAGCCTAATACATTGACGGCAAATTCTATTAAAAAGAGGATAGTTGACTTACATGCTAAATATGTCTTTGTTCCTGCTGATAAAGCAGGTAATAACATAATAGTTGTTTTAAAACTATATTATATTGAAGTACTTAAAAACGAATTAAACTACATTCATACATATGTGGAAAGCCCTACCTCAAAAGACAGCACCTTGCACGATCACCTCATGACCTTGTCCGACTTCAAAATTAAACTGATAAATCTGATCTTCCAACCATGTATTGGCTCCCAAACCTACATAAAAGTCCATATAAATCACGTTTCATATCTAATTCTAGCCACTGCTATACTACGGTACTACTATCGAAACATATTACGTCTGCTCTAACTGCTATAAAACATCATATTATCAAATATTGTGGTGTCGCATTTCATAATAGTAACATAATTACTTTTGGTAAATTAAAAATTCTCATGAAGTTATAGACAAACTTCTTTCACTAAATTTCAAAGCGACTCAAATTTCTACATTTGACTTTTCTACACTTTATACATCTCTGCCTCATGATTTGATTAAAAGCAAGTTGCTGTCTCTTATACAATGGTGTTTTCACAGAGAATCTAAAACTTACATATGTACTTCCAATAACTCCGGATTCTTTTCCAACAAACAATATACTTCATATAAATACTGGACTTGCGAAGAATTATGTAAAGTACTAGATTTTCTCATGAATAATATTTTTGTGCAATTTGATGGCAAGATATATCAACAAATAGTTGGGATTCCTATGGATACTAACTGCGCGCCACTGATAGCAGATTTATTTCTTTATTGTTATGAGAGGGATTTTATGGTTTCTTTTCAAAAATCAAAACGTTTCGACCTCATTGACAAATTTAATAATACTTGCAGATATCTGGATGACATTTTGGTTATCGACAACCCTGAATTCGAACAATTTATATCAGAAATATATCCACCAGAGGTCACATTGAATAAAGCTAATACTTCAGAAAAATTTACACCTTTCTTAGATTTGAACATCAACATTATCAACCACCTAATATATACTAATATTTATGATAAACGTGAGGATTTTGGATTTTCTATTGTAAATTTTCCTTACTTGGATGGCGATGTCCCTCGACTCCCATCATATGGTATCTATATATCTCAATTAGTTCGATTTGTCAGAGGCTGCACCGAAGTTTTGGACTTTCTTAAACGAAATTTACAAATTACTACAAACTTTGAACTCAGAGTTACAGATATCACAAGCTAAGAAAAACATTCGGCAAATTCTTCAGATCTTATTCAGAACTTCTATCTAAATTTGGAAATATTTCTTTTCAACACTATGTATCCAATGGAATTTCCCATCCTAATTTTTACGGTGATCTCGTATATAAACTAAGAAAAGTAAAAGGCTCCGATAACGTTATTTTATTATGTAATAAAATAGTCAAACGTCTTCTAAATAGACAATATGACATTGAGATCATCAAAAAGACAATAGGTCTTGTATTTGGCCCCTCTACAGCCTAATGCAGACTTTTACTTGAACGTTGCACGCTGACTAACAGGGCGGTGGGGACTATATGACGGGCCTTGTCCAAACCTCTTTCAGAGGAGACATGGTCCTGAACCTCGTCCCCTCTGACTGTTAGTCGGGACTCCTACAGATCTAGGGTCTTAGCTCGCTTCCACACTGGCAGAACACGGTTTATCATGTTGATGTCGCATATATTTTATATCATTATGTGTTTTACAATACCTTACGTGTTTATATTTTTATGACCTCTCAATATGCGATACCTGTTGACCCTTGTTCTTTACATGGAGGATTATTTATAAATTTTTAAATGTACGTCCTTTGATTGTTCTGCTGTTACGGTAAGTGGAAAGGTCGGCCCGTAAACCGGTTAACCACACCATTTGTTTGGCTTTTGTCAAATTAAATGACCGTCCTTAGTCGGTATTGTAATTGCACAACAATCAAATATTTTTGTAATGTGTTATATGTGCTAGTATATTATTTATATTCATGTATTGTATAGCGCCATGGTGACTTCTGCCGCATAACTGAGCCAGTGACTCCTCTTTTTTTTAAGTATGGTCTTATCAAGAGAGGACATCTGACAGTCTGCGTGGGAATCTAAATGATCCTTAAGTATGGCCCTATCAAGAGAGCACATCTGACAGTCTGTGGGAATCTAAATGATCCTTAAGTATGGCATTATCAAAAGAGGGCATCTGACAGTCTGTGCATTCAGGAGGTTTGATTGGTTTTCTTACCTCTTTATCAATGTGTCTCTCCAGGTCACTCTTACTAGAAATAAAAAAAAAACAGAAGAAGAAAAGAAAAATTTGCTCATGGCACTCCCTTTGGTATGAACCGTCATGTGTCTTTGGTATGAACAATCCTGTGTCTTTGGTATGAACAACCCTGTGTTTTAGCTATGAACACACATGTGATTGAGGCATGAACACTTCTTTGTATTTGGTATGAACACTCCTGTGTTTTGGTATGAACAACCCTGTGTTTTAGCTATGAACACACCTGTGATTGAGGCATGAACACTTCTGTGTATTTGGTATGAACACTCCTGTGTTTTGGTATGAACACTCCAGTGTTTTGGTGTGAACACTACTGTGTCTTTGGTATAAACACTCCTGTGTAATAGCCATAAATTCAGGCATGAACACTTCTGTGTCTTTGACATCCTTACTAAAATACACTGACTTTTAAGAACAAAAACCCCATCATGATGAATAAGGTGACATAATAAGATAACATTATAAAATCTAATAAGGGCTCAAAAGATATATATAATATTTTTAAAGAAAGAAAGGTAATAATGAAATCACAGCAAAAATGGCTGACTGAATTCAACGAAATTAATGAAAATAACTAAAAAAATATTTATCAGTCTTTAAATTTTACAAATGATTCAAAACTGAAATGGTTTCAATACCGAATAAATCACTTTATTTTAACAACCAATAAATCTGCCTTTAAAGTGGGACACACAGATAGCCCACTATGTACTCTCTGTAATCTTGAAATAGAGACAATACTACATCTTCTCTGGGATTGTAATATAATTAAAACTCTACTGTCCAAAATTCACCTTGAATTTATAAAAATCTATTGAAATAGATTTGACAAAACAAAGTTTTATATTAGGACCTTTGCAAAATTCAGCAGATAGCTGTATATTACTGAATATAAAATTATATATATATATATATATATATATATATATATATATATATATATATATATAGATATGTATATATATATATATATATATATATATATATATAGAATGAAATGTCAAAAAAAGCTACCAACATTCATAGGATAGAAAAGATAAAATGTAAACAAATTGATATACAATAATCAAGGAAAATAAAAGACATTTGTAACAGAATGGAATGAATTTATAACAGTGCTTGACATAGATTAATGGCCTTGATTCCTCTTCATATAGATTATACCTAACATTAACAACTTGTTAAGGTACAGAGGTATGATATATATATTTATAGATGTATCTGTATAAATGGTACATGCTTTATGACAAACTAGATATCATTATGATATCTTATAAGCATAATTCATTATATACATCATTTTCAAAACTATCATTCTTTACTTTCTATATATCAAAATTTTGTTTTTGTAGATAAACTACAGTGTTATTTTATAATTCTTGTTTCTCTAATAGTAAAAATCTTGTCTTTCAGTTCATTTACATAATTATAAATTTAATCTTAATCTTTAATCTTAATGTTGACAGAACCAAATTGCATACAAGTTTGTGCACCAATACTTTGAAAACTATTGATAGAAAGGAAAAGGGTTACATTCCATCATCGTGTAAATTTGCTGTGTATATTTTTTGTAGATTTTACTTGTAGAATGAACTATAGATATTCACTGCATCACAGTTATGTTCAGTCAGTCTGGTAAGTACCTACATTGTGAATTGATATACATGTAATCAGTATATTTGTATGCAATGATAGTAATGAAAAATTAAAAAAAAAAAAAGATTAATAAGGTGGGATATGTATCCCATTATTTGATTTGTGATGACTCTCTTATGTCATAAATTTGTTCACAAATACCATTTTTATCATGCAAGTTGCGGTACGTGTACTAGTAAACTTAAGATTATATGTAGGTATTAGAGACAATAAGACATTATTTTGAATAAGATTTTTTATCACATCTCGTTAAGTTGTGGGTACATCTTCCTTTTGGCCTGGCAGCATCAATAAGTTATACAAGATATTTCGAACAAATACTTACTTGGAGGCGGCCTGGTTTGTTTGTAAAACAGTGAGGCCGTATGCAAACTATGACTCGGATGTTCACCTTGAGACTGAGGCCTGTTTAATGCTACTTTCATATTTGATCTTAACCTTGACCTTATTGACATTTGAAATTTAATTATTGTGTTTAGCACTGTAAGGAAGAATAAATAATTGTTCAATATGTAATGTTATTTCTCGTGTAGATAATTCAATTAAGATCAATACAATATAACCAACTCTGACCTTGACCTGAACTTTGACCTCAAAAATTTAAGCTAACTGTACTGTGTGGTTGTAGTAGAATTGTTTGGTGTATCATCTCTATTTAACTCAATGCATTTTATTTGTACATAGACCATGCTGGAGTGTGAAACATGTTCGACCTTGAAATTCCACTTCTTTCGATAACTTCGTTGTGGTTGGTTGATTGGTGTTTTACGTCGCTTTCAACAATTTTTCAGTTATATCGCGACATGGAAGCAGGAGGTAACCAACCTCTTAAACATAGTAGCGCAACCCGGGAATCGAACCCGGATCGTCGGCGCCGCAAGCCAAGCGCTTAACCACTACACCAAGCCTGCCCCTAACTTCGTTGTGAAGGAATTGTCTAAATTATCAACATTACACATAGCATAAGTATGATACATCCAAATTAAACTTGGAGCTTGCCATTTTATCTTGTAATTTGAATCTTAACAGCTAGATGTATTATCTACCTAATTTTCCTTTGCTTAAAGTACCCTTTGTCGCCTCCTTATAATTTGTAATTAAATGAAATGTTAAGGCTTACATAAGAATAAAATGAATGATTATTTTAATATTCGAAAAACTATATTATAACGCTGAAATATTAGAAGTAGGCAAAGCTTTCCTAAACCCATCTGATTGCTGTTAATAACGATGTTTAGAATACATTCTATATCCAGTTCTTTATTTTTATTATTTCCGGAAGTCATATTTAATTAAAACAATTTTATGGGTTTAACTCTTTACGGAGTTGTCTGTCAGCGTTATCAATAAGTTTCGGTACATCACAAAGTTCACAGAACTATGTAAAGTACATTGTCTATAAACTCGTGGATGAACGACTATAAAGGTGGAACATTATTTTTCTTTTTCTAACGATGTAAGTAAATCCTGATTGTTAAATATTTATCGTTTGCTGGCTGTACGATGCACAAGACTGGCTAATGTAAACATCCGACATCTGCCAGAATTAGCCCTATAAATACAAGGGGATCAAAGCTACATACAAACCCCGTCTGACCATATGTCCCGACCAGACGCGGATACAGGCAAAGTAAGACGCAATACAACGAAAAAGATTCATATATTATGTTATCGTTGAATCCAATAATATTGCTCATGTCTTTATTATCATCAACATCATCATCATCATCATTATTATTATTGTTATTATTATTATGATTATTATTATTATTATTATTATTATTATTATTATTGAGCTATTGTCATGACCGAATAGCGTGACAGGAGGGCGTCAAACGAATAAAAAAGATATGAAAATAAGTTTTCCGACAAAGAAAATCGTCATACAATCCAAGTTTTCCAAGTTTTAAAAACTTTCCAACGGATTGAAAAGACCTTGCCAAATTAGGAGCTCATTCGCAGAATGTGAAACGGACCAAAATCGTACGCGGTCAGAGATTTTGTGTTCTCCGTCTGACGTCCGTTAACGTTACCCAATAAAACATGACACACTTTAATGCTTCATCCTTTCGAGTAAACGTGAATCACGGTGGACGATGTTGGGAGATAGCAGACGGTATTGTTATTTATGTAGCCAATGTTAAAAGGTACTGCCAGGTGTTGTGTTTCAGGGTTGAGGGCTGAAGTTGAAGGGTATTACACACGTATCTTATAAATACATGACAATTGAGAGGGATTTAAACATTAGTATTGTCTAGCAATAAAAAGTTACTTTATAACAGATGAATTGTATTTAGGGAAATAACACGCACTAATAGATATTCCCAATTTATTTTACGCCATTATCAAGATTTCCTCGTTTAAATTAAAGGGGATCTTCGTCAGCAGCAATATTTGGGCATGGCGGACTTCATGTCCAAGAACTTTATACTGGTTGATGGGTTGGCTATGGTATGTGGAATTTTCATTCGTAAAGCGAAACTAGCATGTGTCCAAAACGCTGTTAGCGGAAGCAATGCATTGTCAGGTCTTAAACACTTTGCCATTGATATCGCTTAATATTATACAGATCTATGATATTGTTTAATCAACATAACTACCATTCATTTCTTCAAGTGAAAATAACTACATAATCATTATGTATATTATTAAGACACTTAATGGAGGGATAAATTTTCAGGACATATTACGATTTCCCCCATTAAACACAACATGAAGATTTATTGGAAAGGTTAATGAAAAGAATTTTATTTGAAATTTTCTTTTATTTTGGCCGGTTTTCCCCAGACGCGAGAAGGCGCTTTATCACGGTAAGGAAAGAACTGGAAGTTCCTTAAGAACTGTTTTCCTTTCGAAGCATGGAGAGCAGATAATGTTATTTTATGAATCATGTCTATACTAAAAGCAGTCCCCTTTTCGCTGATGTCTCGATGTTACTTTACATCAATGTGTTATTTCACTTTTTACGTGTTGGCATGTGGCGAGAAATACTGATAACAATGCTTAACATTGTTTTTTGACATACATGATTTTTTTTTATTTTATTATTTTTTTTTTTTTTTTTTTGCACTGTGATATCACAGAATTGTTTTATGTGTTCCATGAAGTAACATTTCATATGTCAAACGAATTAAACATTAAATGTAAGACTGATACGTAAATGTTTCATGCACATAAAAATATCTGGAGTGAATCGTTCTTCTTTGAATACAGTGGAATAGAGATACAGGAAGAAGGAAACGTTTTCCCGAGTGATATGTTTCCCATGTGTGAAGAAGAGCAAAATAATTTATGTCCCCTACTGCCTCTAAACTGAAGGGATGCGGTAACGTTAGATAGTGGGATCCAGTGGCTGCATTGGATATCTCTCTATACAAATAACAGCAGAGTAGCTCTGTATTCCGCATTAATCAAGTCTCCGTTACATCAAGGTAAGTCGGCATTTATTGTGCATTATTCGAATTTAATTTAGATAAAGCTAGCAATTTTCAAAGCATTTAAGAATTTGTTGCAGTAATACACTATGCATAGATAAGTTTAGTATTCTTTTGCAACACTAATATTTATAATTCTCTCTCTCTTTTTTCTGTCTTTTTTCTTTTATAGATTTGGTTTGGTTGAGTAACATATTTAGTCAAATATAGATCATAATATTTAAATATTATGTTATAGATTAATTTAATGTTTATACATGTATTAATGATAGCTTATATATTGTTTTATAAGTACATAAACCCAATAAGTAGATTACTATTACATGTGAGTTATTTTTGTAATATCAAACAAAAAAATTGTTTTGGATGTCGAAAGTGTCCTGTCAGCAAGAATGCTTACTCCAACCTATCACCCAATCTAGAATCGCGGTTTACCAGAAGGTGTCTTGCAAAATGTTGTTTTTATGAAATCAGATCATGGTAATTTCCCCTGTATGGCAATCGAGAGTTTCGTAGGGATCGGGGTACCTTGAGAAACCCCTAGACATTTAAATTCCTCATACTTACTCGCAGCAACATTTCAGCACACGGGGATGCCCAGGTCCTTTGATTTTATGTTCTACTTATGACTTCAAATATTAATATCGACCAGAAAATATAATAACCCTTATCAATAATTTTCTATTGTGTGTGTTTGTTTGGAGTTGTTGTTGTTGGGGTTTTTGGTTTTGGGGTTTGTTTTTTTTTTTTTGTTTTTTTTTTTTTTTGTGGGGAGGGGGTAATTTATTGAAATGTGTCAATAATACACAAGGAAACATATATCAGAACTTTCAGATGTGGCTTACCAGCATGATATATACCTGCCTCATACACCGAGCACACCTTAAACAGACAAGAGACCCATGTTTCAGACTTAATATAATCTTACATACAATTTACAACATTAAACTCCTTCAAATTCTTTAATTTGCGATACTCTACAGAATCTTCCCAAATCATAGTCTTGGCTAATTTCTTAAATCAATTAAAGATGATTTGTTCCACTCTATTTCTAAGAGGACTGTACGCTGGTTTGGCATTACTTTTGCTATTATATAGAATTCATGCTTTTACATTAATCTACTTCATGTACATTCAGACTATACTAGTTATTTTAATTACCACTTGCAACATTTCATTGACCTAAACCCTCGCATTGAAGGGTGCTCGAGATAGACTTTTTTCCAATTTTAAATGGTGCAAGGGACCTTACAACGAACAAACCACTTTCAGTCGGAATGTTCGTTATGACAATAGGGAGCAACCATTTGATTTGGGGGGGGGGGGGGGGGGAAGACTTTGCAAAAAAAAAAGTCCGGCTCAAATTTTGGGGAAAAATAACAATAAATAAATAAATATAAATATAAATCGGCTCTGAAATTTGGCAAAAAAATTATTCAGGCCGGTGAAAGCCCCCCCCCCCCCCCCCCCGCCCCCATTAAAAATTAAATGGTTGCTCCCTTATTGCTTGGATTGTGATGTCACAGTAATATGACGCAAATCTGAGGGACAAAAATTCATTTATCCGGTATTGCCCCTTACATCATGTAAAACTGAAAAGAAGTCTATTCACCATAAATATTGTATATGGTGTTGTCTGCGAAACAAAACGACGTACAAGGATAACTTCTTCAGCGCCTGTCCGTCCGTCTGGATAGAGTAAAAGTTTTAAGAATAGACAGCAGGCAGCGCATGTGTTTGTATGTTTATTTGAATTTATGTATTTGTCGTTCATAATTCGTGTAAACTTTACTGATTTTGAAAAAGATTTTTTAACTAGCGAGAGGGACGTCGTTCTCTGCTTCCATAATATAATAAGTGTTTAATGAGAGATACGCCACAATTCCTGTAGTGTGCTGTAAATCATATTATTGTACAAGGAGGAAATGACGTAACAAGGTCGTAAATCAGATACAAGTCAATTGGCAGACGGAGGTTGCACAAAGACGACATTTTATTAACCACATATCATTCAATTTTCGCTGTAAGCAGGTTGATTTAATAGATTTGCAAATGTAGAGCACTATCAAGTAAAGTTTAAATAAATCACATACTGCAAACGTAGTAAGGATAGGCATAACACTTTTTTTGTTTTTGTTTTTTGGAGGGTTTTTTTTAGTTTTGGTTTTTTTTTTGTTCATCAAAATGTTGAAAGTCATGGTTCCACGTAATAAAATGTTTTATACACATGAATTGTATCGCAAAAATGTAAAATGTATCCGTTTTCTGAAATCTTTCGATGAAACTGTGATTTATCTAAATAAAAGACAGATCAGTATCTAAATATATTTATAATGAAGTCGTGGCAAGTAAAAGACCCCTCACTACTTCGGGTAGTTGCATTGGTATAATATTTCTGCATATTGCATCCAGCAGATGACGTCACCATATACGTAAAATAATCGAGTAATGACGTAAAATGATAATTAATCAACAATCAATTATGTTTTATTATTTTATGATTTATTTGTTTACTATGCATTGTAAATTAAACAGGACCCCCTCCCGCTTTCATTCAATCTATTTTTAATTTTCCTCATGACACAGCTGTTAAAACTTTAACCTCTGGTCAAGCAATCCAATGGTTGCATTTCGACAGACAATCAGAGTAGCAACATCAACGTATGCTTGTTTAATTAAATTGCTTTAACCTAAAGATGATAACTAAAACAGAACTAAAAGTTATTTCAATTTTATGAAATTGTAAAATGAGTTTAAAACACTGCTTAAAGTTTTGAACTCGTACGAGAGGATTGCGATTCGAACATTATCATTGTACATAGAAATGCGCCGTGCATGACTTTTAAATTTCATCTCACAAAATACTAAAGCAGCCGAGAAAATATTAATGATATGCATTATCAATGTTTAAATGATTAGCCGTAATGTAAACTGAAATGTACCTTTGTTTTTGAACAAACTTTTTGACTTTTAAGAATGATTTAATTGAATATAACACTTCTTCAATTGAATTAAATGTATCCGTTTGTGGATTAAAATTATTGGCAATTCTAAGAGAATGGTATATCTATTTTTCATAAAATGTATTATAGCTTAAAGCCGGGTGCGAATCATTTGTATATTATCCGTATATAGCAGAGACTGCAAATCAAAATTTCATCTGAATTCAAAAGAATTAATTTTCGATTCTTTATTGATGTATTAGTTTTATACATGTATGTTTATTTCTATAACAGAAATAGAGATTGACAATACTGAGTTTGTATTATACATGCCTTTCTAGCAATACACCTAGATTCAACTTACAAAGTTTAGTGACAGGTTTTTAGGAAGAGTGGGGGTGTTCATAGGTGCAGTCAAATTCTTTCCACCTAAAATCTATAATGATAGAAAAAATGTATTGATAAAAAACCAAAAACTATCTCTCATTTTTCATCTTTCTATCCTTGTATTTGAATTTGAGATATTATCATTTATTCCCATCCTGCACCGATTAAACAATTCCGAGGTGACCCGAATGAACCTCCTCAATGACGAGGAACGTAACGTTCGAATTTGTGTCTCTGTGCTACCCATTAACCATACCACAACAGTTCCTGTTTGAACTAAGCAGTGCATGCGGATAATGGAGAGAACGTGTTTATTTATTTTAGCGATCGTATTATTGCTGTGAAATCATCTCAGCTAATAGATAAACGAAAAAAGCTATCCGGTTACAACGAGCTCGCTGCTCACTATCTGTAAAAACACATTCATACATCATTATGTTTTTGACTCAAAATAAAAAGTTCATTCTAATTATACGGTTATCTCACGTCTGAGCTTTGAAAAAAGCAGTTATTTCGTCTATATTACTTAAAAGAATAGGTACACTGTCTGTATCATGGAACACTTGTATTATCCGTGTCATCAGGTAAAACACTCGTTTCAATTATTTAAGGGATTACATTAATAATTTATTTTTCTATGGACTATAATCCGCGACACCGACTGTACAAAGTTTGTACATCGGTTTTACTTCAATATCTCCCTAGAAAAAATGAATCATAATTGTCGTTCCTTAAAATTTAATTCTTTTTTAAACAGAAACACAAATTTTTATGAATCTTGCAATATTAATTGCAAAAAGTAACCGAACATTTTGAATTTGGTTCATTGATATCAAACGGTGGGCGTGGCCAAATTTGTCATGTGACTTGTTTTTACTTCTATTGACTCATAGAAAAACAACTCAGATAATGCAGTTATGTAGGCTTTATAGTATTATACGGCGGCTGCCTTGAAAATCAAATTATTACTGATTATAGATTTCTCATATCTATATCACTGCATGGAATATTCTTTCCATTTGTAGCAAGTGATTGACAATTGTGTTGTGTATTTTTAAAATCACTGAATACATACGTATGCACTGTTTATAGCATAGGACAAATATCTTTTTATCATCTTATCCCATTATGAAAAACACTTCTATTATGATATCGTGCTGGTGGACCATAAGTGCCCCAGGATATCAATAGAATCAGTTGACCCAGAGTTCAAAATTTCCGAATTGTTGACCCGTACAATGTAGTTACATTGCACCAACATAACTAAACTTTACATACGTGTATCATCAGGGAGGGGGATTCAAACCTTTTTTCTTATCATATCAAGGATCGGCGATGCCTACAAAGATCTTACACCTAAATCAGTGGCTATAAGACGTAGTGGAGTATTCAGATATTTTATTATACTGTGTAGTATAAGAAAATCCTGAGCTACGTTTTATAGCTACTCCGACACGTGCAATACACTAAATTATAGTTCTTTTATCCTTCTTACTTACTAAGGTTACACATCGTTGTCTCTTTTGTTAAGTATCCATATGTAAAACCATACGAAAAGGGGAAGTACCTTAATTACATTCAGGTGAAAGAGAGGACTACGTGAATGTACACTGTAACTGAAATAGCTGATGTCTTAAGTTTTATCTAGATAAAAGGTACATATGAAAACAACACAATGGTGTAACTGTCCACTCCGCTGGAATGCTGTAAACAATGAGCTGGCATATGATAACATGGGGCTCATAAGCTGGCTGATCGCATGATGGCAGCCCTCTGTATTTTGTATATATTTAGGTACTTGGAGTAGTAGTCTTGGGTAAGTTGTTGTATTATAATATATAAAACACAAAAGTATAGGGGTTTGAAACTCGATGTATGTTTCGAAAATAAATTCAATTCAAAAATAGGGGACTGCTCATCATATCAAATATTGCATAAAAGTCTGTGTATAAATGATTCTTTCTTCTTTTTTCTTTTAAATCAAATTATCTATTCATTCATTTATATATCTATTCAGTATAATTACTTTCATTTATTTACTTATCTACATTGTATATACATGTATTTATGGCACATTACATTTGATTTCATTTAATTTCTAACTCTTTCAATATGGATAGCTTGTCTGTCAGTCGCTTCCCCAGTTGTACATTTAAAGGAGATAATTCCTGACGTCCCGCAGAGATTTATCGACAACTGTTGTTACCTATTTCTTAGCACGGCTGTTACTGTTATAAATTTACAAGACACTGAATGACTTTACCACACTACAGCTCATCTCAAGTCGCTACTTCAATTCATTTTCTACTTTGATATTTGTTGCTTACCTGAAGAATCTATTAAGAGTTCCTGAAATATAAAAACTTTAGGTGCAAATAGCTCAGGAAACTGCTTTATGCCGTGATGTGAGTGAATTCGTTTGTTAAACGCGTTAACGTTGTATGACGGTCTCACCCAAATTTTTCATATTCTGTGAAAGTCATAGGAGGATCTGGATGGGGGGTCTTCTCCCCTCAGTATCTTTTCCTATTATAAAGAAGATTTACGTTAATCCATGGTTAGTAAATGAAAGTGGTTGGTTGGTTGGTTGGTCGGTTGATTGGTGTTTTACGTCGCTTTCAACAATTTTTCAGTGTCGCGACATGGAAGCAGGAGGTAACCAACCTCTTAAACATAGTGGCGCAACCCGAGAAACGAACCCGGATCGTTGGCGCCGCAAGCCAAGCTTTTTTTTCTATGAAAGTGAGATTTTGAGCATTTTCTATTGTTATATTCATGACGTTATAAACGAATATGTCATTTGTTGAGATTTTCAGACCTCGAATAGATACTTTCACGATAACTGAGATGCGAAAGCATTTCTGTTTCTACAATACCAAGCCACAGACAAATTTTTATGACGTCAAAATTTTGACATGAAACTTTGCTCTTTGCCACCCAACACGTCACATTCAAACCACCCTGCCCATTTCTTCTGCAGGTACAAGTAAATGGCGAAGAGTTCCGAATGACCACGTCAGTCCTACTGTGTACGTAAAAGTGTCCACAACGTTATCATAAAGTTACGTGCTTTGTGGAATGTTGACAATAGCCGTATACAGTTTAATTTAATTCTCGCTACTCACCTTAAAGGAGGGAAATCTTTTAAAATCACCTTAAGACAGCAGACTTTTGTGAAAATAGCCGATGTATTTCTAGTATTGATAAATTACTACCATGCGCAGTATACAGTAAGTTTGATCATAAAGTTACGTAAGGAATACATGTATGTGTACAGTGGCGGATCCAGAATTTCCGAAAAGGGGGGCCCACATGTGTATTAGCCAAAGGATTAAGCGATTTTTGGCGCTAAATCTGGATTTTTTACTAGTAAATATGTGGCCAAGAGGGGGGGGGGGGCAAATTCGCCACTGGTGTATATACATACTTTTAGGACACAACGTCGTCTGTTGAGTATATGTGCAATATATCCAATAATATGTTATAACTCTTGATGTGGTATGTATAAAAGGATGCTTTTGCACAAAGTATATTACAGCAACTCTTTCTTAAGTGGGAATACGTAAGAGGTGTTGAGAAGTATTTTCGGGAAGGGGGACGCATAGTTTGGCGCCAAAGCGATTTCTCGGGTTTTTTTTTTTAAACCTCTCTCCATTGGCTTCATGGAAACGTTCCCATATGTAATATATGAGCGTAGAAATGTGACGACTTCCTTTAAATATGGTTTTCATAGAAAGAAGTGAGAGTGGGGGCTACTGCCCAGGCCACGAAGTTTTTGCACCCGAAAAATGGAAATACTTTGAGTATTTCTCCGAAGACATCCTCTTGAATTGAAACTTCTAGGTAAACGGAACTGAAAATATCACGGCTTACCCATGTTATTCTAGTCAAAATTCAATGAAGATTGGGCATTTCCCATTGTAAAATTCAGCAAGGCTACATATAAGATTTGTCATAAGTGTAGTCACTTTTAATACACTAAATGAAAGATACCTGTCAGCATTCCTGAGAAATGTGTTTTGAAAACTGTTTTCCTATGGAGCTAACGTTGTTAGGTATCAACTTTTACATGTGACACTGTGCTTCCATTTTATTACTAATTATTATTATTATTATTATTATTATTATTATTATTATTATTATTATTATTATTATTATCATTATTATTATTATTGTTATTATTATTATTATTATTATTATTATTATTATTATTATTATTAGAAGTTTGGTGGTCCGGACAGTTAACATTCTTAGCGTATTGGAAGAAAATAAAAAATGTGAAGAAGGGCCGATAATAAGGTGGTCGGAGGAAATTCGGTTTATATATTAGTGATTTACTCCTATGACCCTACTGAATTTTATTTTGATATAATTTTGTTACGGATGAAGAAGCTAATGACAACATCAACATTGCTTTTAAGCAGTGCATGCTTATCTATGATAAACTTATGACCCATATTTCTCCATCAGTGGCACTACCACTTGTATCGTTACTCTTGGTAAATCAGCAGAAAGAATAATCTTTTTATTGTTTTTAATTCTAATATTTCAAAAAATTGTTGATCGCTTTCGAAGATTCCCTTTCCCATCCCCTCCTTTTGACTTTTATTTTACTTCCCAAGGGTGGAACCTCCATTGACAAAATTTATCCACCAAACGGTTACATTTCCTGTTTATTTTCGATTTTGCTCATTTTCTTCATTCAATTTTCTCACTTATTACAGGCCTGGCACATGATGGCAAGTCATTACATTATAGCAGAATGGATAAGGGTGTGAAGTCTTCTATCCCAAAACCGATACCTCGGATCACCAGTCAAGCGGTGAATGGAAAGAAACAATCATCATATGACCCTCCATCCGAATTGAGGTGGGCTCTCCGGAAAAATGATCATCCGAGAACATCAGCGGCGGAATACCATGATTTCCAACGCCGACTGTCCTCAGAACAAGGTATGGGATCCAGGGAATCAGAACAAGGGCAAGACACAAATCATCAGAGCTGTGTGGAAGGAGCGCAACAGAAAGGAGATTTACAGGTGAGATGAGTAGTAATATAAGTCACGCATGCGCTTTGAGTTGCATTCTTTAAGAAGATGATTTGAGTCATCTTAGCCACAGGTATTCGGTAAATAAATCATGTGATTCAAGCATCTGGGAATACTTCACCTTTTTTCTGGCATAAACAGGCACAATTTAAAAATTTGTCTCTATTTTCACTACTTGGCTTTTTTTCCGTAGTCGAACTTCGTTTATAAAACGGAAATTTTCTTAAATTAATTGTGTGCTCTAATGACAACTGTTTCTGTTTCTGGAGGGGTATGTGTGTTGGGTTTTTTTTTTTTTTTTTTTTTTTTTTTGGGGGGGGGGGGTGTTGGGTTCGGATTTTTATCGTCTTGAATCGGATAATGCCTCGAAACAAGTAGAAATGTTAGAATTTATAGAATTATATATATCTATCTAAAGATACTCGAAGTAGAATATATGTCAGTACATTACGCAGGTCCCGTCACTAGTGTCAAAATGAACATGGCATGATAATAGAAAAAAAAATCCCAAAGAATTTTAGCTTCTTGCGATATTGTAGAAATTAACGCTTCCTTTAAACCAAACCAAAGAAATAAAACAAAGATTTTAAAACTTGCAATTAGTGTCATGGACCTACTGTATGTTTTATTTACTCCTCGTTTTAATCAAAATTAGGAATGAATGTGAGGAAATAAAACTTCATGTGTTTGTGACATATCGCAAGCATAAAGATAATGTCATCGTTTTCAATATAAACGTCAAAGCCTTAGAAATGCTGATTGAACAGAGGCCGTGATCTCCGAGGTATGGTGTAGCAAATGGTGTTCTCCCGTAAAGTAAGAGTGCAATCCCGAACTTCAAATGTGTTTTAGATTTTTGGGTTCCCTGTCCAAATGATACGCCCATAAACAAAACTAAAGACGTACTGGAGATACAAGAAAACTATCAAACGTCTTTGTAGTCTATTGTTTGTGTATATGCACAGGCGCGGATCAAGAAATTTTGTTGAGATTGATTCTTCCGAGAGGGGATCCACCCATGTTTCTGTGTGTGAAATTACTTACTTTACATAGAAAAATAAGAAAAGTAATTTTCGCCCAATTCCATGGTGGGTCCAGACTCCCGTTCCACTATCCCCACCCCCCTGGACCCGCGCATGATGCATGCAAAGTATGATTTTCATAATGCGTTTGCCGATCTTTGACCAAAATATACATTGCTTCTGACTGGCTAACTCAGAACACATGTACTACACATGTAATGCGTTATACAAATCGCTAAATGATAGCCACTTTATAGTCGCTTATTATTCACGTAACACGACGATTATTACGAAGCAACAATTATAATTACCTACATGTATATAAATCTATGATTTTGCATATCGTATTGCAACAGTCTTTCACGAAAGAGCTAAAATTCTGAAAAGCCCTGTCACCATTGAAACTTTTGTCGGGTTTTCAAAATACAACAGGCCCGTCGGGACGAAATTTATATCGGAGGACTGAACTTGAAAAAAAAGTTGTTAGAACTTGATTATATACAAAACCCATGCAACGAAACAGCGCCTTGGCGAACACACAGTAGCCCAAGGACCGTAGTCCAGGTATTCGCTGTTTTGTAAATAAATAATGATAATGATAATAATAATAGTAAAAAAAAAACAACACTGAGCAATATGTTATTCTATGTTAAACAAACACTATATCTATATGATTTTTGTATAATAAGAATAAAATTCTACCATGCCCCGTAAAAGTAATACAGACCTGTATAATCGTTATAAATTATTATTATTATTGACCTAAATATTTAAAACGAGACATATTTTAGAGAAAGTAGGTCATACTTACTTTCAAGATAATATGGGTTACAAGAAATCGATGGAAATCGAAAACTTTACAAAAATATCGTATTTGTCCATGATCAAGAGCTCCTTTTTATCACAGGTAACTATAACACAATATATATATATATATATATATATATATATATATATATATATATATATATATATATATATATATATATATATATATATATATATATATATATATATATATCCCCCACGTTCATGGATCGCAATAATTAGACCAGGGTGGAAACTATGTCTATGACTTTACTATAGAGGGACTTTGTAGCGCTTAGACGGTCCAGGTTCGATATCCTGATAGTGCCACAATGTTTAAGAAGTTTGTAACTTCCTGCTTCCATGTTGCGGTACAGCTGTAAAATTGTTAAAAGCGACAAACACCAATCCACCAACCATCCTACCATAACTTAAGAATTTTCTGAAAAGAGGGAGGGATTCATTATGGAATACATACATATGTATGGATGGGCTGCATCGCTATATATGTTTCGATAAAAAAAACACCACCACTTTACTTGGCAGTAAAGCAATAGATAAAATATGACGTTGTTAGCACAACTTTGAATATATTTTTGAACTGTACCAAATGGCATGAAACTCGTCGGTGTCATTTTGTTCAATTCAAAACTATATTCAAAGTCAAGGGCGTAGGAGAAATTGAGCAGGGATACGCGTGCTCCCCTTTTTAAAAGAAAATGAATTAACACCTACTATAACAGAATATACGAAAACGTGTCCTTTTGCTTTTGCTTTTTGGTATTCTGAAAATGTGCACCCCCATTTTTCTTTACCTAGCTACGCCACTGAAACTCGTACAAATGGTGTTACATTTCAACTAGTGTTTTATTTATTTCCATAGACATGCGTACATAATGCACTATTTATATTCAACCACTTAAAATGATAAACGTTCAAGCCATTTATGACTTTTTTAAGACAAAAATCCTTATGAATATTTATAATGTTTCTATTTATATGTTCTAATTATATAAGAGAATAAAATGTAGTGAAATGTCACAAAAACTGTTGTAACAAAACATGATCAAGATATGTATGTTCGGTATGCTGATGGAATGCCATTCTGGGCTATTTGAGCGTATTTCGTTCAAAGTTCTTTAAAAAGCTGCATGTAGGCATAATGTACGATATGAAGAGGCAAGGAAGAGGTTTGACCCTCTTTTTTCCCCTTATCTCCACCGTCTCCCTCTTCCCTTCTCTTTTCCCATCTGTCTAACTTATTGAGACATGCGAAGCGAGATAACTCGAAAAAAAATCACTGGTAGCACTACAATATAAAAAATGTTCAAAGTAGTATATCGTATGTACTTTCGAATCAGACCTAGATTATCGAGGAAGTCCGTCTGTCCGTCCGTCCGCTATGGAACGTGATAACTTTAGCAACGTCAGCTGTTTTCCATGAAAGTCATACAGAATGCTTAAATAGTGTATGGGAGCCGCCTTTCAATTTAGAGCAAAATCCGTTTTCTCGTTCAGTTATGGGAGTTGGATTTTATTTTTACTAGGAAAAGATGCTATGGAACGCGATAACTTAAGTAAACGTCAGTTTTGTTTCATGAAACTCAGACAGAATATTTAAATTGTGTAGGGGAAGCTGCCTTTTGATTTTGAGCGAATTCTGTTTTGTCGTTCCGGAGTTATGGACTTGGATTTTATTTTTGCATAATGTATAAATATTACATTCGATATGATGTGCCATGAAATTTTGTGAAACTATAAAACATTATCGACCGAAGTGAAACGCTGTTCGATGAGAATTTTCAAGAGCAGACAAAACACGATGTTACAAAATATAGAAAATATTTCATTATACTAAATATATCTCCGCGGCTTAAAAACATCACTCATAAAAAGCAGGGCACTAGAGTAAACAATAAATTTTTACGTTCACCGATTCACGGTTTTTGCTGCCGCCCGCACTTCACAAAGGTTATTAAAGAGAAAGCGACATTATTAAAAAAAAAAAAGAAGTCAAATGCGCGGGACATTAACGTAAAATGATACCCTTTCCTTGTATCCTTTGTAAAAATAACTTAAATGTATTAACTTAAAATAAATGGCTTATAATAGATGTTTACTTAAAATAACTGGCTCATCAACCAATTAGATTACAGGAAATTATTGATTGATTTATTTTTGTTAAAATCACACCACGAATATTTCACGTATATGGTGACGGCATCTGCCTGATGCGGGGCATACAGATTTTGACCTTTGCAACGGACCCAACCGAAGCAGTGAGGGGTCTTTAACGTGCCATGCATACCACGACACGGGACCTCGGTTTTTACTGTTTCATCTGAAAGACATTACACCGGCATGACCAGAGCGGGAATCGAACCCCGGCTTCCCGATCAAGAGTCCAACGCGATACCACTAGGCCACGCCGGCTTATACAGGAAATTAACATGATGTATAATAAGCATTTATGAAACATACGCCCACATATATAAACAAGAATGTAATTTGTACTAATACAAAACAGACCAAAGAGGGATAATTCTAAGAATTACCACCCTGTTTACGTTCTGTGTGACTCACACAGGCATTATTTCATTAATGGATTATATCACTTGAAGACTGTCGTTTGTCTGCGGGACACAACATCAGGGCTTTGGTACCCCTCACTGTTTTCCTGTCCTTCTGGTGCAGTATTACAACAGTAGTTTGGTGTTTTACGCTACTTTACGTTTAAGAATTGATTGATTGAATATTGTTTTACGGCACTCCACACTTATTTCACGTATAAGGTGAAGGCTTCTGCCTTATCTATTGCATAGAAATTTATACCTTGGACTCTCAGGAAACAGTGAGGGATCATTTACGTAACCCGCCTACCGCAACACGAGACTTACTTTAATGTCTTACCCAAAAGACAAGACACCGGTGCACCCACGGCGGGAGTCGAACCCGGACATCCCGGTAACGAATCGAGCACCATCTTCAAGACTATTTCTCTTATATCATTACGGTACTATAAATTTCGCTCTCTGATTACCCTTTTTGCAGAGCATCCTCCCTGTAGGCAGCTACATGTGCGCGTCTTTGACGTGTCAAACCTCGTGTTGACGGGGGTTCCAACTAGAAATCACCGTCATCGTGGGCAGACTTCATGTAGTGGGTAAATGCTTGTCCTACGATGCAGGTGAACCAAGTTCAATTCCCTGATGTACCACTATGTTAAGGTGGTCGGTTACCTTCTACTTCTGTGACATGATAAGAATAAGATTAGATAAGAAGTTGTTTAAAACGTCAAGAAACCTCATAGGAGTGGCAAGGTCAACGTCACAGTGCATATGATGGGGAAATCATTTTCAGGGCCATAACTTTAAACTCCTTGCATGACTTTGAATATGTCACAGAATTGTTGTCAAGGACAAAAGGGTATGTCATGACCTTGGGCCAAGGTCACATCTGCAAGGTCAAGGTCGTAATCTATATAATGGATTAATCTTTGTCCGGACCATAACTCTTTACCCCTTGCTTGGATTTGAGTAATATTTCACAGAATTGTTGTCCCGGACTAAACCGTGTGTTATGACCTTGAACCAAAGTCATATCTGCAAGGTCGAGGTCACAGTGCATATATTTCCCGCTTCAATTTAAGCGATGGGCGTATGATGCAATGTTATATGTTCCTTTTGTTAACTATAAACGGACCAATTTTAAAAACTATACCACGAACCAATTTTTTTTAACTTTACCATGGGTCTTTTTTCAACTACCGGTATGCAACGGACCTTTGTTTAATCTATACCACGGACCTATTTTGTTTTAACTATAAATGAACCATTATAACAATACCGGTACAAAAGACCCATTTTCAACCATTTTTCCCCTTTTTAACTATCCCACGGACCTATTTTTCAAATATACAACATACTTTTTTAAACTATACCACGGATTTATTTGTTTCTTGTCCTATACCACAAACCTATTTTTAACTACTTGTATTCTATGGACCTCTTTTTTCCCTCACAATTCCACGGATCTATTTTGTTTTAACTATACCATGGGCCTATTTTTTTTAAATCCATAACTTGGATCCACACAAAGCAGACTTTATAGTGCCAAACGATAACCGTGACATGAAGTATCGGTTTATACTGTCACATCCCGAAGAGTGATAAATCACCTTAGAAGAATCGTTTCCAACAGCCGGGATAAAACCTGGGTCATCAGATCATAAATCCACTGCAGTACCACCGGAGTAACCTGCCCCAGTGGTAATCTGGGGCAGTCAACATTCATTACCATCGCTGTATAATTATAGGCGTGCCGAATATATTGTTAAACAGTTGTGATAGCCTTCGAAAACAAAAACTTTCAAGAGTTCCTCCAAATCTGTCGCAGATGTTTAATTCTGAGTGCAATAAACGGATTTAAATAATTACAATTTATAGTCCCCCGACGAAGGTGATTTATGACTTCGATTCTTAATATTTCCATTCAGTATACCGCAAGTTATCCATTACCCCGTTTGTGATAGAACGCAAAACACGGTGACGATAAAACCCGATATGGTACGGACGTACAGGCACTATAACCAATACGCAGAACAATGTTGGAAGGGTGTTTCCAATATCCAAAACCAGAATGAGTGAACCTTCACAGTTCGAAAAATCTTCTTTCCAACTACATGCTGCGTGGAGGTGTTTTGATCAGAATGCATACCTGACTGGAAACATCATTTGGAGGATTCCTAACAATGCTGTTACAGCGATTCTGCGTCCTATACTGCAATAAAGTGATTTTCAGCCAGGTCAAGGATTTTAAAAGATAAGCTCGTTTAAGATGTACGGACAACCACTTGACTTGAAAACTCGACAAAAAATTCATGTACTTTCTGTCATTTGTGTACATGTCGTAGCGTCACCTGTCAGGCTATCTAGGATTGATTGGTTGACTTTACGTCGCTATCAAGATATTTTTCTGTCACATATTCGCGACATGAAAGCAGGAGGGAACAAAATTTTCTTACTTAGTGGTGCAATGTATCACTACCCTTATTATTGAACATTACATACAAGTCCAGTGTATTACTACCCTTATCATAGAATATTACACACCAGTACATTGTATCAGTACCCTCAATATTGAACATTACACACATGTCCATTGTATCACTACTCTTAACATTGGTCATTACACACCAGTCCAATGTATCACTACCCTCTACATTGATCATAACACACATGTCCAATGTATCACTACCCTTAACATTGGTCATTACACACCAGTCCAATGTATCACTACCCTCTACATTGATCATTACACACATGTCCAATGTATCACTACCCTTAACATTGGTCATTACACACCAGTCCAATGTATCACTACCCTCTACATTGATCATTACACACATGTCCAATGTATCACTACCCTTAACATTGGTCATTACACACCAGTCCAATGTATCACTACCCTCTACATTGATCATTACACACATGTCCAGTGTATCACTACCCTCTACATTGATCATTACACACATGTCCAATATATCACTACCCTTAACATTGGTCATTACACACCAGTCCAATGTATCACTACCCTCTACATTGATCATTACACACATGTCCAATATATCACTACCCTTAACATTGGTCATTACACACCAGTCCAGTGTATCACTACCCTCTACACTGATCATTACACACATGTCCAATGTATCACTACCCTTAACATTGGTCATTACACACCAATCCAATGTATCACTACCCTCTACATTGAACATTACCTATCGTTCCAGTGTATCACTACCCTTAACATTGGCCATTACACACCAGTCCAATGTATCGCTACCCTCTACATTGATCATTACACACATGTCCAATGTATCACTACCTTTAACATTGGTCATTACACACATGTCCAATGTATCACTACCCTCTACATTGATCATTACACACATGTCCAATATATCATTACCCTTAACATTGGTCATTACATACCAGTCCAATGTATCGCTACCCTCTACATTGATCATTACACACATGTCCAATGTATCACTACCCTTAACACTGAACATGACACATCAGTACAGTGTATCACCAGTGGCGGATTCAGAAAGGCCCCCCTTCCGCTATTTACCACATGTTTACAAGTATATCGCGACATGGAAGCGGGAGGTGACCAACCTCTTAAGGTTAAGTGGCGCAACCTAGGAATCGAACCCGTATTGTCGGCGCCGTAAGCCAAGCGCTTAACCACTACACCAAGCCTGCCCTCCTCCCCTTTTACATAGAGCATTACACAGAAGCCAACGTTAAATATTACAATATCTCTGTTAAGATTCTGAGATTCTGATTGCTTGATTATAAACCTTTGAAAATGTCTTATGTCTCAAAAATATATCATGTGATATCTATTGAGTGGGAGATGATATAATGATTGGGTCATTATTTTTGATGGACATGTAAACTTTCTGAAATATTTCCTGTAAGTCCAATATGTCAAAGTGTAATGTAATGTAATGTTTATTGGCTTTTAGCCTAATGGCTCATCAGCATATGGTATATAATACAATATATACATATATATATATATATAATTAGACAATATGTACATAGTGAGTAGAACATTATAAACGTGAGTACAGTATATATAATGAGTACATGTAGTTAATATGTAAGAGAGTACAGTATCAGTATATATGATATTACATAATAATAATAAAAAGTAGGACTGTAAATGTATATATGGAGGTTAATTACTTCTCAAAATCATAGCATTGATCAGATATTTTGCTAAGTTACATAAAGATGTTTTATTTTTTATAGATAGTAACTGTACGAGCTTGAACATTGACGGTTTTCTCCAAAAATACTGCTTTATAAACACACTTCTAAGATAATTGCATTTTGGACAGACGAGGATAAAATGAAACTCATCTTCAATTCCATTTAAACTACATTTATCACAAATTCTTAGAGCTCTGTCTACATTTGCATATCTGCCTCTCTCAATAAAAAGATCATGATTGGATAGTCTGAAGTGTGACAGTATTGATATGAAAGAATCAGGTAATGATTTACGAAGATAATATTGTAAGAAGTGTGTATCTGGTAAGTATTTAAACAATCTACATTTAGGAGACTGGCCACAGCTCTGGTCACTATCAGATTTCTTACGTTTTGGCCTTTTTTACCCATGTTGATTGAATTAAAAACTTAGAATTCCACATTCATATCGATATCCCATGGTAAACATCCCATACATAAATATATTAAGCACACTTCCTAAGAAAACTCGCAAAAACAGGCTTTGAAATAGCTAACTCCGGAGCCTCAGAAAACACGTCCGATCAGTTCAAAATCTACCTACCCGAGATGACCCGAGACATGGCACTCGAGTTGGATTTACCTGACCGAGGCCGCAGGCTAGTCGACAGGGGATGCGTACTCCTTAATGACATCTGATACCACTTCTGGTGCCCCCAGGGGACTACTTACTTCAATTCTGCTACAACCACCCCAAACACATGGATGAACGCAAAAAGGTTCATTTCCTGAAATTGTTGCATCCGCCCATGAACCCGTGATAAATGTCACAACAGAAACATTTTACAGAGAACTTGTCCGTCAATATTCAGCGATCGCTATTCATATCTCTATCTGCATATATAAAACGGAAAGATTTGTTAGTGTTCTAGGGTTTATTTGTTATACAGTGTACTAAATCATCTACGCAAAACACGATCCCAGAAGAATCGTATAATCATTTAAATTATAAATGTGTGTACTTGTCTATACAATATTATGTAAGAAAAGGTTTGTTAATTAGTGTAAAGGATAGTGTAGTATTTATCATTGTCGTTAACCATTTTCCTTCCCAAAAAATAGTCTCAAAGCTGAGTGACTTATTGTAGTTCCAATACCATAACATGGTAAATTTCCTGTTTACCTATGGAGTCATATTAGGTTGAACTCAAGATAGGTGGGTTTAGATTCGAATCCCATCGAAATCTTGCTGGTATCCTGTCTTTCTTTAGGATGGCTTTAAAAAAACGAGGCCACATATAACGTCACAAAATTGTACACCAAGGTTTCCTCGGTGCTTATGGTGCAAAATTTATTAAGCAATACACCAAAATCAGGTGGCACCACCCCGTCAAACACTAATCAATCAATAAATCAATAAATCAGTCTGTTGTCAAATAGAGGGAGTACACATCAGATAACATATTACTTAACATACCCTTACCAATAAGTAAATAAAGTAATGCACTTTTTGTCACGAATAATTCGAAACTGAATTGAAATAAGCTATAGAAAGAAATACACAGTTTTAATTTTCTATGCCCAAATGGCTAAATAGTAGCGCCAATTATTTCACGGATGAATACAACGCCGTTATTAGTAAAACAGGCTGAATTGGAAGATGTTAATTTCGCAGTCCGAGACAAAGGGCGTTTGACGACGAGTAGGAAATTGTCTGTGAGTGACCCTATGTGTCCAACACTTCACACTAGAGCTAATTTATGGACAAAGAGTCAATGAATTAGTACGTGCAGCTGTTATGTGCAATGTGTTAGTTACTTTTAATATAAAAGGCTATTCGGATACGTGAATAATTTACTGTTTTAAAAGGTTTGTAAAATTAGTACATGTATATTTTGTTTTGTTTTGTTGGCAATCGTGATAAAAATATACGTTGGGGTTATTAAATGACTTTTCCATCATCAAAATTAATGCTTTTATTTCTAAGTTCCCTATATCTGGTATAAGCAATACGGCTTGGTTTTAATTTTTGTCGTTATCATATTTCTTTACAGGAAGGTTATCAACAGCTACATGTACTGAGCATATGTTTATAACTATGCATTCAAAGATTATGCACTTGTAGATATATTGAGATTTTAAAAAGTGCTAGGATTTGAAGATCGCACGATGAATTTGTTTATATTATTAAAAGATATGAAAATTGTAAATAGAGTTTCTAAGTTTTTTTGGGGGTTTTTGGGGGGTTTTTTTGTAAAATCCAAACCACCGGGAATAAAAACGGTCATTGAAAACCCGTTTCAACAACATCTGATATCTGATTGTAACTTTTTATCAATTGCAAATGTGTTTGAAACTGTATTTTGTGTTTGTACTATTGCTAGTCTTAATATCCCCAGTGCGCGGAAGAATTTTGGTGTGTGGTGTACTATTCGACAGAATTATCTCCTCTTCGCGCAGTCAACAAACTGTGACCGAAGAACCGTTTCCTCGAAGCATTTTTCATTGAACGTGAAAATAAGAAGATTTGCTTCATAATTAAATCAATAAATCGTTCCACCTCTTCGTAGTGGGTATAGGGAAAGAGTTGCGGACTGCTATAGTACGTTTGTAAGTCAATATTTTGAAAATTTATGTCGTTACACAAACTATCATTATTTCCTTTTCCGTGTATATTACAGTGCACTAATACACTGATTATTCTGGGTGCACCTTTCATTAATCCTTTCCTAAAATCTTTATTTTTGAATGACAGTATATATATATATATATATATATATATATATATATATATATATATATATATATATATATATATATATATATATACATATACATGTATTTGATTTTCACGGGGGAATTTTTCATCTTTGAATAATGTTTATTATTTGCTGGACTAAACGCAGTATCAAGTTTGAAGAATTGTCTGCAAGACTGAAAAATAAATGAAAAGGTAAATAAATGAATAAACAAATAAATACAAAAACTTAAATAAAACCACAGTGGTATTCCACGTATGGTTCTTTGCGACATACTGTCCACGCTTGGAAAATTGGGAAATCCCTTCCATTCTACACACTATTATTCACGGCGCGTAAAGTCTAGACCTATAAGGTTTAGGTTACGGTAAATATACCTCAGCTGTAACATGGATTTATTTCATACTTTTTATGACTGTAACAGTTGACGTCCAAGGTCAAGGTCATAAAAAGTCTTTGATTAAATTTACTGTAAGGTCCATTAAATCTTAGCTGTAAGAAGAAATTGCTTCATATTTTTACAGTTGATACCCATCACACACAAAGAAAATATTACGTTTTTGACCCAGGCCATACCTCGGACGTCAAGTTAACATTAATCTACAGACCAAAATTGTTGCCCAGTCTATAAAATCCTAATTGTAACGTGGATCTGCTTCAAAATTTACAGTGTTGATACATGGGTGCACTATGATCATAATCTAGGTGAAAGTCACAATGATTCTACAAAAATATAGATACATATTCTCTCTTATGAAGCATTGTACCACTTTGCTACTACTGCGGTATTTTTACCTTTCGCACTAATCTATTTTTATTATGGCCCCCCCCCCCGGATCGATAGATCGGGGGAATATTGTTTTTGTCCTATCTATTTGTTTGTTTGTCTGTTGTTAACTTTAATCTTGACCATAACTTTTGAACTGTGAGGAATATAGACTTCATAATTCACATGCGTATTCAATTAATGAAGCCCTTGCAAATGACTCCAAGGTTGATGACCTTTTGACCTTGACAATGACCTTCACACTAAAAAAAATTTTTTTTGGACTTTGTTGCCGCCGGGGACATTACTGTTTTGCTAACACGCTTGTGTTAGCTTTATGGCTGCAAATCGATAGATTGGAGGCATATTGGTTTTGTCCTGTCTGTTTTCTTTGTTTGTCTGTTGTCAACTTTAACATTGGTCATAACTTTTAAACCGTGAGGGATAGAGACTTCATATTTCACCTACGTACTCAACTAATGAAGCCCTTTCAAATGATACCAAGTTCGATGACCTTTTGACCTTGACAATGACCTTCACACTAAAAATAACCTTTTGGACTTTATTGCCGCCGGGGGCATTAGTGTTTCACAAACTCATCTTGTTTTCAAATGATATTGCGCTTACATGTTCAATGCTATTCATTGATGAATAAGGAAGTCGAGAACAAGATAGTGATATCGACGTATTATTGTAAAATAGCATTGATCGTCATCTCATCTGTCAGATCGCTTTCACACACACACTAAAAGGTCATACAAACTCGATGGAGCGCTAAATTTGAAATTAGACGTAATGATGAATTCTTGGAGATCTTTTATGGATTTTGAATAAGAACATCGTGCGTGTGAGATTATGACAGTCGCTAAGAACTCAAAAAGTATTGGAAATCGGAAGGCATCGGTAATCGGAAAACCTCGTGATTAATCACCGATTTTTACATGTTGGCTTTACACTTCATAATTAAATCGCCATTCAGTTCGTTTTCAAAGACTTCCTATGATGGGCGAGTGGAACAATGGCTTGATCCCTGATTAATGAAATAATTATAAGTTGGAGGATTATAGCTGTGAATACAATGGCGCGGTAACGGTGATTGTCTGGGTACGGGAGATCCGCTGCCTATTGTTAAGTTGAGAGATGATGTGTTATTATTTAGTAGAGGATCTGTCAAGACAAAGAATTCACAATTCTTATTTTATATGGAATTTTATAACAGTACCCCGTCCTATTTTCCTTCAATAAAAAAAAAAAAACAATAGAAACAATAACCCCCCCCCCCCCCCGAAGAAAAAGCGAAAACAAAAATAAATAGAAAATAAATAAATAAATAAATGAAAACTATAAAAGGGAAATTTAAACGATCCATCACTTATCAAAGAGGAGTAACTCGTTGATATATGCATTCGAAAGATAGACACAAAAGTTTTCCTCGTTATATTAGTTCAAATAAATCGATACATTAATTGTTGACCAATATACTGTAATTGAGATCTTCAGATACTTGCTTTTATTCGCCCAACTGTCGACGATAGTCCTCAGGTTTATGAAATGAAAAAAAGAGAAGGGGGAGGCTTGAGACGTGTTACTTATTTAATAGGAGGAGAGGATAAAAAAAGGCATATCCGTTTCCGCTGATGAGACTGCGAGAACGTTTATTCATATACAAACGACATTTTTATTACATTGTGATGCCATGCCCAGTATGTTCAAACGACAGGAAAAAGAATAAGAAAGAATAGGGTAACGGATAATGGGTTTTGTCAATGTTTTATGTCACAATAAGTTTCTTTTCCTTACATAATGTCAGCATCGCCTGGTGCCTGAAGCAGTGAGGGATCTTTTACGTGCCATTTTATACCTTAACATGGGGTGTCGGTATATACCGTCACACGGGCGGAAAGGGAGGGAGGAATAAAACACATTTTTAAATATATATACCGACCGCCGGAATCGAACCTGGGTCGTAATATTAGAAATCTGTGGACCAACCTGCTCACGAGGGTACTACGATTGTAAATTGTTTTTAGTGTCCTTCCATCGGGATAACTGACAAAGACAATAGGTCTACAGAGACAATAGGTCTACAGAGACAATATGTCTACAGAGACAATAGGTCTACAAGGAAAAGAGGATTTTAGAGGACACTATGTCTCCAATCGAGGAGGGAACGAATGGGTCACTTTTTTCAGTGACGGATAGAGAGGTCTAGGCATACATAATGTTTACATGGGAGCACGAGAAATGTATAAGGGCAGCTTTTCTATCAGTGATGAATGAAGGGACCTTTTTTCTCAAATAGAGAAAATGAGCTGTGCGCCTTAGTATTTCAGCCCCGTGATATAGCAACGAGAAACTGCCCACACAGTGAATTATTGTTATATATATTGTTATATATATATATGCTGCTTGCAACTTTGAGACTGTCTTAGCAAAGTCCTGACGTACGAACTTTTTTAAAATCGACCCAGTAAATTTTGTTTCACCCACACCGACACTACAGCGCGCGTAGTACATGACTGAAGAGACTGATTTAAGCAAAGAAGAACAGGGTTAAAAAGATCAATAAGAACCCAGCTCCGAGATATCTATAAATCAAAAGCAACGTTCCATCTCCTGACTGCCGCTAACACAACATACTCAAACAAGCTTAAATTTAATTACACGGGAGGGACCAAAAAACATGAGCAAGGTGAAAATGAGGGAGCCATGCGAAGTCTTTTCTATGCGTCAGAAGAGCTCCTATCGTCCCCGGGTCGACCGATTTCACTCATTCGTGGCATGGCGGTATGAACAATGAACTCTCTTGTTTATGGGAACCTGTGCTTTATTTGCAGTCAGTACACTCTGAATTTCACGAACAGATGCGAGCCCTGTAAACCTTTTGACACAGGTGTCATTATACATCATATGAATACATCACCCTTTATATTATATATACTAGATTAGCATAAAATAGGAATAGATGTGGGAATTCATCCAAAGGTTTTACTATTAAATGGTGCGGTCAGTTGACATGTATTACTCGTGCACAGAAATTCAGCATCAAAATCCAGAGATTTATTGCTGTGATTTGTATTAATTCATTGAATTATTTTTCATATAGGATGGCGAAGAAAAGTCCGATTACGCGGAATCTGTGAGCGTACGAACAGCTGTGCGCATGTTCGGTGGGGAGGCCAAAATCCGGAAATTACCAACACCAGATAGATCGTTGATATCAAGCATAGATCCCGAGAGTCCCGATGAGGAGGACGCTGCTGGCAACTCGTCCAGCGTTATGTATCCTATATGTGGCACTATATCTCCTCTCGGCAGAGTAAAGCGTTCTCACAGTGACGATCAAATCTCTTTTGTATTCGGCCGCCCGTCCATCAGTGACAGTAGAAGATCCGTGGCAAAACCAGCCGTCAAATGCCGACCGTCATCGCCTGCGTCTGACGTCATCAAGCGTACATACACAAAAACTTCAATCGGAGGAACGGGATTTCGGGAAAAGATAAGACACCAGGAGCTGCCGGCTGATCAAGGATTAAATAATAATAACACTATGGAAACTTTCGTGGTAAATACAATGAAACAAAATGGAGTTTATTGTGAACAATGCAATATGTGTCTCGCCGATTTTGAACGTCAAGCATTACGTCTGTTGTACCCGGATGGTCCTCGAGGTGGTGTTATGATCAAGGTAAGTGAAAATGAAACTAGCATCTTGTTAAAACTTTCTCAGATACTGAGGGTCATTGATGTTTGGAATCACCTATAGTTACTAACATAGACACAGATCGATTCACACTTCTGCTCTGTGCATATACCAGAAATAAGTCATGTTATACTTTATAAGTAATTAAAGGTTTTCAAATAAGAATATGCATGAATTCTTTAAAACAAAATATGTAGATAGGTGGATGAATTGACAGGTGGATGAGTAGATTGCTAAACAACCGAAGATTGGCCATCCCTTTGAACGGGCATTTGGATTTATCAGTATAATTCTTATAATTATTGTATTATATTTTGTCATAATTTCAATTTTCTTTGGACAAAAAATTAAACGAATTGACATATAGTAAATTTGTAGTAAAACCCTAGTAATTTCTGGAGGAAAAAGCTCCAAGTTTGCAATTTTTCTATTTACGGTTACCTGGTATGTTAAATTAGAATAAGGTCAACGTTTTATAGCTTATTTTGGCGAAACAACTTTAATTGATATTTTAAATTAATTTTAAGTAATTCAATATGACAAGAGTTGAACTACTTTCTTGCAAATATGAATTTTCATTATGGATCTCTATAGACCAGTAAAAGCATCGTTCAGAACAGGTAGATATTTACATTTCTTTATGTCACTTGAATTGCAAAATGAAAGAAATATATGCCATATATTAGTTATGTATCCATAAAAGTAGACATAACTAATGATCTAATGATATTCATTATTCTCAAAAAAGAATAAGGGGAAAGGTATGTGGGCTGAAGATCTAGCTATCTGGTCTCAAAACTATGGTAGGAAATCTCCTCTTGTGGCGATCTTCTTATGATATAATTCGACTTTTATTATCGTTACATCTGTCTATAACAATGATGATTGACATTAACTGTGCCCTCGCCACGTGACATTACGCTCGGTATCATGGATGTAGACAAACTGAACACGATCTTTGACTTGTCCGGTAACACGTGACTCACTCCGCCTGTGAATTTTCCTCTCTATGCGGGTCGATTTAGGGAAAGTTCATAGGTATGAATATCTTCCTTTCATTAGAAATTCTACCAATAATTTCTGTCAATTCCTTATCGGTTATTTCTTACTTCGTTGTGATGAATCAGATACGAGTCAAAGTTTAAAACCCCTTTTAGAAAAATCTGATTCTTCGCGTGATATTCTATGTACGTTCTCTTATGAACGCTTTTTGACTTATTCAATCAATACATATAAAGGAAAAAAGACAAAACTTATTAAAGAAAACGGACGGTTACAACGTCATTGTAAAAAAGATATTTAATACATGATAAATTGAATAGCAGATTAATGTTGCATAACTGTTCATGAGATTTTTTGTTGAAGAATTCTAGCATATTTTTCCCTTGTGTGCGTATAATTCCATCGTTTCCGTATGAAAATATTGACCACTTAAGCTAGCTATGAGCAAACAAGCTAATGATGCTTAGAAAAATATTGTATTTCTTCTCAGAGCATGCAATATATAATATTCGTATCACGCGAATTGAATACTTCATGTATAACCGTGAATCCAAGCGCAAAGATTATATATATATAAATTTTTTTTTTAAATTGGCAAAGCTCTAACAATTATCAGTACATTTGAACAAATATTTATCAGTCCGAATACCTAATATCATAATGCTTGGTAAGAATGAGCTGATTTCCTCTCTGTATCCTTTTTTATTATCTTTTAAGACCATTCATGTATTAAATCATTGTTCATAACAGTAGATGTTACAAAATGACTACAAACTAAGGGAGTTTTGAAAACAGGCGTCAAAGTTTTCATCCCGTGTCCTGTGATGTAGCGACATATTCAGAGGCGGATTTAGAAGGGGGGGGGCTTTCGCAACATATTAACAAATAAAAATCCAGATTTGGCGCCAAAAAAGGGTGGGGAGTTTGACTAATACACATGTGGGTCCCCTTTTCGGAAATCCTGGATTCGCTTATGATATTTGATAGTTTATTAGTAAATTCGGACATTCTACTTCAATAAATGAAAACAAATTATGTAAAATATCTAAAGTAATTAACAATAATGAATGCCATACAATGGCAAAGTAAGGGACAAAAAAATCGTATACTCGGGTACCCGAATGTAAAAAAGTATATACAGTTGAAAGAGGGATTGGATTTTTCAAATGCCATGATCCCAAAATGTGTCATAAGTAGAAAAAAGCAAGATGTGTGAAACACAAAACCGTGACGGACAGGTGGAAAGACGGACCTTGCTCCCTCTCTGCTTTTGGATGTGATATATTGTAAAGATTATATATAGATTCAAATTCTCGCAGAACTCGATTGATATCACATGGACCTGATAACGTCCTTTTCATGTAGAGATTACGGTAGTATGAAGATGTGCAAGTATCTATTTCATGCTGACTGCTGAATGCCAAAACAAAAAATGATATCGTTCGAAATGTGTTTTACTACTAATTGTCGGTTTCTGGAAAGTTACTTGGTAGATGGATTGAGATTTTACATTGCTGTCAACCATTGCTCCGTCATATCGCATCATGGAAGCAAAAGATAAAACCTAGAACCACAATCCGGATATCGATTATGGATCCCCCCCCCCGGAGGCACATTTTGAAAATCAGCACTAACTTAGTAAATAAAAATGTTGATTTAAAAATGTATGAATGTACGTTGACCCAGAATAAATGTACATTGGTTCAAAATGTGAAGCACTTGAATTTCAAGAATGTACGTTGATTTAGAATGAATTTGTACAAATTTAACATTAGTGTTCTAGATTGTATGTCTTTCGATACAAAGTGAGATTAATTTGATATAGAATAAATTTACATGTGCATCGATTTAGGAAAATATACATTGCAAAACCTAATCACATTAATGGAGTATTCCAAATAGATATGACCTACTTACACTGAGGCAATGGACCATACACTAGAAACTGTTGCAAGATACAGCAAAGTTATGTTTATTTAATGAGCGAAGGCATGAGCACACAACAAGAAGGCCGTCATTGTTGACTCACCGGCAGATCACCGGTCTTATTATTGTAACACTTGATTTAATTGGATCCACACGGGCAATTGTGAAGTCACAGCAGTTATATCTCCCTCATTAGCAGATAAATATGTTTAACGCTAGGGGGAGCTGTCATTGTAAAATTCCTCGAGCATTCACATTTCTCACGCCAGGTAAATCAAAAATTTAAATGCGATAGAGGAAGTACTTCATACCCCCATTACGAGAGCGCTGAATTCGCATGTTGTTGAATGTGGTTTACACGTGAACTGTTATAATATTGAGATTTATTGCAGTATTTTACGTAATAAAAATGAAAGTAAAAAAAATTGTTTCTAAAACAAATTTTCAAGTGATCTTATATTTGCATGTGGTCATGTACGTATATAAATATTGTTTTCACGCTACGTGGTATTGCGACTCAGGATGTTGTTTTCATGCAACCTAAATTTGCGACCTAGGAGTATGTTATTCTCATGCAGTGTGGTATTGCGACCAATGATAATGTTTTTACGCAGCAGTATCGAGACCGAGGAAGTGATTTTTTGCGCATATGGCCATGTGTGCGTAAATATTTTGTTTTTACTATGCGTAGTATTGCGACTCATACAGTGTTGTTAAGTCAATATTTGCGACCCAGGAGGACGTTTCATGGTCATGCAGCCTGGTATTGCGACCAGTGAAACTGTTTAAAGGCAGCAGTATTGAGAACGAGAATGTAGTTTTCGCAAAACTAACACTGCGACATAGGATACTGTTTTACACAACCTTGTGTGTGAATTGAAGATATTCTTTTACACAACTCAGTATCGTGTTTTCCACACAATCTTGTTTTTTTCGACTCGGGAATATTTTTTGCACGCAAACTTGTATAACGGCGAAGAATGTTGTTTGCACGCAAGCCAGTATTGCGACCAAGGTTGCTGTTGCACGCAACCTTTAGTGTGACCAAAGTTGTTGCGATCAAGGTTGTTGTTGCGATCAAGGTTGTTGTTGCACGCAACAAAGTGTTGCGACCAAAGTTGTTGCACGCAACCTAGAATTGCGACCAGTGATGTTGTTTTCACATAACCATGCTGTGTGGTAGCTCGTTGTTTTCACGTGTCTAAGATGCTGTTTTCACATATTTCAGCGATTGATTTGATCCGCCCAATTTCTCAGTTCTAACGTCATTAATCAATTTAGCCGTGAAGTATCGTCTAACAATAAATGTCATTTCCAGGAAATGTGATTGAGATCATCTTCATAGCTTTGGATGGCTGTAACCAGCAAAAGGCATAACACACAAAATACAATTATTACCGTTCCTGACTCATCTATACGGGTCAAGCATCCCCTGAATAATAAACATTTTATATTGTTATATTTCTCTACATTGTTCAGGATGGTGTTCCATTCGCGGTTTTATCGCTAACTATATTAGTCATACCCTGTGTGTCTCTCTCCTTCTCTGGACATTGTCAATCTCTGTCGGTCTGAACATTGTATTGGGTAAGATTAGACATGTTGCATCGTGGCATTTGCATGGACAACATGCAAGAGCAATTCTGAATTGTCCTCATAACGAATGATCAGAGGTGGATGAGATATCAGATGGTTTTGAAGCAAGACATAGAACGATGGTTGCTGAAAATACGTCATCAGGATTACGTCAGGTTATTCAGTAGAATAGAAGTCAAAATTTGAGAGAAGGGACGAGAGCGCCCCCCTTAAAAATCGCAAATAATTACGTAGTATCATTAACCTCTCAGAATATTGATTTTAAACTACATTATAAACATTTTTTTCTGCATTTTTGAAGTTGTTATGTGACCTTGTATATGTTTTAGATATATGATATTAAGTCAGCAGTGGACCGTAACGAATATCCAGTTGTTGTATATATACATGCACCGTGAGTCGATGATAAGTACTACAGTTATTTCTGATGTGAAGCAACGAAAGATAAAACGCAAACCTTCTGGATGTTTAGCATATCTTTGTTTTCATTAACATCTGTAGAACGTCAATAGAATTCCATATTTATCATTCTAGGCAAAGAAACGTTGTATAAATGACAAAGAGCAGGGCTGAATATATGTGTGGATGTATATATATATATATATATATATATATATATATATATATATATATATATATATATATATATATATATATATATATATATATATATATATATATATATATATATAGAGAGAGAGAGAGAGAGAGAGAGAGAGAGAGAGAGATTCCGGATTAAAATCATACCGTTGTCGACACACTGCTTTCGTTAACAATTTAGAATTTCCTGTTTGACAAAATTGTAAATAAGTCTTCAATTCAACATGCCGTTACATGACTCAAGTAAAGTTGAGCAAGTACTTTAAAGTAAGAGAAGATGCTCATACAGGAGATGTAAATTTGATGGATATGCCTACTCCTACTACCAGTGATGGTGGTACAAAGGCTCCGCATAGCAAAAGACCCCCATATGTTGACATTTCTTTCAAAATGATCTTGAAAGTTTAAACCCATGTCATTGAATGACATCGTCAATGACATCGCCAAGAAAAGTCTCATTAATGGCGGAGTCAAATGGGCCTGGACAAAACCTTTCCGTTTGTACCAAAATTTTTGATCATGTGACCTTAACAATGACTTTTGACCTGCATTTAAAAAACTTTAACATTGACCATAACTTGAACCGTTAGAAGTAGGGCTTTCATATTTGATATCTGCGTTTCGTATGACAAGACCTTTCTACTGGTACCAAGATCATGGTGACAGACATCTTTCGGGGCCCTTCTGACTTTGTCATTTGTCTACTGCCTTTCTGACTTCTTTTTCTTAATTTGCGCTGGTTTTCTAAGGTTATTACAAGGGAACTGCGACTCTCTCCTCAAATAGTCACATTCGAAAGAAATGAAAATAATTGTAGATTAAAGGGTAACATTAAGTAACAGCAATGGATTCACCATCAAAGAATTTAAGCGTGTGAATTGGGTCACCCGCGTAATAATTAAGTGATCTCAACATGATAGATAATAGTAATGATATTGATAGTGTTTATTTACATGAAATGTACATGTTTAACATATATAAATTATACAACATACTCAAATTATACAACACACACAAATTTCTCCGCCAAGAAGCTTATCTGTCACGAATATGAAATAAATAAATTTTAATCAGAATTATGGATGTTAGGACTAGACATTCTATTATAAATGTCCATGACTAGTCTTATTAGAATGTGTATTGAAATTTATCTCAAGTGTTCCTTTAATAAACTTTGATAGCGAAGAAATTAAATTTGCATTGGAATATAGTATAATGGGTTTTTCATTACCAGATAAAATCAGAAAACACTTGGATGATTTATAGTAAATTAGGATAAAGTTGATCGAATTTGTAAATGCTTCGATAGAAATCAAATGCTCTCTGCATACTGAGAAAATAGCAAGATGATGCCTACTTCTGTGTTTTTCTATTTGAATTTCGCTCAGTACTAATTGAAGTAAGGTTATGTATTTCATCTTAATAATCCGTTAGATTCTTTTACAAGAATTCGATCATCGACCAGCTTATTAGTAAGGCACTTATTGAGAATTTACTCAAATAGCATAAAGGATGACATTCTTGCCATTTTTGCGAAAATAATACTTGGTATGTCCTATTTTAGCGTAGTATAATATTCGCTGTTCTACAAAGAAAGAAACACACTTATGTTAAAAAGACAGCTTTCGTGTGTTATGATACATGTTTTTCGCTTCGTCAGTTATAGTGAAGGCCGTGAAGTCAATGAAAATTTCACATTCACGAAAATTTTGTGATATGCAGTATTTTGCATTTGTGCGACAGTAAACTTGTTTCTTGATAGTTTAATGAGTGATTGGCTACATTTATAACATAGGACAGAATGAATGATCTCATTTGATAAGAAGTGATTCATGCTCCCAATCCTGATAACCCGAAACTCTGAAGTGTAAAGAACGGACCAAAATATCAAACACAATCATCATAATACATTTCTCGAACTTCATATCAATATCATATCTAAAGAAAATATTGAGACAGAAAAGACAGATGCAAAACCATGTCAGGATGAATCAAGATATCGACTAGATCGAATAAGAATAGCCAAAAATATATATTAACATGCACATAGTGGCTGGGAATATCTTATCTTCATCTAGAATACCATTAGGGACGAGAGGGAATTAAGAAGCCTACTACAAACTAGCAGAGTGATGTTCAATAAATGCTGTAAAACGTGTAGAACATTGCAATGATGCCAAATGGTAAATATCTTGCAGAAAGAAATATCTATTACATGTATCTGCTTTGCGTTGATGTTCTGTGATGTTTGTACATCTAATAGGTCATCTTGCTAGAGTGCATAAATATCTTTGTGCACCTGTACAGAGCGGAGAAGTCCTGTGACTTCCGAGTTACCTTATCTGTCAGCATTCACAGCAACTCTATTTTATTTCACAGCAGGACGCCATCTTGGTATTTGTCTTATCTGTAATGATTAATCCCCGTGTTAAAGGATTTATGATGCCAATTATGAAAGTGATCCCTCACGTGTCTGGGACTGCGTATACAGACTACATATAGAGGACTGGAAGGAATGGTTATGTTCATGTAAACGATCCCTCACGTGTTTGGGACTGCGTATACCGACTGCATGTAGAGGACTGGAAGGAAGGGTTATGTTCATGTAAACGATCCATCACGTGTCCGGGACTGCGTATACAGACTGCATGTAGAGGACTGGAAGGAAGGGTTATGTTCATGTAAACGATCCCTCACGTGTCCTGGACTGCGTATACAGACTGCATGTAGAGGACTGGAAGGATGGGTTATGTTCATGTAAACGATCCCTCACGTGTCCGGGACTGCGCGTATCGTCGGCGTGTTGAGGGCGATCAGACAGAGGGGACAGTCTCATGTAAACGACCCCTCACCTGTCCGCGACCGCGCTATAGTCGGCGTGTGGAAGGCGATCAGACGGAGGGGGCAGTCTCATGTTAACGATCCCTTACCTGTCCGCGACTGCGCTGTAGTCGGCGTGTGGAAGGCGATTAGACGGAGGGGGCAGTCTCATGTAAACGATCCCTCACGTGTCCGGGACTGCGTGTATCGTCGGCGTGTGGAAGGCGATCAGACGGAGGGGGCAGTCTCATGTAAACGATCCCTCACTTGTACATGCGTCATGTTCTAATTTTTGAATTTACTTGGGAGTTGTAAATACAAAAATTAGGGTGTAAACGATCTTCCATGTACCCGGATATGCACGTACGGACAGCATGTGAAGCTGAGGAGAAACAGGAGCTGTCTAAAAGAAGTTTTTTTTTAAATACATAGAAAGAGAACCAGGGAGAATAATAGAAACTACAATAATGACAATTCCCATATGCTTCTAACACAGATCTTCTTGAAAACGACGCATTGCCACAATGAAACCGACCCACTGAGATAAAATTCCCGAAACAAAATTCAGTTAGATTGATCTCAGATAATCTAGACATTGACATGTTGAAATTTCCTTTTGGGTTTTTAGATTCACACATTGAAAACTATCTTGTCGTGTTACAGACATTTTGAAACAAATCTTTCTTTGTAATTTCTCAATTGAAATTTTCTTCGAGAACCAATTTATTTCCTATCAAGTCTATTAGCATTCTGCAGCAGACAATCGGAATGCCATCAATGGCAGGTAACAGCACATGGTACAATTCTGTTTACATCTGTCTTTGAAATCGAAAAACAGATAGCATACATACATTTAATTTCAGATAAGCAACGAACATGGCTTATCTCAAATTGCTACCTGTTCTTCTTCAGTGAACGATCAACATTTGATTAGGTCACGTGATCTTGATGAAAGACATATGTAGACCATCGAGATATTTATTGAAAATTCATCTTGTAGAGTCTCACGTACTAAGTTTACGTTTACGATAGAGAAACATTAGAATAGGGATCCAGTTTTAAGCCCCCTCCGTCTCTCTTCCTTTCAGTATATAGTTCTTCCGAACGATCTCTGATCCGCATTACTGGTCTTCTGAGATACGCATCAGTGATTCGATTTTGGTGAAATGTTCTATATCCGGCATGATTTTAATATAAACGGGGTACAACTGTTACGTACAACCTTCACCTAAATTCTTCACAGTGATATAAATAGTACTGCTGTGATTTTCATGGTGTATGACTAAAGTGTTTTTATAAATTATGTTATACAAACAAGTGTCCCATTCCACTTTATTTTACTTTTTCTTTTTCTTTGTTGTACGGTTGTACCCTATTTATACGATGACGGAAATTGAATGCCTCACAATTTATGAAAAACTTCATAAAATTTAAATCGGACACGTATCTCGAAAGTACTTCATTCTTGATATCTCAACGTCGGTCATTCTGCTTTTCGACCCTTTTTTGTGAAGAACCGCCTTTGTAGAAATATCAATTATGATTATATAATAATTATACCTTAAACATAGTGTTCCTTTTATATTGATTGATTGATTGGGGTTTTACGCCATTTTTTAACGATTTTTTTTTAGAAATTATAAGAAGGCCCTCGAGAGGAAGTATGAATTTTAAAAATAAGTAAAAACGGTGGGCTCATCTTACCAGCACATATGGATTTCACTTAGAGATTTTAGTATTTTTTCCCATTTGATAAAGACCAAGTGGCGGAAAATTTGTGGACACTGAGTATTTCTTGTAAAAGATTTTTCAGTTATATCGTCAAGTAAAGCAAGTAAAATACACCATCGGTACAGTTCGAGGATCGATCTGGGGTCACCCGCACTGCGAGCCATGCACTTTACGGCTACTACCTTAAGTTTCTCCCTCATTCATACATTCAGTATTAATAAATATAAAATCACATGTAAATCTATATTTAATCAGCCCACGATTCATTGATGCTTTAAGGAGTCGAATGCCGTCTCCCTTTCTTGAATCTTTTATACGATTTCCTGTTTACGAGAATGTCTTTTAGTTCCCATTATACCATATCCTGTTTTGATAATTTGTGTTGATAATTGGTATAAGTCTGCCGCTCATTACGGCAAATCATGATATAAATATACTTGTTGATATATCATTGTATATAAGTATGATAAATGGACATGTCACAGGTGGATAACAGAGCAATCATTACAAAGTAAGTAAAGCATATAATATACTACAATGAGAATAACTAAACGTCAAACTGAGACTTGTGTAGTTAAATGGCGGCACCCGCCCGGTGTGTCTCTATTTCAGAATGTTTTAATCTTTCCAGTGTACGTGTTACACTAATATTTAATACATAAAGATTGTTATAATAATGTTTAAACATATTAAATGTTTTAAATATTAGTGTAACATACGTAATACCATGGATTGCTAACATACTGATGCCGGCCTCCGACCGGTGTATCTCTTTTCATATGCATCTTTATTTAGTCTATGTACTTACAACTGTCTTAGAGGTCGCGTGTTCTTTATACGAGTCATTTACCGTCTGTCTATTGAAACTACCACAACTATGTATGTGGTATAAAAGGAGGAGTCTGAATTCTATGAATTTTGGTCTTGATTAGTCATACGGAATCCAAGATTGTTGCACCTTCTAAAATTTCATTTAAATTCATGAAATTACTTTTATTTCGTTGTTTCGTACAAGGTTTTCGTTAGAAAAAATATTTATTTTTTACTTATCTTCATCCATTCATTCGTTTATTTATTCATTTATTCCTTTATTTATTTACATTATTACTTTCATGTAGTTTGTCGGTTAATCGCAACAATATCACCATGATTGTAATTACAATATAGCTATAAATTTACGTAAAAGTAAGTAAAATCGGTAAACGTTTTGCGAATGAACAATGTTAGAAAGTGGATCTGTTCTGAAGTAGGTTGGAGAGAGGAGTATACTTGTCAATGTCAGCACAATGCATGTCGATTACACAGAACCTCCCGCGCCTATTAATCAAGAAAAAGACAGAGGATCTGGAAACACCTATGAAAGCACTTCAATCAAGTGGGGCAAAACAAAAACCGCACTCCGGGTTTATAGAAAAAATGTGTAAAACATTGTTCGCTTGATTTGAGTGAAATGGTGTATGGTCGAGTTATAAGTCTGATGGAAAACAGTGTTGACTTAGAAGGTTATCATTATATCCCAGATGTGTAAACTTCCACCTTGCTGTCTACGGTACAACGAGGTCCATTCTTCTACTAAACGTTATCAGTAGACAGGATTCCAGTCCTGTACTGAAGGAGTATCGAGGTCTGTTTACTGAAAGAGTGTCAGTACAGAAGTACATCGAGGTCCAGATCTCGTCAGACTGTACCAGTGTCGGTACATATACAGGTAAAACGAGGACCATATTTCATCAGATTTAAACGTCTCGGTACAGATGTGTTACAAGGTGTATTCTTTTCAAACTGAAAAAGTGTGATGCCAAGTAGACGTACAAAATTTGCATGGATATATTTAAGTGAATCTTATAGGATCTACCTGGATATTTTATGGAAAATTCCCTTTGAAAAAAAACCCAGGTTACGGCGCTGGATGAATTTCTAGCTCGCCCAAGACGTGTTACGCCCAGTGATCCTCCCTATGTAATTAACGATTAGCTCTTGCCCTATAATTAGTGATTAGAACGCCCAAGCTCCAATGATCAAGCAAAAGAGTACATGTACTTTACTGTGATTTCACTGCACTCATGAAGGTAAGAAATTGGTATTCGAAAACTTAACCGGAACCGAAGTCTCATCGTTCATAATGTCTATGCTTTGTGTGTTAGTCCTTCATTTTGGTAAATGTAATTTATTTTAGTGATAGCGGCAACAAGTATATGTGAGCCAATCACGAATGTTTATTGATTTGTCCCTAAGTCGATGGTAAGTATATGGGAAAAGGGAAGGCTAGAAACTTCTTTCATTCGTTTCGCTCTTTCTTAACGTTTCTTTTTTTAACTCTTGTAACATCTAATTCATCCAGAACTTTTAGGAGTTTTATCTTATAAAATGAGGTATTTTCATAGCTTTTATTAAAGTATTTTACGAATAAGGTGTATGGGTTATCGACGGAATATCGTGATGTAAGGTTTTTCGATATTTTGATGTTTAAAAAGACAAAGCTTACGATTCAAAAGTTTTGCAGTGCAATGATAGAGGGCAAAGCACTTTAAAAGCAATGCCATCAAGTAAAATCTATTTATTCCAAACTGCACCCGTTGAAGAAATTCGGAGCCTACAAAACAAAACTTAATGTATACTAATGAAGTACAATAACAAAGATTTCATGGTTATCAGTAACACTGCCATTGAGCGATTTCCAGATGTGACGGAGGATTAGGCAGATACAAAACAAAGACAAACGTCAAAATAAACAATTAAACTTTGAGTATGTCTAAATGAAGTCAAGTGAAAATATCAAACAAAGTAAAAGTCTTTATCTTTAAGCTATGCTATTATGGACAAGATGCCCCTCTTCCAATCATCATACTGCTTCAAAATAAGTTATGTGACTTTGTGTGACTTCACGGGGTTCGATTTGGTCGAATAGTGAACAGAATGAGCAAAGAAATCTCTGTCAATATTGGATTTATGAGGAGGGACAAAAGTCAGCAAAATCACCCTTCGATGATCGGCTTCCTAGGCGCATGATCCGCCACTGAAACTGAAATGCGTCTTTTTATATAAAAGTATGCAGATCACTCTATAAATCCTTGATGTTCGATATTTCATAATCGAATATCTGTAATGGATCAGTATCTTGGAAATTAAGGTGAAGGGTCCCATCCTACTTATTTCAATATGATGTGAGCATATTCATATTTGTATCTTTTAATGAATGAACTGAACAGATGTACAGTTTAAATCAAGAAATCTCTGGAAATAAATAACAAGATTCCAAAATTAGAGCGCTATTTTAATTACATGACAACTATGAAATTTAGAAAAGAATCCAGATCACTGATACTATAAACATTTCATCGTCAAACTGTTATATCCAACATCTGTTGGAAATCCAAAAACTCAATGAAAACAGAAGCGATTAATTAAATAAATAGAAGCAAAACGATTACATTATTCCGTTAGCGAGATGAGTATATTGCAAGGTAACATACTTGTGGGGTGGTACCCCCCCCCCCAAAAAAAGAAAATTCAATTCAAAAATTAAAACATGACTGTCATTGCGCGTGAATATTGATAAGATTTGCTCTCTGAAAAACAGTGCTCGGTCTTCCGGGGAAGTGTTGAAAATTCGTTGAAAAATTTACTCTGTTAAAGGAATTTCCCTTTGTTTAAAAATTCGATCCTTTTTAGTTAATGTTGTAGCCCTGTTACTTCCAAATTTAATCTCTGAACATAGAACATAGAAAATACACTTTGAATAGTGGCGGATCCAAAGGTTTAGATGGGCATTTAGTTAATATCCCCCACATTTTGCGAAAGCGTGGGGACATTAAATCTCATTCGTCTGTCTGTTTGACCTTGTACGTTTTACTTTCAACAGTGTTTCACTTATATCGCGACATGGAAGCAGGAGGTGACCAACCTGTTAAACATAGTGGCGCAATCCGGGAATCGAATCCGGATTGTTAACCACTTTACCACAACACCAAACTGGCCCCTTTCAATTTGAAATACGGAGATACTGTCTTATAAAATGTATACCAAACACTGAAGACATTATATGTATGTTATCCGAGGAGGGTTCCTTATATCTACTCCCATGGTCTATATTAAAATGCAGTGAAGAAAATCAGTTAAAATTCCACTAACTGCTCTCTCAAAATATTTCTCGTGGTAGATGTTACATAAAAACGACACGTTTGTGCGATTATATCAGGATTACAACATACCCAAAGTGGTTGGCTGATCACAGGCGGAGGAAACAAAATATAAATGAATTGGAACTTATATTTATATCTATTTACGGAGGCCCGAGCAGAGATTAATGTAATATTATTTTATAAGTTGACTAGAAGTAGAAAAAGAAATGAAATGAGAGGAGCACCACCTTGTTAATGGGTTGGTTGATTGGATATTTACGTCAGTTTCAGCAATTTCTGTCATATCATGCCACGGAAGCAAAAAAAAAAAAGGGTGGGGGGTGGTTGTTGGGTTAGTGGCGCAATACAGGAATCGAACACGGATCTCTTGCATAGCAGGCCAAGCGCTGAACAACCACTCCAAGACTGTCCCATATCCGAAGTGAACTGAACCTTGGAGTTAATATGTCGTGTTGTATGTGAGGAATTTGACTGCAATTACTTTTCATGGGAGGCTGTCGCATTGTTTTCCCAATCGCTACATGTTCATGCATAATAACGTTCACTTCCCATTAGTCCGTCATTATGCGGTCGAATAAAATCAAAATTTATTGACAAGTTGAGAAGGGTAGAACAAACTTTTCAATTCAATGCCGAGGTTATAGCTTTGTCTCAATTTACTACGGCGGCCCGTAGGGACCATAAGTGGAAGTGAAAATTACATGTTATTGGATGTTAAGATATCCTGATTGGGTTTATTGGCTAGGGTATGATTCAGGCAACAACAGTATTGAGTGAGACTGTTTTACTGCCGAAAGCTGCGCAAATCTTGTTAGTGACTGCAAAGAAGGAATTAGGGATAACCAATAAACGAAATTGCCGATGAAATGAGAATACTTTTCTTTATGATCGAACTTATGAATTGAAACAGTTTTAGGAAATAAGAAACTGATTTATATGATATTTTTCATCAGTCTTGAATGCCAGGGGTTCCTCCTTAAACTGATGAGACGTCATATTGGGGGAGGTTTATATAAGAGGCTATGTCCTAAGGCCGATATTCCGATGATTTAAGGGATTGTTTCTACGTGTGACTCAACATTCAGTTATCGTTCGTGATTGGACACGTTAGTAGAGGTACGGGTCATACACAAGTGCATGTTCATACTATCGATACATCATCCGTGTTTTGTCCTTAATTCCACCTCTTAAAACGAGTTCATTTTATCGAACGTGAATATTTTGAACAGTGATATATATTTGTAGTGAAGAATGTGGCATGGAATGATGGACTCGTAGTCACACGGTCGCGAGACCGAACATTGATTGACTCAGGTGTAATAAGAACTCAATTTGCAATATGATTCTGCATGTATATGGAAACGAATACTCACCGGTGTCTTGTTTTTCGGATGAAAAGGTGAAAACCGAGATTCCGTGCAACGGCAGGCGTGGCACGTAAAAGATTCCTCGCTATTTGGATGGGTCTGTTGCGAGGGTATAAATTTCTGTGATGCATCAGGCAGATGCCGTCGTAGTATAGTGTAACAATCGTGGACTGACGTAAAACAACAATCGATCAATCAATGTTTTCGCGATTCTTAGTATAACTACTTGTTTATAGATACTAGCAAACGTATAAAAGCTTAAACTGAGACCATAATGTACTTAAAGATGTAAATACATACATTCTAGCTAAACAAATCGTTTGAATCTTAATCAGCTCAAAATCGAGACAGTTCCGAAGCCGATTGATAGAATTGATAATAAAAAGCTTATATTCCTTAACGTCATTCAAGTGGGAATATCCCATGTGAGTACATAGGTGTTGGACTCTGACATACCGACCCACCTTAAGATTCGATAAAGTTGACTTCTTTTTGTAATTTCTGGTGTAGTGTCTTTGATGGACACCAATTTCAACAAAATATTTGGATTTGCGTCTGGGTACCTGCACGATATGGATTCTTGTTCTGCAAGATTGAAACTTATCTAGCATGTGAAACGAAGTAACGCAGGTTACATAAGCATTGACCATTCATTAGTAAAGGTAGGAAGAGAAATTTAAATTCTCCTCGTGTAAATGAGGGATTACAGCGTAAACATCAAGGTGAACTTTATTTTTAGTAAAGTTTACAATTAAATTCATTGAGATGATAACCCGTGGACCGTCTGTTGTTTAGATTCTTGAGAGTGATATATTTTCAGCTAAATGGTGGCGGCACCCTCTGAGGAAACCCAAACGTTTTATTTGTAACGGGCGTTTTCACGTAATTGCGAAATTCTTTTACGTTATATTTGTTTACTTGCTTGGTTTACAGTCAACAGTAAGCCTTGCACAGGAATTGAACTATGAACCCTCTGATACGGAAATGAGCATGCTGTCGAATGAAGTACACTGACTATAGCAATTTTAGACAGTCCTCATTTATTTTGAAGATTTCTTTTTTTCATTCGACGTAAATTACAAGACCAGATGGCACGAGGGACTGGCGGCCAATTTATGAAGTCATTATACGCCAATTTTCTTGCGTCATCCAATGGCGAATTCCTTCATAAATAAATATCCATTGACAATCGCCTAATTAATTAAATTGCTTGCGACCCCTCTGCTTGATGGCTATCCGTTATGCAGGGAAGGGACTCCGAGACGGATAATTCGTTAATCTATTCCGTGACTTTGTCCTGTAATTACTTTCTATTCGGCATTTGCATTTTTAAAGACCCGATGTTATGAATTATTACGATTACTGTTGACATTTTCATTGTCATACGTTTTGTAGTTATGCATTGAGAACCCCTTGATATTTAAGAGCTGATACAGTTCTAGATAAGGTGGTCTGTAGGGACAAAAATGCCGTAGGTTCGAGTTCCATTATTGGGAGCACTGAATGCAATAACATAGGTTTCAGTGTAAGGGTCACATAGGCTCGTGGCATAGTTCAAAATATGAAACGTATGCTGAAAACAGTATCATACACCTTGTTTATGCACAACTGGCGCATCGGTAATATGTAAGAGTTATCTCGCATTACACGAAATGAGAAAGTAGATCTGTGCAGCACTTGGTAGGATTCTCTCACAGAAGATAACATATTTCCAAAGAAGTAATTCATCAAAATTGAATTAATGTACGATGCGCAGCCTTCCTTTGGCTTCTGTCTGCCTCATTTATGTATTTATCGTTTGTAAAATGTATGTTGGAGACTGTCAGTGTACACGATACACACGAGACACAGGCACTGTGTACCGTAACACCAAGAGTGTCTTTATCGTCTCGCTCCCCTTTCCCCTTAGGGGAACGAGACGATATATAAAAGAGGGGGGGTGGGGGGGTGTTAGTTTTAAAAAGTCACTCTTCATGTAACACAGTGTCTGTACACGAGACTGACGAGTCTATTTTTCCATTTATGAACGGAGTAGACTTGGTGTAATGATAAAGCGAGTTGATTTACAGTGCGGGTGGTCGTGGTTCGATGTCCAGATTGTGCCACCATGTTTGAGAGGAAGGTATCACCCTGTTCCCTGTTACGATGTGACAGAGTTCCGTGTTGACAGCTGCTTAAAACAAACACATACAATAAATCAACCGAATTTATTGTCATCCGTTTCCTTTCATTTTTTGCGTGCATGTCATTGGTGATTTGTGTCATACAGCTTTGTCAGATGTCTTCTGTTTTCTCTTTTAACCCCTTTAGATGGATGGCCATTGCTCCTGTCACACTCACTGATATTTATTAACTAACTATTTCTATTATTTTGGTTACACGTGTTGTCTCGTAAGTATTGTTCTCTCTCTCTCTCTCTCTCTCTCTCTCTCTCTCTCTCTCTTATGATTATGCTAGTTTTTAATCTAGTTATCTCACAATCATTTGTTTCTGTTTACGGTCTATATATAATAACTTAGGATGTTACTTGGACTGCTACAATAGAAATGGACGGATTATTCTTAATACACAACGAAAACATGCTAAAACGCAAATCATAGGATCCCAAAAATTGTATTATCCTATGACATATTTGAAGTATTTATGACATTTAAATATGCATTATGTATACTAGTTCTCATTATGCATATACAAACATCATTAATATTTCTAATATTAGAAGAACCCCCCCCCCCCCCCCCCCCCCCCCCCCCCCCCGATATATGTACCTTACCATGACATATAACTTTAAAATACGAAACCGAGGATTATTTATGCTACTATTAAATATTAATCCCAGAGTTTTTGCTGTATTCACACAATCGACAATAACTACGACGCTATTTTAAATGTTAAGAAGAAAATGTTTATAACAATATTTACTTGGATGTCAGTGTAAGAAAAACACACCCAAAAACCAAACAAACAAACAGAACTAGCTAGTGTGTGTGACAATGCCGTGTCGGGGGGTTTGGACACCGATATTATTTTGGGGTATATGTGTGACATTTTTACAATAGAATGACGTCGTAAGGGTCCGCTCACGCGGAGTCTGTCTCGCACTGTTACGCCCTCTGTAAAGGGTCTTATCACTGGGAGTATCATCACCCACGCGTTAAGTGGTCAATCTGACACCCACAGGTCAATACTAAGTGGTCAATGAAGAGACTACAATGACCATTGGTCATCGTGTTATTGCCGTCTTAATAAAATAATTATCGAACAACACAACCGAGATCTTTCATCAGGCAATATTTTCTTATAGATGGTTTTGCTTTTATAAATTGTGTTATAAGTGATGGTGTAATTTTGAAGAAAATTGCGTTTCTTAGTATTAATGGGATTGCAATTATAAAATCCACAGGGTGAGTACATTAAATGCGGATGCAGAGGGCGTCTCAGGTGGTTCGAACCCTCTATGCAATCATTATTACCGATATCAGTCAGTTTGCCATTATATTAATTGGATATTACACGGATAATTTCTATTTGTTAATATCAAACATCTGCATGAATGCATCTAATTCTCAACGGAATTTAATTTAGTAATGCTTTAGTAACGAATAATAAATTTCCATTAATATTACAATCTCTTTTTAAACGAAAGAAAATGTTTGGAACACCAGAATATTGTTCACTTAATATAACGTCACATTCGCCACTTTTCAGTTATATTACGACGCTGATGTAAGGGCTTACCAAATTCTTAATCATGCACAATGCAGTGGGGTTATTCAGGAACTGAATCCCGAACCCGTGCTCCGACTCCTTACCTTATTATCACGTATTTCGAATCATTGAAAAAAAAATAGAAGTAGCAAGTATCTATCTTTCCCCGTATACACCTATCTTTTTTTTTTTCTTTTTGTTAATTTTTGTTTTGTTTTTGTTTTTTGGTTTCTGTTTTTGTTTTGGGGGTTTTTTTTGGGGGGGGGGGGTTGTCTTATTTCGTTTTGTTTTGTTTTTAATTTTATTTTATTTTTCTTTTTTTTTATGATGCTGATGATGTGATGATGTTTGAAGTATTTTACAAATAGATTGTACTGTTATTTTAGAAAGAGGGAGGGGGTGTTAAAAGGAGAATTATAGAGCATAGCATAACACTGATGAACATCGTACGATCTTGTGCCTAACACAAATGGACAAAAGATTTTGCAACACTCAAAGTTTATCAACATCAGCAAGATTTAATACTTCAGCAAGGGAGTCTGAGCACGTTAAGTGTCTATGCTAACGTATTGAATTTGATACTTACACTAGCACCAAACTCTTTGATCTATAATATAATATGAATTGGTCTGGTAGTAATGCACCAGGTTCCAGGCCCGACGAACAGAAGCTAGCACCGCGTGTCGGCTCATATTTATTTTCCAAATGTAATTTTTATCTTTGAGCATTCAAGGCTCAGTGGCAACGATACTCGACATAGGATCAAAAGATCAGAGGTTTGAATCCAACAGGGGCCTCGTTGGTGTTCCGTTTTGCGGATGAGACACTAGAACCTTGATTGCCATGTCACGGTAGCCCTTGGTTGGTAATGAATCATCAGTGCTTTGGGTGGGTCCTCTACAAAGGCTGATATTATTAGGCAGGTGCCGGCAACATAAAGATGAAATATTTCTTGTGTAGTGGTAAACAATCAATCATTTTCATTTTCTTCGTCCCTTCATACATCTACGCCGGAGAAAACGGGATTACCGAGGGGATAGGCTATAGCAATCTGTATAGAAGAGGAGAGAATTTGGATGACCAAAGGCGTTGGTAGGCATAACATGGTTACCTCCCTTGTATGCCAGATATATAAATTTACAGACCGAAAATGTCTCCCTTATGAAACGTAAATACTACAGACGTAGTGTTAATGGAACTTGACTAAGTTGTATAAATTGACAAATTCATTATTTACTTTCTAAATGTTTCTAAAGGTTGTTTAAATGTAAAGCACATTTTCTGTGATTGATATTGGAATTCTTCTCAACACTCGATATTCTCTGGCATTTATATTCACTTTATTTTGTAATTTGTTCAATTTGATTTATTTGTTGATGACCGTGTTCTCTGTTACCTGTAATTTTCCAAGTCTGTCCCAATGAATAAATAAATAAATAGGTATGAATCAATAGATACATGTAAATAAATAGATAAATAAATAAATGCATAAATAGATAAATACAAATGTAATTGAATAAATACATGTAATTAATATATCAATAGATATACTAGAATAGATAAATAGATGAAAGTGAGTGGATGGTATTGTACAGTCATTTGTTTTTGTAATGTTTATATTAGTGCTACTGATTTTTTATTTTTTTTTTTGGTATTATTTATGTTTTGTTTTATCCCCACATAGCCATTTACGTTTTGTGGTAGGATGATTTAAGTCGGCGCGACTATTTTGGGATTTGTTTTGATCGGTGCCCTATTGGAAACTGACAATTGCCAGACCATATGGCTATCACTTCGTATTGACCGATGTTTTATTCCGTTTTCGGTCTTCAGTTGCTTTCTACACATGGAATGTGTATAATTTGTGATGCATGGTCCGTTTGACTGTCCTTTTTCTGATGTACAGACAATCACCGATGACAAACTATAACAACCTAATCTTGTCAGAATTTATTTGGATTTTGATGGCCATTAGTAGGGATACCCTAAGGACTTAAGCTCCAGTAATAATTTCTAATCAATATTAAGGGGGTAAAAGACTTTAAGACTTGCTGAAATTCAGAGCCCTTTATCCTATGGTGCAGAACTACCATGACCAAAGGATTGATATTCGGTGCGATTTATAGAAGTGTATAATACACAATGTACAATTGGTCGACGACAATGTTCCCTTATCAGTAACTAGCAGGCCACCGACTGTTTGTCATTGTTTAGCGTAGAATTACCGTCTCCTTGGAAACTGGATATCAAAGTTCTCTAAACAAGGGAGATCAATCGTGCCAGGTCTCTTACTCTTAATAACAACCATAAAAGTGTCTGCGATATTATCATCGTTCAAATATGACCAAATCTCTAGCATAAAAACTGTTATGTAATTTACAAGGCAGAAGAGCAATGTAGGACTATTCCTAAAAGACTATATTAGTTCGGTAAATATTGAAAGCTATTGAAGGGTTATTTTAATCAAATTCAAAAGATGAAGATTTTTTATGTAAATGTCGTGGGGGCCTTACAATCATGCAAGGATGCATTGAGTGATTGATTGATTGATTGATTTTTGTTTTACGTCACACCACGAATATTTCACGTATATGGTGACGGCATCTGCCTGATGCGGGGCATACAAATTTTTACCTTTTGCAACGGACCCACCCGAAGCAGTGAGGGATCTTTAACGTGCCATGCATACCACGACACGGGGCCTCGGTTTTTACTGTCTCATCCGAAAGACATGACACCGGCATGGCCAGAGCGGGACTCGCACCCCGGCCTCCCAATCAGGAGTACGACGCGATACCACTACGCCACGCCGGATTTGCAAGGATGCACATTCAAAGATATTGAATAGCAGATTCTGCTAACTTTGTAATATACTATATACATGCACATGTGAAATCAACAACTGCTTACAAATAAATCTGGAGATGAGTAGTATCCAATGTCATTTTGGATTGGAGAACGGTATTCACGAAGTTCATGTGTTTTTGAATATAAAACTAGACGATAACGATTTTGTACGTGTTTCTAACACCTACATATATTTGAATATTCTCTATAATATTTTGGTATACATATGCCAATTTTAGAGATATTGAAAGAATTCGTATAACAACTTTTTAATTCAACTTAATACTTGTATACATACTAACATAGGCGAAGGAAGCGTTGGACCTAGTCCCTGGTCCTCCACACCTTTTTTTCATGACTAATCATAGAAATTGATGAGAACATTTGTTATAAGCTTCCGGGAGGGTTTGACATGAAAGTTTCACCTTATTCTGATCTTATATATCGCTGATACTGTCCGTACAGTGGTAAAGTCTCTCCTTATTCTGATGTTATATATCGGTGATACTGTCCGTACAGTGGTAAAGTCTCACCTTATTCTGATGTTATATATCGGTGATACTGTCCGTACAGTGGTAAAGTCTCACCTTATTCTGATGTTATATATCGGTGATACTGTCCGTACAGTGGTAAAGTCTCTCCTTATTCTGATGTTATATATCGGTGGTGCTATCCGTACAGTGGTAAAGTCTCACCTTATTCTGATGTTATATATCGCTGATACTGTCCGTACAGTGGTAAAGTCTCACCTTATTCTGATGTTATATATTGGTGATACTGTCCGTACAGTGGTAAAGTCTCACCTTATTCTGATGTTATATATCGGTGGTGCTATCCGTACAGTGGTAAAGTCTCACCTTATTCTGATGTTATATATCGGTGATACTGTCCGTACAGTGGTAAAGTCTCACCTTATTCTGATGTTATATATTGGTGATACTGTCCGTACAATACTACAATCTCACCTTATTCTGATATTATATATCGGTGATACCGTCCTTACAGTGGTAAAGTCTCTCCTTATTCTGATATTATATATTGGTGATACTGTCCGTACAGTGGTAAAGTATCTCCTTATTCTGATGTTATATATCGGTGATACTGTCCGTACAGTGGTAAAGTCTCTCCTTATTCTGATGTTATATATCGGTGATACTGTCCGTACACTGGTAAAGTCTCTCCTTATTCTGATATTATATATCGGTGATACTGTCCGTACAGTGGTAAAGTCTCACCTTATTCTGATGTTATATATCGGTGATACTGTCCGTACAGTGGTAAAGTCTCTCCTTATTCTGATGTTATATATCGGTGATACTGTCCGTACAGTGGTAAAGTCTCTCCTTATTCTGATGTTATATATCGGTGATACTGTCCGTACAGTGGTAAAGTCTCTCCTTATTCTGATATTATATATCGGTGATACCGTCCTTACAGTGGTAAAGTCTCACCTTATTCTGATGTTATATATCGGTGATACTGTCCGTACAGTGGTAAAGTCTCTCCTTATTCTGATGTTATATATCGGTGATACTGTCCGTACAGTGGTAAAGTCTCTCCTTATTCTGATATTATATATCGGTGATACCGTCCTTACAGTGGTAAAGTCTCTCCTTATTCTGATATTATATTGGTGATACTGTCCGTACAGTGGTAAAGTCTCTCCTTATTCTGATGTTATATATCGGTGATACTGTCCGTACAGTGGTAAAGTCTCTCCTTATTCTGATGTTATATATCGGTGATACTGTCCGTACAGTGGTAAAGTCTCACCTTATTCTGATGTTATATATCGGTGATACTGTCCGTACAGTGGTAAAGTCTCTCCTTATTCTGATGTTATATATTGGTGATACTGTCCGTACAGTGGTAAAGTCTCACCTTATTCTGATGTTATATATCGGTGATACTGTCCGTACAGTGGTAAAGTCTCACCTTATTCTGATGTTATATATCGGTGATATTATCCGTAAAGTAGTTAAGCCTTGCCTTATTGTGATATTTTATATCGGTGATACTATATATACAGTCTCACCGTAATCTGAATGTCCTTATGTCTTCTGCAGTAATTCAGCCCATTGTATGATAATGAACTTGTGGTTATAAGCTTCAATTTCCCATCAGATTCATGATAAAACCACTGAAATTTTTACCTTACTGACATTATATCTTTTTAGACTTTGAATGCCACAGAAAAGATAGAAGAAAAACTTCAAGTGCCTGCAAACTGCCAAAAATTGCTGAAAATAACACATTGTGAGGTCTGCCATGCTAGCTTAAAACGTTTGAAGAAGGAGGCAGTCGCCATGGTGGCTAGTAACCAACAAGCACCTCTAGAAACCTTATCTGGTATCCCGTCGTTTATCGGGACTGATTACCGTTCATCAAAACGAGGCTCAGCTACCAATGATCATACACGGTAAGATTTATACGGCATGGTGACTCGCCCTTATTCATTGTAGTTCATCCATACAAAGAAAAACTGTCTTATAAGACAGCATGTAGTTGAAAGCAATTTGTCCGCTGTTTTATGTTGTATATACTTCTGTTTTATGACAGTTCACGGAAGATCGTAGGATGAAAATTCATCGTTTACTCGATAGATAACGAAAATAAAAATCCCGATCAAGATGAACGATTGAACAATCCATGGTTTATTTATGACAGATGGATCTAACAGAGCAGGAGACGCTTATTTCTCCTTTTATCCCAGTTTTACCACTGATGTCTTGGGATCTATGAATGTGAATGTGCTATGCATAGTGACGTAGCACATACTACCGGTTACCTTTATATCGTATTCAGTTGTCCTTAAATAGCGGGTAACAGAGTGTTTAAAAGTATTTATAATATATTATGTTACTCATTCATTGTCCTATCATGATCAAAGGACGAATCGAAATTGCTTAATATGCTAAAAGTCTGTGAAAATATAACCGATGGAGAGATAATTTACGACATGCTAACTTGACTAATTCTGGCTTTTGTCGGATTTTCACTCGCTTACATGGAACAGTACACATCAACTGATCTAATGAATTGTATTTACTTTTCTTCACAATAATTTGAAGTATAAAAATTTGTTCTGTCTGCCTTTTGGTTTCTGTGTCCCATTGACCTATATATCAAGGATGTTTGGTATTCACCCTTTTCCTTTTCCCTTTTCTATCAAGTTATTTTAGCTATACTGTCATTGGTTTTGTTATTCGATGCCTGAACAGAATGATTTTACCTCTATGTATATAGTAAACAATTACGTTTAGTGGTGGAAAACACCACAATGTGGGTCTTCCTATTCTGTCTACATCAAGGATCGAAGCTACACATGATACAAATTATAGTTACATAAAGTCTCTGACAGCACTTTAGCCAACTCATACAAAGCACATATCTCTCTAGTGCTACATTCTTATATAATTATCAGTTTTAGTAATAGAGTCCGGTAGATTTCTGAACTTTCTCTAATACGATTGAATACTCATTAAGAAAACTCCTTGTCGACAAAATGTGCATACACACCCTAGAATTTGCTGACGCCTGCTTAGAATTTGGCATTAGCCAAAGCGTCTTGTAATGCATGTGATTTACATACTAGATAAGACAGATGTAGATCGCTCTTCTTGTACACCATGATTGACGTTTTCATTTCTCCAATAACGAGAACATTCCCACGAGAGTGTCAGTAACTTGCTATTTGTAACCAAGTGATGATACCATTACATTCTCTTTATATTGCCCATTACAAATGTCACAGAGAGATTGTAGAGTAAGACTTCATTTTGTGTATTTAATCCTGAAGGTGGGTAGTTCGATTCCCGGGTGAGACTGGATTATTAAGATGGTCAGGTCACGTATCAGGCAATGAAAGAAAAACATCATCAAAAATAACGTGCAATACGAAGTACACATCAACAATCAGCATCAGATTTATATACCCAGTATGACAGCATGCAATCGGCACAAAATACACGGTCATACTCGGTATACGATGCAAGCATATGCAGGCACGTGGCACACAAGCTTAACTAGCACAAAATACATGTGCTCATAAAGTATAAAATATGAGTACTGAGTAAGCACAAATTACGCATAGCCAACACAAAATGCATACTCGACATTTAATACATATACAAGTGGGTAATTAGAACTATAATCATATAAATATAAGCAATACTCTCATTTTTCAATTTCCTGCAGTTTATTTGAGAAAATTCATTTTATACGATGTGAAAGGAATCTTGAAATAAATTGAACATTATTCTGAGAGTCGATGAACAATGAAATACATGTAAAAATTTTGATATCTGTGATATGGCGCACCAAAATGGAAGTTCCTCCAATATGCCAAACGTTACTACAAGTGAGTGTGTATGACTTATCAGTAAATCTGTGGTATACAGGAGGTTTATTAGAATATGTAGTTATCATACGTGTTCAGATGACTGTATCTTATACTCACTTTCAATAACTCAAAATTCAAGTTAGAAAAGAACAATAGATAATAAATAATATTTTATTACAATGTTTAAGAATGAGAATGAGGTAAATATTAGTGAAGGAGCTCTTTCTGCACTTGCCATATTTTCCGATTAATATAAGTCAGCATTCAATCTTATCAGGGGAACAAATTATAAGACTGTTTCTGTTAGATGGTCAGTGTATCAATAGAGAATGATAAATGATAGCTACTAGTCAGTACACATCAAGTATATCAATAACTCTAGATAAGTACCGAACTCCACCTGGCCGTTCTGTTGAAGCCTGACACGCATTGTATTTCTAAGCCAGATGTTGATGCTTGGAGGTGAGTGACTCTCTCCCGAGTACTTTACTATGTACATAAAACGCTGCAATACAATAAACGAATGCCTACAGAGAATTAAATATCTATATACATTTGTAATGATCAGTGTTTCTCACATTCTCACTATGGCAGTACATTGTTCTTAGAATGCCAAGGAACTCCAATATTAGTAATGTTAGTCAGATGTGGTGTACTCGACTTTAGGTAAAAAGATGAAAGAAGATGTAGGCAAATGGGAAGGTCCTGCAAATAAAAACAGATGGGAAACGAGTGTTTGGGCTGTCACAAGGTGGGATATAATCTTAAATGTTTTTGTTATTTAGTCTGTAACAAAATGTGAGGGTGGGTGGGGGTTGTAACCTCAAAAATAAGAGAAATGACCTTTTGGATGGAGGGGGAATAAGATAGAGGGTTTATTTTCTGGGACCTGTTCCCGACCGTCGACGACAGTGTCTGGACTTCACTTGTGTTGCGGCGTCTCTTCGTTCATCCGTTTACATGTTTGCTTGTAACTCGCATGCCTTTCAGTTTGTGCTACATTACACTTTTTAAGTTCATGACTCTTTATTTCGATATGGGTAGGACAATAGTCAAGGGGACATATTTCATGGAAATTTGATTTAATGTTGATATTATAATACAACCTGACACTTCATACTATGGATACCAATATTATTGACGACAGAGAAAGCAAGATCCGAATCACTTGAAGCAATTCATTGTAATTGGTTACTATGACTCAAAAGTTTTACTTATGAAACTAAATAATTCACACAATAGATGTCCATTATCTAAGGAATATCCAAACTGACTTGGGGTATAAAGGTCACAGAATATCTAATTTGTGATGTGTCTCTCGTGTTTGTTCTTATTTCTAATTTCTATTCTCCGTTATTCTCGTCACTTGAGACTGTCACTGTTGGCCAATGGAATTCATCTAAATTATTCATAGAATTCTTAGATAATATACAACGGTCAATTAATCTTACAAATACATACATATCGTATCAGCCTACATAGTTCTGTATTGACAACATTGAGAATTAAAACACTGTAAACGTCTAGATTATTAATAATGGACTAGAACTTACCATTCTATATTCATGATATGTGTGGATCCGCTGGTAAAGGTCAATGTGCACTTCATCCGTGCGAGCGATGCACTACAAATTACTCTAAAAGGCATCGAAAGTAAACGTTATCATACAAATTGACACTGATGGTGTTTTGATGATCCCTCTGTGCCAGAAGCTGCATATCAATAAGCTTATAGTGTTGGCAAGCGATTTACAAAAGGTCGTGTACGTACGTCGTAAGTTTTAATGCATGTCACAGATATCAAATTCGTATGGTTTTTGAAATTGCTGTAATTTGTAATTGCAGTGAAATTGTTCGTATCGCAGGTATGGTTATGTCTGTAACCGTGAGTTATTGCCTTAGCGCCAGTTGTGATGGAATCCAGATATACATTTGTATCACTGAAGCTAATTCTACAAGTAATATATGTGCAACTTGTGATTTGCGAAATGGTGGTACACAAAAGTTTAATGGATCAGGGAATGACAATGATTAGACCAAAATCTCAAAATCATTTGAAAACTGTGTTCGATAAGGAAAATAAATATCAATATTCACCCATCAATTTACCTTTTGTTTGAAATACTGAATTAGATGTCGCCAAAGAGGAACGTGAAAACGATTACTTGCAATTGACATATAGTTGATTTTTGGCCTGATTGAAAAGCAATTCCGGTCTATATGCTGGCGCTGTCCTTTCGTCTGTATGTCCATGACTTTTGACCTTGTGACCTTGACATTGTTCCGAATTTTCTTTGCAATCCGACCATACTGTCTTTTTATGCCCCGGATAGATAGATCGGAGGCATATTGTTTTTATCCTGTCTGTTCGTTTATTTGTTTGGTTGTTTGTCTGTCTGTTGTCAACTTTAATTTTGGTAATAACTTTTGAACCGTGAGAGATAGAGACTTCATATTTGACAAGCGTGCTCAACTAATGAAGCCCTTTCAAATAACACCAAGGTCAATGCCCTTGTGACCTTGACAATGACCTTCACGCTGCAAATAACTTTTTGGATTTTGGTGTCGCCGGGGGCATTAGTGGTTCACAAACACGGCTTGTTTTTTTAATTCATTTTGTAAATCATATAATCATGGAGAAATAGTGAATGACCGCTCAAGACAGGTGAATGTTATAGATTGTTGGTCGGTGTAACAGGTCATTCATTACAGTGGATGAAGTTCGATTCCTGAGATTATGCCACTAAAATGCGAGGTTAGTAACCGCCAACTTCCATGCTCCGAGGTAATCAAAGAGAAAAAAAAACGCTGAAGACGACGTAATCTCCAACCAACAGCATGATTAAAGTAAGAATTTATTAGAATGTTATGTGTGACACTATGACAAATCAAACACATCCGTTTCTAATGACATATTTATAAGATGAAAGAGCAAGTTTTGCTGAATCAGTATTATTTTAGGTCTATATCTCTCTTAAATAAAATGCATCGCATGACTTATTTTAAACTTGTCACTTGTTCTGTATAAACTGTTTCATAAGATACAAATAAGAAATTGGGCCACTTTGACTGAGTAGACGTACTAATGTGTTGCATCTCGCTGCAGCAATCAGCACAGAATACAATAGACATAAGTTCGATTTTGGCAGTTTCCACAGGGCCATCAAAGACACTGTCAAATGTCGGTGGTTTTTTTTTCAGCTGACCTCGCATATTTATCCGTTCATCATCTCAGAAGCAAAACAATATGTGTGGCAACGCTTGACTTTATTAGGTTTCTAAGACAGTTTTTCGGTACCTGATCGATAAAACAAATTAAAGTCGTGATTCATTTAAATACACATAGTTTGATGAACTGATTAAAATTCAAAGTTCTTTAAAGTAGATAGAGAGATAGGAAGGATGAGGGGATCCCTGTGAACTTCTAGCTGGTACATATATACTGCAGAGATCAATTTAGATGGGATTTGTGATAAAAATTTATCTGTTGTGGTTTCTTCATCAATACGGTATCAGGGAAGAAGAACTCGAGTGGCTCCGTACACCACTACAAGGAGTTCCCATAGTGCACCAGGAATGAAATAGGTGAGGGTCTTTTTTCGCGCATGTAGCGAAAAGTGTTTTATGATCTTTTTGTTATCAGTGTTGTTTCGTCTGGAAAAAATGACATGATAATTTTAGGCATAGATTACTTGGAAAGAACAAGGGATGTAATCAGATACATTGAAGGTAAGCAAAACGGTGCAATAGAAGTCTTCCTGTGCAGAATAGGAAACTTTCCTTCATATAAATCACGGGAGTTGAATTGTCCTAGTGGAATAAAGGAAGTGGAGGATTACCTTGAGATAGATCATTAAAAATTCAGTTGGCGATAAGGATAGCATATTCACCAATTATAATAGACAAAAATATAGATGCTGAGGTGAGATGATAAGTGCCTACGTCTTCATTGTAATGTTATATATTATATTTCATCATATTATAGTTTATTATACACAGGACAATAGCGATTGTAGTCAGTTAATAACATTCTATTGCCAGGAGCGCGCTGCAAATGACTCCACGAGAATCGGTTTATGTATGGCGTAGATGCCATATGCATTGGCAAGGTAATAATTCAAATACCATAAAACAAATTACAGCTTAATCGCTGATATATCATGGCGAATCAAATACTTCATGTGCGACATTCATTATTGTATATTACTTCTCTTTATCTATTTCTTTTTTTCTTTATATTTTTTAATTTCCCTTTTTCTCCCCTTCAGATTTGTATCCCTTTGTGATCTGTATTGATTGACTTTTACACTGAAACCAAGTAACAGTGTTAATTTCAAAGTCTAGTCGTCTCTGTTTTTAAGCTATTATTGAATTCATAGATGCTTACACGACAAAGGTTATGTAATCCGGCAAATATCGCACGAAATGTCACGTGATACGACTGCAAGCGAATGTATATAATAAAAGATGTATTATGCATAGCCATCAACGCCAAATAATACCTACATGAAATATTAATGTCTGATTTAAACTGTAAAGATGTCGATTACTAGATTTCATCGCTTTCAGTATCGCTTGTGCGCCCTCACTCGTTGTTTTCAGCCATTAGCGTACTTACTGTCATTAAGTTAATATTTTGGACTACTCAAGGTCACGACCGTTTTCCAAATCTTTGCTGCATTCAAGGTCTGGATTACAAATGTATCCTTAATGCACTTAAAGTCATGACAGTTCTCTGAATCTTGGTCACATTCAAGGTCTCGACCGCACTTGAAAATCCATCTACGCCATATTCATCGCATTCAAGTTTATGACCGTATCGCATTCAATGTAAAAAAAGCATTATTATTGTTGTTATTATTATTATTATTATTACAAACGATTACCATCATCCTCCTCATAGTCATCTTCAATTTAATGAAATAATGGATTATTCCTCAGTGTCTACCCTCTTTTTAGCTCACCTGAGTCAAAGGCTCAAGTGAGCTATTTTGATCAATCGTAGTCCGTCATCTGTCGTCCGTCGTCCGTCTGTCCGTCGTTAACTTTTCACATTTTCGACTTCTTCTTGAGAACAGCTGAACAGAATTTGATGAAACTTGGTATGCGTGAAGTACTCATGGTCCCCTACAAGTGTTGTTGTTTTTCGTCCAGATCCGTCGACAGGTGGCGCCACCACAGGCAAAAGTAGGTCACAGAGGGTACCCTCCTTTAACAAACTTCTCTTCAGACCGAGGACATACAGAGACAAACTGAATGCAAAGGAATGATCTAAAGGGATGTGTGAAGAAGTGTTGTTATTTAATTTCAATGCAGAAAAATGTCATGTTTTTCAGTTAATTGATAATGATGATTTCTTATGAGCTGTTATGATCTTAATTATGGTAAGTAATATTATTGTGAAAGAATTTTGTCAATATCTCAATATTTGGATGTTTTATGAATTTTTTAAGACTTCCAAAAAAGGGGGGAAGGGTTGGCCATTTTTCACATTTTCAACTTTTTCTACAAAACTGTTCAAAGGATTTTAATAAATCTTGGTAGAAAAAATCACTTATGATCCCCTTCAAATTCTGTCTTTTTCGTCCAGATCTATTCACAGGTGGTGCCACCACAGTCAAAAGTAGGTCACAAAAGAGTACCCTTCTTTGACAATCTTCTTCTTCATTCTGGATGTATACAGAGACAAACAGAATACACAGAAATGATCTAGAGGGATGAGTGAAGAAGTCTTATCATTTTGGTTCCCTTCCAAAATCAAATTTTAGAATTTTTTTTCAACATTTTTTTTGGACTTTGTGATTTCAATGCAGAAAAGAGTCATATTTCCTACTTAATTGATAATGATGATTTCTTATGGACAGTTTGATCATAATTATGGTAAAGAATGTTATTTTGAAAGAATTCTGTCAATATCTCAATTTTTGGATTTTCTATGAATTTTTTAAGACTTCCAAATGAGGGTGTATAGTGACAATTCTTCACATTTTTAACTTCTGCTGTTATACCACATGAAAGATTTTAAGGACACATGGTATATGAGGTACTATAGGTCCTCTATCAGTTTTGTTCATTTCATCCAAACTGGTCAACAGATGGTGCCACCATGTCTAAAAATAGGTCTCACAATGGTACATATACCACTTAGTAAAAATATGGATAGTAGCGGTTCAAATCCAGCTGTGGTCAAATTTTTTTTTCATTTCTTTACACATCTAAATAAGTTTTTAGATGTTTCTCGACACTCAACATATGAAATTAGGCCATTTTAAGTTGGATCTGGACAATATTTGAAACAATTGTTGTTCATGACCGAGACTTGAAATCAGTCAACAAAAGGCCCCACCTAAAGAAAATGACTAACTTGTTGCCCTGAATCACATCTTGCAGAGACAAAGCAAATGCTTAATATCAAAATCACCTGAATGGATGTGCAAAAAAAAAATGCTGTTGTTTTTTATTCTGTTCTAATACAAAATTGATATATTTTCCACATTTGTGTTGACTCGGTATCGTAATTGCACTACAATCAAATATTTTTGTAATGTGACATATGTTCCGGTATATTATTATATTCATGTATTGTATAGCTCTATGGTGACTTCTGCCACATAACTGAGCCAGTAACTCCTCTTTTTTCTTAGTCTCAGAAATGCAAAAATAAATCACTTCTTCCTTCCTGCATGACTGATAATCTATGTACTCTGGTGAGCGATATAGGCCCACTTGGGTCTCTTGTTTAACATATACACGTACAGCACTATATGCCATTTAAGCACATATACTTACTTATATTTATCTAGATATATTGTATATATACGAACAGTAATCCAGTAATTTAATGATAAGCTGAATCAACTTTTGACGCTACAATTTGTACTGAAATGTTTTGAATACATAATTGTCAGAAGGAATTTTTTATAGGCATTAGCTGCTCAGATAAGGGACTCACATGCTAAAACTTGTATGCTAAGTATATTATTACAGCGTCCATAAAATTTAGACGGTATACCATAAAGTGGTAATATGGTGTAGACCGATCCCGTGAATATACCGGTTTGACGTATGGATTTCAAGATATAAGAGCAAGATAATATGCATATTAACGTAGTAAATGTTGATAGATGCCGATCCCTTCAATTTCTCCTCTATGACGTGTTCTTTTATTTATTTGAATATTTTATATGAACGTATTTACTCGGAATAAATAGTTTGGTGTCCCTAAAATAAGAGATTCGGAGGAATAAATATTTTTCTCGTACGTCTGTCTGTTTGACTGCTTAACCCCCACCCCCGCCCGAATCCTTTGTCATTTGCCATTAATTGTGAACAGAAAGAAATGTGGCTTTGCTTTTTCACATGCGTCGTCCGTGTGACAGTACCCTTTTGTTGATCAACATTTATTGACATTGTGACGTTGACTATTGACTTCCAAAATAATTATCATTGGTCATAAGAGAGAGAGAGAGAGAGAGAGAGAGAGAGAGAGAGAGAGAGAGAGAGAAGAGTTTTTCTATTTTTTCATGTGTATTTTTAGGACAAAATCTTTTTTGTTTAAATCCAAAATATTTTTCCTAGTGACTTTTCAAAGTCTTCAACATCGAGTGCGGACAGGAGGGCATTAGTATTTCACAAGAATATCTTGTTAGATGTAGACCTACGTTTTAATATCTAAATAGAATGTCCAGCATTAGACTGTGTAATGTAACCTTTATCACAACAAAATCTTTAAATATCCGGACCGGATGGGGTCCGATATCAAAGGCAGACCACAGTACATTTTAAATAATTCCGCCATCATTTTCAATTACATTTTCAATTTCGTTTGTTTTATTACGTGTAAATACGATGTACCACGTTCCGAAATAATAATATAGGATCTACATACAGTAAAGTGTCTACTTTTGCTCCTTCACATCCTGCAGGGGAATGCAAACATTGGGATCACACCAGTGTGGGACATTTCACATGTACCCGCTATTTGTGTGCGAGATTCGCACGGTGTCGCCGTAATAATGGCGTTATAAATTCTTTAAATATGAAAGCATGTATGTATACATGTAGTTTCAACATGTGGTCAGGGTATTGACAATGCGATTGTAGTCATGATCTTATGGAACGGCGAAATAGCATTATCGATTGAATACAACCCGTTTGGCACATATGGTCCGGTTTAAAATGAATATGAAAAAGAGGACAAATCATTATAAAAACAGTTGTTGGTGTTGAAACTATTACTTTGGTTTATGTGTGTCACAATTTTGCCTTCACCATAACTTCGATTTATTTCTGTTAGAATTACATTTCTAATTCTATTTTGGCTTTCGTTACTACAATTTTTTTTTTTTAATTTTCGAAACTATTTAAGCGACTCCTTAAAAGTGTTAATTCGTTTATTTGATAGTTTTTCTTTGTTATCCACGTTTACCATTAATCCTCTTTTCATTGCGGTTACTTCTGTGAATATTTGAAATGTTTTGAAAATTTATTGTATATCATTATTATGAAAACCCACTTAATCTCTTTAATGTCATTAATCAATAATTATTAGAAGATATATATGTATATATACGCAATTTAATAATTTTGTGCACCAGATGCGCATCGATTGTTCGGGGTCATTGTTCCATTACACATTTCGTCTGACGATCCAGTCTCATTTTCTCGGTGATAGATTATAGAGAGCTATATTCTTGTAAATAACGCCTCGTGTGAAAGTTGCATATTCAGGCGGGGATCCAGAATTTTATCAAGAGGTGGTTCACCCATGTCGTTGTGTATAAAATCACTTATTTTACATACAAAAAATAACAAGAAGAGTCATTTTCCCCGAATCTCAGGGTGGGTCCAGATCCCTGGTCCACCCCTCTGGATCCGCCCATGATATTGCTCATCGTTTCGGTATAAGCGTCTGATGGTAACTATAAACTGTCCCATGTCTATATATGTCTGTAACGCTCTTGATATGTATAAAGCCGGCGTAACACAATCGGTAAGGTGCTCGGTTCGTGACCGAGGGGTTCCCGGTTCGAGTCCCGCCGGTAGCTCATTGATGTCTTGTATTTTGGGTGAGACAGTTTAAACAAAGGTCCTGTCAGGTTAGATGTGACACGTGAAAGACCCCTTACTGCTTCTGGTGGGACCATGGTATGTGTTTGAATTTCGGTGCACCTCATCAGGTAGATGTTGTCACCACATGAGTGCAATTATCTTTGAGTGACGTCGAACAAGCGTCATATTGTCAAATATCTATAGATTATGCAGTCATAATAACATTACATTGTAAGGTTAACATTAATTCACGCCTTCATGTGGCGCATAATACATGCACCACGTGGCTCCTAGTGTATACATGTACGTATTGGGATTGAAAATTGTTTTATGTCTTATGCTTGTTTGGGGCGTCTTCTGCTTTTTAGGTAGCTCTTAACATTGTTGCACTGTAAGTGATGACTGTATGGTGTACGGTGCTCGTTCATAGCGTCTCGTGCTTTTCGATAGCTCCTGGCGGTGGCATATTGCGAGTGATAACTGCATGGCACCTGATGTCTTTTCGTGGCGTCTCATGCCTTCAGACGTCTCCTGACGTAGATTTACTGCGAGTGATGACTGTATGGTGCGGGATGTCTTTTCATGGCGTCTCATGCCTTCAGGTAGCTCCTGAGATATGTGTACTGCGAGTGGTCATTGTGTGGTGCGGGGTGTCTTTTCGTGGCGTCTCATGCCTTCAGGTAGCTCCTGAGATATGTGTACTGCGAGTGGTCATTGTGTGGTGCGGGGTGTCTTTTCGTGGCGTCTCATGCCTTCAGGTAGCTCCTGAGATATGTGTACTGCGAGTGGCCATTGTATGGTGCGGGATGTCTTTTTTGCGGCATCACATGCCCTCAGCGAGCTGATAGCATCTTTATATTGCGATTGGTACCTACATTATGTCAAACAATTTTCCATGACGCCTGCTGCCTTTTTATATCTTCTGACGTCGGTATTCTGCAAGAAATGGCTACATGGTATCTGGGCATTTGCTTCCAGGTAACTTCTGGCGTCAGAATATTGCGACTAATGTATCTTTAGTGTCTGACACCATTTCCCAGCGTCTTGTGATTTTCGATGGTTAAGTCGTCAGAAAATATTTAGCATTCCTTTTACATTCCTCTTGGTATTGGTTATTCGACTTTCTATAATTTCAGTTTTTCAATGCCATATTTCTTCAATAGATACCGATACTTAATGCTAAATAAATAGTCATACAGGCTACAGGAAATAAAGAATTTAATTTCAAATAGGCCTAGTTAAAATCCCTATATTATACGTGTTTATTTAGTTAACGAATATTTGAAAGAGAAAGTTAATAACAGCTTACTTGGTTGTTTGGGTACATTTAAACGAGAAGTTGGCGCTGGGCAATGAGGAGGTCTGTTTACCTTATATGTAAGTAAAGAGAAAAAGGAGGGTTGTTTCTGAGTATTAGTGTCAAATTAGTACTTACACTTGTTTAACATTTTATTTTAGTTAACATGGAATTTAATAAGAATCTTTATCTATACCTGAAGATCGGTTTATACAAGATACGATCAAAATATGTTATCAGTGTTTACGTGAAGGTCGGTTTAAATAGACCAGAAATCAGATATAATAGTGATTAGTTCAATTACAGGGTTGTTTATTCAATTAACTAGATTTGTTATGTAATTCTTTGTAAAGAGAATCGCGAAAAGAGGAGAAAGCGATGATAGGGAAATTGTAAATACGGGAGATAACTCCTTCAATGTGTTACAATGAACACTTTATCCATAGCAAATTGTAACCCGTATGGTGTGTTATTTTGATGTACTTTTCTGACTGTTCGTTGTTAGTTTCTTTGACTGTTATGTATGTTAAATTGAAAGATCTGTTGATCAAGTTTCACCTATGCCATTCTGACTCATAAATTAGCAAAAATAATGCACGTGCAATTTACATCTTATTACCAAATACACGTTTCATCTTGTCTCCGGTGTGTTTTTACAAAATTAGTTTGTTCAATTGCCGAATCCATTACTGTCGCACCTGCTATAACACCAGGCATTTTACATTTCGATATTAAAATCTTATTGACAACATTAAACTCGGCGTTTATTTATGTACGTTCCAAATTAAAGTGTAGGGCAAGAAATTAGCATTTTGTTGCCAGATAAGTACACTGTGTTTTACAAAGGCTGTGGTCTTTTCTGTGTAGTATATTGTGTTATATGGGTTTGTCATTCGGAGAAGGTGACGACAGCTTCAGGTCCTCGCTAAGCCATCTTTCTCTCTTGATGTCAAATTGTCTTTTGAACAGTTTACTGCATATGAAAACGAGGTATCCATTTCATGGCCTTTGTCACATGTATATTGCAAGAGAAATAAAAGCGATTCTAGCATACTTGAAGGAACACCTTTTTTCAGAGCTATTTAATTTTATTGTTTGATTTGCAGTGCATCCTTTAGTAATGGTAGTGATACAAATTTTGCATTAATTTCTGTTCAACAGAAGTTTTTATTTAGACTTTTACAAGAACATAAACATGGATGATTCAAGCCTTGTCTTTTGATCCAGAGTCGAGCACAGCTATTGTAGATGAGGAGATGAATACATGTTCATGTTGTGACCGAGAGGTCATGGGTTTGAACACCACTGGAAACTCCCAAGTTTCTTTTCTTCCGGTAAGATGGTACGATGGCACGTTATTTCCATCGTTACATCGGAGTGTATAGGTCTAAATCTAAGTACATAAATGACTATCTATTTTCGCGATGTCTTAGGTTTTGCGAGAAATTTGCGGGAATGACCTCGTTTTACTAGAATCGACTTGCTTATGTTATGGATAAAAGAATTTAGGTAGACATTGGGGAGTTGGGATAAAGTCCTCGCCCATGTTAGCTGAGTTTTCTGAGGGTTCTAGATCGCCTCTACTCTAGACACAGGTACGTTCCTTACAGATTTGTCCATAAATCAATTACATATTGACAAATGTACCAGAGTACCATCTTAACAATGTCACGGCTTTGTGATTTCGACCCTCGCATTTATATGAGCGACTTGATATTACGCAGATGAAAGAGTACATACATTGTACCAGTAATGTCTTTTGGGGGCCATATCCACGTATCAGGCGTGGATCCAGAAATTTGTCGAGAGGGGGGGGGGAGGTCCACCCTCAATAAAATTTCCGAGAGGGGGTCCACCCTGTGATTTATGTGTAAAATGACTTACCCTACCCGGTATTGTAACGTCCCTATTGCCGCTGCTTGATAGATATAATATTCACCAACCTATTTTATTGGTATATGGAAAATGAAGAATCAGATAGGTATTAATTTTATGCGTTCGCTTCCCGCTTTTCTTATTTTTTCTTTTTTATGACTACAATAAATTTAATCTGTAATCATTTGATATTGGTAAACTAATTCAGTTTGGAGAAGAAATGTCATTAAACATGAAAGATGGACGGCTTAGATTGATTTTTACTCGGTAGTTCATGAATAACTCCGACGTAAATTTCTATGAAATATCTGGGATCATTCATTCATGGGATGAGAAACATACAGGTGAAATTTACATGGGGACGGAAACTCCTTTCTTGTTCTGAGAAGAGTATCCAACATTTTTTGGAGTGTTATGAATGCAAATCAAACAACATTTTGCGATTGCACCGACGTGTAGCAACTCCCGCCATTCTAATGGGGCAATACCCATAAAATTATGAGAAATACACGGTGAGCAACTGTGATTAACACCAAGTAGTTATTTGAATTGTGCTGCATGAAATTTGATTACGGAAGATCTATATGTTGATAGACAGAGTAAAAATTCGTCCATAGAGACATGGCCATATGCTCCCTACACGTGCTATGACAGGTCAATCAATGAAATTATGTAAGATGTTCGTCCGTTGGCTGGGACTGAATGTCAAACCCAAGGCGAAAGAGAAGCTTGGCATCACTGTCAAAATGCGAAAATGCGCCGTTTACATTTATGACGACCTTTGTCTAGAGGTTTGCATTATATTTTGACATATGTAGCGAACATATCCAGAGTAGAGAAGTGTAAAGTACTATGGTAACCGAAGTGGATCTTCACTAGAGAGTGGCTGTAGAGTGAGAAAGCTTCATTAGCTATGTATACTTCTAAATAAAATAAAAAAAGATAAAGATTAATGAAAAGACATTTGCTTTGAATAAATTACAGCAAAGAATAATCTTATTTACTATAGAAGCTGAACATGCAGTTTCTGTAAAAGCTGAAAATCTTTTAAATCATGCTTGTTAAAATGAGTATCATTAAATTGTAAATTACTTACATGCTCTAAACGGTAAATAAAAACTTGCTAACGTACGTGGTGACTGATAATAGCTGAAAATCGTTACCAAAAGCTTTGAAGTTCTTAACGTCACCTTTCGTCAAAATGCAGTAATTCACAAAAAAGGATTTATTCTACGGGAATTTATGTAATACCCTTTAAACAATCTCTAATGACTTGCAAACCGTATTTAGATAGTCTTTGATGCTGATAATAGTTGAATATGCAGTTTACCAGGTAGTTTGATTAAAATTCCACTCTTCCAGAATTGCACAAAACATGATTTATTCAACTGCGAGTGATTACACACGGAGCACACTTTTATTCATACACCTATCTGATAAAGTGAACAATTATTCCCAATAATTTTTGAAAAGTTTTAGATTTGAAAGTTTATTTCTAACGTTTTTTTTATAAAAAAATTGACTTTATCTCTAAAATTTTCATTATGTTGACTCCAACACCGGAACACTTTTATTTAAACCCCACCCATTCCTTACACTTTCCTTGATATTCCCTAAAAAGTAGACTAACACGTTTGCTTTTAATAAAAGGATATAATTTGAATACTCAAAATAAAATAATACAATTGATAGGAAAAACATAACAATGATCAAATTATTATCTTCTTCGTGGACGAGAAACACTTTCTCTTTTTGACCTTCAGCGAGGCCCTAGATGTCTATCGCAGCTCTTGCAGCACGTTAGAAGGGATGTCATACGGAGCCATTTGATACCTTGACACTCTACATCTGTGCTGTTCACAAGATGAAACGAAGAACGAACTCGGCTCGTTTTAACACTCCGTCTTCGTGTCTATTAGTGAAAGTAACACTTACAGCACAGTTCAGTGGCAGATCCTTGTTATGTAGTCACCAGTTTACCGATTTTGAAGGAAAGTTTTGACGATTAGAAGTACAAAAAGAAGTTTATGAATGTAGTCAGGAAAGGGAACTGAAATTAATTTTGTGGATTCAGAAGTCGCAAATATTACATTTTCGTGGATATTCAACTAACGATATTAATGACTTTGTCATGTGACATATTTAGCAAGCCCGTGATTAACTGGATGGTAAAAGTACTCACTTTTTAGTCTCTTCAAAAATAGTGCTGCCAGTTGTATAATTAAACAGATATTTATGAGAGGGAACATATAATTAAGAAAGGTTCTCTTAATTTATCATATATATATATATATATATATATATATATATATATATATATATATATATATATATATATATATATATATATATATATATATATATATATATATATATATATATATATATATATATATATAATATATATATATATATATATATATATATATATATATATATATATATATATATATATATATATATATATATATATATATATATATATATATATATATATCAATGGTTTATGTTAGGAGACAAGCCCATGTTCGCTAGTACAGTGAATATTATAGGTTAATTTATTCTAAATTGTTTTGATTATATATATAAGCTTAAAACATACTAAAAAAAGGACCCTTGCAAATGTTGTGATCAAATTCGTCGTATTAAGTGAGATATGGCTGTCTAAAAACGCGAGGTTTGTAAACACAATGTTTACAACCAACTTATCACGTGATCTAATTCGGAAGCCGCCGCATCATGGACACTGATGGAGGGCAAGGTAAATAAACTTGACGAGTAACTTTAAAACTCTGCATTCAAGTCTGCTAAAGTTAGAATTTACTGAAATCGTTTTCTTTTGGAGTCTCCCTTCATCGTATTTGTTTTGATTAAACTGCGCATGTGCGAAGTCAGGTTATGGTTGTATTTATGGAATACCCACTTTATTTACGAAGTATTTTCTTTTTATTTTGATATCTCCGAGGGTTGGGAGCAACAAAAATGGTTATTAACGCAAAGTTGATAGCTTCAGCCATACGAGATAAATACAAGTTTAGTTTTACATGCCCTAATTTTTGAATTTATACCGAATTGTAGGGTATACAACTTTAAAACTGGAATAGTTTTGTATGTATGCCGTTAAGATCACGCGAAGTGAAAGCCGCGTAAGTGCAATAGATGATCCATCGCATGTTTGTCGTACATGTTAGTATCAAGTCAAAAACATTCAATCTTAAGTCAAAATGTTTTTCATTTGACTGTGACATGTTAAGTGAAATTCTGCCACATTTGGTCTCGCACGAAACGGATGTCTTCGTATTTGATATTTAGCATCGTTATGACTTGTATCAAGTTTGATTTATTTTAGGCCGCACTGCAATATTTGGCCTTGTCCCAGGAGACATGAATTGCATAAAATCAAAGTTATAGCGGCATAACTACCGTGACAATAAAGCCTAGCAAGGAGATTATGATTTTGAAAATAATATTTTCGACCGGTCGAAAATAAGACGGTGTCAACAATAAATAAAAAAAGCAGCAACATTGAGAAAAGAAAGCAAATGTCAGAACACAGAAAAAGATTCAATGAGAATGTCCGACAACGATCCCCAGAGGTGTCAGTGTGGTCATAATTCAAAGTGCAAAAAATTAATCGGCTCTAATTAGTTATAATAATAAAGACAGGTGACAAATAAACGTCTCGTCAAGAAGAAAACAGAACAAATATTTTCGACTCCCTTAAGGGGATGAAGAGATCATTCAGTGCAATATGTAACTGTTAAAGGGACTGTTTGAGCTTTACAGACCATTTCTGGACTCTTTTTGTTTGTCTCTAATTGTCCGTATGTATACAATCAGTGAGCAGATAGACAGTGTATACATTTTGTATTTGTCGTCGTTCTATTCACTATACAGAATATATAATTTTCAGGAATTCTAGGAGACACCGAATTGCCAGCCAATCCACTACTTCACACGTGCCTATCCCCACTTCCTGTTCAGAAAAATACAAGGATAGACCGAAGCCTACGGTAAGATTGATTTACTTTCACTTTGTATGCTGCTGTAAGATTGTTTTACTTTCACTTTGTATACTGCTGTAAGATTGCTTTACTTTCACTTTGTATGTGCGGGTTCACATTGCTTTTTACATGAGTCATTTGATAACTTTTGATACTCCTGATCAAAAGTGATCACATGACATAACTTTTGATCAGGAGTATCAAAATTTATCAAATGACACATGTTTCACTCACTTATCAGTAGTTTCCTAGCCACGTAAAAACACTCACGAGTGGCTCAATCTGGTGATCGAACTTATCGCCAGCACCACAAACCAACCGGCCTAATTCATAACAAAGGCGAACTATGATATTGTTATGCTGCCGTTTACTCATGTACAGGTATATAATGATGCACATGAGAATGCTACTATATAATATAACCTTGTGTTCATGTGCATTATCATATCAGTGTACATACTGAGTATTAATACTCCACATACTCTATTCCTAAACTTCCTCTGATTTCCATGAGTATAACATGGAAATATTTTAATATGACTGTTCAATCGTTTTATCTCTTTTGCTGAGTCATTCATTAATGCATTAAAGCAGTATCTGAATTCATTAATCGGTTGACCAAATGATAAATTCGCTGATGCATACTGCCTTGTTTCCTTTTTTTTTTTCCTTACGAGTCGGGTTTCACCTCTCAGTCCTTGTCGTTTGTATCTAGTTTTATGCCAAAGTCATTTCACTTCTATGATGACGCCACCTATCTGATGGATTGCACAGAAATTTAGACCTGTGAAACGAATCGACTCGAAGCAGTGACTAATCTATGAAGTGTAAGCTTACCCTGACATTTGGCTATATTTTTTACTGTCTCATCCGAAGGACACCGACGGGTCAGCCGCGGGACTGAAACTCGGGATCTCTTGGCCAAGGCTCTCTCGACCAAGGCTCATGTCCGTTACCAACGAGGACTTTGACCCGATCTCTCGGCCAAGGCTCGAGTCTGATACCGGCGGGGATTTGGACCAGGGATATTTCGGCCAAGGCTCAAATCTGTTACAAACAGGGACTTGAACCCGGGATCTCTAGACCAAGGCTCAAGTCCGTTACCGACGGTGACTTGAACTCGGAATCTCTCGACCAAGGATTTCTCGATCATGGCTCAAGTCTATTACCGACGGTGACTGGAACCCGGGATCTCTCGGCCAAGGCTCAAGTCCGTTACCAAAGGTGACTTGAACCCGGGATCTCCCGACCAAACATCTCTCGATAAAGGCTGAAGTCTGTTATCGACGGGGACTTGAACCCGGGATCTCTCGACCATGGCTCAAGTTTGTTACCAACGGTGACTTGAACCCAGGATCTCTCGGCCAAGGCTCAAGTCCGTTACCAAAGGTGACTTGAACCCGGGATCTCTCGACCAAAGATCTCTCGATAAAGGCTGAAGTCTGTGTCCGACGGTGACTTGAACCCAGGATCTCTCGGCCAAGGCTCAAGTCCGTTACCGATGGAGCTACAACGGCTTGTCGGTTCTTAACAAGTTCCGTCTGTAAAGGAGCTTAAGATCGTTAGTCTCTGATGGTTGTCTGGTTTCTGTTGTTTGGTTTCTGATGGTTCTCTGGTATTCCCCGTCACTCCAAACTAACCTTTGACATAGGATTGAAAGATTTTAAAGTCTAACATAACGCGACAATTACAAAACCCCTCATAATTCGTTCATCATTTCATATACAAAGGAAAGGAGTGTCGAATTAACAGAGGGACTTTAAAGAGTAAATCTGGTCGCCTACATTTTGCTGTGTAATGGAACTCCATTAGCATTTAATCTTACATATCGCCTACTTTTATTGGACAAATTCTCAATTTATATGAAGCAAAGCATATGCACCAATTAATGAAGAGAGAAATTGGATATAATTTAGAATCAAATTACGTGCACATCAAAGACAAATATTTTCTCCATCTGTCCACGCCGCGTCGGCACGCCACAAGGAGTACCGAGTAATTCAATGATTGTGTCCCTTCCCTCAGTAAGAGCACGTGTCCGATGACCGTGGTGGTATCGTTGGGGCCGGATAAATCAGAAAATTGACATAAATATATCAGCCAGCAAACGTTAGCGTGCCTAACAATCACTGCTAATGCCGTAATAAGATCGTTATTTACTGCGTCCAATGGACGTTAAAACGCTTGCTAACAGACGTAAGTCTGTTCAGTGAAAATTTTTACTACAACGGCCGATAGAAATACATGGATGTGGTGATCGTTTTAATGGTGGTGGTGCTTTGTGAAAATAGTTTTGTCTTGAAAAAATGAATACTAATCTTCTGGCATTTTTTCAGTTGAAAATTAAAGGTACATAGATATTTTCTTATCCTACTTTCGCATTTTACATTATATTTCTATGTACTGTATTGTACTTTTGGATTCAATAGAATTTGGATTGTATACTGATTTCTATATACAGTATCAAATCCTTCGTGTACTAGCCCTGATTTTGAATATACAAGAACTGTGCAAATCGGCTACTTATCCATACATTTCCATTATCCCTCTATTGTCTTTCTGCGTGGAGGTACTCTAGAGGCTGTGGTAGCGCACTTTATTTGACACCTAAGCTATCCAAATCTGATTATACAGACAGCAACTAATGGTGACATAGAGACAGCATGTTGTATATAGTCATTTAGTGCCGTGTGAATACTATATGAAAGGTCATAGTATTGCTTTGAACTACCTCCTTTATTCATGTTGAACCTGTTATCACTTTCCAAAATGCCAAAAAGATATTTTACACAAAATTCAGAAAAAAAAAGTTTGTTACCTAAATTATAATAAAATGAATACTGTATTTGAAAATTAAAATATTTAGCCCTCTCAAATTTACCAGTCGCCCTTCTCCACAATCAAATAGTCACAAGTTAGTATGCCCTGAACTGACTTGTGTCCAGCAAAATTATAAATATATAACACAGTTATCACTTACAACTATATACATGTACTTCTACTCTAGCGATGCATCGTTACTATAGCAGCAACTAGGTGTAAATGTGCCTAGCAAACGTCATTATTACATCAACAACCTGGTGTAAATATGCCTAGCAGACGTCATTATTACATCAGCAACCTGGTGTAAATGTGCCTAGCAAACGTCGTTATTACATCAGCAAATCAGCAACCTGGTGTAAATGTGCCTAGCAAGCGTCATTATTACATCAACAACCTGGTGTAAATGTGCCTAGCAAACGTCATTATTACATCAGCAACCTGATGTAAATGTGCCTAGCAAACGTCATTATTACATCAGCAACCTGGTGTAAATGTACCTAGCAGACGTCATTATAACATCAACAACATGGTTTAAATGTGCCTAGCAAACGTCGTTATTACATCAGCAAATCAGCAACCTGGTGTAAATGTGCCTAGGAAGCGTCATTATTACATCAACAACCTGGTGTCAATGTGCCTAGCAAACGTCGTTATTACATCCGGAACAGGGTGTAAATGTGCCTAGCAAACGTCGATACTACAACATCAATCAGGTGTAAATGTGCCTAGCAAGCGTCGGTATTACATCAGCAACATGGTGTAAATTTACCTAGCAAGCGTCGTTAACACATCCGCAACCTGATGCTAATGTGCCTTGTAAGCAGCTTTATTACTTCTGCATATTGGTGTAAATATACCAAGCAGACGTCGTTATTGTAGCCGCAGCCTGGCGTAAATGTGTCTAGCACATGTCGTTAATAAATCCGCAACCTGGTGTAAATGTGTCTGGCAAGGGTCGTTATGACTGCCGCAACCTAGTGTAAAAGTGCTTAGCAAGCATCGTTACTGCAGGCTCATCTATAAGTAAGTGTGTCCAGCAACTGACGTCATTACTAAAGATGCAATCAGAAGTAAATATACATAACAGACATTGATATTATAGTTTCATCCTGAAGTAAATGTATCCCCGAGCATTGATACTACTGTCGCAACCAGAAGTGAAAATAGACATTGGAGCCGCAACTAGAAGCAATGTGTTCAGCAACATTGATTTATCTTGCAAGCATTATTGCTAAATCCATCAATAGAAAAAAATGTGCCGTAGTCATTGTTGTTACAGGCCAGCCAAAAGTAAATATACCCAGCAAGCGTCATTACTACATTCGCAACCTCAGGTGTTTGAATTGCAACCTCAGTTGTATGAACTGCAACCTCAGGTGTATGAGTCCTGCAAGAGTCAATAATACAGATCAGAATTACTTATATAACTTTAATTACCGATCAAAATCAAGATATACTCTAACAAACAAACGTAAATTTGCCCCAAACATCGACAATACAACTTTGAATTAGTCGGAAAGTGCATCTGAAACAATCGTGTTTATATAGGAGTGTATCGAGGGAAAAAAATAATATACGTTTGTATCTATCTTTGTGCTTTTGGAACAAACAGTATTGTATTGTCAAATGTGTCCTTCCTCCAGCCGGTAAAGTAGATCAGGGTCATCACATACGGGTCACATGACGTATAATCCTTCCTAATACATAATAATGTACACATTGTCTCTTAGGTACATTGGTATAATTTCACGGTATGTACCTGATGACGTCGTGGGAGTAGTTCTGTGGAATATCTGTACGTTGACCGTGCCTTTAGTAGTATTACCAAAATCTCGCACGCACCGGCTGGGCGGGGTATAAGTACCTCCGGTGTCACTACTACGTACGGGTAGTGTAGGATAGCACCAAAGTGAATCAGATTTCTGGCTTTATAATGAATGTGCTCAGTACGTAAACATGTTTGTTTTAAAAGGCCACGAAGGTTTTTGGGTGCAATCAAGAGGTAGACACTTTGACAGTATAAATGGATTTAACGAAGCAGTTGAATACTATAAAACTATGTAAGGCATTCAAGTTGAAAAAATTTAAATCTATATTTTAACTTATTTTTAAACTTTTATCTAAACTGATTTACTTTTACTATTTAAAAATAAATTGGTTAAATTTCAAATTCACAGTAACAAATGTATATGGGGTAATGATTAATCTGCGTGCACAAAAAGATTTGTCTCGTATTGTAGACACAGAGTTTGTTGAATACACCTTCACATATCCATGATGTGTCTACATTTAGTATGTTACACGTATATCGCATACATTAAATTTACACAAAGATATATATAATATATATATATATATATATATATATATATATATATATATATATATATATATATATATAAAGCACAAATAGAATCAGTGAAACACCTGGGAGTACTATGGACCTTGGATCTCCGAAGAAATACCTGTAGAAAATAAAGACAAATTAGACAAACAAAGACACTACAGTTAACAAGGCATCCTTTATTTCACTTATATTCGTTCCCCGTCTGGGACTCGAACCAACGACCTATGGTACCGAATCACCTAGCTGTCATGCATCCGACCCTCTAACCGACTGAGCTACCCGAGCTCCATATATATATATACGTTGTATATTGTTCGAATGGAAATAATTTCTTTAGATTCACCAGGTTCAGTTTTGTAGTTGAATCTGATATAAAGCTGGAGTATAACTCTCAATTTTAAATCATCCTTTGAAACTGATAAAGATAATAACTAATAATAATAATAATAATAATAATAATGATGATAATAATAAATTTTTTGGGTAATACTTAACGTTTTTACGAGAACATCCATATTTTAAAGTAATTTAAGTGAGGAAAGTGCGGGCTCAAACTCGTCGTTTCTCCCTATCCTCCTGTGCTCCCGGTCAGCCCGACTCGACAGAGAGGTCCGATTCTAGACGGGAGTTTGAATCTTGCTGAGCCATGCTGTAATTGGAATTATATCCGTTGGCTAGGACGTGTAAATAATAGATCATACAAGGTGGAGATTGCTAGCAGTTCATAGCCAGATAGCTCGGTAGCAGGTCTAAATCTGAAATTGTATGAATAGTGATACAAGGATATAGAAACATTCGTGAAACTGCTTTATAACAACTTTTATTAGTTCTAGAATATGGAGGACTCTATCTTTAAAAACATGCATTTATTGTTTACGCCATTCCCAGAGTATTTGACGCATGGTGGCGACACTGGCTTAGCTTCAACATTTTAACTTACACAACGGACCCGGAAGCAGGATGGAATTTTAGGCAACGATATATATTTTGATAGGGGCCTCCTATTGTACAAATAGAAAGGCAAACAAGGATAATTCACCTCGGAAGAATTTTTGTCGATAGGTGGAATCGAACCCAGATCGCCGGATTATAATCCCAGTGCCTTACTACTGAACCAGTTTACCCCCTTTCTTAATATCTACAGTAAAATGCTGTCAAATCTGAACGTGACCGATTTATATCACGTTCTGCAGGTAAACATTATTTGTTTTGCTCAGCACACATATTATATTCAGACGTGTTGAATAACTATAGTCTAACTTCAGAATTTTTGGAAAGACTTTCGTAAATACGATAGCAAAAAAGCCTTAGGTACACGCAAAAAGGGATTCATGTATATCCTGCGTTCTCCCATTAAATTATGTTTATTTGAGTTTTTTGTAATATTTTATTTTATCTATGTTTTATTTCTTTTATGCATATTTTAGTGAATTATAGTGTTGCATGTAGAGATTAATATTAAAATAAACAATATATTTTATGGTTTATGTCGGGGAAATATTCTTTAAAACAAGCTGTATTTGTGAAACACTAATGCCCCCGACGGCAACAAAGTCCAAAAAGTTATTTTTAGCGTGAAGGTCATTGTCAAGACCATGGTGCCATTTGAAAGGGCCTCATTAGTTGAGTACGCATGCGAAATATGAAGTCTCTATCCCTCAAGGTTGAAAAGTTGTGACAAACAGACAGACAGACAGACAGGACGAAAAAGGATACAACTGCGTAGCTATAATGTAAGGACTTTTCCCACAATACAAAGACAAAGAGAGAGAGTAATCCATCCTGTAAAATATTGACATAGTACTAAATATTGATCAGAAATATAGTCTCAAAGGTAAGAATCGAATAAAGATCATTATTTTGTGTTGGGTCTTATCAAATGATACAAGTACGAAGTATCTTGAAGAATCCATCCTTAACCTATTATCTGATGTTTATATCTATAATCCTCGGTGCATGTACACGGCATGGAATCAGTTTTACGTCGTTATTTTACAAGGTAAATTGGCTTATAGAAGTACCATTAGTTATGTTTTGACAAAAGGGTAGGGTTGGAAAATTCAGTCTTCTCAGGTAACAAGAAACCTTCATATTGTCGTTATCTTAGATACACCAATCAGTTTGAGTTGAAGGGAAGTTTTGGCATAGGGAAATATACGTTTAGACAATATTCTGTTCAAGAAATTCAAGAAATGAGCGAATGGAACTATAGTCAAAGTCATATAAGTATATATAATCTTTCACCAAGAGAGAGAAGTAATTGTGTTTATATGATATGTTTTAGTCTGTTGAGCACTGTGGATGGCACCATTTCAAGATATTAAGGATAAAGTATTCGTATTTACATTTTGGTGTGCTGATGCGAATGGTACCATTCTCAGCGTAGGGATATAGCATAAATATATATATTTTTGCCATTTAATTTTTTTTCGGCTATGCTGGAGCTAATGTCACCATTTCGGCGTAGGAATATAGAATATGTTTTGGACCGCTAGTGCGGATGGTACCGACTCGGCATAAGGGATTTGAGTAAACATACTACTTAAACAACACCAATATTTTAAGCCTGTAGAAATCTGTGTTCATCTCAATCCGGATCAATTCTATTATTGTCTACATTCACTTTTAATGGGATCAAGCTGAGTACCGGGCGCTTTAAACATAGGAGAGGAAATTAGACTTCAAAACAATAGTCTGGCAACTTTTAATTATTGTCTGATCAATAGATACGTGCAAGATACATTTCTGTCAATTTTCTAGATATCAGTTTCACCGGAATATTCGCGCCCATATCGATTTTAATTCCGTCCTAATCACAGCAGTGCTCCCTTTCATAGATGTACTCGATGTCAAGTCAGTTCGGTATTTAAACTCGGCGTGTCGGACTTGCCTATCGTGTCACCTGTGTACTTTAATGAAAATATACCTTATAAATTGGAACATCACAATTTAACGTTATTTGCCGTGTAGTAAACATGACAAGGTGTTTCAGGTAACACTCGGGCAGCAGATATTCTCGGAAGTTTTTGATGCCATCTAGCGACATAGTGATCTTGCTGTTACTATAGTAAATCATTGTCCATATTTATGGACATCAGTTGAATATCTTTATTTTGGACAGTTGCCTCGAGGCACTGGGGCACGGTGGGATGTCAGTTTATGATGAAAACTTCGGTAGGAAAGTGAAGGCAGTCGAGTGAACATTTTAAACAAATTTACTCGCTCTCGCGTCAGTGTTTGACAACAACCTTATGGAAAAACAACCAGAAGCAAACTGGATTGTATATTCTTTGATGGATCAGAATAATCTATTTATTGTGCAAATATTCACTCCTCGCATTTCACGGTGAAAATGATCATTTATAATAGAAAAGTGGATGATATCTTCTTTTGAGTGCTGACTATTTCATATTAGAGGCTTTATTTGAACTGTATCAACTGCCGATTGATTACATCAATAGCGGGATTAGGTCCAACCCGTGGCGACCACACAGTTCCGCGTAGTTCATATAACCTCTATATAGTCCAGAAAGTCATATGTATTGGAATAAGTGTTAACTCTGTGACTATGCATGATAAACTCTTTTATTGTGAATATTGGCCACTACTAGAGGCTATATTCAAGAGTGCTCCAGCAATATAAGAAGCCCGGATTATGTTTGCACATTGAACACTATGGAATTTAATGACAGATTAGTAGAGCGAATTCAGGTAGGCTGTGCAATGTTGTTTTTACACTCTATGATTTGATGAAAGTCTTTTATGAAACGTGCAAACATTTAAACCAGGTGTTCTCTCTGATTATACCATTTCCTGTACCATTGATTGCTTACTAATTGGTTTATTAATGCTCCAGTATGGCATTTGGTCATATCCAGGCACCGACCGTGTGTAACATAAACATAACGGTAAAATGCAAGAAAAGACAACTAATAACATGTTAGTGAAATGCGGGTGAAAACATAAAGGAAACTTCGGCAATTAAATTAGAAATTTTAACTTAAATTTATGCTCTGCGTTACTCAAATGGTCAATCTATCAATTCAAATGGATTTTAAAACCGCTGGAGGTGAAGGGTATTCTTACGTACGATAGTGGGAGGGTCCCATTGTTGTACATAAGGTTGAAGGGCGGACTTGCATGCAGTACATGTTGAATTTCGAGTACGACTTGATTACTCAAATATGAAATTTATGCAACATGTTCTCAATCATGCATTTCTAATTTCATGTCGTAAATTTTTATGTGTTTTTCATTAATGGTTAGGTAGAAAACTCATTCAAGTTCTCTGTTCGCTACTTTTACCAGGAACAATGTTGAATGGGCGCTTTCAGTTGATAGATCACGAGTGTACAAACCTTCATTACCACTGAATAACTATTCCCTTCTTTTTTTGCCATTAACTGTGGAAAGAGGTAGCTACATTCTTTTGAAATGGAAGAATTTTTTTCTTCATAATTTCATATTGAGACAGTGAGAAAACTTTTCTTTTTAATTTTGAACTTTCAAGTAGTAGAGAGTCATTCGAGATTAACTAGCAGGTCTTGGTGCATTTATCAAGTGTTTGCCGGCGTTTGATGTTACGTCGAGGAATGTTTAATGTATGATCTATCCGCGGTAAAAGGGCGCTTGAAAGTAGCGCCGGAGTCTATGCATTTGATGTGGAGAGGTCCGACACTTCAGTAAAATATGTGGTCTATATTAGAGGGAGGAGGATGTGCGAAATATGTTTTTATATAAAATATAATATCACGATGCCCAGTCTCTTTCTGGATTTGTAGCAGGTAAGACAGAATATCTCTTCCGTACTCGTCTTTTTTTTCTATTTAGTGACGTGATTTTTTTGTATCTATTGATATTTTAGGCATTTGAGCGCCAGTGAACTTTCTTTGTGATCAGCGTTTTACCGCTCAGGTAGTGAACTATCCGTGTGGATTAAGATTGCTATCTCGATGGTTACATATCCGGGGGGAGATCGTTTGTAACTAACATCCACGTACTTATCTCAAGTCATCTAGGTAGATATCTCGCGAGATTTCGCGAATGTCCTCCTATCGTTGGAGAGCTACGTATCAGAATACTACCTTAATCTGCGGTGTTACTCAACTTTCTCCTTCACTAGACTGTGTGATCATCACCTATTGTTTTCTGATCCTATGACAATAAGTGCATAAGGACATTGAGTGAAGTCTCTTTATGTAAGAGTTTAGGAGATAATTGCTTTTACTTTATGAAGTAGGATTAAATGGCATATTGCTTTCTAAAATAGCACGTCGCCAACACGCAGTACATTGTATAAGTCATAAAAAATTAAAATGATGGAATAATTTTGGTTATTTTAATTTTGTACTGGCGGACCCTCAGTACACACTTTTTACACTTTCACCCCCCTGCTCATCACGTTTGCGATGAACTACGAAAACCATGCTCCAAAACCGGCGCTGGTTAAATGTTCAAATCATTCAGAAACTTGACTTTGACGAAATTTGGTATTGGATACACTTCTGTACAAATCAGGCTGCTAAATATTTTTAAATTGTGCTACAAAATCATCTTAGTTATGTTTAAGGTAAAATCAGAAGTGGAATATTTTTAAATTAGCTTTGAATAATTACCGAATGAATGAAATGCTGTGGAGTATTTACCGAATGAATGAAATACCGAATGATTGAAATACTGTGGAGCATTTCTGAACATTGCTATAAATGTAGATATGTTTGCTACGAAGGTAGATGTTTACGGGCGGTGATAGATAATCCTGCACTTGTCAAACGTGATAGATATAAAGTAGATATAAAGCATGCCGCACTTTATCCTATCAGATACAGGCGGTATTGGAGGTTTTAAACTCGTCAATTATCTTGTTAATTGTCACTGGCGGTCATCCTTTTATGAGAGCTTGCTGACCAACCTAAGGGCTATCTGTTGTTTAAACAAGGCGGTCTCCACACAGTGGATCATTTCCGCATGGGCGACCATTAGACTGACCATTGGTCAGTATACAACTGGCGACTGGTCACTATAACTGGCGACGCTGTATATCGATAATGTCAGACTATATCAAATTTCGGGGGGGGGGGGGGGGCATTAATATTAACAAAAGAATATGTATATACTCGTATAATCCACCAGGCATGTGAAGAAATAAAATCACGACTGATTTTCCACGTTGCGTATTCAAATATGTACTTTAGCCATAATTTACAATTAGCAGTCCACAGTACAAAGTCATTTATATTTAGTCATTAATATCTGTGTGTCATGAAAGATTTTTATGAAATTTATGATCATCAAAATTATTTTTAGAATTTTTTTTAATGGGGTGAATCATAAAGTCATTAAAAGGGTCATGTCTCATATACTTGAGGAAGCACAGAGTGAATGAGGTATGACAATGAAAATACTAATCTGATTCATGTAGTGTTACGTTATCACGTTACCCGACATAAGCTGGGGCTACTTGGCCCAACTCAGCCAATGATATAGATAACATTGTTTGAACATAATATTGGCAGATAGCGAAAGTAATAATCCGTCGTACTGTAGCCAGGTTCTTGATTAATTAATTTGATTTGTAAGAGTTTGAGCGAAAGGATCCAATAACCAGTATGTAGAGTTTTCGACATGGTCGACTGACCTTTTTGCACTTAAAAGAGAGGGACTTGTTCTTTAAAGATGTTTAGGGATTTAGAGATTTATTTGTATGCATGTATTGTTGTGTTTTTTATTTCCCAGGTGTATTTGTCATAAAGGTGTAAAAGTGACGTGTCTCGGTCTCATTTCATAGTTATGTACTGACATCCCTGTATAGCAAGATGTTACACGGCTGTACTTACGCTCAATTAACGACCAAACTGTTACAATGGCTAAATAATCGATAAAATTTGTAAAATCAGTCGTTGTTAATCAGAAAATATATTAATAGAATATTTGTCATGTGACAGGTGAGTCTACCTGATACATGAATCAAACTATGTCATTCGATCAGATACGGACCCGCAAACACAAGTCATTCAAAGAATCACTGTAATTAATCATTTCAGATCCTCGCACAGCAACAGAGAAAATTCGATGAGAATGACGTCAGAGTGTTCCCTCATGATGTGACGACATATTCTATCGGGCCATCCGAGCAGCCACAGCAATATCGCAACAACGCGGATTATTATCAAAGTGAAAGAAAACCTTTACATGCAGACCCTTATAGTGTATCCGCAAACGTGCCGCGTCACTCACTATATGCCGCGCAACAATTAAATCCACACGCAAACATGCAAGCAATGGATCCTTATCAAGCGAGAGTACAATGTGGACATCATGATAGTCACGTATCTCAAGGGCTTCCTCCACCTCATGGTGGCCAAGGGCCCACTCCAATCCACGGTGGACTTGGTTATAATAATGCACCAAATTATTATGCGATGCAGTATCATTACTCTATGCCGGGATCTAATGTTCACCATGCAGCTGCTATTGAACATCCCATGTATGTGAAGTATGGGTCACCCCCACCTCCTCTACCCGGAAGTCCACCACCCCTGTCACGTGTCGCATCCCCCGGAAGTCAACACTCAGCAGCCGCATCCTTCTTCGCAAGGTAAGTCACATGACTATAACGTAAATATATATAAGTTTTCGAAGAAAACGATAATATATAATACATCATTCAAGGTATCTGGAGATGGTTCGATCTTGGTTGAGATCATTCAGTCTCATCAATAGTTCATTCCGAAAAACAGTATCTTTGCAGTGTAAATGACAAGTTCTTTATTTTCACAAACTGTACTTAATATCTGTGTAATGAACATATAAGATATATACTGTATACATATATACAATACATATCAGCACATGCGCAGTAAATAAATCAACCATGACTTTGGATAACAACAAAATTTTATCGTTTGAGTTGAAAAGATTTGGTAAAGATTTTTACCATACTTACACCTTTTCACTCGCTTTTATGTTTTAAAAAAATTTAGTAGCGAATGCGACGGCCAGCCAAGATGGCAATCCAAGGTCTAGTCATCGGTCTTTCCAATATAATTTTGCAAAGAAAAATTCTTATAGGATTATTTTTAGAAAAAGGACTTATTGTTATTTTTTTATCAATGACAAGGCATTTCTTTATCAACAAAATGTGAGACTACAATGTAAGGCTACAATACGTGCACTACATGGGTAAGCGTTAACTGAACCACGTGGACACGTGCTCCGTTGACCACCCGTGACGAAACAGAGGATGTTCGGGGATTGACACCATCAAGTCAGATTGTCATCTCCAGTACATTTTTATGGTGTTTGCTTTTTAATCTGATGAATAATTCATGAAATAGGAAGTCATTTGCATTTAAATTCGATGTTGATAAAATCTGTGGTTGCTCTTTTGAGAACCGTTTTATTCTTCAATCATTTTATTGATTTTAAATCTAGATATGAAAACAAAATGAATCTCCCTTGAGAATGACATATTCACGAGTTACAGATCATTTGACTTTCATATTTAGAATACAAAAAAAAAAAAAAAATATAGATTAAGAATAAAAAATTGGGTTTTTTTCTTTTTCGTTTTGTACAATTTAATTCTTATGTTTTGATGATAGTTGATACCGACCGAAGTATAATGTTAAAACATTTCATGAATCTCGACAGAATTCGAAATATGATTCGAAAAATCTTGAAATATTATTTAATAAAACATCTATTTAAACGAAATTAATTTATGTAAAAAAAAAAAAGCAGCAGCAGTACCAAACTACCAACCAATAAACAATGCATGATAATATGCTTCAAATATTAAACCACTAAACACAGAGACATAGAAATCTTTCAAAAAGAAGGTAGTCTATACCTCTGCTAAGCATTACATGGTAATATGTGACAATGCAGCCAACTAACGTATGGGTAAAAAATGGTTAATCACAGCATGTCAAAGTACTGCCAATAAAAAGTTAATTAACCAATAACATTGCAAGCACATAAACAACTGAAAAATAAACAGGTTATGTTGATTTGAATGTTCAGTGGCATTTTATTCATTATTATGTATAGTATATGGACGATACTTGTTGACTGTAGTTGAGTCACTCTATAGATACGATTCATGATAAGGCGATAGAAATATCCGACCATTGTCCAGTATATTGACCAGAGGAAGTAACTATACACTTAATACAATTATCTCGACAATTAGAGAAATTAACTAGCTATAACTGTGGGATAGAGTTACGCAGTTAAATAGACAGAACGATTAATGCAATTAAAGCTTGGCAACTCTCTCGTATCCCAGGGAACAAATATCCAATAGTATTATCTTGCTAACAGCAGAAAATTAAAAACTTCCACAATCTGAAATATTACAGATGCAATAATGACAAGGGGCGTGAACTTCAATTGTCAAACGGTCATTGGCATATTGAAGCGTTACAGCCTCGGAGAAAATATTCGCAGTTTGTGTATTCCTGAATTAGTGGGAGGATCTAGATACAAAAGAGGCTTTGTTAATAAAGAAAGAGAGTCGATTCAGAATACTATTAGACAACCCCTTCCCCTCCCCCGAAACCCCCCCCCCCCCCCAGACCAAACCCCCCCTCAACCCCCCCCCCCCCAAAACAAACAAACAAATAAAAAAGAAAACCACAAGAAAAGACACCCCCCCCCCCAAAAAAAAACCCCCAAAAAACAAAAAACAAAAACAAAAAAACCCAAAACCACACACAACAACTGCTAGTTCATCGATGATTAGTAAGTTACAAGGAATAAACGGGTCGAGTGAATCGGTGACATCAAAGCTGGCTCTAAACAAACCTCTCCCATGTAATGAGAAATTTATCGTTATTCTACCAATTCCCATGAAATGATTATTAAAAGGTTAGTCTGAAAAAAAGATCGCCTTCATTGATACAATATGAAAAGAAAAGATGTACTTAATAGAGATAAATCAGTTTGCTTTTTCTTTCTAAAGTATTCCCCTATAAAAACATTCAATACAGTATTATACACATGTAAGAAAACATCTGTTACCAGGAGGTTGTCTCCACCCCTGTATCTTGTGGAACATGAGTCATTTAATAAATAAAAACTTTAATACAAAATAGTGAGAGAGAATACAAATCCCACAAATGGCATCTTTAAGAAGAAGTACCCGCTTCTGATCGCGTACTGAACTTCAGAGTTTTTATAAAAACATCTGTGCAGAATGACAGAAAACCCTAACAAGTATTCGTTTCCGCCCCTGATCTCATTTGGAATTTCAGTCATTTTACAAGAAAGTGCCCATACAGAATAGCATAAAAATAATAAGAATTTTGGCTCCGCCCCTGACCTCGTATGGACCTAAGTCATTCTGTTATATAGTAACTCCAATTAAGAAGCACATATGAAGTGTGTGGAGTAGGGACTCTTAATCCGCCAGACTGTGGAAAGTCCTCTCGCTTTGATACAAGAGTATCCCTCATATTGCACTACAATGATTCTCCCCGATCAATTTGAGAAACATGTTTTCTATTGAAGTCTTTGTCTTTCATTATCCCCATTGATTTTCACGTTCTCGATATTACTTGAAATCTTTCATTACATTTGAGGTTATTTCGCTAGGGTATTGTTCATTCAACTTCATCGCACGATAGATTTATGTTTTTTTCAATATGATTTTTTTCCAGTTTGATAAAAGAAACAATGTTTCATCTGTTGTAACCATTGATAAGCTATGTAATGGAATACAAATAGTGCAGATCATGTGATATGTTTTTGATCTTTAAATGGATTAATTGTAACAAGGTATTCTTAATGCAGAGAACATTTCATCGCAAGTGTTTCGGCGCTTATTGCGCCTGTTGCTTAAAAATCGGTTTTTAACACTTAGCACACATCGTTAGATCACATGGAGACTTTTCAACCTTGATCAAAAAGCATGTCATCTAAGAAATGTTTTAAATACCAAAAGATACAGGTTAAGACATACATGCACTGTTATACATTCAGAAATTTATTTTTACCCAAGAGGAGGTGATGTTTGTGTATTAAAACGAATCAGCATTTTCATTCTATCTGAACGTTTTTTAAAGAATGAAATGATTCTATTTTAACTTAAGACTAAAGACTGGAATCATTAACTGGCGATATCCAACTTAATAAGGCTAAGTTATACACATTGATATTCAAAGGTCTTGGCACAGAATTTAAACAAAAGTTCAGAATTTAACTTAGTGACCGTCATACAGCATATATAAGACTTCAATAGTGTATGTCTTTATGTCTTTACGATACACATCAATATGCTGTAAATAAGAATTTTACTACAAAATTATAAGATACACAGACGTGTATATTTATTATGCAAAAAGTGCATCATTTATTATTACTGTTCACGCAGCATCAACATTCTCAAAGATTAAGATAGAAATTGATTTACACACCGTTAATTCCTGACAGTCACAATGTCTATTTCATCTCGCCTTCTTTGTCAGTTTGCAAATCAGCTGTAGCCAGGCCTGACGCGACCCCCGACCCGGTATTGTATGCCTGTGTGAGCGGACAGAAAGACTTTAATTTCCTGTCCATTTAGGGTCAATTTGAAAAATGAGGCTGAATTAAGACGTGATTGATGCGGGCCATTGTTCACAGTGCAACACATGCCGTCCGTCATATCTTTCCTCGATATAAGATTGGCAACAATTCTGAAACGTTGTCATAAAGGAGGATCGCTTGTATCATATATGATTAACTACTTATTCGTCAGTGTGCGGTGTACCACTAGAGGCATTGTCAGATCCTTGTCGTTCAAGGACAGGAGGATAATTTGATTATTTATGCTACATCATGCGACTTTTCTTGTATTGACATACTAAAGGGTATGGAAGTACATATCCAAAGACACTCTCATTAGCATGAATTGGTACAAGAATATACGACATTCATTAGGTCTTGGTGTTATTACATAACTCAGTATGATCGCCAAGGGGCAAGACGGGCATCTTTAAACTTTACCTTCTTCATCGCCGTTGTAGTGATTTTATGAAACTGGAATGATCTAATCATTATGCTCGATAAACAAGAGAAAGGATATAGTGTTAAACAATCTTATAATACTTGTATATGACCAACAGTGCTTCGGGGTCATCAGAGTTTCTGATTTATTCCAAGGACCCTTTTTGAGCCCATCAAAATTTACTGGCTCTCCGAACGTAAACGTTTGGCTATAACATTGATAATTGATTCTACGTCTCACGACAGGGTAAGAACCCCCGCCTCCCATTTTACCTGTCTTTTATAGCTCTAATACAGGAACAACAGTGCCGCCTCTATGGCAGTATGTGTGTGAAAATTAAAGGAGGTAGCAAAGACCCTCTAAAGTAGGGCTCTGGTTCCGCTGCTCTCATTCTGGGGTCTCTGGGGTTATCCTCAGGTCTGATTGAAGCTTCCGGAGACTTAAATATTAATTCAGTAAACATGCGATAGCATCATGCACGTGAAAGAGACAAAAGCTTGTTAATGGCAAATGGACGCACGGATACCCCCGGGGATGTCAAATACTATCAATGTTTATCTTTTGTTAAAATGGAGTCTTGCGGAAAATTTCATGAAAATTGAAATCATGACTTGATATGTGAAGATGTATGATCCAGCTTAGCGAAATAATAATAATCAGAACTAATTAATTCGGTATCTGTAGTGAAACAATGGATAAAGGTCATAGCTTTACCATCAGTGTAAGTGATTCATACCTGTCCGTAAGTTATTAATTTAAAGTCGATATGGAAAAATACTGTGGCAAGTCAAGGTTTGAATTCCATTGTTGGCCGGAATCAGACTAAATAAAGCTCCTATGTCACGATAAGAAACGTAGCTTGGCTGAACAAGTGGCACGGGAACTAATCCCTTCGTTCCTGTCCGTAGGGTGAGACAGGCTTTTTGTCACGGTCAGGAAAAAAGTGAAACGGAGCTCACCTAAGAATATATATGTATCCGTCGTTGAATCAATGATTTCCGTTGTTGGTTCTGTGATTTCAGCGATTGGTTCGGTGATTTCGGTTATTGGTTCGGTTATTTCAACTATTGGTTCGGAGATTTTTCATCTTCGGGATAAGACTGTGTAGACCGCAGTCATGTGTGACCACCACGTAAAAGAGAGCGAGTTCCGGTGTCTTACTACTGGTACTTGGACGGGACGCTGCGAGCTGAGATCATAACCCAGAAAGTGGTTCGATTCGTTACAAGGACTCGTTATAATGGCTGAAGATACCCTTTCAGAAGATGTTTACGTGGTTATGCAGACATGAATGCTATACGTAGTGTAAATACTTTTCATTGATGACTAATACCACGGTCTAATTTCTGCGGTCAGTTTCTGACTGCGGACACTGAGTGCAATTGATTGGATATTTATACAGAATGGTCATTCAGCAATAGGAAGTGGTAGAATATGAATAATATGCGTATTAATCACAGTGCATTGCAGCGTCCAGAGCTCGGTTGCCTGTCGTATCGAACGTTGGATGATGATTTACTATACTGATCTCAGCTTATATCCAAATTCTTCAGCCGAAATCACGGGGCACTATAGTAATTAAATTTCTCTTGATTACTATTGTGATATAATGTAACACGCAACATAAGCTTCCATAAGACAGTATAAGTAACACGTAGTGATTTACTCAGTGATTTATTGTTTTCTTTAAAACTAAAGCGACCATCGATTCTCATATAATGGCTAAGTCAAAATTGAAAGGTTTACTCAATTTGTAAGATATATGATTGGCTGATTAGAGAAGTACGTTGTAGCAGGGACGCAGGGAGTTACCAGCCTCCTTAACAAAGTGGCACAATCAGGATATCGAACTCACCTCCCCTGTTCATCCTGTCAAGCAATTATTCACTGCACCAACTAACTCTTAAAAGGTACATGATACAACGATACCGTGAATGAAATACAGTTTTGTTCAAGCAGAATCCGTCCTGTGAAATGCCATTTGTAAAAGAAAGGCTTTAATGAGTACTTTTAATTAAGAAAATTGTTTGGGTTTTTTTTTGTAGAGATGGTCAGTCAATGCTTGCTTACTTTTTGTAGACATGGTCAGTCAATACTTGTTTACTTTTCGTAGTCATGGTCAGATATTGTTGGTGTACTAGTCCTTTTTTGTTGAGGTGGTCACTCATAAATAATAGTGTCGACATGACCGATAACCGTTGATGGATTGGTCACTTTCTGTTAAGATATATTCATCAATGACAAGCGTTGACCAGTATTGGTCACTTTGACATTTAGATAAAGGGTTTATTACTTAAGAGAGTTGAGAAGAAATGACTATTGATTTTTATCTGAACCGAAGTGCCCATTTCTGGCCTTTATGATACGTACATCTCAGACCAGATGCGTTTCCGTTGGCTAATGCATGAACTTATCTCTATAGTCAATTAAAACCTTTTAGAATAAAGAATACAGGTACAAATAATAGTCATACAGTAAGGTACAAAACACAGGTACATAATAAGGTACAAATATCGGTTAAAGATGTTTTGGTGATCGGTGTATTACGACGCTTTAGTATGTGATGCAAGAGTGACTGCAGTTATATTTTTCTCTATATATACATATTTGTAAGTACATATTCTGCCCCTCAATTAACGACGAGTTTAATAAGAAACTCATTGGACATAGGTTCGAGCACCATGGGTAACTTTGCAGTATCCCGTCCTTCTGATAAGACAGTAAAGGTCAAGGTCCTGTATCATGGGCATACTAACACGCCAAAGATCCCTCGATGTTTTTGGCGTGACCCGATGCTAAGTTTTCTATGAAATGTTACAGTTAATGAAATATAACTGAAAAATGCATAGTAGTAATTGTGAATATTTTAATTGAATCTCATTTATTGCAATATTTCATAAACCATAAGGTTTTAATTTGAGGCAATGTATCATGATGTGATCTCAAAGGGACGTAAGTATTTTTCTTTGGCTATTCGGTATATATTTAATTTCTTTCATTATCTTTCATCCATTCATTATATGGATGTTGTATGCATTTTTGGTTATGAGAGGGAATGATGCTCTGTGTTCCTCAAAATGGGACAAAGGCTGTCACCGTAATAGACGTAGGAACCGCAGGCTGGAGGTGGGACCATTATTTTTATCATAATGTCAAATTGTAAAGAATAAATTTCCAAATTTGGAATAACATACAAATGACAGTAAACAATTATAAAATATAAATTGTTTTGGTTTTATTTGCATAGTTCGTTGGTTTTCTTTTGGGGTGTTGTGGGGTGTTTTATATTCACTTCTTGAATCATTATTTTGGAAAATATGTTCCCATCACCTCGGCACTTTTAATATGCTTCCCCTATCGCTGACCATATATATGAAATAACTCTTCTTTGGCGTTAATTTATATCTAAAGTGAACTCTAGACTCCCGACTTACTTTCCTGTTATGTATGGCAATGTCGATGCCTAACCATTCGATATCTTTGTTATTCCATTATCTTGTAACAATGCTTCGTCGATAACGGCTTTTATTTTCTCAGTTTCACACGTTAAAACATTTTCCTCGAATTGAGAAATGGTTATCGATGAACACTATACGGCAAATTTATAAAAGACAGGAGATACACGAAATCCTCATTTCTTTGTCGTTTATTTTGTGTATTGTGTCACACTCTCATTTCCTTTCGACAACTTGCTTGGAGTTTTCTCGCCCTCCACTAATTGATGGGTAATGAGTATTGTCATATGTGGCCTACTGATGCACGTGTAGTTTTATTCTCACGCCAGTTACATATGCTTCAAAAGAGAGAAAACCATGTTACCGATGAATTTTATTATTTGCAATATAACATGTTCCGTTTCATTCCGAGTGTGTGCAACAAATTTGATTTGACAGTGTGTTATTTTATAATGTTTGATGACCCGAGTAGGTTTCCTTGTATATTTCTTATGTCTCGTATTGCAGCGATCCAGCTGGGCCTTGTCCGTTTGTCTTCCGCATGTATAGATGCATATATACCTGTCCCAATGCTTCTTTTTGACGTCGGGGTACTTGTGTTTCATAGACACTTGTTTTGGAATAAAAGTAAACTGTTATTAGCATTTTGACCTGCAAGACGTTCACTAAAAATATGCATGAATAGGAAAATGTACATGTAGACGGTGTTCTAGCGGATTAAACGGACGAACTGTATGATGTTGAAAAATGTCCTATTGACATTAAAAAACAATATGTGTCTCTCTTTACCAATCTTTGAAAGTAAAAGGAGAACAATACTTTTTGAAAGGTAAAGAATTGTACCGGTAGGTCGGACAGACAGCAAGACGGCTATAAGGATATAGGTCAGGTTGACAGTGTTACGAGGACGAAGGAAGTGGGAGGTGGTCGTCTGCTTATGTAGAAATCGACTTCAGAAGATGTATTGCGTGACAGTGCGTCGATTATGGCCCGCGTCAGTGACAATGGATTGGAATATGCTCTTACAATTATGTAAATGAATACGCTTTGCAGAATGACAGTAAAACGAACTGTATACATGTTTGTTTGGGATGGCTTTACGCTGCATCGGCAATCCTGAACATTTTATGGTTTTCTTTGCAGTAAACGTCACTACTAAGTAGGCTTTCAGACACGCAAATAGGAAATTGATTGAAATTCGAATTTATTCCGATTTAACGCAACTCCTCTGACATTGACACGTTTATGGTACCTCATTTGAACTTGGCACATTAACATCCGGGCGGTGGTATTTTCGTATTCAAGGAATCATAATCATTGTTACTTTACGAGTATACAACCACCCAAATCGTAACTACTCGGTCATTTCTGTGATCGAAAAATGGACAAGTCCGAAGTGTTCAGATTATGTATGACATGGAAATTAATTATATTCAGATGATGACACTATGATGACGTCATTACTGTTAAAGTTGATAATGTCAAACTTGATCGCTATCACTCTCTGCTGCAGAGTGTTATCAGTTGGGCATAGGAATCTCATTAATAAAGACTGAATCAACAGTCTGCAGTTATACTTCAAGGACCGTTATCCGATTAGAACAGATTATCCGGCAGCAAGAGATCCCAGAATGCATCATTCTATTATTGAAGTGTGATAATTTAGATTCCTCATACAAGTTTGTTTTGATTGTCGGTTGTTTGTGGCAGAAGGTGCATTTATGTTGGAGGACTGCAAGTTTTTATTGTTTTAGATGTTAATCATGTCGTTAAATATTTGCCTTAGTTTAAGGATGGGTAAAAGTATTTTCAAATAACGTATGAAATAGATCGATGTATGTATGCATGGAAAATGATTTTTTTTTTTTGTCAGATGAGACCTGCTTTTTCTGCCACACACATACACACGCATCAACTAGTGTGCTAATAGTAAGTTAAACACATGATGGATGATATGCTGGTATACTAAAACAATGGGTAGAAAAGGGTCGAGAATCCGACAGTTTGAGTAGCGTAACACACGTCAATTATCTGTACGTATCAACGTTAAACTCGGCTTCCTTCGGCGCGTTATATGGCCTGTGCTCTTTACTCACTAGGGATTCCAACGTGGCACTTGGACTGCTGACCAGTTTGGCACATTCTGAACTTGGTCGGGTGCTGAGTAAAGAGATGATCTGGTCGTCGTCTGCCCACTGTGTACTACACTATATATCTCCTAATCCATGTGAAATGTGCCAAGAGCTTTTTGCTACTGTATGAAAAACACGTTCCAGATCTATTACTCTCCACAGGAAGTGAATTAAGGTGAAATGGGGGAACAGGGTTTCTGATAAATGCCATAGTTTACCTTCTCTCGAAAGTTTACCGATGCGGCACTGACGTGAAGGGGACGATACACGGTTCTGTGTATTGATCGGTTATCGATAGGCAAGGAGGCTCATTATAGCTTTGGCACAGATTTTATGATCTCTGCTCAACCTCTGTGGAAGATTGCTTTTCAGTCACCTTGACCATAGCAGAAGTACTACAACCATAAAATGACCACTGATGATGCATTAGGGAGGGATACACTCATTAAGCATATTGAAAAGCTAGAATGTAGGTAATCATTCTGATAACATACGGTTCCCAAGAGAGAGCATTATGGGAATGATCACGTGAGCAGTGGCGATGGTACGCAGTGAGTGAGGGGTTATGCTCCTGACGGTATATAGGTATCACTTAACGTAAGTTGTGTTGTTTCTCAGTTATAGAAGAATGGCCGTTTATTGAACATGTTGAAAGGATAAGTTATGGATTTTTCCGACTACGACTTGGGGAACTTAGTTAATGCAAAACATAGAGAGACGAAAATCAGATGCAAATGCAATTAGCGATATGAGAGGCAGTTAACTGTGCAGGGAATATACATCGCCGATGTGTACGTTTACACTGAGCCTATGTAAAACCGTGATTGCTCTCTACCAAGTTTGTGGCATACTTTGAAGTCGAGATTAGACCCTTCTACATGCTATTTATGTGTGTTCGTTTCTTTTTCAAGTACCTCCAAATCGCGGAGAGTGCTGATTTTATTGTGAAAAGCGTGTAAAGGCTGAAAACATCAAAAGTTGTGTTGAAGGAGAGGAAATCGAAACAACTGACGCGACCAGTGTTGTATTTGTTGCATAGTGATGATTTTATACTCATGGATTTTACATGTACATGCTTTTGAAGATTAGTGATTGGCGAACGTTGGGAAATATACATTTCTTGATGTGAAATTCTTTTTGCAATGGAATCACCGAAATTGAAATACAGGTAAATGTGCCATCAATTATGTTATCGTGTATTTTTTTACTTTTTTTCTTGGATGGTAAAGAAAACCACCAGGGTTTGAAGGCCTGAATATAAAAATCAATCTGGACACGAGCGTACTAAAAATTGGTTTAATGCAATGATATAACATTGGGGTTTTCTCTCATGATAGGTCGTATTATTGACATGATTCTTGAGATGAAATCGATCTTCAAACAAAGCAAGTGAGTTTTGGACTAACATTGCCGGCTCTTTAAATAGTTAGGAATTCAATATACCGACTTGGGACCGTAATAGCTACATTCTGTTTTTAAGTTCATGATGAATTTTGCGTATATTGCGTATTGTATACCCTAGATCAAAATTAGTGAAGAATGCAATAAATGTATAGAATGATAATTACTCATGGTAAGCAAATGATTACACAAATATGTAATTTATTCATGTAATAGTTACTATTGAAAAAGAAAAGAAGCACATTTATCATATCTACAGAATCTAAAATTGTATGTGTGTACATATATATGTGGCAAATCTTACCAAAATTATAGCAATATAGCGTATGAAAAGCAAATTAAGCTCGAACTAAAGTATGCAACATGTAAAACTCATTAACATGCAAATATAAATATATATACAGACCCAAGATGTGAAAATCATGCACAGTGATAAATATTCAAAATTAGGGGTAAAATGTAATAATTATTATAGTTCAGGATAAGATAAAGCTGACAAGAGGGATCTTCGCTGGCACAGATATCGAAAGTCGATTGTTTGTAAAGTGGTCTCGGTTTTCTTCTGCTGGGGTGAAATAATAATTTTTAGCATGCAATTCAACAGCAATAACGTTATAAAAACATATCAATCGGAAACGGAAAACGGAAAACTATTATGGTATTATTATCTCCAAGTTACGTAATAATACAACCAGAGCGATTAACAAAACTAATAGAAACATACATGTGATGTAAACTTACAGGGATTGGACAAATTGGCCTGGACTTATGGACATGTAGTCGCATGTATCCTATGTAATGTATATGTGACATGGAGGTCTTCATATAATGTTTCTCACATTCATTTTCTGTATTGAGGTATACTAGCAATGATTTAATCAATAATGAACTGACTCGAATAATTGGTGATAGGACCAATTACGTAAATTGTTTGAGAAAAGGAGTACGCCTTTAGACAGCACCACGCTGCACAAAACACCGGAGAATATAAAATGATGTGTGTAATATATATAGGATATCGGGAAATTTCAATAAAGAATTCTACGAAATGGTAAATGAGTACGATGCACAGAGATTTGCATTCTCGATGAAGTTAATTTGAGGGTCGTGATTTTATTCACAACTAAAGACTTCATCTTTTCCGCTGTGCTTCTCTGAATGATCATAGAGGAATTGTTTCCAAATATCTTACAGAATCACACTTTCAACAAGGCATTCTAACTGATAAGGTGATATGATGTCATATTAAGAGATATAACGTCATATTAAGAGATATGACATCATATTAAACAATATCAAACTGAAGGAAATATGGTCAAATATTGTCAGTCGTGTTTACATGTAAGTAAAAACAGGAAAGAATATTGAATCACATTTTCAGTAGCCCTCCATTAGCCTGTAGCTTGTCAATGTCGTCATACTAGTAGAAAACAAGTCATTACGTATGATTGATATATCTTCGGTTTGTCCGATAGTTGATCGATATGTTTTATGGATATACGTGATGACCGGTGCTGATAGGGGTTATATACGCAAGTGGTCGATATATCATCGGGATATAAAATAGTGAATCAATGTATTGCAGGTTTATAAGACAGTTACTAGTCGCTCGATAGACCGTCGGTATACACGGGGTATTGTAGTGGAATTACATGATCATTCAGTCGACATGCATGATTTCCGGTCGGTATACTGTCGGCTTTCACTCAAAGTATAATATATATTGTCATTATTGTAAGCAACGTGTCAGTATTCTAACATCTGCGTAACACATTATAGTAGTGGGTTTTTTTCCTTGGTTTTTTTTGGGTTTTTGTTTTTTGGTTTTTTTGGGTTTTTTTTTTTGTTTTTTGTTTGTTTTTGTATTTATATTCTTTCATGTTGAGCATCTATATCATTATTTATGTATGATTCTGGAAACGACATATATCAAATTTGTCGTTTCATACCCCCTCTTCTGGTGATTTCCTCCTCAACGTCTGTTTAAACCTTCCCTGTGACTTTCCTCTCTCGTAATGCATTGTTGTATATGTAATTCCTTTTTGACAAATACCGTGCTCTTAATTGTTCACATCCTTGTTTCGGCGACAGATTATAATTTATTTCTTGTTGAATACACATTACAGCATTACATTGCATAGACGGGAGCGCGATACGGAAATTATCCCCAACTTAACAAATACAAGCTCAGCATAAGATGGTAATTTTTCTACAGATTTGAATCGGTTTGGATAATTTGAGAGATGTGATTGTTATTTTGCAGATTGTGTTTTATGTGCCCCCTGATGTTTGTTGCATAATAACACGTAACACCATCTAGCCAATCAGACTGGAAACATTCTCCAAAATCAACGAAAACCACAATCCACATGGAAACACTCTGTCTCATAAAGTTCTCTATATTGAAAACACAATAGATGGTGAATTTTCAAAGGTGGTACAGTGCAGTGCTGTAAGATAAACGGTGAACATGAGAAAAAATGTTTACAACTACAAATGGGAAGGGGTTGAACAGTGGAAGGGATGCACTGGGTGACATATTTTACTAAAGGACAGCTTTTAGACGTAACTGTACATAATCAGGGATTGCCTGTTGAAATTATAGTCTATCTTAAAATTGCTCTATAGCTACGGGCGTTTTTGACTACTCGAACCCCCACCTCACCCCTCCATCACACACACTCACTGCATGTAACAGTGCATGTGCTGTATCATTTTTATACTACAGCATATACGCGTGCATTATGATTATAAAATTATTTATAACTTTCCTCATGTTTTGAATTGAAGATGTTGAACGCATTTCGTAGTTTTTTTTTTCGCACGTGACTTCGGACATTCCAGTATTTATGTGCACATCAAGCACATACATTGTGCCAGTTGCATTATACAATATATATATTAAATATTTCGTTCTTAATTTTCAGGGCAGCACAGAAAATGGGCAAGAAGAAAAAACGTCATCATCAACAGGAACCAGAACTTCCACAATTTCCTACCAAATACAACGAGGTTATACGAGTGTCCCCACCCCCTGTTCCACCATGTTTGTTGAGGGCTGCTGGGAGGTTGCAGCAACCAGGTGTTGGCAAGGTAAGGATAATTGCTGCGAATTTCTTTCTTGTAGGAAAGAACATCACTTCGTGTTACATGCTACGCTGTCCGTAATGATCACGTGACTAATTTTGAATATCGACTGATACTTACTCAGTATTGTGGGATAAGGGTAATGTTGCAGGAGTAAAGAAAAAAGAGGAGTTACCGGCTCAGTTATGTGGCAGAAGTCACCATGGAGCTATACAATACATGAATATAAATAATATTATAGAACATTTAACACATTACAAAAATATTTGATTGTAGTGCAATTACGATACCGACTTAGGACGGTCATTTAATTTGACAAAAGCCAAACAAATGGTGTGGTTAACCGGTTTACGGGCCCACCTTCCCACTCACCGTAACAGCAGAACAATCAAAAGACGTACATTTAAAAATTTATAAATAATCCTCCATGTAAAGAACAAGGGTCAACAGGTATCGCATATTGAGAGGTCATAAAAATATAAACACGTAAGGTATTGTAAAAAACATAATGGTATAAAAATATATGCGACATCAACATGATAAACCGTGCTCTGCCAGTCTGAAAGCGAGCTAAGACCCTAGATCTGTAGGAGTCCCGACTAACAGTCAGAGGGGACGAGGTTCAGGACCATGTCTCCTCTGAAAGAGGTTTGGACAAGGCCCGTCATATAGTCCCCACCGCCTTGTTAGTCAGCGTGCAACGTTCAAGTAAAAGTCTGCATAAGGCTGTAGAGGGGCCAAATACAAGACCTATAGTCTTTTTGATGATCTCAATATCATATTGTCTATTTAGGAGACATATGGAGTAAGTATGAATGTTTGAAAAGGATTTTTACCCTTTGAAAAAAAAATATGCCGTGGAGAAGACAGTGACATTTTCGAATATGGCCCTAAATTTCTTAATTCAGTATGTCGACCAAAATGGAAATACGGTTTATAGCCATATGATACCACTCTCTCTAGATCTACGCATGATGCTGTATGATCCACACTTCCCGTGTAAATGCTGCTCTCTTGTAATTGCTTTAAAGTTGGCTACCCTCGTAAATATGTCGCCTTCAACACGCGCAATCTTGTGTTTGTTGATCATGGTGATACGTCTGTATCATTTGTTTGTCTTTTGAGATAACTTTAGTGTAATATAATAAAGAAGAATTTATCCTGAACATTCCTAAAGATTTCTATTTCACATTCCTTATAAAATTCGGTTCGTCTAATTCCATTGGATTTTTACCCAACATATGCCCATTGGTCGTCTTGTTTTACTTTTAACTAGGGTAATCTTACACGGAGATAAAACTCTTACTTAGCATCACTCTCAAAACCTTCTACAATCTGAATCAGGTCTGTCTTGCAGAGATCAAAATGTTAAGACTCTGTCGTCAAAAACCAAGGGTCGCAAGTTCATCCTCCTGGGCAACATCTTTTTGCGTTTTATGTGAAGTTTAACCCAAGTCTAATAAGCTGGTCTTCCACTTAGATGATAGCTCTTTTAGTTTTATTTTGGGAGAGGGCTACTAGAATTGAACGCTTTTACTCAGTACATGAACCACATTCACGTAGCTAGGACCATATGGAAATGCACAGAACGGCGTTTTTTCCCTCATATTTCCCCCTCTTTTGACACAATGATGTGTACCGTTACGAGGAACTAGCATCTTTAGCATCTAAGACCAGTGTAGTGCTCTAGCTGGTGGTATCGCCATCACATCGGGCTGATTTCCTGACCGTGGACGAAAACTGTTATCAGTGCACGTGCTCTATTGTGGTGTCTGCGATGCTGTATTGTTGAGGAGAGAGGTACTCCCCACAGAGATGAAGATACCGAGGTATCAGGTATATAATGGGCGCTTGATGTATCTGGGTAATCTGCATTCTTGTCAGAAATTAACTCTGTGTATCTATCTCATCAATAGTGTCATATCCACACAAGGAGGCTCGAGAAAGGGCCGGGGGAGCAGAAAGAGGTCCTGAAAGGGAGATTTAATGATGGATTTGAAAAAAAAAAAATGGGGGGGGGGGCTGCAAAACCTCATAAACGATAAACTATGTAAATAAGAAAGTTCGAATAGCGGAACTAAAGTATTTGGAATGGAGAGAATTTACTGCAAATTCACCCTAGTTAATAGCTTGTAAACAAGAATATGTAGAAATGAATGAAATTAACTGACGGCATAAATGTATTTGGAAAGGGCCATAACAAGGAGATTAGGATAAAAGGTATGTTTCATGATAAAGTTTGTGAAAAAGCACTGCAGACAACAGATAGAAAGAAAGAGGTATGGTAAAAAGATAATAGTAAGGGGGTGGGAGAAAAAAAATGTGCAGTAAGTAGATGGAAGAGTTACTGGTACAATTGGGTTAATTGTTCATGATTTTCCGGCATTTGTTATGATATATTTTGACTATGTATAAAGCTATCAAACACAGAGTACAAATAGCGGCTAGATAGTGTGTTTACTGGCATGCCACGTGTTTGTTTGACCGGTACCACATCTGGTGTCTGACCTACACCTAGATAATAAACATGCAGAAGCTATGTACATCCCCAGTGTAACTGGAAGATAAACATAGCATCAAAGATCGCACAGGAAGGGAGAATAGGATATCAAACAGAAAAAGAGGGTGGGTCATCAAATAAGACAAGCTGATTTCTAGGCCGTTATATGCTTAATTAAGACATTCATGTTACACAGTTTTCGATGTGAAGCGAGCATGTAGATGGAATCTGTATGCGGTATATGACGACACGGTTGCTAATTTCAGTAAGAATACAACCACAATAGCGTAAATTATTATTTGATATTAGATTTTAACGATAACCCAAAATATATTTTAAATAAAATTTTTCTCATAATTGAAATATGTTTTATGAATATGTAATATATTGCACTTCGACTTCGAAGTGCCAAATTTGATATCTTGACCCTGATACTTAAAGCAAAATATTTAAATGTGACACTTTAATAAAAACGAAGTTAGATTTATTCGAAATTAAGATAATAATTTTTAGACCATTGTAAGCGATTATCATCTGCCATAGTATGGTATCATTGAAGGTGTCATACCCCCATGTCAACATAATTACTTCAATTTCCGTCTGGTTCAAAAGAGCATTATATATATATATATATATATATATATATATATATATATATATATATATATATATATATATATATGTTTCAGTAGATAGATTTAATTTTCACCGTAAGATTATAAAATCGGTTTTCAAATTAAACTGTGATTCAAGAACGAATAACTTGTATATCTAGATAAACAAGTCCCTGCAAGTATGTATTGTGAATTGAGAGAGAGAGAGAGATATGCGTTTATCTTGATTTGTCATATGGGTCCCACGGATATCCCCTTTAATTTTGCCTCGACTGGACTCCGTACTCCTTAGAAGAATTAATATATCCATTAATTACATTTTTCTTTTATTGACTAGATGACTTTGATACAATATGATACAGATGCTTGTATATCGACGCTGGACATCTTGAACCCACTATCACAATTTCACGTATGCACAGTGTACAGCATTCTTGCCCGCTGTTGAAACCATCTGCGTACTCTCAAAGACTGAATGCTTAGATCATTTACAAATGCATACGTTTTGGAATAGAAACTTGTGTGTAATACCTCTATGTTTGTTGAGACCACCTTGTGAAGTGCGGTTTTGATCTCGTTGATAAAGTTAATAGAAACTATTTGAAAGTGTTTTACTATGCTTGCTTCAATCCTAAGAACTCTTAAAAACTTAGAGAATATAAGACTGCAGTTTTACGCAGTTGCAGGTCATTTTTTTCTAGAATAATGGAGTGCATGCATCGAGGTAAGTTTTGTTTTTTTACTTCACTCCAGGATAATTTCACATGTATGGTGACTGGTAAGTGGTGGAGAATATTGCCATACTAAGATAATTGATCTATAACGATGGAAGTGCCACCAGGATTATTTCACCTATATGGTGACTGCCAGTGGCAAGTGGTGGGAATACCACACCAGAATAATTTCACCGATATGGTGACTGCCATAGGTAAGTGGTGGGAATACTACTCAAGGATAATTCTACGTACACGGCGACTACCAGTTGTTAAAGGTTGAGGTTGATTCCACACCGAGATGATTTTACCTATACGGTGACAGCCAATGGTAAGGGAACAACCAGTGATAAGAGGCTGTTGAAACCGGTATACCAAAGCCATTTATTGGCTTGTTTCTTCAATTCATGTTTAAGATATTGAAAACCACTTATATTTGGCGTGAATTTGTTTTCTAGAGGATTTCACTTATGAATATTCGCGAGACATAATTTTCACGAGAAACAATATACACGTGTTTCAGTGTTCAGATAAAGGGGAGGGAAAGCTTTATATTCGTGTTGAGAAAGATTCGCGATTATACTTGAAAGTAAAGTGATCGCTTAAGAAAAGTGATTTACAGTAGATTTGGAAAGAGAAGGGTACCAAATATTTTCAGTCATTCCATGCCTCTTTTTTTTTTCTTTAAATCTTTTTGTTTCTATATTTAGATTTTGTTTCGGTTTTGGGTTTTCGGTCTGATTTTATGCTCTTTTTATCTATGTGGTGTAGACCATTTGATTATCACTGTATTATGTTTCGTATAACGATGAGAACGAAACGCTGAATTCGGAAATCGAATCCTCATCTAGTTTAAACATAGATGTCGAATCGAAGGAAGGAGGTGTGTATGCGAGCAGTTCTTAAATCACCTTTGTATGATTCGTCAGAATGTGACATGCATGACGTTTGATTTTTAATAAATTCACTTTTTTTTCGGATGTCATGAATCTGAAAGCTGACATGCCTGTCTGATTGACATTTTTGTTTTAGCGCCATGTGCTCGCTGTCTTTTGCAGATGTTTGGCGGAATCATAAATTGCCCGATGACAAGTTACTTCATCAACGTCTTGTTATTAATTTGATGTTAATTAATTTAAATCTCGTCCGCACGATATCGATCTAGGCAGATCACGAAAACATTTTATGTAGTAGTTAAAATGATAAATAAACATAGGTAATATTGACAGGGAACGAATTCAGAATACATGATTCCATAACCGATGTCTATGGCCCATGCGTTCAGTGGCCTGTTCCTCGTTTTATCTTTTCCATTCGCACCAGTTTTAGCTTACCCCAGCCAGTGGCCCAAATGAGCTATTGTCATAGTGTGCCGTCGGTTGTCCGTATGTCGTGGTCCGGAAACGTTGTCAATATTCAACTTCATCTCCAGAACCACTGAAAGGATTCCAATGAAATTTGGTAGGGTAGGAGTGTTAAAGGTTTTTGTGTTCTTGTTTTCGGCCAGATCCGTCAAAGGGTAGATCCAAGACGGATGACCCTCTTTTCATAAACGTCTTCAGACCCGCTGCATAGATCGACAAACGCTTTATTGATGTCTTTTTTTATTTTTTGGCTTAATTTGTCGTGTTTACACGTTTTCATGTGTTGTGTTTTAGATTTTCAAAATGTATGAGAGGGTTTTAGAATGGTGTTGTTTTTGTTCAATTTTGAAACCGGATTTCTGCAGGAGTTCCTCATCAGAGAGTATTCTGATACTCTCTAAATTTTTCATGTGCTCCGGGTGTTCAGGTGAGCTATATAGACCCCCTTTGGGCCTCTTGTTTATTGATAAGGGTCTCCCTTTTCGATCCTATCTCATTTTCAATTCAGTTCAATTAGAAAAGAAGGAAGCAATCATAAAATCATACATAAAATTCTAATTTCATTTTAATTGCTGGAAATGAACTTTCCTTTATTTCAATCAAGACGTCTGATCGTACGACTGCATAAAATTGGATGTAATTTTCTGTAAAGATTTTTATTTTAATCTGCTAAATGCTGTTAACTCAGAATTTTAGAAAGATAACGAATATCTGATAACTCTACGATAACCTGTATTATTTCCTATACAGTGTTGTACGTTACTGGAAGAATTAAATAAAAAAGGGAGGGAGACCTTGAATTTCGCTACGATTCTTGACAGGATAAAATAGGTCTCTATTTCCCCCTTTTCCAGGTTCCTACGGGCTTGCATTATATGTAACGAAGAGTAGCACTTTAAATAAAATGCCCGTGTCTTTTATTTCGTAGTAAGAGAAGAAGAGATGTCATATAATGATATACTTATATTTCATTTGGTTAACCTCCACAACACCTTTACCAAGATAAGTATATGACATGCCCCCTTCTCTCTAGTTGTTTATCACAGGGCATGGAGTGTATATGCCTACCGGTAAAAAATCTTAAAATATTTTTGAAGTTAATATATGTGATGTATAGCGAAGGCCATGCCAGTGTCAGGCATTTTGAAAGATTACAGTCCCGTCAAATGTTTTATACATTTATACGTCACCTGTACTGCACGGCAGACCTATATAATTGAGCGAAGGAGTGTGTAGTTGAAAGTTTGGTGATCAAGTAACAAAAGGGGAAACTCCGAAGAAAGGGGTTTCTAAGTTCTTTATTTGTCAGACATTTTGTTTTGCTGTCGTTTTGGCATGTATTGTATTTTCTTGTGTTTTTTTTTTTTAATTTTTTTGTCTTTCTTGATATTTTTTAGTTTGATCTGCAATACGATAGTCACAATGCAGATTTTTATCGCAAAATAAAAATGTCAGAAATACACCTTATTTGACCCGATTACATGACCCCACCACCAGTATAAAATTAGCCCATATATTCCTTATTGTATTATTCCCAATCAGGATTATGTAAGGAAAAAGGCCATCAGATCAGACATCTGGTTCAGTACCAAGGCAGTTTAAAAGAAAAACAAAAGAAACTTCGACAAATAGTATAAAAATCATGATACCCTGAATACAGCTCGCTGTTTATCTCGTAAATGTCGGAGAATCAAAATTCCAAATAACCCCTAATCGTACTCTCGACTCCTAAGTCAACAAGAACAGATATCTTTGGGTTATCACAGAATGATCGTCTATTGCTACATTTAAACGTACATGTATGAACAGATAAGTATACATAGGTATTGGACGCGGGGACAGAGACCTTCCAATTAATGGTAGACCATTAATATTAAAATGTACTAAAGAAAATTGAAGCCACGGAAAATAGATGATATAGGTTTTGCACCCCCCCCCCCCCCCCCCCCCATTTTCTATTTTCATATAATTATATATTTATTTTTCGTTTACACTAATCTATACTTAACACTTCATAGATAAATGTACAAATGTATTTTATAAATACATTACATTGGATTGAGTGCCTCACTCCGAGACTTTATTGCAATTGATTGACTGCCTCACTCCTCCCAGACTTTATTACAGTTGATTGAGTGCCTCACTCCTCCGAGACTTTATTACAATTCATTGGATGCTTCACTTCTCCGAGACTTTATTACATTTGACTGAGTGCCTCATTCTTCCGAGACTTTATTACAATTGATTGAATGCTTCCCTCCTTCCAGACTTTGTTACAGTTGATTGAGTGCCTCACTCCTCCGAGACTTTATTACATTTTATTGAATGCCTCATTCTTCCGACGCTTTATAATTAATTGAATGCCTCACTCCTCCGAGACGTTATTATAATTGATTAAGTGCTTCACTCCTCCCAAACTTATACAGTTGATTGAGAACCTCACTCCCCCAGACTTAATTACAGTTTATCGAGTGCCACACTCCCCGAGACTTTATAACAGTTGATTGAGTGCCTCACTCCTCCCAGACTTTATTACAGTTAACTGAGTGCCTCTCTCCTCCCAGACTTTATTACAACTGATAGAGTGCCACAATCCCCCGAGACTTTATAACAGTGTTATTTCTTAGTTTGTGCTTCACCAAATTTACTCTGCCTGCACGGTGGCGGCACTTGATGAATGTATGACCTTTTAATTTCACCTACGGACCCACCCGAAACAATGTGTGGTATCAATAACGTGCCGCACCATACCGTAAGGTAGGCTTCAGTTTACGCTGTCATATCCCAAGAACAGATGAGGAGGTAAGATAATAAATCACCTAACACAAATATTTGTAACATCCAGAAATGAAAGTAGGTCGTCAGATTTGAAACTAGGTCGTTAGATTTTAGTTCTTCTCCTTCAGAGGATGGTCTTATAGTAATAGTATAGCACTAGAACTCCTATAAGTTCCATTACATTCCTTACAATCACTCAATGTCCGAAGGTTTGTAAAATGGATGGAGAAGAATAAAAGGTTTATCCTTTCCACGTATGTTCATGATCCAGAAGGCATTTGCTACTAAAGCATTTTATGATCGGAAAACATTTTGATGTAATTCGGGTAACTTTGAATAGTGTTCTAAGCCAACATCGATAAATGTGTAAATTAATCGAAAAACGGATTTGCTTAAAAATTCAAAGAACATAATCATGTGTAAAACTGTAGAATTTTAAATTAGAATTCATTTCTAACAGCATATCATACAAATGATAAGGTTTAAGCAGCACTGTAAAATTATACACAAATGAGATTAGAAATGTGAGAGTTTGTATATCATATTCAACAAATAAATGGCATTAAAATGAAAAGACGTAGCTAATATCAAAAAAGGTTGTAGGAAAGATTTAAAATAATGATGAAATCCACATTTTTTTTTATAAACCTACATAAATGAGAAAGTTCCCATACATTACTTTAAATAATTTTTAATAAAAGTTATACGTTATATCAGTACCTATGGAGTAGAGGAAAATAAGATTAAATGAGATCAGAAAATATATTGTTTTTGACTGACATTGAGAAGGTAAAGCAAACATATTGGAGAATACATGCAACGACAGAAACACCCTTATTTCAGTTTATATTTATATTTAGCATATTAACATGTAAATTACCAAGCACTTGTCTCTACATGCGAGGATCAAAGTGAAACGTGTTGATCTTACAGAACTTTCGTTTGTGACCTTTGCCACATGGTATATAAGTATTTTTAGTCAGGGCATGTCTAGATCGCATTTAACCGCAGTATTTTGTAAATTGGGTCGCATATTGTCTTGCATTCCGCCGAATGAACTGGTTGAAGTATTTTTCGTACTAGCTACGCTGGGATAGTGGCGAAAAGACCGGCTGTAATGTAACATCACAATAGTTCATTAAAATCCATGAAATCTAGAGTGAGATAAATATTCATTCATTTCCTGGGTCATATTGCAGATTTTAGTTGTTTACCAAGCAATTTGAACATAAAACAGAGAAATATCCATTTAATGACTTGAAATTGATGAATAAAAGATATGCAGATTTCGTAATAATCGTTGCTTTTCGCATGTTGCATGTTGTGTATCCAGCCTGCAACAGGTCCGATTCCAGATTCAATTATTGTGACGATGACTATGTAATTGGGGTTGATCTTGATTCAATTTAAAGATCAATTACACACTCCGAACAGAGTTCTCGCGTGCTATAGTTATGTTTGCTTAAATATTTGTCACATCTTACGAGATGTCGATTTTAATTTTCTGTAGAGATGCGAGAGTTTGAAGTTTTGTTAATGCACATTTTATGAATATTAATAAAGTGTTGTACATGAAAAGAAAAAAAAATCTAATTATCTGTTTTCCGAGAGCTCGATAGAGATGCATGGAGACCACGATGAACGTGTGTGAAACATTGTCGCCATTGCTTGCTCTAGTCGTACAATTACTAATTATGTAGTTGGCGTTCATGCCCTTTTGATTAAAACGTGTTTTGTTCGTCAAGGCTACTAGTCAAGGCTAGTCCGACTCATGCGGCCCATTGGAAACACTTGTTTGGATGCACTGCTCCTCCGAGACTTTTCATCCCACTGTGTCAGGTATATGGTCTAGTTTGCATGGGGGATTTTGAATCTGGTCTTTGAATCTTAAGCATAGAGAAAGAGTGCAATCAATTTTCGATAAGTGTATACTATTACGTGCCATGGTTTTTGTTTTACGTCATTTCAATAATATTCTAGTTACATAATATGGCACTTGCGTAGAAATGTCAGTCTTTGCAACGGGGCTAACTCTAGATTCTATTGCCATGCCGACACTTATTGTGGCATGCGGTCTCAGTTTCAATCACTTTCACAGAAAGACCTGTCAGAACTTTGTCACCCACCCATACTCCAATAAGAGACCTTGGGGTTACTTATACTGCGATTTTGTGTCTTGTAAATCTCAGCATTTTAGCCAAACTAGTTTGAAAAAATCAACATGGAAGCGGTAATTGATAGGCGCTGTTTGATAATTCCATAAAAACGAGGCAATACATTCAATGGTCGTTCAATTGGATTTCCTCTTATATCCAAAGGTCTGTGCAAGGTCAATATTTTATGGCAAAGATTCTTTCGCGTGAGCTGCGGAGACAATTTATGACGGTTATTTTACGGATTTGCAGCTTAAGATCTATAAATTCTCCGACGACCGTCTATTTTACGAATTAAGCGGGAGGTAGCTCCATGTAAAGCATGTACAAAATACTCACTCAAACATTTGTCTTTGATATTACACGGCACGATGAACATTTCTTCTCGTTATATAGTCAATTGCCTGCCAAATATCCCAGTATATATGGCTATTCCTCCGGAAAATTAGATATTTTACAACTTCTTGGACGGAGCAGTAAATGCGTCTCCAAATGGAAAATTCTTGTTCAACGAGTTTATAATTTTAATGTATCTTTACATCGTGAGTTAACAAGTGTCGATAACTCAGGGCTTTTACGGCAACGAGATACTTCTTGCTCTTTCAAACTCTTGTTTGGATGGAAAAAAATAATACGCAGATCACTGTTGCCTCTTTCTAGATAATTCATCCAATGTTTTATAGCATTTTGCGTCATTGGATGGTCCTTGTGAAGTAGTTTTCAATTTCATTTGGATTCATTTCTTGTGTTGTAGGAAACATTAAGTAGAGGCGTTCTGTAGTTTGCAGATTTTTAAACTTGTATCCTTTGACCCGATGATGTTGCTTGCAAAGTTTTGCTGTTTGTAATGACGCCATGATTAATGAATATTTGAGTCAGGAATGGCTTAAGTGTTGATTTTTGTAATTATTTCTGAAAATGTGTTTTGGGGTTAGTGCTGATTTAATTTCTTGATATTGTTAATGGTGTTTTTGTTCAGAATAGTAATTTTTTATTATTTGAAAAAATACGCTATATGTACTTGGCGAAAAAGCCACTCTGAGGATGCCAATGACATCTAAAGATAAGGAGTTAGAATGGAGTGTTCATATCAAACACTTAACATTCAGCATTTTTCCCTAACCATATTAAAACGCACTATGATACACAAAACCACTCTTTTCACTTAATTAGTGTCTGTATTGTTGTTTCAGTAAGATTTAACTTGATTTACATATTAAAACGATTTAGAAATGTATCATATTCAATCCCCTATTCCAAACCTTTGTGGTATAAAGGGTCACGCAGATATATTACAATATATACAGGTATGTCTTGTACATGCTCAGAGAAAATACGAACACGTGTCCTATGACAGAAAGATGTATGCAATCTGCGTATTCCAATACATCGAGACGTACATCCTCTGACGACAAGACGCCAAAGTCCTTACAACAAGATGCATACCCTTTGACAATGAGACACATACTCTTGGGCAGTGATAGGCACACTTCAAGACAGTGAGACACATAGCTTTTGATAACGAGACATATTCTTAGACAGCGAGACGCATATCATTTTATCAAAAGACGCATACTATGCGACGGCAAGGCACATACCCTCTGGCGACGAGTGGCATACCTGTAGTGGCGAGACATGCACTTTAACTCAGCAATGACTCTGTATCCATCACACGGTGTCGCATTGATCCTATAGCGTCTTTCTGTTTGTATGCAAAGCTTCAGGCACAAATCAAATTGTCTGCTAATTTGAAATGATTTGGCAATACCTAATGCCATACATGGTGAGACGCTCGGAAATACTCTACGTGCGTAACGCTTTACTCGAGTGCTGCGTCAAATCCAATTAATTCACAAAGTTACTTGGCATTTTCTCTTTTTCAAGAAAGCTAGATAACTTAATGGAGAAGTGATTTCTTGGAGGGGTTCTGATCGATTTTGTTTCCATGTACATTTGAACTTAATTTCTTGATTATTTAAGCGAATGTTTTCTTGGATGCCGATTTGATTAAGCCCGCTGTATTCCTGCGACGTGTGTTGCTCGTTTGCCTCTCAGAGCGATTGGATTAGCGTCAATTCAGGTGAATGGAAATCAGTTCTTTATGGTTGTTCCAGTAATTGCAAATGATTAGGAAAATCCAAATATGATTTGTTCAACCTTAATCGAGTAATGTCAGTTGTTAAATGTAGTCCATTACAACGTGTTGCGTTACAGTAACGTGATGTAGAGTGAGTAGATCTCAAGTTAGTGATGGTACTTACTTTGTCCGCTCTTGACATGAAGACAATACCATTGATGACATTAGTCCATTATTTTTTGTCCATTATTGCCAATCCATTCCCCCTTTTCTTCCCATTGAAAATATATCATAACGGTAATGAGATGAGTGATAGATTTTCTCATTTTCTGTGCTACCGCATGTATTCTCCTCCAGTGGGAGAATCATTTCTCTCATTGTCCACTCTATTTTCCCCTCCTCTGCTCTCATCATGTCACTTCATTTACCTTAGTACATTACATTGCTGCAGCAATGCATGATCTATTGTCATTTCTTCAGGAAATTGGCTGTGAGATATGAAAATTCAAGTTTGTTTGATTTGACCTAATGATTAATTCATACAATCTTAATGCCGGCATTTATAAGCAATGCCGCTAGCATACTTACGTTTGTACATTCATCATTTACAAATTCAATAATTTACAGAACAAAAATGTTAGATGAAATATGATAGGTTTAGTGCATTGTACAAAAAAATCAACATAATCCATTGGTATCTACTATACTTTGTATATATTGCAATAGATTTCCATTAGTTCTGTAAATATATGCAGGCGATGTTGACTGTATGTTGATATTCTTTTTGCTCAGGTCAAGGTTATGCTGAAGATATGTTCCCATGGTAACCACGGTGAGCAAGGTCAATCGTGCTTATCTGTAGATCCCAGAAAGAAACAAGTAACAGTTTTTGATCCATCAGCGATCGGAATAACCACATCGGCACACAGGAGGACCCCGGTGGCACCAAAAATGTTTGCTTTTGATGCAGTCTTCTCCCCTGACGATTCGCAGGTACAAAACATAAGTAGTAAAATTAAATATTAAAACATCTATACGTTATAATTGTGTGCACCAGATGCGCATTTCGACAACATATGTCTCTCCAGTGATGCTTATGGCCAAATGAACGGAATTCTAAAAATATATGGATATTTGAAGAGCGGAGTTAAAACCCAAACTTAAAATTGAGCCAAAGAATCTATCTAAGGACAGAGCTATGCATGAGGGAGATACTCCTTAGTTTTAGAGTGATTTACAAAATTTCATGACTAAACATTTTAGGTATATGTTTCACGTCAGTGCAAAAGCACTGAAAACTAGACTTATGATGACTAACGATAACTGTGCTCTCATTCGTATATGATAACAATACCAGAAAGTGTACTAATCTGTTACTGCTAATCAGTACTTTCGGTTTGCTTGTTACTCCGAATTCCAATATATATATATATATATATATATATATATATATATATATATATATGTATGTATAATGTGTACAATGTACAAAAATTGAATGTATATAACATATCCATATTATATGCCAAATAAATACATGCATAACTGCATGATGTGAAAGAAGTTCAAAAATTAAACTTTTGGCACATTCACGAAAAGTTTAGCGTCAAAATTAAAGTAATTTGAATGGTTAAACGTTATTCTTACAGACGGAGGTTTGTGCGAGCAGCCTGACAGAGATTATCCAGGGTGTAGTAGGAGGCGCTGACGGTTGTCTGTTCACGTATGGATATTCTAGGCAAGGTGAGTTGTCTTAAGTTTGTAATGGTCTCCTTAGCGATAGCAAATTTGTAATAGTCTAGCTCCTTAATAGCGATAGTAAGATTGTAATGGTCTCCTTAGCGATAGTAAGTTTGTAATGGTCTCCTTAGCGATAGTAAGTTTGCAATGGTCTCCTTAGCGATAGTAAGTTTGTAATGGTCTCCTTAGCGATAGTAAGTTTGTAATGGTCTCCATAGCGATAGTAAGTTTGTAACGGTCTCCTTAGCGATAGTAAGTTTGTAATGGTCTCCTTAGCGATAGTAAGTTTGTAATGGTCTCCTTAGCGATAGAAAGTGTAATGGTCTCCTTAGCGATAGTAAGTTTGCAATGGTCTCCTTAGCGATAGTAAGTTTGTAATGGTCTCCTTAGCGATAGTAAGTTTGTAATGGTTTCCTTAAAGATAGTAAGTGTAATGGTCTCCTTAGTGATAGTAAGTTTGTTATGGTTTCCTTAGCGATAGTAAGTTTGTAATGGTCTCCTTGGCGATAGTAAGTTTGTAATGGTCTCCTTAGCGATAGTAAGTTTGTAATGGTTTCCTTAGCGATAGTAAGTATAATGGTCACCTTAGCGATAGTAATTTTGTAATGGTTTCCTTAGCGATAGTAAGTTTGTAATGGTCTCTTTAGCGATAGTAAGTTTGTAATGTTTCCTTAGCGATAGTAAGTTTGTAATGGTCTCTTTAGTGATAGTAAGTTTGTAATGGTTTCCTTAGCGATAGTAAGTTTGTATTGGTTTCCTTAGCGGTAGTAAGTGTAATGGTCTCCTTAGCGATAGTAAGTTTGTAATGGTCTCCTGAGCGATAGTAAGTTTGTAATGGTCTCCTTAGCGATAGTAAGTTTGTAATGGTCTCCTTAGCGATAGTAATTTTGTAATGGTTTCCTTAGCGATAGTAAGTTTGTAATGGTCTCCTTAGCGATAGCTATTCCAAGTATGATTATCCAGAATAATTATCCGTGTTTCATTACCGATATTTCAAGCAAGGTGACGTAAAATTGTCATTTATATAGTAAGTAATGTTCGAATATAAAAGTATCAATTAGTTCAGAAAGGTTCTAAGCAAAACATGACGTCAGATGCGTAGTATAATGAATGTTTGAAGCGCGGGTTAGAGGAAGCTTCTAACCTTTCTTCTATTATGCCTAAAAACTTTATTTGATCAGTGTAAAAACTGATCATGTATGGAAACTGTAGTATCAATTCTTGGGTGTAAAAAGTCAGTGAAATAGCGTAGCCTTTGCACACTAGGTGAAGATTTGATACGTTTGATCATGGGAATGGGGTACTTTATGCTAATACGCATACCTTAGTTCTGTAAGAAAATTATATACAAAATAGTATGACGGAGTTTAACTGCCAGTGACAATGACGTCATTTTGACTGCTGAATTCTCCACGTTGGAAGGCTGTTTTGCAGAGAGTCGTTTTTATTAGATCATTAGCATGCAATCTTGTTGATGTCGTATGGACCGTCCCTTCTATATTATATCAGATTCAAGTAATTTTCTCTCATAATGTGCTGCTCTCCACAATTCTCCCGAATTTCTTCTAATCATTTACCTTGTTACTATAACGACATTTTGAGCTTGTCTTTGATATAAGTTATAACTATTTTATTTCTCATCATTTGAGATATAAACAAGATGTTTTGCCTCATTAAAAGATATATTCTACAAAGTCGCACACAGGTGTTTTGCAGAATAAATTACCACCATGATCTCTGTAATTCCGTGAAACCCCTTTTACATCTCCAATTAAGAAAGGTAACATGTGAAAGTGATTAAGACTGCAAAATGTCCGGGGCTTTACCTCATTTTACGTCGTAAACGACGACGTAATAAAAAATATGCTGCTATTTTAGTCTCTCTATTTTTACGTTTTGCTTTAGTGCCAGATATCGTATCGTATCGTATTGTAAAGCTTAGATGCAAAAAAAAAAATGTATCTATAAACAATATGACTTTAAAGAGGCACTAGATTATATCAAGGAAGAAGTATTATTGCTTATCAGCTTAAATGCATATCCGTATGTAAATATAGATTTACATTTCACTTAGATATTTATTACAAAAACCAAAATCTGAGATAAAATTAAAGGTCTAAGCTAGACGCTGTTCCTGATATACTGAATATTTGTTTGAAGTCGGTATTGTCCGGTTTTGAACATTAGTTTCGTATATTCTTTATTAATGAGTCTTCCTTTGGGAGAGTCTGGAAATGGCAGCGAAGGACTTAAGGGGATAACAGAAAAACAAGATCGACCTTCTTCCGACGGCAGGCATCTGTGTTAGCCTGCTTTCTGTGATTAGCAGTATGAATCCGGAATATATCACTCAGTTTACGTCCGACCCCAACTCATCAATTATAACACGATGATACAGTGCTTTTCTATGGACCAAATTGACAGTACCCTAAGAAAATGTCCTCGTGATGCATGTGTGATAATATTTTGCTTGGTTCTTATCGAATGAATCTAATGGGCATTGGTACTAATTTGTTCCTTATCAGACGAGAGCGATGAGTCATGGATCGCAATTTCCCACCAAATGTGTCAAAATTTGATTATTGGGCAATAAATAAGGGAAAACATGTATTCAATAAACAGAATATGGTCATGTCTATTAACTCAACCCAATTGAATAATCAGAGGCATGGTATACCGCAGAACTCGCTCAAAGAGCTTTCGTTTCAGTGCTTCAAGGTCGTAAGTTCGAGCTTAGCTTAAGATTCGTTGTCGGTGCTTGGAATAAACATGAATATTTCGTGATAACTCGTTTTCGTTGGGGGTTGACATGATTGGGGAGCTTTTTTACTTTAATAATCCAGAGGAACTATGATTTATTAGATCTTAGATAATGCTGCATCAGTAGTCCCCAGGTCCTGATGTTATTACAAAATTAAAACGGTAGATATACAAAGTTTAAGTAAGATATAGATCTATCGTGGCTTTTGGTTTTTCATTTATGAAAGTCTTTATGTTCTTCATGCTGTTTGTATGTAGATGTAAGATTTGTTATAATAAAGTTTAAAAATAATAAGTGTTATAAACTTTAGTATAACAAGAGCATTCCCTGTCAGTCGACCACGCCCACAACAACTACTCTATGCCAAGGACAGTTTAGATATTAAGGCAAGACTATTCAATGAATTACAACCGCATCAATTTATCAATTATGATAAGATGGATGCTTTTATATCTTTATTTTCTACAAATTTAGGCAAGTCCTCGACAATGCTAGGGTCAGATAACTCTGCTCAGACGCTAGGTGTCCTCCCCTGTGCCATATCCTGGTTGTTCCGACTGATAAATGAACAAAAAGAGAAAACTGGAGCCAGGTTCTCAGTCCGTGTTTCCGCGGTCGAGGTATCTGGCAAGAATGAGAGGCTCAAGGATTTGCTGTTTGACATTGCTCAGAGTAAGTATTTTAACAACATAAAATTCAATCGTTTGTAAAGTTTTCAATGACGTAGGTATTTTTCAGTTGTGATGCTCTAATTTATTTTGTCTAGAAAGACGGGCGCATTCATGCTGTAACAGGTAGTTGTAAACGTTAAGCACTTGGCAGAAGCTCAGTAAACGATTGAACAAATATGTGCCATATCTAAACTAATGCATTCACCAACACCTAGACTTCAAACTTTTTCATTGCACCATAACTTCTTGTGCGATACAGTCGTTTGGGGGAAGGACGAGATGTGAATATCGGTGATATACCACCTAATTCTTACAGTCCTTCAAGATTGTTTTACGACCACATTGTGTGCATTGTAGCTACAGAGTGTGGACAAGGGACAGCACCAGGGGTATACCTGAGGGAGGATCCTATATGTGGTACTCAGTTAGAAAACCAGAGTGAGCTGCGGGCGCCCACTTGTGAGAGAGCTGCATACTATCTGGACGCCGCCCTCGCCGCCAGAGCGTCAGGTAAAAATTAATTTAATCAGACTTATTTTTTTTCATATGCATTTAAATTTATTCTCATTATAGTAAATATATTACTTTTTCAGTTAAAAAAACCAACAAACAATTAACCAAACTATTTAACACATTGGCCCTGGTATAAGTCTGACATGATGATGGCCGGCTGTTTTCCGTTGAGCCTGCAGATTTAACACTCCACGTGTACGACGTCACGTGAAACGTGCTCTTTATCGTGGGTGCATACTAATGGGTGTGATGGATACACATGCCATGTGTTGCTTTTGACACCTCAAAATAATAATCTTAGGCGGTGAACTCAGTGCATTGATCTCACTCCCAGAGCACACATATCCCTATAATGGTCTGCCAGCATCCAGCTTTACGTGTAACGCTTAAGGGATACTTGTTTATGTCATTTCTATACTGATTTTGAGACCTACATTTACATACAATATTGTTTTGTATTTCAGAGGAGGAGGAAGGTCGGTCGTCCCATTTATTGTTCACATTACACGTATATCAGTATCGCATCGAGAAAGCCAATCAAGCTGGACTTCCAGGAGGTCAGTGTTCAATAATTTATCACGTGAATGAGCTCTAGTTAGTAGTGTCACGTGGCCACAGTGTTACAATCTACTCTAAGAAAGTATTAGCAGTTAACACATTTGTTATTTATCTGAACATTTTCACCACATTTCAGTTGTGTTGCCCAAAGTAATATTTCAACAATCAATGTAACGCGGCACTATAAAATTTTATTGGACTCAAAGTAAGCATTAATTGAGTATATTGACAAACTTCATCAGATTCTTTCAGTGTATGTTTACATAATACAGTGTAACTGCATTGCCATGTGTAATTGATTACACCAGAAAGCAAAATGTTGATACACGATAATAAAACAAAATCTTAAAAAACAGCAGTATCTGCTAGTTCCCTATGGTTTTCTCTTGTTCTGTATCACCATGCTGTGATAAGCGATTACATTTCCTTTTGGCACAATCAAAGACCTTTTTGCTCGAACAACAAAAACACGCAAGATCTGAATTATTTGTGCAAATTCTTTTACAAGAGTCTCTTTGACACCTACTCAGATCGCTCTCCCAGAAGACAACTCGGAAATCAAATTTCGGATCCCACATGCCAATCACGGCAGTCCCCTCATCTGCGTACAAATTGAATTTTGAAAACTTGAATCGGCGCTAAATTAGCCTGTAGCTGTCGCTTGCAAATTGAAATAAAAACATCGACTCGGGATGCAACAGGTCTCTGTCCAAATATAAAAGACTTGTCAAGAATTATCGCGGAGCCTTGGCGTTCTGTGGAACATTCAATATGGCCGTCCTTTCCTAGGAGAGAATTGCTTTGCATGTTAAATGACAGTCGCTAATATCGCAAATATGACTACTCTTTCAGATAAGAAACAATCTGATTTGTTTCTTGAGAAGTACATTATACAGGATACAATCAGAGCTTTGAATGGCAGCCCAAATGTGCCATAAACGACATCGATTGAAGACGGGAGAAGAGTTCTAGATACCGAGCAACTTGTATCAAGGCATTGGTCACACGCTATCATATCGCACATGCATAATACATATACAACACTTACAGATTTTATAAGAACATTAATTGATATTGATATTTTGACTTTATTTCATACCAGTAAGACAGGGATCATTTTGAATCCAGATAATTATATTAGATTTCGTCACTTATTTGGCATCGCATACACTTCATGAATTTTATATATATGATGTATAGCTGCATTTAAGACGGTGTTGTACTGATAACCATACAGTGGCTATATACTTGTAATATATATAGTTTATGTTTCACTAATGCTTTTTTTTTATGATATGACGTCACTCGGTAGGCAACGTGCTTTGCAACGGACATGGAGAACAAGGGTTCAAATACTAAAAAAAAAAAAAAAAAAATCATCCGATGGTCGTGTCGTGTGTTCTCCGGATATAATACGTATTGTCTCCTCTCTTCTGTCATCTTTTCTTGTGAACAACGATATTGTCTCATCTGAAATAAAGTCATAGTTAGGGTTGCTTTGAACAATGATCATGTGTTGATGTTTAAGGTGCGCATACAACGCGCAGCATGACTTTTTATGATGTTGAAAGAGAAATACTGCCATCAACCATATGACTATGTAAACATGGAAACAGTGTTAATTTCTGTGATAAAAAGCCATCATTTTGTTATCTTGCATCACACAGTCTTTGATAACACCAATGAAACAAAAGATCAATCTTAGCAGACAAACAATGTTTTAGTGTAAATAAACTTTGCTTACATTAGCGAGACGTAGAAACTTCCATCTTTCTGTCAACAGAATGTCACGTGACATGAAAGCGCGAAAAGGGGTCTGCGATGAAAAGAATACGCACTGTAATGTGGGAAATAAAACAGCACCATTTTACATTCCGTTGTCATTTCATATACATGGTTTCCAGTCAAATATGAAAATCTGGTTTGCAGAGAGAAAGATGGAAGGTTGAGATTGAGCTGTGCACCTTATGTCGATATCGGGGAATAACGTTGTTGTTACTAAATCAAATCAATTCTTGTTTCTGTTTTATTTCAGTGGCCGGGGGAAGAAGTCGTCTACATCTGATTGATCTAGGTAGTTCTTCAAAGTCGAAGGATCCCGACAATGTCTCTCTCAGTTTGTCTGCCCTGGGCAACGTCATTATGGCCCTGCTTAATGGTCAAAGACATGTACCTCATAGGTAAGACAAAATAACCTTGACCTTGTATAGTCACCAGTAATAAGAGTCACATTGGTAGTGCAGTATCGGACCTGGTAAGCGTTCAACGACTGGTGCCACTAAAATAACACAGTATAAATGTTACACTAATATTTAAAACATTTAATATGTTTAAACAAATCATTCCTGAATGCAGCACAGTTAAAACACTTTCGTGATCAAGATTCTATAAGAGCAAATCTGAGATTGTTATAATATATATATAGTGTTTAAACATATTTTAAAATGTTTTAAATATTAGTGTAACATAAATACTACACACTAACGTTATCATCCACCTTAACGACAAAAATCACGTGAGAAAAACAAGATCAGTGTGGCTGCATGTAATAGAAACGCCATAAGCAGTGTCGATAATTAATGAACACCTCTGTGCTAGCCGATTTCTCATAAGACAAGGAACGAACTTGATTTTAAAAGTCAGTTGTTTATTTATAATTCTAAAGTAAGAGAAACATTTACGACGAACAAAGAAGCGGAAAAGCTTTACATTTAGGAATTCTGGAAACAGTTGTAAAGAATAAGTAGAGACCGTAAAGTTGAGGATGATTGTATGTACCGTGAGTAATTCGATCTTTAAGGTAAATATTCTGACATCAAAGACATATGCTTCAGTCTAGAAACAAGTGGTTGCTTTTGGTGTACGACAGTACAGATCGTGTCAGTTATGTATGGAATGCAGTTATGGCTAATGCTCAATCACTTCATGTTGGCTCTTATGGTGTTGAAATGAATATCGTGGCTTTATACCGTTAGCTTTCTTTTTTCTCGTGAATTTCATGTCTGCAAAAATGGGGAAGAAACTTTTTTTGCAGTTGGAGAGATATGATAGATCATGAATGGTAATTCATTTTTGGAGATGAAAGAACCCCCTCCTCCTCCCAGCCTCACGAAAAGTTGAAATTCCCCTTAGCTTAATTAGTGTCTTCAAGCGTAATGAATATACATGTATTATAACTACATCATTCCAGTAAAACGATGCTATACAATGACAACAGATATGTTGTTATAAATGTAATAAGAAGCATAATCTAATTTAAATGAATTTCAGGATAATTAGGACGTACTAATTATGATATACGGAAAACCTTCTATTTTTGTTTCAAGTTTGTTTGAAAATAGGCGAACTCAACGGGACATGCATCAGTATAATATTTCTAGTTTAGGTTTTCTGAGAAGCTAACAATTAGAGGCAAAATAGTTATTTCTTTTCAAATTGATTGCATTGTAAATGATAGCCTGTCCTTTGTATGTATTTTGCTAACCACCACCAATATATATTGAATTTTTGTATTTTTCTTTAGCAAACTATCGGATCATTATAATTTCAAAATTGAATTGTTGAGATACATGTGTTTTACAAATCTTATTATACGTTATTTTGTTATAAACAATAACTATATGACTCAGCAGTGTACCTGATGCATGTAGTAAGCCGTTATGCTATATATTCGAGGGTTTTTTCACAAGATAGATGCAAACTTATCCATCATTTTCCATTATATTTTAAAATGATTTATTTGAAATTCAGGATTTGAATCGATCACATGTGGCCTGCGGTTAACGTAAGTCGCATTGACAGCAGGTTCAGAATTTCGAATGTGAAAATTTCCAATTTCCTGTCTGGAATAATCGCTGGAGGTTATGATTTTACATTCGGAATGTGTTCAGAATTATCACATTGTACAGAGAAAATGACACTTCAATAATTATGCTGTAATTTAATTATAGAATTTGTCGAATTATTGCATTCTTTCCTTACTTATCATTCGTGGATTTCTGCGATTCTATAAAGTTTTCTTGGATTTTCTGTAGAGATGTCTGGTAAGTGAACTCTTATTAGAAGGGGAAGCTGGTGGTATGCTATCATTTTCGGTCTAATGCACTTTCTGATATTTTTCTTATTATATTCTTCTATTAACCTCGCAGTGGTAGTTTTTTTTTTAGAGGGAAACAATGCTTTAGGTATCACTGACGAATCAGATAATTTGAGTCGAGTAATGGTCGAAGATACAAGAATATATTGCCTTATTGTCATTTTCTAATTTTTAATTTCGAATAATAAAAATTGAGCAAATGTCGAAATGAAATTTTGGTGCATTAGAGATGCAAATTGCAGAGGCGAATCTAGTGTGAGTCTGGTGGGGAAGGGAGGGATGGAGTTCGAAAAACACATACCGGAAATTCGGCAAAATATTTTTCTTGGTATTTTCTTATGTAAAACAGGTAAATTTGCAACCCAGGACATACTTGGTCCCCTTCTCAAATTAAATGTGTGTAGAGGACCCACTACCTGCAAAATTTTTTGTATCCGCATCAGAGAGTTATATATACCTCAGTCATAACTATGGGATTAGGATATCTCTAAGTTTCTGTCATTTTCTTACTTTCAAAATCATGGTACACAAGAATTTTACTAGTCCTAGGGAATTGAGATCTGTTTCTTGAGGATGTGTGTTTTCTAATCTTACTATATTAATTCAAATTTTGAAAGTAAGCACATGTCAACATTCTATAAGCTGTAATCTGAATATGGCCTCTCTTTTCTCGGTGCTGTCATCGTTCTCTCTAACATTGCACTATACTACTAAATGAAAGATCTTGGAGTACATTACCAAAATTATCTTCAAATGTTCTTTTAATTATCTCGTCAAGGTCATATGTTACAATGCCTCCACTTCCAAACAAATTATAAATTACAGAGGAACATGCATTTTGTCATCTGTTGACCTTTACAGTGCCAACATTAAACATAAACACTACAATTAAAATCTCATTTTCATCTTGCATAAAATTCTTAATGTAGGAGCTTTGTCGGTTTTTGAATGAAAGATTACAGTCACGTGAAAGGGGGGGGGGGAGGAAGGAGGGGGTGTCATATAGTTTCTTCACTAAATGAGATTTATTCAATATGATAATAAAGATAATGGTAACTTATATACATGTTTATGACTGAAGTACATTTCGTGTTACGTGTTATTTTCATGGTTAGAAAATTTCATCCATTTGTTCGAGAATTTATTGGTCTTGTAGTCCTCTTTCTCAGGGTTGCTCCTTTTTAAAAAATAAAGCCTGCATTTATTTATGGAGGTTTTTAATTTTATTTATATTCACCAAAACACTGATCAAAGAGAACGGTTTAGCTATATATGCGCATTTTGAAAAGTATTTTGCCTCTAAAGGCGTTATGGCCAATTAAAGAAGCTGACGCAACGTTTTATCAATTACATAGGAAATTCATTATTTTTTCATTCATTTCGTAAATTACGAGGTTTTTTGAGCGGTATCTTTCCGACAGATTTAAGTACAACATAAAACTACAACAGAAAGTATATAGGTTTCTCAAGGGAATGACAAAACAACTCAATATACATGAACGGTATATAAATACAAATACATGTATCCACTAAGGTCAGGTGGCACATTTTATTTTATTAAATGGTTATAAGAATATGTTTAACATGCAGTTACGTGACAGAAAAACATACATTAAAACATGTAGAAATAAGTCATATACATTAATTTTACATATTTTCTATCAGCCGCACGGCGTATCTGTCACAACTCTAAAGTTTAATGGTTTTAGAAGCGAACGGTCAAAGCTAAGTGTTCGAGACTATTGGGAGAGAATAGAAAAAAGGATTTTGATATCTATGTAAATACAGTCGCTTGGTTTGCCGACGTTGTACGCCCGTATTTTGTTTAAGAATTAATGGAAACTACTGCTAAATTGTCTGCATGCTTACATGTAGATAATTAAGACAACACAAGTGGTAAATAGAATTTCTTTCAAGCAGACTTGAAATACACCTATCAACAAACTGTTTTCTCTCCTAACTTCTATGTAAGAAGTAGTCAATGTGCATATGATTCATATTGTCACAGAAAAAACCACATGTCACGAGTTACCAAAACTGAGCCAGAATAGATCAATCGGTTAAGTGCTTGACTAGTGAACGAATGATTCTGGGTTCGACTCCACCGTTGGCTCGTCGGTGTCCCTGTCTTTAAGTTGAAACTAAAAACGAAGGCCCCTGTCACCGTAGACGTGGTATGTAATTATTTACTACTTACTTCCTGTATATCTTTTGCAAAGATTGTATATTTCTTTGCATTGCATTAGACAGATATTGTCATAGTGCCGTAATCTTAGCGTGGCGCAGAACAACCGCCACTGACCGTGATGACTGAGTGGGGGATACTGGGGGCTATAATCAGAAAGTCTGACCATTTCCAATGTACTTGCGATGAGTGGGACATTTTAGCTAATGACCGACTTCATACAGGACCTCTTTATATATCTGTTAATAAGGAGGGTGCTCGTTGGGTAGTGTGTTTATGTGATATATTTATGAAACCTCAGAAGTGAAAAAAAAATCGTCGTTGACAGCATGCGCAGGCATACTTGGTAGTTTGGCAATAGAGTCGCTAAAATGCCTGTGAAATATCGTCTATATTAGCCATTTGTCGTCGTAAAGGATCACTGATGGATGCGGTGAATTACGGTGATATTATTTCCAATATATCGCTGTAATGGGGGATAGAGAGCTGAGACACCTTAATAAATTGATGTGCTTACAGTTTTATGGTTCTTGTCACTCATTGTGGCCACGGTTCTCTCTACAAACGGTCTGTTGCTTTATACCACGGCCCAGTGTAGAGTGTCTTGTCACTCATTGTGGTCTCCATTCTCTTTACAAACGGTCTATGGCTTTATACTACGGCCCAGTGTAGAGTGTTTTGTCACTCACTGTGGTCACCGTTCTCTCTACAAACGGTCTGTGGCTTTATACCACGGCCCAGTGTAGTGTCTTGTCACTCATTGTGGTCTCCGTTCTCTCTACAAACGGTCTATGGCTTTATACCACGGCCCAGTGTAGCGTGTTTTGTCACTCACTTTGGCCACGGTTCTCTTTACAAGCGGTGTGTGGCTTTATACCACGGCCCAGTGTAGAGTGTCTTGTCACTCACTGTGGTCAGCGTTCTCTCTACAAACGGTCTGTGGCTTTATACCACGGCCCAGTGTAGAGTGTCTTGTCACTCACTGTGGTCTCCGTTCTCTCTACAAACGGTCTATGGCTTTAAACCACGGCCCAGTGTAGAGTGTTTTGTCACTCGCTGTGGCCACGGTTCTCTTTACAAGCGGTGTGTGGCTTTATACCACGGCCCAGTGTAGAGTGTCTTGTCACTCACTGTGGTCACCGTTCTCTCTACAAACGGTCTATGGCTTTATACCACGGCCCAGTGTAGAGTGTTTTGTCACTCACTGTGGTCACGGTTCTCTCTACAAACGGTCTGTGACTTTATACCACGGCCCAGTGTAGAGTGTCTTGTCACTCACTGTGGTCACCGTTCTCTCTACAAACGGTCTGTGGCTTTATACCACGGCCCAGTGTAGAGTGTTTTGTCACTCGCTGTGGCCACGGTTCTCTTTACAAGCGGTGTGTGGCTTTATACCACGGCCCAGTGTAGAGTGTCTTGTCACTCACTGTGGTCAGCGTTCTCTCTACAAACGATCTGTGGCTTTATACCACGGCGCAGTGTAGAGTGTTTTGTCACTCGCTGTGGCCACGATTCTCTTTACAAGCGGTGTGTGGCTTTATACCACGGCCCAGTGTAGAGTGTCTTGTCACTCACTGTAGTCACCGTTCTCTCTACAAACAGTCTGTGGCTTTATACCACGGCCCAGTGTAGATTACTTTCATGAATAGCCGCCGATATCCGAAAAAGATTGTATATCATACAGTCAACAGCTCCTTGATGTGTTGGAACGGGCACTGGTATAATAGCTGCAATATAATTTAATAAAAATAGTATTAATCTCAAAAGCTTGTGTACGAGGGTTCGAAACCAGGAACTGATGAATTTGATATATTGTTCAAATAAGAAAAAATATTGTATTGATGACTGACTAAATATGGACTCATTAAGTCTGACGCTGCAAGATCTTTAGGTAAATTCGTCATTTCTCGGGTGAATCCGTCACTGTACAATCGTAAATATGGAAGAGGTCAGTCAGAAATTGGAAACTCAGAATTTCTCCTAATTCTATTTTATATTTTTTTAAATTCTGGTTATACGCCAACCACCGCTACAAAGACGTATTAATCGATACATTATAAAAACTGAAAATTATTTAATATGTAAAACACGTCGTGACATTAACAGTTTATTGCTTATGTTTAAATTTCTACTTTAATTCATCTACATCGTGCGTACTTGATTTGTGAAAAAAAAATCTGAAATTGGAATTAATACCTTGACGTTATGCCAAAATTTATACGTTCATGGCGTACCAGAGTATATGCCAACGTAAATCCCGGTAACAGATTCAGTTATGAAATGTTCAAAAATAATTGTATTGTAGGCTTGCACAGTAATGGGTTTATCAGCTATATATACAATTGAATATTAAGGAACCAGGGGGCAGGATGTGCAGGAATTGTTTATGTCCGAGTCCCGAATGTGACAGTGCGTGTTATGGAAACTTGCAAGTGAATCTGCAGAAAGTTGATTCACTCATGTTCTTTGGTCCCTTACACCACTACACATCATAGACCATATTCGCAAAATACTGGGGGGGCTGATTTATAACGCAAAACAAGAAAAAGTTAAATACTTCGCGCTTCCGCCTTAAGAATGACTGTAGCAGTTTTCCGTCCCAATACAACCTCCAAAACTTGAATAATATGTAACATCTATCCATACATACACTAAAACAGCAGTTACGGATAGTCGGTAGAATTGCCTGTATGTTAAGGACATTCTGTTGGTCAGAGAGTTGATAAAAGAAAATTTCCACACACCATTCCTTCATACACGAGATTACAAAACACAGAATGCTAAACTGTACAAGGATATGAATCAACTGCAATACCTGTACTAGTAACGGCATCGCAGAAATAGTACATCACAATTTATCTAACGATTCCTTAGGAAATGTGTTTTATGTAGATTCATTAGTACATTGTATCAGGAAGAATATTGCATATTAAGGCATTTCAAGAAGTTCTACGTGATGTTGAATAAAGGGGACGAGCTAACCCGCCAAATGTTATGTATTTCTATAGTCTGTAATCATAATCGGAAACATTTTCTTCTTCTAGAGAACTAAAACTATGACCCATTTTGCTCGTGTAATAAACCAGAAATGAGGAAATGTGTTGGTTATTAAGACCCCATCCTTTGCTAGTCGTTAATGAGGTTTTCATCAATATGTATGCAATTAATTATATTTTGTTCAAAGTGAAAACGGGGAGTAAATAGTGCCCCAGCTGCGGTCTGCTAGGGATGCAATTGCGGCACAAGCCGTACATGAAACAAGCCAATTCGACTCTGCCGTCAGCCTCCATCTTCGGAATCGAGAAGATTTGAATATAGTGGCTCTCGTGAATTTAGATAAATAATGATATATGTTTATAATTATCAGATAGTCTTAGGTGTTAAACTAGAAGCCGAGTATTAATTCCGAGAAAGAAATGGCGATTTGAAGAGATGTTCTCGAAGTTTTGGCAGCGCACCAGGTGATGGTGGCGTACGTTGCCAGTTCAATTATGATGACAAACTAAAAGCTCATCATAAACTCGCGCAATCTGTTGTTACAGACTAATCCACGCACGTGTTCTCAAGTTGCCACCTATTAATTGTTCATAAGAAATCATTCCGATACTTATTCAGAACCAAATTCAATTTGGATAAGTGCAGAGACGTAGCGTTCGTATCTTGAGAATCTCTTAGGATGCGCACAGCGGCTTAATAGACTTTGGAACTCTGCAGATTTTCAGGGCCTGTGATCGGTTTTAAAGCATACACTGTATGACGTATCAATGGGAAGCAAATATTAAAATTTTCTTTTGGTTTTTAGGGACAGTAAGGTGGCTCAGCTGTTGAGGGATTCCCTTGGTAATATTTCGTGTCGCACGTGCATGATTGCGCATGTGTCGTCCTCGGTGGCACACCACAACGAGACTCTCCAAGTTATACAACTTGCCGCCCGAATTCACAGAATGAGGCGACGAAAAACAAGAGTAAGTCTTCTTTACCTCTCCATACTAATATACTTCAGTCATACTTTCAACATACGACTTACGAGTCGGCATGAGTGTCAGTTACTTCTTTGATTTTCTGCAAAAGATCATAGCTTCGAGTCCTATATGTTTGTTTCTTCCGCTCAGGACGAGATGTCCAGCAAAACTCCAATATTCATGATAAGATTATATTTTTCATACCAAAAGTTGATGGGTTACATCGGTATAAATATGCACCATGGGGTACTTGCACATCGAATGAAGTCAGCTGAATATTATATTTAATGCCTAATTATTTTTTATTAGTTTGGGAACTACGTCATGCTATAATGGCTAATACAAATAATCTATTCTAAGTTCATTTTATGTGCAAAAAAAAAAATTTACTGTATTAATTGTTTCTATTTTATATATTTTGTCCCATCTGCGAAGAAGGCTTAATATGTCGTTTATTTATGTACAATTTTATGAAGATACAAACCGTGTGCTCATGGGCTTCATAAAAATGTACATAAATAGAAGACTGTAGTATATGAAAGTGACAAATATTGTAAACTATCAACTCTATAAATGGGGATATTTTGGTATTTTTCAGTTTTCCAGTACCAGTTCTGACGACAGTTCCACAGATGATGGTCGCCTACGTCGACCCTTCCCTAAATTTCGAATGGGTACGCTCCGGGAAGATGCCCTGTATACTTCCGCCCACTCTGATCCGGACTTTACCTCTAGCAGTGAACAATCATGTGATACAGTAATATACGTGGGGGCAAATGGACAGTCGCTTAGTGATCGTGAAATTACAGATAACGAAGGACCTCCTAGATCTGTACCAAGAACTAACCCTAGGTTACCAAGACGACCTAGTGGGTCAAGGTCATCCGGAGATGAAGGGTCAAATTCAGATAGTGGAAGAAGTAGGTCATCGTCAGATTTCCGATATGGTAGAGCGGCCCTAGTGAACAGGGATATGTATAATGTGAATAGAAATCTGTTCCCACGTGGAGTTTCCACCTCGCCGCGTGCGGGGATAACCTCACCTCGTGGGGTCACGACTTCTCCGCGCGTGAGTGGCGCGGTACGCGATGTCAGTGTGGTGCAATCTCCGCCCATGTCTCCATCATCAGTGCCCCGTAAAATTCGAACTCGAGCAATATCTAACTCACAAGCCGAAGCAGAGAAGTCACCTCGTCACACAACTAAGGGTGAGCAGTGGATCGACGGCCCAGGGGCGACAATGTACCCCGAAACACGTACCACAGGGGAACAGTGGATTGACGGTCCACAAGCCTTCGTGGTCAAACAAGAAGTTGCTACCACTTCAGAAAATAAACATTTATATAACCCAAAAATGAATGCCGAGGAACAGTGGGTTGATGGACCAATGGAAATGATTGCTGATAAACCACGCGAAGGACGTAGTACGCATGCCCATGGCAGGGCAGATAAAAGAGGTTCTACGCATGACTTCAAAACATCGCATGCTAGCCGTCATCAGAAGGCCAAGTCTGAGCAAGAGAAGACAACTCGTGATAGTACAGCAAGTGTTGATAGTGTTTCTTCCATGACAGCACAGGGACCCGATTCACGACCGGCAAGTCTTCATGTCGACCACAAAAAAGAGGACGAATCAAATGAGAGTGTCAAACCTTTTGTTCGAGATTGGGTAGAGAAACATAGTGCAATTAATGAGGAAAGTGTTTGTGAAAATTCTAATATTGGATTATTTGTTAACTATGGTAATCAAGTGATAGGGACATTAGAATCAGCATGTAGACACAAAAGACAAAAAGCTGAAAATACGAGAAAACTGAGTTCATCAACACAATCACCACACCAATCACCACTTCAATCACCCACATCGCGCAGAAAAGTCAAAACAGATAATGCTACCTCAAATTTACAGAAATCACAATTACCAACATCAGCTAATCCAACCAAACGTGTGACAGAATGGCTAAAATCTGTATCCACGGAACAAATTCAACCATGTAGAGACTCTGCCAATGACAAGAATTGTGATCGTTGTCATAGCGATGACCTTTCTCAGGGTATAGAAGACATTAACATGGCCCCGTGTAGCAGTGACGGTCGACCTGACGAGATGGCAGAATGTCACGTGGGCGACATCAGTTTTGATAGTAGTGTAGATACAAATTCTGAAGTAACGACGAATTTGGTCATAAATCGAGATTCAATTTACGAAATGCAAATGGACGAACAGTTAGAGGAAACTGCTGAGGCCAGTAATTCTGTACGGGATAATGATACATTCAGTAATACATCGTGTCAAAAAGAGAATGAACTCTCCGAAAACGAGGAACCAGAAGATTCCAGAGAATCTAGTGTCCCTCATTCAATTACCGTGGAAAGTATTAAAACTCTTGTCGCCGAAGAAAATCAAAAGATACATTTAGAACAACAGTATTGTGACTGTAAAAGCTGTCATGTGACCGATGGCGAGAATGAAAAAATAACACCGCTGGCTATCTCTAAATCGTTTCTACTGAGGAAGCCGGACGGTGCGTCCAATCCGAATCTAACTAATGAATTCAACTACGATGGCAAGTTAGATGTGAATTTCATGAGGGGAGAGTACATCATTAACAATGTTCATCATGTGACCACACATAATCAGGAAGATTACACGGTGTATAAAACGCCCCCTGGCGTACATAAAACACCGGAAATAGTAGACAATATCACCACAAAGGCGAAACCCCCACTTCCAAACTCGAGACACCTAAAATCTCACAGTGCAAGTCCTGCACGAACAAGTAAAAACAAAGACATCAGTTTAAGTCCTAAATCCACCAGTTCTTATTCAAGTAGGAGCTCATCTATTCCGGTATCATCTCACACTGGACGGTCGAAAGAGAAAAGCATCCACCCGTCTGGTCAGTCATCTGTGCGTTCTAGTTCAATACCCGTCACCAATAGTCCTTCAAGTTCTTGCACAACGCGAAGTACATCATCCAAATCATCAAAGACGTCACCGGCTTCTACTAGATTACCTCTGTTCTCGGGCAAAGCCTTGCAGACCAACAAAGATGTCAAGGCTCGCAACAAGAAAGATAAGGAAAGTAAATTAGGCAACGAGCGCATTGGTATGTTGACGCGGAGTTGTAGTCGTGGGACCGACTCTGATAGTGGCAATGACAGCGGTATCGTACCTGGGGAGAGGAAACTTCTTTCTCCGTATTGTACAGTGACCAAACCGCGAACACCTAGTCACTCTAGCAGTGGACATGGCAGTGATAATAGCAGTACTGTTAGTGCCGATTTAAGGTCACAGTTAGGGGTCAAAGATAAACTTCATGGCGGCACCAGTAGTGGTTACGAAAGTATGCTGAGAGACAGCGAAGGCTCTGGCTCCTCTTCTGCTCCCGACGACAGCAATAGTGAATCCTCCAGCGATAAACGAAAGACGTCTAAACGAAGACGATCTAGTAAGTAACCATATATATAATCGGTCCTGGATCCATTTATTGTTCAAAACTACGATTATTTTTTGTATGAATAGGCGGCTTTTGTATAATAGTAGTAGAGACAACATCGAGCCTTTTGCAGGAACATTGTAAAATCTTCCCACTTGCCCAAGCCGAGCATCGAACCCATATCTGACAAAAGCGGCACGTTACACCGAGTCCAACGCTTTTGTACCCTTGACCACCGAGCCCCTGGATTGCAATATTAAATGCTTTAAGATAGGAATAAGTGTATTATGAACTAACATTACTGGTATGTGTGTCTTTTTAAAGTGCACTTTCAATGGATGTGAACCGACCAGAAACGTTTTTCACAGATCATTAGCATGTTACAATTATTGCATCACATTCATCCATGATATACATTTGTGGTTCCTTTGAGAAACTTGAGAAAATTTAATGGTTATATGTCACCTTCGGTGGAGTAAATAAGATTTAATCGTCAGTTACTATTTATAGGTGTAATTCAGAATGTAAATTATTGCAATGGAATCAGTTTCATCTATAACAATATATACAAAATGCTTTTTGTGAATTGGCCAAAATTATTACATCAATATACATTATATGGATACAGTGGCAAATGGAGCGCACGTGGGGAGGTCAAATGGGTCGAGGTTTTAGATCCAAAGAAAAGTGCTAAAAGTAGGCTAGCATGAATAAAGTTTGCAATCTTTCCCTTAATCTACCATCACTGCTCTGGATCTTTATTTTGTGGTATTTAATTGTGTGATTTGTATGATTTCTTTGAAGTAATTTCTTGTATGTTATGTTTGTGTAGGTACTCGGAGGAGCAAGTCGGTTCCCGCCCGTTCTTCAGAAAGTCCAGAACATGCAGGCCAATGCAGTGGGGGCAAGGGTACCAGCCCATCTCCCAAGGCATGGGTGGACACTAGGCAAATCCAAAAGATCAAAGAGGAACCGTTTGAGATAAAACTGTATGATGTAACTGACGTAGAGAGACTGCAACGCAGACGAGCAGAAGAGGAGGTAAGAAAGATAACTCTAACTACTCAAAAGTGTCGCGGTTTTGTCCGTTTTGCAGTATGTATATCGATAAGAAAGTAGTGTAGTAATGATTGCTTATAGAAAATGTGTAATTGTATGTTCAATTTAATATGTCTAGTACAGGAAGGAGCAGTCTTCTATATGTGAAAGTACTCTTGATGGTGGTGTAAAGTTTAGATAAAAAAATAGGAAAATTTACTTCTAATTCAGTATTAAATTTAAAAACATTAATATTAAATATTTAATGCTTTCCCATGTTATATCGTAATCATCTGACTTTTTAAGAATTACTGTATGAATATCTCTGACTTCTTTCAGACAAAAGAATCAAAGGAGACAAGAACAGAGAGATTTAATCAAAGTAAAGTACAAGATAATAATGACTCCAAGGAAAACATTGTGCTTGAGAACAGAAACTGGAGTTTTGATTGTAAATTTCTGATGTGCTTTTGTAGATCTAAAAACAAAAGAACTGATGTTTAAGGTGTGAATAAAGGTATATTTAAACTGTTTCCTTGAATAAAGATTATGCTGTTATTTCACAATTCATCCAAACTCATAAACCTGGAATATAAGGAAAAGACCTCTTTTTTGGTCTTCAATTATTATTCTCAATTGTCTGTGGTAACAGCTTGCCTATCTTAAATCCCATATTTAGAGGGATTTTTTTTGGGGGGGGGGGGGAGGGGAGAGGAGGTTTACTGAAGTAACATTTAGAGAAATTATACCAATATGAAACAGTATTGCCATCTGATATTTTATTTTTTAGCCCCATGATCTACATTGAAATAGTCACAATAACTTGAAGTTTTACAAAATTTTGAATTTTTCATATTGGGAAAAATGTAACTTCTACTTCTTCCAAAATTAATACACTGATGAAGTATATATTTTACAAGTGCTTTATACTTGAGAAATCTCATCATTTTGATGAGAAATTCATAGCAAGCCTAAGTGGACAAAAGTTTCCTATTTAATATTAGCAGTAAATGCTCTGGTTATTCATACAATGGTGACGCTACTGATTTATTGTCTAGTATAAGAAACTATTGAGTCGAGATATTACTTAAGGAATGATGTACATTTCTCTGTGGTTTGCAGTATATTACTTATTGTGACAAATATACTGAGAATGATGTGCAATCAAATATCATGCCAAAATGTTCAACTGTTTTTAACTGCTGACATCAAAGGTTCATATTTTTCAGAAGTTGATCTTTTGCATTTTTAACATTTTTATTTGCTTTTGATATTGCAAAAATTATTTTTGATGATTATTATATAATTTCAAAAGTACTTACCATTCATGGGTATTATGCTTATCAACAGAGTAAATTTTGACTATGTATATGTGTATATATATTATATATATGTATATGATTTAGTATTTACTGCTGTCTTTTGATTTACGTTCATTGTTATGATGCAATTTTATTTATGAAAAAATATTCATTGCAATTTTCTCTATGCAGTTAAGACGTTTGTTTCCTTAGCTACAGATGTAAAGCAGGCATCGGAATGTAAGCATTCAATCCCTGCTTGGGAGTTTATTTATAAAGTTCTTGTTGAAAAATATATATACATGTACTATCATTTAAAACTCTGTTATTAGCCGACCTATGTAAACAAGTCTGTTAATTTATTTGTTGTTTGATTTGATTTTTTTTGCATGATTTGTTTATATCATAGATACATATATTGTAATAAAATATTTGTACAATGAACTTTTGTGTAAATGCTAGGGAATCTAGAAATTCTAAGTCCAATTAGATTGATGGTTATTTGTTTGTTCTAGCATGTCAGTCTAAGAATCAACGTAAATGAGTTAACTAAACGGCTGTATTGGAACTTCTATCAAGTCAGGGTTCTCACTTTGACACGTTTGGATTCTCTTCTAAGTTAGTGCAAGTCAGAGTTTGTTATTGGTTAACCTGACGAAGGTGCCTGATTTTATCCAAGACAGTCTGTTTTCTTAACCATTGAACTCCAGTCTCTGTTATAGACTGTGAAATTTTAGTACTCTTCCTATGACCCAAAGTTGAGGGCACAAATGCGTCACACAATTACATGGTATACTTAACAAACTTATAGTAATCATAGATTATATAGCTCATCTCAACGGCAGCATTTGAATTCTAATTCAGAAAGCTGATTTTGCACTTAAAAAGCATAAAATATTACTTTAATAAGAGTTGTCAGAAGACAACATAGCTCGCCGGTGGACACTGTCAGAGAAAAAGCATGTATTTTCAATGTTTTCTTTATTCAATGTCAAGGCCGCAAGGCGGTACGGACAGAAAGGTCTAGCTATACTGAACACGCGTGTGCAGTATGAAAACCATATCCCTAATAGTTGATGAGTTATGGGCATTGTTAAAGTTTTTGAAACGTAGGTCAAACTTCAAGATTAAGGTCATGGGGTCAAAACTTTTGGTACAGACAAAAAGGTCTAGTCATAATGAACACAAATGTGAAATATGAAAACTATACCCCAAGTAATTGATGAATTACATGTATGGATAAGATAAAGTTTTGGGGAAAGTAAGTCAAAGGGTAAAAAATGTCACAAGGAATATACGTGTGAAATATGAAAGCCCGATGTTCAATAATTTTGAAGGTATGGCCATGGTTATATTTGTTGTCTACGCAGATGACACCGACACTAGGGCTATGGCATTAGCTCTACGGACATTCGTACCGGCGAGCTAAAAAGTCTAAATAGAGTATGACGGTTCAAACTCAGATTTGTGAATAAAATGTCTACATAGGAACCAGACAGATCTGTCCAAAATTGAGCTAACCCAAACTTCATAACTGAGTCACTTAAGCGGTATATGTAGGTCTGATGTGTATCTCATGCATGGGTCCATTTCGTATCTTACGATGAATAACGGATGCCACTTATTTGGTCACTCTGGCATTAGTACTTTTTCCAATACTGAACTATGCCAATCTCAACCGAGTCACTCTCACGGTAAGAGTAGGCTAGATGCGTCATCTAAATCATTGGTCCACCTCAGTATCTTAAGAGGAATCACCGATGCAAACTTTGTCAATGTGGCATAAATACTTTGTCTAATACCGAGACACCCTTACCAATGGAGGTATAGCGGTAAGCTCATCTCAACTTCGTTGAGCTGAATTAAAAACCAGAGTTTGCTTCTTTGCGTCATGCCCTGGGTACCTGTTTACGGCCAAACGGCGTACTGCTTTTGCTCGCCTGATCTTGACCATGCTGACTTCAAAAGAAGCAAGTGATCAACCTCTAAACGTACTAATAGTAGTTCAATCCAGGAAGAGAATCCGGAATGTCTGCACTGCAAGTTCACTTCATACATCATGTTGTCAAAGCCAAATATATCAAATGCTTTAGATTTTACTTCCATACTGTATACCCAAAGACAGGCGCAGATCCAGAAATCTGGTCGAGAGCAGGGGGAGGGGGGCAACATATGTATTAGTCAAACTTTTCAGCCATTTTTGGTGCAAAATCTGGATTTTTTTACTCGTAAATATGTGGCCAAAATTATTTTACGTCGAAAAATAACCAGAAAAGTAATTTTCGTCGAATCTCAGGGTGGGTAACGACACCCGGTCCAACCCTCTAAATCCGCGTATGAAAAACTTTCAGTCAAGTTTCTGAACTGTGCTGAATGATACCCATGACAAAGAGGTGGCCACAGTACTGCACTGGAACTCACTGTACTCTTGATCCTCATTGAAAGTAAATAAAAGGTGTGTTGTATGGCACCTGTTGGAAGTCGGTAGTCTAATTGGAGTACTCTTACCTCCTACGCTACTGAACAAACCTTTAGTCTCATTAGACAACTAGAACTTTCTTTACGGAACAAGGCTTACAACAAGAAATTTAGTCATATGCTAAAGGTAACTTTGACTTCAAGATTCGACCTTCAGTCTAGGTCATGGAACATCCCTGTGATGTGAGTAATACGTGTAACTACCTAAATGTGAATTATCTCGGTTGAAAATGAATAAAGTTATGTGGGTTAGACACGATTTGAAAGAATAAAATTCTGTGACCTTGACCTTGACCATGTTGGCAGGGATATATTAAACTTATAACATCTATGTCTTACAGCTAGCAAAAGTAAACAAAGAATATACAAAGTCAACATCCGAGTGACGTTTAAAATTTGGTATTTAAAATTACGTGATACTACAATGTATTCATGAATATATCACAGTATCAATAAATAGTATAGTAATTATCAATAAATAGTATAGTAATTATCAATATATAGTATAGTAATTATCAATAAATAGTATAGTAATTATCAATAAATATCCGAGTTTATAACAATATCACAGTTATACATTCAATATCACAGTAATACAGAAATCACAGCTGTCTGCATGGAACAGGTTAAAGCCTTACGTAAGTAGAATTTTGTATCATCTATCCACCTACAAGTACAATAAGCTAGTATGTAACACTCAGACTTACCAAAGTCTAAAACATTGGTTTTAATCATAAATGAATTGAACATGAAAGCCTGAAACATTTAGCATAGTTAGAATTAATTAATCAATGAATGCCTGAAATTGAAACAATATTTACATAAAACAAAATAGCATTAGTAGTCTGAAACATGAAAAAAAAGTTGTGTTTGTGAAACATTAACGCCTCCGGCGGCAGCAAAGTCCAAAAAGTTATTTCTAGCGTGAAAATCACTGTCAAGGTCAAAAAGCCATCGACCTTGGTGTCGTTTGAAAGGGCTTCATTAGTTGATTACGCATGCGAAATATGAAGTCCCTATTCCTCACGATTCAAAATTTAGAGCCAAGTTTAAAGTCGACAACAGACAGACAAACAAACAGACAAGGCAAAAACAATATGCCCCCGATCTATCGATCCGGGGGCATAATTATCAATAGCAGTCTAGTAAGAATGGGGGTCCCCAGACATCCACATATCTAACCTATTCTAACCTAATATTTAAGAATCCTTTTAATGTAAGGAATGTAATTACCTATCACTGTTCCAAATGTGAAAGCATGTCCCACGGGTCCTTTTAGAGCCATCTTGAAATTTTGTGAAAATCTATTTTGGCTTAAGTTTTGTACACAAAAACAAATAATATGGAATCTCCAAACATTACAACATAATCAAGCATTTATTACATCAACATATTTTAATGTCCATACAATTTTCCTAAGAACAACTACAGCCCTATATGACACTGTGATACTTCTTGTTCTTTATAGATAAAGCTATGAAATACCAATTATTTGCATAATGATTTTTATGAAAATTGTTATTTCTTAAATACCCTATAGAAATGAAACTACTACTAATAACTTTTGGGTGTGTATAGAAAGCGAATGTGATGATTGCAGATAATGTATGCCAAACACAGGTAATGCATCAGTTTACTATTGGTTCTCATGACACCAAAGCAAAGACAACCTTGTGTTCAGATGGATCATTTTAACAGAAAGTCAAGTTGTCCATGTCACTATTTGGTTTGAAGTATTTTTGTCATTTAAAATTGATGTCAGCAACTGTGCCTTTGGGCCTCTTCCTCTCAATAAAAGAACAAAAAAAGGATGTGTTAGTGAAGTTTGAAAGTTTAGTTAAACTTTTTACCAGACATACCAACTTTGTGAAAACCAAATACAAAATCTGTAAACTTACCACAGTACAAATTTCCTCAGTTTAATTCAATCCTGCCATTTGTTTCTTTTTGTTAGAATCAAGATTCTTTATGTATGAAGCAGCCCAATTTGGCATTTCTTTTCAAGAAAATAAAACTACAAATAACTTTTGATCCAAGATCGTAGCAAGGTACATGTAATTATTGGTTTATATTGGTCAAATAATTGCATCAACAAGAGCAACACCTACACTGCAAAATAAGCTCATCACTTAATTTCAAGAGATCAAGTTTCTAAAAGGGGCAAAGCTACTTATTAAAATGCAGTAATATTTATGAATATATCTGTTACTGTGTGACCTTGACCCTTAACATTGAAAAATAACTAATTTTCAGAAAATTAAAAGGCTTTCAGACTCTGGTCATATGGATTATATATACCAAGTTTGATGGTTTGAGCCAAAGCTGTTCAGTCTGTATCTCGTTAAAAGTTCTATGAGCAACCAAATGCACTATGCCATATTAAATTAATGTCTACCAGGTGTGTACAAAAATTACATGTTAATCAAGTGTACTGATAATATCTAAAGCATAACTAAAATTAACATATTCTCCATTTTCCAGTGGTAATGTTTTGTAATATTTAAGCAATGGCTTGATGAGTACAAGATTATAAATCAAGTCTTTCATTTCTATAGACAAAATTAATTATCTATTGTAGCTGAAAAAACAATAAAGACTTACGTTTGACAACAGGAACTTTACTTGTACCATATTTTGTTCTAAATTTTCTATTGGCATTTTTTATTGAAGTTTTTTGTCCAGCTGAAAATTGGAATATTCATGTTTAATGACTGAAACATTTTATTCAATTATTCATTAGAAGACTGATATTTAGTATCCAATCCATTCACCTACGTCATCACAAAAACTCCTACTCTGAGATGGTATAATTATTGCTTGGACAATAAATAACTTCTGATAATTTTCTATACTGTTAGTACTTTAGTACCACCCTTTTTCATTCACCAAAATGAAGTCTGAAGATGTAAGAACTGTTACTTGATAGAGATAAATTTGACAAATTCATCTTAATCCTAAAATCTTTATCCATTTCTTTGGTCGATGAATGAAAAATAAAGACTTTACAAACTTACGTTGAGCTATATATATCCTACTGCCATAATATCCTCTGGCATTGCTGTTTGTTGATTGTTGTTCAGCTGAAATATTTATCCATTTAAATTTCATCACAATTAAAATATGCTATTTTATGGATTACTATACGCTATATTATAGTAACATACATCAATGAATCAGTTGTAATAAAATCTGTTCATTTGTTGCATATACTGGTCTTCCATTCCCTCTTATTATTGTTTATTTCTTTTAAAAGTTAACTAGAAATGGTTGATAAAACCATCAGGAATTCCCCTGAAAAATATTACTGCTACTATCATAGCCACAGGCCATAATTCTAGAATGATGAAACTGAAAGGTTAAAAAATCAAACTTAGTCTGTATATCATAGTTTGCAAGTTGGTTTCCACAGATAGAAACATTTCCCTTAAACCATCTGAAAATAGTAGATATAAGTGTAATGGACAGATGGATGCACAGATAGACAGGCCTGGATCTCTATGTATCTACACCTCTAAGGCAGGGATATAAAAATTTGTTAAAATTTTCATGCTAAACTAAAGTATAGTTCTCTAGTGCTTGTGGGTGGAAAGAATATAAAGTTTCATCAAAAGATGCCATTCCTTAATGACCTTTTGTAAGAAACCTGTAAAAGCTAATGATACTCTTGTATTAATTTCAGCCTTTTAACTTTTACTTCCTGATCTTTAATTTTTTTTTGCATCTGTGACCTGTGACTTTTACATCTAGAAGAATCACTGTCATGACAGTTTTCCTTTCAATGGAATCATTGTTATTTTTACTACAGCAATTGGGCAATCTCCAACATAATTCATCTTTAATATTTTGTTGAATAAGGAAAACTTCTGGGATAAAAATTAATAAAATAATGATTACTTCTGAGTAATGGTAATGACCTTCATTTTATGTCAGTTTTTTAAAATTCATATAGACAAATAAATAAAATTTTCCGTAAAAAGAAAAATAATACAAAGTTGAGAGGGAAAAGGGGGATGGCTGTATTTGAATATGTAAATCTGTATCTACCATAATTGGAATAAGACTAAATTTTAACAAGTATGAGCAATACCCCTACTACAGTACAGGTACCTCTTAAACAAACGAGTGCATCTTCATAACAAGGATTGTAGAAGTTTAAATTACTACAAAATACTAAAATAATATTATGAAAGAAAGAATATGAGACATACATTTACCTGTATCAGTAACAGATTGATATTTTGCCTAATATTTACACGAGCACCTGTTACTTAGCAAGTATAACACCATGAATTCATTTCACATAAAAAAAACCCTGAAACAATCACTATGCTTGTATAACTGAACAAAAAATAAGAATCGACCTACATTTGACAGGTGTACTTGTGCCATAATTCTTTCTAAAATTTCTTCTTGCATTTTTGATTGTAGTTACTTTCCCAGCTGAAAAGTATTGTTTTACAAATATATATATTGACGGAAATTGTTCATTTGATATTAGATTGTATTGATATATATATTAACTAGCTCTTAATACTTTCATAAACAAAACACCATCAGATTTATAAAAAGTTACTAAACAAGGATACAATTAGCAGTTGATCTTCCTCATAATTACTCTTCATACTTCTTTTTAAAGTAAAATCATGAAGACTTACGTTGAGCTTTATATATTCTACTACCGTAATATCCTCCAGTATTCCTCATTGATGATTGTTGTTCAGCTGGAAAAAGGTAAATTCATCTTTTAAAATGAAAACTTTGCTATTTTATAGATAAAAAATGTAAAAGTCGGGAAATTTTCCCAGAAACTTTCCATTTCCATGTTGTAAAACATAGTATTTAGATGTCTTTAACAAGCCTGCATAGAGCAACAAGTGAGCATTCTTACCAAGAACAATAATGAAAGGACTTGAAAGTCCTCAAGGTCGGAATTGCATGGTCAAGTACATCAAAAGTAATAAAGTCGTGATCCACCAAGAGATCACACACCAAGCGTGTAATGTTTAGGATCAATATTGACAAAAACACGGTCTGCGCACAGGTGCTCGTTTTCTCATAAACAACGGCTCCGCCCCTGTACATCTCCATCTCGTACTATATAGTTAACTCATTCTCTCTTATCCCTTTTAATCTTGACAGTAGTGTGAAATTAGCAATCTGGACAGTCTCCCGCTGTACATGTACATTTGGGGAAAACCACGTTTACACATGGAGATCTATAAATAACTGGCTATTTTTAGTAGCATTACACATCAACAAATACAAAGACGTTTGTTTATCGTTGTGACGAGAAGATTGTAGAGAACTTTGAATTCCACTGCTAAAAAAAGAAGCGATATTCTCAAGTTTTATTGATTATAATACAACAGATACTAGTACGGACTAGTAGTGTACTTCTTAAATTACGGCACAGCTACACAATAATGTCAATCGTACTTTTTCGGGACTTTCCGTCGAGTATTTGGAAAGACTGCATGTCCTCCAGTGCATGAATATAACTCGTCTAAATCGATGGAATAACGGCACATCTAATTCTCATCTGATCAAACTTATCTTGTATTGACTCGTACTATATGAATTATAAGTACTAAAAGTAAATCTAATCATGCTTTTTCTAAATATCGGCGCACTATTTATACACGAGGAGGTATTTTCTGCGTTCCACGCGTTCTCCACAGCATATTGTAACGACTAGGGTCTGGAATTGCTATGCAATTCCGACCAAAAACTACAATTCTACGGTATAAAAGTAAGAGATTTAGAAGGAAAGAACAAGCCATTTATTTCACCGAGATAATTTACCACATAACTATTAATTATTTTTCAAATGTCCCACTTTCAGGCAGACAATTATTTGCCTAATGTTTCAGCACCAGATTAGGTAAGTATAAAATCATGCATTCTTACTCTTTCTTTAACAAGTCTTTAAAAATTTCTTTTAAAGATCAAATCAAAAGATACTTACATTTAACAAAAGGAGCACTATTACTGCCATATTTCCTTTTAATATTTCGTATAACATTTTTTATTGTCGATTTTCGCCCAGCTGAAAAATATTTATGTACAAATTTACAGATTCATAAAATATTCATGTTAAAAGAGATGAAGAAGGTTTGATGTGGAAGATTATGTCGCAAATGCATCCTTACTTATCAACATTGTGACTCATGAACAACTAAAACTATTATAACTCTTCTTTCGGCATCAGACCACATTTGCCTGCACTTTGTGCCAGATTTAGAGTGAGACTGATCAGTTATAATAGATCCCAGTGCATCATTACACCCAGCGGTGAGCCAGCAGAGACACTTACTCTTCCTTGGCTCTGGGAGACTTACCTATGATTAACAGTCCTTGGATGTCCCCTGAGACTGTGTTAGTGCCACAGTAAGATTGGGTCTTTCAGTTATACAGAGATATTTCCCATATCAGCAGGTATCTGACGTCAAATCATTGTGACATCATACAATTTCTATATCATATGCCATAATTTTACACCAGTTTCCATAGAATTGGTTAATGTCACAATGGTTTGATGTGATACCTGCTCATATGGGAAATAACTCTGTATAACAAAAAAACCCAAATGCACAAGTTTCTTTCGTATTTTACATTAAAAGAGAAAAAAAAAAATTAAAACATAAATCCAAAACAAATAGCAAACTAAAGCAATCAATGATAACAATAATATAAATTCATCTAATAATCTTCCTTTATCAGTTTTTTTAGATGAAGAAATATAAAATCTTATATTGAGGTTTATATATCCTGCTACCATAACGTCCTCCAGCATTGCTGTTTGTTGACTTTTGTTGAGCTGAAAAATGTGTAAATTCTAATCACATGATATAATTACAATGTAAACAATGATTGATTTTTATTGTTTTTATAGAGACATATGACTGAAGCAAAAACGTTCCATACTTACATTGGATAACAGGAGTGCTAGTTCCATATTTTTTTCTAAACTGTCTTCTGGCATCTTTTATTGTAGTTACTTGCCCAGCTGAAAAATGATATATTCATATTTTTTAATGAAACATTTTATTCAATAGTCTTTTAAAAAAACATTTCATTTCAGTCAATTTTCAACTTTTTAATAGATAAACCTTGGACTGACATTAAAAGTATTGTTACTTTTAATAAATATAACTTTAACACTTAATAGGCCTTATAAAATCATTAACAACCTCAATAATAGCAACTATCAGAAATATATAAAAAAGAAATGAAAATATATAAACTTGTCAATGTAAGCAGAAATAGTCTTACAAAATCGGTATTTTTTTATGTGATTGTTAAAAGGATGGCAATAGACTGTCATTTATAATAAGGATAAATCTTATCCTGGATAGAATTTCCAAGACATGCAGAAATGCAAATTTCACTTATTTTTCTATGCAAATTTTACTTATTTTTCTTTCAGCATCCAATCTCTGATAAGGTATAAACAGGACACATTGTAAAAACAAAATTATGTAAAAGAAAGCGAAAGACAGCATTTGTTCGTGTAATAATATCTATAAACACATTTTAATCACGTACTATTTATATGTACATCATTGTATGGGATTTACGTGAACTGTTGGTACAATTGTAACAGTTTTATATCATACTAGAAACAGAATGCCCAACATTTCACTTATATTGAATCACTGATGCATGGGCCTATCTTGGAAGTTACCATATTCATAAAAAAATATTTTTAGTTGGAAAATAGTATGTGGTAGCAAAATTATCAATACTAAAATGTTCCAAAGAATATCTGATGTCTGCTATTCTTATAACAAAAGTAGGATTACTACCAGACAGATGGACAGACAGACGAACAGATGGAGGATAAAATGATTCTGCATTTGTTTCACAGGTGACGCCACTTGTCTACTTTGAAAAAGAAATATACAATATTACATTTTAAAGCTATACATCCCCTATTCACGTGGGCAGTTCACATAAAAACTTACGTTGAGCTTTATATATCCTGCTACCATAATATCTTCCAGCATTGTTTCTTCTTAATTGTGGTCCAGCTGAAAAATAGGTAAATTTCGAATACTATTAAGTACAAAGACAACATAACTGTCTGTTACAGAGGTAATGAGTGCAGGTGTTTTGTTTGTTCTCATATATATTAACAATTTTTAAAGTAAGCAAAAATGTTTCAAACATACTTCTGACAAGTGGAATACTTACTGAAATCTCTTCTGGCACTTTTGATAGTTATTCTTCGTCCAGCTGAAAAATATCTTGATATTCATGTCTTACACATTTCATTCAATAGCTTGTACAAAAATCTTTTTATTTTCTCACATTTCAAACAACAAAACTTGATTAGATATTTGTGAAATAGTTACTATGAAATAATAAATCCCTCCTTTAATCTGCCTCTGAAATTTTTACACATATACAATTTCTTACATTGATATACATTCTTCTCAAATACATATACCAGCCATTTAATGTATGGACCTATAAAACACAACTTTGAATGATCTACTAATACACTGTATCACATAAAATCTGACCTGGAATAAATTAGGAAAATGTATTCTAATCAATCAAACATATTGCCTTACTATGAGTTTTTGCATAAAAATCTATTTGACAACTTTGATCAGTATTTTGTTGTAAAATGAAACTTTAAAATTGACATCCAATACTTATATTTATGCACTTAATTTCTACAGTCGGAAGAATTTAAATATAGCAAACTTATAGCAGTTTATTCAGAGATAAATAAATTAGAAACATATATTTTTATACATTGCATTTCTGTACTATTTCTAAATTCAAAGGCTTCAAAAACAGTAAAATTCTAGCAGTTCATTCAGAGATAAATAAGATAAAAATTTACTAATATAACTGCAAATTTGGATAAGAGGAAGAAACTAGGTTCCATCTTTACGAAAAATATTTGAGAAAGATACTTTTGTATGATCTGATAGGATATAAAGACATTCCACCCACCCACCCCCCCCACTCCAAGGTCACAAAATCCTAAAAACCCTCAAGTTTTACAGAATTTTGTGAACTGTGTGAAATGACCATAAATCCCATATTAGCATATGAAAAGAGTCTTACGTTGAGCTTTGTATATTCTGCTACCATAATACCCTCCAGCATTGTTATTTCTGAATTTTTCTTCAGCTGAAAATTTGTAAATTATATTACAAGTATGTGATGAAAACACTTTGTTCTGTTATGGCTAATAACATTAATGACTTTATAAAACTAGTGCTGCATTCTAATCATGACATCTATGAAATCTATCTGTGACTGGATGAAGTTCTGTAGATTTCTGAAGTATATATATGTTTTACTGACTTGATTTACAACACTGTCTTGTATTAGGTATGATTACATTACAAACATCTTGAAAAATATTTCTTTCTAATTTAGTATCAAGATAATGCCTCAGATACCCCTTCTTCTTTTAAAAAATAAATACATAAACCATGTCAATATTTTGTAATCAGGACCATGGATAGAGAGTTTTGGTTTGCTGTTTCCTGAACCATAGGGGTAAAAAATAATGACTGGAATATTTAAATCTTGTTTCTAAAAGAACAATTTTCTTTCAGTTGCAGTTGATTTATTTTCAAAATATGATGTGCCAAGAAATGGACTAATGGCTACTGAAGATTGATGCAATCAACTAATTATACATTTACAAGTACTTATCACTGGACTCCTCAATGTTAAACCTAAATGAAAATTTCTGAAGATCTTTTGAATACACTGATCAAGACTTTAATCAAATCCAAGTCCTATCTGAAGTGGAGATGTGAAAACAAACATCACTGTTTGTTGTGACCCCTCTTTAGTGAAAGATGAGACACTGTCTATGCCATAGTACAGATAAACTCTTGGCAGAGGGGGGAAAAGGGGGTATCACTATCATCATTTTATAATCAATCATATTTATATTATCTTATTTCTATGTATTATTGTTATGAATAATGTTATCATTATTATTAAACAAAAAAAAGCTGTGTGAAACACTAATGCCCCCGGTGGCAACAAAGTCATGTTTAACGTGAAGGTCATTGACAAGGTCAAAAGGTCATTGACCTTGGTGTCATTTGAAAGGGCTTTATTAGTTGAGTACACATGTGAAATATAAAGTCTCTATCCCTCACAGTTCAAAAGTTATGGCCAAGGTTAAAGTCGACAACTGACAAACAAAGCCAGACAGACAAACAGACAGAATAATGAACACATATGCCAAAAGGGCTTCATTAGCTGAGTACGCATGTGAAATATGAAGTCTCTATCTCCAACAAATCAAAAGTTATGGCCATGGTTTAAAGTTGACAAAAGACAAACACACATACAGACAAACTAACAGACTGACAGGACAAAAAACAATAGGCCCTAGATCTTTCCATCCAGGGACATAGAAAATACGAGGTACATTGCAAAAAATTGTATTCAACATTTATTAAATTTATGAAAAAAAACAAGATGTACAGATTCTATTTAATTCTAATTCTAAGTAATGTATTATTACATGTATTCTTTAGCTAATAGCCCTTTTTTCATGCCATGCCAGACATATGATGATTTGCCGTAAAAAAAAGTTGCGTCAGTTACTTTGACATTACAATGCATTAACATCATACTGAAAATCCCAGCCAAAAACAACTGAAAATCCCAGCCAAAAACAACTGAAAATCCCAGCCAAAAACAAAAAAAAAAAACCGCATGTCTGGCATAATTTGTATCATGTTCAATTGAAATAAGCTGTGTTTGTAAAATACTAATGCCCCTGGCGGCACCACACTCCATAAAGTTATTTTTAGCATGAAGGTCACTGTCAAGGTCAAAAGGTCATTGACCTTTGTGTCATTTGAAAGGGCTTCATTAGTTGAGTACACATCTCAAATATGAAGTCTCTATCCCTTACGGTTCAATTATGAAGTCTATATCCCTCATGGTTCAAAATTTATAGCCAAGGTTAAAGTTGACAACAGACATCAAACTCCCTGCAAGCATTCAAGTGTACTAGATGTACATGTAGATATGTATTTTTTTTTAAAGTTATAGGTAAGGGAATGTAGCTGTCAAGCAGGATAACACTATTTCAAAATCATGTTCATGTGGAAATCTGCAAACATGTGCACTTAGTAGTCCTAAACACAACAGAATAGTAATTCACGTTAATGTGCCGTTAACAAATTTTTATGTTTGGACTCCACACAAAGGTACCTGAAAATACAAGATGGGGACCTGCAACTTAGGAAATCTACAATCGTATATAAATGATAAGAGAAATAACAACTAGTTACTTACATTCAGCATATGGCCTTCTATATCCTCCTCCAAAACGTTTAAATCTGGTTTTCTCATTTCTTAATCTTCTCTTAACTACAGAAAAAATTAAGATGCCAGAATGAGCCTATATTACTCATCTGAGCAAAGTTACCTCATTCACAAATGATAACTTGAAAAATTTCACAGATCTTTGCAATTATCCTCTTGCTTATTATGCTTTCAATATCAATCAAATGACTGTAATTTTGATTCTCTACATTGAATAAATCAAGACAATGACACCAAAATATTTGCAAAAGATGTTATGTAGTAAAATTGAACACGAAAATTCTGCTTTAGCGGGATTTGAACCACTACACTTTAGCATGACAGATCTGACCTATATATCAAAATCAGAAAAAGACGCCCAAGTGGGCTTTATGTTGTTCAACCGAACACAATTTGCTATTCACAAATAACTGTTTGGAATAATCTGTAGATACATTTATAATCTTTCTTATTGTGTTTTTAACAAGTGACAAATGGCTGTAAACTTGCTTCTCTACCATGAATAAATCAAGTGTCTACATTAACATACTGAGAGTTGAAAAATATCTAAAACTTGTTTTGGTGTAAAATTAACAGAAAACAAATTTGCCTTCAGTGGGGTTTGAACTGCTACCCTTCAGTGGGCCAGAAATGGCCTATGTAAAAAAAAAGAATAGGAGAAATAATCATGAAAAATCTAGAAAACTAGATTTTGACATGAAATATTCAAATGCCTTTGAAAAAGTTATTTAGCAAATAATTTTCTTATTGAATCAAGAAAATGACACAAAATGTGTGAAAATCACTAAAAGAGAAATGAACCTAAAGAGGGTCAAAATTTTGATTTCATAATAGCTCACTGGATGAAGTGTTCAGCTTGTGACTGAAAGGTCTTGGCTTCTACTCCTGCCATGGGCACCCCAGTGTTCTGTTATTTGGATGAGACAGTCAAGACTGAGGTCCTGTCTCACGGTAGGCATGGCATGTTAAGATACCTCACTGCTTTGGGTGAGTTCATTGTAAAGGTATAAATGTCTATGCAATCAAATAGATGCTTTCACCATATATGTGACATAACACAATGATCAATCATTCATTTTATAGATGTATGCTGCCAGTCTGAAGTAATTTTTTAAAAGAGTGTATTCTCTTGGGTCTATATTGCCTCACACTGTGTGTCCACATGGTAACTGAAGAAATCACTTCCAGTTTGAGATTGATTAATCTCAAATATTCTGTTCATGGGTATTTCCCTGTCTCAGGTACAGAAAAACGAAACTATGAAAGATTGATCAAAATAGGTTATTTCAGCCTATGGATTTGAGTAATACATGTACTTACTTGTTTGTCTTTTAATTCTCCTTTGTGGTTGCAGACTGCCTTGACTATTTACACTCCTCTTCAGTGGCTGGCTTCTGTTTGACCTTTTGACTCTCTTCTTCCTGGGCTGGCCTTTTAATGAACTTATAACTCCTTGCTCTGGCTGCTGTCTTACTGATCTTTTGATCATCAACCCATTTGGTTGCCTTCCTAATGACCTTTGCATTCTCCTCACATCTGGCTGCAAATTAACTGATCTTCTTACTCTTCTTTTACTACCTAGAATTATTCAAGATGAAACTATATTTAGTATAGAAGTTTATCATGATCTTGAAGACCGAAGGTCAAGGTCAACACATCCTTTAATAACGGCCAACAATCATGTGTCGTAAATTGTGATATAATTCCTTGATGACTCCTTCCTTGCTATCTGTGAAACACCCCATTTCTATGACTTAATTTTAATACAAGACATACCACCTTCTTAAAACATTAAACTTGGAGAAGCCCAAATTGGCCTCTATTGCTCACCTACCTGTAAGCAACTTGAGCACACGAGTACCTTCAAGAGCATCAGAATGTTTTCTAACAAAAGGATCTCTTTTTCTGAAATTCAGTTTCAAAATGAGCCCCAACATATTACCCCAAAATGTTTAAAAAACACCCTGGGAATTCAAATGCTTTATTTACTAGATAATGTTGATTAGGTCTCAAAAATATACAATTTTCATATTTTACATGATATACAGGGCCTTATGCTTGACAAGCTAGGCTTTTGCAGAATTTTCCCTATGATGTTGATGCTTGGATTGTTATGTTGGAATAAGATGACACAACTTTGGGTGGCAAAACATCACACATTGGGCAATTGAAGTTAATATGAAAAAGGTCTGTTCTCTGATCACATCACTTGTACAGGACCTAGAATACTTATCCCTACCAAGATTCATTAAAATCTTTCCAAGAAGAAGGATAGAATCAAAGCTTATTACTACATACATGTCAAATAGTATATCTCTGTCTCTTTTTTAGTTTTACAAAAATGGCAAAAAGTTTTAAAAATTATTACTGTGTTGCATTTCTTTCCCATTACATTTATATCAACTGAATCAGTCACAATATACAAAATCAATGCAATATATGAAACCTACCTACAAGGAGAAAATCTAGGAAATTACCTTACAATAGCCAAAAATTACTGAGACAAAGTAAAAACAAAAATGTACCAGTACATAAGAGGCTAAAATGGGCATTAATATTGCTCACCTGAGCACCATTAGCACATGAAAAACTAAGAAATATCAGAATATCCTTCTTCCAGAATCTGCTCTCAAAATTGAACTCAAAACAACACCACATCACTCTAAAACACTTCATAAATAATGAGAATGAAAGAAAACATCTGAAAATGTGCAAAAAGTCCAAAAAATGTGAAAATCTGAATTAGAACAAAAGCAGCAATGCCTCTTAAGACAGTTTTCTGATGCAAATTGATGCATTCAGTTTATTAATCTATGCAGCTTGTTTGAAAAAGTTTGACAAAGGAAGGTTACCCTTTTTGCCCCACTCTGGATCAATTCTTTGATAGTCTGGAAAAAACAGCAGAAATTGTAGTAGAACAAGACCATTTCATCAATACGAAGTTTCATAAAAATCCTTCCATTAGGACAAGAATAAGTTTATCAAAGCTTATTATGAAATACAAATAAAATATGCCCCCACTCCACCTTTTAAATCTTTTAAATTTCACCTCTTTCCATTTAAATTCATAATATTAAAATCAGATAAAATAAACAAATTTTAATGCATTATAAGCAAACTACCAAGAGAATAATGAAGAAATTACTTGAAAATAGGAAAATGGAAAAGTCAAAAGGACAAAACAACATCAAAAATTTTATTTCTATACAACAACACTTCTTCAGACTTCCTGCAAGAACACTCTGATGCATTCAGTTTGTCAATATATGAAAATAGTTTGAAACAACAACATTTAAGATTTCCATCTAGATCACTCTGATGCATTTGATTTGTCGATCTTAGCAACTGGTCTGAAGTTTGTCAGAGGAAGGTACTCTCTGGGGTCTATGTTGTCCAGCCTTGTATTCATCTCTTGAAGGTACTGGCCGAAAAAACAACTGTAGTTGTAGAGAACCTTTAGTACTTTTCGTCAGAGGATTAAGAGAAGTTTAGAATGTAATAGGTTATGCCAAATGATGCTCATAGGTATAGCACATTATTACAATAGCTCACTTGATTTGTCGAACTTAGCAACTAAGCTTGAAGGTACTGGCTGAAAAAACAACTGTACTTGTAGAGAACTTTTAGTACTTCATCCGAAGTCGATCAAAATTCGTCAGAGGATTAAGAGAAGTTTAGAATGTAATAGGTTATGCCAAATGATGCACATAGGTACAACACATTATTACAATAGCTCACTAAGTCTTTGGCTCAGGCAAACAAATAATTCCTCAGAAGAATTCACCTGTGGCCAAAACAGTTTCAGTACCCTATATCATTGTGTTTTGGACCTTGAGGATTTTATGTTTGGTAAACCTGGATTCATTCATTCATCATTTCTACTGTTAGGTCATATTTTCAGATATTCCTTATTTATTTTTTTTTTTAAATGATATTGAATGTTCTGTTGTACAGTATTACAATGATAGATGGTTGATGTTTTACATTGCTTTCAACAATATTTCAGTGATATAGTTACATTGTAGCAGAGAGTTTAAAGCAACATGAAAGCAGGTCACCAACCTCTTTACAACAAAAAGGTAGAATTAGTGATAAAATGCTGCATATATGGCTATGAACACTACAGGACAAAAAGACACTAATTTCAACAAATCACAGGATTTACAAATTTTAAAGACACAATGGTTTGGAAAAATATCAATACCAGAAAACGTTTGTGGGATTTTCATAAATACAATAATCAAACTTGTATATCAGAGATGTATCTCTTTACAAACATGCATACATCAGGGACTGCCTGACAAAATCATGTAACACCTGTAATGAAGCAGTAGTCAGCAAAATCAGCACAACTGTAAGTTAGACCCTTTCAGATACTACCACAAGATCATCTACTAAAAGTATGAACCTTTCACTAATAAAGAGAAAAAGCACAGACAAGATTTTTTCTACCCCATCCATTTTTCCTTTTCCCTGGTGCCAGACCAAAGTTTAAAATCGAGGTGAACAACTTCAAGACAGAAGCAATGTCATAATCAGTCAATTTTATCTTAAATCTGAAGATGCAAACTTATTTCAATGTCATGGTACAATAATACCTAATTCAATAGCATAAATTACAACAGATCCAAATGGACCTATGTTGTTCATCTGATCAAAAATGCCTCCTACAAAACAAAAGATGGCTAAATAGATACACAGACAGATACATATTCTTGCTTATAGTTTTTTTTTTTACAACTGACAAATAACTGTAAACTTGTTTCTCTACACAGAATAAATCAAGACGACACAAAAATATGTGAAAAAGATCATCCCAGAGGTTCTTATCTAAATTTTATTTTCTAAAATGTTGAGTATTGTAAAACATTAAAATTCGTTTTGGTGTAATATGAAGCAAATCAACGTTTTGAGAATAATGCTTAGGCAATATTATGTTAAAAGCTTATACATGTATTTAGGAAATTAATTTGAAATAAAATACACATTTGGGCACTACTGAGAAAAGCAAAATGCAGAGATGGCTAAAAGCAATGAATAAGGTAATTTGGTGAACCCTAGACATCTCAGTCTTGGGTCATGGTTTCATAATAATACATCCACAAATGTTTGAATTACGGAGCAGAATGGCATGTTGCTGTGCTTAGTTGGTGACTCTGATAAGAGATATGTCCTTTGGTCAAAGCCATGACAACGCTTTGGGTCGTAAGGACCATCTATGCAAAGTATGATGGAAATGGATTGAACGTGGGCCAGATTTAGGTGCTTACTTTAAAAAAAGATATATGAGTTGAATCAAAATTACGACACACCTTTCTGTCATAAGGAACATTTGCACCAAGTTTGATAGAAACAGAATGGATAATATGTCACGTTTAGCTGAAGAAATTGAAATAAGAGATATTACCTTGGGCAAAAGACATGTCACACCTTTCGGTCATAAGGAACATGTATGCAAAGTATGATGTAAATCCATCTACAGAGGGTTGAATTAGGGAGTGAAATGGAACATAGGCCAGGTTTAGCTGGTGATCTTGAGATAATGATAATGACATTGGGTAAGCATCAGGAAACACCTTTGAGTAGTAAGGAACATTTATGCAAAGTTTAATGGAAAAGGAATGGCACATGGGCGTGCCATGGGCCATGGTTAGCTGGTGAAAATTAGATAAGAGATATAACCTTGTGTCCTTTGGGTCTGAGGGAACACATGCAAAGGTTTATGGAAATTTATCCATGGAGAGGTGATTTAAGGAGTGGAACAGATTACTGACAAAGACAGATGGATGGACAACCTATCAGAAAGGAAAAGTATGCTATTTAGCAAAGATTGAACCAAGTACCCTTCAGCATGCCAGAACTGGCAACCAGGCATACATCAAGAATAAGAAAAATGTCATAAAAATCTAGAAAATTAAATTTTGACATAAATTTTCAAATAACACATGAAATGGACATTTTTTTTAAATATTGGAAAATAAATGTTTTATGGCTTCTCTATACATATTGAATAAGACAAGAAAATGACTAAAATGAGTGAAAATGAAATGGTGTAAAAAAAAATGGATAAACAAATGTCCTCTAGCTGGATATGAATCTCTATCTTTCAGCATGCAAAAATTGGCCTATATCAAAAATAGAAAAAAAAACTGAATCCAGAAAAGTAAGTTTAGATGTGACACTTTTAGATAATCCATTAAAAGATATTTTCCAGTAAACAAAAGCAAATAAATGCTTTAGTACTTCTCATTATTGAATGAAATGGCACAAATGTGTGGAAATGACTCACTAAGTGAGGCAGAGGGCAAACAAGAGGCACAATTTGACCTATATTACTCACCTCTGAACTAATTGCTCATTCACAAACAAATGACATATTGAAAAAAATACTTTCACACATTTTGTGTTTCTGACTACTGACAAATCACTATAAATTTTTAATATTCAATTTAAACATATCATTACAGATCATATATAACAAGAAAAATATTTCATAAACTTAAAAAAAATTAGGAGATAAAATTTTCAAATTACCTTTGAATTTCATAAATTCTTATTATTTAAAGCACAAGATTACTCTATAATCTGTTTTGGTGTTAAATGAAATGAAAAGAAACTTCACTCAGCAAGAATAGAGCTACCCTTCAGCATGCCAGTCAAAATTAAAACAAAGAAAAAGAAAAAGTGCAACACTAAACATTGCATAATATGCCCGCCACTTAAACTGAAGTGGGAAACATAAGCAATGTGATCTTGACCTTGCAGATATAACCCTGGTTTAAGGTCATGACAAACTCTTGGGTCTTGGACAACAATTCTGTGAAATATTCATTCAAATCCATGCATGCATCAAAACGTTATGGCTAAGACAAGAACTTTACAGACATAAGCACTGCGACCTTAACCTTGAAGATATGATCTTTGGCTCAGGGACGCCGGACAGAAATGCCTAACATTATACACCCTGCCCGAAGACAAGCATATAAAAATAAAATTTTGAAATAAAAATTAAAATATTTCTTACAAAGATGCTGATAAAAGACAGCAAATGAATATGCAGAAGCCTCTTGACATTCAATTACTTTTACAATACACTAGAAACTGATATTATCTGATAACACTATAAAAGCATGATATTGTTTCTCTTCATTAAATAAATCGGTAAAACATCACAAAAATATATGTAAAAGCCAAGTCAGGGTTTTTTTTTCCATTTTCATTTTTGAAATATGACTTATTGCTGCAAAACATTACTGACCTATTCTAGTATAGATGAAATGAAAAAAAGTCTTGCCTTTTGGGAAAAAGAGAGGGTGAAGGAGACTGAACCATTACCTTCCAGCATGCCAAAACTGGCTATTATCAAGAGTAAGAATAATAAAAATTCCAAAAGAAATTGAGATTTGGCATTAAACTTTCGAATTACTCTTGAAATACAGATTCCAAAATGGACAACAAATAAATTGCTTTATTGTTTGTTCAACTGAATAAATGAATAAAATCACATAACTGTTAAAATGAGGCAGTCTGCAGAAGTTTGTCAAAGGAGGGTACCCTTTTGTATCTATGTTGCCCCACCCTGGATCCATCCCTTGACAGATCTTTTCCAAAATCATTTGTAGGGATCATAAATACTTCATCAGTTTCATCAAAATCTTTCAATAAGATCTGAAGGAGGCAATCAAAGCTTACTACATGTATTGCAGACTAACAGTTTTTGTATAGTTGATTTCAAACTGGAAACCCCTCTAGATCAGTGAGAATCACTCTCTTTGTCAATAAATGAAACTGGTCAGGTAAATGAGTAGGTTGAAGAATAATACCCTCCTTGGCCTAAGTTGCCTCACTCTAAAGGTTCCCCTATTTTAATCTTAAAATTACTTTTTAAATTATTTGCTGTATTCCATTTTTTTCAATCAGCTATCATCACTTTCACACTTGGTTTTTCTTCTTACTTGATTGATTTCTAATTCGTTGTCTTCTAAATCTCCTCCTACTTCTCTTTGGTCTTCTGGCCCTCCAATTTCTTGGTTTACTGCCTCTTCTACTAGATCTTTTTTTTTGCCTTTTACTAAGTCTTCTGCTTCTTCCTCTTGGTCCTCTGCTTCTCCTACTACTCAGTCTACTCCTTAATCTTCTGATTCTCCTCATCATCCTCAGTCTCCTTTCCCTCCTTTTAAATCTTTTGCCTTTCCTTCTCCATGGTCTTCTGCCTCTCCACCTTCTCCTTGGTCTGCCCCTCCCTCTATTAGGTCTTCTACCTCTCCATTTTTTTGGTACTCTGCCCCTCCTTTTAGGTCTTCTTCCTCTCCTTCTACTGGGTCTTCTACCTCTCCTTGGTCTCCTCCTCCTCCTACTAGGTCTTCTTCCTCTCCTACTAGGTTTTCTATTTTTCCTTTTCCATGGTCTTTTGCCCCTCCATTTTCTGGATCCTTTGCCTTTCCAACTAGGTCTTCTACCTCTCTTTCTTATAAGTCTTCCTCCTCTCCTCCTTCTCCTTGGTCTGCCTTTCCCTCTATTGGTTCTTCTACCTCTCTTACTACTCAGTCTTCTTCCTCTTCTCCTTAGTCCTCTGATTCTTCTCATCATCCTCAGTCTCCTTTCCCTCCTTTTAAATCTTTTGCCTTTCCCTCTCCATGGTCTTCTACCTCTCTTTCTTATAAGTCTTCTTCCTTTCCTCCTTCGTCTGCCTTTCCCTCTATTGGTTCTTCTACCTCTCTTACTACTCAGTCTTCTTCCTCTTCTCCTTAGTCCTCTGATTCTTATCATCATCCTCAGTCTCCTTTCCCTCCTTTTAAATCTTTTGCCTTTCCCTCTCCATGGTCTTCTGCCTCTCCACCTTCTCTTTGGTCTGCCTCTCCCTCTATTAGGTCTTCTACCTCGCCATTTTCTTTGTACTCTGCCCCTCCTTTTAGGTCTTCTTCCTCTCCTTCTACTGGGTCTTCTACCTCTCCTTGGTCTCCTCCTCCTCCTACTAGGTCTTCTTCCTCTCCTACTAGGTTTTCTATTTTTCCTTTTCCATGATCTTTTGCCCCTCCATTTTCTGGATCCTTTGCCTTTCCAACTAGGTCTTCTACCTCTCTTTCTTATAAGTCTTCTTCCTTTCCTCCTTCTCCTTGGTCTGCCTTTCCCTCTATTGGTTCTTCTACTTCTCTTACTACTCAGTCTTCTTCCTCTTCTCCTTAGTCCTCTGATTCTTCTCATCATCCTCAGTCTCCTTTCCCTCCTTTTAAATCTTTTGCCTTTCCCTCTCCATGGTCTTCTGCCTCTCCACTTTCTCCTTGGTCTGCCTCTCCGTCTATTAGGTCTTCTACCTCTCCATTTTCTTGGTATTCTTCCCCTTCTCCTAGTTCTTCCTCTCCTCCTACTAGGTCTTCTGATTCTCCTCCTCCTTGGTCTCCTGCTCCTCAATTTTCTTTGTATTCTGCTGGGTCTTCTTTTTCTGTGCTTACTAACTTTTCTACCTCTTCCTCCTGGTCTTATGCCTCTCCTCCTCCCTGGCCTTCTGCCTCTTGTTTTCCTTAATCTTCTGCCTCTCCTCCTCCTCAGTCTTCTACCTCTCCACCTTCTCAGTCTCCTGTCTCTCCTCCTTGGTTTTCTGCCTCTTGTTTTCCTTAATCTTCTTCCTCTCTTCCTTCTCAGTCTTCTACCTCTCCTCCTTCTCAGTCTCCTGCCTCTCCTCTTCTTGAGTCTTTTGACTCTCCTCCTCCATTTTCTGCCTCTTCTTTTCCTAAATCTCCTTCTACTTGGTCTTCTACCTCTCCTTCTCCTGGGTCTTCTTTTTTTGTACTTACTTACTCTTCTACCTTTTCCTCTTTGTCTTCTGCCTTTCCTCCTCCTTAGTCTTCTGCCTCTTGTTTTCTTTAATCTTCTACCTCTCCTCCTCTTCACTCTTCTACCTCTCCTTCTCCCTAATCTTCTGCCTCTCCTTCTCAATCTTCTTCCTCTCTTCCTTCTCAGTCTCCTGCCTCTCCTCCTCTTAAGTCTTCTGACTCTCTTCCTAAATTTTCTTTCTCTTCTTTTCCTAAATCTTCTTCTACTTGGTCTTTTACCTCTCCTTCTCCTGGGTCTTCTTTTTCTGTGCTTACTTACTCTTCTGCCTCTCCTTCTCAATCTTCTTCCTCTCTTCCTTCTCAGTCTTCTACCTCTAGTCCTTCTTAGTCTCCTGCCTCTCCTCTTCTTAAGTCTTTTGACTCTCCTCCTCCATTTTCTGCCTCTTCTTTTCCTAAATGTCCTTCTACTTGGTCTTCTACCTCTCCTTCTCCTGGGTCTTCTTTTTTTGTACTTACTTACTCTTCTACCTCTTCCTCTTTGTCTTCTGCCTCTCCTGCTCTTTGGTCTTCTGCCTCTTGTTTTTCTTAATCTTCTGCCTCTCCTCCTCTTCAGTCTTCTACCTCTCCTCCTCCCTAATCTTCTGCCTCTCCTTCTCAATCTTCTTCCTCTTTTCTTTCTCAGTCTTCTACCTCTCCTCCTTCTCAGTCTCCTGCCTCTCCTCTTCTTAAGTCTTCTGATTCTCCTCCTCCTTTTTCTGCCTCTTCTTTTCCTAAATGTCCTTCTACTTGGTCTTCTACCTCTCCTTCTCCTGGGTCTTCTTTTTTTGTACTTACTTACTCTTCTACCTCTTCCTCTTTGTCTTCTGCCTCTCCTGCTCTTTGGTCTTCTGCCTCTTGTTTTTCTTAATCTTCTGCCTCTCCTCCTCTTCAGTCTTCTAACTCTCCTCCTCCCTAATCTTCTGCCTCTCCTTCTCAATCTTCTTCCTCTTTTCCTTCTCAGTCTTCTACCTCTCCTCCTTCTCAGTTTCCTGCCTCTCCTCTTCTTAAGTCTTTTGACTCTCCTCCTCCATTTTCTGCCTCTTCTTTTCCTAAATGTCCTTATACTTGGTCTTCTACCTCTCCTTCTCCTGGGTCTTCTCTTTTTGTACTTACTTATTCTACCTCTTTGTCTTCTGCCTCTCCTGCTCTTTGGTCTTCTGCCTCTTGTTTTTCTTAATCTTCTGCCTCTCCTCCTCTTCAGTCTTCTACCTCTCCTCCTCCCTAATCTTCTGCCTCTCCTTCTCAATCTTCTTCCTCTCTTCCTCCTAATTCTTCGAGCTCTCCTGCCTTTCCTTCCCTTAAGTCTTTTGACTCTCCTCCCCCATTTTCTTCCTCTTCTTTTCCTTAATCTCCTTCTACTCGGTCTTCTGCCTCTCCTCCCCCTTGGTCTTCCTCTTCTTGTTTTCCTTAATCTCCTGCCTCGCCTCCTCCTCAGTCTTCTACCTCTCCTCTTCCTAAGTATCCTGCCTCTCTTCCTCAGTCTTCTGCCTCTCCTCTTCTTTTCTCTTCTGCCTCTTATCCTCTGTCTTCTGCCTCTTCTTCTTCTAGGCCTTCTTTTCCTCCCTTTAATTAGTCTTCTTCCTCTTTTCCTTCTCCTACCTCTCTTCCTATTTACTCTTCTGCCTCTCCTTCTCCTCAGTTTTCTACTCTTCCTTCTTCTCAATTTTCTAAGTCTCCTCCTCCTGAATCTTTTACCTCTTCTCCTTAATCTATCTCTCCTTCTCTGAAGTCTTCTGCCCCTCTTTCTACCAAGTTTTTTAGATTTTCTTCTTTTCCTACTTCTAATACCATATCTTCTCTGCCACTTTTTTCGTCTGTGAACTATAATATTAAATTTGAAAAAAAAAAAACATTGATGTAATGTTTAATAAAAACATGTTGTCATGTTTGCTCCATGAATGCATATGTATATGAGAGAAACAACAAGATGTGCCAGTGAAACACTATCCTCTGGTTTTGATGAGGACATCTTTTAAATATAGATAGAATAGTCAAGGCCACAAATTATAAATCAACAGGAAGGTCTTCCCACAATGATGAGACATGTAATATATCAAAGCCTCATCTCCTATGGTAAAAAGGAAAGGTGAGGTAATTTTTATTTTTGATTTAAGTCAAACCTGACAGTCAGGGTCACAATGTCATAAAATCATGCTTTCAATGGAAAGGCCTCACCACAAATAATAGGTATGTGAAATACAAAACCCCTAACTTCTATGGGTGAAAACTTATGTCCAAGGATTAATTTTTTGATGTAGAATAAATCTGAAGGTCTCCTACTATTCAAAAGTGAAAGCCAAGGTAAGAGTTTTTAAATACAGGTAGGCATTCTTTGACAGTCAAGGTCACAAAGTAATAAATTATGGTATCAATGGAAAGGTTTCACCACAAGAAAAACACATGTGAAATATAAAACTCCAAGCCAAGCTCTAATGTTTAACAAGAGTTCTAGAAGACAACATAGCTAGCCGGTGGGGCATTGTCAGAGGGACAGCATGTATTTTCAATTTCTTCTTAATTCAAGCTCAAGGTCATAGGGTCAAAAATTTTGATACACTAATGAACACAGATGTGAAATATGAAAGCTCTATCCCCAGTAGTTGAAGAGTTATTGGCAAGCTTCAAGTTTCTGGAAAAAAAGGTCAAACATCCAATTCAAGATCGTGGGGTAAAAAATTATGGTACCAATGGCAAGGTCTTGTTGCCAGGAATATACATGTGACATATGAAAGCCCTATGTTAAATAAGGCTGACCTAGATTAAAGTTTGTCTATGTCACCGCTGCTGGCACTGACGCCGACACTAGGAGCTAAGCCTATGACATTACCTATTCGAACATTTGTCACAGCTAGCTAAAAAGTGACAGCCAATGATATATTTGATGGTCAAGGTCACAAGGTCATAAATTATGTGATCAAAATAAAGAAATAAACATGTGAATACACATGTGAACTACAGAGCAATGGCTGGTATGTTTGAAAAGTTATGTCAAATGCTTTATCTTGTCAAAACACACAAGCAGACAGACATAACAAAAACAATTTGCCCCTGATCTATCGATCTGAGGTAACACAAATAAATCAAGAGATAAAAATGAACCTACATCACTCAACTGAGCACAACCAAATGACTGCTGGAAAGAATTTGTAGATGTATTATTCTCTGTGTAATAGACAACTGACAAATAAATGTAAACTTGCTTCTCTACATCAAATGAATCAAGTCAATGACACAAATTATGTAAAACTGAATAATTTATTTTCAAATTTTTTTCTCTTAAATATTTCAAGTAATATATATGGTACTGAGTGCTGCAAAGTATCTGAAAACCTGGGGGAGGAGTTTCACTAAAGGCTGTAAGCCCAAACGTAAACGTAAACTTTGCAACTAAATTTACGTGTACATAAATTGAATTTTTCTTGACATCTATGTTTGTACGTAATAACATTGGTAAATGTTGTAAAATGTGTACCTTACGTTTGGAACTCTTTAGGGAGGAGACCATTATTTTTTAGCAAAGTTTACATCTATGTCTACGTTTGGGCTTATGACCTTTACTGAAACTTACCCTGTTTTGGTGTAAAATGAATGAAAAATGTTTGCCTTTGATGGGGTTTTGACTTGCTTCTTTTCAGCATGCCAGCACTTGCCAGTTTTAATATTAAACAAAAAAAAGTCGTAACAAAATGTTTGTGAAAGACTATGCCCTTAGTGGCAACAAAAGTATGTCTGGATATTGATTATTCTATAATGTAATTTAATTTATTATATAAGGAATACTTGAGAATTCTATGAAAACATTTTAGGAATCATCCTTAGGTCCTGATATTGAATTTTTTTAAGTATCATTTAAATCTCTCCAGTCAATTTAGATTCATTGTAAGACAATAAATGTCTGAAAAAAGGCTATTTTATCATACAAAACACCAAAACACTGCAATGATGTCAAAGAAATTCATTAGAACCAAAATGTGTCTTCCTTACATCCTGACAATGATTATATTATAACATCATTTAATGCTCTCAAGGCACACTTAAGATATTGCAAGATATAGAAAGTGCTGACAGAAATCTATTTTTAGCATATAACATACAAGTGCCATAACTCTGCAACCATGTTAAAGAATCGATTTTTATCAAAAGACGAAATGGGTCTTCCTACATCTTCGCAAGCCAAGGCTCTGTTTCGTTCTACTGCACTACGTTGTGCAGTGGAACGAAACGGAGCCTTAGCTTGCAAAGATGGTCTTCCTAGGGCCTGATACTGAAAGTGTCATATCATTTAAATCACTCCCGGCCTGAATGAAAGCTATTGATTGCAGACAAAGTACCATAACACTGCAATGATAGAATGGACTTTCATTAACAAGAGTACCCAGGTGGGCCTATATCACTTACCTGAGACATCGACAACATTGTATATAATGATGTTAAACGACAATGCTTGTAGGTGGCCATAAGCATTTAATTTCTTTTTTAAAACATTTAAAATTGTACAGGACCATTTTTCCATGTTTATTCAAAATCAATTTAGAAGTAGTGAAGAAAGAATTAAAAATGTGAAAAATTGTACACCTCCTTCCCCTTCCTTTTGCAGTCTTAAATAATTCTTTGACAAAAGTATTCCTTTAATTTATTCTGGCTAGAATACAGCAATTAAGTGCATCATAAATCAACCACAGGGGAAACTATACATGTATTTATGAAATAGTTTTTTTGCATTAAATTAAAAATGGCATAGTCCAAAAGTCAGAAATGAATAAAATATTATTCAGACTGGAATCCAAAACAGCAACACTTCTTCTTACATTCTTCTATATCACTCTGATGCATTCAATCTGTCTCTACATGAAGAGGTTCTGAAAAAGATATTTGTCTACGTGGGGCAGCGTCTAAGATTTATTTTTGACTATGATGGCGCCACCTGTAGACAGTAGACAGATCCAGAAGAAAAATAATAAAATTTTAGGGAACCTATAGTGCTTTATTCCTAGAAAGTTTAATTAAAATGAACTGAGTCTTTTCAGAGTAAAATATAAAAATTTGAAAAAATAACACCCACCCCCTTCCCCACTCTACCTTTCCTGCAATCTTAAAAAATCATAACGATCCAAAAATTAAAAAAATTTCTAATGTTCAAGGGCAATTACTCTGATAGAAATTACCAGAACAAACTCATATTCATACTTGACCTGCATTTTCCCTTGACACATCTATATACCCATTATCATCAAAACTTCACTGAGAAAATGAGTGGAAAGTGTAATTTTTCAGAAATTTTCCATTTCAAGGGCAATAATTCTGTCAGAAATTACCGGAACACACCCATATTCATACTTGACCTGCATTTTCCCTTGATACATCTATATACCCAGTATCAATTAAATACATCAAAACTTCACTGAGAAAATGAGTGGAAACTGTCATTTTTCAGAAATTTTCCATGTTCAAGGGCAATAATTCTGTCAGAAATTACCAGACCACATCCATATTTAAAGTCTGACCTGCATTTTTTCTTGATACATCTATATACCCAATTCAAACTTGACCTGCATTTTCCCTTGATACATCTATATACCCAATGTCAATTTAATCCATCAAACCTATGAGTGGAAAGTATCATTTTTCAAAAAATTTTCCATGTTCAAGGGCAATAATTCTGTCAGAAATTACCGGAACATACCAACAATCATACTTGACCTACATTTTCCCTTCATACATCTATATACCCAATATCAATTTAATCCATCAAACCTTCACTGAGAAAATGAGTGGAAACTCATTTTTCGGAAATTTTCCATGTTCAAGGGAAATAATTCTGTCAGAAATTACCGGACCACACCCATATTCAAACTTAACTTGCATTTTCCCTTGATACATCTATATACTCAATTCAAACTTGACCTGCATTTTCCCTTCATACATCTATATACCCAATATCAATTTAATCCATCAAACCTTCAAAGAGAAAATGAGTGGAAACTGTCATTTTTCAGAAATTTTCCATGTTCAAGGGCAATAATTCTGTCAGAAATTACTGGACCACACCCATATTCAAACTTGACCTCCATTTTTCCTTGATAAATTTTTATACACAGTATCAATTTAATCCATCAAACCAAAGAGAAAATGATTGGAAACTGTCATTTTTCAGAAATTTTCAATGTTAAAGGGCAATAATTCTGTCAGAAATTACTGGAACATACCCATATTCAAATTTGACCTGCATTTTCCCTTGATACATCTATATATCCAATATCAATTTAATCCATCGAACCTTCACTGAGAAAATGAGTGGAAACTGTCATTTTTCAGAAATTTTCCGTGTTCAAAGGCAATAATTCTGTCAGAAATTACTGGGCCTTACCCATATTCAAACTTGACCTGCATTTTCCTTTGATACATCTATATATCCAATATCAATTTAATCCATCGAACCTTCACTGAAAAAATGAGTGGAAACTGTCATTTTTCAGAAATTTTCCGTGTTCAAAGGCAATAATTCTGTCAGAAATTACTGGGCCTTACCCATATTCAAACTTGACCTGAATTTTCCCTTGATATATCTACATACCCAATTCAAACTTGACCTGCATTTTCCCTTGATACATCTATATACCCAAATCAAACTTGACCTGCATTTTCCCTTGATACATCTATATACCCAATTCAAACTTGACTTGCATTTTCCCTTGATACATCTATATACCCTATTCAAATTTGAGCCGCATTTCCCCTTGATACATCTATATACCCAATATCAATTTTATCCATCAAACCTTCGCTGAGAAAATGAGTGGAAAGTGTCATTTTTCAGAAATTTTCTATGTTCAAGGGCAATAACTCTGTCAAAAATTTCTGGACCACACCCATATTCCAACTTAACCTGCATTTTCGCTTGATATATCTACATACCCAATTCAAACTTGACCTGCATTTTCCCTTGATACATCTATATACCCAAATCAAACTTGACCTGCATTTTCCCTTGATACATCTATATACCCAATTCAAACTTGACTTGCATTTTCCCTTGATACATCTATATACCCTATTCAAATTTGAGCCGCATTTTCCCTTGATACATCTATATACACAGTATCAATTTAATCCACCAAACCTTCAAAGAGAAAATGAGTGGAAACTGTCATTTTTAAGAAATTTTCTATGTTCAAGGGCAATAACTCTGTCAAAGATATCAGACCACACCCATATCCACACTTGACCTGCATCTTCCCTTGATACATCTGTATACCCAATATCAATTTAATCCATCAAGCCTTTATTGAGAAAATGAGCGAAAACTGAATGATGACGGAATGACAGAATGATGGAATGACGGAATGACAGAACAGGGTAGCACTGTATGCCCTTGGCCATTTCATGGCCAGGGCATAATTACTTAAATTTGATTTCAATGAAATGAACAAACTTGAAACATACATCCTTTTAGATCACTCAGATGCCATTAGTTTTATTATCCATACATTGATTCTGGAGAAGATTTTCAAAGAGGGTCACAAAGGTCAGAGTCAATGTCAACAAGGTCACTGATCTTGGTATCATTTGAAAGGGCTTCATTAACGGAGTACACATTTAACCTTTAATGATTCAAAGTTATGGGCAAGGTTAATGTAACTGACAAACAGACAAATAAACAAACACCTTTTTGGCATATCACCCCTATCTTAACTTATGCAACCTAACTGAAGTTTATAAATATAAAGGAAAGTATAATCCTTGATTTAATTGGTTACAGACCTGGTCCTAATGCTGAACAAATCCAGCTGAAATACAAGAACACTTGTAGGGGATCTTGAAAACATGATTTCTGTCAAGTTATGATAAGCTCTTTCTATACGATCCTCCTATACAATCAAAACAAGAAACACATAATCATTTGCTCTAATTTGTTTCAGATATTCCCAAATCTATTTTTATAATGCTGCCATTCCTGTAAAATCAATATACCATTTGCCGATCTTCATAAGTGTTGTCTTTTTGTCCGAGCTAATACCTTTCGGCGTTGTTTTTCGATATGGCGTTACAATAAATTTATGTCACGTATTATGACGTCACTATGAAAATCAACGCTAAGAGTTGTTAGCTCGGACAAAAAGACAGCCATTATCAAGATCAGCAAGTGATCTATTCCAATACATCATCTCTGAGCACAAGTTCTGATTTAAAACATGATAAAACCCAGCAATATTTTCATTAAATTTATTATACTCAAAATTCAAAATCAGCTTGATTATATGTATATATGACATGCCAGCCATATGGATAGAAGCTCATGTTAATCTTTGCAATGGATATATATGTGAAAATTTAGCTAAGATTTATTTCAACTTATTTAGGCTGATAAATAAATGTCAAGACTGGTAATAGTACAAGTATTGTAATGCTGAATGTCTGACAAAAGAAAAGTACTTCTCATTCTGCATACTACATGTATTCAGAATCATTATGGGATAACAAGAGCAATGCCTAGCGTGGCACAATATGCCCGTCGCTTCGGACGGGATCAATTCGCATTTGGCATGAGTTTCATGAAAACATCTGACGTTTAGTAAAGTTAATTGCGTTTTATAGCATTTTATCATAGGAATAAGTTCAAGGGCAATAACTCCCATAACATAACATGCAATCATAAAACATTCACGCCAAAATAAACTGTTTCTCTACTCACCCTCTTGAATATTTGATGTGGAAAAAACTCTCTAGAGATCATAGGCAGTAAAAAAAAGATGCTGCTTGATATCAATCCGATATGTTGAAAGAATTCCAAAAAAATTCTCGAAAATTTTTTTAAACTAATGAACGGAAATCTACCGGACAAGTAACAAATATACCGGACAACAAACATTAAAGGACTGGACAAAATGGACAGCGAATGGATAGTGAACAGATATGCAATATTTTTGAAAAAAAATCTTGAAATTTTTAGTCCAAGCCCCCCACCCCCGAACACTTCCCCCCTCCTAAAATTATAAATTTCTCAAAAATGAAGAAAAAGATATCAATACCTGTAAAATATGTGATAGTTGGTACATTTTACTTGTTTCATGCTAAACTTCATAATGTTTTACAAAAATTAGATTTTTAATTAATTTTCCAAAAAAAATCTTGAAAGTCCAAGGGCCATAAATCTGTCAAAAGTAAATCAATCATAACAAAACTCAAACTGGTACTGACGCCGCTTGATATAAAGCTATATACCAAATTTCAATTCAATATCTTGAAAGACGGCAAAAAAAGTCTGGAAAACATGACCTTGGACAGATGGTCAACCTCCCCCCACTAAATTTCTCAAAAATGAAGAAAAAGATATTTAAACCCGTAATATATGTGATAGTTGGTACATTTTACTTGTTTCATGATAAATTTCATAATGTTTTGACAAAAAATTGATTTTTAATGAATTTCTGAAAAAAATCTTGAAATTTAAAAGTCCAAGGGCCATAAATCTGTCAAAAGTAAATCAATCGTAACAGAACTCGAACTGGTACTGAGGCTGCTTGAAATAAAGCTATATACCAAATTTCAACTCAATATCTTGAAAGACGGCCAAAAAAAGTCCGGAAAACATGACCCCAGACAGACAGCGCCATAACATAATACGTCCCGTCTAATGACGGGTGTATAAAAACAGAAAATGTAAAGGAAAAAAATTTCTTTAATGTCACCTTGTGCATTTTGAACATATTTACCCTTTTTTATTCTTTCAGCTATTTGTTGCCGAGTGGATAAAGTAACTTTGAGTTCCCTTTGTTTGTTTGGCTATTCATTTGCTTCATCTGGTTTACCTTTTTAACATTGAAGATGAATTGCTCAGTAGAATTTTAATACAACAGAATAAACTGTTGACCTTGGTGTACTTTACAATGTGAGTCTGGTCATGCAAAGGGATTTGCAGTGCTTTTAATTCTGATTTGTTTATTTGTTGTTTTACATCATTTATATATTTATATATATTGAATGCATGATGGGATGCACTGAGATATTGACCTTTTCACAGAGTACATGATTTTTATGAGCCAACAGGTGCCATGACATAAAAGCTACATTGTACTGTGAAAGTGTTTCATTCCATAGACAGGAAATTGACAATTTGTACCTCGCACCTCTTAGCCCTGAGATTAGTATGCCACCCAATGTGCTATATTGACTTCAATATCGAAAATTGTAACTTCCATGTGCACCCCAGTTATAAATGCGAAATTTACATAATTTATACTGTAAATATAAAGACGTTAAGTACATAGTGTCATTCATAGGAATAATATTCAACTGTGTTAAGCTGCTCTTGGATGTAACAGCTTATTCTGGAATCAATCTAATTAAAATCAGATCTTTTCATATCGCTACGATACTCTCCGCTAGAAAAGCCTTTTCTAGCGGAGAGTATCGTAGCGATATGAAAAGATCTGATTTTAATTAGATTGATTCTGGAATGTATCTGACATAAAGTAGATGATAACCTTATTCAAATAGTAGTTGCAATTGTTATCAGAAACGGTTGAACCCAAATCCTATTTGAGGACTGTTAATATGAGGCAGAAGGTTGGTTGGCAGCTCTTCTTCAAAACTCTGTCTCTATACAGAAGTAAAATTCTCTTTCTATTGCTACCAGCCTAACTTACACTTAATGGGCAATACAGTTCTGCTTTAACTGTTACCAGCCTAACTTACACTTGATGGGCAATACAGTTCTGCTTTAACTGCTACCAGCCTAACTTACACTTAATGGGCAATACAGTTCTGCCTCAACTGTTACCAGCCTAACTTACACTTAATGGGCAATACCGTTCTGCCTCAACTGCTACCAGCCTAACTTACACTTAATGGGCAATACAGTTCTGCCTCAACTGTTACCAGCCTAACTTACACTTAATGGGCAATACAGTTCTGCCTCAACTGTTACCAGCCTAACTTACACTTAATGGGCAATACCGTTCTGCTTCAACTGTTACCAGCCTAACTTACACTTAATGGGCAATACCGTTCTGCTTCAACTGTTACCAGCCTAACTTACACTTAATGGGCAATACAGTTCTGCCTCAACTGTTACCAGCCTAACTTACACTTAATGGGCAATACAGTTCTGCCTCAACTGTTACCAGCCTAACTTACACTTAATGGGCAATACCGTTCTGCCTCAACTGCTACCAGCCTAACTTACACTTAATGGGCAATACCGTTCTGCTTCAACTGTTACCAGCCTAACTTACACTTAATGGGCAATACAGTTCTGCCTCAACTGTTACCAGCCTAACTTACACTTAATGAGCAATACAGTTCTGCCTCAACAGTTACCAGCCTAACTTACACTTAATGGGCAATACCGTTCTGCCTCAACTGTTACCAGCCTAACTTACACGTAATGGGCAATACCGTTCTGCTTCAATCGTTACCAGCCTAACTTACACTAAATGAGCAATACAGTTCTGCCTCAACTGTTACCAGCCTAACTTACACTTAATGGGCAATACAGTTCTGCCTCAACTGTTACCAGCCTAACTTACACTTAATGGGCAATACAGTTCTGCCTCAACAGTTACCAGCCTAACTTACACTTAATGGGCAATACCGTTCTGCCTCAACTGTTACCAGCCTAACTTACACGTAATGGGCAATACCGTTCTGCTTCAATCGTTACCAGCCTACCTTACACTAAATGAGCAATACAGTTCTGCCTCAACTGTTACCAGCCTAACTTACACTTAATGGGCAATACAGTTCTGCCTCAACTGTTACCAGCCTAACTTACACTTAATGGGCAATACAGTTCTGCCTCAACTGTTACCAGCCTAACTTACACTTGATGGGCAATACAGTTCTGCCTCAACTGTTACCAGCCTAACTTAAACTTAATGGGCAATACCGTTCTGCCTCAACTGCTACCAGCCTAACTTACACGTAATGGGCAATACAGTTCTGCTTCAACTGTTACCAGCCTAACTTACACTTAATGGGCAATACAGTTCTGCCTCAACTGTTACCAGCCTAACTTACACTTAATGGGCAATACCGTTCTGCCTCAACTGCTACCAGCCTAACTTACACTTAATGGGCAATACAGTTCTGCCTCAACTGTTACCAGCCTAACTTACACTTAATGGGCAATACAGTTCTGCCTCAACTGTTACCAGCCTAACTTACACTTAATGGGCAATACAGTTCTGCCTCAACTGCTACCAGCCTAACTTACACGTAATGGGCAATACCGTTCGGTTTCAACTTCTACCAGTTTAACTTACACTTAATGGGCAATACAGTTGTGCTTCAACTGCTAGATAAATACTACACAGAGTACTACAAGTGAATATGCATTTTTTTAATACATTTAATTCTTATTGATTTAACAATATTTCTAAAAAGTAAAAGTCCCTATGACAGTTATAACACTTGCTGAGCTCCATTTTTAAGGGTAAGTTAATAAGTTATGTGTTTGAGATTGATTGATTGATTATTGTTTTACATCACACCACAAATACTTCACTTAAATGGTGACGGCATCTGCCTGATGCAGAGAACACAAATTTTTACCTTTGCAACGGACCCAACTGAAGCAGTGAGGGATCTTTAAAGTGCCATGCATACCACAACACGGGGCCTCGGTTTTTACTGTCTCATTCTAAAGACAGGACACTGGCATGACCAGAGCAGGACTCAAACCCCGGCCTCCTGATCAGGAGACGAGCGTGATACCACTAGGCCATGCCAGCTTTATGTGTTTGAGCAAGGATAAGAAAGACAATAGAACTAAACAAGAGCAACGCCTAGGGTGGCATAAATTGCCCGTCGCTTAATTCGGACAGGTTCAATTCGCATTTGGCATGATTTTCATGAAAAACATCTGACGTTTACTAAAGTTAATTGTGTTTCATAGCATTTTATCATAGGAATAAGTCCAAGGGCAGAAATGGTCCTATCCAACCCATCTTGGAACTTGACCTGTAAAAAACTTGGAATTTTTTAGTACAAGCCCCCCCCCCCCCCCCTACACTCCCCCCTCTCCTAAAATTATAAATTTCTCAATAATGAAGTAAAAAAGAAATCAATAAAATATGTGAAAGTTGGTACATTTTACTTGTTTCATGATAAATTTCATAATGTTTTTACAAAAATTAGATTTTTAATAGATTTTCAAAACAAAATCTTGAAATTTGTAAGTCCAAGGGCCATAAATCCGTCAAAAGCAGTGTGTGAAATTAGCGGTAGTCCGGCGCCCGTGACTACCCCAAAACTCGTCGGGCTATCCCAGATTAAATTGACCGCGTCCTACTGGGCTATCCCGTTTTTCAATGCCATGTCTTTCATAGGCTTGTCTTTGTACTTGACGCAGCATATTTCGCGAAAACGCTTGAATGAGACAGAGTTCTGTATCACTCAAATGTTTTTTCAAAGCGTGCGGTGTCAAGTATAAAGGTAAGCGTATGAATAACATTGCACAATTTACATCGTATCAAGTAGCGGTAATTTTACCTTTGAAATATTTTGATGGAGCAAGGCCCTCTATGAAACCGAAACGTAAAACGACTACGGAAGAAGAAAAAATAAAAAAGTATGAAAAAAGGTTAGAGTGCGTGAATTCAAATCGCATTGTAAAATCGGACGTGACTGGCTAAAATTTGAAAATAGAAAAATGTCTTATACTATAGAGTGTTCCCATACAACCCTGTTTTCCTCAAATTAGCTAGAGTTATCTCCCTCATTGGAGTACAACTCTTGGACTTTATCCATCAATGCTCATATAAAACTGCTGGATTTAACTTAATTTTATGAAATTATCACACTGTATATATCTAAATGTTTTACAGAAAATTTTCAACTGATTGATTATATTTACTGATTAAGTAAGACTGAAGTCACAAAATCTACCCTGATAAATAGTTTAATTTCTCAGAAATTTAATACAGTTTACATGGAAAAAGTCCGAAAGTTGTACTCCAACATGGCCACTAATGCTAGTAGGGTGACATCACATGGGCGAACTCTATATGTATAGAGTTTTGGGATAAACGATCGGGCGATTTACATCCTGGTAACCAAGTTTGGCTTACTGGATGTTCGAATTTTAGGCTAGATTCCATTAAAAAGCATGAAACTTCATCTATGCATGCAGATGCCTCTAAGGCAAAATTGAACTTGAAAAACGTTGCACAATCTGAGGCTGCTAAAGCATTGCGACATTTAATTTAAATTTAATATATTTGAATTTTGTAATGTTGTTTGTTCAATCATACCTAACAGATGACATCTGGGCTATCCCAACTTTAATGGGGCTATCCCATCAATAATCCCAGTTTCACACACTGGTCAAAAGTGATCAATCGTAACAAAACTTGAACTGGTACTGACGCCGCTTGATATAAAGCAATATACCAAATTTCAATTCAATATCTTGAAAGATGGCAATAAAAGTCCGGAAAACATGACCTTGGACAGATGGTCAACCCCCCCCTCCTAAAATTATAAATTTCTCAAAAATGAGGTAAAAAGATATTAAAACTTGTAATATATGTGATAGTTGGTACATTTTACTTGTTTCATGATAAATTACATAATGTTTTGACAAAAAATAGATTTTTAATGAATTTCTGAAAAAATCTTGAAATTTAAAAGTCCAAGGGCCATAAATCCGTCAAAAGTGATTAATCGTAACAAAACTCAAACTGGTACTGACGCAGCTTGAAATAAAGCTATATACCAAATTTCAACTCAATATCTTGAAAGACGGCAAAAAAAGTCCGGAAAACATGACCTAGGACATATGGTCACCCCACCCCACCCCCTAAAATTATAAATTTCTCAAAAACGAAGACAAAGATATTGAAACCCATGTGAAACACGAGTGCCCCCAGCAGCAACAAAGTCCAAATAGGGCAAATTTTGAAAGGTCTAAGGTCATGGTCAAGGTCGTCTTATAGCCCTAACTTGATAACAGAAAACGTTAAAACAAAGAGTTAATTAGGGGCATACATTGTAGTTAGTGACTGGGAAGTCTCAAAGTTTGTATGTCAGTGACAGTGTTGCCATTTTAAAAATGAAACATATTTCAGTGAGGATTAATTTCTTCTACACAACTTGTCTGCATATATTTCCCATTAGAATCAACTTTTGAAACTCGTTATTAATTAATTGACGTCAGAGGGCATTAGCAATGATGTTGCCAATATCAGCGATGAATCGTAACACAACTAGTTTATTATGACATTTTGACGATAAATACTACAATAATACAAAGAAGGAAGAAAGAAATAACCAAAACTTAAATGATGATTTAAAGTCCAACTAGAGGCCCCCAGGAGCCTGAACTGCTCACATGACATGTGCTTAAGGACATCACGTTTATAATTGTATAAAAACATGTATCAACATAAAGTCTTTGATCAATTATCTTTCTTTGATGGTATCAGCAAGCATTATCATTTTTTTTTTCATACAAATTTTCATACGGCTTAGTTACTTTGTGAAAAAATTCATTTAAATTGGTTTTGGAGTTGCGTTTATGGTTAGGTTTATAAATGGCAAAATAAAATCTAAGTCCACTTATGTGCCTTGATGGTACTGAAGTGCAATTATAACTGATATAAGAGGTCACCCTACCACTTCTATCCAAGAAGACTTCAGTAGACCTTCATAAACTTATCATTTCATCAATTGAAAGTTTTTTTCTAACTATTACGAATTTCAATATATTAACCAAAAAGAGCAAAAAATATCAAATTTGATTTTTAAAGCGCAACAACTCCTATAAGGAGTTGTCATAGTACTCTGACTCTATGTACACTTTTGTACAGTTTTTGATGTCAAGGAGGTAGGTTGCCTTCATTTTCTTTTATCTGTAATATATGAGCCAAAAACTGCAGCTGACCCCCATGTTCTATTTTTAGCCATGGTGGCCCTGTCAGTGGTAATAGTGGACACAATTTTGAAAGAACACACTATAGGACGGATTTTGAACAAGTTTAGTTCAAATTTGATTAACAGTTCTAGAAAAGAAGAGTTTTCAAAGATCTTTACATTAATATCAAAAATTGACATTTCAGGGGCCATAACTGATATAAGGGGGTCACTGTACCATTTCCACCCAAGAAGACTTTTGTAGACCTACATAAGATTATCATTTCATCAATGAAAAGCTTTTCTCTGACTACTGTAGTTTTCAATATTAACTAAAAAGAGCAAAAAACATCAAATATGACAATTTAAAGGCAATGACTCCTATAAGGAGTTCTCATGCTACTTCAGCTCTATGGACGCTTTTGTAGAGTTTTCGATGCTTAACAGGAAGGCTGTCTTCATTTTTGACTATCTTTAACTGTATTTGAGATATAAGCCCAAAACTGCAGCTAGCACCCATGTTTTATTTTTAGCCATGATTCAGGCTACGTTTTTTGGTCGGCAGTAATAGTGGACATAATTTTGAAAGTACACACTATAAGGATGATTTTGATCAAACTTGGTTCAAATCTGATTAGCAGTTTCAGTGGAGAAGATTTCTAAAAAATGTTAATGCTGACAGCAACAACAGAAGACAAATGCTAAGTGATAGCATAAGCTCACATGAACCTTTGGTTCTGGTGAGCTAAAAACCAGACAATATGAGATACTTTTATTTAATGTTTTTCTTTTAAAAAAATTCCATAGCACAACTCAAATCAGATACTGTATTGGGATTTCCCAATAGACCATATTCCGGTTTTGATAATTGCTGTCTTTTTGTCAGAGCTAATACATTTTGGCGTTGTTTTCCATAGTGAAGTCATAACGCATGACATAGATTCATTATAACGTCACTATGAAAAACAACGCCAAAAGGTATTTGCTCGGACAAAAAGTCGTCATTTATCAAAACCGGAATATTTTCTATTGTAAATCACATAAATAAACGCCTTATGAAATGTACGAAAAGTATGTGCATGAATATTTTGTTAAAATTTCCATGAAATTTAATTGAAAATATGTGTATGTGTCTGTACATTAATATTTACTCTTTGTATTTCTAATTTCCATAATCACAAAGTGTTTACAACAGCTTTTGGATAACAAAACTTTGAAGGGTATTTCTGTACCACATTTCTACAAAGATCTTAAGTTTGATATTATCAGGTGACCATTCCAACTGAACAGCATGACACTAGAAGGCCATTTCCTTAAAATAGACTTGTCTAAAAATCATTCAAAAATCCTGAAAACTCAATTCGATATGACACTTTAAAGGAAGTTTTTAAATAGATATCTATTAATAAAAATTGGCACACATATCTTTTGTTCTCCTTAATTAAATGAATCAAGAAAATGATACTAAAATGTGTGAAAATGACGAAGTCCGGAAGGAAGCCAAAAGAGTGTGAAAAATTTGATTTCAAATTGGAAATGAGAACAATAATACATCTTTTAAAAGACACCCGTCCTGATTACTCAGTTGCATTCAGTTTTTCTATTTATGCAAGCAGTCTGAAGAAAAAGTCTGTCACAGGATAAAATCACCCCCCAAAAATCTAAGAAAATATCTGAAAATAAGCAAAAAGGACAAAGTTCAAAGACGTCAAAGATCTGATTTTGCAATGGAACTCAAATAAACACTTGTTAAGACACCCTTCTAGCTCACTCTGATGCATTTTGTTTGTCGATTTATAAATCCAATTTATAGAAGAAATTGGTCAAAGAAAGGTATCCTCTGGGGCCTGTGACTCCCTGCCCTGGATACTCCCTCTTGATGGATTTGGCCCAAAATTGACAATACTTGAAGGGGACTTGGAGTACATTATCCCTATTGAGTTTGATTAAAATCCATTCAGTGGTTCTAGAGAAGTGAGAAGAAGATCTGAAAAGTGTACTCTGGACCCTGCACTATGACAATAGCTCAATTGAGTCTTCAGTTCAGGTGAGCAAATATTACACCTACCTTGTTTTCTGACTTTCCTCCTCTTAAGTCTTCTGCCTCTCCTTCTCCTCAATCTTCTACCTCTCAGTTTTCTACTTCTCCTCCTCTTAAGTCTCCTGCCTCTCCTCCTCTTCAGTCTTCTGCCTCTCCTCCTCTTCTTTTTCAGTCTTCTGCCTCTCCTCCTCCTTAATCTTTTGCCTCTTCTCCTCCTCAGTCTCCTGCCTCTCTTCCTCCTCAGTCTTCTACCTCTCTTTCTTCTCAGTTTCCTGCCTCTCCTGGTAGGCCTTCTGCCCCTTCTCCCTCTAGGTCTCCTACCTCTCTTCTTACTTAATTTCTTACTTATTCTTCTTCTCGGCTTTGTACTACCATATCTTCTCTGCCACCTACTTTGTCTGATAACTATTATATTAAAGTTTTAAAAATACTATATGGCTGATATTTCATAAGAAGCTGACATGTTTCTACATGAATATATGTACATCACAGAAATATTAAGGAATATTAAGGAAATCCGTAAAATGATGGATGACCCCTAACTGCATCTTTATAATAACAAGCATTCTGAAAGTATTGCTTAGGCAATACTAAGTCCCCTACCGGCAAATGGAAAACTAAGACCCCCAAAACACACACACACACACATACACACACAACATACTGTCTTTCAGGCTGCCAGCAAGTTAAGTATTTGATCACAACTTTTAAAGAAATTTTCTTATTCCAAGGGCCGTAATTCCACAAAAATCAGTGGACCGTAACGAAACTCAAAATTGATTTGCACCTCATGGTGGTATACTCACACACCAAAAATTGGATAAATATCTACAGGTGTTTAGAAAAAAGTCCAGAAAACTGCCATTTTAAAGAAATTTTCTAATTCCAAGGGCCATAATTCCGTCAAAAATCAGTGGACGGAAACGGAACTCGAACTTGATCTGTAACTCATGGTGGTAGACTCACACACCAAAAATTGGATGAATATCTACAAGCGTTTAGAAAAAGTCTGGAAAACTGCCATTTTTAAGAAATTTTCTAATTCCAAGGACCGTAATTCCGTCTAAAATCAGTGGACCGAAACGGAACTCGAACTTGATCTGTAACTCATGGTGGTAGACTCACACACCAAAAATTGGATGAATATCTACAGGCGTTAGAAAAAAAGTCCGGAAAACTGCCATTTTAAAGAAATTTTCTAATTCCAAGGGCCGTAATTCCGTTAAAAATCAATGGACCGAAACGAAACTCAAACTTGACCTGTAACTCATGGTAGTAGACTCACACACCAAAAATTAGATGAATATCTACAGGCGTTTAGAAAAAAAGTCCGGAAAACTGCCATTTTAAAGAAATTTTCTAATTCCAAGGGCTGTAATTCCGTCAAAAATCAGTGGACCGAAACGGAACTCGAACTTGATCTGTACCTCATAGTGGTAGACTCATACACCAAAAATTGGATGAATATCTACATCGTTTAGGAAAAAAGTCCGGAAAACGTGTGTGACTGACGGACCGACGGACTGACAGATAGACAGACGTAGTGCAAACCTATAGTCCCCTTCGGCCATGCCGGTAGGGGACTAACAAAAGGATGACTCTATCAGATAGGATCCTTTTATTATTTATCAGAAAGCATAAAAATTAGGTCTGCAAGAGTCTTTAATATTGAATATGAACATATGCTGGTGAAAACTGTACACTGTATTAGCCTTTTTGTTTGGTATTTTATGTTCTAGTTGCTGAGTGACCTTGACCTTTCAGAAATGACCCTATTTATCTATGTCTGAAAGTGCAAAATTTTTGTACATGTATTTCAACAGAGCTCGCTGGTGGCAAACCAAATCTAAATAGCAAAAGCTTTTATGTAAGTAGGTCAATCTTCAAGGTCAAGGAAAAAGTAAAAATATTTCGATACATAATGAAAGGTCTTGTCACAAGGAATACACACATGAAATATGTAAGCCCTATCTCTTAATGTTCATAAGTTATGACCTAGAATGGCGAGGGTATGAAAATAACTCTCCAGACATTCGTCCCTGCAAGCTAAAAATTACCCTAAGTAACTTTTGTCAGAATATACTGAGTGATGATTGTCAAATTCTGATACCCTGTTTTGGAGATATCAGCTCAGACAGGCAGATGGGCAGACAGATAGACAATCAGATGCACACCACAGCAGCTACAGTGATGCTCCGTTTATCCGGACACATTTGTTCCCGGCCGATATATCCGGATAAACAGATTTTACGGATTACTGGACCATAGTACCAGTACATTACATGTTGAAGAATCTTATTTCTTGATGAAAGAAGGGTGTATACAGTACACGATAAAACACAAGTAATAATCCTTATATGTGTTTAATTTTTATACGAAGAATCATATATACATCTTTAGTAAATTGTATATTAATTGCAAGCAAACTTCTGAAACCTGCATGATTTTTCAACTCACCTTTGTATATACCTCGAGCTTGACTAATTAATTTCACTTCTATCGTGATCGAAGTGTTTATCTAACGTCCTGTTGTGTCATACAAATTTGTTTGAAAAGAATTTATGTCCAGATAAATTAATACAATGTTCATGTTTTAAATATTCAATTTTTTTATAACTTAAAAACAGAAGAACAACTAAAAGTTAAAACTTCTCTACTAAATAATGTAATAAGCACTGATCAGCACTAAGTAAGGATACGTTATCAATGATCGATATGTGATAGAAAAGTGACGCTACCTAAAGTTTTATTACAATTTAAATCCCTAATATTTAATTAACAATGTAAGCTGCGAAGTCTGCAATTTACTTTTATTTACTATCATTCAACAGTAACAGTAATCTTCATTTCTGGCGTGAGCTTGTACAGACTCATTAAAAAGCAATCATCAATGCTAACATGATGTTTGCCTACACCACAAGCGGTCAATTTTTAATTGGATAGGTTATTGATATACCATAGGTAGGTGACCAGGTAAACGCATCGTTTAACTGTTAAACAAACAGTCAATCAGCGCATAGAGGAGATAAGCAATGTTGTTTTGTATATTAATTAAACCGCAGTTATTTGCTACAGCTACGTCCAGAAAGCAAAATTTTGTCCGGATTATTGGGGCAAATTTCACGTACTTTTGGAATTCCGTACCCGTATTTCCTTGTCTGGATCAGGAACACAGATTTCCAGATTATCAGATCAAAATATCATTTGGGAAATCCGTTCCCGCATTTCTTGTCCGGAAAGTGGAGCCCGGATTAACGGAGTATCACTGTATATCATTTCCCAAACTTTTTTGGAAAGTCAAAAATGCATTTATAGAATACATATTCATATGCTACAGATCAAAGTGGTAACCTAGCTACATGACATACATTTGTATAGGTCTATTACAGAGAAAAAATGTCTAGTTACATAATCATACCAAACTCAAGTCTGTATTCAGATAAAGCTACTCTGATTTTGTGGAACACACTCATTAGTTGAAATTGAAGTAAGATACATTCAAGTAATGCCTTTTCAGTTATGCATTTTAAAAGTTCCTGTTTAAGATTCATTCACTCTAAAAAGATGTCTTTTTACACAAAACTTGAAGCTTCTTTTGTTTTGCATATTACATAAATACAGTGTATCACAATACTACTCTTCACCGGAGTTTATGCAAATCAAGGCAGAGTAATCAAAATGAGAGGGAACAACACATCGGTCAACACAATGATTATCACAAGATAGGTTATGTGTCTGATTTATTAACATATCACTTCATTCTATTGATGTATGTGTATCATATACAATAATCCAGGTGAGGATTAATCACTTCAGTAAGTAATAGTTGTGCAAATGCACAAGTTCTCACAACACAACTATATGTACATTCTCTGTTTTGACTCCTCATTTATTGCTAAACCGGGTAGCCTTTATTTAAATTTTGCATTCATATTCTTAATTTTAAATAGCATGCCTTTTGAATGCTAATTTAGAATTTTGAATGTAAAACATAGTTTGTGTATAATTCATAAGAAAAGAAGATTCCTGTCTCCAGCAGTATGAACGAAGGCAATACAAGAATAAATGTTACATCAAACTGAACTCGGTAAATGGTTAAATTCAATTTTTCGTTATTATTCCTTTGCAACAGTGTTGATAGGGATATAGTAAAGTAGCCATTCATGTATTGGTGATACTGCATACATCTATTTTATCATCATTTGAACAGTACATGTAGGCTACAATTTTTTGAATCACTTTCACAATTCAAACATAGTTAGTTATGATGGGAGGAAGAAATCTATTAGAGTCGGGAGATCAAAAGTCAAGGTCACTTTTGGCTTACATTTGTTATTTCCCTTGTGATACCAATACAGACATATTTTATTTGTGTGATTGTTTTCAAACTTTACTTACACATTGGTGTTCATGTGAGGAGGAATCCCATTTACCAGTATTCTGGATCAGTAGGCCAAAACTCAAGATCAATCTTGCCCAGCTTTCCTCTATCTAGATCTAGAAGTAATACTGGAATGTGAAGAACTACATAGGCAGATCTAGAAGGATTTGGATAGAGGAGTTCAGCATTCCATGAGTAATTTTGTCCACTTTTCAATCAGTAAAAGGGGATTAAGCTTTCAACCTAAAGTATGGCCAAAATGGATTTCTGGGGTCAAATTAACCAGCCAACTGGGGAGGGAATTATCATTCTATAAATCTACAATGGGCGAACGATGTATTTGACATCCATTGCCATGGGCAAAATGTGCTGCACATTTTTACCATTTTACTACATACTGCCAGGGTCTTTGTTGCAATACTTAAGGAGCCTTGTGGGCCCCTAATTAAGAAAATTCTGCAGCCCACATGAAATTTCAGAGGCTCACATGCAAAAACAAAAAATAAAAATAATAACATTAATAATAATGATAAAAATCTAAGAATTTACTTCATTTCTTTATTATTCTTTTCATTTAATTTCAAATTCTTTCAATATCTGTTTCCAACAATCTTCCAAACACTTCGCTCTCTGATTCATCCAATACAATATTACCCTCATTTTCACTCTGTCTTGCATTCTCATTCAATGACTCATTCGCTGACTCAACCTCACAATACACATCATTCTTGCTCACTGACTCATTTTCAGTCTGATTATTTTTCTCTTTCTCTGAATTCCTGGTTTCCCCCTGTTGCTTTCTTTTTAATGGATTTGGAATCCCATTTATGTAGCACTACATTTTTACACGAGTTATAACTTTGTTGTTTACTTACCTTGTTTTTTATTAAATGTGAACACAGAAATGAAAGTAAGAAAATAAAGATGTAAAAGAGATCGGAATCACAAAGAAAGATCAAAACACAGAAGAAATACCAACAACAACAAAAAAATTTGCCTGTTTCTGGGATACAACCCTTTGATACAGATGGTACTAAACCCTGAGCCATAACCTCTGCCCAGATTTTGTAACTCACCATGTGGGCGATCATGTACATGATTTTTGGTTGCCCACACTGACAGGTAGATTTCAGTTACCAGTGTGAATTTTACCCTCTACATTGCAACATATTTTACAGAATCATTAAGATTTTTGCCTATCTTTTGGTCTCCAAACCAAAAACAAATTGTCTTTGTAAATGAGCACTGGCTGATTTTAAGTCCATAGTTCTTTAACACATAATGTTTGAAAGAATTTGCTGTCTATCGTTACTATCATTTAAAGTTTTTCTGTCAATGTTGTTGTTGGGGTGTTGAAGCCTCATCTAGCCAACATTACATTATCTCTTGCATCCACAAATGTAGTCTAAAATTCAGATTTGGAATTGTAACATACAAATAACAATAATGAATAACAAATGTAGGCAAAAAGTGACTCCAACTTTAAATAGGATCCTTCCTTCCACCATAGCTAAATATGTGTGAGTTGTGAAAGTAGTCTCAAAAATTGTAGTCCACATGTAAAATGCAAATTAACATGGTAATAACACAGACGCACCAAGGCACAGTGTCACCAACATATGAATGGCTGCATTATTATATCCCTTTCAACACTGTTGCAAAGGAATAACAGAAAGTTAACTTTAACAAATAAGCAAGTTCATCCTTGTTGATCCTTTTTCTCCATATGGAGGATTATTTATATATTTCTAAATGTGTGTCTTTTAATTGTACTGCATTTGTGATGAGTGGGAAGGTGGGCCCGTAAACTGGCTAACCACACCAGTTGAGCATCTTTTGTTACTCAAATGACCGTCCTAAGTCGGTATCGCATCTGTCGTACAATCAATATTTTTGTAATGTCATTGCATGTATTTCATTACTTATTATCAACTTTTATTGTACATCTCCTTGGTAAACTCTGCCCTACATTTAAGTCAGATGTCTTTCCCTCTCTCTTTCAGTTTGATGTTACAGTTTTCCTTGTATTATGTTCTTTCATACAGTGAACAATACAAATTGCAGTTCAATTTTTGAAACAAAGAATACGGTCCTACTAGAGACAGGAATCTTCTTCTCTAAAGAATTATCTGCAAACTATGCTTTATGTTCAAAATTCTAAAACTACATTCAAAAGGTAAACTATTAGTTAACAATATGAATGCAAAAATGAGGTGTCATAAAAGAAAATGTACCCACATGTCTGTGAGAACTTTGTGTATTTACATAACTATTACTTACTGAAGAGATTACCGGGTAATACTCACATGGATTATTGTATACGATACACATGCATCAACAGAATGAAATGATATATGTTAATAAATTAGACAAAAAACTTTCCTTGTGATATATGTCGTTGTAACCGATGTGTTGTCTATTCTCGTTTGTTTACTCTGCCTTGATTTACATGAACTTCCAGAAAGACTACTATTGTGGTCATACACTGTGATAAATGTATGACACTTAAATACCTTAAATATCAAAGATAATATGCAAGATCATGATTACTGATTGAACGTTTTGACTTGTGCTTTTATTCACACTATTCTTTTGTTCTCCAGTGAAGCCGGCGTGGCCTAGTGGTATCCAGCTTGCCCTCCTGATCAGGGTACGAATCCCGCTCTGGTCATGCCGGTGTCCTGTCTTTCGGATGAGACAGTAAAAACCGAGGCCCCGTGTCGTGGTATGCATGACACGTTAAAGATCCCTCACTGCTTCGGGTGGGTCCGTTGCAAAGGTCAAAATTTGTATGTCCCACATCAGGCAGATGCTGTCACCATATACGTGAAATATTCGTGGTGTGATGTTAAACAAAATCAATTAATCAATCAATCATGTTCTCCAGTGGGAGAAAACACAAAGTTAATAGACAAAGCATCAGGTCAAAACTTAACAAGGAACTGGTATTGGTATCACAAAATGAGTGAAATTTTCTTGAAAGTGTCATAAACACATGTAACATCATTTCTGAAATACACATCAATCTAAAATTACTTTACATGTGTTTTTTTTTTTTTAAGCGGATGAAATTCAATATTGAGCGTTATAACTTGTGGCTCCAACTCATTTCATTGTATTAATGAATATAAAAATGGAAACTTACTTTTTTTCAGTGGAACAATTTTTCTTAATTTCCTATTCTGCTTTCTCTGTAAACTATGCATTCTGTTCTTAATAAAAAAGAAAACCAGAATTTCAAAGAGGGGTATTGATAATGATTTGAAATAAAAACATATATGTCACTGATGTGTGATCAGGATTTACAAATGAGTAATGTAGGATCTGAAATGAAATTATGAAACAAGTTGTAAACACACGAGTTTTATTAATACTGTATGAAATAAAAATTCATTTCAGATTCTTTTTATTACATGTTTACACTCAATTCGAATGTGTTTATGTCATCAAACCCCGGCTTGACACAATTCTTTTTCACGCTATGACGTCACCTATGCAATAAATCAATCTATGAAATAGTGATATTTCACTGCATAAACAGCAAAACATGTGATAAACAGATATATATTTATGTATTGCTGACCTAAATAAAAGGAATATACAAAATAGATCCAATGGGTCATCTGAAGACATTCTCAAAGATTTTTAGGGAGTTAGGAGGAGGACGGTTAAGCTTCTTTTGCATTTGATCACACTCACTCTAACTCTTAACTGCTGCAGCTTATGAAGTTTATCAACATAAAGAAAAATGTACTCCTGGATTTAATTTGCACCAAAACCTGTACCTACAGCCTAAGCAAATCAATGTTAAAATGCAAGAACACTTGTAGGGAACCTTGAGAATTTGATTTTTGTCAAGGTTAGTCAAAATTTTTCTGTGAAATCTTTCTATTTAATCAAATAAAGAAACACATTTATTCTTATATGTTCCTGATAGTCTAAGCTAAATTCATATAAAGCTGGCATTCCTGGGTACGAAGCAATAAACTGAGAATATACTTAACGAGTCCGTTCTCGGCATGAGTTTTAATGCGCTGCGCAAGTTTTAGCGCATGCTGATCGATTGTAATCGTTAAAATAGTCGGCGTCTTAAAAAATTAATAATATTTTAAAATTATCAACAAATTATAAAATCAGCATAGTTTAACCGAAATGTATCTACCCAACATTAATATATCGAAATTAATTCCCATAATTTCTGATTACGACATTTCAAAACGTTTAAAAAGTGTTTTTTTTTAGATTTTCCCCCAAAACTGAAACAAGCAGTGAATTTGTCTACAATTGTCTGAAAATTATTTCTATTTAGCATTTCATCACTGATGAAAAAATGATCAATTTCCCTATTGTAGTTTTTGAGATATTTTTACCCAGAACGGCCTCGTTAAGTCAAATATTTCATTTTAATTTATTTCATTGTCAAACATTCAAATAATTTCAAAAAAATTCTCATGCAGAGTGATTTAATTCTATTTATCAATAGAATAAAACTCAATAAAATCCAAATCTCAGTTATTAATTCAATGATGAACAGAAGAATATGAAATTTTGACTACAGTATATTCTCAGTTTATAGCACCGGACCCTGTATAATTAAAATCAATATATGAACTTAACTGTAATCCAAAGGTTCTGGTTTAAAACATGATGAAACCCAGCAATAATATTTTATTAAATTTAGTTTTTTTAACTCAAAAAGCACAATTTCTCTATGAATCAAATTGGCTTGTTTGTATGTGACAAGCCAGCTGATCTTGATAGATGCTCAGAATCGCTGTGTTCCACTTCCAAATCTACTGGAACAACTGGGGTGATCCATGTAATGGAATGTGCCCAATGCATACAATGTGAAGATTCCACAAAATTCCATAAAAAATTTTATCTTTGTAACTTCAAAATTCAAATTTGGAAATATCTATTCATTTTGGCAAGATTGCAGCATTTTGTAGTACATGTACTTCAATTTATCAGTATTCATTCCAGATGCAATCCTTGATAACTGACCCTTAGCTTTCGCAGAATATTGATTGAATTTCGTGACGTCACAATACATTTACTGTTTGTCCAAGTTATGATGGAGTGGTAAAGTTTTGTAACGTTATCTGATTAAACAATTTTAAATGGAAGGGTCAATTATTTAATAAGTCATAAATTTAAAAATCGACCTAACAACTTGTACATCAACAAAGGTTTTGCTTAGATGAAGGCTGGATTTGGATTCATCAATGAATAAATTCAATAAATACAAACTTAAGCAAAATACAGAACGACTAAAACTTTGTTTCTTTGATTCTCTCTTCATGTCACAAGGTCATACTTTGCACTGATATAGTAACAGCATATGCCTGCTGCAATGCACAGAAATTTTAAATCTTTGAAAAAGACACATCTAATGCCATGAGGGATCTTTTATATTCTATGTCTATGGTGACACCGAACCTGTTTCTACTGTCTGATCTAAAAGATAGGACACCAATGAATCACCAACAGAACTTGAACACATGTGGATTGTGGAACATCTTGGTCACAAGCTAAGGACCTATTAAAATGAGCTACATCATTTTAAAGATTAAAATTATATGCAAGCAAATTCAGAGAATTGTGGTCCTCCTCTTTCGGAGTTCTATCAGTAAGGGTGCAGTCATTTGTAACATATTGTCATGGTTGTGAATGTCTACATGTATCTGCAGCGGAACCTTGTAACGTTTGATGATATTCTAACATGATTGAGAATTTTCCCCTATATTTCCCATAATGTTCCATCGGCCCCACATCTTCTGATTAAAAAGTTACACTGAAGTAGGTCAAAGGTCACGATCAAGGTTACATGATAAAAAGTTTTGGTACCAATGGAAAGGTATTGCAATTCGGGACACACATGCCAAATATGAAGGCTTTACGTCTTACGATTAAAAAGTTGTGACCAAGGTTAAAGTTTTTGTGACAGACGGACAGACAGACAGACGAATGAGATTAAATGTTCCCATGATTTCGCGAAAAAGCAGGGGACAATTAAAGAAACATATTTTCATGTTGTGTTGTAATCTTTAAATGTTTAACACAGTTTTAACCGAATACATTCTCGCTTAAAACTTTTTTGTATATACAGTCAAACCTCGATATCTTGAAGTCAGAGGGACTGTGGAAAATACTTCGAGTTATCCGTAGTTTGAGATATCCAATTTCTAGTTTAGGATCACAAATTTTTAAGTCCAGTTAATATACGTCGGTACATTTGACACGTGTGATTATTACAGTAATTTTTTGTGATGTATTTATCAAGAAATACATATTAATGTACATAGTTACAAAATGATTAATCTAAATCTCATCATATCTTTTATAAATTTCTAAATATATCAATAGAATATACTCCAAAACTGAAAACACCATGTTTGGTTCTGAGTAATTTTGTATGTTAAATTCAATACTGGACATAACCCGGTCACTGTCTTATACTATATATACTTTAAACCAAGGACAGACTGATGCATAAGACAAAGCGAAGAAACTTGTTATAATTTTATTTTATTCAAAACACATAAAGCTACCATTACTTTGCATAAAAATACACAGACATACACACAGATACGAAATAAAAATGGCTTAATGAACAATGTAAAGAAATTTCTTTAAATAAATGCAGGTATGAAAAACTGCGTTAATGTTATTTTTTAATGCAAGATCAAATTTAATAAGCTATTATCATGTGGTAACAATTGGTATTAATAACAAGGTATGAATGGACTCGATCGATTATGTAATTACTGCAGCTTTATACATTGTACACGGACATGATTCATTTGATCAAACCGTGCGCGCGATCTGTCAACTAGGAAAGACGCCATGGGGAAAAAAGAAGCCAACTTTGAGATAAACCAAGTAAATAAGAACTTCGGGACTTGAAAATGTATTCGAGATAAGCATGGTATTAGACAGATCAGTGTTCGACACATCCGGGATGAATTTAATCATATTATGACAGAATTTTTTGCGACCGAAGTTCGACTTCAAAATATCCCGGGTATTCGAGATATCAGTGTTCGAGATATTGAAGTTTGACTGTATATATCCATACATCTTTTGAAAATTATATGAAGAAAACTTCTCTTGCCCAGCTTTTCTTTACTTGGAGTGTTATGTACTGGAGTGTTGTGCATAACACAAATTTTTCCAATATAATATGTACCATACTGCTGTAGAAAATAAGAGATAGACACTGATGTGAAAATGGCACCTTATCGTTGATTGATTTTTATTCAGCACATATTCATGATGTATTTTTTACACTGGACTTACTAGTCTTTTTACTGCTATCTTCAGTTTTGCCTGTACATTTGCTAACTTGTAGTATAAGCTCCTATTTTCCTCTTTTACTTTAAACACTAGGTTCATTAAGTGATTGGATTTTTTCTCCATTACTGATGCAACCTAAAAAGAAAAGTACAACAATTCGAGCTTATCTGTTACTGTAGCTAATGCAACACAGGGATATTCCTTTTAAAAAAAGAAAGAAAGAACAAAAGAAAGAAATCTGTTCAGTGATTGTATCTCTCGATAAAATTTCAGAATCAATTGCTAACAAAACTAGGATATTGAAAGCATAATAGAGACCAGTGCATATTTTTTTGTAATTATGTCCAAGAGTGGACATCACTGTATATTAATACTGTATGATGCAAGGTTAGTGAGAGCATTGTATTTCATTGCCCATATAAACAACAATATCGATACATGCAGTTCCCTAAAGCGGTTGTCTCAAAAGCTCAAAAGTTGTAGGAATATTTTGAAAATATACACCCAATGGAACTCTCTGTTTTTCAGTGATTCTATCACAAAAATAAAAGACTTTATAGATAACACGATTTCAAAAATTTAACATGTTTAAACTCCCAAAGCTCCTTTGTGATAAGCAAGGGAGAATTGGTAGTGAAACCTGAAGAAGCATTTCCAACAGAAAACACACTAGTGACAGTGGTACATATTCGTAATAATATCAGGTTGCCAATTAAGCATTAAAAACAAAAATTTAATAACTTCAATATTTTCTCAATTTTTAGGTTGCCTGAGTAGAACCTAGGGCGTCAGTGGTGATTAGAGGACTGCAAATTTCGAACCCTTTACTGAAAATTTCTGCATTCTAGCTCAATTACTAACAAGAAACCGTCAAGGACGGTAAGACCGGATTGCAAATGCTAAACGCAAAATGTTGACGCCGGACGGATGGACAGACGGACCGATTTTGCCAATTGCCAAGACCAGAATTGCTTTGCATTAACATTAAAAATACATGTATGCAAGTGGTCACCCAAAAGGCAAAAAACAGTGTGTGTTCACTGAAGAGTAAAGTCAAGGTCAAGGTCACTAAATTTTTGTATTGGTTGAATAGAACATTCCAGTATCTACAAACCTACCAACTTTGACATAAGTACCCTTTAGGGTATGAAAGAAACCAAGCTAAACCCAAAATGTTGACGCCATGCGGACGGACGGACAGACAGACGGACGGTCTTCGCCAATTCATAGACCCGAATTGCTTTGACAATTGTTGTCAAACACCTCAATTTCTTACTTTTAAATTTGTTTTCACTGTCTCTATGGCCCATGTGTTTGGCAACATGCATAGAGGATATCAAATTGCAAGAAATGATTTTCTTGTGTTAAGTATATGTCTTTTGTATAGTGTGTTGATACACTATCGTATTAATAATGTCATGTTTAGGACGTATATCTCCTATTTTTTAATGATAAGCTTCAAGCTACTACAACCTAAAAACTAAACATGTAACTCCATAAAACAAAATAAAATTTCGCTGGTCAGAATAATGGGAATTTTTTTTCTCTATCTTATTTTCACACTTCTGGATCTGTGGGTAAAGTTAAAAAATTAAAACATAAGAACTACCTCACCTTGAGGAAAAGCTTTAAAAAGGCATAGAAACAAACCTTGGGCAAGTTTGTAAAACAAAGTTAATTGAAGTATTATGTGTTAAACCATGCTTTACTTCTTACCATTTAATATTAATTTTAGAAGGTTTTAACCCAGCAGTGCAATCTTAGCTCCATATTAAAATAATTAAAGCACTAAATATTAAGGTACCCAGAAGCAGATTTACAATATCGAGCAGACAGACCTTGTCAACCATGATCTCTGTGACATCAACATTGTCTACAATGCCTAAAGAGACTCACCCTGTGCACAGCATTCCATACGACTGATTTCACTCTGTGGTCTATTGTCAACTTGGACTGAGCAGTCAAATGTTTAGATAAAGTATCTGCATCCTTTCTGAGACTCTGTAACTTACTCTTCAGGGCTCTCTGGTCTATCTCAAGTTTCTGTAGATCAGATTTGGATAAAGGCTGATATGTTTTAATTTTCACCTGTAAAACATGACCAAGACAGAAATAAGTACAGTATGTCTGAACAATACCTACTAAAAGCATATTGACTTATTGTTGACAATTACATTTACTAAACTGTCAATATGAAAATTTGCTGTGATTTTCAACAGTATCAGAGCACATTCTATGGTATTTATGCAAGTGTAAAGGATGCCGGAATCGGGCCATACAGTTCAATGATGAGAGGGCCTAAAAACGAAAGGTTCAAAATTAAGAATCATGTATATAAATTATAAATTATGGGTATGCAGTATTGTCCATACTATTCATTCCATCTCCTCTTCTCTACTCCAACAGTTTTAAGCCATGTCATTAAAGCATAAATGTCAGAATGATTCACAGTTGTTGAACTTCTGGACCAAGGTATTATTCAATCACAGACGGCGTTGCAGAGAGTTTGGGAGTTCACAGGAAACTCAAGGATATTGCAAAGTAAAAATGAGATTAAGGCCGAATCCGAGAATAAACCAGATCTAAAACAGCAAATTATAGTTTACAATTCTTTGATAATATATATTGCATTCAATAATCATTTACAATATAAACTCCAGACTCTACTTTATTCACCCTGGACTTTGCCCTGTACACTGCTGACTACACTGCTCTTTACCAATTCATCTTAGTTTTCAGTGCTTCTGCACTGACTAGAAACGTATACTTGCATTCACTGTGACAAAAGTTCGAAAATTCAAGAGTATCGCTGTTATGCACAGCTCTATCATTAGATGGGTTCTTTGAGTCTTACTTTCAGTTCAGTTTGGTAATGAGTTCTTTCTACCAATATTTACACCTTGGATTTCCGCAGTTTCTGCCTTGAGTATCGCTAAAGAGACCAAGTTGTCGAAATGTGCAAATGGCACACTAAATCTATACATTTATACATCTTTTTTTTTTTTAATTATTGCTATCCTGACAGCTTCACTGCCCTTGTAGAATTTAAATCCTAACACACATCAGCAGCTATGGTTATATACCAGTATTCACTTTCAAAGAGACAAAACACTAATACATGTACTTGTATAATAAACATCAAGGCTTTTTTTCTGCTCATTTTATGGCCGATATTTGGCTATATTCCCAATCACAAATCGTATCTTTTTTTCCCAATTTTGGGCAAGAAATTCCCAATCATGAGCAAAGAAAAAAAATTGTAAATTTGTTGTAAAATTGAGGTATTTTCAAGCAAGAAAAGTGTTCAATCATAACTTCCAAGCGCACAATTGATAGAAACAATAAACAATCTCTTGGGTCGTTTTGAGAAGCGCACAAAAGACTACGAACTTGTAATTGACGAAGCGAAAATCATGTACTAAATTGTAAATGATTAACCATGACGGCGGCGCAAATCGACGTGAATACCTATCAGTTAGCTTTTTATCAAAAGCAAACTAGCATAGTGCCGCGCCATGCCCTTTTTATGCGGTGCCATGACCTTTTTCTGAGCGTCATGTCCTTATTTTTCCTAAGTCATTAATTTGTCATTTTATGAGACTAAAGAAGATTGATCTTCATCCACGAAATATGAAACCCTCAAAAAGATCGTTATTTACAGGGCCAGTATATTACAAATATCGCTTCAGACATGCCCTCTTTAGAATTTGGTAACACTTTCCACACATTACATAATTGTCTAAGTCAGCTGTTTGACCTGCTCAATTTAAATATCATCGGTAACCAGCCTTATGTACTGCCTGCTACTTTTCGGGTGTTGACTGGGGCATTTTAATTAATGTTACCTTCTCAGATTTAGATTACATCTGCACACGAACACTGAGTTTGACACGGTTGTCTGAATGCCGAAATAGTAAATTGCAGGTCAAATTCACATCTGTTTTTATTCAGATATTAAAGAAAATTAAAGGATGTTTGTCCCTTAAAAGCAATTATTCTAGGATTGTAATGTCGTCTCTGAATATCATATTACCGAATTGGTTTACATAGCCGGTCACGATCACTTAGAAGCTTCACTCATACAAACAAAAACTACCCATTTTCAATGCTTTACCTAATATCATTTAACTAATTTTCTCAATTTGACACTAAGTATTTGGGATCTACACTCCCGCATTTCCTCTGATAATTTTGAACATTGTTTAGTAATTCAGACGAAAATGATATTTCAGAATATCTTTTATCACTTGATACAACAATATCATCATAAGTAGTTGCAACAAGAGGAGCAAAAACTCACAAAGTGTATTCATACTATCAGATGTCGGTTTTTTACATCAAAGAACTGAACAACATAACTGATTATAAAACATTACTTTTTTAGTATTTCTAGAATCAGTAGAATATTTACTATCTGTAAGTTAATAAATGTGAATGAATATTAACCATTATAATTTATTACTGTTATTTACCGGTATGTACTTTGAACTATCGATAAGACAATCATTTGGGCCAGCAATTTATTTACAAAGAGTATCATATAAAGCAGTTACAATACTAAAGTAACTAATAACCCAAAGCCAAAGGGAACAGATACACTTTATATTTCCCATTAATGCTTCCAGCAATTTCCTCTAAGATTTTGAATTTGAATTATTCAAACGTCAATCACACTTCCTACACGTAGGAGATCCAGGAATTTATTTGTGAAGGAAAATTGGGTGGATGGGGGAGGCTGAGAGAACTTTTTGTTTTGTTTTCTCTGTAGAAGCACAAATAAACAAGAAGTTTGAAATTACTAATTAATATCTTTCCTCTAAATTCTAACAACAGTACATATATATATATAATCTTATTATATTCTATTTAAAAAATTCCCAATTTGGAACAAAAACGCCACAAAATTCCCAATTCCAGCGCCATGGGCCGTGTTCCCAAAATAGTGAAAAAAAGCCCTGAACATGGACACTTACATCTGAGAGGTGCATTGTACTTTACATTATAAAAATGCACAAGAGATAGTCACATCATGAAATACACTAAATGCTTATTAGCATGATAAATGCTTGACAAAGTGTGTATACCAATAAATGGATTCCACGGTATCAAAATTCTTTCTGTAAATCACTTCTTTCTAATAAATACCTAAACCATTTCATTTACCTATATTAAAATTACTTACCAATTGACCCTTTATTTTTCCAATCTGGGATTCCAAACTCTTCATAAACTGTGCTACTTTCTTTATTTCTCTAACAGTGTTGTCATGTTTAGTTTTACCATTAGCTATGTCATCTTTCATCTTCCTGATATTTTTATGAAACTGGGTCACCTGATCCGTTAGCATTTTTTCCTTGCCTTTTACTAATGACAAAGCCTGCAGGAGTTTTCCCTCAATTCTGGCCAACTTGACAATGCCTGGGGAAGATTGCTTCAAGAAAGAGAATTTCAATTAACACTTTGATAATATGCTGACATGTTTTGTTTAGCTGTCTATGTTAATATAGAGAAACACAGCATATCCAGCCAGCCTGGGAGACATGAATTTTTGATAAAAAGCCATCGGCAAGTAAATTCATGGCATCCCCGGAATCCTACATATATGTATTAAGCACATATACGCTGTTAAGCCTTTTATTTGCTTTGCTGATATACATGTACCTTGTACCAATTGGTTTAATAAAGAACTTAATTTAAGATAGACACACTCTAACTCCCTACTTCCGCTCAAAATGACGGTTTTTGCCAGCAGATAATGATATGCTAATGATATACTTGTATTCGACAACATTCATTAAGCCTTTGATGTGCCGACAAACTTATCTGAGCTTCATTTCAAAATCTTTTGGCATTTTCTTTCTATCTTTACTTTCAGTACTTCATTGTGAGTCATTTGATATCAAACATGACAACAATATTCAAATTAAAAGCTAAGAAATTAAATTAATAATTATTAACAAATTACAAATTTTTGGTAATCAAAGTTCTTTTGTTAATTACTTTCTAGTTTCATGTCAGATTTTACTCAAAAATGACAGTCTCAAACAGACATTTTCAAAAATATATACTTTATTGAGGTTTTCTATAAAAAAATGCAATTTATGAAATTTTGAAAAGGAAATTCCCTAATCGGACCTTTGTCAACTTTTGTTACATCAATGTAATTGATTAAATAGGTATTTGAATTGGTATTATGCAGTTTAGTTGGAGTGTGTCTACATTAAAAAAAAACATTACACTAATAATCAAATAATTGAAATAGGCATATACCACACACATGATCTATTTATATATATTTAGGTCACTTATTACAACTTTCTGTATAAAATAAACATATTATACCTAAGGTATTTCAGTAATGACTGTACTTACAGGTGTATTCAAATCATATTTTTGTTAATAGAAATATTTTATTTTACAGTCAAACTTCGATATCTCAAACACTGATATCTTGAATACCCGGGATATCTCGAAGTCAAACGTTGGTCCCGAAAAAAATCCTTCATATAATGATTAATTTCACCCCCGATGTGTCAAACACTGATATATCGAATACCATGGTTATCTTGTATACATTTTCAAGTCCCGAAGTTCTTATTTACCCGGTTTATCTCGAAGTTGGCTTCTTGCTGACAATATTCCCCGCGGCGTTTACCCTAAATGACAGGTCGCTCGAGTGGTGTGATCAATTGACTGTGTCCGTGTACAAAGCAGAAGTAATTACATTATCGATCGCATCCGTGCCTACCCTGTTATTTATACTAAATATTAAGAAATGATGATAGCTTATTAAACTTGACACATAATTAGATAATTAACATTAATTGTAATTAGTGCTTTTTCATACCTGTATTTTAAGAAAATTCTTTTCACTGTTCATTAATTATTACTATTTCCAATCCGTGTGTATGTCTATGTATTTTTATGCAAAGAAATAGTAATTAAATCAAATTACGACGTGTGTCTTTATCTTGTCTTACTTGTTTAGTATGTCCTCGGTTTTAGGTAAAATAAGACAGTTATATCCAGTATTGGATTTAAATTACGATGTTACTGAAAAGGAAACATGACGTTTTCAGTTTTGGAGTATATTCTCTATATATTCATAAAATATAAAAGGTATGATGAGATTTAGATTAATTATTTTGGAGCAATACAATATACAAATCTTCATGCATATTTATTAATAAATATATGTATATGTCGTACATGCATCTACTACATGTATAATAATCACAAATGTCAAATGAACCGGCGTACATTAACAACTGCAAGATTTGCGATCCTAAACTCGAAATTTTGATATCTCGAACTACATCTTGAAGTATTTTCCATGGTCCCTCCGACTTCGACATAACGAGGTTTGACTGTATTTATCATTTCAAATCGAGTCTTACACACTTGTGGATTATAAAATTTGCTGCAACATGGCAGAACCACTTAAGAAAAAGAGACATACTCAATTCAATATTTCAGAGAAATGTAGAGTGGCTGAATACAAATTAAATAATCCAAAGCAGTCCCAACATCAAATCTAGAAGAGGCTCTTCTTATCTGATGTCTATGCTTTATACACGCGTATTTATCATTATTAAAGATGATTATGATTAAAATAAAATATTATAGCTGTTGTAACAAGAGTTGAGAGCAAATTTTATGTGCTTGTACCGAGTTACCTTTTCAGTTTGGAGAACTTTGACCATTTTTTGTAACTGATTTGATGTCTGTTGGATATTCTGAAGTTTAGCCTTCATTTTTTGACCAGCAAGTTGAATTCGTGTGACTTCCTTCATGACTTCAGCCATGTCTTTCCGATTCCCTTTCAGGTCATTCTTCCTTTTTTTGTTAGTATTCAGCAATAAGGAGACAAGAGACTGGAGTTTATTTATCTCCCTTTGCCAATGTCTACTCCTTTTGATCTACAAAAGAAAGATGATCAAATAAAGGAACTCTATATGTATGTCATGTCATATTACCAAATAAATTTGTCATATTTAAAGATGTTGTGGCTAAAAGCCTAACAAACGAGAGCAATGCCTATGTCGCAAAATACACCTGTCACTTGATTTCAATTCAGGACAGCAATGGAATATCTGTCACCTGCCATATATTTGACACTAAATGTATGACCTTGATATGGATATAACCTTCCCCTTCACTGGATGTTGCATGCAATCATGAGTGACCTTCCCTGTAAATTTCATGGCTGAAATGGTTAGTCTGACAAATATCTGGGATCAGGAATACAGAATTTATGGGTCAGACAAAACAATTCACTTAACTTCTTTTAAGTTCATAATGACCTTGACCTTAGAACTACAACCTTGTCTCAAGGTCATGACACATCACCTTTTCTGAGAATTTATACCAAGCATAAACTTTCTGGAATCAGGCACATAGAACTTTTGGTTGGACAAGAATTTTTACCAAAGTCTACAGTGACCTCATCCTCACCACGTCAGGCACTGTAATTCCACTACTCACAATGCCTGAAGAAGTGAGGATGCAGTGATCTTGACTTTGGACTTATGAACATGGCTCAAAGCCATGATACAATAACTTCCTATAAGGATCAATTCTGTAAACAAGTATGATGTCAATCCAATCCAAGGCATGTAGAAAGTATAAGCCAGACAAGGAGTTCAGACCAAAAGTCCACAGGGACCTTGATATTGGTCATGTGACCTTGGCAAAGATTAAGACACTTCACCGTCCCACACAGAACATTTCCATGAAGTTTCATTTCAATTCACAGACAAACAGAGAATAGGTTAAATCTGAGGTGCCTAAATTTAAACAGTTGTAAGAGAACTTGACCTTGGAGGTATGACAATGGGTCAAAGTCATGACACAATGACACTGCCTTTCCATGTAAGAAACATTTATAAACTTTCTGGGATTAGGCATATAGATTATTTAGGTCTAACTAAAAAATTCATCAAAGGCCACAGTGATCTTGCCTTGGACCCCAGCTGAACAAGTAATTAAACTTCAAAAGTATAATGATTTCAGTTATGGCTGAAATACAATGGTCTGGTAAAAATTCATACTGTCTGCTTAATTGTGGCAGGTTACTAGACCAAATTTCCTGCAGAAGAAATCTTAGTTTGAACACATTGTTACATTGATAATTTACTTCATTAAAGCAGATCATTCACAAATCCCTAACTTACATTTGGTTTAGTTTGTTTTTCCAGTTTTTTCCTCAGAGCTGTTACTCTATGTGCAATTTTCTTCACATTATCCTTAATCTGCCTACTAGCTAACTTGCTTCCCTTTAGGTCTTGTGTTATTTTCTCTAGACTCTTACCAAGAGTACTCAAGCGAGAGCCTAAGTGTCGTGATCGACCAGCAACCTTGCCAATAGCATGGACTATCTTCAGTTGATTTTTGGTAAACCGTGCCTCAGATACATTCTGTAAAAATCAGTAAGTTTAAACAGTTATATTATCAATATAGTGCATATATTATTTCAAGAATTTCATACATTGAACAAAAGAATAAAACTTCCAAGTTTAGACCATCTTCAGTGAGTTTAAACTTGCACTGGACATAATACACATACATTGTAATAAGCTACAATACTTATAGGAACCCTATGGATCTTACATCAACCATTTTTCATTCATAATCTATTACTGATATTGGAGTGACAAATGAGTGTATAAATCTAAACTCAAAGACTCCAGACAAGATGATAAGTAGTTTATGAAAATAATTCCAAAAACTGAATGTATAAGTTTGATCAAATCTGTGCACTAAAAAGTTAGGTTGAAACTAATTTAGACAAAATATATGAGATTGTTCATTTCTGTAACAGTGGAATCAGATATGAACTGGAAAGCACAGTTTATTCTTTGAAGATTTCCTTTGATAGACTGAAAATACTGAAATTCCTACTTGACTTTTAAAAGTAACAAACTATTTAACACAAATGATATTAGAGAGATTGATCATGACTTTGGGGAAAAGACTGATGATCAAGGTTATGACACTGAATCATACTTAGCTTGGTTTTACCAGAATTGTTGCTAGAGACCAGAACCAGAGACTGATTGTGGAGGAAACTACTACTCCCAAAGAAAAGCCATACTATTAGCTGGTAAAGAGTCATATCTTCAAACTTGGGATTAAAACCCAAAACTGGCAGAGGTGAGAGTCTATACAGGGTTAGAAATATAGTGATAACAAGCCGTGTTTGTCAAACACTAATGCCCCTGGCAGCACCAAAGTTCAAAAAGTTATTTTTAGCATGAAGGTCATTGTCAAGGTCAAAAGGTCAATGACCTTGGTGTCATTTGAAAGGGCTTCATTAGCTGAGTACGCATTTATGAAATATGAAGACTCTATCCCCAACGGTTCAAAAGTTATAGCCAAGGTTAAAGTTGACAACAGACAGACAAACAAACAGACAGACAGGACAAAAACAATATGCCTCAGATCTATCGATCCGGGGGCATAAAAAGCTACAGGTATAGTAAGACATTTCATATATATAGTATCTTACTTATCACCATACAATGGATGCCACTTAAGCTGATACTGTGTAATCTGATGTTTCATTTTAACTGACACAATATGTTACAAACATCAAACCTTTTTTTTTAAGTATTTCTACTGGTTGAAGACCCATTCCTGGCTAACACCAGTTACTGGCTAAGTATTACGTTTTTTGGAGTATTCAAAACATGAATTTATAAAATTTTCATGTTATGGTAGGTGCCCTATATACTGCAGACAATCTCATGAAAAATTTCATAAAATCATGTTAGCTTACATAACGCATTGGACAGAAACTGGTCTTATCCAGGAACTAGTTAGTTTCAAAACAGTACAGTTATTTGAATTCTGTTTATCTGACAAGCAATGTATCATCTAAATAATTTCAACCCAAATTGAGCATTCTTTTAGTCCAGATGTATTGTATTGAAACCACGAAATCTTCTCAAAAAGCAATTTACACCTGCATGTTTTATAAAACCTCAGGAAAGCCATACTACCACTGCTGTAGGATAATTGATTTGTGTAACATACAATAACTTTCAAAAAGTTTTTCTAAATTTTGATAGATGGATGGCACTAACGCCATCTTGCAATACATCTTGCATCCTTGGCATTGTCAATGACAAAGAACAAATCAGATGTGTACCTAACAGTGTTTAGACCTGGCTTGGCGAAAATGAATGTGACATTGGTCAAGATACTGCATGTGATTTATCAGATTCCTGACATTGTGGCAGTTTTCACTGCTGAAGCATGAGAAAGGTTCATAATTTACAGCATTTCCTAGAGGAAAACTAATGTGACTACACTAAATCTAACAAATTTTCTCAGATTGGGGACAACTGCAATGAATTAATCACAAACTCCAACAAAACCATCTAATATTAATGACTAAATTATTGTCAACTCAAAAAGACTCTCCCAAATATTGAGCAATTATAGTTTCTTGAGGTCAGAGAGGTACATATATTGAATGCTTTATGCATGTGTTAAGCTTTTCCTATTTACAGCAATTGATTCTAGGTAAAAACTCATGTGGCAATTTTAAATGAAACATTATGTCATCTACAACAGATTAATTTCAAAAGTTCTCTAAATTTCGTACCAAACACAAAAGATCAAATAATTCAATATCATATAATGTCATATGATAAAATGAATCATGTAATAAACATCTCAAAATGCTACATATTTATCATTACTTGTTACCTTCCTGAACATTTTTCATCTCCTCTAAAACATCAATGATGTAATAAAGTAATCAAATCTAAAGATAATGTTGCTGCCAAATTTTGTCTAAATGCTTCAAGCAATGGCAATATCACCAAAACCAATAAGACAGAAGTAAAAAGAGCAACAACAATGTTGCATATGCTCCCCGGTTATTTTTGTAACTTGGGCATAAAGCACTGACACTCCTTTCAATATTTCTATATCAGTGTTTTTCGATTATTGAGAACTGAATCAGAATCAGCATATATATATCATTGGCGATAATTATTTCATCACTGTGCATAATAAAACTTGACCTAGATATCTTCATGATGTATCTTCATACCAAACATGATACATCAATTCAATATCTTTATCCATTCCTGAGATAATAGCTGAAACTGCATATTTTAAGAAATTTTCTAAGTCCAAAAGGGAGAACTCTGACAAAAATAATTGAACCATATCTAAATCATAACTTATTAACTTGACATACATATCCTTAAGATGTATCTGTATACCAAATATTAATTCAATATATATAGTTGTTCCTGAGATAATGAAGAGAAGATCCGCTAATTGTTTTTTAATTTTTTAAGTCCAAGGGGGATAACTCTCACAACAATTATTGAACCATAACCAAATTTGAACTTGATCTTAATATCCTTTAGATATATCAGTATATTCATATAAATTCCATATCTTTATTGGTTCCAGTGATAATGTGCAGAAACTTGGACTTGTAAAGAATATACATGTATATGTTAGATCAATAATAGAAACCCCTTGAGCTGTATATTTCCAAGAAATTACAAATCGGACACAAAATATGAACAAATTTTGCAATTATGCATTACCAAAAAGTCTGTTTTTCCTGATACTTTCTTTCAAGCCCACAGACTATCAGATCCACTGTATTCTGTAAGAAATAACAGTTTACCTCTATCCGTGGTTTAAAAGTCCAGTGATCCCCTGAGTCACATGAACTAATCAAAATTATCACTGAGTCACAAAATGGGAATTACTGGACAATAAATCACACCTTACAGTAGCTGTTATTTCTGTTCTAATATGTTTTTGCAGATGGCATCTTAAGTTATGTAAAAATCTATAACTCAGTTTTCAGAAAATGAACTGGGGGGAGCATTAAGAACTGTGGTTGTATAATAGGTGTAGAGTATCTGAGCAGGGGTGTGTTAGAGAATAATTACCGGGCGAGCTCTTTGGATTACATAGGGAGATACTCTCAAGTCATATAAGAATTAATATGACTTCATGAATTTTACTTATGGTTCCATGTTCTGGCCTATGACATGAAGCAAAATAATGCAACATGAATTTTCTATGAAGGAAAACAACATGATCTTTGTAACTGGTGCTTGTGCAGCTTTTCAATTTAGATGACTTTATTATATTTTTAACTTTATAGACTTACCAACTCTGTTCCTATCTCAGTCATTGCATTCAGCTTAGCTTTCATCTTATCAGCATCAGTTTGAATCTTTTGGAATCTGTGTTTGATTGATGTATCATATTTTTTAAATTTGTCTACGACTGTTCTCAGATGTGAATCTAGTTTCTTTACTTTGTCTAACTTCAGACCAAATGAATCATGATCCTTCACTATGGTTTTCATGTGTGAAGACAACTTCCTTTGTGATCTCTGTAGATCTGCCATGTCATTGTTAATACGATCTGACTGTTTTGCTAGCAATGCGATTCTCTTGCTCAACTTTCTGAGGATTCGCTGTTCTATTTCATCAAATTTCAAAAGATCTTTCAACTCTACAGATTTATCCTTCACTCTATTCCTTAGTCTGTGCAGAGTGTCCTTCACTTCCTAAAAATAGTCCAGGTATTTTTTCTTTCATATGAAATTTTCCAAAGCAAAAAGCTAAAAACATAGATCTTCTTAAACAGAACTCATTTTAGCATGGTAATTAGTTTAATAAATCACAAGGCCACACACTGTATCAGTAGAAAAATTTCATGAATTCTTTACACACTTTTACAATTTGTTTTGCTGCTGTAGGATGAGGTGGTTTTTCATCAAGAATACTTCTACTTGAAACTTAAGGACCCAAGAATAATATTAAAGGTAATATTAAAGGTAAGAACTCTTATATATTTGCATCTTCTTGTCATCAATTTTTCTATATTCAGATCATATGATCATATGATGTACAAAGTCTTTCTCTGGATAATGATTATGTTGGACTGAAAGAAACGACTAAGAAAATTTAATGAACAAAATGCTTTTAAACAGATAAATAACTCGGTTGTTTTAATTTTGCCTGTAACTACCTATCTTACTTTTCCTTAGATAATGACTTATCACAGATGTGGATCTGTGTATACAATTATACATAATTCAGTTACAGAATAAAACTAGATTGCATAAAGGTAACAGTTAAAATATTGATACCTGACTACTGTTCAGACCACAAAATCCATGTGTTCGAAAAAAAAAAAATTATTTGAATATTTCTAATACATGTATACTTTATATATATATATATATATATATATATATATATATATATATATATATATATATATATATATATATAATTTACTTTGTCTCAAGTAAAGATACCAGTTTTTTAATAGAATAAGATTCTTATACATAAATGTACATGTAGCTTATCAAATTTATTTTGTTATAAAATACTAGCTGTCACAGAGTTTTTTAAACAACAAAACAAGATGTGTTTGTGAAACTTGAATGCCCCGTTGGCAAGAAAGTCTAAATAAACAGACAACATGAAAGTCACCAGTCTGCCAGTGAATGCTGGTAAAATTCATATATGACCAATGAAAAGTCACAGAATAAACACTGTTATACAGCCATTCAAATCTAAATGCACAGGTCACTTGGAATTGACACATTTGTTGCGCCCATAACTAACGATAGTACAAACATTGCGATCATTGTTTACAAACAAGTGGGCCTATATCGCTCACCTGAGTACCTAGATTATCGGTCATGCAGGAAGGAAGAAGGTATTTATTTTTGCATTGCTGTGACTAAGTCAACACAAATTTTATTTCAGACTAGAATAAAAAACAACAACAGTTTTTTGCACATCCATTTAGGTGATTTTGATATTAAGCATTTGCTTTGTCTCTGCAAGATGTGATTCAGGGCAACAAATTAGTCATTTTCTTTAGGTGGGGTCTTTTGTTGAGTGATTTTAAGCCTGGGTCATGAACAACAATTGTTTCAAATACTGTCCAGATCCAACTTAAAATGGCCTAATTTCATATGTTAAGTGTTAAGAAACATCTAAAAACTTATTTAAATGTGTAAAGAAATGAAAAAAAAAATTGACCACAGCTGGATTTGAACTGCTACTCTCCATATTTTAATTACCAAGTGGTGTATGTACCATTGTGAGATCTATTTTTTTAGATATGGTGGCACCATCTGTTGATCAATTTGGATGAAATGTACAAAATTGATAGAGGACCTATAGTACTTCATGTATACCATGTTTCATTAAAATCTTTCATGTGGTATAGCAACAGAAGTTTAAAATGTGAAAAATTGTCCCTATACACCCTCATTTGCTGATTTGGAAGTCTTGAAAAATTCATAGAAAATCCAAAAATTGAGATATTGAAAAAAATTTTTCAAAATAACATTCCTTACCATAATTATAATCAAAAGAGTCCATAAGAAATCATCATTATCAATCAAGTAGGAAATATGACTCTTTTCTGCAAATCTGAAATCACCAAGTTCAAAAAAATGACGAAAACATTTCTTAAATTTGATTTTGGAAGGAAGCCAAAAGGATAAGACTTCTTCACTCATCCCTCTAGATCATTTCTATGTATTCTGTTTGTCTAGATCTGTATACAGCTAGTATGGAGAAGAAGATTGTCAGAGGAGGGTTCTCTTTTTTGACCTACTTTTGACTGTGATGGCACCAACTGTAAAGAGGTCTGGACAAAAACAACAGAATTTGAAGGGGATCATAAATGATTTATTTCTACCAAGATTTATTAAAATCCTTCCAACAGTTTTGTAGAAAAAGTTGAAAAAAAGAAAAATGGCCAAACAAAAATGGCCAAACCCCCCCCCCCGCCTTTTTTTTTGGAAGTCTTAAAAAATTCATAAAAAAATCCAAAATTTGAGATATTGACAAAATTCTCTCACAATAATATTCCTTACCATAATTAAGATCAAAATAGTCCATAAGAAATCATCATTATCGATTAACAGAAAAACATGACACTTTTCTGCATTGAAATTACTAAGTCCAAAAAAATGTCGAAAAAATGTCATAAATTTGATTTTGAAACAGAACCAAAAATAACAACACTTCTTCACACATACCTCTAGATCATTCCTATAGATGCATTCGGTTTGTCTCTGCATGGCCCCGGTCTGAAGAAGAAGTTTGTTAAAGGAGGGTACCCTCTGTGACCTACTTTTGCCTGTGGTGGCACTACCTGTTGACGGATATGGACGAAAAAAAACAACACTTGTAGGGGACCATGAGTACTTCATGCATACCAAGTTTCATCAAATTCTGTTCATCTGTATACATTCAGATATACTTAACGATCTGGTTATATAATCTGACTAATGCAAAACAGAGATCGCTAATCAAAAAGTTAACGTAAACAATTCTCACTGCCCTATACATGATTGGTAAATACCAAGTGAATGAAATGTCCTCACATTATTTGGTTCACAATATGAAATCCAAAGAGTGACCAATATGTCTCAAAAGTGACATCTTCATGCCATTAATTTACTGGAAAGTTGTAAAAGTGCGCGTGCAGTGGCCATTGAATTTGGTATCAGTAAAACGCAAGTTATGCAAATCTTAAAACGCAAAATGAAATCTTGGAGGATGCAGAAAATAATGTTGCCAATGACTGTAAAAGAAAAAGGCACAAATCTGGTAACAATGAACTTACATGGAGATGTTTTCAAGAAGCTGTGAAAAGACGCGTGCCTGTCACTGGTCCTTATTGAAGGAAAGATAATTTAAATGTTGCAATAGACTTTGAAAAACGATATGTTCAATGCCAAAGCAATTTGGCACAGTCATCCATGAAATTTACTTAAAAGATTATGTTTAGTTCATTTAGTCTGCCAGTTTATCGAAATTAAGAAGGTGTGAAAAGGTATATTTGTTCGGAATATTAGTGCTGCCTGTAATTATGCTGTTATAAAGAATAGAAATAAGAGCATGTACAGACTTTGCGAAAAAAAATCAAATTTTTACAAGACATTCGGTATTGTAAATGGCCAAGTTTTACAGGACCAACTCAAATTTTACAGGACTGAACAAAATGATTTGGATTGTGAGAATTTTATGTAATAAAACCATGACGAAAGCCGGGCCCGTTTCCGCTTTCCATTTCAGTACTACAAAGGTTGAAATGTTTCCTGCGAGACACTTTAGTAAAATTATACAAAAATTTTGTGAAAAAGATGTGACAATTCTTGCTTAATTTAAGAAAATGCTTTACAAAAAGAACGCAAAAACACGTGAAAAAATTGAAATTGACTGTATTACTAGGAAGCGGGAACGGCATACTACAAATATTTAAAACTGAATTCCGGCGTGACGCGGAGCTAGGCACAGAATTGTCCGCCGTTTCAGAAATTGGCCTGAAATTTATTACCGGACATTTGGACCGACCTGGGCTAAAATTTTACTGGTCCGACTCAATTTTTAATGTAAATGACCGTCAGACCGACGCTTTTCATGAAGTCTGCATGTATGTTTGTTAATTGCAAATTTCCACTAATACCCAAATATGCCAATATATGGAGTGCAGGTGTAACAACAGCTGACTATTAAAGGAAAGGGATTTAAATGTTCCAGGAGACTTAGAAATTGATGTATTCAAAGCCTCAAATGGATGTAAAATATACAAACTTGACCTGCATTTCCCCATGATATATCTGTATACCAAATATCAATTTTATCAATCAAACCTTCACTGAGAAAATGAGCAGAAACTGTCATTTTCAAGAAATGTTCTATGTTCAAGGGCAATAACTCTATTAAAAATTTCCGGGCCAAACCCATATTCTACCTTGACTTGCATCTTCCCTTGATACATCTGTATACCAAATATCAATTTAATCCATCAAACCTTCAAAAAGAAAATGAGAGGAAACTCAATGATGACAGAACAGGGTAACACTATATGCCCCGAGCCATTTCAAGGCGGGGGCATAAAGTACCGTATATACTCGCATATAAGTCGACCCGTGTATAAGTCGGGGGTACGTTTTGGACCTCAAATTCTGGGATTTGCCGTTGACCCGCCTATAAGTCGGTTGGAATTTTTGAGTGAGCAAAGCCTGTACATGTTAACCGACATTCATTCATAGAAATGTATTCAAAGGTTTGGGAGAATTTTTCCGCTCTGACGATCGTGCGTAATCACACTACGGGAATTTAATTGACATATTCAATAGAGGGGCATTTAAAACGTGACATATAAAAAATGTATTTATTTAAGATAAAACGATCTACCTGGTTTTACTTTCTAGCTTAAGTGACTAGTTTTCGAATAATTTGGTGGCCGTGAAAACGGCTGTTTTTGTGGCCGTGAAAACGATCGCGGATTCATTGCTTGTTTATTTAGCTATTAAGTAATTAATTCATTAACGCAGTGAAACCCTACTATGAATCGGTGAATGATACCCGACAAAGACTCTTGTACACACCGACAAACCTACCGGTACTGTATCATTAACATACTTCTAGTGTCGGACCGTTATTTAATCAATGGCCATCACGTCACGGCTCACTAAACTTGTAGACGCACTGTAGCGGATTTGTTTTACCTTTTGTAATGGATGTTTCAACAACAAATAAGCGATATATTACGACTATTTAGTACAGAATCTGTTGGTCACAAAATATACATTTTATTGTCATAGAATCGTATTTTAAAGTAGTATGGACCGGGAAATTCACCTACGTTATCTATCATGTCTAATGTCGTCATTATCTGATAATAAATGGGAAAGTTTGGCTTCAGTCCAAGGTCAGATTTTTTTCTCTCCTTCAGTATCTCGCATATAAGTCGGTAGTACTTTTCGACCACGATTTTTTACTCCCAAAAAACCGACTTATATGCGAGTATAAACGGTAATAAAATAAAGATGGTAATGAGATGCATTTTGTTTTGATTTTCAAAATTTTCAATTTACCAAAATGCCTGGTAAAAAATTTTAACTTTTGTGTTGTCTGAATAAGGCAAATCTGGAGTATCTTACATCTTGACCACATCCCACCCCATGAGAATATGCATATATATGAAAGCCCTACCTCCTAAGATTTAAAAGTTTAAACCAATGTTACAGTTTTTAAAATGTAGGTCATGAAGCCAAAAATTACTGTAGCAAGGGAAAGGACTTCTAACAAGGCATGTGAATTATGAAAGCCCTACATCTTAGGCTTCAAAAATTATAACCAATATTTAATTAAAAGTTTTTGAAATGTAGGTCAAAGGTCAGGGTCAAGGTCACAAAGTCAATGACTTTGATGTAATTTGAAACAGCTTTATTAGTGGAGTCGGTATGCCAAATATGAAGTCTCAATCTCTCACGGTTCAAAAGTTATGGTGTAGGTTAAAGTTGACGACTGAGACAAAGGGACAAATAAACAGACAAACAGGACAAAAACAATATGCCCACTATCTATCAATCCAGGGATATAAAAATAATACTGTGATAAATGTAAAAATTTGATCAGGAATTTAAATAGGCAAGAATGAAAACACTGTGAGAAATTACTTTTGAATGTCATTTCTCTCACAAATGACAATGATCTCTTTCATGTTTGGTGATTAAATTTCTATCATAATAATAAATGCATTGATTTCAAAACTTTCAATCCATTCTGAATATTATTATTTGTCATATTATGCTCTGCTGAATTTTACCATGGGAAATATTCTATATATGAATTAAATTTTGAATAGAACTAAGTTAAACATTATTTTATTGATGTGTCAAGCAAATTTATTTTCAGTTATGCACAAAGCAGTTATTGTTAAGTTAGAAATATTAAAATTATCTTAGAATTTCTGATGCATGGACTTTGTGGCCCATACAGTAATGCACTACATTACGCTATGGCTAAGTCTTCATTTTTCAGCACATACCACATGTAAAATCATGAAAATACTTAAATTGTAAACCTACCCTCAAATTCTTCATCTGTCTTTCTAGACGATTAAGTTTCGAATTCACTTTTACCAGTCCCTTTGCCATAAGACCTGAATAAGATTCCAACACACATCAAAAACCAGCTCCAAAATATCACTTGACTTTTTCTGATAATCACAAACCAGTATTGGAAAAAAAATAAAATGTCTTAAACTAAAACTAAAATAAAACAGTTTCACACATTCAAATCATACCTACCTGAAATTATCATACAGAATGTACAGATTATATGTATAACTATGTTTGTTTGACATAAAAAAATTCAATGTATATATATATGGTTTGGCACGATTTGTAGTGAAACAGACAGTGGACCAACTGACTTTGCAAATCTATCATTATACGAAGCAGGTGTGTACTAAAGCTAAATTCCTAAAAAAAAATTCATGTAGATTCCTTTGTATGGTACAACCTTATCATGATGCTTGAGCCATGCATCAAAACTATAGAAAAACTAACCATTTCTGTATGCGTTCACTTTTATGTTGTCAGTGGTTTTTTATTTTTTCAAAGGTGCCTCTACCTTTTCATTTGGGAATTTTTCGTCCCATTTGCATAATACTAAAAGATCAATGTTTGGGAAAAATTTACACAAATTTTGGGAAAAATCAATGAAATTTCCATTGAGAAGGGTCCTTATAATGGACCTGACTTGAAGATAAAAAAAAAAACATTGGTTGTCAGTCGGTATTTTCAATCAATTAGGACTAAACATTTCAGAAACACGGAACAGTGGATTTAAACTGAATTATAAGAAAGTTTTACTCATTAGTGCTGAATGTGTTGTCACTTACCCGTTGGCGAGTCATTTTCAAAATAAATCCTAGAAAATTCGTAATAAAATTCATACTATTTTTATCCTACAGCCACAAAACTTAAATGGTTTTTTTCTTTTGGTCCCCAAGAAACTGGGAGTATTCGAGTATCAAATTGGGAAAAATGCTAGTGCTGTTTTGGATTGGGAATGGGGACAAATTTCAGCCTCCTACAACAGGTTCGACAATGCCAGTTGTGTCAAATATATCTTCAGCAATCCTGTAACTCATACAACTGAGAGATGACTTCACAGAGACTTTAAGTGTGCTTAAAAGTTAAATACCTGTTGTGTCATTCTGCATTGATATTACAATAATTACAAATATCAATCAAATGATTTATTACTAATATCTGCTGATTTATTCAAATCAACTCAACCACATTATATTTCAAAACTTTCTTAAATTCAACATGCATAATTAAAGGATTAACCAAATTTAAAATAACACAACACACACATTCACACACAGTTGCATTTCAAGCATCACTCACAAATGACATCATCCTGTCAACAGACACTGTAAGTTCCAAAACTTCTCATAAAGATGTGCTGTTTGCACTGCAGAATACACATTGAGGACATCAAACGGTTTTTTATTTGTCAAAGCTCACAAGTGATAACAATTTTTGAAATTTGGCATCAATTTTTTTTTCAGAAATCACAAAGGGCATCCCTGAAACATATAGTATAACAAGGGCACTACATGGCTGTGAGCTAAATGGATAATAATTAATGTACATAGAGCTAGGCATTATATACCCTTCATAACAATGTTGCAAAGTGGTCTCTAAGCATCCCCAAGGCAGTCACAACAATCAGGAGGGCACCTTGCCACTGCCTTTCAGTCACCTACAGTCTGTTAATTATCACCTCATCAATTATCACGTCATGATTTTTAATTTTGTGACTTTTATGAACGCCATGCAGGCAATGTAAAATCTGTGAACATTTCTTCTGCAGTTTGATAAGCCATACAATTTGTGAAAATCCGAACTACAAATCACAAGAACTCGCAGTGACAGCATCATAAATTACCCTCGGAGCATTACTTGTTTTGCTGAGTACAGAGATATTTTATTTAAAATTAAATTTTTGGAAGATAGCTTCTTCACTCAGAAATCTTGGCATCACATCAGTGGTTCAACTATAGAAGGATCTCAACAAAACCTTATAAGGGTCAACAAATTCCCCTTTATCTTATCACAGTGTAAGAATTTTTAATAGTAAAATAGTAATTGCTAAATAACTTGAATGTGACAATTTCATTCACATTATAATTATCAAGTATGCCCTGCATCTCATACTTTTTTGGTTACCTGTGCATAATAAATGTATATATTTAGTTACCTGTACATAACATGCTTTTTGTTACCTTTGTCATTTGTGCTAGAATGTTTTGACTTGGTAACTTTGCTCCTGTCTTTGCCAGAATTTCTGTCATTCCTTTTGGTAGAAAGTCTCCTACCATTGTTAGTATGTCTTCCCCTTTCATGATGGCTGTCATGAGTATGATCATAATGATAAGGTTTATGATGACTTCTATGTGTATCCCCAAGTTCTTTATCATAAACATCGGCAGCTTTCACCTCAGGGTGATGTATTGCATGTTGGTCCTATAAAAAGTATAATTTTCTTTAAAAAACATTTAGAAGAAAATATGTGTTTATGGTTCAATAAGGTAACCCATAATTTGCTGCAATTTTTCATATGCAACTAATTCTACCTCACCATTTTGTGCCATCAACTTGTGTTATGGTTTAGATAGAGATTAACCACATAAAGCCCATCCAAAATGACGCAACCATCTTACTTTGCATGTATACATGTATTACTAAGACTAGTGATGACCAATGGTCTATGTACAATCCAAAGTTGAGCGTTTAAGTTAAACTAATCTTGATAAATGATTTCAAAATATCATTATCAACTGTTGCTTTCAAAACCAAATTTGAATTTAAAAAAGATTCTTTCTTTCTCCTTTAATATACAAGAATTCTATTAAGTAATTTTTGCACTTGTGTAAAATTTGCATTTTTATCTGTCACCATTTTGCAACTTGTGTGCCCACTATTTAGGCAGAAAGTTGATCAATTAACTTGCACCAATCCTGCTTAGCCACTTCAAAATCTTATAATTAAATGTGACTGTCAATGCAGACAGTCTGAAACTAATGAATGTTCCATCTTCTTCCTAAGTTCATATTAGTGCAGGGCTCCCATTGGGCAATTTTTTATCATGTATGAAATTCTCATCTGTCAACATTTTGCAACTTTTTTTGCAAAATTTTTCTATATCTATTCAAACGCAACATTTGCAAAAGAGTGTCAGTTTAAAATGAAAATTATACAAAAAGAGAATGATCATGAATGAAAAAAAAATGAGTTTTCATTGTTCTTTTGTAAGCAATTATTAATTTATTATAATTGATAATAGTTGATTTCACCTTTTCCGATTACTAACCAATAACTGATGATTTTAAACCCAATAAACCTTACTTTAATTTTACAAAATGCAAATTACAATTCAGGACATATTATGCTATTCTAATTTGCATCATATTACTATAATGTCACAATCCAAACATTAATATCCCAATCTCATGATCATGGTGAAACTTCCTGCAAAAAAAGATATGCCCAGTATTAGACCCCTTACATCATTTCAAACCAGCAGAGGCTTAAGTCTACTCTATTGCCCATTACTGATTTTAAAAACCATCTCCAAAGTTTTCTTTTTGATTATAACTTACTTATGAAATTAATTCCAAACTTTAAATCCTTTTAGATGTGATATTACCACAATAAATGTCGATTTTTTTCTTGAAACCCGCTCTACTTTGTTTGAACTGGTTTGTGTATCATTATAACATTAAGCTATAGTGTATTGTCTGTCTTAAAGGCAACTGTATATACTTATAAGAATGCTTGCTTATAACAGGTATAAAGTGAATGGGGACGCATGAATAATGTTTAATTTTTTCGGAAAGGTATACTGCGATTATAGGGTTGGAACTGACGGTGTCTGGCTTCGCTAACATGTTACTATGATACTCTATGACAACTTTGTTTCCAACCTTAGTGGTCAACCACAGTATACTTGTAAGAACCAATTAAACACTGCATGTAATACAGTACAGTCCGGGTGGAACTTAATTTGCCTACTGGTCACAGTGGGCATTTTTAGGGTGGACATTAAAAATGTCCACTGGACACAGTGGACATTCTTGTGAGAGTCAGTTAGAATTAATATACAGGTAAGTGGACAGCTTGATAGCTCAGATAAATGTCCACTCCTAATGCCCACTGAAATTTCAGGTGGACTGCCCAATGCCCACTGAAATTTCAGGTGGACTGCCCAATGTGGACAGTGGGCATTCAAAGTTCCACCCGGACTGTACTGTACCTTTATCTCACAAATAACCAACTAATTGTACAGGCCAAAGTATTTCTGATTTCAGACATTTTTAAAAATAAATATTCCAGTACTAATCAAACTGATTAGGGGTCATGTTCTGGTGAACTCTGATTTTCAGCCAATCAGTGGATCGGCTACAAATTCCTAGGAATGAAATTAACATTCACAACGTCCGTGACCCACAAGGTAGTTTTTGAACAGTGCTTGTAACATATTGCGTCACTATCACATGCCTAGCCGAGTAATTGATTGGCTATGGGAAATAACGGTTTATTGACAGAAACGTCATCAGAGTTCACCAGAACATGACTTCTTACGGGGTTTCGCCAGATCTTTATCCGCAATGGGACAAATAGAGAAGTGGAATAAAAATATGGTTTTAATCAGATTGAGTACTACTGTACTGGATTGAAAAACTGCACACATAAAAGTGGTCAATTTCATACATTAATATCTGTTACTTCAACATCACTGTATAATGCATGAAGTCTCAAACAAATATGTCCAAAATATTTTTGGCTAGAGACTTGATATATAAATGAGTAAGTCTTGCATTACTGAGTACCGGTAATTGTTTGAATGTTAACACTCCAGGCATGATTTAACAATATCCAACACAACATTATAACACTAAAGAAAGAGAAATGCTTCTATTAATAATAATATGATCTTGAAGTAGTAATCATCTTGCATTCTGCTTTTGGATTTATGACAGCCTCATGAGTTCAATTTTCAACTTTTAAAATTTTTGTTTCAACTACCAGGTAAGCTTATGCCACTTTCATAAAATTTTTCACCAACAATGTATATTGTATACATTTTCATTGGTTCAAAGCTTGATCTATACTTTGTCTTTGGGTAACAACACATACATTGTCAGGCCTTATTTTTGGAATCTGGTTCAACATCTTATCCAATAATCATACATACATCATGTACAAACAATGTGACCAGGTGTTCAGCTAAATGAGATACATGTAGACCCTCTCCCAATTTTACATAATGTAAGGGGCATTTCTCAGATACTGGACAAATGAAGTTTTGCTGCTCAGATTTGCCTCATGTTACTGTGACGTCCAAATCCAAATATAAACATTATAATGAAAATTCTGTCAAAAGGTGGTTTGTCAAGTATTAGGCCTCTTATATCATTTGAAAATGGAAAAAGGTCTATTGAACATGTTACATTCCAATTATGAAATACATGTATAATGGATTCACCCAGAAATCAACACGATATAGGAATTCTGCATTTTACATGATACATGTATATGGGGTCTCATGTCTGAAAAACTACCTTTTGCCTTAATTTCCATTATGGGGTTAATGTTTGGATTGTTATCACAATACAATTAAGCATTATTTTGAGCTGCAAAACATCATATGTCAGCCATTTAATGCATGATGAAATTAAAATGAAAAAGATCTATTAAGTCTTTCATTAAACTCATTTATAAATTTCTCCACTTCTGACTTAGATTGGGTGCATGCATGTTTTCTTAATTTATTCTCCTATGGCAATGATTTGTGTTTTATCCACAATTAATCTAAGGTTATGACAATCATATGACTTTACAATATGAAGAAAAAAGTATTGATAACATCTCAAATAATACAGTGCTAAAGTTAAAACTGAAGCATGTCTTCATATACATTGTATATCTTGAAAAGACATAAAAACTTACACCAAAATTCGGTTGAACCTTCTGCTCTACCTTGTCAGAAGGAATTTTTGGATGATCTGTCTCTGACAAGTAGCAAGCGCCTGTGCCGTTAACAAACTTAAAGAACTGACATTTGATGGTTTTTTCATTTAAACAGGCTTTAGCACAAGTGTCAAGGGTCAGCCCATCTCTCTTTATCAAGCCTGGAGATATTACAACATCTCCTTTCAGACTAGCTACTGTATTTGCTGCAGACACTGTAAAGAAAGAAAATTGAAGTTATCAGTCTGAAGTCAGATTTAAACACAAGATATTTATGAAATGTGTCTAGTGTGCTACTTACCAGTATGTGAATGCCTAAAACAAAGCAGGGAGTTTAAGGCTAACATACTTGGCCCAGAGTCTGAGATTTACAGTAAGTCCAGTGTGAAGTCTTGGTGAAGGGTAAAGAGGGCATGCAGTTAATTAACTGACAATTTCATGTGCTATACATTACTAAATACTGTCTTAAAATTTTGATCCTGTATGACTTACATACATGTATTTTTCCATCTTTCTGGTACGTACATAATCAAGGTTAACAAATAATTTATTTGATATGAATTACACCCTTTAGAAAAATGTGGACCTTTTTGCAATCAAAAATAAGTCTAAATATACTTCTGCATTTAGTAAAAACGAAAGAATTTTTACAAAAATGTTAAAACAAGTAAAATACTTTCATATTTAATCATAAATGAATTAGTTAATTTTCCTGTTATCAAATTTACAGATTCTGAGGATATAGATAGGGCATAATGAAGCTACTCTCTCAGTCTCTGAGATTTTCCATAATTCTGTATTCAGGAAAGATTTGTAATGATACTATTTTCTTACGAGTTTCAAAAGATACATATTTATATATTAATATTGCAACACATTGAATGATAATTGTTATGATATTATATATTCTTTTACATTCACATGATAAAATACATGTATGGAAGTGGTACGAAGAATAATAGAAGGCCTATCCATGCAAGACCTTGAGGTAAGGTGCATATATGTATTTACAAATACTAGTATGCATTGAATTTTGTAGAATACGAATTGAATTTTTTCTACCAAATGCATACATATGTATCAATTCACCATTTACTGCATTAGATATTGAAGTAACACAAATGCTGACTCTGAACTTAGTCAGATCCTTGAGTATGTTGAGTTACTTTCCAGAAGCCTTCAAGAGTAAAACCAAAGAAACTCTTCATACATGTAAATGTTCATAGTCACTTTAGAAAATGTCATTGAAGGAGTCCAAACAGCAAGCAAGCAAGTCCATTACTCATGAAACAGGATTCATGAAGGCAAACAAATATGCAACTCGCAGCCTCATATAGTAAATACCGGTAATACTAAATATACATGGATAAAGACTGTGTTTTTCATGTAGCAAAAATTTGATTTCAGAAAATTTTGTGTATATCTATGTTCCTTGTGTTGTTGTTTTTTGTCTGATATGTCAAAATTATTTCACTTAATTACACCATCTGCCTGATGGACTCCACTGATATTTTCACCTCTGCAAGGAACCCATCCTATGCAGTGCCAGTGAGGGATCTTTATAACATATACAGGACTACATGTACTGTCTCATCCAAATGATAAAACACCTGTAAGTCTGATATTGAACCAAGTATCATACTGACAGGGATCGAAATTAATGGGAAATACTCGTGAAATGCTAGTGAAATTTTGAAATTGCAAGTTGAAAATTTTGGAACTAAAAAAAAAATTGTGAGTGACTAATTTACATTGCATCATACGATCTCCGCTGTTTTCAACTAAGTTTTTTTATCAGGATGTCCATTTCACAGGGTTTGGACCACATCTGCATTAGTAAAATGCTTGAATAATCCTGTATGTTTTAGGCAGTAAGTAAAGTGTTCACAATACATGTACCATATGAATTTGTAGATTCGATTTGAATGCGCAAAACATCAGACATGATGGGTAGTCACTAGTTTATATGTTAATGTTACATTGTAACATGGTGCATGATGTTTTTGAACTACAGTGTTGAAAACATAGTTTTTTCTTGACTTCTATTTTAGCCTGTAGATTTTTGTTTTAGTCTGTGGATTTTTGTTCCACAGGCTAAAATTTACGGTGGCATAAAAGCGACATGTGGATTTTTTTTTTCTAATCTCATGGCCACGACTTACTATTTCGTGGCCATGACTTAGCTATTTGTGGCCATGACTTAGTATCTCGTGGCCCCGACTTAGCTATATACAAGATAGTAAGTCCTGGCCACGAGATACTAAGTCATGGCCACGAGATAGTACGTCGTGGCCACGAGATAGCTATGTCGTGAGCACGACATACATTGTAGTAAGTTGTGGCCACAAGATATTAATTTGTGCCCATGAGATACTAAGTCTTGGCCACAAGATAGAAAAAAAATCCACATGTCCCTTTTATGTCACCGTAAAAATTAGCCTGTGGTCAAAAAAGTTAATTTCATTCCCTGACTGACTGAGTTATCTGGCTTGTATTTAATATCAAACTTATAAGTAAGTAAAGATAAACAAAAGTACTATTGAGGTAGAAATCAGGAGTTAGGTATCCACCCTCAACATGGAATCTTATAGTTGGACAGGAGTTTAGGTAATGGAGTAAGGGCGGGCAAACAAAGACCATTTTCTTGCATGTTGGAAACAAAACATTTACACAAAACACACACAATCCAGAGGGATTCATTAAAGGCTTCTTATCTGCTGTTGAATTTCCCTTGCATATTAATGTAATGATAATTTAAACTTAAGCATATGACCTTCGTTAAAATATAATATTAAATACAGTACAGAAAGGTCAAACGTAAAGCACAAACAGACTTAACAGTGCAAATGGCTATTGATCTGCAAATCATTTATACTTGCCTGACCAAAGAGGTAAAAGAAAACAAACATATAAAAACGTCAATGTCGATCGTAGATGAGCATTTCTACAAGAAATATTCATACTCAACTCTCGAGTTTAAAATTCTGTAAAAGAAAACATTTTCGAGTCTACATTTTCAAATATGGCTGACAAATACTATTGTACGTCATAATGACGTCATTTACGTCGCGTCAAGTGCGTTGCGTTGTGACGTAATTACGTCTACCGCCACGCAATAAATCGTGAAAATGTTTAAGATCGATACTTACCCTATAACTATTGTTATTGAATACTGCTCGAAAAAGTTAGCACACAATGACGCCCGAAGACGTGACTGAATGTGAATTATCATTTCCACAGTGCAGTGTAACTTGCAGTGTTGCGTGTACAAAATATAACGAAAATTCGCGGTAGACAACCCGATTAGAACTTGAGTAGTTTTTGGAATCTAGATCCCGATGCCACATTTTTATTTATATTTTTGCCGTTTATTTGCATCCTGATTATATAAAATTTCAGGAGTGTCCAACCGGTCGCAATATAGCACGATGGTGCGACAGAGGAGTGGAAATGTGCGACAAGCTATTTTCAAGCAATAAACCCTTTTCTGACGCATTTTTTTACGAGAAAATTTAAAATTTGCGTAATTCAGTCCGGAAACAAGAATACTCATCCTTACACCGACTCACTTTGTACATGCACATCTTGAACTTTTCCTGTTGAACAAAAAGTTCTTGTGATCGAATAAGAAAAAATGTAATATGAAAATATATTGCCATTGTTAAGCATTCGTTGTTATGTGATATGAAATTTATAAGATAGAATACAGTAGTCCTGTACATACAAGAAGAATTTTCAAAATTAAAAGCCAAAATATGTGATCGAAAAGGGCAATATAAAGTTCTATAAATGTATGCATATGTACATATGTTGATAAATAAAGCACTGAAATGTGTTTTGTGACTTTTGTGACTGCGTCGTGAAACAATGAACAGTGGTCGGATCCAGGATTTCCGAAAAAAGGGGGGGGGGAGGGGTTCCACGTCTGTATTATCCTAATTACTGCGTCATTTTTGGTGCCAAATCTGGATTTTTAATAATAAATATGTGGCGAAAGGGGAGGGGGCTTTAAATCCGCCAATGGAAAATGTATTGAAAATATCTAAAAAGGCTTGAATAGCGAGGAGAGAAACAGAAGTCCGAAGATAACCTTAGGAATGACTGATTACATCGTACCTAATTATAGGCTCAAAGTACATCTGTGACATATTGTCATGCTTATGCATGTATACAAATACACATGCCAAATATGAAGGCCCTACGTCTTACGGTTAAAAAGTTACATTGAAGTAGGTCAAAGATCACGGTCAAGGTCACATGATAAAACTTTTGGCACCAACGGAAAGGTATTGCAATTAGGGGACACACACGCCAAATATGAAGGCCCTACGTCTTATGGTTAAAATGTTACATTGAAGTAGGTCAAAGGTCACGGTCAAGGTCATATGATAAAAATTTTGGCACCAAAGGAAAGGTATCGCAATTAGGGACACACATGCCAAATATGAAGGCCCTACGCCTTACGGATAAAAATTATGACCAAGGTTAAAGTTTTTGTGACGGACAAACAAATGCGATTTAATGTCCCCACGCTTTCGCGAAAAGCGGGGGATAATAAAATACTACATGTATCCGTTCAAATGGGAGAAGGGTGGGGGGTCGACACGTGCTTTCGCTACCCTCCTTGTCCTACAAATTTGCAACGGAGTCCTCAAATTTTATCAGTGTATTTTTATCGTACTCGTCGCAATCAATGCCGACAAGTGATTTTCATGAATCGTACATTATTACAGTTTAGAGTACAGAAATTTTTTCACTAGAGTATAGAAATCTAACAACACACATGTTTACAGGTGATGGACTACAGAAGATGGAGAAATATGTTAGCTGCAGCATATAAGATGTTACGATTATACTGAGATCAGAAATTGTTACTATGAAAACTATTTTAACCAGTTGAAGCATCACAAAACCATGGCCTCCTACATAGTCATGAGATGACACAGTTCCCTTTATGGGGTAGCGTCTTTAATGAATCCATTCAAAATTCAATTCCTCCAATTCGTCAGTTTGATTTTGAAACCAGGTTAGACATACGTCTATACAAAGAAAAAGCTTTTATGGAACTTTTCTAATAACCAGATCATTCAAGCATGAAATATGTCAGATGGAACATCTGTAGTAATTTTGCATGCAGGCGTTCTACTCTATCTTGATGAAATAGTAGGGGGGGGGGAGGAAATTTACCAGAAAATGGTAGGAAACTCACCAGCTTTTAGTGATCATTTTGTTACTTCTCATTAAAACAAGTGTAGTCACTTACTGTGTAATCACCTTGACATTGCTAGACACTGGTTGTGTTCACCTTTCAAATGACCTGAACATCGTTGAAGACTGTGGGGGGTCACACTAGCTCAATCAACAATCTCATTGAGGTTTCATTTTTATTAATATTCCAAAGAACCATCCATTTGATGTTCAGGTGGGAATTTTAAAAAAATCCTCCTAATTGTGTCCTAAAAGTATTTGCTTCTGGTACACGAGAAAAGATTCTGGCGCTGCCCGTCTGCTTGTGCTTGGAATTGGCAGTATTGCTGCCCATTTATGTGTGAATTAACAACTGAATAATCAACAAATTATTGAATACTATTTTGCTTCTAGTAGATCAGCTTTTGTATTGTTATAAGCAGCATGCATTTCATGTACCAACATCAAAATTCTAAATGTTTTGCTCCAATTCATAAATTGTATTCCTCTTCTAGTAGATCAGCTTTTTATAAAACTTACTGACATGTTCAATGACATCTCAGGGTATCCAAATCTTGTGTTAGTAATTATCAACCCTTAGTTTGAAAGATACATTCCTGATATTTATCGACCTAAACTTCAATCTAGTTTCTTACAAAATGCTATTGCAAGAGAAAGATTTACGTGTTAGAAAATGCTTTAAATGCAGGAGTTAGGTCCCATTCATCCCAAGATTCTAGGGGCCTATGTAGACCAGAGACCCCCTGCCTAATGGAATTTATCTCTTTTACATTTCTACAAGTATCCAAAGTAAAGGAATGTCTGCAATATATAATTAGCATTCAAGATAAATGGGACAACTTAGAATTACAAAGTAAATTTGATAGTTCCATCATGGTGATGCCCCTAGATTCCCATCATACAGTATCCTTATTTCTCAGTTGGTTCATCAGTTGTCTTCAATATAACTTAGAAACCAAAGCAGAAATCCTTGCTCCACCTTCTGATAAAAGAAATAATCTTACTGAGATTTTATGTAATCAAAAAAAAAAAATAATAATAATGTGGTCCATATAAAATCCCCGGCCTACAGACTAGAAAAATAAAATCGACTGTGCATAACTAATACTCTTAAATAAACATTATCGTTTACTCAGTTTGATTTATACTCTGTTTCTAGTTTATTTCAATTAAGACTTTCTCCTTAGTCTTATCAACGGTTTTATTATATTTTCATTTTTAATTTTTGTGATTAAAAAGAAGGAAGAGAAGGAAGATTAATTAATTGAGCAGTAGACAAAAGTTTGATACAATGTACAAATAAAAAGTAGGAACAGTAGAAAACCTGTGTTAAGTATCTAAGATGCATCATCAGGGATATAGTGCAAAATGTATACTTCAAAGATACATCAAAAACCTTTTGTAAAAAGTTCGAGTTTATGGAAACTGAAAATAGCAAATTTTCATTTACAAACTCATGTATGTTTTATATATATTTCACAGAAATTCTGGAACAAAATATGCAGGTGCATTCTTTGAATGCATTTAATAAAGTGTTTATTCATGTGATTTACAATGAGGAAAATCCCATTGTATTGGCTTATCTTTGGTCACTTGCTTAGATAGAATTTTCTTGTAGGAAAACATTATTTGAGATAAAATTATCCTGTATTGCACATTGTGGTTGTTTCTTTCTCCTTATTTTGAATTAAGTATTTTTTATTGCCAAATATGTATGTTCATTTCAACACTAAAGTACATAGTCTAATTCTATCAACCTATAAGATCTACAGAGCTGCACAAGAATGTTTTGTTTGCAGATTGATCGAATCTGACCTACATTGGGCCTGACAATGTGCTTTACAAATCACTAAGGAAGTCTGGTACTCTACAATTGATATGATGATGTGAACAATAAATTTCAGTTGTTGAAAGGGCAAATGCTTCATGTTCCCCTGAAATAAGCATACAACCAATATTGGTAAAACAACCCTGTCTATATGTACCATTAGTGTTTCAATTAATTAATCAGATGCTGACACCAAAACCAATGCTAAAGATGCAAAATAAGAACTTTTCTACCTCATATAGGTGAGCGAATAAGACAACCAACATTGCATTGGTGCTGTGACCTAAATTCTGAAAAATCATCCTTGAGCCATAGGAATTTTGTGTATGAGGTAGAATAACATGAAGCATATACATGTACTTAAACATGTATACTGTATAATGTTAGATGCTGTATCACCTCTGTAACTTGTTCTAGAATTATGGTTGATTCATTGATTATTGTTTTACGTCACTCTACAGTTATTTCATGTATGTGGAGACGGCATCTGCCAGATGCACTGCATAGGAATTCTTACCTTTGCAATGGACCCTCCTAAAGCAGTGAGGGATCTTTTAGTGCCACACCTACTGTGACATGGAACCTCGGTTTTTACTGTCTCATCCGAACAGATAATAGCTAAGCCATCCATAGATTTGTTTTATATGTATATTATATCTTGATAATTAAAGCAAACATATATTGGTAACAATTCATTTGTACACAATGCAATTGAATACATGTTTATATCGTCATGAAAAGTTTATACTCAAAATAATGCAATATTATTATGATATACGGTAACATTGATTTCATAATCACTGCTTTTAGCAAATCTGCTTTCAAAATAGATTACATACAGTGATGTACATTCACATTCATGATCTTGAATTCCTATTTTTCATCAAAACCTCATTTGACATTTCATTGTTCACAGGCTTGAATACTTCAGACAGCATAATATAAAAATAAAAATCAGTCAGATATACATTTAATTGCCATCTGATATGACCTTAAGCTGTCATGAGATAATCTTTCTTTGTTCTTTAGCCTGATACATGTAAAAGATTTTTTCTCCTGTTCTTTATATCATTCATGAAGATGATTTTTTCTTAGGAGTTGTCATTCATCAATCAGATTCAAGGACATTACATGTATCAGGAGATTCAATGACAGAAAGACATGTGTCAGCAAATTCTGTAAAGACCGGCTCATGCATTGCTTTCTCAATAGCAGCACTGATACACTGTGGGTCTTTTTCTGTGAGGTTTGTCATCATGTGACGAAGATGTGGATTATCAAGTAAGGACAGTAACTCTTGTGATTCACCTGAAATAACAATTATTGTGGTTGGTTGGTTGTTTGGTTGATTGGTGTTTTACATCACTTTCAACAATTTTTCAGTTATATCGCGACGTGGAAGCAGGAGGTAACCAACCTCTTAAACATAGTGGCACAACCTGGGAATTGAACCCAGATCGTCGGCACCGCAAGCCAAGTGCTTAACCACTACACCAAGCCTGCCCCTCAATTATTGTGAAATCTTTACATGTAACCATATATATCAATATTATGACCTGTTTATATACAAATATGCATGATTGATTTGATTTATACTTTGTTAAAAAGTAAGAATAAATGCAACAGTTACTGCAAGTTCTCAGTTATGGAGGGTCTATTTTTCACTGCAAATATGTATGATTCTCATGTAAATCCTTTTAGAGGGTAAGAACTTTAACAAATTTAAAGCCAAAGAAATATATATTATTTTCGATATATATTTCAGAATGTTTCCTTTGATATTTTCTACGAAAAACCACTATTTGACTTACCAAGCCTTTGCAGTTTATCAAGTGAAACTTTGTCTTCCATTACATCAATGCTGTCTTCAGCAGCCGCCAAATCTGGAGAAGAAAAACATTACTGTAGTGACTTCTACATAACTGCAAAATGAACCATGTCATGTGTACAATGAATAAGGTACTATTGATGAGCAAGTATGTATTGACAGAAAAAAATAGATTGATTTAATCATGATTATCCACATACGGGTATGACATATCTACACTCAGACTTATGAAGATGAATTAACATATCTGCATGCAGACTTATGACAACAGACTGACATTATCACAGACTTATGATAATAGATTGACATACCAGTAAACATACTCAGAAATATGACAACAGACTGACATGCATGCAGACTTCTGACAATAGATTGACATATCCACATACAGATTTATGACAAAAGACTATCATATCCACACAGACTTCTGACAATAGATTGACATATCCACATACAGATTTATGACAACAGACGGTGATATCCACACAGACTTCTGACAATAGACTGACATATCCACATACAGATTTATTACAACAGACTGTGATATCCACACAGACTTCTGACAATAGATTGACATATCCACATACAGAATTATGACAACAGATTAACATATCCTCACCCATATTTATGACAATAAATTGACATATCCACACACAGACACACAGACAAGTGATTATCATATCCACACTCTCACAACAATGTACAGACATATCCACACACAGACTTATAACAATGTATTGGTATATCCATAATGAAGTTTATAACAAAAGGTTGATACATCACAAGGGACTGATAAATCCATACACAGACTAACAACAATGTATTGATATTTATGGCAATTTAATAGCATATTTACACTCAGGCATTAGAATTCTAAGATAAATTGTAAGAACAAAATACAAAATACATTAAGCACCGATATTGACACATTTGGTCAGGCTTAAAGGTACTGCATCAAATTCATGATTCTTTACGTAGGGTAGCATAAGCTGCAATGTTTTACTCAGATGTATAGAAAAGGTGTTGTTTTTGCATAGATAAAAGATTTAAAATGGCAGCATTTACCAGTGAATGTATCTTCTCTCCTACTCACTGATGTGCTGAGACAAAACTCTTGAAATGACTAATTATGCAAGTAGCTCTTCAAACAGATGTAATCATACCACTCTAGTATAATGTCTGCTCAGACCTGTACAGTGGTTTGGTCCCAAAATCTATACTCCATATCATCCTTTAGTCCAAAAACTATGGTAAATCATCAATACAACTTACAGGATTCTAATGCGATACTAACTTGTTGTTGGAACTACTTGATAGGATAGCTTTGTTATTACCTGAAATACAGTTCACTACTGCATTCTCTTGTGATATTGGCTCTACGGAAGCTGACTTGATATCCTTGCTACAGTCTGACTCTGAAAGTTCAGGAGTTTGATATTGATATTATATTACTATAAAATGGAATCTTACTCCCTTGTCAGAATGATATGGGATCACAGAGAACTTGGTCTGTCCATATCCTCTCCAGGCATTTAACTTCATTCAGATAAATGCTTAATGCTTTGACATAAATGTTTCACAAACATATTTAAGTTACTTAGCATTTAAACTTATTAGTGCAAGATGCTCCCAGAATTCTAACAGTTAGGAAGGAGAAAGGACAGAGTGTGTGCAGAGTCATCTGCCTCACTTTAGGCATATTGACAGGGTTTGATCCCATGATGGACTCTCTATACTGAAGAACTTTGTGATTTCCTATTAAAGGTGGATTAAGGTTCACTCTATAATTGGTTAAACGCATTATACCCTATTATAACACATATAAATGTATCAAGATACATGACATCATTTGAACTCACCTTTGTGTTTTTTGTAGCATGGAACTGAACAACTAAAAAGAAAGGGAAACAGTCTATAATAATTTTCTTGAAACATGAATACAAATGAAGTTTAAAAAAAATGAAAGTTCATGTAACACATACATGTTTTCAAATAATATTTTGGTTTGAATGAGAGATGACCACATGTAATTACACTGATATTATAGTAAAATAAGGAAAAAAAAATCATCACAGTGTACAAGACTATAATATCTTTGTGCATTTCCTTGGTTTGTGTTGAGTCAATGTTATTTAACTTAAACATTGATGGTATTTGCTTGACACATTGTACATTCACACCATCAAGTAAACTACACTATCTCAAACGTTAATATGATAATGATGAAATGATAATAATAATAATAATAATAATAATAATGATAACAACAATAATATGTAAGCACACTTACTACCGAGATCGACATTTTGGACATTTATACTTTGATTTCTGCTCCCTGCATACCTCACATTTCACCTCAGTGGTCATGGTAACTATGACAACATCAAATACCTGTTTTGGTTAAGAGACATATAAATCAATTGTCTTGTACAATGTAACAATAACAAGCTTGTTCTCCGAATTTCTCTAGTTACTAGTTACATGTATCTACATGTATCTCTTAATACCACTCCTTGATTTTCTTTTAAAGTATTTTAAACAAGAGTGTTGTTTACATTTGTTTAATATTTTTAACCACCAGGCTCCATAACTTAGGATTTTGGCTTACAGTAATGATTACAAAGTAATGAGGAATTTGTTATGTGTCAAATTCTACCTTATGGCAGAGCCTCAGTTTTTATTGTCTCATCTAAAGGTTAAAAGAGAGGCTGCAGACAATAAATCTCCTTACAAAATTTCTTTCATACAGCTGGGCACAGATCTGACAATCAGATTAAAAAATCAAGTCTGAAATCCCTGGAATAACCTTCCCTGATCTACAGAAAGCCAACCTCTTTCAAAACATTAAACATGTACCAGTAACTTATCCAATTCATTCTTGTGATAAAGTCCAACAGCTTAAATGCAAATATGAAACAAACTACAAATGTCCAAATAAGAAATATATCTCCCACAGCAGCGAATTTGAATATATGTTGTAACTTTGTTCATGGGCTTATAGTAAACCTTAGATGAAAGTTATGACATATATTGTAGCCTTGTGTCATCCCAAGATAACAAAAGTTATATAAAATATGAAATTCCTTACTTTACTGTTCAAAAGATTTAATGAATGTTAATAAACAAAGTTCATATTTCACAGTCAAGTCAGTGCGTCAAAATGATGACATTACTAGAAACCTTTCATCACAAAAAGTTTGTGTATGATACATCAAGACGCTAGGTGTAAAGGAAAAAGCAGTTATGGTCAAAAATCCATATTCAGTTATTCAAGATCTGTTACTTTGTGACCTTGACCTTTTACTTTCTGACCTCCAAATCAATAAAACACATCTTTCACTGACAGGGAGTCTGTGTGTGATGATTCACAATGACGGGTGCAAAGGAAATTCAGCTACGTTCCAGAAACCACATTTAGTTATAATCCTAACTCTATGACCTTGACTTTTTTCTCTTTTGACCAAATCAAAAGGGCTCATCATTGTCTGACGCCAGAGTCTGTGTGTGAAATGTCCGGATCATAGGTTAAAGGAAATTCAACTATGGTCGAGAAACAATTTTTTATTGTATTAATCAATTAAATATGATGAAATTTTACAGTCTAAAAATACCTCCCCCCACCTCTTTCTCTCTCTCATCATTTTTCCCACAAAATAACGTAATACACAATCATTATTTATTATGTCAACATTTTTACAGGAAACATTCCTATTTTACCCCAAAAACGTAAGTCTCACAGCTAAAGAAAGGGACTATGATGTACTCCTCATCAATTATCACTGAGAGATTCAGTGGCTTTTTAATCTTCTAGTTATAGTTTTAATAATGAGGGGTAAATGTTTGTGAAGCCATCTACCTGTGCACTTGTCAGAGAGTTAAAATCATACGATCAAATGATTTTATTTGTGTAATTACATGTATATATCTAAATGTAAATTAAAGAAAATTTGTTCTCGAGGTTGGTGTAAAGTCACTGATTATATTGGTCTATGTAGATGCTCGAGGAGTCTGGTTATGACAATAGGTGTTTACTGTAAGCGGTTTTGGTCATAAAATATGATCGGAAATATGTACAATATGTATTCAAAATCTACTTGTTTGAATGATAAAATATTTGAACCCTTATCCAGCTGCATATGCATGTATATACATGTATATACTGGGGTAAATAGTGAAAATGCACCAGCTGCTGAATACATTTGAATATTTGAGTAACTATGACCCACTGTAATTATATTGCTCTTATTGTCTTTATTTACAACATACTAGGTATCAGTCATGACAATCTACCTGTGATACTAATTTTGTAACCACATGTATAATTTATCTGTTATTCGTGATTAAAGGTTAAACACAGGTGAAAAGACATAAAAATTCTAAACATCAATATATTTTATTCAATTCTGAAGATATTGCTTCCATAAAACAGGGTTCTCACTAGGGTTCTGAAATGGTGAGTCCTGGGACTCACCACTTTTGAAAATTGTGAGTCCCCCCAAAATTTGGTGAGTCCCAATCTAAAAATGATGAGTCCCAAAGTAAACTTCAATATATATAGTTTTTTTGTGTCTTGATAGGTGTATGAGCATATTATCTGCACTTCATGCTAATTATGTGAATTAAATGTCAATAAGTTTGATAGTTTTGTTGTTTAGGCATGAAAAGCAGATAATATACACATGATGCGTTCAAAACTCAATGTGTTCTACAATATCTCTTCGGTTAACTTTAACATAAGTGTGACACCACCCTAACAGACTGCTAAGCACTGGGCATAAAATGAAAAGATTCCTTTGTTTAATCATTTATTTATTTCTTTGTAACAATCACATAAAATGATAATTTATTAATCATGTTATAAACTGTCAAGCACTGTATCATATAGAGCAAAAGAAGTTTTAAGGTCTAAGCACTACAAATAACTCTTATGGAAAATCAAGCACTATCAAACATTATATTATACATTATATACATTAATATATTTACCAATTTCAGTACCATTAACATGAATAACATGATTAGGAAAATTTACCCAATTTATAAAATAAACGTTATTTGATAACCTGTTTTTTTATCGAAGTACAGTATAGTATACATTAAAATGCATCAACGCACATTTTTCTCCGATCGCCCGATCAACTGAAACACATGGCACATGTACATCCCATAAGCAATAAACTGGACACAAAGTATTTCGCAAGGCATTTAATTTTAAATTGCTTACAGTTATCGTCTATTTAACTTATTTGTGTTTTCTACGGAATTCCTGAAGGGACATCTGTCATTTTGCTATTTATTTTTATCATTTGCTATCTGTTATTTACTTTAGGTCAACTGTGACTTACATTATATCATTTACAAACTTCCGACTTTTGTTTATTGTTTACGGTTCATGTTTTATATGCGAACTCTTCATACAGAAAGGTAAGTTTCACATTTTAACTCGCGGGAAAATTTAGAAGACGTGTTAACTAGAAGCAGAAGTTAGATATTATGCCTGTGTTTAAAGTAAAAGGCATCAACACATAAAAAAATTGCTATTGTTGCACAAACAATGGAAGAACTAAAGGAAAAGGGTATGTATACAATAACTTGATCTATCGTCTGATGCAGTTTATTGGGCAGTTGGGAAATGAAATACATTTACTGACTACTCTAAGTTCTAACACAAAAATAATACTGACTATCACAGTCACTTTATGCTAACTACTATAGTGACTACCGTGCCATTGCTGTTGATCATGAGCAGATCCAGTCAGTGAAGGGGACCCAGGGATTTCCTTTAGTCTTTACTACATTAAATATATTAACCCTTCCTCTTGCTAAAAAAAAATAATGAATTTATAAATACCACCCAGATTTACTTCTGGATCTGCCATTGCTTTATCTCGGACCTCAGTTGAGAATGTGCCATCACAAACTAAACACCAAATGGCTTTTGAAATATAATTGGTTGCCAATACCAGAGACTTAGACTACTTTCAAATAGAAAAGTAGTCATAGATGTCTCTGCAAATACTGGTGAAGGACCAGTCCTCGGCTAAGACCAGTTACCGGCTACTACATTATTAAGGGTATTTAAAACGTGAATTGACGAAATTTACGTATGTAATATTTAGTATCCTATGTGTTGCAGACATACACGTGAAAAAATCCTCAAAATTCACGTTTCAGAAGCCGAAATAGCGTAGTGGCCATTAACTGGTCTTGGCCGGTAAATGGTACTCTACCAGTAGAGGTTAAAGTGGACATCTATGCATCTGAGAATGTTTAAACTTCTCCTGTAAAACCGGACCTCATAGATGTAACAAAACACAACTACAAAGTCGCAGTTAGCAAACCCAATTATGAATTAGGTCTTGGGAATTTCTCAATGTATGGTCACCCCTGTATCGTGCCATTCGTGGTAGATTCAAGCGACATCTACGATTCAAGCGGTACCCCGATTCAAGTGTTAATTCCAAGAAGAAGAACATAGGTACAACCATTTCAGGACCCATGTGTGATGGAATAAGTCTAAAAAAATGAATTTACTAAAACAATTTCACCTTACCTATAATTTCTTGATTTAAAATGATATTTAACTATAAAATGTTGACATCACACGCCGTCCTATCGCAAAGTCGGAAATACAGTAGGCAAAGTAAAGCTCAAACTCTGAACGGACACTGTGTTCCGGATATGACGATAAACCCCGAGTTTCACCCCAAGTCGGTGTCATGACAAGACTCCTCTGGTATCTACGTAGACCAATAGAGCCAGTGACGTCACGCCCACTTCGAGAATCTAACATCTTAAAAACAACCTTTCTCAAGGTAAAAGAATAAAACGAACTTGTAAATCAAAGGAGAGGACCCTTCATCCTAACCCAGTAAGCTTTTCACCATGTCCTGGGTATGAATGGGCATAGTCTCACATTTGCCCAATTGGCCATGATTGGGCAAAGTACCAATGACTCCGCTGTGACCCGCTCCGCGCGTCCTTACCCTGGTGTTGCAATCTCGGTAAAGTTGATGTCTAGTAAGCTGGTAGTCTGTATTGGTAAATATCAATGTATGTGCTGCATAGTCGATATTTACGGAAGTATGGGAGGGACATGTGGAAAAAATTATCTCGCGTGCATGACTTACCATGAACAACACAAGCATCAAGGCTGTAACCTCACACAAACATCTTGGACTTACAATCAACATAGAATGTACATGGTATGAACACATACAAGAAATTACTTCCAAAGCATGGAAAAGGATTAATCTTCTACGCTCTTAAAGTTCCAATTAGACAGAAAAACCTTAGAAATTGTGTATTTCAAAAACTATATTTCTGATTCCAGTTTATATATGTCAATGTAGACAACAAGGAACTGTCCACTATCATCTCTTAATATGTCATCTCTATGCCAATATAAGGGCAAACACAATCTTTAGCACGCCCTTCTATTTTAACATAGATATCTTACTGAGAGATTGCCCCCTTTATAGTGATGATATGTCAACACAACAGTATTTGAGACTGCTCACAAATTTATGAAAGACAGCAATAGATTTCAATAGGCAACTGATCATTTATCGACCTCACACGTTCCATACATTTACTTTTTTTTCCAAATATGTTTGCTTCCTTTTTTCTTATAAGTATATAACATGTAAGTACTCGTCAATCAAAGTATGTATGTGTTAATTTTAACCTTATACATACAAATTAATATTATTTTTTGTCTATCATGTTTACAAATTGATCTAAATTGTATTTGTTTTTCTTGCTAACATTTCTTTGGCCATTGTATCTGTTTTATATTGAAATTCACATGTACATGGAGCGAGCTTTATATAAGTCATTGTACTTGTTACTCAATCCAAAATTATTTGTGCTATACATGTATTTATATTGTTTTGAAAATTAGCCAATAAATACTGTTTAAACCAGTGATTTAGTAAGTCGTGCGCATGAGATAGTTATGTCATTCGCGCGACATAAAAATCTAGCGCACGAGATAATTATGTCGTTAGCACGACATAATAAGTCATGCAAATGAGATAGTTATATATGTCGTTCGCACGACATAATAAGTCGTTCGCACGACATAAGTTGTTCGCACGACATAATAAGTCGTGCAGACGTGTTAGGTATGTCGTTCACAGGTCATATTAAGTCATGTACACGAGATAGTTATGTCGCTCGCATGACATAATAAATCGTTCGCACGACATAAGACATCTCTCAGGCACAAAATGAAAATGGATGCGGGATGTCGTGATGAGTTGATAACACTGTATTTTTCAATGGGCCTGAGATAAAGAGAAATTGTATATATATTGACTGTTTATTTCTTGACATTTACGATAATATCAGGTACATGAATATCGATCTACCGCATAAATTAGCCGCCAAGCACTTTGTTTCTATTGGCTAATTTTTGTCGTACGCACGACATGACTATCTCGTGCGCACCACTTATTTTGTCGTGCGTACCACACATAACTATCATGTGCGCACAGCACACGCATGGCTTATAAGTCGTGCGCACGAGATGATTTGTTTCCCACATGTCCCTTCTATACTTCCGTAGAAGTTGCTATCAATTACAGGAATCGCACATCTATGTGTGAGTGTTGTCGTTTCTTAACTTTTGTGTTGCATACTCTAGTGGAGGAAACAGTGTAGAAGAGTAGTGAATTATCAAAAAAATACCGCAGTGAATCCGAGTTTTCAGCGCTTCATTTTAAAATTTATAGCTTCAACTCAGTGTGACAAAGATTTAAGGAAACCGAACACCCAAAATGAAGGAGAAAAATATGTAACAGTCATTAGAGGGAAGTTATATACTGATAAATTTCGACTCTCTGGTCATTTCCACACAGTCCATGGCAGTAAGTTCAACACTTACATGCTCTAATGTGAATCTTAATTTGCACGATGACTTCATATCTTTGGCAAATTTATCTTCCCGATTTGTCATCTTGCGACTATTGCTCAATGGGACACGGTCGGAAAGACGGCCTACGGTATTAAAGGACCTCTACCAGCATACGAATTAACATCTCAAAAACTGTATTTTAAAGCGGTGTTTACAAGATGGACTGAGAGATTGAAGAAGTGTGTGGAGGTAAATGGAAAGTAACATGGACTGTGATCTTTGTTCTTGGTTTTAAAGTCTTATAAGACACGTTGATCCAGTGGTGTAGAACGGAATTTCGTATCAAATTTTATGACCGGATTTCAGTCCCGGCTGTCGGTTCCTATTTTTCTAAGGAGATTTATCATCTTTTGCCTCTGAAGAAGTGAATTGGTCCCTCGGAGAACAAAGTATAAAACCGTGGTCCCGGATGTTTCTTAAGATATTTATTATCTGTTGCCTCTACAGAAATCTCAGTATTTGTCCCTCTGAGGAGACAGAATAAGCAATGGTCCGGATGTTTCTGAGGATATTCATCATCCTCTCCCTCTCCAGAAATCTTAATATTTGTCCCTCGGAGGAGACAGTATAAACCGTGGCCCCGGATGTTTCTGAGGATATTTATCATCCTCTGCCTCTCCAGAAATCTCAGTATTTGTCCCTCAGTATAGACAGTATAGACTGTGGTACCGTGTCACGGTATATGTATATCAAAAATCCCTGACTGCTTACGAACGCGTTGCGTATTACATCAGACAGATGTCGCCATTACGAATGTGAAATGATTCTTGATGTAGCGTAAAATAAGGACAAAGCAAGTGTAGTGATATTTACGAGTAAATACTAGCGCACTTACATTGCTTTTTATGGATAGCATATACATGTTTAAAATTAAGGTCAGTTAATGAAAAAAGGTCCAAGAAGACGAGAATTCATGATAAAATGAAATTCGATGTTCAATATCATGGAAAAAGTAAATGGAGCAATGAAAAATAATATACGTGCTGTAAAATGTTCAAAATATGTAGTAGGAAGATCTGCCAGTCGAAAGGTTTTAGCATTTTCTGGGAACGGTGGTTTTCCTTATCACTAATTCCGGCTTCCGCTATTGGGTCTTTTCGTTCAGTATAGAGTTATTTCCCATATCACTTCCCGCAAGTTTACACGTTTCCATAGAATTGGTTGACTTCACAATATTTTGACGTCAAATACTTGCTCATATGGGAAATAAAAACTTTTGTGTTGGATTTGATCAGTGATTTTTTATTATACTTTTGTTCATGACAAATCTGGTTTTCAACTGGAACTGAAGTTTCTTTGCAAGTTCCAAGTTATTTCCATCACATTCTGCGATTTGTAACATCAACATTTCAATGAATATCTGAATCATTTGAGATTTCAGACTCGGTATCAATCACATTCACACTGTGTTGCTCTAGATTTTCTTGGGCCTGAATTTATATCTGTCATTGAATCAAATCTGAAGTCAGTTTGTGAAATATTCAACGTTTCCTCAAAATCTGAACATCCAGACTGAGCCATGCTCGATACTGATATCAATGATCGATAGTGTGACAGTTGACGGATATTATTTTATTATTTACTCATTTAATAGACTGTGTGACTAGTTTATATTTCAATACACAATTAAATAATACTAACAATAATTTTGAGTTTCGTTTTATTTATTTTCGCAGAAAGGTTGTTTTGTTTACGTTAGAGACTGGTTGCGCAAAAGTAGTTCCGGTACTTCCGGTTAAATTGACATTTTATTGTTTAATAAAATAGCAGTTTAAAAATAGATCAACCAGAATTCTGAATAAACAAACACGGTTGGTAATTATTTCTGTATAAAGAAAAGACTCAATGTATTACATAACCCTTTTTTGAGCATAAGATAAAAAAGTAAGATTCCAAAAATCCATGTCAATCTGAGGTACAGTGTACCGTTCTTTTCTACGAATATATACCATTCGCACTTGCGTAATAAAATCAAGGTTTTAGATTAGTTTTTGTTCTGTGTCTTCTTTTTGGTCACCGTAAGTTTTGCTAATTTCTTAACTACTTTCTTTACTTCATCTTTCACTACATATTTCTTTGTTATTTATTTTCATATTGAACGTAAATCGTTGTAGCTCCGATTTTTCTGTTGAGCTTAAAAGCAACTAAGTACTATGAGAAATAATAACATACGTATCAAATTGCAAAATTTATTAAATAATAATTATGAAATACTGATGAGTAATATTCCATGTTTATGATGAGAGTGCTAGAGAGTGTTCGTGTCCGTCTAATATACCTGTAAAGAAAATATTTGGGATATTAGATATTCATACTCCAATAAAAAGTGAACATAATAATCTAAGATAATGATTACATGTGTGTCTATATTAAAAAAAAATCAAATATTTAAAAGATTAAATAAATAAAGAAATCACAGTAATCAAGACAATTCTTACCTTCTTCCTTCTTGGTTCTGGAACGGCGATACCGCCTCCAATACCTCCAATTCCACCAAGTCCTCCGCCAAGTCCTCCTCCGAGTCCTCCACCGAGTCCACCACCGTAGACAGCTGGGCCATAAGCCTGTCCTTGGAAAACAGCATTTCCCCATGGTAAGCTTTGAGAAAGACCAGTGTAATAAGAATTACCTGGATATCCTCCATAACCGCCTCCAATGCCATATCCTGGTACTCCTCCACCAATACCATATCCTGGTACTCCTCCACCAATACCATATCCTGGTACTCCTCCACCAATACCATATCCACCATAACCGTATCCTGGATATGCTGAACCACTAAGATAAAGACCACCAGATGATGGATATACAGACGATTGGTAATAGGTTGTTCCGTATGATGGGTAACCTCCGTATCCTCCTCCCAGTCCGTATCCTCCTCCGATTCCATATCCTCCTCCGTATCCTCCGAGTCCATATCCTCCAAGTCCACCACTTCCAAGACCAAAACCTCCATTGCCATAGGTCAAGCCGTATCCATATGGTGAATTGACTGATCCATAGACCTGGTTGCCGAAGTTTCCGCCGTTGAATGTAGCGACATCTCCAAGACCGTATCCTCCGTAACCACCTCCTAGACTGCCTCCAAGACCATATCCTCCGTAACCTCCTGAAAGACCGCCTCCAAGGCCATATCCTCCATAACCACTTCCAAGGCCATATCCTCCATAGCCACCTCCAAGACTGCCTCCAAGGCCATATCCTCCATAACCACCACCAAGACCTCCATATGGCCAATATGTAGGTTGAACATTGCCAGCAACTATAGCTTGTCCACGTCCAATACCTACGGAAACTCCAGATACACGGGTGTTACGGCCAGATCGGACTCCAAGAGCTGTTCCAGCAGATAAACCTTGAGCTGCTCCTCTAGTGGCTGGGCTGGTCCACAGGGGAAGATTATAAGCTCTGGAGTAAATACCTCCCCATGGATTGATGGAGCCATAAATTCTTCCTGGTCCCCAGGAGCCTCCAAGACCACCTCCGAGACCTCCTCCAAGACCACCTCCGAGTCCACCACCAAGACCACCTCCTCCTACGAGACCTCCTCCTCCTACGAGACCTCCTCCAATTCCCCCAAGGCCACCTCCTAGACCACCGCCTAGACCTCCGCCTGATTTTTTGTCGTAATAATCACCACCTGCCTGACAAGCGGCAACAAAAAGGAGAGTACAAACGAAACGCAGCATTGTTCTGAAATAAAACGAGCATGCAATAATAAAATGATTTTTTATCAGATATATGTCTTTATCAGAAGACGTTTTAGATACAATCTGGAGACTGTATTGGACATAAAAATTAAAATATGAAAGTTATCAAATAAATTGGAAATCATGGACAGTTTTTAATTTATTTCTTATATTTTAATTTGTATTTTACTTTTATCGAGAAAGATTTGTTGACAAAGACAAGAGGGAAATATTGAATTTATCAAATAAATTAGAAACTGCATCATGAAATGTTATGTACTTATTTTGTTTTTCTCTGGACTTAAAATATCAGCTATCAAGAAGATTCTTTCGAATCAATACTTTGTCGGTTTTATTAAAATTGTTCACAAAGGAATCGAAAAAAAAAAAAATCAATGACAAAACACTGCTCAGATTATTACCGTCTTGTAATGATCAGTACAATGATGATAATAAAATCATGAAATAAATTCGAAATTGCATCATGGAATGTTGTGTAGGATTGATTATGTTTAATTTCGTTTTTTTCTGGACTTTAAATATCAGATTTCAAGCAAATTCTTTCGAATTTATACTTTGTCTATTTTATTAAAATTGTTCACAAACAAATCGAAAAAGACACTGCTCAGTTTATTTTCGTGTTATAATGACGCATTAGTCATCAAGTAAATATTTTGGTTGATGCAGGTACCAAACAGATTTTTAAAACTTATTTCTCCTATAGAGTTTATCGTCCTTGGCCATGTTAATTTTGAATTTAATATTTGTAAAATACTTTTAACTTGCTATAAGAAATAACACGAACAATCTTTGCGGCAAAGAGTGTTTGTGTTATTTCTTTTAGTATATTTTACTTCCCTTTAGAGGACTACTTAGTATAACTTTTAATTTGGTTTTAATTAGATTGCAATGTGTATATTTCTTTTCAAATGTGAAGATAAATTTAATGGCGCACAAATTTGATATCGAGGTAAATGTAATTTAGCTTTACGAAAAAGAGTAAATACCTTATACCTTATGAAATCTGAAAAGCATTTTATTTATCAAAAAGAGAATCAGCTGTATTTAAAAATATGTAATTATATTAAAATGAAAAATTTAAAGTAAATGGTGAGAATTCAACAAATATTTTAATGACTTTTTCAACAATTACGGCATATTAATTATTTTCAAATATATTCACAAAAGTGTTGTTCTGTTATCTATACTGATAGCTTCAAATCTGGCATACTTGAATAAAATCTACGAAATATAAAAGACAATTAAATTTACAAAATTTATTGCTAAATTATTCTTTTCATTTATTTTAAAAGCTACTTATTTGATAATTCCAATTGAACCATAAAATATTATAAAATATTCCCACATTTTTTTTTTACAAATTTTAAATATGAAATGAAATCACAGTTTATTTTGAATTTCAAAGTTCTTACCTGATGTGTCTATGAACAGTTATCGGTGGAAGTCTCTTCACACTCTGCCAGGTTTTAAAATTTTCATCTTTTTATACTCTTTCTGGGATGATAAAAAAGATTGCTAATTCATCTGACAATATTTGACACCCATCAAAAAGTTGATCATCGATTGGAATTTTGCATTTGTTTGCAGATACTGTCTAGATAATTAATGTCTGTGTGACATAGGTTGGAAAACTCAAGGAAATAATGTATGGAAATATTTGTGTCGTATATAATTAATGTATTTGTTACGGGCTTCGAGTTTTGATTAACAGTTTTAAAGAGTCACCTTCGACAATTTTAAATATTTCTCTCACCTTTAATTCGTGTCTTCTCTTTTTCTATGTCGTATATTGTTTTATTATTTCACAATTCCTGTTATAAGACTTTATGTGTGGCGGCAAGCTGCTAGTAGAGGAAAGTCCATATATATTGTTGGTTCCAATACCGCAATAATAAGAGAAAAAAGTGAAAATCAATGTTAATTATAAAATATAAATTTAAATTCATTTTGGTAATTGGCCTGTTGTTTCAGCTCTGTCTGAATTTCGTTTATCGAGATTTATTGAGTGTTTATATATAATATTTCGGACTGAGTTCTGATGAAGATTTGCTACCAGGAATTTTCGTAAAATCTATCTGAAGCTTTCTCAGTACATAAATGATGTTGTTACATACAGCATATGTACCTTGGTATAACTTTTAAACCTGTACTGTTGTATATATTATATTATATTATATTATATTATATTATATTATATTATATTATATTATATTATATTATATTATATTATATTATATTATATAGATACAGGTATATATGAAAAGAGTCAATTGTAATTTTCTCTTGTAATATTCCCTTATTTAGTTTGTGATATCCCTAGACTCCTATCATATATAGTATTTATATAAGTCAATCAGTTCGATTTGCCAGAGTCTGCCCTGACATTTGGATTTTCACGCAAAATATCAATTCATTAACTTTCCACTTCTGGTTATAGGTATCATAAACTATTTTACAGATTTCTTTCCAGGCATTTTATCTTAATTTGGAAATATGACATTTCAACAATACGTATCCAGCGAAATTTCTCGACCAACCCAATTTCTACGTTGATCTATTGTACAAATTAAGGAAGGTCAAAGGTTTCGATAATTTATCGACGTGTTCTTAAATAATTAAACGTCTTCGACATCGAGAGTATGACCCCCAGATTTCTTTCGTTTAGATATATTGCTTATATATATATAGAAAGTTTTTATCATTTATGTATACCGTCAATATATATTTGAAAGCTAAAATAAAGGTCATTGCCAGTTTCGTCTTGTGTTGACACTGAACAGATGTGTTCTCATAAATTCATCTTTAAACGAATAAAAAAAGAAATCGGATAGTAACGGTGCATAATCAGTGGTAAATGGAATACCGATGATTTGATAGAATAAGTAGTCATCAAATATGACGTCTATAATGTCAATTATTAGATTGAAAAGCAAGTTACGAGCGAATGTGAAAATGATGTTGGCTTATGTTGTAGGCATTTCCTACATATTAACAAAACATGTGTTTGATAGTTGAATCTCTTGTTTGATTTCTGGCTCCTAAGGATATATTGTTTGGACATTATCATAACTAGGTGAACAGATTCCATGACACTTGTGGCAAAATTTGGAATGCTGCTACAAATATAGTGGAATTGACAAAAAGTGTTATTTTTGAAAACTGCGTGTATGTAGTGACCAACTGAGACATATAATAACATGGTATTCATTATTAAAATGCAATAGAATGAGGATTCTGTCTACATGTATAAGGTCGCTCTAAGGCAGTACGTAATGAAAGTGCTAAGAAAATAGTTCACAAAGTGACATTGAAATGGCACTATAAATTGTTCAAAAAAGTTAATGACTGAAGATTTCTATCAACATGAGCAAAACAAAATGTCCTCGCACTTGATAAAAATTACTATAACAGTTCCTTTCTGCAAGATTTCATTGACTGCTAAATTCATTTTGCAATTTTCCTTAGTTGTATATGTTCTTCTGACCACGAGTATGGCATTCTAATCATCAAGATATTTGTATGTAACATACACATTTGAAGAAAAGGACAAATACACAGAGAATTCAATACAAGGTATTTGAAATATAATTTAGTTTTTACCAATTTTGACGGGGAAGGTCTAAGGATCTTGAAAATTATTAAAAATGACTTTGTTTGTATTTTATTACAGCCCGGAAGACGGGGCTGTATTATACATGTCAGTTTATACGTGTAACGATGGAGATTTTAATGGGAGAAAAAGTTAAAACAAATAGTAATAGTAAACAAATGATAATATAAAGAAGGTTAGAAGTTGCTAATCATTCTTTTAATATTTTGAACGAATTAATGTTTAATCGCACTTAATCAATATGAACTGAGAAATATCTTCGTGAACTGACATAAGTCCATTTGCAATAAAACAAATCCATATTCCTGAAGGATTAGCGTGTCAAATTATATTGCAAAAATGACGATCAAAGTGAGAATATATGTGATTATTAAAGATCATCAGATGCAAATTTGAATTGAAGAAGAATTAAGGAAGAAAGAATAGTTACTGAACAGCCGTATGAAGGAAATCGTGGTTAACCGGTTTACGTGCCCACATTATCACTCACCGCAACAGCAGAATAATCAGAGGCCCTCTATATGGGGGACTATTTGTAAATTATAAATATGTCTCCTTTGATTTTGCTGCTTTTGGGTTAGTGTCCCCGTAAAGTGGTTAAACACAATAATTGAGTGAGGTTTCTAACTTTAGTTGACCGTCCTAAGTCGGTATCATAAATGTAGATCAATCGAAAGTTTTTAACGTCGTTTTCTGTGTTGAATTGACTATTATGTTTTCTGTGCATGTCCTTGGTGAGGTTTGTCATACAGATGTCTTCTGTCTTCTCTTTTATTCATTGTTTTGTCAGATGTCTTCAGTTTTCTCTCGTTTGTGTATTGTTGGACAGAATGCTGGATATATATCATAACGACAAAGTGAATCATAAATATCATGTATTACTTTTATAAAGTATATTCATAAAACTGTCTACATTCAAAATATTGCTTTTTTGGTGGAATTTCCTATCGCAAGTTCCACGGTGATCTTGCATACAAACTTAGGAGGGTCAAAAGTTCGGACAACTTTATTTCGTCGGGTTCCAAAACAATCAAACATCTTCGTTACAGACAATATGTCCCGGAGATCATCAAACGACTCCAAGTCTTGTATTGGGCCTCTCCACAGCTTTACAGTTAGATGCAGTCCTAACATAACATTATGTTAACGTCGCGTTAACGTGAAGTTTTCTTTCCTCGTGCGTCCAGGGGCCGGCGCCATAAACTGAGAATATACTTGAGTCATAATTTCCTATTCTTCTGTTCATCCATGAATTAATAACTGGGATTTGGATTTTATTTAGTTTTATTCTGCTGATAAATAGAATTAAACCGCTCTGCATTAAAATTTATTTGATCGTTTGATAATGGAATAAATTAAAATGAAATATTTAACTTAAGAATATTCTCAGTTTATGGCGCCGGACTTCTGAGCACAGGCGTTTGCATTCACTCAGATTTCCACTTGAACTTAATTTCGAGGCTGCGTTAACGTGCTTGACTGCCGCGTTAACGCGCTTGACTGCCGCGTGAACATGCTTGACAGCCACGCTCGCTTGCTTCCAACTTAAAACTTTAATAACATGTACATAGCCTATAGAAGGATCTGAAGGAGAATCGATATACAATATAAAACATATAAATGTGTAGGTAAAATGTTTAGAATTGAATAAAATCCTTACGAGTTAAGGGATGAATTCTAAAAATATTCAACGTAATTTCCAACCGCTGACTATAATGAAATGTATTCTTATTTAAGGGAAGTAATAGTAATAATAATAATTAAATTGATAAAAATAATAATAATGATGATAATTATGATATTCATATGTTATGAAAAATAGCTAAATTAAAAATAATAATAAATAAATAAATTAGAAATAAATACATGAATAAATTAACTATAAATGAATAAATAAACAAATAAGAAATAAATACATAAATAAATAAATTAAAAGTAAAAAAATAAAATAAGATTAGAAGGTAATCATGCTAGTTCCTTTATGGTATAAGCTGACGAAGTTTTCCATAAATACCTTATTGCACGTCTACACGGTAATTTCCTTTGTTATATTACATATGAAACCCTTAATGCGGGGTGTTATTTTAACATTACATTTAATACACGTATATATGACGACATTTGCGGCAATTTAATAAGATCCATTTTATTTCCTCCATCCGTACCACTGCATAGAGAATTAGAAAGCCAAGCGCACGCGAAAATAAATAGTGATAACGCGAATTTCCTCCCGCGTTAACGCGAGGAGCACACGCGCCTCCGGTCGGCACGTGTGCTAAAGTACTAAAGCAGTCCTCGTAACCGCTTTTTGCGTTTACGTGTATGTTATGTTAGGACTACACCCATCTATATACAGACCTTTACTTGAATGTTGCATGCTGACTACTGGGGCGGTGGGGACTAAATAACGTGTCTTGTTGAAACCTCCTTCAGAGGAGACATGGTCCTGAATCTTGTCCTGTCTGACTGTTAGTCGGGACTCTTACAGAATAAGCGTCTGAGCTCGCTTCCAGACCGGCAAAGCACTGTTTCCTCATTTTGATGTCGCTTAATATATTTTTGAAAGTATAATGTTTTTCTACATTTCGTGTTTATATATTCTTATGACCTATCAACTTAAGATACTTGTTGACCTTCGATCTCTGTATGAAGAAATATTGATATTTTTAAATGTGTGTCCTTTGATTATTTTGCTTTTGCGGTGAGTGGGAAAGTGGGCCCGTAAACCAGTTAACCACATCTATTGATTGACTATTGTCATATCAAATGACCGTTCTATAATTTTTGTGATGTCCTTATTTGTTTTTGTCATCTATTGTGACTTTATGGTGACAGTAACTCCTCTTTTTTCTTTCATATCATTATATTAAATACTGTATATTTCCGTTGTGACTTCTGTAATACGATTAAGCCATTAACTGTGCTTTCTTTTCTTTGAAAGAATGATTTGTGTAATGTTGAATTTTTAATTAATTTGAATGACCCAGATTATTAAAAGGAACATAGAAATGTTTAAATCCATGTGAAATTAATTATTGATATTTGAATAACGTAATGTAGCTTCTTAATTATGCCCCAGACATAAAACAATGTGACCTTAGGTAAGAGATATACAAGGAACAGCATGTAATACGCTAATAAATGCCAAAACTTCTGCAATTGTGACATGCTGGTCATCACATGTTATTGTGTAATTTAAATATTTTTGGGCAGATCTTGTAACTATGACATTTTTTCTTTTAATATACATGTAGCATAAATTGAACCATAGTGCACTAACAATTCAACCATCATAGTGAATTTGTACAAAGAATATAAAAATATGTGCCTCGTTAATGGAACAGAATATAAAGAGATAATTAAAGCAGAAATTAACCTATTTCCTATACTTTTTATGGATAACCCCGACGAGTTATCCCTAATTTAAATCTCTAATGTGGTAAATAGTTTGCTCTTGAAATATTTTGGATTTCACAATTGTGTTATTTGGGTATGTATATATATGTGTGTGTGTATATAAATAAACAAATAAAATAAATAAATAAATAAATATATAGATGGGTCTCCTAATGTTTACATATTTTACCATGATTCATAATAGTGCCGATGTGTCTCACATGATCCAAACTTAAAGAGCGTCTTTGGAGCACAGTTTCTTTATTTACTGAGGCAAACTACTAAGTGTAAATCCTTCTTTGCACATAACAGAACTCGTTGTCAGACATATTGACTTTTTCATTTGATTGCAATACTTGTTAGGCCGTATCTTGTTATTCTGGTAGCATAATTTCATATCATTCATAGTAATCTTTATTTTTGTTTTACCTGTAGTGGCTACGGTTACGACAGTATATAAGATTAAATAAAAAAAAATTATATAAAGTATACTGACATATTATATGAAATATAAACTTAGAAAAATAAGTGTGCTAAAATATATCTATATACAACATAAAAAATATACTAAAAGTCACCTCCAAACTACGGGCACCGCATACCCCGACGGTATTTTAATTTTGACGGCATTATTGTAAAATACCACCATAGCATGCAGCGCCCACAGTCCGAATACAACCAGGAAACATACTTATGTCTATATGACATTATACAAATAATAATAATGATGTTAGTAGAAATATGTATACGTGATTATACGAAAAGAAATCTTGACATTGAATTGCACTATGAAACACAATGTTCATGAAATCTAGATATAGAGTAATATATTAATAAGTTTAAACAGTGCATCCAATTAGGCGTACGTGTTCCTGTCTCCTTCGTATGTTCATGCTTGTATATTTATGTATTTACCACCTCGTTTTGAAAGGTTGTTGCAGAACTTTTGAGACGGGTGTTGCATGGAACCAGGGGACGTTTACTCCTCCGGGCACCTGGTCTCACCTCGATTTTATTGGGGTTCGCATTTGTCTGAATATGACACTAAACACGATATTGTCCCCTTCATTCCATGGACTATAAGATATGATTTACCCTTCGGTACTTCTTCGTTTTTTTTTTACTTTATTCAGATTTTATCTGATTTTTAACAAATTTTGATTTTAAACACAAAACATTGATTACTTTGTATATTGGCGGATTAAACACGAATACATATGCTTACATCCATGTTGGAGCTACAGTCTTTTCAGTTGTCAATATCATTTAGTATATATTTTGAGACTGATGACACATATGATATGTCTGAAAAACATAAATCTATTAAATCTTGGTTCAATGTTCTCACCGATTAAGAAAATATGTTTGCAAGCTTTCCTGACAAGGTGGAAAAGTGTTTTCTAATAAAACGCTTTCCTTTGGCAATCATCAAGTTACTGCTATATAAAGAAAGCATTCCTCATTTGAGGAAGGTGGACCCCCGTAAACCGGTTAACCACACCAATTTAGTCGCGTTTGTTATTTTAATTGACCGTCCTAAGTCGGTATCGTAACCGCAGCACAATCGAATATTTTTGTAATGTTTTTCCGTGTATAGTTCACTCTTATGTTTTGTGTGCACGTCCTTTGTGATTTGTGTCATACAGTCTTGTCCTCTGTTTTCTCTTTTATTTTCGGTATTTCAGTTTGACAACTGTTCTGTAGTTTAGGAGTTAACCTTGATCTGGCGTGTTGGACAATCCCTTGCTTCCTTTTCTATAATGAAGGTCGTTATCTCGGCTAATTAGTCCTAAATTACAGAGCATATTTATATTTCATAAATAGAAATGTCTGTACTTATGAATTCTCATACGTATATACATACGTACGTTTAAAACAACCTATTGACATTTCGCAATACGTGGCGATTTAGAATTGATCTTGTATAAAATTGTGTATTAGAATATACAATTTTTTTTTATAATGACTGCTGATAAAGGATTTAAACCAAACCAAGGTTTTAATGTATAATATTGAACGTTAACCCACATATTGTTATCACTTTTAGCAATGATTAGTCGCCTTAGTTATGTTAATAGAGCTTAACATGTCGTTGGCCACTCTTGTAAGTGATTAATAAAATGCAAATTCGCAAATTTAATGCACTGGATCGTCTTTAGTACAAGTTTGTGTTGACAAATCAAATATACACGCGCCATAATATTTCACAGTGGTATATTAAAAGCGGCAAATGACACCTTTTCTTTTATTTGAATGTACCCAGTAATTAAAAACAAACACAAATCAACAAGCAAAGAAAATGAATGCTTATATTAATACTATGTGTTTGTTGTCTTCCTAGATATATTCTGAAATTTGATTTTAAAGGGTCCATGAATGTCTATTCAGATACATTGATATGAGTGCAAAAACTTCACAAAAACGAACACAAGATCCCACGTCTGATATTTAGGGTTTCAATCAATTTCGTTTCTTACTTGACGTTATTTCTAATATAATATATAAACCTTATGTGAATTCTAATATCTGCAATTGAGATGCGGAGCAGGATTTTTTTCTGTCCCAAAATAACGTTTCTGTCGACAGATGCTAAGATTTATCATTGTACTCTTGCTTTTGATTATTTTTCACTGGAGGGAAGAGTCATTTTATGAAATTTAATAATTATTAAGTACGTAGGATTTATTTGACACACTCGTAAATTATTTCCCATTATATCAAGATATTATTAGACTATATTACTCACCTGTTTTATGCGTATCTAATACTTACACACAATTGTTTACCTGAGCTTTGTCATTTCTATACACGAATGAAAGAGAGCTTGACATCTAATGCAAAACAAGTAAAAATGTCATGCCCTTTTACATCAAACTGACAAATAGCAACAAAAAGTGAGCCATAATCCTTTTATTAACAAGAGTGAATTCAGACTTTCTACATGTTACGTCAATGGGATAGTAATGTAGTCCTTTAATTAATAAATCTGATAAATTTTCATCAAACTGTAAGGTTTCGATTTGGGAGCTCTTGATTAAAATATAAAACGTCGCACACAAGCAAGTACAAGTCAAATTTATATATGCCTTCTTCATATAATTTATTAATGCAGTGGAAGACGAAGGCGTTCTGCCGTATCCCTCTAACCCATTTAGTCCATTTAGTTTCATACTTAATTGTTTCATTAAATTTGTCGAAATTTTCATTTCATTCTTATTGCTATTTATCCTTTACTTTTTTTCTTTTACTTTTTTTTTGGGGGGGGGAGGGGAGGGTTATCCATAGTGAAATAGAATAATATTTTAATAATATGAGGATTTAATATTATGATGATGAAGATGATTTATAGATTTTTAAACGTATGTCCTTTGATTATACTGCTTTTGTGGTGAATGCGAATGTAGACTCGGAAACCAAATAACCACACCAATTGCTGTCAAATCAATTGCCCATCCTAAGTTGGTATCACAACTGCATTTTAATCGTAATTTCTGTGATGTTCTTATATGTGCTCTTTTTCTCAGGTTAACAGTGCATTAGCATGGTGACTTCTGTGATACGTCTGAGTTAGATGTTTTTTTTCTTTTCCTAGTTATTAATTACGATAGTCATTTCGTCAGTACATAAAATAAATGAAGACAGAAGTACACAGGAAAAAGTTGGAGAACAGAGTTATGTAAGATCTTTTTCCTCCTCTTTGCCAAAAAGAATTACAATATTCATAAATGAAATTATTGACTTCTGTAGTGATATATTTTCACAATACTGCCAGTGTAATGATCGTTGTATTTGTATGTACATGAAATTGAATGTTAAGATATCGATATTATAGTGAATACACATCGACTCTAATGAGTAGAGAAATTTTGGTGTAAATTTCCCTAAATGAAAATTGAATAATGCAAACTTGCAATATATATTATATTAATTTCATTCAAAACTTCGTGCGTAATGTACATGCTGGCTATCGAATGATTTCCGACACGATTCAGGTTCAGCTGTATGGCAAATCGTACTATTGGTAAATGAAAACATTTACTTTAAAAAAGGCAATATTCGGCAACGGTTTTCATATATTTGTACACTAATAAGGCCTTGTTCAAGAATGACACAACAGTAAATAGAATAAGTATACTTTGTTTTACATTCAAAATAGCATCTGATTGCCGTTTTTGAGGTTTTTTGATAAATTAGACTCTCTCTATATGAAATAATCACGTGATCCTCCAAAGATATTTTACTAAAATAAAAAAAAAAATGAAAATATGCAGGTTTAATTTCATTCCAAGTTATTTCATATAAGTTAAGGTCAAAATATGCTTTGCATGAACAATTATAATTCAGTTACGTAGCTTTCAGTAGATTATAAGGTAAACGTTGCTGTAACGTATATTTTCAGTCTGAAGGCTTACTTTCAAATGAAATAAATCTGGCATTAAGTGATACGTCGCCAGGATGCGTTTGGACAGTGACTCAATTTTTAGAATTAATCATTAGTTATGAATACAACATACGTTATGTCAGAGTCTGCTAGTCTCATGAATGTAAAGAGGATGGATAAATCCCAACCATAAGTCTTAAAATCATGAAACTAGAGGACATACAAAATCAGTGAAAATGAAAACCAAGTGGAAAATAACAAAATATATCTACTTGAAGAGCATATGTGAACCCCTATGATGGAGTGAGATCAGGTGCCCGGGGAGAGTGAGCATCTCTTGCTTGCTAGCAACACCCGTCACATATACCCAGTAGAAAGAATCAAATCGTTTAAATTCCATATGTATTTATATACGTCACAGTAGGTAACCTTCTAGTATAGAAGGTGTTAAATCTATGTAAAATGATTGGAATCGGTCTCAGTCCAGAATATCATTTAAAGTCTGGATAACGAGATATCATAACGACCGCAGGGCTTCTTCGGTGACGTTGCTAGTCTAGCACATATATAACCCTGGTTGAGTAGCTTAACTAAAAGTCGCCTAGCCCTCAGAACAAAGTCATTGTTATTTGCACATGCTCTGGAATAACGTATTAACTGAGATATGAATACGCCGAAATTTAATTTTGATGAAAGGGCAATAGATTTTTCTATAGATATATCTGACTTGACGGGACAAAAAAGTCTAGCGGTCGATATGTCCATAATAATGCCATCTAGTCTATACTCTGCATAGCTTATATCAGTATATATACGGTGTCTGGGCGATACGTACAACTCGTGTAATTTTCTGAATGAAATAGAAAAAAGTTTTGTACGAATGTGATGAAGGTCCAAAGGTTTATTTATAAATGGCAAAAGAGCATCAAAGGAAATATTATGTATTTCAGGTTTGTTGTATTTGCGTGTACCATGACTTCGATGCCTCCTCTGGCTTTTGTTGAATAAACCGAGTACGTTAACTGATTGACACGCAGGACTAGTTAGGTTACCAATACTACTAATATTGTCATTGCATAGGGCGAAGCAGTGCCGAATCGTCTTATCCAGTATTCTTCTCTTTTCCGACGAAAAGGAGTGCTCAAATTGGCATTGTTTGTGGGGTGATATATTTTTTCTATAATTCTAATTTTCATTGAGAGAATAGAGTGGTCAGGCTGGTTGAATTGGCGAAAGAGTAATTTATTTCCGCCACAATTTATTTTGGACCTGTGACCTGATACTCTTGTGCGGAGTTGTCCCTTTGTCTCTCCAATATTTTGTTCTGAGGCAAAGCGACTAACAAATAAACTACACAACTGCTCACACATCGCCACTGAGAATGTTTATAGTTGATACAAGGATATTGTTGGATATAATGTAATCCCCCTTTCCATATGATATTCTGCAAGACGATTATGTTCAATCTGCTGAATAACCTGTATGCCTTTACCACTGATAACGAAAGGTTTCTATACAATATTTACGACAGATGCTGCAAGACAAGGGGAAAAGCTCACTCCATCCGCACAACAGGTCTCATCTTATTTGGGATTTGCAATTATTCTTGCTGGACCTAGCACCAGCGAATTTGCAGTATTTTAACTGGACTTTGAATATCGGGCATCCATTACTATTTCGAATTTATTCTTTAGAAATTTTAATGATAAAATTTTTCTTTAAAATGAAGAAGTAAAATAAAATTATCCGAGGGAAAAGAGACACAGTAGAGTATGCTTCCTGAAATTACGTACATATGACTTTACAGATCCTACTAAGAAACTGATAGACACAGATAAAGGCTGTTATCGGCAACATATTCCTGTAATAAGGCGTCATTGGTCTTACTATCAAATGGGAGGTAACGCTCGGGGATACATCATTATAAATATTGTCAGGGAGATAAATTTTTGTAGCATTTTTTAAAAGAAAAAAGAGGAGTTACTGGCTCAGTTATGTGGCAGAAGTCACCACGGAGCTATACAATACATTAATATAAATAATATACCAGAACATATAACACATTACAAAAATATTTGATTGTAGTGCAATTACGATACCGACTTAGGACGGTCATTTAATTTGACAAAAGCCAAACAAATGGTGTGGTTAACCGGTTTACGGGCCCATCTTCCCACTCATCGTAACAGCAGAACAAGCAAAGGACGTACATTGAAAAATCTATAAATAATCCTCCATGTAAAGAACAAGGATCAACAGGTATCGCATATTGAGAGGTCATAAAAATATAAACACGTAAGGTATTGTAAAATACATAATGGTATAAAAATATATGCGACATCAACATGATAAACCGTGCTCTGCCAGTCTGAAAGCGAGCTAAGACCCTAGATCTGTAGGAGTCCCGACTAACAGTCAGAGGGGACGAGGTTCAGGACCATGTCTCCTCTGAAAGAGGTTTGGACAAAGCCCGGTCATATAGTCCCCACCGCCCTGTTAGTCAGCGTGCAACGTTCAAGTAAAAGTCTGCATAAAGCTGTAGAGGGGCCAAATACAAGACCTATAGTCTTTTTGATGATCTCAATATCATATTGTCTATTTAGAAGACGTTTGACTATTTTATTACATGATAAAATAACGTTATCGGAGCCTTTTACTTTCCTTAGTTTATATACGAGATCACCGTAAAAATTAGGATAGTAAATACCATTGGATACATACTGTTGAAAAGAAATATTTCCAAATTTAGATAGAAGTTCTGAATAAGATCTGAAGAATTTGCCGAATGTTTTTCTTAGAAAGAAGAAAGTAAGTACTAACTTTTCCGAAGAAATGTAAAAAATTAACGACAAATAATTTTGAGATGACACAGTAATATAGAAAACATTCTAATTAAGAAGCAATAATAAATAAAATTAATCAATAATCTCCCAAGAGAGAGAGAGAGAGAGAGAGAGAGAGAGAGAGAGAGAGAGAGAGAGAGAGAGAGAGACCCCAAAACAAATGGGTAACCATATTTTTATGTTATACCAATAATAAGAAAATGCGCAATTTCATATTAACCTATCACTCAAATATTTGAACTAATGTAAATCAAAGAAGGTGATATCACACGTGATAATCTTGAATGAACTTTTCAAAGTATAACAGAATAGAAAAAGAAATAGAACATATAATCGTGATTTATTTCAAAAATGAACTGCATTCAATTTACATTATCATTGCATACCGTCATCTCCTGTGTACAGTGGATATATTTCTAGGTCTTATAAGTCACATTATCATAGGCCGGATCAGCTTTATTGTCACCAAGTGGAGTTATGTACCGTAGAAGAACCCATTCACTGAAATAGACGATGATATATTGTAACCATAATCATGCCGTGTATGACCCACTAATGTAACTACTCTCACACTTAAAGAATATAAATATTATGATAGGTTATATAGACTGAACTCCTTTGAACTTTCGTGTAAAATATTACAACTGGAATTGTTATTCTTGACTTGTCCGTTATCTACATTACATCGTGCACGACGTTTATGTGATATGAAATCAAAATTTCAGATTTAATTTAATTTCTTTGAAACTGAAGATGGTGACTATTTCTCTGAAATTTTGGTTACGTTTTGGCTATCATTTTCAACTTTATTTTTGACCTTGATATCACTGAGGATGATTTAATATCATTTAATATATGATTTAATTTCATAACATTATATACTTTGAATATTCCAATCATTTGGCTACGAGCATCATTGAAGAGACATAAATGCGCATTTTATGTTTAATGTTGACACAGAAGATTTTGCATAAATTCAGCTTCGTACGAACAAAAGAAAATAGTCGGCCTGTAATATTGCACAATAAACGTTCATAGGAGTACCGATGATTTGCTGGAATACATGGTCACCGAATACAATAGATGTATTGTCAATCAGAAAGACCGGCATGGTCTTTATTTCATTTTTCATAATACTTAAAATTCAAGTCACTCTCATTCTTAACAAAGTATGAGCTTGGATTTCTCAACACAATATATTTATTTCTGCAAGAACCTTTGTCAGTGAAGAAGCAATTATCAATTATACTATGTAATCTGTTTTTAGTAATCTATATGTAATATGTAATCTGTTTTTAACCTCACCATTTGTTTGGCTTTCGTCAAATTAAATGACCGTCCAAAGTCGGTATCGTAATTGAACTACAATCAGATATTTTTGTAATGTGTTATATGTTCTAGTATATTATTTATATTCATGTATTGTATAGCTACATGGTGACCTCTGCCACATAACTGAGCCAGTAACTCCTCCTTTTTCTTAGTTTATCATGAACAATAGTAATGTATAGAGTTGAAAATTCATATAAGACTAAATTTTCACAGTTGATAAATTTTGAGACTTCATGTTTTCTAAACGGTAATTTGAGATTTCAATATTCAAAAATGATTAATATCACTTCTGGAGTAAGAAGGAAAAAAAGAGGAGTTACTGGTCCATTTATGTGGCAGAAGTCACCATGGAGCTATACAATAAGTAAGTAAGTATTATTCGAGTACTTCTAAAACTTCTCCTTAACTTCAGATAGTAGTTTGGTAAGGAAGGCTGATAGAGGTTTCAAAGTAAAATCTCTGAATCATACAGTACATTTTTCTTTGTTTGGATTTTTATGGAACCTAGGAATGCAATATAAGTAAGGCAACTCTAACTCGCTGTCTTTAGTACATATATTATATGCACTCAATGCCGATTTATGGTTTTCTAGCATTTCATTAATAGACTATTGAGCGAGTATACATAAAATATATAACACGTACGGTAATGCATAAAACATCATGGTATCAAAAATATAAACAGCGACATCAAAATGAGGATTACTTTCTTTATATAAGCATCGATTTATAGCTGGATCTTCCAAGTGTTCCACCAAGCCTCTTTCCATGTTACTCACCAAACAGAAATCAAATATGGTCTTCAGAAATACTGCTCTACTGCTTACTTTTGAGAAGCGGAATAAATCAGATGTGGATTCTAAAAAATTCCAAGGAACTTCTAGAGCACTTAAAATTTCCTATTTTCAATAATGTCACTAGCATCAAGTCTTTTGACTTTTCGACTCTTTATACAGCCATTCCTCATCAGAAACTAAAGAACAGAATAACATCAATTATTGCCGTCTTTAACAAAAAAGGAATTTGCAGATATAAATATCTCGTTTTAGGCCACAACGACAATATTTTGTGAAGGAACAGTCTGATTCCAGCAGCAAGTATACAGAAAAAGAGATTATCCAAATGTTAGAATTTCTTATAGACGATATTTTTATGATATTTGGTGGGAAAGTGTTCCAACATATTGTTGACATTCCTATGGGTACTAATGCGCACCTCTTTTGGCCGACATATTTTTGTACTCTTACGAGGCAGAATAACAATTAGCATCTCGGTTCAACTTTACATACAGATACATCGATGATGTTTTTTCGATTAACAGCCCTGTATTTGAGGATCACCTCAACATCATATATCCAAAGGAACTCGAGATAAAAGATACTACAGAGAGCCCATCTTCTGCTTCATACCTCGATATACTGCTATCAATTAGTGACGATGGTTCATCAGTAACCTCTCTATGACAAACGTAACGATTTGAATTTCATCATTACCAACTTCCCTTTTCTGAGGAGCAAGATACCTTCCTCTACCGCATATGGCGTCTTCATTTCACAACTTATACGCTATGCCAGGGCATCCTCTAAATATGAAAATTTCGTCCTGAGGGCGAGGCTTCTTGCTACGAATCTACTCTCTCAAGAATATATTGAGGAACGTTTGAAAGTGTCACTGAGGAAGTTCTATGGTCGTTATAGGGATCTATTGCAATTTCAGATTCCTCTTTCAAGAATGTTAACCGATATTTTGGTACCTGACCATACTAAATAACCATCTTAACTTTTGACTATACTTGATTTGACATAATACGTGTATACACCTGCGTTTCCGACACCGGAATTTCAGGCAGACAGCATTTCTTGCCTTGAATGGGAAATTTGACCTCGTGTTCGTGTCTCCTTCGTATGTTCATGTGTGTATATTTATGTATTTACCTCCTCGATGTGAAAGGTTATTACAGGACTTTTGCGACGGGTCTTGCATGCAACCAGGGGACGCTTACTCCTCCCGGGCACATGGCTTCGCCTCGATTTTATTGGGGTTTGCATTTGTCTGAATATGACGCTAAACACGATACTGTCCCCTTTATTCCATGGACTATGAGATATGGAGGAAAGCGTTTTATTAGAAGATACTTTTCAACCTTGTCAGTAAAGCTTGCAAACAAGTTCTCTTGATCGGAGAGAACATTGAACCCAGATTTAATAAATTCCTATTTCTCATACATGTCATATGTGTCATCTGTCTCAAAATATATTCTAAATAATGGTGACAACTGAAAAGACTAGTTCCAACATAGATGTAAGGATATGAATTCGTGTTTAATCCGCCAATATACAAAGTAATCAATGTTTTGTATTTAAAATCAAAATTTGATGAAATCATATGAAATCCAGATAGATTAAAACAAAACAAGGTTTGTTTCTAAAAAAAACCGTAAACGATAAGAACAGGGCATGACTTTTTAACTTGTTTTGTCCTAACATGTAAAGAAGATAAAAAGTAAGTTTTAAATGATATAGATATAACCAAATAACATGGCGTCTTAAACATGTTGATATCAATAACCCCATAAAGTATGTTTTCCTTTGAGGATTATTTTTTAAATCTGTACCGTACATTAATGTATAGTATTGATAAAACATTTAAATAGGATGACCTGATATTATAGAATTTACGAAACATCGTAAATGTAGATTTCTTTATTAACTTATATTAACTTTCTTTACATTTGGATATACTTAAGTAAACACAGTGTTTGTGGAAAAATGAATCAGAAAATCAATAATTACTGCACGTAATTGTGTCAGATGTGGAATATTTACGATTTATTGGAAGTTTTTGTTGTAAAATGGTCACCATTACTTTTTAAAAGTCTTTAAAAAATGTGCAAAAATGAAATCTGTAATATTTCTATACGACAACCACCAAGAAAAGTATATATACATTAATTTATTTTATTCATTTCTTATTCAAATTCTTCCTCTATTTCTTTTATGAAAAGGAATTTCTTAATGAAATAATAAAAAAGAAAAATAACATATTCAAAAATGTGGATAACGAGCTATATTTTTGTTTGAGTATGTTATACGTCAAACAGCTATAGTAGAAGATTCATGCTGTGATAAGTATTACATAATTTATTACATATCTAAAACCTTTTATGGAAATGTGAGAGGAAGAACACAAAAAGTAAACCTCAAGTGATAGTTTTGTATATTATGTATGTAGAAATAAAATATGACTCTATCTTATCAAGGAAAATAAAAGTGCATTTCCAGTGCAAATGCCAAACACAAGCCATCAAAACAACACCTGTGTTCAATAGACAAAATAATTAATGCTCTTATTTTCGTACATGTCAGAGATAGTGTTTGTGATTTGTCTCACAAAAATATCTCCTTGTCAAACAATTATTACTTTATTTTTGCTCTATGGAAATGAATGTTCTGGAAGCATTCAAATTAATTTTAATTTCTATTTCTGATATTTCTTTCTAAGATTTTCAAATATTCTTTTTCAATAGATGTCTTTTAAATTATTCTTAAACAACTAGAAAGGGGGTTTGACCTTGTTGAATTTAGATAAAGGTCATCACAAGTAAAGACTAAAGTCACTTTTAACTTAACCTTATGAGGTAGGGATGGATATAAAATATATCAGTTTTTAGTGCTTCTGGATTGATTAGAAATTTATTGGTTTTAAAATTTGTATATTACTAAAAAAATAAAACATCTCTCCCTCATGCACAGCTCTGTGCTTTTGGCTTTTATTTCCAGGTTAATGTGGTAATTGGTAGGGAGGCCCAAACTCTTTCCTTAAAAACACATGAAATACACTTTTTAGATACCTTTAAATAATTTATTTGTACCACAATATACCAGAGAATAAGTAAGTTACAAAGCATGTTTTGTAGTAAACAAACTCTGAAAATTTCACGGGTTTATCTCGAGTACTTTACAAGATATGAGGATTTGAAAATGGACAATATTGCATTTTTACACCTTTTTCAAGCAAATGAAAATGCACAACCTCGCAATTTTATGAGCGTATAACTTAATCAGCTATGCATAAAATTTGTGATTTATTTATATTAATCTACTCTATGTACTACAGGTATTACGGAAAAAGATAAAAACATTGGTTGTAAGTCTTATTATCTCAAATATAATGTCTTAAACTTGACGAAGAATGGTTTTTTACTTTGATGAAAATGACGAAGTCCAAATGTCCAAGGTCATTTTTCTAAAAACTTATACACGGATTCATAATAATGTAAAAACTTATTTAAAATGGTTACATATGAGGATATTTGAAGGAATTTAGATTGTATGACAAAAAATAAGCTCTGTATAAGCAAAAACATTTTTACCTAAATCAGGGGCGGATAACTCTTTAAAAAATGTGAAAAATATCACATACCATTTAATTTATCATAGTATAGCTTAATGTTTTATATTAATCTACTATATGTATTATATTCATTATTTTAAAAACACAAAAACTTTTCATTAAAAGTGTTAAAATCTCAAATATAAACTCTTCATGAATACAAATTGTCGTAAAGTTTGGTTGATTTCAATTCCTGTTCTTTATTTTTCCTTCATGATAATCCTTCACAATTAACAAGAAACCTGATAATTAGTCCCTGTCTTTCATTAATATGAATACCCAGTTTATTAAGATCTCTAATTAATATCTTGAAAGCTGTTGAAGTGTACGAAATGAAGGTTGATATTTGCTGGGTCAAACAGCCGGTTGAGGTGATATTACGTAATAATTTAGCCGCACAGGTGACAGGTGATCGCCCTAGACGGCGTTACCTCGATATACCCTCGATATATTGAAAATATTGCAACTTGATTAGGAAGTCAACTATAAAAGATATTATAGAATTCGTCTTGGGACTGGCCATCTGATTGGACATGACGAAGAGTCAACGCTGTCGCTGGTGTTTTCGTGCGAGCTGTACTGAAAAACACACTTTTTTGAGTGCCAATTACAGGTATATCGGGAATAGTAAAATTAGAATTATTTTCTATAAAGTCTTCAATACACAGTTATCTAAATAAAAAATTACAAATCTAAAACCTTTATTTCCTTTTTTTTTCGTGAATCTTCGGTCACGCGACGATTGGCGTTTCGTAGTACCTTAACACAACTTGTTCTCTCATTGTTATATACCTGTTCTCTCATTTTGATATCTACAGTGGCGGATTTATAGGGATCGCTCCCCCTTTTTGCCACAATTATGAGCAAATCTTCAGATTTCGCCCCTAAATTGGCAGAGTATTTTTGTTTATATTGGACTTTCACTTGCGCGCCTCCCCCCTCCCATTTCGGAAATTCTGGATTCGCCACTGATATAAATACCAAAATTAATTAAAGAGGATTAAAACCAAATCATTTCATTCAAAATAGGCTCTTAGTCTCGTCATTTTTCCTTTAACAAAAATTGTCTTCCTTAAATATGAATAAATTATCCCCCCCACCTTCCTTTCGCAGAGGTCTAGACTTATCTGCAATTAAAATGTAAGTTTGAACTTGTAAACAGTGGGTTCAATGTAAACTAAATGATGAAATGATGTCTTATTTTATCGCACAATACATGTCTTGGTATTTATTGCATTGAAATGTGTATTTCTGTACATAATTCTATACGACAATACGTGGAGGTCGCCCCGAGTCAGAGGAAACTCGTGTAAAATCGTATTAATAGAGCTACAAAATTTCAATAAACTATATGAAATCGTCAAATATTTAATTAATGTAAATACCAATAATTATCAATTCGAAAGTAAAAATCGTTCACGGTAAGTATTAACCAACACGCCTACGCCGTTCTTCAAATTACATCATGAATGATGAAATGAAACTTTTGAGAAATAAAACTTTGTAAATAATAGCTACGGGGTAATTTTTTTCACAAACAGGATAATCATAATTACTTCTATAGACATTGCTTTCGTTATGTGTTCTCTTATTTGGGAACTTTATAATGTACGATTGTTTAATATGTATATCGATGTAATCAAATGACTCGTGAAACAATATGGCGGACCGTTGTTTTGGCAAAGAGGAAGACGCTATCTTTTTATTTTTAAATGTTTGTAGTCATTTCTAGGTATATTTTCATAAAAATGGTATCAAATTAATCGGGGGAAACATACTTATCGCATATTATGGGCCGGTAGAAATAAATTAAAAACTGAAAATTATATATTTAAAAAACTTATGTGTGCCCGCATCGTACATCGTTTTCGCTTCGGCGATCAGCTGTTTACAGGTAATGGACGTATCTACCTGAAAACCTCACTTCACTGGATTTGATACATTCGTGACCCCGAACAACGCCAGTGAACATATCGCTTTTATGCTCATTGATTCGAAGCGCGCCGTCAATTATAAGGCAAAATAAACATCTCGCTGTACCGCCGCGGTATCGTTAGATATTTTAATGATTTTAGCTATTTTCAAATTGCCCTAATTTCTTTATTTCTACTCCAAATGAGATGAAATTTAAGAAATGAGAAGAAATCAAAATGAATATTCTAATGATATGATTTTGATTTACATGTTAAAAATATTTCCCGATAAATTATTGATGCGAAAATTGCAAACAACGCATTTTGATTAATTTGAACTTAGTCATTTGCAATGGGCCTCACTATAATTGGTTTATATTTCTAATATCAACTTTTTGGATTTTCCTCGCGTCGGCTTTGAAAATGGTCAAAGTGAAATTAGTTGTCGAAATGCACATATATCGTTATATTTTCTTTGTATAAAATGGTTGTCAAATTCTAAAACATTCTAATATACAATTTTTCTACATTATTAAAACACCACAAATGATTATGCTGCTGATAATATCTTGTGGACTATCTTTCGCTTTTTTGTATTTTTTATACTTTTATTTTTTTATTGCTTGTCTCCTTAATTAAGAAAGTTTTTATATCTTGTCATTTTGGGGAACAGATCATGAAGGCAAAGGTATAAAAAGATGCCTATCTGGGTTGACTACGAGATTGCTTACACCGATTTCTCCCTAATTTTGGAGCTGGGCATATCTTTTGCCATTTATTTGGTGATAAATGACAATTTTCAATCTCTGTTGATTTATATATTTATTTATGACATTATTAAAAGAAGTAAGACGAAAACTTCAGGTTCGTTGAGCAGATGTCCAACAGCTTGAGACATAAATGAGTATTTTTCGTGAGAGTTCAAATTCATATTTGACCTTGTAATCATTTTTAAGTTTGTATTCCTTAACTACATCATTTTTAGCATCATTACATGTATTATGAAATCGATTAATGATAAATAAAATGATACATGTGTTAGTATCAATTGATTGCACCTTATGGGTATTTCGAAAACTTGTGTCTCTAAGATAATGCTCATAGTCAACATGTCAGTTACATCATTAAAGAAAAAAGAGGAGTTACCGGCTCAGTTATGTGGCAGAAGTCACCATGGAGCTATACAATACATGAATATAAATAATATAATAGAACATTTAACACATTACAAAAATATTTGATTGTAGTGCAATTACGATACCGACTTAGGACGGTCATTTAATTTGACAAAAGCCAAACAAATGGTGTGGTTAACCGGTTTACGGGCCCACCTTCCCACTCACCGTAACAGCAGAACAATCAAAAGACGTACATTTAAAAATTTATAAATAATCCTCCATGTAAAGAACAAGGGTCAACAGGTATCGCATATTGAGAGGTCATAAAAATATAAACACGTAAGTTATTGTAAAAAAACATAATGGTATAAAAATATATGCGACATCAACATGATAAACCGTGCTCTGCCAGTCTGAAAGCGAGGATGGGAAATTCCATTGGATACATACTGTTGAAAAGAAATATTTCCAAATTTAGATAGAAGTTCTGAATAAGATCTGAAGAATTTGCCGAATGTTTTTCTTAGCTTGTGATATCTGTAACCCTGAATTAAAAGTTTAGTAGTAATTTGTAAATTTCGTTTATGAAAGTCCAAAACATCGGTGCAGCCTCTGACAAATCGAACTAATTGAGATATATAGATACCATATGATGGGAGTCGAGGGACATCGCCATCCAAGTAAGGGAAATTTACAATAGGAAATCCAAAATCCTCACGTTTATCATAAATATTAGTATATATTAGGTTGTTGATAATTTTGATGTTTAAATCTAAGAAAGGTGTAGATTTATCTCAAGTATTAGCTTTATTCAATGTGAGCTCTGGTGGATATATTTCTGATATAAATTGTTCGAATTCAGGGTTGTCGATAACCAAAATGTCATCCAGATATCTGCAAGTATTATTAAATTTGTCAATGAGGTCAAAACGTTTAGATTTTTGAATAGAAACCATAAAATCCCTCTCATAACAATAAAGAAATAAATCTGCTATCAGAGGCGCGCAGTTAGTACCCATAGGAATCCCAACTATTTGTTGATATATCTTGCCATCAAATTGCACAAAAATATTATTCATGAGAAAATCTAGTGCTTTACATAATTCCTTGCAAGTCCAGTATTTATATGAAGTATATTGTTTGTTGGAAAAGAACCCAGAGTTATAGGAGGTACATATGTACGTTTTAGATTCTCTGTGAAAACACCATTGTATAAGAGACAGCAACTTGCTTTTAATCAAATCATGAGGCAGAGATGTATAAAGTGTAGAAAAATCAAATGTAGAAATTTGAGTCGCTTTGAAATTTAGCGAAAGAAGTTTGTCTATAACTTCATTAGAATTTTTAATCGACCAAAAGTAATTGATGTTACTATTATGAAATGCGACATCACAATATTTGATAATATGATCTTTTATAGCAGTAAGAGCAGACGTAATATGTTTCGATAGTACCGTAGTAGAGCAGTGGCTAGAATTAGATATGAAACGTGATTTATATGGACTTTTATGTAGTTTTGGGAGCCAATAAAAAGAATCCTTTAGATGTCCATTATGTTATACATTCTTATATACTATATACAAATTTTTCGGAAGTGTCGTCTCGTTTTGCACTATGGAGGAGGAAATAAGCATGACAAAACGGGGAGGGGGAGTTGTAGTGGTTTGCGAATCATGAATTTAGGGAAAAGGAACGCATTGTACTACTATTACATTATTTTAATCTAACTATGACAAATATAAAAAGATCTGTGTGTATGATAAATTGGAGCACATTTTGTGAATTTTGACAACTAATGTTTCTAATGTCAGTGATGCCCAAGGCCGAAAATGTGTAATTCCAAAGTATGAAAGGAAGAACAAACAAATTATTAAAGCAAACCATAAGATCTTTGTTCAAAGTCTCGTCGAAAATTCTACGCCGGGGCAATATGAGCTATTCCTTAGTCTCACGGATGGTAGGTCTGTATGAACTGAGGTGTGGTGATATGTAAATAATAATAATGATAATAATAATAATAATAATAATAATAATAATAATAATAATAATAATAATAATAATAATAATAACAACAACAACAACTGTAATAATAATAATAATAATAATAATAATAATAATAATAATAATGATAATAATAATAATAATAATAATAATAATAATAATAATAATAATAATAATAATAATAATAATAATAATAATAATATAAATTAATAAATAAATAAATAGCAGCAACAAAACTAGCAAAAAGAAGGAGAAGAAGAAGATGAAGAGGAAGAAATCCAAAATTTCGGCATTTCCAGTAATAACGTCTATCATTTAAAAGTGTATATTGGAAACAATAATGTAATCCCGATCCCACATTTATTTTTGTGTTAGACTTTAAAATGAAAAATTCGAAGAAAAATAACCATGAATATGTGTGGAATATTTCTGTTGTAGTATTTAATTTTTCTCAGTCTTCTTGTTTAAAACTGGCTTTTATAACTTTTTTTATCCAAGAGAAATATTTTAGAATAACCTCCTTACTTGAATGCCCCCAGTGATGTTTGTGTGACGTTCTCGAAAATGAATATACGTGTCTCTGGTGATATTCAAATATTTTGTAGAATAAAAATCAGTTTTTCATTTCTTTAACTCTAAACGCATTTGGCTATTAGCAGTAATAGCATTTAAAAATGCGCTTATTTTTATTGGTTAAATAGGGAAAGAAGGGTACTGATTATTTTCATGCCCATTTATCAGAGACAGCAATAAATTGTCTTCAAATTTCACAAATGTGTCTCTATTTACCATGTCTTAATTGTGAGAAATACGATTGATTATTGTGAGTTTTACTTTATCGCTGTTACATTGTACTCTGCATGACATAATTCTTCAACTATTACTTAATAATTTTCTACTTTGATTTACAAGATAATAATGGAAACTAGATTTTTCAAATCGGTAAGTATAAGTATTGTGTATATGAATATGTTGTCCGTAATTTTAAAACAAGGTAGTGTACGAAATAAACCTTTAATAGTTTAAAAATTTGATTGATTTTTGTTTTACGTCACTCCATGATTATTTCACGTATATGGTAACTGCATCTCCCTGATGCATCGCAAAGAAATTTAGACCCCTCCAAGCAATGAGATATCTTTTACGTGCCACGCATACCGCGACACGGGACATCGGTTTCCTCTGTTTTATCCGAAAGACATGACGCCGGCGAACCATGACGGCAGTCGAAGCCGGACCTTCCAGTGACGAGTCCACAGGGCTACACAGGTTTTTTAGTTATTTGAAAAAAATAAACACGTAATAACATAAGAAACACTTTCGATATTAAAATACAATTGAGATATCGACTTACGACTGTCGATTGATATTATAGTATCAAGTGGTTTGGTTAAACATACATTATTCAAACTTAATTAAATGAAGATAAAAATCTTTTCATAACTTAAAGTATTACGGCGAGAGCGTACTGGTAGAAGGGGATGCCTGTTTCCACGGCACATGATGTCATTTCTATTTCTCCAGATGTCTGTTTGTTTTGACCATTACTCCCTTTATGTGTCGGTTCAGATAATTTTCGTTACTGTTCATCTTTCTATATCTTGTATTTACCTGTAATGTATCTTAAATTCCATGCAGAACTATTAAAGCTTGCATTATAAGCGCTGAAAATAATATACATTGAAGGGAGATTAATTATAAAGAATTTGCAGTGTCATCATTTGTGAGGTGTTAACATTGTAAATAAATTTTCAAAGTAAAAGCCATACCTTATTGTAACTGGGTTTGCATATAATGAAAGTGTGCAAAATAGAATTGTTCATTACTCGTAATATATATTAAACATAGAAAATTATTGATAATAGTAAGGTATGGTAAATCATACAAGTTTTGTTTGGAAATGTATTAATTTGCATTCAGACGATGAATAACAATGCAATTAAAACAAGCTTGACATTCAGTGCTAATTTTTTTAATGTTTATGTTTGTACTGGTCGTAGATGTCATGAACTGTAGCTAAATTATAATATATTTATGTATGAAAACATAATATTTAGTTATAAATAGAGATATTCAATTAACATAATATTTCTTATAAATGTATTTACAGATTACTTCATTAGTTATATCGCAACTGCAGAGAACATTTGACATTTATGATGCTGGCCATAAGACCATAAATTAATCAGTAAAACTCGGTGAAGGATAATATAATTCCATTTTGAAACACATATGAAGTGCTGAAAAAGGTATTGTTTTCGTACAATGTGCCATTGTGGTTCTTTGTTGTACCACTCAGTGGGAAGTCCTTTTACATCATATCAAATAAGAGATATTCTGAAAAAAAATCTGGGTTTTTTCCTGTACAAATTTTGTAATGGAAGTAAAGTATTAAAACGACTGATAAAAATTAATGTATTTGTCATAAAAGGTATATATCTATATTTTGTCGAATGTAATAATTTTCCTTATTAACTTTGGTATTTCACCACTCTTTTTTCTACGATAACCAGTTTAAGAAAACCCGTTTAGAAAGAACTATTGTTTAATTGAGGCTGGACTAATAGCACTGGATTTCAAAAGTGCAGGAATTAGCGGCTTTATATTGAACATGAAAGATGACACTTTATGGGCATGCCGACATTAAAATGTCTTTGTGCAGTAAGTGTGACGCTTTCTTGCCTATCCTCATTTACATGAAATTTAAGTATACTTTGCCCACTTGTTTGAGGAATGCAACACCTTTTGGAACATATAAATTTAATTGGACCTCTCTCCCATTATATCTATACAATACATCAGTATTTCTATTGATATATTTAGATCATTAGAGGTAGTATAAATCTAAAAACAATTATTCAAATAGATTATCAGCTATGCAGAAATACCATGTACGTTAACAGTATTTATCATTCGATATAAAGATTATTAAGTGTCATAATGCTATTTCATAATTTAAATATTATCAAATACATGAAATAACGCAAGATATATAATATACATAGATCATATATTGGTACCGTTGATTTTACTCCGGAAAGGCAAAGTGACTACAGATTGCTGAAATAAGTATAGAACGTATATAATTTTTTGCTTTTGTGCACCAGATGCGCATTTCGACAACTTGTGTCTCTTCAGTGATGCTCGTGGCTTAAGATTGGAATTTTCATAATATATAAATATTTGAAGAGCAGTGTGGAAACCAAATGACCGAAAAGTGAACCAAAGAATCTATCTAAGGACATAACTATGTATGAGGGAGATACTCCTTAGTTTAAGAGAGTTTAAAAGTGTTGCGTCTATTATGATTATCTTTGTTTTTAGCATATCAATTTAAATAAAAGACTGATGAAAATACCAAAGTAACGGGTGATAAATATATATTACTTCAACAATCACTGCAATGGTTCTAGCTGTGTGTTCATAAATTCTTCAGATCGGAAATATAGAAGGATAATCTAATATGAGTTTGTCCCTGTTTATATATTTAAACTTACAATACATGTATTTTTCTCATAAATTATAATGCACTATGATTTATGTGTCATTTATGCACATGAGAAAAGTGTAGAAAGCGGTGTAAGAACCTAAAACTGGCATTTTGAACTTTTAAAAATGATGTTCATTATATATATTGGTGAAAATGGCTAAAGGCTAATTATATACAAAGATAAATGAGGACACATTGAGGAATTACAATTAACACAGTTACTGGGTTTACCGATTTACGGATAAAATAACCAGTTAACAAAGGATACTTGCATTTCATCAAAGAAGTATTCTAACAAAACTTTCACAACTGCTAAAACTGAATATAATTATTTTGATTAATAAAATATATAAATAACAATAAAATTAAATGACTTACAGTAAATCCAATAGTTACAAGTTATCATTGAAGTAGGGAAGTATAACTGAAGGAATCGTCGTTATCATGATTGCTGTGCTATAGATCAGTTGTTACATTTATTCATATTATTCATATTTCAGTTGTGGTTTAGTCATTTACTTATCATGTCATTGCAAATTCTATACCCAAATTAGTCCGTTTTTTTGTATCTATGTGCTTACACAAAATACATTATACAAAATATACATATACAGCACCAAAGGGATGCATAATATTTTAAAACGATATCTGGCATATACTAAAAAATCAATCAACTAGATATATGCATATTTCATTTAAATAATTTAAGGATATAACTCATTGGAACATCTATTAAATAGTTCGTTAATTGCCGATTTATTTAAAGAAAGCGAATGACATGGAAATGCAATATACATGTTTATTTCTTCATAAAATGACTCATTTCATTCTTTTTCGCTCGTGTCCAAAGGACCATTGTCGCAAACAAAATATGAGTCATGGAATTATGATGATTTAACTTTGTACTTTAAGAAGATATGACCACATGCGTGTAGTTTACCTTTAATGTTTTGATAACATTACACATTACATTATTAAAATATAAAATACCTTTATGGTAGTATTTAATAATAAAACCATTTTGTTTTTAAAAAAGAAATAAAAATAAGTTTTTGAAAAAAGAGAATGACATTCGTCTTTAGCATATAGTAACCCAATATCAAGGGTACTTCTGATGGACAAGGAAAACTACAAAGGATGAAATATGAGGTATGGTGCTATATCTTTTTATGCTAAATAAAAAGAAACATTACAACGATGGTCATGATACTTTTTTCACTAGGATGAAAATAAATAAAAAACCCCAATTTTGATGACAAAGTTATTACAATAAGATACTTTGGGGTAGAATTTTGATAATGTATGTAGGAATGTGAAATATGTATTCACACAAATTCATAGTGCTAGAAATTCGAATTTAGAATACGGTTATAAATAATTCATCAAAGCATGAAAATGTCATGCATTTACGATATGTAAAAGACATGTTTTAACATTTATTCCATGTTCATGTCTTGTAGAAACAATGACATTTGATCTGCTTATGATATGCAGTGTTAATAATTGTATCTGACATTTTGTAATACCATTTACAATTCAAATCCACTTTCAATAAAATGAATACCAATTAATCCCAAGAGGATATTTGTTTCATTACTAAGGATAAAACAAATCTAGATTTATAGCTTATAAATTAACATTGCATTGAGCTGTTGTAAATCAATGCATTGAATGTTTGCAGAGAAAAGGATATAGGTTGGATAGTATCCAAGGGATATTTATGAAGCAATATCCTTTACAAATCGTTACAGGAATCATTTTTTGTTCCAAATTTACCGACTCATCCATTTGTTTTTTTTTTGTTTGTTTTTTTGTTTTGTATTTTTTATGTTTTAACGGAAATCTGCCTGTTGTTTGTTTGGACATCGGACAGCACTTTTGCACGACTTTGGTTAATTATTCAAGATACTTGATAAATATCAACGCTGATATGCTACAATCTTACAAGCAAATAAACAGGAGGAAAAAGTTTATAAAGCATATTATATACCAAACAACCCAAGGAGTTATATCTATTATATTTTCATACGTATTATACGTGTTCTTATTTCTCAAGTCATGACCTTTCGCCTATTTTGCAAAAGCTTGCTATCTGAGCATACTGGGTCGATGCCCAGACTTTCACAAATGACATGATGTTAAACAGTATATTATATTATATCATATTATATTATCGGTAAACAGTACTTTAAACAATTGTATAGTCCCATACTTTATAAATATTAAAAGGATATCAGTGATCTTAAAAGTGAAAAGGTCGCTCTGCTATCTCGCAAATTCTCTACGGCAGCATGAATGAGGTGTACTGTTGATGACGATTCTCTGGAAATACATGTATTTCTCTCATCTCTTACATAGAGGCGACCCTCAACAAATCACACTTAACTAAATGAAATAGTCTTTGTCGACAAATAACATAAAGTAAGCTGTATTATATGTTAAATGAAGGAGTAGAGCAATATAATTGTGTATTGTATTAAATGAGATTGTGACATTGTGATAAATAAGTCATATAGGTGTTTGTAACCATTTCCTCTGAGCAGTGTAGAATACTGCAGTCATAAAATATGTTAAAGTTATGTATAGGTTTTCTAGAGTTTGCAGTCTTTTAACTTACTTTAACCGTGAAAAGTCAAAACCAGGAAACAGAATTGTTTGATATTTTCGTAAATCATATTTTTGGCATTTTTAACGATATTATCGTTAGAATTAACCGACCTCTTATAATTTGATTAGTGGAAACACAGATCATCGACAAGTGTCACTTAAATTGATCTGTCGCAACTACATTACAATCAAATGATTTTTTTGCCCTGCATGTTCGTAGTGAAGTTTGTCTAACAGTGAAATGTCGTTTTCATTTCTCCCTGAGTATAGGTCATCGGATATGTGCGAGTATAGCTGTAATCATAAAAACTATTATCGGTATTATTAAGGGCTGAAAGCATATTGGCGAACCCAATGTAAGAAAATGAGTTTCCTTTTAAATGATGTAATAACAACAACGACAACGACAATAGCAAGAACAACAACAACAGCCTAAAATATACATCGATGTTCTAATATGACTAAGCAATATCATTGCTTTCGCTTCAATTAGGGGATAATTGTACCGAGTTTGATTGTTTCCGACAGGTATACCGTGGTTATACCGTTGAAACAGAGTTTTCCTGGTGACGACTGCGGAGTACGTTTATCCCCATTCTAAATCACAGTAACACAACAATAGATTTTTCTCTTTAAAATTGCCCCGAAATTCCTCTTTGCTAAGGGATGAACATCGAATTGATATTTAGTGCACTGACATAAGAAGTTTCTTTTCATATTCTTAAAACTTTCTGATTGAATTATTAATCACAAATTGGTTCATATATGAGTGACTTGACATCGCATCGTAAACAACTGAACAGACAGTTTTGCTGCGCGCGGCGAGATGAAATAACATGCTGGAAATCATGTTGCATGGTGGTACGTCATCATGTCATGCACATTGTCTGTTTTGTTGATTCAACTTGATTGTAATGGTAGAACTTGCAAATCGTTCTCGATATGAATCTGAAGATGGACGTTAAGGACACCGAAGTTGTTACAGACAGTATTCTTGATAGTTGGAGTCAGAGGAAATGCAGAGAAAGAATAGGTACAATGCAGTAATACATTTGAGGAAGGTATATCGTTGTTATACATGTCTGAACACTAATGTGTGGACCAATCAGAATTGTCAAAACAAAACAAGTGAATTAGAATTTGGTTTATATTTGGTCTCTTGTATTCGCATAATGCTAATGAAATATATATCTTAATATAAAGCCAGCGTGGCTTAGTGGTATCGCGCTGGACTCCTGATCGGGAGACGGGGGTTCGACTTTCGCTCTGGTCATGCCGGTGTTTTGTCTTTGGGTTGAGACAGTAAAAACCGAGGTATGCATGGCACGTTAAAGATCCCTCACTACTTCGGATGGGTCCGTTGCAAAAGTCAAAATTTGTATGTCTCGCATCAGGCAGATGCAGTCACCATATATGTGAAATATTTGTGGTGTGGCGTTAAACAAAATCAATCAATCTTAATATACTCATGTAAAAAGTTTTAAACAGATGTCAACAACAAAATCATAGTTGTGATTTACCAATGCATTTATTAATTTTTGCAAGCCATCATACTTTACAAACGCATGTTATTATTAAATGTATGTAATCCAATCTGTAGGACACGTTATTTTATCCAGGCTGGAGTTAACAAAAAGTTTTTGACTTAAATGTTATTGTGTTTTTGTGATATATTGTGGCCAAGACTTTGTCTACACAAGATGTCCAGCAATACCAGAAACCAATGCACCCTTGTGCCGTAAAGTCTATAAAACCAAGGGAAAAAGACATTTAACTCAACTGTATGACACAACAGACACGCAAAGCAAACAAAAATAAGGAGATGAAAAGACATCACAAAAATATTGAATTGTAAGGCAATTGAAGCTTTAGGATGATCTAATGAATGGGCATTCCTAAATTGGATGATGTCGTTAATAATTTTAAGGACACACCTTCTCGCTTACCACTATTGCACCACAATCTAAGAACACTTAGTTAACGAAGCACAAATAATCCTCCATAGAGAGAACACGGATGAACATGTACCTGAAGTTGAGAAGTCATTGAACATATAGCACGAATAGTATTGCAGAAGACAAAAAGATGAGTAAATCATAAAATCTTTTATTAGAACTATATTTACATTTCATATTATAACGATAGACATCAAAGAAAAATAAATGTCCTAGATAACATAAAAATGCAAAATATACACATTTATGTAAATCGCTCTTTAATATAAACAACACTAGTCCGTTACTTGGGTCGAACTAGAAACACCTTCAAAAATATTGGAGGTATCTTACACGAAAACAGCTATTTCATAAAACAGTCGAGTTTGGAGGACAAAGAACCCAAAGAATCCGAATATCACTTCATCACTATTTGGCTATATTTTCCATTTCCACAACGATTACTTGATTACATTTAAAGCTTTGAAAGGTGAGTGATTTTTTATTACATTTTCCATGCAAATAAATATGCATTCCCGAAAATATTAAATTTTCAACACATCATAATGATATACTTGTTTGTGTTCTCATACAATCCTTTTATGTTTTGTATATGCAAAATTTCATTCAGTACAACTATAAAGATATGTTGGTTTTTGCTGTCGGTACTTGATAAACTTCATCTCTTCAAAGTTAAGTTGACAAAGAATGTCAATATTTCATCATTGATCATTTATATTTGATTACAAGTCACTGATTTGTTTGTATGGAACTTCCAAATTACTATAGGGTTTGATTGGTTAATTTGTTGAATATTGTTTTACGTCACTCCATGATTATTCACGTATATAGTGACGGCATCTGCCTGATGCATTGCATACAAATTTAAACCTTGGCAAAGGACCCATCCGAAACAGTGAGGAATCTTTTACTTGCCATGCCTACCCCGGTTTTTACTGTCTCATCCGAAAGACAGAACACCGGTGCGACCGTGGCGGGAGTCGAACCCGGGACCTTTCGATCACGAGCCGAGCACCTTGTCCAAGAGGTCATATCGGCTTTATTACTATATGGATCTTATGAACCTTTGTATGACTCTTTGAGTTGTCTGGTTTTCCATATAATATTATATGTATCTCTCTTCGTCTTGGTCAATCTGTTGTACTTGATGTAAATGTAAAATTGTATCACGCTTGTGTTCATTTAGTATATTCTTTAATCTCAGAATGTCATTGACAAATCGAATTTGCTTCAAGCCAATGTTAAGCCCAGTACTACATTTCTATAATACATTGTTGCGTCTTCCCATAGATATGCGGTGAGCATCCAAACTGCTTGATTGCAGATCAACACGAAAACGCTGAAATATTTCTGTTATTGCATATGCGCTTATAATGGTATTATATTGTGCAGACCTTCATTTGTTCTGAATTACTAGATAAGTACATGTTACATGTATTTCCAGGGCATTCGACCTCTTTCTCTTTTGAGGCTGACATATGCTATGCTCCTTCGGTATATTGTTTTTTTTTTCTATTTTTCTATTTTGCATGCTGGATTGCTGTTTTATATATAATATATATAAAAAATGAGATCTCGTTAGTGGACTTATTTGCCAATTTGTCATTCTTTCCAATTATTTATGTAAAAACTAAACGCAGGTGTAGAGACAATCATAAATCAATTTGAAAATCGTTATCATTGGCTATATTATACAAATTATAATAGCTTCCTGACGCTAAGGTAAAGTTATTTACCAATCCATTCACACCTTCAATCGCATTAGGCCTGATAACACTCAGATGTCAGTTTGGGACATTAATTGGGATGTCTTGTCATGATCGTGTTATAAATGTCAGAAAGTAGCACGGCGTAAACCGTAATGAACCTTACAGTATGGATAAAAAGTTAACGAGCAACAAAGATTATGGGCAAAGTTTAATCAATTCTGTAAATACGTATTGTCGCCTTTATGCTATTTTGACGTCTCAAAAAACGTCTTTGATCATTATTCTCACGATATTCATGTTTATGAATGACGTCGTATAGAATGTTTTGAACCGTAGTAAAGATGTGTATATAAAGCACAAATCATGCAGTTTGCAAATATTTACAAATTACTACTTAACTGCAGTAAAAAGGAGACAGCATATCCCAGTTGTTAAAATGCCTTTCTATGGGCAGACTGGACCTTGACGTCTCGAGTTTGAGTCCAGATTTCCAGTCGTCGGTGCCCTATCTTAAGACGAGACAGTAGAAGTAAAGGTCCCGAGGCGGTAGAAATTTGCCCGTAAAGAATCTCTTTCGACAACTGTGTGCAAGTGCATCAAGTAGATGTCGTAAATATATGTCGTAAAGATATGTAAATTAAATCATCTTGGAAATAAAACAACAAACAAAGAAACAACATATATTGCGTAAAGATAAAATGATAATTCTGTCATTGTGGTCGCTTTAGCCATATGCTATTCAATTAATTGCATCTTAAAATCATATTTTTTTAATCATCATATTTATGTTTGCTATTTGTAGTTACTATGTAACAAGTGTTGCATGACAAAATATCCATCACAACTTGGTTTTTGTTTGCGAATTCTTCGCTATAAATAAATGTAGACTATGGACTTTAGTATTAAAACACACGTGAAAAATTCAACAACACAGTTGATTTGTTGTTTCATCGTTTAGTAAAGAGAAGTCAGATATAGATAAGGTATACTTTTTATCGTCTAAGAAGTCTACCCGGACTCAATACATTTGCTATTTAGTGTAAGGTTTTGCTATACAGTTTGTTTTCAAAATCGATCGCACTAAATTCCATCTGTCCTTGCAGACAAACATATATACAAACAACAAAATACAAACTATTATTGAAAAGGAACACAACTGTTTGGTTAACGACATACATAAATTAACGTTTCAAGATATATGTAGCATATCAAACAAGTTTTACACACCCATACAGTTTTTAAAACTTCATATTACATAAATGATAATCTTTTAAAAATTCTCTGTGAATTAACATTCAAGATCAAAGCGATAAACCAATGGTAAGAAAATAAAGAATGTCAGTGTTTAATTTCACAAAAGGACTAGTTACTAAAACAACTTTACTATGTGAAATATAATGACAAAAACTTTACTTACCGATGTATACATGTATCAAAATCAGATAAAACGAAATGATTTTCAGAATAATACATTGTTTGTTATCTAAGATAACACTATACATTAAATTTTCTGATTGTTAACATATAAGTCTGTAGTTGCTCCTTTGTAAGAGATATTTATACATTTTTATTCTAATTTCAAATCATTTATTTATGAAAATATCAATCTTTATTTATCCTTCAATAGATGCAATATTATTTAAAATATTGTAACATCTGTATATTTGAATATATATATATATATATATATATATATATATATATATATATATATATATATATATATATATATATATATATATATATATATATATATATATATATATATATATATATACAATCTTCATAATGATATAGATGTTTTTTTCCCTCATAGCTTAAAATCATAGTTCGGGATCAAATTTCTGCATTCGAATCGTACATGGATCTTGACCCGAGTAAAACAGTAAAATGTCTAGTTCCAATGTACTGAAATATATTGGCATGTAAAGAGCCCTTTATTCAATACATCAGCCATGTGTTGGAGTCGTAAAGAAAACTAATTCTGGTGTAGTGCTAAATCAGTCAACCAATCAACTAATGCAAATATGTAGTTTCAAATAGACATATACGTATAATTATAATTAGCATTCGAAATTAACATAATTGTATTAACCGTTATGTACTTAGATTACAATCATCGCCTTTTTATATTGAGCAATATATTGTTTTGTCAAATAAGTTGTCGAAGCACACCTACGACTCGATCAATCAGTACTGATATATATGTTCTTATTGCCATTATTTTCTTTCTAATTATTATATTTTGACTGAAAAATAAAACGATCATTACTTGAAAAAGAACACTAACTCTCGTAACAAATTATGGATGATGCGATTTGTGTTATTAGAAGAGGATTCAGATGAACTGATATCGACTAGTGTAAAGCAGGAAAATAACTCATACACTGATGCTGTGGCAACAGTGTATTGTAGTTGATATTGGGACCTTCACCCAATATGACATGTTACCATATAATCGTTGCCACGTGTGTTGCATGCAAAAAGAAGACGCTTACTCCCTCGGGCATCTGGTCCCACTCCGAAATGTTTTTTTTTCCGTAGTTCACAAAGGTTTGTATGGGACAATTTCATAATTTAGCCTTCCCTTTTAAACTTCGACACAAGATAAGTGATAGGTACTTCTTCGTTGTTTATTTTTACAGGGTAAAGATTTAAGGATCGAAAACAGGTATTCTAATTTGATGCTTTGTTATAAATTAAAACATTGGGACTATTTTGATCAAAGGCTTAGGCTATTTGTGGTAAGCAAGTTCTTGAATGTGCACATTACAGGTCAGCGATTTAAATCGTACATTAAATAATATTTCTCATTATTTGAAACACAGAAAACGCATACATTGACACCACGTACGTATCACATGTTTAGAAAATTATGTGACTTATCTGTGATCACGTGATCGCTCAATATAGTAGACGGCTTGATAATACCTAAAATGATCCGACGCATGTCGAATTTTAAATATAGAGATGTGAATAATAAATTATAAATAATTAAGCAAACATTTGTTGTAATTATATTCAAACTACGGCAATGAGTTCCACACACCCCTCCATCCTATGCATTCGATTATAGTCATATTCATCAAGCTGAGGAAAAAATAGCTTTGTCACAAAAGTCATTATACCGCTAACATCATATACAAGGACAATTTTTAATCGAAATAAACAAAATCGCATTTTATTTCATATGGGTTTTTATCTTATTTTATTATCATTTTTAATCCTACTGTAATAATACTGATTTTTTATCTATATAGCTCAGCAGGATATTTACCCAATTAATCATAATGATAATAACTAAATTGACACATATATATCAAAGGGAGGGGGATGGTGTGGAGTAGACATAGACATAGATTATATACTAAATAATTTTTAACCTTTTTATGAAAGAGAAAACAGAAGACATCTGACAAAGCCGTATGACACAAATCACCACGGACATAGAATTTGAGAATATTTTTACAACAAATTTTCACATAAATATCTTATTCATTGTAAAACATGGCATCTTTTGAAACCCAAGGGGTAGATCGTACCTCACAAAAGCCGTGAGACAATTCAACCAAAAATCTTCGGAAGGTGTGTCTGAAATCCTGCTATCAGCATATTCGGAAAATATATATAATGTACCGTCCTTGGTACATTGAAGAACTCAAGTAGAATTAAGAGGCCAAATGATGAAAGAAAAATGAAACCCCACAATTTGTAGTAGAATACAAATTAGCATCTGAAGACTTTAATTGCTTAATGATTGGAAATCGATCTAATAACTATTTTCAAAATCAATACATTATAATTGATAAATCTCTAATCATAACGTTTCAATTTCCATAGGTCTGTAGCAAGTATTCTCTTATATCTTTTACGAGTTGTCTTCCTTTAGCTGTTAGAGCAAGAAGGTACATGAAATTGAAAGCAACTTTTGAAGGAATAAACTATATTCAAAACAAGAAACACAGTCCAGGGACAGGAAGGCTACCATATTTTTTTTAGATATTAGAATATTTTCCGAGCTGTCCCAGCTTAATGAATTATATGTTGATTTCAAAAGAATGGTTTATATTACAGATTTCAGAATTTCAGAATAATTTCTGATTTGTAATTTTAATCATTTCAGATAGCTTATTACAAAAGAGAAATAGAAGACATTTGACAAAAGCTGTATGACACAAATCACGAAGGACATACACACAAAACATGATGATAATAAAATATACTCGAAAAAATCAACATTACAAAATATTCGATTGTGCTGCCGTTACGATACAGACTTAGGACGGTCAATTGAATCAACAAATGTCACTTAATTGATATGATTAATCGGTTTAAGGGCGACCACCTTCCCACTCACCGCAAAAGCAGCACAACCAAAAGACACATATTTAAAAATTTATAAATAATCCTTCTTCAATTAAATAGAACAAGGATCAACAGGTTTTTTAAAGAAGATAGGTCATAATTTTGTTTTACACACATAACATTTATAGAATTATATGTTGCTATCAAAAATATGTAAGGCGACCTCAACATACTTAAACCGTCCTCTGCCCGTCTGTAAGCGAGCTTAGATCCTTGATCAATAGGAGTCCGAACAACTAACATTCAGGATAACAATGCAGGCCTAGCTTATTATGTCGCTTAATGTCAGAGCAACAATTTAATGAAGAATATTTTCATAGATTACATTATTTTTCAAAGTCTCTAGAAAAGAGTTTCACTTTAAGACGGTAATTTTGGATGTGTGTATGTCTATAGCGTATTTATCCACATTAAGCATACAATGTTGAAATATTTATGAATTTTCTAAGAACGTCTAAGGTAGTAGATTTTGTAATTGTTACACTGATATATCACTAGCCGTACCCGTTTTTTTACATTAATAAATTTTGTGTGATCGTTGTCTTTCAAAGGCAATGTTCAGAGAGCTCTCATCCCTTATGGCATGGTATTGAACTTGTGACCTTTACATTTGGTATATTGAAATGAAATGAATTGATACATTCACGCTCGTCTAAAAGAGTATATTCATCAAGCTAGTATCGTAAATACAAAGTTTTCACTATTCACTTTAAAAACAAAAGTCGTTTTCTCTATCCTTTCAGAATATTAAGAAAAAGTTGACGTTCATTTTATACGAAAATATCTGGCCTATATTATGCAAACAGACGGACAACAAATTCAAACACATGAGAATTCAAAATGTTTTTGAAATGAACGTATGAACCGCAGCGCAGCTGACTATGATAATAGGTGTTATGCGCTACTGGTTACATCTGATCCACCGGTGTTTCCCACAATGCTGCATTCATCAAATGACACTTCAAAATTATAACATTCCGTGAAAATCAAGACACAACACTGCAAAATTAGTAGGACAATTTAAATCCCACACGGGATACGAATGGGTATTCGGAAGGAATGAGCGTTTTTTTGCTTGTATTTTATACCCGTCGGAAATGTTCCGTAGAAACTCTCGTGTTCGGTCGCAAAGACATATATGTAATTTGTCAGATTGTGAAAGGACGTGCGTCCTTTGTGCACGATCATCATTTAACATTCTAGAAAGGGTGACTCCGTTCTGTCCAATAATATCTTTGTCTGATTACAGAACTTGGCGATTTTATGCATTACATTTCTTATCCGTGTGTCAGTACGAGGTCTGATTGATATGTTGTGAGGCCTGTATTGAAGGAGGTTAGCAGGGATTTCCTTTTTAAGCACTACTATCTCTTTACTATTTATGGCCGTGTACCCGAAGACTGGTGTCATTTGGTCTGCTTATATCAACAAAGTGGCACTTTTAAGTAAACAAGGCAAGTGACTAGCAAACTGGGCAAAATCGGTGAAAGAGATTCAAAATTTGCTTAAGAAAGTTAAAGAACATAAGGATATCCATACTGATATGGTAGCAACAGTGCGGAAAGATGTCCCTTTATATGCTACAGTAAAAAGCTGGGTGGCGGAATTTAAGCGCAGCAGACAGGGCCTGAGAATTACTCTCGTCTTGAAAGGCCTGTCACTATTGCAACCCCAGAAATGGTCAATAAAGGCCATGGTATTGTAATAACTGATAGGCGAGTTACAGAAAGATATATAGCCAGTACAGTTGGTATTTTCAACGAAAGGGTACATTCCATTCTGACAGAGGATCTTGCAACGAGAAAGCTTTCAGCCCGTTGGGTACAAAGACTTTTCACAGTTGTGCAGAAGCACATCAGGCACACTTTTTCGCGTACTAATCTGAACATTTGAGAGGTAGATACTGCTGAATTTCTTCAAAGATTTGTTACTATGGATGACACGTGGGTTCATCATTTTACCCCAGAGGCCAAACAACAGCCTAAACAATGGAAGCACCCTGGTTCATCCCCGCAAAAGAAGGCAAAAACTGTTCCATCAGCTGGAAAGGTTATGACTTTGGTTTTCCGGGATGCCGTGGCATTCTGATCTTAGTTGTTCTCCAAAAAGGACCAATAATCAATGGTACATACATGCATCACTTCTGAAGTAGTTACGAGAAAATATTAAACTCAAACGTCGAGGAAAACTCAAAACTCATTAAAGGTGTGTTGTTACACCAGAGCAATGTCCTGTTCACAAGTCTGTCATTGCCACAGCGGTCATTAACTATTGTGGCTTTAAATTGCTTGAGCATCCGCCTTACTCGTCTGATCTCACTCCATCAGACTTTCATCTATTCCTTAATCTGACAACGATCATTTCCGGTACCCACTTTCAGTCAGATCATGACGTCATACATACAGTGGAGGACATTATTAAAGAAAAGAACTTCTTTAAAAGGGCATTGAGACACTTTAAAATCATTGGCAAAAGTGTATAGATATTGAAAAGGGTTATGTTGAAAACAAATGCAATGTGTCCGCCAAAATTCAAACCCTTACATATGAGGTTGACAACATATCAGCCATCATAATTTATCGGCCAGTTTGCCTAATAGAGCAGACGAAATAATGGGTACAAATTACAATAAGGAGCGCACAGTTTTGTTAAGTATAACAAAGTGAATAAAGATTGTACATAAGCTAAAAAGAATAAGGTTGGAATGTCGAGTTTAAGACGAATTCATCAAATCTCTACATTTTGATGGATGTTGAATTAATTCATAATAAAGCGATACAATAGTAAATAGATGGTCAATGGACAATAGTATTTCAATACAAAACACATTTTTTATCACTGCATAAATGATACAACATTGATATATATTTAAGTTATAAACAATTCTGTAACAGATCGGGTGATAGGTTCAGTCCAAACATAGCATTATCTTAAACAATGTTGCGATAACGAAAAGTGTATTATTGTTGTGCGCTCAGGAGTGCCGACATCACGTGTTTGTATTAATGCTCAATTTAGCGAGAACTGTACACATATGTAAGAAATTCTGTCAGAAAATAATTGGTATAAACATTAAAACTGGTGTATATATAATTATGATAATTGAACAAAGATAATGCAAGTTAAAAAAACCCCCAAAACCATATCATTTGTCTGACCATACAATAAATACCTTGCACAGATAGATATCAAACTAGCAGCATAATCATATTCATCAGAATAAATTAAGTGTGTACCGATTGGATACATAGTTAATGACATTGATACTTGATGTGTGACAAGTGTCATATAGAATGAATGAATATGCCATATAATTTGAATTCTTTGTACCAACAGGTCCGACATTTAGGCAAGATAATCATTTAGTCTTGTTATAATTATTAAATTGCCATGCGCAAGTTATGCCCGCTTTGAAAAGAATACAGTTTTTATACTCAATGTCGAATTTGTACTTGAAAATTTTGTAAGATGTCGAAGATATACAATGTACACGGATTTCGGGTTTCATATTATTTCAGAAAAGGTGGATGTGAATCTCGTAGCTCCGTCGAAAGCGTGCTTAAGTTGTTGTCGAGTGATTCCTAATCTGATTAAAACCATAACTTTATTCCGCTTTTCTATTAGTCCCTTTACGGATAAAGATCTGGCGAAACTCCGTAAGGTGTCATGTTCTGGGAGACTCTGATTTTCAGACAATCAGTGGACCGGCTACAAATTCCTAGGAATGAAATTAACATCCCCAGTGTGCGTGACCTACAAGGTAGTTGTTGAAAAGCGTTTGTTACACACTGCGTCACTTGCACGTGCCTAGCCAAGTCATTGATTGGCTATGGGAAATAACGATTTCGGTGTTTGGAACGTCATCAGAGTTCACCAGAACATGACCCATCACGAGGTTTCGCCAGATATTTTATCCGCAATTGAACAAATAGATAAGCGGAATAAAGATACGGTTTTAATCAGATTGAGCCATTCCGGGTTCGAAATCCACTGTGGCTCGTTGGTGTTCTGTATTTTGGGATTAGAATGTAAACACCGAAATCTCATATCAAAGTAAACATAAGCATATGAAAGATCCCTCTTTTTTCTTCAGATGATGTGTCTTTCTTTATGATGGGTATCATATGCTATGATATAAAAAGATCATTAAATAAAATAAATATTTCATGTACAATAGATTGCTACATTTAGGGTAACTGCAGAGAGGTCTATACTTTCAATTTGGTCCCCACCTAAAATTTCGTTTCTCGGGATTCATATGTGTCCACTTCTCGACTTGGAATTTTGTTGTTAGGACCATAGTGATATTGCATCAGTTACTTTCATACTTTGCATTATTTATTTTACATATATTGGTATATTGTTGATCTGCCCTTGATGGAACTGATTTGAAGAATTTTTCTACTTTTTACAATTGTTATATTAGTCACGCTAGCTAAAGCATTTACTCAATTTGTTACCTTTTTCATTGGTATGTTTAGATTTTGTAAATTAATTTTAATGTGTCTGTTCTTTGTATACGGTATTTTTCGGTTGTTACATATCGCATAAATAACACAATTCAATATCATTTATCAATGAAGTACAGTAAAATGAATAAAAACCCTCTTAAAACTAAAAAAGACAAAAGAAAGAAAAATTAAAGAAAGAAGAAAAAAAATAATAAAGAAAAAAAAGTATTAAAATTTGAATAAAAATGAAATGAAATGAAGTATAGCTCGGTTTTGTACCTTGTAGATACCAACTCAATGGCACATATCTTACAATACTGTGTTGCGAATGTTTAAGAAATTATTTACATAGAAACGATGAACTATGACAGAGGATGAAAAGTATATTTTAATCAAGAATATTAAATATACAACACAACGATATAACACCAAGAGACAGTTGTAACCTTTCGGAATTTTTGATGTTTAGTACACCTTCTGAAATTAAAAAAAATTCAGTTATGAGTATTTGTTTATCAATACCAGTGTAATTTAAGCTAAAGGTATCTTATCCATGTTTTGGCAAAATGTAGATATATAGTTGTCAACAATCTATGGATTACATAATTCGACAAATTTATATTGGACGCTTATATGGTATTAACATGATACTACATGAAGAAATACATTTACCTTTCTGGGACGTAACGAAACACCACCTAATCCGCCTTCAGGTAATGGAATACCACCACCAATACCACCGATTGGTCCTACAGAACCACCAATCAATCCTCCTTCTGGTAAAGCAATACCACCACCAATACCACCGCCAATACCACCGACTGGTCCTACAGAACCACCAATCAATCCTCCTTCTGGTAAAGGAATACCGCCGCCAACTGGTCCTATAGGTCCACCTCCAATTGGTCCAATAGATCCACCACCAATAGGTCCAATAGATCCACCTCCAATTGGACCAATAGATCCACCTCCAATTGGTCCAATAGATCCACCTCCAATTGGTCCAATAGATCCACCTCCAATAGGTCCAATAGATCCACCTCCAATAGGTCCAATAGATCCACCTCCAACTGGTCCAATAGATCCACCTCCAATTGGTCCAATAGATCCACCTCCAATTGGTCCAATAGATGCACCTCCAATTGGTCCTACAGATCCAACTCCAATTGGTTCTGGTAAGGCAACTCCACCACCAACACCACTTCCGACAAGTCCTCCAGCAAAACCACCTCCTATTTGTCCTCCAAATCCACCCCCAACTCCACTACCACCGAGACTGAGACCAGATGGGACACCAACTCTGAAATTATTAAATGTGATTGGATATCCAACAGCTGGGCCTCTAGCTTGACCCCTGAAAACTGCATTTCCTCCTCTTAAAGATTGAGATACACCTCCAAATGTGGTTGAGCCAAAACCTCCTCCAATGGATCCTCCTCCAATAGATCCTCCTCCAATAGATCCTCCTCCAATAGAAATTGGTTCACTAGTTGCTACACCACCTCCAACGCCGCCAAGTCCAGAGCCTCCAATACCTACTAGACCACCACCAACACCACCACTAAGGCCTCCAATACCACCACCAACACCTCCAAGGCCCAGTCCTAAGGATGGCATTCCGACTCTGAAGTTATTGAATGTTATTGGGAATCCAACAGCTGGACCTCTAGCCTGGCCCCTGAAAACTGCATTTCCTCCTGATAGTGACTGGGATACACCACTGAAAGAAGTAGAACCAAATCCTCCTCCAATAGATCCTCCACCAATTGGAATTGGTTCACTGACTGCTCCACCACCCAATGAAGGACCACCAAATCCGAGTCCAGCTCCAGGTCCTATGCTCGCTAATGAAGAAGTGGCAGGTGCTTGTCTTACTCCTAAATCAACAGTTGCTCCACCAGGACCTAGTGGGTATCTGCGCCCTTTAATTTCTATATGATTTGTATCGCCATATGCATTGGTTAATGCAATGAGGGCAACGGTACAGATAAATCTCAACATACCTGTAATACAGAATGTGAATTGTATTAGATATGTTCGGGACCGGTATCGTAATTATAGAGCAAATAGGTAGAAAACTTAGATTTACAATACATAAAACCCTTTAGCTTAGTTTGAGTTTTATTTGATATGTCCATTCTTATATGCAATAGGAAATATACTTTCCCGATATTTGTTTTCGTTAGGTGCTATGTATAGCTGTAACGTTTTCAAGTTCAACTTATGTTAATAATCATCATAAATGAAATTATTCCAAGCGCAGTTTGTCCATGAAAATAGATATGTAAATATTGCTATATTTGATATTTTTTGGTTTCGAGAAATGTACACGTAAAAACATTTATATGAAAAGAAATGAATTACATATCTAATAATTGGATCGACAATGACGAAACGCAAGTCACAGAATCAAAAATCTGAATATCTGTATCGTTAGGAATTATCAAACTTTATTTTTCACTTAAGAATAAGTTAGTTTTCTTTACTCTCTCATTAAATGTTAAGCGGTATTTGAAATTTAGTGTACAGAGAAAATGTATATCTTGAAAATATGAATACATATAAACTATAATAAACGCAAAGTATCTATACATGAAAACTTCTTTATTAATAAAGTTATCTTCTCGTGCCCTGTAGAACCTTTTAAAAGACTAAGAAAACGTTTAGTATATAGTCATTTTCTACTTACTGAGAGGCAAGTTGCTGATCAGGAAGAGGACAGGAAAACTGAACTGGCCTATGGTCGTTGGCAATCGTATTTATACTATTCAGAATGGAACTAATCACGCAAATAATTCATGTTATTCATTAGCAACAAATGATGTAACACCACGTGACAGGTTAAAGGAAGCACTACAATTCCGTCATTTTTTATGATCGACGAGTAAACTGTCACGATCAATAAGGTATATATTATACATGGATATTTGCACTTTTATTCTTTTGATATCGGATTATTATTCGTATATCATTGAATATAAAAAGTAAAATAGTTTAAGTTTTAAATAAAACATGTTCCATTTTCAAGGCTGACATATTTAATAATATGAAAATATCGACACGTGTGTTGATCAATAATAAGATCAATGTAAATAGAGTAATTATACACAAAAGAAAATAAAGGTTCACGATGAATTGCAATATTTTTGTTTATATTATCAATTTTCTAAAATGAAAAATGAATACTGAATAAAATAAGCTTCAAATTGTTTGCCAGATTCGTATTTACAATCTCAACATTTAATATACTTTAACACTCTCAACACGTATATAAAACATATATTTCTACAACACAAAATGTGGCAAACTGTTCAATAAAAACACATCATAGGAAAAAGAACAAAATTGTTCTCAAATGACTTATCATACCGACAGAGATGTTCAAAGTGTTGATTCATTAACTAAATTTTGTTAATCGACGAAGCGTACAATAAAACATTATGAAATCCCGAAAGAAAGGTTAACACATTATAATAATAACTATAATGGAAAAAATAATAATTTGATAATAAATCTCAGTCTTCGACTACTGCTTATGACTTTGCACAACTTTAAATTTAAGCACATGAACTAGCAAATGTCTCACTATGTGCCTTTCTATTAAATTATATAATTTGCGGAATATATATTTCAATAGTTGTTATTCGTATCCTTGTTATATAAACTTTCCACGTAGTAGTTTGCTTTGTAAACAACAGAATTGTAGTCTGAAAGATTTCTAGCATATTGGAGGATAGTTGCGAATTTAAGACACCATACGCATGTGATAAAGGAATATCAATACACGTATAAGATATAAGATACAAGCAGTTATTAAATATAAATGTAGGAAACATGGCAAAAACAGAAAATATGGATATTGACTGCCCCGCTAGATTCAAAGAAAATACCAGGCGCCATGGAGAAGTAACCATCCTTTGCTGACCATCCACACCCGAATATGATGCCAAAATTCAATGTCCGTATACATTTTTTATAGTTATAATTTCCTCTGGGTTGATATCATTGTTCTGAACTGTCAGAGTCCTCAGAGTATCACTAAACACTATCATTACTTCGGTTTTCATATGAAAAATATTTTTCAACATATACTGTAGTAAAAATCTGTAATTGTCTTTAAAAATATTCTGACTATTTTCTTTATGTATGGCGCTGATATCAGATGGGATTAGGTCTTTTTATTAGATGAATTTTTGAATAAGTTGGCTCTACGAACAGTTTTGTCTTTCACAAGTTAGAACATAAGCAACACTGAGGAGAAATAAATGATCGAAAGGAGCAAACGGTGAAACAATTTTTAGAGTTATAATTTGTAAGAAAGTACTTCTGATGGTTTTTTTTTCTGTCATTTGTATTCCACTCTTACTTTGATATACAGATTTTGGCTTTATTTTTTGGACAAATATTCATAAATTCACCAAAATCAATATCATTTTACAGGTTCGTGTAACAATAGCATGAAATATTAAGCATTGTAAGTGATGTATTGACTAATGGGTTACTTTACATGTAAATGTGCTGTCATCAGTTTGATTTATTATGTTTAGTTTCTACTGTCGTTTAGTAAGAAGTTTATTTCAACTTTCGATTAGTACATCGAAACCTACGTATTTTTGAGTACACATAATATTTTTTAATTTATGAAAGAATTTTAAAAAGTATAATTAATTTTGCTATTGAGCACTTTGTTGCCTTATATATGAAAAAAACCCATAAATATCATGGGTTTTTTAATTTAAGGGACATTTTGAAATTAGTGAAAATGTATTTTAATTATTTGTCTTTGATGTCTAATGGGTACATGACCGTTGTACCTTCAATGCATTATTAAATTTGCTTTAGTTTATAAGGACTAAAAGAAGCGACTGAGGAAAATAAATTCGATATGCAACTCTAAGTCGAGGACTTAAACACACATTGCTAAAATAAAACGGTATATGACTTCATGCGTAAATAACAAATAGCAGAACAAATAATGAAAAAATGGCATCTCTAGTGAATTTCGCTGCGGCAGTGTTGAATTTCGCGCCACTGATGGCCCTTTAAGAAACTAACCATCACTATCATTGGGTACCGGTGACATTAAGGAAAACCTCACCTTGTATTAACTCATCATCCCGCAAATGTTACTTCATAGAAAAATATTTAAGTGCGGGAAAATTTTCAATAGATTCTACTTCATAAGAATTGGTCTGAATCTTAAATTTCATATCATTTTAATTTGTTTAAAAAATCACAATTCATTTTCGTGAACACGCTTTGGAACGTGCATATTCGAATGGTTATTTTGAAAGCGATTATTAAAAAAAATTTGTGATTTATTCATGTCTCATATTTTAAAAATAATATGTTTTATGATAAAATCATGTAAAGGAATGTTTTGTATGTTGTTAAATGTCCGGGATATTCTCCATTTTACTAGGGAATGTAAATTAGGGGAAAAGTTGTTCTCTGCAACACCAGAGAGTTTTCATATCATAAGTTTATTATTATAAATATTAAAGAATTATGACAGTTTTGACACAGTGATTCTCATAATTCTTTCCACTCCTATTTATGAGACTATCAGATAGCCCTCATCATATATCATAAACTTTTTCGTTTATTTGAACGAATACAAAGAACCTTAAATAGGTAAATCACAATTATATTGCTTTTGCATGCAGTAAATAGACAAAAACTTCCATGATAATTTATGATCATATTTCTTTTAAAACGTACCAGAATGTATTTCATTGGATGACTTGATTTGTAAGATTGCTGTCTACAAATAGGTAAATAGCCAATTTTATCAAACAATAAAATGATGGCATAATAGCATAATGACACGGTGTATTCAGAGAATGTAGCTGTATTGAAAAGAAAAACCTCTTAGAATCAGTTATATATTTGCTTTACATAGATAACAGAACATTCTTTAACAATTTTATTAGATTTGATATGGGTACCAATAAATTCATGGCCAAATATTTCATTCTATTTAAAATGACAATTATTATATGCGTTCTGCCCTTCTGAATTTTACAATGTAGTATCCCCCTTTTCGAATTCAGATTATATTAATAAATGAAAATTACTTAAGTGTCAAAAAGAAGAGAGAAGACCAAGATGTATTACACATGCACTTAAAATATGATTATAGTCACAGAATAAACATAGAAAACGACTCAACAAAAATAGTCGGTTGTATTACAGTTACGATACCGATGTAGCATGGTTGATAAAAGTAACAAACGTCACTCAATCGATATGGTATCCTGTTTACTGGCAGCTACTTTCCCATATTGTTGAAAAGTCACATCTTCGAATTTAGATAAGATATAAGAAGTTACAAAGTGGTTTGAAGTTTTTTGTGTGAAAATCCAAAACGTTATTTGACTAAAAAAAGGTTTTCGAGGTAAATGATATCTATAACCCTTAATCAGAAGTTTAAAAATGATTTGATTTTTTTTTTGCGTGAAAATCCAAAATATTAGTGCAGGCTCTCGCAGATCGAACCAGTTGACTAATATAGATACCATATGATGGGAGTTTTGGAACATCAACATATAAATAAGTAAAATTGACGATACGAAGTCTCACATTTATCATATATGCTTGTATGGATATTGTTTTTAATAATTTTAATATTTAAGTCCGAGAAAGGTGTTTCCATATCAGAAGTATTGGCTTTCATGAACTGAAGCTCAGATGGATAAATATTTTAAGGTTTGAATGCAGGAAGTCTCCCTTATAACAAAATGAAAAATAAATTTGCTATAAGGGGAGCGCTGTAATTACCCATAGGAATCCCAATAATCTGTTAATAAAATATAACACTTATTTATCAAAAATCTGATGGCATTTCATATCTGAATACAAGTCCAATATTTATAATTATCATATCGTGTTTTTGAGAAAATCCAGGTGTACCTGAAATACAGATGTATGATTTAAAGTCTCTTTTGAAACACCAGCGGAGGACAACAATATAGTTTTTATTAAATCATGATGTAGAGAGGTATATATTGTCGTACAGTGAAATGTAAAACCTTGAATATCATAAAAAATATCTCAAGCGGAGTTTTTCAATGACATCGCCACAATTTTTGATTGACCGAACGTAACAAACTAATATGGTCTTTAGCTGAGTAAGAGCGGAAGTATTATATTTGGAATGTACAGATGTAGACCAATGACTAAATTGTGACGTGAAACGTAATTTAAATGGAATTTTGTGTTGGAAAATCATATTTATTAATGCTTAAATTGAAGTTTCACATAGTTATACGATAGTCATATATGCCCATGTCCTCCAACTATGGGGTTTGAACATATGTTCTAGTAGCCTTCAATCTGTTTTTTTTAAATTTGTCAGACAATGATAATATTGTAGATGCTTTGTTAAAGACATGCGTATTTTGTAAATCAACTCCCTTAAATACTGACTAGACCGGTATTTGATATAACGGTATTAATAAATTCGAATTAAGTGAAAAATTACCGATGCCATTTTTAGGATTTGGTTTTTCCAGACATTCAAGGCATGTATATTTTCACCCTTTTTACACCATCGTTATAAGTGTGTAATGCTTCTTCAATAATACTCAACGACTGGTAAAATATTTATCCTGGAAGGTAATTTACATTTTGGATTTTTACTTAAAAAAGGTATTTGTTAGAAATACAGTTAAGATCGCCTGTACTAATATGACCTGCAGGCTGATAAATATATTCAGAGTTATTTCATGAATAGGACAATAGAATTAAGTAAAATTTATTAGGAATAGATGTGATTGCATTGTAATTAAAAGATAAGGTTTATGTATTATATGTAACACGAATGTATGGTCAGATTTTGTTCCTACATTCTCAGACTAATCATAATGGTCATGCCTTAGATAATATAATTATGATAAAAGTTTTACAAAAGAGGAATCTGATATTGTATTCAACAACACATTTTATATTTAAATCAATAAACAGAATGTGGTGTACCTGATATTTTCGTGGTTTCAGACTGTTTGACAAATGATATACGACAGAACTAGCGGAAAACATTAAATATGTGAGACAAGTTCGGAAACTAATGGACATGACATACATATAATATCAATAACACATGTAAGTCAAGTTTGAAAGTAATTTGCATCGTATAAAGGTACTGTCATAGCCGCAATAATTCGTTAAATCAATGACAGTGTTACAAATAAATGGGAAATATGCTGTCTATTACCAAAGTTACGAATAAAATGTTTAACATATATGACGATAAAATGACAAAAATTACACATAAATCCTTGTGTCACACGAACTTGTAGTGATATTGAAAAATGTAAAGGAAATAATTTACAATTGGTTAACAGAAACATAATTTAAGAAATGGTAGGGGAAAGCAGATTCAAAATAAAGTGTTAGATCTGAATTCTTTGTAATACTGTACAAATCATTTAAAAATGATATGAATTTAAGATATGTTTCATTTAAGCGTAGTTATGTTTTGCCTTGTCTACTCACTGTCCTAATACACAACTTTTAAACACGAGCATTTTCGTTACTAACAGTGTGGATCTGGACTTTGCGTGAAATGAATATTGTTGTTAAATCGTGGCCAGGATTCTTACCTCCTCTCTTTAAATAATTGTGATCAAATAGCAGATTGATATTACCAGAATCATGTTTGTACACAGTATTATAATATACAATTATACTTTCTTACACATTCCTTCAAAAGGCGTTTATATTAAGTCCATATATGTCAAATTACATTCTTGAATGTTCTAAAATCTATTTAATATCTATTATTTTGTAAAAACAGTCTTTAAGTGCCTTTTGCATGTAATTAAATAACAAGCTTGCAGTCGTGCATGAATGCAGTCCTGTGCGAAATTATAATGGTCAATTGCTCAATGTATCTTCACTGCGACCTGAAAATCGAAAGATATCCGTAGGCAACGATAAGGAGTAATGGACAAAATTTTGCAATATTTATTAAAAGAATTAGAATAAAGAAACCCTTCTCAAGTACTGTTGTAATCCATGCGATGAAAAATAATGCAAATAACAATAACATAGTTATAGAAATTATTTCATTTCTTACGTAAAATATCGAAACACATTTTTTTCCAAAAATCAAAATTTTTTTCAGAAAGGTCATCCAGCAGATTGTTGTTATTCCAGTGGTTACCAGTTGTGTGTCTTCAGGTTTTTATATTTTAGTACTCATACGAGGTAGAATCCATTCAGTGATAGCTCTGTATAGGAAAGAAACCGTTATCTTCTCGGTTCAATTTCCCGTACAGATATAGTGACGATGTTCTGTCCATAAATAATACTTTCAATGTATGTATGTACAAAGAATTACTTCTTTTGATTGTTCTGCTGTTACGGTGAGTGGGAAGGTGGGCCCGTAAACCGGTTAACCTCACCATTTGTTTGGCTTTTGTCAAATTAAATGACCGTCCTAAGTCGGTATCGTAATTGCACTACAATCAAATATTTTTGTAATGTGTTAAATGTTCGATTATATTATTTATATTCATTTATTGTATAGCTCTATGGTGACTTGTGCCACATAACTGAGCCGGTAACTCCTCTTTTTTCTTTCAAAATCACTTTGCCAGACACTTAACTTAGACTTATTTTTGTCTATTTAAATATATAAGAAAGGTGACGATCCACAAGATATACGCTACAACAGAGCATGGCTTTCTTATGAGTGTTTGTTTTGCGGGCCAGGTGACTTACAATTAAACTAGACGCATTGGGCTACGATACCAAGCGCATGAAATCTTCACTGTGGAAGTTATATTTCGAAAAAAAGGGAAAATGGATTGAAAGAAAGTGTAAAAAAGATGAAGAAGAACAACAGACGAAGGAAACTAAAAATGGGGAAAGGAGGTAAGAAAGAGTGAAGGTATGAAAGAAAGGGAAAGAAAACTGAGAAAATGAATGTAACTCTATTGCAGTACACACATAACACATACATGTAACATGATGTTCTAAACTTAAAAAACTCTGATAGCTCCTAACCAGGTAAAGGTCATTTAAAGAGTTCCACGCATAGAACTCATTGATACACTTTTCATACGCCTACAACAACTAATTTAAATTCTTCACGAAAAAAACAAAAAAACAAAACAAAACAAAAACAAAACAAAAACAAAAAACCAAAAAAAAAAAAAAAAAAAAAAAAAACAAAAAATAAAATAAAATTAATAAAATAGATAAATAAATAATTAAAAAAATAAAAATAAAATAATCATAATTAATAATTCACTTTTAATATTGAAACTATTATCGCTGTGCCTTGCAACTCAGTGAATGAGGTGTTCGGCTCATCGTTGAAAGGTCGCGAGTTCGATTTCCGCCGTGGGCGCATCCGTGTTCTTTCTTTCGAGTGAAACAGTAAAAACCGAGGTCCCGTGTTACAGTAGGCATGTTGTGTAAATGATCCCTCACTGCTTCAGGTTGCAAAGGTATATGAATTTCTATACAACGCATCAGGAATCAGACCGTCACTATTTACATGAAATAATCGTGGATTGACTTTAAAAGTAATTAATCAATTCAATAAGAGCATAATTTCAACAGTGTTGCATACAATTATACCAAGATATTTAAAAACTAAACTATGTTATGTAATTTTCTTGATAGCTCATATTTTTCAATTTTTTCTTTATAAAACTGTTATCCTTCAGTCTGAGTGTTACAAGAAGAGAGATAAAGTTTGCTGATAGAGACATTTTTCATGCAATTGCAATAAAACTGCGGTCGCCAAGAATAAAAATGAAAATAATAATAATGTTAATAATAACAAATGTAAAGAAAATTCAGCACGAAAACAGAATGGTACAGCGATGGAATCGGAAGACCCTATTAATAAATGAGATACCGGAAAGACTCTGTTTCCAACAGTTTAATCAAGGTATACATGATGGAAAATATCAAACATTGTCAGTTTATCCCCTTTCTTTATTCTCTGTTGAATATCATGCAAACTAATGGTGGTGTTCAACAGGTGGTATTAATATATTTCAGAACCCATATATGTGTAAATTTAGTGCATCATATGCGCATCTTGACAGCTAATGTCTCTTTAGTAATGCTCAGGGCCGAAAATCTGGAAATCTATAGTGTATATATTTGAAGACCAAACTAATTAACAAAGTGACTTGAAAAAAATATTAATGATAATAATAATAATATTATTATTATTAATGATAATAATAATATTAATGATAATAATAATAATAATAAAAATAATAATAATAATAATAATATTAATGATAATAATAATAATAATGATAATAATAATAAAAATAATAATAATAATGATAATATTAATGATAATATATATATATATTATTTTTTTTATCATTAATATTATCATTATTATTATTATTTATATATATATATATATACCCAAACAATCCAAGGACTGAGGTTTGCATGAGAGATATACCTTAATCTTATATTAATTTATTAGTTTAAGTTTTAATTTTAGTGTCGCAGCGAATTTGAGGTAGATATCTCTGGTCAATACAGAAGCAATGAATTAATGAAATACTTTCAATTTAAGATATATATATATATATATATATTTATATTTATATTCTCTCTCTCATATATTTATATACATGTATACAGAGTTATTCAATCTGATATCTTAAAGTATTTGAGCAAGTATTATTTCAATCTATATCGAACAATTTTGTAGAATAAAGAAAAGTGGATTTTTGCAATATTTACACGAGAAAAGCAGAAAATATCAACAGATATAAAGAAACAGAAGAAGAAACATAAAAAGAAATAATCAAATAAAACATAGAAATGTTGTATTGTAATGCTGTTGTGGTTCTGACTTAGGGTGGTTAATTGATATGGCAATGGTTAGAATTTAAATTTATGAAATAAATACCAGAAGTAATTGACGCTGTTTACAATCACGATAGTTTGCTCTCGTTTATTATTCCTAAATTTTTTCGAAGCCGTGGCACTAACAGGTGTCGTATAAATACGTTTTTGTCTTCAAGAGTGACGAATTATTAACTTGGAAGTTTACTGTTCAACATTTGCTGACAGAATTTACAAAACGATGGCGGTTAAAGGTGCAGATTTAAGTAATAGAAATACCAATATACATGATAGGAGAGGTGACAAAGGTAATAAACATTATAAATATTATAAATGTCCATTTCTATGGTTATGTTCAAATACTGTCCGCTTTATTTATTATAGAATTGAAAGGCATACATACTTGCAAATAATATGCAATTTGACTTTTTGTAAAAATCAACAACAATACACACTATTGTTATCTGAAATGAGTTTTAATTATATCCGTACATTAACAAGATCACGAGACGTCGGTAAATGAATTCGTTGCATACATAAAATGCAATACAATTTTGATTTATACATGCCCATAGGACAGAAAAAATACATAGATTCATTGATATTTCCTTCGTTATTGCAAAGCGATCCTTTTGAAAGTTTCTTTGATACATTATCTATATAATTTTGTAATTAAAATAGAAATGTTATAATACATATCGTAGCGCGATATGGTCTTTCAACAGCTTTAAAACACATATAAAGTGGCGTTTTGATCAGCACGATTTCCTTATTTCTTTGAAGAATTTCTCACTTGTATGGTTACAAGTTATAACAATTACTTAAAGATTCAACGTTCGAATCGACGTTGTGACTTATTGGTGTACTGTCTTTTGTATAAAAAAGCTGATGTCCAGCGTCTTGGTAAATAGTTGCACTTTAAAATGAAATAATTTCGAGGTGATGTGAAATGAATATATAACGCTTAACTTTTGAATACACTTCGTAATGGAAAAATCAGAAGAAGAACTCTAGTCAAAAGGTAAAAGGGAAACTTTGTCAGTTAATTTATAAGACAAACAAAGTGCTACCTCCATGAAATATAAGGATGATGAATAAGTCCAAACCGTAAGTTCGAAAATCATGAAACAAAAGGACATACAAAATCAGTGAAAATGAAAACCAAATAGAAAACAACGAAAAATGTCTACTTGAAGAGCATTTGTGAACCCCCTTCAAGGAGTGAGATCAAGTGCCATACCTGAGGGCCAGATATACAAAAGTCAGGCCCCTAAGAACCAAAGGGTGGGAAGGGAGGGGGTTTCTTCCCTCCTTAGTTTGGCCGATGTGGAGAACAAGGAAAGAGAAAATAATAATAATAATAATAATAATAATAATAATAATAATAATAACCATGATAATAATAATAATAATAATCATCATCATCATCATCATCATAAGAATAATAATAATCATAATTACAAAATAATAACAAATAATATTTTATAGTCTAAACTTGATTCAAATTTACGTTCATCGTTTTGAATGTTATCAAAAAGATCTACGTCTACTATTCCTGCATTGCTCAGGATTAAATAACAGCAATTAGTGTTAATATCTATGTTTTTATTTTCTGCATTAGAGTATTAACCTTAGTTTAATCATTCTGGATCAAAAAAAGGAAATATGAGGGACTTCAAAGGTTTGCATGCATTCCTTGAGTTTTTGATTTATGTGTACATGTTCTATGATGTATATTAATTATACAGATGTCATACAAATGTATATTGATCATTAAAAGTTATGTATTGGACATATATATCATGTTCATATTGCAGCAATTCGAACACGAGTTCAAGTATCATATATTAAAATTGTCATTAGATGGCATTTAAAAATTATAAATAAATGTTTCAAACATCTTTTTAAAAATGTAAATAATGTAATATCTGTTATTATTTTATCAGAGTTATTGCGTCCATTAATCCCGCTCATGGACAGAAGTTTGGAATTAAAAAACAATTGTTAAAAATTACTTACCAAACATAGTTTAATCACAAAAGAATTGTGAAGTACACATTTTGTGATATTACACAAATGGGCTGCAACCTAATAATCAACCAGAAGAGGTACTAACACTCCTGAAGCAAAAGCGATAAGCAAGTTGTAGTATTGAATTTTAAACATTTATACTCGTATCAAGCTATAGATTTTAATAAAATAATATATTCATTTGCTCAAGGGATATTTTAATACAATGCTTTCGTAAAAGAGAAAATTGAAGACATCTGACGACGCCGTATGACAAAAATCACTAAGGACATGCACACAAAACATGATAATATTAGAATATACACGGAAAAACGACATTACAAAATATTCGATTGTGCTGGGGTTACGATACCGACTTAGGACGGTCAATTAAAGTAACAAACGTCATTCAATTGGTGTGGTTACCTGGTTTACGGGCGCTCACCGTAAGATGAATTTTATCATGCATGTATCTGCACAATGTATGAAAATTCGATGACAATATCTATGGATCTATTGTATTTATCTAATGTGTAACATATAACAATTAGCAAACTTTATTATTCAGGGTACGTTGCACATTTAAAGTACAGAGAGGATTTTACGTTTTAATTTAGTGTGTTAGTCTAAACTTCTGTTTATTTAACATTTTTACCAACTTTATTATACAGTGCTGCATGTAATGAAAACATACGCTGATTTTCAAAAGACATAAATTTACAAAAATATCCAGCTGAAAGATTTCTATAAGTTTAAATTTCAACAAAAATAAATTTAAGAGCAGATACACAATTTCATTACAAAGAAAAGTCGAAAGTTTTTTCTCTGTAAAACACGTTTTGAATTTGAATCATTCTGATGAAAAATCAAATAATTGTCCTTTGTTTCTTGTCATTTCTTGTCTAGACATACTTAAATGTAAAGTTACAAGGGGGTAAAAGATGATATGTTTTATTTCATCATAACAAACTGAAATTCTCAGTATATTTATTTTATTCGGGTTCTATGCTATGTTTAACAGCTTTGTTCTCTCCCATTTCCATGTCGCGATATGATGGCAAAACTGATGAAAACTGTGTAAATTCACAATTAACCAACCAATTATATTACAAAGTACGTTGACGGGAGATCGAAATTAAAAGGAAAAAAAAAGTTTAAGATATACTCTATCATTAATTGTTTAGTAAACGCTCAAAAAGAACAAGGTCGTATTGACATAAGTGAATATTATACAGTACATGTTATTTCACGAAATAAAAGTACTTTCTAAACACCGAATATAAGAAAGAGAAATGGGTTTTATATTTTTAAAGAAGGACAATACACACGTCATTATATCATAGAAATAATGCTTTAAACACGTGTATCACAATTTAAAAAAATAACCAGCATAATAGTATTTATTTATTCAACAATAAAATGTGATTGGGTTGGTTGTCTACAAGGACATACTGTCCCTCTGTTACTTTGCCATTTGGTCATACAACACAAAATATAGAACAGCCTGTTGACTCAAATTATTTTTTCGAACGGCGAATTATAAATAGGGTAAGTAAGTCTGAGAAATAATAAAGTACAATATGAATCTTACAAATTAAAGTACATCTCGTTGTAACATTTGCTTTGTGAGTCAATCACTCATGGTCACTAGCGGTATCACTAGCGACACGAAGGTACCATAAAAAGTACAAAAGTATATGTTATATTAGTTTTTATGAAGATTATAGATTATGTCAGTTATCTTATTAAATAATACATTTCAAAAGATCGAAATCGTAAAATATATTTATGAATATACTTGGAGGTCTTTTTTCATATTTTCTTCAGCATTTGACTGTATTAGAAATACATAAGTGCAATACCCATATTTGTGATATAATGTGATACATTGCTATTGTGTTTGATACATATTTTCTATTAACTAGTATAATAAAATAAATTTAAATAGCAATTAGAATCTTTACCCTTAAGAGTCATTATATTTATTACACGAATATCATTTCCTCCAGAATTTGACAAATTTGATTGTTTGTCCTTAATAAATGAATTAAATCATTTTTATTGAAAGTTTCGAACCTATTTGCACTGTCTGATGGCAGATATTAAGTATATTGTTCTTAAAATTGATTAGTTCAGATGTCTTAGAATTAATTAGTTTTGTAATTGACATTTAATTCCTTTTATTCAATCAAAACGATAAAAAAAATCAATATCAGGTGTATTACAGAGACCTTGGATATACTTTTTGTTTTCTAGCATTTTATACTGCTACATTTTCATAAAATCATACATTTTTAATCGATTATAATAAATATTGGTTTTCACACCCACTCCTAATGAATGAATTTATAAAGAATTGAACATGAAGAAATAATTAATTTCATAATTATTTATTGCGATTGAAAGCTATAGTAATTTCCATAAACAGGTAACGGAAGTTAAAGGTCATTCAACTTTTTTTCATATGACAACTCTTTCAACATAATCGTAGTACTCATCGTGATTGAAGATTTACCAGAGGAATTAGGATAGAGTTACAACTATGTCATTTGACGGCACATTAGAACATCATGCTCGTTTTGCCAGGTAAGCAACTTAACACAAACTGCCAATACTATTCGTGAGTAGTTTATTTAAGAAGTTTCTTTCAGAATTCTAAATTAAAATTTCGTTGGGTCGGTACTGTCGGCTATTACCAGCATTGCTTTCATATATTTATGTCTATGTATTTGTAAGATTGTGTGGAGCTTAAGTTTTTTCAGTAACAATTTCCATAGATCATTGTTTAGATACTTACTTATCCTGACGAAAAGATATGCAAGAGTCTTATATGAAGAAATTCTGGTATTTATTTTTCATCGCAATAGAAGTGAAATAAAACCAATTATTATTTTGATAAACACTTGCAAAACTTCTTATACCTGAAAGATCTTCATTAAAGGTGTAATTCATCGGTAGGTGTAATAATTATAGATACAATCAGCAGCGGGTGATTTGTCAAACCAACAAAATATTCAATTCAAGTAAAAAACGAAGAAGTACCGAAGGGTAAGCCATATCTCATAGTCCATGGAAAAAAGGGGACAATATCGTGTTTAGTGTCATATTCAGCCAAATGCAAACCCCAATAAAGACCAGGTACCCGGGAGGAGCAAGCGTCCCCTGCTTGCATGCAACACCTGTCGCAAAAGTCCTGCAACAACCTTTCAAATCGAGGAGGTAAATACATAAATAAACACGCATGAACATACGAAGGAGACAGGAACACGAAGTCAAATTGCCCATTCAAGGCAAGAAATGCTGCCTGCCTGAAATTCCAGTGTCGGAAACACAGGTGAACAAATATCTGTATATACATGTATTCATGTATTATGTCAAATCAAGTATAGTCAAACAGTTAAGATGGTTATTTGGTATGGTCAGGTCCCAAAATATCGGTTAATATTCTGGTTTTTTTTTTAATTTTAAGATTCTGAAAGGACATGTATCATTTGCCCTTTCTGCCAATAGATTATAGGACAATGGTGTATATGGCATGGATAAGACGTTGTTAGGTTCAAGTACTACTTCCGAAAGACATTTGTATCGTCCATATGTTATAGTTTATCTGCATCATTCAAAATAGAAGATAGAAGACATTTGACAAAGCCATATGATACAAATCATCAAAGACATGCTAATAAAACATCATTATAGTCAAATAAAGAAAGCAAAAAACATCACAAAAATATTTGATTGTATAACAGTTACGATACCGACTTAGGACGGTCAATTGAAGTAAAATCTGTCATTAATTGTGGGGCTTAACAATTTACGTGTGCACACCTTCTTACTCACCGCAAAAGCAGCACAAGGAAACACATTAAAACTTTATGTATAATCCTACATATAGAGAACAGGAATCAACATGTTTCTCAAGAGGAATGGTCACAGAACTTTTTACACGAAACTTTTAATGGAATAATACGCTGTATCAAAAAAATGTTAAGCGACATCATCATCAGTCAACCGTGCTCTAATTGTTTTAGAACCCAAAGACATGAAATTATCGGTACCTTTGATTCTACACTAGGTCATCTAGATATTTTTGTGAATAATAATTAATAATATTTAACTCCAAAACGATGTTTTCTTATGAGAAGTATTGGCTTTAATTAATTTAAGTTCAGGTTGATAAATGCCAATAATATATTTTTCAATTCTTCCTTTCGATTACCGAAATATAATCGAGATATTTAGAGGAGTCATTGAATTTGTCATTAAGGTCGAATATTTTGAGGTTTGAATAGAATGCATGAAGTACCTCTCTTCACAATATAAATTAATCTACTATAAGGGGAGCGCTTCTCCCTAAAATCTGTTGATAAATCTTGCCTTTAAATTGCAGATAAATATTATCAATTAAAAATGTGGGCAGCAAAGAACGATACAACTGCAGGCCGTATAACCTCATTGCTGTAATGCTGTGTAGTGAAAGTGCCATCAATAACAAGAAGAGATGTGCGATGACGAAAGGCTACACCACACCATTACGCTCCTGCCTCCATTTATCCGCCTCCCGAACACGACAATTAGCATAGCGTTCACCTCGTTGTCGTCATATACGGTACGCGTATTATTGCCGTTTAATTGATAACTTAGTACAAGTCCAATGTATATTATTATCATTTTGTTTGTTTGAAAAAAAATCCAGATGTACCTGTAGTACAGAGGTATGATTTAGCAGCGTTTGAGAAGCAACAACGTGGTTTTAGTTATGTCTTGAGGTATATAGCGTTGAAGAGAAAACTGAAGACATCTGACAAAGCTGGTGACGTGTTTGAAAACCTCCGTTTGGGAAAATTTGAAGCAATTCAAGTTTCTACATTTGATTTTCACGTTCGTTACTTCAATTGACCGTCCAAAGTCGGTATCGCAACCACAGCACAATCAAATATTTTTGTAATGTCTTTAGTCCGTGTATATTCTACTATTATCATGCTCTGTGTGCATGTTCTTGGTGAGTTTTGTCATACAGCTATGTCAGATGTTTTCAGTTTTCTCTTGTGTACATACACTATAAAAATATTTAGGTATTGGTTAGCGACGCATGATTTTGTCCGAGCGAGTCCATTTATGCTTGAGTAGACTCATTATGTAGCATTCCCATTGGGTGAATAAATCTTAATAAAGAAATTTGATATACCGTTTTATTTTGAAAATATGTCGAGGGTGAATAACAATCAACGCCATGAAGCAAAGGGTATGCTATCTGCAGGCCTGTCTGCGCGACAAATTACTAGACAGATGAATAGTTCCCCCTCGAGTATCATTAGACTGGCCCAGGGGACTGCATGGACGAGCTCCGTTAATGACAGTCCGAGTCCAGGCAGAACTAGAGTGACATCGCAAAACCAGGACCGCCTCATCCAATTATATCATCTCCGTGGCCAATTTCTTACGGCGGCGCAAACAGCACAAAATATACAAGACGTAGTCGGTCGACGTCTGTCTGTATCAACTGTGCGACCTCCGCTTCGATCTATGGGCCTGCGCTGAAGAAGACCGTTAAGAGGCAATACTTTGATGGTCATCGGGCAAGAGAATCGGCTGCAGTGGACCCAACGGCGTCAGCGATGGTTGCAAATGCAATGGGCGGAAGTTCTTTTTACGTATGAGTGCCGTTTTCATTTAAACGGCAATAATACGCATATCCGTATATGACGACAACGAGGTGAACGCTAAGCTAATTGTTGTGGTCGGGAGGCGGATAAATGGAGGCAGGAGCGTAATGGTGTGGTGTAGCCTTTCGTCATTGCACACCTCTTCTTGTTATTGATGGCACTTTCACTACACAGCGTTACAGCAATGAGGTTATACGGCCAGCAGTTGTACCGTTCTTTGCTGCCCATCGTGAAATCATTCAGTTTCAGCAGGATGCACGACCTCACATTGCCCGTCTAACGGCTTCCTTCTTACGTCAACAAGGCACTAACACGCTTCTATGGCCAGCGTTTTCATCCGATGTAAGTCCAATTTAGCATTTGTGGGACCAGTTAGGTAGGGCGGCAAGATCACCCGCAGCCACAGACACGTCTGCAGCGGGAAGCAGCATTGTAGGCTGAATGGAGGAACATACCGCAAGTCCGAATACAATGTCTGATACGTTCTATGCCTAGGATATGCCGTGTGTGTATTGCAGCAGGCAGAGGACACATAAGGTACTGATTTTAGAATTTTGATTTCAATTTTTCTGTGCTTCTCATTGTTGTTATACACTGTACATGCAAGTATTCAATTTGAAACACAGGATCGCCATTTTCAAAAACCATGTTAAGTTGACAATGAATTCACAAGAAGTTAATAACATTTCTGATAAAATTTATTCACATCTTATTCAGTGTTGCGTATTATGTCTGATTTTACAGGACTGATTACAAAAACAATTATTAACGTCTAGGAAGTTTCACCAACAAACTGAGCCCCGCATTCAGTTGCTATTCAAGTTATAACGTATATCAAAATTGGGCGGGAGGTATCTCAATTGACGTTTTTGTTTATTTTTATATTATAAGTAACAATAGAAGTATGGTAGACTTGCAAGAGATATGGTGGCAAGTAAGACTTCTCAGCGTTGGTTATAGAAACTTTAGAATAACTGCTAGGGAGGCCCAAACTCTTTCCTTAAAAACACATGAGATACACTTTTTAGATACCTTTAAATAATTTATTTGTATCACAATATACCAGAGAATAAGTAAGTTACAAAGCATGTTTTATAGTCAACAAACTCTGAAAATTTCACGGGTTTATCTCGAGTACTTTACAAGATATGAGGATTTGAAAATGGACAATATTGCATTTTTACACCTTTTTCAAGCAAATGAAAATGCACAACCTCGGAATTTTATGAGCGTATAACTTAATCAGCTATGCATAAAATTTGTGATTTATTTATATTAATCTACTCTATGTACTACAGGTATTACGAAAAAAGATAAAAACATTGGTTGTAAGTCTTAATATCTCAAATATAATCTCTTAAACTTGACGAAGAATGGTTTTTTACTTTGATGAAAATGACGAAGTCCAAATGTCCAAGGTCATTTTTCTAAAAACTTATACAAGGATTCATAATAATGTAAAAACTTATTTAAAATGGTTACTTATGAGGATATTTGAAGGAATTTAGATTGTATGACAAAAAATAAGCTCTGTATAAGCAAAAACATTTTTACCTAAATCAGGGGCGGATAACTCTTTTAAAAAAATGTGAAAAATATCACATACCTTTTAATTTATCATAGTATAGCTTAGTATTTTATATCAATCTACTATATGTATTATATTCATTATTTTAAAAACATAAAAAAGTGTTAAAATCTCAAATATAAACTCTTCATGAATACAAATTGTCGTAAAGTTTGGTTGATTTCAATTCCTGTTCTTTATGTCTCCTTCATGATATTCCTTCACAATTAACAGGAAACCTGATAATTAGTCCTTGTCTTTCATTAATATGAATACCCAGTTTATTAAGATCGCTAATTAATATCTTGAAAGCTGTTGAAATGTACGAAATGAAGGTTGATATTTGCTGGGTCAAACAGCCGGTTGAGGTGATATTACGTAATAATTTAGCCGCACAGGTGACAGGTGATTGCCCTAGACGGCGTTACCTCGATATACCCTCGATATATTGAAAATATTGCAACTTGATTAGGAAGTCAACTATTAAAGATATTATAGAATTCGTCTTGGGACTGGCCATCTGATTGCACATGACGAAGAGTCAACGCTGTCGCTGGTGTTTTCGTGCGAGCTGTACTGAAAAACACACTTTTTCGAGTGCCAATTACAGGTATATCGGAAACATTAAAATTAGAATTATTTTCTATAAAGTCTTCAATACACAGTTATCTAAATAAAAAATTATAAATTTCAAACCTTTATTTCTTTTTTTTCTTGAATCACGCGACGATTGGCGTTTCGTAGTACCTTAACATAACTTGTTCTCTCATTGTTATATACTTGTTCTCTCATATTAATATCTACAGTGGCGGATTTATAGGGATCGCTCCCCCTTTTTGCCACAATTATGAGCAAATCTTCAGATTTCGCCCCTAAATTGGCAGAGTATTTTGGTTTATATTGGACTTTCACTTGTGCGCCTCCCCCCCCTCCCCCTCCCATTTCGGAAATTCAGGATTCGCCACTGATATAAATACCAAAATTAATTAAAGAGGATTAAAACCAAATCATTTGAATCAAAATAGGCTCTTAGTCTCGTCATTTTTCTTTAACAAAAAATGTCTTCCTTAAATATGAAGAAATTATCCCCCCACCTTCCTTTCGCAGAGGTCTAGACTTATCTGCAATTAAAATGTAAGTCTGAAGTTGTAAACAGTGGGGTCAATGTAAACTAAATGATGAAATGATGTCTTATTTTATCGCACAATATATATCTTGGTATTTATTACATTGAAATGTGTATTTCTGTACATAATTCTATACGACAATACGTGGAGGTCGCCCCGAGTCAGAGGAAACTCGTGTAAAATCGTATTGATAGAGCTACAAAATTTCAATAAACTATATGAAATCGTCAAATATTTAATTAATGTAAATACCAATAATTATCAATTCAAATGTAAAAATCGTTCACGGTAAGTATTAACCCACGCGCCTACGCCGTTCTTCAAATTACATCATCAATGATGAAATGAAACTTTTGAGAAATAAAACTTTGTAAATAATAGCTACGGGGTAATTTTTTCACAAACAGGATAATCATTATTATTATAGACATTGCTTTCGTTATGTGTTCTCTTATTTGAGAACTCCATAATGTACGATTGTTTAATATGTATATCGATGTAATCAAATGACTCGTGAAACAATATGGCGGACCGTTGTTTTGGCAAAGAGGAAGACGCTATCTTTTTATTTTTAAATGTTTGTAGTCATTTCTAGGTATATTTTCATAAAAATAGTATCAAATGAATCGGGGGAAACATACTTATCGCATATTATGGGCCGGTAGAAATAAATTAAAAACTGAAAATTATATATTTAAAAAACTTATGTGTGCCCGCATCGTACATCGTTTTCGCATCGGCGATCAGCTGTTTACAGGTAATGGACGTATCTACCTGTAAAACCTCACTTCACTGGATTTGATACAACCGTGACCCCGAACAACGCCAGTGAACATATCGCTTTTATGCTCATTGATTCTAAGCGCGCCGTCAATTATAAGGCAAAATAAACATCTCGCTGTACCGCCGCGGTATCGTTAGATATTTTAATGATTTTAGCTATTTTCAAATTGCCCTACTTTCTTTATTTCTACTCCAAATGAGATGAAATTTAAGAAATGAGAAGAAAACAAAATGAATATTCTAATAATATGATTTTGATTTACATGTTAAAAATATTTCCCGATAAATTATTGATGCGAAAATTGCAAACAACGCATTTTGATTAATTTTAACTTAGTCATTTGCGATGGGCCTCACTATAACTGCTAGATTTTAGATTTTCAGACTTTGAATTGGAGTTCGGATTGATTATACGGATAATTATATTTTGGAGAAGAAATATTAACTTTAGCAGTATAGAAAAAAACATTGTACAAGAAGTGGCCGGAATATGAATAGTTGACACAAAAGGTAATCTAAACATGGTGAGTAAAACTTTGGATCATGACATTGATGTATTGTTAATTTTGAACATATTAAAAGCCATGGTATACAATACATTATGTATGCACATTCCTAGGGGAAAACTCTCACGCAACCAAGTCAGTTACCCGGTCGCGGGGAACCTTTTTACAGGCGTCACACTGCAATGTAGAATTAGCGTAGATGTAAAAGAGAAGACAGGGGAAATCTGACCGAGCTATATGGCACAAATCACAAAGGACATGCACATAAAACACGATTATAGTCAAATAAAAACAGAAAAAGACATAACAAAAATTTTGAATTTTACTTTTACATCAGTTTATGTTAAAGCCGCCTGGTATTTTTTCTCTTTCTTTTTAAATTGGTGGACTTTTTTATCTTAATGATAACGCATTTAATAACAATTTATAAGAACGTTGATTTGAATGCAAAATGATCATAAGTATGTGCAAGCAACTATGCACATCCAATTGTTACATGTGTGTTTCATGTTAACAATCTAACTTTTGTGTGCGTAAGACATATTTAATTTTTTTCAAATACTACAATAGTAAAATTTCCTTATAATTGTTGATCATAATGGAGTACATGTGAACTATATATTACATGTTTACCTTATAAGTAACGATACATGTATTATGAATGATTGAGGTATGATTGTCACCTGCTTGACATTTATAAACGATTAAACAAAACTTAGGAACTGCAATAACACATAAATAATAAAACTGCAGTTATTATTTTACATTCAATTAGCATTTTAAGAAATTGTTTAGCTGTAAGTGTCAACGTGATTTTCCGACACACATCTCATATTCAAAATTTCTCTTGATGTTTCTTGAACTTCGAAATCAGGATTTTAACATTTAGTCTGTCATTTATTATTCATGTTTAGTATTCCAGGACACTTAGCATCATTTTTGTTTCATTGTCAGGTGTCCTTTATTGTCTATCATGCAAGGCTGATTTAAGTTGCACAGTGTCATTGCTCCACTTCCTTCCATATTTTACTTTTAGATGCTTTTGATAGTTGATTTATATAGTGCGTTACACAGAAATTGAATCGTTTATTACATTTATTACATAATTTAGTACCTTACATTTGACTAAATTTACACAAAACTAACAGAAGTCCTTAGGATTATATTACTGCTAATTGATTGCATATATTTTCTTGACAAATATTGCAATACCTCTTCGACTTTCTGTTTTTATGTTTATTATATAATTTTCGATATTCAAATATAAATTGTTTTATTGATGTATTATCAAGAATATATTGATTGGAATGATTCATGTAGAATGGATATTTTGAAATTAACTTATCAATATTTATATGAAGGATAGTTAAGTTTAAGACACCTGTTTTCTTTTCCAGGGTCCGTGACTTTCCTCGATGGAACGTTGATGTGAGTAACATGGTGATACATCAACAATTACTTTCACATTTTATCATAAGTATTCCTAAACATGCCATAAAATATTAGAATAATTTATATTCATTTTAAAATCTGTTCTGTTCGTTACAACATTTTGTTCAGCACTGTATATTTCTGAGGTAAGTGTGATGGTAAAGTAGTGAAAAGATAAAATACATATCTACTGTAAGTAAAGTAGGTAATCCGGAGTGTACAATGAAATACATGTCAGGTAGCCAGATGATATGGATATAATATTTTAAAATATTCATATTAATTGTAAAATTGTGATTAATTGTAGTGCCATGGCAGAGATTCTCCATAAAAATAGAACAAAAAATTAAGTCATATGCAACTTGCAAAACATAAGCATACCAATTATGTCAGAAGAGAGCCGCTTATATTAAAGGTTACAAAACCCGAAATAGCTATATGTATGTTGTCATGATATACTCTGCATCAGTTTTACCAATTACATAAATTTTCTTCACGCAATTATTGGTGGCAGCTAGTATTTGTTTTTGAAGGAAATCAGTGTGACACAAGAACACTTTTCTCAACAGAAAAGCATGTAAACTTTCTATGATTAGGATTTGAAATCCACACTTCACAAAAGAAATTCATGGACAGTGTTTTATGTTTGTTACAATACGGTGTATTTAAATGTTTGGATAAAATTCAGAATGTTAAAAAGGTAATTTTGGACATAAAATTGGCAAAGCAATTCTCTATACTTACTTGACAATGTGTTACAAAATCTTGGTTTGTTGGTGCAAAAGATTTATACAACGCTGAAAAGAAATTTTGTACATAAAAATCGTCTATTTTATATATTTGTATATGTAATGACATCTGCTTTAATTGCTGATGGGTTTTGATATACCAAACTCTGTCCATGAGATTAAATGCAGCTATTTTCATTCTATCATTTTACGGCATATTTCCGTTCCGTCTACTTGAGACGTATGCTATGATCCAGTTTGCTGATAAAGAAGTTATTTCCTCATCGAATGTTACGTGTTTTTATTTATTTTTGACTTTAATTTTATTGGGGATGACTTCTGGAAATATTATATGTTAATTATTAAAATTGTTTTATTATTTATCTTCGCCTTTGGATCTTATTTGAAAATTAATACACTGAATGCCATTGTTGACGGTTAATTTTCATGAATAAAAGCTGTGGTTAAATCTAATAAGGAAAAAATAAATATTTGAAAACTAATCTAAAATTCCATAACGTATCATAATGGTAACATACTTTCTACTTTGGAATTGCCAGGTGGATCCAAGATATGATTATTATCGCTGTTAGGATTTGCATTTGTTATAAAGGATACTAGATGTCATCTGTCTCTCTTGCATTAACAACTGCAGAATTATTAAGGTATCCCTGCATGATGTTTTTGGATTCCAAAAATGCACAAAACCCCTTACAAATATCGTTTCATTGCTGGTTCTTCCAAGTGTACCACCAAACCTCTATCCATATTGCTAACGAAGCTATTGACACACATCATGCATGGTCTTCAAATTTACTGTGATACCGCATACTCCAGAAGCGGAATACATCAGATGTGGATCCTCAAGAATTCAAAAGAACTTTTAGAGAATCTAAAATCTCCGAAATTTAATAATATTTTCAGCATCAAATCTTTTAACTTCTCCACGCTCTACACTACAATTCCGCATCAAAAGCTAAAAAAACAGACTAGCAACAATTATTCAAAATTCTTTTTTTCCATAAAAATGGAAATCGTAGATATAAATATCTTGTCATTGGGCGGAAGATACATATTTTGTAAAAAAACACTCTGATGCAAAATACAAGTTTACCGAAGATCAAATCATCAAAATGCTGGAATTTTTAATAGACAATATTTTCGTGGTGTTTGTAGGGAACATTTTTCAGCAAACCATTGGCATTCTCACGAGGAACTAACTGCGCCCCTTCTCTTGCTGACATTTTCTTATATTCGTATGAGGCAGAATTTATTCAAAACATGCTCTCCACAGGCAAAACGCCTTGCATCTCAGTTTAATTTTGCATATAGATATATAGACGACGTATTGTCAATAAATAATCCTAACTTTAAGGATTAGATACATGAAATCTATCCCCATGAACTTGTGATAAAAAAAGACAACCAAGAGTAATAATTCCGCTTCGTATCTGGATATATTTTTAACTTTCGACAATGATGGTCATTTGAAAACCTCTCTGTTTGACAAACGCGACGATTTTAACTTCCAAATAACTAACTTCCCGTTTCTTTGCAGCAATATCCCGTCCTCATATGTCTATGTAGTTTTTATATCTCAAGTTATAAGGTACGCAAGAGCCTGTTCTCTATACGACGGTTTTATTCCAAGGGCCAAACGACTGGCCACTAAGTTGCTCATGCAAGGATATGTTAACGAACGTCTGAAATCGTCACTGAGGAAGTTCTACGGTCGCTATGTGGATCTTGTACGAAAATATGATGTGCCTCTTTCTATAATGATTGATAATATTCTGGAATGCGACTTAATAACCTGTTCAGTGAACACCAAATATGACTTTGTATACCAGTTTTGTACTTTCGTATGTACAATTAGGAAACCAAAACTGTTGATTTTGACATGTTTCTTGAGAACTGATGTGACGGGTGATGCATGCAGACAGGAGACGCTTACTCTCCCTGGGCACTTGGTCTCACCTATGAATTTTTCAGTATTTCGGTTCACATCAGTTCCTTTTTGAAACTTACACGATTTTGTATCTGTCCTTGGATTTTGAGAATGATTAACGGTTTGGTACTTCTTCGATATTGATTTGAGTATTGCTTAGCCCATAGGAGGCATTGTTATTATGGCGACCAGAAAAATTCATAGTTATAGCGTTTTTTTTTCAGGTTGTAAGTAAACCTTAAAGTAAATCCGATGGGTAGTACATTATTTGTTGTTTGATTAAGTTTAAATTTAATTATCTACAAAAGTAGTAATAACCTTATCAGATACAAACTCATCTAACGTATTGATGTGTATGTTATTTGCATGATGTTAGAAATAATACAATAGTAAAATGAGCCTAGGCCATTTTCCAGGATTTCCCAGAAAATAAAATACTACTACTATAACTATTACTACTACTACTACTACTACTACTACTATTACTACTACTACTACTACTACTACTACTACTACAACTAAAAAAAACCAAACAACAGAACAAAACAACCCCCCCCCCCCAAACAAAAAATGCCTAGGTCGACACAGTGATCATAACGTAGTCTAAGATTTGGTGAATTAATAAAATTATTTGATGTTATGTTTAATTTTTGGTTTTTGGGTACAATATATCTGGTGATTGGAATAGATCGTTTCCTTTCCGTTCAAAGATTCAGAGGGTGTTTATTCCGGTTCAACCTGTAACCATTCTCCCAAATCAATTAAACATCCTTCTTTCCGAAACGGACCTTGCTTACCTCAGTCCCTACCAAGATACCGATGGGTTTCCAGTCCAAATACCAGTGGTGGGTCGTCAGAGACGTTGGCAGATAAGATTCATATATGTCTGGAAATTGACAAGTTATATAGGACATACTTTCTATGCATTGCATTAGCCACACGACTTTATCACATGAGTGGAATAAAAAAAAATGAAAACAACTAAAAATATCACTTATCGGAGAGAACATTAAAACATTCTATTGATAAATGACCTTGTAAGACTGAAAAATAATAAGAATAATAAATAGTATGTGTAAGTTCCTGCTAAACGGCAGCCTCCCATAAACAGTTCTTAGAATGATACGTTTATTAAAATAAAGATATAGATAAATAAAATGAATTCCACATATTTTGATTCACAAACATATTTAAAATAATTTTATGCAAAAAATATCATATAGTTCTCAAATTTACATCTTCAAATGTATGTGAAATATTATCGGTTTTTGATTAAAGACATATAATTATGCCATGCAATGATTATTTCACCTTTACGGTATTTATAATTTTTTAGATCCACTGGAAGTAATTTTTTGAAATGACCTATATACTTGAATTTTATATGTTATCTATATTTTATCCGAAAGATAGGATAAGGGATTTGGATTCCCAATTTCCCAATCCAAATGATCACCTTAGCAACTGGACTACGTCGGTTTTATCTTATTATATGCCATTCTACGTTAAACGGCATACATGATCAATATTACAAAACTAAAAATATGTTGAGTGCAAATGAAACTCGAAATCGAAATGATAATAATCAAAAGAGATAACCTACAAGATAAGTTGTGTAGAATTATGGAAATTACAGATCATGCTACCCAATATACACTGGAATAGAAAACACTGTTTGGTTCTTGCTTTAGTTCACTTTAACTAAATTCTGTGTGTTTATACAGAATCTTCGACTTCTGAAATGGATTCACGGCGGCTAATGCCTTTCAGCACGAAGCCGGGAACATCTTCAATATTACAACACTAAATGCGTTGAGTCCAAATGTACCTCAACATCGAAGTAAGAATTCAAAATATGAAATCCAAATATAAGTTGTATCTAGAAATTAACGACCAAGGTAAACAATACATTTGGATATAGAACACTGTATATTCTTATTTTACTTTACTTAGTGTATTCTATATGATTATGACATCTGTTTCATACAGAAAGTTTGACTTTTACAACGGACTCACCCGAAGTAGTAAGGGATTATTTTCTTTCCATAGATTTGAAAGATAAGACAGTGATGAGTCGTCAGTGGGACTCAATCTCGGGAGCACGTAACCGGAATTGATCACGCTAAAGACTGAGGGCTATAAAACATATATTATAATATTTACAAATTGATCAATTGTTTTGGCGAAATATTTCTCTAATTTTGTAACGTCACAATACATTTCTAATGTTTATCCGAGGTTTGACCGAGCTATCAAGTATTGTTACGTCATCTGATCTAAATGGTAAGGTCCAATGTGAAATGTCTATGAATATTTTTGGTTGGTTGACTGGGATTGAACGTTGTTTTAACAATTCAAGTCATGTCACAATGAGGAAGTAAGAGGTAACCATTATCTTGTACGGTCCGGAAATCGAATCGATATAACCTACACCGCAAGTGAAAAGTACAACAAATTTGTTACCGCAGAATTACACAATATTAAGGAAAATATAAGAGCATCTGACTCGGCCGTATGACAGAAGGCATCACAAAATTGCACTGTGAATAATGTAATAATTTGAAAAAGAAGAATATCCCCAAACCTTTCGATTAAATTGCAGTTGCAGTATCGACTAAGGATGGTCAATTTATATGACAGTAGCCAATTAACTGGTGTGATTAATCGGTTTACGAGCCCACTTCCTACCCACCACAAAAGGAGTATAACCATAGGACATATTCAAAATTTATAAATAATCCTCCGTGTACAGAGCAAGGATCAACAAGTTTCTCAAGGTGAGAGGCGAGTTTCATAGAATGTAAACCACGTATGGTAATGCAGAGTAAGAACAAGATATCAAAAATATAGAAATGGACTTTAACATTAGTAAACAGTGTTCTGTCGATCTGGAATTGAGCTCACCTGAGCTTGATCTGTAGAAGTCCCAATACAGTCAGAAATAATGGAGGTCCGGAACACACACACACACACACACACACACACACACACACACACACACACACACACACACACACACACACACACACACACACACATAAACACACACACACACACGCACACGCGCACGCGCACGCGCACGCATACACACGCACGCACGCACGCACGCACGCACACACACACACACACACATTCTCTAATATCTTACTCTCATATGAATGAATTTTGACAAGACAGCATGGGCAAACAGCTGAAATTAGATAAATATACAATTATTTTTTCATGTATGTACTATATATATATTTTTGTCTCATACATGTACTACATATATATATATATATATATACATATATACAACTAAGAACTTACTGCGAAAATTGTTTGGTGTTATATACTATGCCAGTATGAGTATCAGATATTTATTTAACAGCAAGTTTTGCATTTTTTATCTAAATAAACAACAAAAATAAGTGAAAAAATCACTTACGTGTATGTAGGGGCAGAATTATACCATGAAAATCATGGATATATTTGATCTCTCTGACTGTGAGTCGTCAACTTGCTTTCCTCTTTTTCTCAGGGTGGACACATATAAATTTGGGGATTTGACATTTTGACCCACGAAATCTCTTTTTGTTTTAATAAAAATTTAAAATGTTCAGCACATACAGATGGGTGCAGTCCTAACATAACATACACGTTAACGCGAAAAGCGGTCACGAGGACTGCTTTAGCACACGTGCTAGGACTGCTCGACCGGACGCGCGTGCGCTCCTTGTGTTAACGCGGGAAGGAATTCGCGTTAACGCGATTTATTCCCGCATGCGCTCGGTCCAGTCGCACGTTCACATGTATATTTGTAATTCTCTATGCAATACGAATGGAGAAAATTAAATGGATCTAATTAAATTACCGCGAATGTCGCCATAAAAACGTGTATTAAATGTAATGTTAAAATCAAACCCTACGTTAAGGATTTTATATGTAATACAACAACGGAAATTATCGCGTAGACATGCAATAAGGTATTTATGAAAAAAAAATCATCAGTTTATACTAGCATTATTAGATTCTAATTTCATTTATTTACTTATTTTTAATTAGTTTATTTATGTTTTTATTTCTTATTTGGTTATTCATTTATAACTAATTTATTTATGTATTCACATGTATTTCTTATTTAGGTATTCATTATTATTATTTTTAATTAAGCTATTTTCTATAATATATAAAAATAATAATTATCATCATTATTATTATATTTATTAATTTTTATTTCATTATTATTTTTATTATTATTTTTATTAGTATTAGTATTAGTATTATCCTAAAAGAAGAATAAATTTCATTCAAGTCAATGTTCGGAAATTGCGTTCAATATTTTTAAAATTCATTCCTTAACTTGGAAGGGTTTTACTTAATTTCAAATATTTTACTTACACATTAATATGTTTTTATATTTGAATATACAATGCATATATCGATTCTCCTTCAAAACCTTCTATATGAACATGTTAATACAAGTTTGAAGTTGTACGCAAGCGAACGTGCCTGTCAAACACGTTCACGCGGCAGTCAAGCGCGTTCACGCGGTCTCGAAATTAAGTTCACGTGGAAATCTGCGTTAACGCAAACGCGTGTGCTCAGCAGTCCTGAGCGCACGAGGAAAGCAAACTTCACGTTAACGCGACGTTAACATAATGTTATGTTAGGACTGCACCTCACTGTATAAGTTGTTTGGAATATTTGGATAAATCTGGATAGAGTCCTGCCTCTGTAAGTACAATTTCTATGTCGTTTTCATCATGTTGTTCAAGAAAGTATGCATTTATAGAGCAATTTGTATTGGATAATTCAAAATGACAAGACATCATAGCAAAAAATACACTTTAAACATAATAAATGACGTATGCTTTCTTTATCATCTACATTTCCTGTTTTTCTTTCACTTTCATTTTACTGTTTACAAGAAGAGTTCTGTAGAGGGAAGTAACTCAATTTGTCTTATTTCACAATTTTCACATATTTTGAACTCCGTTTATTTGAAAAGGCAAAATATAACATATCTAATTTTTATTTATATAGTAATTTAGAATATTTTCTATGATTTCATATTATCTGTTTTGTTTTGCATTTGTTTGTATAAAGCCCCAAAATTTCCTATAATTTAACCTATTAAGGACTGCTTTCGTAAAGAAAGTTTATTGTATACTTTAAATGAATGTTTTTGATCATCAGAACTAGATGTGATATATTTGGATGATTTATAACCCCAAAAATCTTTAAAATTAAGGGTTAATCTGTTTATTAGTTAACCAATCACGATATCGATAATTTGGAGGCTTGTTACCATGGAAACGACAAAATCCATCAATCATGTAAATCATTTTCTGAATCTCATACATAGTTATAACAATATCTGCAATTAATAATCCATATGGACTATATTGATTTTTAGCATACTTTGATGCTTACAAATAATGACTCTTAAATACTGCAACTCATTCGTGTATCGACGTCAGATCACCTGTACGGCGAGCTTCATACTTTACGAGTAAACATGCACTAATTCTTCGAAATAAATTTCTAAAAATAGAAATAAGTGCCATATTTCGGATAAATTTTAGATCATCACACGAAGCTCCGATGATATTTTATAAAGGACATTTGATTTCGTCGAGATATATTCAAATTTTATGACCGTATGGTTGACATCAATATAGCTTTTTGCATTATATCTGTCTTCCAGTAATAAATATGCATATAAACTGCCAACACGAGATTGACATTTTTACGTAACATATGTCATATAATTAATATTCTTCTTTTTAGATATGAAGCAGATACACTATTTACACATTTGAGATGAGACCAAGTGTTCTCAATGACTAACAGTTTTCTTTGCTACCCCTACACGCAACTAACGCAAAGCCTATAAACGACACAAAATATCTTAATACTGTACGTATGAGATTGAAGAGGACAAACTCTATTTAGAAAGTACCACAACCACATGTTATAACACTTGTTAAAGTACTCTTCCAGGATTGGCAATTGTTTATATTTCATATTGTGCTTTGTATAATATCTATCCTCATATTTGACAATGTGTCACTATATTTGTGTATTGAGTATGTGATACAGAGACTATAGACTATAGAAGCTTGAATGAACATATTCAAATAAAAAAGTTATCCATCCCAGAGAAAATTCTAGTGAAAATATGTGCTTTTTAATTTTTTATTTTTCATTTGAGGAACAAATAGATTGGTGGTGTTAAAATGCGACCTATCCATGTTTGTTTTCATTTGATCAAGAAATCAAAATAGTGTAGCTTTGACATTCTTCATTTATATTTTGGTAATTTCTTAATAAAACATATCATCTATCAGATTGCATTGCATGGTCAATTGTATGTAAATCCACAGAATATAAACAATTCTTAGTTATCCTTCATGGTTCAGCATCAATTTTAGAATCCCTTATATGCGTTATGAGAGAAAAGGCTTTGTTGCGTCACTATTATCCCCTCTACATTTGCATCAAAACTGATATTTAGGAGTGCTGATCATATACAGATATGTACAAATCTCATTTTCTTGCTTTCTTTTTATTCCACAATACGATGTATACTGAATAAAGAAAAGAAATATGTATGTTTCCAGGCTAGATTTCGCGCAAAGATTTTATTGCCTTATCCTTATCCCCCTCACTTTATTCCAAAATCATTGTAAAAGCAATGAGAGGGCAGCTCTTATAACCATGAATTATATGTGTGGTTCATAATTTTACACTACACTCAATCTTTAATATCAGATGTTTATTTAAACATAATATTTTTATATAAACATGCTACATTTAAAGATAACCCCCCCCCCCACCCCAATTATTTTGACGCAAAACCGATGCAACTATTCTATACGATGTCGTCAGTTATAATAAATCAGAAATATATAAATATAAACCTATAGTTTTACAGTGTTTTGTTACTACTGTAACATATATGCCACTTTTAAAAGCAATATATACAGATATCATTGATGATTCACGTTTTACTTAAATGAATAATCAAAGTTTTTATTATCCCCAACCCCTCCTTTTAATCTATCATCTATGACGTAAACCTAGGATCGATAACCCTTACAATTCAATTTATAGTTACATTATACAATTAGTCACGTTTATCTGGTTTCCATAATAATTGGAAATATACAAGAAACCACATAATGGACTTAAATGTTCATACAGATGTCAATTGGTGAATTTGACACACTCAGCTGAATTGTGCATCTGCATGTTTTAATTCAATTTAGATCATTCAGCAAAATATCAACAGATTTGTCGCTTTTATGCATAACAAAAGATTGTCACGAATTTCCGCATGAACCTTTTTATTTTCTGACATTTTAGGCCTCTGTGTAAGAATTGTTACGTAATGTACATGAACAATACATATAGGAAGAAAGAAAAGGTATTGACGAAGCTGTATTGCAGAAGTTACCATGGAAATATAGGTATTTAATGTAATGATATGTAATAAACGTAAGGCCTTACAAAAAATATTCAATTATAGTGCAGTTACAATACCAACTTAGGACAGTCATTGATGTGACAATTGTCAATCAGTTGGTGTAAAAAGTGAAAACCTGCTTTCTGAATTATCAAGATTACAGTCCTTATACAGCCCAATCGGTTTTTCCAATTAACTATGATTTACATTCCAAATTAACACGATACAAAACGTACCTTTTTCTCCTTTCTCGTGTGTAGTCAATCATTTCTTTATACAAGGGATGTTTCCATTTAGTTAACTTTACAAGTGAAATATTTTCTACATAATAAAATAGCACACACATACCCAAACACCTATCCCTACACATTATGTCACACAAATATGTATATTAAAATATATATTTAAAAAAGAAGTTTTTTTTTCTCTAAAGCTTGAATTTATTATGTATTCGATTGTAAAATTGACTCTTTCTACGGGGTATATGTGACGGGTGTTGCTAGCAAGCAGGAGATGCTCACTCTCCCCGGGCACCTGATCTCACTCCATGACAGGGGTTCACATATGCTCTTCAAATAGACATATTTTGTTATTTTCCATTCGTTTTTCATTTTCACTGATTTTGTATGTCCTATGGTTTCATGATTTTTGGACTTGTGGTTTGGATTTATCCATCATCTTTACATACATTAGATACACGATTTCTATTCCAATATGTTCAAAATTTGAAATAAATAAATAATCGCCTCTCTAACCTTTCTATCCTTCGGATAAACAGTATAAAAACAGGCCTCCGTGCCAGGGTTGCGCATAAAGTTCCATAGCATAAATTATGAAGGGTGGTGCAATTACCATATAAATAGAGTAATCTTGTGTTGTTGTATACAAAACACGCAAAACGTCGAACACAAGAAAAATATTCTACAAAATTACTCATTAATGACGTGTGCTAAGTTTTTTCATTCATGGATAGTTCTCTTAAAACTACTACATGTAATGTCACTTCCTTGACAATGGTTCATAGCAACACGTGTAACATATCTGTAACTAGATCAAGGATATGACCAGCATGTTTAAAATATGACGGTGCTCAGCAGTTCACTCGACGGGAAGACAGCTGAAACAAATTCCAGATACGACATTTATAGCAGTCAAAGCACATTTACTCGTCAGAGAAGTGTCGGCAGTTCATTCAACTATCTTTCATTCATACTAAAGAACATGAAAGTAACTGGTACTATGCCAATGTGGAAGTTAGATCAAGAAATTGTGGTTGACCTCGATGAATCTCGGTAAATAGGAAAATATGTGTAATGATATGTGCATGTTTGTTATTTATTCCACGTGTTAGATTTGAACTGCGAAAGGATGGGATTGTTCTATTTATCATTTTGAATTATGATTTATGGAGCCATTGAAATAAGTATTGGAAAGAATGGCATGGAACACTACTTACATATTAATTTAGATTGAGTTGGACACTATTGGCCGAGGGTAATTGTTAAACTGTCAAGCGATTATTTGAATACTATTGTTATTTGCAATGTTGCATTGCACAGTGTAGCTGGTAACCATAGTAACTTCATCTGTGAGGCGAGCTGTGTTCCATTTTATACAATATTTATACATAAGAAGATATAGACACAACATCGGCAAATTGGTAACTCCCAATATATATGGTATGGAGTTTCGTCAGTGTTTAAGTTACCACTACATACTCATGCCAGATAGATGCCAAGTACAAATAAAATCAATGAAACATCTGGGCCTACTAAGGAACTTGGATCCTCGAAGAAATACTGGTAGAAATAAAGACAAATTAGACATACATATAAAGCACAAAGACACTACGCCTAGCTGTCATGCATCCGACCATCTAACTGACTGAGATACACGGCCGTTGATAGTGAAGGGATTTACCCGACGTAAACGCAGGTGGATCCTCTGAAAGAGTACAATCACTGAAAGAGAAATAAACATATAAAGCACAAATAGAATCAGTGAAACACCTGGGAGTACTATGGACCGTGGATCTCCGAAGAAATACCCTTAGAATTAAAGACATTAGATTCACATATAAAGCACAAAGACACTTGAGCTAACAAGGCACATTACATTTAACTTATATTCGTTCCCCGACGGGGAATCAATCCCACAACCTATGGTACCGACTCACCTAGCTGTCATGTATCCGACCGTCTAACCGAGTGAGCTACCCGAGCTCCACAAAAATAGAGCTTTAATAGCCAATCATTAGCTAATCGTATGCATGACAACACGGCCGCGGAAAGTGAAGGGATTTACCCGACGTAAACGCAGACGGATCCTCGTAAAGAATACAATCAGTGAAACAGAAATAAACATATAAAGCACAAATAGAAACAGTGAAACACCCGGGAGTACTATGGACTTTGGATATCCGAAGAAATACCTGTAGAAATAAAGACAAATTAGACAAACATATAAACAAGGCACCCTATATTCCACTTATATCCGTTTCCCGACGGCGAAACCACGACCTATGATAACCAATCACCTAGCTGTCATGCAACCGATCGTCTTACAGACTGAGCTACTATATATATATATATATATATATATATATATATATATATATATATATATATATATATATATATATATATATATATATATATATATATATATATATATATATATATATATATATATATATATATTTATATATATAATATATATATATATTATATATATATTAATATATATATATAAATATATATATATATATATATATACTATATATACTATATATATATATATATACTATATATATATATATATATATATATATACTATATTATATATATCATATAACTATATACTATATATAAATATATATATATAAATATAAATCATATAACAAACATAATATATAATAATATATATAAATAAATAAACATAAAACTCTATACATCATATATAATATATATAATCATATCACATGTATATATGTAATTTCAGCGATAAATATTCAGCGTTGGTAGGAGTTAGGTTATTAATCAATAAGGAGAAGCCGCTCTTACCTCTAGCAGCTGATGTCTGATTTACAATACGATACCATACTCTGCTCACCAGAGTAACACTTAAATCTTTTCGTTTTTAACAATATAGTAAAAATTGTTGAGCACATCTATTCAAGTCGTTTATTAAATAGACTTAAATACATTATATTCGAGTCGTAGATAGATTATCCCCATGGATTGTTTCGTAGATTAGGTCACAAACGTGGCTTATAAGCAACAGCTTTAAAACATTTTGCAGTATGTCAGAAACTGAACCTCGGTCCGCTGTAAATGCTATTCTTATACTTTTGATAAAATTTTTTGAATCTTTAATATCCATTTTCTGCACTACATTTATATACGTATATATTTATGATACTTATTGTCATTGGGTCGATATGGTTGCTGGTAGAGAGATAGTTCGCGAAGCTAATTATAAACCCAGTTTTGACACTTACAACATTTATATTCATACTAATTATTGATATTTCAACTAGTTCAAATATCGTCAATTGACTGTCTCAAAATTTTGTAAATTATTCTAAAATTAATGATAATTTCTCTCACACTTGAAGGTGATTCTTTGGCTCTAACTGTCAGGCCAATTATTATTCCAGAGCATGTTCAAATTACAGTGACTTTGTTCTAAGGGCTAGGCGACTTTCAGTTAAGCTGCTCAACCAGGGTTATATATGTGCTAGACTAGCAACGTCACTGAGGAAATTCTATGGTCGTTATGAGACTCTTATTACTCCATATGATATCTCGTTATCCAGACTTTTAAGGAGGAATTAAACACTTGACTCCCGAATTCAATTTTCTTCATTTTTTCATAATCAGTATTTAAATATGATATCTACTAAATTGCAAGGTATGAAAAAAATTTATCCACACAGTTCTGAAAAATTTGACTTTGAATAAGCTCCCTCTGAGGCATATTTGGAGTTCCCTTGAAAGGTACTACAAGGTCAATTCTTAAATATCTTTTAACTTTACCAAATGTAAAATATATGTTCCAAAAACACCAAATTAAAATCAGAAAAAGGAATAATTGTTTTTGTAAAATTTCCAAGGAGAAACTGGTTTTTGAAAGAACTTATTTCAATTATCTGTGCTAGAAAGGTTTCAGTAAATAATACAAAATCAGTACAAAAAGAATCCCCTACTATTTTCTCTCCCTAAAAAAACAGCATTTTACAAAAATCAGCAAATTCAATTTTCAAGAAAAATTATATCTATAATCCTTAGTGTCTAAATCGCACAACAATTAATGAAGAAAATTTATCCACAGGAATAGAAAAATTATGGTCACCAAATCTTTGGCTATTTTGACTATGTCAGAAAATTGTCCAATTTGGGAATCGTCATATAAATATAAAACATGAAACCACATAAAAACATTTAAAAATTAATTGTAATTTTTTAATTTGATTTTGAATGAGAACAATATATCATATATTTTCCAACACATTTTATGAGCAATTTCCTAAACTGAAAAATTAAAAAAAAGGAGGCTTCGAGAAGGTCAAAATTGCTACACCAAAGTCCCAATGTTACATATGAAAATGACCAAGGCAAATGATGTCAAAATTGTAATGATATTGAAATTCTAGAATAAGAATGTAATCTAACATGTTTGAAATAGATCCCTATATATTACGTTATGCATAAATAAAGAAAAATTGAAACAACAGGCAGATAATATTTGGTGACAAACCTACTGACTAGACAAAACTAGGACTATAGTACAAATCTTATCAAATTTTATTCAGGTATGTGTGTGGACGATTTTATAATAAGAATGCAAAAGGTAAATTACGGCTTTGGTGATGCAAAATTAAACTCAAAGGCTTACAATTTTACTTCCAATGGTAACTATTTAAATAGTCATCAAACTAACCCCTTTTCCTTACCTTAATTAACCACTAGAAAAACACAATTGCTTGTATCAATTTTTCAGATTTATTATGTCATTTATAATTACATTTGTATAAAAACCACGGATTTATAGTACAATAACCTCATATGAAATTAATAACCCACAAAGGGTAATTGAAAAAATGTGTCACTCTGATCTACGAATAATAAACAATCCAAACTTCAACCAAATGATTTGTGAAAATGACAGCCCCCCCCCCCCCCCCTCCTCTTTTTAGAAAAAAGTCTGTGAAATGGTAAGAGATTTTTCTTTGCCCAAAAGCAAAACATATTAAAGAAATATGAAAGCCCTTTCACCATTGAAAAAGTTATATGTTGATGAATTAAGGATTCTGCCTAGGGTTTTTTTTTTTAAATTAACAGTAGAATCAAAAACCCAAAATCTAAGTCAACACTAAACTCGACTCTAAATTTGACCTTGGAAAAAGTCTTTTCCACATGGAAATTCACATTTTTAAAATATAAACCCTCATCACTTATCATTCAAAAGTTATGGCACAGAATCTACTTTTTGCAGAGAAAATTGGGAAAGGTAAAATGTTTACAGATTGTTGACACTAGGACCACATATGATCACAAGTCTGACAATACAACTGTAGCTCAGTTGAACCCTGGTCATCAATTTGGGTGAGCAAAAACACAAATACCATTCTGTTTATAATGCAGGTCTCCTCCTGAACAAGGAAATAATTTAATTCAAAAGTACCCGGTAGGATTAACCATGACTGAGTTCCATGCTTAATCCTCCCCAGCATAATCTTAAATACTCTACCCTCACATCACTGTAGCATGACCTGAAATAATACATTGCAAAGGATCTTAATTTAATATCCGAGAAAAAAATATACCATGTATATAACGTTAAAAATTTTCCTTTTTCAGTAACTTGGTCCCCCAAATCTCCCAAAGTTTATCTGATATGGAATTATGTTTTACACTTATTTTTTTAAACAATAAATATGAAGTTTAAAGAAATTGATGGATATAAGTACACACTTTCTCAACTAAGGAGATTTAGTGCAAACACCTTTAAAATTCAGAATCCTGAATATACATCCCCTTAGAATGTGAATAAATGTTCACAAAATGCTGCTGCTCCTGTATATTCAACCCCCCAAATATGCCAAAAATCAGTAAAATATACTTTATTGATTATTAATCCTGAAAGTTTTGATACAGATTTACCGGTAGTTTTAAGCAACCTGGGCCAATCAAGCAAAAAAAAAAGTCATAAAATAAAAAAGGACAGCCAAACATCACAGAACATTGCTCTCTTGGCAGCTATCTTGGTTGAATGGAGGGTAAAAACAACACAAAAGTTAAAAGTAGTGCAGGGACTTTTATCTTGACACTTCTGAATAAAATTGAAAGTGGTGAAAGTCAACAGTCACAACTGTCACAAAACTGTGAATATAACTCACTCATGAAGCCTTTGAATGGAGTAAGAAAAACTTCAAAATCAAATGTTGGTATACAAAGAAATGACTTCACCTAGCATTAGAAAAATCAAAGACAAAATAACAAAATATTTCAATGCAGATTACCAAGGTATTTCTGAAATCAGATCAGTTATTATTATTTATAATTAATCCATGAGTCATCTTAAGAGAAATGCAAAATTAATTAATGGTTTTATAATACAAAAATGACAACTTTACCTAGTGTAGCGTATTTATTTATATCAAATGCATCAGTAGATCCCTTTTTCCATTTGGAACTTGACATGTCACCACACCTGCATCCAGTACTTGTGCCACTTCATATGCAATATACCTCCCAGGGCCATATCTTTAATGAAAATATAAAAGAATGGATGATAATGCCTCATTTGTCAAAATTTTATACTTGATCCTGTATTTGACAAGGATGATTCTTCTTTATCCGTTACATACTATGTGATACTTATATATGTTTACATTGTAATTGATTAATACTTATAATTTAGCTGGATTATTATATACGTGTTAGGTAATAGTCAATTAATGCATTCCTAAAAAGCACATACAACAGTAAAGATCATGACATATCTCATGATTATTTTCAATTGAGGACCTAGATTTTTTTCAAATAAACAGGCATTCTCTTACCCAGAGCATCTCTGAATAGAGAATGGTAAAACAGGATTGGCAAAACACCCTCACCTCTATTTGAAAATATTTTGCATCATAAAATTTTAGTATGATTTGTTTTTAAGAACCTTAATATATTTCATATTTTCTCACCTCAGTACACGGTTAAATTATTTTAAATTATAAACCGAACTACTGATTACATAAATAACAGGATGATACAATGTTCTTGGGGTTTGAAATAACGACTGTGTGGCAGATTTAGAGGTCCCAGGGTCCTTTTTTTTGCCACATATTTACATGTAAAAAAATTCAGATTTTGGAATCAAAAAGGACTGAGATGACTGAGTAGTTTGGCTAATACACATGTGCCCCCCCCCCCCCCTTTTCGAAAATTTTTGGATCCCACCAACTGGATTGGTTTACCTCTGCTTGCCGTCCGTACTAAATACTATAAATTAAGACGAGTCAACACAAACAGCATTTACTGCACGATCATCAGTAGGAATGAGCCTAAAAAACCGTACTTCAACAATTCTTCCTTTCTGTAATTCAACGAAAAATCGCTCCATCAACATCGTTCAAACTACTGAACTCTCGGCTAACCTCGGGTACAACGTGTGCAGGTTGGTTTGTCTGTAAGCTAGTTTCCGAATTCTACTTTTTCGATTTTAAATGCACCCTCTTCCATTGTTGATTAAGATATTTGATTATCAGAAACAAATTTTACATCATGATTTTTCTTTTTACTCATCTGAACTTTCAATATTCCGCCTCAATTCGTGCCTCTTGCTCATCCTAGCGCGTTTGTTAATTGAAATGTAAACAATCTTACGTCATTTTTATCAACCGATGCATTCCGAACGGCGGTATATTCGGATAGTGTTTAATTCCTCCTTAAATGATATTCTGGACTGAGACCGATTCCGATCATTTTACACATGTTTGACACCTTCTATACTAGAAGGTTACCTACTTCGACTTCTCCATAAATAAATACATATGGAATTTACACGATTTGATTCTTTCTACTGGGTATATGTGACGGGTGTTGCTAGTAAGCAGGAGATGCTCATTCTCCCCAGGCACCTGATCTCACCCCATCACAGGGGTTCACATATGCTCTTCAAGTAGACATATTTTGTTATTTTCCATTTGTTTTTCATTTTCGCTGATTTTGTATGTCCTATGGTTTCATGATTTTTGGATTTGTGGTTTGGATTTATCCATCATCTTTACATTGGTAGATGTGTTCCCTTCAAATACTTCCACTGTGGATTTCCACAGTTTCGAACTTGCATCAATGAAGCAACTAAGTTGTCAAAATGCGTATCTGATGCACAATTTTATAGTGCATATATATTCTAATATTTATTATAACCACTAGGTCGGTGTCACTGCTGGTGGACTGAAAGTACCTTTGGATAATTAAGTACCGAGTTTTCAGCGTTTCTGTACTGAAATGAAATATATGCTTCCGATTTATTATGACAAAAGTTTGTAAATTATACTAAAATTTAGCTATGCCAATAGAATAATTCTTAGTTAGTTTGCTCTTCAAATATTTACACTTTGGATCGCCAAAATGTCGGCCTTGAACATAATTGAGAAGATTTATATTGTATGCGCGAATTGTGCACTAAATTCATACACGCATATGTATATATCTATTATTAGCACATAATATAAAATGAGGGACGGGTCGATCCAATGGTATCACACTCTACCGTAAATCTGAGGTCCCGGGTTCCATTCTAGTGAGATCCGGTTTGGATTTTATTTTAGTCTTCCAAAACGCCCATAGCTATCTTTCGGATGAGGCAGTATAAATCTATGCCCTGTGTCATGATATATGTTGGCAAGTTAAATAATCCTCACTTGGACACTTTTAGGTAGTTTCGTAGTATAGGATAAAATCATAAAGCTATGCACCAGGGAGGTGCCGCCACCTTGTATGAGCAATAATCTTGGAATGGCATAAAATAATAACAAAAAATATAATATGAAATGATTATCATACATAGCGTTTTGAAATATATGCTATAATTCCCATTAGGTCAGAATAGTTATCAGTTTGCTTTATACATATTATAAACTTCTTTTATTTTGGATATAAACAACGAATTTGAAATTATAATGAAATTACACACATATTCCACAATGTTGCTATCATATATCTTTCATAGAAATAAGAGAGGAGTTACTGGCTCAGTTATGTGGCAGAAGTCACCATGGAGCTATACAATACATGACTATAAATAATATACTAGAACATATAGCACATTACAAAAATATTTGATTGCAGTGCAATTACGATACCGACTTAGGACGGTCATTTAATTTGACAAAAACCAAACAAATGGTGTGTTTAACCGGTTTACGGGCCCACCTTCCCACTCATCATAACAGCAGAACAATCAAAGGACGTACATTTAAAAATTTATAAATAATCCTCCATGTAAAGAACAAGGGTCAACAGGTATCGCATATTGAGAGGTCATAAAAATATAAACACGTAAGGTACTTGGTAAAACACCATAAATGGTATAAAAATATATGCGACATCAAGCATGAAAAACCGTGCTCTGCCAGTCAGAAAGCGAGCCAAAGATCCCTAGATCATGTAGGAGGTCCCTACTAACCGACAGAAGGGACGAGGTTCCTGACCACATGTCTCCTCTGAAAGAGGTTTAACACAAGGCCCCGTCCCATATAGTCCCCACCGCCCCAGTTAGTCCAGCGTAGCAAACGTTCAAGTAAAAGTCTGCCTAAAGCTGTAGAAGGGGGGCCAAATACAAGACCTATAGTCTTTTATGATGATCTTCAAAATCCATAATTGTCCCCTAATTTAGGCAGACGTTTGACTAATCTTATTCCATGATAAAATAACGGTTATCGGAACCTTATACTCTTTCCCTTAAGTTTACTATAAAACCGCAGATCACCGTAAAAATTAGGATGGGAAATTCCATTGGATACATACTGTTGGAAAGAAATATTTCCAGATTTAGATAGAAGTTCTGAATAAGATCTGAAGAATTTGCCGAATGTTTTTCTTAGCTTGTGATATCTGTAACCCTGAGTTAAAAGTTTAGTAGTAATTTGTAAATTTCGTTTATGAAAGTCCAAAACATCGGTGACAAAACGAACTAATTGAGATATATAGATACCATATGATGGGAGTCGAGGCACATCACCATCCAAGTAAGGGAAATTTACAATAGGAAATCCAAAATCCTCACGTTTATCATAAATATTAGTTTATATTAGGTTGTTGATAATTTTGATGTTTAAATCTAAGAAAGGTGTAGATTTATCTCAAGTATTAGCTTTATTCAATATGAGCTCTGGTGGATATATTTCTGATATAAATTGTTCGAATTCAGGGTTGTTGATAACCAAAATGTCATCCAGATATCTGCAAGTATTATTAAATTTTTCAATAAGGTCAAAACGTTTTGATTTTTGAATAGAAAACATAAAATCCCTCTCATAACAATAAAGAAATAAATCTGCTATCAGAGGCGCGCAGTTAGTACCCATAGGAATTCCAACTATTTGTTGATATATCTTGCCATCAGATTGCACAATTTCATAGCCATCTTATTAAAAGAGCGATAACTATTACTAAATCAAGGATAAAAACCACATGTTTATCTGGTAGGTTTTGATTTCTTGATGTCGCAAATCTGTCAAGTCTTAAGTACAATGAACCTACTTGTATTTGAAACATAGGTGTATATGTAAAGAAGGTTCAGGACATAGGGTAATACTTGTGTTGTAAACCTTACATGTTTCATCTTTTTACTTTCACTCATACGCAAGGAATAAAAACAAGTGGGATCTGTTTTACCTTCATATACAATTTAATATTTGTCGCATTGATGACCAACTTCACAAAATCTTTAAATAGATTCCCCTACCTATTACTTATTTTTCAAACAGGCAGGCACACTTTGTTAATTGTGAAACAGGAATTGTTAACGTGTTGCTTTAATCTTTAAAGGTGCAATAGACATCTGTTAATTTTGTTTTTCATGTAAGAGATTATAGATAATCAGTATATATTTTTGAATATTTATTCTGTAACTTTATCTGAGTTCTTCCACTTCAATTGTGCATTCGATAGATTTTAGTAAGATCTTGTCAACGCCTGATGTATGATGTAAAATTTGCATAACTTTAGAATAACAATACAAATGAGAAAAACAAACAAACACCCTTCTCCCCTACAAAACAAAAGAAAAACGGACAAACACACACACAAGAAAAAAGAAATAAAAACCAATCAAATATTGTAGAAAAACAGTAAAATAAGCTCCGACCCCATCTATCCGTCATGAATTTATGAGCAGTTTGATTGATACGTGTCAATGCACAATAACCTAGTTACATGAACTGGAATATAGTTTGCCCATGTGCATTTTGTTGTTGTTTTATTCTATTAATAAGGTGGTCTTAATATGCTCTGTTTTTCTTTTATTTCTTACTTTGAAAAGTACCGTGTTGATATTTAATGCTATCGAACGAATTCCTTAATATTGTATACTAATCAAATGATAGCAACATATTCCAGGTCTACATATTTCAACCAACCTTTGATCTTATTGAAATCTTTTATTTCCAATATATGGTAATTGAAATATTTTACAGATTTACTTCAGTTTTTTTTATCTCAATTCCGATTACTGTCTTTTCAGTAATATGTGCACAGCGGAAATTTACCACATATTTACGGTGAACTTATATGCAAAATATAATTTCATCTTATCGAGTTCCAAAATATCAACGGGTAAAACACTGTAGGTTGATGTTCATGTGGTGAATGGAAAGGTTTGCATTTAATCTCGTTACCACAGCAAATTGGGTGATAATTGAAATTTAATAAACCATTCAAATTTAGTACAACAATCGCATTACAATCGAATATTTTATGTTTTACAACATAGCCCGATAACCTCTCCCTTTCTACTGTTTGTGAAACATTCCTAATGAGGGGTTAACCTATGAAAAGTTAAATATTGTTGGTGTTTTAGCGGTTGTAGCTAGCCAAAAGGAGAGACGTACCTTTCCTGTGCAGCTGGAGTTTATGAATATCCATTATGGTAGGTTGTTGTGCGATTGATATCTCAAGACTTACTTTCATATTTTACAATGTAAGATATCTTTTCTTTTCATTTCCTGGCAGTTTTCTGTATGAATTTGTTTTTGTCAATTTCAAAGATATTGTGAAAATGTTCCGATGTTATGTTAATTTATGATGTATTGGTTCTAAGAAAAGTATTAAAATATTAATGGGAGAAGTTTCTAAAGACATATGGTTTTCAGTTAGTTATGAGAAAATCTTTCATCTCTTCTCCATTGGAGTGTGAATTAGTAATAAAGATTCAAAGAAGTCCTCCAAAGGAAGTTCGGTACATAAAAGTAGAGGAACACAAACACTCTGTTTTGCAAATTTTCATCTGAGAAATTGCTTGATAAAGGTCGTGAGGCCGAAAACTTGCAATACAAAGTGTTTGTGTTCCTTTACTTCTCCATTGCATTTGGAAAATTTATAACTTTTATTAACAATGACGCTGACGGACATTAGGAACTTTGATTGTCTTGGCAATCTCTCGGCTTTATGTTAATAATATTTTTGTCTGTTGGTAAAAACAAAATAGCACTTGTGCAAGCATCATAAATAATATCCATCATCATTTCACACGAGTAGTGTAATGATGTATAAAAGAGGAATGTAAAATATCTTATTTATTTATATATGTTTGTCCAAGCAGATGAAAAATAATGATCAACATTTGAAAAGAGTTATCTCGCTTGAGCCACACTAGTATATGTTTCTAAACATGTGAAGATTCGTCCCTTGTAACAAAAATTGTCTTAAGATTATTTGAAGAGTTTTAAAACTATATCAGGAGACATGAGATGTGGAATGCGCATCTGGTGCATAAAATTATGGCGGTTATATATTCTACTGTGTATCATTACACAGTTTTGGATTTCAACTTACATCATTTTTTCATGTGCATATGTAAGTATATTATAATATATATATAAATATATAAATATATATGATATAATATATATATATATATTATATATATATAGAATATATAATATAATAAATTATATATAAATATAATATACTATATATATACTAATTTAATTTCAGAGGTCAAACGCCGTATAAACGCCTATTTAACCGTAAAGTAAAAATTTCGTTTATACCTCAATGGAAGTAAAAATGTCATGTGATAATTGGCTCAGCCTAACATTAGACGTTCTACGATAAGCCCACGCCCATGGGCCGGAACTATTACTTCTCTTCTATCCGAAAAAAAAAATCAATCCGAAAAACAGCGTCCGAATTTTCTCTGACCATATTTCCCCCCAAACGTAACATTTTTTCTTTGATTGTCGATATTTTTTGTCAATCTAATTGTGATCAAATAATGAACGTAATATCATCTATTCATTGTTTTCATTGAACTTCACTTCCCTCAAATGAAATAGCTCAAAACTGTCAACATTTTCGATGTTTTATTTGAGACAATCTTTCTATCCCTTTCTGCTTTCCGTCTCGCTGTTGCACATTACTTCTTCTACTTTCGTTCTGCCTGATTGCCAGCAAATAAAAAAACAAATGGTTTGACTTAGGCTCCCTTTGACAAACAATTTTTGCAAGAGATACAGATTTGCTAATAATCAAATGGGTGATACAAATACAGAACAAACTAGTGTAATTGTACTGTGTCCAGTAGATGAAACAAAATTTTTGGCTTAATGTAAACGTAACAGTAAAAAAAATGATTTTTGGCCAGTCTTGTTGATAGAGCAGGTAGGCCTAGATTCCTAGAAGATATCGAAAATCCTTGATTCCTTCTTTGAATGATGGATTTACACTGGATAACAATAAAATGTGAGCACTCCATATGAAAATGGCAATTTAATGTGAAAATGTACCAGGCCTTTGAGGGCCACAAATCACCCACTAATTGCACATGACCAAACCCCCCCTACTGATCTGCAGTATGGGTTTCCCTCCAACAGGGGAAAAGAGGTATTCAAGAGACAGTGACAGAGAGCGAGCAGGGATGATTTGCAAGCCAAAAGGCAGTCCACAAATCATCCAAGAACAATACCAAATGGGGTGTGAAGTTATTCCAAGGTGTGTTATGTAGAAATTACATTTTTCTACTTTTAAGTGATACATGTATATGGATTCTTGAAAAAAACAGAAAAAAAAAACAAGATGGGTTTGTGTAACACAAATGCCCATCAGCAACATAACAAAGTGTTTCTTGATGGGTTGTGAATATAATGTTAAAAAGCTAAAAGCTATTTTATTAAGTGGAAAAAGGCCATACCAATATATGAACGTCTCATGGTTTCAAGGTTAAAGTTGACAACAGACAAACACCAAGACAAAAATCTAAGCCCCCCCATAAATGCACCCAATCCACCTTTATATATGCTTTTGGGGTATACATGTCTCAACATTTTCATTTCAACTTCAACACTGAGGTCATGACAGACCTTGATCATCCTTAAAGTTTAAACTCTAAATACCCTTAAAACCAAGAGACAGTTGAATAAAAATACAAAATAAAGTTTCACATTTTAATGAAACTCAGAACGTTAACTGAAATCAGTTAACCACCAAAAAAACAGCCAAATAATAAAATATTTGAATTTAATTTTTTTGATGACAGACAACTATTTACAAAATACATACACAATTAACGTGCAATCCTGAATTAAAACCAAGATCCCAAATGTCCCCCATTCAAATCAAAATTTTAACAGAATTTAAAAGAAACAACTTCAATTCTCATTTTTTCCTTTACTTCAGAATGGAGTGTGCCACAACAGTGGCTCTTAGGTGGATTTTACAACCATTCACTGCAGATGATTTGGTAGTGTAAAGCTGCGGAGGTTCCTACTGCTGAAGCTCAGCCGAGAAATGTTTGAAAAGCGAGCTGCACAAATGGAAACAGAGCTTCAGAGCAAATGAATACCATAAAAATTCTTTTAAATTCCATAAGGGCTGCCATCAACAGGCATTCTTAACGACGTGAAACCTCGTGAGATTGATATTGTCCGTGACAAAGCCTTTTACATCTGCTAATCAAAAACCCTTTGATGGTTTTAACTGAAAGCAAAATGTGCTCGGATGGTCTCATCTCGCCCTACAAAACATAAAGATGTAATTTCCTGTGGCAGACCTCGACAAAGATCAACAACTTATCTTTACGACGCGAAACACAATTTCCTGTGACACTTCCGTCATCGTGTATGGGTACAAATTTAATCGGTGCACTTTGGTCCTCTCGTGGCCTTGAATTCCACCCACAAATCTGCACAAAAGATTTCCTTTGAATCCTCCCGTGATGAAAATAACATTGAATATGTAACTCTGAAAGCATGAGGTTTTCGGCAAAAAAAATCATCAAGGTCGGCATCGATTATAACAGAATGTGCTGAAAAGCGAATGTAATGCAACAGACGGGAGAAAAAATGTTCCAGCTTAAATCTCTTCGAGATCTCCTGTCTCGTAACCGTAGATGGATGCCTTCCTCCCCTGTTCAATCAATGTGGTAAAGGATGCGTTGAAGTCCCCAGAATCTTGCGAGGACGTGGTTACATCTAAACAAGGCAGTAAAAAGCCGTATCAAGTTTTCTCGATTTATGGGCGACCATCAGTAAAAGCTCGGGTTGTTCAAAAATGTACACAGCACATTGTCCTTCGGGCAACAAGTATCCAAGCCAAGAATGATGCTGGACAAATGAGTTTTACGACGTCCCACATAATGCTAAATTGAGTGGACATAGAAATGAGGCATCAATACGAACTACAACGAGAAATTGCAACTGATGAGCAAAAACGTGATCTTATAATACCCTAAGCAAAGTCATATCTGCTCAATCGTTATCGTCTAGGCCCTAGCGCTACATGTGTTCTTCATCTCCCTCCTCGCTTCAACAGCTCCGCCTAGTCCACTAGCGACATTGCCGATTGACGAGTCTGCATTTCCTCTGTCTACGCAGTCGCCGCATAAGTCAACGCCTTCTGTCCGGTAAATAGATCACAAACCGTGTATCAGGGGAACCATCACTAAACTCGAGTAGTTTCCTTTCCTCTGGATTTCCTTGCAAATTCCACATTCAATAACTGTCATTTTCATTTTCCATGTGAGCAACCAATTAACAATTGCATACGAAAGCGATGAACATGTGATTGTGTACGTTATATCGTTACAATTAATTTTGATTGGTTGTGTGTGGCTATAAATGCCGCTAAATTTAAAAAAAATTCCCTTATTTACAATAAATATTCTTCAAAATTTCCATCAAAACGTTTTGGTTTATATTAATTAAATATTTAAAATTATAAGGAATGAAATTAAATAATTTATTGTTTTCTATGGAGGTATAGAAGTAAAACCCGATTTTACAAAACTTTGTAATTAATCCGCCTTCGCGTATTATACCGTGTGTAAATCGGTTTTTATTTCTATAAACCTCCATAGAAAAATATAAATTATTAATTTCATTCCGTAAGTATAATATAATATATATATATATATATATATATATATATATATATATATATATATATATATAATATATATATATATATATATATATATATATATATATATATATAATATATATATATATATATATATATATATATATATATATATATATATATATATATATATATATATATATGTGTATATATATAATTGTTTCTTGTAGTATCAGGACATAACTAGAACAATTCCATTTTTATATAGATATAACAGATCTAAATATATACTGGGTTTATTTTTTGTCATACCTTTTGATAAATGCTAACATTTCTAAGATAAAATATCCAGAGTAATGAAGACTTGTGAAAATTGTGAAACAAGACCATGGCACAACTCAAATAAGGCAATATCAAAACAACGACATAGTTTAAAATGAAGGAACACAAGAATGAAAGGCAGTATCATACACAATGTCTGGCATACAGCTAGGATTGGTGATATCAGACAACAAAATTCAAACTTTCTCATTAATGCGAATAAAGCATGGTACCATTTTTTAAATTATGGATAAACATCGTAATAATTTGTCTTATACTACTTCAAGAATATCTAATTACTTTTTATGGTCGTCATACTTCATGGGTCAAAATGGTCTGCTGGTGTTTTACTAGACGGAATTTTCATCCGTTAGCTGGCAACAGTCGACAAGAAGTTGGCAAATAGTAGTTTTAGGCCAATTTTTCTGTCCTTTTGTGAGGTTTTATTACACAACGTCCGTGTCTCGGTTTACGGGGGCACAAAAAGGCCCTTATTTCGAATTCTTTGCATAGACGAGGAAGTAATACCTGACGAATAAATATGGCAAGTCAACCTCAACCTCAGGCAATGTAAAGACGGAAACAAGATTATGGCAGTGATGACGAAAATTATAAATATGTTGGCTTACTTGTACATTGTACTTTTGAATACCCAATACAAGAACGGCGAAGAAAACAAATGATGTTTTTATAATCTTTGAATGATTTGTAATTCGTAGATGTAATTAATGGTGATAAGTTAAGTTTTTAACTATTTATCTTTATCATATGGACATGCACTTAAGTCATAACCTTTTTATACATCTTTATGGCACCTCTTTCTTTATCAGAACTTTTAAGTAAATTATGTCACTCCCGTTCTGATGTTGTGTAGTTATGAATCTTTCAGTAATATTAGCCAATATTTATTTTATGTAGTTCCCGAGGACATCATAAGTTTTTAGTTTTAGTGTTTTTCTACTTATGTGAAATATATACTTAACATAATCAGTCCTGAAATTTTGTAAACCAGTTCAAAAAAATGGAGTATCTCCCTCGTGCATAGCTCTGTCCGTAGATTGATTCTTTGGCTCAATTCTTCGGCAATTTTGGTTTTAAATCTGCTCTTGCAATATATACATATTATTAGAATTCAGAATCATTTGACCAAGAACATCACTGAAGAGACATAAGTTGTCGAAATGCGCATCTGGTGCACAAAATTATACGAATATATATTTTGATGTTTATTATGTACACTATTAATAAGTGTAGTGTTTGTGTTCGAAATTAATGGGTATGTTAAGTAGATTAGAAGAATCCTGTACGTAAATGGCGGGTGTTACTAGCAGGCAGAGGAGTAGACGATGCTTAACACCCAATAGGAAATGCTTTCGCTGTCTTATAGGAATTCATTATGTTACTAAGCAGATGCCCCTTGGTTTGTTTTGTATCTATTTACCATTTTCATTAATTTTGTATGTTATTGGAATACTGTTGGTTTTATCAATCATCATTTCCAGACATCCAGAAATCAATAGTGTTGTGACTACTAAATAGTCATTACATCAATTGTTTTGTATTTACTCTAAAAATTTTCCATTAGTTTTGTCGAAAAGTTATATAAGTTATATCGGTTAGATTGTAATATATTTCTATGGTAATAACAGTACTAATCGTGATGATTTACAAAATTTGGCTACGGTATTACACCGTTTACTGAATGTGACTTCGTGCTTATAATAATTCGATATTATGGCATAATGGCGGGTGTGGATGATCAGCAGGAGAATTGTACTCCTACATGGCACCTGATCCTACCTCTTGATTTTTCTGGAGCTCAATGATTGCATTTACTCACTATTATGTATTTTTAATACAATCGAATATTTTTGTCATGTCGTTTTTTTGTGTGTGTTTTCACTATTATTATGTTTATTTGCAAGTCCCTGGTGATTTGAGTCATACAGCTTGGTAAGATGTCTCCTGTTTTCTCTTTTTTATATCAATATTCCTACAGAATATTACTCAGTATCTTATTGTTGTAATTAATGTGTCATGAAAATGAGTTAGAATAAATCCTGGATTATTAAATGGAATCAGAGATTTCAAAACAGTATTGATTAGTTCAGCAATTTAATAAATAAAAGTTATAAACATAAACAGAATGATATTTCGGGACAATACTCAAATGCGAACAACCGGTTCCTCCATTTAGTACACCTTCTGCAAAGAGAAAATACACAATTAAAATATTTCTTTCAATCTGAAATTGTATTTCAAAATTCTTTGGATTATTCTATAACACTGAACAAGGATAAAGGTGTTTAAATTATAATTTACCTTTTTAAATTTTTGAATGTTGACTGCTGGACCAGCAATTACGGCAGTAGGTCCTGCTCCTACTACAGATGGTCCGCTGACAATGGGGACTGTTGATCCAACAACGGGACCTTGGATTGGTGCTCCGACTACGGGAGTTGTATAGTAAGACCCCAAACCGCCAGTAAGCCCGTATGATCCGTATGGGATGGTTCCTTGGATATTGGAATTAATGGTACCGAATGCAGAATTTCCGATTGTGTTTCCGTTGAAGGTAGCAATATCTAAACCACCGTATCCTCCTAATCCATACCCTCCATAGCCTAATCCGTATCCTCCATAACCTAATCCGCCTAATCCATATCCTGATCCGTATCCTCCAAATCCTAATCCACCTAATCCGTATCCTCCATATCCTAATCCGCCTAATCCGTATCCTCCATATCCGACAAGACCATTGCTTCTGTAACCAATAGTGCCTTGGAGATTGGAGTTAATTGTTCCGAAAGCGCTATTTCCAATAGTGTTTCCATTGAAAGTTGCGATATCAAGTCCACCATATCCTCCACCTAATCCGTATCCTCCATATCCTCCCAATCCGTAACCTCCATATCCTCCCAATCCATAACCTCCATATCCTCCCAAACCATATCCTCCTAAACCATATCCTCCCAAACCATATCCTCCTAAACCATATCCTCCTAAACCATATCCTCCTAAACCATATCCTCCTAAACCATAACCTCCATATCCTAAGAGTCCACTGCTTCCGTATCCAATTACACCTTGTAGATTTGAGTTGATAGTTCCGAAAGCGGTATTTCCAATGGTATTTCCACGGAAAGTTGCAACATCACCAACGCCTCCACCAACACCTCCGAGGCTTATACCACCACTACCTCCACCAACACCTATTCCTCCGATTCCTCCTCCGAGGCTGATACCTCCAATTCCTCCTCCGAGGCTGATTCCTCCAATTCCTCCTCCGAGACTGACCCCTCCAATTCCTCCCCCAAGGCTGATACCTCCACCGCCTCCGCTACCACCACTGATACCGACACTTCCAGATCCAAAGACACCACCACCATTGTGTCCATAATCATAGTCGCCATCTGCTAAAGCAGAGACTATTAGCAAAGCTGCGCATATGAATCGGAGCATATCTGAAACAATGAGAAAATAACAGTATTACTACAGTTTGATTTGTGTACTGATTAAACTGATTAAGGTCGATAGAAAATGTAAGGTTCACAAATTAAAGGAAGTAAATTAAATTTTCCATGTTGTCATAGTATTAAAAGTATTTCTAGTGTCTGAAATCAATGTTATCTTTATAACGACTGTTTTAAAAAGTATACTAAAAAGAAACTGACCAAAGCCCGGTTCAGGCTTTGCGTTTTCTCTCTTCGAAATGTAATTCAGTAATTCATTCATGGCATTATACACTAGCTATGTACATTTTCTTTACTTTTGGTTACTACTTTATATATATACTACTTTAAATTATATATGTGTGTAAAGTTTTTAAAACATTTCATACCTAAAATTTATGACTAATGGAAAATACGAAAGTAACTGCTGTGAAATGACCATGACACTAAAAGCAATGTTCTACAGCGGACATTCACGGACCTCTAAAATTTAAAGGAGAGACCAGGTTCACGGGAGGAGTAAGCGTCTCCTAAGTGGCTAACCCATCTGCCATAAATGTCCTTATATACAGAAGAAATAAATGTAACCCAGCACTGTATATATAAATGATTGTAAATTAACACTGTGTAGAAAGTGTCATAGCCACATGACATCAGGAAGAAAGTATAATAGCAAACACTTTAGTAAAACCCGCCTCATGGAACTTTTCAACGAGCGTCATACTGCAAAGGGAATAAGTGTGACATTAATGTAAAGTACGACAGTAGATGGTGTCAAGTGACTATGGTACTAACAACAATGTACCGCTGGGGACATTCTCGGATCCTTGTAATTCAGAGGTGAGAGCAGGTGCCCGGGAGGAGTAGGCGCCTCCTGAATGGCTAGTCACACCCGCCATGAATGCCCTTAGATACAGATGAAACAAATGTAACTCAGCACTGTATATATGAGAGAATGAGAACCAACAGTGTAGAAAGTGTCACAATAACACAAGGTAATAACACTAAGAAACACGATATAGTATTTCACAGTTGGAAAGTTAAAACATTTATCTAATTCTCATTTTTTATCTAAGTTGTTAAATATTCTGTGAAATCATAATTTAATTTATTTAACATAGAATATTTCACTAAATTTGAGATACTAACAATTGGGAATAGATACTCCAATAGACAGTTCTGCTGACTCTGTTCTGGCGGATATAATTTACAAAGAGAATGAGAAGGAGCATTATTACCAGAAAACGGAAATTAATATAAAAAAGTATCCTTGATGCATGGATGAAAATGTTGAATAATCTGTATGGCAGTGTGTGAGAATAGTAGTTGCAATATATTTATAACACCTATTGGTTATGTATGTTTTTATGGACAACAAGCTTAGTTAAAAATACATACATGAAATCAAACTTAACCAACCAATACCGTTACCACAGGCTTATAAATTATGGAAAGATAAAATAATAAAATAATAGAGAATACTTACTTCTCGTGTGTTGTCGTGGACTGAGTGTGAAGAATGGGTTCAGGCTTTTCATTTATACCCCAATTTCTAATTAATATTCATGTATTCATTTAAGTAAAAATCATTATGTTTTAATTTAATAAGTGTGGCCAGACTTTTACTGATATGTCATGATTAGGTCGTTTCTCACCTAACCAGATAAAAGCTATAAATCACATAGACGGAAATAAGCTTACACGTGCAATCTAATGCAGATGAGACAATCTGTTCAAATATACACCAACTTTAAATACGCTCTGATTGACTGCTTGACAACTTTACTTATTAGAGATATAATCCTGATTTGTTTTAATTTTTTTAAACTTTATAAAGATGATGATGATGATGATGATGATGATGATTATGATGACAATGATGATTATGATGATGATAATAACATTATCATTAGTATTATTATTATTGATAATGATGATGATGATGGTAATTATGATGACTCATCATCATCATCATAGTAAAACGTGATGAAGTGGGTCTGGATGTTAAAATTATGTACATAATTATGAACAATTAATATAGACTTGCATTAAGCGTTATAACTAAGCTATTTTTCAATAAATTTTGATAAAAGGGTTTTAACTTGTAATTTATCTCCCTTTTGACCTGGGGCAGGCTTGGTGTAGTGGTTAAGCGCTTGGCTTGCAGCGCCGACGATCTGGGTTCGATTCCCGGGTAGCGCCACTATGATTAAGAGGTTGGTAACCTCCTGCTTCCATGTCGCGATATAATTGAAATATTGTTGAAAGCGACGTAAAACATCAATCAACCAACCAACCAACCAACCCTCTTGACCTTCGTACATATTTTACCTTACTCCTTCATCAGAAAAAAAAAACCAAAATGAAAGGGGAAAAGCTAAATGTTATCAACTGAAAAAGAAGAAATCTATACATTCAAATTTCAAATCAATCTGTTTTATTTGGAGTTTTGAGTGAGCTGTATATATATATAATTGTTACAGACATTTTTATCGATTATAATGAATACCACTTTGTTGAACTTAATGCTGTCAGAATAGAAAGGTCGGGCAACGTCAAAATATGTATTGTTCAAATTAGATTAAATGGAGTGGATAAAAGTGGAGATGAGAATATCAACAGACATTGAAGTTTGTAATGGCTTGATCTATCTAGAAAAGGAAAAGATTATCGATTTGAATGGTACGGAAATTCTACGATTTTCGTTTGTTTGATTCTTGTTTTATGTCAAACTCAATTTATATGAGCAAGTCAGGAAGTGGACCACGAAGTAAGAGAAAGGATAGGCGTACATCACATTGGTGCATGTCGAATTCTTTATCTTATAAATAAGATGAGGGTAAATTCATATTTGTTGTCTTTATTTGGGGATCATTTAGTACTTGTAAGATTAAAATGAACAGAAAAGAGTAAACGTATGTTACAATATTATTTTTATATCTCATATTAGAGAATAAAACTATTATAAGAATAAAGTAATAGAACTGAATTCCCATAACAACGCTACTATGCAAGGACTATATCCTTGAACAATCATCTTCATGATGGCAACACTTTTTGATTGCATTATTTGATCTGTGCAGTGAAGCTACTACAAACAGTAATTTTGTTTTGGGGAAAGGAGGAGAGGTAGTCATTCTAAAATCAACCATAATATGGGATTTTGATTTTACTGCCTTACAAACCAAGGCGCTGGTGCAAGCAACTGCAGTTTTACGTAGATTTACTAATGAGGTTAAGGTATTATCAGGGTATAATATTGATTTATTTGACAAAGAGAACGAGACGATAATTTAGAAATACAGCAATTCATTTGGTGTTTTTAACATGACATTGACGTATTGTGACGTGATAATCCAATGTTCGATTTCTCCGATTATCATGACGTCATAGCAATCAAGGTTAGCACTAAATGCCCTGTCTCTAATGGATAATGGATTGTTGTATTGCATGTTGTCTCAGGAACTAGTGGAATAAAACTATGTGTATTCGAATTGAAGTTGTAGCAACTGATAGAAAATGACAGTCATTAGAGACTTGGAGGATATCCGTTAGGAGAAAATATTACACTCTTTAGGTGATTGTTGCATCGCTGACGTCATTATGGGTAAATATTGAATCTTTGTAAATGCTGTCATGAGTTTGAACCTACCCACAAAAAGAAATGTATGCTTAATGTATGTATTATTAAAAGATGGGGCCATGGTCAGACAATCCCAAAGTATATTTTCCAACAAGTTGTAAAAACTATGTGGTAGTACATCTACCAATATCACAAAATTTTGTTTTCCCTTCTTCAATTCTGTGTACTCATTTCTGGATTGACGAAATTTCACTTTAGTCTTACAATTCAGATTGTATATTGTAGCATTTTATCAAAGATGTTAAACAATTATTTTTTTTTCTGTGTTATTCCTTTTTGGAAAATATTTCAAAGAGAAAACAGAAGACATCTGACAAAGCTGCATGACACAAATCACCACGGACATGCACACAAAATATGATAATCGTAAAGTATGCCCCAAAACGACATTACAAAAATATTCGATTGTGCTGCGGTTACGATACCGACTTAGGACGGTCAATTAAAGTAACAAACTTCATTGAATTGGTGTGTTAAATAGAAAAATATTCAGTATAGCCATTTTAAACAACTCATCATTTGCTATAATCACATAATATACGGACTTGTATGGGAAGTCTTAGAGTAAAACGTCACCTTCTGAGTTAGTGAACATTCAATTATATAAAAATATTATCAAGTGTTTAATATTTATCAATTTAATAATAAATGCGCATCTGGTGCACAAAATTAAAAGGTATATATGTTCTATATTTATTATAACCACTAGGCCAGTGTCGCCGCTGGTGGACTGATAGTTCCCGAGGGCATCATAACTCTAGCTTTCAGTGCTTTTGTACTGACATGAAATACATACTTAAAATTTTCCGTCATGAAGTCAAGTAAATCTTTCTAAAACTAAGGAGTATCTCCCTCATGCATAGCTCTGTCCTTATATAGATTCTTTGGTTCACTTTTTCGGTCATTTTGATTTTAATACTGCTCTTCAAATATCTATATAATATGAGAATTCCAACCATTCGCTCACTAGCATCACTGAAGAGACATAAATTGCCGAAATGCACATCTGGTACACAAAATTAAAAGGCATATATGTTCTATATTTAGTATGCTATATTCCGAAACCGTCTTTATTTTTGTAAACTTATTGTTTGAAAAGTTTTGAATTTCACTACATAAAGGCGTAAGAATGACAAGTATATCTCCACAATGCATTTTTGATGTGGTGACATTGATGCTAATAGTTTTAAATGTACGGTGTGCAAACATTCATCGCACATGGAAAGAGGCTTTAGTTATTTATTTCATTTTATTTATTTTGTTAAATGATACTTAGGCGCCGATCTAGATATTCAATCTATAGCAAGTTCATTTCAAATTTGCGATGCTGTCTAACAATGTTTTCAAGTGTAAAAGTCTTTATTTTACAACAAATAACAAACAAGCAAAACATTTTTGTCGAATCTCAGAGTTGGTCCAGACCTCTGACCTTCCCTCTGGATGCATCATACTTTTTTATCAAGTGAAATGAAACTATATACTATTTATTGAATATATCTCAGATGATCAATGATGATTAGAACATGTCCCTATAGAAGTTTCGTCCTGTCATTTATTTTCAAAAGAGTAGAAACATATGAGTAGGTGTAATGTATATATTAATAATATTTCATTAGAGAAACTGGCCTGTCATTTAACATTTAACATTATGTTAATTTACATATTTGAAGGCATATGGGTTACTTTGCATGGCGATATTGTCATTTCATGATTACTGAGTGACAGAGACCAAAGAAGTGACTGATATGATAAATGCGCGTGACACAGTGTCAGTGTATTTATTGCATTTAATGCGATGCTTGTAAACAATGTTTATTTCAAGTGAAAGAATGATTTACATACAGACCATTGGACAGTCTTGCAACAACACAAGGAAGTTTTTTAACAGAAACGAAAAGGAATTTCTGTATAATATTTACTATAGATCACATACTTCAAGTCAAGTCTTCTTATTTCATAGAATAAGTGTCTAATTTTGTGTTTTCACGCAGGAATGAATTACAATGGCTGATGTAATTATTATGCATCAATAAATGCATCAGACATTGTAATTCATTCCTGCATGAAAACACAAAATAAGACACTTATTTTATATATAAATATATATCCGCTTTTAACGTAAACATATCATACTGGAAACTTCCATTCCCTATGTATCAACAGCATTAGCAAGTCTTTTTGGCGTGAAGTTATACATTGAAACAGCAGATGTCCAATGACAACGTAACGCGTATCTAGAAGGACATGTACTTTTGTCGAATGTCAAGCACTTAAGCGAAAAATACGACTTTGATGAGGTCACACAAGGTTTAGAAAGGTCGAACATTTCATTATGACGTCATAAGCACAACAATCAAAAGTCTTTAAAGCATAGCTTTTTGTGCTGAAAAAAGGGGATAAAATATGGGGTGTTATGGCGTCACCGATCAATGTTATTCATATAAAGATAAACTACACATGTCTTGAAAGCTTTATCTCGGGCAATTACAGTGGTTGTACATATATTATAGAGGGGCTTGATGTAGTGGCTAAGTAGTTGGCTTGCGACACCAACGATCCGGCTTCGATTCTCGGGTTGCGCCACTATCTTTAAGAGGTTGGTAAACTCCTGCTTCCTTGTCGCGATATATCTGAAAAATTGTTGAAAGCGACGTAAACACCAATCAACCAACCAACCAACTACATATGTTAAAGACTTATTTTTAAAAATATGAGATTCACAATTTAATGAAAAGTTTTCAAGATAGTAGAAAGATAAAGATGTATGAGTTCTTTAAATTGTACCAGTGTCTCCAGAGCGATTCATGTTTGCTCATTATTCCTCGTTTTGTACATACACAATTTGATACTGTTCATTCTTTGGTATATTGACGTGGTCATTCCACAGAACCGTTCCTTACATGTCGTGTCATATTCTCTTTCTCTCTTCATTGCTATAGCTCCCATATAAATCATATGGTCAGATTTATATATATATATATTGTAATTAAAAATGTCAAATTGAAAACTAAAAGAATTTCCGAAATATCAGAAGAATATGTATTATTAAATTGTGATAATATTATAAAATAATTGCATGGACAAATTTACTATGAAATCAACTCAACAAAACTTGTCAAGGTTTAATGCAAACTAGGCACTATATAAGTTCCACAGAATAATTTTCATCAAAGTTCATGAATAATTTCTTACTTTTTCTGCAATTAAAACAAGAATATGTATGATCTGAGTGGCCTGTATTTTTTTATTACAATTATGTTATGGATGCTTTAGTCTGCATTCAGAAAGTCTCTACGTTTAAAACATTAAATGAAATATTTTTTTTCACACCAATGTCCCGCATAATAACTTTTATTCACAAATATTCTGAGTATAATTAAGCAATACATGTGTGCTGCTGTTTCGTTACTGATTGTAGTGAACAGTGTTCCTGATCAATATCTGTACGAATTACAAAGAATTACAAATAAATCTTTGGAATGCCCACACCAGATAGGCGAACAAATAGACGGCCATAGTAGAAACCAATAGCTCCCTCTGGTTCTACTTTTGGGGACTATACAAGTATTTTTTCTTACATTTATTTATAAAATCTTTTCACTTTCTCTCTAAACGGATAAAGAACATTACAATGTATTGTGTCTTTTAAATATGACACATGTTTTATTAATATGATTTTGTGAATTTCGACAACTTTTGTCCCTTCAGTAATGTTCATGGCTGAATGATAGGAATTCTAATAATATATAAACATTTGAAGAGCAGAAGTTAAAACCAATGTGGCTGAAAACGTGAGCCAAAGAATCATCATATGGATCACTTTCTAATTTGCAATCTCTATATATTATTAGGTGACTTAGTCACCGGAACTCCAATAGCAGTAATGGTGCATCTATTTTAGTGCATTCGTTTCTTTATCCGTCTGAACTGAATGTATACAAAGAACTTCTGACTCAATTTTAGAAGCCAGAAGCAAGAACACGATTTAAATATGTTCTCTTGAAATAATGAACATTTTTAGGTACACGTATTTTATCTTCACGATCTCGAAATTAAAAATGCAACTGAATCCTGTTCCTATGTTTTGTGTCTAAATCTTCCACATAAGGTTTGAAAACATTTAATAGTACAGATTGGTGAAATGGCAACTGTAAATTTACAATATATTTTAAAATACAAGCCGGGTTTGGTGTATATCCTCTATTTCATCTCTTGAAGAATCTCTGTTAAATATTTCAGTGCTGAAAAATACAAAACATAGTAATATAGAAAGCAGATATCTAATTAAATGTTAAACAAATAGATACTGATAAAATCGGTCGCCGTACTACCAAATGGATGAAAGGGTACCTCATTTGGAAGTTTCTTTAGAAAAGGTCTTGCTGCCGTATTTTTCTGAATTTCTTATTTGAAAGATTGATCGTAGACTACACTTTTTCTTCTTGTTTCATTTGTAAGTTACCAATTCACTTCAAAACTCCCACAGTTTATTTTTTCTGAAATTTATAAATGTTTTATATTATATAAGAACTGCCATTTATTTTTCTTCATGAAAAAATTGAATACATTAATCTCAAAATATCTATCAATACATATCTTGGGCCCTATGGCCCCACTCTCAGGTCTTGCAGTAGTGTACTCATGCAATAACATAACTTCATAACGCACCCAGACATACAGCAAAAAGCTTTAATATTATTCTTATATCTCTTTTTTCTACCGGTGGACATGTTTAAATCAATATAAATAGCATCCCAACACTGGTAGACAAATTGCAAAAAAACAAATATCACCAATGTTTAATTTTGTGTTTTTAAAGGGCGGGGGGGGGGGGGGTTCTGTGTGTAGTACATAAAGCAAGGGACTGTAGTATATGATCTAAAAGGGTTAATGTTGTGCACGATTTCTAACCAATATTTTTGTCACATACATTGAGATATCTTGAATTGAAGTACCACATTTCAATATATTTTGCGAAATGTAGGCAGTACATCAAAACCTTCAAATTCAAACTCAGTTAATTTCTACTTGGGAACTTTCTTATTTTACAATATCATTAAAGTAATTTGCATTCATATTTAATATAAGGATTGGAGATTTTAGATTTCTTTTTATATTTTTTTAGTTTAGCTTTTTTTTCTATTTTTGTTTTTGTTTTTTTGTTGTTTTTTTTTTGCATATTATTTGAAAGAAAAATTAATTCAAATTGAATTCTTAGAAAGAGGAATGAGTACGTTTATGCCCTAGAAAAATGCTAGGGATATTAAGTAGGTATTTGTAGATTTATCGGCCGGGAAAGTACTATAGAACTATTTGCTTATTGAAACCAAAGAAAACAGCTTCAAGGGGAAGAACAATACAATAAATGAATGATTTATAATGTGAATTCTGCACTTTTTTGTGTTATATATCATGTAAATGTCATAACTAAAGCATCGTAAACTACCCTTATGTGCAGAAAACCATGAAAATAAGCTAATGTCTTGCATGTTACAGAGTCAGTATACAGAAATGGATGTGTAAAGATGAAATTTCTAACTATAACAATACCGGTATTATCTACAGTAAAGAAAGTGAAAGTTAGATATTACGCCTAAGTAACAGAATCCCCCAACTTTCTGTTTTATCGGGTGGAATAACTGTATAATCATCTAATTAAAAACATTATTGAACAAAATATCAGCACAAGGCAAACATTTGCCGAACTATGCCTCTACTACAATGTCACCCTCCCTCCTTGTAGAATATATCCTTTAGATCTCCCTTCCTTCTTTTTCAAGTCATAGTTCTAGATCTTTTACTAGTTTCAAATTAAAAACGAAAATTGGAGGAATTTAAGCATTCAGTATTTGTCAGCTTACATATACATGATGAAATACTTAAGAATGAGAAATCTCATGTCACTTTTCTTTTTAATTTATATGTGATGCATGAAACAAGGGAAAAACTGTAGTCTATGGTTTGGCGTTTGGTTCGCCATCGTGATTGATTCCGTATTAGTGTCTTTAATATCCACTTTTCGTATTTGCTCTAGTATTAAAGATATCTTTCTCTGTAGACGGCTCATCATCTATTAACATTTTAAGTCTAGTGTCGAAATGGGGACATTCATTTTCGATGCAAAGGAACAAAAACATCTGACTGAGTCGTATTAAAGATACGGATATTCAGATATTAAAAGAACAAGCTTACACATATACATATAACATCTAGAACATTCGGTATATCGGTCAATTAAAATTCTAATTCTCCCTCAATTGATGTGGTTAACCAGTTTATGGGTCCACCTTTCCACCCACCATAAAAATACAATCAAAGGACACACTAATTCGTAAATAATTCGTCTTAAAAAGAACAAGGACGACCAAGGTATAAATATTGAGAGGTCATAAAAGTATAAGAAAACAATATTATGATGTAATAACAGTAATGTAAAATACGAAAGTAACTGGTGTCACATGACTATGGCACTAACAACAATGTACCACAGTGGACATTCACGGACCCCTGAAATTCAGAGGTGAGACCAGGTGCCCGGGAGGAATGAGCGTCTCCTGTTTGGCTAGCCACACCCGCCGTTAATGCCCTGACAGAGTAAACAATATATTTAAGCACTGTATATATATATATGAGTGTGAACAAATACTGCGTAGAATGTGTCACAGCCACATAACATCATGAAAAAGGCTATAATAACACTTAAGTAAAACCCTCCGCGGGGAACTATTTTACGAGCTCCACACTGCAAAGGGAGTAAGTGTGACGTTCATGTAAAATATGAAAGTAACTGGTGTCACATGACTATGGCACTAACAACACTGTACCCTAGTGGACATTCACGGAACCCTGAAATTCAGAAGTGAGACAAGGTGCCTGGGAGTAGTGAGCGTCTCCTGTTTGGCTAGCCACACCCACCATGAATGCCCTGACATACAGATGAAACAATATAATTCAGCACTGTCTATATACATGAATGTGAACAAACACTGTGTAGGAAGTGTCACAGCCACATAACATCTGGAAAAAGGGTTAAAAAGTTAAGCCCTCCGCGGGGAACTTTTTATATGTATAAATGTGATGTTCATGTAAAATACTAAAGTAACTGGTGTCACATGACTATGGCACTAACAACAATGTAGCACAGTGGACATTCACGGACCTCTGAAATTCAGACCAGGTGCCCGGGAGGAGTGAGCGTCTCCTGTTTGGCTAGCCACATCCGCCGTGAATTTCGTTCGAAGCCACATTTGCTATTGGTTAGTCTCAACACAGATTTTTATGATACGGTATATAGAATCTGAACTTTTTGATAGACCCTGTTACTATGGATTCCATTCGCTAATAATTTAATTATTTCAACATTGAACGAATAACGTATATACAAACGCACAAAGTAAAATTTAGTCTATTTCTGTACAGATAATGTCCCTTCGAGTAATACATAAACACAACTCCGGTTCGATCTAAATATAGATTTATATATCGAGTGACCTCTAACTGAATAAGAAGTCGGTTTTAGGTTGAATAAAATATACTACAAAAAAAAAAAAATAAAATCATAACTAGTTTTTTTTTCTCTCATTTCATGGCATTCTTTCTATCTCGTACGTATACTATCTATTTTTGATGGGGCCGCCATCAGATCGCAATTTTGATAGGCCAACGTAAGATTGCGGCGCGAAAATTGATTTATCAGTTTCGAATACAAAATGTAATCATTCTTGAAAAAGTTTTATTTTGCAATACCTGTAATTTAATTATAAAAAAATGACTGTAAAAATTTCTGTCTATCGATGTATATACAAAAACCAAAGCACAAAGTACGTATAATTCGCTTCGCGGATTACATAGTTTGTGCCTCGGTTTTTGTCTTTACATTACTCGACAGAAAACTTTTACAGTCATTTCTTAGATAAATGAATGACACTTATTTCTTATGTAGCGTGGAGCTCCTAGATATTACAGTGGAAATGCATTGTTAATATTGTAATAATTTGAAAAATAAAGTTTGAAAAAAAGTGTAAGATACCTGTAACCCTGATTTAAAAGTTTCAACGTTATTTATAAATTGTTTGTCTGAAAATCCAAAACGCAAGTGCAGATTCTGACAAATCGAACCAACTGAATGATATAAATAGCATTTAATGGGAATCTAGTGACATCACCATCCAAAGAAGAGAAATGTACAATAGGAAATAAAAAATCGTCCCGTTTGTCATAAATATTTGCATGAATTTCATTGTTAATTATCTTAATGTTTTGGTCAAAGAAAGGTGCTTTTGTGTGAAAAATATTGGCTTAGTTTAATTGAAGTTCAGGTGGGTATATGTCAGTAATATATCTTTCAAACTCAGGATTATCGATAATGAAGATATCAACAAGGTCGAAACATTTTTTTTAAGTAAAATGCATGATGTACCCCCTATAACAATATAGATACAAATCTGCTGTAAGAGATGCGCAGTTAGTGCCAAAGGAATCCGAATTATCTGCTGATTATCAAATTCAAGTAACATATATAATAAGTCTGTTCGTGATTGAACTGATAAAGAACAAAAGTTCGTAATAATAAAAGTTGTTGTGTTATGTATAATTCTGGCGAGCGAAACTCACCAAGAGACATATTATTTTCAACACCTAATTTATTCCTAATTAGGAGTTTAGATTACACTATTGGATACAGTTTTTTGTTTTTGTTTTTGTTCTTGTTTTTTTTTTTGTTCGAGGCCCAATGATTGGAATTCTCATAATATATAAATATTTGAAGAGCAGTGTTGAAACCAAACTGACCAAAAAGTAATCCAAAGAATCTATCTAATGACAGAGCTTTGCATGAGGGAGATACTCCTTAGTGTTAGAGTGATTTATTTAATTTGATGACTGAAAATTTGAAGTATATATTTCATGTCAGTACAAAAGCACTGAAAACTAGACTTGTGATGCCCTCGGGAACTATCAGTCCACCAGCAGTGACATCGGTCTAGTGGTTATAAGAAATATAAAACATATATATCTTTTAATTTTGTGCACCAGATGCGCATTTCGACAATTTATGTCTCTTCAGTGACGCTCGCGGCCGAATGGTTGGAATTCAGTAATTCTGTAATCTTACATGTATGTAGACATTTACTTGAACGTTGCACGCTGACTAAGAAGGGGATGAGTACTTCAGAATTCTGAATTTCCTTCCCTCAGAAGATCTGTAGATCAAGGGTCTAAGCTTGCTTCCAGATCAGCAGGGCACGGTTTACTCATGATGATGTGTTTTTTCCAAATTATTATATTATTGACAGTTCGTTTTTGTAGTGGCATCTGTCATATGGCAGTATTCACTAATTGTCTTGTTTGATTTAGTACCGCGAAATATGAAAGATAAATATTCAAACGCTCGTTATAAAAAGGTTATCCATTGTCTGAGAAACAAATTCATTTTACCGTTAACTCAGAATTTCAAGACTTAATATATGAATTGGTTTGATAAAAGCTTTTAGCAGGTCTTGGTACTGACATAAACTCTATATTGGCCTCAAGGGTAATTCGTCGATGAACTAGAAGTACTTGATGATAGTCCCCGAATTCCGTTTCATTTATACAGGAGGTTCACGACTACTAAAATTATATTACCTGTTTGGTGACATTTACTTTAAAGCTGTAAGTAATTTTCCCGTCTTAGTTCTGATTATGTCTACTTTTACATTAATGTCAGTTGATTATCAAGGCATGAATTTGAAGATATAGTGACACATACATGTTTGAGTTGAACGTGTGATAAATCTCATTGTCCACTTACTGAAATATATCTGGAGTTATCCAGATGTAGACTATCCTTCATGTAAATTTCAATTATTGTCATTATTAGCGCTATTAACGTCAATGTAGTCATGAATTTGTGTAATATATGTCTCCTATAAGCGTTTCAACTTCATTTCAAGGATTTCATCGCAGTCATTACATTTCAACCAGATATTAAGTATTAGTATGCTTTAATACACATAATTGAATAAGTCAAGAAAAAAACCCCCATTATATTATAACTTAAATATACAAAATTTACATTAAAATTAACAGTTTTATAGTAAAATTATAATTAATTTATACCATACAAAACAACAATATTTTATTATCAAAAGGAAGAAATACTGAAAATATTATGCGTAATGTGAATGAATTCAAATGAATAAATTTGACATTTGTTGTGTATTTACCATTGCATGTGATAACGTTATCTGTCTGATTTACATTATGAAGAATACCTATAATTCAGGTGTGGTCGTTGTACCATATCACCGGTGACTGTTAATAATAAATGTATTTAAATGCTCCTTTATGAACAATTGTCTAATTATTAAATTCGCCATCAAACCACAACTTATAAAACGTAATTTGAAAATTCCCCAAACTGAAAAAATGCCTTTCAACATAAGAATTTCTTTTTACAAAATAAGCATTGAAATAGGGAAAATATGTAATTTATCATTTCTAATTTATTTTCTAGATAATGATTGTTGCCGTGTATGGAAACATTACACTTAGCGTTGATTCAAAAAGACTAAATGGATTCTGAATGATTATGTTTCGGCACTGCTAATGTTTCTTAAGCAAATGTTTTTCAGGTGCTAAAGATCTTTAGACGAGATAGGTACTTCATTTAATGCTTTGGTTGGCCTCATCTAGCACCATTGATGAAGGTTTGCAATCCGAAAGATCCTTATATGGTATATACATTTTAAGTGATCTGAATTTAATGGTGTAGTCCGCAGACTTGTTATACATATAAATTATACATATATAATTCTGAGTGAAAACCTATTCGAAATAACTTACAATCTTGTACTTGTAAAATACTTTCGGGTGATATTGTTTCACATAAAGTAAGGATTTTCTTTTTGCGAAAATATTTTGTTGAAATCTGTGATCGTTAATGATATCAAAATCTATCACGAATTGAATCAAGTATACATTGATTATTATAACATTATACAACAGCAACCCTGTATATATATAGTCTTTATAAGAGTAGTACGCGGCACATCATCGAGAATTCCGGTGAGTGCTCATCGTACTCGGAATACATGTGGATTGAATTCTATGATATAAACTATGCCAAAATGCCTTTAATCTTATTTTCATTCTTCAATGATTATTATTTTCATTTGTTTGTTTGTTTTGTTTTTTGTTTTTTTTTGTTTTTTTGTTTTTGTTTTTTTTTTTTTGTTTTTTGCTTTTGGCGTCTTTTTTAAGATTTATAAACATTTGATCTTATTATACAGAACACTCTACAAGCATTTCAATTTTCGTAGTTTCCTTTTTACATTTGAGGGGACCACAGCAAATAAACTGTCAATTTAATCCAGAAGATGCTTTCAAGAAACCCTCACTTACGTTGGTATATTGACGTGATTCCTCCGTTTTGACTATTAATTCTAAAATATTAGATTAATCACCATATTGTGAAATCACTTCTCTAAGTTTACTGTTCACTGTTTACTGTGACGTAGTTCCTTGGTATTGTGTATTGCTGAAATCATATCTATAACTTAAGGCTTATCTATACCCAAGAAACTTCTAGTGAAAATACGTGGTTTTTCAAAAACTTTTTTTTATTTGAGGAACATATGAGACAAAAATAAATTGGTTAAAACACTACCTACCCATATCTGTTTTCATTTGATCAAGAAATAAAAATTATGGAGCCTTAAAATGCTTAATTCATATTTTAGTAATTTCTGAATTAAACATATCCATTAGTTGTATTGCACGGCCAATTTTATGTAACTCAGCAGATAAAAAAAAAAACACTTCGTATTTGTAGTATAGTATCTTGACGTCACCCAAGGATCCAGAAGCCTAAAGATCTGACTTGTTTTGTTGGCCTTGCTATGCATTGTGCCTATGAAAGACAAATAATACAATAACGTAGTTTATAATTTCCAGTGGATTGGAGATGTAGTCATCCTTTCGGTACTTCCTCGTTGCTTATTATAATGATATAAAGACAGCTGATAGGCTTGTTTCTAAGTTTTCTGTACAGCATGTTAAATACGCATGCTTCATTTTCTTACCTATTATTTCATGTCAAGACAGGACACCGATGGGGCTCTAACCCAAAACTCTTGGTCAAGACCCAGACACCTGACTAATTGACATGTACAAATAAAAAGATAATATACTTATTAGAAGACAGACACATTCAATAACATCTACTTAGATTTCAGAAATTTATATAAGCTATTCTAAATTATCATATTATATGCGCATATATTCTATATAAGTTCAATGGAAGTGGCACAAAGCAGGATGATCTCAACGGTGAATTCGTTATTATAATATATTCGTAATTTAAACAAAGTAATCAACAGTAATAAATGTATGTTTGTTACTTGAAGTAATAAACGGTGATTGTTTAGCTAAATATATAACCCACATCATATATCTTACCTTTATTTATGTACGTTACTAATTTATTAGGTCTGCTTGGTCTTTTCTTTAAACATCAGCTATTTGTCAGATGTCAAACAGTTGATTATAAAGTAAAAATTTAACAAACTTCCAGGTTAACCATAAACTTAAATTTTATTAATTACGTAACATGATGTATTTTTGTCATTTTAGAATAGTCCAGAACCAGTTGCCATTGGAAGATATAAGCCAATTTTAAGGTAGTTGGTTTGGTACCTGCATAAAGACTTTAACTGCTAATTAGGAAAACAGAAAAAAAGAGAAATTGGAATGTTATTTCATCTTCCACACAAAGGTATGATAGTGATACTATTACACACAATGTTTTCTAAAATTTAATTTCTTTAATTACTTCAGTGCATGCAATTCAGATAGATAGTTTAAGCCTTGGAGATTTTTAGTGGGGGTTTTCTTTGATTAAATTTGAAATCAACTGATGATAACTGATGATATTTATTGCGCTGTACATTAATGCCAAAACATAAATGTAAAGACAATTACAAGGAAACAATATGATCTGTTGCACATTGCTCGCATATTCAATGCTTTTTAATGCAGATGTTCAATATGAAAATGAAACGGTTGCTATTTAAAGAACACTTATGTCATATCGGCTGTCAGTCTGTGACCTGGCATTCCTAAGGCGACTACTTTAATGTTACTATATCTCCTGTTACATGTGCTGCTTGAAATCTCATTAACGTTGAACTGATTTTTATTCAGAACCTCCAGTTTGCCTCAATAAAGCCGTCTCTTTTTTTCTGTCATACTATTAAATTCAATCTCCTTGTAATCCAAACGGAATAGAACATAAACAAAATAATTCTAATTCACTCAGCTAAAATTATCGAATTTCACCGGCCGAGACGGAAAGAGACAGACATGTATAACCATGCTATACCGTACTCAACTTGCAAGAGATGCATTACATTGTATGTATTACTCTATCTGTCAACAATTCTGCCTTTAGCAATTTTGTTCATTTATCTCCTCGTAAGTCTTATGTCCCATATCAATGGCAATTTGCAGTTTCTAATTCTACTATTCACGTGCAATAATGACAACGTACCACCATGCACCGTCGTGATCGTGCTTTCTATTATGTTGATTCAATTCGCCGTGGTAAAGCTGTCTGTTCAGCTATTTAAGACGCGATGTCAGTTCACTCATGTGTGAATCAATCTATGATTAATAATTCAATCATAATTATTTGAAAGTATTAAAATGCCGAAAATTCTTATTTCAAAACAAGAAATATCCATTCGTTTCTCAATATTTCTGTCTTTGTCTTAAGATATATTTGGTTTATTGGAAGGATAGGTAAACATGGCGTTATACGTCCTCTTAGCGACGATGAACTGGAGGGAAATTTCAGAGAAAAACGATGTTTGTGTAAAAGTGAATGAGGATGGGGATGAACGTACTGTATTTAATTGTTTCCAACAGGTATACCGTGGCTATATTTTTGGAAACCACCTTAAGAGTCGCAAGGAAAACTTTGCTAATAAATAAATAAGTAATAATAATGATATTAATTTTAATATTAATGATAATTATGTTCAGCAAACCATGTCATTAAATATGCTAAAGATAAGTTTATACCTTTATGAACAATGAATAATAAATATGCAGTTTCACTTTTCTTCTGTGGCATTAAATAAAGTTCTGATCTGAAAACAAAATGACATTAGGTATGCCCGGATTATGATGATATCTGCTCATATTATATATGTATATAGACAGAGTATCGTTGTTCCACTCTTGGTTTTATCTGAACTAATCTCTTTCCGGAATAATTATATTATACTACTTGATTACTCCATGTCAATTGAATGATCGTCAAATGCCCGACATCAAACCTTTTGGCACACTTTTCATTATGACGTCATAAATAAATGGGCTGTCAAACATGAATTTAATCGTGACGTCACAGTGAAACTTCGTAATGGCGATCCTTCAATTGTCTATCATAAATCAATTTGTTATACCCTTAACACAATATCCCTATATAATTCATAGTGATTACTGGTCCAATATTTTAAACTGTTGGCCTTAGAGTCAACTGTCGTCTAAATGTTCTTTAAAATGGGTATCCCGGCTCAGAGATTTAGAAAATGCGTTCGAAGAAGAAATTCAGAGGATACTCGATGATAGCTAGGGACTTTATAGATACTAAGAATGTAATCAAGACAACAGTGAATTTGTTTAATGAACACCTATAGGCTATGGGAACGTCAGTTAAAGAGCTTCGTGATGTATCAGTGGAGAAAATGTGCGATATATGTTGCATGTATTATCTGACAATTGCTATAACAAAACAGTTATCGACAGGGATTTTCGGGCAACAGCTGATCTGTTGGACCCTCAGACAAACTGTTGCCCTCGGCCTTCGGCCTTGGGCAACCGTTCTTCCTCGGGTCCAACAGATCAGTTGTTGCCCCCAAACCCAGTCAACAACTGTATAATATTATGATGTAATGGATGTTTGTAACACTGTGTTTTTAATTTTGTTTTCTGTCTAGTATAAAAACTGCTATGTAGTTAAGTCAACTGTGTTAAAGAACTATATTGTCAGAAAAATGTTTATTCGTTACTTATAGACATCGATCATAAGAATGTTCATAACATCCAATAATAATGTAAATCTGAAAATGGTTTATTCAGATATGACATCCCACATATGTTAATTTTCACCTTTGATGATTTGATATTCCAGTTTGTCTAAAAAGAAAGAAATTGGATGATTATTATGACAAAATGAAGTTTAATTGCGATAATTAATTCATTTATACTAATGAAGAAACTGTTATGAAATCTAATATCATTACTTAAGTCAACTTTTGTATGTTTGTAACAGGTTTGTGATAGGGTGGATTTAAACAACTCTGGCGTCTTATTCACAAAGAAACTTTAGTCTAAGTGTAAAACTTGAGACCTATAGCAGTATGTGTCATAACTCTAAGAACTAGTAGAAAGTGTTCCTGTGAATAATATGCCTGATAATCTCTTCACAGAGAAGCTATTGACTAATTCTTATATTTACACCACATATTAGTAAAGGTCTCAATTTTACACTTAGACTTAAGTTTCTTTGTGAATAAGGCACCTGGTTTCAAATCAGTTTCATTTATAAAAACACTGCAATTACTTTTATATATTTGTCATTTGTGAGTAAAGGTCATTGCTTAAAATAAATACATACATAGTTATATTTAAAATATAACAACAAATTACTATATCTTCAACATAAAACTCATATTAAATATCAAAACACATATACGCGAATATATGTGTGCATTATTTATGTCTCTTCAATGATGCTCAAGACCTAAATTGTGGCATCCGAAAGTGCAATTATTTGAAGAGCAAACTCATTACCAACTTTTTTTCACAGTAAATTGAAGTATATTTCCGTCTAGCACAGACGCACTGAAAACTGAAAATTAGTTTAATTCTTCATCGCGTCAAATTGACACGATGCGTTTGAAAAAGCATATGATATATTATTAGTAACAGATGCATCATACTATTTTCAGTGGCATTACATTAAGTAATAAGTATATAATAAGTATAAGTATATAAAACTGAGATTTATTTATCTGAAATGCTTAGATATGTCAATGGATGAGGTGCTCGTCTTGTGACTGAAAGATCCCGAGTTCGATTCCTGCTGTGGGAACACCGGTGTTCTGTCTTTTGGATGAGACAGGGTCCATAATTTCTATGTAATGCATCAGACGTATGCCGTCACTATATACGTGAAATAATAGTGGAGTGACGTGAACAATAACCAATATATCTATCTATCTATCTATCTATCTATCTATCTATCTATCTATCTATCTATCTATCTATCTATCTATCTATCTATCTATCAGATATATGCATAATATTGTTAATAAATTTTGATTTTCTAATAGAATAATGTCAATTACAGCAATCTTCACCCACATACGGTATGCGTGGCACGTTAAAAATCGCTCTTTGCTTGGGGTATGTCTGTAAAATGGTCAAATTTTGTATACAACGCATCAGACAGATGTCGTCATAAAATACATGCAATAACCGTGTTGTTATGTAAAACAAGAATCAGTCGATGTATCAATCAATAGTCCTGCTGTAAATCAGGTGATTTCAACCTTAAAATCCATCATGCCTAATCATGAACTGTCAACACTACACGATCCCTTCACATAACTGTGCATTTAAAACAATATTTCTATTCTTTCAAATGAGTAAACAGATCCAATGACTCATATAAGTTGTTTTTTTGACATCGAATCACTTTTTTCATTCAATTTAGCTTTAATTTGAAGCATCCAAAGGACTGTGATTCTGAAGTGACATAATTGATTCTTAAGTGACAAGTGTAACAGATATGGATATTTCTTTGTATGCGATAAATACATCTTATCTTAGTAGTATATCCTTTGGAGATGGTAACACTAGTTTAGTATGAAATGATAAACATGAACGTTTTATGGTATATCTTTTATGAGAGAGAGAGAGAGAGAGAGAGAGAGAGAGAGAGAGAGAGAGAGAAAAGAAAGTAGTGATTCGGAATAACCAAGTCACCTGTACCAGAAAGTATAAATAGATATCGAGAAGTAGTGTATAGGAACATCTATTACACACAAGAAAAGATATCAATTGGCTATCTCGGACCCTGAGAAGAACAAGAGGTGAGATCATATACAGTTGAGGGGTAAGTAACCCTTCTTGACTAGTCACAGCCGCTGTAATGCCATACGATTACGCAGCCTAGTATAACTGCATTAAGTCACATTAAGTGGTAATGATATACAAACAATCGTCATAAGTATTAATGTTAAAATAATACAAATATGAATGTTCTGAAATTGTATCAAAACAGTACAAAGGCGTTAACAAAAATTACAATCAAATAAGGAACTCAACATGTCAGACAGTGACCCTAAATTGCAAAACCTGCCATTATAGTATCTTGAAAATTGCAGAATGTAGAAATCAAACATGGTTTTTAGAATACTATTTTCTTTATTTCAGTAGCTTGGCATATTAAATGGTAGAACCATAGTATGAAAAAGCTCAAGCATATCGGATCAGTTGATACATATCGACATCATAAGTAAGTGATAAAGGAATATTACTACAATAATATGGAAAGTGAACAAAATGGAAATGTTTGCTCGTAGTAATGTTTTTCATACAGGAAAGCAGTAAGTATACCATCTTGGTCAATGTTCATTAGAAAAAAGTATATTGGGACTGGATTCTGTCATATCTGCATGTCCGAGTACGTATGAATATCTTGTGTGTTTATATGTGTACTTATGTTTATATTTTTAATATCTGTAGGCAATATATCAACAAAATGTCTGAAAGCTATATTAAAGATCTTTACCAGTTTTTTTCTCTATTGACCAGAAGATTTGGCGTAAATTCAGTTTCCGACGAATAAAGGTACGCATCGGCTAATGAATGTGCACGACTAGCAGATATATAGAAATACCGATGGATTGTATAATACTAACTTAAATATACATGTAAGTAAACAACGAAGAAAGATTCAAGATGGTAAGTTTGTATGATCCCATAATGTCGGTTAACATTCATGAAAGGGTGATTTCAAATTGCACCAAATCCCTATATCGACCAAAGAACGTCCTGAGTGACAATTTCGACCGGTCGTCAATATATATACAAAGAGAAGAACCCTGGATTCTTCAAGTAAGGACTGTTTATCCATAAAGTTGTAATGATAACATTGATAGTGTATAAAATTTATGAAGTCCAGGATGTAATAATGTCAATGTGATGTGATAGCCGACAAGACATGAGGGTAGTCATGTACATCAGTATTTCATCTCACCGAGATTATCACAAAGAGCATAGATCTTGTATTGAGACACAGACATCTACTTACTCAAAAAAGACAAGGTTCTCATCCTCTTCCCTTTTGTCAGTTAGTCGGATCTCCTAGAAATCAAAGATCTCAGCTCGCTTACAGACGGGTAGACCACATTTTATTTATATTGATGTTGCCTGACAATTTTTTGATGCTAGAATAATTTTCCATGATACATTTCAGGTGGAAATTTTCATGGCCTTTCGGCTTGAAAAATCATTGCTCTCTTTGTGGAGGATTATTCATAAATCATATGTGTTTTTGATTGTGTTGCTTTTGCGGTAAGAATGTGGGCGCCCGTAAACTGGTTAACCACACCAATTGAATGACGTTTGTAACTGTAATCTACCGTTCTAGGTCGGTATCATAACTGCAGTGAAATCGAATATTATGTAATATTGTGTTCTGTTTTTATTTAAGCCGGTGTGGCCTAGTGGATAAGGTGCTCGGCTCGTGATCGAGAGATCGCGGGTTCGACTCCCGCCCGGGGCACACCGGTGTTCTGTCTTTCGGATGAGACAGTAAAAACCGAGGTCCCGTGTCACGGTAGGCGTGGCACGTAAAAGATCCCTCACTGCTTCGGTTGGGTCCGTTGCAAAGGTCTAAATTTGTATGCAATGCATCAGGCAGATGCCGTCACCATATACGTGAAATAATCGTGGAGTGACGTAAAACAATAATCAAACAAACAAACAAATCTGTTTTTATTTGACTATAATCATGTTTGATGTGCATCTCCTTGGTGATTTTTGTCATACAAATTTGTCTGATCTCTTCTGTCTTCTTTTTTTATTGTCATCTTTATACATTTGTCTTGAATCAATTCATTTGCAAATGAAGATTATCAATTCGCGTTCTATATTATCAAACGTTAGAATCCTTGAAAAATTGGAATCTTTATTAATACAGTTACATTATATAAGTACCACTTGGTACTAACATTAAAGTAAAAACACCGATTATTGTGCCTTACAGTCTATTCACCTTCAATACCGTTTTCTGGATAATATTGATATTAAGAGCAAACTACAATATTTTTTCAACACAATAGTTTTAGTTTTGTTTTGCAAAAACTTTTTTCCAGTGTGGAAAAAGGAGAATAAGAAAAACATTGAAAAGGATCTTACAATGTAAACATCCTAAGCTACAACTAGAAAGTAATTGTGTGTAATCGCATCAGTTCAGTAGAGAAAAGTTGTTGGCTACACATTTTTCCAGTCCCTATATTATTCGATTCACATTACTGTATAGCATCTCTATCAAGGATAAAGTCATATTACGTGTTTTCTTTATCCTTAGAATGATCTTCAGTTTATTATAGCCCCGCAAACGAAGTTTGGGGGTATATTGGAATAATCTTGTCCGTCTGTCTTTCTGTCCGTCCGTCTGTCTGTCTGTTTGCCCGTCTGTCTGTCCAGAAAACTTTAACCTTTAACTTTTGAACCAAAAAGAGATGGGGTCTTCATAATACATATGTGTATTTCTTGTGGTAAGACCTTTCTGTCAGTGCCAAAAGTTCTGAGTTTGTGACCTTGACCTCGACGTTTGACCTACTTTTGAAAAAACTTTAACCTTGACCATAACCTTTTAACCAAAAAAAAGAAAAAGAAAAAAGATGGGGTCTTTATAATACACAAGTGTATTTCTTGTAGAGAGACCTTTCTGTCGATTTCTAAATTTTCCACCCTGAAACCTTGACCTTTGACCTTCTTTTCAAAAACGTTAGCCTGTCCATAACTTTTGAACCAAAAGAGGTGGGGTCTGCATACTATATATGTGTATTCCTTGTAGGAAGACCTGTCTGTCGGTACCAAAATCTTTAACCTAGTGACCTTTACCTTGGTCTTTGCCCGATTTCAAATTTTGTTGCCGCGGGGGTATTTATCCCGTTAGGACAGTTCTACACCTCTGATAGATTTTTGCCCTCGTCTTTTAAAATTTACTAGGACTGCCATATATCACGTCTTAGGGCTCCCGAAATTCTCCCGGGTTTCAATTTACTATATTCAACGTCCTATTAGAATTAAAAATCATCTGTATTTACATATTTGTCTTTTGACAGACTGCACATATGATTACAAGATAAATGTAGTATGTGTTAATATTTCCTCAAAGAAGTATTGGTTTGTCGAAATGCATGTTTTTGACTTCTGGTGGTTCTAAACGCGACCAGACAATACAATGCCTATAGGTAATATATGCATACAAATTCAGAGTACATCTAAGAAGCATGCATTATATGCTTAATGTATCCATTGAGAAATCGAGTTTATAATCATCCCGTAGGATCCACCAAACAACGAAAATACACAGCTAGGAGATTGAGCAAGTGAAATATATTTTTAAACGTCATATCTAGATATACATCTAAACTATTCTTTAGCATAACATGTATTAATAGTTGATGCGGTCTCTCCCACTCAGCATTAATAATATAGTATAATGAGAAATATGTGCGACATATATGGAGATATATCAAATGATTTGTGTTGACAAGCCTAAATTTATATTTACATATATAAAATGACAGTATTATTATAAGGGATGTTAAAATAAACAAATTATATATTTAAACAATAGAAATTATTACAACTATAGGAAAGATATTTTTGCTGGCAATATATGCAAAAAAGTTCACATTTATCATTTAAAATTTCAAATTCATTTTCACTGCATGCTTAATTAATATGTGTCAGAAAAATTGCATGCCAGGGCAAATGTGTATTTAATTTTCTGCAGATGATACACAAACATGATTTTAAAATTCATTAATTGATGAGGATGATAGACATCCTTGTCTTTTTGTAAAGGAAGTTATTACATTATGTTAAAGGTCGAATGACAGTTTTGTATACTTATTTATCTGCAGGATATTTAATAGAATTGAGTGTTTCCCTCTTATAATGATTTCGTTGCATATATAAAGGAATCTTACACTAGTAATGTTGATATATATATATTTTCAAATGTACACAATCATACAAACTATATTTCGTCAAAGACACTCAACGCCGTAAAAAATAAAGTACAAAATATTTTAGAGTATTCGATTTAACCAAATGACATGGAAAGCAGAGTCATACATTAGCCGTAAATCGCATTCCCCTTTTCTGATGATAGGACCACAATTCCTTACATTGTGTAATCTTGCATGTTTGATAAACGGAACGACGGATACGGTTGTACACATTTCGGCATCAAATGGAGAAAATATCAATTCTATAAAAACATTTTACAAATGGCAGGCAATGTGTTAGGTTGAGAATTATTTTAAATTTAAGGAATATTTCTATGAATAGTTCTGACTTTATTTGGTATGAACTTACTCTCTTGGATCAAATTTTTATCTCTGTTTAGTATTACAGACTAAAACATTGCAGACCAAACTTAACACAAAAGACGAAACAGAATGACAAACTTACAGGACCGAGGAAGTTCTATGGTCGATATAAGGATCTAGTACAATTTCAGATTCCTCTTTCAAGAATATTAATCGATATTGTGGGACCTAAACATACAAATTAACCATCTTAATTTTTTGACTGTACTTGATTTGACAAAAGACGTATATATGCATTTGATCATGTGCATTTCCGATGCCGGAATTTCAGTTAAACAACATTTCATGCCTTGGATAGGAAAATTTGACCTCGTGTTCTTGTCTCCGTCAGGTGTTTATACGTGTATATTAATGTATTTACTTCCAAGACTTGAAAAGTTGTTGGAGGACTTTTGCATGCAACAAGGGGACGCTTTCTTCGTTTTTTTTTACTTTAATGAAGGAGGTTTCTACTGTTTTTAATGGCTTTATTTATAATTTTGTTAAAATATGTATTGACAACTGTATCGCCTATTACTCTATACGTCTTGGTGACGATTTCATATTTCAAGAACAACCAAAAGATATGAAAGCTTACCTTGCAGCATAAAAGCATTTCACCTATCTATTCTTGCATACTAATAGAGGTGTGACCTAAAACAAGAGTGCATATGGAGAAACATCACGTTAAAATGTAGTGGCACAGTCACATTTTGTTCGATCAACTTTGAACTTTGAAGCACAAAACTATGACAGCATTGTTACCATGGTACTTGTGAATCAAAGCATTTAACAAGTTTATTAAAATTAATGAAATCTTTGGTAAATACATGTACATTTTAAAGTGAATCATATGTTTAACCATTAAAAATATGTTTTGTCCATTACTTTGGAAGGCAACAAATGTATCATAACATTAACTAAGAAGAAAAAAGAGGAATAACAATTGTCTATAGGTCAACGGCATACGGTCCCACATTTCCACTCACCACAAAAACAGTACAATCAAGGAACACACATTTTGAAATCTTATAATTAATCCCCTATAAAGAACATACGATCTTACAGGACACTGAAGTTATGAGGTCCTTCTCTAACAGGAATTCATTAAATGCCCCTTGAATTCCCAGTCAGTTGTTGACAATCTTGCCTTGATATTGCATATAAAAATTAATTATATAAAATATGAAGGTGATGTCAATTTGAGTCTACGGTTTTCTGCTCTTCTGAAAGCGAAGAAAGGTCCTTGTTCCATAATAAAAAAGTGAAGTAAATGATGTTTTGTGCATTTTGAGGAGGCAATACATCGTTAAAAGATCAGAAATTTATCAATGCTAACCCTTAATATGGGCATATCTATAGGTCAACGGCTTACGGCCCCACATTCCCACTCACCACAAAAACAGTACAATCAAGGAACACACATTTTGAAATTTTATAATTAATCCTCTACAAAAGAATATAAAGTCTTACAGGTCACTGAAGTTATGAGGTTATAGAAATATGATGACGCATATTATTGTGGAATATACATAATTATCATACATATTGAGTGACATTTATATGAACCTATCGTGCTATGCCTGTTTGAAAGCAAGCTAAGGTCCCTGATCGAACAATTCGAACTAGTTAAGAAATATATTTTTCATATAGTGGGAATCTGTGGACATTGCCATGTAACCAGGGAAAATTCAGTAGGAAATCCAATGTTGTCATGCTTATCATAATGTTAGTGTGTATATTGTTAATTATTTAATGTATATACTAAAAACTCTGTGTCCTTATACGACATACCGGCTTTGTTTATCTGAAGGTCAAGAGGATAAATATCACTAATATATCTTTCATTTCATGGTTATAAAGTGTAACAACATCATCTAGATATTTACATGTGTCATTAAACACATCATTAACGTCGAAATGTTTTCATGCATAATTTGATTTCTCGTTACTGTACAAAACTGCTCTAAGAGGAATTCCTTAAGTGCCCACTGAATTCCAAACCATTTGTTGATAATCTTGCCTTGAAATTGCACATAAAAAATAACTATATGAAATATGAAGGTGGTGTCAATTTGAGTCTACGGTTCTCTGCTCTTCTGAAAGCGACGAAAGGTCCTTGTTCCATCTGAGTCGCGACTCACAGTCAGAGGGAACATCATAAAAAGTGATGTCAATGCATTTTTGTGCAATTTGAGAAGCCAATACATCGTAAAAAGATTGCACATTATCAATGCTAACTTTGAATACGAACTTATTGCGTTGTTGTTAAAAAATGACTGTCTTTTAATTTTTGAGTTCAACATATATACTAGTTCAATGTAACTACGAATATAGTATAGTTTCCAAGTAAAAAGCTATACGTATTTTGTTGATCAGTAGTTTTTATATTGTAGCTGAAAAAAGAAACTGTGTAGTTTGTTAATTTCATTTATAGATTCATATAAAAATATTATGTTGCATTATGTATAGCAGTATTCAATGCAAAGAATTGTCTTTCATACATCAAATTTGAATAGCGCGTATCGCTTCCATTTGCACCGAAGCATTCTTCAAACTGATGATGCATTGATCGAATGAAGTTATGCAGAATTGTTTGGAGAATGTTCCGCCGTATGTGTGATAAAGAACGATGCAAAACGTCCAGCGTAGCAAAGAGGGGGGGGGGTGGCTCTTGACGTAGACGTCGTTCATTTCAATATAAACATGCTCTATACGCGATGTATAAATCCGGTGATATCCCAGGTCAAGGTAACACATTCACGTTTTGCTGCTGTAGATAGTAACTAACAACACATGTGGTGTGCCGTCGGGCGTTGTCCTTCTGCAGACTGACGTTATGCTGACTGTTGTAAATGAATGGAATGACGTGCTGAAGCCGGCTCAGCTGCCCTCCACAATCACCAAAGGGGTCCTTCCATGTGTTTTTATTCCATCCCAGAACATAATGCTCCCTCCGCCGAATAGGGTCGGTAAGTCTCGTCATGTGACCTCCAAGACCTACCGAGATTTATCACTTCCGGATATATTGTAGAAAATGGCTCTGTCACTGCAGCATTGGGCGAACTAAGTGAACAAACAATCTAAGTGGTCTCGTAAAAGTGAAGCAGCTGTAGATGTGGCCGAATGCAGCGATTCGGAATGTAAATATCCGAGCGTCAATGCGGTACAAATCATACAAAGTGCGAGTATGGCAGTGCAGTAACGAGAGAGAGAGAGAGAATAGTAAGATTCTGTATTTTTATTATCAAGTAGTATTGACAAAAGAAAAACATATTTAAATATATAATCTATGTAAAGTAATTCTATTTCTTATTACAGTATTAGCAAGGAAGTTTAAAGATATCCGATACGGCCGTAGAGCCACAATAATGGCGAAAGACACTGTTGCATGACAAATAATATATGCATGTACATGAAATAACGCAAAGATCTATCTACCTAAAAACAAACATAACATTAATATGTCTTGGTACTACGAATTACCGAACACACAGACACTTACCGAAAACATGGGGCAAAGTACCGAAGACAGGCATATATGTACGGAAAGCATGCACTATGATATGGTATATATATATATATATATATATATATATATATATATATATATATATATATATATATATATATATATATATATATATATATATATATATATATATATATATATAAACACTTTCTAACCAATGTTTAACTTGTATTTATTCCCTATTTGCTACAAATGACAATAATAATTAATACATGCAGCAACAAATCATTACTGTATGGCTGAGTTCAAGCTCAGATGATCTCTTGTCAACATTAATTGTAATCAATTGCATTACTTTATAAGTTGAAAGTTAGGGAAAGAGATGAAATTTAACATTTATGATAGAATTTGTTTCGGCGGAGAAAAAAAAATATCCAGCTCATTTTGCAAGCGTTCAGGGGCAATTAAAGCACGACTTTCATCAATTTTTTATCTGAAGATCTAAAGGTATATGCATGTACCACCAACCAAAACATGCGTGTTTTTGATACTTTGTCCCGTGCTTTCAGTAAATATCCGTCTTCGGTAATTCGTAGAACCGATTGGTCTAGTCAATAATATGTAGTAAAAATTTACAATTTAAAATTAATAAATATTCCATACATAAGTAGATATATATCTACAATACAGATTAATAAACATTGTTCATGAATCATGTAGATCTACATTTAGTATCATGCAGTGGTGGGGGTGCATTATTAAGGGTAGTTACAGGGCAACAGTGAGAGATAGTTAGCTTTTATCGTCTCTTTCCAATGCATTTAAAACAATATTAATGTTTAATTAAGACTCAAGATCTTACTGACATAAACAATACAATACAATATTAATATTATAACAGAATAATCAACTAAAGATAAATAAAGTATGAATGGACAGGTTATATTAAAATATTATATACATAGATTCATAATATTTCAGACATTCTTAATTAAGAACTAACAATCCCTCCTTAACACACCAATGTGCATTTGGGCATTACATTAGTAAAGTAGGTTCGATTCCTACCATTGGTTTCATGTTGAAGGATTGATTTAATTTTTTTTAAATGCAATACAAATAGATGTTTTTCTGGTATAGGATTTCCTAGAGCAAGACAATAATGGGGTAATTCAAAGTTCATTATGTGAATGTCCCATGGGGAAATATTAATGCCATCATGTATCTGCAGTACTATTGTATGGGTATGTGTTGGGTTATGAGCAGGATATTGTAAATTTATATTCTGGTTATCTTATAAATTCTGTTGTACACGCACAGTGTGTGTGTGTGTATTCATCATTCAATCAATGCATTAAAAAGTTAATAATTACTGTATTAACTAATGCATGTACAAGTAACTTGTAACGATTATAAACTTAAAAACAAATATATTCATCTATCGACATTTCATCCCTCTGTTTTTATTTCAATTCAAGAATATTTGTAAATCAATGTGATTCAAATTAAGTAAATTTTGATTAATATTTTGATAATACATTTTAATGTAGTTGCAAAGTTATATTTCAATTTGGTGTTATGTAATACAGAGTTATTTCCCATTTGTGCAGGTATCTGATGTCATTTTCAATTTTAGTCAGCGACAGAGATGGACACATAACATTAAAAAGTACACATGATTATTAGCATCAGATTCAGGGTCAGCTTTATCTTACAAGAAGTCAGTGTTGTGACTTAGTAGTTTGAACCTCACAGGACATACAAATCATGGGAGTCCAGAAAGATCTATCCTTAATGATCAATATATCTGCTATGTTGGACTTTTACTTTGGCAAATTCCTTACATCAATGGAATGAAAGTTTTCTGAAAAAATGAGAGGGACAAGCAGAGAATAAGAATTAATGATTAATACATGTATTATAGAATGTCTTTAAAATGATTTAAAGACTTAAAATTGGTCAAAGGAAAAATTTACTTATCTTCTTTTGATAATTTCATTTTTATAAAATAATATCTTAAAATATTTATCCTACATTAACTTTGTAAGGTACTGTTACCTTTTTCCTTGTTCTAGTAAATCTTACCTAATTATGACCTTTTAATGATTAAATCATATATCAAATCATTATCTACTATGTAAGTTTTTTGTAGTATCTTTAGAGTAGAACCATATTTCAATGGATTAGATAATATAAAACAAATGACTTTCATGTTTCTCTTACTATAAGTTCCTTTTGATAGTCATTACAACCAGGTGAGGAGCATGGACTTTGGTATCTATGATCATCACATTTTGATGAAGGTTGATACACGATAACATCTCCTCCTATGGTTCTTATTTCATTCTCATCTGGTAGAGTTCCCTCGTTTTGACAGGAAACTATTTCCTATTGTTTGATCCTACATTTTTTATAGGGCAACATTAATTAGTATCATTACAATTTATATGTTTATAGTATTAGTTTGTGCCTTTACTTCTTTCTTTGTGATGTATGTTAATCCATGATATGGAGCCTCTGTTTATTCCATTTCATCTGATCATCATGGTATCCACACGACCCTTCAATTATAAGCCAAGCGCCTTACATTATTAGCTTTGCAGACTCCATTGTATTCACTATATTTGTTATATATAATCATAAATAAAAGATTATAGTATATAAAGATAAATATTTACTAGGTATGCAGATAAGATTAGATAAAAAATGACAAAAATATCTGAATTCTAAAAGAAATCTCTTGGACAATATTTTATTTTCAAAAAAAGTTTCAAAAGCATGGTTTAAAGTAAATCATATAATCACATCCATGACCTTGTTTGAAAATACATTTTCATTAATTGCTTCTGAAAGGTAATTTACCTCTTGGGGTGTACACTTCAGTGAAATCTACGGTCTGTTCTCCTAAAGATGAGTCACAAAATAAAAAAAGTTCATTTCTATTTAATAGTTGAATGTATATACAATATTCCTGTCCGGTTTGGTTATCACCATTCATATATTAATATTTACTTACATATACCTTTGAATAAACTGGCGTCTCTCCTTCAGATTCACTGGAAACAAGCTACAAGTTTTTATTCTTCCAGTTCCATTGAGTGCAGCCAAACACACGAAATAATAGACCATCTTTATCAAGCAATGAGTTTCTAATGACGCGTTACAACAGATGTACCCGGAAATGATGAAGTGGGGTAAAGAGAAAACCAAATCCGTACGAGACTTACCGACCCTATTGGCGACGCTGAATAACACAGTCTTCAATGTAACGTTCTCCTGCACGACGGTAAGCCCGAACACGACAGTCACCCTGTCGAGGACGGATGTTGGCCTCTCACAATTTGTTCCTTACGGTAAGGGGACTTATATGTCGATACCCAGGGATGCTTCTAACGGTCAAAGAAGCCGACTGGAATTGATTATGCAAATGTGACTCCATATATACGTATCTCGGTATCTCGCTGACGTGACGTCACACACGGTCGTTCTGATCGTGGGCGGTCCTGAGCGGTGCCATTTAACTGATGTCGTCTCCATAAAGTATTTACAGTGTTAATATGTACTCCAAACTGCCTTGCCACATTACTTTGAAACATTCCAGCATTCCAATAGCGTACAAACGATCATTTTCAATCATGCGAGGCATCTCTCAATCACAATTTTATTCTGAGTTCTGTTTTATATAGTATGTTATTCTAATTTTAATTACCTGTAGTATTTGTCATGTTAATTGTTTTAAGTGCTACTTAAGAGTTTTGTTAAATATGTATAGCAAGTTGCTCAAAGCCACTGGATAACGTGGTATGCTTACATACTTACCAGGATGAGAGAGAGAGAGAGAACAATCAAGGAGTCCATCAGTCCGCCTCATCAATTCCTCATTGTATCACTTAGTATGGACTGGATTGTTTCTCCGGACCCCGTATATGCTCTCATAACAGGCCCGTCTACTGCAACTATTCTTTAAATCTAGTATCATCGAACACTTACAAAGACTCGGAAAAACGCCCACACCTGGACACCATATAGATTTTAAGATTCCTACCTCACGCCTCACTAGCTCTAACGACACGTCTGGCGCATTCCTTAAATAAGGTTCAGTCGAAGTCTACAGATCCTAGCATGAGTAATTCTTGTTTCACCAATTTATTCGAAATCAAAAGAAAAAGTTTGCAACAGAAAATTTAAAGATTTCTCCTTTCTTTGGAATTCGTTACAAGACATCACATCCGATTTAGAGTCGAGTGAAGTTATTACAAAGACTGATATACTAAGTGTCCAAAAGCAAAATGAATCAAAAGCTTTCTTCAATATAAATGCTTGTACATTTGTTTTTTTCATATTTATAAGCATATTCACTGAGAAAAAACCTTCACGAATCCAGGAACGTTTCAAGTACATTCGCGACTTCAGGGTCGCTTCCACATTAGAATGTGACAAGCCAAATTGGATAAAATGTATCTGCCAATAAAAAATACGTATTTCTTCTTTATGCTTTTGAAGAGAAAACAGAAGACATCTGAAAAAGCTGTATGATAAATCACCAAGAACTTGCACACAAAAAATGATAATATAATATACACTGAACGACATTACAAAAATATTCGATCATGCTGCGGTTACGATACCGACTTAGGACGGTCAACTGAAATAACAAACGTCATTCAATTCGTGTGGTTAACCGGCGCCCACCTTCCAACTCACTGCAAAAGCAGCACAATCAAAGGGCACATATTTAAAAATATATAAATAATCCTCCATACAGAGAACAAGGATCAACAGGGTTGACTGACTTTATATTCGGCCGATTTGTTCCTTTATTCGTACGAATACGAATCTACACAAAATCTTCTGTGTCAGCATAAAAAGAAACTGGCAAAAACCTTTAAATATACTGATGATGTCTAAAAATAATAAAAGTTTCATTAACATTTACATGCAATACGTCCTAATGAACTCGAAATACAATAGAATCCACTTCTCGCGTTAAGTATTTAAATCTTCTTCTAAATATTGACCAAGACAGTAAATTTATTATTTCGCTATGATAAACGTGACGATTTCAATTTCCTGTAGTAAACTTTCTATATTCGTGTATCAAAATTCCTTCATCACCTGCATATGCAGTCTGTATGTCTCTACTGATCCGTTATGCTAGAGTTTCTTCAGACTACAATTAATTTATTTTCAGAGACAAGGTACTGAGTAAGAAGTTGATATCAGAATGAAACATTCTGTAAGTTGTACGGTCATCATTGGCGCTTATCAGGATTCCTTGTGTGATTAAAGTTCTTGTTCTGTTTGCTCTAATACAATATCAAATATTTTTACTTATCATGACTTTTTACCAATCGTGACCACCTCATATGACTATGATTTATACTACCTCAAATTATATTTTGGGATTGCGATGGGTGTGACTAGTCAGCAGGGTATGCTGATTCCTCCATGACACATGATCCCCCCTCTGGTTTTCCATGAGAAAGGGATAGCCAGTATCTGCATTTTGTCCGGTAGAATGGATATTCCTTGCTTACTACCGCTAGGTATCTTCACTCTTCTTTCATTAAATTCATAATGAAAAATCAATGAATGAATACAGGCACAGTACACCAAAACATTTTATAAATCAAGATACGCGTTGACTAAAGATGCCAATCATCGCGAAAACAAGAGAAAATAAAATTTTCAGGGAAATAATTCATAGACATAGACCAGAACTCTAGAGACAAAAGTTCCGCGTGGGTGCAACATTAAGATTAATAATTAAATTTGCACTTATCGATATCATTTATTTATTTTGATTTACAAAATAAGAAAATTGCGTCTCTGAATCTGAATAACGCTCTATATTAATAACGGCTTTTCTGCAGTCTCTGGTGAAATATGGCTCAATTCTCCTACTACATATGCATATTGATTTTATACGGTACGGAAATATTCCAGTTTCAAATAATTTCACCTTTGGCAATCACTTTATGATCTCTTTTGAAGATTTATCCGTGAAAAGGAGGTATAAAAGAACTAATGACTATGTGGTCAATTAATTAATATATGGAACATGTAGTAAGAAAAAAGAGAGAAGAGAGAAGAGAAAAAAGAGTACCCTGTTTTCGGTTCAAACGAAAGGTACCCTGTTTTAGGTTCAAATCTTATGTGTATTCATAACGTCATTAATTATCTATTATAAATTTACCCTTATGATTTTTAAGGTATAGATTTCACTCAGATGAGATATTAACATAGATTATTTCGATTGATAAAGGCCATATGTCCGAAAATTTGATGAAAGATTCACTTTATTTATTTCATGACGAATTCCCTTGTGCATAGAAGAATATATTTAGACACAACTATTTTGCCTTCTGATCTGAATATTTTTAAATAGAATAACTTAAAAGAGTTTTATATTTAGAGATATGTGTATTTCCTTTGCTTATTTTATTTGTTGAAATAGAGTTGTCTCTCTTGCGCTTTCCCAGCTTAGGACATAGGTCCAAGCCCTATCTTTCGGCATTTTCGCTTGGCGGTTTCAGACCACAAAGATAATTATATTAATATAGCAGTCAATTTTATAGGGGTTATCTCCCCTTTTTATTCTTATATGTATTGATAAGTCATTGCTTTATGTTACTATCTATTACATAAATTTATGTAATGTTGAATAAGTAGAGAATCATAACAGTGGATTTTTATCTGCTGTACTTAGTAAATAAACAGTCACTTCAGTGGCAATGCACAACAACTTTTGTAGTCAGTAGTTTTTAATTGGATAAAAACACCTGCGAATCCTCAGTTACATGTATGCAGGAATTGAAGGACAGTTTTGTGGTAAATGATTCGAACCTTTTAGGGTGTGCGAAGATCACTGGTATAGATATTTGGCACTAGAGATTCGAACCCGGACTATTTGGAACAAGAGCAATTAAAAAGAATACATAGGGAGTCATAGATTCGAACCTAGTACGTTGTACAGATGAAAGCTATTGAACGGACTACAAGGTATTTGGTGGTATAGCAATCGAACCCACTGCTTACCGGTATGTGGAACACCATGATGGGTATATATCTATATATAAATAATCTGGAATTTGTAAATCTAAGAAGGAATTTGATAATTACCGATATGACCTAAGGCAATTCTGCAGTCCGTGCAGACTGATAAAGCTCGCTATGTCTGATGTATAAAGAGTCGATTTTAAGTCTTAGTGTTTGGATGAGGCCACATCGAGGAACACTGTCGATCTGACATTTTTATTTGTGTCGGATCGGTATTGGCATATCTTATTCGTGTGTATGTATATTAATAATTAATTTTGATAATTGAATATTATATAATATTTCTTAAATTTCTAACCTTAGGTTTGGTTCACATTAAAAGTTCTACAACTCTTACGATAAGATTGCCGAAATGAAAAATTCGAGTGTGTCAGACAACGGGAAAATGCACTTAAATGATAATGGCTTCTGCCCGATGCAGATGTACAGAAACTTTGACCTATCAAACGAACATATCCTAAGCTATAACGGATCTTGGTCGTGCCATTTCTACCTTGTCACGAAACCCTTAGTATTTTATCATCTCATTTGAGATAGGGAACATTCGGGACTCGAAAAGGGGATTTTTCAGTTAAGCATTTAAGGGTTATCCATTCCTTTAAAAATTCTAGTGAAAAATACGTGCTTTTTAAAAAAATCTTTTTTTATTTAAGGAACATAAAAGACAGAAATAAATTGGTGGTTTTAACACATAACCTACCTTTATTTGCTTTCGTTTGAGCAAGAAATAAAAATTATGGGGTCTTAACATGGTTAATTCATATTTTGGTAATTTCTGAGTCAAACATATCTACTAGTTTGCACAGCCAATGTTATGTAAATCAGCAGATTATAAACACCTCTTATGTATAGTATAATGTCTTTCCTTCTCGGTGCAGTATCAATTTTAGAATCCCTTATATATGTAATGAGAGAAAAGGCTGTTTTGTTTCACTGGTTGCTAAAATTATTCCTGTACAAATGCATCAAAATGTGATATGTAGAGGGCTGAGAATGTAAACATATGTGCAAATATCATTTTCTTGATTTATTTTTATTCTATAATATCATATGTACTTAATAAAATAAAAGAAATATGTATGTATATAATTAGATTTCGTGCAAAGTAAGATTTTATTACTCTATCATCCCTCTCCCCCCCCCCCTAATTTGTTCCTAAATCATTGTAAAGCAATAAGAGGGCAACTCTTATAGAGATAAGTTATATGTGTATATAAATATTTTATATAACCACACTACCTTTAAAAATAAGCAAAACACCGCACTCTTATTTTGATTGATGTAAACAACTTATATGATTCATAATAAATCAGAAATATGTTTAGACCTATAGTATTACATTATTTTGTTACTACTATAATATATATGCTATTTTGTACGAAGACAAATCAACAAAGTTTTCTTTTCCCCACCCTCCTTCTGACATAACATATATGACGTCACCAAACGATCGTCAACCCCCCTTAAGCATGGGAGCTACGCTGGCTTTGAAAAATTACCGGAAGTAAGAATCATAATGCACACCAATTCTTTAGAAATCTTTCATTTTTTCGGGTAGTTTTTCATGACGCAATTACAAAATACAAGGGAACAAATGAGATGTTTAGCAGGTTTCCTACAATATTTATCTCTCATTTCCAATATTTATATTGATGTAAACCTGACAGTAAGCAAATGCAACAAACTATATTTCCGAATTTGAAACTATGTAGAAAAATAATACAATATGAGTATTTGATAACTCTGTAAATTGTTTCTTGTTTTATGTCACAAGAAGACTGATACGGCGATTACATCTGTCTGATGTATTATTCAGAATTCGACTTAGCAACTAATCCAGATTATTAAAAGACAGGACACCGACGCACTAACGGCGTTGACCTTAGTGTCATACACATACATCGTACATCCTACCTGTTTTGATGAGATAATGAAACAGTTTCTAACAGCTTCAGCTTTTAATATAGAATTATACTTTCCCCCTGTCAGTTAGTGGTAAAATGAGGATACAAGACAAAACAAGTTTCGAATTTAATGTTCATACAACATTTTTTGTTTATAAAAGTATTAAATGATTACGTTTTGTTTGTTTAGCAAAACACACACACACACACACACACACACACACACACACACACACACACACACACACACCTTAATGCAATGTAAATGGTAGTGATAAGTCGTACAGAAAACAAAATCAGCCGTATTCAAAAACGTTTATCATGTTTTATTACTATAGGTCTACAGCGATAATATTACCCATGTTTATAAACAAGACGAGTCTAAACTTTATCATAACAGAGGAGACAGGTTCATCATCGTCAAATTTTCCGAAAAGGTATATTTTTTCACTTCACTTCACTTTCAGTTCATAGTAGCGGCCGTGGCGTACAGGATGAATACACCAGTTACCGCTAAGCCACAGAGACTCTTATTATGATATTTAAAACACGGTCATTTAGATGAATATTGGTATGTATTGGAAGAAATAAACTTTGGTAAACACCCCTATAATTTGATAATGGAATCTTTGTTTTTGTTTCTTAAAAACCCGGGTCCGGCGCCATAAACTGAGAATATACTTAAGTCAAATATTTCATTTTAATTTATTCCATTATCTAACGTTCAAATAAATTCTGATGCAGATTTGTTTAATTCTATTTATTAGTAGAATAAAACTAAATAAAATCCATATCCCAGTTATTAATTCATTGATGAACAGAAGAATTTGAAATTATGACTTAAGTATATTCTCAGTTTATGGCGTCGGACTCCGGATGAGCACAGTTATCGCTGTAGACCTATACTATTATTATTATTGTTATTATTATTATTATTATTATTATTATTATTATTACACAGGAATAAACCATGTCCACTTGACCTTCTAAAATGTATCATTGTGGAAATCCTGATGTACTTGGATTTAAATATTTTGCTACATGTAGTGAATAGGATATGCAAACATTTTAATCGCTAAAAACTCAATCCTTTGGACATTTTCGAAATTGACAACAAACTTTCGATTTGTATTTCAACCTTTCGATCAATTCTATGTCATTCAAGTTGTTTAAGGAGATTTATTTTGACATTTTACAGTCTACATTAATGCATCTCACTTATTCTTTTTATTTTTTTTTAGTTTTAGCCTTAGATTTAAGCACAACAGAACACCCAAACAAACAACAGACACAGACTTGATTCATCCAATAGTCCACTAACTGCCCTATGATTTCTACTTCACTTACATGTACTTGAATGTGTAAACCTGACACAATGCCAGCAATAAACTCTTACATATAAAATTATCATCTTTTCTTCTTACTCACTGAAATTCCATCTGATTTTATTTTTATTTCTTTATTTTATTTAGAAATTGCATGAAAAAAAATTTCTTGTTAATGGTAGCAACATAAGCCTGTGCTTTGCACAATGTAGAAATATTGCAAGAGCTAATACTTGCAGTATCTCTCACTTCCATTACTACCTGGTGTTGATCATTTGATATGTTGAAGAAAAATTGAATCCATGTCTACAGATTCAACATTTTAAAACAACCTAAATGTTGAATGTTGACGTGACGTTGCTTCTTTAAGACCGTCCGAGAGGGACTTCCCGGTCACGTTAAGAGCCCCCCCCCCCCCCCCCCCATCCACTCAGCCGGATACGGACAACATCGGATATCTGACAAGAAAACATACCATTCAACAACAAGTAAGCATAAACAAAAGATAAATCATTGGAATTCAACCTTCAAAACTCTCGGGACACAGTTTACAAGTATATAGAATACAGATGCAAAAGTATGTGTCCAACACATCAACGAAAAGAGAAAGGCAAAATGGACTGATTGACTGATTATTGTTTTACGTCACTCCACGATTAATTCACGTACATGGTTAAGGCATCTTCCTGATGCATCATATTGATATTTATACCTTTGCAACGGACCCATCCGAAGCAGTAGGGATCTTTTACGTGCCATGCCTACCGTGATACGGGAACTCGGTGTTAACTGTCTCATCAGGGTCCGGCGCCATAAACTGAGAATATACTTAAGTCAAATATTTCATTTTAATTTATTCCATTATCTAACGTTCAAATAAATTCTGATGCAGATTTGTTTAATTCTATTTATTAGTAGAATAAAACTAAATAAAATCCATATCCCAGTTATTAATTCGTTGATGAACAGAAGAATATGAAATTATGACTTAAGTATATTCTCAGTTTATAGCGCCGGACTCTGAAAGACAGAACACTGGTATGTCCACGGCGGAGTCGAACCCGGAAACTCTCGGTCACAACAAACACCCCACCCACTGGGCTTTACCGGCTTCAAAAAGGCACAATAATAATAGTGATAATGATAATAATAATAATAATAATAATAATAAGAAGAAGAAGAAGAATGATAATAATAACAATAATAATAATAATTTTTAAAGAACAGGAGACTATCTGGTTAAAAATAATTCGGTGATAATGCAACATAATAGTTATATGGAAACTAGAAATCACTTTGACAGAAATTGCTAATTTCTGCGTTGTCTAGCATATTTACCAAGGAAAGGGAATGATTTTCAAATAGTTATGGGATCTTGATGACAATGCTGAGTTTTCATTCAAAGGCAAGACAGCGGAAACAATAAAAAGATCGAGTAGGAACAACTGCTGAAATATGAAGAAGAAAAGATTAATATTGGATTTACTTTGTGACACAAAATGATTTATTCTTACGTGTAATGAGTTCTTTTGAGGCACGCTTGAAATAAGTATTACAAACTGCCTTGGTATAAAGACGATAGAAGAGGTGCAAAAACAAACATACCACAGGACATTATGCGTTTCCCAAGAAACACATTATTTTTCTTGAATACCCTCCAATAACTAAAGAGCACGCTCTAAGAGAGAATCTTATCTGCAGAATTAGCCATATCGATGATGTACATGTTCTATGATGTAAATTTAACTTTCTTCCAAAACAAAGATCCAACGTATAACGGTATAGAACTTGAAACTCAAAACAAAGAAAACCGATTGACTAGAACGATGCATGAAAATTACGGATACACGATCAGAGAGCTGAGGACAGGAAAACAAACAACCATCCCCTCAAGTAGTTCTTTGCTTTGATAATGTATTATGTATATATGTTCTCAATGTTGTGTAAACGACTTATGAGAAATAAATAAACTTGAAACTTGAAACTTTACAAGCAAAACGTCACACTATGTCCTATGTCAAAGGGCAAACTTGTACAGGGATGATTTATACTTTTCAGCCTTACGGCTAGAGAAAAACCTATGTGATGCCATATTGCATGCGAATGTGTGTGGAAAAAGTTCTTATATAATTTCTTATCAGCTTCCTAGACAAAAGTTTAAAAGATCAATGGTTGAGTCTTTTATTCAGTAGTCAGACAGTCTGTGTCCCTCAGAAGTGAAATTCTGCAGTGTAATTCCCACCTAAACATGTCATGGTAAACTGTCTAAATATCAAAAGGATTAAGGTTGCCGAAAGACGTTGTCCTAATTTTGACGATAGGGCCAAAATTCCTTAAGTAGCGTATTTCTGCAATTTTGATACAAAGATTGAGCGGTACAATTGTGCAAATTTGTCATCAAATGGAGAAAACATCAAACATACATAAAGGTTAGGCAAACGATATGCATTTAGAACTTACCGATCTGTCTGAAGGCTTCTCACACATTTTCCCCCAATCTGTGTCAAATTTGCTGGTTTGTTTATATATAGTCTGAGTCATCCACGCGTTTGATTCTGCCCAAGAGATGTAATTACTCCAACCTGTGGAAACGTGTTGTCGCAAAATGAATATTTTTTTTGTAACTTTCCATATAAAGATCAAGGTATCTTAATTGCATGTCAAGCTGGCGTGGCCTAGCGGTATCGCGCCGGACTCCTGATCGGGAGGCCGGGGTTCGATTCCCGCTCTGGCCATGCCGGTGTCCTGTCTTTCGGATGAGACAGTAAAAACCAAGGCCCCGTGTCGTGGTATGCATGGCACGTTAAAGATCCCTCACTGCTTCGGGTGGGTCCGTTGCAAAGGTCAAAATTTGTATGCCCCGCATCAGGCAGATGCCGTCACCATATACGTGAAATATTCGTGGTGTGACGTAAAACAAAAATCAATCAATCAATCAATTAATTTCAAGTCTAATTACTCCACGAATTATAATATAGGAAGAAAGATAACTCTTACTTAACTTAATGAATAATAACTCTGACAGTGTTATACAAAATCTTGAAACATGTACTTAAACTGAACAACGACTCGATTCAGACATGTTTTTAATCAGCAGACTCATTTCAAAGAATTTTCTTAACGTTTACTATATGCAAGATATATATTTTTATCGCAAAATCATGCGTTACTTTACATTGAATCCAAACGTGAATTACAAATTTTTAAAGAAATAAGGGCAGGTTGTAAGGCATCAAGTCATTCACATCATGTAAAATTAGGAAAAGGTCTATCAAGTACACATAAATGTAATAAAAATGGTTAATTTGCTACAGCTATGCTCGAGATGTGGGGGAATTTGTCCGGATTATAGAGACAAATTCAACATTATTTTAGACATCCGTTCCCTAAATTTCCTTTCGGATTCAGATCATGGATTTCGGATTATCTGTCCAAATAGCATTCAGAAGATCTGTTCCCGTACATGTTACAATATTTATCATATTGACAAAATCAGGATTTCAAAGCAATCAAGGTGAAAGAAACTGCTAGTACAAAATAAGCAAAACATATAAGGAATGAAACGACCAATTTCGGTACTAAACGACAATTTACAGAAAGACAATCTATCCTGTCAGTTCAGTATCGTCAAAGGCTTATGAGGTATCGGAAGTTGGGATTTGTCATTAATCTCACGCTGATACTTATGACTGTAAAGCTTTAAACCTCCGGCATACTCACTTAAAACAGGAAAGTACAAGATGTGTTTGTGAAACACGACTGCCCCCGGCGGCAACAACGTTCAAATAAGGCAAATTTTTAAATGTAGGTCAAAGGTCACGGTTAAAGTCACGAGGTCAATTACCTTGGTGTAGTTTGAAGGACTTTATAAGTGGAGTATGCTTGCCAAATATGAAATTTCTGTCTCTCAAGTTTCAAAAGTTACGGCGAAGGTAAAAGTGGACAACAGACAGACAAACAAACACACATATAAACAGACAGAAAATGATATGCCCCTAATCTGTTGTTCCGGGGGCACAAAAATTATATCGAAGAAGAAAAACACATGAAATACAATATGAAAGCCTTATCACTTATCATTTAAAAGATAGAGCATTAGCTATTTTGCCTAACATGTATGGCAATCTCCAAGAAGGTCACAAAATAAAAATGTTTGTACTTATGGAAAGGTCTTTCACAAGAAATAGAGATGTAAAATATGAAAGCAGTGTCATTTACATTTGTAATGTTGTGCCTTGTTTTAGTAAAACTTTAAAAAAGTTATGGGATGAAGTATTTTTCCTAAATTAAGGTCAATTAATAGAAAGCTATTCCGGCATGATGTGCATGTATGAATCAAAGTACTGAGAACACTGATGGAAGGTGATTTATGAAGCACACTATATAGTCAACAAAAGGAACGCCTAGCGTGGCATTACATTGCCGTCACTTAATTTGAAAGGATGAATTTGAAAGTATAGAAACATTCCCACATTGCCTAAAATCTGTGAAATACTATTCAAATCCGTGCAAAGGGTAGAAAATTATGGAATAGACAAAGATTTACCCATCATATACAATGTGACCTTGACCTTGCATAATATATATATTTTTGTTTCAAAATCAAGACACATTTTTGAGTCCTGGGCAACAATTCTGTGAAATATTACGTATACTCAAATCTACGAAAGGGGTAAAAAGTTAAGGCCCAGACAAAATTTTACCCATTATATGCATTGTGACCATGACCTTGAGGATATAACCTTGGTTCAAGGTCAAAATACGCCCTTTGATCCTAGGCAACAATTCTGTGAAATATTATTCAAATCTATACATGGGGTAGAAAGGTATGGCACAGACTGATTTACCCATCATATACATTGTGACCTTGACCTTGAAGATACATGAATGACTTTTCAGTCAAGGTCATGGCACATCCTTGGGTCTAGGGCAACAATTCTGTGAAATATTATTCAAATTCAAGCATGATTAAGTAGATTGACAAATATTTGTTTTCACGTGTGCTTCCCCCCCCCCTCCCCCTCCACACACCTTCCTTTTTTTTCCTGGATCGCCACAGTTTATATCCTAAATGATATATAGAATCTGAATCTTAGCAAACCATAGTAATACCCGGCCGGGGTAATACTCGATGTTGACTGTCTATCACACGCGTGCATTTTTCTAGAAAATTACTCCGTGCGTTCTGTTTGATCAAGGGGAAGGCTGGCTCTAGCGTGAGCGTTCCCCCTTGAGGGGAAGACTCATTCTAGAGTAAGACCGCCGGGGGGGGGGGGGGGAAGTCTGCCTATGGGGAAGGCTTACTCTATAACACGTTTATCAAAATTATAAGTTTATACCATGTAAGGCAATGTGGCCATATCATTTTAATAGGGCCACGACTTGCGGCTAAGTTTGAATATACCACTTTGGGTGCGAAGTAGGATATTGCCATAATTAATCATAATGAACGAACAGGGTATTCAATTTCAACTGGGAAAATGGAGTTACTCCCAGGACAGTGAGAAGCATCCTCAAATCTTTATATGATTTCCTATATCAAAATCTATCTTTACTTCATTTCCCCCTGCTGACAAAATCAACTCATATATCTAATATACATACCTGATCAAATAATTAAAGATTTCTAAACTGAGGGTTGGGTGGGATATGACCGTAGATTAATATTAAGATAAATGAATAAGATAAAAGCGATTATTTCATCTTTAATACATTTATATATATTGTATATATGTCTTTACATGAGGTCATTGAGGGGGTGTATGTGTAGTGTCGAAAATGATGTTAAATTAATGGACTTGATGTATATTCGTACCATCATTGGGAGAAATTGACTTGATTTGCAGATTTGGATATTTGGAATTATACAGAAACTCGGGTAAATCCAGAACCTCAACAGCTATAAAAAGGGGGGAGGGGCACGTACACATCTCTCGAGTGGGAAAGTCTGCAAGGCCGAAAGGGTCGATTTGGGCGGGGGGGGGGAGTGTTTCAGGGGGCTTCCCCGAGAAAATAAAAATACATATATATATATATATATATATATAAATACATATGTATATGTAAGCAAATTGAAAGACTCTGTAGAGTCTTTGAACTGTATTTGACTCGGTTTTCCCTCTCCAATATATATATATATATATATATATATATATATATATATATATATATATATATATATATATATATATATATATATATATATATATATATATATATATTTATATATATGAAACACATAATTAATGTCAACGAATATTGATTTAATACTTGCACGGATATAACCCGATCAAGGAATAAAGGCTATGATTGTCGGAAAATGATATACATGATTGTAAAAACAACATGCGCATTTGTCCACTTCATTGAAATCAGCGCATGTACCAGGGCATCCTGATGGATCATATCTCCTTTTCACTTTGTCTTAGACTGTGATTAGAGATAGTTATAAATATCTAAAACCAACATGGAATCGATAGGTCTAGTGTTCACGAGATGATCTAAACAATTTGTACCACACGTACAATAGGCTGTGTCTGAAATGTGAAATTTAAACGGACAATATCAAAGCATTACCATTTGCCATTTATAGCAGAACGCAGGGTGGGCAATTGTCTGTTATTCAGAAATTGGTTCTTAAGAATTTATTACAAAACTAAATCTAATTGTAAAGGAAAAATACGAAAAAAGTGCAAAATTTTGCACCTCTCTCTCTCTCTATTGTACCACTTTCATAAGATTTGAACGTCACATGCAGACTAGACCTACAATGTTTGAATTTCCAGTCGTGCCTGATTTTATGATTATGCCCGTCGCTGTTAGAGATCCTTTGTCTGGACAAACAGGTTCATTGAATTTAATTAAATGGGAATAATTCAATACCCCATGTAGATTAATACCATTTTTACAACATCTCGTGAAAAGCTATAGATCTAAATCTTGAAAATAAGAGAAAAATATCGATGTAGAAACTAGTGAGACATATTAGGGATTACAATTAGCGTCTTGAAAAGAAGAAGACTTTGGAAGGATTTTCGGAGTAACAGAGCAATAGTAAGTTCTTCCGTGACATCACAAAAGATCTTAAAAATAACAAAAGAAATTAGAGCTAACTAAATACATGTAGATGAAACTCGCATATTTTTCTATGTATATAATAGCAATCTGGCAATGTATAAAGGTGTACTTAAACATCAAATCACGATATTCTACTTGTCTTTTCGGAAATTCCGGTCACCCCAATAGTAATTTTCAAAGCTGATTTTTATATAAATATACATGTACTAAGAGCTCAAACGCACCCGAATTACAAACAGTAGAAATACTTTTAAATTATTCACAGTGACTAGAAATGCAAGTTCATTATGAATATTTTGTATATGAAATGCATTTAATCTTCTCTATATGTTTACTTTGACAGTGTCACTGTGTGAAATAATCCTTTATGTTGACATACGTCATACACTAAAAAGGTTTCAGTACGATGTTTCAGTGCATATGTGTATCATGTATTTGTACCTTTAACTGTTCATTTTGATGCACAAAGGTTCAGTATTTTTTTAGACAAATGTATAAATTAGAATGGTTTAACAACCACAACGGTCATTTCGAGGTTCAAAATATTTTCTCCTTGTACCGAAACGTATTATTTCTATATCGAAACGACAATGCACCGAAATGTCCTTGCATCGAAACATCTATAATCCCTTATACTTAGTCCGAACGACTTGGAACCTTTGACTGATTATATAAGTCAACATTGCAACAGACTATGTACAATATAGATGTTTAGTCGAGTAAACAAACGAGGTCATGCACACAAATGAAGATGTGCATTAAAACACATTAAAAGAAAACAAAACGATCGATCTATCCTTAAGCGAAATAAAGTATGTTAAGGAATAAACTCGTACGTTTTGACCGACATACTGTAGCGCCGGAATATTTTCCATAGAACTATGTCTCATAAATAAGAGTACACAAAATCTATCTATTATAGCAAATTTCAATATGCAAAGCACAAAGTCTTTGACTTTAGTTGCTAAAATTGATTTTTTACGCATCACATGACTTGTTTGGGGAATATATTTTTGTTACTGTTTAGGGCGGAAGAACACTTGGGTAACATCGGTTTCCAAATTGGGATAGACGGCGGCTTAGGGAAGCTGATTGCATCACCTTCCAAAATTTCAAGATCTATCTCTTAGCATTCAAAAGTTATAGTATAAGGGTTTTTTCCCTAAAATATAGATCAAATTCCATGGTCAGAAGGTCAAATATTGTTGGGAAAAATAACAGTCTTTCCACAAGAAATACACATGTGAAATATGAAAGCCCTACCACCTGCCTTTGAAATGTTATTGAAAGCGGGACGGAACGAACGGAATAAAAAAACCCCCCAAAACAGAAGGACTTACGGATAAACGGACAACCCAAAGATTATTATGCCCCAGGTCTTGTAGACCATGATGGCTTATAAACTTTGGGTTGTCCGTGTATCTGTAAGTCGGTCTGGGTTTTTTTTTATTACTATTCCGTTTAGTTGTTTCTTTCCCGGAATAAGCAAGTGTGATTGGTCGTTTTATTTGACTTCTTGGGTGATTTATACAGACATGCTGTGGGTATTTGACAGCTGTTTTTTCAAACTCAGTTTGATTTATTAGGTTTTCATTTCTCGCATCTCTGTCGTTTTGTATACTATATCTATGAATGGATACCATATACTCTATCACTCTTATAATTCTTCCCTGTCGTTTGTGGACGACCATTTAATTCTGAGGCGGGGGGGGGGGCACTTTTTGGAAAAAGATATTCTCACCCTCAAAATGCTGGAAATAACAAATCTTCCTTTGACTGAAATGAAAATAAATATTCTGGCTTAGTACTAGCTAGTACATATACCAGATCATGCCAATATAAGGTTGAATGTTCTGAAGAAAAGATGTTGATTTTCCCAGCTCGCTTCGCTCGACAGATTGTTCCCTATAGTGTAATGTGTAGTAGTTGAACTATATAATAAATATAGAACATATATACCTTTTAATTTAGTGCACCATATGCGCATTTCGACAAGTTATGTCTCTTCAGTGATGTTCGTAGCCGAATGATTGGAATTCTCAAAATGTATAAAAATATGAAGAGCAGTGTTGAAGCCAAAATGAGAGAAAAGTGAACTAAAGAATCTATCTAAGGACAGAGCTATGCATGAGGGAGGTACTCCTTAGTTTTAGAGTGTTTACTTAATTTGATTACTGAAAATACTCTTATTTCAGCGGAATTCATAGCATTGGACAAATCGTGATATTCAATATGTTCATTAAAACTTAATAGAATTGTTGCTTTTTTTAAATTTGCATTTTGAGCGACAGGCAGGTGACAAGGGCTCTACCATTTGCTTTCTGAGAGATATTTTCTTCAGATTTTTGTTCGGAATAGTGTCATTCTCGTCCCCTTACCGTCAATTTCCAAACCCTTTCCCCAATGTCCCCTCGTGTTGTCCGCCCCTTATTTATATACCAGGTACAATATTTCAACGTTAAACGAGTAGCCAAAAGGGATTTTAATTGAATTTGTCTCATTTCTCACCTGAGCACATATGCAAAGTTGATGTTTAAATCATGTGCATTTCAAAATTTATGGTGGCAATATTTGTTGACAGTGTTTCATTCCCTTTAAGTTAGTGCAACAGGACATTTGTCAAATGATTTATACACATTTATTCAATTGTAAATAAACACAAACATAACTTTAAAATGGGAACAAAAGTAAAATCAACAAAGAAGTGTATCTTCACTTAACATATATAATAACAAAAGTAAAAAGAGCCCAAAATGGGCCTATATTGTTCACTTTAGACATAAAAACATTGCACAACGATATTGAACAATGATTGTAGATGGTCATAAGTCTTTAGTTTCTTTAAAACGTTTGAAACATGTAAAATGGTACATGAGGAAATATCTACCAAGCTTTCTCAAGTTTAATCTAGAAGTAGTGAAGACAAAATTAGAAATGCGAAAATTCTCCCCCTAGATACCAGAGACTGAGGAAGACTACACACTTTAAAATAGAAACTAATAGTATAAAGACCTTTAAGCAATTAAAGTAGTGTTTGCGTATTATTTGTTGAGTTTACCTTATATTAGAATGCGATTTGTTGACGAAATATAATTATAAAAGAATATGTGTTAATGGCATATATTACAACGCAATTCTAACAAATATTTATTGGCGACGAAAAAGTCAAGAATATAAATAAATAATCTGTTCCAGGATATTAAGGAAATAGATATATTCTATCATTCAAAGATCTGAAAATAAATAATGTGATTCGTCCAAATATGAAAGCAACACCCCCCTCCCCCATTGAGAATCAAATGGCCGTCCCCTTAGATAACGAAATGAACTCTTTATGGTTATAACACATTAGGCGGTAAAGGGCCCTGTATTCAAAATTTAAACTATCTAGCACATGACTTCTATTACCACTTTAGACCATATCAAATAAGCATAACGCTATCTACCCAGCTACGTTTATATGACTCCGCTACATCTATATGTTAATCTGTATACATGACTGTGATGCATTGTTTGCCACGTTTTCGCCCATGCTACTCACACACAATGCCTTACACACTTATAACTTACCTATTCTTTATCAATGTCTGAATAAATAGGATTTCATACATACTAGTTTTTCGCACATACTGGTACACTTACCTAATTTCATTTGTTACCCTCGTACAGAATTTTGAATCAAGTGTTATTTTACTCGAGACCTAATACTGTATAATGCAGTCCGTGTTCATTCTTTATGCCTATTTATGAAATGAAGCTGCACATAATTGTTGATAAACGTATGATTTTATTTTGTCGGTTTGTTTTAGCAACCGTGGCTGTATTTTGCTAGCCAGACTGGAAATTGTTTTCCTTTCATTATATTATGATAAAAAGTATGCGTTCATAATGTATCTGTATCTGCCATGTAGACACATCTTTTGCGATTCGGGTACGAAAACATGACAATTGCACTACTTAATTATGCCAGAGTGTTTCTTTCTGTCCAGTTGGAGTATGTAATTCTTATTTGGAAAACTATGCCCGCATGCAAACTAATTGTACACTAATTGTCTCGTGTCGTAAAACACAAAATTAGTCTTGTTACATGTAATGAGTTGAAAAAAAAGCAAACTACGAACGAAAAAGTAAATTAGGTAAGATAGCTATTTGTACAAACATACCACCCCTGAACGTTTGCTTCTTTTCGCTGGTTTTTATTTATTTGTTTATTATTATTTTTAATTGTTGTTTTTATTTTGTTGAAGGGGGGGGGGGTGTTTTCATTGAAATCAGAATTTCAATTAAATGAGGACATCAGTCTGATGTAATGCACACAAATCCAGATCTTTGAAACCGACCGATCGGAAGCAGTGAGGGATCTTTAAAAACACCCTACATTGATGAGATACCGATGGGAGTCGAACCCAGGATCTCTCATTAATTGAACCTCACATCTAACTACTTGAGCTTGGACGTCTCTCGAACAAAGGTGCATAATAGATATGAGCTATTATTGAATATAAATATGAAACTCAAAACATACAATGCAATACAAACTTTAATAACATAAAAAAGTATATGAATGAGTTGGATAGGGACAATTCATCCTCGTATGGTATGTTGTGACCAGCAGTTTAGTAAACCTTCTGCAAAAACAATTATACATACAAGCAGTTAAAGTATAGTACATGCCAACATATGAAATATATGTAAACGTAAAAGATGTATGATTTGAAATATGATTCCACTTTTAGTTTATATAGGGGTCATGTCATTGCCCTTTTTCTAATTTTATTTCATTGTTACATCTCACTGCCAAGCACACGGGAACTTGCTTTTTACATTTAATGTGTTGAAAAACCTGTTTAGTATTGAAAGGGTCATACATCTTCGATGATACAAACCTACCTTTTTAATTTTAAGTCCACCGCCAATACCGCCGCCAGTTCCTCCGATGCCTATTCCGCCGCTGCCACCACCTCCGAAGTATATTCCCCCACCACCGCCATAGTATGGCCTTCCAACTCTGAAATTATTGAAATTAACTGATCCATACCATGGTACGCCAGCTCCAAAAGCTTGTCCTCTCATGGTAGCAAATCCGAAAGGGAATGACTGCGAAGTTCCACTGAAAACACTTCCGCCTCCGATTCCGCCATACCCTCCTCCATATCCATATCCTCCCATACCACCTCCATATCCATATCCTCCCATACCACCTCCATATCCATATCCTCCCATACCACCTCCATATCCGTAGCTGCCATATCCTCCCATACCACCTCCATATCCGTAGCCGCCATATCCACCTCCGTAACCGCCATATCCAACAAGACCGGAACTAAAATATGGGATATTTCCTTGCAAATTGGAATAAATGTTGCCAAATGCGTTGTTTCCGAATGTGTTTCCTCTAAAATGTGCAATATCGTAATATCCGCCTCCATAACCACCTCCCATTCCGCCTCCATAACCATATCCCATTCCATAACCTCCTCCTATTCCACCTCCATAACCACCTCCTATTCCGCCTCCATAGCCATATCCCATTCCATAACCTCCTCCCATTCCGCCTCCATAACCACCTCCTATTCCGCCTCCATAACCATATCCCATTCCATAACCTCCTCCTATTCCGCCTCCATAACCATATCCCATTCCAGAGCCATATCCGTACCAGGGGTAAATTGGTCTAACATTTCCAACAACATGAGCTCTTCCTCCTCCAGTTCCAATTGAGACTCCACTTACTGAACTGGCTGGTAAACCTGCATTAATAGCAAGTGCGCTACCGGTTGCGGCACCTTGGGCAGCTCCAGCTGAAGCTGGAGTTAATCCACCAACGTTAGAAGCAAAGGTATTGACTCCTCCAAACCTGTTAATGCTTCCTTGGACATTTCCTAATCTATATCCTGGTAAATATCCGCCAAATCCACCCAACATTCCACCTCCAATGCCATATCCGTAACCACTTCCAATGCCCATGCCATATCCATAGCCACCTCCCATGCCCATGCCATATCCGTAGCCACCTCCCATGCCCATGCCATATCCGTAGCCACCTCCTATGCCTTGTCCGTAGCCACCTCCCATGCCCATGCCATATCCATAGTCACCTCCCGAGCCATAGCTGTAATCATCATCATCATCTCCATAGTGGCCGTGATTATAATTACGGGCATGTGCAGAGGCGATTATAAATGCTATGCTTAGTAATTTCAACATGTCTGTAAAAAGAAATAAAGAAGTCAGCACGTTGTATTTAATATAACTTCTCATAAACAGAATATAAATATTCTATGTAACCGATTGCAAATTAAATGCTACGATCAGTATAGTCCCTAGCACCATGCGTGCACTATGACTGTTTGAAATAGCTCATTATCATTAGAGGATTTTGATTTCTTAAATCAAAACCTTCACAAAATAAACCAAGAAGTGTTTTTCAAAGCTCCTCCACACAAGTCTCTGTTTATAAACTCTTTTTATCGTAAAGTGTAAATATAGATAACGGTTTGTTCTTTATATAATTTAAGAGTAACTTTTTTTAAAAAATAAAATATGTTCTGCATTACGTCTGATATTTGTAATATATAAAATAATTCACTTACTGTTTGAATGTTTTCTCTGAGAATGGATCACCCAATCTGTTAAACAACGAAATAATTTCCTTTTATAGAGAGATTTCAACGCTGTCGAAACTCCCTCTTTTCTATGATGGACCAACCATTTTGAAGACACATTACATAATCTAGGAATTTTTTTTATAACTTGTGGTAAATAAATCATTGTTAAGGAAATTATCGTACACGTTCAAAACTAACATGACAATACGGATCTGAATGTCATTTAAACGAAAATATAATCCACTTATGTCATGTAGAATTCTAATCACTGATTGTCATAATTTAATTGAAAAGATTGCAAGGAATGTATTCGTTAAAACTCTAAGTAATTAATTTATTGAGGCTCAAACATAACTCCAATTTTTATCGCATTACATTCATTTAAAATCTTATTTCAGTCGTATCATTGCGATGTACTTGCAGATTTGTTTTGCGTGTTGGTATTGTTGGTCTAAATGCATTTAGTAGACATTCTGGAGACGCTTATATCTTCCCGGCACCCATTCTCACCTCTGAAATTCAGGGGTCCGTGAATATCCGCTGTGGTACATTGTTGTTTGTGACATACTCACTTGACACCAGTTACTTTCGTATTATGTATTTTATCAACAGCAAGTATGTACCAAAAAAATCCTAAATATTTGTGTATTCAAAAACTGTTAACAAATAAATGTCTATACATACAGATATACATTGAAAAGAGACACATGTTTAAAAGTTAATACCGACATATATCCTTGTCAAAATAAAATAATTTCATTTTTTAATTTTTAAATCATTAAAAAACTTTTCAAGTAGGTTTGTAGATTATAAGTTAAACAACAAAAATCAGACGTATTTATTTTTTTAGCAAAATAAATTAAATTAATTTAAAACAAATAATAATTTTACGTTTTATAGAATTTCTTTTCCCAAGATCAACGCAAAGACCATACGTCTGGTATTGGGACCCTCTTCAGCCTTATACACCCTTTTACTTGAGCGTTGTCCAAACCTTTTCAGGGGAGACAAAATGGTCCTGAACATCGAGAATGCAGACAATTTGTTAGAAACAGTTTCTCTTATCACCTCAGAAATGGGATGTTATCGCTCGGGAGTTCAACATCTGGATATCATCTTTTTCAGGGTATTGATTTTTCGAATCAGAGCTTACCATTTTTCACAGTAGATTTGAAGGCCAGATATAATTTTTCATATCGGTTTTGTGTTAATATCTTTACAAATTTTATGGATCATCATGGGTTTCGGCAATAAAACATGGTTAGTACTGATTTTGGTGCATATTAGAAACAATACAAATAAGAAATGTCTAAATCTAGTTTATTAGTGTCAAAAGAAGTGAGAACAGACTCATGACCATCATTTTTGACATAAAAAATGTAGGAGGATTGATTTCCTGGATTCGCATCTAAATCTAATTCTGTCACTAGGCTGCCAAAGTGATATTTTTTATATCTAGCCGTATATTTATTCGAAGTTTTAACTGCTAGTGTGTAATGATAAACTGTTTTTGGAGAAAGGTTTTTGCTCATGTCTAGCATCTTGGTTCTCTGTATTTCAGAGGTTTTTGTATAAGTTTCCTCAACTTTGCGTTTTAATGATGTTTAGACGAATAGTAATTGGATAATAAATATAGAACATATATACCTTTCACTTTAGTGCACCATATGCGCATTTCGACAACTTATGTCTCTTCAGTGATGCTCGAGGCCAAATGATTGGAATTCTCAAAATATATAAATATTTGAAGAGCAGTATTGAAAATAAAATTACCGAAAAGTGAACCAAAGAATCTACCTAAGGACATAGCTATGCATAAGGGAGATACTCCTCAGTTTTAGAGTGATTTACTTAATTTGATGACTAAAAATTTGAAGTATATATTTCATGTCAGTACAAAAGCACTGAAAACTAGACTTATGATGCCCTCGGCAACTATTAGTCCACCAGCAGTGACACCGGCCTAGTGGTTATAATAAATATAGAACATATATACCTTTTAATTTAGTGCACCATATGCGCATTTCGACAACTTATGTCTCTTTAGTGATGCTCGTGGCCAAATGATTGGAATTGTCAAAATATATAAATATTTGAAGAGCAGTATTGAAAACAAAATGACCGAAAAGTGAAACAAAGAATCTATCTAAGGACAGAGCAATGCATGAGGGAAATACTCCTTAGTTTTAGAGTGATTTACTTAATTTGATGACTGAAAATTTGAAGTATATATTTCATGTCAGTACAAAAGCACTGAAAACTAGACTTATTATGCCCTCGGGAACTATTAGTCCACCAGCAGTGACACCGGCCTAGTGGTTATAATAAATATAGAACATATATACCTTTTAATTTAGTGCACCATATGCGCATTTCGACAACTTATGTCTCTTTAGTGATGCACGTGGCCAAATGATTGGAATTGTCAAAATATATAAATATTTGAAGAGCAGTATTGAAAACAAAATGACCGAAAAGTGAACCAAAGAATCTATCTAAGGACAGAGCTATGCATGAGGGAGATATTCTTAGTTTTAGAGTGATTTACTTAATTTGATGACTGAAAATTTGAAGTATATATTTCATGTCAGTACAAAAGCACTGAAAATTAGACTTATGATGCCCTCGGGAACTATTAGTCCACCAGCAGTGACACCGGCCTAGTGGTTATAAAAAATATAGAACATATTTACCTTTTAATATAGTGCACCATATGCGCATTTCGACAACCTATGTCTCTTCAGTGAAGCTCGTGGCCAAATGATTGGAATTCTCAAAATATATAAATATTTGAAGAGCAGTATTGAAAACAAAATGACCGAAAAATGAACCAAAGAATCTATCTAAGGACAGAGCTATGCATGAGGGAGATACTCCTTAGTTTTAGAGTGATTTACTTCATTTGATGACTGAAAATTTGAAGTATATATTTCATGTCAGTACAAAAGCACTGAAAACTAGACTTATGATGCCCTCGGGAACTATTAGTCCACCAGCAGTGACACCGGCCTAGTGGTTATAATAAATATAGAACATATATACCTTTTAATTTAGTGCACCATATGCGCATTTCGACAACATATGTCTCTTCGTGATGATCGTGGCCAAATGATTGGAATAGTAATAACATGGACGGAAATGGTTTCAGATCACATTAGGAACATTAATAGCATTAAGCATAGTGAGAAGAGTTACTTAAAATAAATATAAAGGTTTGAAATTAAATTATTATATTGGTTTCAATGGTAGAAATATGTAAGGACTGTTAATATAATCGGTAGTCTTTACTGTCTACATGTAAAGGTGATGGATAAATCCAAATCATAAGTCTAGTCTAAAAATAATGAAACCAGAGGACATAGAAAATCAGTGAAAATGAAAAAACAAGTGGAAAATAACAAAATATGTCTACTTAAAGAGCACATGTGAACCCCTGTGATGGAGTGAGATCAGGTGCCCGAGGAGAGTGAGCATCTTCTGCTTGCTAACAACACCCGTCACATATACCCAGTAGAAAGAGTCAAATCGTGTAAATACCATATGTATTTATATATGGAGAAGTCAAAATAGGTAACCTTCTAGTATAGAAGATGTCAAATCTGTGTAAAATGATCGGAATCGGTCTCAGTCCAGAATATCATTTGAAAGTCTGGATAACGAGAAATCATATGGAGTAATAAGAGTCTCGTAACGACCGTAGAACTTCCTCAGTGACGTTGCTAGTCTGGCACATATATAACCCTGGTTGAGCAGCTTAACTGAAAGTTGCCTAGCCCTCAGAATAAAGTCATTGTAATTTGAACAAGCTCTGGAATAACGTATAAACTGAGATATGAATACGCCGTATGCGGGCGATGATGGAATGTTGCTACTTATGAAAGGAAAGTTTGTGATAGCGAAATTGAAATCGTCACGTCATCTTCAAATATATACTGGGCAAAACCAGAAAGTATCCACTGTATACAATGTGAGTTATTTTGTAAATTGTAAAGGCTATCTTTTTCAAATTGTTTTATAAGTAATTTAGATATTTTATGATAACATTTAACAATCTTGTCAAAATTTAATAAGCATTTCACTGATAACAGTCACAGAAAGGTGTAAGGGATCATTTCAGAAGATCACAAAATTCTGATTGAAATCAAAAGTTAACACAATCTTGTCAAATATGACCATAGCTGTTTGCTTAAACAGTACAAATTCTACTTCGCATGCTGTTGATACAACATCTAATGACGTAGAGCATTTTGTTGCACCTGATTGGTCAATGGATGTCGCATGTGCCCTCTTCTACCCAATAAATCCCATACATGCCCAATCGGATTGAGATAAGGGCTATTGTGTTGCAAAGTGACCCCTAGATCATGTCTCTGGATAAAGGGAACTAATTCTGGAGCTAGAATCTAATTAATATAGACCTGTGCATTTAAATAAAATACAAAAATAATTAAAGTACCATTTACTTCTACAAGGTGCGTTTTCCCACCGCCAATAATTCCACCCCATATCATCACGCTGCGACACCTGTTTATTTGAAGGACACATACATCAGTATATCATTCTCCCTGTTGACGGTAAACACTGGCAGACCATCTCTATGACTAAGGTTGAACCATGATTCGTCAGTAAACAAAACGCTATTATTGTCATTCCTCATAAAACGTGAATAATGTCTACACCAGTTAACGCGAGCATTGCGATGAGCAGGTGTCAGAATCTGTCAAAAATATGGCCTGTAAACTCGTATCGGCCTTAACCTTTTACGGATAGTCTGTGCATTGACACTATAACATCTGGCCGTAACAGTTGCGGGCAAATGATGTTGACGGAGATGCGTCAACGCTATGTAACGGTCATATCGGACCGAAGTTGCACGTAGTTTACCACTTCGAGGGCGATCGTCATCACTGCCAGTCAGTTTTAAACGATGAACTAACCAAGATATGGTCCTTTATCTGCAACCAAATGCCTTACTAACAGCGGTCACTCTTTGGCTTGCGTTCAAAATGCCAATTGCCTGGTTACGTTGGTCCTGGTTTCACGTAGTCTACCAATTATGGCATGCTTTATATCAAAACATTTGTGATTCTCGTAACTGCAAGGAGTCTAAAATTGCTTGCAATGCAAAAAATTAAATGAAATTTTACACGTGGTGCACCTGTGCGAGCCAAATATATAGACAACCGACTGCTAAATTATTACGGTTGACTGGACATGAGTAATTGGGCTTGTACGGTATAAATCTTATATATTCGATTTATTCAAAATAGAAAAGTGGATACTTTTCATGTTTGCTCAGTATATAAATATATATTATTACTCTCACACACATATCTAAATAAATAAATGAATAAATAATATATATAATATATATACATATAAACATTCTGTTTGAAATGGCGAAAAAACTTTTTCTTTCTTTTTTCCCCAATTTGTCACACATAAATCTCTGAATGATCAGGTAACAGAGTCTAAATGTCAACTTCTTGAAGATGATTTTTCATGCAAAGAAATCTTATTACAATGTATTAAATCCTATTATAAACAAACATATTTTAAAACACTTTAAATGCATGAGATCACCATTACAGATTTATGTGTTTCACGACATTATTTCAATATATTTATAACTTCTCCAAAAGTCCGTTATTCATTTAGTTTTGTTTTTGTTTGTTGGTGTTTTTTATCCAGGTTTGAATAACATTGTTTGAGAGTAATAAGTAGTTTTAAAAACAAAAAATATTACAACGCACAGGGCAAAGTAACAAAATCTTTCTCTCACACATTCATACTATCGTATATGTATATCAGATGTATAAAAACATCAAATGTGTTTGTAAAGTTGAAGGCACACTCCCCTTTTAAAACTGAACCATAACTCTTCCCAGATTAATTTTATATCAAAGCTTCAAGTACGACCATATAATTTGTTTTTCCCCTATCTTTACATTATACTTATATCTTGTTAACCTTATACAAATATTTGAATATGTGTGAATGATGTTTTAAGAAGTTAAAATGTCAGGAGGACTTTAGAAATAACATGTTTTAATAAATATCATTGGTATTATATACATATATGCATGTTAAGATTGATGACCTTGTTTTTTTCAATATTTGGTTTTAAACAAGAGAATTTGGAAGATATTTAAAAGAGAAAGTGCTACTCGTAATGAGATATCTGATCGATCAAGTAAAGGTGCAGTGTCAACTGCATATTGAATTATTTTGAGTGCATTATTAGCCGTTTGAATACCTTTTATGCCTTTACACTGTCTAATAATTATACCCAAAATCTCTACACACATAAAAAAAAAAATATATGGAGATATCGGGTTACCCTGGCGATAGCCACGACCTGTATTAAAGAAGGAAGAAGAAATGCCATGTTGAATTTACATTATTCAAACATCTATTTTTAAACTATATATATATAAGGTGTTTGCCCATATTTTCTTAACATACACATGGATTTACATATTCAGGCTCTTGTACCTCTCAAATAATGCCTCATTTATGGATAATTGTAACTGACCAAAGATGAAAAGCTTCTTCCTCTCCTTTCCGGCACACGGTTTCACCTCTCTCTGATCTCATGGTTCTATGAAGGCTGTGAGTGTACATTGTCTCGACATATCTGTCAACTCAAATACAACCGTTGTCTACAATGAAAAAAGAAAATTTTTCTATTTATCTTTTAATATTTGAAAAGAATATTTTATAGTGATCTGATTATTTTCGATAAGTTTATTATATTAAGGATTTTAAATTAAAACAAATTTTAGAAATTTGAAATAAAATTGTAAGTTAACTTTGGCTTTAGAGCTAACATATGATTATGATATACATGTACCTATCATATGTAAATCCCCCCCCCCCCAAATTATCGCAAACGAAATAGAACACAAATGTTGGCGAGAACATTTACATGCAAATTATGCAAGAATCTTACATGTAACAATGAATAAACATCAAATAACTGATGCTCATGTTATTAAATCTGTCAAATCATTCAGATAAACAAAGGTTTTTGTACCCAAAGCAGTATATATGTAGACTGGTTTAGCTTAGTAGAAATCACTTTATCTTCTTCGGTTCCTGAATTCTCATAAGATGTGGTTGTATATTTAAGTTAAGCTCTACCGTAATTGATTTTACCCAAATTAGGCAAATGTATGTATAAAAATCCTTGAACTACTGATGTTTTCAGCAGTAATGAAAAGAGACATAAATAAAACCTGTCAATATATCTTATAGTTGCTATAGTTTCCCTTTCAAGTTATAGTAATTTTGCATTGCCATTCAATCCACTTTGGAGTGACTCGACTTTCTTAAACGAAAGATGTCGAGACAATAGAGTTAATTGTTTTGAAACATTATTCATTTCTCTTCGTTCGAGAAACAACTTCTTTGATATCGTGTAATTTAAAACCAAATAATGTAAGTATCAGAAATGGCAGAACATCGCCGACACGTGTACACGTTATGAGAGAGAGAGACTTTATACATTTTATTCCAAACTCTAAACGTTTCGACCTTATTGATAAGTTCAATGACACTTTAGATATCTCGATGATATTTTAGTTATCGATAACCCTGAGTTTGAAAATTATGTTACTGACATTTATCCCTCTGAACGTCAATTAAACAAAGCCAATACTTCTTTTATTGGACTTCAGTATTAAAATTGTTAACAACAATATTTATACCAACATATATGATAAACGTGACGACTTTGGATTTCCTATTGTAAATTTCCCTTATCTTTTGTCGATTAACAACCCTGTATTTGCGGATCAACTCAACTCGAGATAAAAATACTAGAGAGAGCGCATCTTCCGCTTCATACCTCGATATACTCCTATCAATTAGTGACGATGGTTCGTTAGTAACCTCTCTCTATGACAAACGTGACGATTTCAATTACATTATTACCAACTTCCCTTTTCTGAGTAGCAACATACCTTCCTCTTCCGCATACGGCGTCTTCATTTCACAACTTATACGCTATGCCTCTTTCAAAAATGTTATCCGATATTTTGGGATCTGACCATACAAAATAACCATCTTAACTTTTTGACTATACTTGATTTGACATAATACGTGTCTATATGTATATACAGATATTCGTTCACCTGCGTTTCCGACACCGGAATTTCAGGCAGGCAGCATTTCCTGCCTTGAATTGGAAATTTGACTTCGTGTTCCTGTCTCCTTCGTATGTTCATGCGTGTATATTTATGTATTTACCTCCTCGATTTGAAAGGTTATTGCAGGACTTTTGCGACAGGTTTTGAATGCAACCAGGGGACGCTTACTCCTCCCGGGCACCTGGTCTCACCTCGATTTTATTGGGATTCGCATTCGTCTGAATGACACTAAACACGATATTGTCCCCTTTATTCCATGGACTATGAGATATGGTTTACCCTTCGGTACTTTTTTCGTTTTTTACTTATGACCTCTAGATCTCTTCTTGAGAAACCTGTTGATCCTTGTTCTCTATAAGATGGATTACTTACGATTTTTTAAATGTGTGTACTTTGATTGTGCTGCTTTTGCGGTGAGTGGGAATTGGCGCCCGTAAACCGGTTAACCACGCCAATTGAATGACATTGTTACTTCAATTGACCGTCGTAAGTCGGAATCGTAAATTGAATATTTTTGTAATGTCTTTTTCCGTGTATATTCTACTATTATCACGATTTGTATGCATGTCCTAGGTGATTCGCGTTATACAGCTTTGCCAAATGTCTTCTGTTTTCTCTTTTAGAGGACTGAATAATCATGAGAGTCGGGTCTTTGTCTTACAAGATTTGGTTTCAAATTAAAAAACAATACAAAAAGAACCAAGAAACAAACTAAAAAAAAAAAAAGGGGGGGGGGGGACAAAAGCAAAAACAAAACCAAAAAATCCCACATAAACAACATCAAAGTAAAAACAAACAAACAAGAAAACACTAGAAGAATATCGTTGTGTAGCGACTGCTCGTTTGAAGTACATTACCGGTTTTATAACTTTTATTTATATTATTACTTTCTTTTGCAACATTGTAATAGAGAACGAAATGTAAGCAAAGCAGTTATGCCAGGTTAGAAAGTGAACAAAGGGAATCGAAAGTAAAAACATTGTTCTTTTTCTAGCTTTAATATTTCAAACTATACATCTATGATAAAAAGTATAGTTAGAGAGCCAGGTGACATTTAATCATAATCTTGAGTACAAAAGGTTTGGGTGCCTAAATCTATCGTAAAGTTCCCAGCAAGAGAGGAAACCGACGTCTTAAGTTTTTTGGTCCTGGGCTTTGCACCCCAGGGTGACCAACCTTTCAGCTCTACCTCAAAACTCAAGATTGTCGCCTCTCTTGAATTATAGGGAATCCAATCACATCATGTCTTGCATATCGGTTTCGTCATGAACCTACCAGCGCTCTGTAAGATGCATTGTCATTCGCTGCCAAGACAAATGAGCTAGAGCAAATCAGTAGCTTGATTAAGGAAGATGTATATTTTGTCATTGGCTAATTTTTGATTATCAAATAATTAAATTATATTTTGCCTCTTTTTTCGCCATATGTTGAAGTCCATATCAATGATGTCTCTTAATTACACAATACAGGGGTCTCATTTACAATGTGGTTTTTTTCTCATTATATAAGGTTCATCATCAATCAAGTTCGACTCCCAACGGATATTTGACCTTTCAGTGCCGGAGATGTTTCTTATTCTTTCATAATAACAGAAGCAAAGTGCCCGATCGGGCACCATCGACCGGAAATTATCTCCCTTACTTTACCTGCCAATTAGATTTGATTTTTTATTAACTTTGTAATTTACAGCATGCATGCATTTGATTTTTGCAAAATTAAATTGGATGCAAAGATAGAAAAATTGTCTATTGGTCCGTTCATCTTGCCGTGTTATTGTATGTTCATCATGTATTTGTACATATGTGCATATACATGTCCTTAATACCATCCCCCTCCCCGCCCTCTTAAATAGAAACCCTAGGGAAAACCACGTCTTAAGTTGTGAATATAATGTCAGATAGCTTAACATGAACATATGCAACAAGAATTTTGGATGTACTCAAAAGTTTGAATAAATCGTTAATTGGCCATTAATTAGTATGCGTCTTGATAAGTCACGCCAGGTATTTTAGCGTCTTAAATTTCATTTATATTCTTTTGGAGAATAATAGCACCCATATATCCAATTAAAATCGATGTACTCCCAACTTTAGATAAATGCATTTTGATCGTCCTGATCCCCCTAGGATTCCGAGTACCCCCTTTTAAATAGAAACCCCAGGGAAAACCACGTCTTAAGTTGTGGATATAATGTCAGATAGCTTAACATGAACATATGCAACAAGAATTTTGGATGTACTCAAAAGTTTGAATAAATCGTTAATTGGCCATTAATTAGTATGAGTCTTAATTACTAATGCCAGGTATTTTAGCGTGTTAAATTCCATTTTTATTCTTTTGCAGTATAATAGCATCCATATTTCCAATCAAAATGGATGTACTCCCAACTTTAGATAAATGCATTTTGATCGTCCTGACCCCCTCCCCCCAGGATTCCGAGTACCCCCCTCTTAAATGGAAACCCCAGGGAAAATCACATCTTAAGTTGTGGATATAATGTCAGATAGCTTAACATGAACATATGCAACAAGAATTTTGGATGTACTCAAAAGTTTGAATAAATTGTTAATTGGCCATTAATTAGTATACGTTTTAATTAATAATGCCAGTTATTTTAGCGTCTTAAGTTGTGCCATTTTATTTCGGTTGGGTTTCCAAATAAAGATAACTTTAAAGGAATGTTGTACTCAAAATTATGATTAAAAGTGATATTTGGCCAACTGTTGGTCACCCTGGGGTCCAAAGCCCAGGACCAAAAAACTTAAGACGTCGGTTTCCTCTCTTGCTAGGGACTTTACGATAGATTTAGGCACCCAAACCTTTTGTACTCAAGATTATGATTAAATGTCACCTGGCTCTCTAACTAGTAAGGTTGACGATTATCGCGAATTTCCTTTGATCTTCATATATGTATAAGAAATTCTTGGTTAAGATTTTAGCACAGATTATTATTGTTCAAAAGACTATTTCCTGTTTACTGACCAAATATGTTATTGTTCATTCAACTAATGTTAATTATATGAATATTCAACATAATCCTTCATTTCATAAACATTTCCATGTGAGAAAGGATAAGTTTGTGCTCAAAATCTTTTTTTCTGTTGAAATATTGCTATAATTTTGTACAGTTATAGATATCTGTACATAGGATAACTGTTCAGCATGCGCATATGTAGAATATAAATAGAATAGAAACATATTGCAGACTTTAGATGTATTTTCCTTTTAACTAACCAAAATTGTTTCACCGTTTATATAGAAGCCTGTGTAGCTCTGTGGATGAGGTGTTCGGCTCGTGACTTAAAGGTCCCGTTTTCGACTCTTGCCTTGGGCACACCGGTATTCTGGGCACACCGGTGTCTTTCGAATGAAACAGTAAAACTCAAGGTCGTGATTCACGGTAAACAGATCATTAAAAGATCTCTAAATGCTTCGGGAAAGTCCGTTGCAAAAGTATGTATTTCTGTGCAGTGCCTCTGGCAGATGCCATCACGATATACGTGATATAATCGTAGAATGACTTAAAACAATAATCAAACGTAAAATATGTTTAAGGAATGACTGTCTTTATATATATATATATATATATATATATATATATATATATATATATATTATATATATATATATATATATATATATATATATAATATATATATATATATAATATATATATATATATATATATATATATATATATACTGACGGAAGCCGTCGGGCATAATTAAGGGATCGCCAGGTCCCACTTTAACTGCTCATTACGTCACAGGTAAATCCATGTTTGACAGGCCATTTCTTTATGATGTCATAAAGAAAAAGTGTGCTAAAAGGTGCAATGACAGGCATTTCACGATCAGTCAATTGATTTGTGACCGTGGGAGCTTCTGATCTACTATCAGTATGACCGCATGTATTATTTATAGATATAAAAAGATCTATACATGCATAAATAAGTGCATTATACGCACTTCTTGACAACTTCTGGAAATCCGAAGTGTAAAGAAATGAAGTTCAAAGTCAATACCAAAGTGATATAGATAACTGTTCTATATATCAAGTTGTGATAATATTTTGATTTCTGCAGTAAAGGAATTGTCTCTGGGTAGTTATCAAATTGTCAAAATAGGCACATTGTTCAATAATATATATATAATGTATATAAGTTTTTATACTTTGTTGTTTTGTATTTTGCTTATTGATTACTTATCTGATATTTATTCTATTGGCTGAAAACGGAAATAATTAGCCTTGTCAAGTTTAGTGTAACAAAGAGAACATGGTCATCATCGTGACATTGTACTTTGACTGAATATTTCCATTCGTGATGAAATAGGCAACTTCTTACTTTGAATAGACAACTTAGAATTCCAATCATTTGGCCACCAGCATCACTGAAGAGACAGGAGTTGTCGAAAAGCGCATCTGGTGCACAAACATATGACGTAAATATATTCTAATATTTTTTAAATTCATTGAATGTAAAAAGGATAAAGGTTCATTGTCTGATTAAGTCTGGCTCATATACAACGTAGTTTTAAGGATGGATCTGGATTTTCCTTTCAACGCAATATTCATTCGGATTGATGCAACCAACGTTTTTCTTTTCTTTTCTTTTTTTTTGGGGGGGGGGGGGGGGGGGTTCGGCATAAAAACTTTAACTGCCCATTCAGTAGGTATCTGAGTAGAACAATTGTGACGTAAGCAGATTCCATGATTAAATTAATGGGATATGTGGCACACAAATGACGCTTCTATACAGATTGTATGACGTCACAGTGATCCCAGAGTTAAAAAGTATAACTACATATCACAAAACTGGAAATTTTATAAGTGCTCTAAAGGGCCGTTGGGTAAACTATATGTCATAGTCCATGGAATAAAAGGACAATATCGTGTATAGTGTCATATTCAGACAAATACGAACCCCAAAAGAATTGAGGTGAGACCAGATCCTCGCGAGTAGTAAGCGTTCTCTGGTTGCATACAACACCCGTCGTAAAAGTAACTTTTCAAGTCGAGGAAGTAAATGCATAGATATACTCATATGAACACATGAAGGAGATAAGAACACGAAGTCAAATTATGTTATTCACGGTATGAAATGTTGTTTAACTGAAATTCCGGCGTCGGAAATGTACAGTAAAATGCAGTCCTAACCTCACATAAAGTGTACTTCAAGTTAACTTCATGACTGCTTTTCAAGTTTACTTGGCGACAATAGAGTAAACTTTGAACTTGATTCTAAGTTTACTCCAAGTGCACTTTAAGTTTTGCTAACTTTCTATATACAGGTACATTTACTATATTTTTCTATTCAAACAATTTTTATATATAAAATATGCAATTGTACATAATAAGTCAATTATTTCTTTCGTGTTAACCGAATTGTAATAAATAAACGTGAAAAGTAAACTTGGTGTCACGTGATAGTAAACTTTAAGGCGGAATTACTTGATACTTAATTTTAAGTAAACTTGATATCAAGTGCACTTGACTAAACTTTATGACTGGTTTTCATGACGAAACACTAAATGTGAAATGCACTTGTCAAGTGCACTTGAATGTAAGGGTAGGACTGCACCCCACTGTACGTTAACAATTGTCTTTATATATACATAGATGTCAAATTTTCGGACTTATGGTTTGAATTTATCCATCATATTTATATTGTCAAAAATATCGGTTAACATTCTTGAAAGAGGAATCTGAAATAGCAATAGATCCCTATAACGACCATAGAACTTCCTCAGTGACAATTTGAAACGTTCCTCTATATATTCCTGTAAGTGTCTATTCGTGGCAAGATGCCTCATTCTCAGGACATTTTCGTATTTAGAGCATGCCCTGGCATAGCGTTTATGTTGTGAAATAAAGACGCCATATGCGGGAATGGAAGGTATATTGCCACTTAGGAAAGGGACGATGGTTAATATTGAAATTGAAATCGTAACGTCTGTCAAACTAGAGTTTACTAATGAACCATCGTCACTAATTGATAGGATTATATCGAAGTATGAAGAAGAAGATGTACTCTCCGTTGTGTCTTTTATCTCAGGTTCTTTTGGATATATGATGTTGAGGTGATCTTTAAATACGGGGTTGTTAATCAACAAACAGCCATCGATGTATCTGTATGTAAAGTTAAACCAAGATGCTAATTGTTAATTACCTTTGAAGAGCGGAGACTGTATGAATTCTGCTTCGTAAGAGTACAAAAATATGTCGGCCAGAAGAAGTGCACTTGGAGTAAACTTGGAATCAAGTTTAGTACTAAACTTGATTCCGAGTTTGCTTTGTAGTCGCTAAGTAAAATTAAAAAGCAGTCACAAAGTGAATTTGAAGTGCACTTTATGTAAGGTTAGGACTGCACCCAACTGTATATTGAATATCAATAAGAAACACTAGTCTTACAATGCAATCTTTAATGACATAAAAGTAATATAAATGAGTTGGATAGGGACGTTGTTTCCTCGCATGTTCTGAGCAGCAGTTTAGTAAACTTTCTGCAAATAAATAAAGTATACCTGACATTAGATCGTGGTACAGGTCAACAAATGAAAAACATGAAAGATAAATTTGGGTAATCTTACTTCTGATAACACTAAAAGGAATCATGTGATGGCCCGCTATTTTTAATATTGTTATGGTTCTGTGTCCAATACATGAGCATTTACTTTCAAAATAGTTTAGTATTGTAAGAGCCATCAATATATGATGGCTGTCTATACACACCTACCTTTTTAATTCTACGTCCACCGCCAATACCGCCCATACCGCCGCCAGTTCCTCCGATGCCTATTCCGCCGCTGCCACCAGCTCCGAAGTATATCCCCCCACCACCGCCATAGAATGGCCTTCCAACTCTGAAATTATTGAAATTAACTGATCCATACCATGGTACGCCTGCTCCGAAAGCTTGTCCTCTCATGGTAGCAAATCCGAAAGGGAATGACTGCGAAGTTCCACTGAAAACACTTCCGCCTCCGATTCCGCCATACCCTCCTCCCATACCACCTCCATATCCATATCCTCCCATACCACCTCCATATCCGTAGCCGCCATATCCTCCCATACCACCTCCATATCCATATCCTCCCATACCACCGCCATATCCATATCCTCCCATACCACCTCCATATCCGTAGCCGCCATATCCACCTCCGTAACCGCCATATCCAACAAGACCGGAACTAAAATATGGGATATTTCCTTGCAAATTGGAATAAATGTTGCCAAATGCGTTGTTTCCGAATGTGTTTCCTCTAAAATGTGCAATATCGTAATATCCGCCTCCATAAACACCTCCCATTCCGCCTCCATAACCATATCCCATTCCATAACCTCCTCCTATTCCACCGCCATAACCACCTCCCATTCCGCCTCCATAACCATATCCCATTCCATAACCTCCTCCCATTCCGCCTCCATAACCACCTCCCATTCCGCCTCCATAACCATATCCCATTCCATAACCTCCTCCTATTCCGCCTCCATAACCATATCCCATTCCAGAGCCATATCCGTACCAGGGGTAAATTGGTCTAACATTTCCAACAACATGAGCTCTTCCTCCTCCAGTTCCAATTGAGACTCCACTTACTGAACTGGCTGGTAAACCTGCATTAATAGCAAGTGCGCTACCGGTTGCGGCACCTTGGGCAGCTCCAGCTGAAGCTGGAGTTAATCCACCAACATTAGAAGCAAAGGTATTGACTCCTCCAAACCTATTAATACTTCCTTGGACATTTCCTAATCTATATGCTGGGAAATATCCGCCATATCCACCGATCATTCCACCTCCATAGCCCATGCCATATCCACCTCCCATGCCCATACCATATCCTCCGCCATAACCGTAGTCACTTCCCGAGCCATAACCGTAATCGCCATCTCCGTAATGACCGTGATCATAGTCACCAGCATGTGCAGAGGCGATTATAAGAGCTACGCTCAGTAATTTCAACATGTCTGTAAAAAGGGAATAAAAATTTTAGCTTGTATTTACTGTTTATCAGGATAATAAAAGGATACTTATTCCAGTTACTGAATGCAAAGTATATCAAACCCAATAATATACGTGTAGGTAAATTTGCTTATTAATTTATGACAGAAAAGTTAGTTATCTACCAAATTTCAAACTCCTTAATTCCCAATACTTCTGCTTCAACTCTTTGGAGAATGAAGTTAAGTTCTGGTATTTGCGATATATAAGATGTATAACTTACTGTTTCGGTGTTTTCTCTGAGAGTGGATCAGCCAATCTGGTAGGCAATGAAATAATTTTTCTTTATAAAGAGTTTCCAACTCATTCAAAACTCCTTCTTTTCTTCGATTGACCAACCACTTTCAAGGTATGACATAATAAAGAAATTCTATTATTACGTACGGTTAATAAATCATAAAGAAGGAAATTATCATTAATGTGCAAAAATAATATGCAAATACGAATCCGAAAATGTCATTTAATAATTAAATGAGTAAGATATAATCGACACATCATACAACAAGATTAGCCCCGAATTCAGTTTATAGAGCAACATAATTCAATTGAAAAGATTGCAAGGAGCTTATCTTTTATATATGTAATTAATTAAGTGAAGGTCAAACATGAAATAGAAATGGGGCTTTTTCCTGGGCTTTTTTTTATTGCACGCTTTCATTTAAAAATTCTTTATGTTTTATTTATGTGATTGTGATTGCAGGATCTAGAAAAATATAGAAGATGTTTATTCCTAAGTTTTGGTGCTTTTGTTGACATCAAAACCATGATCACAACCACAACCCCACTCCCCTAAGTAATAATAAATTCGAAACTGGAGCAACCTGGGAAATAGGTGGAAAACAGTATTTACAGACGTTTTTGCTGTGAATTTAGTAGAGACCTGGTTACTAGGAAATTTCCAGCAATATTCTCATTGTATAAACTGGAAAAAAAAATTCAACTTAAGTTTCTGCTTTTCATTAAAATTGCATATAGACAAACATAACAAAAATGTTTCCCATTTATCACGCTCATATTCATTCCGAAAATAATAATGTAGATAGAATAGACTCAATAATAACTGCAGGCATATAATCATACAGTTACACCACAAATGTGATATATGTTTATGGCGGTAAATAATGTAAAAGATCCTTAAGTTTCAATCATATCAGTGATTGATCAGTTGTGTAAGAAAAGTCATCAATACCATTCAGAGAATAGAAGAAGTGGAATTACTTGAAGATCATCTCGCATTTTAACTGAATTATCTGTAATTTTTTAATTTTAGAACTGGAAAGTATAAACTATAAAAAACTTTGATTTTACTTTTGTGATACATCTTTTTATTGAACACATTACCAGAATACATTTGAAGAAATTCAACTTAGACACATAAGATTTTAAGTCACCTTGAAATTGATTTCATTATTATTATTATTTTTATATAACTTTCCATGCAATTTTGATGCACATGAGTCTAAAATTATTATGTCTAGCACGTCAACTTCATATTGTAGTCAAATGCATGTTTCAATTAGGTATGATGAATTTAAACCATTTGAAAAATCAACACCAACCCAAAGAAAAAAGAGGAGTTACTGGCTCAGTTATGTGGCAGAAGTCACCATGGTGCTATACAATAAAAACACACAGTCCAAAGAAACATACAGTCTAATATCGCTCTTTCCCAACATTCTTTATTCAAAAATTTCCATAACCATTTTTCTCACTATATAGTATCCTTCTCCCCCTAGTAGTGTCATTACATTAAGGTATCACAACGAAACATAACTAGTAACGGCAATGTAAACTTTGGTGAAAAGATGGGTGCAAGAATAGAAAACAAAAAAAAGGTTTTAGACCATCCAACCTTTATGAGGAGACGAATAGAGGTTTCTATCCCCTCCAAATTTTTACAGTTGAATATTAAAAGATAAACATCTGCATTCACATGTAGATACTAAGTACATGTTCATACTTTTGTACTAAGGAGCGGGATGGGGACAAGGAGCACGAGTCCCTTTTTTCTTTTAGATATGCATCGTACACGTTTTAAGTACGGCAATGAAATAGATATACGCATATAATTCTGTTTATTTGAGAATTATAATAAAATAAAAACACAATTTCACACATTTTTGGCTTCTTGTCCTTTATCAAGTGATGAGATGACAAAAATTCAGTTGATTTATGCAGAAGCACACATGGCACAATGATGAATTTTATATAGATCTATTGATATTGTTTTGATAAATTGAATTAGGCCAGGATGACGAAAAATTGTGATAATGAGAATAACAAGTACACTTTTCTTTGAAAGTCGGAGAGTACTGCCGGTTTAACTTAATTTTTTTAGTGCATTAGCAATTCGGAAACTTTTGGTAGTAAAACAATAGTTTAAACAGCAAATTCTCAATGAAATGGATTATATGATTCGGTATGTTTTATAAGACATTGCTATCTACAATGAACATTATATTCTGATAAATTCAGCTTATCATTCTTTTCAGTATTAGTTTAGTAAATTTAGATACTTATATGACTTAGGTATATAAAACATTAAAATCAACCTACTTCTGTAGATTCTAATTGGGAAGATTTGGGGATTAAAATCAAGATATTGTAGTCACATTTGTTGATTTAGTAATTATATTATTATGATTATTTATATTATGTTTACTTAGAAGGTGCTTACTACTTCCTGATACATTGTCTCATCCCATTTCGGATTTACAATTGTTCTTTCTGAAACTAAAATTAAGAAATATGTAGTGTTTAACTGGACCACTGGATAATTTAGACTATAGGACATGCAGTGGTACTCTTTCCAATTTATACTTATAATTATCTGTTTAGTTAAAAACCAATCTATTTTCCAAACAGAAATTAGTTTATATTCTATAGTAAACAGTTGAAATTTCCTAATAATATGATGCAAAAGCATGTAATTCCACAGAATTGAAAGCATTTAATGAAACGGAGATAGTAAATGATATGTCGTTTCATTTCATGATAGCATCATGGGATAGAATCTATTGTGAGCTAGATACAAGTTTCGCAAAAATGCACCAATTATCACACACTCACATGTATACATACATAAATAAGGAATGAGCCGAAAAATACGAGATATTGGAATCAATAAACTGGAGGCCACACTGCCTGCAGTTCTATTGATCCGGCTACTCTCTTAAAGATCATACGATAGATAGATAGACAAAAAGCCGCAACGGAGCAGAGTGACACTACAAAATTATTCAGAAATCATCATTTATCTAATTATTATTTATGTAAATCAGTTAAAATATCGAAATATATTGTTTCTTTGTCAATTTCTTTTTCCCCTTTCCACTCTCATTAGTGGTTTTTATTTTGAAATTGATTATAATACGAAAGTAACTGGTGTCACATGACTATGGCACTAACAACAATGTACCACAGTGGACATTCACGGACCCCTGAAATTCAGAGGTGAGACCAGGTGCCCGGGAGGAGTGAGCGTCTCCTGTTTGGATAGCCACACCCGCCGCGAATGTCCTTAAACACAAACGAAACAATTAATTAAGAATTAAGAAAAGTTTCAAAACAAGTTTCAAAACAATTTCACTATAAAATAAATCGACTGTAATAAGAATAAAAAAAGAGAAACATCGTATATATACCTCTATTAAATTTCAATTAGTATAATGATTTCCATATTATTAGATATACGTAATATTGGTACTAAAATATTTCTGATTATAAACACTTTATTACTTTCAGCATCATGAAAGATTTCGTGGACATTCTAACCAATCTGATTAATATTTACCATACTCAGTTCCCATGGCAGTGTTGACTATCCTTGCTCTATATAATCTCTTTGTTAATCTTTTAATTGTTATATGCTTTATGTTGTTTATTCATTGTAAATCTAACATTGTATTGTTTAACCTGTGTGTAAAACAACACTTGAAAATCAGACATCGAACTGATCGATTCCCGACTGAAATAAAACATCACGTATACAAAAGAAAAAAGAGGAGTTACCGGCTCAGTTATGTGGCAGAAGTCACCATGGAGCTATACAATACATGAATATAAATAATATAATAGAACATTTAACACATTACAAAAATATTTGATTGTAGTGCAATTACGATACCGACTTAGGACGGTCATTTAATTTGACAAAAGCCAAACAAATGGTGTGGTTAACCGGTTTACGGGCCCACCTTCCCACTCACCGTAACAGCAGAACAATCAAAAGACGTACATTTAAAAATTTATAAATAATCCTCCATGTAAAGAACAAGGGTCAACAGGTATCGCATATTGAGAGGTCATAAAAATATAAACACGTAAGGTATTGTAAAAAAACATAATGGTATAAAAATATATGCGACATCAACATGATAAACCGTGCTCTGCCAGTCTGAAAGCGAGCTAAGACCCTAGATCTGTAGGAGTCCCGACTAACAGTCAGAGGGGACGAGGTTCAGGACCATGTCTCCTCTGAAAGAGGTTTGGACAAGGCCCGTCATATAGTCCCCACCGCCCTGTTAGTCAGCGTGCAACGTTCAAGTAAAAGTCTGCATAAGGCTGTAGAGGGGCCAAATACAAGACCTATAGTCTTTTTGATGATCTCAATATCATATTGTCTATTTAGGACACGTTTGACTATTTTATTACATGATAAAATAACGTTATCGGAGCCTTTTACTTTCCTTAGTTTATATACGAGATCACCGTAAAAATTAGGATGGGAAATTCCATTGGATACATACTGTTGAAAAGAAATATTTCCAAATTTAGATAGAAGTTCTGAATAAGATCTGAAGAATTTGCCGAATGTTTTTCTTAGCTTGTGATATCTGTAACCCTGAATTAAAAGTTTAGCAGTAATTTGTAAATTTCGTTTATGAAAGTCCAAAACATCGGTGCAGCCTCTGACAAATCGAACTAATTGAGATATATAGATACCATATGATGGGAGTCGAGGGACATCGCCATCCAAGTAAGGGAAATTTACAATAGGAAATCCAAAATCCTCACGTTTATCATAAATATTAGTATATATTAGGTTGTTGATAATTTTGATGTTTAAATCTAAGAAAGGTGTAGATTTATCTCAAGTATTAGCTTTATTCAATGTGAGCTCTGGTGGATATATTTCTGATATAAATTGTTCGAATTCAGGGTTGTCGATAACCAAAATGTCATCCAGATATCTGCAAGTATTATTAAATTTGTCAATGAGGTCAAAACGTTTAGATTTGTGAATAGAAACCATAAAATCCCTCTCATAACAATAAAGAAATAAATCTGCTATCAGAGGCGCGTAGTTAGTACCCATAGGAATCCCAACTATTTGTTGATATATCTTGCCATCAAATTGCACAAAAATATTATTCATGAGAAAATCTAGTGCTTTACATAATTCCTTGCAAGTCCAGTATTTATATGAAGTATATTGTTTGTTGGAAAAGAACCCAGAGTTATTGGAGGTACATATGTACGTTTTAGATTCTCTGTGAAAACACCATTGTATAAGAGACAGCAACTTGCTTTTAATCAAATCATGAGGCAGAGATGTATAAAGTGTAGAAAAATCAAATGTAGAAATTTGAGTCGCTTTGAAATTTAGCGAAGGAAGTTTGTCTATAACTTCATTAGAATTTTTAATCGACCAAAAGTAATTGATGTTAAATACCGAAACAGTCTTTTTTGGGGGGAGGGGGGGGATAACTGCCTACGTCCTCTGTGGTGATAATAGCAATTGGCAGTCTTACTCTTGGGAGCATTTTATTATATAATCAATTTAAACTTAATCAGGAATGTTTTATACTTTATTGCCGATCAATTAAGGTACTATAATACAGTATCTGGATGTATCTTCTTCTCGGATGGTCTTTACATATTGAAGCTCTTAGACGACTCTTTGCGTCAAACGTTTTGTCATCAGATTGTTGAATATTATTCCAGATCCTCGAGGCGATCGTACCACAGATATCAAAGCTGTCCTTACCGCATGGTGCATGCTGCACTACATATCAATCGGAAAGACGTAGAATGGGCTTGGAATCTGTATACTATGACCTATGTCTATAAAATATTAAATGTATTTATACGGACATAAGCGATAGTAAAATAGTTTTAATGTTTAATTTCACATGAAAGTTCATCGGGAAGACGTTTATAATTAAATACTTTTTTCTTATTAAGTATTTCTATTGCCATTCTTTAGTGAATAGAAAATGTTATGGAAAAGGCCTTAAATGCTTAAATGAATTCTTTGTTCATTTTTACCAAGATATATATAAAGTAAAAGCAGAATTTGTAAATGAATAAAATGCAATCAACAGTAACGCTGTGATGCCGTTCTAAGTTAAGATATAAGATCAACACCAACATTTTATTTAACAATAGACATGTGTCTAACATCCGTGAAGAAATTATTTCTTTGTGCACAACACCCGTGTAACATATGTTTCTGATAGTTTAGTGATGTCTTAAATTTGCATTGTGCATTTTGAAATATGTCATCAAACATAAAACATCACAAATGCCGACAAGTATCATGCGATGTAAACATGGAGGCTCATATCGGCGGATCAAGAGTCACTAAATGGAAATATCTTTTAATAATGCAGTTTGATTAATGTCACAACCCCTCATTCGGAATTGTAAGCTAATCTGGTTTAAGTTGTACCCTGATTCGATTGCTATCTTGGCTCTTTTTGTCAGAAAAATTGCTATAATTAGAAAGTCAATTATTGTGTTGGAAGCTTTTGCATTACAATAATGAATCATAAAGTAAAAAGACCTCAGGACGGTGCAGTGTTGAAAATACATATACTTGAGAAATAAACACCGGTACATAAAATTGAAATGAAAATTTAAAAAAAATTGAATATTAATTTGTTGATTAGTATGGCTTTGTAACCAGGTGACAGGTACTATTATTGTCATTAATCACAATCAACATTTTCAGAGAATAAATACCTATTTAAATATCATATGCATATCGAAACACTTTCATTACACTTTTATTTAATATCTCTCTAAGTAATTCAATTAACTTTCAAGGCCGTATTTCTTCGTCTGTTGTAGAAAATGAAGTGACAGTTTTAAGCATTCAAACATGTTTGAAATGACAGAAACATTTCGTTTTACCTTTATCACACATTAATAAATCACCAAATGATCAGGTTATAGAGTTTAGATGTTAACACATTCATTAAGTTGACTTCCATGCACAGAATACAGAATGATATTTGGGAATCTCGTACATGCTTAAAAATAAATATATTTCACACTTTACATAATAATACCGTTACGGGTATTAGAATTAACGATGTTTCTTGAGATTTGTCTATTACACGAAATTCACGTTTACCCATTTTCATATTTTGCAATGTACACATGGATACCCATACTTTTCATAGCTCTGGGCATTTAGTGATATACTTATTTATGAAGGGTGTTACACTTTTGTACGTTGTTGTGAGTGATACAATGACGTCGTATTCAGCTAACATTTACAATCACGCGCATTGAAATTCTAAGGAGTTTCTTTATTAATCGTTTAATTAAATGAATGTATATTTCATTTCATCTGGTTACATTTGACTTTACTTCAATAAGAACGATCTTGAGATTGACAATTACAAAACTCCTTTACTATTCAAACATATCAACTGCCTGAATGCATTGTTCAAGTAAACAAACAATAGTTATGGTGCAAAAATGAAATCATGATATTTAAATCATTTCATATCAAGTCAACAAAATGTTGGCAATCAAAATGTGAAAATCACGAAAGCGAGGAAATTTAAAACATGCAAATCATGGATATATATTACATGTCAAATAACTGTTATGACAAAAATCTCATGCCGATATCATCTCATAAAATGCATTAATACGCAGGAATATCATGTAAAAAGCCTAAGTAATTGTTGATAATAGAATTTATAAATTTACTGGTCTTTCTGATAGATGATAAACATGCTGTATTGACCAATTACTCCCCAATACCATCGATATTCCAACGGGCTCAAAGTGCGCATATTGACTCCAATTTCTTCCTACAGTCGCAGTTCCAATACAAGCTCCGACATCTTCCCTACTTTTTACGATGCGACAACTTTCAAATTATAATTAGCAGAAGTACTGTAACGAATATTCTATGGGAAATTCAGATATATCATCGAAAATATCTGACGGTCATAACTTTTCGTTAGATGACATCAGATTGCATCGACTCGCAAATAATACCCTTTAACTAGGGTAGTAAGATTTAATAAAAAATAATACAAAAAGTAGAAGGGCATATTTTTATATTATTATAAATTCACAAATTATGAAGAGGAGGGGTAAAAGGTTTAATAAAACTCTCTAGCAAATTATCTACCGTTAGAAATGTTAACCACATTATTATTATTGCTGTTGTTGATATTATTGATATCATTATTATTGCTGTTGTTGATATTATTGATATTATTATTATTGTTGTTGTTATCATTATTGATATGTTCATTTTTAATCATGTTTTGATTTCTTTTCGATAGAGAACATGTAGAGGCGAATGAACTGAATTGAAAACATTTTAGTTTAAGAGGCAAAATGGGTATATTGCAGTCGGAAATAAATTAAGGGTTCCATAACATAAAGATATATTGCGGTAGGCTATCCGGACATACATTTCTTGAATATTAGAATGATTCAATGTTTCAACACTGTAATAAATATAATAATTTATTTATTTTTTAAATGATCAAATAAAAATATGCTTAACTTTTTGAATGACAATACATGTTATTTTGCGTGAGTATTCCGAAAACCTGTGGGCACTAATTTTGCACATTTACAAGATTTTTTCCTTTATTTGCACCAAGTTTAATTTATGCAAAATCTTCTGTCAAGATAAAAGGCAACTGACACTGATGATGTATTGTCTATTATTGATATAAACTTTGATAAATAATTACACGCAATATATCTTAATAAACTCATAAATAAAGATACAACAGATTTCAGTTCCTGTGCTTTGTACTTCGGGGTAAACTTATTTTACACTTTGCAAAATGTGAGATTTCAATTTTCATTAATTTTCCATAAATACGAAATAATATTCTTTTAATAACAGCTTATGGTTTCCATATGTCTCAATGACCGAAATGCTATAGCGTCTTCAAACAAGAGGCCCAAGTGGGCCTATATCGCTCACCTGAATACCTAGATGATCAGTCATGCATGAAGGAAGAATTCATTTATTTTTGCATTATTGTGACTAAGTCAACACAAATGTTGTAAATATGTCAAATTTTATTTCAGACCAGAATAAAAAAAAAAACAACAACACTTTTTTGCACATCCATTCAGGTGATTTTGATAATAAGCATTTGCTTTGTCTCTGCAAGATGTCATTCAGGGCAACAAGTTAGTCATTTTCTTTAGGTGGGGCCTTTTGTTGACTGATTTCAAGTCTGGGTCATGAACAACAATTGTTTCAAATTTTGTCCAGATCTAACTTAAAATTGCCTAATTTCATATGTTGAGAAACATCTAAAAACTTATTTAGATGCGTAAAAAAATGAAAAAAAAAATGACCACAGCTGGATTTGAACCGCTACTCTCCATATTTCAATTACCATGTGGTATTTGTACCCTTGTGAGACCTACTTTTTAGACATGGTTGCATTATCTGTTAACCAATTTGGATGAAATTTACCAAATTCAAAGAGGACCTTTAGTACTTCATGTATTCCATGTTTCATTAAAATCTTCAATGTGGTATAACAGCAGAAGTGCAAAATGTAATTGCATTGTTCCTATACACCATCATTTGGAAGTCTTAAAAAATTCATATAAAATTCAAAAAAATTGAGATATTGACAAATTCTTTCAAAGTTACATTCCTCACCATAATTATGATCACAATAGTCCACAAGAAATCATCATTATCAATTAACTAGGAAATATGACACTTTTCTGCATTGAAAAAATTCTAAAATTTGATTTTGGAAGGGAACCAAAATGACAATACGTCTTCACCCATCCCTCTAGATAATTTCTATGCATTCTGTTTGTCTCTGTATACAGCCCGTTTGAAAAAGAATATTGTTAAAGGAGGGAACTCTTTTGTGACCTACTTTTGACTATTGTGGCGCCACCTGTAAAGATGTCTGGACGAAAACAACAGAATTTGAAGAGGATCTTAAGTGACTTATTTCTACCGAGATTTATTAAAATCCTTAAAACAGTTTTGTAGAAAAAGTTGAAAATGTGAAAAATGGCCAACAAACCCCCCCCCCTTTTTGGAAGTCTTTAAAAATTCTTAAAAAGTCCAAAAATAGAGATAATGACAAAATTGTTTCATAATTATGATCAAAATAGTCATTAAGAAATCGTCAATATCAATTAACTGAAAACATGACACTTTTCTGCATTGAAATGATTAAATCCAGAAACACGTCAAAAAACGTAAATTTCTATATGACGGATCTTAACATCGAACACAATTTCAATAACCTATCTTTATACATTGTTGAAATGCAATTAGTTTCCCCATTTATTTACTGGTTCTGGAGGAGAAGATGTTTGAAGAGGGGTACCGTTTTGGGCACTTTTGGCCCCGCCCTGGATCCACCCCTGAGGGAATCTGGATCCCGAACAATTTTAGTAGGGGACCTTGAGTACATCATTTACACAAAGTTTGATCCAAAACTGCAATGTAGTTCCAGAGAAGTCGAAAATGTGAAAAAGTTAACGACGGACGGACGGACGACGACGGACGGCGCACTATGACTATAGCTCACTTGAGCCTTTGGCTCAGGTGAGCTAATAAAAAGCCTTTCATTTACCGGGGCAAGCCAATGAATAGAATAAAAAAGATACGAAAAAACTACGTCTAAGTCCTACATTCCGCAAAGGTCATTATAAGTACCTTCTTTGCGCTTTTCAGAATTCTTTGTCTGACATGCTAACTTATTTATTTGATTATAGTCTTCGTAAAAATTTGAAAACAGAATATTACATTATAAAAATTATATCATTTATATAATTTTATAATGTTTTTTAAGATTTTGACTACGGTAATACCGTAACCATTTCCCGTTCCGATGTGAGCGGTCTTGAGTAAATGCTTCCTCCATCATGATTATTGGTCCCACCCTTCCAGGGCTCTGTGATATTCAAGAGTTCTATTTTGTCAAGTAGAATGGATATTCCGTATCGACTACTGCTCGGTATCTTAGCATTTTACCTATCCATTCCCACAACGGCTTCTTTGTCAGGTAGAATGGATATTCCTTATCGACTACTGCTCGGTATTTTAGCATTTAACCTATACATTTTCATAAAAGCTTCATGTTTCCGTCGTCATTTACTCCCTGATGATTGATTCATCACCACACCGTGTCAACAGCAGAAGATGAAGTGATGAATTTCAAGATTTTGAGAAAATTCCTTGGTTGAATATGGACTTCATACGAATGTGAATTTATGTAAAATCTTTTTCCTCAAAGAGAGGCAGCTGGAAGTAAAAAACGAAGAAGTACCGAAGGGTAAATCATAGTCAATGAATTAAAAGGACAATATCGTGTATGTGTCATATTCAGACAAATGCGAACCCTAATAAAATTGAGGTGAGACCAGGTGCCCGGGAAAAGTAAGCGTCCCCTGGTTGCATGCAACCCCCGTTGCAAAAGTCCTGCAACAACCTATCAAGTCGAGGAAGTAAATAAATAAATATACAGGCCCGAACACACGAAGGAGACAAGAACACGAAGCCAAATGAAATGACTTTTATTTATCATTCAGATTGAATGACGAAGTGGTGACAATAATTAATAAATACTTTGATGCATGCATGTATGTAATTTATGCACCTGTACTGATCCGATTACTTAGAGTGAAAAGTTAATATCACAAAGATACGAAAACCACGTCTAATAGTCCCTGATCCAAAAACACTTTTGTTCCCCCCTAGGGAGAATTTTGCAGACATACCCCATGTGAAAGTACATTCTCTGGGAAACATTTTAAGCGATGTTTGAACTCTGGCCGTTGTGGCTTTACTGAGTTTTGGGGCAAAAACATAAGATTTTTATCAAAAATCGCTGAAAATTGGAAATTTTGAATAAAATGTAAACAACTCGACAAAATCATTAAAAAAAACCATGTAATCTGATAGATCTTGATATGATCTATCAAATATAAAAAGGTTTCAGTGCCATAACATGTATCAAACATGTTATTTTTGGGATTAAATGTGCTATTTTTGCGAAATTAATAGATTTTTTTTCTAATTTAATTCCATTTTGTCTATCCGGCTTAGTGTAGATCCAAATATTTGTTTTAATGGTTATGGAATGATAAAAGAATGTCTAATCTATTTATTGATATGCCATTTACCCAATCATGAATTATCGAAAAGAGATATTTAAAAATATTTTCCATTAAAGTGATACCGATTATGAAAATCGCTGAAAATTGGAAATTTTGAATAAAATGTAAACAACTCAATAAATTCATAAAAAAAACATGTACTCTTATAGATTTCTATATGATCTTTCCAATAAAATAGCTTTTAGTACCATATCATGCAAGAAAAATATTATTTTTTGGGTTAAATGTGCTATTCTTGCAACATTAATAGATTTTTTTCCTTATTTTATTTTATTTCGTCTATCCGGCTTAGTGTAGATCCAAATATTTCTTTTAATGGTTATGGAATGATAAAAGAATGTCAAATCTATTTAATGATATGCCATTTATCCAATCATGAATTATCAAAAAGGGATATATAAAAATATTTTCCATTAAAGTGATGCCGACTATGAAAATCACTGAAAATTGGAAAATCTTTATAAATCATTTATGCTTTATCATTTATAAATTTCAAATCCATCATGTTATAGGAATTTCTATGCACTTTTCAAATATACAATTTGAAAGACACCCCTAAGCTATCTTTAACGGAATCATACTTCAGTCTTTTGCTTGCCACGTCCTTTATCTTTTCAAAACCAGCTCCTTCTAACGAATAGTCAGGTATGATTTGGATTGTTCATTTTGATAATACATTGCATTAAGAGGTGGGTAGTCTTACAGAAGCTGGTTTTGAAAAGATAAAGGACGTGGCAAGCAAAAGACTGAAGTATGATTCCGTTAAAGATAGAATACAGCACATTTCCTTAAATATTCTAGACACATTAGACCCTTCAAAACATGGTACACATAGGAAATGCTATCAAAACTTCACAAATATAAGCAGGATAGAAAAAAAATCAACTTCTGCTTCATATGGTGAGAGCACTCCTAGTACCTCAAAGCCCCGCATCTCCTTCCACTTTGTTATTTCCAGCTAACAAATGCCTCTTCTGTAACAAGGAAACAATAAAGGTGAAGGGTACTAAACAAAAACTTACCTAATGTGTAACAAAATGCGCCGAAGAAACAAAAACTTACCAAATGTGTAACAAAATGAGACTATCAAAGCTGTAGTTGCCAATAAATGTGACGATCAGCTATTGTGTATAGTCTTGAACTAAGATCTTATTGCAAGAGAAGCATGGTATCACAATGCTTGTCGACGAAAGTATACACGAAGTGATACTAGACATGCTCCTTAATGTAATTGCATATTAAACCAAATGCGTTTTTGTGGGCAGCATCAGACTTATATGCTTCAGAATCTGTGTGAGACACATGCCTAGTATCACTTCGTGTATACTTTCTTCGACAAGAATTGTGATACATGCTTCCCTTGCAAAAAGATCTTAGTCCAAAACTTTACACAAAAGCTGATGCGGGATGTTGTGACTTTGAGGTACTAGGGGTGCTCTCATTATATGAAGCAGATTTTTTTTTTTTCTAGACTGCTGATATTTGTAAAGTTTTGATAGCATTTCCTATGAGTACCATGTTTTGAAGGGTCTAATTTAAGGAAATATGCTCTAATCTATCTTTAATGGAATCATACTGCAGTCTTTTGCTTGCCACGTCCTTTATCTTTTCAAAACCAGCTCCATGTAAGACTACCCACCTCTAATGCAATGTATTATCAAAATAACAATGCATGTCCTACCTTACTTAACAGTAGAGAAACTTCGGAATTTTCGTTTTTGACTTTATTTCACTTGCTGTTCCATTCTAAGGGAACACGATTAAGTAAAAGTTGTATAGAATATCTAATATAAGTATGTTTTAATATAAATAACGTTTCTTGCTTCTGTATTGATTAAGATCTTTGCATTTAATGATCATTAAACAGACAGCGTTCTGAATATCTGGGTTTTTAACTGTAGATGTCGCCACCGTGTCAGTTAACTCTAAACATTTGTACATTTATAACTCCAACTACAATGAATATAAAGACAAAGATTGATAGAATTCCAGCTGTTATGTTAAAATATCATGGTCATTTTTTCAGATGATTTTCCTAAATTTCCTAAAAATTAATTCTAAGTGGACTTTTGATTTTTCTACCTTATATACTTCTTAACCACACGAGTTAATAGACCAATCCAGTATTACGGCTGCCATTTTTTTTTCACAAGAGTTACCTTTCTTGAACGGTTAAACGCTACTTCCGGTTTCTATTTCCACGCTTTTGAAATATCTATACACCTTCCAAAACAACGTTAAAACGCGAATGTATGATTGTTCCACTAACATTTAACAATTATGGCGGATTAAAAAGGTAGCTACAGCTACAGTAATTACAATGTCATGTTTATTTGTTCATAGATGCTCGAAAAATAATGTGATTAAATCCCCGTAATCCTCAATAAACTGGTTTGACGGGTGAAGGCAATGGCAATGGTCATGATGGTACTGACGGACAGGATGGGGAATTTTGCATTTGACAACTCGACAGACTAGTACTCATAATTATGAGTCATTCTCTCATATGACAGGTTGTTCCCCTTATCGTAGAGTATTGATCAAGTTACACGCAGTGTATATTGAAGTATTACTAGGTTTAATAAACATAGAACATACACCTTTTAATTTGTGCACCAGATCATGCACATTTCAGCAACTTAGGTCTCTTCAGTGATGCACTTTGCCAAATGATTGGAATTCTCATAATATATAAATATTTGAAGAGCAGTGTTGAAACCAATATGACGGAAATTGTGGCGCAATATACAACTTGGGTGGACTCCTAAGCTCTCTGGTATTGTGTCATCTTAATAGTAACTTAGAGATTGCTGGTTAGAGATCAGCACTCTCTCCCTTATTGTTTCACAATACTAAATAGTATGACGAGTATATACATACAATATCCGTGTTTTCCATTGTAAGCCTGCAGCTTTGTTTCACTTCAACTAGGAGTTGCACACATAATTTTACACATTAATTGTGAAAACAGCAATATACTAATTTAAGACTTTTTCAATATTCATGAAGAGCAGAGCAAATAAAAGTTGGACAAGGTTAAAGGTGGATGAGGAAAAAATTAGTTGTAAAGGAAGAAGGAGTGAATAGTGTAGGTGAGGGGTCAGCAACAACTTTATGATAAATACATATAATTACAAGAAACCCTCAAGGATGGTATGACCAGATTTGCCTTTTGTATCCTTTACATTATTATAAACTGTCAGCTTCAGACTGAAACAACTTCTGTATATCCACAATTTGTCTTACAATATATATGCTTGCATTCAATTCATACATCCTACTAGCTGTTTTCATCTATTTTTGTATTTACTATCAAATTGACAGTCATGTCAAATAGAATATGTTGCTTAACAGAATGTTCTAACAGTGGATATAGACTTAAACTTTGGAAGAGTAAGATATGTCTTATTCAATTAGCAGCTAGTGATGTTGAAAAGTGCCAATCCGAAGGCTTTGACTGACAAACTTTCATTAAGACTGACAATATGCAGAATTTTTTCTATATATATTTCATAGTCCTGACTGACAAAATTTTCAAAATCACTGAAAATGCCTGCCATGTTTAAAAAACTTTTCTACATCTGTTATTCACAATACAAATTATGGCAAATTTTCTTGTATTTGTGACCTGCCTTTCAAGTTATTTACTTTTCCTTCAAAGGATGATGCAGTGGAACAGCAGTGTTGGGTGAAAACAGTTAATCATTAGACATCAAAATGACCCAACAAAGATATGGACACCCAAACCTGACTCTAGAATGTATTATTTACATTTTATAGATAATTATCAACCAATACTCATCCTTATCCCACTTAACATTTAGGTCATAGTCAGTCTGTTACAACTCCTAGAGCCCCCCCCCCCCCCCCCACTCCCTTTAGGAAAGGGAAATACTTCATCCACCTACTCTAAACAAAAAGTCAAAAACAGTTTTAAGGTCAAAGGACAGTAATTAATGAGAATCATGATTGACTGATGTGATGTAGGGAGAGAGGGACTACTATTTCATTGTATCAGGAGCTGTGATTGGATGAAATTATTTGATCTATCTATAAATAAAGATCGATTTCTGCTGTAAAATCATGATTTTTTATCTCATTTGACTAATGTAAAAATTTTAAGACCTAAAAAAGGGTTGTTGTTTACATTTGAAATTTGGCAATTTTTTTTTTGGGGGGGGGGGGGGATTGACCCCTTTCCAGCATGATTTTCTCAATATTAAGGTCGATAACCTATGGTAAACTGTTAAAATTCTGACAGAGGATGGTCTGACAAACATTTTGATATATGGATTGTATATAGCTAAAATGTAGGATGTTGTGTAAATCTTAATGGTAATTTATCATGGGACCCTATTGGAAATGGAATTACTATGCTTTGACCTATAATTGATGAAACTTCAATAGATAATCCAACAGAACTTCTCAAAATAAATCTACTGCATCACTTCATACAGCACATTCATCACACAATTCTCAGATTCCCCGAATATATAATAATAGGCCTATACATATTAAAAGGTTAGTGTTCCATCCTCCAGTGTCGAAATTCGGTAATATTGACGGATGTCTTCTTTCAATGGATTTTTAAAAGAAGTGACATTTGGAACTTGCATTTTTGACGCTGCAAAACATAAAGCGGCGAGTTCAGTTTTGGTTCCATCGCGACTTAGACCCCTTTTTTCTAGGAAAGAACGAAGTTCATCAATTTTCCGAGAGAGAAGGGAGATCATCGATATCATTATCCATACTGACCATAGTAAAATACATGAAAAGTCATCAAAGCTATGTACAGTTTATTTGTACAAAAAGTCTACAGTAAATATATACAAAAAGTTGACAAAGAGAACATCATACAAAAAATCGGCACTTATATTTGCAATAATCAACCGCTATGGTGTGTTAACTCTCATCTATAGACAGTTACTAATGACGCTTTGTTTACACCGGAAGTAACGTTTAACCGTGGCGCGTCAATCGTTGCGCACGGTAGATAACTCGTACAAATAATACTGGATTGGTCTATAGAACAAATTGTTATCCCTAATACGCTGGTGTATTGCAGGGAGTCTAAAACATACCTTTGCGCTTCTAATAAATCTGGATTCTTTTTCCTAATAAACAATATGATTCTTACAAATATTGGACCTGTAATGAGATTCGTAATACCAACTCTTTTCTGATGCAGAAAATATATGCACAATTTAACGGCAATATATATAGACAAATGGTGGGAATTGCTATGGGCAGCAATTGCTCTGAGGGGGACTCCATGATTTAACGTTTTAGACTTACAGAGAAATTTAACAATACATCTAGATATCTGGATGATATTTTTACCCTCGATAACCCTGAGTTAAATATATACATGAAAGACATCTATCCTCCGGAACTTCAACTCATAAAAGCCAAAAAACAAAACAAAACAAAACAAAACAAAAAAAATCCCCAAAACGCCATTAACCTTTATTACAACTCAATATAAAGTTTAATGATAAAAACTATATATACACACACACACTTCTACTACCGTGAAGAATTTGGATTTCTGATTGTTAATTCTGCATGGTTAGGTGGCGATGTACCTAGACTTACTTAGTTTGGTGTGATTTTTTGCTAGAGCCAGTACTAACAGTTTTGTTTTTATTAACAAGAATATACAAATTACTTTGAAACATTTAACTCAGGGTTACAGATACCATAAACTCAGAAAATTCTATACATCTTTTCAGAACTTTTATCAAAATATTACTTTTCAAAATTATGTGTTAAACGGAATCTCCTATCTACATTTCTACGGTTTTCTTGTATATAAACTTAGAAGGGTTAAATGCTCCGATGACGTTATCACATCAAGTTATAAAGTAGTCAAACGCCTATATGACCCTACGATCATCGCTAAGACAAGTCTTAAACTAGACCCACTCATCTGCAGCTCTTTTCATACTTTTTTCTTGTGCATTGCACTCTTAATACTGTACGTGTACATATATTAGCGCAATCAAGTTTTAGCGCAAAATGTTCGAAAGGAGGGTCGGCAACATTTTAGCGTAGGCATGAATTAACGTATTTTTCATATTCGATTGGTGCAATTTTTCTAATAAATCAGCGTATTCAAACAGTTTTGCGTTTAAATATCTCTTACTTACGAGGAATAGATATATATGTCACACACGCGACTATCGAGTCGGCTATTATGACACGTTTGCCCTTGGACATAAAATTTGAAGTTTCTTAACAAGTATATATACATGAAGTTGTTTAACCGTTGACTGGTTTGGATGACAACCGTCGTGTAAATTACCGTCCGCATAGTTCATGCAGTGAATCAAATACAATTTCCATTCATTATACCATTGAAAGCACAACATGTAGTTAAATGCATTTGTTTAAAGAAAGATATATAGAAAATATGTCTTTCTTACATTTTACGGACCAAGCCATTATTTTCATAAGTTGATATGAGATAAATTACTCCTAAAGATGACCGCTCTTTGCCTATAATTATGTAATAGATGGAATAGCAGAAGCAATCAGCATAGCGCAGGATTGATTCCTGGCATATTACTCACAAAGAAACTTAAGTCTAAGTGCAAGACTTGAGACCTGTAATTGCGTGTGTCTTAATTCTTAGAATAAGTCGATAGTTTCTCTGTAAATAGTATATCAGGCATACTATTCACAGAGAAACTTTCAATTCATTCTTAGAATTTCGAAACATGCTATTATAGGTCTAAAGTCTTGCACTTAGGCTTAAGTTTCTTTTTTATGATTCTTGCGTTGGTTTTAAAATAATCATACCGACAGTGTCTGGTAATGCAAACAGTTCTCTTTATGCTTTATCACAATAAATGATGAATCTGTTCCTGATTGTTATTTGATGAACATAACTAAAGAGAGTTTAAACTGCTATGCTCATTTAATTCTATCGATTTTATGTACTTTATTTTAGTTTAGTCACTTAGAACAGCGCTAATTGTGCTAAAATATTAATCCCGCTGAAATAAGTATTCGAACAGTAATAGGGTTGTGAGGACTCTATGACGGGTCTTGTCTAAACCTCCTCAGAGAGATAAGGTCATGAGTCTTGTCCCCTCTAACTCTTAGTCGGGATTCCAATGAAAAAAGGACCTTCTTTCGCTTAGATAAATTATTACCATTTAGTAAATATTACCATAGTGGCTTATGTTGGGTCTTGGGTAGAGGGTTTTCGGGTTTAAATGCCCCCCTCTCCATCTACTTATTTCTGGAACAGATTATAAAAATCGAGATCCGGTGTCACAGTAAATTTGATTGCATTTGACACTGTGACGACTGACTTGCCAGCAATAAAACCATCAAGTTTTATAAATGTAATGAAGTTTTAGTGTATATTGCACCATTAAAATTTAGATGTTTAAAATTGTAAAAATATTTGCAACGAAAAATAAAACGAAACAACGAAAACTTTTCTTTTTTCAAAATCAAAACTTTTGATTTTTATAACCAAAAATGAAAACGGTAAGTGAGAGTTGTGGATGGTATATCTTGGTAACCCATGCCTGCCGATTTCCGTCCCAGCCAATGAAAATTAACGGAACATAAATGAATAAAAATAGAAGGCCAAAAACAAAAGCTGCGGACCCATAACAAATTAAGAGAACCAAATATTGTGCAAGTTTATCGATTGCAGGTGATTACGTTATTTATTCTGATAGCGCAAATTTAAGAAAAAAGAGGAGGTACTGGCTCAGTTATGTGGCAGAAGTCACCATAGAGCTATACAATACATGAATATAAATAATATACTAGAACATATATCACATTACAAAGATATTTGATTGTAGTGTAGTTACGATACCGACTTAGGACGGTCATTTAATTTGACAAAAGCCAAACAAATGGTGTGGTTAACCGGTTTACGGGCCCACCTTCCCACTCACCGTAACAGCAGAACAATCAAAGGACGTACATTTAAACATTTATAAATAATCCTCCATGTAAAGAACAAGGGTCAACAGGTATCGCATATTGAGAGGTCATAAAAATATAAACACGTACGGTATTGTAAAATACATAATGGTATAAAAATATATGCGACATCAACATGATAAACCGGGCTCTGCCAGTCTGAAAGCGAGCTAAGACCCTAGATCTGTAGGAGTCCCGACTAACAGTCAGAGGGGACGAGGTTCAGGACCATGTCTCCTCTGAAAGAGGTTTGGACAAGGCCCGTCATATAGTCCCCACCGCCCTGTTAGTCAGCGTGCAACGTTCAAGTAAAAGTCTGCATAAGGCTGTAGAGGGGCCAAATACAAGACCTATAGTCTTTTTGATGATCTCAATATCATATTGTCTATTTAGAAGACGTTTGATTATTTTATTACATGATAAAATAACGTTATCGGAGCCTTTTACTTTCCTTAGTTTATATACGAGATCACCGTAAAAATAAGGATGGGAAATTCCATTGGATACATACTGTTGAAAAGAAATATTTCCAAATTTAGATAGAAGTTCTGAATAAGATCTGAAGAATTTGCCGAATGTTTATTATATTATTATAGAGATTTCTTCTCGTCACTTCTCATCTGTAACCCCTTCGATCGAAATTATTCTGAAAGATCAGTATGTTTTATATTTTCATTATTCGTTAAATTTAATTGGCAATCGGATGGAATGCAAAACAATCACTAAGAACAAAGTCAAATGAATAAATTATATCCACTTATTATTTTCATGATGAAAGGCGTTGTTTCATAAATTGCATTTTTAATAATTAAGTTCAAACTTTTTGACATAACTCTATTTCATCAATCACGACTTCACTGATGTTACATAACCTTCATTTTAATTTTCATGTCAGAACTTCATTTATCCTATGGTTCACTAATTACACATAAAATACGTCATAAAATGTCAGTTTCAACAATGGTTTATATGTAATTGATGGTTTGTTTTTGTAGTTTATCGCACGATCCTATCCTAGGTACGAGTTATTTCGTTACTTGTGAGAAACGTGCTACGTAAACACGCAGTATTATATATAAAGCCCAGTTTGTTTAATTCTAATATAATGGTCTTTTTGTATTTCTTTTCTTTGGACATGTATCTTGCATATTGGTTTTGCACCTTGTCTCACTATTATAACATCTTATCTGCTATGTGGTTGCAATGTTTAATATGACCTGAAGCATGAAGTATTCTAAGACATTTCCTTCCAAAGATTTTCTTTTAAGATTTTAAAACATGGAATTCAAAATTTTGATCCTGTCATTACTTTTGCTTAGAACTGAATTGTTTGTTTTTGGTCAGGATGAGTATGGGAAATAGCGCCGAGTTTGTATTTGAAAAACATCGTCGCATAAGCGATTTACAGAATATTTCTGTGTTGATAAATTGCATAGTTCTCTTTTTTTCAGTTTTGTAAGATATAAGGAAATAGAAATGTTAAATGAGAAGTAAAATCAAATATGACATGCAGAAGGATGTATAACGTACCTTGATATTGTAAGAGTAAAATATAATACATTATATATTAAAACTATAAATCTAGAGAGTATACACAAATTTAATAATTTTTTGTTAAACGTCTTTATATCATTAAAATTTTGTAAAGCTCATAAAGTTGTCATCTTTAAAAGATTTGAATTAATAAATGGATATTCGTGCAAACTCAAATTCAATTTTGTTTACCTTCTGTATAAGGATTCTTGTTGCCTTTTAATGTGGGTTGTTGTACTTAAATTATTAAACGTAAGGGACAATTACAAAGTATCATCAAATACACGGGTGCTTTTATCTACTAAAACGGAATTAATTGGTATTTCAGGATAATAAATAATTCGAAAAATATAAAACGCTATTTCAAATCTATATTTTTATGCTAGTAAAAATTGGGCAAAAATGTTAATGTATGTTTTTTAACGATTATTTGAATTGGAGGTCAGTGAAAACGGGATAGGAAAAGCAACAAAACAATTTCTCAGATAAAAATAGCGTACAGAGTATAGACATGACCGAAGGAAAGGGATACAGTGAGATGCAGGCAAAACCTCAATGCTCAGTGATAGCAATGTATATATTGTCCTTCACTGGTACTGGTCTAGGAGGTACAGATGGTAAATTCATTTGAAATTGATTGCACGTGATGAAAAATATTTCGAGATGTTCTAGAGGGATGTGTTAAGTATTTATTCTAACAGTTGTTAAAGTAACCGTTTACGTCTGTTTGAACTTTATACTTTTTGCTCAGTATCAGACGATTGTCTCCATATGGGTTGCTTAAAATACATTTATTTTGCGTAATTTTAGATTTTAAGAAAATAAGTTATATTTAAGATTTACTTAGAATTGTTCCCAATCTGTATGATTAAAAAAGGAAGAGGACACTAAATCATGTTACATTTATTTCTTCAAATCTGTTGACAAGAATGAAGTATGCAACGTCTTAACAATAAAAATGTTGCTATGGTACTTAAATCCCCTAACAGGTGGGTCGTATATTGTTTATAATCATTTTAATGTGTTTTTAAATTCCCTCAGGAAAAATGTATTTTAAAAACGTGCAAAAATATATTTTTCTCAATCGTGTTTAAAGAAAACAACGCGGTACGGATTGCCATGAACCCTGAAAATATAGAGACCAGAGTCCGGCGCCATACACTGAAAAAATACTTACGTCAGTTATTTCATTTTAATTTAATCCATTGTCAAATGTTCAAATCAATTATCATGCAGAATGGTTTAATTTTATTTATCGATAGAATAAAACTCAATAAAATCGAAATCCCAGTTATAAATTAATTGTCTAGCAGAAAAATTTGAAAATCTGACTGAAGTGTTTTCTCAGTTTATGGCGCCGGACCCTGGTATGTGAAAACTGCGTGAAATGAAATTGAGAAACTCTGTATGAAAAGTGTTATAGCCACATAAGATCAGAACCAGGATATGATACCACGTAAGTCGTTCTCTCCGCGAGGACGTTTTACGAACTCCACACTAAATTACTGCTAGATTATTTATAATCAATACAACATTTAAGTGGACCATCTCTTAATATCCTTAAAAGTCTAAAAAATCAGAATACTGAATTTATGACATTTTATACAATATACATGCATTATCTATAGACATTTGTTTGGATTTATTTTAAATAGAAAAAATTGTTTGTGATAAATAGTGTATTGTATAGGATGATGAATTGGATTTGTAATTCTATCAAGTATTGTAATGCTGTCTTTAGCAATAGTAACATCATTGAAAAATTCCGTTGAGAAATTTTGAGGCTTATAACGTTTCTACTTTGATTTTTCGACACTATATACCTCTCTACATCATGACTTAATCAAAACCAAATTGTTGTCTCTCAAACGCTGGTTTTTCAACAGAGAGCATAATCATACCTCTGTACTTCAGTTACGTCTGGATTTTTCTCTAACAAACAATATGATAATCATGAATATTGGACATGTACTGAGTTGTGTTATGCCATTACATTCTTGATGGATAATATTTATGTACAGTTTAATGACAAGACTTATCAACAGATTATTGGGATTCCTATGGGCACTAAGTGCGCTCCTCTTATAACAGATTTATTTTTATACTGTTATGGTAGATACTTTATGCATTCTATCTAAACTTCAAGGACACATCTAGATATCTTGATAATATTTTAGTTATCGATAACCACTGAGTTTGAAAAATATATCACTGACATTTATTCATCTGTACTTCAGTTAAACAAAGCCAATACCTCCAACCAGAAAACACAGTTTTGGACTTAAATATTAAAATTATTAACAACAATATTCATACCAACATATATGATAAACGTGATGACTGTATTTCCTATTGTAAATTTCCCTTATCTAGATGGTGATGTCCCCAGACTACCATCATATAGTATTTGTATTAATCAATTCGTTCGGTTCGCTAGAGACTGCACCAACGTTTTGGATTTTCACGCCAACAAATTCTCAAAACAGATTACTTTTAAACTTCTTACACAGGTTGATAGATATCATAAACCTCGAAAAACGTTTGGTAAATTTTATACATCTTATTCAGACATTTTATCTAAATTCGGAAATGTGACAATATGTATCCAGCGGAATTTTCCATCCCAATTTCTACTGTGATTTAGTGTACAAACTAAGAAAGGTCAAAGTTTCCGATAACTTGATATCGGCTGGTTCTAAAATTGTTAAACGCCTTCGACATTATGGCCCCGAGATCATCGCTAAGACCATAGATCTTGTATTGGGTCCCTCCACATCCCAATGCAGACTTTTACTTGAGCGTTACACGCTGACTAACAGGGTGGTGGGGCTCTATGACGGGCCTTGTCCAAACCTTTTCAGAGGAGACAAGGTCCTGATCCGCGTCCCCTCTGACTGTTAGTCGGGACTCCTATTGATCAAAGATCTGAGCTTGCTTACAGACGGGCAGAGCACGGTTTACTTATGTTGATGTCTCCTTACAAATTATTGATAGCAACATATTATTATATAATTGTTTCGTGTGTAATAATGTAATAAAATTTTTATGACCTCTCTCCTTGAGAAACTTGTTGATCATTATTGTCTATATGGAGGATTATTTATTAATTTTTAAATGAGTGTCCTTTGATTGTGCTACTTTTGCAGTGAGTGGGAAGGTGGGCGCCCGTAAACCGGTTAACCACACCAATTGAGTAACGTTTGTTACTTCAACTGACCGTCCTAAGTAGGTATCGTGACCGCAGCACAATCGAATATTTTTGTATTATCGTTCCGTGTATATTATGCTATGTTTAATTTTTGTGTGCAGGTCCTTAGTGATTTGTGTCATACAGCTTTGTCAGATGTCTTCTGTTTTCTCTTTCAACTGACAGTTCTAAGTCGGTATCGTAACCGCAGCACAATAAAATATTTTTGTAATGTCTTTTTTCGTGTATATTCTACTTTTATCATTTTTTTGTATGCAGGTCCTTGTTGAGTTGTGTCATACAGATTTGTCAGATGTCTTCAGTTTTCTCTTCTAAGGTAAGTTTATAATATATATTTTTAATATATACAAGTTTGTGATTCAATCTTATACTTAAGTTTTTGTTTTGACCCCAGATATATATTTAGAAAATACTGTGATAAAACGTTTTTAAATTGATTCAAACGTGAGGAGTATCACGGTCATACTCTCTCCTTGGGTGGATTCGTTTACTCTTACGTTTAACACCAAATACCACAATAAATGTATTACTTATGAAGATTTTCTAATTTTCAAACATTTTGAAGGAGTGTCGTTTAAAATCGGTTGTTTTTGTACCAAAACATAGGTGTTCATTATCCTACGAATGTTTATGCCATTGAAAATAATGATTACATAAGTCTCGTGTACCGAGGGATTTAAAAGTAAATTCTTACTTAAAATGTACCAGTTGTAATGTTTTCCCATTTTTAGCAATATCCTCTTAAAATGGATAGTTCTGCTCCAAAACTCCAAAACGCCCTCAACTGCCAAAGAGATAGCATGGCTAATTTTACAGTATTTAAGAGGCTTTAAGAAAGGCATTTCCAATTTTTCTGTTTAAACAATGAACACCAAGATGTTTATCGAGTTTCTCCAATTATCAGCGATTCTTAATTCTAAAAGTATCCCATAAATGTTTTACAATGATTGAATCAGCCCAGGAAGACTATACAGCATGCCCAGCACCATAAAATCCTTTATGACGAAGAAACTTTGGGTGAGAAAATTGAATAGATAAAATGTGTTAGTGTGCTTTAGGTGATGTGGTGTTATTTTGGTTTGATTCTCAAAAGCAATTTTTGGCATATCTGAAAGAAAAAATGGTGACTCTTTTTTATGTATATGTTCATGTTGTGTATGTAAGCTACGTGTTTAGGTCCATTTAAAAATGTTGTATCAGATTATTGACATAACTGTGATATGCAAGACACTTGAAATAATGAGACATCTATTTAATTGATTACATTATTTCTTGATCACAAAAATCATTCATTTTACAAAATACTCATCCGTTTAGTCTTCATTATGTCATGATGAATTATCCTTTGTTTGCATAAGTTAAGTTTATAATACCGTTTTCGAATACTTTCTTTTCTGGCTGTGACACTTGTTGCACACTGAATATTGTTCTACTCTTTTCTCATGCGCATACTATTTGTAAGCATATAAATACAAGATATTAATGCTTTGTAATGTGGCACTGACAACAACTTTACATTCAGGATATATAGACCCCTAGAATTCAGAAATTGAATCAGTGTCCAAACAGAAAAATGGATATCCATTCTGTACACTAGAACATGGCTAAACTAACACATTTAAACACGAGTCGAACACTACGTGCGGAAGCAAACATTAGAGCGAATTAATGTTACAGTGAGTAAAAGTAACGGATGCTTTATATAATTGATATTTAAAATTAGGTTTCACAATGAAGATGTTTTTATTATCTGTTACAATTATTAAATGTTATTGTTAATATCATAATTTGTATTATAATTATTGTAACTATCACAATGATAATTATTTTAAGAGATAATATTATTTAGTTATCTTTACATTTATTATTATTGTTATTATTACTATTACCACTTCTATTACTACGACGACGACAACGACGACGACGACGACGACTACTACTACTGCTACTACTATCAATAATGATAATAATAATAATAATAATAATAATAGATCTAATAATAATAAAAATAATAATAATAATAATAATAATAATAATACGGAGAAAAAGAAGGAAAAGAAGAAGAATACTATTCATGTATTCATTATCATTATTATTATTTTGTTAAATTGCATACAAATATATCAATTACATGTATAAGAATTCACAGTACAGGTACTTACAACATTGACTGAACATAACTATGAGACATTAATTATCAATGTAAAGATGATGGATAAATCCAAACCATAAGTCCGAAAATCATGAAACCAAAGGACAAACAATATCAGTGAAAATGAAAACTAAATAGAAAACAACCAAAAATGTCTGCTTGAAGAGCATATGTAAAACCCCTTGATGAAGTGAGATCAAGTGCCCGGGCAGAGTGAGCATCTCTTGCTTGCTAGCAACACCCGTTACATATACCTAGTAGAAAGAATCAAATCATGTAAATTCCATATATATTTATATAAGAAGGTCACTAGCCCTATCATTGTCATAGGAATCATACAATTCCTAGTTTAATGTCAGTCCCCATAGTACCACTAGCACTATTATTATCACTAGAATCATACGGTTGCTAGTTAACTCTCAGTTCCCCTTAGTATCACTAGCCCTATTATTGTCACTGTAATCATACAGTTTCTAGTTAATTGTCAGCCCCCATAGTACCAGTAGCCCTATTATCAAATATGAGTTGTCGAAATGCGCATTTGATGCACAAATTATGATGTATATATGTTCTCATATTTAGTATAACTACTAAGCCGGTGTCACTACTAGTGGACTTTTAGTTCCCGGGGGCATAATAAGTCTAGTTTTTGGTGCTTTTTTACTGACGTGAAATATATACTTATAAGTTTCAGTCATGAAATTTTGTAAATCACTTCAAAAGTAAGGAGTATCTCCCTCATGCATAGATCTGTGCTTAGATTGACTATTTGGTTCACTTTTTCTACCACTTTGGTTTTAAAACTGTTCTTCAAATATTTATATATTATGAGAATTCCAATCATATTGCCTTGAGCATCACTGAAGAGATCTAAGTTGTCGAAATGAGCATCTGATGCATAAAGTTATGTATATATGTTCTAGTATATATTATTTTGATAAACGCAAAGGTAAATTAGATCAAAGCAAGGTGCCTAACAACCCAACCCCGCATCTCTCACTCCCCCCCCCCTCTCCTAATATTGTCACAAATAATTTACATAAATGTATATATTTATATAATTTCTACATCGAAATAAATTTATATTGCAGTGATATCTCATACTTTCAAATAGTGAACATTTATATTTAGAACACGTGCTGATCACAGTAATTTCAATTATTTCTTTTTGTCTTAGGACGCATTATATTAGATAAATAATTACAACAACTTGTGTGGTTTTATATGATAAATCAGAACAAGTTTCAAACCACGACATATGTAGACGTGAGGACCATATTAAAATCAAACCAAACTATTTTAGGTATAATATATCTTTTTCCAGATTTAAATGATATCAGAGGTGTAACAGACCCTGTGTTCTGGGTGGTAACGTTTCCCATAAAATTGTTGACGTCATAATGAAATACTGATTCCTTTTACGTCATTTTGAGGGAAGGGTAAAGGTTTTGCTATCCACATGCCTGTTCCGTGTTTTTCGCGAGTGGACCTATGCCTGCAAATCTCCATTTTGCCGGGATTTTCATTTTTGGCTTTAGTGACTTACATATATGTCGGGCATATAGTGAGGGGATAGTATATTAAAGCATATTTAGTCGTAAGCATATATTTCTTAGATGAAACTTTCTATGCATTTCAAGATATTTATTTATTGAAATAATATGATTGAAATACGTTCATAGTCATAGGTATTTGGAAAGTGTCATAAGTATTTTTCGTTCAAGATAAAACGGCATTTGTTTTAACATAATGTGTTCAAAATGTGACTACGGTATTACCGTTACTACCTCACATAACTTCAAGTCATAGTATGGTATCGCGTTGGGAGTAATCGATCAGTAGGGGATCACAGCCCTGGATTATTCAGGGTCTGCGAGAACCAATATCTCTGTTTTGTCTAGTAGAATGGATGTTCTTCATTAACTATCGCTCGGTTTACCTTTTTTACATTTACCATAATGTTATTATTCCCTTGATGTTATGTGCAGAGGCACTGTCTACACAATGTTCACATTCACGTATATGTATAGTGTTGAATTATATATGTTTCGTCTGTGTGTAAGGGCGTTCACGGCGTGTGTGGCTAGTCAAACAGGACACGCTCATTCCTTCCAGGTATTTGGTCTGGCCTCTGAATTCCAGGCGTCCGTGAATGTCCACTGTGGTACATTGTTGTTAGTGCCATAGTCATTTGACACCAGTTACTTTCGAATTTTACATTAAATATTACCATATTATAGACAACGATTAAATATACTAAAGAACGATAAACTCTCCAAGTACAAATTCAGATAACAGAAGAAAGAACAAGAAATGGCTACACCAAAGCACCGATCTTTTTAGTTTTATTATAATTAGTAAATCATTATAGTATTATTAGTATATTATTATTATTCTTTTTAATCTATTTATTTATTTTACTTATTTATTTTTAGATTTCACGATCATATAATTATATTATCCCTCATATGCCCATCCTTGAGAAAAAAAGGAAGATAACTCCGACTTAGCTGAATGACAAGATTTATATACATTTAGTACAAAACTATATTTTAGAGATATTGTGCTTAAACTATGTATAGTTATTTTTGTTCTTCTTCTTTCACATGACCTACATGTACATGCCTCCTTAGTTTTTGACATCTATGAGATATAAAACGAATATTGTCTTCTGAAAGTTCCGTAACAAGTTAAAATTAATCAGGTGCTGGATGTTGACATGACTCTTCCTTCGTTAAAACGGCATTAAATGTAAGAGAAACATATATGCATCTGTTATGCATTCAATTGACCGATATCATGGTTGGTTATGTAAAAGTGCAGCTGCCAAACAAATTGAATAACATGACTAAACCTCGTAGTAATTGCATTTAAATTTATGCCAAACGATGATTAATTCTGATGTTGTGCCTTGTGGCGTGCAGAATCGTATTCGGAATGTCACACATCAACGAAGAATTACCGAAGGGTTAAGCTCAAAGTCCATGAAGTAAAAGGAAAATATGATATTCAAACAAATGCGAACCCCAATTTAAATTGAGGTGAGACTGGGAGGGGTAAGCGTCCCCTGTTTGCATGCAACACCCGTTACCGACGTCCTCCAACAACTCTTCAGGTCCAGGAAAAAATACATATATCAATACATGTCTTTATGTATACATATAATGTCAAATTAGGTATAGTCCAAAACTTCAAGATGGTTGTGTGTATGATCAGTTCCTAACATGTCGGTTACCATTCTTGAAAGTGACAATGACAGGTATAATATCGCTCACTGCTTAGCTCTAGTCTTTTGTGCAAAGCATCAAACTGATGTCGTCACTTCCTTGTGTCTACGAATGATGAGAAAGTGCAGTTGTAAATGCATATATATATATCCATGGTCTTTCTCATTTTTACATTTAATCAATGCGTTTGTAAATATCTCCCATTATAGGAAAAATAGAATTACAAGAAAAAACATTTTACTTTACTTTGATTTTTTTTGTATTGACTCAATATTTTAGAAAAAAAGTTATTCATATATTGCATTTGTAGAAGTTTAGAATTAATTTATTTAATTAGCGCACCGTACAAAGAAAAAGATAATATTATAACAATGTTTGCCTTTAAAAAACGAAGTTTCAATGCGCACTGTATTTAAATCCATTAAAACACGTTTATTTTAGAACAAAATGTGGTGTATTATGAAAGATTGTCTTAAAATACTACGTTATGAAGGAAGAATCAAAATTTACTGACTCAGACATATGACAGAAGTCAACACATAAATATACAGTAGTCAATGTAATGATATGAAAAAAAACCACATAAGAATCACAAAAATATTCGATTATAGTGCAGCTACATGTACGATACTGACTTAGGGCAGTCATTTGATGTGACAGTAGTCACTCAATTGGTGTGGTTAAACGATTTACGGGCCAACCTCCCCCACCCACTATTTTATCCTCTTCAAATAAATGTATCCTCTTCAAATAAATATACAATATTTAAAAACTAGTTTTGTATGAGATTATCTCGATGTAATTGCAGAAATAGATAGAAAGCATAGTGATTGCGTGTAAGTGCTGGCAGAAAAAGCCTTAATATCGTATTTGTGTGAAAAACCTTACTGTTTTCACTACCTTTAAAGGGGAACTTAGAATAAATACGGAAACTGGCAATCCTACGTATACTCATTCTGTACTCTTTATCTATGAAATCCTTGAAAACCGTAACTCAGTATTTAGTGCCTATCATACCACATTAAAGATAGCGAGTTCGAGTTACCTTTCTTATATTAGATCCCTTAACTTCATAAAAATCCATACAAAGAAAGATGTATTTCAGGATCCAGTAAATGTCTACCAAACCTCTACATCCCTTCTACCAAAATACTATCTGCCGGTAAGTAGGAACTTCAAAAGTACTCAAATTTTATCTACTTGAGATATGCTGTTGATCAGTTTTCGATTTTGAAGAATTCAGAAGACCTTTCAAAAAACTTAAAATCGCAAATTATATCAACTGTCAAATGCATAAAGTCTAGTGATTTTTCTACTATTATTCTTCATGATAAACTACGAGACTGACTCTTAGTATCATTTAAAATTCTTTCAACACTATGAAAGCGTTTCGCAGAAATAAACATACTGTGTTGGACTATGCAGAGACATATTTTGTTTTAAAAGATAGTGTTTATAATGTAAAATACGAAAGTGGATGTTTAAGAGGTTGGTTTCCTCCTGCTTCCATGTCGCGATATAACTGAAAAAAATTGTTGAAAACGACGTAAAACACCAGTCAACCAACTTAAAGTAACTGGTGTCACGTGACTATGGCATTAAACACAATGCACCACAGTGGACATTCACAGACCTCTGAAATTCGAAGGTGAGACAAGGTATGCCGGAGAAGTGAGCGTCTCCTGTAGGGCTAGCCATGCCTTCCGTGAATGCCCTAAAATACAGACGAAACACATAGTTCAGCATAGCATATATACATGAATATGAACAAACATAACTTCACATTCCCCTCCGCGGGGAACTTTTTAACGAGTTCCGCACTGCAAAGAGAATATGTGTGACGTTAATGTAATATACGAGAGTAACTGGTGTCACTTGGGACGGTCAATTGAAGTAAAGATATTCACTCAATTGGTGTGATTAACCGGTTTACGGGTGCCCACCTTCCCACTTACCGCAAAAGTAGCACAATCAAATGATACACATTTAAAAATTTATAAATAATCCTCCATACAGAGAACAAGGATAAACAGGTTTCTTAAGAAGAGAGGTCATAAAGATTTATTACGCACGAAACGTTTATAGAATTATGTGCTGCTATCAAAAATATATAAGGCGACATCAACATAAGTAAACCGTGCCGTGCCCATTAGTATGCGTGCTCAGCTACTTGATCAATAGGAATTCCGACTAACAGTCAGAGGGAACGAGGATCAGTACCTTGTCTCCTCTGAAAAGTTTTGGACAAGGCCCGTCATAGAGTCTCCACCGCCCTGTTGGTCAGCGTGCAACGCTAAAGTAAAAGTCTGCATTGGATTGTAAAGGGACCCAATACAAGATCTATCGTCCATGTCGCGATATAACTGAAAAATTGTTGAAAGCGACGTAAAACACCAATCAACTAACCAACGATAAATATTTTAGAACCCGCCGATACGAAATTATCGGAACCTTTGGCCTTCCTTATATGAAGATTAAATAGAGAACATGATGAGGTTTTATTTTATGCATTTATATATGTATTTATTTATAATATATGTTATTCATTGTTTTAGTTATTTAGTTTTTTTTTTCATTGGGGGGAAGGGGGGTTAGTGTCGACAATATATATGTTGTATATATATGTTGTATTTTTTGACATTTTTTGACGGTATTTTCATGGGCATTATTCTGTAACTATAATGGCTGATTTTTTCATTTATACGTACGAAGCTAATATTGTATAAAATCGTCTTTATCGGCATAAAAAGCAACTTCCATTCAAATATATTGATGATATCTTGTCTATAAATAATAATAAAAAAAATTGATACGTAAACTTACTACATCACCTCATGATAAACTTGACGATTTCAAACTTCCTATTTTCAACTTCCAGTAAACTTTTAGTCATTTTCTTAAGAATCTGCGTATAGTGTCTGTTTGTCTTAAATAATGCGATACGCTAGAGCTTCTTCAAGCTACAATTCTTTATTTTCTGAGGCAAATTACTGATAAGTTAATATCACAGGGATATGAAAAGCTACTTTTAAAGTCTACTTTCCGCAAATCTAACGATCGCTCTAACGACCTTCTTTTTGCTCATCAGATGTCTTTGTCTGAAATATAACATCACACATCACGTGCACATTCAATCACCGTGTGTACTTTTAACCAGAACAATTTACAAAATACGGAAAGTAATTTAAAATGTAGGCATTCATTATCGATTTCATATTTCATGTAATTTCTTTATACTGTGTTCAGTTTTGCGATGGGCTCGAGGTAAAACTAAAGTATCAAATTCTTATGTAAGAAGAATACTCCCAATACCAAAAAAAAAAAATTCATAAGAAGCTCACCCATACATTGAAATATCTTAGTTTGACATTCACTACTTTGTAACGTGATTGTGAAGATTACTTTATTTTATTTTATTTTATTTTATCTATTTTTTTTTATTTCTTAATCTATATATTAATTTTTATTTATTCTTTTTTCATCTTTTTTATTATATTCTTTTTTTATATATTTATTTACTTTTTTATTTATTTATAACTTTATTTTTATTTATTTATTTTTTGCTGGTTACTTTTTTACCCTACCCACTGTGAAACAAGGAGCAAGGAACATTCTATTCCAGTTAGGACAACATGGAACAAAAGATGGTCAGATTTTACGTCATATTAACGTTATTGCACTAGAAGGGTGTGCTTCTTCTATTTTCTTTTTCAGCCATCCTTTTATTGCATTCCTATCCTCCTCTTTCCATCCCCCTATTCCAATACCTTTCCTAACGCCTTTTCTATTGCCTCTTTCCCACACATCCGTCCCTAAGATATAAGTCAATATTTCCCAAGAAGAGAGAGTTTTTTTCCTGAATGAATCTCGTATTAAAAAAAATACGATTATTATTTTTATTTACTATTTCAAGAAACAAGTGTAACGCCCAGCGTGGCATAATACGCCCGTTTACTAAAGTTAATTGTGTTTCATAGCATTTTATCATAGAAATAAGTCCAAGGGCAATAACTCCTGCAAAAATTGTCCTATCAAACCCAACTTCGAACTTGACCTGTATCTTACCTTGATACATCTGTATACTAAATATCATTTGAATCCATCATACCTTCACTGAGGTAAAGATCATTTCTTCATATTAGTACATGAATAGAAGCATATATAAGTTTTATTAAATACAAAGTTGTAATAGATATAACGGACAACAAACGGTAGAGGACCTGACAACAAAAATCAACGGACATCTACCGGACAAGTAACAGATATACCGGACAACAAACCTTAAAGGACCGGACAAAATTGGACAGCGAACGGATAGTCAAGAGATATGCAATAATTTTGAAAAAAAAATCTTGAAATTTCTTAGTCCAAGCCCCCCGCCCCTCCCCCCCCCACCCACCCAACACTCCCCTCCTAAAATTAGTTGGTACATTTTACTTGGTTCACGCTAGATTTCGTAATGTTTTTACAAAAATTAGATGTTTAATGAATTATCAAAAAAAAATCTTGAAATGTACAAGTCCAAGGGGCATAAATCCGTCAAAAGTGATCAATAGTAACAAAACTCGAACTGGTAATGACACCGCTTGATATCAGGCAATATACCAAATTTCAATTCAATATCTTGAAAGACGACCAAAAAAGTCCAGAAAACATGACCTTGGACATGTGGCCAACCCCCCCCCCCCCTCCTAAAATTATAAATTTCTCAAAAATGAAGAAAAAGATATTAAAATCCGTAATATATGTGATAGTTCATACATTTTACTTGTTTCGTGATAAATTTCATAATGTTCTGAGAAAAAATAAATCTTTAATGAATTTCTAAAAAAAAAATCTTGAAATTTATAAGTCCAAGGGCCATAAATCCGTCAAAAGTAGGTCAATCGTAACAAAACTCGAACTGGTACTGACGTTGCTTAAAATAACATAATATACCAAATTTCAACTCAATATCTTGAAAGACAGCAAAAACAGTCCGGAAAACATGACCCCGGACGGACGGATGTACGGACAGCGCCATAACATAATACGTCCCATCTAATGATGGGCGTATAAAAATATATGTTGTCCATGTCTAGTCAGTCTATCGTCCATACGATATACGTCTATACGATACATTTTAAATGTACTTCTTGTAATATTACTGAACTGTTTATTTGTTTGTTTTTCCTTGAATTTGTCTTGCATTGTAACGGCATCTGAACGTGACGATTGCACTGAATATGCTGAATGTTCTAGGAAACACAAGTATTTAAGAATATGTATGTGTGTGTGTATGTGTGTGTGTAATATGTGTGCGGGTGTGTGTGTGTACGTGCGTGCGGGCTAGTATAAAGATTTTTTTGCATGCAGTATGAAAAATTATTTTTCTTTATAAGACAATATGGTTTTCTCAGTAAGTTAATTTTTCGTTCTTCTAAAGGAAAGTTATTTACGTATCACATTTAACTAAAAAGAATTTCATTGTACGCACCTACTGATGCATAATTAATACATTTGACGATATGTATATGGTGTAGAACCACATGAAAGGCAATAGTTCCTTATAAAATAGATAATGAAATGTCAAGTACATGAGGTTAGTGCTCACAAATTAAGAAGAAGTTCACAACCGTTCCAAGATGTGTAATGATTATGTAATTAGACAACATTTGTTTTCAATTATGTGGTCTAACCAGCCATATGAATGACACCTGTAACTATACGCGCATTGTTACACGTTTCCTGATAACAATCTCATCTCGATAATGTGCACAATAAACACTATTTTCTATACTTCAATCCATCAGATGACATCTTGTTTTGACTAATTCTCTTTCTGAGTTTCCTTTTACCTTTTTAACAATCAACAATTTAACAATCAAGACTATCATTACTAATATTTAGAGAACATATTTCGTCGTTTTATTCAAATTCTTATGGTTTCCTTTTCCCCTATTCCTAAGTTTCTATGGCGCATTTCTCCCTATAATCACATGCCTCACCGTATAACATTTTATGATAGTATTATTCATCTTGATATATTGTATATACTGTACAATGATTATACAAAATATTCCAAAATCTTAATCGAAAACAGACATGTAACTAAATTTTCTTTCTTATCAGATAAACAAATGTAATGTCCTAAAGTTGGCCTCTCACCATATATAGCCGTAGTATCACGACTTTTTTTTTTACACGAGATCGAAATCGACCTAGGTTAACCTCGCTTCTGTATGTTTTATGAATATGAAATGAAACGTCTGACCCAAATATTCGAATTTATGATATTCAGGTAATACTATTTTTTTTCTAAAATTACAAGTGCGAAAATCCAATATCCCAGAACGAACCACAAATTTGGAAAACATTGAAAACATTATATTATTCATATACATGTACTTTACTATAAACAAATACACATCAGTTCACACATCCGTTTGTTGACACCTCTGTGTTCGAAAGAATAATATACAAACAGGCAATGATATTAATTGAAAACGAAATCTTCAAAATTATACACAAGATTCAGTTTACGATCGTACACAGCGCATGCTCTCTTAACAATATTATCTGTAAGGTGAGAGTCTCATTGAACATACAGATCACGGACAAATAAAGCGGCTGTGAATGAATACAGGGGTGTACCGATCTAAATTCTGTCATGAAAACGGCCTATATCACATATTGTCAGGAAAGAATTTTATGACATAAGGGATGGATGGAAGGGGATTCCGACCATACATGCTTTTTTCTGGATCCACCAATGGAAGAACCATCCGTATTCGATTGAAAGGGGAGGGGGAGGGCATTCTACAGACAATATAGATATATTGGAAAAGGCAATGCAGATTTGGAAGTGTGTTTGCTCTTCCTATATCTGTACTTTCGATTTCCACAGTGTCGGCCTGGAGGATCACCGAAGAGACACAATTTGTCGAAATGCGCATGCGGTTCACCTAGGTAAATCACGTATACATGTTCTGATATTTATCATTACCGCTGGGCCGATACCTCTACTGATATATTGTTAATCCCTTGGAATGTCTTATGTGTATTTTATTCCCTTTTCCTTCTATAATAATCCTTAACTAAGTTCTGTTAGCTAGAACGTGTTATACAGACAAATAGTGCACTTTCTTTAAATGTTGAACACTTTAAAAAGAAAATCCTATGAATTTTTTAAAAAATTCTTTATGGATCGAATTATTTACAAAATTAAAGCGTTTTATGCAGTCTACGATAAATATTAATAATAAAATAAAAATAAAATTACCTGCCAAGCCCAAAAAGATGTTTAAACATCGTCATAACTTTCACTTTGAAATAGAACAAAAACAATAATAATACTTGCTTTCCACTAATATGATTTTTAGTCAAAATCTTAGACTGGTGCCGTGCCGCGTCTCCCTGAATCCATCCTTTAATTGATCTCGACAGAGAATGATAACAGTTGTAGGGGAACTTAGCTTCTGATTGCAACAAAGTTTTATCAAGATTCTTTTCTTAATGCTAGAGAAGTTATTCAGAGCTGAATGTTACACATATTTTTGGTATTCTAAATCAAATTAAAAAAAGAACCATAAACCAAACTTTTAAGGAATGATACTGTTTGCAATTTTAGTAATATTTATTTCCCGAAAGGCAAATAGAATACACAAAATTGATGCGTACTAACCAGTCTTAAAAATGAAAGGAAAATCACCTGAATATATACAAAAAAGTCCGACACAACCGCAAGCATAGTTATTATTTCGAAGGTTAATAACTTCATTAAACTTAATATAATCTCAAGTCTATTCAGCAATTTCTAAATATATATTTAGAAAAGAATATTCCTGCCTGATTGGAAATACATGCATAATTTCGAATTGACAAATATAATCGCAATAATATCATACACCTGGTGGTAAATCAAGTATTCCATGTATTCTCCCATTACATAATTTGTCCAATAAATTCTTCATAAAAGTACGATACGATGCAATTAACCCTCATAAATTTCAGCTGTACGTCGTTAGGATGCACAACACGTCAGTTTTATAAAACATCCAAAGAATATATCATTCGCTATTGTTAACATTTTTGTATATAAGATTTATATTTGACATGATGAAACATCTTTATTTATGGGATATACGAAATTATTGGTATGAAATGTTTGTAAATAACATAAAATAACAATTGTTATATTTCTATTGTGAATAAATTAAAGTGATTCCCTTTACAAATATATAAAGCTAATATTTAGAATTTCTTCTGGTTTTAAATACAGAACATGTGGTCAGTTTTCTTTACAATCTGAATTAGTAATCCAGGGAAAAAATGCAGCGTACACTACTACAATCAGCAATTAAGTTGAAGTCATCCATTATTCCTAGATCTGGAAACGTAATCTGACTCGTTACTACTTTCGTTTAACATTTCTTCCTTATTTGAATGGTTAAGCAGTATAAGCTGTAACTTCTACCTGAAATATGTAAATATCATTTTAACATAAATCTAATGTCTACTAAAAATATTTAAGTTTGACAGAGAGAATTTTGAGAATAGACCATATTCCGGTTTTGATAATTGCTGTCGTTTTGTTCGAGCTAATACATTTTGGCGTTGTTTTTCATAGTGACGTCATAACGCATGACATAGAGTCATTATAACGTCACTATGAAAAACAACGCCAAAAGGTATTAGCTCGGACAAAAAGTCGTCATTTATCAAAACCGGAATATGGTCTATTGAGAAGCTATAAAACATTCCGACTTATTTCCTTCCCGAAAAGAAATGCTGTCGTGTAGCAGGCATTTAGAATCGAGGCATGAAAACACATGTTTTATGGGCCTGTAGGCGATTTATATCAGCTGATATTTGCACACATTTTTAATTTTAAGGGGTAAAATCATTTGGACAATACTTGAGAAAAACAAATTGCTCAAAAATTACAGCATATATTATTGTTATAACAAGCTTTTAACACGAGTTAGAAAAATTAAAAGATATTCTTTAGAATGCGTATCAGATCAACCACGACATTCACAAATTCTTATTCATATCATATAAATTTGTAAATATTATATCTTTGCATGTTATTATTTATATATATATATATATAATATATATATATATATATATATATATATATATATATATATATATATATATATATATATATATATATATATATATATATATATATATATATATATATATATATATATATATATATATATATATATATATATATATATATATATATATATATATATATATATATATATATATATATATATATATATATATATATATATATATATATAGCTATTGTTTTATAAACCAACGAATAGATGGTTTTTCCAAGATCATAGTTGAGCAAGCTATGACATGCTTCCGGGTTTCACAGGTACATTTCAAAACGACTGATTGATTGTCACTCTCAGTGTCATCTATATATCGTATCCTTTCAAATTATTTTACAAAACAAAAATAACTACATGCCATGTTAAAAGAGAACAGTTTACTACCTTAACATTGAAAAGAAAAAGAAAGAATTCTTTTTTCAAACTTATTGGCCTTATATTAAATGAAAACAAACAAACAAATAAACAAATTGCCATTTCTGAAATGTGATTCTATTGACATTTTATTAACATAGATTAACATATGTTTGAACACCGTAAATGCTGACTGTGTTCAAGGACAAAATATTAATGCGAACAAAATCATTTAAGCATAAACTCCTTTTTGATAAACTCAAATTTTATGCTCAAAATAATTTATAAAATACGAAAGTAACTAATATCACATGACCATAGCACTAATAACAATATGCATATGTATAGATTATAAAAGTTCAATGAGCCAGAGTTCATTTAATTTTCATTATTATCAATTTAATATGCAATAGTTTGATTTACAATCAATACAATATCTACGTCGACATTGAATAGTGGATTGAGGTAGAAAGCAATATAATCAATCAATTAATATAAGCCTTCTGGTTTGGAAACAAAGAACAATTAACTCAGTATTCACAATATTTCGGTCTCCTGACCTTCTTCCAGTGAATTCCATTGTTTATTGTAATTTTTCATATATCGGTTATGAAATATGATGGATATTACATAACTTAAGCCACCAATACCAATAAAATTCACTGGAAGAAGGTCAGGTAAACGAAATACTGTGAATATTGAGTTAATTGTTCTTTGTTTTATGTCACTTCCCTTCGGGGGACTATTAAGATGTTCTGGTTTCGGTCTCAGAGTCTCGAAGATATAAAACCCGTAGAGATAGTTTAAGTAAATACTGACGGGGGATAAGGCCAAGTAATCAGATTGCAAAGAATTTTGCCACCCAGACCGCACCCTTCAAAGTGTTAATGAAATAAATTGCTAAAGGCAGTGGGGTGTACACCCACTAAAGAATGTTGGGTTAACTTAATTCGGGAAAATTAAGAGAATTGCGATATCATACTGATATTCTTAGTGTCATGTTGCATGCCAGCAGTGGAGTCTTATTTCTCCCGTGCTCCTGGTCTCACCCAAACTTTAATGGGGTTCGCATTTGTCTGAAAATGACATTGTACACGATATTGTCGTTTCATTTCATGGACTGCAAGATGTGGTTAACCCTTCGGTACTTCTTAGTTTTTTACTGCTATTCACATTACATTAAACAAACCTATGTAAATATAAAAGGTAAAATCCCCTATAGTTACAATAAAAACTTCTTCCCTATTTATGATTGATGATCCAATTATCTAAACATTACGCTGATCAACTGAAAGCTTTACATACTCTTAATCCAGCATTCAATACTTTCGTATGTGAATACGAATGAACAATTTAACAATAATAGATTTCCACTGACCTTTAGCTGCTTTTTTTTCATCTTGAGAAAACAAGATATTATATGGAGTAATAAGAATCTCGTAACGATCGTAGAACTTCTTCAGTGACGTTGCTAGTCTAGCACATATATAACCCTGGTTGAGCAGCTTACCTGAAAGTCGCCTAGCCCTCAGAACAAAGTCGTTGTAATTTGAACATGCTCTGGAATAACGTATTAACTGAGATATGAATACGCCGTATGCGGGCGATGATGGAATGTTGCTACTTAGCGAAATTGAAATCGTCACGTTTGTCATAGAGTGAGGTGTTCAATTGACCATTAATGTCGAAAGACAACATAATATCGAAATACGAAGTAGAATTACTAATTTCTGTGGTTTCTTTGACCTCCAGTTCACTTGGATAGATGATGCTAAGGTAATCCGCGAACGAAAGATTATAAATTGAAAGCAAGTCATCTATATATCTGTAAGTAAAATTGAAGCCGAGAGCCAATTGTTTTTTGGCTGAATTCAGCTTCGTATGAGTAAAGGAATATGTCAGCCAGAAGCGGAGTTAGTGCCGACAATTTGTTGAAAAACCTTTCCTCCAAACACCACAAAAATGTTATCGATAGGAAAGTTCAACATCTGGATGACAGCTGTTTCAGTGTATTTATTTTTGGAATTCATATCAGTCATTTCAACATCGATGAAAGCAATAACCTGTAATGCAGTTTAAATCAATACAGTTATTTCAATTACACGAAGAATGGTAGAAATGCAAATTCACATAAGTTTAAAAAGTAAAACTTTGTCTAAATTACAACAAACTAAATCTGTTAATGCATCAGTCCATTGCTCGATTGTGCTATTTTTTATTTATTTATTTTTTCTTTCTGTTTTACAGTACAGTAAGTTTACCATCGATCAAGTTTAATCTTTTAGTTGCTTATCTAGACTTTTCAAAAAATTTTTTTTTCATTTTTCAGTTGCAATATAGTGTTTGGATCTAGTCTTATCTCCAGTGATCATTAGTTCTTTCTGTTGTGGGAAGTGGACCCGGAAACCGGTTGACCACACCAATTGAGTAGATTATGTTACTTCAATTCACCGTCCTAAGTTCGTTCCTCAACTGCATAACAAAATTAATTTTTGTGAGGTCTTTTTATGTCTTTATTGTTTGTTTTTTGTCTGATGAATGTTGTCATACGACTAAGTCATGTGTCTTTATGCTTTGTTTTGCATGACCTGGTATAAAACCCGTAACCAAGAATATCTGATTATGAGACTCTGTTGACAAACGAACTAGGAAGGTCTGACAATAATACTTTACAGCCTTTGGCAATATCGCTTCATGGTGTAAAGAGGTCCCCGGAGTAACATCCCCAGTGGTCATGGAAGGTATATTGTTTGCCGCTCGGTCCATTCCTCTAGTTGCCACAGCATCCCTTGTAAATCCGGTTTGACCTCGGCAGCATTTCCTCATAAATTGACAACTATACTTAAAAATTTAGATATTGTATAAATCAATTAAAATAAATATAATCATATAATTACGAATGATGTTGATAATTATAATGATTAAATGTGATAAATGTGTCCAGTTAAAGCTAAATATACCTAAACTTTTTCTAAATAAAATTGATTATGAATAATGTAACTAGCAAATATATCTATGATTTAATGAGATTGATATTAATTCTTCTATCTAAAATGTAGCAAACTAAAACATTTCTGATGTGGTATGAGGAACACACGGTAAATTGTAAACTGATGCGTCTGAATGATACGGTTTACAATAACATATACTGAAATAATCAGGTGAACTAAATAATGAATATTCTTTCACGTTAAACTATTTAACTTGAACGATAACTCTTTAAAAATGTAAATCGGACGTTAAAGGAAGAATTTAGATAAGTAACTTGAAAAAGACAAAAAGACAGTAGTAACAGATATCAAAACAGTGTTGTAAGATCTGAGTATGGGAGCTTATGGAATCGCAAGTCATGATGCATCCACGAGACAATTGTATAAAGGCGAATGCAAGCACTAAAAACTTTTGATAATCGGATCCCATTATGTAAAATACAAAAGTAACTGGTGTCACATGACACTGGCACGAAGAAAATGTACTACAGTGGACATTCACGGACCCCTGAAATTCAGTGGTGAGACCAGGTTTCCGGGAGGAGTTAGCGTCTCCTGTTTGGATAGCCACACACACTCGCCGTGAATGCCCTTACATACAGATGAAACAAATATAATTCAGTAGTGTATTTATATATAAATGTGAACAAATACTGTGTAGAAAGTGTCACAGCCACATAACATCAGGAAAAAGGGTATAATAACACTTAAGTCAAACTCTCCGCGGGGAACTGTTTTACAAGCTCCACACTGCAAAGGGAATACGTGTGACATTAATGTAAAATACGAAAGTAAATGGCGTCACATGACAATGGCACTAACAACAATGTAACACAGTGGACATTCACGGACCCTGAAATTCAGGGGTGAGACCAACTGCCCGGGAGGAGTGAGCGTCTCCTGTTTGGACAATCACACCCGCCGTGAAAGCCCTTATATACAGACGAAACAAATATAATTCAGCACTGTATTTATACATAAATGACCCATCTGGAGAGATCTGTAATAGAATTAAACCAAATGGCTTAAACTCTACTCATGAAATAACAGTAAACTACAAAATGCTTAATGATTTTAACAATAACAGAGATATCATTGTTATAATACTCACTCCTGTTGTATACAAATACTATAAATGCAGATGCCTAAGGCTAAGGTGATATATGAAATTGGTTAAGAGTTGATTATCTTTTAGTGTCCTTCTTTCACTAGAATTTATGATAAAAGAAAAAGCAATCACTTGACTGATGGAAAATTGCATCTTATATATTCAGGATTTATCGTTCTTTGACCATTATGCATAATGCTATATTTACTTCGATTACCGAACTTTAAAAAATAAAATACCGCCAAAATTCTTATTCTATAAAACTTTTTCTTTTGAATTGATACTGATATCAATGAGTGGGATAACAAACTATCCCTAACATTGCATTCTAATTTTAGTAAATGATATTTAAAATAAGTTTAAAGAGTTTTATAAATATATACGAAATTAATTATTCAAGTTACCGACTGTCTAACATGATGTATCAGATTTTCCGCTAACCCTACATGGAAAACGCTTGAACTTCAACCTTCATAGCCAATGAAAAAAATCGCCAACCGGCCGTAGACACAGAGTCATTTTAGCGTCCCTTCACTTGCATTTAGGACGCCTACCAAGAGCGCACAAACTTTCTTTTCGGAATTTTAACGGTGGATTTGTTTTCCAGTTCTTTTTACGGCGATCGACGTCATTCCTTCGAAATAACCAACTGAACCCCCGATGGGTAAGTAAATTGAATCGGCTGACTGATTTACTTCCTTCTAATATTTCTTTATAAACCAATTCCATCATGTCTGATCATTCACCTATCAGAATAATGATCATGGGACATTCTATTGTACGAGGTTTCAACAATTTTCTTAGAGATGATCCCGATAGCAGGTTTGAAACACATGCCCCTGTCTAATACTCACCTCATTCAGTTTAGAGGTAAAGGAGGAAGACTCGCAAGTGTCATACTTGGGCACGAGGGTCATGCTATTGCTCAATTTCAACCTTATGTGATTATCCTTTTGATAGGGGGTAACGATGTAAGACAATCAGATTCTGCAGGCGAGTTGGCATCTAAAATAGAAGCTATAGTAACAACCCTGCACTCCAGATTTAGAGTCAGCAAGGTTTACGTTTGTAAATTGCTACCAAGATTCCGACAAAAGCATAATTACAACAAGATCGCAGACGAGGTCAATAAATTACTATCAAGTTCACTCCAAAGATTTCAGTAAAGTGGTATCTGGGATCACAATGGTTCGTTCCCGTCCCCTGTACAGCGATCTTGCGAAAGCAAATTCCTTTTAGACGGGGTCCACCTTAATAAACAGCGCAATGTACATCTGTACCGCAGTTTAAGAGGGTTAATCATCTCAGAAACTAAAAGGCAAGTATAATGTGCCTCTGATTATTTGGATGACAAGAAGGCGATATCTTTCATTAAATAGTACCAAACATATTCAATTCCTCGTCTTGCTTTAGGACTGACACGCACTACACATTCGTTATTACATAAAATCATTATCTATATATTTTGACCCAGCTGGATTATCACAGTTGATTTTCCTTGGGTATTTTCACTGGACTTCGGTCTTTAGACCTCGCTGGAAAAATCGCAACTTTTGGATTGATTTTCCTGAGGTGTTTTCACTGTTCATCTGACCGCCTCGCTGTAAATGTTTCTGACATTTTCTGAGGATCTATTCTTTCGTTTATACTTCTAGGACTTCGATCGGTCCTCTGTCCTCGCTAGAATATTACCCGTATGGGTTTTCATCCTGAGGCACATTCACTTCCATTAAGAACACTCGCTGAATTTGATTCGATAGGTTCGACATATTCCAACATTTGAGTAATACTTGTTTAAAATATATACAATAATATTTAAATTTATTATTATATATTATCATTATATTTCGCATTAAAACATGCATTACTCTTACAAACCCAAATAATGGTTTTTACAGTATACATTTAACCTGCTTACGTTACATCAACGCCTTATCGTCATAGCTCACATAATTAATTGGTTCTTTAAAAGTAACGCTCAATAAGTATGGTATAAAATGCTTCATATTTGCTGATACTTTCATTCGTATAACTATATCGTCTACTTCAGGATCTTAAATGGACATTAACAACGTTAGTAGTACAGAATGTTTTTCATGAATTCTACAGACAATTTTAGTATAAAGGTCAGGCATCACTAGTATTACATGGTGAGCATCTAGGAATTTGTCAGGTTGCATTTAATATGCGACATAGCCTTCGTTTATTTTGCAGATCTTCATTAAAGTTTTAATTTTGTTGGCATTATCTAATACTTTAGCGGCTTGAAGCCGCTAGTTTTGTATATTTGTGCAGTATGCCTCCTAAGAGAAAAACAAACACGCAAATTGGAACCAGTTCAGCCAAAAAGCCACAACGGAGCAGCAAGGCAAAGTCAGTACCTTCTACCTCTTCACCTGTGCCTACCCGTACTACAAAATCGCCTGATCATGCTGAGGGTTTAATATCAGAGATCACTAATACAGTTACCCAGTGCGTGACTTAGTCCATTAGAGCGGAGATGGCGTCCATGTTTCAGCAATTTGTCAAGAGAAGTAGTAGTACTTCAGTTAATTCACTGCATGAAATTAACACTACCACGCCCTCCCCAATGCGAACCCCATCCGAGGTAGAGAAGCACGTTGTCGAAGCTTCCGTCGTAAATCATGTAGAAAACATAGCAGGTACTTCCACGGGTTTTGTGAGTACATCAGTACCAATTGAGTCTAAGGTTTCTGATAAGGTCAAGGCGAAAATATGGTGCAATCAATTCGTGGAAATGAACTCTTTATTGTCTAGTAATAGTCACCAATCTAAACGCAATAAATATTCACTGCAGATTGAGGATGATGATGATAGTGGTTTCACTATCAAACAAAAAGAGAAAAACGATCACGACAAACATGATATCCGATCTCTCTCAGACTGGGTTACAGCATGGAATAGATATGCTGCGATTTATTGCTTTAAATAAAACGATAAACATTTGCACCTTGCGAAACATATGGAAACGCTTAGAGAAATTGCAGATGTTAAAGGTGGCTGGAGATTCTATGACAGAGAGTTTAGACTTCTGATAAGTCAAAGTCAGGTGAACTGGGGGAGGGGGGGGGGGCATCCACATGGAGCTACATGTCAACGCGCGCTTATCGGGCAACGCATCAACTACGAAAGCTAACCATTTGGTAGGAAAACGCCCGAATGTATCAATTCCTAAAGGTGCCTGCTATCAATTCCACTCAGGCAAAGTCTGCAATGCTGGCATGTAGATACCAGCACTCCTGTTTTAACTGTGGTTCAATTCACCCCTTTTCCTCTTGCAGTAAACCTATCCAGCAGCCCTTTCGAGTACTTCACAGGTTCCTCACTGGAACCAGAAACGCCCCTTCCAAAGTCGTCCAATCAGAATCAAAGCCTTCAAATTCCGCTAACTGGGCCAACCACAATAAATCCCAATAAACTGGCAAAGTGGCTTCTCGGATATCACAAACAGGAATCCGAGTATGTGATGAATGGCTTTCAAAATGGCTTTGGATTCGATAGGGAAAATTTCTCCGATATGAACTGTAAGAATCTTAAATCTAGGGTAAAAGACCCTTGCCTCAGAAAACCATTTCCTGTTTTTCACTGATCACCTATAGGCTTAGAAGGAGCCCGGCGAATATAGATTAATTCATCATTTATCATTTCCTAAAGGTCTCTCGATAAATGACGCAATACCCGCTGAAGAGTCATTTGTACAATATTTTTCTGTACAAGAAGCAATTAATCTTATTTTAAAATGCGGGTGCGGGGCATTCTGTGCAAAAACTGACATTAAAGCCGCTTTTAAAATTATCAATTTGAGTCAATCTGAATTTAAGTACTTGGGATTCGTATGGCAAGACCAGTTTTATTTTGATTGTTGTTTACCATTCGGTAGTTCATCCTGTAAAATATTCGAGTGTTTAGTACAGCCCTGCAATGGTGTGGCAAACAAAGTTAGGCATCCATAACATGACCCATGTCCACGACGATTTTATCATCATTAACTCATCATACAATGCGTGTAGTCGAGACCTTATACAATTTATGAGCATGTGTAACGATATCATTGGCGTACCTATTGCAGAAGAAAAAAAAATTCGACGCAAGTCAATTTATTACGTTTCTAGGTATTCAACTGGATACAGTTAAAATGGAGGCCCGATTGCCCAAAGAAAAAATTAGGAAATGCGCTGAGCAAATTATCCGATACCTCACATCTGATAAAGTCACGCTTCGAAAAATGCAATCGTTAATTGGTCTTCTAAATTTTGCATGCAGCGTGATTATTCCTGGGAGGCCATTTCTTAGGCGGCTCATGAATTTGACTATTGGCATTAGAAAGCCTTATCACAAAATAAGATTGACCAAGCTAGTTAAATCGGATCTTATGATGTGTTTAGACTTTTTAACAGACTTCAACGGTAAATGTATGTTTTACCAGACAAATTCGTTACTTCAAATATGCTTAAATTATATAATGATGCGTCAGGAGCCAATGGCTACGCTGCGGTATTCGGCAGTCAGTGTGGTTTTGTGGTCAATGGAATGATAAATGGCTAAACACAAACATTACAGTGCTTGAACTCTATCCTATAGTGCTGGCCGTTGAGATTTTATTCAACACCGATAACATGGCAATCGTTCATGTCATCAACAAACAAACTGCAAAAGACCATCAAATCATGTACTTAATTAGACGCCTTGTATTGACTTGTCTAAAATTCAACATTCACTTCAAAGCTAAACATATAACATCCAAAAAATTGTCTTTCTCGTTTTAAGATACTGCTCTTCCAACAATTGGCACCCTGGGTGGACAACCAACCGGTGCAGATACCACCCCTCCCGCCTTTTCCAGGCTAACCACCGTATTGGACACTTTGCACGGAGCGTCTATATCAAGTTCAACCATAAAGAGTTATTCTCGGGCATGGCAGTTGTTTACAGACTTTACTACGACTCACGGCCTGTCAAATGTCATGCCGATCAAGCCACATGTACTCGCGTTGTACATTTCCTCTTGTATGACAAAGGATATGCTGCTGCAACAATACGTGCACAAAATTCGAAATATTACGGACACTACCAGTGTTTTCTTGATTCAAAAATTACTACATTCATGTCGTAAAATGAAGCCTACAAAAGATTTCCGCTTACCTATTACAAAAAATATTTTACATGAAATTTGTAACGTACTTAATCACGCAGTTGCTAACATGTATGATCGAATAATGTTTCGCGCTATGTATTTATTGGCATTTTACACCTTTCTAAGAATAGGCGAGATAACGAGCTGTGGTCACGGCGCGAACGATAATATTCTTCAGCTGCATCAAATAATTACACATTCGGATAGAATAATGATAAATTTCACTTCATTTAAACACACGCGTCTCAGCCAATTACTATCACGATTAAATCAGCATCACCCTCGGAATATTGTCCCGTGAGATGCTTGAAACATTATCTCGAACACAAAGGGAAAGACTCCGGACCTCTCTTTGCATATCGATAAAAACACCTGTCAGTAGGTTTCAGTTTACGACTTCATTAAAGCAATGTTTATCATTCACTAATTTCAATTCACCGTCAGATCAAGGGTCACTCATGCAGGATCGGAATGGCTTCACACCGCGCAGGCATCGGGATGAGTGACAGTAAAATAAGAATACTTGGCCTTGGAAATCGGACGCATTTAAAAGCTATATCAGATGCGCAAGTGCGAGTCAGTAAATAAACAAGGACATCTTACTTTCATTCAGGCTATTTGTTAATGCCTTTTTACATTAGTTAAGCCATGATAACGAATTTTTGTCATTTGTTAATACTTGGATTTTCTCTTAGAATTGACCTCTTCGTATGAATGATGTAACCACGCCTCCTGCGATAGATAACTCCACTGTTGCTAACCCGCGTCAAGCTCTCGTTAAAATGGCCGCTAAGACAAAGAACAGCACGTGATTCTTATCGAGCTTACTCACTTGTTTTACAAAAATACGGAAATTCATTAATATTATATGACAGGGTTTGATAGTACGATGATATCTATTTAAGTAAATGATATTTTCTTCATGTTTCTATGTTTCAAACATTATCCGAGGCTTATTTCAGTCAAACTGAAATATATAACATAGGGACGGCCGGACGCGATTCTACATGTATATTATTAGACATTCATGTTTGTGTATGAACGTTCCTTGTTTTATTTAAATGTGCTTCACTAAAATGTGTCCTCAATATTACCAGTATTATTAAATGTTCTGTCAGCTTTAATATCGATATTTTTGTGTGTATATAAAATATATAATTATATTTCTATATGTGAAATTCAAGAGACTTGCAGCAATGACAGTTCACATTATTATTTAACTATTTCTATTTCTGAATTTCAAATCGTAAATTGAAAAGTTTAAATGCTTTACTTTCATTAAAATATATTTACTTATTTGTTTAGGTCGTAAATCCAAAGTAAAAAAACAAAACAAAACAAAACAAAACGGGACAAATAAATTTACTAATTGTCAATTTAGTTGCCATTATTTTATTTCGCTGTCACGTGCAGCGATATGGTTCGAATGGAAATTACATGTGAACTACTTTTGTATATTGTTTCAGTAATTCATTTATTACTTTTTGCGATATTTAAATATTTTAAATATTATAATGTCTAAGATTGATTGATTCATTGATTATTGTTTTACGTCACTCCACGATTATTTCACATATATGGTGACGGCATCTGCCTTGCATTGCATACAAATTCAGACCTTTGTAACGGACCCACCCGAAGCAGTGATCTTTTACGTGCCACGCCTACCGTGACACGGGACCTCGGTTTTTACTTTCATCCGAAAGACAGAACACCGGTGTGCCCAGGGCGGGACTCGAATCCGGGACCTCTCGATCACGAACCGAGCACCTTATCCACTAGGCCACACCGGCTTATATAATAGGTAAAAATATCACTGACGCATATTTTATTTAATAAGTATGTAAACACCCCAGTACTATAAAAAATAATAATCATGCAAAAAAAAAAAAAAGGAATTAAGGTCCAGCTGTCTTAAACATCTCAGTCTTGTATGTATATGGGACATAGTTTAACTATCAAATGATATACATATAACTTGCACGTATATAAATCTTTCGTAACTAACTAAACCACCGGAGAATGGTATCAGTAGTACGCCCCCCCCCTTTTTTTAATTATTTCTTCGGTCGCACAGAAAAGAATTAAGAATTAAATATGAGATAAATACATACATGTATTAATACATTGTATACAGTTATAGATTTGGTATTATTTCACTTTCAATACTTTACATCCTTCGTAATGATACACGAGGGTAAGTGCCTCCCCCCCCCCCCCTTCTTTCATTTTGTTGTAAACTTGGAATCTTTTGGAATATAACCAGGAAATTAGAAGTGTGTGGCACTACTTTATTTTGTATGGGATACAATGAGAGTACCAATGTAATAATAACGTAACCAAGCACAAGCTTGACGCGGGTGATGGCTGCTGCGGAATCTCCAAGGCGAGCATCCCTACTGCGCGACATAACCGCTAGCTTGATTGGTCAAAGATAATGCTAATCAAATTCTGCGGAGAGGTCAATTCAATTTGAAAGATTTACATAATCATCAAAAATACCAGAATCGGATTCATTCTTAACCTGTATCGGACATAGTGTTGTTATTATTATTATTATTATTACTATTATTATTACAACATATTTTTTTTCTTACGAACTATTTGTATATACTCACTGAAAAAAGTAAACAATTAATCGGACTTTACATTATATGCAATAATATCCCTTCAATGCGATTGAGTTATTTGTTAATACTCGATTGCTCGTGAATCTTATATTGATTCTATTCACAGTAGCGTGGTAACTGAATTTTTGTACGCTTACTTGTCTGTGTGTGTGGTTTTTTTTTTTAATAAGTTAGATTGATATAGTTGAAAATCACTAACTTAGCAACAATATTACAAACGTTGTTAGTAAATCATGTGTATAGGGTTTTTCATAATTTCGTTTTATTCGTTTCATTTTATAAGCTGTGCTCTTCTGCCGTAGTGCTCGCCTGGTTGGGTCTGAACTTGGACAAGATGTTCTATCATGGCGGGTATCAAACCTCAACTTTTTATTTTTGTAGTAATCATTCGAATTTAAGTTATCGTTCTTAGATATTCTGATTTTTCAAAGCTTTGTCAATTTAAATGTATTAACAAGTACTGACGTAATCTTACGTAAGCTTACGCAATTATTATCAATTAGTAAATATTATTCATATTAATTTTCACATATAATTAAAAGTCACAGCGGTGGCAATGCACAACAATTACTCGTTTATTGTATCATATGTATGTCGTTTGGTTCGAGGGCAGGTGATAGATTAAAGGTGATTACCCATAAGGTATTCGAACCCGAGCAGATACTTGTCGAAAGCATAATTCTATTGATGATGGATGTTGGAATAGACAACGATCTATAGATAAGAAATGTCATAATCTATTTCCATATACGTAGCGATTCCAGCCTGTCAAACTACAAGATTCATTGTATCCCCAAAGCGACATTAGTTTACTTTCATACATATCAGATTCCCTTCTTCTCGGATATATGTATACATGTCTTTGTTTGAAGTCTTTAGACACCCTCAGTTTAAAATCTTTCTCAAATAACGGTCTATATAGGAAAAAATAATTAATATTCCCTCAGTTGCGAAATAAAACCCTATCTTTTGAACTTTTTTTTCACTTTGATCATTGCTAAAAGTGAGAAAATAATAAAATTCAATAATTAAAAATATTTTATCTATATATTCTCCAGTAAATCTATTGCGGATTATTATATGGTTATCATAATAGACCCTTTCACGATAACGTCCGCTCATGCGCACAAAGAGCACTGAGTGGCAACGTCCTTGAAGCGCTTTTGTTTATATTAGAAACGAGATGGCGACGCGCGGAAATTTAAACAAACTTAAAATTAACGAAATAAATGAGTTAGCAACAGACCTAGGAATAGAAACATCAACAAAAATAAAACAAGAATTAATCAGCGACATTCTCAATAGCCAAGTAGCCGTTTCTAGTATCACTCCAGTCGTTTTATATCAGTCCGAAAATGATGCCATTTCTCCCAAGTCCAAGGAAAATATGCCCCCATTTAATAGAGTTGCTTACCAGAAACGATTACCCAGCGGTATTAAAATTTCGTTCTCAATGATTTATGACTTTATGTTCTCACGGAAAACAGAAACTGGTAGTGCAATAAACAATTTCAAAGGGATGGACAGAGCTGTCAAACATTATGATGCTGGTGATGTGAAAGACATTTCATGTGCTCAGGTAGATATCATCTTACTTACTCAATCATTATAAATCAATATATTGCAATAGATGACACCATTAAATTAAATCACCCTTCAATACACTTGAAATGACAGACAGGAGAAGTAATGTACACAATGTACATGGTCTGACATGGGAATTGAACCTGTTAATTTTAGCTCTTCGCAGATCATAGTGAGATGATGCCGCATAAGCAGTCCTTCACTTTAATGGAGGAAGAAGAAGAGAATTTAATAGTTTCTGGTCAATTGTATATAATAGAATTAGTAGAATATAATAGAATAATTGTCTAATAGAAGTATAACAACCCATGCTTACGCCTTCACTTGGATTAGAACTACTGGCATTCCAATATGAGTTTCCAAATCTGTTTTCCACTTAAATAGGACAACAAATACATGCAATTTTAACTGAGAAAAAAATGTAAGCTTTGGTTAAATTAAGTATGCTGACCCATTACCAAATATATTCTACATTGAGACATCATTTTACAGGTAGATAACTCAACCATTTATGTCAAATCTGCATGCCAGGCCTCCATGAGGAAACATGAATATGAAGTATATTTATGCATCACCAAGAGAGGGGATGCAACAGTCACAATCGATTCTGCATATTGTCAATGTCCAGTAGGGTGAGAAATATAGAAGAATCAATTTGAGATTCTTCCAAATCACTGAAACACAAATTTATATGAACTATATAAAATGAGTACATGATTATAAATCAGACTTCTAGTTAATATGACCTTGACCATGAATATGACATTGACCAGCATTTAATAACTCTTTTAATAAATGAATGTAATCCTCAGTGGTGTCTAACTCCATTTAAATCCACTCATACTTTACTTTATGTTCTCTTAAATCTTAATACTGCATAATTTTTACTGATTAAGATTTACAAGGCACTGAAATAATATATACATGTTTAATAGGCTAGCACAAGCTTGCAGTCATGTAGGGGCCTTGTTGTTTGCCCTCAGCAACATGATAGTCTGCACTTCAGTTTTGTGCCAGTGGAAAGTACCACGTGCCAATGCAAAACCACAACCCATGGCTGTACTTACACAAAGAAAGCCTTCAGAATCTGTAACAGATACGATGAATGAAGAGTCAACTCCAACCTCACAAACCAACTTTGACCCTAGACATTCAACAGACAGGACACCAACTTAATCAGGACATTAAGCCACTTGCAAAGACTTAAGGAGATTTTCCCTAACAGTGGTAAAATATAACTTTAAATTAACTTGAATCAAATCTTAATGGTACAAATTTATATTTGCAATTAACTGTATGAAAAACATAATCCAATAGTGACAGTAACAATAATAAGTTTTATTTTAAACAAACAAGATCAACAGTTGCAACAATTGAATAAAGAACAACAATAATCTATACTTGTACATGTGCACAAAATCATAACAGCATATATACATAACAATATGTAAAATAATTTAAATAAGTGGAACGTAAACTGTCATATTGAATTACACATAAGACATAAACAATTAACATTTATTACATACCTTACCTTACCAAGTGACAAAAATAAATACATGTATCTACAGAATGTAATGTGGTTGCAGGTATGGCACATTTATGGAATATTCCAGACCCTGTTCCTAGTGCTTCTCACATAGAAGAAATTGAGACAACACAGGATACTCTCTTCATAAAAATGGAAGAAATGCTTTTTACTGAAGGCAATTGTGAGCACTAGTACCACATTATTTTTCTACATTGTAAGTTATTGTTATTTTTACATAAAAGACATAAATTTCAAAATTATTATTTGGTTGATGATCACCATTACTACAGTATGATCTGAACACAAATTTGTACTAATTTTGTTGCTAGGTCCATCATGCTTGATGAAGAAACCAATTTTCAAACAATTAAATGCATAATCAAATAAATACATAAATCAATCTCTTAATTTAAACATGCGCAATCATTCATTTAACATCCATACAGCCATCCATCTACCAAGATTTGATATTATTGATAAATTTTCTCTATAATACAATAATCCATTTTGGCTTTCAGTACCACCACCCTCTATAGATCCTGAGCTGGTTTTGTACATAGAGAGGTATACAACAAATCAGAGGGAGTGTGAAATGTGGAGGAAGTTACACAAGGGACGGATTCCAAGCTCATTGTTTGGGGATGTTGAAGGATTAAATCTTGAAAAGTATGTACCGGTATTCTTGTGTATAATTTATATTTGTTAATAGACCTAGTTAAATGTTAATTGGTACAATTATACTCGTCATAGATAGATAGATAGATTTAGTTCAGTAAAAATCAATGACATAATTCAGGTATACATGTAATTAAAACACACAGAGAATATTTATAATATTTCATTGAATATTTAATTAACTAAATAATTAACTAACTAGATAACTAAATAAATAAATAAATAGATAAATAAAGAAACTGATAAATAAATAAATTTTTAAGTAAATAAATTTTTAAATAAATAAATTTTTAAATAAATAAATAAATACATTTATTAAAAAAATGAAAAATAAATAATAAAGCCTACAGAATATGTGATTTAGTACTTTTCAAACTGTGTTATACAGTTTTGGTATGTTCATTATAAACATTATTGCATGTACATCTCATTACTTATGATATACCACATTATTCTTCATGCACTCATAAATATATGATAATATTACCTTGAACAAAATTGCAAATGATCAGCTGATACATTAATAACAATGATTTTGAGATATTTTCAATTTTGCATAAAAAATATTAATTGACATAGAAATTAAGTAAGCTTAAATATACATAATTTTATTCAGGTACACCAATTCGCCTGCAGCTGTGCAATGGGGAATCAACCTCGAGGACACGGCCAGAGTCAAGTACTCAATGCTAAAGCAGCCCCTGTATGATAATTTTTGTATTGATGTCACTGGCCTGACCTTATGCAACACCCATGCATTCCTTGGTGCATCCAGTGATGGACGAGTGACTGAAGGGGATGAGGAGGGTGTCCTGGAGATCAAGTGTCCTTATTTAATAAAGGACACACTAGTCAATGAAATGGAGATTCCAGACATTTTGAAAAAGAACGACAAGAGTTTTTGCCTCGAAAATACAAGTGAAGGTCCCAAGTTAAAAGTATCTCATAAATATTATGCTCAAGTTCAGGGAGAGATGGTTTTGAATAGTGCCCCATGGTGTGATTTTGTTGTATGGACATCTGCAAAAGCAAACAATATTTGTATAGATAGAGTGTACTTTGATTCAGATTTTGTAAGCTCAATGTTGCCAAAGCTTGTCCAGTTTTATATGCAGTATGTTTTTCCAGTGTACTATGGGGGAAAGTAAATTAAGACATAAAAGTTAACATTTTGAACAATCTGATTAAAACCCTATCTTTATTCCACTTCTCTATTTGTCCCATTGCGTATAAAAATCTGGTGAAGTCCCGTAAGAGGTCACGTTCTGGTGACCTATAATGACGTCTCACTCACCAAAACCGTTATTTCCCATAGTCAATCAGTAACACGGCTAGGCATGTGATAGTGACGCAATATGTAACAAACACCATTCAAAAACTACTTTGTGGGTCACGCATGCTGTGGATGTTAATTTCATCCCTAGGATTTTGTAGCTGATCCACTGATTGGCTGAAAATCAGAGTTCACCAGAACATAACCCCTTATGGAGTTTTGCCAGATGCTTCATCAGCAATGGGACAAATAGAGAAGCGGAAAAAATATATGGTTTTAATCAGATTGCATTTTGAACAACCTGAATACTTCACATTATAATAAAGTATAGTTTTCTGTGGTATTCAGAAATGAATTGCTATATCTGTTTAATACTGATAGATTTTCAAGAGATTATTGGAACATTATATTGAATATCACTGGCACTTATCGATCTTCAACAAGTGGCACATCGAAATTTGAGAGCCAGCAGCACACTTGAAACAATTTGCTGGCAAGTGGTGCCATTGACAATGGTAAAATCCCATCAAATATGTGGAAATTCTTCACACGTCCTATGCTGCGCTCAACATGAATTCTAAGCTGTGCTATTTCTTGGGTGAGAAATACATCTTCCACAGAGAACTGATGGATATTGCCTAAAAATGGTGGTATGTTCAATATGCATCCCTTCTTCTTTAGCAAGTCTGCTATTGTGAAACCTTTGTCGGCCATCACACTATCGCCTGCATCCAGGAGATCTAGCAAACCTGATTCCTCTGTGATCTGTCTGTCAGAGACTCGGCCACCCCAACCCTCTGACACAAAAGAAATTACACCTGATGGTGTAATTCCAACTAAGAACTTCACAGTGCTATGGTGCTTGTAGTTGGAGAATGTTAATGACTGGTTGGTTAAACTCGAGGATCTCTGAATGAAAATTTCAGTACAGTCGATGATGACACGAGTATTGGAATATTTTTTTAATTGTGCTGGCATAGTACGTTGAACAATATCTTTACTTGGAAACGGATTTAAATATTTCAGTTCTTGATGAAGAACACATAACCAAGTTGTGTAATATTTAGAAAAAGTACCAACAGCAATACCAAACCTCTCTGCTATGTCTTGGACAAAAAGTCCCAAGCTGTTTCTCATCAACACTGCAAATAGCTGATCAATTGGCTGAAGATGTGCCTGACGTGAGCGTGTCCTATCTGTCGGCAATGTCTGGCTCTCTCCGGTCCAATATGTCATCTTATGGCACTTCTCCTCAAGGTACTGGAACAACCACAGAAATATTGCAAATGTTGGGAGACCTGTGTAGAATTTAGTCAATCCATCGTTGTTAGTAATTCTGTGAACTCCCCATCTCTCCCTCTGAAGTTCATCTTTTAACCCTTTTACCTCTTTCCTCAGTTTTGCATTTTCTATCAGAAGGGGGTCAGGGTCGCACTGAATACCTGCAACAAATAAATTAAATGATTGGAAACTTTTTAAAAATGGCTCTATTTACAAAAATTCATACATAATTATATCATTTTTCCATCACACATTGATATATACACATGTAAGGCTTGTAATTACATTTGTTTAAATGATTGTAAGAACAGGCAGATGGAAACTTACATGATATGTACATGTATATAAGTGTTGCTATATATTTTCAGATGAAACAAAATAATAGTAAAATGATATCTTAATTAGTAAGTTTACATAGAATTAATATCATGACAAAAATATTTTAAATTTCACATATTTATAGCTGCATTTCAATAGAAAACAGTGTTAAAGGATTAATAGATATGCATAAGCTTGGTAGACATGGTTAATTTAGGCATGTGATGTCACACACCATTTGATTACATGTATGTCATTAATTGTGGAAGTAATTGGGTCAATGTGGTTTATATCAGGTCCAACCTGTTAATTAGAATCAGGTTAGGCTACATTTAAATTAAACTTTTAATTATGTAGCAGTCACCTATTTCCTTGGTTCCATGGACATCTGCAATGTTCTCGGTTGCAGCATCTTGGATGTTGTCTTCATGAATGGTGCAATATGAGGAATGCATTAGTAGTGATGCATGTTTATGCCCCGTTTCCAGTTCTGTTAACATCTTCTTTGTCTCATAAATTTCCTTTCAGAAGAAATTTCAATAATATATATATAAAGTACAAATAAACTACAGCTAACAAGGCACCCTATAATTTTACGTATATTCAAATTTGTTCCCCATCTGGGATTCAAACCCATGACATATGGTACCGAATCACCTAGCTGTCATGCATCCGATCATTTAACCAACTAAGCTACCAGAACTCATATATATTCATATTTTTAAATTTTAATCTATTTTATAACTCGGATGTAAATTTATAAATTATGTTATATCATGCAGTTGAAATTTTACTGATTGTCCTCTGTATGCATTCTCTATTACAATACAGTTAAGAAGTTGTTTTTCTTTTGCACCTGCCACAGTGGTAACTGGTCACATATCCAGGTGATATTTGAATAATTATACAATACACAACTGTTGTATTTGACAAAGGTGTGAATCAGCACAGATGTGACATATTAAGGTATCAGCCCTGATATAGCTCAGTGGTTAGAGTGTCTGAATGTTAAGTTGAAGATATTCCGCTTGATTCCTGGGTCCGGCCTCATCTTTCTCTCCTGCCTGTTACATAGGCATAAATTTCCTCCTAGATTGTCACTGTGCATGACCACTCATAATATTCTTGGCAGTAAAATAATGATAACCATTTGTTTTAAACTGACAGGAATATACATTTCATCATTAATGATGATGGTAAATCTCTATTATCAAAATAGATACAAACTGGGGCGACATAAACCTATATCTGAAGTTTGGGTAGGGTGCTGCACGTACCTTGGATTTTTCCCTGTCCAGTCGTCTGGTCTCTCTAGCAACCTGTTCTTCATTTTGTTCAATTTCCTTATATCAAAACAAAGTGGGCACGTAGTTTGGATCGGAAGGCTCATATCCCCGCCAACCATTCACAAAATGTGCAGAGCAAATCCAAGTGTTTGGAGTTGGACTCCAGTCTTTTCTGTTCAGTGCCTTTAACCACGATCTTCTCTGCCTTTTTTCTTTTGGAAAACGAAAAAACTAATACCCTTTGCTTTGGCTTCCACATTATACCTATTGGTACACTTATACACACAACTTTTTTACCATTGTCGATTTTCATCCCGTATCCGCCATCGCGTCGTCTGTGTTTACAAGTAACTAACAAGAACGTACTCTTGCCACTCAGTGGTGTTTATGCGCATGCTCCAGAAGAGGGTGCTGTTTTATCGTGAAAGGGTTTATATTAGAAATGTGTGACTGAGAAGTCTGTATTATCGCTTACGATAAAATCAAACTCATAAATCAGAATACAGTCGGAATATTTCGTTTAGCAGATGAATCCAAAATTCAAAGTATAAATAAGTATACATTTATTCTTATGTCATATTCTTTAATATTGATAATACAATACCCTAAAACTAAGGAGTATCTACTTCATGCATAGCTCTATCCTTAGACTGATTCTGTGACTCAGTTTTAACCCCTTTGGTTTAAACTCTGCTCTTCAAATATTTCTGTATTATTAGAATTCCAATCATTCAACCATGAGCATACTGAAGAGACATAAGTTGTCAAAATGCGCATCTGGTGCACAAAATTATTAGTTGTGTATAATGTAATATTTATTTAGAATCTTCCTCCAACACAATATTTTCTCTTGTCTGCATCACTATTTAATTTACATTTTTCAGGCAGAGATATGACAATACCCATATTAATATAATATAAAACCATATTATATTTAAAGAATCTGTGGTTGGGGAGGGAGGGCGATACTAAAAAATAACAAATGGGCCTATATCACATATATCACAGGAAGATGTATGGTCGATATAGGAATTTGGTGCAATTTGAGATTACCCTTTCAAGAAAGTTACCGATATTTGGGACCTGATTAAACAAACTAACCATCTTAAGTGTTTGACTAAACTTAATTAGACATAATATGTATCTATAGAGACATTTGTTGGGGTTCGCATTTGTCTGAATATGACACTATACATGATATTGTCCTTTTATTCCATGAACTACGAGATACGGTTAACCTTGTGGTACTTCTTCGTTGTTTACTTTGCACAGATAAATCCCCATCCCATTTTTTACTTTAATAGTTAAAAACAAAATTAAATGAATTGTATTCATTTTTCAAAATTACAATTGTTTCTTTTAAATCAAAGAAATTACAGAAAACTGATTTTCTATTATCAACCTCAATCATTACCATATTTGTGCAGACAATAGACTTAAACGTGTGGTCATCCATTCCTAATAAGATCTCATAATAATCATTAAACAGTGATGCGAAAGAGTACGAAAGTCCTAGTTGAGGAAGTACTATATTGTTATACATTTTGCCTGTATTATTTAAAAATGGTACTTAAAGATGGTGTTTACTGTTTATATATAATTCTTGTTCAAGGACTCTCTTTTAAAATACAATTACAAAATTTGACAAGCTCGTTCATTATTAAAGTTATTATCGCTATATGTTCATTATAAATGCAAATCAAACTCCACTTTGTCAATATCATGCATAATTCGTGAACTTCAAACTAAATATATGCATGGTAATAAAGATGTAGTAAATGTCACATTGTCCAATGTAGTTTGATGTAGCAGGATTCCTCGGCACGCGAATCCGGTAAGTAAATTTTATTATCTATCAATGTTGAAAAATAATAATAAATCAACTGCTTAATCACAATTGATCAGGTACATTTTGATCATGTGATACTCTCTTTAAACAAAACTTTCAGTGTCACTTTTGTACAAATGGGCATTTAGATTTTGTTTTTGGCTGAAATGAAATACTTTCTACACTTTAGATATAAATAGATTTTTACAGGAGTGTTTGTCTTTTCTAGTGTAAATGTATAAATGTATAACAACCCTATATTTTATTTATTTTCATACAATTTTGTATATATTGATAAACAGAATACAAAACTCAAATATCAATATATAATTTGATACATATATATCCTCTAAAATAAAACGAAGTTAAGAATAAAGTATATATTCAAAAAACTTTTTTTTTTTTTTAATTTTAGAGATGTGGACGTGGACATTTTTTCTTGTCACAACATTCGTAAAAGCATCATACTCAGCTGGTATATATTCCAACGATGCGACAAATGTATACCTCAGTCCATATGGCATCGAAGAAAATCGCTATAATACGAAGGTGTTTTTCCCAAACGGCTTAGATGTACCACGTTCAAACATCATATTTGATTCTAATAAGGTGGGAGTGGAGTCGCATGTGATTCCTTCAGGAGACAACCACCCGACTCGGGCAGTAGTATTTGATTCTAGTCCACACGTGTACGAGCCTGGAATTCCTTTATCTGGATCTACAGCTGGGAAGATTTATGAAGTAGCAAATATGGAGTCTAGTCCAAGTCATATCAACGTTTTTAACGGATTTCCACCACAAGTAGTGCCAGGTCCTTTTATCCATGGAGAACCAGTTACGATAGATGCTGGTGTAACTGTGGCTGATCCAATTATTGTTGAAGAAAGCGCCTTATCTCACAGCTTGCTGCCTCCCATGCCAATGGAACCAGTTGTTGTAACTGTAAATGAGCCATTTGGTATTGATGCAACCAATCATGACCATATTTACGTTGAGGAGACGCATGTTCCACCCGAAGGTGTAATAGTAGGGCATACATTAGGATCGCCTGCTGTTGTTGCTAATGGTGTGGCATATGCTTAACTGCTAAGTGTACTGTAGTAACAGTTCATATTCCTATACAGTCTGCATAAACCTAATACTTAAAATATATGCTATTGGAACATAATTCAAATCAAAATAAAATCAATATCAGCCCACGAATTGTCATATTTTCAATATCATTTCATTCTCTATTCACTAATGTTTTCTACGAAATCTCGAAAGGTTTGTACTCTAGTGAATAAGTAAGGTAATGTAATTCTCCCATTCAGCCATTGCTCTTTAATGTATACCAATATACGAACGATGGATGTCGTCCCATTGGTTGTTTGGGTCAATTATCGTTCTTTCCCTAATCCATTAGGAGACACCTGACGTGACAGGTAAATATGCAGTTGATTACTAAGACATTCTGACATAAAAATCAGAATACCTTGCTTGACTCCGCCTGTGTGTCAACAAAATGTCGAATGTATATGTATAAGAGCATAAAAGAATTACAAGGTTTTATTTCATTTTGATGTGTATGTGTGTGTATTGAGAGACATTATAGGAATACGCATTCTGAGAAGAACGTCTTAAATCACATTCAATATAAAACAACTTATGAAATATGTTTTCAAATAACAATATAGTTCATTCCAACGTGTATGATACATACATTGCATATCATTTATGGACTCAGCCAGTCACATATCTTAAGTTTGTCGTTCCAGTGGCCTGTGGAACAATGATTAATATACATAATTCCATACGTGCATGTAACATACTCTGATTTCGAGTAGCATGACGGGTAATTGCCATTTTGGACACCTGTACAGTTAGAAACACAACCTGAAAATACATCCATAACAATATTAACATTTTATGTAGTTCAATGTCAGCCAAAGTGCAGATGAGGTAAGCAATCCGACACAACCGCATAAAACAATCCAACCATGGCAAACAGAGATGAAATAATATTTGAACAAACACATGTATTGGGTGTACATGGCGACAGAGATATCTTTAATTACACATCATTCATGTTTCCAATGGTTCGAAATGAACTTGCTCGACAACAATTAACACTTCAATTATATCATTATATATGCAAAATATTCTTTACCATCACTCAAATAAATAAAGCAAATAACTGATGTTTACATACCCGACACAGATTTCGATTCATCTGTAATGAAATCGAACACTCGTTTTAAATAAATGCATTGTCACTTACAATATTTTAAATTATATTATAAAATGATTTTTCCATAACTGTTAAAAATATTCTATAGATTATAATCACAATTATGTATGGTCACAATATTATTAGTTACACAGTAATTAGTAACCCGATACGGGAAAATACCTGGTGTGAAAAGAAAAACCGTATTGGGGAAGGCAGGCGAAGGGTTTTCTTTTCAAACCATGCATTTTGCCGTTTCTGGTCTCTAACTAACTGTGTAAAGAATTTTCACATCGAAGACCTCTAACTGTATGTAGGGTTCTTTGTCATAAGACTTATAGCTTAGGAATAATTGCAAAAAATAATAATTCACTTTAAGCCTTTTCTCGTCGATGTCGTCTGCCAGATCCCCATCTTGTGAGAAGTAGCATGGTACGACAGCAACTCGAACCTGGCAATAAATTACTCAATACCGATTTTTACGCAAAGTACGATTTATTTTTCGCGGCGTCATGTGATCGAGACATGACCAGGTAGATTCCAACAATTTTGAATGAGGCATGGTAATTACCTATACAGGTGCTTTGATCGTAGGCTAACCGGAATCCTGTATAACAGCCACAGGTATAACCGCCATCGTGTTCTGTACATATCTGGGAGCAAGGTGAGGGGTTACGTGAACATTCTTTTATATCTAAACATCGAAAACACATAAGTGCTAGTAATTCATTCAGTATATATGTTGCATGTTTGTGAATAAATGATATGATATACACAATAAATATCAGAGCATATACACGTGTATAACTTTAGTGCAGCATTGCAACAAATAATATCTCCTCTGATACTCAAGACCGAAATTGCGTAAATATTTGAAGACCAAATAATTAACAAACTGACGTAAAAGTAAAAGCAAAAGAAAAAGTCTAAGGACAGAACTGTGTATATGGGAGATGCTCATTAACTTTTGAATAATTTACAAACTTGGAATATAAGTACATATTTACAAACTGTTCTCACAGTGGATTAAAAGTACATAATACAGAAGCACCTAAAACTAGGTTTGTGATTACGTAATTTGATATGATGCACTAAACTTTTACATGTATACACTTGGTCGGTACTGACGCTGGTGGATTGTTTGTACCTAGGGGTATCGAAAGCCAGTGCCCTGTACTACACATCAAATTTCCTGTGATACAGTTTGAAAATGATTCTTAAACTAAGTATTATGTCCTCCATGTCTTACTATGTCCTTTGATTGGTTCTATGGCTTCTACTTTTGAGTCTTTTTTGTAATTGGTTTGCTAGTCAGACATCAATACTTTGTCTCTCCAACATTTGACCTTTTGTGTGCATGTCCTTGGTGATGTTTGTCATACAGATTTTTCAGATGTCTTCAATTTTCTCCCTTACTATAGAGGATATACATCGTCGAAATTAATGAATTTGTATGTGTTCTGATGATTATCTAACACCGCAGTAAAAGAACTACATATTAATATTAAACAAAATGCCAGTATAAATATATATAAACATGTAACAACGATAACAACATTTACCTGTACATGTCCCGTTAGCCATCTCTTTGTACCCATCTATGCAAAAACAATAGAATCTGCCTTCGCCATTTACACATTTCTTGCGTGTGTCATTACAGATATTCATGGACTCTTTGCATTCGTTAATGTCTTCATCACAGTGCACGCCTCTCCACCCACTTAAACAGATACATCCCATACTAGGATCACATGTTGATGAGTAAAGACAGTTGCATGTTTTGCTACATCCAGGTCCCCATGTATTGTAGGAGCATTGTGCTTGATCTGTTCCTATTAAAAATTTTATCACTCAGAAAGTACAAGTAACACTGATACCTATATTTCACGCATTTTTAGAAATTTCTCTTTCTTAAGTTGTTCCCAGCATGGCTAGCCACACCCGTAATACATGACTTTCACATATAAAGGATCAAAGATAATTCCACTGGGCATACAAATTAATGAATGTGTATTAACATTGCAGAAAATATCAATCTTTCAATCTAAAAGCAGGAAATAAATTGCTTAAATTAAGCCCTGAGCAGGGAATTCTTCTGAACTGTACTACTTTTTACATTAAGTTTCGCGCGGTATTTTGTAATTGGTTCTTCATTTGGTAAGTATATCAAACAACATGTCTATTTCAATGCAAGAGAAATTGATCACTACTGGTATTAAATGCTATTGATTTATGTAATTTCTTAACACTCTGTAATTAGTGACTACTTAGTTCCTGTTTCATATCTTATTCCGTATCAAATACATATTGCATTTAAACGTCTGCATATCTGTTAATACAAATCAGTCGATAAGCAATACAAATAAGTACAAATAAGTACATAAAGTTTCGAGTGAACATCGTCAAACTTTGACCTAGAACGTTTCTCATTATTTATTATTGTTGTACCCTTAACACATAATTCTTATATTTTTCATAGTGATTACCGGTAAAAATTATTGGACTGATGACGTCATTACTTATGCATTATGACCTTATGACGTCGTTTAAATTTTCTTTAAAACATGGCGACGGGTATTCCGACTCAGAGATTTGCAAATGCGTCCGAAAAGGAAGCTCAGAGGATAATTATAGAAACATTTGTTAGCTGACAAGTGGTATAACAAAACAGGACCTGGTCTCGCCTCTGAATTTGAGGGTTTTGTGATGAGAGTCCAATCTGGCATATTAATGTGAGTACCACAATTACATTTCGTAAAAGCAATTATCAGCTGACAAGTGGTATAACAAAGCAGTTGCCGACAGAGATTTTCGGGCAACAGCTGATCTGTTTGCCCCTCGCACAAACTGTGACCTTCGACTTTGGGCAACAGTTCGTCCTCGGGTCCAACAGATCAGCTGTTACCCTCAATCTCATTCAAAAACTGTTTACTACAACATAATATTTCTATGTGTAAGTATGCCATACATCATTCTATGGGCTCGCTCACGTAATAAAGTACTAGTCAGTTGTGTCTTCATTTACGATTTCTCGATAATTTTTGCGGGTCATGTGACGAAACTAGTAAACCCTATAATTCAAAATGCGAAAGTAGATCGTGATAAGGCACTCACAAATGCCATTTGTCAAGAAAACTGTGATTAGAGGTATAAACCCCTTAAACAAATGCAAGAAAAAGGCTCCTTATTTGTCGTTGTGGTCTATTATGAGTCGCAACTCATAGTGAGATTACAAACGGACAATTCCAGGCAAATTCAAACAACAGTGAACAGATTTCTATATGTGGCTTAAAGTTTGCAGATTAATTGAATTAACCTTCTATGTATTAGATAAAGTTTGAGGGATTGCATACATTTGAATAATTGCCTCATTATCATATATACTATATATAACAGTTAATGCCATAATGACATATTCAATATACAGACTAATCAATACCAAACATGATATAAATCTTAAATCATGTGAACTCTTGATCACATCAACCATATTTTATATACACATTCTATCAAATAAGCCTGTTTGTTCTATTTATACAATCCTGATATATTTATAACAAATCTTATTTATCATTAAAATTTACGATGTAGATTCCAAGATCGATCCCGAATACCACCACTATGTTCAATAGGTTTGTTACCTCCTACCCTCTATTCCTTTGCTGTTGAAAGTCACACAGTTGTGATAATAATAATAATAATAATAATAATAATAAAAATAATAATAATAATAATAATAATAATAATAATAATAATAATAATAATAATAATAATAATAATAATAATGATAATAATAATAATAATAATAATAATAATAATCATTATCATCATTATCATCATCATCATCATCATAACAACAATATATAATAACAATAAATACAACAACAACAGCAACAACCCCATCAGATATGAGTCGGAATATGTTTTATCGATATACTCACCCACACATGAATGGCTATCATTACTCAATGTGTATCCCGGGTCACATTCACATGTAAAACTGCCCTCTTTATTATGGCATATATGGTCGCATGGAGATTTCTCCCAGGAACATTCATCTATATCTAATTACAAATTATTATCTTTATTTGTGATCATTTTTCAATAATGATGAATGATTATGCGTTATATCTTCAATTAAAGATAATTGAATGGTCCGGAATCTTTCCCGGATTCTTAGATATCTTTACCGTATTTAGAAGCAGAATATACCTATTTATAACCATGTAAAAAGTATTATGGCAGATGACATGATAAGCTGCATAGTAAATTTGACATTTACAGATTTTTGAAATGTCAGATTTAAGTTTTGCCCTTGCATTTGGTTGTAGGGTATACATTTCAGTTTTGTGTTTGGCGTCGTTAGTGTATCTGGCTCTTTATGAGATATTCTACATTTACAATCCACTATATTTCAATATTTTCCTCTCTTTAGATGTTGCATAGTCAATGCAACAACACGGAAGTATAATGCGATATATTATAGTCTTATGGATCCACATTCCTATTAGTTTTAAATTCAAAACTTAGTACTTTGTAATTGTAATAGGAATTGGTTGTCCTATATATCATACATGCATTTCCAAAGCTCTTTGTATAATAATAATAATAATAATAATAATAATAATAATAATAATAATAATAATAATAATAATAATAATAATAATAATCATAGTAATAATAATAGTAATAATAATAATAATAATAATAATAATAATAATAATAATAATAATAATAATAATAATAATAATCATTATTATTAATATTATTATTATTATTATTATTATTATTATTATTATTATTATTATTATTATTATTATTATTATTATTATTTTCTTTGTTTAATTTTCATTTTGTATTATTATTTTTTCAATTTCTATGCAATTGAATCTTTTGGTATTTCAAATTAAACCGGGTAGAGTTTAAGACTATATTTCCTTCAACCCAAAATCAATAAATCATAATGCACATCCCATAGGGGAACCCACACTTGTAAAAATTGGTTTGACTAACCCTCACACGTTCCATTGTCAGTTTTGGTATATCCTTCTTCACAAACACAAGAATAAAAACCGTCATCATTCAAACACTCCTGCATTGTATCGTTACAGATGTCTGGAGTTTCTTCACATTCATTAATGTCTTGATCACAATGATCCCCTTTCCATCCCTCTTCACAGATACAACCGATTACAGGATCACATCTACTAGCGGCAGAACACTCACATGTCTGTATGCAATCATTTCCCCATTGCCCCTCATCACACTCTATATATGTATAATAATATAATCATTAATGGATACTTTAAATGAAATAAATACAATTTTATGTGATGTACATACCACAATATATAGCAATCATTTCTGGAACACATACTTCTGAAGTGATATTCAAGGCCAAGACTGAATATCCAAATGGAGCTTTAAAACAATTTCTGTACATTTTTTTTTTTACATCTTTTTTTTTTGTAAATTACTAAAACGTCAAAAACTGACAGCTAGACAAAATTAGCTTATAGCAGGATTTAGCTTTTTAGTTTCCAAATATATTTTATCAAAGAATATTCTTACATTAAGATACGAAAATTACTACATTACCGTGGAATTCAAAATACGACGGTTAACGTACATACATCCCTAACTATAGGAGGTTAGAACAGATGTACCAAGGATTACGAGATATTATACAATTCCTTAAATATAGGGCTACACAATGTAGTTCTTACCAGCACTGTAGAGCTGACATTGAACACTCTTAAACTGCACCAGCCATGGCCTTTAGTGGCAATAATACATGTAGATAGAAATGGTGATGAAATTTTGAGTAAAGAGTTTTTTTTAAGTTTTCTAAATGTGATAGACAGAGTCAGCCGTATGAAAGTATGTATTGAATAAATCACGTTAATTCGTTCGATATTTTCTTCTCATCGATTGTTGCAATTACCTTTACACGTATCAGTATCATCCAGCTCAAAACCAATAAAACAAGTGCAGTTGTATCCTCCATCTGTGTTCACACACCCTTGGTTACACACTCCCATCGTGCATTCGTCCATATCTTACAAAAATTGACAAACTTATTGTAATGAAGTATACAGTATGCCCAAAAACAATATATTACTCGAAACGATGTGTTTATATGGACAGACGACAGACAAACAGACAGACAGACAGATATTATATATCAGGCATTCATTATTCAACATCATATTTCAAATGATACTTGCCGTAATTATGCATTTTTCTAAATAAAACATCCAGTTCCTATAGTAATGTATACATTTTAATAAAAAGCTCACATATAAACACTAAAGTATCATTGATTCTTTAAAATTCAGTATTTCCTATGTATATATAAAGTTGTTTATTAGTAGAATATAAAGTCGCGTGACGGAAATCATTTACCTTCGCAGGCAGCCCCATTGTCCGTCAACTGATAACCATCCTTACAGAAGCACGTTGCATTATAGACATGGGTTTCGTCGCATCCTGCTGTATTGCTGCAGTTTAATCCCTCTTTCTCACATGCGTCTTTGTCTGAGTGGTTATTGAATAGCTTTTTCTAGATTGTTCTCATCATTATTTTTAACTATGCATATATTATTTCTAAGCAAAAGATTGATTAAAAACTAAAATTCTACAAAGGACAATCATAATAAGCATGAGGCTTATGTACCAACCATTAAGCCGTAGCAATGTCATATTGATTACCGAAATGGATTAATTACTACTAGTACAAGATAACAAAAAGTTTGCTCATATGTTTTGCTGCTACCTCCTACTAGGCGTAAATTTACTTATCATGTGAATACGTTGCTTTGACGGCTTCTATGACTTAACATCAGTTACCTTCGTATATTACATTTTTCGAGTTAAATATTAGTTACTATGACCATAAGTCCATTTTGCTCACATGAACAAAAATAATCTTCTGAGAAGATATCTCTTTCAAATGGGATATGTATAAAACACCGTTCACATGATTTAAATTACACACGAGCACTACATCGGGGATATATTTATGTGTATATTTTTATATGTAATAATTTTGGTATGTGAATGCATATGCAAATGTACACGTGTAAAATTTTCATGTACTCACACTAGATGCAATGCAACAGTATCGTTGGATAGGCATTGGAATTTTAGGAAATATTGCTAACATGTTAAAACTACATTATACATTTTTTGTGTATATAATAGAAACCTGGACGTAATGGCTACATTGTATTTTATTTAAATAGTGATGAATTGTACAGGACAAATGCGAAGAAGTACCATTTCATGTCCGGTATTATTTAAACGCTGCAAAGTCGGCTGTGATCATTTAAGCGATAACAATTGCGAATACCAAAATGAGATAAGATCAAGTAATTTTTCGGATCTAGTAGTTTAAAATATTGCATACTGGCACCCTACGGTTGCATCTGGTTGGTTTTATTTATTTCTTAATATAAAAATATACTGTTAAACTGACCACACTTTTTTAAAGTCAAACATTAATTTCCATATACAAAGCTTTACCTTTTTCACATTTGTTGATGAGAGGATCATAGTGATAACCATCAAAACAGGAACAAAAGTACCCTCCGATCGTATTATTACATAGTTGTGTACAAATATTCCTGCCACTTTTACATTCATCAATATCTAAAACAAAAAATAGAATAGTTATAAAAAGGTAACAAAGGTTAAGATTTTACAAATGCACATAAATTAGATAGGTTACCCCTTCCTCTCCTTTTTGTTTAAGATGATGGGTAGTTACATTATCTTACTGCAAAAAGAAAAAATACATTGAATGGAAATGACCCTGGATTTAACACATATATATCTACATCTACAAAGATAATTCGTGAAATAGAAGCGTTTATAAGCCTCTGTTATAAATTTTACTGGTAGGTTTAATTTAAGATATTAAGTTTAGACAAGAACAAAAATTGATTACAGAATAAAACATGCCCATGCCCCATAAGAATCGTGACGGATGAAAAGATGGTCTGTGCAGATATTTTGAAGCCCTCACTAAAGGCCAGACATGTTGATAACTATACATTCTAATATGTAGACAAACAGATTTCCTTCAGTCTGGAAAAGATATAAAATTGATTTTCCCTAAAAAGGTCCGAGGAGTAGCATCAAAATCAGAATTGGAATTGTATATGGGGGTCTTCAAGGAAACTGGTTTCAGATGAAGTTATTTACTTAAACTATGCCTTTCTACTCATCATTTGGAACAGTTATATTAACACACAGACGGATAAACACGCCAAAAGACGACTTTGTGAACCATTATATATTATCCCGTCTTTTAAGGACGGTAGTATAAAACATATTTAAGCGTGATTCTTGTTTTGAACATTTCTATGGCAATGCATATCACAACAATCTAAATTTCCAAAAACATATTCAGAATGAAAACAAAATATCTCTGGCAAAAATACATATCAATAAAGAATATTAAAGTTGTGCATGTCCATGAATATGAGGTGTATGATGTAATATGATGAAAACAAAATATATACGAGATATGATCAAAAGATTCACGGTCTCTTACATTTAGGAATAATCAGGACTGGAGAAATTCTTATTATTTTTCTATGTAATCTCCCTTCCTCTCAATGCATTTTCCACACCTCTATTCCAATTTCTTAATCCCTTTAAAATAAAATGTTTCATTCTCGTCCTAGTAAGTATTCATATGTTATGTCCGTGACACCCTCATTGCTTCCAAACTTTCTACCACTTAACGTTAGTTTAAGAAGTCAGATAAGGCTAAATCTAGAGAATGTAGGGATGAGGAAGAACATCGTCGCTGCATTCCGTTGCAGTCGTCAATGCAACTTGCATATTAACTTTTCTCTCCTCTTTCTCAAAGCTACCCTAACACATTTGCATAATATACACCATTTATCGTGCGGTCATCCTCAAGAAAATCAATCATAATTATCCTCTGATTATCCCAAAAGATAAAGGCTATGATGCAGCTGAAATAACCAGTGTGAATTCATTGTGTGCTTTATTTCTTAGATTCATGATCAAACTGGTGAACCCATGTTTCATCCTGAGTGACAGCTAAACCCATAAATTTCTCAGGGTCATCCTCATATGGAGAGAAACAAAGAAACAACATTTGTGTTACTCTTTTGATCTTTTGTCAACATTCTAGGGACTCATCTAGCCGAAACCTATGGCTACATATCACACATGGCATGAGAGTGTACAATATCAACGGTTTTGTATCGGGTAGCCTTATTTGGACGTCCAAACCGTTCACTGTATTTAATACTATCCCTCCTAGCGAGGCTCATCGCACATCAATAATTTATCGAGAAATATTTTTAGCATGTAACTAAACATCATATCATTAGAATATTTATTTTGTTTTGTTTTTTTTTTTTTTCTCGCTTCTTAAGTTTCATCTCATTTGGAGTAGAAATAAAGAAATTACGGCAATTTGAAAATAGCTCAAATCATTAAAGAATTTAACGATAGCGCGGCGGTACTGCGAGATGTTTATTTTGCCTTGTGATTGACGGCGCGCTTAGAATCAATGAGCATAAAAGCAATATGTTCACTAGCGTCCGATGTATCGAAGACTTTATAGGAAATAATACTTATCTTAGTATTCCCCCGATATACCTGTAATTGGTACTCGAAAACATGTGTTTTTCAGTACAACTCGCATAAAAACAAAGCTGGTGTGGCCTAGTGGATCAGCTTGGCCCGGGTTCGGGTCCCGCCCTGACCACCCCGGTGTCTTTCGGATGAGACAATAAAAACCGAGGTCCCGTGTCAAGGTGGGCGTGGCACGTAAAAGATCACTCACTACTTCAAAGGTCTAAATTTGTATGCAATGCATCAGGCAGATGCCGTCACCATATACGTGAAATATTCGTGGAATGACGTAAAACAATAATCAATCAATAAATCGCATGAAAACAACCAGCGAAAGCGATGACTCTTCGTCACGTGTAATCAGATGGTCAGTCCCAAGACGAATTCTATAATATCTTTAATAGTTGACTTCCTACTCAAGTTGCAACATTTTCAATATATCAAGGGCATATCGGGGTAGCGTTGTCTAGGGCGATCACCTATTACCTGTGTGACTGAATTATTACGTAATATCACCTCAACCGGCTGTCTGACCCAGCAAATATCATCCTTCATTTCGTACCTTTTGTCATTTTTCAAGATATTAATTAGCGATCTTAATTAATTGGGTATTCATAATAATGAAGGACAAGGACTAATTATCAGGTTACCTATTTATAAGACAGTGTGAAGGAGTATCATGAAGGAGATAAAGAGCAGGAATTGCAATTAACCAAATTTTACGACATTTTGTATTTATGAAGAGTTTATATTTGAGATAATTACACTTATAATCAAAATTTTTTAGCGTTTTTTAATAATGAATACAATACTTAAAAAAGATATCTGCTCCTGATTTAGGTACAAACGTTTATTTTTCGTCTTCCATCAAAATTCCTTCACATATCCTTATAAATTACCATTTTCATTAAGTTTTTACATAAATATGAATCCTTGTATATATTTTCAGAAAAATTACCTTGGACATTTGGACATTTTAATCATTAAATTAATTAGAATTTAAGTAAAAAAAAAACATTCTTCGTTAAGTTTAAGAGTATATATTTGAGATAATAAGACTTATAATCAATGTTTTTACCTTTTTTCGTAATGCCTGTAGTACATAGAGTAGATTAATATAAAAATCACTTTTTAATGATTAAGTTATACACTCATAAAATTGCAAGGTCGTGCATTTTGATTTGCTGAAAAAAAAGTGTGAAAATGCGATATTGTGCATTTTCAAACCCTTATGTCTTGTAAAGTACTTGAGATAAACCGGTAAAATTTTCAGAGTTTGTTAAATTTATTCTTTGGTATATTGTGATACCATTAACTTAGTTATAGTTATCTAAAATGTGTATCTCATGTGTTTTAATGAAAGAGTTTGGTCCTCACTATCCCTCCTCCTTCTAAATCAATATCGAAGAAGTACCAAACAGTTAGTCATTCTCAAAGTCCAAGGACAGATACAAAATCGTGTAAGTTTCAAAAAGGAACTGTTGTGAACCCCGAAATACTGAAAAATTCCGAGGTGAGACCAGGTGCCCGGGGAGAGTAAGCGTCAAATTCAGCTGCCAATTTTGAAAGTGCTATAAGAAGGTAACTCCTTCCCTATTGTTTTCAATGAAGTCCTCATGAATTTCCTTGTTATATATACATAAGTATTTTTACAATATTTTATTATTTACCAACCTTTACATGTCATTAGATTTTCCCCAACTTCAAAACCGTGTTGACAGCTACACTCTACAGACTCATTTTTGTGAAAGCATATGTCCTCACAGCCTCCATTATCTATTAGGCAAGGATCAACGTCTGGAAAAAAAAACGGGACTGACCATGGTAAATATTTTACAAACATAAAATGAACAACAGAAGGTTTTCAATGCATCTTATTACAAAAATGATTGTTCATTCTTTTGTTTTTTTTTTTTTTATAAATATTATATACATACAACAATTTCATGTCCTACAGAAGGTGTTGATTTAACGAGCTTATAAGATTATAATAAACAAAAATCAGTAGTACCTGTTTCGTTTTGTAAAACACTTATGAAAGCATCATTGGAGGTGATGTTAGCTACAACATTCCCAGCAACACATCTGTATGCATGTGTTGTATCTGTGATATTGGTAATTGTAAGCAGACTGTCATTTTGTCCTGGTATGAGATCTTCGTCTCTATACCACCAATAACTTGGTGTAGGATCAGAGTCAACTCGACAGAAGAATGTAGCATTATTACCATACATGGTCGAAACATTTCTTAATTGAGATAAGAATGCAGGGGGTTTTGAACAAAATATATTTAAATCTTTGAGATGGTGAATGTTGTTTTTGATTTCTGCAGTTATATTGTGGATCCCATGTATATTGTAGGAAGAATTCTGAACAAATCCTAAAACATCATTTTCAATATCAATGAGAATATGCCTAATTGCTGTGATGTTTGCATGGTCGTCGACAGAAAATATATCATACAACCTTGAAATTGAGAGAAGAACACAATCTGAAAATCCAACACAATCGCTCTCATTAAAATGTAACATAGTAATGTTTTCAAGAGCTGCAATCCATGCATTCGTAATCTGGTTTAAATCCATTGACTGCATTTCGGACTTTACATGGTCTTTTGAAAACTGTGTCATATTATGCACTTCCTGTATATTTTTGTCTTCCTGCAACGTTGGTTCAGCATTCTTAAGAGCTGTATGTATGTCATCTGCACTGAGATTATAGTGTTTGGCATATTCTATATTTATTCCTAAATGATTTGCTGTCAGATTTAAGTCCTCTGTGGGTGATGAACGATGTTCAATATCATTGACAACTTTGTCGGCCACATCTAGAGATGATTTGGATTCAGTTGCGATTTCGTGGAGAGTATTTAAAGTGTCTTCAAAGAATGATATTTGTTGCTTAACTACCATGCAGTTGGCTTCAAATATCATTTTTCTTTCCTCGAAAGCGTTTGAACAATTTTTCGAAAGTCTAATTGTTTCATTTATTGCGCTTTCTGTATCGGCATATGTCTCGTTTAGGGGTTTGTTAGAAGTCCTTATCTTCCGAATTAAGATATGCATTGCAGAGGTAGTTTGGAAAGTGATGTCTCGCTTTCGACGACCAGAAAATAGATGCCCAAAAGAGTCAAGAATTGCATCAATGGTTGCTCTTGCTGCCTTCCATAAACTTTGAAGAACATTTTTAAAATTGATGGTTATTTCAAATTTTCTCCAACCAAGGTGAAAGGCATTCACTTCACAAGAAACATCAAACAACTCCTTATCAAATCCTAGAAGTTCTAATGTAAACTGACAATTACGAACATCCAAAATGCTTTGTAATCCATATCGAATGACAGAATCTAAAACTTTAGCTGCTATACCAATAACTGCCTTTAAACTTTCTAAAGCCACCTTTGCAACATCTAAACCTTTTTTAGCCAATTTGAGACCAAACTCAGCAGCATCAAAAGCAACTTCGGCTACTTTTAATACTATTCTTGATTTATCAACAACGATTTGTGCAGCACTTACTGCTAACTTTGCAGCATCTAATGCAATCATTGGGAGTCGAACGAACCCTTTTGCAACCTCAAGTGCAACGTATGCTATACGTCTCACTAGTGAGCAACCAACATTAGCCAAAAGACACAAAGGGTCAGGGAAACTGATCATACAGTGTGTTAAATGACAACAAGGATATGGAAACTTTACAAACCACACTTTTTTCCAACATATTTTACATTTAATTCCCGGAATACAGACTTTTCCGCAACTCCGTATTCTACAAAGGTTATCAACTTTTCTCTGAGCTGAGTTTAGTTTCTCTATAGCGCGTTGAAATGGTCCTTTTGCATTTTCTAGTTTCTGTTTTACAAAACCCATTGATTTTACAGCTTTATCGAATGCTGAGTTTGCACCTCTTAAATATACTTTCTTTGACTCTAGCCATGTCTGTGCGTCAGTTAATTTGTTTTGAGCCACAGTAAGTCCATGTTGTGCTTGTGAAAGTCTTTTGCGTGCACCTCCAGCAATGTTACTAATTATCTTTCTCATTCCATCTAGATAACTGTCTTCGAAATTATCAGTATTCGTTTGAATCTGCTGTTTCTTGCGACTTTTCACAGAAAGAATACCATGAACATGAAGCGCTGGCCATTTTCGTGTTAGGTGTGATGTTACGTCGATGTGTGCAAAAAACACTCCCCATACATTACCTTCTATATACAATTGCAGTGTGTCCTTATACAAATAAACATCCCTGGTTACTTTTATGCCAAGGAGCTTCACATAGGAATGCATTTGTATAACAGAATCATTTGATCGAAGGGCAAAAGCCATACCTAAACCTGATCCTACTTCTAATCTTATGAAAGGACATAATTTTACAGTTGTGGAAAATGTACCCAAAAATCGCAAAGCCGGTTGTCCTTTTAACAATTCTTTGACTCCGTTGAATCGACTACATTGCATTAGGGCATTAGATGAATATACCATCTCAAGATCAACCCCTGCAATTTTTATGTGGAAAACCCTTAACTCTGCTTGAAACTTCAATCCCAAGCCGGACAAATCACTTATTGTTCCTAGGATCTGATTAAATAAGTTCTTCATAACATTGGACACACGTTTTTCTAACTTATTCAGTTCCTGATTTAAAAATGAGTTTAAGCTTTCGAGTGTATTATTTTTAAATTGTTCAATGTTAGTTTTAAGTGTTTGTGTCATTCGCTCGAAATTGGTAATGTTTTCCCATAAATCTGCTATTAAGTTTACAGCATTATAAAAGTGGTTTTGTAGTAGAGCATTAAGTATACTCTGTATGCCTTCTTGAACTGTTTGCAGTTTAATTTGGATGTCATTTGTAATGTCTGATAATGATTTTGACACAACATTCCCCGTATTCTTGATAAAACCAATTATAGCAAACTTCATATCATTGGTGACATTTTGTATGGCAAGGACGTCCTTTATAATGTCGATATGCATATTCGGTGAGACACTGCTCCCAGGATCCGTCATCAGAAAAACATATGCCCTGACTGAAAAATCGAAAACGAAATTCCTTAGTATTGGAATTTCGTAAAACGGATTAAGACTCAGTTTCGTTGCCAAAAATATCCCAGGAGGATTGGATATGTCTCCACACCACGTTCTTTTCTTTTGTCCTAAAAAAGAACACAATGAATAATCAACCGTAATAAATAAGCTTAGGTCATACATAATTTTTGTTGTGTTCGATGACTCTCTATAAAAAACACTAAACTAATGAGGTTTAACCATATTTGAAACTTGATTGGCACTGCTATTGGTACTGATGGCGATTTTTTAACCGATTCGACCTTAAATCAATTTTTACCACTGTGGTGTGATATCGGGGAAGTGAGATTCTTGACATTGAGCAGATCGACGGCGCCCACTGATTCGATAATTGGAATTAATTTGGTATATGCTAATTATTCCATTGTGTAGTTTGGTTCAATTGATGTTCATTCTGTCAAGAGTATGATAGATTTAAACATTCAAAATCCATTGTTAATAATTCAAAACAATTTCGTCCAAACACATTATACTCTCTATTCTTATATTTCAATAATTGTCCTTTGCACAAACACTGACAAAATAAAATGTACCTCCAAGTGACATTACAGCTTCTGCGGCAGCATTTCCCAGTGGGATCTTTATTGTGTATTGACGTCCAAAAACATGCATGTTGAATTTTATCCCGGCTGATCCAGTTGTCCTTATAAATGCATTCCATTCATCATAAAACAATGCTGTTAACATCTGAAAACATAAATATTAAGACTCTTTACAGATTTTACATACATTACATATCAACGTTATACACATTTATTACAAGTTGTAATTATTCAAATTGGTGGGAAAAAAAATCCTTCATAAAAACCGTAAAAAAAATTTAATGGTAGTGAAGTACCATTACGTGAATTTCTTTTAGCTCGCCTGGAAAAATGTCCGGAGAGCTACTGTCATACTCCTGTCGTCGTCGTTGTCCGTAGAATAAAACTTGGACGTGGATCATAATTTTAGAATCATTAGAGACAGGGCTTTACATATATGTACTTTTGTGCCAAACCTATCAGTGGGTCTTATATTTTTATCGTGTGACATTGACCTTGATGTTTGACATATTTCAAAAGTATTAACCTTGGTCATAACTGGTGCCATTTATGTTTGGTTGAAACAGTAAGCGATGGGATTTAACATTTTCACTCGTGTATCTTGAGACAGGACCTTTCATTACGTATCAAATTTGTTTTACGTTTTGACCTTGATCCTGAAGACTGACCTACTTACAAAAACTTTTGCCATTTATGTTTGGTTGAATCCGGTGAGCTATGTTGTCTTCACGAAATTTTTAAACATTTATACAGTGAAGACATAATAGTGTTAAACGCGCAGATTTGAAATATAAAGGAACAGGTCAAACCGAGAAAGCAATGCTAACCCCCTCCCCCACATGGCATCTTGTTTCATCTTTTATTTTGTGGGGTTCATGAATGCACACCGTAATGAGAGTTAAGCGTAATATATGACTTCGATATATTTTACATATAAGGCGAGTTTTCAGTCGATTAAAAGGTTTATCACGAAGATGGAAAATAATAGAGCACGATTCTTTTAGATTTGGTTATATCAAAACACACTGTATTTGTGATCATCTTGCCATACTCAATGCAACATATCACATGTCGGAAGCAGGTAACATTTGCAATTATTTTTGTCATTATGTTTTGAAATGCTGAAAATGCTTTTATTCTTCAACACATCATCAAGATAAACCAACCCTGTTCACATTGGGAACGGAAGCATATATGTCGACACTGCCTCTTATCTCGAATACTAAGGGATCATAAATCAGATCTCCGCCAATCCACATGTTGGCTGTACTGGACAGGCTAGAAAATGAAATGCATTTTGAAATTAAAAATAGGAAAAACCGTATATTTCACACCACATTAAAGAACTAATAATGGCATACATTACGAGTTGAAAATAAAAAATCAAATGCAGTAAGCTTGAAATAAGAATACAAATGGTATTATTACTCAAAATACCTTCCTTGTATGTATTGCCCTGATCATTTTAAACTATAATACCTATGGCGGGTACATAGGCAAACATTCTACTCTATATAAACATATAAATATATATATATATTCTTTACCTGTATTGGAACATTCTGTCGCCGTTCCAAAGTTGAAGTTTGCTTTGGTTAGCTCTTACATAAACTCCATTAACGAAAGATAAACCGATTCCCCGAGGTCGAATACGAAGGTGTTGATTTTGATACAATGTTTGGAAAATTTCTGAATGAAGCAATATATCTCTTGATTCCTCTGGTACCATAAGGAACGCTGACCCTCCATAGTCATGACATATATCAACAATAAGACAGAATTTTTCATTCTTGATTATGCTTGGAAAATGAATCTGATTGTCGTAAATGGAGAATGAAAATTCCGAGCCAAACCTAAAAACAGCATACAACCGATTTGGTATAACAGGGGCCCCTGTACAGTCATGGAATGTCTTTATTTCATTGCCATATTTAAGATCTGTTTTTAAATCTTGCATGTCAATTATTGATCCATTATAGTGGTGAAATTCCAGCCAATTAGGGAATATATTCAATAAGCTATTAAACAACGTCTTAAGAATGGACCCGGCGTCAGTAAAGTCAAGAAGTTCATTCCGATCGAATGTCAAATCGACGCATTTTCCTTTTTGAACTGTATCATCAGAAATAGTCATATTTTTGCTGTAGTGATGAGTTTTATACGAAAGTCTAAACTCGCTTGGGTTCTTGATTATTTCCGCACCAGCGATAGAAAATGGGATGGACAAATTGTTTATCTCCATGAATACAATTCCCGATGTAAATCTGGTTCGCATGTCATTACTGATATACCAATGAGATGTTGATGATAACTCAATATCAATGTTGCCAGCGGGACAAGTCAGAAAAGAAATATGAAAACATCCCTTTGGAAGAAATTTGTTTAAAATATCGTATGTATGGAAAACGTCATTTTCTGTTTTTCCTGGAAAAAAAGGTATATATGAAGTCTAATCTGAGTGAATATTCAACATTGAATACGTCAGTTACGAAATACAATCCGGACTGTCAATTTTCGGTTTTTATGTGTTCCTTGAACTGCAAGTTGAAACAAAGGTGGGGCAATGCTGACCATTATAGTAAAGGATATCTCGGTGATTGTTAATAATAAGGAATATTTCAGGGAAACTAACGACCCTAATTTGTTAAGTATTATCAAAATGAAGCATCCTAGATCATCATGCATTTTATTTTACCCAATACTTTTTATAATTCCCTGTAGAAGCCAACTTTCCATCGGAATCCTCTGTACTGAAGATCTAAGCCACTCCAAGAAGATAAAGAAAGTTTACTCATGAAACCAATGGATCTCAGTTTTATTTTTAAAATCTATTTGGACAAAGATTGTTATCCTATATTATTTTCATGTATTTTTTTTAATTTATTCACATTTAAATCAAGCGGATTATTAACTATATACAGAGACGGATATAACATGTCCCACCTTTGCCACCAGGTGCGCGTAAAATTCGAAAAATGTCGGTCCGGATCGGTATCTCGAAACTCGCGTATTTCTATTCATTATTCTGTTGTAAAACAAATTTATTTGACAGATGTGTGAACATATTATTAATTGATCGTATTTCTATTCATTATTCTGTTGTAATACAAATTTATTTGGCAGATGTGTGAACATATTATTAATTGATAAATGGCAATATATGATGAATAGTTTTATGTCTCTTGTAGGGCAAATAATGATTTCAGTTCATGCGTCACAATTCACTAATATCTAAACATGAGAGAGACAATGCATATCCCATGCATTTTTCCACAACTTAATGTTTGCTACTGCTATATCTATATATATATGGATTTGAATCGAACAATATGCTCTGAAGTGTTCAAACTATAAATTTTCAAATTTCATTCTGTTGTAAAATGCAATCTTGCAAAGAGACCCAAATTCACGATTCTATCACTGACTGAAGCAGGAAAAAAACCGATTGAGCAGCAAAATTATCAGACACAAATCTAAGAGACCTAGAAAAATCGTAGATACCTGGACATGTTCCATCAGTTTTCACAGCCAGTCCGCTCTGACAACTACATGTGTACGATCCTAGTGTATTTGTACATAATTCTCTGCAGCCTCCATTTAGTATATTGCACTCATTGACATCTAAGATAAACGTTCAGTATGGTAAATATATAATTAGGACAATTGGTATCTTCTAACATGCTTGGCAAATATGTGTGTTTTTACCATACCGAAGAAAAGTCGATATCATAACCGCAGTACAATCGAATATTTTTGCATTGTCGTTTTCCTGTATTGTTCTACTATTATCATGTTTTATGTGCATGTCCTTGGTGATTTGTTTAATACAGCTTTGTCAGATGTCTTCTGTTTTTTCTTTATGCAATTTGTAAGTATTTTCTACTAAATATGGTGATTTTAGAAGGAACTTATTTCAAGTGAAGGGAAACTTCTATCATTTATATCATTTCTTAGATAAAAAGGAAAGGACATCTGACTAGCTGTATCACAAAACACCTCAGACATGCATAGCCCACAGTAAAATAAAAGACATCACACAAATATTCGTTACCAATTTAGGACAGCGGATTGAATTTTCTAGTGATTTTATAAATAATTGAAATATGTTTTAGAATCGTAGAATATTTACCATGTTCACAATATTTCCCAGTAAAACCTGCTTTACACAGACATGTGTAGTTATTGATTCCATCATGGCATGTGCCATTGTTTTGACAAAGATTATGTACACAGTCATCGTTATCTGAAAAAGGAAGAGAACCGAACTTGTTAGAAAATATTTATACATGAATGCAGAAAAAGTTTGACTATTGTGAAAATAAGATGCAACTTTTGCTCTGTGTTATTTAAAATAGATTGTTATACTACAACAATGTAAAGATGATGGACAAATCCAAACCATAAGTCCAAAAATCATGAAACCTGAGGACATACAAAATCAGTGAAAATGAAAAACAAATGGAAAATAACAAAATATGTCTTCTTGAAGAGCATATGTGAACCCCTGTGATGGAGTGAGATCAGGTGCCCGGGGAGAGTGAGAATCTTCAACATTGCTGTCTTATTCGACATATAAAATTATGCACAAGTTTCTATTAAGCACTGTACTTACTCAAACAGGTTGTGTTATCGTGTGCTAAAGTGAACCCAGATCTACATCCGCATGTAAATGATCCTAGTGTATTTACACACAATTGTCTACACGAAGCCCCGTCTGCGCATTCATCAATATCTAAAATATATCATGAAGTAAGCAAGATAAATCTTGATCTTAGAAAATACGAAAACTTTTAGACTTTATCAATACGGTGCACATTGCGACAAATTTTGTTTCTTTGATGACGATCTACTAAATATCAAATTACTTAAATATCAATAGGCACAATCATATTTAACATATAACACATAAAGTAGATAAACTTTTAGTAAATTCAACTGCACAAAATCGTTCATGATATTTAGAGATACACAAAATATTTAGAGACAAAAATTATGGCGTTGTGTTCACTGCGACATTGATTTGAAGATCATCTAGATTCAAAGTGATGGCACACTCTTAGTCATGAAAAACAAGTGTGTGTAGCATTATGTCACTGCAAGGTTATATGGAAGTGTAATGGCCCGAACAATATTTTGGCAATGTGTTCACCGTGACTTTAATCTAGAAAATATGACCTAGCGTTTTGGTCTTGACACAGCCCTGGGTCATTGAAATCCATTGTGTGTAGTATTGTGTCATTGTTATATGAATAAATAATGATTCGTACAAAACTTCAGGCCCCCTGTGACCTTGACCTGAATCGAAGTTCATGACACACATTGGGTCACTAAGGACAATCGCTTATCACTATCTGTAACTATATGCAAGCTAACATGATGAAGTTAGGGCCCGAAAACGAATTCTGGACATGTGTTCACTGTCAACTTGTCATTGAAGATATGATCTGGATTCAACTTCATGTCACATCACCAGATCATTGAAGACAATTGCTTGTAATATTGTGTCGACTGCATACTGTCAACTCTGTCCTATAGATATTACTTGGATTCAAGGTTGTGATAAACTTTTGTGTCATTGAGAACATTTGTTTTAAAGTTACTGACGCTGCAAAATAACATGAAGCGGTAATGAACTAGAAAGGTTCGATAGACAAACGCGCAGGATGATTCCTGTGTATTCCCCATGTATTATGTGTTTGTGGGGCTTAATAAAAAGCGACTGGCGACTTCTAATTTACCATTATATATTCAATGTATCACTGGGAAAATTAACTGAACCCTAGCGATCAGATTTCATACAAGCGCCCAGAAGGAGAGAGTTTCTTGCCAAAAATGCTCAAAACAAACAAATGACATGAAAGACTTTGAACACATAGAATATAAACCAATACTAATAAGAAGTCTCCCAGTCATGTGTTATTAGTTCAGGGGTATGAAATATAGAAATTTTAAACGGGAATTAGTTCTTCGCCACAAAAGGAATTATAAGATGAAATAATTTAAAATGCGAAATTATAAAAACAAATTTAATGATCATTTTGAATTAATGTTAATTTACCATCACATGTTTTCTTATCCGCATTCAGTTTCCATCCTCTTTTACAACTGCAATAGGCAATTCCATAACTACTTCTGCATATCTGCATACATCCACCGTTACCACTTGCACATAAATCGACAGCTGCAAATGGCATAGATATATCTAACCATATATATATATATATCTTTCTACAACTGTTGTATGATCAATTTCTATCATAGATAAGATTAAAAATGGTGAGAATTTACGTTATTTTGTCCCTCGAATTAATTGTTATTTAAATGTTATCGGACATTTGGATATACCTTGGCATGATCTTCCATCACTCAGTAGCCTGTATCCACTGCTACATATACATTTATATGACCCATGGGTATTCTGACAAGTTTGTTGACAGACTTTCCTGCTGCATTCATCTTCATCTTAAAAATTACATTATTGGAGCATGTAACTTAAAATTATTGTAGAGAAACTTCAAAGTACTTTTTAAATATCTACATTCATGAATGTGGAATGGTATATGTCTAATGTTACTGTTCTGTATTCATTGTAGTCTACCTTCACATCCAGTTTTATTTCTTGAAACAACAAATCCCTGTGGACAGGAACATGTATATGAACCAAGAGTGTTCACACATCCATGGCTGCATATTGATGTTCCAAGGTGGCACTCATCGATATCTGTAAAATAGTTACCTTTAATTCTTCATTCATAACAATTTGCCATATTGAACGATTATGAAGTGTACTTATACATTCAATATGCAAATATTCCTTACAATTTATGTATATTTATATCAATGTTTTCAGAGCTCACATTGAATAAAGCTAATACTTGAGATAAATCTACACCTTTCTTAGATTTAAACATCAAAATTATCAACAACCTAATATATACTAATATTTATGATAAACGTGAGGATTTTGGTTTTCCTATTGTAAATTTCCCTTACTTGGATGGCGATGTCCCTCGACTCCCATCATATGGTATCTATATATCTCAATTAGTTCGATTTGTCAGAGGCTGCACCGATGTTTTGGACTTTCATAAACGAAATTTACAAATTACTACTAAACTTTTAACTCAGGGTTACAGATATCACAAGCTAAGAAAAACATTCGGCAAATTCTTCAGATCTTATTCAGAACTTCTATCTAAATTTGGAAATATTTCTTTTCAATAGTATGTATCCAATGGAATTTCCCATCCTAATTTTTACGGTGATCTCGTATATAAACTACGGAAAGTAAAAGGCTCCGATAACGTTATTTTATCATGTAATAAAATAATCAAACGTCTCCTAAATAGACAATATGATATTGAGATCATCAAAAAGACTGTAGGTCTTGTATTTGGTCCCTCTACAGCCTAATGCAGACTTTTATTTGAACGTTGCACGCTGACTAACAGGGCGGTGGGGACTATATGACGGGCCTTATCCAAACCTCTTTCAGAGGAGACATGGTCCTGAACCTCGTCCCCTCTGACTGTTAGTCGGGACTCCTACAGATCTAGGGTCTTAGCTCGCTTTCAGACTGGCAGAGCACGGTTTATCATGTTGATGTCGCATATATTTTTATACCATTATGTGTTTTACAATACCTTACGTGTTTATATTTTTATGACCTCTCAATATGCGATACCTGTTGACCCTTGTTCTTTACATGGAGGATTATTTATAAATTTTTAAATGTACGTCTTTTGATTGTTCTGCTGTTAGGGTGAGTGGGAAGGTGGGCCCGTAAACCGGTTAACCACACCATTTGTTTGGCTTTTGTCAAATTAAATGACCGTCCTAAGTCGGTATCGTAATTGCACTACAATCAAATATTTTTGTAATGTGTTAAATGTTCTATTATATTATTTATATTCATGTATTGTATAGCTCCATTGTGACTTCTGCCACATAACTGAGCCGGTAACTCCTCTTTTTTCTGAAAATATATAACCGACAAAAATGAAAGTTAGAAATTATTTTTCTTATTGATGAAACACTGAATCACCTTTGCATATACTAGCGGATGCGGCATCGATACTGTATCCAGCATAACAATCACATTTGTAAGATCCATCTGTATTCGTACACATGTGCTGACACCCTCCTTTGTTGGTTGAACATTCATTTATATCTGTAAGTAAGCCATGTATAAGACTGTAAATTATAGAATTTAATGGCAATGAGACTTATTATGTATGATGCAAAATGAAACACAACTTTAACATTTTGGCATTTATTGACACTTTCTGCATTATTATTCTTTATCTATTTATTGCTTTGTCTTTCTCTATTTATATATCATTTGTCTAATTTACTTAATTTATACCATATGGAGAATTTGAAAGATATTATTTTCGTTCACAGAACTAACATCTCCTCACATTCATTTAGTTTGTAAAACTCAATTTCTTTAATATCTTACTGGAATATTTTGAAATAGAAAGTCTGCAGTACATAATCTAAAATGGTGAACGTCAACATACAAACATATATACGTGTATGAATTAAGTGTACGTTATGCTCATTTTTACAACTTTTCATGATGCTGAACCCGTCTAAGTATGGCTGTGCATTAGGGAGATACCCTTTATTATAATGCAAAATAAAAATAAATCGCAATTTCTTTTTTCTCAGTCTCACAACTAATAATCCACCAGTAGGGATATCGACCCAGTCGTGATATTAAGTGTCAAAAACTACTTATAGATGTATGAATTTAGCGCACCATATGCGCATTTCGTTTACTCGTGTCTTTTCATCAAGCCCCAGACCAAAACTGCGGAAATCCAAATTCTCCTTAATGATGGAGCGTTCATTGTTATCAAGATAGTTTAATAAATGTTCTTTAATGTGTCAATGTGATCTATGTAAAATAAACGGTTGTGTGCTTGGCTTGTAACTTAGAAGTCCAGAGTTCGAGTCTCGCAAGTGATTCTTCGGTATCATGTCTTTCCGATGAGACAATTACTGCCGAAGTTATTTGTCACGGTAGATGTGTCACGTAAAGATCCATCATAGCTTCGAAAGCGTCCGATGCATGGGGACTAAATTTCATGGCATTTCATTAGCCAGATGCTTGTGCCATATCAGTACAATAATCTTGGTTTGACGTAAAACAAAATCAAAAACTAAAAACTGACAAACGAACAAATGTATACTTCTAAACGTGCTACGAAATTTCAGGACCATTAATGCAAAACGATTATGTTGTTATCTTAATCGGTCTACCATTGAAAAGTATGTTATTGCTGTAAAGCAAGGCATATTTAATTATATCTATCACCTGAATTAACATACTCAGAATCAAGTATGTTAAAAAAAATTCAAAGCAAGTTAAAATAGAGACACCTGTGAAAGAAGGTAACTTGACGTCATCAGTCTAAACTTCTGTCGGTAAACAATCTTATGAAATTTGTAGTCAATTTCTGATCAAATTAACGTGCATTTTGAATTTTAGTCATCCACAACAAGAATTCAGTAACGCCGCTTTAATACAAGAAATCAGTAATTGAATTATTTGTATCAGTAGAAACTAATTTAATACATTTTAAAGTCAGTCAGCAATTCTAAAATTGACAGTTAGCATTGATTTGATTCTGTGCATTTAAATTATATACTGGTGTTTTTTCACCTTTCAATATGCATTACATTACGATCACTTTGTATAGCAAAGCAGCTAGGCGAAGAATACGAAATAAGTGTATTAATTTGTCTACTACATTCTTATTTAGATAGAAACTGTTATCGTATAAATATTACATAATATTTGGCTACTTGATATTGCTCATTCTAGTGCCTTGTTGTCATTTACATTGATAAAAGATTAAAGTTTAACGTTTCGCCCAAATTTTAATCATTGATATGAGGACACGTGGTTTCGTTACCGAGATATTATCCTTTATGTATGGCCCTTGATGTAAAGTAGAAACAAGTAAGTAGTAATAGATTTATAAACAATGACTTCAATACCAAGACAGGTTCGTTTATCCGAGAGAAGCTGGAATCCAGGTTTGCAGGAACAAGTATATGAACCATGAGTGTTTGTACACAGCTGCTTGCAAGATGATCTCCCTGTTGAACATTCGTTGATATCTGCATTTAAAGATAAGATATTTCACGTATGTAGACCTCACGTCTTCTAATTATAGTTTCAGCTAAATTGGAACGACAGAAAAGCTGAGCAAATATATTTGAAAATATACTAAAGTTATAGTTATCATTTCAATATAATTATTAAAAGATTCAAAGATATTAGCCTTAACAATTTGAAAATAAAAAAACGGCCTGAATGATATGAATCGGAAGAATGCTATACAGCCAATACAAGAGTTTGATGATGTTATGTTCTGTATCTAAAACAAATTAAAAAAAAAACAATGGCGATGCAGAAAATAAATAAGCTCATATGGAGAAACTGTTACCATTTGGTTAATTTGCACAGCGGCCATATTGGACAAGTACTTACAACATTTACCGATAGAACTCATATAGTGAACAAGAATTCAAACGCAAATAGCAAACTTACTCCTGTCTAAACACACGTAACAAGTGTCAAAATTTATTCTCCATATTCGTTTATAACTTTTAATGAACCAGCTTCTTGTGGCACAGGTATGATACTTAAAGTTCTTTTAACAGTCAAACTTTTAAAGCGAAGAACCCCATCTAACCCACTATAAACTAGGTAGGTAGGTAGGTAGGCGGTATGTACGTATGTATGTATGTAAGTATGTATGTGTGTATGTGTGTATGTACGTATGTATGTATGTATGTATGTATGTATGTATGTATGTATGTATGTGTGTGTGTATGTATGTATGTATGTATGTATGTATGTATGTATGTATGTATGTATGTATGTATGTATGTATGTAGGTGTGTGTGTGTGTGTATGTATGTATGTATGTATGTATGTATGTATGTATGTATGTATGTATGTATGTATGTATGTATGTATGTATGTATGTATGTATGTATGTATGTGTGTGTGTGTGTATGTATGTATGTATGTATGTATGTATGTATGTATGTATGTATGTATGTATGTATGTATGTATGTATGTATGTATGTATGTATGTATGTATGTATGTATGTATGTATGTATGTATGTATGTATGTATGTATGCTGGTTGACCATAAATTCCCCGGGATATTCTTAAAATCTGTGCTTGATATGATGGAGCAAAACATTCTTAAAGGAGAAAACAGAAGACATCTGACAAAGCTGTATGACACAAATCACCAAGGACCTGCACACAAAAAAATGACAACAGCATAATATACACAGAAAAACATTACAAAAATATTCGATTTTGCTGCGGTTACGATACTGACTTAAGACGGTCAGTTGAAGTAACAAACGTCACTTAATTGGTGTGGTGAATCGGTTTTCGGGCGCCCACCGTCTTACTCACCACAAAATAATTAAAGGACACACATTTAAAAAATTATAAATAATCCTCCATATAGAGGTCAAGGATCAACAGGATTTTCAAGGAGAAAGGTCATAAAATACAGAATACAATGATCCCCATTTCTCTCAGGAAAGAGACGTTTAGCGGACTTCTCGTTGCTAACTTTATGAATATTATTATCAGCTTAGGTCTATGAGGTAAATACAATTTAACCTTGCGCTAGAAGTAAAAGAATTGGTGCACTGTTTTTCATATTGCTACCTCAACCTATTGTCAGGATACATTACATTAGTCATTTGTATTAAATATTGCTTCATAACCTTGTTCCGAAACGTAAATGATAAAAAAGTAATTTTGCTTTTAAAATCAACTTTTCATGAAATGAATAACTTTTTAATTCTGCTCTTAACAATTAAAATTTTACCGTCACAGTATGGTGTGGAAAATCCTGCAGGACAAGAACAGGTGTTTGGTCGAATACACGTGCCTCCATTTCTACATGGTGTAGAGCATATAGCTGCAATGTATGAAACATGAATTCTAACGCATATTCCAACTAACAAAGGATAAATATAAGACTGTAGATATACATGTAATAATTAAATGCACCACGTGACCATTTCAACAGCTTACGTTTCTTTAGTATTGTTCTAAGCCGAAAATGGAATAAATGTTTGAACAACAAATTAAATACTAAATTGACCTAACAATAAGAGTTCAAAACCAATGTAAGGATAGGGATTTGCATAAGGAAGATAGTACTTCGTTTTTTAAATATTTTACAGACTTTTCATCACAGTAAATTTGAACCATATATTTAAGCTTATATATCCTTCTAAGACTTACTATTCCCTAGTAGTGGTATCGACCCAATGATGTCAATGAATATCAGAGCGCACGTGACCGTGTATTGATTCAGTGTATCAATTGCGCATTTTGATAACTTCAGTGAAGCTCAAGCCCGCAAAAATGAGTGCAAATTGTAAGGAATGACTTTGAACGAATCGTGGATTTTGGATACCAACAGATACGGTACCAACGTGGTAAGGTATAATACAAAATTGGGAGCCACAATATTGCAGTTTGCTGCATAACAAAGTAAATATCCTCTATCAATCACTTTACTCCCGCCGTGATTCCTTGTAATAACACATACATATACCTTTTCACATATTCAAGTGATTATATAGGAGAATATCAGTAAAAAGCGAAGAAGTACCGAAGGGTAAACCATATCTCATAGCCCACAGAATAAAGGGGGACAATATCGGGTTTAGTGTCATATTCAGACAAATGCGAACCCCAATAAAATCGAAGTTAGACCAGGTGCCCGGGAGGAGTAAGCGTCCCCTGGTTGCATGCAACACCCGTCGCAAAAGTCCTGCAACAACTTTTCAAGTCGAGGAGGTAAATACATAAATATACACGCATGAATATAAGGAGACAGGAACACGAAGTCAAATTTTTCCCATTCAAGGCAATAATTGCTGCCTGCCTGAAATTTCGGTGTCGGAAAAGCAGGTGAACGAATGTCTGTATAGACATGTATATACGTATTATGTCAAATCAAGTACAGTCAAAAAGTTAAGATGGTTATTTTGTAAGGTCAGGTCCCAAAATATCGGTTAACATTGTTGAAAGAGGAATTGACAACCACAGAACCTCCTCATTGACAATTTCAAACGTTCCGCAATACCGTATAACCAGATTTTCACGAGATACTAATTTTTTACTATTTTCCCAAGTAATTTGAACAAGCTAAAATAAGTTACCGTGAAAAATTGTACTCCAAAAAGGGGACCAAACGGGTATTAATATCATCCCCGTTTCTCAATGGGACATGGACGTCTAGGGGGCAAACGAGTAGAAATCAAGGGGATCGACGACAAACTCAAATTACGGGTATGTACAATTTTAAAACCCAAATTGATAAAGCCAATGATTTCGTTATGTCAGTGTCGATAGCTAACAAGCAATTATCAACGCGTGACTGAATACTGCATATGGTATTCCAAGCCATTGTACGTGTCCGTATTCCCTTAATTGGTTTGTTTACATATTTATTTATTGTTTGAAGGTACTTTCGCTGGGTCAGTGGACAGAGTGTGCCTTCCCATGCTCGGGAAGATTGATTAGTGCTACCCAAAATTCCGATTCCCCTCCGAATTCCACATAACTCATTTCGAAAACCACTTTGCAAACGAGGAAACAATGGTTCAGTATGTTGAAAAAAATATATACCCGTATGTGTCGAACAAGATTGAGGAATTTTATCTGCCGCTTGATAAAAATACTCCTGTCATTTTCGACAGCTTTCGTTAACAAATTACAGTTAATTTCCTTTCAAGTCAAAGCGTCTCCTTTACTCTACAATTCCGCCGATTGCACCGACAAGCTACAAGCCGTGAATTTGAGCGGATGCAAGTGCAGTTATTCATATAGGTAAATTGATTCACAGAGATGCGGTAATAGCTTGTCGTCTGCATAGTTGTTTGATGAGAGTCGTTTTTATTTCTTGTTAAAAAACATGGGTTTTTTCTTTTTTGAAATCGCAAAAACTTGTATTCGCGAAAATAAAGATACGCTTTTCTGATATTGAATCGCGAAATTTGTATACTCGCGAAAATTTCCGGATATACGGTAGAGTAGTTTTTGGGCAAAAAGTCTCGCTGTCAGGACGAGATGTTCTTAATTAGAGCATGTCCTGGCATAACGTATAAGTTGTGAAATGAAGACGCCATATGCGGGAGAGGAAGGTATGTTGCTACTCAGAAAAGGGAAGTTGGTAATATTAAAATTGAAATCGTCACGTTTGTCATAGAGAGAGGTTACTAATGAACCATCGTCACTAATTGATATTAGTATATCGAGGTATGAAGCAGAAGATGCGCTCTGTTTAGTATCTTTTATCTCGAGTTCCTTTGGATACACGATGTTGATGTATGGATACATGATATGTCTTGAACATTATGACTCGGCAGAAGGATAATTTTGGAACATTAAAAAACTGAAGCCGTTTCAGTTCCTTTTCAAATCTTTATGATTGATACTTTAGAAAGTACAACTATACTTTTGTTTAGGTACAATAGTTTTCATTGTCATAAGCTTAATACACATCAAGAAGGAAGAAATAGAAGAGGATAACATAAACATGATGTCAAATACAACTAAAGAAATAAATCACATAAAATCACGAATCTCATGTGTAAAAATGTTGATATATAAGAATTCGTATTAATTTTTCATACGTGTTTCACACTTGTAACCCCTGTATCCATTACAGCACACATTTTTGTAGCACGTTCCTGCACATGAACTAGATTTCTGCCTGTCGAATGTAACACAATTTCAAAACAGATACATATAAACAATTCATGTTGCGCTCATAAACTAAATTACATATGAAGAAATTATAAAAATCCGTATATCTTGAACCTTTTTAATCTTATTTTGATTTAATTGCGATTATAAAGTTTCATATGACTGATTGCAGTAAAATATTTTCCATATGCATGTATTCGAATGTACGATTATAATTCCGTGAATTGGAAATAGGGATAATTATGTGCAAAGGGCGAACCATGCAGACCGCATAAAATAAATTTCAATACTGTATGCACGTGACGAATGAGGAAAAACACTGTACAAGAAGTATCACAGACACAACATTAGAGCAAGAGGACATTTTTGTGTAACACTTAAGTCGACCATTCGTAAGGAACGTCACAAGAATTTCAAATCATAAAGGGAATGATTGACTGTGACAGCACAAATGTATCTGGGTGAGAAAGATTTATTTCAAGAATATGAAACAAATATCTGTAAATTTGATCAGCCAGATAGCATTTACTCTTACAAAAGATTCTCTATATTGTGTGATAATTTACAGTGAGCATGAGCAATGCCGAAATTTTATATGTTTACATAAGTTTCCTTTTCAGCAGACATCTCTGGATCATCGGAGATTTGGGCGAAACCCTGTTAATATGTTTTTGGCATGTGTACGAAACGAAAACCTGTACAAAAGTTTTAAAACGTATGAATTCTCGTCGCTGTCGGACGAATACTAGCTATGTGGAGTTACATCTCTAAATGTAAATAGTCTGTCCGAGCCCTGCACGATAACTAAAGAATTGTGGTAAGTTATAACTTACAATAACAATAACAGAGTTTTTAGTTACAGTGTTCTTGAGTGAAGAATGAAATGTAAATTAAGAAAAAATACGAAAGTAACTGGTGCCACATGATTGTGGCGCTAACAACAATATACCACAGTGGATATTCAGGGGTGAGATCAGGTACCCGGGAGGAGTGAGCGTCTCCTGTTTGGCTAGCCACATCCGCCGTGAATGCCCTTAGATACAGAGGAAACAAATATAATTCAGCACTGTATTTATAAATAAATGTGAACAAACACAGTGTAGAAAGTGCCACAGCCACATAACATCAGGAAAAAGGGTATAACACTTAAGTCCAACCCTCCGCGGGGAACTATTTACGAGCTCCACACTGCAAAGGGAGTAAGTGTGACATTAATGTAAAATAGCAAAAATAATCTCCGTCACGCGGAGGACATGTCACCGTAAAAGCAAAACAATATTCCTACCTATATTTTGTACAACTTGACCATCCCCAAAGTCCACAGTCGGAACTGTATCTCTCGGATGTATAGCATGTCTTCTGACAAGAATATGCTTGTCTACAATATCCTGCCATGCATTCCCTGTGAAAATTATTTTTACTAATCTGCCTTAAAATTGTGCATTATTTTAATTCTATGAAAAATATAAGTTGACGGAATATGAGTGTTATCTATTTGCTTTTCATTATTTCAATAGTTGATTTTTTTTCACCAACTGAGTTACGATTGCTACGGCAACTGACAGTCCTCAGCCGGTACCGCAAATGCACTACAATCAAAAAGGAACATAGAAATAAAATATCAGAATATTAACTAAAGTTTGGTCAATAAATAACAAACAGTTTTGGCTTACAAAGGATAGTAAGCTTAACATGCACTGTACTGGATACCCACTCAGACATCATAATGCTGGAATATATAGGGAAACGTATTATTGTATGTTCACTGTAAAGCTATAAAGGTATTGTTATTATGGTAATACATGTACATTGTTGAATTTATTAACTGCTCAGTTCAACAATTGCGGTACAAATCAAAACTACTCACTAAAATAACTGTGAGAACGTACATGTGTACAGTGTGCAGTTAGATGTAAGAAAAGTCAAAAGTGGTTGTTTAAGATATGTGATTGATTTATACAGGTGGCTTTTATGCGATTCAAAATTATATCATTTTATTGCATAATATACCCATCACAACTACTGAAAATAATGCTAGTGATACCTTTGGGAACTGACAGGCCACCGGCAGCGGTATCGACCCAATATCAATAATAATTATAAAATACATGTATGTACGTCTTTTAATTTATCTCACCACATGTGCATATTGACAACTTAAATCACTTCAGTAATGCATAAGGCCTAATTATTGAAGTTTAATATATTTTATGAACGATCTAATTACCAAACCAAAATCTGACGAAGGAAAAGTATCTATGAAGAGTATATATACATGAAAAGATGATGAATGAAACCAGCTCAGAATATGCAGCCGAGGGGTTAGAAATAAAAACTTGTGAGCTTATACCCCAGGCTCTAATTAAAGCTGGGCATATATCCATGTCAGGTCAGCTCCAATGACTAAGACGTAAACCCGTGGACTATGTCTTATATCTGACAAGTTCAAGATTCCAATGATATAAATTGTATAAATTGAACGTGGCTTTTGTTGTACATCTCCTTGTTGCCTAGTACAGCTAAGTCAGGACCTATCAAAAATATTTTGGAATTTGATATAACGAATTCTTGAATTTATTATAACGGATTAAATTCGTTTTAACGAATTCTTGATCTTCTGCTTCATACCTCGATATACCGCTATCAATTACTGATGATACAAACGTGACAATTTCAATTTCATTATTACCAACTTCCCTTTTCTGAGTAGCAACATACCTTCCGCGCCCGCCACGGCATGCTCTAAATTTCGTCCTGAGAGCGAGGCTTCTAGCCACGAAACTACTCTCACAAAGATATATTGAGGAACGCTTGAATTGTCACCGAGGAATTTCAATGGTCGTTATAGGGATCTATTGAAATTTCAGATTCCTCTTTCAAGAATGTTATCCGATATTTTGGGACCTGACCATACAATATAACCATCTAAACTTTTTGACTATACCTGATTTGACATAATACGTATATACATGGGATTTGTTCACCTGTCTTTCCGACACCGGAATTTCACACTGGCAGCATTTCTTGCCTTGAATGGGAAATTTCACTTCGTGTTCCTGTCTCCTTCTTATGTTCATGCTTGTATATTTATGCATTTACCTCCTCAACTTGTCAGGTTTTTGCAGGACCTTTGCGACGAGTGTTGCATGCAACCAGGGGACGCTTACTCCTCCCGGGCACCTGGTCTCACCTCAGTTTTATTAGGGTTCGCATTTGTCTGAACATGACACTAAACACGATATTGTCCCCTTTATTCCATGGACTATGAGATATGGTTTACCCTTCGGTACTTCCTTGTTTTTTACTTAAAAACGGATTAAATTCGTTTTAACAAATTTGAGGAATTCGTTATAACATATAGAATCTGTTATAACAAATTTCAGAAATATACGAAATTAAGAATTCGTTATTTCGAATTCAGTTTCTTAAAACGAATTTCAAAATCTGTTAAAAGTTAGAACGAAATTCAACAAAGTTGTTATAACATATTTAATTCGTTATAACGAATTTAATCCGTCTTAACAAAATCAAGAATTCGTTATATCAAAGTTAAAAATATTTTGATAGGTCCTAAATGGGCTTCCGTAGTATCTTTCCCTTTTTTAAAAAAACAAAGAAAACATGAAGTATGAGACATTTTTAAAATGCAAATAAGTAAGATCTTACCTCAGAATACAGCTCAAAAAAATGAGCCAAATCTCTTTCAACATCATCATTTCTAATATCCCTAGGATGTAAACGGGAATAAGTATGATTGAAATGTAAAATATCACATTACAAAATAAGTATAAATTGAATGTATTTTTATTGCACCCATTATGGTATATGATCAAATCTGCCCTTACCATATAGATGTTATTACATCGTGTAATCTGCTATTACACTGCTTTATGCAGGAGAGGCATGTCTTTATGTACTTGTATTCTATGTATTACTAATAAAATAATTTCGTTGTCTAGATATCGATACAATGTGGCTTTGTTAATTTTCATCCGGGTATAATATATCAAAGAGGCATGCATGAAACCTCTATTCAAACAATGCCTCCAGACCCAAATAGAAGTAAATATTGAAAAATCTATCATTATAATGCATCATTAGAAGACAAAGGTAGAAATTTAATGTGTGCTTTTGGGGTATAGAGTTCTAATTTTCATGGCTATTAAACGAACAGTTGAAAATAAAAGCAAATGTTGTAAAACAGTTGTCATTTTGCACCAAGACGCTTGTAATATTTAGCCAAAGTTTGCTTCAAGCCTTAGGTGAAGATTGTTACGGATAGCATAGTTGTATCCGATTAGCCATTTTCGTTTACTCTGCATTGATCACTTTCTTCGTGTATATAGTATGTCATTTGTATTAGTGTATCTTTCTTGATTTAAGGAATTATATTTTTGTGTATGTTTGTACTCTAGACCCTATTAAAATAAAGCTCAAACATGAGCTGAGCTAAGCTGTGGATAAAAGTTCAAAGGTCGAGGACACAGTGCATGAACTGTGCAAGTACTATATGAACTTATAGTCACTTGTCAAGAAATTTTATATACTTAACACGAGTGATATGAGTCATATTGATTTTGGGATCAATCCGTCATATGCCAATTTTACAGGATCTTTATAAGTGAAATGTTCTATGAAAAAAAACTGAATCTACACTTTTGAAACAGCAATTCTTTGTTACATAGGTCAAGGTGAGCGATTCACTCAGATGGAATACTGAAACATTTTATTGAACATCTGCGACACAATGTACTGGTTTGCATCGAATACATATATTTTCGGAAAATAATAATAACAGTTTTGTGTTTTATTAACAATGTAACAAAGGTAGTCCTCTTATATTTCAAATTACAATTTACCCATTAATTTTCGTCCTTGAAGTAGGCATCCCTGGATGGATTTTATGCTATATACTTAGGACTGACGCTTAGAAGTATGAATCTATCACATCGACCAAACTCATTCATGATGCCTTTAAAGATAGAGATGTTGTATACATGCGTTCGATGCATCTCACAATGGGTTAAAATGTTATTAGACTTGATAAATACATGCAGAGTACACAAATGATTCAAAACAGACTGATATTGAAATAATATTATGAGTCAGTGTATACACGTAAATTTAGTACTCAGCTTTCCTCTCATATACCAATTAAATATATTTCAATTCGATTGTTACTTAATTGTACTACTACAGTGAGTCTGTTATAACAACTGTCTTGAAAATATGTCTCTCCTACACTTTGTAGTAATGATCTACGTTCGATACCTTGGAAAATTTGTCCGCACAGTTTGTGGTAATGATCTAGGTAACTCTAGATACCTAGATAAGGTTTTCCTAGTCTGTAATAATAATGTACCTTACATACGTAGACAACTTTGTCCGTACAAAACGAATAACTTCTATTCAATCAGGAACCCTAGAGATGCTGCCGCATTCAACTTCTTTTCAATCTGATGAATCATGCCATAGTCAAGCAACAGCATGCAAGATAGGACGGTGTCTCCTGAGCCAACTGCAAAATGATAGCCTTGTGGATCGTATTGCTATATATAGGCCCACGGCAGCGACATTGGAGAACAAAAACGGGTCTCAGTGGAGCGCCACCGGAGCACTTCAGAGTGGCGCTCGAAATCGCTGATTAACCCATGAAGCACCACTGCAACTTTCACAACCGCTATCAGATCGTCACAGAGAACGAGGGATCTGAATTCGGCTTATTTGGAAAACAGTGGCGCTCATAGGCGATCCGATAGCGCTTCAGTTACGATCTTGGCGATCAAGTAGCACTCCCATGGCGAATTCGGCTATTAAGTAGCGATATGATGGCGTTCTGGATTTAGCACCACGAATTTTCCAAATCCCAATATTAGCTTAACGCATTCGTCAGAGTAAACAACCGAACGTATGTATGCTTCTGGAGTTAAATAACTTTGCTCTATAAAGAGTCCACATTTACGTATAATAAATAATCTTGCTATATAATGTTAAACAGCGGTATAACGTACTGATGTAGTGAACACTGGTATAACGACTCAAACTAAATAGAAATATATGCCAATGTGTTGAGGATGCTTCGAAGAAAAACTCTATAGCCTTAAATTTTGAACTTGAGAGTATATTCGCTCGACAATTAATAAACATTCTATAGTATGCTCTAGATCACATATCCAACCCATCTCCTTGGCATCATCGTCTAGACATTTACTCGCATTAGAAGGGTCGTATTGAGAAAGATTTGACACCCTATAATACTCGCGAACCTGAGATTTTAAAATATCTACTTATTTTGTGAAAAGAAAAGCGTGAAATCAGTTTCAAGTGTCATGATATGGGTCAGATGCTCTCGTTATGATTTTGGAATTCTTACATCTTCCTTTAAATTCAGTGATCGTCAAATGCCCGACATCACGCATTTTGGCACAATTGTTCATTATGACGTCATAAATAAATGGCCTGTCAAACAATAATTTAACTATGACGTCACAATGGAACTACGTCATGGGCGAGGTTAAAGTTGGATCCGGTGATCCCTCAATTATATCGTCTGTTTACAACAAACAGGTATTCATTCTTCAAAGCTAGTAAAACATTCATGAATGAACAGAATTCATTCTCGGGTATACATTTTTGATATTTTCAAATACTCTGATACACTGACATCACACATGTCAAACATGAAACAAATCTAACCATTTATTTATGTGAGAAGATTTTAAAATATATATCAAATTTTATCCTTTCTGATTCTGATTCTAAACACATTAAAAATGTGAACAATGAATCACGAAGGAATTGCCATTACTATGCTTACTTAGCACCCTGGCTGATGTGAGTTGAATAGTCCAAGAATCACTCATTTCTGTCTTGGCTGTCAATGCTACTGGGATTACGGACAACTTCTTGTAGTTCTATTCCTTTTTATTCTTTATTAAATCATTATTAAATTTGTCATAGAAAATGAATAAACAAACCAACAAACATACAGGGTTTAAATAATTAATTGTACTCAAAAGCAATGCCATGAATCTAACAAATATCACACAATGACGACAACATGGACAAAACTCTAATTCTAATCAATAACAATGATTCTGTAGTTAAGAAAATTCATTCATCCACTAAAATCACTTGGGCAAGAATTTGTCCAAATCGACTATCCAGCATGATACTTGCATTCCTAAATAATATGAGACAAAAAGATTTGAGTAGACTCCGTGAGATGAATTCATGATAAAATTATGTAGGTGAAAAATAAATATAAGTGTTTTATTTACAGAATTTATCAAACAGTAAAATTCTTATTCTTTCAATATTGTACAATATGTATAATATATTTTATTTGTGTGAGCAAAACTATTACTGCAACATTTTCCTGTATTCAAGCAATATACAATTGTTTGAAAGCTTCAAGAACAGAAGAGTGTGGCAGTAATCGTTCAAACGTAGCAACCTCAATGCAAACTTAATACATACAAAAGAGGAGTGAAAATTAGTCAGTTGTTACTATGACTACTATAAATGCTTAATAATAGCTTATCTGCTTGTACCTTATTGACTAATTGGGGTTCATACGCTATTTCTGTGGCATATTAAGACCAATATTAGAAAATGTACAACAAATACCTGGTATGCAAAATACCAAATAAATTTAAAAAGCAGTTAATTAAACAGTTAAATATATGGTGTTACACTTTAAAATGTAACATATAATTCCCATTCTTACCAAAGTTTAATTTGTTTAACCTATCTACAACGACTTGTTTGTAAATGAGACATAATTAGTTTATAAATTAAATGCCATCAATATGATTTTTAAGCACTATTTGAAATAATTATTTGATACTTATTTAAAATGTCATAAAAATTGGCACACTATAATTAAAGTACTTGTATATATCAAATCTAAAATATAAAGATTTCAAAATGTTTAAAGTCAAAAGGAAAAAAGTAAAACAAACAAACAAAAACAAAAAAGGAAAGAATATACGAAACAAAATACTAAAAATTAAGCTTAATAAAACTTATCAATGTAAATATGAATACTATAACCAAATGATCAGTATATACTACACTGGAAGATTTGATTGGCTATCTTACATCACAAAATAGTACCTCTTCTCATTGCATCCCTTTGAGATTTATAATATTTACTATACAAAACTAGACAAAATTCACAGTAACACTTCAATTCTATGATCACAGTGTCCTAAAACCTCTGCCAAAGAAGTTAAATACAACCTGAAATTTTCAAAACTAAAATGGTCATCTATTTAATACATGGTTAATTTAATATTCAAGAATTAAATGTTTCAAAGTTTTTCTTTTTTCTTTTTTTTTTTTTCATAAAAGCATTTCTGTAACTGAGATGATAATATAAACAAAAAAATTAAAGCTTGCTAATAACACCAGATCTGCAGTACATGTATTTATGTCAATATCACAGAAATATGAACAATTCATAAAATACTCATTTAATATAACATAAAATAGTCTTCATAATATCAATTGAGAGAAACACAATGAACCAATATCTAAAATGAATTTAAATACATGTACTGTGACTCAAATTTTACAAGTTTTTAGTTCATTGAACAACAAGACATTTGATAAATATATTCCACAAAAAATTTAATTTATATAAAATATATGACAAGGATGAATGTAGCTAAAAACAGCTGTCTTACATTTTAAAACATAAAAATCAAATCTTACTGTTCTTCAAAAATTTGATAAAATCTATTCATCCTAAGTTAAAAGGAAAGTTTAAAATGATATGGTGAATAAATTTTAGACTTTGGATTTATTGGTATGTAGAAGAAGGACAAGAAAGTTTAATAAAGCAGAAGTTATGTTTTAAAAAGAATCAATCTGAAATAACTATGGATATGATAATAACAATTACAAAAACATGTATCACGAAGACAACTATAGACTACAAAATTATGTATGGAATTTTGTCTTTCACTTTCTTTTGCAAATAGTTCACGTATGTTTTGAATTGGGGCAAAATAGATACATGTATATATTTATGATGATTGATTTGATGTGATTTTTATAAAGAAAGATAATCTGCATCTTTGAAAACTTAACATTACAATAGGTTTATTAATTCATTTCTTACCACTAAACTTACTCAATATGGAAAATAGGTAAAAAACAAAAATAAAATAAACTACTTTAAGTGACAAAAGTTTTAACATCTTAAAAGTCATGTAAATTCAAATATGTCTCACCCTAATCATATGTCTATCTAAATGTGTTCAAATCTGCAGAAGCTGCTAAAACAGTTAAAATCAAAACTATATAAATTAGCAAGAACTTTTTATATACTGTTCTCATTATACAACTGTTTAGCATCATACTAAATGTGAGACTTTTGTATATGGGTGATGTTTTTGTTATGTAGTTGTAAACTATGACCAAAATTTATATATCACAAATCATCACTCTCTTTTTCAAACAAGAACACCATGGCGTTTTTATTTTTTTTATGTCAAAGACTGCCATTTTCATGTAAGTGTATTATTGCTTTTTTATGGAACAAAAAACAAAAAATACAAACAAAAACAACAACCAAAACACACTATAGCATCACAGTGTTCTGAATAATTCTTATGGTATATATGCAGACTATGTTGCTTTATATGGCTGGTATGTTAACATTTAATCCTATCCAGAGCATCAACCACCACTGTAATAGGTATCGGGTCAAGGTCAAAAACAACCAAGCTACTCTAGAAATACATATGATGAACGAGTTTTCTCTAGAGACAGAGCAGTAATATTGCCAGGAAGGGAGCTCATTGTCTTCACTACCGACTGCTGTTAACTGGAGTCATACGATGGTATCCTACAGGATCACCCGCTGAAGGATACCAAATGAATTAATCTTCCTCCTGTAAAAGCGAATCTATTAAAAGACAACTTTTACACATACAATCACACTTGTGTGAACATGAAAAGCATGCCGAACTATTTATTACAACACACAAATTATCAGCCAATGTCTAAGTTATGCCACTGATGTTTGTGTAATTATCACTTCGAGGCATATTCCACAAAAGTCAGATATGGAATATTCATTGATAACATGGTAAAATTTAACATGTAATAATAAATTCAATAAATGACAATTTATCACTTATATTAAGATGACCACATCACAAAATATGTAGTTGATATTGCTTGAAATCATTGCCAAAGCAACCTATATTTCTATCTTCCAGTGCATGTAAGATAATCTCTAAGTTATTGACACCAACAAAGTTCCAAATGAAAACTTGTATTTGTATCACCAGGAAAGGAACTGTAGGAAAATATATTTTCAAATGCTTCCACTACTGGATTACATACTTGAGTCTGCTAGTAAGACAAGAATCAGATAAAGACTGTGGCATTCTATCTTTATAATCTTTCAATTTTTTTATGTAGTTATTGACTGGTGGTGCAAGGACACAGGTTTCATCCAATTGTAATTCCAAGAAGTGGACAAATATCAGTTTCATTTTTTTTAAATGAATACAGAGTAGAAATGTACCTTTTTGATAAATAATTCTATGTTTGATTAATGTCAGACATCTGTTTCTGGTTTAGTTGCTAATTTGGCTTCTTCAAATACCATGTCTGCCTTTTCCAATTCCTTAAAAGAAATGTAAAAAGATGTGGAAGTACTGTATGTAAATGATATAAAACTCAAATGTCAAATATGAAGGTGTCTATCTCTCACAGTTCAAAACTTAACCCAAGGTTAAAGTTGACAACAGACAGACAAACAATCAAACAAACAAAAAAACAGACAGGACAAAACAATATGCCCCCTCTATCGATTTCGGGCAATTCACCCAAGCTGCGATCAACTATGCTCATAAAACATGACATCATTTTTTATGCTTAAAGAGCATGATTGTTAAGGTTTATATTTAGCCAAAGATTTTTCCATAATAACATTTTCATACTACTACAGAAGTAAATAAAGTTCTAGGAAAAAATTCTGTATAGTCTCTTTATTATGTTTGCTGATAGCATCATGAAATACAGCTTTAAAGTGCTATATGAAACACAGTTTTTATTAAAGTGCAATAATAATGTTCGCAATTTTTCTATACAATGTGCGTATTTACATACACAAGTCTCTGACAAAAGTTGCACTGCTGCATGACTCTGATCACAAGATATATACCATAATCCATTAACAGCTTGATGGATTTTTTCAGTCATTAATCTCCGTAAAATGTGACGTCAGAAGTTGTAGAAATGCTACTTTTCCTTCGGTTTTAATTATGACATTAGTGTCTGCATTGTGACGTTGCAATAAAATGACGTTAAAAGTAGTACAGCAAGTTGTACAAGAAGCTTTTATTTTACTCGGGTGTTCCCGTAAAATCGGGCAAATGGATATTTTTAGATATCTCACGGAGACATGCTAAAGCAAAAGGATCAGTCATTTTTATGAATTTTATAATAATTTGATTAGGATTTTAAGAAAATGCAAAAGACCCCAGCATTCTAATAGCACTTTAAAATGGTCAGTTTTGTCTCAGACTTCTTCAGCTAATATACAAAGAACAGACTACAACGAAAAGAGATACATAAGAAATAAGTTATTACATACATGTAAATCATTGCTGTAAACAAATGAAAGTCAAATCTATTGAAATTCTGCACCTCTTTCCCAGTTAAAAGAAATGTTAAAAACTCGAAAACCACTGGAAACTCAAAGTAATCGTGCGGTCCAAAAAATCATTCTTTTCATTTTAGTAATACACTTAAGGCAATATAAGCTGTAACTTTTAAAAAATTTGGTTTTCTCAAGTATTGTCCAAATGGTTTTACTATACAAAATTAAGAATTTGTAAAAAATCAGCTGATATGAATCACTTACATGCCCATAAAACATTGTGATTCTGAATGCCTACTACACAAGAGCATTTCCTTTCGGGAAGGAAATAAGTCAGAGAGAAAAGATAATGGTATGTTATACAAACTATAAAACAGAAGTTTGCAAAATTCTATCTGTCAAACATTAGATTTATATATAAGAAGGTCACTAGGTCAAAAGTCATGGCATAATCTGAAAGCTCTGGTTATAAGGAACCTATGTATTTATACTCCTCTTAGTTGCTGAGATTTTGCTTCAACCAGAAACTTTGACCAAAATGTTGACTGACAGACAGACGGATGGACAGCCAGATGAACATCACCGATCTATAGACTGAAGTTGCTTTGTAATCTGGCCAAAAATGGTATTTGCATATTTTAAGTAAAAGTTACAGCTTAAATTGCATAAAATTTTCAAAATTCAAATCTTGTCAAACTTAAAGTGATTCTGAAGGTCCCTTACACTTCAAGTTATAGAAGTTCCAATATATACAGAATATAAGAAAACAATCAGGATTTCCCATGTAATATTTGGAAAACCAACATAGCTATAGATATAATATTTTAATGAGTATTCAACGTCCATTTAAAAAGTACTGTACAGAGTATGATTGCAAGAAGATCACTTTTCTCATAATTTCATATTTGAGAACATTTTCACAACTTATTTTCCGAAAGTCTTCTTAAAGATACTTTATTTCATGAAAGTTGCAAGATATTCACCATTGTTAACTATAGATGGGCTATGAGCACTTTTTGAAGACATTCAACATCAAAGGGGCAATAGAATCTACCGAATACAATGTATCATCAGAACTTTCCTTATTAATGTTTTAAAATAATTTTCATTTTCTGATAATGAAATAAAGGCCTTTTATTTGTTAGGGTCCCATTAAAATGCATTTAATGATAAAATCTCTCCTCTCTGTTTAAAAAAAAAATGGTCTTTTACAAAATAAACAGAGAAAAAAACTGATTATGCCAAGAAATAATGCCTTACCTTTTTACAATCTTGGTTGAATTTTTCCATTAACTGCTGATGCTGCTGAAATACCTTCTCTATTTGTTTTGATTGTTTGATTTTTAGTCTTTTATGTTCTTCAAAGAATTTCTTCATATTATTCTCATTGAGTTCTTTGATTCTCCTATTTGTAGCCGAAAACATATATTAAATTCATGAAAGAGATGTATGTCTTCATTTCTTGTCATCCCTGTTTTTGAAATCACAATCAGAATATTTTTTCTTACATATGATAGTGAAAATGGCCCAAGTAACAACAAAATGTCAGATATTCTAGAAAGATACAAATTTTTGGAATAGTACATAGGTTAATCCTTCAAATACAGGGGTCGAATTTAACACTTTAGTCTCACTAGTCAGTCGGACTAGTTGGCAGAAAAATTCACTAGTGCAACACCAAATTTACTAGTCCAAAAATGATAAGACACCCAAATCATGTTTTAGGCTCTTTATTATCAACAGACCACTTGCCGATATTGATAGGGGCTGTCTTTCTGTCCGAGCTAACACCTTTTGGCATTGTTTTTCATAGTGACATCGTAATACGTGACATAAATTTAGTGTAACGTCACAACGAAAATCAACACAAAAATGTATCAGCTCAGGCACAAAGACAGCCATTATCAAGATTGGCAAGTGGTCTATTATACAATATTATTTTCATTTCCAGACATGATTTATAATATTATGGTCAAAAAGGAAAAAAATTGAAATCCATTAAGACTAAAACTGAAAACACCTAACTCCCTTCCAAAAAGGTGTGCTTGAACCGTTTTACATCTGTTGCTATGTGAACAAGCATTTTAGGGATAGAGATGCTAGTCAATGGTAAGACCCTTCTCTAAGGCATGGGTCGTCATGTAGGTTGCATTATGTGTAATTATCGATTTTGAATGCTAAATAAATTCTAATAAAAATTTGAGTTATGTTTTCATAAATTAAACACATTCATAGAAATACCTTCTTCATATCATTGCAAGATCTGGAAAGATATATTTATTACCATTGCACTTTGCTGAATGCAAGATCAAATTAGTCTAAAAGATATGTACCTTTCTCTCTCTGCTTTATTCTTAATTGATTTATCATTTAAAACCACCTTACTGGACTCCATGGACTGTTTTGATTGCACTGCTGTTAATGCTTTCTCTTCTCTGAAAACCACAGAAAACCAGATTTCAGTTTCAGTTTCCATATAAAGGTAACCATGGTTAGTTGCTGACAATTATACAGTACTGATTGTTTGTTTGTTAAACATATATTGTCTGTGAAGATATATTTAATCAATAGAAGTGAGACAGACAGATGAACATTTGTACAGACAATAAGATCTCAAACTCAAAGTATCACACGTACACCTTACACATGACACAATGTTATAAAACAAAAAAATATCAGGAAAAACCTGTCATTTCGACTCTCCAATTCTTTCTTCTGTTCTTGCTGAGCCTCTTCAAACAGCTTTTTGAGTAGAGAATTTTGCTGAACAATGTGTTCTTTGAGCATTTCATGTTCTTCAACAACTTGCTTCAACACCATATCTGACCATTCCTTTGTCTGATCCGTCACTAATTCTGTTATCTACAATGCATATCATATTCCTTGACATCAACATCACCTTGGTAATGAACCCACTTGAAGTGATAAGGGATCTTTCACATGCCTACCTATTCCATGACGAGGAACCTTGTTCACACAAATCACCTTAGAAAGGAGCAAACCCATACTTAGAATTGAACTCATAAGATATGAAATGCAGCACAATATCACTGGAACAACCTGTCCTCAGTAGATAAAAGTAGATAAGGAATACAACACAGAAATTTCTACTGCTTACCAGTATGAGGTCTCAAATATTTATTCTTTCTTTTTCCCCTATCCTATATACACTTAACACTCATGCCTAAATAAAACATTTTTATTCCATTTCAGACAAAAACAATCTATGATAGAATTCAATCTTCTAAGACTCTATCAGTAATATGAACCAAAAACAACAACTTGAGTACTTAATCCATGCCAAGTTTCATCCAATACTTTCAGATGTTTTTTAAAAGGAAAAGAAAATCTGAAAAGTAAACCGACAATGGATGGGCACCATTCAAAAATTTCTGACCATACCTCACTTGAGCAAAAGTCTCAAGTGAGGTTAAAAAACAGCTAACTAACTTTTCCGAGGTTTAAATGATTTGACAATTATTCTGCTTTTCATAGAATAAAATATTACTCCGAATTTATAATTCTGAATAATAAAAACATTTACAAATATAATATTTTCACTTCCAAATAACCAAGCAAGTTTTTAAAACTGACACTTCAAAATCTGGCGTAATTTTATGCTACCAAATCAGAATTGGGTTTATGTGTGTCCTTATTTATATACATAAAGAGCAACAATGTCTATACAAAAACGGATATAATTTTTCTCCATATATAAACGTTATACAGGCAATCTATAAATAATTTAAAAATTATTTGCCAATATTTCTAATTTTCAAATAACTAAACATATTATCTAAAAATCTTTCTTACCATTAAATAATTTCACATGTTATACATAAAATATCCACTTACTTTGGACTTGTGTCCATCAATCAATGTAGAAACTTTGCTTTCTGATGCAGTTTTCATGTCAGAATTAGGATTATCCCTGTAAGTATAAAACAATTAAATAATTCAATTTTCATTGACAAGTAGATTTTACAATCAGTTAATGAATTCTCAGACATTATAATACACACACCTTGGCACATCTGCTCCTCCATAATCTTATAAAAGACTAGGAAGTCTGAAACCTCATGTGTTAAACAGAATTTCTGAAATAAACTTTGATATTAAAGATATTTCATATGGCAATTAGTCCTTGTCCCATGACTAATATGCTGAGATGTACAGGAAGGTATAGCGAGTGCTTCTGAAATAGACGAAATTGACTGGATTCAACAATTCATAAACACAACAAGATTTTACACAAAACTTACCCTTTTCCTCCTTTCATTTTCTTTTCTAATGATTTCTCCATTGCAGTTTTTTCTTTGTCATGGGAAATCACCAGTTTATCAGTGACAATACAATGCTGTTTGTGCATGATGGAGCGATCCTTCTGATGGCGTTTCTTCAGTACCTGCACCTCCTTCTGTTGCTTTTTCAACAGCTTGAGAAAATTTTTGTCGTTCTTTAATGACTCCCTTGTCACAGGAGGAAATGCTGAATCCTCCACTGAAATGCCACAGAAGTATTAAATTCAACTACAGAGTTTTTAACAAGAAAGTATGTTACTACTTATGTCTTATAAGCTTTTAGTTGCTGGGAGTCTTTTTTTTTTAATCTAATCATGAGTTTCAATATAGGTATTATCTACCATGCTGGTTGAATTAATTAACATAAATAAAGTGTTTTACTGAGGCATTTTTACCTTTCCTTTCTTCTTTCTTTTTTTCTGATTGTGAATTAAGACTTGATGAACTTTCATTTGACATCAATCCATTGACAGGTTTAGGAGGAGTGACTTCCTTTTGGCGATGCACTATGGGAACATCACTAATATCTGCTTTATCTATACCCATGTCCTCTAAGATTTTTTGGCGTTTGTCTGCTTTATTGAGAGGCTGTGCCAAATCATTTGCCCATTCTGTATCAAAAGAATACATAGTAAAACTCTCTGATGAGTTTTCATGGTGTAAACACTCAAAAAACAAAAACCTTCAACCAAGGACTTTCTCTGATGTTTGTGGAACAGAATTCAATCCCATATCAGGCTAAACTGACAACATGAACAAATATGACAACAGCTCTCTAGACATTTGTCCCAGCGAGCTAAAAATCCCATAAAGAAATATCCATGAACTACTTAAGTAATGTAAAAGTTACACTATCCAAATATCATTTATCAAAAGAAATAAAAGATTGACCAAAACAAAATACATCATAAAAAGGAAAGATATGGTAAAGTGGTTAAGCAATGGACTTCCAATGCAGACCATTTAGGTTCAGTTCCTGGATTGTGCCACTATGTTTAAAAGGTGAGTTATCTCCTGCTTCCACCTGAAAGGATGACTGAAGTATTGTTGAAAGTGAAATGTAGTGTTAATCAATCAACGATAATTTATAATATTTTCCTTACTTTAACAAAAATGATCAGTCTTTGCTTATTACTAAAAGAGACTATCAGAAAAAAATACTTACGTGTGACCTCTTCTGGTATGTATGTTTCTAATATGATTCTACAGAACACTGTAGGTAGAGAGAGTGGAAAATTCCCCTCTGTTCTCAGAGATATGTATCTATAACCTACAAGATAAACACAAATTACTCAATATCCTGATGTAAAGACTCAATGTTTATTACTGTTTAATATCAGGGTTATGTCATCTACAGGGTGAAAAATTCACCATGCAGCTCACACCACAACTAGGATAACCAGGGATGGATCATACAGTACAGGCAATTCCAGATTAGCAACCTGATCACTCACCAAAACCACACTTCATCATGTTTGTATGGTCATATGTAGGATTTTGTACAAAATACCCATTTTAATTAAATACTGAGTATACATGTACATCATTCATTATTCAATACATATTCAACAACTCAGATATCAGTTTTTATGGTACACTGAATATCTTTAAAGTCAACAAAGTCATTTGTTACATGTAATATATTATTTTTCATAATATATACCTGTATAGAAACAAAATCCTGAACAGGAATTCATCACTTACCTAAGCATCTTGAACTTTTTTCCGGCACAACGACGTAACTTAAGTCAAGCAGTGATGACATGTGAGGCAAAACATTTATTTTTGTATGACACATTTCAATACATACCTGCCTGTAAACCATCTAGAGGTAGAATTCTTTGACCAATAAGTTTTCCTGTATCTTCATATACAGCTATCCTCAGTACAGCTAGATCGGGCAAAACCACCTGCAAGTGTTACATTGATCATAGACTAATGATGTTTATAGATTGCATAACATAATATCGAGTTTATTCCACAGTGCATACTGTAATCTGAGGCTTTGTTCCTCACTGGTTTGAATTCTGACTTGATTCATTTCCACTGTGGATCTTTAAGACATTTCATATGTCCAAAATTCAATATACATTGGGAAACTTGCAGAAAGTTGTTCTACATTAGGTAAAGATTATTATCTCCTTAACGTACTATACAGAAACTTCTATCTATAAAAGGGATGCACCTAGCAAAATGACTCTTTTATGTATTAACATGTCCCGGGACAAAAATCTAGGATTTTACTGTTTGAATCGAATAACAGAGCAATGACCGATCATTGGTGGAATTTGAACCAAGGTCCCTCAGCCTCAATCTCATTAAAATTTGATCTATCGTACTCCTTAGTTTTATCATGTTCGTTGTAGTTCATCTAAGATCGACCTTTGACACGGACTAATCAGCATCCAATGTGCAAAGCTGGCCAGTTCTTTTTGTTTCCATCGCTGTCTACAATAATTTGAATTATGCCCAAATTTTTTCAAGGTGCGCTGCCATGAGATATGGGCGCAGCCATATTTGTTTACACACATTGACATGGAATTCATTTCGATGGCCAGCTTCGCACAGTGGACGCTGATTGGTCTGTGTCAAAGGTTGATATGAGATGATCTGCTACAGAGTGTATTGAGATCTACCACAGCGAACATGATAAAACTAAGGAGTGTGCTAGATCTAGTTTAAATGAGATTGCCTCAGCCTACATCAAGCAGTCTACCGTCTGAAGTTTGTATATATATATATTATGACTGTGTTATATGAAATGAAAAGTGAAATTAAGCATAATAATGTACTTGTACAAGATGTAACATGAAAATATTTCATTTCGTACCTTTCTGAAAATAAATCTTTCCTCATTATAAACTGGATTCAATCCATTAGCAGGTACTACTTTAGTTCTGAATTCCTTACGGATTGTGTCTGTTGGAAGTCCATACATATCAACCTCTACATAAGTACCCACTTTTTTATCCGATAAAAACTGACCAGAAATAACCTACAAGATTGGATATTTAGTTTGCATTGTGTAAATAAGCATTATTACTGACACAGAGAACAACATACTTTTATGCATAGAAATAGTTTTGTTAAATATCATTAAAAATACTTATCAAAGGTTTAAGTACCAATTAAAATAAATACATGCTATGCTAATTTTTTTATTAGTTTTAGATTATCAATAAAAAATTCAGAAATTTCACTGAATGTAAAGAACTTGAAAAAATCTGATAAATATGTGTGGAGAATAGATTTGCAGCACGCAGAGATATACTTACCTGTACAGAACACTGAGCTGGAATAATTCCATCTACAGTACTTTCTAAGAAAGGATCAAAATTCCTGTCTGGGCGACGCATAAAGTCTGGCTTCAGTAGATACCTTTTTATCAAGAAAATGTCATAATGATTGTTATGTACTTCCACTTATAAAATATATTATTTTGTGGAGAAAAATTTTCCTTACATAAACCAACATTTTACTAATATTAGATTTATTACGTCTACTACTCCTAATTCAATAATCTTAGAAAAAATTAAGAAAACTAGATGTGTACATCCATTTACAAATTTATTGAAGTCTCTAGTACAAATCAATGATAAACATGAAAAAGTTCTTACCCACAGTTCCCATTGTATTCAAATTTCCCCTGATTAAGCTGCATTGCCAAGTCTGGGGTCTGGAAGTTCAACGCTACCATCTGGCACCCAGCATTCCAGAATATCTAGAAAGTTTCACTATGATTCTTTATGAAATACTTCACAGAAATAAATCTATGATAATTAAAATTTCTATATATATGTGTATGTAATTATTACAAAAACTAGAAAATGCAAATAGGAATGCAAAATACGAAAGTAAGGGATGACTAGTGACTATGGCATTAACAACAATGTACCAAAGCGGACATTCACAGACCCCTATTTTCAGAGGGGAGACCAGGTGCCAGAGAGGAGTAAGCATCTCTTGAAGGGCCAGCTACACCCGCCATGAAAGCCCTTACATACAGAAGAAACAAAAGTAACTCAGAACTGTATATATAAATGTATGTGAACCAACATTATGTAGAAAGTGTCATTGCCACACAACATCAGTAAAAAAAAAATAGCACTTAAGTAAAACCCTCTGGGGGAACTTTTCTACGAGTTCCACACTGCAAAGGGAATAAGTGTGACGTTAATGCAAAATACAAAGTTACTGGTGTCAAGTGACTATGGCACTAACAACAATGTACCACAGGGTACATTCACAGATTCCCTAAACATCAGAAGTGAGAGCAAGACCAAAATATTTCAGTAGAGCTCATCAAAGTCTGTCTATCTTTTCATATCTCTCCACCCTCATTGCATACTCACAAGGGAATTTAATTAAAGACTTAAGTGTAAGAAATCATATTTTGAACACAATTCCAAAACTTGAATGTAAGTATTCATATTTCAAACACAATTCACTTCATTTGAATTTTGTAACAAACACAAGATAGTGATCAACAGCTAATTACAGTCATCTGTCGATTGTCACCAAATCAGAGATGTTACAAATCTGTTAATCAGAGATATTATATATCTGTAAATAAGGGATGTTACATCTGTAAATCAGAGATGTTATGTATCTGTAAATAAGGGATGTTACATCTGTAAATCAGAGAGGTCACATATCTGTAAACGGGCAATGTTAGATGTAAAGATGATGTAAATCAGAGATGTTATATATCTGTATATAAGGAATGTTACATGTGTAAATCAGAGATGTTATATATCTGTATATAAGGGATGTTACATCTGTAAATCAGAGATGTTATATATCTGTAAACGGGCAACGTTAGATATCTGTAAATCAGAGATGTTACTTATCAGAGATATTACATATCTGTAAATCAAAGATGTTACATACTGGTATACACGAAAATTCTCAAGCGTTATTGATAAACCACTAGTGACTACCTCTTTCAAAGCTTTTTTTTATTTTGGACAATGGTCGTCTACCTCTAGTAAATCCTTTTGAGTCACACTCAAAATGGAAGTTTTACCTGTGGTAGATAATTACTGGAGTCCACTCTGCTACCTCGAGGATAAATTCTGCTCATCTGTCTTTTATTATAACTAATCAAGATTAAGGAGAAATTCAGACTGAATCACATCGAGTAAATAGCTGCCAATAGTCGCAAAGTTGTCTATAGCTTTTTATATGTACACACAATGAGAATATAGATAATTCAAAAGATTTACATCAGGTACATACTAAAACTTCCTACAGAAATATTTTATCTTTCAGAAAATTTACAATTTGCACATAGTTTGTATGAATTATACCTTTTCTTGTTAATTATTAAGATCAAAATTTATATAATGTCTATAAGAATCTATGAAATCATGGCAAAATCAAGTTATTATAATATTTTCCGAATGTGCAAGTTGTGGGCCATGAGTTATCATCTCCTGAGCACTGCACATAAACTTGTATGTCAAACAAGAGTTGGCCAAGTTCATCTGTAAAATGTTTGGTCTAGCCGTTTCTTTTAAACTGAAGAATGCAATTCACTATAAGATTTTATGTCATACATAAGAATAAATTACATGTGTATGTCATTTTAATTAATAAACTTGCTGCCTGATTATATACCTTCTTACTGACTTATTAAATGCTTGATACATGATCTTTTGCCATTCAATCTGTGTTATTCTATTGTGGCCTCCCAATTCAAGCAGTAACGTCACAATGTAAGCCATTGCAAAATGCAGTCTTTTCCATTTTAAGGCTCTTATATTATACAAAAAACACTAATGCCCCTGGCGGCACCAAAGTCCAACAAGAGTATCAGTAAAACTGATGTATGCTCCCCGAATGGCATAAATGAATAAGCTTGACCTAGATTAGATATGAAGTAAAACTTTTTATCGTGAACATGACCTTTCAGAAATGACCTTGAGTGACCTTTGTCCAAAAGCTATTAACCTAAAGAACATTTTTCGTGAAGTATGATCAAATTATGATGATAGGTGTAAGAGATATAAGTACTTCATGGTATTTTAAGTCATAGTCAATAATTGACCTTGACCTTTCAGAAATGAACTTGAGTGAACTTTGTCCAAAAGCCCTTAACCTAAAGAACATTTTGGTGAAGTATGATCAAAATCTGATGAAAGGTGTAGGAGATATAAGTACCTCATGGTATTTTAAGTCATAGTTATAAAGTGACCTTGACCTTTTAGAAATGACCTTGAGTGACCTTTGTCCAAAAGTCCTTAACCTAAAGAACATTTTGGTGAAGTACGATCCAATTCTGATGAAAGGTGTAAGAGATGTACGTACTTCATAGTATTTTAAGTCATGGTTAATAAGTGACCTTGACCTTCCAGAAATGACCTTGAGCATTCTTTGTCCAAAAGCACTTAACCTAAAGAACATTTTGGTGGAGTATGATCAAATTCTGATGAAAGGTATAGGAGATATAAGTACTTCATGGTATTCTAAGTCATAGTTGATAAGTGACCTTGACTTTTCAGAAATGACCTTGAGTGACCTATGTCGCAAAGCCCTTAACCTAAATAATATTTTGGTGAAGTACAATCAAAATCACTTTACACAACTTTGTCCTAGTTTCAATACCACACTAAAAAATTGTTCCAATAAGTAAACAAACATATAAATATAAAAAAGAGTTAATTAAAACTTTTTTTGTATCTCAATATGTATAGTAATAATTACGTAGAAATCCACCGTGCTAGATCGATGTTCCAGATCGATTGATCTAGAACCCCACTTCCTGTGGAATTCTTCAGTCTCGTATTCGAGAATACAGTATCCCTTTTCATATTATTTTTAGGAAGTTGATTGTTAAAGCACCTTCTTCAAGAACCACACACAGGAAAAGGATACTTAACAAGTTCTATTGCCTGAGATTTCAAGTATCCTAGGCCATTACTCTCATTGAACGACGACATATGGTAACAAATATTGCGATCTGAAACACATATATGTTATGTAAGTACAAGTATAAAAGTGGAACTCTGAATATAACAGAGACATTAATGATGTGCAAAACTTTCTGGAAGCATGGAAGTTTATATTTTCATTTTCAATGAATGTCATTATTTTATCATTATTTAACCTTCACGCAAAGAATATTCGAACATAATTTCTAAGAAATATTACATCACATAAGAACAGCAATATATAAAAATAAACTTCATTTGGGATGAAGTAACTTTAATGAGAATCTTCTAATTACGGGAAATGCCAACCTTCTGCAACATCAAAGCCTTGAAACTTAACAGGTTGGGCATAATTGACCATAGCTGAGAGATAGGGATGGATGTTGGTGGTAGCTCTTTCATAATGATATGCTGACATAAGTGCCAGCTCCTCATCTGCTGTTAAACTGCCCTAAAATATAAAATACAAAATACAGAACTAGTGTTAGGAAAAAGTAGTAACTGTAAGGTATTTCCTTATTAGGTGCCTTAGATCAGTAAAATTTTATTTGATTCTTTTTTCACTTCACACTACAATTATTTCACTGATATGGTGATGGCACCTGCCTGATGCACTGCACACAAACTTCGACCTATGCCACAGACAAACCCAAAGTAAAGAGAGATATTAGACCTGCCACACCTACCATGACATAAGACCACGACCTCAGTTTCTGTTGCCAAACCTAAAAGAAAGGTTAACAACAAGCCACCAGTGGACTTGAACCAGAGACCACTTGGCTACATAATATGTCCTTAATGAATGAGTTATATTGGCTCAAATTAGCACACTGCGAATGTTTATCTTGTCAATGTTCATCTTGTAAAGTTCTAAATATTTACAAATTAGAAAACTGATACAATGAAAATTTATGCAATCATGTGATGAAAAGTATTGATGTTATCTGCCTAATACATCTGCACAGTAATTTCTATCCGTGCAATGTAACCACCCTAAGCAGTGAAAGACCTTTAACATGCTAACAATAACTGTGACATAGGATCTCTGCTTTTACCTTCAAATTAAAAAAAAGCAGACAATGAACAGTCACTACTGAGCACAAACCTGAGATTTCTCAGCATGCTATCCAGCCAGCTCATATACAAATACGCAAGTTTTTTTTTTAAACATAAGCCTCATGTGTGAAATCTGATTCTGACGAACAGGCTCTGGAGTTTGTTCATTTTCTAAACTCAGATCAACAATTATACCAACACAAATACTGTTGAATGCAGTGAAAATGAAATTTTGTCGAACCTATGGACAGGTCTGGTTATACAGAAATTGAAATTTCTGGACCAATTGTTCAGTGTTTTTCAGAGGTGATTTTGGTTTCTAACTTATTTCTAATGTCATCATGATGTACATTTTGCTTTCAGTCTTGTAAAACTTACATCGGTTTGGTGAATTGTCCTAATTTACCAGATCAAATGTCCTGGAAATATTTTTACAATTTCAAATTCAATGTAAATGACAGTAACACTGACCTTTTTTCCAGAGAACTGTTTGTAGCTTTTCTTTGATACATCATCACCTTCCATGCTGGTTTCCATGGTATCACTTTTGTTAAGTTTCAATTCTGGGTGGGCATCTGTATTTATACTAACAGTGGGGGGATCCAATTCTTCAAACACACAAAAAGAAATCTATTGATTTATACATACTGGCACAACATGTCAAATTTTATCTATCAACAAATTGTAAAACAATGCTAAGATCCTGAAAAAGTAAACATTTAATATCTATTTAGCTGTGTTTTGATTTTGGTGGGATCTATATTCCAGCAGAGTGAGTGATATTCTTTGTATGCTAATTAAAGGCTACACAAATACAAATATATTCAAAGATGGGAAGAATGACAATATAACAAGTCAGGATATTTCATGACTGTATTAGTATGTCACAAATATTATGCAATTTACTCTAAAGTTTGCTTGAGCTTACATAAGAACCAGCTTAGTATTCAGACTGCTGATGCCTAAATATGACAGTTTTCTTTCACTTCAGGACAGGACATAGGGTAGCATCAAGCTAAATACAGTATGATCTTTAATGAATTTACAAAGATACAAGGAAAATTAGAGAATAGGTCATCCTACACCCATATAAAATACTTTGCTGTCTATATTACCAGTATTATGAATCTTATTAAGATACTAATGTCAGTAAAATTTTTCAAGAAATTTACCGAATATTAACTGTTGTGTTTCACTCAATACATGATTTTGGTCATACAGTGGTAATGCCACTCCTAGTACATTAAGGTTAAATATAGACATATACATGTTCCTTATACAATGAGATCTTTCCTATGCAGTATGTTGCACATTTTACACTGACACTGATATTACAAAATTATAGCCACAGAACACGAATCTGCTGTTGTTAAAAAGACAAAAATACAAAATCAGTAAATGTGAGTACTGGGTATAAATGTAAAACTGAAGGCCATGATCATTTTGTGATGATATTTTAATTAACTTACATGTACTCAGGATGCTTACATTTACGATAAATAAGATTGAAAAACTTTACCTTAGTACTCGAACTATAACTACATGCTATGTTTGTATTGATGCACTCAAAAATCACAATACTATAACAGATTCTGCATTATTGAGATACATTAAATTTTCATTATAATGTATCTTCCTCTTTAAAGACTCAAGCAACAAACATTATTTACTGAATGAAAATAACATTTGTATAATGAACTGAAAATAAATACAATACTCAACTGGAACAGAAAAAAATAATTGCTCAATGTATCCATGCAATTAGCAACAGATCACATGACTTGTATCAGTAATGATGTGAACTTTACACTATGTGTATATATGTAAGTATGAGCTGTGAGAGGTACCTACAAGCCAGTTTAGAAAGGTGAGTTGTCTGCTCTTGTTTAGTTAATAAGTAGTTCTTAGAAGTGGAAAAGAATTGGTATAAACCTCGTGCAGTGCTAATGACTGTTCACTCTAACTACTCTTCTTGTTTGTATGGTCAATTGATCATTGTGAGATATGGTCAGTCAAGCAGATGTCAAGTTTTTATACATCATGCAAAAAGCAAGAGAGTTCTTTTTCAAAGTTAAGTTAGTAATTGTGGAAATGGAAATGAGCAAATGTGGGTGCCTCTTAAAACTATAATTTATTAAGTACACATGTACCTAAATACTGCAGAGGTATTCATTTAAAAGCACCAAGATTTAGCTTTTTTTTTTATAAAACAATGGTAATGAATCAAGGAAAGTGGCCGAGGTGACTAAATCATATTATGTGACGAGTAACGAAAAATATCTCGCATTTTGACAACCAATCAGGAGTTGTAAAATATGATGATATGTTTATAACTTATGATATTGTCACCAATATGCAGTCTTTACACTCCAATATCACAGCTGAGAACCCTAGTCCTGTCCACTCATGAATTTCAAATAATGATACATGTAGTTTACACATGACTACAATGTTCCCATAGGTTTGTATGTTAAACCGTAACCACTTTAATCACCTCAAAAATATACCAAAACCACCCTTAGCCTGCAAATAAAACCAATCTTACACAACTAAATACATGGGATTATCATGGTCTAGAGGACAGCAAATGTTGGGTTTCGTTCTAACTGAGATATGCTGTGGATACCATTAAAGGTGTAAAATTTTATACTATTATTTTATGCCCATCCCAAGTTATTGCACTTCCATAGTGTAAGTATCTATCTTGTGCATTGTTTCTTCTTTTTGACGTATGCTATGGACTCATCAGAAATAGTAAGAAATCCTTTACATGCAAACATGACCATGATGAAGGGACTTGGTTTATACTGTCTCACCAAAAGGGCAAATATGGAGGCAGAAGTTGGTAAATTACCTTATAAAAATGAAAGCCAAAACTTTGTTTGGAAGACTTAACATTTCAAGCACAGCATTTATCTTCTAAATTATCCAATGCTCCTGCTATAAACTGGGAGAGAAGGTGCTGATATAAACGGAGAAACAGACGAGAAGCACACACAGAGTTCTCTGTGCTTTAAGAAGTATAGCCTGAATTTTATCTCTACATTCTTAAGCATGTACAAAAATAAATAAAAACACAACATGAATACTGTCTACTACATAACAGATTTGTGAATGTAATTTTCATGAGGTTCCAAATAAGTGGACATATGGGTGTATTTCTAGTTGTCAAATATGGTTAGGCCACAAAAGTAAAACTGTAGATTTTCATTCACCTGTCGAGAAAACTAGGAGAGGTGGAAGAAAATAACTTTCGATTTCTCTAGAAACTCTAAAAGGATATTGCCATAAAGTTATTAATTATACAAGCTTTAGCAATGCAGCTGATATTGATATAATTTACCCATTATATGTATTCATGTGAAGGTATAATGATCTTGGGGGTTTCAGCAAATATTAAAAACAAGTTTCCAAAGGAAATACATGTACAATGAATTAACAAGACCAGCAGATAATGGTTAAATGCTTGCCTAAGGTGTGAATCTGGCTTTGCTTGAAAAATGATTCCAAGCGTCTCTGATCCAGTGACTTGTTAAGACTACAAAAGCATGTTTGGTATGATCCAAATGAATAGGAAATGAATTTTCAAGTTTCACCATAATCTTGATCATGATAGATACTTTCAGAGAATTAGATTAAATTTAGATTATGAAGTATGGATCAATTTATACATTAAGTACAAAAGGTTATGACCTTGATTTTTCATTATAAAAAAAACTTTTGAATGACCATGAGATTTATGATTTCTATTTCTTATAGAATTATTATACTAGAATACAAGTACATTTCAATAAACATTCTTTATATAATGTGTCCAACACTTGCTTTCACTGGCACATGTATTTCTAAAGAAATGCATTAAGCATTATTTGTAGAATCCACCATGCTTTAAAATAAATACTGCCAGGGGGAATAATTTTTCTACAACTCCACAAACCATATAAGAGAAAGTAAATATTGAAAGAACAAACTTCAATTAAAATTTTATCAGAATTGGAGATTCCTTGACACCCATTATATCACAACATATTTTGAAAATCATAAAAATTCAAGCACACATAAATATGGGTGTTGTTTCTAGAAGGAAGAAGTGTACTGTTAGGTTTCATTTGGTCTTGGCGTTTTGGTGTGTTTGGTTGTGTTCCCTCTTCTCCTTGGTCATCACTACTTGAGCTGTCATCTTCTGATAATGTGAAATAATATGAATATTGGACAGGGTCGGTAATTAATCAAATCTTACATTTAACTCTTCTGATTTACGAATAGTCCAACACCTAAATGAACATCTCTATAAATATGATATCTACATCACTAGCTATATCAATTTCTAAATTCCTGGAATTATGGATTTAAGAAGAACTGCAAGATGCAGATAAAGAAACAATACATAGTTGGAGAATAAAATGCAATTTTAGGACTTTTTTTTGCCTTTTCTAGCATTAACAATTACAGGGACAGCAACAGATGATTGAGAACTTGGCAATAAAGCAGCAGCACTAGTAGTACAAGAAATATATAGTGGCAGCTTCAACTGCACAAATATACTTTCAAATATGAAGTGGCAAGACTAGGTGTAAAAACACTACAAATTATGCAGTGGCAGCATTAGCTACACTAATGGTAACGGCATTCATAAAATTACTAACATCCATATGTGGCAACACCATTTGTTCATGTGCTATCAATTAAATATGGCAGTACCAACTGTAAAAACACTATCCATTAAATAGTGGCAGCACTAGTTCTGAAGTACTATCCGTATCTACTATATGTGGCAGCAATAGTTGTGCAAGTACTATAAAGTATTAACTATATAAAACAGCACTAGTTCTGCGATATCAACTAACTTGTAGCAGCACTACTGTACAAGTACTGTCAACTAAATAGTGGAAGCACCAATGTTACAAACACTATCAACTAAATGTTGGTAGCACTAGTTGTTAAGTACTACATGTATCAGAACCTACTGTATGCAGCAGCACTAGCTGTGCAAGTATTATCAAGAATTATCTATATGTGGCAGCACTAGTTGTGCAATATCAACTAACTAGTCACAGCACTATTGTACAAATACTATCAACTAAATAGTGGCAGCACTAACTGTACAAACACTATCTACTAAATAGTGGCAGCACTAGTTGTGAAGTACTATCAATAACAACTTTATGTGGCAGCACTGGCTGTACAGTAATATCAACTAACTAGTCCCAGCAGTACTGTACAAATCCTATCAACTAACTAGTAGCAGCACTATTGTACAAGTACTATCAACTAGATAGTGGCAGCACTAGCATTACAAGTTTTTAAACAACTAAATAGTGATAGCAGTAGCTGCACAATACCAGCTGCACAAATACTATCAACTACATAGCAACAGCATTAGCAGAACAACTTTTATTAACTAAATAGTGACAGCACTACTTGTACAAGCATTAACAACTAGATAGTGGCAGCACTATCAACGAAATAGTGACATCACTAGTTGTACAAGCATTGTCAACTACATAATGACCACACTAGCTGTACACATACTATCAACTGTAAAGTGACAGCACAAGTTGTACACTTTTCTCTATATGGTGGCATCTCTAGGTGTACAAGCACTATCAACTAAATAGTAGCAGCACTATTTGTACCAATAATATACTTGATCTATAAATTGCTAAGACTAGTTACACAAGCAGTACCAATTAAATGTTGGCAGCACTAGCTGTACTTTTCATTACCTAGTGGCCGACCTAGCTTTTAAAGCATTACTAACTATGAAGTACAAGTAGAAGCACAAGCTGTATAAATACATGTACTACAAATATATAGTGGTAGCTCAAATTGTACAAGAACTATCACTTATTTATATGTGTATAGTGGCAGCACTATCAGCACAAGTCATATGCAATACACAATGGCTGAACTAGCTTTACAAACACCTTTAACTATATACTGGTAGTATCAACTGTGAAAGCACTTTCAACTTTATAGTTGCAAAACTAGCTTCAAAGGTCTTTTAAAAAGAAGAAGCAACATTAGCTGTGCACATTTTTGTTTAGTATACAGTGATAGTATACAAGCTTCAGTGCAATAGCACTGGTGCCAGCCATTAAAGCTCCATTAATTATATGCATACTATTCAATACAAATTTCAAATCTTTAACATATAACCATGAAAAAAAACCATTACTGTTTCAAGAAACTGTTATTTCTTACTTAGATAATTAAAACAGAAGAATGACAGATGTACAAATAGAAGAGGGACAGATTACTCATTAAGTGTCACTAGACTAAGCTAGCAACCCAAATGCTATCTTTGAAAAAGAAAAGAAGCAACAGGGGAAAGTAGCTAAAACTCTGCAGTGGAAATCTATGTACCAAGTTTGCATTTAATTCCTTGTTGGGAAAGTGATGAAGTTATTACATTACATTTTCCTTCTTTGTCCAGATCTTATGTCAAAGAAGGGAATAAATCAAACTTGAGTACATGTATATAATTATTGTAAAATCTTTAAGATACATCATGAGTAGTACGAGAATGTTAGTGTATTAAAACTTTCTCAAATTCCTCTGTTGCTTAATGCTAAGAGTAGCCCAATATATACAAAAGGACCTCACTATGTAAAAAATGCCTTTAATACATATTCAGAATAATTTTCATCATCATATACAATAAAAATTAATGGTTGTCTGACTTGTTACGTGCTGTCTTATGTAAAGACTGCCTGGTATATGAAAAGGTACCTGATAGTGGATGTGCATACATCTAGTGTGAAATCTATCGAAACATCAAAATGTACAAACAATATAACCTATCATGTGATAAAATAGATATAGAAGGCATCAAAAAGTGATAGAAGTAGAATGACAGACAAAATATTTACCATTCAGGGGTCCATCTTCCCCATCCACATTTTCTATAACTTGATTAGGGTCATAGGTTTGTTCGCTATCTTCATTTAATGTTTGTTCCTGCCCCTTCATGAATAACTCCAAGTTTCCTACAGAAAACAAAGTATTATGGTCCGTTTCATATTTTTAAAAATACATATAGAAGCAAAGACAATGAATCAGGTATGTATCAAGATGACGTAGAATAAGCATAAACTGAAATGTGAAAGAAATCTTGTTGTTCTCAAGTTCCATTCTAAATTTACTATTAATAAATATCCCTATAATGGGCAGAAAAAATAAAACATTTATTTAAAAGAAGTCCATGAGCCAATATGCTAATCTGAAATAACCTGTTTTTACAATGAGATAATTAAAGAATCCTGTTTTGCAATATTTGACACTTACTTCTCTCCACTTCTGGCTTTAAACGTTTATTTTTGATTAGAATTTTCCTTTTTAACTGATTAGGTGATGGTAAAGGAGATCCAGGTTCCAGCTGTTATACAAACATATAATACATAGACATTAGATAGGTATGCTATACTCAAAGGTACTAGGGCCAAACATATCATGGAGGTTTAATATTCTGATATGGTATAGAATATTTTAGATTATATATTATTATATTAAATGTATTAGAACACTACCCACCCACTTATTTTAGTAGAAAAAATCTTCAAGCTTCCCTTCAATTTAAACTTCAACAAGATTGCTAAAACCTAAAACCTGGGACTGACATTTTGGACGGCGATATAATCACTGTTCCAACAAAATAACTTAAGGAACAATTAATATTTCATTACATACGTATGTCTAAACTTTTAGGGGAAATATTACTATATGGCACCAAAAACGTCTGAGCAGCAGTTAGTGTGAAAAGGTCTATTCAAGACTCAAAATGTACCATCCTCAACTGTAAGCAAAGTATCGCCCATCAAAGACTAAGTAGCACTTAGTAGTATTTCTAAACATGATGAGTCCAAATTTGTTCTAGTTAGGGTGACAGGTAAATTATTGATACAAAAACACTTTAATTTTAAGCATGCGTATTGGAGCAAGATGAAATAGTAAACCTGTACACCCCTTTTACTCATTAATATATGATGAGGCTTAGATGTCCCACCTCCTCTCCAATGCACTTTATCTGTAGATATTTTTGACATTCTCTTTATATACCAATGGAAATTTGAAATACGAAAAGTATTGTACATCAGTTAAAATGATTTTTAACTGAAGTAGAGAGTCTACCTATAAACTGGAAGTTTTATGAATCCATTAAGATGATGGAATGACAAGCAAATAAACTGAATCTCCAAGGCATCACACCTTAAAATTACTCAAAATCCATTGTGTATATCTAAGGAAATTTCAATAATTATCAGGATATATTGTATAAAACACTTCAAAAGTACTTACAGTCGGTGATTCTAGAGGGCGCTTAAGAAGCATGTCACCAAATAGATCTTCACAATATTTTGCCATTTTATACTGCTGAGGTTTACTGTATATAAAATTAATGTCATTTACCATTAACATTGTGCAAGAATTAATCTGTTTTGCTTCTTAAATCTCAATTTTAAATACAGTAATATAGTCAATTTACCTGAAGAGATGGCACAGAAGTGTCAGAGAAAATTACCTTATGAAAGTTACAAACACCTAGCCATTCAATCGGATGGACAGACAAATATACGAACAGACAGATATCAGAGAAAACTACAGTCTTCTCCATTGTTACTTGTGAATGACTTAAAACATCATTTCAATCAAAAGACCAAGCTAAGAGTGGAACATTTATGTGTAAAAACTCTCTCCAGTGACTTCTATAATAAGCTTTGAAAATCTTGTTTTCTGTTTTCTTTGTTACTAAACATTTTAAGTACACTTATTTTTTCCTGTAATGACAATTACCAATCTGAATGAGACCTTAATTAAGATTTTTTCCACCTGTCCTAATGATGCAGTACTAATATCAAAAAGCTGAGAGCAAGAACCACATCAAAAACCATAATCATTTTCATGTCATTGAGTTCATACAAAACACAAATATCTATGACAGCATTAATTTTCCTTCTTAGGACACAACTCCTGAATGAGGTGGACACATCATGGCATACCAACAAATCATTCTACCCAGGATAGGAAAAAATGAATTGATGAAGACATACTTATTTTTGTTTAAACCTGTATGATTTAACACATACCTGCAATGATTTTCAAATGAGAGTATCACAGGATATTCAGATGTGATGAATGCAGTCTCTGCGATTGCTTGGATGACATCCTACACATAGAAAAATTGTAAGAGATTTACTTTAACAATCTATTAACTTTGTGATTTCAGTCAAATTTTCATATATGTATATATATAACATTCCCTTGAATGCAAATTCTGATGTTTCAAGATAAACATGTAGTTAAAACAAGGGTGTGACAAAAAAGCAAATACTTAAAAAAAATCATTCTCATGTGTTGATAGGCTTTGAATGTGACACCTAAAACAGTAAGAAAAGGATTTCAAATTCTGATTTTGATATAAAATATTGATTTATTTGAGTGTATATAACAGTAAGATTAAAAATGAGAGCAAACTTTCACTTTGAGTATATATATATATATATACATTTGGCTTGTTCTGAGTTGTTTTTTTTTTTCAAAAAAAGTAAAGTATCCATATGGAGAACAATCTTCTGGTATAACAATAAAAGACGATAAAAGAGAAGAATACCAAAGTACCATAAGAGGCATATAACTGACCATAAAGTTACCATGGGTGATAACATGATAGGCAGAGAGTATAAAGTTACCATGGGTGATAACATGATAGGCAGAGAGTATAAAGTTATAATGGTGATAACATGATAGGCAGAGAGTATAAAGTTACCATGGGTGATAACATGATAGGCAGAGAATATAAAGTACCTTGAACAGGATATCTGTACACATAGCTTTACCATGTGTGATGATGGGCTCTTGATCTTCTCGTGTACCATCCCAACAGTCCAGCTCAACACATCTAATCAAATATAAACAGTGATATCATTATCTCTGCATTGTCTTGTCAGACAGGTTACCTCAGTACCTATGTTACTATTCAACAAAGGCCTCTATCTCTACTAATTAACTTAATATAATCAACTAAATTCTTAAGCATATTCTAATGTCAATAATAGACAGCTGGATTAGTCATACATTTATTGTTATTTAAGTCTCATTATTTATATGACGTTACCAGGCAATCTCTGTTACCATAACTTTGCATTGTTAAATGAACTTTTAATGGCTATATTTTCTAATATGACAATTTCTTATTTAATATTTCACTTTAATGATGAATAATCTACAAGAATCTTAAAGTGATGCTGATGAGTTTTGGAATTTCAGATCAATAAATATTTATTGTGATACTGACTCCAGTGAATGCTCTACATGGACTGTCTGTTTGACCTACTAATATGTATGCCATGTATGGAATTTTACTACATTTTTTCAAGGGGCTATATAATATTACTGTTTTACAATAAATGAGAAGGTAAAGTTCCAGAAATCAGTTAATCACATCAATTTATTGAATATATAAGCTGACAGTTGAAAGCTGGCCTTCTGATTGATGTGCATTAGAACAATTCAGAAACATTCTCCATATACTTGTTCACATCCTACTTTCCTTTATTTTCTCTATGCTTCTGGTGAATTCTGTCATGTGACTGAGACAAATCTCTTCCTTTAATATTCTTTAACATAGCAACTATTACCTGCATCCAGCTAATAGCACCTGTCTGTACATTTCCACTGATGACCTGCCTCCAAATTGCCTACCAACTAAATAGGTATTGTGGGAGGAGTTAATGAAGTAATGAGAAAGAGGTTGATCCATATCCATATAGATGTCCAGCCTGTCCAAGTACACAGGGGCATTATCATCTGACATCAGGTAACGACAAAATCCATCCAATGACAAGCGCTCTAAACAAAGTCGTGTCAGAAATAATAATTATTAAGAAAACTTCTAAGTACAGAGCACCATTAAACTCAAATTACATCTTAAAATGTGAACACTACATGAATACATTATTATATCATTTTCATATTAAAGCAATCCCATTGTACTGAAAGCAAATTTTCTTAAATGTAATTTGTATGAGAATCAGTTTCCAAGTAGTAAATTTGTCTTTTTAATGGAACTGTATGGAACTTTTAAGTTCACTTCCATATTCATGGATGCATTTTAAAAATGGTACCAATTGCAAATTTTGTTCTTGATGTGCTGCTGATCTTTTTTATATAGAGAAGGATGTTAAGTCGATTAAATCTGACAATTTAAAGTCATGAAGGACCCTACTGTGTACCCTTAACCCTGAAAATACTATAATTATATTCCTCTTATCATTTTGCATCTATTTGTAAAATCTGGAACCTGTAGGTGGAAGCAGACAACTTTATGATATATTGCATTACAACCAAAGTGATGCGGACAAACTTGATTCTCAAGAGGTACCAACAACAATGTGAGTCCCTAGTTAAAATGTAAATGTACACCTGTCTTTATTCCTAGAGGTAACCAACACATTTAATTACCAAAACCAACATAAATTTACACAGCAAAACAACTCAAATAGCCATCTTTTTATTAGCCAAATCATATAAAACCAACGCATCTGCAAAATGCCATTTCCTCTTTTTTATGTCTTAAGGCTATAAAATAATTACCTTCAATTCACAGTAATAAACACACATTTGTAACTTTGACTTCTCTGTGAACATACACATATCTTATATACATCTCATTGAAATATCTTACCACAATCAAAAATCTTATCTGTACACACCCCTTTAATTCAGAGTTCATTGATTCTACTCATTTTGCATAACTCTTTATAAAACGGACTCTTACCAGGAAATTTCATACAAATGACTATAATTACAATATTTTATAGTCTTACCATTTTTGATATAGTCAGGATCATTCTCAAATGTCTGAATGATTTGTAATATCCTTTTCTTATTGTAATGAGGATAAAGAATTTCATTTAATCGTGGATCTCTTTGTCCCTAAAACAAATTACATACCATTTTAAGAATACTTTGAACAATATATTACATCCAACATACAATTTAATCTACTATACAGTACATATATAAAAAAAAAAAGTAAGCGTTCACTAACAATTTATTTCGAGATTTACATGTATGAGAACAAAGGCAATTCTGTAATTTACACTATTCAATGCGAATAAGTCTTCTATTCTTTCTCAATCTGTGATTTATATTTCAACAACCAAATTTACTTACTTCATTAAAGAATTCTATTAGTTGAGGTACAGTTAAATACTCAGTATTGGGACTACAGCTTCTGCAACAATCAACATGAAGACAAATATGATATACACCATACTCATTTACGAAATGAAGCATCTTTAGCAGAATTTCAAAAGGCATGTATACATGTATACCTTACAAGCAATAGGCTAAAATAGACTTGTACGAAGAGCTTTTATAAATAACCTCTTATTACAGCTTACTAAAGAATGTCTTTGGTGTGTGAGGATACCAAGGGAGAGAAAGAGGAATTCTTTAGAGTGAGAAATACCCCAGAGAGTCAGGTCTGCTCTGAGAGGGGGGACTTCTCTGGAAAGAGGAATGCCCTACAGCAGTAAGGATTAACTTTTGATTGTGGAATGCCATGAGAATCTGGGCCCGGTGCCATAAACTCAGAAAATACTTAAGTCAATTATTTGAGTTTAATTTATTCCATTATAAAACGTTCAAATAAGTTGTCATGCACAATGTTTTAATTCTATTTATCGATAGAATAAAACTCAATAAAATCCAAATCAAAGTTATTAATTCATTGTTGAACAGAAGAATATGACTTAAGTATTTTCTCAGTTTATGGTGCCAGACCCAGGAATTTCCTAAAGTGAGGAAATCCCAGAGAATTAAGAGTTTTCCTAGTGTGAGTAATACCATAAGAATTATGAGATTCTGTGAGGTGAGGATGGACTAAAGAGGATGAGTGTGAGGTTAGAGGTGACTGAGGAATGTTATGAGAATCTGGTATTTCCTTAAAGTGAAGAAATACCCAAGGATGAAGTGTTTTCGGATGAAGTGTTTTCCTAATGTGTGAGAAATACCATAAATGTGAGAAAAGACCTTAGAATATAGCATTGTTCTAGTATAAGAAATGCCAGGTTATAGACTGTGACTGAGCAGGCCCGTAGGAAGCAATTCAAAAGTGTGGGGCCCAAACTCAAAACAAAAATTTGCAATATGATACCACAGTTTTATGCCTATTTTTGTGCCAAGGAGTCTTGCTTGAATCACATAGAGATTAGACGCCGACCATAGGAAAAATCTAGAAAGTTTCGAAAGGGGGGGTGTTGCAACCTGCCATGACAACTATCTATCACTATTCAGTCTGGAATGGGGGGTGGGTGTTGCAGCCTTGAAAATAGCCAAAAAAAAATCTAATTTTCTGCCTAAAAGAGGTTTGCACTCTCCCCTCAAAAACTGCCAGCTGACAGTTGAAAATAAACTCATTTCCACCTCCCTACCATGGATAAACGGTGTTCAGGGCTTGTCATTTCAACTTGGAGGCACTAAGAGGAACGAGAAATTGTGCCTATGTTTGCATGAGTAGATAGATGTTTTCCAGAGCCCAAACACTTTTTGTCTTTGCATGATGAAAATAACTTGTTGTATTAACATTCAGAAAGATAAGAACAAATTTATAAATACTGCTGCATTACAGATTATCAAACTGCAAATCAATTGAATGTTAAGAATAATTTAATGAAAACAATTCAGCAAATTAATTAGATAACCAACTATGAAACAATTAGTATTGGCCAAAAAAGGGAGGGGGCCAGGCCCTCCCCCTCAGTTCCTTTGGCCATGCTGAGGAATTTCTGTACAGTGAGGAATGTCTGGTGAGGAATTTCCCAAAAGTGAGGAATATCCATCTTCAAAAAGTAGAGAATGCCTCAGTGAGAAATGCTCTTTTCTCAAGATGCTATCTTGACACACTAAAAGATGCCTTACAGTGGATGTCAGGACACCATCTGGAGGGATTCAAACTGACATGCTGAATCTGTGTCAAATGTCATTAGTATGTGCAGCAGAAGTTCTACATAATCTTGTGCTGCATAGAATGCTGATTATATACAAAGGTAGTCTATGAACATATCAATTTGCTTTAACCAAGTGTATGTCTTTATAGTATCACAAGCAATATGTCGCACACCTACACACTTACTGATAATCAAAATGAAATGCCCTGAAGTGAGAGTGCATAAGATTACAGTATCAGCTATAGCAAAACATTGTCGACAGCAATTAAGGGTCTACTAGAGAAGCATGTCAAGATCTAACAAGAGCACTCACATTTCTCTGAACAAGTCCTCTATGTCAGTTCGTGGACATATCTTGTGGTACAGCTCATAAAACATGTCAAATGTGAAGAGCTCTGGCTCTATTTCATCATTCTGAAAAGAAATTTTACTGTCATATCTTAAGCATGAGACTAATCGCACTAGTATCCTGTGATCATCAAATGCCTTTAAAATCTTACTAAAATAAAGTTATATATCAATTATTTTATCAAAAAAATGCTACTTTATCTTTTGATGTGGGTATGGTCTTTTTTTATTACTTTTATTAGCTTGACTGCAGTATAGGCTACTCATAATACACTTCATCTGTCTAGGTAATTGATGTTGGAAGAGGACTGTGACATGTCTGCCTTGGTCATTTGCATATCCATGTACAAGGCTAACTTTTCATAATGCAATTGTAGAAATGGATAATCACTCTATTGTTCTCTTTCACCATATTCACATTATGTTTTGTTACACACAACTATTAACATATCTTTATCTGCTATAAGATAGCACTGCTAAAGTGAAATGATTAAGCTTATTCTTGATTAGTTATGAAAAAACTTTTTATCATGAACAAGACCTTTCAGAAATTACCTTGAGTGACTTTTGTCCAAAAGCTCTTAACCTAAATAATATTTCTGGTGAAGTATGATCAAATTATGATGAAATGTGTAAGAGATATAAGTACTTCATGGTATTTTAAGTCATAGTTATTAAGTGACCTTGCCCTTTCAGAAATGACCTTGAGTGAACTTTGTCCAAAAGCCCTTAACCTAAATAGTATTTTGGTGAAGTATGATCAAATTCTGATGAAAGGTGTAGGAGATATATGTACTTCATTGTATTTTAAGTCATAGTTAATGAGTGACCTTGACCTTTCAGAAATGACCTTGAGTGACCTTTGTCCCAAAGCCTTTAACCTAAAAAATATTTTGGTAAAGTATGATCAAATTTTGATGAAAGGTATAGGAGATATGAGCTTGGACGGACGGACGGACGGACATACTGACATGACAGTGACTATATGCTCCCACGGAAAGTTTCGGGGAGCATTGAAAAAAAAGTCATGATGCTAGATACATCTATGTAGGTAATTCATTTCTGTATTTTTATCAGAGATCTCGAAGCAACATCTAAATTGATATTTGCATATCTTACAGTAACATTCTACATATACATGTATTACTGTTCTCTTACCTTGCCACCAGGCAAACCCAATTCTTTCAAACACTGCATAATCTTTTTCTCAGTTCTGCCTGATGCAAATGTCCTTGTAATGCTGGGATTATAATAAAAATCATAGTCATTAGAATACCATTCAAATTCATGAAGACTACAACAGTCAAAAAATAAATCCCTATTTATGCCATTAAAGGGACAGATGAGAGTCTGCCCTAACAAAGGACAATTGTGACATACAGAAATTAAAAGGATTACAGATGAACTGACAAAATATGGTTATATATTAAAAAAGCTTCTTCAGTTAGGTCAACGAGTTGTCAAAAAAGCTATCCTGGTGAGTTCAAGTGCATGAGAATAATACTATGATAGAGTATTTCTGTAAGGAAGTCACTTTCCACGTAAGAAAGCCATTATAATACATATACCACATAGCAGAATAAAATTTTGCGCTAGCACAAAAACGTGATACAATTCATTTCATGTACCAGTATCTGAACATGAATATCCTTCTTATTAAAACAGTTCAGGTGCATTAAGTTTTCAGCTAACTCCTTATAATCTGAACTATTTCTTCTGGTACCTATAAGTTCAATGTATCAATAGAAAATTGTATAAGATTCTGAAGAGCTACTTAAATTTATTGAAGTCTTTTGGTAGAATTTCAAGTTCCTACCTTCTAACAGGAATTTTTCCATTCGGATTCACCATGTAACACAGCTTCATCCAACTGCAAAGAAACAATAAATTTCATCTTTTACATAAACCAGTAATCTTTGAATTAGACTTTCTTATTTTCATTTTTGGATTGTGTTTCCCATCACATTGTTCAAAAGCACATTTGAGGTATGTGTCAAATAAGCTTTAATGAGAGGAAATATATATGGGTATGAAATCTATAATAATTGAACTTAAATTCAAGGTAGCAAAATGCAAATTCAACAATCTACAATGACTACAATTTTTGAAGAATAACCTTGGATCAAGGTCACAACACAACATCTAAGCCAGTAGAAAAATTTTACCAAATTTTTATACACTCTGATGGGGCAATAATGAAAATTTGAACTGCCCCAACTGGTCTTAATGCAATACGAATTAATAATAGATCAATATCATATACTGTACATTACATGATAATGCAATATATTGTACTAAATCTTTTATAAATATTTCAAACTTCACTTTACGAAGCTGAGGAGACATTACATATCAAGCATGTTAAGTTTTACAGATTTTGAAGTAACTGAAAAGGGTTAAGGGATATAACTCTATACAACTCCTATATCTACCAGCATACTGAATTTAATGAAATAACATAACATTATCTTCAACTTAACATCGAATTCCAGAAATATAGAATCTTCATTCATTTTCAAAGTAAATGTAAAATGTATAACTATAAATCCTTTAATAATCATATCTAGACCTGAAATGAAAATCAAGATTTCATAAAAATGGTACAGTTATATGAATTTTACAGTAGAAAGACTCATTACTGGCATTCACATGGGCAGTAATGATCTACATAATAGGTAGCGACCTCAAAAAACAGATAGTGATCAGATCATCCTGGTTGACTTCAATAGGATTAAGCAAACATCCCAAAGGACCTTATAATACACTGCAAAAGTAATTATCCATCAAGCTGATGTAGATATTAATAATTATTGATTAGTAAAATAGACATTGTCACAAAATCAATATAATCCCTATGAAAACTTACATACTTTGGAGGTGAATGTATCAAAACTGAATACAAATCTTGTCTTTTCAAGTTGTTATTAAGTGATAATTGGCTATTATAACATGACGTATTTTCATTTTATTTTGCATTCTATTTCTGGAAATGAGACTTTAATCTTGCTTAGTCAGCAGAAAAACTGAATACTTTTGGGTACTTCATACAGCTTGACAGTATTTTCTACACGAGCAGATCCATTAAAGACCAGGCAAGAGCGTGGAGTTTACTTTTTGTATTTAAGGCCATTTTTCTAACTAAAGGCAAAGTTTTTATTCCATAGGTAAATTTTATTGTTCTGAAATTCACCAGACAGTATCTATCTCAAAGGCATCCAAAAACTATAACTCGTCACAAACAGATTTAATGTTTGATTCTAGGTATGCTATAATGTACTGATTCCTACTGGTCAATCTGTATGAACCCCTGAAATACTCAGTTACCTCAGAAAAAAGGGAGAACTCTTGGAGTTTCCAGTGTATCTGTATACTGATAAATAGGACTCAGAAAATGGTCAACCACCCACAAAATAAATATGTTCAGGTCAAAATCTATAACTATAGCTTAACAATACTGCCAATACGTAAATAAGAACATCAATTTAAAGTTTTCCATCAGTATTGAGTATATACGATAAGTTAGGCTAACTCTTTCAACAAATTCCATGATTTCACTTCATCAGGTATTAAAGCATATATCTTCTAGTTTCATTACGCATACCACTGGTTAAAAAAAAAAATTTGTTAAGCCTTTATATCATATCAAATATCATATAGTTTGCTTTTTTAACGCTTCTGACTGTACAAACTACAGAGAATGATAATAAATACAGTATTCGATAAATACAAATACATTCTTATAATAACCATTTCACCATGAATTAAGATACAGAATTCTGTCATGTTCAGACATTAGACCTTCACACAATGTTTCATATTATATTATTTCATTTTGTCTGTAATAATAGATTCCCTTGTCTATTACATATTTTAAGGATAGTTATGATCCACATCCATTTAAGTAACATCATGATTTTTAAAGGTTAACATAGCAATTTCCAGCACTGATCAAAGAGAATCGTTCACCTGTCTGACATTCTAAGCTTCTCTATTGAACTGATGGAAATAATGAAGCTCATAATAGGAAAAAAAAATCACATCAAGCTGATCCTATTAATAACAAAAAGAGGTTTACAATGTATATAATAGATCTATACTCTACAAGAAATGATCAGTAAAGGGCAAGTCATGTGTGCTAATAAAATGTAGGATGCCATCATGATAAATTTGAAGATTGAGTAGTTTTTTTTTTATTCCATAACACCAGTGTTCATCAGTATGTCAATTATAAAAATTAATACGAACCTTACCAAATATAAACATATCTATGGTGATTTGTTACCAATAAAAGACTTCTTATTGGGTGGTTTTGATTTGTAATCTTTATCCTTTCATTCTGCCAATAATGTGATGATAATGAGTTCTGATAAATCCATTACCAAAATTTTATCTTGATCTGAAAGGCTTTAATTATTTTACATTATTAACATTTCCCTTTATCTTTTACATAATTATAATGTAAGATATTTATAAAAAAAAAAATGTCACTGTATATTTTTTTCTAAAGGAACAAAATGTTCAATGTACTTTATACATTAATGATAAACAAGAGGCCCAAATGGGCCTATATCGCTCACACTTATTTACGATGGAATGACAGCTCATTTCAGTAGAAAATTTTGCTTTTTTTCTACATGACTTTCTATAAGGTTTGGTGATATTTTGTGCAGTCGTTTTGAAGAAGTCCAAAATGTGTCAACCAATCAGAGCCAATGGCGGCCATCTTGGAATACGGATCGGCACGAAAAACACTAACTTGGTAGAGGACCTCGAGTACTTACTTCCTATGAGGTTTGATGAAATTCTGTGCAGGGCTTCTGGAGAAGAAGTCCAAAATGTGTCAACCAATCAGAGCCAATGGCGGCCATCTTGGATTACGGATCGGCAAAAAAAAATACAAACTTGGTAGAGGACCTTTAGTACTTACTTCCTATGAGGTTTGGTGGAATTCTGTGCAGCTGTTCTGGAGAAGTTGAAAAAGTAGAAAAGCTAACGACGGATGACGGACAGTGATTGATCACAATAGCTCACTTGAGCCTTTGGCTCAGGTGAGCTAAAAAAGGGATGAAACAAACACAAAATATAAAATCATTCAATGCAATACCAATCATTTTTCTATTTATTCTTATAAAACCATTCTCAAGAAACAACCTGGTAAGGAAAATATTTTATCTCTTATTGTAATTGGGAATTTCTGTATAACATTAGTAACACTATAGTAATATGAAGTAAAACCTAAGGTAACTTGGGAAATCCCTACCTTTAAACATGGTTTTTTAGTTTAGCAAATACGACTTTCAAGTGGCAAATCTATATAAGGACAAAAGGAGTGTACAAGAGGGAATTATATTATGCCAAATATGTTAATTCTTTTGAATATTTTTCATTTTATTGTAGATGTATAAAGATGTCTCTTCAATGCTAGTAACATTATTCTTTTTTTTCCACTTTTATAGCCTTTTCTAAATGATACGCTATTGTAATAAATACCATGTAAACTTTTCCTCCTAATAGAAGAGAGCAAACACACTGGCAAAATAAATGTCAGTGTCATTTACCATGTAAATTTCTCTCATCACATAGGCTACATAAAGGCTAAACTTCAATAAATCAATATAGAAGCTACAAGCAATGTGTTGTGGACAACATAGACCCATCTATACCTTTCAATGCATCTTATTCTTTGTATAATTAACTCTACAACTATGTCAAAAATGGCCTGACTTTCTAACGATAATCAAATCACAAGGGAAATAATACAGATGATTTCTTTAGAAAGGAAATTCTTTTCAGAGCTTAACATCTCTGCAAATGAATATGAAAGATTCTGATGTCCATGGGCTTTAAGTCGCACACTGTGTTCTTGACTATCCAAAAACTGGTTCATATTTATCTCTCAGAAAATAACCAACTTATAGAAGAATTAATTTAAATATTACTTCACCCTCCTTGCATCTGAGGAAAGTAAATAGAACTACTTCAACAAGAGTGTTCAAAGAAACAGGTGTCACCTGCTAACAATGTTTTTAAATGTGATTCCTACCAGACGGCAGACAAAGTAATCTCTACTTGTCGCATTTCTTTGCTGGCAAAACAAAAACTAAATTATACAGCTAATATCAACTTTACACAACTCATGAGGGAAGATTTAAAATATTTTAATTTTATGGACAAATTCATACACATTGTTCAGCTGTGCACACACACTTCATCATACCGCAAGAGTCTGATGTTGATAATGACATTTTCAAACACATTAAAACATTTGTTCAATCAAGATCCACTATACTGTGAGTCAATTTAAACTTCAGACTCTGCGAAACTGATGAAACAAATTTAAATACATATCTAAACATTGCAAGCTAAGCAGGCAACATGAAATGTGTTGATAATGACATTTTCAAACACATTAAAACATTTGTTCAATCAAGATCCACTATACTGTGAGTCAATTTAAACTTCAGACTCTGCGAAACTGATGAAACAAATTTAAATACATATCTAAACATTGCAAGCTAAGCAGGCAACATAAAATGATTGAAGGAAAACTTTTCGTCAGTACCATGATTCTGTTTCCTACAGCTCTTTAAAGCAGCATATTCAACACCAGGTGATAAACTGAATTTCCATACTTTCATATCAAAGACATAAATTTAAAGAAAAACAGTAACAGAAGAAACACAAATAACCTGATCATGTTGATGAAGAAATCCCCATAGGAGAAGGTGATATTAGAATAATTTGTCACTTACATCAATAGATAAATGAGTACTGTTGCTTAAGGTCAATGAAACTATTAACAATGAGCTGTGTCTATCCCTTGAGATTCTCAGAACATAATGGTAAAATGCATTTCTTTAAAACATATCTAATTGTTTCCCAAACTTGTGTACCTTGAGATAGCAAAATGCTAAATGTTCCTTTTATTTATCATACAAAGTAACAGCATGTTTTACATGTAATTTCCATAAAAATTAAAAGTAAGTTACACTAATCCATAGACATGTAGATAAATAATAATATAATTATAATACATTGTAAATTGAACAGTAAGCAAAAATGGGTCTTTCTCTCTCACCTGAGCACTTTTAGCACAACGCCACCCCCCCCCCTTTTTTCCTCATTTCTGCTATTAATATTACAAAAAATTAAGAATATTCATATTAGGTATATCAAGTTTTTATTACACAAATTTCCTGTGTATCTGAGATAGAATTTTAATATCTTATCAGAAAGATGTATCTGGTGAGCTAAAATGTAAATATTACATATTTTACTTTTACTTTACCATTTTCCCTTGAAAATGTCACCAACATATCTAAATGCCTCACTTTCTTCCATTTTTTACAATTCAAAACACTGAGATTTTCTCCAAAGTTCTATCTTAACAAATTGAAGTTGAATTTCCTTTTTACCGACACCTTACAAATGTGTGTTTTTTTCTCTTAAAAGTTTCATCTTTACCTGTAGCTCATAATTCCTGTGGTTTCCAATCATCAAATGATTGAGTTACAGAAACACTTTAACACCTTTCATACATTACATTTTACCATGGAATAACTTCACGTGTTTTATCTACTCTAAATCTACTAATATATCATAAACAAATCAAAATACACCAACAACCTTTTGAGGCAGATAAGAAGACATAATATTCAATTATTACAAATAAGCCCAAGGTAATCTACAATATAATTGCTATGATCAACATAGTACACATGTACTTACTGTTTCTTTAGAGAGGTCATAGGACATATATTGTTTGCTTTTGTATTTGGAGTGAGACTTCTCAATCCCTCAAACCAATACTGAAACAAATATATTATATGATGAATTTTATTAATTACCATAATTTCAATAGCATTCGAAGGATGCTATCTGTACGGCAATGTCATGATTTACATGCTTTCTGATTTTAGTCCAAGTAATTCCACTATCAATCAGTCTTTCAACCCCAATCCCCTAATACTATTAGTAAGTAATATTTAGTAAGTAATCTTACAAAATCAATTCATCAATATCACAAATTTCATTACTAGCACTCGAAAATCAAAAGCTTTATGTTGGTAAAATGAAAGAAAACATTATCAAATTTCATTCAAAGTGTACTTGTGCAAATGCTTTTAAAATTGTCTTAAAGATGAACTCAGCCAGATTTAAGGATTATCTACTTTTTCACAGTGCCTTACCAGATTTACACTGAGCCAAGACAGATAGATATACTATTTTTTCACTGAGTCTGGCTAGATCTACAAATAATCTGTTGTTACAATGAACCTAGCCAGACTTACAGATAATCTATTTAAACACTAGCCAAATCTGCATTACTCATATTATTTGCTTTTTCAATGATTCAAGACAGATCTGTCAATTTAATCTGTTACTTCATTGACTAAAGTCACATTTACAACTAATCAGGTTTTTTTTTTTTAAATTTAGAATTCAATCAATAGCTATGACTTACTCTAGCAGTATCAGGGTCAGCAGCTATCATAGGGGTATAGTAAATATTGACTAGGTCAAGGCCACTACATATCGTAACACTACGCCACTCCAAATTTCCATTTCCTCGCTGTTCAACCTCGGCATACGTTTTTGGATCCTACAAAATATAAATCAAAATCAATAAAATTACAACTTGGAACTGTGTCCCTATGACAGACCATCTTATTTGACAGGTACTTTGTTCAAAACAAGAAGACTCTGAAATGGTTAAATTTCTGTAATTAGAGCTGTTACAATTCTCCAGGGTACAATATTTAAACCTCTGAATCTGATTGATATTCACAAATGTTTGAAAAACATTCAAGTTATATTGACTTCTGCATTGTCAAGAAAAAGAACATTTCAATACTAAATTAGAAATCTATGAACAGAGGAAATTTTGAGATTATGTTCTGATCTCAGACTTAAAAGTTTTCATTGTGTGATGGTTTTCCTAATTTTTCATTTTTTTATCAGTTGGACAGAAAGTTATAAATGCTCATCAGAATTTGATCATATTTCACATATTTTACAGGTAAAGTTCTTTTAAACAGAAGTAATTTAAAATCTTATTAAAAAAGAAAGTATGCTTATATATTTGAGAGTCAGTATGTCAAAAGGCAATACTACATGACTGGTAATATCTATGGAGTTATGGCCCATAAAACTTATAACCTAGGAAAGTCTGTTGCTGCTATGAATTTAGCCTACAAGGGGGCATATATTTTACAAACATGCTCTAGTGTTATAACGTAACAGCTGTATAGCATGAATCAACTGCATGAAATGGGTAATCAAATATGACACTGGTCTTACATTTTCAAAAAACAATTTCTGAAAAACCTAAACTTAATCGAAATGACCTTAAATGACACTGATCAAGAAAGATGTGGTCAAAGATGCATGGACACAGATGCATAAACAGACAAACAAACACCTTCCTAGAAAATTGTAAAGATCATTTAAAATGGCCTTCATTCTGTAAACGAACAGCAATAAACAGGTATGCCACTTATTTCACCTTTTCTTTGCTATATGCAGAGAAGGTGGATAAACACGATAAAACAGAGTACAGTATAAATCTAAATTTCCTTGAAAGAATGTTCATTTTCCCAATTCCACACAAACATCTGTTGCCTTACTACAATCACTATTGATATTGTACCCTAAAAACATAATCCATGACAGAATGATCTCCAAAAACAAAAGAACAATGTTGTCACAGCTGTCTCAATGAGAAGTAATGATGCTTATAGTGTGTACTACGTCATTCCTTGTATTTATGGTGTGGGACATTTAATCTTAATAGCATGTGCCTGTTTAGAAGTATATCAAAATATTTATGAACCATATAATAATATCATATACTACCTTTGCATGATGGAAATCAGAATAAGATTAAAAAATAATCCTATGCATACATAATATTAATGAGTAAAACCATGAATAAGACAGACAGAAAAACAAACAAACACACAGAAACAGACTGATGCTAGTAATCCCTATATATTGCATTACTTCACAGGTAACAAGAAAATAGTCTTTAATATCCATTATCAGATTTGCTTAAGAATTCCATCACTCAGCATCATTATTTTCACTATGCATAAGATTCGAAATTCACAGTCATCACTGGAAAATTGAAGAGATATCATTCAGGTTATCTAATTTTTTTCGAAAAATGCCTAGTGACAACCTAAAATTTTTATTAATTTCTACCACTGTTTAAGGAATAATGGAACTCCTGTATAGGCCTTATAACAATTCTCTGCGTTGATTTAAGTTTATGTCAAATAGTATTATACATACATATATATATATATATATATATATATATATATATATATATATATATATATATATATATATATATATATATATAAAAATATATATATATATATATATATATATATATATATATATATATATATATATTTATGTATGTATGTATATTATATTATTAAAACCCCTAATGTGTAACTCCTTTAACAATTCTCTGCTGTGATTTTATATGATGTACAGATTGTCAAATATTATACAGATTATATCATTCCTAACCCTTCATGTATAACCACTTAAACAATTTTCTGCAGTGGATTTATATGGTGTACAGATAGCAATTTATTATACAGACTACACTGTATATTATTCCTAACATTTAATGTATAAAAACTTTAACAATTCTCTATAGTGGTTTCAAATATCAAACAGTAATATATCGTGCAGATTGTATTGCGACTAACTTCTACACCAATCCTGCTTCTTAAAAGTAAACAAAAAAGCAGCTGTACCTTTTATTCAGAGAGAATTAACTAATGAGAACTTCATTATGCTCTTCCTTATGCTATACACTAATGATAAAGATAATTGAGATAGAGGTAAGACAAACACAGAGTACATACTGATCTCTAAGTGCACTTAGATTTTTAATGGTGAAATAAATTTCTTATCATTTTCTGACATTACACAAGAATGAAGATTAATTCAATATGACAGTTAACATTTTTGCACAATAAATACAGCAGACCTTTACCACATAAATATGGTAACCGTAATGCAGTACACATGCAGCAGTTTCCTCATTGTTGTGACAAACTATGCAAAAAGCAGTAAAATGAATACAAGGAATGAATAAACAAAATAATTTGCTTCACTAAGTCAGCAGCATCTAATTGGATTATAACCCGATATTCTCATCTCAGTAAACTATTTATACAAAATGCTTTTATCTGACCTATTCCCGGTGGAAGTGATGAAATTTGTTCTCCATTAATCAATACTGAATGGACTAAGCATGCTCTTTTCTTTGTTTAAAAGATCATGACAGAGAGGAACTGGTTTAACTCATTAAAAGTAGATGGTTCTAGTTGATTCGTGGGTAACTCTTAGTGTAGCTGATTACAGTTCAAACAAGATTCTAAATTTGTTTGTTTGTTGTTTTTCATCACTTTTCCATCAATTTTTGTGAAGAGCTGTGAAATCATTTATTTTGTTAGGTGCAATTAATGTACATCAGTGATATTTTGATTTTCTTCAGTATATCACTAAAAATTGCTTGCAATTACAAACTGGCAATAAACAATTCAGTCAATGTGTTGAAAGTGGTGTAGTAATGAACATATTTTTCATGTAAAAGGCTTTACTATGTATTTTGTTCTACTTTTAAGTTGTACACTCTTCTAATAGAGTGTATCTTTGTCCATGGTATATGAAGAATTCCATGTAAATGCTAATTGCTATGTTTACAATCATGAAGAAATTTTGACTGAAAATATTCTTCAAGGAATTTCATACAAGCATTATTTTCTGGAAAATTTCATTTCATACCTTAAGAGGAGACTGGCATATGCACTTTACATTGAAATGACTGAGAAGCAGAAATTAACAAGCTGTATTTGTGAAAAACGAATGAATACCCCCGACAACAACTTTGTCAGTATAATCTGTTATCCTTAAACTAAGTCAAACTCCAAAGTCAAGTTTAAAATGTCAAAATTTTGGTACTGACGGAAAGGTCTTGTCAATACACAAGTGAAATATGAAAGTCCTATTATTTACCATTCAAAAAACATACGAAATGTTATAGTTTCTGAAATGTAGGTCAAAGGCGAAAGTCAAGGTAACGAGGTTTAAAACTATTGTACTAATGGAAAAGTCTTGTCACAAGGAATATGCATGTGAAACATGTAAGCCCTACCTCATATGTTTCAAAAGTTATAACCAATATTAGGGTTTTTGAAATGTAGATCAAAGGTCACAGTCAAGGTCAGGAGGTATAAAATTAATGTACTGATGGAAAGGTCTGGTCACAAGGAATATGCAAATTAAATATGAAAGCCCCACCTCTTACCAATTATAAAAATTATAACCAATGGTAAAGTTCTTGAAATGTAGATCCAAGGTCACTGTCAAGGTAAAAAATTAGTGTGTCTTGTCACAAGAAATATGCATATGAAATATCAAAGTCCTATCTCTAAGTGTTGAAAAGTTATGTGGAATGTTAAAGTTTTTGGTCAGACAGACAAACAGACAGACAGGCCAAAAACTAGATGCCCCAAATCTTTGATTCCAGAGCATAAAAAGATATTTACACCTTGAACTGGTATAGTAGTATGTTTGATCTCTAGTTAAAACTTCTAACCTTTAGACACACTGAAAGGATACATTCTCTGTGCAACACCTAAAAACACTTTTACATCATATCTATTCACATAAGCACACCAAATATCTTTATATTTCTCTTCAACTAAATAACAGACAACATACCCACATGCAAAGCAGACAAATGTCCTTATTTTTTTCCTTTAGTTTAAAACACAAACAGCCATAGTATTTATTTTAAATATTATATAATAACTTAACCTTAGCTTTTTTTCATTCCTTTACAAAGTTGTTTCTTGATTTTCACTCTATCACTTGTTCACCAACCCTTGATGCAAATACAGGATATTTCATATGCCTAAAGTCATCCAGCTGTTCTATTCCATCAGACATGAGAGAATTGTTTGCCATGCATAATATACTAAATAAGTCTTAATTGTGTTTCAGTACGCAATTTTTCCACCCTATGCTATCCCAAAAGAGTTGAAATGCAAAGAAACTAGTTAAATTGAAAAATACGATTGGTGATAAACACTTACAAGGGATTATAGAAATCTAATTTTGTGAGCTTATTGTCGGATGCGTTCTATTCCCTTATGAGTCATACTTACATTGATTTTTGGTGCCAGCCCTAGACGGATGTCATTTACTTGGGAAATCTCTAGGACTTGACCTTCCTGAAAAAATATACACATTTTAGATGCCATCAGTCTAATGTTCTTACTAGTACTATTGTGTATAAATAAATACAAAAATATCATTAATTTTATCTAAAGAACGAGAAAACCTATTGATTCATCAAAAGTAATTCAGTAAAATCTAAAACTACTTCAAATATATCTAATTCAGTAAGTAAATGGGTCTATTGTGATGGTAAAGAGCTATGAACAGTGGTTGTGCACAGCTGCTCCATTACACATTTAATCAATCAAATTAAATAAATGGTCATTGTATAGGTCCAGTTACACAATGATATTCAATAAGTGGTTTGTACTCATGTCCTCCACCAAAATTATAAACTCATATTCAATGCACAGTTGGTGCCCATGTCCTCTATCCAGTTACCCAATCATATTCTATGTGTTGTTAATGTCAAAGTCCTCTATCAGAAGTGAGCTTAATATAAGTTCTCCTTGTTGCTCAATCCTGAAATCTTTCTATATGTACTATATAATTTGAAATAATTTCATCTGAATAAATACTGTTTAAACCAAACCAAGTCCTCTATCCAGTTACCAAATCATGTTCAATAGGTGGTTAGTGCCAGTTATCCAACCATATTCAATATGTGATTAGTGTGCAAGTCCTCTATTCAATTAAGGTAGATGTATGTTCAGTTCCCAGGTTTTCGGACTTTTCCAAACAGTTACCCAATCACATCCAATGAGTGGTTTGTGCCTAGGTCCTCTAATCAGTTACAAAACAATATTCAGTATACAGTTAGTGCCCAAGTCTTCTGAGCAGTTCACATCTCATATTCAATATGTGGTTAGTTCCGAGGTCCTCCAAACAGTTAATACCCAGTCATATTCAATGTATAGTTTGTATCCAGGTTCTCTTATCAGTCACAAAATCATATTCAATGAATAGATAGTGCCTAGGTATTCTAAAGTTAACTCATATTCAAAATGTGGTTAGTTCCAAGCTGCTCTCAATTGTTACTCAGTCATATTCAATGTATGATCCAGATCCTCTGAACAGTTAAGAACTCATATTCAATATGTGATTAGCTCCCAGTTCCTCGATACAATTATGCAGTCAAAGTCAAGCATGTTTAGTGCCCAGATCCTCTAAACAAGAAGAGGACAAGTTACTACATGTATACCAAATCATATTCATATTAATGACCTCAAATCATACTCAATATATGATTAGTGCCATCACAGCATCATATACTAAGAAAATACTTAAGACAATGATTTCATTCTTATTTATTCCATTTTCCAACATTCAAATAATTTAAGCAAGATGGCTTGGCTTTATTTTAGAATAAAGTAAAACTTGGTTAAATCAAAATTCCATTAATAAATTCATTGCTGAATAGAAGAATTATAAAATTTGACAAGTTCTCTCTCAATTATTACACCACATAATTGTCTTCTAAACAGTAAACTACTTTAATTCAATGTCTGTTTAGTGACTACATCATATTCACATCAAATTCATTGTAATCAACACAAGGTGTCCTCCACCCTATGTACAGGGTACATACACAATTTGCTGAAACTCAAAACATCAAGTATAATGTGAAATCAGTTAATTGGCCATTAAGTAGATGAATATTATTATGCTTCTAGATAAATGCTAGACACTATCACATTACTTTGTACATTGTAGCAAGGACTACATTGTCTGGAGGATTTTTGTTATAATTTCATTAAGCTTGTAAGAACAAGTGCAGCTACAGCTCTATAGACTAAAACTAACTAGATATGGCCATCTACTTAAGTCAGCTTTAAGTTCGAAGTTGCCGTTACAAATATTTTCATAAAATGTACAGTATTTCAGAACAGAAAGGGATGATAGCAGATCAGAATGGAAAGAAACAGATGAAAAATAGAAGTTTACAACTTAAGTATTGAACTATAAACATCTGCCGTTCATCAGAAACACTACAATCATCTATACCATAATGGACTCACCATTCCCTGATCTAATGTAGAAACACTACAATCATCTATACCATAATGGGCTCACCATTCCCTGATCTAATGTAGAAACACTACAATCATCTATACCATCATGGGCTCACCATTCCCTGATCTAATATAGAAACACTACAATCATCTATACCATGATGGGCTCACCATTCCCTGTTCTGATGTAGAAACACTACAATCATCTATACCATAATGGGCTCACCATTCCCTGATCTAATGTAGAAAGGGTCCTGAACTGTCACAGGTAATTGAGTTAATGCAGCAATCCTTCTCAGAAAAAAAAACTTCCAAACGAGAGTACCCTTGAATTATTTAATCTGACGATGTTTAAAACTGAAATCAGACCTACATGCAAACAGGAGTGTGTGTTGGACTATTTCAATTAGATTGAAACTAGTATTACTTAAAGAAGTCGCAGAAAGCACTCTTAGAATTCCAAAGGGATCGCACAGGTTACAATGAAAACGGAAACACTCACTATAACAAATTATCCGCCTCATGGCCTTTATTTAAGAGATCAAAATGATAAAAGTAGAAAACTATATAAAATCCCTCATTGTGCTTCCACATAAATTATTATATAATTTTGACAACTTGATGAAAGCCAAAAGGCTGAAAATTCATGATAATGACTCAGTCAGTAAGTGTTTCTGTATTTATAAGTACATGTACCATTTAGTTTTTCAATTCATGCAGCCAGGTCTGATGCAGTTTCTTTAAAAAGGGTACATCCTATTTGACCTATTGACCCCAACCCTGTAGTGGACAATGAATACATCTTTTCAAACAGTATCATCAAAATTCTGTCAGGACCTCTGGTAATGAAGAAAAATCTTATAAAACTGCTCTGAATGCAACATTACAAAACTTGAACTGACCTAAAAGGACAAATGCCCCTAAGTATTAGGAAAGTAGTACAAAAAAAAAAATTGGTTAAAACTCTTGGTATAAACCTTTAACTCGGAGATATTACCTTGAGTCAAGGTCATGTTACATTCTTGTATCATCGGTAGCAATTCTTAAATTTCATGTAGGAAGTTTCATCATGCTAGGATGAAAAACAATCGTATTACAGATTTTCAAAAGCGTAGTCCTGTAAATTGGGCCTCTGACTTTTTGACCCAAAAAAAGAAAATAAAGCAAATTCTCTTTTTGTCAGGTACATCCTATATGCAAAGTCTCATGACTCTAGCTTGAAAAGCATATAGTTACAGTCTAGAAGCCCTTTTAAAAGAACAAAAGTCTTGTGACCTTGACCTCTGACCCCTAGAGCAATAGGGTTTCTCTTTTGGTCATGGTATATGCAAAATATCAATACTCTAGGTTGCAGTCACAAGACTTTTTTTTACAAAGAAGGACAGACAGACATGCAGACAAACAGACAGACAAATGCATTCAGACCAGTATACACCCTACAGTGTAGTCATGGTGTTACATAAAACACAGAGGGCCAAATCCAGGTATAAATTAACAAATTATGCAAAACACTGTGATTTTATACAAAGGTGTGAACTAGCACACAATATTTTGAGTATTTTCTCCAAAACACTTCAACTAAACTGTACATCTTTCATAATGTGGTGTATAAGAATAGAATGGTATATACCCAACATAATAAATAATGTGTAAACTAACAATCTGAGCAGAGCTTGCTTAAAACATTGACTAAAGAAGAATCAATGTACACAGAAGTCTTACCATCTACATATTTAATGTTTATAGGTTTGAATGGATACGCTAGGAAAATGTCACATAGTGCATTGAAATGCCACATACACAATTTGCAAAGAGATATATGACTTCATTAAGAATTTTTTATAACCATTATCCATTGTATTACATTAATAAAGTAGATTAGATTGACTATTACATGAAAGCCATATCTGATTACAACTATGATGAGATCTATTTCTGTTCAAGTACAGACAGTGCTATTTATATCTCATAAAAACATGTTCACCTTTCATGATAAACTATTAGTGTTGTGATTCACTAATAGTGCTTCTGTACATAAACTATTTATATTGATTTACTCATATTTAAGTTCATGGGTATTCTATACAATGTGCAAAACTGACATCAAATTACATTTAAAAACAAAAGTTGTCAGAGGACAACAGAGCTCACCTCAAAATAGCAAACATTTTTTGCATGGAGGTCAATCTTCAAGGTCAAGGTCAAAACATAAAAGATTTTGATATATAGTGAAAAGAATGGCACGAGGAATACACATGTGGAACATTAAAGCCCAGTCTCTAATGATTCTAAAGATATCTTCCAGGTTAAAGTTTTTGTCTAAGAATGTAAATCTTTAAGGTCAAGATCAAAATGTTAAAATTTTTGATATGTTATGAAAGGTCTTGTTACAAGGAATACACACTTGAAATGAATAAGCCCTATCTCTTACTATTCATAAGTTATGATCAAGGTTAAAGTTTTTTAAGAGTAAGTAAAACTTCAAGGTTAAGGTCAAAAGGTCAAACATTTTGTTAGCCAATTGAAGGTCTTGACACAAGGAATACATATGTGATATATTAAAGCCCTTTCTCTAATAGTTTAAAAGTTATGATCCAGGTTTAAGTTTTTGTCTACGGACAACGAAAACAATGACTAAAACAACTACAACAACTATGCCAACAACTATGGGGGTGTGACATTCATTCTGGCAAGCTAATGATTAAAACTGTGTAAATTTTGCACAATATTAAGTCAACAAAGGGATTTCACAGAATTGTGGTATGCTAAATCTGAGGCTACGTTGAAGATGAACAGACACAGCAGTAATGTGGTATCAAAAACAGACTTTATGTTTACCAACTGTTATACAAATATTTCTTTTCAACTCAAGGCTTGTAAATGCTTGTAATAATAACACTAAAATGGCCTCACAAAAACACATCAGCATTCAGAGGAAATCCTTCAACCAAATAGTTAAAATACAAGAGATTTGCACCACAGATGCAACGTGAAGAATTGCAAAACCTCAGAAACATATTCCACTCATGGTGAATAGGTGTATCAGGGACTAAAATTACAGTAAAACCTGTCTTGGTGGCCACCTCTATTAAGAGGTCACCTGTCTATAAAGGTTACATTTTAAATTCCCAAAATCTATGTTTTCCTAAATAAAAGACCTCTGTATAAAGGCCACCTGTCTATAAAGGCCATTTTTGACTCTTCCCTTAGCTGACCTTAATAGACAGGTTTGACTGTAACTGTTTTGACATGGTAGCCACCCGGGCCCCAAGATTTCAAAAATTAGAAGCCGGCAGTAGTGTTTGGTGGCCCGTAAATAAATGCAGCCTATCGTAACTTTTTCAAATTTCATTCAATTCCTCAGATATAAAGTTTGTATACTTCTATAAATCTAATTCCAATTACTTTAAACATTAACAAATATCTATTTCTCTTTCATTTCAAAAAATAAGCTCAATCACATCACTTTCATCCTCTGGCATCTCTGAATTTTTATCCTCTAGCTCTTTCCCCAGTCTCTCCCCACATGTATCCTTGTCCCTCTCTAACTCTCTCTGCCCATTACTTCTCTCTGCTTGCTCTTTTTCTATATCTTGCATTCCAGTTAACATGTCCCCTGGACATCCCCTTCATTCTATCTCTTAATTACTGTCATTTGTCCTCTCATGAACCAGGGACTAAAATGGCAGTCGCCTGAGACGACCACTTGAAAAGACCGAAAAAAACAAACTTTGATTTATTGCTATTTAAGATGTACTAAAGTAAATATTTAAATACTACCCGGTAATGCTAAAATATTTCGAACTTCTAGAGAAATCAATAGTTTTGTTTCCCGAGTCTGTGTTGGCATGCGCGTTCTAGTTTTAGTGTAGGCCCTCCTCGACTTCAAACACTCGACAGACGGAGATGATGTAAACACCTGATGAACATTGATTTCAACAAAAGAAGCGCTCATACAACTCAAAATATGATTGTACTATCAGTGAAACGGCAATAAATGTTTACTAACACTCAAGAAATTTAGTCGCCACTCGGGCCATCAAGTTGGAGGATTTCTGGGGCCCAGAAGCAAAAGTGGTTGTCTCTGTCCCTGTGTATGAAGTATCAATGTAATAGCATTAAACATATTGAACCTATGGTCTAGAAACCAATCTCTGATCCCCCACTCCTATGACCTTGACCTTTGACCTTCTGACCCCCAGAAACAATAGGGCACATCTTCCAATCAAGGTAAGAGTATGAAGTTTCAATACAATAGCACTAAAGGTATTGGACTTATGGTCTGCAAACAAATTTATGATACTCCACTCCTATGACCTTGACCTTTGACCTTTTGACCGCAGAAACAATAGGGCACATCTTCCACTCATGGTGAGTAAGTGTATGAAGTTTCATTGTAACAGCACTAAACGTACTGAACTTATGGTCTTGAAACCATTTGTTATATTCCACTCCTATGATCTTGACCTCTGACCTTTTGACTCCAGAAACAATAGGGCACATCTTCCAATCACGGTGAGTAAGTGTATGAAGTTTCAATACAATAGCACTAAAGGTATTGGACTTATAGTCTGCAAACAAATTTATGATACTCCACTCCTATGAGTAATTGTATGAAGTTTCATTGCAATAGCACTTAACATATTGGACTTATGGTCCGGAAGTCAAATTGTTGGCTGACGCCCACTGACCCTATTTACATCAAATTAAGAGCCAAGTTTTGCAACTCGGCAAACAAGTTTCTTTTTCATATATCATTTGACTCTTGAGTTACACAAGTAACAATTAATTCTTGTACTTACACGTCCCTCGCTTTTCCAATAGATGAAAAACCCATATTCATCTACTTTAACAGTGCATTTTGGTTCAAGGGTGGCTGATTCCTAAAGAAGAACAATATATATATATATCACACCCATGTATATCCATGTAAATTAAACTAAATGTAAAGTAATACATGTAATTAAACTAAATGTAGAGTAATACATGTAATTGCAAATTACACATTTTGCAGAGACATTAGAAAAAGATTTTTAGATGAAATGTTTGCTAAATGTCTATTAAGTATGTCACCAAAAAGACCCAAGTATATCATACAGACTACTATGTGGAAAGCAGTTATTGAACCATAGTTAAAATATAAAATCTACTTTTCTATGTAACTAAATCATTATCCATAGTACAAGGTCATTCTTTGACTATTATTGATTTACTGATGACAGTTCAGTTGTTAGAATGGGGAAACAGGGCTGTTTTGTTTTGTTTGTTTGTTTTTTAGAGGGGAAGAGTTTTAAACAAAGTGTAATATCAAATAACGATAATAACAAACTAGAGCTGTCCTAACCTGACAAATACACCCCCGCAGCAACAAAGTTGAAACATGCAATAATTCATCCAAGATACATCACTGGTGTAATTGTAATAAATGTCCCACTTGTACATTTTGAGGTATAATCATTGAAACCAATCTGGTTTGTGTGCACTCTGACATTGACTTTGTAGATATGATCTTGGTTCAAGGTTATTACGCATCCTTGGGTCATGGGCAATAATTGTGTAAAATATGATCTTCCTGCAATGTAGCAGGAAGAAGTTATGGCCCAGACAAGAATTTTTGCTATGTGTGCACTGTGACCTTGACCTTGAAGATATTGGCATGGGTCAAGGTCATGACACACCCTTGGGTGTGAAATATTATCCAAATCCAATGAGGGGGTAAGAAGTAATGGCCCGGACAAATGTGAACAGACAAACAGGCAGACAGACTGACAGACAGACAGATGGACAGACAGACAGACAGAGTCATTCCCATATACCTCCCAACTTTGTTTGCGGGGGTATCATAAGTCCAACAAGTATATTATGTCTTTATTTAGATTAGATGACCTGATCCAACTTATGTTCGGCTCTGACCCTAAATATTCTATTAACAAATGGTTTTCGCAAATTGCTGAAAATTCCTAACATATTATTTGTCATTTTCCTTTCTGTTTACCTTCAGATATAAATTGATTTTGTGAAAAAAGATGGCTGACTCTGAGTAAATGATTCTACATCTTGGAGTCCTGGACCATGAACTTTTCAAAATAATGGTATGTGATGCTCATAACACTTTTGCATAAAATAAAGTGATGTCAATTTGTTCTATCTATCATGTTTATTGTCATGGTCCATCAGTGTTCTCATTAACTTGCTTAATGAGTCCCAGACTCACCAAAATGGGACTCATGGTTTCCTAGGTCTAGTGAGAACCCTGGTCCATACCTACTGTCACATTAAAATGAATTTAATCATCATAATTATTGACCATAACTGTTAATTTGTATATGCTCAAAAATCACATACATACAAGTGGAAAGGCTAAGATTTCAAACATTTTAAAGATCAGAACACAGACAAGGAGAATCCAACATATATCCTTCCAAGAACTTTGTTTACATGGGAATAAAGGATTATTTAATGCATTTAACTGTCACTGCATCCATACTCTCATTTACATGTATGATTATTATGTCACACTGTAGTTACATGCTTCCATTAATATTCTTCTATTTCAAATTACATAATATCAAAAAGGGCAAAATTAAGTCATATGATCTCTTAAGCTATATAAAATGACTCATGTAATTGAATGTCAGGGATGTACCCTGTGGCCCTATGATGAGGACCCACTTTCAAAGCTGGTGGTTTGGGAGCAGCCTTCAAGCTACAAATGGGTCAAGGGCAACAGTTGGAGAAGGTTCCTAGGTTTTTACAATGTAAACCCTAAGAATGATGCAGTTCTTGAGTTTGATTGTGAATAAATACATGGTAATTACTGCCATTATTCCACCTTTCACAATCTTTCTCAATTTTTAAAAAAAAAGAAAAAAAAAAAGCTTATGGAGATGTAACTGTGTACTTGCATATGCTTGAGCTTAAGTATATGTATGTACCTGAATGTCTGACATAACTTCTGTGAAACCAGTGGGTTTTTTTTCATCAAATCAGGTCCATTATAAGGACCTTTCCCAATGGCAATTTCACTGATTTTTCCCCAAAATTTGTCTTAATTCTTCCCAAACATTGATCTTTTGGCATTATGCAGATGGGACAAAAAAATTTCAAATGAAAAGGTACAGGCAACCTTAAAAAAATAACAAACAAGCTGTGTTTGTGAAACACTAATGCCCCAGGTGGCACCAAAAAGTTATTTTTATTGTGAAGGTCATTTTTAAGGTCAAAAGGTCATCGACCTTAGAGTCATTTGAAAGGGCTTCATTAGTTGAGTATGCATGTCATATATATAGTCTCTATCCCTCACGGTTCAAAAGTTATAGCCAAGGTTAAAGTTGGCAACAGAGAAAAACAAACAGGTCAAAAACAATAAAATCCCAATCTATCGATTCGGGGGCATAAAACACACAAGTAAATGCAAGAATAAATTACTTCTTATGTATGTTAATATACATCCTAATTTTTCAATTGTAATCATCATTTTTGTAGAGTGTATACTTTTGTTACAATATAATAGGAATACAAATGTTGCACAGGTCAGTTAAGTTGAATTTTTTAAAGGAAGGGGAGTGCTGCCCTTCACTTGAAGTTGTGACGACCTTCACATACAATTTGGTAAGTTCATACATGTACATGTATGTCGAAAAGGTCCTCTGTCCTCATTTTACCTGATGTTATCTCCAAAGAGACTAGCTCTTTTTTTTTTAAATGAAATATATTTGTTAAGACCCAACATGATGATAACCTCTGCTTTTTTCACTTAATACTAAATTTTAGCTTTTGAACATTGAAACATTGAAAACATTTTCAGGGTTTGAAAATAGAAGTCGTCTAGTCATCAAAAACGACAAAAAATCTCTATGGGCAACCTAAAATTTCCTCAAATATTATGGAGGTCATTCAAATTTTCTCAAAATTTGCCAATTTGACAACCCAAAATTTTTGCCAATTTCAAGCCCTGCATTTCTCTCAATATGATAAAATCATCATACACCTGGAGAAAAACAAGGGTTGTCAGAAGACAACATAGCTCGTCTGTGGCAACCAAATTTAAACAACAAAAGTTTTGTTGTAAGTGGGTCAATCTACAAAGTCAAGGTCAAAATATACTAAATTTTGATACGTAATAAATGGTCTTGTCACAATGAAAACACACTATCACTTACTGTCCATGACCAAGGTTAAAGTTTTTTAAAAGTAGGTCAACCTTCAAGGTCAAGGTCACAAGGTTTAAATTTTGGTACCCAATGAAAGGACTTGGCACAAGGAATGTACATGTAAAATATTAAAGCGTGTCTCTGATGGTTCTAAAGTTATATTTCAGGTCAATCTTCAAGGTCAAGGTCAAACGTAAAACCTTTAGTTAAGTAATGAAAGGTCTTGTCACAAAAAAAATTAACACATATGAAATATTTATAGCCCCATCTCTTACTGCTCATATGATGTGATCCAGGTTAAAGTTTTTTTAAAAGTAGGTCAAACATGAAGGTCAAGGTCACAAGATTGAAAACTTTAATACCCAATTAAAGGTGATGGCACAAAGAATACACATGTGAAATATTAAAGCCCCATCTCTAATGGTTCTAAAGTTATGATCCAGGTTAAAGTTTTTGTATACAGATGACAAGTTGACAACAACAATAACAACGCAGGGGTATGACAACAGCTCTCCGGACATTAGTCCCAGTGAGCTAAAAAGCCTCACTGAAATATAAACTAGGACTAAGAATTCTGGCCATGTGTTTATTGTGACCTTGACATTGAGTGTATGACTTGATTTGAAGGTCATCAAACCCTTGGGTCATGGAAGACAATTTTATTTCATATTATGTTACAACTTAAAGAATTTAGAGTCCGGGCAAGGTTGATGGACATACAGACTGGCAGACAACCTCATTCCTATATGCCTACCCCTTATTTTGTTTCCAGGGGTCATTATTAACAACCCTTCCCAACCTCTTTTTCACTGCGATAGTAAAAGAAAGTGACAATATCAGTATAACACAAACAATATAAACCATATCTTTATCAAATCCGCTGACAGTATTCAATGAATGAATTTGTTACCTCATCCCATCGGTCAAACACGGCGCCTTTCTGTAGATAGTTCGGGACAGGGATCTGCCACTGGAATTCCGTCACCTTTGCCATAGAGATGGACAAGCAGGTGCCCAGTAACTTTAGACACACATCTGCAATAAACAAATCCACTTGTAAATCAGTGATCACGTAAACAATACACAGCTGCTGTGTCAGACTCCGGGGAAACGACCAAAAGCATACTGCGTGTGCAGTGCCTTTACGATCAAAATATTTCGCAGGCATTTATCTTTTACAAACAAAAGAGTCTTGCGTTGCATTACAAAAAAACAATATACTCTTAATTTGGAAGGCTGCTGTACATGCATCCACAACCTTGTGATAAACTGATGTACATGTGGAACTTTTCAAGACACTATGGTCTACAAAAAGACGGGAACTTCTCGGTGAAAGGGGGTTTCGTTCAACACACAGGAAGGACTTCATTTTCAGACCTTACTATCATCAAACAAATGTGTACATGTTAGATGTACGTATCTAGTGACTGTGTGGCAATATAATAATATAAATGTGGACCGACAGTTCCATACACTGTAGAGACTCCAATCGACTGCTAAAGATTTGAAAATACAACATCTAAAATTATAAATTTGTTAAACATACGGAGTAGCATGCTACTCCAAATTTTGCACACAATTGGTACTAATAATAATGGTCACGTATTAAGGGATTGCGGATGACATCTCATCCCTTCCCCAAAAGACAGTGATAGCAGATTTTACTCAGTACTCATCTTTATGTCTTATTTCTGTTACATTTTTGCAAAATAAAATCTTCAAAATCCATTCTTTCAGCAAAAAGACGCTGGATTTGACACTGAACCAGTTAAGTGGCATTCCCTATTAACAGGTTTCTCGGAAAACTGCATCAACATACATGTATACATTTATACGTCAAAAGAAGCATAGAAAGGCCATCCGGATACCCGATGATTTACAGTAAATATACTACACATGCAAGTTGATGGTTCACGGTAGACTGGAATTTTACTCCACGTTTAATAATACTTCAGTAATAGCTACATATGGAAGAAGAAAGTAACCAACAATAATGGCGCAACCTGGGAATCGAACCTGAATCGCCTGCAAAGCAAACTACAATGTAAACGCTAAACCATCACACCAAGACTGTTTTTATGTTGAAAATAAGTCAAAAGGAAATATCCTCTTCTTTTTACCTAGTAACCACCTTAAGACTAAATGCATGTGCCCTCCCCACCCCTCATTTCCCCTCTTTTCTGCGTTGTCATTTGTTTCATGCGCAGTTTACACCGCCATCCAATGCAAGTGTCCCTGTGTTGTCAAGATAAATTCACTTTAATACCCCTCTAAATTGTTAAATAAATGCTCATACGAGAAAAACGAGCATCCCGTGGTATTTAGAAAATCACATCTTGTGAATCTACCAGATTCTTTGCATTCAGTGAGCATTCAGTGAGGAGGTCCCAAGCCAGGTAAAGTTGGACAACCTTGAGACTCCCAAGAGAGTGGTCCTAAATATTCATTACTAATACTGAGCCTTTATGATCACCATGCCATTCGATTTCATTCTTAGTCTACAATCTAAAAATCATTGACATGTAACATGTACTAATAGCAGTTTAAGGGATACAAGAGGTATGTGGTGTTCGCTGTACTAGACAGGTAGCCACACAAAAAATGTACTATTTGGGTTAACATGCTTTGTTTAACTCGACGTCAATGGTCTTTTGATTATTTTTGGTGGTACCATTCTGGTGCATTGCAAAGAAATTAAAACCTGTGTGTAAGACTCACCTGAAACAACTGGACCCCGTACCTTGCTCTTTAGAATTAAAAAAGACCGGAACACTCTGCAATCACTGCGTCATTCAAATATCCATTACTCAACAAGAACGTGACGTCATACAATCAACCAAACCAGAACTCATTTCGACTTCTTCCAAAAAATTCTTGACCCAGAGGCAGAGCATTTTAATCCCACCTTCCTTGATATTCATGAGATGCCGTCTTACATCTGATATGGGACTCAACAAAGCACTCGGTTTTTACGGTTGTATTTGACATTCAATTACACATGTTTCACGAGATTGGAATGACTTTTCCTCGTGTTTTTCGTTCAAAAGTGCATTCTCATTAAAACATTTACATTCAGATAAACGCAAGGTAAAGCTTTTAACGACCGATATGACTTAGATTCTGGTCAACTGTTACCTCAATGCAATCTTTTCTTACTGAGGAAGGTTTCCTTCACGTTTAATGCAGTGTTTTCATTGAAACTACATGTAAGCACAATGGACTGTGCAAATATTTTGATACCGATACATCGTGAAACAAAGGCTTGTATATGCATAAATACATTACACAGTTGATACATTTGTAAATTTGCATTAAGCACTACGTTACTTGATATTGAAAACAGTACAATTAAAATTTTGAATATAGAGGAGCCGGTGTCATATGGTAAACCTTCCGCATAGTAAACTTTCCCCTCGGAAGCTTTACTATGTAGAGAATCTTCCCCCCGGAAGGTTTACTATATAGTACTGGCGGTGGGGGATATTTACTATATCGAAAACATCCTCCCTTGCAAAGAAAATTTTCTCCTCGGAAGCTTTACGATAAGTAAACTTTCCCCCTCAATCCGGAGTCGCGCTCGGATAAAACATTACTGATATTACCATCATTTCTATTTCGTTTCACGCTTTAAGTTTTGATATTCATTGTATTAAATAAAAAATACACGTCACAAACTTGACTAAGCAGTTACGCTTTGCGTAGGATCGTCTGAACATTCTCAAGTAATGTTACTTATTTAATATAATAGTGTGGTTGTTTAGAGTGGGAATATTTTGTACGTGTAATTTCTAATTTCCAGCATGTAATCTGTGATTTACAAGTAGAAAATCTTCGTTTTGGACACAAGGGCGAGGGGGGGGGGGGGTAACTTGCACTGATTTGGAGTACGGATGTGCGACTGAAGTCGCTGTCAACTTACCCATTCATATTTTAAGCAAAGTGTAAAAACATACCCATTCATATACTGATCATAGTGAGAAGCAAACCCTTTCTGACTATTCATGTACTTTGGGTTTTAAGCCGGTGTGGCCTAGTGGATAAGGTGCTCGGCTCGTGATCGAGAGGTCCCGGGTTCGACTCCCGCCCTGGGTGCACCGGTGTTCTGTCTTTCGGATGAGACAGTAAAAACCGAGGTCCCGTGTCACGGTAGGCGTGTCACGTAAAAGATCCCTCACTGCTTCGGGTGGGTCCGTTGCAAAGGTCTAAATTTGTATGCAATGCATCAGGTAGATGCCGTCACCATATACGTGAAATAATCGTGGAGTGACGTAAAACAATAATCAAACAAACAAACAAACAAACTTTGGGTTTAGAAAGATACCCAATGATACATATTTGAAGGGAAAATGATACTCATTAATATATTGGGCGGCCTTAAAAGTATACCCCATTCCAGCCGCAAGTCTTTTATATAAGAAGTTAACACCCTTCCATCCACCCCAACGTTTTAAATACAATTCAAATCTACATAAAAGTCAACCACATAAACAAATGAGACATGGAGTCACGGAGCCGACTTAGAACGGACATTCACATAGCGTAGTAATTCGTATCGCCAATGCACTGAACACTCCTACTTATCGTTAACTTGGAGGTCTCCCTTAACACCCAAAGGGGTGTAAAAATGGGCTTCCTCACTGTCAAACGATAACACAAAGAAAGGGCCGTGTAAATCTTTCTGGAAACTGAAAAAAAGATATTAACTTATTAAATCATGAATCCTAACAAGTCCATCGGACACCATCACATTTGGACATAACTCATAAATCACAGAATACAATGGCACCGGATTATCCTCTAACAACAGCATTAATCTTAAATATACATGTATCTTGACCTTGTATTTGGAGTCGTGAAAATGGCTCCTAACCACATCGTCAATACGTCGTCTTATCACTTGACTTGAAAATGTAACATCAATCATCAAAAGGAACATCAAATAATTGTTACACTTAAGTTTAAAACATTTATTATGTTTAATCTTAGTCTAAAATTTAAGATAGTTACAAAAGCCGGCGTGACCTGGTGGTATCACGTCGGACTCCTGATCGGGAGGCCGGGGTTCGATTCCCGCTCTGGTCATGCCGGTGTCCTGTCTTTCGGACGAGACAGTAAAAGCCGAGGCCCCGTGTCGTGGTGTGCATGGCACGTTAAAGATCCCTCACTGCTTCGGGTGGGTCCGTTGCAATGGTCAAAATTTGTATGTCCCGCATCAGGCAGATGCCGTCACCATATACGTGAAATATTCGTGGTGTGACGTAAAACAAAAATCAATCAATCAATAAGATAGTTATCAATTAAGTTTAAACACAATGCATGTTTTAAAATTAAATGCATTATTATGACAAGTAATCCATCCATATATTTTTGATTTCTATACTCACTGATCCATATGACCTTGACCTTTTACACTTGATTTTTCAAATCAATAAGATACATAATTTCATAAGTCTGTCGAGATTTTTATAGAAGGTATGCCGTATGGCGATTCTACAATTATTACTATTAGCAACAGTATAAGACCCTTTCATTTGTGATAAAAAAAGTATTTACTTGAACAATTTCAAAATGGCATTGACCTTTGGCCTCTGTTATTGGAAATCAAGAAGAAACTTAATCTTCTTGTCATTTGTGAAAGTGTGATTATTCCACTTATCCCTTTAAGAAAAGTGGGCGGGTTTGTTTTACATATCATTTGTGTGCTCGGGATTCATGGTAAGTGGAAGAATCCAGTACATTGGTGATGCGGTTAACAATGCCATGTACCTATTACAAGGATGTTATACGCAAGAATTAACAAACATCTTGAACCAATCGGATTAATTCTGTGTTAATATGGCATTTATCTTAATGTATGTAGATTAATAAAATCCGAGTATAAACGGTCGGGGTAGGTTTATTATGGGGGATATTTTACTATATAGGGAACCTTCTCCCAGTGGGGAAAGTTTTTATATAGTAAACCTTCTGGGAATATCTGCCTAAGGGGAAGGTTTATTATATGGCACCGGCGTTTCCCATACGATATCTTGTTTGACGCCACGTCGCAAGGTCCCTCGTTCGGGTCACAACTGAGGTTCGTCAGTTTTCTTTCATGTGAGAAAATAAAGACCAAGATCGTGTGTCACAGTAGACGTTGTAAAGTTAGATATCGGGGATCACTTCTCAGAAGTTCTCACTATTTCTGGTGGATCCGTGGTATGGGATTAATTTCTAATGAATCAATGAATCCGATAAATCATAAATACCGTCGTTACTGATGGCAAAATAAACAGGAAACACACAATTTTCATCTATTCATCATTTATGTAACCCACGTTTGAGCAAACTCCTATGAAATTCACATTTCCAGTGTCATCGGCCATGTTTCAAAACAAGAGAGAAAAAAGCCCAGCTGTGTACTTCATTTCACAAGTATTAGAGTTTATAAAAATAATGCATCTCATATTTTTAAATCAACAGAGAAGAACACCCCCTCCCTCCAACACAACCCAACTTACACTCTCCTCGATTTGCTTCCCTGAATCCTATACATTTACTCTATGTCCAGTGTTTCCCCTACCATTATACTGTGGACACAGACTTCAAGGTCTATCAATACTTAATGTAATACTAAATGTAGTATCAGGTAAATTATAGAGTTGACCTGTTCATTAAACCATGACTGACAATACATCTCTTCAAACTTCAAAGTAAATGAGACAGACATCTCTAGGTAATATCACTGCCATATAATTAACATTTCCAAAAGAATGATGGAAGAAGTGAATTATTTTCTACAATGAATACATCATACATGATCTGTACATACATGTATACAAGCTAATTTAAGATATATAATAGTTAAACTACATGACCTATACTAGCAAAGTTGGACTTCAGTCTGAAGTAATGTAGTAATGTAGGTTCTTAAATTTCTTTGTAGAATGTATATATAACAACCCAGAACCAATCAAACATGCACAAATATGACTAAAATTGACTTTCTGCAATGAAATGTGGTATCAGATAACAATTGATCACAAATTATTGTTATGGGACAGATTAAATTGTATCATGAGCTCAACTAGTCTAGACTAGAATGGCAGAACTGCACTTTACAAGCACTTCAATTCAATTCAATTCATTCAAATGCCTTACAGCATACAGAAAGAACATAAATATATGAATATATGGGGAAAATATATACATGAAATGATGAATATATGGGGGGCAGTGATTGACATATAAACATGTACAAGGTACATGTACAACATACAGACAGAATGTTGTATAATCAAAATGTTATATAAATAAATATGGAGAGTGAGATTCCCAATGCAATGTAAATATATCTCCACACTTACACATACTGGGTATATACATAAATACACATAAACACACACACACACATATATACATGTATACACACATAAGTACTGCATATTTTATGAAGAAGACAAGATCACATGGACCTCTGTTTACATGACAAATAAAGATAATTCCCAAGGATTATTAACTGTTTAACATTATCAATACTACTAATTTAACAAATCTTAATACACTATGCTTTCTATAATAATATGGTTTTAAATATAGATGTCACAAATGTATGAGGAACAAACAAATTAATATAGAACAGTGTTCACCTTCCACTTAATTTTGATCACAATATGTATATATTCTGTTAGCTCTTAATTCATTTACAATGGTACCTTGTTCAAATTGCAGATTATGCGAAGATACATGTAATTTGAATATAGCAATAAATTTCTTATATAACAGAAAAATTGGTTTTAACAAGTAATATTGAAAAGTGAAATGATCAATAAGGTGTTGATAAAGATGTTTCTTGGAGGGCCTGGCAATGCAGTTTGTCATGCTGGTAGCTAACAATTATCTAATAGAAATTTTACCGGGTAATATTTAAGGAAGTACAGGGGTTGGTACAATGTATACATATATTGTACCCATACTGGTTACAAAATTAAATTAAACAAGTTTATTTTGGAAACACTGATATAATTGTACCCTCAGGGATATGGTACCGGTAGCAGCAAAATCCAGCTTAACTTCCAGACTTGCACTGCAAATTTACTTAGTCACATTTTGTGATTTTATTATTATTCATATTATTATTATTATTTTTTTTCGTTCTCACATGTGAAAGAATTTTCAACAAGCTGTTTTTGTGAAACACGAATGCCAGCGGCAGCACCAAAATCCAAAAAGTTATTTTTAGCGTGAAGGTCATTATCAAGTTCAAAAGGTCATCGACCTTGGAGTCATTTGAAAGAGCTTCATTACTTGAGTACGCATGTCAAATATGAAGTCTCTATCTCTTACTGTTACAGTTCAAAACTTACAGCCAAGGTTTTAGTTGACAACAGACAAACAAACAAACACTGAAACAGACAGGACAAAAACAATATGCCCCCGATCTATCAATCTGGGGGCATAAAAATGTGCCACATTTGAAAACAACACCATTGTTTTCATCATTTACAAATATTGGTAGCAACCCCAGCAGACCGTCAAATAGGTACTTGAGTCTCGACACAGCAGCAATTTTACACCTCATTTCCTTCCTGTATTTATAATTCCTTATTTTCTTACCAGTCAGAGAATTTCTTTTGATAATACATGTAGTTGGTAAATTAGACCAACAATTAATTGAATTTTTAAAATGTCTACATGTATGCATTTTTTTTTATTGCTGTAAATGTACTGTAAATATCATTCAAAACCAAATACAACATATTAAATCTTTATCAATATTCATGAAATGTTCATTGATTTTATCATTCAAATATTTCACCTTTTTCAGTGAGGAATTACTTGGAAACCATTAAAACAACTTTTAGTTTTACAAACAGTCAAGAGTTGTCATACATGTAATACATGTAAATCAGATCTTTCTGTTTGATATGTCAATCACTGTACCTCTGGAACCTATGCTGAACTAGCTGCCCTGGATTCATCCCTTGAAGGAGCTGGCCAAAAACAACAGTAGCAGGGGACATTGAGCATTTCATCCCTACTAAATTTTATTTAAATTCCTTCTGTGTATCTGATGTTGAAATTTAAAATGAGCATTTAACTCAGGTGAGCTAAATATCACTTGCTACAGTAAAGTATGAGATATTTTAATTTTATTTCATTTATCTTCTTCTTCTTCTTCCAATACGAAGTGTACTGAAAAGTTGAGCGTTATACTTCCTTTATGATGCCATTATTATTTGAAGTGTGAAGTGACACAATGGAATGTCAGCATAAAAGTTTCATTTTTCTTTCCAATTGCTATCAATACATTACAAATGTATTTCTAAATATAAGATGTTTGACTTGACTCATATATGCTTGCTTGAGTCAGACCTTGTTGACTAAGTTACTCCAACATGCATGAATTTAAAAATAATTTTTCAGTTCAACTAACTGGTGCATTAATTACTTCTGTCTGTGATGTCAAAATTAAACTACACACAGCGTACATGCAATACTAACAGTTAGTCTAAATTCAATAGACAATACATGTATATTTATCATATCATACAAAATGTATATGTAACATTTTTACACTAGACATGATATTCATGTTAGATGTTTAAAATAATGATTTAAAAATCTTCACCTTATCCTCTTTAGTTTAAGTGTATATAGACATGGTGTTCTAACTTCTACCAACAAAATTTAAAAAAAAAAATGAAATTTAGATGTAAAGAAAAATTGTAGCGATCCGCGTTCTTACAATTCAAATCATGAATGAAAGACAGATAGTTGCAAAGTAATCTAGCTTCTTATGTATTATAGTAAACGTGCGGCGCAAACAAGTGGAAGAGGCCATGGCCATGAGAGGGAACATCTGCAATAACCGGTTCATCAAATGGATCAGAGGAAATGTGCGATTAATAAGCTGAATAAGATCAATGAAACGCTGCTCTACTCACCTTGGCTGCTTAATAAGAATGCTATCGCTCTATTGTATCGCAATATCCATACAAAGCAATACAAACGTGGAATTATAGAATCCACAGTGGATAAACATATTTTGCTGCCATTTTCCTTCTCTCAATGATAATGTTGACATCGTAAACCAATCAATTATTGGGAAATCGATCACGTGGTATCAGTCTCAGCAGCTATCGACACCGTAGAATTCAATACGAGTTATCGTTCGTTGCATTTTTAAAGCGTGAACATTTGTAAGTGACGTATCCACACTAACACACCCTGTATATCTTCAAAAAAATACCATAGATCTGAAACGGGAGGGATTTTATAATATTATTTTTCCCTTTAATTGCTTGTTTACTTCACTTTTTCTTTTATTTATTTATTTATTTATTTATTTATTTATTTATTTATTTATTTATTTATTTATTTATTTATTTATTTATGTTTAACGTCACACCACGAATATTTCACGTATATGGTGACGGCATCTGCCTGATGCGGGGTATACAAATTTTGACCTTTGCAACAGACGCACCCGAAGCAGTGAGGGATCTTTAACGTGCCATGCATACCACGACACAGGGCCTCGGTTTTTACTGTCTCATCCGAAAGACAAGGCACCGGCATGACCAGAGCGGGAATCCAACCCCGGCCTCCCGATTAGGAGTCGAATCCCGGCCTCCCGATTAGGAGTCCAGCGCGATACCACTAGGCCACGCCGGCTTTTTATTTATTTATTTATTTATTTATTTATTTATTTATTTATTTATTTATTTATTTATTTATTTATCTATTTATTTATTTATTTATTTAAATTATTTTTGATACTTGTCGGTGACATGTCCGGTAAACCAGGCGCAATAAAATTCTTTAAATAGTAGATACTACGTAATAATAATAATAATAATAATAATAATAATAATAATAATAATAATAATAATAATAATAATAAAGAAAAAAGAGGAGTTACCGGCTCAGTTATGTGGCAGAAGTCACCATAGAGCTATACAACAACAATAATAATAATAATAATAATAATAATAATAATAATAATAATAATAATAATAATAATAATAATAATAATAATGTTTATTAACGTGACAGGAAGTATATACATTGTATAATATCAAAACAAGTAAGTTATACTACATGGATACAATGTATAGATAACCCAGCCAATTGGCTTATCAATCACGAATAATCAATAATGAACGTTAAGGTGAAAGATGAAAGGTGGTCTATATAAAAGTGTCCTTGACCACCCTTTAATATTAAGTTAATGTTGTGATTAAATTAAAAGTGCTGTTTTAATATATTTTGCCAATGGAGAAATTAACTTTTCATGTGAACACAACAATAGCAGTTTTTCTTTATCAGACAATGATGGAAAATCAGTTAATAAAGTAATTGCAGATTGGTATGATATAGATCGAATTGTTATATATTTTGAACAATGAAATGAAAAGTGTATTTCCGACTCGACTGCATTCAGGGTACACTCTTTACATATACGTTGATCCCGTGGTATCCCATTATGCCGTCCTTGCATTATAGCTAGAGCGTACATGAAGCAATGAAATGACTCGTCAGAATCAATATATGTACTTTATTCCAGCATTCAATGTCATTTTAAATGTAATTGAGAGGGGGGGGGGCGCTAACGAGCCGAAAGCCCTGTGATATCATTTGAATTCTCTGTATGCTACGGAGAATTCAACTAATTTCTCACAAGTTGCCATAATAGTATCAGTAAAATGCATCAGATATAAAGTATCTTAAGTAGTTCACATATAAAAATACTAAGCCGGTTAAAATTCTGAAAGCATGTGCATGGATAACTTCTTCATTATATGTCTCTGTTATGTACAGCTATCATGTTTTCCAGGAAAAATATTTAGAGGGAGCTCGAGATTCCTCATCCCTTCGTTCATATCGCTCTCTCTGCCCAATTTAGAATTAGATTTGTCTCAGTAAAGTCGTTTCACTTCTTCGAAAGGGGAAGGAGTGTTAAGAGTCGAAAATATCGTTTGCGAGAGAGAGAGAGAGAGAGAGAGAGATTGTCTCGATTCCGGGATGTCCAATTTGTCGCACTGTCGCAATACCATGCCATGCAATACGTGAGACAAGCGATTTTTAAGTGTAACACAAATTTTTGCCAGGTTTGACATGAAAATTCCAAATATTACGTAATGTAGTCCGGAAACGAGATCGATATAGTTATTATCATACCATGTACGAGAAATGGAACACCATGATATGGTATCCGGGTGGGGAGAGGGACATCCATGGAATTGTATTAAGCTCAGTGCAGAAATTAAATATATATATATATATATATATATATATATATATATATATATATATATATATATATATATATATATATATATATATATATATATATATATATATAAAGCACAAAGACACTACAGTTAACAAGGCACCCTATATTTATAGGGTGCCTTGTTAACTGTAGTGTCTTTGTGCTTTATATGTTTGTCTAATTTGTCTTTATTTTCTACAGGTATTTCTTCGGAGATCCAAGGTCCATAGTATTCCCAGGTGTTTCACTGATTCTATTTGTGCTTTATATGTTTATTTCCCTTTCAGTGATGTATCCTCTCAGGGGATCCGCTTGCGTTTACGTCGGGTAAATTCCTTCACTTTCCGCGGCCGTGTTGTCATGCATGCGATTAGCTAATGATTGGCTATTAAAGCTCCATTTTTGTGGAGCTCGGGTAGCTCAGTCGGTTAGAGGGTCGGATGCATGACAGCTAGGTGATTCGGTACCATAAGTCGGGGGTTCGAGTCCCAGACGGGGAACGAATATAAGTGAAATATAGGGTGCCTTGTTAACTGTAGTGTCTTTGTGCTTTATATGTTTGTCTAATTTGTCTTTATTTTCTACAGGTATTTCTTCGGAGATCCAAGGTCCATAGTACTCCCAGGTGTTTCACTGATTCTATTTGTGCTTTATATATATATATATATATATATATATATATATATATATATATATATATATATATATATATATATATATATATATATATATATATATATATATAGCATAAAGACACTACAGCTAACAAGGCATCCTATATTTCACTTATATTCGTTCCCGTCTGGGACTCGAACCCACGACCTATGGTACCGAATCACCTAGCTGTCATGCATCCGACCCTCTAACCGACTGAGCTACCCGAGCTCCACAAAAAGAGCTTTAATAGCCAATCATCAGCTAATCGCATGCATGACAACACGGCCGCGGAAAGTGAAGGGATTTACCCTACATAAACACCGGCGGATCCTTTGAAAGAATATAATCACTGAAAGAGAACTAAACATATTCTTTCAGAAGACATTCCGCGGCCGTGTTGTCATGCATGCGATTAGCTAATGATTGGCTATTTAAAAGCTCTATTTTTGTGGAGGTCGGGTAGCTCAGTCGGTTAGAGGGTCGGATGCATGACAGCTAGGTGATTCGGTACCATAGGTCGTGGGTTCGAGTCCCAGACGGGGAAGGATTATAAGTGAAGTATAGGGTACCTTGTTAGCTGTAGTGTCTTTGTGCTTTATATGTTTGTCCAATTTGTCTTTATTTTCTACAGGTATTTCTTCTGTATCCAAGGTACATAGTACTCCCAGGTGTTTCACTGATTCTATTTGTGATATATATATATATATATATATATATATATATATATATATATATATATATATATATATATATATATATATATATATATATATAAAATTCATTTTACTATGTATACACCTAAAGAGGGAAAGAGGGGGTAGCTCAATTGGTTAGGAGTATGGCTAGTAATCGAGAGGACCCTGGATCTAGTCTCACCAGTAGATCGTTGGTACCTTGTCTTTCAGACGAGACAGAATTAGTAACACTGATGATCCCCTCTCACGGTAGATTTATATGTGTCACGGATCCCTGATCCCTGCTTACACTGGACATGTTGCAGTTATAGGCATAAATTATATCTGCGCACTGTATGTGACAGATGCTGTCAACATAGTAGCAATAATCATACTGTGACGTAAATCAAGAATCAAATCAAACAAATATCTATACCTGCGGTATTTACGAATGGTAAGACAAGCAGTGGCGGATCCAGAATTTACGAAAGGGGGGGGGGGCGCACATGTATATTAGCCAAACTACTCGGTTATTTTTGGTGCCAAATCTGGATTTTTACACGTAAATATGTGGCGAAAAGGGGGTCCGGGCCCCTAGGGCCCGCTCTAAATCCGCCACTGACAAGTGCATGTATCTTGTAGCGACTCCGACTAGTTCTATGCAACAAATATCTATATCTGCGGTATCTACGAATGATAAGACGAGTACAAGAATCTTGTATTGCATGCGAGGTCCTTTGGCAGCTATTCACAATTATTACTCATTGATCAGTCACCATTTTGTTGTATGGTAATATATGCAAATAATCGGGTCCCCATTGGACGAGTGTCTTAAGGTAATTGCGCAGTCCTTTAGCAGTTAGACACCACTGGATTTATTTAGTAGATAATTCATATTCATTATAATAACAATTCAATGTACAAGTACATATATAATTTAGGAAAATTAGACCAATGGGACCCTGATTATTTGTATCAATAAATATACATACATTGGATTTAACAGTATATAACCAATGAAATGACAACTGATCAATGAATAATTATGAATACTTAAAAATTGGCACTTGTCAATAATTCCAATAATTTTCATTGATCAAGGATAGAGTAACAATGCACAGTCAGATATAGATCTATGTTCTTGCCTTGCTTTATATCCATCTCTTAATAGTAGGAGGGGTCACACTTTACCCTTTTCCAATGGTAAGGCAAGTATCTCAAGTTTAAACGTCGTGTCCTATTTACAAAGTTAATTAATACACACAGAAACATGCATCCAATAAAGACTGTTTTAATCCAACACTATTAGCGGCACATTTTCGATAGCTAAAACAAATACGGGGGAATATGCAGTTTCTCTTCGTTCGTTTGCAAAGAAGTCCCAATAAAACGCGGTCTAATTATATACACTCTGTACGACTTTAATAACAAAAATTTCATTGTCAAAACCCGCAATTTTGCACGGTATGATCAAATTCTTATGAATGGTTTAAGAGATATGAATTTGAATTGAAGGATGGACAGACAGATGGACAAACAAAACAGTAACTACATGTATATGCTTTCCTCAAATGTTATAGTGAACATATAACCTTGAATTCATAATACAAAATCCAATTGGAGCCACTGCATTCTCGGCAATTCCAATTAAAACTGCATGATGATACTAACCCAAAACTTTATACTAAGAAAATTGCCGAGTAAAAGTCTGCATTAGTCAATGATTAAAACTTGAATGACCCTGTCCCTGAACCAATGCAATTTGAATTCCAGTCCAAGCTATCACTTTTTCAATATGACTTTTTACACCATACATGTAAGCAGATAGCTAATTATTACAACAGATTTCCAGATAGAAAGTAATATACAAGTTTTAAAATTCATAGAATATTCGTATTATAAAAAACACAATAATATAAATTTCATACAAAATTATATTTTATTGTCGTTCACAACAACACTCAACAAAAGTGATTTTCAAAATAATAAAATATACTAAACTAAATTTTCAAATGTTTTTTAATACTTATATGTATCACAGAATGTCATCAAACATCAGCATTATGAATAAACATATTGTAAAACATATCACATTAACTAAGTTAATAATATTCAGAAAATCTTCAAAAGCATCAAGAAATATATAACCAATGTTAGCAGTCCTCATATACATGAAAATTACATATATGTTTGTACATGTGTATTAGATATAATGAAATAAGTCGATCAATCCTTGACATCTTTTGACACTTAATTTACAATGGATTTAAACTAGAGCCAGCATTTGAATTTGAAGAAAGCCTGCATATCATCATCATCCACATTCTTGCCGTTTACTCCTGCATACACTTCCTGTAAGAGTTTGTTTTTGAACTTGTCCTCTAGTATTTTAACATACTTTTCTAGGACAGCTGAAATGAAAAATAAAATGAAAGTGATACAAGTTCAGGAAGATTAAATGTTTAAAAAAATCATGGCAATAAAAGGACTTTAAGTGGTTTATTAAACAGTCCCAAGTTTTGCAATTTCAATCTTATTAGTTATGGGTGGTATTATTTATCAGTGATATCTCATCTTCGTTTGTTTTTCTATTTGTAAATGTTACTGATTTAATAAGGTTACTGAACAAGTCATTTAAAAAAAATTGTTTATGATGCATCTCAAATCAATAACAAGAAAATCAGTAAAACAGATCAATGGCAGCTCCCTGCACTACATCAAAATAACAGATGACTCTATTTGAAACTAGAACTGTCCTAGCGGGACAAATACCCTACACGGAAACAAAAATTGAAGTAGGGCAAAGACCAAGGTAAAGGTCACAAGGTAAAAAAGTTTGGAGACAGGTTTTGCTACAAGGAATACACATGTGTAATATAAAGGCCGCATCGCTTTTGGTTCAAAAGTTATGGCTAAGTTTAAAGTTTTTCTAAAGTAGGTCAAACGTCAAGGTGAAGGCCATGGGATCAAATATTTTGGTACTGACAGACAGTTCTTGCCACAAAGAATACATGTATAGTATGAAGACCCCATATCTTTTGGTTCAAACGTTATGGCCAAGGTTAAAGTTTTTCATAAGTATGTCAAATGTCAAGGCCACGAGATAAAATATTTTGGTATAGACAGACAGGTCTTGCCACAAAGAATACACATGTATAGTAAGAAGGCCCCATTTCTTTTGGTTCAAAAGTTATGGCTAAGGTTAAAGTTTTTCAAAAATAGGTCAAATATCAATGTTATAGGGTCAAAAATTTTGGAATTGACTGAAAGGTTTTCCTACAAGGAATGCATATGTGTATTATGAAAACCCCATCTCTTTTGGTTTAAAGGTTTGCCTAGGTTAAATTTTTTTCTAAAGTAGGTCAAACGTCAAGGTGAAGGTCATGGGGTTAAATATTTTGGTACTGACACACAAGTCTTGCCACAAAGAATACACATGTATAGTTTAGATGCCCCATCTCTTTTGGTTCAAAAGCTATGGTTAAAGTTAAAGTTTTTCAAAAGCAGGTCAAATATCTAGGTCATAGGGTAAAAGATTTTTGAATTCACAGAAAGATCTTCCTACAAGGAATGCACATATGTATTATGCAGACCTTATCTCCACTGGTTCAAAAGTTTGCCAAGGTTAAAGATTTTCTAAAATAGGACAAACGTCAAGGTAAAGGTCATGGGGTCAAATATTTTGGCACTGACAGACAGGTCTTGCCACAAAGAATACACATGTGTAGTATGAAGGCCCCATCTCTCTTGGTTCAAAAATTATGGCTAAGGTTAAAGTTTTTCATAAGTAGGTCAAATGTCAAGGTCACGAGGTAAAAACTTTTGGTACTGACAGATAGGTCTTGCCACAATGAAAACACATGTTTAGTATGAAAGCTCCATCTCTTTTGGGTTCAAAAGTTATGGTTAAGGTTAAAGTTTTTCAAAAGTACGTCAAACATCAAGGTCATGTGGGTCAAAAATTTTGGAATTGGCAGAAAGGTCTTGTCACAAAGAATACACATGTATAGTATGAAGACCCCATATCTTTTGGTTCAAAAGTTATGGCCAAGGTTAAAGTTTTTCATAAGTAGATCAAATGTCAAGGCCACGAGGTAAAATATTTTGGTATAGACAGACAGGTCTTGCCACAAAGAATACACATGTATAGTTTAGATGCCCCATCTCTTTTTGTTCAAAAGCTATGGTTAAAGTTAAAGTTTTTCAAAAGCAGGTCAAATATCTAGGTCATAGGGTAAAAAATTTTTGAATTCACAGAAAGATCTTCCTACAAGGAATGCACATATGTATTATGCAGACCTTATCTCCACTGGTTCAAAAGTTTGCCAAGTTTAAAGATTTTCTAAAATGGGACAAACGTCAAGGTAAAGGTCATGGGGTCAAATATTTTGGCACTGACAGACAGGTCTTGCCACAAAGAATACACATGTGTAGTATGAAGGCCCCATCTCTCTTGGTTCAAAAGTTATGGCTAAGGTTAAAGTTTTTCATAAGTAGGTCAAATGTCAAGGTCACGAGGTAAAAACTTTTGGTACTGACAGATAGGTCTTGCCACAATGAAAACACATGTTTAGTATGAAGGATCCATCTCTTTTGGGTTCAAAAGTTATGGCTAAGGTTAAAGTTTTTCAAAAGTACGTCAAACATCAAGGTCATGTGGGTCAAAAATTTTGGAATTGACAGAAAGGTCTTGTCACAAAGAATGCACATGTTTAGTATGAAGGCCCCATCTTTTTTGGTTCAAGAGTTATGGCTGACGTTAAAGTAGGTCAAACGTCAAGGTCACAGGGTAAAAAATTTTGGAATTGACAGAAAGGTTTTTAATTGATTGATTGATTATTGTTTTATGTCACTCCACGATTATTTCATGTACATGTATATGGTAACGGCCAGATGCATTGCATACAAATTTAGACCTTTGCATCGGACCCACCTGAATCAGAGAGGGATCTTTTATGTGCCACACTTATTGTGACACGGGACCTTGGTTTTTACTGTCTCATCTGAAAGACAGAATGCCGATGTGCCCAGGGCGGAAGTTGCACCTGGGACCTCTCGATCACAAGCCGAGCACCTTATCCTCTAGTCAACACCAGCTTCTTGACAGAGAAGTCTTCCTACAAGGAATACACATGTGTATTATAAAGGCCCCATCTCCTTTGGTTCAAAAGTTATGGCCAAGGTTAAAATTTTTTCAAAAGTAGGTCAAATGTCAAGGGTAGGGGTAAGAATTTTTGGAATTGAGAGAAAGGTCTTACCACAAGGAATACACATGTAGTATGAAGGCCCCATCACTTTTGGATCAAAAGTTATGGCCAAAGTTAAAGCTTTTCAAAAACTGCTCAAATATCAAGTTCAAGGTGACAAGGTAAAAAATTTTGGTACTAACAGAAAGGTCTTGCCACAAGGAATATACATGTGTAGTATGAAGGCCCCATCTCTTTTCGTTCAAAAGTTTTGGCCAAGGTTAAAGTTTTCTGGACAGACAGATGGACAGACGGGCAGACAGACAAACAGGTGGACAGACAGACAAGGTGATTCTAATATTCCCCCTAGTATAATTAGATCTGATTTAATTCAAACTGAATTTAGATTAAATTCAATTCAATTTAATCCCTTTTGAATTAAATTTAATGAAAGATATTCTAAATTTTATCTTAAGTTTGATTGTTTGTGTTTTAAATGAGAAATATCTGAGGAAAGGAAAGGTCACCATTGTAACCCTGTTTAGAGATCTTATCAAATTGTGATGAAAGGTCTTGGTAATGATAGATGAATGGAAAGACTGACTGACAAGTAGAAACAACAGCCATTTTATCTGAGAACATAAAAATTTAGGGTTGCATACATCCTTAATATGAAGTATTAACATATGCTGGTTTGCCAAGGTTTTTTCTGTACTTTCAGTTCTAATAGTTGAGTGACCTTGACCCTTCAAAAATGCCTGAGTGACCTTTGTCAGAATCCCTATATTCTGAGTGACCATTAACGAATGTATGAAGTATGATCATTACCTCTTGAAATTATTGTGTTTTAAGTTTTATTTCCTGAGTGACCTCAACATTTCAAAAATGATCTCTGGAATTACCTTTGTCTGAAGGTTCATATCCCAAATGACAATTAAGCTTTGTGTTAAGTATTGCCCATTGAAAATTCCCTTACATATAAGCCTTTTTGTATTCTAAGTTCATTTTTCCTGAGTGACCTTGACAATTCAGAAATGACCTGAATGACCCGTCTGAAAACCTATAATCAGAGTAACAATTGTCTCAGTACGATCAAATTCTGATGAATGGTTTAGGAGACAAGAGTTTATGTGAAATACAACAAAAGTATCAATAAAACTGATGTATGCTCCCCAAATGGCAGTTATGATGCAGGAAATTGATGACTCAATTCATATACAAAAAATCTATAAAACCGATGGATGCTCCTGGAAGCACAGCAATAATGAAGGAAATGAATGACTCAGTATATAGAAAATCATTGTATAAATTGATGACAATTTCGGATCTCAATATATCATATGGATATCCAATTGAGTCAACAGTAGAACAACAAGTGATCACAGTATCTTAAACTAAAATGAGTAAGCTTGACCTTGATTAGGACCTTTCTGAAATGACCTTGAGTGACCTTTTTTTCCAAAAGCTCTTAACTTAAATAACATTTTGGTGAAGTATGATCAAATTCTGATGAAGATTGTAGGAGACATAAGTACTTAATGGTATTTTAAGTCATCGTCAATATATGACATTGACCTTTCAGAAATGACCCTTGTCCAAAAGTCCTTAACCTAAAGAACATTTTAGTGAAGTATGATCAAATTCTGATGAAAGTTATAGAGATATAAGTACTTCATGGTATTTTAAGTCATAGTTAATAAGTGACCTTGACCTTTCAGAAATGCCCTTGAATGACCTTTGTTAAAAAGCCCTTGACCTAAATTACATTTTGGTGAAGTATGATCAAAGTTTGATGAAAGGTATAGGAGATATAAGTACTTCATGTTACTTTAAGTCAAAGTTAATAAGTGACCTTGACCTTTCAGAAATGACCTTGAGTGACCTTTGTCCAAAAGCCTTCAACATATATAATATTTTGGTGAAGTTATGATCAAGTTCTGATGAAAGGTATAGAAGATATAATTAAGTACTTCATGGTAATTTAAGTCATAGGTAATAAGTTACCTTGACTTTTCAGAAATGACCTTGAGTGACCTTTGTCCCAAAGCCCCTAACCTAAATAATATTTTGGTGAAGTATGATCAAATGCTGATAAAAGGTATAGGAGATATGAACTCCGACGGACGGGCCGACGGACGGACACAACAGTGACTATATGCTTCCCCAAAGGCTTTCGGGTAGCATAATAAAAAGGTGTCATTGGTTGTACAGATCCTTATAGAAAACAGAAGAATATGTGGAAACCAAGCTTTAACATATTTAATACGCTGTTCAAAAGATCAAAAAAGGAAATAATCCAGTCACACCACTTAAAATTATTATATTACACTGAAATTATAGAAATGGTTATGTTACAATTATTTAAAGTAATAACTTTAATGCTGACATAATTTATTTTCATGAAGTGCGCTCTTTTCGCAGCAGCAGAAAAGAGTATAGAGATGTAAACTGCAACATATCTATGAATGATATATATCATTTTCAAACATATTAGGTTCTAACATACTGTATATAAATTTGTGCAATTCAGTGCATCAATATAATGTATGTAATTATTTTCTGAGCATCACAAGAAATGTTGCCTGAGCGATCAGCAAGGGAATACTAAGTGAAAGAGAAAGCATATCCCACTGCATTGATAATTCAATACATGATTCATTATCAATATACACTAAAGCACAGTGATTTCACTTTGTGTCCAACAAATTATTGACTGATGATTTGCTGTTGTTTAAAGTGATGTTCAAAAGATGCACTTTAACTGTACATAGCAATGCTAATTGATTTATCTGAATTAAAAAGTGTTATCAGTTCCCATCAGTAGTTCCAGCTTAATTTACTTACCTAAGCCGTACACTTTTCCATATAAGATCATATTCTTTGCAAGTCTTACATCATCATAATTCTCCGACTTCATTAAAAGGCGAACAATTTCACCCAAAATATAACCATCGTCAAATGTGGGAGGATCCGAGACTGGGAATTTACAGTAAATATCTACAGCTCCGTTTGGATCAGTTGCTGCCAGCATTTCAGCTAGTTCAATGCACGCATCATGAACCTGGAAATGAAATGCAGAAAAATGTCTCAGATATAAACGATGGTTTCAACAAAAATTTAAGTAAGAAATACATACTTGTTTCAGAATCAAACTATATGTATATTTTTTCTGGTTTTTCTAAAATCTTATTTCACTTTTATCATTATACAAAAGAAGCACTTGTAAATATTTTTATCAGCATTATGATAATAATCTAAGCAAAGCAAAACATTATTTCAATGTATGTGTAATGCAGCTTTCTTAAATTCTTTACAACATCCTGACAATTTGGAATTCCTTCGGCCTTCATAATAGTTAATAATTAACCCAGAGAATCAAATCAGCAAAAATAGTACATGATCCTTGCCTCTAATGACCTGAAGAATACCTAAAATGTACTTATATATACTCCTTTGTATGCATAATAAATATATGGATATGGACCTTGACCTTACAGAACTGAATCATATACCGTATATACTCGCATATAAGTCGGTTTTTTGGGAGTAAAAAATCGTGGTTGAAAAGCACTACCGACTTATATGCGAGATACTGACCGAGAGAAAAAAATCTGACCTTGGACTGAAGCCAAACTTTCCCGTTTATTATCAGATAATGACGACATTAGACATGATAGATAACGTAGGTGAAATTCCCGGTCCATACTGCTTTAAAATACGATTCTATGACAATAGAATGTATATTTTGTGACCAACAGATTCTGTACTAAATAGTCGTAATATATCGCTTATTTGTTATTGAAACATCCATTACAAAAGGTAAAACAAATCCGCTACAGTGCGTCTACAGGTTTAGTGAGCCGTGACGTGATGGCCATTGATTAAATAACGGTCCGACACTAGAAGTATGTTAATGATACAGTACCGGTAGGTTTGTCGGTGTGGTAAAAGAGTCTTTGTCGGGTATCATTCACCGATTCATAGTAGGGTTTCACTGCGTTAATGAATTAATTACTTAATAGCTAAATAAACAAGCAATGAAGCCACGATCGTTTTCACGGCCACAAAAAACAGCCGTTTTCACGGTCACCAAATTATTCGAAAACTAGTCACTTAAGCTAGAACGTAACACCAGGTAGATCGTTTTATCTTAAATAAATACGTTTTTTATATGTCACGTTTTAAATGCCCCTCTATTGAATATGTCAATTAAATTCCCGTAGTGTGATTACGCACGATCGTCAGAGCGGAAAAATTCTCCCAAACCTTTGTATACATTTCTATGAATGAATGTCGGTTAACATGTACAGGCTTTGTTCACTCAAAAATTCCAACCGACTTATATGCGGGTCAACGGCAAATCCCAGAATTTGAGCTCCGAAAAGTACCCCCCGACTTATACGCGGGTCGACTTATATGCGAGTATATACGGTATCTATCATCATGAAATTTGCAATACTATAGTTAAACATAAATGAATCTATGATATATGATGTACTTAAAAGACAGCGTTTAGATAACAATTCTTCAAAATTTACTATTTCGGAAGACTCAGACCTTAGTATCCCATTTATGCCTACATAGTGAAATGCTTTCTGTATGAACAATTGTAATCATTTTATGGTATCCCATTTAAGTCTGACCTTTCATTGCTGGTCAAAATTGTATCCATCAAGTTACCTCTGGGGCCATGACAATAACTTCATTGTAGAACTTCTTAGATTCTTCAATATTTCCATCTGCTCTATAAGCCCTGGCCAACCCCAGTCGTGGATGGTATGTTTTTCTGTTGATGGGCCCTGTGGGAACTGGTTTTGTTTCCTCTGAAGCTTCCTTTTTAGGTTCTTCTTCCTTTGGTGCTGCTTTAGCTGGCTCTGCTGTAGTAAAGTAGTGAGGAATGCTGGTTTACAATTAACTGACATATCGTATATTCATCATTATAATTATACAGGGAAAGGAATATGTAATTATTTTAAAGCTAAGTTGTATGTTGTTTTCTTGAAAGTCTCACCATGAAATTACAGAAATTATTTATGATAGATTGAATGAAAATTTATGTCATAACACTATAGTCGTTTTTTTATAACACCCATTGATATAACTAAACATAGATTATTGAGTTTTTGGAAGTTCTTGATTATAACTTATATTATCAAGTGCTTAAACATATCTAAAAATTCTAGACAAATAGATCTATATGTTAAATGTTTTAAAAGTTGATCTAATTAAAGTAAGAATTTTAATTTTGATATGTATATTAACTAAAGCAATTGACAAAGCACAGTATTTCATTAATGATATACAGGTAACTTATCAATAAGCTTTACCATTTAATACATATGAAAAAGTATACTATTTGTGAACACACTTTAAGGAACAACTCAAGATGTCCTAACTGGTCAAATACCCCAGCAACTGCAAAATATTAGATTACTTTGCAGGCCAGGAAATTCACATTTAACCAGTTTAGACCACTCATGCAGAAAAGTAGTAAGGTCAAGCTTAGAACAATTAACTCTGGTCCATGAAGCAAAGTGTGACCTTACTAAATCTCATTCAGGATCACTAAAGCAAGTTTGATGCTAGTTGGACACTACAGTTTCTAAAACCCATGATTTCCAAAACCTTTAAAGAGGATTATTCATGTAGGAAAATGTTAGTCCAGCCAACCATTTAAAGCTCAATATGCATATTGAATTTCCATATCTACTTACGTAACCATCATATATACTGGGGTACTATTCTTTGATGTAAGTTTTACACAATGTGAAGCATTTGTAGTATATATGTTTGAATGTTTAAAGATAAGCTTTCAATTCTTAACCTGAGGTACAAATAGACGGACAGATAGACAGACAAGGTAATTTCTATTATGAGCCCACAAACTCAAATTGTTTGTGGAATTATAAAAAGATAGAATTGGCTTCCATGAAGTTATGGAGAGCTAGATACATAATGATGAATTTCGAAGCAGAGAAATAGAATCAAAACTGTTTATCATCTCAACTGCACAACAAATTAATTTCAAGTACATGTTGATCATGGACAGCAGTGTAATAAAAAAAGATTCAAAGAGACTTTTATAGAGAGGGCCTGACATTTTGGGAAAGAGTTGAAATGCACACATTTACAATATGTTAATTAACCACATAACGGAAGTCATTACTCAATGATGTATACAGTGTACAAAATGAAGTTACACATTTTAAACCTTTTAATTTAAGTTTTATTAGAAAAATATACCGGTAGTTTTTAAACTAAAATTTAACCTGATGATAAAAGGATTGAACTGCCAATGTGAAAATAAATGTACTATGAACAAACAGAAAATTTTTTAATTTTCTCAATATTATATATTATATTACCCATTTGAAATAAAGCGCTCTTTGTAGTGTAGTAGTAAAACAATAAGGGTTACAATTATTTGTAGTGTATAATAGTAGCATAGGTAAATAAATCACTGCAAACACACAAGTTAATTATGTAAATGTATAGAAATATAGATTCAGAACTCTAATTAAATTAATATTAATGTTACAAAATGAATTAAAAGTCATTTCAGCTCAACTTTAAATTTTTAAAGATTAAAAGAAAATTTATTCTAAAGGTTAAAAAAAGTAATGTTTTGTTTCCTGGGTCTCATTTTTACGAAAGTCGATTAGACTCACTTACTAAGAAAAAATTTGTATTTTTTCACCTTATTTCGAGATAATTAACTCATTATTTTGAGATCTTTTCTCATTACTTTGAGATTATTATCTTGTTATTTTGAGATCTTTTGTTGTTATTTCTAGATAATTAACTCATTATTTCGAGATCTTTTCTCATTATTTCGAGAAAATTAACTCATATCGAGATAATTAATTTGTTATTTCGAGATAATTATCTCTTTATTTCAAGATCTTTTCTTGTTATTTCAAAACCTCGAAATAAGGAGTTAATTATCTCGAAATAATGAGAAAAGATCTCAAAATAACAAGTTAATTATCTCTAAAATAATGAGAAAAGATATCAAAATAATGAGATGATTATCTTGAAATAATGAGATAATTATCTCGAAATAACGAGAAAAGATCTCAAAATAATGAGTTAATTATCACGAAATAACGAGAAAAGATCTTGAAATAACGAGTTAATTATCTTGTAATAATGAGAAAAGATCTCGAAATTATGAGTTATAATTATTTTATAATAATGAGAAAAGATCTCGAAATAACAAGTTAATTATCTCAAAATAACGAGTTAATTATCTCGAAATAATGAGAAAATATCTCAAAATAATGAGAAATGATATCAAAATAACCACTATCTCGTAATAACGAGATAATATATATAAAAAATTTTCTTATTAAGTGAGTCTAATCGGCTTTCGTACATTTTATCTTTAGATATTGTTTTATTTTCTATGGCAATTGTAGAAAAAATCCCTGAACATGACTGAAGTCTTTATTTTGTGAAACACCAGCAATATTGCAGACTTGAGAAACAATTTTTAAGCCTTATAATATTTCATCTTTAATGTGTTTTAAAAATATTCAACAAAATCCTCCTAGTTTAGCTCATTCAATGCAAAGTGGCATATATTTATTATACATTGAGTTCTCCTATATCATGATAAACAGAGCAACAAGTCAATTATGTTTACTACAAATGTACATTTACTTATCCCCCACCCCCACACCAAGACAATGGTCTAATTGTAAACTTAAGAGAAAGTTCTCATATGGTGTAGAAGATGATCTTAAAACTAAATATTAAAGTACATTTAGGGCAAGATGAAAATATGGCTTTGAACACCACAATTATTTAACAATTGATCGTAACTTACTTTGGTTTTTGGTAAGACACAAATGTGCAACTTTATTTTGGATAAAGAATGATATATTGGACCTTGTAACAATAAAATCTTAAATTAAACAAATCAGTTGCAAGCAATTTTAACTATATGCTTTTAATGCATATTAATCTTAAAGTAACTCAATAACAGCAACAAAAAAAGAAAAAGAATCCATGATACTTCTTTAGTTTATTTTGAAAGCATGCTTGTATGAAATGGAAATAGAAAAGAAATAAGAGTTTAATTAAAAAAAAAAAAAGAATGAAAAATAGATTTGATATCTATGTTGTGTCCAATTTTTTCCCCTTAAAATGAAAGGATTATAGATTTAAAGTGTTCTACTATTTTCTATACAATTTCAAAAATCAATTTACTTTTTTATACATTGCGTCTTATAAGTCCTCTATTCTTTTACATGTATCAGAATATGCATTACATTGAATAACGAAGTGGGTAGTGGGATACTACCTTTGTTGGTCGACTTTGAAGGGGTTGCTTCACAGGTGTGAGAAGAGGTTTTACCTGCTGGTGCCTTCCCGGTAGGAGGGGCAGTTTTTCCAGCAGGAGCCTGAAAGTTACAGAAGTAAAATTAAAGGCTAGTTGTCTATAAATATGTATATAAATATATCACATAAATTTCATGTACATATCTTTTCCATTAAATCTAAGTGGACATGTGACTAGTGTGTACCTTGGCTGTGGCTCCTCCTCTAGCAGTAGCACCACCTCTGGCTGCTGGAGCACCTGATGGAAACAAAATAACAAACATTATAAATAAATATTCCAATGAGGTATCAATAACTCTAATATAAAAACAACATATTGTTCATACAGAGGTGAATTACATGTATATATCTTTCCTGTAAATATATTCTGCGTCATATACATTATTATCTCATCATTTAAGAAAAATTTTACTAAAATTGCATTCATTTACTTGTAATATAAAATAGAGATAAGAGACTCTGAAACATTTATGTTTTATGCATTGTGAACTAAGTTCAAGTGCAAAAGTAAAAGGTACATCATAAGAAAATGTTTTGATTTATAAAATAAACAAGCTGTATTTGTGAAATATGCATATCCCAGTGGCAACTTTGTCAGTATATAAGCTGTTATCCTAAAACTATGTCAAACTCTAAGGTCAAGGTCAAAAGATCAAAATTTTGGTACCCACAGAAAGGTTTTGTCATGTGGAATACACATCTTAAATATAAAAGTCCAAATTCTTACCATTCAAAAGATATACCCAATGTGAAAGATTTCGAAATATAGGCCAAAGGTCATGGTCAAGATAGAAAATTATTACACAGTACGAAAGATCTTTTCACAAGGAATATGCATGTGAAATATAAAAGCCCTATGTTATTATAACCAATGTAAAAGTTTTCTGCCACAAACAAACGGACAAACAAACAGACAGGCCAAACACTAAATGCCCCCAAAACATTTGATCCCAGGCTGGGCATAAATTACACAGCTATATCATAATTAGTAACAGTATGATGCAGCATCAGATGCATAGCTGGGTATTTTAAAAACCCTTTGCAATGGTTGATTTACTATCTGACCATAATGTAATAGTCCTTGTGGTACATGTGCTTCACAAAAGAAGTTGATTCCAACTGGACACTTGTAAGTGTTAAGGAGAGATTATGTGGCATTACATGTAGAAAGGTTTCTCTTCACTTTATTAAGAAAACAAATGAAATCAATAAATAAAGTGGATTCAGAAATACTAAGAGACTCTAAGTGTATAAGAAAAGAGTATATAATACATGTATTATATACACCACATTTAGAGATATTGTTATGAAATCAACTGCTTTGATTGGATTATATTTAAATTTGTACTTTCATTACCATATGTTTTAAAAAATAGGTTTTACCCAAATGATGTTTCTGGTTTAAGTTTTATATTTAAAAGAAAGAAGGTGGTGTAAGTCGTAGGTGCCATAAATTTGTTATGTGATTGCCTAATGGGTTTGTAACTTTCAGATGATACAGCCCATCAATAAATCTCATACTGAATGAGACACGGTATGAAATTGACTGATTCTGTATCATCCTGTACAACAAAAGCAGGTGACCAGATAGCTAATAGTACATCTATATATAAAAGAATAGCAATATAATTCATAGGACTTTTATTATTTCCATGCATATATCTCTGCATCATGCATGTGTCATACATTAAATGCATGCAATATGATAATAATATAATGGATATTTGTGAGGTTAAGCACCTTTTTCACAAATTATGTCTACACTAAGACTAAATCCATTGTCCTAAATTACATACAAAGCCTTGTTCTGCCTGAAATCAAATTTATGATGTTAGTAACAACTAGAAAACTGACAAAGTCAGAAGGGCCCCGCAGGATGTCTGTCACCATGACCTTGACCTTAACTTGGTACCTGCAGAAAAGTCTTTTAATACGGAATGCAGATGCCAAATATGAAACCCCTACTTCTAACAGTTCAATTAAGCTATGGCCAATGTTAAAGTTTTTCAAATGCAGGTCAAAGGTCACTGTCAAGATCATAGGATAAAAAAATTTGGTACCAATTGAAAGGTCTTGGCATAAGAAACACACATGTCAAATATGAAAGCTCTATTTGTGACAGTGTATTAGATAATGGCCAATGTTAAAGTTTTTTGCTGATGTACAGACAGGCAGACAGACGGACAGACAGAGTGATTACTATAGGGCACCCACTTATGAAGTTGGTCCCTTATTAATTTACTGTATTAAGTTCACCATAATCTTAATTACATTTAATTTGGAATTAAAATGCAAATGAAAACAATGCTATTGATTTTGAATCATACACTGCATGACAACTGTTTTCCTTTATCCCTATCCATTATATACAATTACAGAACTTGCATATCTTGGCCATTAGAGTTAAGCATGTCCATTTACTGATTTGCAAAAAATATGCTGAGAATATATTTTTTAACATGGCTTAAATAAAATTAGATAATAAATCACACCAAAACACTGCAATCAGTTACACATAGCATTTTATATTGTTTAGGATAACTAGGAAACTTTACCTCTAGTTGGTGTAGTTGTGGCCCCCCTCCCTCGTGCAGCAGGAGCACCTCTTCCTGCAGCTCCTCCCCGTGCTGTAGGTGCTTTACCAGCCGCTGGTTTAGCAGCACCTGCCTTTCCTGCTGGTGGTGCCTTCTTAGCTTCTTCTGCTTTTCGCTTCTCTTCTTCAGCTTTTACTTTATCTTGCCACCATTGTTGTACTGTACAAAATAATGATTATCATTACAAAATATCAAGATATACACATACTAATGTTCTGATTTAGAAGTAAAAGAAAATGGTAATTCTTTAATTTTTTGTCTCATTTCATGATTAAAATTATTTTTATATGTACTTAGCATTTCAGTTTTTCTAAATTTATTCCCTTAACTATTTAGTATTCAGGGAATCAGAGATATATTAAATGCTTGTCACAAATGAAAAAGTCTCAAGTTTTGAATTCTTTTTATCTCCCATCAACCATCTTGGTATAACAGTTTTTAATGATGTATTGAATAATACAAAAACATTGTATGTTACCTAAGATCATTTACCAGATATAACTTATTTTGTTGAATTTCTAAATGAAATATATTTCATAATGTGAACTTCCAAAAATCACTGCAATCTCTTTGAAAGTTTTAAGTTTTAGTTTTGACATTTTCATATGAAATTTTCTTTCTTTATTCTAACACCTGTTAAAATTTTAGGTGGATCGCCGCCTGCTGGTTTCCCCTCCATTTCGATGCAGGCATTAAAGGATGATAACGTGTCCTGCATTATCTGCTTGGCTTTATCACCTGGAGGACAATTTTCATACTTTGCAAACTGTGACAGCCCAAGTAAATAAAGAGAATGACTACTACATGGCTGTATATTCACTAACTTCTGACATGTCTGAAAAAATAATTTCATCCATAAAGAATATTATACCATCAATGAAAACTGTCAGTAGCTTACAGTCGTTTTCCCAGTTCCGAATATTTTCCAGTTCCGAATAATTTTAAAAGTTTAACCTACCAGTTCTCTACAGACAGAGCGTATCATACAGAACTTTTTATTTCATAAAGACAATTCATAAAAGTATTAAAATTATAAGAATTTTCTTTGAAAGTGAAAAGGGGTCTCAAGATACAGCACTTTGAATCTAGTTGGTATCGGCGAAATTGTTCATTCCGCCATTTTGTTACTCGAAATTGATTCGTTTTTTGATTTCATATTAGACTAATATAAATGGCAAATAATTCTATGCCTTATCGTTATAAAGACTATGTTTCCGATTATATATTCCACCCTTTTTATTTCAATTTAGTGGCACAACAGTCCAATACCATGCGTCTGAATGTTTGTTGACATTTTCCTAGTTCCGAACAGCTGAAATTCGTGTGATTGGAACATGCATTTTTTCGCGGAATTTGAACCTTATTGTCATAAGGTCATCTAACAAATAAACACTAGATCTATCAGTTTTACAAACCATCGTAGTCACAAATACGGCATATTACTAACTTATTTTCCGATATAAACAAACAACATATCATGACAAACTAGAGCTACATTCGTCTGCTGTGACATAATGACGCTATGCGCAAGGCAGGTGCGTGCGACCATGTTTAATGAGGCTCCATACGGGGAGAACAATGTAATAATGAATTGACGTGTACATAAGAATGGATGAATTTGCATGCTGAGCAGATGTGTTATACAGATTTAACGTACAATACAGAGGCGGATACAGAAAAGTCAATGGCGGCTGGGAAGGGGGTGCACAATTGAAACCCAAGGGCAAGGCTTCATTGAGACACGAAGCTGCTGCTGGTACGGGTTCGGGGGACCTCCCCTGGAAACTTCGGTAAATGGTTTTAAGAATGCTGCATTTTGAAAGTGAAATTTCAAAAGGAAAATAATAATTATTATTATTAAAGAATTTTTAATAATAATAAAAAAAAAAAACAAAAAAAAAAAAAAAAAACCCCACAAAAACAAAACAAAAGTGTTAAGACAGCTTCGTGTGAAGCTTCCATTTCGGAGTCTATTTTACCTCTTGTAATTAATGTGATAATAAAGCATTATCTAGTGTTGTGCATGGGAGGCAAGTTAAGACCCGGCGAATGCAAGAGTTGGGTATTCTATGCGGCAGATGCAAAATACCTGAGGGGAAAGACGACAGATTTACAATAGCGTTACACAAAGTCCAAGTTGTTCCTGCGTTCACTGAGTATTTCAACTTTGAAAGACAACGGGAACATACTCCAAGTTACTTAAGTTTCGCGGCCGCAAACTATTTTGAGTAAATCAAATTAGAGACTCCAACTTTGTAAAGAACAGATTAACATTACATCATTATTATAATAATATTTCAGGTCATATGTAGGGTTTATATACATTCCCCTAGATCATCTTTATGTATATATATATTCTTCGTCAGGACACGGAGTGGACAGAAAGTTGTCACTAATCAACGTTGTATAGAAATAAAACTAATTACAATCTTCCACCCCCTTTCCTTTGAGCAGCACACGATTCGCTAGCGCAGTTTTCTTTCCTCTCTCCCATCTCAAACTCTACTTTCCTCCAATCTAGTATGCGTTTCTTCTCCATGGTCTCACGCCCTTCCCCTCAACCTCCCTCTTATTTACCGGTATAGGTGGATCTAGACATTTTAAATTGGAAAGGGGGCAGACTTTGACATTGTTCAGCCACACCAATTCAACTTTATTTTTGAAACATCAATTTATGATTCTATATCCCCAGGCTGCGTTACGAAAGGTAAAATTTACAATGTTAAAATCTGACCCCGCCCACCATAATCACATGATTCCTCTGAAGTTTGGATAGCCCTGAAATGAATTTACAGTTCAGGTTTGTTTAATATTGTTTAAAAATTTTGTTCCACTTTTTAAACCAACCATGAGTTTGCCCCTAAAATACATGCTAAAGGGGGAAAAGCGTTGGTACACAAAATTTGTTTATGCATGAAAAGACAATAGGGCCTACAGGATAAAAGGAAGGAAACAAAGGCGGGTGTTGTATTGAGAAGAGAGAGGATAAGGAGACTGGCAAATTTAGAGAAAGGAAATTGAAACTCTGCACTTCTTTCATGAGAAAAGGGAAACGGGAATACCAGCAAGCAGAAAGAAATTAAGGAAAGGGCGCAATACAGGGAAATTACGAGCTCTTTGAAAATAAAAGATTGGTTTGGAGCAGAATAAAACGGATTTGGTGGGATTTTTGTTGTTGTTGGGGGTTTTATTTTGTTGTTGTTGTTGTTGTTTTTTTTTTTTTTAATCTTTGTTTATTTGGGGGGGGGGGGGTTGTTTATTTACTTGTTTTTTGGTTTTCTTTCTTTCTTTCTTTTTTGTGTGGTATTGTACATATATAACTATTTGTGGCTAAAAAGAAAATGAAACTTATTTCGACTCTCATCACATCTGTGTTTCATTCAGAGGTTCCATTCCTATCTATTTCAGCATTTCCTTATCATATCCTAATCCACACACATACACACAATGTCTTAGCTAAAGCGTGCACATCTAAATATCAATGCTCAATTCAAACTCCTCTTTTTAAAACACTCACATGGAACTGTGAAGTTATGTATACTTTGAACTTATCGAAGCAATGTCACAGATTTGACGTCACCTTTAAAAAGTGCATGTAAATGCTGAAAAAAATTATATTCGTACACACCTATATATGTGAGAAGGATTAAATATTGTTATAGATGTCATCTTTAAATTAATCTTTAAAGTTGAAGGTATGGAATACATTATCAGAAAGTCGGCGATTAATGTATCGTACCGATATCTGTTTGTCCTCAATTTTTTTCCATTTTCTAAACTGTCATGTAGACACACATAAATGTATAACCGATTTTCATTGTTTTAACAGCAAAAATCTCAACTTTGAGTGAAAAAAAGGAAATTTTCAATCTCACATTTTATTAAAGACGGTTGACAATATAAATATATCACTGTATACCCCATTTGAGGCCCCTTTGTGATACCAGTTCGGAACCGGAAACGTTATTCGGAACTGGGAAAATTACCACTGCTGAAATATCCCATAATACTATGATGTATAGTACGACTTTTACTAATGTGGTTGATAAATTCATTCATTAGACTACACTTAACTAATTGATACCACATAAATTCATCTTTTCTCCCTTTCTACAACGAAGAAAACAAAAAATCAGAAACCTGTTCGGAACTGGGAAAACGACTGTACTGTCTGTCTTCTTTTGTTTATGATAATTTTAGTGCATGTGTGTCACTGTTACCCTATTGAATAACATAAATGAAAATCCAATTGGGAATACAGTTTTCAATCTATTTGTCACTGTCAAAGTGTATTTTTGGACATTTGTTTCACATACGTGAAATGTACTTTTTTTGAGATGATTGTTCTGTTCAATCAAATGGAAGTTTTTAATGTGCAATCCTTATAAACGATTCTGCTTGATAAAGAGTTAAGAGCTTTATACAATGATTGCAAAAGCACTAGGCATGATAGAGAACAACATTGTCAAAAGCACTAGGCATGATAGACAACAACATTCTCAAAAGCACTAGACATGATAGAGAACAACATTGTCAAAAGCACTAGACATGATAGACAACAACATTGTCAAAAGCACTAGACATGATAGACAACAACATTGTCAAAAGCACTAGGCATGATAGAGAACAACATTGTCAAAAGCACTAGACATGATAGACAACAACATTGTCAAAAGCACTAGACATGATAGAGAACAACATTGTCAAAAGCACTAGTCATGATAGAGAACAACATTGTCAAAAGCACTAGTCATGATAGAGAACAACATTGTCAAAAGCACTAGACATGATAGAGAACAACATTCTCAAAAGCATTAGGCATGATAGAGAACAACATTGTCAAAAGCATTAGGCATGATAGAGAACAACATTCTCAAAAGCACTAGACATGATAGAGAACAACATTCTCAAAAGCACTAGACATGATAGAGAACAACATTCTCAAAAGCACTAGGCATGATAGAGAACAACATTGTCAAAAGCATTAGGCATGATAGAGAACAACATTCTCAAAAGCATTAGGCATTATAGAGAACAACATTCTCAAAAGCATTAGGCATGATTGAGAACAACATTCTCAAAAGCACTAGACAAGATTAGAGAACAACATTCTCAAAAGCACTAGACATGATAGAGAACAACATTCTTCAATGGTTAAAATATGTCTGTTCTCACTTTATTTGTTATCTGTCTAAGCTATTCAGCAATGTGACACTATCTTTAAATCTTGCAGTTTTTCTTATAAATTCTCACTGAACAATTAAAAATAAAGTTATACATCACCTACTGTACATTGGTATCCAGCATTCAGAAATTACAAAAAAGGAGAAGGGGGAAGATATAAAGAAATATGTTATTTCATTCAAGTATGTTCAGTGTAATCTGAGTAGTTTACCTTTTGAAATGAAATTGTGCAAATTAATGTTTTAAATAAAATTTTTGATAAATATATACATATTATTACACTAAAAGCAATATAATCACTAAAGCTCAAAGTTGTATAGAGATGATCTTGCATTAAGTTTGATGGAAAATTATTATTTTTATCCTTTAAACTGTGTAGAAATTAAATGATGACCTGGTATTTTGTTCATATATTAGTACAACAAAACAAAAAACATGTTTTTGCTTTTTATCTACTTATTTCAATTTTTATAACCTGTAAATAACTTTAAGTTCATGGAACAATGCAAAAATTAGTTTCAAATTATTTGAACAATCCAGCAATCCATAACAAGTTTACAGAGTAAAGCCATACGTTTATGCGTTTGTCAGGGATATATACCGGCAGAAAGTTGACTAGCAATTAACAACTATCATTTTAAATGGCAGTACCACTTATGTAGACAATGTAGTTGGTCACCTCCATGGTGATTGATATGTCTGGTTTTGTCAGTTAAGATATAAAAATTCACAAAAAGCGAACCAGTGTTCGGTGTCCTGAGAAGACAATGTACTTTTTTCAGAGTATAGATATAATGAAAATAGGAAGAGTCTAAAAATATGTCTGATTAACAAAGAATTCTGTTCTGGACAGAATTCTGTCCAGAATACATACAGACAGTCATACATACCCTTTCCTGTAAGGATAAAAGTGCTTCATTCATTGGCAATGTGGAATTGATGATGAGGGCAGACAATTGTTGACATCTCTGTTCTATGAGAGATGTGTTGGGGTTATCTTTCTTAGCAGTAAGTAATTCCAGAAGGTAAGTATGTGACTCTAGTAACACCCACTCCAGCTGTTTATAGGTATCTCCCCGAGTTACATTTGGTAATACTTGAGCTGAGAGTAAAGCTGAACTGTAGAAGAATATTACATAATACTTGTACATTGATAAATTGACTGACCACTTAAAATTTAAATTCCCTTTGAAATGGTATCTTTTTTCTCTCTATATTGAATAAGAATTCTGCAGAGGACTTACAATTAAATCATGGATAGAAAAGTCCTGTACAAAAAAAATGCCAATACAAAACAAAACAAACAAATCAATGGTCAAAGAAAAAAACTGAAAGCTTTGAAAATTTGAAAAATGAATAACACAAATATAAAGGAACTTAAAAGCAATTTTTTTCCTATTTTTATTTTTTAAAGATTGATTTCACTTACGAATGGAAGATATCTTCTGGTGACATGCATTCTTTGACATCTGGGTTTTTCAAAAGAAGACATCCTAGTTGTACTATACCACGTAATAAATGGACATTTGTAGATCTTAGCAAATTATTAGAATGTAATTCATGTTCGATTTTCCTGAAAAGGAAAATTTTTTTTTAAAGATTTGCCTTATATATGTGATTTAGATACACATATATTTATTAAAATCACATTAAAACAACTGGATAATCTATGCAAATAATTCTCAAGTTCTTAGTTCTAGGTCAAAGTGAGATGCAGTGGCTTGTCTGTTTAAATGAATATCCAGATGGCACTGCAACTATAATGTAATTGTTGTCATTCTATGATATCCACACAGAGTATCACAACCCTTTTTGGGATGCAAAATAAGAGACTCATGATAGATCATAATATTATATAAGAAATATTTTGCAGAAATAACATGCAATACTATAAAGATATTGAATGTTCTTTTATAATAAGATGATACAAACATATGAGCATAATATCTATACAATTCTTGCATATAAGATTCCTAGAATTGTTTTTAATTCAGAACATTCTGCATGCAGTCTTAAACACTGAAGAAGAAATTCTGAAAGAAACATTAAAATTAAAATCGTTCAGAACAATTTTGAGGAATGCTGTGTAAATCAGGTCTAATGTCCTGTCTTGCATATCCATAAGTGAGATAATAACTTATTATTCCGAGTGTCTACATTCTTACTGGGAAGGACCAACATTTCAGAAATAAGTTTTTGAACTGAAGGAACAGATACTTCAGGTGAGGGAGCTAAGAATATTTGTATGTTTCAATTGGTTTCATCATCCTTCAATATATTAGTTCAATATAAATTGTGAAAATACAAGTTCTATTATATTCTTGCATGATAAATACCTAGGGTCAGTAGGAGTCATAGCTGCTTTTGTATTTTGTGTAAGTAATGTTTCCATGGCTTCCACTAAGTAACCAATCGTTTCTTTGCCCCTTCCTCCAGGACCATCCTTCTGTAGAGCTAATGCTAGACCTAGGTAAAACCTACAAAATTGTTGAAATATTATCCATCCTTCCAAAAAGCAGAATTCATAATAACATTATCTAAGAAGCAAGTTAAAATCTTAGGTAATTTGATGACATTCATGTCGGATCTTATAAATACAAATCTTCAGATACATCCTTTTATAAAGCACTGAACAGTAAATTACTTATGCACATAAAGAAAAATGCATTGTAGGGTATGATTTATAACCAATAATTACATGTTTCAGATTGTAAATCTTGCCTCCTCAAAAATTCTGAAGGACTGTAACACAGACTAATAATTGATAACAAGAATTCGACAAACTGATTTTAAACTTTATCAATGTTAGTGGAGGCCCATCGCAAAGGACTAAGTTCGAATTAATCAAAATGTGTTGTTTGCAATGTTCGCATCAATAATTTATCGGGAAATATTTTTAACATGTAAATCAAAATCATATCATTAGAATATTCATTGTGTTTTCTTCTCATTTCTTAAATTTCATCTCATTTGGAGTAGAAATAAAGAAATTAGGGCAATTTGAAAATAGCTAAAATCATTAAAATATCTAACGATACCGCGGCGGTACAGCGAGATGTTTATTTTGCCTTATAATTGACGGCGCGCTTAGAATCAATGAGTATATAAGCGGTATGTTCACTGGCGTTGTTCGGGGTCACGGTTGTATCAAATCCAGTGAAGTGAGGTTTTTCAGGTAGATACGTCCATTACCTGTAAACAGCTGATCGCCGAAGCGAAAAAGATGAGCGATGCGGGCACACATAAGTTTTTTAAGTATATAATTTTCAATTTTTAATTTATTTTTGCCGGCTCAATATATGCGATAAGTATGTTTCCCCCGTTTCATTTGATACCATTTTTATGAAAATATACCTAGAAATGACTACAAACATTTGAAAATAAAAAAGATAGCGTCTTCCTCTTTGCCAAAACAACGGTCCGCCATATTGTTTTCACGAGTCATTTGATTACATCGATATACATAGTAAACAATCGTACATTATAAAGTTCTCAAATAAAAGAACACATAACGAAAACGAGGTCTATAGAAGTAATTATGATTATCCTATTTGTGAAAAAATTACCCCGTAGCTATTATTTACAAAGTTTTATTTCTCAAAAGTTTCATTTCATCATTCATGATGTAATTTAAAGAATGGCGTAGGCGCGCGGGTTAATACTTACATGTACCATGAATGATTTTTACATTCGAATTAATAATTATTGGTATTTACATTAATTAAATATTTGACGATTTCATATAGTTTATTGTAATTTTGTAGCTCTATTAATACGATTTTAAACGTGTTTCCTCTGACTCGGGGCGACCTCCACGTATTGTCGTAAAGAATAATGTAACATTTCAATGTAATAAATACCAAGACATATATTGTGCGGTAAAAGAAGACAACATTTCATCATTTAGTTTACATTGACCCCACTGTTTACAACTTCAGACTTACATTTTAATTGCAGATAAGTCTAGACCTCTGCGAAAGGAAAGGGGGGTGGGAATAATTTATTCATATGTAAGGAAGACATTTTTTGTTAAAGGAAAAATGACGAGACTAAGAGTCTATTCTGATTAAAATGATTTGGATTTAATCCTCTTTAATTAATTTTGATATTTATATCAGTGGCGAATCCAGAATTTCCGAAATGGGAAAGGGGGGGGGGGGCCGCACAAGTGAAAGTCCAATATAAACCAAAATACTCTGCCAGTTTAGGGGCGAAATCTGAAGATTTACTCATAATTGTGGCAAAAAGAGGGAGCGATCCCTATAAATCTGCCACTGTAGATATTAAAATGAGAGCACAAGTATATAACAATGAGAGAGCAAGTTATGTTAATTATGTACTACGAATGCCAATCGTTGCGCGACCTAAGATTCACGAAAAAGAAAAAGAAATAAAGGTTTTAAATTTGTAATTTTTTATCTAGATAACTGTGTATTGAAGATTTTATAGAATATAATTCTAATTTTAATATTACCCCGATATACCTGTAATTGGCACTCGAAAACGTATGTTTTTCAGTACAGCTCGCATGAAAACACTTCGTCATGTGCAATCAGATGGCCAGTCCCGAGACGAATTCTATAATATCTTTAATAGTTGACTTCCTAATCAAGTTGCAATATTTTCAATATATCGAGGGTATGATTCGGGGTAACGTCGTCTAGGGCGATCACCTGTCACCTGTGCGGCTAAATTATTACGTAATATCACCTCAACTGGCTGTTTGACCCAGCAAATATCAACCTTCATTTCGTACATTTTAACAGCTTTCAAGATATTAATTAACGATCTTAACAAACTGGGTATTCATATTAATGAAAGACAAGGACTAATTATCAGGTTTCCTGTTAATTGTGAAGGATTATCATGAAGGAGACATAAAGAACAGGAATTGAAATCAACCAAACTTTACGACAATTTGTATTTATGAAGAGTTTATATTTGAGATTTTAACACTTTTAATAAAAGTTTTTATGTTTTTTAAATAATGAATATAATACATATAGTAGATTAATATAAAAAAATAAGCTATACTATGATAAATTAAAATGTGTGTGGTATTTTTCACATTTTTTAAAAAGAGTTATCCGCCCCTGATTTAGGTAAAAATGTTTTTGCTTATACAGAGCTTATTTTTTGTCATACAATCTAAATTCCTTCAAATATCCTTCTAAGTAACCATTTTTAATAAGTTTTTACATTATTATGAATCCTTGTATGAATTTTTAGAAAAATGACCTTGGACATTTGGACTTCGTCATTTTCATCGAAGTAAAAAACCATTCTGAGTCAAGTTTAAGAGATTATATTTGAGAAAATAAGACTTACAACCAATGTTTTTTTATCTTTTTTCGTAATACATGTAGTACATAAAGTAGATTAATATAAATAAATCACAAATTTTATGCATAACTGATTAAGTTATACACTCATAAAATTGCGAGATTGTGCATTTTCATTTGCTCGAAAAAGGTGTGAAAATGCAATATTGTCCATTTTCAAATCCTCATATCTTGTAAAGTACTCGAGATAAACCTGTGAAATTTTCAGAGTTTGTTGACTATAAAACATGCTTTGTAACTTATTTATTCTTGGGTATATTGTGATACAAATAAATTATTTATAGGTATCTAAAAAGTGTATCTCATGTGTTTTTAAGGAAAGAGTTTGGGCCTCCCTATCAATGTAGATACGACTTTATGTAAGTTTTGGTCAGCTAGACATGTATTATCCAAATTAATACCTTGCAAATTGGTGAGCAGGATTCCAGTTGAGGGTAACTTCTAGTCGTTTTACTGCCTCATCAAAATTTCCTTGAATCACTAACATTCTTCCTACATTGAAGTTATATACTGCTTTTGTTTCGTCAAGAACCAAAGCATCCATGTATTTGAGGTAAGCTTGTCCTAGAGGCGTCTCATCATCCTGTGCTTTCTGGGCAGCTGCTCCTTCCTAAGTATGTGACAGTCAAACTTCGATAACTTGAAGTGATTGGGACCTATGAAATCACTTCCAGTTTCGGTATAGGTTCAAGTTATCGAAGTTGCAGAAATTCACAGGAAATTAGAAGGGGAAAGATCAAACCTTATTACCTACAAGGCTACATACATTTTGTGCACTGCTGTAATACCAAAATAGCATATTTAAGATGATATGATATTCTCAATTTATTTAATTCAAATATATATCATGTCAAATATCATCTAAGCATTTAATAAAACTAATAAAAGAATGTATTACATGGAGATCCACACTTATAAAGCCATATTTTATTGGCACTGACAGTATTCAACGATGTTGGGGGCTTGGCTTAATTAATATCTTAGATGAAGTTCATTAATGTCGATAACTGTTTAAATATGCAGCTTGTATAATTCAAGACAATTTTACCATTAGCAGATTTTAAAAACCTTCTTTCAAAATTACGGCAGTTAAAATTAAAATAAATCATCCATAGATAATAACGATGATACCCTGATTGTTTAATTACTACCCAGTAACAGAGATGTATATATCTAATATAGATATATACGTCTGTGTTACTAATGTGGATGAAACGTGTAATATACGACCCCATACACAAGTCCATCAAGCTTTGACACACACAAACGTGAAATTTTAATCACTGTAAACAAGCCAATTGCATAATCTATCCTGTTATTTGCTTTGAGTTTCCAATGGTAAGATGCTTGAATTCTCGAAGGTGAAATTAACTACAAATTTGTTATTGGGACTGGAAAATAACTTCGAGTTTTCGGGGGTTAATTCGAGTTTGTTATCCTTTTTTCCATGATCTGTAATTGTCTTTCCACACAATAATGAATTTTTTTCATCATTTTTCTTCATGAAAATGAAAAAATTTCTATCAATTTAAGTACTTCATTAAAGTCTTACAAAATTTACATTGATATTATCTTTTGAGAGAAAATGATGAAAATAACTACAACGAAAAAATACTTTGTTGTTGTTTATGCCATACCTGTGATGCTTGTTTTGATTTCCAGACATACAAGCCTTGTACATGGTCAGCCTTCCCACTTTGATTACTCTCTTTTAGAGCATGGTACTCCTCATCTATGGCCTTCAGTTGCAGCGCTATTGGGGCAGTAGCTGCATCAACACCTCGTAACTTACAAATTGCTGCACATTCTTCATCCTTAGAACTTTCCTTAGCAGCTAAATTGAAAGAAGGTAAAACTTCCCCTTCCTCCTATTCAAACGACAAAAATGTACTTTTTATACATTTTAGAAGGTTTTCTAATTTTTAAAATATATGCAGATGCTAGATATTAACTTTTTATTTATCAGACTCTACAAAGCATTACTTTATCTGATTCATTAGTTCATTCAACTGAAAATGGTAATTAGATTATTAGTTTTAGCCTTCTTCAATGATCACAGTAAAAGATTTATTAATAACTGAGGGATTGCCAGGAATGTCCACCACTTAATACATTCACTGTGACATGACATAATTAATCAATGTTTGACTGGCCATTTTTCACAACATTATCATGAAACAAATAAATGTGATGTCCAGCACCCATGATAGTTTAATGAAGACACTCCAGGGTTTTTCATGTTATGACAATACAAATTTTTATAAGATTTTAAATAAAATAGAAAAAAAATTCTTCCTTTCCATTTCAATCTTCATTTATAGTGGAAGGAGAGTGGCTACAATAATTAGGGCACAGTTTTATTGTCCCCCACTTTTCATGAAAGCGTGGGGACATTAAATCTCATTCGTCTGTCCGTCTGTCACAAAAACTTTAACCATGGTCATAACTTTTTAACCATAAGATGTAGGGCCTTCATATTTGGCATGTGTGTCCCTAATTGCAATACCTTTCCGTTGGTACCAAAATTTTTTATCATGTGATCTTGACCGTGACCTTTGACCTACTTCAATGTAACTTTTTAGCCCTTTTTAACCGTAAGATATAGAGCCTTCATATTTGGCATGCATGTCCCTAATTGCAATACCTTTCCGTTGATACCAAACTTTTATCATGTGACCTTGACTGTGCCTTTGACCTACTTCAATTTAACTTTTTAATCGTAAGATGTACGGCATTCATATTTGGCATGTGTGTCCCTAATTGCAGATACATGTAGAAATGCACAACCATAATAATATGTCACAGATCACTGCACCCTTACTGATAGAACCCTGAAAACAGGGGACCACAATTCTCTGAATTCGCTTGTTTGTAATTTATTTGCTACTGTTTACAATATTGAAGCATTCTTTCAATCAGTCTAATTATTGGATTTACAATGGCATAATGAAAAAATTCTGACCTCCTTTTTCAATCCAAATATATCTTCAGCATAATATCTTTCCTCTAGAACTTGTCCTAATTTCAAGTGAAGAGATGCATCTTTTGGTTTTTGCTTAATTGCAACTGCAAAACAAACTGCAGCTTTTTGCAGGATATCTAAAGGTGATTCACCGTCTGCCCATTGTTTTGATTGACCTAAAAATCAGTTTAATAGTATCATTGATACATTTTCTTTAAAATTAACAACTTTGTTGCATCAAATACAGTTAAGACTAGAATTTTAATGTGTAGGTGTGACAAAGATGCCCCAGCTGGCAGCTAAGGTAGTGAAATATAATTGCCACAGAGCTAATATTTGAAAATTCAAACAAGGTTCAGTCATATGCAATGCACATTTTCTAATTTCAAAGTCCCATAACTTCTGAAAAAAATTTCAGAGCAAAGTTGCTGCCCTGCACATCTACATATGCTGCCCTACCAACATGTGAAGTTTGGTGAAATTCTGATGTACAGTTTAGGAGGAATTGCGATGACAAGGTTCAGCCATATGCAATGCACATTTTCTAATTTCAAAGTCCTATAACTCCTGAAAAAATTTCTGGGCAGAGTTACCTCCCTTCATGCACATATACATATGCTGCCCTACCTACATGTGAAGTTTGGTGAAATTCTGATGAACAGTTTGGGAGGAGTTGCGATGACAAGGTTTCAGAATGACGGAATGACGGGAATGACAGATTGCAACACTATATGCCCCCCGCCATATATGGTGGGGGCATGAAAATGTAAATATTGTATAAAGATTTCAGTCTGAATGTGATTTTAGTTTTGAATAAGGCCGTCAATATGGATCAGGTGTATGGTTTATGACTGGAAGGTCTTGGTATGAGTTCTGCTAGAGGCTGGTTGGTGTCCTCTCTTTCCGATGAAAGCAAAACCTGAGGCCTTGTACTGCCAAAGTAGACTTGTTAAGATTGCTCACTGCTTTCAGTATAGGTCTAAATTTCTGTATATTGTATTAGGCAGATGCCAACACCATTTAAGGTGCAATATTTCTTGTGTGATGTTAAACAATGCTTACACTACAACAAATGTTAAACTTATTAAACAGTTACTACAAAAAATACTGGTTTTCTTCTGATTACAATATCACCATTTGGATACATTGTGAAATGCATTAAACATTTGAACAGCTAGAAAGTAAATACAAAAATGTTTTTGCTTATTTTCATCATCTTTTTTTTTAAATCTCTCAACAGTTTTGATCATCATCTCTAAGATTCATTGAAAACAAGAAAGATAACTGCTTTTCTGAGTTTTCATAACTATTCTCTAAATTATTACAATATTAAATGAAATATATACCTGCTCTTGGTAAACTTGTAAAATAATTGGATATAAATTCTTCCCCTGTTTTTGTAAGCCTTTGGACATCTGTTTCATCAAAGATTTGGTGCAAATTTTTTTCCCATTTTCTCACCTGTATAATTTTTTATGATATAATTTTCAGTATAAAGTATATATAGGAAAACTTGTTAAATTGAAATAGGTATCAGATTAATACTTATTTTTATATACATAACTATCTTCTAAAAATCATTTAAAATCATAATGTAGTATAATTTATTAATATACCTGAACCGTGTGTTTCAACGGAGCTTGTGTGTCCTTGAATTTATCTTTAACGTCCTAGAAAAACAATTATAGAGGTGCAAACATTTTTGTATCATCATTACACATTTAGAAGTTATTTAAATTTGAAGTCATACTCTAGTACTACAATGAAGCAAAGATTAAAACAAAAAATGTGATTTAAGTTTGACAAATTTCTCTCTGAAAATGAAGGTTATATCTTTTGTAGTTAGTTCTTGTGTTATATGATATGTAAGTGAAATATGAATGTCTCTGGTGGAAACAAAATTCAGACACGGCAAATTTTGCAATGTCCTATATATTACTTACATCCCATCCCATGGAAACATGTATGTGAAATAACTGAAAGCCATACCTTTTACGATTCAAAAATTATATCAAATGTTAAACTTATTAAAATGTAGGTCAAAAGTCATGGTCAAGGTCATGAGGTCAAAAATTATTGTAGTGATGGAAATATGCATGTGAAATATGAAAGCCTTACCTCTTATGATTCAAAACTTGTAACCTATGTTAAGGTTTTTGAAAAATAGGTCAAAGGTCATGGTCAAGATCACAAGATTAATGACCTTAGCATAATGACCTTAGTGTAAATTGAAATGTCTTTATTTGTGGAATATGCATGCCAATTATGAAGTCTCTATCTCTCACAGTTCAAAGGTTATGGTGAAGGTTAATGTTGACAACAGACAAACAGATAGACAGGACAAAAACAGTATGCCCCTGATCTACCAATGAGTGGGCATAGAATATTGAAAAGACCACCAAACACAGTATAGTTAGTAAAATTTTCCTTTTTTCTATGTAATGAAGTCTGCATATACATATGTGTGTGTGTCTCTATGTGTGTGTAGGTGTGTGTGTGTGTGTAGGTGTGTGTGTGTGTATATATAATTATATTATTGAAACCTCAATCTCTGTAATTCTCAGTCATATGATGTGTACAGCAAAATTTAAGAATATCAAATTGAAATTGAAAACTCACAAATAGCTTAATGTGCATATATCTTTAATTTTGGAAACATATCACTTAAACTTGAAAAAAGTATTTGTTTTGTACACACAAACCTCCATCTTGGGTGTTATGTTACATTTCTCTATTTTAGCGGCAAGCTCACCAAGTTTTCCTTGTTCAGAAAGTCCTGTAAAAATGAAAATTAAATAGATACTGCTACTACAGAACACTAAGAAAAGTATTCATAAATAGTATATTGCAAATACCTGAATTTAAAATACAAGCGAGTGTAACATTGGTGCCTTCACATTATATTATACATACACAGGGTTTACTCTTTCAATAACAGTGAGTTCAACCCTTATATACCCATATTAGAATAATAAATGTTATGATCAAAAACATTATTAATTGTTTGTGAAGTATGCATATGTATAATTATCTCATTACAAAATGTTAATGAACTACCGGGTATATATAAACTGAACATACACGTACATGAGTTTGTAACTGAATATTTACTCTGTGTATTTCCCATCTCTGTAATCATACAGTCTTTATAACATCTTTTGAATGAAATCTTGAAGCATACTTTTGTACTATATCTCTGTGTAGGTTTGAAGTTAGATGCCATCAGGTCAACTGTTCAGATCCCTATTGAACAGTCAAGCAATTAAGACAGATCGAGTTCATTGCATAAAGCAATGATCCAATCTAAAAACTGCTTTATGGCCAGAGAATCTCTGACACTCTAAGGCTTATCACATATTGAAGCTGTACTCCTAGTAACTTAACTATTTAACTTGGTCTCTTAGTCAATTACAGTGAGAGCCAGTATAGCTCAATCCGTAAGGTAAGGTAAGGTGCTTGTCTAGTGACTAAGAAGGCCTGGGTTACCGCTGTTAGTTGACTTGCTGTCTGTCCTCTGGATGAGACAGTGAAAACCGAGACCCCATGTCACTGTAGGCATGGTGACATAAAAGATCCATGGTTACTTACTTTGGGCGAGTCTGTTCCAAAGCCCTCACATAAAACAAAAATCAAACAAAAAACAAAAGTATCCATGCCAGTTTGTTTTTCTTATATAATATACCATATTTGTAAGTAACATTGCATACCTCCGTTTGTAAGTGGTATGACAGCTACAGTTGAAGCAATCTTTTTGTCCAGTTCATAATCTATGATGCGCCAATCATTTCCCAGAGGCATTCCACTCAGTGGGTCTACCTTATTGGTTCGAGTCTTCTCATCTAGATTTGGTGCAGAATAGGTGTGTTTTGGGTCAGATCCTCGGATAGATATGGGTCTGTAGAGGGGAGAGAGGGAAAAAGGACATTCAAACTTCTGTGCCAGGGCAGCATCACAGATCTTAACAAATCTTGGAATTTGTTTCCTGAGGACATCAATCAAATAAACCTATAACAAAAAAGAGATTTATTTTGTCATTATCACATTTCTGTCATATTTACCTATAACCCGTTAATAAGAAAGAGATCGATTTTACCAGTATCACATTTCTATAATATCATAATACAAGATGAATCTGTTATTAGAAATAGAGTAAACTTATAAGTATCAACTTTTTGATAATATCTGAAGCCTTGCTGAGATAAACTTAAAAAACAAAATCGGGGAGGTAATCAAATTGTGTATACTAATAATGTACAGTAAAATAAAACTTCCATAAGTACACTTTTGATATATAAAGTGATTGATGTAAACTGTAATGATAAAAACTACCCTGCACACAAAGGCAGATTTTTAAGAAAACAAATATAGCATTAAACCTCATATAATTTTGTAAATACTGCATGATAAGTGAATTTTTATCTCGCATTTCCTAAATACATAATCATATGATAAATAATGTTGCTCCATTTTGTAAACTTACTGCACCATTTATTCAATATGATTTCATTATACCACTCAGCTTTCATACCTCGACAAATATAAATCTTTACAATCAGCTGATGTTTACATAACTGTTATTTAATCAAGCAATGTGTGTATTACTGTTGGAATTTAATGGGAAATGAAGCCAGCATGTCATGTGCAAATTCAATGAACTGCAAAGTGGTTCTTCAGACACCAAGAATAAGACATTAATTTGTTATATATTTCATTCATTCCATGTATTTTCTATATTTTATTATGCCTAAGTTGAATTGTCTCCTTAATATTGCAACCATTTTCATAATAAATATGATTCGTACACTGACAATTTGATAATCAAATAATGCCAATTTCTGTTTTTAATATCATGATGGAGTGATCATAATGGCATAATCTCATATACAGCACTGTTGAACAAGCTCTTCTCACTATTGTGCATATGCTAAGATAGATTATATGAAGAAAGCTTCTGTCCTCTGTACAGTTCATCGAAAGAAATATATTCACAGTAGAAATATATAACAATAAATTATATCTATTCTTCATAAGACACTAAGAAAGTTAACGTACCTCTAAGAATTTTTATCAAAATATTTCAAGCCAGACTTTATATAATTAGATAGAGTACCTGTTTATTAGAGCCATCAGCTGATGTCACTTCAACGGGAATGTTAGTCTCTCCCACATTCAGAGATGTTGCAGTCCCTGCCTTCTCACCACATACAGTGACAACATTCTTTGGATCAGGTGCTACAGGCTTAACATTTACTGCAGCCACATTACATGGTACTAGACCTGAGTAAAAAACAAGATTTGTCAGAGACAAAACAGTTTTTGCAGAACAAAAAAGAAAGTGAAATGTAGGCATCATTTTCAATGACCTGTGAGTGGGTCACAATAAAACAATATTTTCAACAACTGCTTGTTAATTTCAGTTTTTACCTGAAGATGAGGTAATTCTTCAAAATTAGTGATAAAGAATAAATCAAGTTTGGAAGGTGACTATTGAGATTTTTGCAAAATTTCTAATGGGAATAGAGAATTAGATTTGAGAGAAATAAATATAAGTAGCAAATCATGTGAAACTCTTAAAGTTTTTTCTAAAGTTCATTATAACCTCCGAGATCTAAAACATTACTTTTTCTTTATGATGACATGAGATACACCTTATCATAAAATATAACCTCAATTTTCATGTTTAGCAGATTTATAGACCTCGAAATAACACAACCTGAAGCTTTACCATTTGAGAGAAGATCAATTCAAATGTTTATGTAATTTAAAGATAGTGTGGCAGTCATAGGAATATATCTAACATAATGCATAATCTTAAAAAAAATTCTTATTAAGAGAAATTTATTCTCATATTAATATGATATTAATACCACATCTGTCATTACTTCTTATAGGTCAATGTTGTATAATTATTACACAATTTGTCAAGATTTATAATTTACAGCCCCTTTATTCAAACATAGATTGAAAACTCTGAAGAAAACAGACCCTTTATATTTGAAACCGATCACATGTGAAAGATGATTACATCATCTTCTAAAAACTATGCCCTAAGACAATTGAAGCTTCTACTATTTTGTCCTGGTAACTATATGTCACAACGGTTATGACTAAGATGTGATATACAACATGTATCACAATATATTATGACAGAAATAAAGTCATATGCTAAGAGTATGGTTTTAAGTTGTACTTGCCCACTAATTTAATTGGCATACAAAAGTTCCTTGTTAAAAAATGTACAGTTTGTTTTGTTTCTCACTTTCCTCTTTTTGTCTATTCCCGATTTATTTATTTGTTTTGTTTTATTGTGTTTTTTAATACTATTCTTGTCTTCTAAAAATTATTTTTTTATTTCAGTCTTCTTAGCAATGAGACATCAGATTCTAGAAGGTTATATATCCTTTAAACAAAACAATCACATGATGATTGTAATATTCATCTATGGGCAAAACTGTGATGCCATTTGTATTTGATCGAAATTACATAGATATAAAATTATGAATTAAAAGATCCCATCAAACAATATCATGCACAGTTTGAGTCAGCAAAAGATTTTCGTACTTTTCTCTAGCTTTACTTACAAGTATAGTATGTTACATCTATACTGAAAAACGGAGACAGTGTGCCTTCGGTGATTGTCAATGAATCAAGAACAGCATCCTTTGCTGATAATCGTTTAGCATGAATAAAGTAATTCTTGGTGGTTCCATCTTCTGCAGAAACTTCAATTCTGACATCAACTACAGCACCTTCTATCAGAGGGACTTCTTTGCCTCCACCCCCTCCTTCAAACTGAAGAGAAAAATGATTGGAAATAAAATTAATATACACATAACCCAGGATTTTCTGCCTACCTTGTGAACACTCTACTAACCACTCTGTAACCTAATTAGGCAGTGGACTCAGACTGCCATACTCCTCCAATTAATATATTGTAGATTTCCAATTTGAATGAAATATTGTGAAAAGACTTGTCGAAAAGATCATATTATTCAATGAAAAATCATATGTCTACAATTATTTGGTCAGATGTTTAACATCTAAAACAACTGTAAAATTTGGCAGTTAATTTTTAATGTGAGTTCTTCACCAGTATGGGGAAAATGTTTTGGTATGAAGTGAAATTGATACTGGCACCTGGATAGGAATTAAATTGGCACTCTTTAATTTCTGTACCTGAATTGTAAACCTGATGAAGAATATGGATATGAACTTAATTCTGGCATGACTGTCACACGTATCGTACAGACTAATGACAGTATTTACACATCTAGGCTTCACAGAGTTCATATTCAGCAATAGGATATTAAAAAATTCTGAAATCACGATAAGACAGTCTGTGTCTAATTATTAAAATTATTATACAGAATATCATGCAAGCAAAGAGAAAACAGAAGACATCTGACAAAGCTGTATGACACAAATCACCAAGGACTGCACACAAAAAATGATAATAGTAGCATATACACGGAACAACATTTATACAAAAATATTTGATTTTGCTGCGGTTACGATACCGACTTAGGACAGTCAGTTGAAGTAACAAACGTCACTCAATTGGCGTGGTTAATTGGTTTATGGGTGAAGAATTAATTGGAAATTTTTTAAAATGACATGATAATGACAGCATTACTCAAGGTCCAAAATTCAAACAAGAGGCCCAAGTGGGCCTATATCGCTCACCTGAACACAAAGTGCATATTTACAAGCAAGCAAGAAATTCTGTGCAGGGGTTCTGGAGAGGAAGATGAAAATGTGTCAATCAAACAGAGCCAATGGCGGCCATCTTGGATTACGGATCGGCATGAAAAACCTATACTTGGTAGAGGCCCTTGAGTACTTACTTTCTATGCAGTTTGGTGAAATTTTGTGCAGTGGTTCTGGAGAAGAAGTTGAGAATGTGTCAACCAATCAGAGTCAATGGCGGCCATCTTGGATCACGGATTGGCATAAAAAACACCAAACTTGGTTGAGGACCTTGAGTACTTACTTTCTATGCAGTTTGATGAATTTCTGTGCAGTGGTTCTGGAGAAGAAATCGAAAATGTGTCAACCAATCAGAGCCAATGGCGGCCATCTTGGATCACGGATCGGCATAAAAAACACAAATTTGGTAGAGGACCTTGAGTACTTACTGCCTATGAGGTTTGATGAAATTCTGTGCAGCTGATCTGGAGAAGAAGTTGAAAATGTTTCAACCAATCAGAGCCAATGGCGGCCATCTTGGATCACAGATCGGCATAAAAAACACAAAATTGGTAGAGGATCTTGAGTACTTACTTTCTATGACGTTTGGTGAAATTCTGTGCAGCGGTTCTGGAGAAGAAGTCAAAAATGTGTCAACCAATCAGAGCCAATGGCGGCCATCTTGTATCCCAGATCAGCATAAAAAACACAAACTTGGTAGAGCACCTTGAGTACCAACTTCCTATGAAGTTTGGTGAAATTCTGTGCAGCGGTTCTGGAGAAGAAGTCGAAAATGTGTCAACCAATCAGAGCCAATGGCGGCCATCTTGGATCATGGATCGGCATAAAAAACACAAACTTGGTAGAGGACCTTGAGTACTTACATCCTATGAAGTTTGGTGAAATTCTGTGCAGCAGTTCTGGAGAAGAAGTCGAAAATGTGTCAACCAATCAGAGCCAATGGCGGCCATCTTGGATTACGGATCGGCAAAATAAACACATACTTGGTAGAGGACCTTGAGTACTTACTTCCTATGAAATTTGGTGAAATTCTGTGCAGCAGTTCTGGAGGAGAAGTTGAAAATGTGTCAACCAATCAGAGCCAATGGCGGCCATCTTGGATCAAGGATCGGCATAAAAAACACAAACTTGGTAGAGGACCTTGAGTACTTACTTCCTATGAAGTTTGGTGAAATTCTGTGCAGCAGTTCTGGAGAAGAAGTCGAAAATTTGTCAACCAATCAGAGCCAATGGTGGCCATCTTGGATCACGGATCGGCATAAAAAATACAAACTTGGTAGAGGACCTTAAGTACTTACTTCCTATGAAGTTTGGTGAAATTCTGTGCAGCAGTTCTGGAGGAGAAGTCGAAAATGTGTCAACCAATCAGAGCCAATGGTGGCCATCTTGGATCAAGGATTGGCATAAAAAACACAAACTTGGTAGAGGACCTTGAGTACTTACTTCCTATGAAGTTTGGTGAAATTCTGTGCAGCAGTTCTGGAGAAGAAGTCGAAAATGTGTCAACCAATCAGAGCCAATGGCGGCCATCTTGGATCACGGATCGGCATAAAATACACAAACTTTGTAGAGGACCTTGAGTACTTCCTATGGAGTTTGGTGAAATTCTGTGCAGCGGTTCTGGAGAAGAAGTCGAAAATGTAGAAAAGTTAACGATGGACGACGGATGCTGCACTATGACAATAGCTCACTTGAGCTACGGTCAGGTGAGCTAAAAAACAATATATTGACGTTATTTGAAATAATACCAGATTCTGAAATCATATAATGTACCAAATTCACAAATTTCAAATTACAGATTATAAACATTAATTCATCAGTAATTATATAGAACTGCAAGTACACTAGCATATTTTAAATATAGGTTGAGTTCATGTTTTTACTGAGTAAAAATTACCTAGATCACAATTTGAAAATGCCCCTATCTGGAGAAAATGAAATCACATTTTTCAAATAAAGGGTCTATTTCAGTTTTTCGACATTGCTAAATTTACAGTGATATCGTATTCAGTTTCCAGCTTATGCAAACTTTAAGGCAAAAGCTTTTCAGGTTTCACAACAAGTCTCTCTAGCATACAGTTGTCCCTGTTGAAACTTGGGACACTTCAGTGCACAACTGTAACTAGTTCAGTAGTTCCTGCGGACGATTTTTTAAGTTTTTCGGCAAACAACTTTTGTTTTCACTAGACCTGCAAAATACATGAAGTTTGGTACAGTATATGGTTTATCCTTGATGCAGTTCTACCACTCTTCTTTTCAGCTATTTTTATTGCCTTCACTGTAATGGTTCCTGGGCACTGTAAGTCTACACTGATATTATAAGTAAACATATGCACAACCACTAGCTGTAATGGGAGATACTGCCATTAACTGCGGTCCTAACATTTAGGGAGGAAATAAAACATATTCCTGCACAAATGACGTAAAGAAGAATGGTGCATTATTGTGACGTCATAGGGTTGCTAACTCCAATGGATGTTACTAACTGATAGTACACAAGCGCCGCCTAATGGAGGGTACCTATACCTCCCATTGTTTGAGATAACACTTTCAAGACCTATGTTGTTCCCCATGTATGGATATTGAAAGTATAGGTCAGAATGTTTTAAATAACAAAAGATATATATATTAGGCATAAATCAAACTATTTACCTGAAAAATCTTATTCTTCTTTAAATATCATTGAATTTCATTTATTTTAAAATTTTGGATAATTGGTTGTTTATAATGCTCAAACCAGCAAAATGTCATTAAGGAACTGTTACTGTCCAGGAACTGCTACAAATTACCTGAGTACTGCACAGTCGGTTACATGGAATAGTCTGTGATGGGTACACAGAATCACTGGAATTACCACATAAATGACCGGAAATCCTGTTAAAGGAACTGCGGAATTACCGTTGTGTGAGTAGATAATGACCCAATATACCTAGAAAGTATAACTTTATACCACATAAAATCTGTTTCTGATGAAAAATGACAATAAATGTCCTTCCTCTGCATTTGCGCAATTTCCGTTTGGGATCAGGTTTGGGTTAAAGCCATATCGATCTTGTCTAACTGACCACTTATTTAATGCATGATAATATTTTATTGTTTTATATTTAAACTTTTTACATTGAATTTCATCTGTTCTTTGAGAAAATCATAAGCTGGAATTTAAATTTACCAATAGATCAATATAACCGAGTTATAAATGTTGGGTAGTAGTTGACACTTCGAACACCGAAACCCGGTCTGTTTGTACATGCATGTGCGAAAAATGACAATATCTAGTCGTTCTTTGCTAATATAAACTTTATATAGTATAAAGTTATACGTTCTAGGTACATTGGGTTATTATCTACTTACACAATGGTAATTCCCGTCCATTAAATGGTTATTCCGGTCATTTATGCGGCAATTCCAGTTAATATTGGTAATTCCGGTTATTCTATGTATCGGTCTATGATAGCTGATGAAATTATTATCAAATTAATGGCCTTCGTTAAGTTTAGGGGACCGGGATTATAGAACCTAAAAATAAAGATTTTTGAACCGGGTTTTTTTGTAAAATGTAATGAAGATTAAAAAAAAATCACATTAAATTAAAGTATATTATAAGGTAATAATTATAATTAATGTAAAGTATTTAATCAAGCAAATATGCTTTTTATGCAAGGGACGATCTGACCAGATACCATCAAAATTCAAGTACAAGTGTCTGAACTTGAACTTGAAGAGATCTAGACTACACATCATCATAAACATGTTTAAAAAAAATATGCATACTCTGAGACAATAGGAGGCTCCAGAATCACTTGTCAAAGGGTCAACTACAAGTTTTTCAACATTACTTGCTACAGTGATATTGTATTCAGTTTCCAGCTTATGGAAACTAGGTGAAAGCTTTCCAGGTTTCACAACAAGTTTCTCTAGCGTACAGTCATCCATGTTGAAACTTGGGACGCTTCAGTGCAGAGCTGTTATGTACAGTCGGCAAGCTGGAACTAAAAACAAAATAATAATAAAAAACATTTACAGAAATGGACAAAGAATTATCGCATTTTGGAAAATAAGGGAAAATATTATAAAATCTTTCAATTTATTCTTTTTTAAAGGAAAAACCTTTTCTCGAAGTACAGTATCGCACTGAATTACTTTCCGCGCGAAATTTAAAAAGCAAAACTAATCGAATCCAAAATGGTAAATATATATTACGAATGATATGTGCAGACCTATGAAATTGGAATTTGCTTGTCATATTCTCTAGAACATAAGACCTCTATGTGGCAGTGTCGCGGCGCCTTTTACGCAAAAACGCAAGTGAATACACAAAAATTTATAGGATATACATGTAGATCTATTATAATTAATGTATGTACAATAGCACTTGCAAAAGCAACAAATATATTTGTATCTTGCTTCTCATATTATCTCATGATACCGAGACAAATCCATGTTGAAAAACTTGTAGTTGACCCTTTGACAAGTGATTCTGGAGCCTCCTATTGTCTCAGAGTATGCATATTTTTTTTAAACATGTTTATGATGATGTGTAGTCTAGATCTCTTCAAGTTCAAGTTCAGACACTTGTACTTGAATTTTGATGGTATCTGGTCAGATCGTCCCTTGCATAAAAAGCATATTTGCTTGATTAAATACTTTACATTAATTATAATTATTACCTTATAATATACTTTAATTTAAAGTGATTTTTTTTTAATCTTCATTACATTTTACAAAAAAACCCGGTTCAAAAATCTTTATTTTTAGGTTCTATAATCCCGGTCCCCTAAACTTAACGAAGGCCATTAATTTGATAATAATTTCATCAGCTATCATAGACCGGTACATAGAATAACCGGAATTACCAATATTAACTGGAATTACCGCATAAATGACCGGAATAACCATTTAATGGACCGGAATTACCATTGTGTAAGTAGATAATATATAATGTTTACATTATTTGAATGTATAAGGTTCTTGTAAAATTTCAGTTACAGTTCATATTGTTTTTACGAAATTTATTTATATCAAAATGCAAAAATCGCTGAGGTTTTGAGGAGTTTCTTCCAATCACTCTGACACACTGAATCCACTTGTCAGTGGCTTTATGGTCAGTGGCGGATTTAGAGCCCCCCCTTTTTCTTTTTCTACTTCTTCCATTACGAAGTGTACTCATAAATGAGTGTCATACTTCATGTGGCAGTCAAGATAAAAGCCTCAGAAGGCAGTCAAAAAAAAAAAAAAAAAAAAAAAAAAATGTAAGGGTGTTAGATGGAGAAGATGAGCCCCTTTTCGCGTTTCGCTAGTTAGAAGTGAAGTATAACGCTCAACTTTTGGGTACACTTCGTATTGGAAGAAGAAGAAGAAGACTTTGTTAATAGAATGTTGGGTTGGGTATTGATAGGAAGGTTTTTAATGTTAGATGAGAGGGGTGCCCCTTTTCGCGTTACGCTAGTTAGATGGCTCCTAAGAAGGCTGTTAGAGACAGTGGTGCATGAGTGAGGTACATGTAGGAAGTTTTGTGTGTGCTCGGGTTTATTAGGTTTCTGGGTCTGGACCCCTTTTCGCGTTGCGCTAGTTAGAAGACTCGGTTACTTGTGTGAAATGGTCAGGGTATTACAATTAAAACAATAAATTTTTTTAAATTTCTCACTCTGTATTAAACTGAGCTCATGGTAAGATGCTGAGTGCTGTCCGGTACTCCTCCAAAGAACAGGATGATGTTACTGATGATGGTAGTTTATTCCAATCCCTGATGGTGCGTGGGAAGAAAGAGAACCGGTATACAAATTAAACTTGATTCAATTAAACTGCATCATAAAGAAATTTACACATAGTAGGGATGAATTTCAAAAGTCATAAGCGTCTACTTGATAAATCCATTAGGTAGTAAGTCCTCCGTTAGCATTGATACAGGCTGTGCACTGTTTTCTCATGCTACGAATACACCTTCTGATAGTGTTTTGTGGAATATTGTTCCGTTCCTGCACCAATATTTGCTAAAGCTGACGCAAATTAACCGGAGGAATGTTCCTGTACATACAGCGTCCCAATTCATCCCAAATCTAAATCTGGTGAATTTGCAGGCCACTCCATCCTTGAGATATTTTGTCGTATGAAATTGTTCACGACACGACCTGGACTTGTTCTGACGTCGTCGATTTGGAAATGAGCTGCAACCCCTAGTCTACGATATAGAGGGAGTACTAACGGCCTTAGAATCTCGTTCACGTAGAACTGTGACGTCACGTTCCCGGAAATAATCATCATATCTGTCTTCTTGTTTGCTGAAATACTAGAAAATGACAGGCTCATCAGCTTATCGGTCATGTTCCCTTAACACAACACCAGTATATCATTCACCAGAACGGCGATCGACCCGAATTATTCCGTCACTATAAACTTTACATTGAATGGAGATTAATTGGAAAACCAAACCGACGTCCACTGACCTTGGTTCCAATGTAAGTGACTCCTACACCAATTCAGACGACAACGTCGATGACGCCTTGTCAAGGGCACTCGTATTGCAGAACGCTATGATAGAAAATTAACGGCATGTAGGCTTTTTCTGATCGTCTATTCAGCTACTCTTTTCCATTTTTTAGCACGTTTCAAATTAGAATCAAATCCTCACGTCACGGGGGATGTTATAGGATCGGGATGGAAGTTTTATTATGGCTACAATCCAGATGAAATATATAGAATCAAACTGAATAGGGATAGAATTAAATACATAATAAACAAATAATAAGAGTAGTAAAGAGGTAGATGCGATCCGTTTTAGGTTAGGCGGATTTTACGAGAAAATGCGAATAGATAGATAGATAGATAGATAGATAGACAAACAGACAGACAGACAGACAGACAGATAGACAGACAGACAGACAGACACACATATATACAGACAGACAGACAGACAGATAGATAGATAGATAGATAGATAGACAGACAGACAGACAGACACACACACACAGACAGATAGATAGATAGATGAGCACTGATTGCTTATGGAATCTCATAAACTAATGACCGAACAGTCAAGCCTGTCATTATAAGTAGCCAGTGTGGCTTCAGAGGATATTAAATGTATTTTGTCTATCTATTCGTAGCTCAGTTTAGTTAAAAAGATCAGACAATCCCCCCACCATTGACTGTCAATTGAAAGGTTTGTGGTTGAGTTTTAGTGAGAATGGAAACCTGTATGAAAATGTGAAATTTTCTCGATGCTTCGAAGAGCTTCCATCGTACCATACAATAACCTAACGTTTACACATTGCACTTGCAACCTACATTTCAATTTATCTACTCGATCGTATCAATAATATCTAAATAAGTTTTGACGGAGATTCCAAGGCCCCGATGGATGAAATCACGACATATATACAAATCATAAGTACGTTTCATTACATTGCTTATTATAGAAATTTGTTTTTATGAACCTTAGGGTAAGCATTATTGAATATCGATCGTACATTAATTGTATAATTTTAGAAAGAAGCCATGCTTTCCTTAAAAGGCTGAGAAAGGATATAATACATATGTATCTACAGGGCACAATTGGTGGAAGTGACCACCCGTGGGCGTCTGTCTTGTAAATTTATGCATAATTTAACAAATTGAAAAAGTGTCAAACAAGTCAAAAAAGCGAACTTGTTTGTTTCTTTTCAAATTTGCCTACATCATCTATTGTCAAAATGGTCACACTGTCATAAATGAGAAATTACAAATGCCAATTTCAAATGGTGAGACTACGAAGAGGAAGAAGAGACAGACAGAAAGAAAGAAACTGTGATGATTTGACTTACAAAGCTGAACGACAACAAGAGGTAACTCCATAGGATTCTGGCATATTGAAAACTTTCTACTGCTAATTTATGTAGATCAGTATGTCTTACATCTTTATGATCACTACTAAGTGAGTTTTTATGAAGGATTTACTTTATTTCTCAATTGCATTAAACTGGTATGTTTTACAAGCATAGCAACAGTATATAATATGATAATGAAGTAAACATTAGAATATGTGTACGTTTAACAATGAAAATATATTGAAATGAGTCATGACAACTTATTATCTGTTATTTGATACAAACATAACTATATACATTTATGTAAAATGATAAATAGAAAATCTTTGTTTTGTCGGTGTTTTACGTCATTCCAAAGTTATTGTATCTACATTGTGGCGACACCTGCCTGGACCATTGCTTCAAAATTCTTGCTTGAAATATTCTAACAATTTCTACGAATAATAGGTTGTTCCACTTATGAAGTGTAAAGAGGATAAAGGATCTGACATAACTATATTTGAATTGAAATGTATCCGAGTTTGTGACTTACAAAAAATCCTTTTTATCAACAATAGAAATGCTCGAGTGTAGAAAACTCATAAACGGATCTATACATTATGTTTTATTGTATCCATGTAATATGGTGAATATGATAATTTATATCGATATTAGCCACCTCTTTTATTTTATTGCATTATGAAAGAGATGAGATTGTGATATATAGCATGACCGTTTACTTACAGCTACCATCTTTGTTTTTTACATGTGATAACAGTTAAATTAAAAACCTTATTTACAAATATACCATATTAATACAGATATTTCTTTATTTTCAACAAAAATGAATAATTGTAACATTTTCCACTAGGGTTTAAACACGAGTAATTTTTACTTGTTTAATAACTGATTAAATGCAGATAACAAAGAACTGATATAACTTTATTTGAATCAAAAATTCTCAGTCACCTTTTACAAAGAAATATCCATAGCAACCTGTACTGCTTTCACATTTAGATTTTATCTATATCGGTATTACTCATATTTTAGGTGTGCATCATGAAAACCTGACTAAAATCTGAAATTTCTTTAACAGAAGTTGATTAACATTATAGTTCAAAAGCGATAAAATTTTATATCCGAGTTTCGGAACATAAAACTCAATCTAGTTCTTAAATAAGGGGTGCTCGAGTGTTAAATTCTAATTCGCTGACATATTAAATCTTATGTAGTACAACCTGGCATCCCTATTTTTTGGAAACCTTAGACTAGTGCTTTATATTTATATGTTTTCCTATACTCATGTTAATGATACATTATATGTAAAGGCAAGGTTTTCAATAATCTAGTAATTATTGGTGTATTGTTGATAAGTTACAGCACAAAATGATAACGAACAAATATTACTTACACAGCAATGTAAATATACACAAAACTTCATATTGAAAACAAAATACATGCTTAATGTAACATAGAATAGGAACACATTTATTGCACATATGTGGATTGATTGATTGATATGAGTAAAATGTTAAATAAAATGCAGAGCACTATTAAATGTAAATATATACCTCAAATAACTTGTGCAAACATATCTACAGAATACTCAAAGTGATTAAATTCATTGCGCGACCATATACGACCGTAGTAAGAGGGTCCTCATAATCTCACTCGCAAGGAGTGTATACCCTTTGGTGCTAAAATTGCCATGGAATGGGGGGATGTTTCATTGCAGACATGCAATAGTAAATGATACTTCATAAATCTCACTTTAACCCGGGTGCCATATAGATTAGATCTGTGTTATGATACATGTATTTTATGTGTATTTTATTATACATTATATTGTTTATTTTCTGTATAGTATGATTTATACTGAAATTGTCAGAATTTTCCAAGAAATGAGAAAATTCTATTTAAACTGTGAACGACATATACAACCGAAGGGTGGATACACACGAATAGATTACTTTATACTTCAATATTTGTTTTCTGTATTTCTTATAAAACATTATTAACCATGAAATATATTCTGTTCATTATCCTCTAGCTATAGAATGCAATCAAACATTAAAGGGTATATAATATGACATTGAGAAAGTTACATTCGTAAATCCTTAATTGCGAAACAATATATTGCATAATACTCGATATAATGTAAGCTCCAAGGAACTCTGCTCTAGTTTCAAAGTATTTTCGTTATATTCTTTTTGGGTAAAAATAGGTCATCGTATCTTTCTTATTTTCAAAAGTTTATAAGAAAATAAATAAAGTAGCAAACGCGAAGGGAAATTGAACAACTGTACTTCATTAACAATTAGCCTTAAGACATGACACTATTTTCATGATAATAAAATAGAGTTAAATCTTGAAGATATAAACAGCACAGACTTAGACAACTCACTATATAATAGAATGCTAATACACATTTAAGACTGACTGGTTTGACGACAATGGATTATCATAACATTTTCCCAGTAATCCGGCGATGCTCACTAATGGACAAAATGCTTACATCAACTTAATTTTAATCAAATTTAGGCGAGGATTTTATTCTCACTTTGAGAATTAATTTAAGTCAAATTAAACTTCCTAATTCTCATATTATAGGGAGAAATTGAATACGATAGTCATTATAAGTTTCTACTACTGTTTCCTTTCAAAGTTAAGCACGACGATTATGTTGTAATCTTACATATTAATAACGACGAGCTTTCAAAAATAATATAAATGATATACAATGTGAATAGATAAACAACCATTGTCGCCATTAGTTATATTTTGTATATATCTCGATTTAAATATTTGCTGACTTCATCTTCTTCACGGTTAAGTGAGGAGACGATTTCTGGTTTTCATACAAACTGCTCCTTGTTGGCTTAGTCATAAGGGTTTTCCACGCACTCACAGAATCTCGCGATTCTTTACTGAGGTCAGCTTTATCATCTCCCTCTGGAGAATGTGAAACTAGAAGTGGATAGTTTTCATTTGCATGAATTCTGTCTTTTTTCCCGATACGTGATTTACTTTTTCGGTCATGACTGAGATCCTGACGAATATTGGTCTGTACCATGGTGTCTATGGATGTTGGTTGACAAGAGTTGTTAGTACTGGGAAGATGTTTTTCATTGCTGCTTTTTTCGTCTGGAATGTGCACAAAAAGGGGGGAATTTTTCGAATTTTTACACACGTCATTTTGCCCACAATGAGTATTTCTATCTTGAGTTTGCGTAGGAGTTAGTAACGGTTCATTGGATTCTAACTCTCGAGAACACATGTTAATTTCGTCTTCAAGGTCGGATGAAGGGTCATTCAAGGTTGTTTCTATGGTGATGGAGGTAGGAATGCTATCTGTTGTAGGTACATCTGATTTGTTGTTTCCAAATGAAGGGATCATGACAAATGTAGGCAATTCTCCATTCAATATATCTTCATTCTGTAATAAAAATGGTAAAAATGTGCTCGAGAACTTTTTACGAAGGGTATTTCGCAAATGTTAGCACATTAATATAGGGCAGGCTTAGAGAAGTGGTTAAACGCTTGTTTTGCAGCGCAGACGTCCGGGTTCAGTCGGCAAACTACCCAACCGCTTTAATATTCTTACCATAAAACAATACACGCTTTTATCTTACCAATTTAGTATAACATTATTAGAAAATCAAGACATCTCCCTACATACACAGCACAGCATAAAGTAGGAGAATGTCGTTAATACCTTAATATTCATTTTACGTAAATATAAATAGAATGATTGCTTTACATCGTGTTATCACACATTGCTTTTGATACATGCAACGAGAGGTTACATCTATGACAGAGTTATAGAGCGTCTGTCAATGATATTCATCGATCTTCTTCTATGTTCTATAGCATAACTGATTAATAATAACATTTCATCGACAGTATGTATTTTTTATCGTTTTATTACAAGTTGAAAGCCGTTAACTATTCCATATCAGCATAGAATCTCTCTTATGCTGTTGCTAATAGGCATTATCATTTTTGAAATCATTGTATGAACTGTAACAAAAGTTTGATAGAAACAATATGTAGCAATTCACTCCGACTAGTCCATTACGCCTTGCTGTTCATATGACACCTTTAATTTACAATCATAATAGCAGGCACACATACACATATGCGTACACACACATATGATTTTAATTGTAACGTCTTTGAAGGAAGATGCTTTTCAACACTAGATTAAAAGTCAAATATCACTCGTTACTTCTACATAATTGATGGATTAGTTTGAATAATTTTACCATAGAGTTAAGGGTACAGCCCGCACGAGCGTAAAACATTTATTACTGAAGTGGAGCCATATATAGTACATATTCCTTACAGATTCCTGCCTATTAGCGATTAGACCACAAGCTAGCAACAGTTTATCCCATTAATTATTTATATTTGTTGAATTAAACATTTCATTACCAATTGAATTTAGATGGTCAAGTTATGATTTAGTTTGAAGGCATTGTACATACCTGTGACGACCTGTGAAGGTATTCGGAGATCTCTGCGAATGTAGGTCTAGTTTCGGGAATAGCCGCACAACAGATCGACATTAATTGAACTCTGTAGTACAAAAATATAGTTCTATTCAACAAGCGTTTGCTGTTTTGTAATGAAAAATCGGGAAATCTCACAATAACGCCACAAGGCTTTAGATAAGATATATGATTCTAGTTTTCTCTAAAGCATTGTTTTGTAAATAGCATTATCTGTAGGCGTAATTACCTTGTCCGATTTTCGTTCACCGCTGTAACATGAGATATCCAGACAATATATTACAAAATGTTAGTCTTACCATGTAACATATGATGTTATTAGGACGAATGGAAATTTAGCAGGGTAAATAAGTAACTGTAGGCATTTTCGGAATCGTAACTGCAGCACTATCAAATATTTCTGTAATGTCGTTTTCTGTGATTATTAGAATTGTATAATATTTTATTTGGATTTCATTGGTGATTTGTGTCATACATCCTGGTCAAATGTCTTCTGTCTTCTCTTTTCCAAACACAATCTACTATATAAACACTTACATTGAGTGAGGGCATTTATCCGGTGCTTCAAGTCTTCCACCGCCCGTGACGAATTGCATTACGTCGTGATTTGTACGACCAGGATAAGGCATGTATCCCATTGAAAATATTTCCCAGAGCAGAATACCAAATGACCTACATGATAAAAGGACCAAGTTTGTTAGTTAATAAAAATGCTAAAAGAAAAGGTATTTTGTCACTGTAGTACTAACAACCAAATACTACAGCAGATCCTAAGAGTTCTTAGGTAAGACCCGGTGCACGCAAGAAGTAAACGTATGACGAGATACACTGACAGTCTAAAACAATACTAGTAATAGTTCAACACTACAGGCATGTGATGGATGTGACCACCAGGGTAAAGAAATTGTCATATCTAGACATGCAATCAAGCAAATGTTAAAACTTGTTTATGATTTTGCAGTAAGGCAAAGTCAAATTGCAAGGTTGTATACAAAATTTTATCAGACTTGCGCGCGTTTACAGGGAAGTTAAAGTCCCACTACACCATCTGCACCCTTTTGGCGTGCAAACATAGTGCATAGTGCATGCACATTCTTACCAAACATCGGTTTTAGATGTAAATACACCATCCAAAAATGCTTCGGGAGGCATCCATTTAATTGGTAGCATTGCTTTTCCACCTTTCTTGTAGTAATCTGATCTGTAGTGTAAAAGATTAAAAATTTTGTCTTGGTAATATATAACACTTCTGTGCTGAAACATCATAATAAATGAAATGTTGGAAACATCATAATAAAAGAAATGTTGGTTGATTCTTTGCTAAGTATTTATTCTCGATTATGTTTTCCATATAAAAATTGACGTATTCTTTCTATGCTTTTCTAAACGCTTAAAATAGGGGAAGGTTTTTGAAGTGGGTGTTGGTGGGCAAATTTAGTTTAAGGGTATCAGTACTCCTACAGGCCAGCTTTTAGCTCGCTTTCAGATGGGAAAGGGAATGGTTGGCTTATATTGAAATCACCCAATATTTTTCATGTCAATATCTATTCAATGATAATGCTTGTTAAATTTTTTTTATAATCTCTCTACTTGAGAACTTGCGAGAGAGTTTCATCCAAACCGCCATATGGAGGATTGTTTATAAAGTTTAAAACTTGTGTTCTTTGATTGTACTGCTTTTGTGGAGAGTGGGAGGATGGACACGTAAACCGGTTAACCACAGCAAAACTGAGTGACGATTGTCATTTTGTATAGCTCCATGGTGACTTCTGCCACATAACTGAGCCGGTAACTTCTTTTTTTTTCTTTCAATTGACCTTTCTAAGTCGGTATCACATCTGTATTAGAATCGAACATTCTTATAAACTGGTGTGCAAATTAATTACCGATAAACGTCTCTTGCCATCCCAAAATCGGCTATTTTGACATGTCGATTAACTCCTTTGCAGGTCAGTAAACAGTTTCGTGCAGCAATATCTCTGTCAAAAGAAATGTAAACACATCTGACTAAGTTATATCACTGAAATTAATTAGTAGGATGACCAAAAATATCTTTCTATAGATAAATTTATGTATATGGATAGATATAATCTTATGATAATTGAAAATAATTATTGTTATTATCAGAGACATAGACTATTTTCAGAGACTGGTAAATAGCCGCTACTTCCGGAAACGTGCTTCACACCTTTTGTTATGCAAATTAGGTTTCGTCACCTATCTATTCAAAGTCGTTTTCACTATCTTATACGTTAGTAAAATTCCTTTGAACACGACGTTTCTTTTCATTTCAAAGACAGAGACCAACTTTAAGCAATTAACCATAAACCAAATGCAGTCAAGAAATTGTCCAATCTTAATTAGTATTTACTTAATAACTAATATCTTTAAATAGCAAAGTAACAAATCTGTCTTCATTTGCAAAGGCTGTCCGATGCTGTCCGACGATGTCGGACTTTTTACATTGATACAATTATCTTCAGTTTGATCAGGTCAATTCAAGAGATCAGAAACCTAACTGTTAAGATTTTCGGGCATTTTTAGGAAATTAGATTATATCAATATGCAATACATTTCAAATGATTCTCTAAAAGAGGATTGCCCATTCAAAGCTACCCTTCCTTATTTACTATGGTTTTGGAATAAATATCCCGAACCTGTCTCTTATGTTGCGTAAAATGCAAACAAACAGTTTCATTAAAGAACATATTTCATATTTAAGGTAGACAGCACGCCAGAAGTTCCTATATATGTAGATATCCTATACATTGTATCATAAAATAGAAAAACATAATGTACCGAAATTACCGAAAGTTGTACCGAAATTACCAAATGTATATACCGAAAATACAATGTACCGAAAGTACCATGTACCGCATTTACAACAATGTCCCGAATTTATCATGTACCGAAATTACCAGAATTTTAATAATTTTACTTTAAGCAGTAGAGAATCTTGGGCAAACTGACCACAGAAAATGCACATAAAAAGTGTTAGATAATACATTACTGCTTTATTTTCTCCCAGTGTGACCATATTTTGTCTTTCCATCATTAATTACTGAAAGTATTTTAAACGGAAAAAAAATAAATAAAAAAAAAAAAAAAAAAAAAAGAAAAAAAATTAAATTAAGACGAAATTTCTTTTCAGAAAGATATAAAAAGGAACGAAATATTCTGAAGTAGCAACTCGTAAGTACTGTACGTGTATATATATTAGCGCAATCAAATTTTGGCGCAAAATGCTCGAAAGAGGGGTCGGCAGTATTTTAGCGTAGTCATGAATTAGCGCATTTGTCATGTTCAATTAGCGCAATTTATCCATTAAATCAGCGCATTCAAAACAGTTTTTGGGTAAAAAATAGTGCTTTTAAGTATCCTACTTACGAGGAATTGAAATATATGCCACACGTGCCATTTCGAATCGCCTGGTACGACACGTTTGCCATTGGACATAATTAACGAGTACATGTACCTGGAGTTGTTAAACCGTTGATTGGCTTGGATGACAAGCGTCGGGTCAATTACCTTACTCACAGTATATGCAGTGAATCAAATACAACCTCATTTCAGTCATGTTTATCCAATAACCTACCATATCATTGAAAGCAAAACACCTAGTTATAATGATAAATAATAATATTTTTTTAAAGACAGACATATAGAAAACAAAATGCCATTCTTACGCTTTACGGACGAAACCACTGTTTTCATAAGTTGATATGAGATAAATTACTTGTATCGCTGACCGCTCTTTGCCTATAATTACGTAATAGACGTATTGTAGAAGCGATATGCTTAGCGAGGGATTAATTCCTAAACTTCAAATTACGTTTTTTTAATTCTTGCGTTGGTTTTGTGATAATCATATCGACAGTGTCTGGTAATGCAACCATCTTTAATCGATCGTTACTTGTGTCCTCTTTATGCTTTATCAAAATAAATGATGAATTTGTTCCTGATATTAATTTGATAGACATAACTATAGAGTTGAAACTGAAGTGTCCATTTAATTCTATCGATCTCATGTATTTTATATTAGCGTAGTCATGAATTAGCGCATTTTGAACAGCGCTAACTGCGCTAAAATATGAATGAAAATATGAATCCCGCTAAAATAAGTACACGTACAGTAATTAAAGATTATAAATAAATATTATATATCAATTTATATACCGAATCTCATACTTACAATGTACAAAAAGCAAATAACAATAACCTACGTATTACATAAGCATGAGATTGTAGTAAGTTACTGAACTATTCCGTGTTGTTTTAACACCTATTTGTACAAGGTCAAAGTCAGCGATTCTTTTCAGAGAGAAAAAAAAAAAATAAAATGTCGCCGATATACATGATTTTCTAGGTGTGTGGTGCAATATTCACAACAATTTGATCCATAAAAATTACACGGACCGTTCTACTGAATATTTATAACCCTGCGAACAAAACATTGTCGAGTGAATTACAATAAATCAGTAGATGTTATGGCAATGTCGCTGTCGAGTCTCTGGTTTGTATACCCCACGCCGTGGAAATGGCGTCTTACTAAAGGGAGATCATTTGCTACTAAAATTACAGTGGATCAAGGAATTTAAGCGTCAGATTTTATTTTCATTACTTATTTGTCTTATCTGAGACTTATTCTTTACTCGATTCTTTAAGGGAGCATGGTCCGCTTGAAGTCGGGAAAAGTATTTAAAAAATGTAAGCGTATTTCTTAATCGATTGTCAGTATATTATCATTCATATAAAATCAGACATAATTCTAACCGTAAATACAAGAACTTTCTTTGCAATTACTTCATGAACTATAATTACACAATTGATAACATTATTATTACCCCTATTGAAAACATTACAAAAGTACCTGGAAAAACTAAAACTGAAATGAAAAAACGACGTTTAGTTGCTGAATTTTATTGGATTAAACTTCTACAAACCTTATACCCCTTGGCCTCAATGACCAAATTTTTCAACAAAGTAACATTTCCTCTTACCATAGCAAGAGGTCATTAGACGATCTACTGCGGATAGCCAGAAATAACGGTCGTCATGAACTTCTACATGTATTATCATGTATTCCGGTCATCAGATTGAAACCTATCCTGAATAAGGCTGATTTAAGAAGTTTACGTTACACGGATTGATTTAGACTTAAAATAATTATAGCATTTTATTATAGCAAACTTTACTCAGGTACATGTATACTATCGCTTCCCTCCTAAATCGCAATATATCAAGATTAAATTTGGAAATAAAGGTTTAGATCCGCTTAATATTTCTATTTTTCTTTTAGTTTTTACTAATCATGGAGTCAAATCTAAAATTTCGCAGTATTTCGAGAATCTTGAACCACCTCGGGTTTGCAATCAGTATAAAAACCTACTAAAACATATTTAATTACAATGCAATCACATAATAAATATCCTCAGGAACTATCAGTCCACCAGCAGTGACGCCGGCCTAGTGGTTATAATAAATATAGAACATATATACCTTTTAATTTTGTGCACCATATGCGCATTTCGACAACTTATGTCTCTTCAGTGATGCTCGTGGCCAAATGATTAGAATTCTCATAATATATAAATATTTGAAGAGCAGTGTTGAAACCAAAATGACCGAAAAGTGAACCAAAGATCTATCTAAGGACAGAGATATGCATGAGGGAGATACTCCTTAGTTTTAGAGTGATTTACTTCTGATTTTAATTCTTCTTATTTCATGCAATAATTCTAAATTCATTTATCAGCCTGCGGAACATATCATTACAGGTGGTCTTGATTGTATTTCGGATAAATATCTACGTTCACTTTTCAATAAAGGGCCAAAATATAGATTACCTTCCAGGATGATTGTAAACGATAGTGTGAAAAAGAAGGTGTGAAAATACATGCTTTGAATGACTGGAATAGTGAAATCTTAAAAATTATAGATATTCGAATTAATAATTTTACAAGTAATTCCCAATTATTCAAACAACCACATTATATGCCAGTCCAGTCTACAAAAAAGAAAATGGTTGATTTGCATAATACTTATGTCTTCGTACCTGCTGACAAAGCAGCAAATAATATTATAATTGCTTGAAAAATATACTATATTACAGTTCTTAAAATTGAATTAAACTCTACTTCTACGTATGCTGAAACCCGACTGTTTAAAGACAAGATTCTATCTGACCATTGCAAAGCTATGTGTAACTTCTATTTAAGCATTGATAAAAACGATCTTCCAACTATGTATTGGCTTCCAAAATTACACAAAAATCCATATAAATCACATTGTATATCATATTCCAGTCATTGCTCTACAACTGTGCTTTCTAAACATATTACCTCAGCCCTTACTGCGGTTAAAGACCATGTTATCAAGTACTGTAATGATGTCTTTAGCAATAGTAACGTCAATTACTTTTGGTCTATGAAAAACTCTAACGAAGTCATTGAAAAATTCCATTTTAGAAATTTTAAGGCAAATAACGTTTCTACTGGTGACTTTTAAACACTATATACCTCTCTACCTCATAACTTAATCAAAACTAAATTGAGAGACAGAGAGTCTTAATCATACCTCTGTACTTCAGTTACATCTGGATTTTTCTCTAACAAACAATTTTCGACCTTATTGATAAGTTCAATGACACCTCCAGATATCTCGATGATATTTTAGTTATCAATAACCCTGAATTTAAAAACTGTATTACTGACATTTATCCATCTGAACTTCAATTAAACAAAGCCAATACTTCCGACCAGGAAATACCCTTTTTGGACTTAGATATTAACAACAATATTCATACCATAAATATTTGATAAACGTGTCGACTTTGGATTTCCTATTGTAAATTTCTCTTATCTAGATGGCGATGTCATCAAATATTCATCATATGGTATTTATATTAGTCCATTGATTCGGTTCGCTAGAGCCTGCACTAACGTTTTGGAATTTCACGCAAAAAATTCTCAGATTCCCTTTCAACTTCTTACTCAGGGTTGTAGATATCAAACTTCGAAAAAGTTTGGTAAATGTTACAGATCTTATTCGGACATTTTATCTAAATTTGGAAATGTGACTTTTCAACAATACGTATCCAGGGGAATATCCCATCCCATTTTCTGCGGTCATTTAATGTACAAACTAAGGAGGGTCTAAGGTTCCGATAATTTGATATCGGCGGGTTCTAAAATAATCAAACGCCCACGACATCGACAGTATGACCCCGAGATCATCGCTAAGACCATAGTTCTTGTATTGAGTCCCTCTACAACCCAATGTAGACTTGCTTGAGCGTTGCACGCTGACTGACAGGGCGGTAGGAACTCTATGACGGGCCTTGCCAAAACCTTTTCAGAGGAGACAAGGTCCTGATCTACGTCTCCTCTGACTGTTATTCGGAACACCTATTGATCAAGGATCTGAGCTCGGTTTACAGACGGAGAGAACGGTTTACTTATGTTGATGTCGCCTTACATATTTTTGATAGCAACATATTTATAAACGTTTGTTGTGTAATAAAATGTTTATCACCTCTTCTTGAGGAACCTGTTGATCTTTGTTTCTGATATGGAGGATTTTTTTGTAAATTTTTAAATGTGTGCCCTTTGATTGTGCTGCTTTTGCGGTGAGTGGGAAGGTTGGCGCCCGTAAACCGGTTAACCACACCAATTGAATGACGTTTTACGTTTGTTACTTCAATTGACCGTCCTAAGTCGGTATCGTAACCGCAGCACAATCGAATATTTTTGTAATGTCGTTTTTCCGTTCATTTTCTATCATTATCATGTTTTGTGTGCATGTCCTTGGTAATCTTTGTCATACAGCTTTGTCAGATGTCATCAGTTTTCTCTTTTATATTATCTAAAATGTGTAAAAAGTATCATTGCCAAAGTCGATGTCGTTAACGAGATATTACCGTTTTAAATATGCAGCATAACCACGCCAACTCTTTGGATATTGATGAGGACGGTCAGAGAAAATCATGACAATGAAACTCGAGCTTTACCCGATTCTAACATTTGTTGCACCTTCTTTTTTGGCCTCGGAGTCTATGTATAGTTTTTTTTTCTACCACATTTTCACTTTTTCTCGTCCTCGTATTCCTCCATGTGAACCATTGTTGTTTTATACAGTGAATATCCGCGCACGTGCATGGTTATGGACCGAGCATCGCCTCAGTTGGAGAATTGAAATCAACCGAATTTAATTCGAGTCAATTACATTTATTCTACGAAAACATTGAGGGATTTTAGTTTTAATTTTGCAATTGACACAAAGTTTATAATTTATGAAAAACAGGGGGGGGGAGAAAGATATTGTAATTTATCCTTTTCATGCTATAATGTTCCAGTCTAGGGACCAGATCCCCTTAAACATAGCTATATGATGAGGCTCATATAGAACAATATGGCGGACAGCCGTTGTATACATCCGGGCAACTCAGACAGGTAGCTTATGCCAGTAATTTGCTAAGAGCCGAGAAGGAATTTCCAGTCTCTGAAAGAAGTCTATGTCTCTGTTATAAAATAATGATAATAATAATAATAACTAGAAACGAGCTCGTTGCTAAAGCAACGAGTAGGTTTCACAAGTTAAAGTCGAAGCAGCGAAGCTGAGATCTCCTACTCTAATACAAAATTCTTTTTCACGATCCAGATATCTGATCTTTAGTGATGGTATCCACATTGCGCAATCTACTTGCAGAAATTGTAGGTAACGGCGACTTACATTATACACATTATACTGAAGCCTACATCGCACAATATCGACTACTCTTGACCATATATTTGAAACAAGAAACATGTAGGACAATCACACTTAGTACAATCTGCACGTGTAACCTAGATCTTCAGTCCTTACTGCCCGCTTTATGTTGTTTATTTATTAACTTACGCAAGGTATTTCGCGTGTACAGATGTTTGACCTTGAATCGCCACTCTGCTGGAATAAACAATTCTCCTCGCGATGGCCTTTAGTAATGCCGCTTTCCCCAATATACAAAAGAAAGACTTGACAATGTCTCGTATTCCACAGGTAAAGCACTGCAACTGGCGATTAATTCACACACGTTTGAAGTCCTGTATAACAGCGGCGCAGTGCGAGGTATTAAGCAAGGCAAATTCACCGCGCTTCTCTAATGTGTAATGCCGACGCTCGGAGAAGATTTCTTTATAGCCTTGTTCAGCAGTAGCTCGTAGAATGTAAATTTGCTTTTTTTTTTTCTTTTTTTTTTTTTTTTTGTTTTTTTTTTTTTTGGGGGGGGGGGGGGGTTTTTTTGTTTTTTTTTTTTGTTTAAGAATTCGAATGCATAATACTTTCTCAAACTCTATTTTATAGAAAACACTTTAAATCGCGATTGAATTAATCGCGAGTTACTGCGCCTTGTCCATGGAAGAAGTCCTATATCACAGCGGTGTCGTGCAAGGTATTAAGCAAGGCAAATTGACCGCGCTTCTGAAGATATGTTTATTGCGTTGTTCATCAGTAGAGTGCCCAAAATTTGATTTTTGTTTAAGAAATCGAAATCAAAATGCTTCCTCAAACTCTTGTTTTTATAATTTGTTCATACGACGAATAAAAAATACTTGAAAGTTACGCAAGTAAGATATTTTTATAAAAAAATCTTTAAATTGCTCACTTTCAAATACCGGGAAACATGTTTCATAGTAAAATCGTTACGGAAAATCGTTTCGTAATGTTTTGGAAACTAAAAGACTAAAAATAAGACAGTTTTGAACATTACGTAATTTTTAAAAAAAACTTTAAATTGAAATAGAGGCCAAACTAAAAGAGATAGATAATATCGGCCGATGAAAGTTCTAAAGATATGAACCTAGAGAACATAACAGTGAAAATTTGAGAGATCTACCATTAAAACTAAAAGCTACATACGCAAAAATCGAAAAATATTAAATCTTACGTAATTCTCTTAAAACGTCGTATATTTCGAAAAATTTTTTCATTAAACGGGAGTATGTGTCTGTGAGAATGAATGGCCGAAAGATGAAATTTCAAAGTAAAGAGTCGGTAGATACCCTCATTCCCTATCATGCTACCAATTTTCACATCTCTACCTTCTTTAATAAGCGAGCTTTAGCTGAAACCATTTCATTAAACATTAATGAACTTTATGTGACGTTGAAAGCATCACTTTAAAGGGGGTTGTCGTGTTTAAACCTAAATAACTCGAAAACGGTAAGAGTTAGCGAAAATTTGATGGCAATGTTATGCATATAAATTTTCGCGCAGAATCGATACCATGCCAATTCCCTTTTGTCAGTCGGTAGATATTTGCATTCTCTTTTATGCTACCAAATTTCATACCTGTAGCTTTATCAATAAGCGAGACACAGGTACCTGAAGTTTTAAATTGTATTTTCAGGAAAGGCCAAACACTGAACTTTGACCGCAAATATCTCGAAAACGGTAAGAGATATCGAAATTCTGTTGCAGGTATTTACCATTTTACTTTTTCACGCAGAATCGATTCCAACCGTCCCCGCCTCGATCCGATGAAAAATAAGGGAGATATGACGTCATTTACAAAGTATGACGTCATTTTCAGGAATTTGGTACCATGCCAATTCCCTTTTGTCAGTCGGTAGATATTTGCATTCTCTTTTATGCTACCAAATTTCATACCTCTAGCTTTATCAATAAGCGAGACACAGGTACCTGAAGTTTTAAATTGTATTTTCAGGAAAGGCCAAACACTGAACTTTGACCGCAAATATCTCGAAAACGGTAAGAGATATCGAAAATCTGAGACCAGACCTTTCTCCTTTAACTACTTTTTCACGCAGAATCGATTGCAACAATCCCCGATTCGATACGATGAAAAATAAGGGAGTTATGACGTCATTTAGAAAAGTATGACGTCATTTTCAGGAATTTGGCACCTTGCCAATTCCCTTTTGTCAGTCGGTAGATATTTGCATTCTCTTTTATGCTACCAAATTTCATACCTCTAGCTTTATCAATAAGCGAGACACAGGTACCTGAAGTTTTAAATTGTATTTTCAGGAAAGGCCAAACACTGAACTTTGACCGCAAATATCTCGAAAACGGTAAGAGATATCGAAATTCTGTTGCAGGTATTTACCATTTTACTTTTTCACGCAGAATCGATTCCAACCGTCCCCGCCTCGATCCGATGAAAAATAAGGGAGATATGACGTCATTTACAAAGTATGACGTCATTTTCAGGAATTTGGTACCATGCCAATTCCCTTTTGTCAGTCGGTAGATATTTGCATTCTCTTTTATGCTACCAAATTTCATACCTCTAGCTTTATCAATAAGCGAGACACAGGTACCTGAAGTTTTAAATTGTATTTTCAGGAAAGGCCAAACACTGAACTTTGACCGCAAATATCTCGAAAACGGTAAGAGATATCGAAAATCTGAGACCAGACCTTTCTCCTTTAACTACTTTTTCACGCAGAATCGATTGCAACAATCCCCGATTCGATACGATGAAAAATAAGGGAGTTATGACGTCATTTAGAAAAGTATGACGTCATTTTCAGGAATTTGGCACCTTGCCAATTCCCTTTTGTCAGTCGGTAGATATTTGCATTCTCTTTTATGCTACCAAATTTCATACCTCTAGCTTTATCAATAAGCGAGACACAGGTACCTGAAGTTTTAAATTGTATTTTCAGGAAAGGCCAAACACTGAACTTTGACCGCAAATATCTCGAAAACGGTAAGAGATATCGAAATTCTGTTGCTGATACTTACCATTTTACTTTTTCACGCAGAATCGATTCCAACCGTCCCCGCCTCGATCCGATGAAAAATAAGGGAGATATGACGTCATTTACAAAGTATGACGTCATTTTCAGGAATTTGGCTCCATACCAAATTCCTCTTGTCAGTCGGTAGATATTCTCAATCTCTATCATGCTACCAAATTTCACACCTCTATCTTCCTCAATAAGCGAGCTATAGGCGAAAACATTTCATGAATAATTAATGAGTGTTGATGACGTCACAAACATCACTTTAAAGGGGGTTGTCGTGTTCAAACGCAAATAACTCGAGAACCGTAAGAGTTAGCGAAAATCTGAGAACACTTTACTAGTAGGTATTTGAACGCTCTATCGAATGGAAGAAACCCGATCAAAATCCGACTGCAAATAAAGTCGCTAGACCTTGCCAAAGATTTGATTCGAAAATTTTCAATAATTTCAAAAATATTGGCAGCATGCCATTTTCATTCTAGAGGTAGATTAAGAATGTGGAAACATGTTTAGATATAAAATTTCATGCCGATATCTCATTTAATAAGAGAGATATTAACGTATGAATATTTAATTAGCTTTGATGACGTCATAGCGAATTTTCCCACGCTCATTGTGACTTTATTTATGGTCCGATTTCAAAAATTTTTCATATTCCAAATCAGACCATTAAAATCTTTCATCCTACTGTCTAAAATCTAAGATTGAAATATTTTTTTTGAAATGAAAACAATCGGGTCAAGGTCAACTTTTTCGGGGTAGAGCTACGAAATTGACGCAGTGACATAAAATCTTGCATCTCCTTTTCTGAATCGAATGCTGAAAATTTCATTCCAATCGGACAAATAATAAGGAAGATATAGCGATTCAAAATTTTGGCGTCGTAGGTGGCGCTGCGCGCTTATAAGCGGTAATTTAGAAAATTAAAAAAATCAAATCTTGAAAATTTAATTTCGAATCGAACACTGAAAACAGAATAGTAATATCTTTAATAATGAGTGATTTCTGAGCCGTCACAAAAAAAAACGGATGAAGAATAATAATAATAATAATAAGAAAAGACAGTAGAATAATAAAAGGTTTCACAAGTGAAACTTGTGAAACCTAATAATAATAATAATAATAATAATAATAATAATAATAATAATAACTAGAAACGAGCTCGTTGCTAAAGCAACGAGTAGGTTTCACAAGTTAAAGTCGAAGCAGCGAAGCTGAGATCTCCTACTCTAATACAAAATTCTTTTTCACGATCCAGATATCTGATCTTTAGTGATGGTATCCACATTGCGCAATCTACTTGCAGAAATTGTAGGTAACGGCGACTTACATTATACACATTATACTGAAGCCTACATCGCACAATATCGACTACTCTTGACCATATATTTGAAACAAGAAACATGTAGGACAATCACACTTAGTACAATCTGCACGTGTAACCTAGATCTTCAGTCCTTACTGCCCGCTTTATGTTGTTTATTTATTAACTTACGCAAGGTATTTCGCGTGTACAGATGTTTTACCTTGAATCGCTTCTCTGCTGGAATAAACAATTCTCCTCGCGATGAACTTACGCAAGTTATTTCGCGTGTACAGATGTTTGACCTTGAATCGCCACTCTGCTGGAATAAACAATTCTCCTCGCGATGGCCTTTAGTAATGCCGCTTTCCCCAATATACAAAAGAAAGACTTGACAATGTCTCGTATTCCACAGGTAAAGCACTGTAACTGGCGATTAATTCACACACGTTTGAAGTCCTGTATAACAGCGGCGCAGTGCGAGGTATTAAGCAAGGCAAATTCACCGCGCTTCTCTAATGTGTAATGCCGACGCTCGGAGAAGATTTCTTTATAGCCTTGTTCAGCAGTAGCTCGTAGAATGTAAATTTGCTTTTTTTTTTCTTTTTGTTTTTTTTGGGGGGGGGGGTTGGTTTTTTTATTTTTTGGGGTTTTTTTTGTTTAAGAATTCGAATGCATAATACTTTCTCAAACTCTATTTTATAGAAAGCACTTTAAATCGCGATTGAATTAATCGCGAGTTACTGCGCCTTGTCCATGGAAGAAGTCCTATATCACAGCGGTGTCGTGCAAGGTATTAAGCAAGGCAAATTGACCGCGCTTCTGAAGATATGTTTATTGCGTTGTTCATCAGTAGAGTGCCCAAAATTTGATTTTTGTTTAAGAAATCGAAATCAAAATGCTTTCTCAAACTCTTGTTTTTATAATTTGTTCATACGACGAATAAAAAATACTTGAAAGTTACGCAAGTAAGATATTTTTATAAAAAAATCTTTAAATTGCTCACTTTCAAATACCGGGAAACATGTTTCATAGTAAAATCGTTACGGAAAATCGTTTCGTAATGTTTTGGAAACTAAAAGACTAAAAATAAGACAGTTTTGAACATTACGTAATTTTTAAAAAACTTTAAATTGAAATAGAGGCCAAACTAAAAGTGATAGATAATATCGGCCGATGAAAGTTCTAAAGCTATGAACCTAGAGAACATAACAGTGAAAATTTGAGAGATCTACCATTAAAACTAAAAGCTACATACGCGAAAATCGAAAAATATTAAATCTTACGTAATTCTCTTAAAACGTCGTATATTTCGAAAATTTTTTTCATTAAACGGGAGTATGTGTCTGTGAGAATGAATAGCCGAAAGATGAAATTTCAAAGTAAAGAGTCGGTAGATACCCTCATTCCCTATCATGCTACCAATTTTCACATCTCTACCTTCTTTAATAAGCGAGCTTTAGCTGAAACCATTTCATTAAACATTAATGAACTTTATGTGACGTTGAAAGCATCACTTTAAAGGGGGTTGTCGTGTTTAAACCTAAATAACTCGAAAACGGTAAGAGTTAGCGAAAATTTGATGGCAATGTTATGCATATAAATTTTCGCGCAGAATCGATTGCAACAATCCCCGATTCGATAAGATGAAAATTAATGGAGTTATGACGTCATTTACAAAGTATGACGTCATTTTCAGGAATTTGGTACCATGCCAATTCCCTTTTGTCAGTCGGTAGATATTTGCATTCTCTTTTATGCTACCAAATTTCATACCTCTAGCTTTATCAATAAGCGAGACACAGGTACCTGAAGTTTTAAATTGTATTTTCAGGAAAGGCCAAACACTGAAATTTGACCGCAAATATCTCGAAAACGGTAAGAGATATCGAAATTCTGTTGCGTATTTACCATTTTACTTTTTCACGCAGAATCGATTCCAACCGTCCCCGCCTCGATCCGATGAAAAATAAGGGAGATATGACGTCATTTACAAAGTATGACGTCATTTTCAGGAATTTGGTACCATGCCAATTTCCTTTTGTCAGTCGGTAGATATTTGCATTCTCTTTTATGCTACCAAATTTCATACCTCTAGCTTTATCAATAAGCGAGACACAGGTACCTGAAGTTTTAAATTGTATTTTCAGGAAAGGCCAAACACTGAACTTTGACCGCAAATATCTCGAAAACGGTAAGAGATATCGAAAATCTGAGACCAGACCTTTTTCCTTTAACTACTTTTTCACGCAGAATCGATTGCAACAATCCCCGATTCGATACGATGAAAGATAAGGGAGTTATGACGTCATTTAGAAAAGTATGACGTCATTTTCAGGAATTTGGCACCTTGCCAATTCCCTTTTGTCAGTCGGTAGATATTTGCATTCTCTTTTATGCTACCAAATTTCATACCTCTAGCTTTATCAATAAGCGAGACACAGGTACCTGAAGTTTTAAATTGTATTTTCAGGAAAGGCCAAACACTGAACTTTGACCGCAAATATCTCGAAAACGGTAAGAGATATCGAAATTCTGTTGCCGGTATATACCATTTTACTTTTTCACGCAGAATCGATTCCAACCGTCCCCGCCTCGATCCGATGAAAAATAAGGGAGATATGACGTCATTTACAAAGTATGACGTCATTTTCAGGAATTTGGCTCCATGCCAAATTCCTCTTGTCAGTCGGTAGATATTCTCAATCTCTATCATGCTACCAAATTTCACACCTCTATCTTCCTCAATAAGCGAGCTATAGGCGAAAACATTTCATGAATAATTAATGAGTGTTGATGACGTCACAAACATCACTTTAAAGGGGGTTGTCGTGTTCAAACGCAAATAACTCGAGAACCGTAAGAGTTAGCGAAAATCTGAGAACACTTTACTGGTAGGTATTTGAACGCTCTATCGAATGGAAGAAACCCGATCAAAATCCGACTGCAAATAAAGTCGCTAGACCTTGCCAAAGATTTGATTCGAAAATTTTCAATAATTTCAAAAATATTGGCAGCATGCCATTTTCATTCTAGAGGTAGATTAAGAATGTGGAAACATGTTTAGATATAAAATTTCATGCCGATATCTCATTTAATAAGAGAGATATTAACGTATGAATATTTAATTAGCTTTGATGACGTCATAGCGAATTTTCCCACGCTCATTGTGACTTTATTTATGGTCCGATTTCAAAAATTTTTCATATTCCAAATCAGACCATTAAAATCTTTCATCCTACCGTCTAAAATCTAAGATTGAAATATTTTTTTTGAAATGAAAACAATCGGGTCAAGGTCAACTTTTTCGGGGTAGAGCTACGAAATTGACGCAGTGACATAAAATCTTGCATCTCCTTTTCTGAATCGAATGCTGAAAATTTCATTCCAATCGGACAAATAATAAGGAAGATATAGCGATTCAAAATTTTGGCGTCGTAGGTGGCGCTGCGCGCTTATAAGCGGTAATTTAGAAAATTAAAAAAATCAAATCTTGAAAATTTAATTTCGAATCGAACACTGAAAACAGAATAGTAATATCTTTAATAATGAGTGATTTCTGAGCCGTCACAAAAAAAAAAACGGATGAAGAATAATAATAATAACTAGAAACGAGCTCGTTGCTAAAGCAACGAGTAGGTTTCACAAGTTAAAGTCGAAGCAGCGAAGCTGAGATCTCCTACTCTAATACAAAATTCTTTTTCACGATCCAGATATCTGATCTTTAGTGATGGTATCCACATTGCGCAATCTACTTGCAGAAATTGTAGGTAACGGCGACTTACATTATACACATTATACTGAAGCCTACATCGCACAATATCGACTACTCTTGACCATATATTTGAAACAAGAAACATGTAGGACAATCACACTTAGTACAATCTGCACGTGTAACCTAGATCTTCAGTCCTTACTGCCCGCTTTATGTTGTTTATTTATTAACTTACGCAAGGTATTTCGCGTGTACAGATGTTTGACCTTGAATCGCTTCTCTGCTGGAATAAACAATTCTCCTCGCGATGAACTTACGCAAGTTATTTCGCGTGTACAGATGTTTGACCTTGAATCGCCACTCTGCTGGAATAAACAATTCTCCTCGCGATGGCCTTTAGTAATGCCGCTTTCCCCAATATACAAAAGAAAGACTTGACAATGTCTCGTATTCCACAGGTAAAGCACTGTAACTGGCGATTAATTCACACACGTTTGAAGTCCTGTATAACAGCGGCGCAGTGCGAGGTATTAAGCAAGGCAAATTCACCGCGCTTCTCTAATGTGTAATGCCGACGCTCGGAGAAGATTTCTTTATAGCCTTGTTCAGCAGTAGCTCGTAGAATGTAAATTTGCTTTTTTTTTTCTTTTTTTTTTTTTTTTTGTTTTTTTTTTTTTGGGGGGGGGGGGTGGGTTTTTTTTTTTTTGGGGTTTTTTTTGTTTAAGAATTCGAATGCATAATACTTTCTCAAACTCTATTTTATAGAAAGCACTTTAAATCGCGATTGAATTAATCGCGAGTTACTGCGCCTTGTCCATGGAAGAAGTCCTATATCACAGCGGTGTCGTGCAAGGTATTAAGCAAGGCAAATTGACCGCGCTTCTGAAGATATGTTTATTGCGTTGTTCATCAGTAGAGTGCCCAAAATTTGATTTTTGTTTAAGAAATCGAAATCAAAATGCTTTCTCAAACTCTTGTTTTTATAATTTGTTCATACGACGAATAAAAAATACTTGAAAGTTACGCAAGTAAGATATTTTTATAAAAAAATCTTTAAATTGCTCACTTTCAAATACCGGGAAACATGTTTCATAGTAAAATCGTTACGGAAAATCGTTTCGTAATGTTTTGGAAACTAAAAGACTAAAAATAAGACAGTTTTGAACATTACGTAATTTTTAAAAAGCATCACTTTAAAGGGGGTTGTCGTGTTTAAACCTAAATAACTCGAAAACGGTAAGAGTTAGCGAAAATTTGATGGCAATGTTATGCATATAAATTTTCGCGCAGAATCGATTGCAACAATCCCCGATTCGATAAGATGAAAATTAATGGAGTTATGACGTCATTTACAAAGTATGACGTCATTTTCAGGAATTTGGTACCATGCCAATTCCCTTTTGTCAGTCGGTAGATATTTGCATTTTCTTTTATGCTACCAAATTTCATACCTCTAGCTTTATCAATAAGCGAGACACAGGTACCTGAAGTTTTAAATTGTATTTTCAGGAAAGGCCAAACACTGAACTTTGACCGCAAATATCTCGAAAACGGTAAGAGATATCGAAATTCTGTTGCTAGTATTTACCATTTTACTTTTTCACGCAGAATCGATTCCAACCGTCCCCGCCTCGATCCGATGAAAAATAAGGGAGATATGACGTCATTTACAAAGTATGACGTCATTTTCAGGAATTTGGTACCATGCCAATTCCCTTTTGTCAGTCGGTAGATATTTGCATTCTCTTTTATGCTACCAAATTTCATACCTCTAGCTTTATCAATAAGCGAGACACAGGTACCTGAAGTTTTAAATTGTATTTTCAGGAAAGGCCAAACACTGAACTTTGACCGCAAATATCTCGAAAACGGTAAGAGATATCGAAAATCTGAGACCAGACCTTTTTCCTTTAACTACTTTTTCACGCAGAATCGATTGCAACAATCCCCGATTCGATACGATGAAAAATAAGGGAGTTATGACGTCATTTAGAAAAGTATGACGTCATTTTCAGGAATTTGGCACCTTGCCAATTCCCTTTTGTTAGTCGGTAGATATTTGCATTCTCTTTTATGCTACCAAATTTCATACCTCTAGCTTTATCAATAAGCGAGACACAGGTACCTGAAGTTTTAAATTGTATTTTCAGGAAAGGCCAAACACTGAACTTTGACCGCAAATATCTCGAAAACGGTAAGAGATATCGAAATTCTGTTGCTGGTATTTACCATTTTACTTTTTCACGCAGAATCGATTCCAACCGTCCCCGCCTCGATCCGATGAAAAATAAGGGAGATATGACGTCATTTACAAAGTATGACGTCATTTTCAGGAATTTGGCTCCATGCCAAATTCCTCTTGTCAGTCGGTAGATATTCTCAATCTCTATCATGCTACCAATTTTCACACCTCTATCTTCCTCAATAAGCGAGCTATAGGCGAAAACATTTCATGAATAATTAATGAGTGTTGATGACGTCACAAACATCACTTTAAAGGGGGTTGTCGTGTTCAAACGCAAATAACTCGAGAACCGTAAGAGTTAGCGAAAATCTGAGAACACTTTACTGGTAGGTATTTGAACGCTCTATCGAATGGAAGAAACCCGATCAAAATCCGACTGCAAATAAAGTCGCTAGACCTTGCCAAAGATTTGATTCGAAAATTTTCAATAATTTCAAAAATATTGGCAGCATGCCATTTTCATTCTAGAGGTAGATTAAGAATGTGGAAACATGTTTAGATATAAAATTTCATGCCGATATCTCATTTAATAAGAGAGATATTAACGTATGAATATTTAATTAGCTTTGATGACGTCATAGCGAATTTTCCCACGCTCATTGTGACTTTATTTATGGTCCGATTTCAAAAATTTTTCATATTCCAAATCAGACCATTAAAATCTTTCATCCTACTGTCTAAAATCTAAGATTGAAATATTTTTTTTGAAATGAAAACAATCGGGTCAAGGTCAACTTTTTCGGGGTAGAGCTACGAAATTGACGCAGTGACATAAAATCTTGCATCTCCTTTTCTGAATCGAATGCTGAAAATTTCATTCCAATCGGACAAATAATAAGGAAGATATAGCGATTCAAAATTTTGGCGTCGTAGGTGGCGCTGCGCGCTTATAAGCGGTAATTTAGAAAATTAAAAAAATCAAATCTTGAAAATTTAATTTCGAATCGAACACTGAAAACAGAATAGTAATATCTTTAATAATGAGTGATTTCTGAGCCGTCACAAAAAAAAAAACGGATGAAGAATAATAATAATAATAATAATAAGAAAAGACAGTAGAATAATAAAAGGTTTCACAAGTGAAACTTGTGAAACCTAATAATAAGAAAAGACAGTAGAATAATAAAAGGTTTCACAAGTGAAACTTGTGAAACCTAATAATAATGATAATAATAATAATAATAATAATAATAATAATAATTATGATAATAATAATAAAAATAATAATAATTATTATTATTATTATATTACATTATTACATTTTCCTTTATCAATTCCTTGAAGTAATATAATAAGTATACCAAGAGAATGAATGGTTTTTATTTACGATAAGAAGGAATACCTGTGAATAAAATGCCTTTCTTCCAGGTGTTGACATCCCTTTGCTATATCGATAGCTAACGAAAGAAGATCTGATACAGTAACTAATGGCGGAGACATATCCTGAAAAAGAATATATATTTCTCTTTAAAAGTTATTTACAGTAATTTATTTTACAAAGTTTTAAACGCTGAAAATTGATATGTGATTGAATAAATGAAAAAAGAAATAGATACTTATATTACAAAAATATAAGCATTGATTCAACAACGCTAAGACGTACAACACTTAATCTAAAATATGACGATTCTTGCTAGCTTATTGTTATGCTTTGAAGGATAAATCTATCTATATGCTGTTAAATAAATTCAACAGCTGTTTCGTTGCATACATTAACATTGTTAATTCTTAGGTTGGGGAGTCATGAAATTAACATTTTTTTTTATCTTTGCTATTTTTGTAAGTTACGTAAAACTGCACACAATACATTTCAGATACACATATCTGTAATGAAATAAAAATCAAAATATTGATATAAATTATGGTATTTGATGGTCTAATGCAGAGGACAGGTGTTGTTCTCGATAAGTATACACAGTGGATATGGAGTAATTGAAAGAGTATATATCTGTAGATGGAGGGCAATTCTGAGATAATAGTAAGTTGTTATAAGAAATGTTTATCTACAAAACAACCATGCCATTTAATTTGCTACACTACTATAAGCTGAAATAGAAATATGCTAAAACATTAATCAAATAAATATCAATTAGCAGTAATGGAACACTCTTATTGCAAAGTAGTTTACGCAGAACATGCAGAAATTTGGTACTTCAGTAGCTACATATCTGAGAGATTATTATGCTATTTGATGTATTGCAGTCTCCGTTTTCAATCGTCAATTTTATGGAAAATAATGTAAATTACGGGAGAAAATCTCACTAGCTTGACTATGTCACATACATAAAATAGACTAAAAGCAACCGTTCAATTAAAAAGACATCTGACTAGGGTGTATGATAAAATATGCACATAAGCAGAACAATCACAGAAATATACGGAGGAGTTATATGTAGATATATGCACTTGATTATTTAATCATCAAAATACTCCTGCTATACAACTCATTTCAATTTTAATATTTATCACTGTTTTCACATTCCTATAATTATTATAAACCTAGTGTACCTGACTGAAAAAGTGAGAATGAATGGTATATTCTAATCTTGTTGGATCCATGGCGTTAGATTAATTGTTGTAATCAATAAAGTTTTAGAATATGCGGCATTATGATGTTTACCTGCTGTAAGAAGCTCAGATGCGATTGTGTTTAGAAGGATTGGTTTCAAAGCAGGACTACAAATCCGAATGGATTTATTTTGTCTAGTTCTTGAACACTATACATTTCAGGAAATTCATGGTATTGTATTATTAATTGAAGTAACATTATTTGTGGTGTGCTCTGTATTTATGTTATTATGAATTACATAACTAGCACAAAAGAATCTTTACTGTCCGATACACGAAATAGGTGATAGGGAGTTCTTCAAGATTATTTTGTTAGCATTACCTGCTGTCTTGCTCTTTTGTATTTAAAGTAATGCTAGACAGATTTATATATTTTATGAAAGCACAAATGTATTACTGAATTACGATATTTAATAATCAAATTGTCTTTTTGATATTTTATATGATTGTGTATCATACATTGCTTATAGCACAGAATACCTGTTATAGCATTATTTATCCTAATGGCCTCGAGTTAAAATTGAAGAGCACCTCTTCTGCTTTTAACCTCGATATACTCGTGTTATTGAGTGATAGTGGTTCTTTATATACATGTCTTTATGACAGTCAAGACGATTTCTATTTAAGTATTTCCAATACCCCTATCCTGGATATCAACTTACCATTCTCTTCTGTTTACTGCGACATTTTTCACAAAGATACATAAGGCAATGTTGACAATACTAGATTTCATAACATATAATTACCGAATCTGACAGATTTCTACAGGACTGGATCGATGGATGTAGTATGCATGCAGGAGATGCTAACTCCTAACTCTTAAAATTTAGTTAGCAATCGTCTTGATAAGGAACTATACATGACAATCATTTTAGAAATTTGAAATTGAATTAACCCAGAAGAATTATTTGTGTTTATTTACCCATTGAGGCTATTTGGTTGATTGGTGTTTTACGTCGCTTTCAACAATATTATAGTTATATCGCGACATGGAAGCAGGAGGTTACCAACCTCTTAAACATAGTGGAGCAACCTGGGAATAACCGTTGAGGAAAAGAGAGAGTACACAAATAGCAAACCATCATATAACTAGTTCATGAAATTTGTCTTTATCGATATATAATGAATGGAATGTTTAATTCGTTTTGGTCCCGTTATATCTATATCCATTTAACTTATAAAGACATAGTTTATCTTAATATGACAGATGTGTATAGCCAAACAGGAAGAATCTCCCCTCACACTAACCTGGTTTACTTTCAGAAGTCCATGGTCTTAGAATGTCCACTGTGGTACGTAGCTGATATCTGACTCAGTCGAGTGACAAAAGTCATCACAGACAAAAAGACAAATAATAAATACATAGATAGACCTTAAATTGACAAATATTCAATTGAGTTGAGGCACCGACCTAGGACGGTGAATTGAAGGAACACTAGTTACTCAATTAGTGTTGGTTAAGCGGTTTAAGGGCCCACTATCTCACTCGCCACAACGGCAGGAGATTTAAAGGATATAAATTTAAAAATATGTAATTTATACTCCTTATATCTAAATCAAGGAGAAAACAGAAGACATCTTACAAAGCTGCATGGCAGAAAACACCAAGGACATGCACACAAAATCTGATAATAGTAAAATATACACGAAAAACAGTACAAAAATATTCAATTGTGCTGCATACCGACATAGGACGGTCCATTAAAGTAACAAACGTCAATCACATGATGTGGTTAACCAGTTTACAGGGACCCATGCATATGGTGCATAAAATAAAAAAGGTATATATGTTCTTTATTTATTATACAAACTAGGCCGGTGTTACTGCTGGTGGACTGATAGTCCCCGAGGGAATCATAAGTCTAGTTTTCAGTGCTTTTGTACTGACATGAAATATATACTTCAAATTTTCAGTCATCAAATTAAAGAAATCACTCTAAAGGTAAGGAGTATCTCCCTCATGCATAGCTCTGCCCTTAGATATATTCTTTGGTTCACTTTTCGGTCATTTTGGCTTCAACAATGCTCTTCATGTATTTATATGTTTTGAAAATTTCAAGCATTCTGTCACGAGCATCACTGAAGAGACATAACTTGTCGAAATGCGCATATGTTGCACAAAAGTAAAAGGTATATATGTTCTATATTTATTATACCCACAAGGCCGGTGTCAATGCTGGTGGACTGACAGTCCCCGAGGGAATCACAAGTCTAGCTTTCAGTGCTTTTGTACTGACATGAAATATATACTTCAAATTTTCAGTCATCAAATTAAGGAAATCACTCTAAAAGTAAGGAGTATCTCCCTCATGCATACCTCTGCCCTTAGATATATTCTTTGGTTCACTTTTCGGTCATTTTGGCTTCAACACTGCTCTTCATATTTTTATATATTTTGAGAATTCCAAGCATTCGGCCACGAGCATCACTGAAGAGACATAACTTGTCGAAATGCGCATATGGTGCACAAAATTAAAAGGTAAATATGTTCTATATTTATTACACACGAGACGTTTATAGAATAATATGCTGCTATCAAAACTAAAACGACACCAACATAAGTAAACCGTGCTCTGTCTGTCTGTAAGCGAGCTCAGATCCCTGATAAATAGGAGTCCCGACTAAGGTTTAGACAAGGCCCGTCCCAGAGTTCCCACCGCCGTGTTAATCAGCGTGCAACGTTCAAGTAAACGTCTGTACTGGGTTGTAGAGGGACTCAATACAAGACCTATGGTCTTAGCAATGATCGCGGGGCCATACCCTCGATACTGTCGAAGGCGTTTAGTAATTTTAGACCACGCAGATATGAAATTATCGGAACTGTAGACCTCCTTAGTTTGTACACTAGATCACCGTAGAGATTAGGATGGAAAATTCCGCTGGAAAACGTATTGTTGAAAAGTCACATTTCCGAACTAAGATAAAATGTCTGAATAAGATATGTAAAGTTTACCAAAAGTTTTTCGAAGTTTATGATATCTATAACCTTGAGTGAGAAGTTTAAAAGTAATCGAAATGACTAAGTACAGTAGCAAAAGCTTCTGCAGCCCGCTTAATGATGTAACTCTTAGCGTTGGTTAAGTTTGGCGTAAATACCCGACATTTCCAACTATTTTGCGTTTCATTCAATGGCGTAACTAAATGTTGGCATAAATTAATATAATGACTCCTTGCCTTCTTTAATGTTTCCCTTTAGTATATTTTAAAATATTAGAAACTGGAAAAGTAACATATAATTTGATGTTTTGAAATATTAAAGACTATTATTTTATTCTATTTTATATTTTTACGGGATTTGAGGAGGGTGTTAGTCGACTTTCACATTATCATAATAGATTGACAGAGGGGAGGGTGGATTTTGTTTCTATTTCGTCGCAATACGTGACTCGCTTGTCTGTAAATCTGTTAACACATATGTGTTTAACGGGATAGTTTTTAAAGTACTACATACGATTCCATGACTGTAAATACATGTTTACAAGTTCATCGTTTGTAGACGTAAATGTAAGCGCGTATTGAAAAATAAATGTATTCTATTTGTATCAGAAATCCGATTGGACTTATGAAATGTAATATTTTAATATATTTCAAGCATGCATTTGTACTGCTTAAAGTTTGTCAATTCGTTAGTCGGATCCTTACGAAAGAACACATTTACGCCGGTTGATGAAACACACATTTCGTTAAATTAATAATGTTTGTAAGCTGACTTACGCCATTGGCGTGAGATTTCATCAACATTTATATATGTTGATGAAACGGGTTTCTGTAACTTCTGTATTTTAGATTTATGGTACAAGTAGCGAAAGATTTTGTCTATTAAAATCTTAACAAACGAACACACACCTACACACAACTGTAAAATATACACATGAATTAATACTTACGGGTTTTGGTCTCATTTCTCTTAGAAATGTTTTCAAGTCACCGCCATCCAGCAGTTCTAATACTATGTATCGAGGATGGCTTTCAAAGCAGACTCCTATGAATTTGACTATGTTAGGGTGATGGAATTTACTGGAAAGTTAATATATTTGTAATGTATACAATAAATTTATTGAATAAATGATGCAAATTGTCTTTAAGTTAACAATAATTGTATTACAAATAAACCCTTAAGGAAAAAAAAAAGAAAGAAGAAGAGATAAAAAAAAAGAAGAAGAGAAAAAAAAAAGAGAGAAAAACCCAAAGTCATAAACCTACAAGAAGACAACAGCAACCAAACCGAACAAAACAAAACATAATTCAAGACCTGACAAATAAAACACATGTATGCAAACAAAATAAACCCCAAAAATGAAGTGATTAAACATATCTGTCACATTAAGTGATTGATAAATTTATTTCTCTGTCTAATATAAGATTTTACAACTGTATCATCGGTTTACTAAAATATAGCCAACCTCATAATAACGGCCTCCATCAGGAAATCTAGCTCCGACTCCTGCGTGCTAAATGCTGACAAGGTCTGAAATTGAAAACCGTGAGTAATGCGATTCATTGAAAGAGAGAGAGAGAGAGAGAGAGAGAGAGAGAGAGAGAGAGAGAGAGAGAGAGAGAGAGAGAGAGAGAGAGAGGAAAGAGAAGTGAATAATTTTTCACCTTGTCCACAGCAATTCTTGATTTATAATGCATGTTTATTGTCGAATATTTATCGAATTTGAAAAATATTTTGATCACTTGATCTCGCCATCGTTGTTTATTATGATATATACCGACACCGGGGTATTTGATATTTTGTGTAATAGATAACCTGACTACCTTTTCGCAATTTGTATAAATTTGTATACAATTTTATAAATTTTATAATGCAGAAATTTCGTGTTGTTCTAAATTGTGGTTTTCATCTTAGATTCATTTGGACATCGCTCATAGGAGTGACAGGCCCATCAGGTAACGCTTCCTCAATTCCTACACTTTGTTTCAAATATGACATTTCAGTAATTTTTCATAAATGTTATGGTGGTAATTTGTTGTGTGTTTGTCACGACGATATCACACTTATTATCTTCTTATTTTACATATTTGGCTGTATATTTGATAATAATCCAGGTATGATTTCAATTCTGATTTATGAAAAATGTTAAATGAAATGAAGATTTCACACAAATGACATATAATAAACTGTTACCTTAACGGCTACTGGCTGAGATTCTGAACGAGGAATACCACTTAAATACCCCTTATACACTTCTCCAAATGCTCCCTGACCTAGAGCTCTGAGAAAAGAATGAAAAATACTTATTGCTCTTAAATCAGTTTTTAAATTTCTACCACACCGTTACATTTTTTTTGTGACGTATATACTTTAAAGTGAAAGGTACGATACTGAATATGAATACATGTATAAGCCAAATATGCATTTTGCTCGTTTGTCTACAACTTTACACCATTTAAAGATTACTTTACTTATATTGTCGTTGCAACAGCCTGGTTCATTCCTTCGTAAATTTTACGGATGCAACGGGATCATCAAAGAAATATGGGATCTTGTATGCGCTAACGTATTCATATCAAACGAGAAGTCATTCGAACTATACATAAGACAGAGAAAATATCATCTTAAAATGACACCCGATAGCCAGTTTTGAACCTGGAATATCGGATTAGAAATTCAGTGTGGTTCAACCAGTCCAGCCTGCTTAGTTTATATTTAATCGTATAATAATAATAATAATAATAACAATAATAATAATAATAATGATGATGATGATGATGATGATAATAATAATAATAATAATATTAATAATAATAATAATAATAATTATAAATGTCTGTGTTATTCAATTTGAAAAACATTAATTAAGGTCAATAAATCACGAATTTTCATGATATGATAAGTTTTCTCTAATTTTTTCTTTCTAAAAGGCAAGTTCTTGTATTGGGTCCCTCTACAACCCTATGCAGACTTTTGCTTGAGAGTTGCACGCTGACTAACAGGGCGTTAGCGACTCTATGACAGGCCTTGTCCAAACCTTTTAAGAGGAGACAAGGTCCTGACCGTCGTCCCCTCTGACTGTTAGTCGGGTTGTCCTTTGTGATTATTGTCATACAGCTTTGTCAGATGTCTTCAGTTTTCTCTTTTGAGTTTTGTTCTGCATAAATATTATCTATTTACCATATTTACCAATATTTACCACACTATTTATGGTGAGGGCATCTGCTTGATGTAATTCACAGAAATTTAAACCTATGCAACCAACCCAACCGAATAAAACAGGAATATTTAACATGTCGCCTACAGTATCGAATATTTTTGTTTACTTATTTCCAAGATAGGACACCGACTGACCACCGGCGGACCTCTTGGTCACGAGCGTAGCACTCAACCAATATATCTACGCTATGAAATAAGTGGTATACTTTAAATTCCTTAAATATCATGGGGTGTCCAACCATCCCTGAGAATTGATTTAATTTTCACGAAATAAGTGTCATTGCCTACGACTCACTAATAGGGATTTTATATTGTTCATATGAATTGACTTTAATACATTGTGTTTTATTTTTTCTTGTAAAATGTACTGAATTTCTTTCTTTACTTTTTGCATATGATTCTTTGAATTAACAATAGTTTATGTTTTGAGCGGGTATACACTCATTAATCTATTTGTCAGCATTACGTAATAACTGCCTATCATTAAATAATCACGGGTTCCAAGTATTTCTTTGGCGGATGTTCCATACATCAATGTGTTGTATTTCCATAGATGTATTTCCATGAAAGTTTTGTTAATGGATTTTCCAGTATGCACAGATAGACCAAAGAGCTAAAATTCATTTTATTGCCACAAATCACATGTATTCTAATTCAGTAGTCGAGCTGTCATGTAATTCTTAAACATCTAAGTTCGCTATTCTTGAATGTGGGACAATATTCGACATCTACAAAACCACAATGTACACACTAATCACTGGGTGAGAAATTGCCGAATACAAATTTTGCAGGTAGATAAGAATGTAAAACGGTATTCCATTAAGTATAAAATTGATTAATAGTAATTTTTTCCACTTTAAATAAGACCATCAAGTTACAGAGTCCGAGATACTGAAATTTAAATAAATATCTAAATAGATATTTATGAGTTTATTTTTACTAAGCATGTTAAAAAACAGGACGTTTTTGTATTTACTTTCTAATAGATTCAAAATAAGATATATCCATTTCTAAACAAGAGATGAAGGTACTGTGAGGGGTAGACTACATGCTGAGGTTTTCTCTAGAAATGTCATTATTGTGGTATAATCTAGAATCATTTTCTGTTCTATATTGACTTATGACAAAGTGATAGCACTTTATGAGAAGCTAAATGTAATAAAGGCTCTCAAGGACCATTTATAACTTTTTAAATTAAACATTTGTCATTTGTTAAAAAACGATACTTTTAAGATTCTTGTTCAAACACATCACGTCACTCAAGTTGATGTCATACATCTGTATTTTTATTTCGTTTATTTATCACATGCATGAACAGAGCAACATTTTATAGAACGTATCATAGTCACACTATCTTAGATCAGAAATGTAAAAACACCGAAGTCAAGACTTGTAAGAAACAAAACTATCAGAAAAGGAACAGAACAGAAATTAATATATTTCATTTTAGTCACTGTATGCTCTTAAAGAAAAAAAGAGGAGTTACTGGCTCAGTTATGTGGCAGAAGTCACCATGGAGCTATACAATACATGAATATAAATAATATACTAGAACATATAACACATTACAAAAATATTTGATTGTAGTGCAATTACGATACCGACTTAGGACGGTCATTTAATTTGACAAAAGCCTAACAAATGGTGTGGTTAACCGGTTTGCAGGCCCACCTTCCCACTCACCGTAACAGCAGAACAAGATTTTATTAACTAATAGTACAAGCACTTCAAAACTCTTACCTTACGAGTTTGAGATTATTTCTGTTGAGTTCACGTAGTTGTTGATCTGATTGCTTGAGATCACTGAAGTCATATGTAGGGTTGTATTCAGTCATTCGCCGTGGGTTGGATATCGCTCGGTCAGTAACATTCTCGTTTAGTGGTGTAGGTCTTATTGTAAAACTTTGACTAGCTGTGATTAACTCTAGTCTAACTGCATTTAGATGCTTCTTTTGTTGATATCTCTTCACTGCAATAAATAATTAAGTCAGAAATAGGAATAATTTTATAGTGTTACAAATATATATTTGTTAAGCTAAAACTTTTTCTATCTAAGTTATTGATCTATTGTTTGTTTTGCATTCTAAATAGTGACGGTGGTATATAAGTGTCACTCACGGAAGTAATGAGGAAATACACATACAGAAAGGGAAATCAAAACAATCTTAATCATTGTAATGGTTACCCTTAGGACAGGTTTTACAGTATTTTCAAATAAGTCAGTGGTTTACATAAGACAATTATTTATGAGATAAATGAAAAAGAATAAAATATAATTACAAAATAAACTTTCAATCGTTTATCGTTTAACAAATATATGAGGACAGCATAAGTATAACAATTCTTATTAATAGATAAGTATTTGATACTTCAATTATAAAGTTATCTGCGCAAACCTATCTAAATCTAAGAAAAGGGCCCATTCGAAGCAGTGAGGGTCCCTGTATGTTCCTCGGGACCTCGATTTTTAACATTCTCATCAAAAAGACAGGGCATCGACCATTCATCTGTGGGATTCAAGTTAAGGACCTTTCTGTTTCGAACCGAGCACTTTTCTAATTGAACGACCTCATTCTGAGTAGAAAGAATGAAGCAATCTAATGCAGATTATGAATTTATGTATATCAGTGCAAACCTTTGCTAAAACTTACGTTAAACGCATGACCGAAACTAAAATTCAGTTTGAAAGTTTCGTTTGATGGTGCCAGTTTGAATATTCTTTTAAAATGATCATTTGAATTTTTATCTTTATACGAGAAAACTAGCCATAGAAGTTTCTTTGTAACACGCATTTCACGGAAATCATTTGTCTAGACGTCCTTATTCTGGATCTGTCAAAGCAATCTTCATCTAAGTCCTTTCATGAATAATTGAAAACATATTTTTGTAATTAGATTTATGTAAACTATCAGATACGGCATTTTCAATAATAGCATGTGAGACTTTCAGATAGGGTTATATAAATCACCACAATCTATTCACAAAGGTATACATGTATAGAAGGGAATGCATTAAAAGATTTAAAACCTTAACGTAATATACCAAATATACTATGACACACAAAATTGGACAATGCATCTAGTAATAGAGTATTTGTATATGTGGGTCTATAGCTTTTATTTACGAAATAAAAGAACAAGGGTTTTTTGGGAGTTTTCTGTAACGGCATGCCCGTAGATTAAGGTGGAGCCCAGTGCATGTATAATATAAAATGAAGTAATAATTTGTAAATATCCCACCATAAACGGCTTAAATAAGTATATACGATGCAAAACTGGAATAAAAGAAATGTGGATATCCTTAGAGACTCTTAAAATGCTAACTCTCATCTTACCTAAACAGAAAACTGACACACACACCACCACTATAGCACAGATGACACCTATCACCACTATGTAACCAAGGTCGATAACTCCTAATCTAGCAGAGAGTTCTGTAAAGGTAAAAAAGTATTCCCATTAGAATGTGTATCATAATGGAAAATGCTATATGGTGATAAGGCAACTAAAATAATTTCTTTTATACTTATGACAAATGATGCTTTTCTAAAGAACATTCGTAACCTCATAACTGTCGATTTCAAACACAAATGGTTGAACACAATTCATGTTGTGGGTTTGTCAGTTGGTGTGAGCAAAATTACAGAATATCATTTTCAAAGGCTGCAATGTTTTATTGTTTCTAGAATGTATATAGAAGATATATATCACAGAAACAGTTTCAAACTAATAAATGTAGCTAACCTAAACTTCGTTATCGTGTTATAAAGAATATAGGATATTATAGTATCGAACTCTCAATATTTGACCTATAACCGCTATAACATTTTAACTTCACGTGTTAGATGTATGTGCAATTAAAAGGTCATTAAACAATAAACAAATTATGGGTAATTGTAATTAAATGTTTCTTTAATGTCCCATTTAATCTTTACTTTCGTATTTTGCATGTTTTTTCAAACCGGGGCCTCTCATTTGAAAAAAAAAACTTCAAAGGGTTACAAAGGTTTACGATATGCAAAGTTAATATATAGAACTTTAAGTTTATATACCAAGAAATATGTTCATATGGCACTATCCCAAGCTTATCGCTTTTGAATGATTTTTTCTTACCTTGGGCCAAGGTGTCGTTGTTACTACTACGATTATCAAAACGAGAAATGTTTGGTGAATCTGAAACATAAACATAAATATTTACATTATACTGATTGTCAAAATACAGTTTTACTGTGATACTCACAACAAGGTGGTCATTCATAGAAACCTAATCTTCGTTACAATGCTTAAACGTATAAAATCAAAGACAAATGTAATATTTAAAGTCAAACTTTTTTGTAATATGCTGACTATTTGTCCCAATTTAGGGTGATCCATTCACAATGTGGCATTATTTTGAGGTAGATGAGATTTGTTTTTAATTGTTTTTGGATGCTTTAGCAGTTTAAAAGTCGTTAACGATTCTATTGGGAACGGTGTACTTTAGAATGGTTGGAATAGGCTAAATATGAATAAAAGGACGTTAATCACACGAATTTCATGTCTTTACAACACAGCTACATGAATTCACTTATATAGTAGCGGCATATGCCTAATACAAATTGAAGAGCTTTAAACCGTTACAACGAACCAAATTGAAGAAGTGAGAGCTTTTAAATATACCAACGTCTGCTGTGACACAAGGCATCGCTATTATTTTGTCCACAGCCAATTATATAAATTAAACACATTGCATTACAGCTGAATGATTATATTAACATTAGATAAACCGCATTATATTACAGTTCGATGTTCAGATACTAATTGATGGTGGAGTAAAGAAAGAAGTTATAATAGCAACAGATGTAATTTGAATTAGAAATATCTATAACAATTCGGTCATGCATGCTGGACAGAAAAGAAATAAGGATAACAAATTCCAAAAACTATCGGAGATCGAAATTGATGTCGCGATCTGTATAGTATCATACATTTCGTGACCTCTGTGCATCAGAACTTTGAGATTGAAGATTGATAATCTATTTTCCCATCACTTTATTTGGGATGACGAAAATTGAAAGTATCAAGAGGTTTATCAAGTGTCACGTATAGTCCTAACGTAAGATCAACCCATTTCTACAAATGGTAATGTTGTAAACTACAGAGATTGTTTTATAATATTGCAAAACCGAAGGCACTTATTATCAAGGATTCAGGGGCATGAATTACCGACATTTAATGTTATTTTTGTGTTTAGTATGTTCACTCAGAATATTCAGGTCGTTGCCGGTATGTTTCATGAATAATTTACTTTTTAGTATTAACATGAACATCTCACAAAATTTACTATTAGTGGTTTTTGAAGTGGTATAATATATACAACAAATCAATATATGTTCAGATGAGAGACATAAACTCGATTCATGAATAAAACATACGTAAAACACAACCCCGCATAAAAAGTGGAAATCAGTAGGAAAGTTATATCTATTACAAACAAAATATTATGTAGAATTTAGGAAATCTACTTGGCACTCATTCATGTAATTAAATTTTTTGGCTATACTTATTAGGTCTCACTGGTTACTAATTTGCTTTATCTTTTGTATTGTCATAAAGTCATAATATATAAAAAGGGTAAATATATATTAAGCAATTCCAGTTTAGTTTGTCGCAACTGCCATGAAGACCAACGTATACCATAATTATAATTGCACTCACCAAAAGTATGACATGAATGACCATCTGCAGCTAATTTCCATCCATGAAAACAACTGCAGTGATATGTCTTCAGTTTCCAATTATCAACATTGCAGATCTGTTTGCACTGGCAATCAGAATACCAAGAATTTATTTCAACATATCCATCCCCATACTCTCCTTGAAAGAAAATTTATATATATTGCTAATGAAGGCCACAGTTACGTGCTTAACGTCACATGAGATGTACATATATAAGCTTCTTCAAAATACAATTGAGATATAAAATCAATAACTACATGAAATTTTACTCTTGGAAATGTACTGCCGCATACTCCCGAAGAAATATTTCTATCATTTCTTTTCTTAAAATAGTACATAATCTTAATCTTCTTCTTACCCGATTTTTAAAATCTTATTAATGGTTTTCTATTGATACAAATATCTTTATAAAACAAATAAAGGAACAAAGAGCAATGTTGAGTGAATTAAACAGAAACGTTCCTCTCCCCTCACAAGAGACCCATATACTACGAAATACGAAAGGGACTGTAGGCATTTTCACAAGGAATCATACGAAATTTCTTTAACGTACGTACAAAATAAATCCTGTGGTCAATTTCACTAAAGATCGTAAATAAAATATTCCATACGGAAAATCCTTAATTTTAAGGACACGTAAAAGCTGTCGTAACTCGTTAAGGGATTTCCTTTCATGCGATTTTTCCATGAATTGGTGCCAGTTTATCTAATGAGTATACAGCGGAGAGACAACTGAAGAAATATCAAGTTTTATATATACTTGCCGACAAAAACTTGATCCAACAGTTTAGACATCTTACGTATGGTATCCTACCGATTGTAGAAGCGATGAAAATGGATATCGAACCCCCTTCCAAAGGGTCTCATTCCAGCATATATGCAAGTATCACTGATTATATTATAGCAAATATAACAAAGAAAAACAATTTAGAAAAAAAGGATATAACACACTATACTACGCTTAATGAATTGCGTGCTACTTCTCCTAACCCAAACTCTTTTTTAAAACGTCGGAACTTTGGCCTTGAAAAATCAATAACTAAACATTTCTCATCATAAGCGTTCTTCGGCTATGTACCAGATTTAATGAATTTAATGAAATGAATTGTTGAATTGTTATGAGTTTACTGTAAACTTTCCAGATGCTTATCATAAATATTAGAACATAGATACGCTTTAATTTTCGGTAAGTTATGTCTCTTCAGTTATGCTCATGGCCGAATAATTGGAATTCTGATAAATATTTGAGAGATGAGCAGAGGTAAATCCAAAGTGGGCGATAAATTGAGCCAAAGAATCAATTCAGATCCATCGTTGTTCTGAAAGTATGCCTATATTTTGTTTACAATTGCTTCAACCCAACAAGATAGGAAAAAAAAAAAAATACGCGATTTGATACCTAGGGAAAAAATCCGTAAACCCCTCCGGATTTTCCTTAAAGTTGTGGGCATGTTAGTGAAAATATCTTAAAGATTTGCGTAAGCAATCCGTACGTCAAAAACTTATGGAATAACTTGTGATTCTATGTGAAAATACCTGCAGTTGTCAAGTGACTATGGCACTAACAACAATGTACCACAGCAGACAATTTCGGACCCCTGAAATTCAGAGAATCAGAGTTGAGACCAGGTACCCGGGAGGAGTACAAGCAAAATACAAAAAAGTATTATGAAATTTGACATGGCACTACTTTTATCATGCGTTTAAAATCATTGCGATTTTGGGTTCAAGAAAAATGTATTTTATACCAAGGGGGCATATAGCGTTTGGGTTGTCCGTCTGTCTGTCTGTTATTCCGTCCGTTTTTGACGCTTTCAATAAAAGAAGCATAACGATGTAAATATAGATGATTAGGATTTCGTATTTCGCACCTGTATTCATTGTGGGAAGAACTTTCATTATGTAAAATAATATTTAACCTTCTGACCTTGACCTAGGAATTTGACCTATATTTATGAAAAATCCCTATGCTATATGGTGCACACTTCTATATTTACTATAACCATTGAATGCTAAGTGACAGACCTGTAATATTTCATTTGTGCATATTTTGTGTGAATACCTTTCTACTAGTACAATTTTGTTTTTGGATTTTGTGACCTTTGCCATTGGAGTTTGACCTAAATTTAGGAACAAATATCTTTTGAATGGTACGTGATAGGGCCTTAATATTTCATATGCGTATTACTTGTGACAAAACCTTTTCTTTTGTACTAAAATTTATGACCTCTTAATCTATACAGTGACCTTTGACCTACATTTCAAAAAATTTGACATTGGCTATATTTTTTGATTCGTAAGACACAAGGCTTTCATATTTCACATGCGTTTAAATGTGACATGACGTTTCCGCCGATATAGTAATTTTTGACCTTCAGAACTTAACGTAACGTTTGCTCTTCATTTCAAAAACTTAAACATTGTATATAACTTTTGATTCGTAAGTGCTTTCATATTCACATGCATGTTCTTTGTGACCAGATTTTCTCCTCAGAGCAATGATGTTTTACTTCGTGACCTTGACTGTGGCCTTTGACCTACATTTCAAAAGCTTTAACAATAAAGGTTATAACTTTTTAATCATGATAGGTAGGGTTTTCACTTTCACAAGCGGATTGCTTCGGACGAGACCATTCTGTTGGAACAATAACTTTTGACCTTGGGATCGTGACCATGACTTTTGACCTACATTTAAAAAACGTTAACATCGGTTATAATTTATGAATAATAAGAGGTAAGGCTTCCATATTTCACAGGTGTGTTCCCATTGGATGGGATGTAATCAAGATATAGATACTTGCAAAATTTGCCATATCTGAGCTTTGTTGCCGCCGTTTTCACAAAGACATCTTGCTCTCATTTAAAAACCTACATAAAATAAAGCCGTCGAACCTTTATTTTATAACTGTATAATTTCTTTTATGACACTCCACGATTATTTCACATATATGATGATAAATCTATATCTTTTCAACAGATCCACCCAAGCAATGAGATATGGGTTTACATTAGACGACTACTCTGACACGAGGGCCCGGCTTATACGTATACTGCCTCATTATGACACCGGTGTGCACTAATGGAGGGGCATATATCGCTAAAGAACCAGCCATTAAGCCTAAGACTCAAAGAAAATATAAATATGAGCTGTTTTAGATGTATTTACTCTTTTCAAAACTACAGCGTCAGGTACTCCAAAAACTGGAGAAAAACATATTTTTTCAATCATCAAGACACTTTCGAGGTCATAAAACTATTCTATATATTACAACAAAAGTTAGAATATAACATATATGAACTCAAATCAGTATGAGACTTGATACAGATAAGTGGTGAATACATACCATTAGCTGTATTAGGTTCCAGGGCAGAGGGATGATAATATGATGTCCCGCCTTGACCATTGAAAAATAACTTATCCTCCGCTGATGCATTTCCACCTATCGATGAAATTTTACTTTGGCTAATAATAAATATGAGATATAGTCGTAACAAATGAATTTGTCAGCGATGTATCTTATTCGGTTGCAAATTAAATTAGACTACAAATGCCATCAAACATGCAGAATACTTGTCAAACGATTATGATTTTAATACAAAAACCCAAACAGCAGTGCTAATTTAGAGTTGTATTTTAAAGATTAATGACTTAATCATGACAAACTACCCATGGAGTACTATATATCTTATGTCAAAGTTTACGCAGTCCTGTTTACGACCTCACGTCGTTTCAATACATTAATATGTGCTAACGAAATCATAACGCTATAGTTATGAATAAGATAACATAATATAACACATGGCCAAGAGCTAGTGCTGTAACAAACATTTAACAACAACGTTTTGCAGTAAAACGAAAACCGGTCTGGAGCTGATATGGTAGAATATTTTACCTATTCATTTCAATGCTTGATATAAGTAAAGTGAGCTAATGCAGATTATATGATGATTAAATGTAGTTAGGAAATCAAATAACGTAATTGCTACAGTATTTAATAATATCAGTTATCTAGTAAAACCATATATGCATTAAAGAATTTAAATTTGAATATATAATTGAAGATTGTATTCTATTTTCACTCGAACGAAAATCAATACTAGATATGTGGATCTACTTCAGTTCTGGAAAATGATTGATTAGACTGAAATGGTGAATATGTAGGAACCATTCATAAAACAAGCTAGCGAAAGTAGACTATCTTGTAAATATAACGTAGGCGAAACAGGATTAAATATCAGTAGTAAAATTACCTACTACATTGTAAACCAAATAAATAAGCGACTCCTGAACCCTTCGAGACATTCTGTCGTTATTATTGGAGTAAAGTAGTCTTGCTGACTACTAAGAAAAGGGTAATGGAAAACTGTCTCTGAGATTACAACAGAAGATAGCTGCACTAATTCTTACATTATTGTATACATTCCATCATCATTCAATTCATCATCCATAATAGCACGGTTATGTGTCCAGATTCTTGAGTGGTGTTATTGAGAAACGGATTCATTTTAATATGTTGATGGTTATAAATCTCTTATTTGTATTTGTTGTTCAACTTCCAAATTACTTACGAAAGACCATATTATACAACAACAACAACAACAACAACAACAACAACAACAACAATAAAAATGTAAACCATAAGTCCGAAAATCATGAAACCAGAGGACATACAAAATCAGTGAAAATGAAAACCAAGTAGAATATAACAAAAAATGTCTACTTGAAAAGCATATGTGACCCCCTATGATGGAGTGCGATCATGTGTCCGGGAGAGTGAGCATTTCCTGCTTGCTAGCAACACCCGTCACATATACCCAGTAGAAAGAGTCAAATCGTGTAAATTCCATATATATGGAGAAGTCAAAGTAGATAACCTTCTATATAGAAGGTGTCAAATAATAATAATAGTAATAAAAATAATAATAATAATAATAATAATGTTTATGAAATTTCCCCTGTGTTTAGATGCAAACACTACAGTCGCCCAAACTCCCACGTTGATATCTCTTACCAGTTACATTTGGGTGGGGACAAGAAGTCCACGGATATATTATATAGTAATATTAGTAAAAGTACTTGGTATTTTATTTCTTCATAAGGATATTGAATACAGACTTTTACCATGCAATTTGTCTTGTCATGAGGAATAAGGTAAATATAGGTTACAGGCGGGGTTCTGAACTATTTTGAAATAATTGAAAAATTCTTAAACGAAGGGGTGGGGAGACCATGGGGATCGTCGACTTTTGCTATACAACATTACTTGTCATTAAGAATAAGAAAGTATTCTGGGAAAATGACCTTGGGGATAAAGCCTTACTTCGCAATGAGATTCTTTTATCATGTCGTTCAAGATAATATATGGCTTTAGGTTCTGGGTAGTTTTTTTTAATTAAAGTGTAAGTTGAGATTGAATATTTTAATTTTCCCATATGTTTTATAATAAACCCCACTTACATTTGGGCCCTTCCAAGAAGGTCAGGTGGGTCCCTTGTTGGGAAAAGTTAATTACACATCTAGAAATATAGATATAACATTATATCAAGTGTGAGGTGATTACCTCTTACAGCTTCTGAGAATTTGGTCGGACAAGTTCACGGCAAGAAGAAGAGGAGGAGGAGGAAGAACAATAGGAAAATAAAAAAAAAGAAGAAGAAGAAGAAGAAGGAAAAGGAGAAACGGTGATAAAACTATCAGTTGCCAAACGAGAAGAAGAAGAAAAAGACGAAGAAGAAGAAGAATATAAGAAAAAACACTATGAAGAAAGACCCCCGAAAACAAAACAAAACAAACATAAAACGAAAATAAATATCGGTTTGACTGGAGCCATAATAGGAAGACTTCTTTCGTTACAACTGTAATCGTGATGTGCAAAATATGATTTTGTGTTTCTTTCACGATAAGCTTTTGAGATATTGGGAGTATTCATGCCATTTGAATTAAAACTTAAATAAAGTCAGCACACATTATTACATGTCGCTTTATTACCTATAAAACCTCCTCCACCTCCTCCTGATGTACAGCCCCCTCCGCCACCTCCAAAGCCTCCATCCGCCATCCATTTAAGCTTTTTGGAAGCCTCTTCACAAGTTTTTCCGCCTTGTGCCCCAGAAAGTAGAGCTTTTCCAGCCTGAGGCAGAGATGTTGAAGCATTGAAACCTCCCCCACCACCTTAAAACAATGTTTTGAAAAAGTACTATTATCCATATATCAAATACTTAAGTTCATTGACAAGTATTGTTTCTAATATATAGAATTTAAAACATACTGAAAAAGGTATAAATCATAGATAAATCATCAAAGTATCAATAAGTAAAGGTATAAATTTTTACATAGCACAGACATGACTAAGTAACAACTTACATAGTAGTGATATTTGCTCTGCTGAAATCTCTGCAGTTTGCTTATATTGAACATAAAGTAATAGTCAGTGAAAGGTATTCATGACATTCACAACAATATACAACAGCAGAGATTTATGGGCCCCTGGAATTCAGAGGTGAGACCCGGAGAAGAAAGGTTTCCTTACAGTATATCAACATCCGCCATGGATGTCCTTACAAAGAGGTATAACTCCACACTTTATATATACCTGAATGTGAACCAACACTATGTAGAATGTGTCAAGAAGAAAATAAGAAGAAAAAATGGGGCACCGCTAACGGGTGCATGATACCCCCGTATCATGCTTTAATGTGGTCTACAAGCCACATCCTTTCATATGACACCATCAAAAGTTTTGTTCCTCCTTTAGATAAGGAGTAGAAGCATGGAAAACTTTTCCGACCCTGCCCATTTTCCCCACCCCAACTTTGAAACCTTTATGCACAAATACAAACCACATTATTTCATATGACACCATCAAAAGTTTTGTTCCCTCTGTAGTTAAGGAGGAAAACCCATTTTTCCCCACCCCAACTTTGAAACCCACATGCACAACTACAAGCCACACCCTTTCATATGACACCATCAAAACTTGTGTTCCTCTTTTTGTTAAGGAGAAGCCCGGACAAGCTTTTCCGACCCCACCCAGGGACCTGACCCCAACTTTGAAACCCACATGTACAATTACAAGCCACATCCTTTCATATGACACTATCAAAACTTTTGTTCCCTTTTTAGTTAAGGAGGAGAAGCCCGGAGAAGTTTTTCCGACCCCACCCATTTTCCATAACCACAGAGGCCTGACCCCAACTTTGAAACTTACATGCACAACTACAAGCCACACCCTTTCATATGACCCCGTCAAAAATTTTGTTTTTCCTTTAGTTAAGGAGGAGAAGTCCGGACAAGAATTGATGGACGAACGGACAGACGACAGCGGTATAGCACAATACACCCACATTTTTAAATGCGGGCGTATAAAAAATTATGAAAAAAGAACACCCCCCCAAAAAAACCCCCCAAAATAAAACAAGAAAAGAAGAAGAAGAAGAAGAAAAAGAAGAAAGAACTAAGCAATCCCGAAATCAAAACAAAAACAAACACAAAAGAAACCTAGATATCAGTTTGACTGGAGCCATAATAGGAAGATTTGACAGTGTCAGGACAGTGTTCAAAGAAGAAGGAAAAATTGTTGCATAAGGCGACAGCAAATACACGAGAGCTAAAGGAAAAAATAAGGTAACAGACAAGAAGCTGTACAGAGCTGTTGACAATATTTCATCCTGAATACCCTTGCAGCACATATCGTTGTAGGAACAGGAGAAAACAGGCGAAAGGTACAGTCACACACCCTCAGCAGTATAAATCAATGTATAGAAACGGAAATGTGATTTATAATGAATTTCTTGTCTATAAACAAAGGGTGTTATGTATTGAAATGAAGAGCACATGGCAATTTCTTGATGTTTTCATTGGATTTAACATGCGGACTCTAAACTTCATTTATGCATTATACTTATGGCAATACACATATGCATGTAGCTGATTATAATGTAATTGTTGTTTTAAGGTGAAGTATATAATTTGCGTGCGTTTCAATTTAATATCCTTAGTTTGAACAAAAAGAGAATTGGATTAATAATTTCGTCTATAGCAAATCCGACAAAAATATTCATTTCCGTTCTCATGCAACACATCGGACAATGGATGAATGGCTATTTACGATATTGCAGGATAGCAGCTTATTTGAAATAGTTATTAATCATGTGATTGCTGAGATAAATCTATTTTCTTGAACAATGTTTATTCCATTACCTTGGCGTGTCAGTATTTATTTAACAATAATTTACATGTTCTCAATATTCCATTTTCAAGCTCTGTTACTGACGGTATAACATGCATAATGACTTTCAGTGGTTAATTGGTTCTCGACAAATCAAAATAAATTCCTGTATGCAATTAATTTAGTGAAAAGTAAGAATCTCCCTCTGTATTGACTTCACGCTTAAAATAAAAAAGGGATTACGCAAATTAACAAATACAGCGGAACACACCTGCACCTGATGGATTAGTGTGACCATTTGATCCTGTGCCTTCATGGAGCATTACAGTGTTTGTCTGGTATTTGCTGTTTGGGTTTTCGTACGCCAAACCACCACCCCCACCGGCAACTAGTAATAGAATTGGTTCCTGAGTTACAGGGTCCATCTATTTAAAAAAAAAGAAAAATAAATTAAAATCACTGAACACAGATATTCTTGAAAACATCTGAAGAGCAAGTAAGTAATCTATTACGACGATATTATGAGTAATATCGCTTTTGGTCAACGCCAATTGTATTCATGACTAAATGATTGTATCAAATCATACCACTGAAAAATGATTATATCTTGACAGACCATTATTATATCTGAATGTGTTCAATTAACTAAGTGATCTATTTTATGTGTTAATTGTGGTATGAGTAGTTGAACTGAAGCTCAATAATGCAGTTAGGTTTACATTTTAAGATTGTAATAAAAGAATATCGCTTTGTTTTCTGAAACGAAAATATACATTCCAGGCATCCTATAATGTTATACTGATTGGTTCTGGACTACTCGACAGAACTTCAATTGGAGTAGTACTGTACTGGAGGTATCTATTCCATCATCGTGTGAAATCCACGGGGTATATCGTACCTCACAAACCCCGTTGGACACTACAACCAAAAACCTTCGGAAGGTGTGTCTGAAATCCTGTGATCTCATTGGTCCACCACGAGACCATGATGGTCCAATGAATCTACACCTAATATCGAAGATGTAAATTATACCAAGCTTAAGGTACTGCAAGATTTAAAATTAAAAGAACTAAAAGATGTTAAGAAACATGCCTTGTAAGCTTTGGTTATGGAGAGATGTGGTGTCTTCATATCTGTCAAAACACAAGTTCAAACAATTCTTTTCATATGTAGGATTGACTTTAATGGTAGTGGGGGGGGGGGGGGTGTGTTTTATGACATGGATATTAATGAGTTCCGATGATTTTGTTTATTGTACCACGGGTTTTTTGAGGTACCATCTACCCCGTGGGTTTCACACAATGCTATTCGACGAAATCTAATATCAACAATGAAATCAATTGTCTTATTTGGTACAATACCATCATCATTTTATTTCCACAAATCACCACATGTGTATTGTTAATGAAAGTCTTGCAACAGTATCATGGCAGTCGAGAGGGGAAAATCTATTAATTAGAAATTGATAACTTTTCAATCAAAACGTTACAAAATACATTATTGGCAGAATGCTTATTGTTCAGATTTTGCAGCAATGCACCATACCCGACATGTATAATTTGTCTTGTTGGATATTGACGTTCAACGTAGATCCAAATAGCATATCCTAAAGGGGTGAATCTGAATGTGCTAGACTTAACTTCGTCGCAGCCGTTATTCACACATATTGTAAAATAAACATGATGCCATGATTACTTTGTCATTGATAAATACTGTTAAACACGCGGTAGCTGGTGATATGCTACTGCTCCATTTCCAGCAAAGCGCAATAGTGAATAACTAATGGAACAGAACTCCGAGAGAAGTAATCATCGCTACCTACATACATGTAGCCTAGAGCGGCATGGAAATGATATAGCTTTCTGGGGGATCGAACCTCGCACAAGATTACATAAGACAATCTGGCTTCTAACTTGCGGGTTTGATGCTATTTCCGCCTTTAATGGTAGATAAAGCTCGCGGCTGTGCCGTTTCGCAGCATTTTCTGCATGTACGGTTGACTATAAAAAACCAACCATGATGCTGAAGCTTACAAAATGCGTGTAGCCTTACTGGGACGATACATGTATGTCCGTAACACGTTCGCGGTTCCTGCTTGCGGTCATGACACTATTTCGACGTATAACGGCAATATACATAAAGTATACGTAAAACAACGGAAGTCCCAGCCTATGATAGATTATAAAACCCTAACTGTACATGTATACCAAAAATGTCCAGAGCGTTCAGATGTTTGAAAAATTGGAAAACTGAATTCAGGTAACGAAATGAACGTGGGACATTGTAAAGAAAATATTATAACCGTACAATTGTAGAACAACGGTAATATCACTCTCTTAAACGAACGCTCCATAGGGAACTTTATGATTCCCACATTACAAACCGATTAAGTTCGCTTCTATTTTATATATCTTATAACATTCTGGAAAGGAGAAATTCATACTGTCCAACAATACTATGGCATCGACCAAGAATTTCGGCAGTGACGATGTCATGCCTGCGATTTATTTAGCCCTGTGTGAGTAGTGTTTAATTCGTCTGGCTCTCAGAACAAAATAGCTTACAAATTGCAAAATGATAATGCCATAGGCAGGGGAGGATGGGAAATTACTATTTAAATAAGGAGGACGATATGGAAGTTGAAATCTTCAGGTTTGTCGTTAGGAAAATTGCTTAACTGACCATCCCTACCGACAAATAGAATACGTATGAATCATATGTGTTGTTCTCTGTCGTGTCCATGATGTCAAGTTCAGCGGAATACATATGGCCGAAGTAATTCTGAAAGTTTTGATTAATTACGGACAAATGTTTTATTATATTGAATACTGATCAAGAAAGAAGTTTATGCAAGAGCGCAGTATTACTTTGATTTCCTTGAACAGCAATTTGCAAGGGTATTGATTTCTGTCTTTGTTTATCTTTTCGAAGGGTACCTTTTCTGTTTGATGTTCCATTACTTCTCTTTAATAGGTAATTATTTTTCATTGAAAGGTGGTACGAACATGAACGTTTGTGTAAAGCATAGGACAATATAGCAAACTGGGATATCAGATAAGAATATTTTAACTCATACGACAGAACATTCAATCAGAAGCCCAAGTTATTTGGCTAGATTTTGGTTCTACTAACAGTTTTCTAGCATTGCCTGTTATTAAATGAACAACATTAATTGAAACATTGCAAAATTGCCCTCGTTTAATTTCATTATAGAACTTGTTGAAAATTTTTAATTGTAATATAATGTTAAAATGTCTGACCTTGAAAACAAAACTTGCTCCACCGCCACCTCCTCCACCTCCGACGATTGTTGCATTCATGTCCCCATTACTTGTATGTCCCTGTCGGCATATTTCTTTAACAGCTGGCGACGTCTGTGGTGAAGCAGATTTTTATTATGTAAAACAGATTTTTTTGGTATTGAACACGAATATATAAACGAATATGAACGGTTATTTAGAAGATAATGAATATGAGTTGCCGTTAATGACCTCTCTATCCTGTGTCAATATTTTAGTCCTAAGTTTTGCTATAGAAGAATTATTTACAACGTTATCTTTTAAGTGGTATTCTGAATTGATCATAGAGATCTACTGAGGACAATATTTAAATATGCTTAACTTAATTTTCACATTTGAAATTGAAATTCTGTCACTTCAATTTGCTGTGTCAAAGAAATATCCAAAATACTATCTTTTAATTCCATATCTAGACAATCTTGACTATCACAAGAGTATTGTCGTCTATAAACATCATATGCAGTATTCATGATAAAAAATATCGAAGAAGAATTGATACATGACCTTGACATTCGCATTTGAATACATATTATAATACTGTCAACTGATTATACACAGTATCATCTGTTTTAGTTTCAAACGTAGACGGACAATGAAGGCATATGTGTGAATCTTAACTTTCAACATGACCAGAGCACTAAACATGACAGCTGGAGGATAAGCTACCGTTTAAGATCTTGAATTTTACAAAAATACTCTACTGGGTACCCTGCCCTTATATGCTAAGATAGAGCAGAAGAACTGTATATGGTATATCACATTTTCAGCACACTTTTCTGGTGAAAGAAAAAAGAGGAGTTACCGGCTCAGTTATGTGGCAGAAGTCACCATGGAGCTATACAATACATGAATATAAATAATATAATAGAACATTTAACACATAACAAAAATATTGGATTGTAGTGCAATTACGATACCGACTTAGGACGGTCATTTAATTTGACAAAAGCCAAACAAATGGTGTGGTTAACCGGTTTACGGGCCCACCTTCCCACTCACAGTAACAGCAGAACAATCAAAAGACGTACATTTAAAAATTTATAAATAATCCTCCATGTAAAGAACAAGGGTCAACAGGTATCGCATATTGAGAGGTCATAAAAATATAAACACGTAAGGTATTGTAAAACACATAATGGTATAGAAATATATGCGACATCAACATGATAAACCGTGCTCTGCCAGTCTGAAAGCGAGCTAAGACCCTAGATCTGTAGGAGTCCCGACTAACAGTCAGAGGGGACGAGGTTCAGGACCATGTCTCCTCTGAAAGAGGTTTGGACAAGACCCGTCATATAGTCCCCACCGCCCTGTTAGTCAGCGTGCAACGTTCAAGTAAAAGTCTGCATAAGGATGTAGAGGGGCCAAATACAAGACCTATAGTCTTTTTGATGATCTCAATATCATATTGTCTATTTAGGAGACGTTTGACTATTTTATTACATGATAAAATAACGTTATCGGAGCCTTTTACTTTCCTTAGTTTATATACGAGATCACCGTAAAAATTAGGATGGGAAATTCCATTGGATACATACTGTTGAAAAGAAATATTTCCAAATTTAGATAGAAGTTCTGAATAAGATCTGAAGAATTTGCCGAATGTTTTTCTTAGCTTGTGATATCTGTAACCCTGAGTTAAAAGTTTAGTAATAATTTATAAATTTCGTTTATGAGAGTCCAAAACATCGGTGCAGCCTCTGACAAATCGAACTAATTGAGATATATAGAAACCATATGATGGGAGTCGAGGGACATCGCCATCCAAGTAAGGGAAATTTACAATAGGAAATCCAAAATCCTCACGTTTATCATAAATATTAGTATATATTAGGTTGTTGATAATTTTGATGTTTAAATCTAAGAAAGGTGTAGATTTATCTCAAGTATTAGCTTTATTCAATGTGAGCTCTGGTGAGAATATCTTTAATTCATTGCCGAAACATCAATTTCTAGTGTTAAAATTACTACTAAAGGTTTGTTACAGTTACTTTGTTAACATAACCATTCAGATCCAGGCTTTTTTATAATCTTTTCCCCTACACATAAGAATTTTATCTGATTCTATATATTCGATTTTAATATCATTTATTTCACATATATTGATCTTCTTCTAAGTCCTTCTACACCTAGATATGTAGTTTAAAGTAATAAGTAAGCAAAGCTGCTGTCCAGAGGGTGAACGTAGCAGTCAAGCATGTTAACGCTGTTTCGAATACAAGTTCACTTTAAGGTTAACGCGTGTATTCAGCAGTTCTGAACGCAGGAAAATAGCAGACTGTACGTTAACGTGACAATTATAGAACTGCACCCAACTGTACATCATCAACTAACACAGGTTGCAGTCCTCAGATGCCTGTCTCCATTTGCAATCAATAGATTGATCATAACCAGTGATCCGTAAATTCATTATCACTCGATCTAGATTGTCTCTAATATTTCAAGGGGTATAATTCATTTGAAGTTTCAGCCGTCCCAAACGCAATCTAAATGTTCACTTAAATCCTTTCTGTATACAATACATTGCTATCACAACGAACATAAGATAGTAAGAAAGTGAAGAGATTTTTCCCTCGAATTTACTACATTGCACCCCTATACTTTTTATTTAGAATCGATTTCATAGATGTTATTTTTAGACAGAATATTCAAGGTCGTCATTCGTCTAAGGGGTCGCTTTTTCTTTTGTTTCTTGTGTAATATGGAGAGATTGCGGAAGTGTGTGTGTGTGTGGATTTATTCTGTTTAACGGCAATGAAATACCTGTACTATCTAATGTATTATGGTTCTGAGAATCATAATATAGAAAAGGTCATTAGAATCGTGATGAGTAATTGTAGCTTGGGTTCTCTGGCAAAATTTCATCTTTGATTTATTAATACGTTAGTAATAGGTTTGATAAATATGTCTACGTTTGAAGTATAAAGATAACGATATCTTAAAAATTTGTTTTGAAATAAAAAGCAAAAATATATCATTTTGAAATGCATTTAATGACCTCTACTATCCTTTTATGTTGGAAATAAAATAAGAATATATAAAATCTTTTTTTTGTGAAATTAACATAATTTATTTATAAAAGAAATCGTATCATTCTAAATATAGGTTATTTATTTTATATTGGATTGACAGAATATTTAGGTTTTCTCTAAATCTTCCCTTCCTCTCTCTCCCTCTATCTGTTTTGCGAGGCATATTGACATGTGTTGATATACATAATGTGATTTGAATTACATGTAAAGCAAAAGATGTGCATTTTAATTATAAAACCGTCGTTCGATGTTCTAAAATAAAAAAATCCCTCATCATATATAAAATAAATTAAAGAGAGACATAAGAGAAATAACCATACCCTGAACCCATATTATAAAAATTTCAAAAAAGGCCAAAACGATCTTATCTTATTTAGAATTTTTCAAGATACCGGGGAATATAAGATGGTTTTAGGAATATGTGGTATTATGTCCTAGATATTTAATTAGGGTTTTACAATATTGGCTAGTACATCAAAAGAAGGTCGAACGAAACACTTACACTCAAATAACAACGTGCGACTGGACGAAAAGTAAACCACTTTATTAAAACAAATACGGCTCATCCCATCGGCGATACTCTATTGTGAAAATAAATTTATCTCATTAAACTCAGCTGTTCAACAGAATTTTACGACGCTCATCTATCAAATGGTGGCAAATTGAGGTCATGTTACTTAAGGTGTGATATCTGTAGTAAACATGAGGTATAAAAGGTATATATGGTTGTAAAGATTATGGTTAAAACAATTCAGTAGTCTAAAATCACCAAGCCGAGAGACATACACAAGATTAAGAGATTTTTATTAATTATTTAATTTTACATTTAAATAGTATTTTGAATAGTTTAAAAATTAGTGGTGTATCTTATTCACGAAATTTTTCTCTGACGACGCGTTTTCGTAACTGTGACACAACCATGGCAGAAGTTTAGAGATCTTTAGAAATGTGCAGAAATAAGGTACCAAATTTTACGAATATAAAACATGTTTAAAAGGAATTAACTGATAAGGAATTAATCTAATTTTATTTTCGTTGGACTGAGGTATACCACGGGGGAAATATTTGCTACACGCCATGACGCAGTTTTCCGTCCTTTCTCGTGGTTTACTTCGATCCAACAAAAACAAATCCCTTAACTCATTTCAACATACAGGTGAATAAACATAAACGTATATCAGTCTATAAATATTTTGGTAATATACTTTTATATATACTTCCGTGATTTATGTAAGGGCAGTCACAGCAGGTGTGGCTAGCCAAACAGAAGAGTCTCGCTCCTCCCTGGCACCTGGCCTCACCTCTGAATTTCAGGGTCCGTATATGTACTACAGTGTTAGTGCCAAAGTCATGTGACACCAGCTACTTCCGTATAAATGTATAAATGTATCATAGAAGCCATAGATAAATGTGATCTTTCGAATTTATGCCTATTCCTCTTTTGAGCATTAAGAGAGTTCTGCCGTATTCTAATTTACACTTTGAAATCTAAAATATTGCTATTTGAAAAGCTAACTGCAGTCCAAAATTGACGTTTTAATAATCATGTTTGAATAAGTACATTATAAAATGTGAATTTCGTTTCCGAGTGGAAAGTAAAAAACGAAGAAGTACCGAAGGGTAAATTATATCCCATAATCCATGGAATAAAAGGACATAATCGTGTAACAGTGTCATTTTCAGACAAATGCATACCCCAATAAAATCAAGGTAAGACCGGGTGACCGGGAGGTGTAAGCGTCCCCTGGTTGCATGCAACACCCGTCGCAAAAGTCCTGCAACAACTGTCCAAATCAAGAAAGTAAATACATAAATATACACGTATGAACACATGAAGGAGACAAAAAAGAAACGTTACTGGCTCAGTTATGTGGCAGAAGTCACCATGGAGCTATACAATAGAAGTCAAATTGTCCTATTCAAGGCATTAAATGTTGTCTGACTGAAATTCCGGCGTCGGAAATGCACGTGAACAAATGTCTTTATATATACATATTATGTCAATTCAAGTATAGTCAAGAAGTTAAGATGGTTAGTTTGTATGGTCAGGTCTCAAAATATCGATTAACATTCTTGAAAGAGGAATCTGAAATTGCAATAGATCCCTATATCGACCATAGAAATTCCTCAGTGACAATTTCAAACGTTCTTCAAGATGTCCTTGTGAGAGTAGTGTCGTGGCAAGAAGTCTCGCTCTCAGAACGAAATATGCCCTGGCATAGCATAGAAGTTGTTAAATGAAGACGCCATATGCGGGAGGGGAAGGTATGTTGTTACTCAGAAAAGGGAAGTTCGTAATAATGAAATTGGAATAGTCACGTTTGTCATAGATAGAGGCTACTAATAAACCATCGTCACTAATTGATAGGAGTATATCGAGGTATGAAGCAGAAGATGCGCTCTCAGTTGTATCTCGAGTTCGTTTGGATATTTGATATTGAAGTGATCCTTAAATACAGGGTTATTAATCGACAAAACGTCATCGTATCTCTATGCAAAGTTGAACGGAGATGTTAATTATTTATTGCCCTTGGAGGGCAGAAACTGTATAAATTCTGCTTCGAAATAGAAAACAGAAGACATCTGACAAAGCTGTATGACACAATTCACCAAGGACCTGGGCACAAAAAATAATAGTAGAATATACACGGAACGACATTACAAAAATATTCGATTTTGCTGCGGTTACGATACCGGCTTAGGACGGTCAATTGGTGTAACAAACGTCACTCATTGGGTGTTGTTAACCAGTTTACGGGCGCCCATCTTCCCACTCCTCACTGCAAAAGCAGCACAATGAAAGGACCCACATTTAAAAATCTTTAAATTATTCCAAATAAAGAGAACAAGGATCAACATGTTTCTAAAGGAGAGAGGTCAGAAAAATTTATTACACACAAAAACTTTATATTGGCATTGCTATCAAAATAGGTAAGGAGATATCAATATAAGTAAACCGTGTTCTGCCCGTCTGTAAGTGAGTACAAAAATATATCGGCCAGAAGAGGCACGCAGTTAGTACCCATGTTTTATCACACGGAGTTTCCCTATGTTATCGTTTTATTATAAAAATCCTAAGGCATTCTATTCCTATATATCCATAAGTAAAGCACGCAGGAATTCCAATATATTCATGTTTTGTTCATTCATTGTCATAAACGTCACACCAGGATTATGATTTTGTTATGAAGGTCAAGGTACAGGTTTAATTCAGCATCAATAAAGGCATGTTGTTTTTCGTTTACTACATAAGTTTAATTATTTAATAGACAACAGACAATAGATTTATAGTAAACCGATGAAAGTTACCTTTTTACGATTTATATCAGTTATGTTGATTTTGATCCCCTTTTTCGGATAACTGAGGTAATATCACAAAATCTATGCTTTTACGTGATGTTAGTAAAACGAATTACATACCATTGATGAACTACAAGCTTTTGTTCCTTTTTGTCCAACGAGAATATATATTTTTTCTCCCTTTTCTAGGGTAAAAATAGCCTCAATTTGTGCTCCGCGTGAGCCTTGCGTCTTAACACCTTCACCACCACCTGCTCCTGTGGCATGGATACTGAAATAAAAGGATTCCCTTTTAATCTAACTGTATCCGTCACAAATGCCCATAAATTACAGAGGAGACATAGCTTGAAACATTAAATAAACCTACCACAAAGAAAAAAGCAAATGAAAACTAATATGAAAAGTGAAACCTGAAACATCAATGATAAGTACATGAAGTACAATGCTCAACTTTTGAGTACACTTCGTACTGGAAAAAGAATAATAATAAGAAGAGACCTCACTTATTTCATTACATTTGTTCCTTAAGCAATAACTGTAACCAAATAATTTAAGTGGGAATTTCCACTCAATATAGTTAACCGATTTACTGGCCAATTTCCTTATAAAAGAACGAAAATTCAAAAATCTAAAATTCACCTCTATTATCGTTCTAGGTATATAGGTAACTAGTTGATTGGAGAAGTTATAAAAATATAAAAACATAAAATATCATGAAATAAAAATTTTGTATGTGATAGTCTGATGCATCATCATTCACTGCTCTTTTATTTTCACCTTCAGAGTTAATGTATACAGTAAGCATGTAAAGACGGATATTGGTGATTATTAATAGTAAATGATTGAATGTCATGAAACATACCTCATTCCGGTTGTTTGGATCGGTTATGACGAAAAATGGTTTATCATAAACACTCAATAATATGTTTGTTCATTCAAATGACCTCTTAATAACAGAGCGGTAACCCCCTCCCTCCCCAAAATTATACACAGTTCTGCTGTTGCTATCCCGCCTCCAACTCTCTTAGAAAATTTGAGCGAAAGCGAATGGACAAAGAGCGAATCAGGACTATGTATCTAATGTCTATATGAGAATTATCTAAAGTTTGAAAAACAAATTAAATCAAGACAAGCTTTGCAACAAGATATATGAATATTTAACAGACCTTATTCATTAAATTGTGAGTAAATGAACAAAATGTTTACTAACTCAAAGTACAAGTGAGAAACCACATCCGACATATTTGGATATTAGAACGAATATCTGTATAAGTGTAGTGTATATGTTAGGCAGGATTAGTGCATTTAAATGTACCCTTTTAATGATAATTTTGTTGTGTTATGTCTTTAACTTCACGGAGATACAAATCTTTACAATGAATACAGGACGGATTAATGTATATTTACGAGCACATAAAAGTAATAATTGTGATTACATGATATAGTACTGTTTGTACGTTGGTAGACCTTTATTTTCTCATTTGAATATTAACAGAGCTATTGCCTCGGGTACACATGTACAAGCTCTGGAACGATGGTACCGTTATGTGGTTCATAGAGATTCAAGCTCAGCTATACTTAATTTCATATCTTAGAAGGAAAAAAAATACTAATTCATTTTCTTTTATCATCAAGTATGTAGTGTACATTAAATATATACTACAGTTTATATTCTGCTCTTTTCCTTTTCATTGGCGAGGGATGGGGTTTTCTTGGTATGTCTTATCGTCACTCACCCCCGTGTTCGTTATTCTTGGAAATATTGAGTTGGATATCATGCAGTCCACATAGTTGATCAAATGTGCGCATTTTGTAATAAATTCTTACCTTTCTGAGTATCACACATGATTTTTGCAAACTCCATCAATGCGTCTTTTTACCATTTAAGCAGCGTGTAACTCATTATTTCTCTGTGTTTCGGTGTTTAAAATTAGTTTTACACTAATAAAAACGTTTGTAACGCCATTTATGACATTTCCAAGGCGTGTGTCCTTACTTGCCCCCTATATTGATTTGTCAAATATAATGTTTGGCAAATTCTGCGAGATGCGAATATTCATTTTTCGAAAATTGTTGAAATAACCATTCAAATGACAAGGAGACCGGTGTCAAAGGTAATATGAAAATTTCATTATTTTTTATACTGTTTGAGAATTTCATGATGAGTGATAGTGATGTTTAAAACATAAAAATTGACAGCTATGAAGCTGTTAAAACTGAAATGCACGACTATTTTGTCGTGTTTTATTACAGTTCAATTATCAGACTTTTAAATGATATTCTGGACTGAGACCGATTCCGATCATTTTACACTGATTTGACACCTTCTATACTAGAAGGTTACCTACTTCGACTTCTCCATATATAAATACATATGGAATTTACACGATCTGACTATTTCTCCTGGGTATATGTGACGGGTGTTGCTAGCAAGCAGGAGATGCTCACTCTCCCCGGGCACCTGATCTCACTCCATCACAGGGGTTCACATATGCTCTTCAAGTAGACATATTTTGTTATTCTCCATTTGTTTTTCATTTTCACTGATTTTGTATGTCCTCTGGTTTTATGATTTTTGGACTTGTGCTTTGGATTTATCCATCATCTTTACATCATAATGTGATAAAAATCGCTTTAATTCGTTATTATCACTTTGTATTGTTGTTTATACGCATAATGTAAATACCATACTTGACTATATACGTATGTGTGTTCTGATATTTTACTTATTTATTAAAAACGATTCATATATAATGTAGTAAATGGCCGCCCTCATAACAATGTATTACGACAGATATTCTTGTGCAAATTAAGATCTAGATATAAAGGATTACGTAAAATGTTGCAGTTGTAAGAAAATTCTGTCCTGTAAAATTGTTGTTTTGATGTAAACTTTTGTGTATGAAATGCACCCGCCAATTTGCCAACATTGCCAATTTGATCCTACGGTCATTGCTAAGACACAGAGATTTGTACCGGAACACCCCCCCCCCCCTTTCCTTCTGGATTGTTGCACTCTGACTAACAGGGAGATGAGAACTCTATGACTGGCCTTGTCCAAACCTCCTCAGAGGAGATAAGGTCATGAGCTCTCTGACTGTTGGTCGAAACTCCGATGGACAAGGACCTTTCCTAGCTTACCGAAGAGCAGAGCACAGTAGGCTCAAATTGACGTCACTTTTGTATATTAAATCCATTATACTTTTCTGGTGCGTATATTTAAGACTTCTCAAATTGGGAAGCCTGTTTGTCTTTGATCTAACTAGAAGGTATATATCTTTTATATTTATTATCTATATATATGGAGTATAAGTTATATATTTTTGAATGCATGTCCTTTATTTGTTTTGCTGTTATGGTGATTGGGAAGGTGGGAACCTAAAACGGTTACCCACACCAGTTAGGTAACTAAAGTTATTTCAAAACACTATCCTAAGTCTGTGAAAAACTGGATTACAATTGAAGTTTTGTGATGTCTATATCTTTATTATTTGCTTTTTTCCTATGATGACTTTTGTCACACGGCTGAGTTAAATGTTAGGGACCCTCGATTGCCTATATTTCCTATTTGTTTTGTATTATAGATATTGCCATTTTCCTTCTGCATTGTACCTTAAGAATCTTTATCAATATAATAGAGCTCTTTCAAATAAACTGGTCGTAGATTGCCCCAATAATACATTATTGTATTTTTCTATATTGGTATCTTATGGAGGTGTTATCTTTAAGTTTTGTGATTAACTGTTTGTAGATATATTTTAATGGCCTGTATATCTCACAAATCTTATATTCTAAGAGTTTAAATGAGCTTCCACAGAATGTTGCTTTCCATGTTTTGATATGTGGCCATAACACATGCTATACAGTGTACTTAAATTCAGTGAAATCGATATGACAAGGGGGTGTTTTAAAGAAAACATCATGCTTACGTGTATGTTTCTGTCTCAGGCACAGTCCACACCTGAACGCCTTTGAACCTTCCTTTTTCTATAACCTTCACTGTCACGTTTGTTCCAATGTACATAAAATTGCATTGTTGTTGACTAGGTCCATCTTTACCCAGGGCGTTGCAAGTTTTGAAGTCATAACCTGCAACATGTAAGATACTTTAATATTCTGCTATTATCATAAATTTCGTTACTAGAATGCCATGTAGATTTTAGCCACAAGATTGCTGCCTTTAATGAATTTTAACAATGTCATAACGTAATGCACATCTAGATTAATGACACTTATTTCGAATTTACAAAGATAGGATCCATTTCCTAAGGCAAGACTTTAAACAAATCAGTTTGAAACTATAATAAGAGATTTTGTGTGGTATACATTTCAAATAGAAATCGATTAGGAATCATCCGAACTCGGAATATGTGTTCTAGATATGACTTCGGAGTGTTTGAAAAGTCGTACACGAATCATGGAGTTGTTGTTCAATTGTGTGTTAAATTAGTACAATTGCTTAGTGTGCACAATGTGAAATGTTTGAATAATTTTGGAAAATTGTTTTGTTTTTTAATAACTGGACTTAAATATTGAAATGCTCACTCTTTGTACCCATTCTCGATCTTTGATCCTTATAACATTTTAATATGTCTGAACATAATATGCATAATGAGTTTATATTTGTATATGCAGACAATGGTAGAACGAGTCGGCATATTTATTGGAGATAATTTTCTGTAACAGGTGGATTATCCGACTAGCAAAACACAACTGCTTTCTACCATGGTGTCTACAATCTCTTATCGTTGCTTGTATTTTACTAGAGTCTTAAGTTTAATATCATCTTATCGAAACCCTGATATTTTATTTTAAAAAATAAATGAAGCTTTTGTATTATAACTGTTATTTATACTCTTTAACTGCATTCTATTCACTCCCCATATGGTACGTGTTATGTCGTTCTATGCAACGTTAATTTACACCTAGGTAACAGACTTGCCCGAAGCAGTGGAAAATATTATATGTGTCAGCATTTGCGTTGACATCTTGAAACTCATTATCTCATATAGGGATACAAAACCTTAAAGACTATTAAGGACCATTACGATATTGAGACCAACACATTTATGAATGTATTAGTTAGACTTTTCTATTGCTATTTTTAAAAGTTATGCAAAAACAAAGAAAGAAAAATTGAAAACAAACAAGCATTAAAAATCATAATAAAAAATAATAATAATTTAACCGAAAAGCAACAAAAAAAAAAAAAAATAATAATAATAATAAGAAAAGCTTTACTTTATATGGCAACTTTTATGCGTTTAGTAATAATCAGTAGAATCAATAATTCTTTTTATCTTTTAACTGTATTTGCACCTGGGGCTAATATTTGGACATGAGTACATGTGGGATACTAACTTCAATTATTTTTGTAAGACATGATAAGCTGAGCAAGAGATTCAACAATTTAGTACGTTTAATGGCAATCGCGGGCTTTAGGTTCAATGAAAAGTGCTACTTCAATTTCCTGCAAATCTGTCAACCGCTTTTGATTACCGCCGATGTCCTTATCGCTAAAGTTTTCATCAAATCATAGTTATCGGATTTTAATACATCACGTCTATTACTGGATACTGATTTAAAATATTCTGTCACATCGAAAGTAGAAAAGATTTCGTATCTGAATTCAACGTCGGCAAAAGGGAATCATTTTAAACTGGTGTGTAAAGATAAAAATGAAATAGAATAATAATAATGATAATGGTAACAATAATAATAAGTATGCCGCTAAAGAAGCTGTTACAATGTGTTATCGTGGAGAAACGGAAAATGTGTGAAATCGCACAGATACAGGTTCTATCACTGGAGTACATTACTGGTACACAATATTCGGGATTAACTCGATTCGGCAATTTACACTGGACTAAACCGACAAATGCCAAGCAGGAGATGGTTACTTTCCGCACCCACCTGATCTCACTCGCTTTTTTGGGTTTCTCTTATTCTGCTTAGTACATGTTCTTTGTTTTGTTTTGTCTTCTATCTGATTATCAACATTGATTTTGTATGCCTTTTGTTTTCCATGATATTTAGACGTTGTATTAGTTTTATCTTTCATGTTAATATATAGACCAACTATTAATATGATACTGATCGATGTACATTTATATCAATAACGTCACTCAATGCATCAACCTGCAAACATATCAATATAATACGTAACTCAGTGTGCAGCCCTCAAGGTAATTTTTCTGTAGATAATTAATGACAATGCTCTCACGTGTTGACTCAAAAGTTTTTTCCACTGGGAATACAATTTGTCTCCTACTATTACTTGATTATAAAGCATGAATAGAGTAATCAATTATGCTTCAGCAAATTAGGGAACAACCATTTGTATTTAGGGGAGGGGGATAGTGGTAGACTTAAAACAATAATACTAATAAGGACTATAATATTAAGAACACATCTACCCATTCATATTTTAGTCTTGGTATATACAAGAAGCCATTTGTCGTTCCATTATTAAGATTATTCTTATAACTCTCTGAGAAAGGAACTCTATTTACCATATGAATGAAACATATTTATTGCTTTGTTGGCGTTTTCTGGTAGCATTTATTTTTATCGACTTTATATATTGATATATTTTATGTTATCTCCAATTATTAGTATTTCAACCAAATAGCTCACAGTAAATTTACAAATAGAGTATTAATAATGATAACATTTATCCGCGTGTACCATTTTATTAAAGTCTCTATTTTGTATTTCAACCATCCGTCAGTCTGTGCTTCCATGCGTCCATCGTTCGAAATGCAAAACCTAAATGTTTCGATCATGGTGATACTTTCATTTTGATAGACAGTGCATTTTACAAATTGGAGAAAGGGTAACTATAAGTAGTAGCTTCGAATACGTTAATGAATAAATAACAAATGAAAAAAAATATATGAAAATAACAAATGAAAAAAAAATATATAAAATTGTAATCAACGAAATACACGTACAGATCTGCCCGTGAAACCAAACAGATATATACAAATCAATTATGTCTTAAAGGTCTGACCTGTCGACCCATATCAAATGAAATAAAAGAAGCCAATCGTAAAAACAATCACCAAATTTACAAGAAGGTGAAAGACTTCAACAAAATGAAACCTTTTTTGTATAACACCGTAAAACTATCGAGTATGTACAGCTACATACGAAGCATATTATCTAGGAATACGACAAGCTTTACGATGTGAGCGGCCACGGATCACACTACGTACAGATGATCCAAATAATTAAAAAGCAGAAATTGAAATACAAAATAGGAAATATTTTTTGATGTGGTAGTAACAGGTGTATCATCTCATCATTTATAATTAAAATAATTTTTATGTTATTTAGTTCTTTTATAACTGCTTTTAATTATAGAATAGATACGCATAAGTTTTACTATTTATTATCTTCCTGGGGTTTTGTTTTTGATATGATGCATATATGGTTGTAAAAGTGAACTCAGTTTTCATACGTTATATATATATATTAACAATAATTTTAGAATAATTAGGCGGGAATTGGTCATAACCTTGAAAAAAAAACACTAACTGGGAAACCACAAGTAAGGATTCTTACTCTATCACATGATAATAATCACCCCCCCCCCCCCCAGGGATATGAATAAAAAATACAAATAGGATATAGGAACACTGTCACAAAACATTGCAATTAATTATATCGCTAACTTAGAAAGCAAGATCATGCATTTGTGGCTTGTCCTGTCGATCTGGCACATTCGAATAGTCCCGTATGTGTCCATCCTAAGACTATGTCAGTATAACGTATACAAATAGCTATTATATTTATGAAAATGAAAGTAATCATTGAAGTGACAAAATATACGTAAAAATGATGTTTGTGTAAAAAAGACAATGAAATTCGTTCCGCCAAATTCACAGAAAATGCGTATAGATGCATATGTTGCTATTAGTTAAGATCGATAACTAGATCTAACGGTGTTTGTACGTCAGGGTTTGCTTTCATATTTTGTTTCCGAAGAAAGTTGTTAATCGTTGAATTATATCATGCGGATTAGGCATACAGAGAAGCAAATGTATAACCATTAATGCATAATCGACAATCGTTGTGTTAGTATTTTACGCTGTTGTGGAAGGAAGGATATAGTTGAAAACTTAGCTCTTAATGAAGCGATTGATTTAGCATATTGTCGAATGCGAACAGATCTACTTAAGCATTAATCAGTCGACCTTATTTTTGTTTAAATGACCAAGACATGAAGTTCATAATTTGAGTTTGACACTGATATTGGCTGTTGGTTTTCCTTACAATTAAATATATCATTATCTCAATTCACCTTTAGGCGGGTTTGATATGCTGTATGAAATAATTTTGATAGATTACATTGAAGAAAGTTTTGTTAACCATCTCATTAGTCAGTATCTATTATACGAAAGAAAAAACAGAAGACATCTGACAAAGCTGTATGACACAAATCACTAAGAACCTGCACATAAAATATGATAATAGTAGAATATACTCGGAACGACATTACAGAAATATTCGATTGTGAAGCGGTTATGATTCCGACCTAGGACGGTCAGTTGAAGTAACAATTGTAACTCAATTGGGTATGGTTAACTTGTTTACGGGAGCCCCCCCCCCCCCCCCCCCCCCCCCCCGCCCCGAAATAGCATAAAGATAGGAGTCAAACATCAGTGGATCTTAGTGAATAATAAGATTGCATTTTAATAAATATCAGGACACACACACTTTTATTAACCTAGTGCACCATCATCTGTGAATTTCGGCAACTTTTGTCTCTTCATTGATGCTCAAGGCATTAACTGTGGAAATCGAAAGTATAGATATTTGAAGAGGAAACTCATTACCAATCTGACCTAAAAGTAAGAACCAACGATCCGATTTAAGGACCGAGCTATGTATGAAGGAGATACTCCGTAGGCTAAGAATAATTAGCAAACCTTTGACACAGTAAATTATATATTTTGAACAAGGACAGAAGCACTGAACACTTGGCTTAGTTTCAAATAATTTACAAATATATATAGTTTTCATTGTCAGTTTTTCTCCTAACATTTCGATAAATATTTTATGTTTCTCTGTATTATGAAACCGACTACGACCATACAATTTTAATATATCTTTAACGTCTTTTATGTTCTTAAAATTTGGGAAGTAGCTGGTCTTGAAAAATTGATATCATTTGAATATAGTAAAACCATGAGGTTGCTGAGATAAATTCTATTTTCAAAAGTTTAACTATGGTAAACATTTCATTGAAATGCACTTTTTTAGCTCTGCTTTGGCCACTTTAGTTTTAACTCTGCTCTTCAGATATTTATATATTATTTGAATTCTAATCATTGGGCCATGAGCATGACTGAAGGAACATAAGTTGTCGAAATGCGCATCTGGTGCACAAAATTATAACATATACAGCTGTACATGCTATAGTATTTATTATATAAATATCGCATTACTTATTTCATTTTCTATTTTTCTCCTATATCTGATAAGACGACGCCTAATACTTTTATGTTTTTACTTTGAGAAGTAAATCTTAAATAGAGATAAATGGACGTTGCTATTTGTAACATCACGCATTCCACTATTGCAAAAGTTGGAAAAAAATTGTAGAGTTTCTCAGTTATAGTTGTGATTGTAGTAATGCATATAGTAAAAGTGCCAGAGGCATCTGAAACCATTTATCGACGAAAGAGGAGAATTTAATTCAATTCCTACTAATGGCTAACCTCTACCATTCAGTCAATATCTTATTTAGGTAAGACATGTAACGAAAATTCAACATAAACACAAAATAAAAAGATATACAGAAGAAGGATAAAATCATTTGAAAACCTGAAATGTCGCTAGTGTGTGGTTTAAAAGATTAATCAGTGAATTTTTAGACGCATTGCTAATACATTGTATGCTAATATATAAGACATGTTATATGTGGATTGGAATGGGTAGCCACAACAGTTATCAGAATTTTGAGGAAGTTATTAGATTTTCTGTGATATTTATAATGTCACTGGTGAATTGTATGTCATAATCTGATAAAAATAGAATATCTAGGAGTCTGTCTACACAGACCAATATAATACTTGTCAGTTTTCTCATCATACATCCTCAATTCGCTGAGCAGGTATATTTTATGTGTCAAAGAAGAGACATTCCTCTGTGGTAAAGGCATCCGTTTTTAAAAAGATATGTAGGATTTTGAAGCTAAAACGGCAATGTACAACCAATATATTATTATCTCGAAACCATTGACGATGGGCGATGGTGCTAATTAAGTCATTGAATATGGAGACCTTGTTATTATTTGCTCCACACTTATGCAGTTACCGACTAAAATACTGGCTTTTGAATTTCATTACTTCTCTGACAAATGCTAAGTGTAATATATATATATATAAATAAATATATATATATATATAATATATATATATATATATATATATATATATATATATATATATATATATATATACAGTTTATGCATTCATAGTAACAACTTACATGCACTTAAAGTATAAGTATATTAAGTACGTAACTAACATTTTATATAAATATATAACAAATATCTTAATGCAAATACCTGCAATAAAAGTAACCTTGATCGTCATAATTATAATATGTACTCACTTGTACCGTCTCCGTTGAATTGAAATGTCTTTGAAATATCTAGAAGGAAGAATAACAGTATTAAAGCCCTGTATAATACAATGATTTACTTACTATATCCTCCGATCAGATAAGGAAATTTTCTTATGCCAGAGCTTGTATGCACGTAGTAAGTCAAGAAAAGGACGCATAGCTTTCCCATTAATAACGGATATCTCGAGCAGAACGACATCACATCTTAAATGTACCATCCACAATTATTGCACCTTAGGATTAATGTTTCCGGTAATAATGACACACACTTTTGTCATCAACGTCGATTGTGTCAGGTGTTCTGGATACTGAATCTTACAGTCAATGCATCATTGGCGATTACTATGCATCGATAGTGAGCATTTCAGGGAGTATGCAGTCGGAATCAAATTGTGCATTGAAGATTTTCCCCAGCCACTCAATGTCTAATTTAGTTAGTTATAAAAACTCTAATTTTATCAATGAATATTGATAAACATGTAATGCGCCTTTATTTTTGTGGTATGACACTAGATTTTTTAAATGCAGAATTGTCATATAGTATTAATACTTTGCAATATTTGATCTTGCATTACAAAAGTATAAATCCTATCTTTCTGCACTTTGTTCCGCAGTATGTTACATCATTTGTTTGAAATTGATATTATATACGATATTGTCCTTTGGTTCCATGGATAACGAGATCTGGTTAACCCTTCGGTACTTCTTCGTTGTTTACGTTACCTTTATGAAAAAGAGATTGAAGTGGGGAGAGTCTTTGTCGATGATTTACACATTTTGTCCTCATTTTCAGTCATTGTCAGGCTTTATTCAATCCGAATTTTAAGCAAACTATATAACTATGTATTTCCTAATTTTCTTATGTCATTACATTTAGATGTTACTTGTAGCCGAGTTATTAGAGTATGGTTATTATCACGGTGCCCTGTAAACAATTAACCAACAAAAATTTACATTTTGGCAATCATCGAACGAAGTTAACATCAAATTACTTTATACTCGAATATGTTGCAACGTCGTTTAGGCATTACCTCTTTTTTCTAGGGGTAGAAGTTGTCAGACCTCGTTCATTTAGATGTACAAATATCATATATAACCATACATATAATGTCACCATCAAGCATTATTTTGCAATTTTTGTTTTCGTCATGTCATATATATTTTTCTGTTTCGTTTCATTTTCTTTTTGTATGCATTTATGAGAGTATTTACACTTTATTATTTTAGATTGAGCACATTGCAATATCCATGTTCTCTTTTTCGCTTTTTGAAAAGCAAGCAACAATAGTCTTATAATTGACTTTGAATTTAATTCAGTGTATTAGATAGAAAATAGCTTTATTTCAATATCAAATATTCAAATGCAAATTTCATATTAGCAATAAGATAATTGAATGCGGTATACAAACTTCAGTGCTCATGTGCAACGGTTTTATATTCCACAATAAGAGGACAAACTTAAATTTCCATATTGTGTATGTAATTAGCACATATAACTGAATACCCTCTCCACATGTTACCTTGCCTCGCCTACAGTGCGTTAGAACAATGTACAAAATTCACTTTATCATTCAGCGCATTGTTATGCCTCGTACATATAAATTTCAACATAGAAACAAACGTTATATAGGTGAGTCTTATGTCACTTTCATTGTGAAATATTAAACAAATATTATTATGTAAATTACTTTTAAAATTAAGGCATCCTTTATCGACCGTCGCATTGTATGAAACATATTGAAAGTCTTCACACTGCATATGTATTAATTAAACGGTTCTATACGGTGAAGTCTCATCAGTGTATTGGTCTTGATCGCAAGGTGATGTATCTTAGGAATTCTTTACATGTTACATGTGTTGATCCCACGGTTTTATACACTAAGGTCTTTGTACTATATAACAGGTATTACTCAATTATTTAACAATCATGGAATCGAAGGTCATACGGAATCAGCAATATGAAAAAATGAAACCCCCCCCCCCAAAAAAAAAAAACAATAAAATAAACCAACAGCATATTTCTAAGAGCATACGTGAAACACCAAACGGGATCAGATCATATCAGTAAGCATCGTCTGTTTCCTACCCACCACTTACAACAAATAGAAATCGTTAGAAATATCCAAACACAGAAGATGTCATAACTGGAGTTCAAAATTGGTGGAATCCAGAATGCCATTCAACATATTCTGAGAACGGGATGGCATAAATGCATGATAAGAGCCTTGTTTTCACCATCAATCTTTCTCAGTGACGCTGTTAGGCTACCACTTACATATCCGTTGCTTAACCCTTAGAACAAAGTCATCGTAATTTGAAATACATCTGGCATAATTTATTAACCCAGGCGATGATTACATATTATTACTCATAAAAGGAATGTATGAAATCCTGAAATTGAAATCGCCATGCTTATCATAGAGTGAGGTATTCAAGGGCTCATCAGTGTCGAAAGATGATATGATATCTAGATATGAAGTAGAACTGCTGCTCTCTGTAGTTCCTTTAAATTCCTAATCACTTACATAGATGATGCATATGTACATTGCGAATGTCAGATTATAAATTGAAAGTAGGTCATCTGTATGTGATGTAGAATCGACGTGCTTATTCATTTTTTTTTTTCATTGGAGAGCAAAGACTGAATGAGTTCAGCTTCGTATGAGTGAAGAAATATGTTCGTACAAATATGGAGCATAGTTGGTGCCACCAGAAAATCCGAAAATTTGTCTGATAACTTTATTCTATGTCTGATAACTTTATTCTATGTGATGGATGTATCTTACGGATGGTGTTAAATATGAGATATTATTACATTTTCGCTGTATGCAATTATTGTAACTGTGTTAAAGATATGGTCTATTACATGTCTTTTACATATTTTATGTTTGAAATGGATTTTCTTTTTCTCTATAAATTTGTGCATTACGTGTTATCCGTGTAAGGCAACTGATGTTGTCAAACTTGATGCATTATTGTAAATACCACAACCGTATAATACCATATATATATTTAAATATTTTACATTGTTTAACATTTGGCTCATCTTTAAACAATATGTAAAAGAGAAAAGTGAAGACATCTGACAAAGCTGTATGACACACGAAAATCACCAAGGACATGCACACAAAACCTGATAATAATAGAATATACACTGAAAAACGACTTAACAAAAATATTCGATTGTGTTGCGGTTACGATACCGATTTAGAGCGGTCAACTGAAATAACAAACGTCATTCAATTGGCGTGGTTAACCGGTTTACGGGTAATGATATATGCTACTACACTCTATGTTGTTAAATGTTAAATTTGCACATCAATATACATAATAATAGTAATAGTAGTATACACTCTTTAAGTGTACATTACAAGCTGGTTTACAATGCGTTTTAAAATCAATATATATATACAAGACGTGGTGCTACTAATTAGGTTATGTCTCTCTCTCTCTCTCTCTCTCTCTCTCTCTCTCTCTCTCTCTCTATATATATATATATATATATATATATAGATAGATAGATATGTGTGTGTGTGTGTGTGTGTGTGTGTGTGTGTGTGTGTGTGTGAGTGTGTGTAGGTGTGTGTGTATTTATACATTCCACAGCGCGATATTTCAGTTTCAACTCTTTAAATGTGAGTACTAGACCGCGCTTATTTCACTTTACACGTATGCATTACACGATTATATACAATGGGATTAGGTTTATTACATTCCATATGCAGACGTTACTCATTGTTATATATGCCGATGTATGTAATACTATTTGGTGTTCATTACATCTTGCCAGATAGTGTAGAATCTTTGTAACTATTGTATAAGGTATGAAATAGCATTTGATGACAGTCAAAGCAGCGGCTTTCCTGTACGGTTTCATATTAAACATGGAATCAATGCTTCACATCGCGTTCAGTGATGCACAGTTTTTTTAATGTTAAGTGACTAGGTAGTGACAAGTAACGAGATTATTTGCACGTTATGTATTACCAGATACACAGTAACCTATAACACAGTAACCTCCGAAAAATGTTTCACTGAATCAGTAAAGCGCTATGGTAACAAGCAGTCATTATACCAAACAAAATAGAGATATAGGTTATCACGGCCCTCTAGCAGAAACAGGAGATAGGAACAGGTGTCATTGGGTAGTAAGCACCACCTGCTAACTGGTCACACCAATCATGATACTATAAAATTATTTGAACAAGTATAACTCGTTTTCATATGAAGTGGGAACAAGATTACCGTAGTCACAACATGACAGCTCACGATAAAAGAGAAAACAGAAGACATCCGACAAAGCTATATGACACAAATCACCAAAGACCTGCACACAAACAATGACAACAACATAATATACACGGAACATTACAAAAATATTCGAATGTGCTGCGGTTACGATATCGACCTAGGACGGTCAATTGAAGTAACAAACGTCACTCAATTGGTGTGGTTAACCGGTTTACGGGTACCCACCTTCCCACTCACCGTAAAAGCAGCACGATCAAAGGACACACATTTAAAAATGATGGTAAGTATAAATGTATGATACTGTATTACCACAGTACAAACGGTTGAAGAAGGACTGCAATCAAACAAGTAAGAAGTCAACATGTCAGACTATGAGTTCTGATAAGCGCAAAGAAAGTCTCTAAATATGCTTTTGAAGAAATAGCATTATAGAATAATTATGTTCATACTAATTATTCGTACAAGGAACAGTTTGGTTTTATGTTCTGCCTAGAATAGATTTATTTACAAACAAGTTAGATTAATGATATAAATAATAAGTAATTGGTTGTAACAATTATTGGAGGAAACTGAAGACATTTATATTTGATATATAATATTCCACCCACAAAGTCAGTAAGTATTATCTGAGCAACCCACGTCTTGCTATAATGATAAATATACTTAATAGAAAAGAAAGAAAAAAAAATTAACCTAGCAAATGTGACAGGTTCAAACTAACCAGATTGATCTTAAGGTAAGCCAAATTATCTAAGGACAGAACTATGCATGTGGAAGATACTCCTTAGTTTTAGAATAATTTACAAGGTTAAATAATAAAATAATGTTCCGACGGAAAATCGACATAAAAAGATAAGTAAAGACATGGACACTCATGAAAATCCAGAGGTAGGATTAGGTGCAATAGAGGAGTAAGCGATTTGTTTTCACAGTGCAGATGTACTGAACATTGGGCTAGGGACAGCTTCAGGAACACACACGGTATCGACCACTGGCGATGATTAATATCAGAACTTATATACGAGTATATAAGCACCACGTGTTCTGTGGAGGTTTGAAACAAGAGGCCCAAGTGGGCCTATATTGCTCACCTGAGTACCTAGATTATCAGTCATGCATGAAGGAAGAATTCATTTATTTTTGCATTAATGTGACTAAGTCAACACAGATGTTGAAAATATGTCAAATTTTATTTCAGGCTAGAATAAAAAACAACACTTTTTTGCACATCCATTCAGGTGATTTTGATATTAAGCATTTCCTTTGTCTCTGCAAGAAGTCATTCAGGGCAACAAGTTAGTCATTTTCTTTAGGTGGGGCCTTTTGCTGACTGATTTCAAGTCTGGGTCATGAACAACAATTGTTTCAAATATTGTCCAGATCTAACTTAAAATTGCCTAATTTCATATGTTAAGTGTTGAGAAACATCTAAAAACTTATTTAGATGTGTAAAGAAATGAAAAAAGAATTTTGACCACAGCTGGATTTGAACCGCTACTCACCATATTTCAATTACCAAGTGGTATATGTACTATTGTGAGAACTGCTTTTTAGACATGGTGGCATTATCTGTTGACCAATTTGGATGAAATTTACCAAATTGATAGAGGACTTTTAGTACTTCATGTATTCCATGTTTCATTAAAATCTTTCATGTGGTATAACAGCAGAAGTGAAAAATGTGATTGAATTGTTCCTATACACCCTCATTTGGAAGTCTTAAAAAATTCATAGAAAATCCAAAAATTGAGATATTGACAAAATTCTTTCAAAGTAACAATCCTTACCATAATTATGATCACAATAGTCCATAAGAAATCATCATTATCAATTAACTAGGAAATATGACACTTTTTTCTGCATTGAATCACCAAGTCCAAAGAAATTCGAAAAAAATTCTAAAATTTGATTTTGGAAGGGAACCAAAATGACAATACATCTTCACTCATCCCTCTAGATCATTTCTATGCATTCTGTTTGTCTCTGTATACAGCCCGTATGAAAAAGAATATTGTTAAACGAGGGAACTCTTTTGTGACCTACTCTTGACTATGGTGGCGCCACCTGTAAAGACGTCTGGACGAAAACAGCAGAATTTGAAGAGCATCATAAGTGACTTATTTCTACCAAGATTTATTAAAATCCTTCAGACAGTTTTGTAGAAAAAGTTGAAAATGTGAAAAATGGCCAACCCCCCCCCCCCCCCCCCCCCCCTTTGTTTTGGAAGTCTTAAACGTAAAATTCCTAATTTCTTATGTTGAGTGTTGAGAAACATCTAAAAACTTATTTAGATGTGTAAAAAAAAAAAAGAATTTTTTGACCACAGCTGGATTTGAACCGCTACTCTCCATATTTCAATTACCAAGTGGTATATGTACCATTGTGAGACCTACTTTTAGACATGGTGGCATTATCTGTTAACCAATTTGGATGATCCGCACAAAAAACAAAACCTTTGAAAAGGACTATGAGTACTTGCATCCTACCCAGTTTTATCACAATCCTTCAAGTTGTTCTGTAGATCAAGTTGAAGATATGAAAAATTGTCCCCCCCCCTTTTCTTGGAAGTCTTAAAAAATTCATAAAAAATTCAAAAATCGAGATATTGAAAAAATTCCTTCGCACCAGCATTCCTTACCATAGAAATGATTAAATGAAACCATTGAATGCATCAATGTTTACTAAAAGAAAATAATAACTCTTTAATGCATTAAAATAACAAAGTCCAAAATAAAAATGAAAAAAACGTCAAAAATTTGATTTCGGAATGGAACCAAAAATATCAACACTTCTTCCCATATGCCTCTAAATCATTCCTATGCAGTCGGTTTGTCGCTGTATGCACCCGATCTGAATAAGAAGTTTGTCAAAGGAGGGTACCCTCTGTGACCTACTTTTGTCTGTGGTGGTGCCACCTGTTCATCGATCCTGACAAAGATGACCACATTTGTCGGGGACCTTGAGTATTTGATGCATGCCAAGTTTCATTGAATTCCAGCTAGTGGTTCCGAAGAAAAAGTTCAAAATGTGAAATGTTTACACCAATTATCCCACCCCCCCTTTTTCTTGAAAGTCTTAAAAAATTCATAAAAAATCCAAAACATAAAATATTGAAAAATTTTCTTCGCAGTAGTAATTCTTACCATCAAAATGATCAAATTAAACCAAATTAATGCATCAATGTTTACTAAAAGAAAAAAAATACCTCTTTTCTGCATTAAAACTACCAAGTACAAAAAAACGTCAAAAATTTGATTTCGGAACGGAACCAAAAATAACAACACTTCTTCACACATCCCTCTAGATTATTCCTATGCATTCGGTTTGTCTCTGTATGCCCCCGGTCTGAAGAAGAAGAAGTTTGTCAAAGGAAGGTACCCTCTTTGACCTACTTTTGCCTGTGGTGGCGCCACCTGTTGATGAATCCGGACGAAAAACAACAACACTTGTAGGAGACCATGAGTACTACATGGTTATCAAGTTTCATCAAATTCTGTTCAGTGGTTCTGGAGAAGAAGTCGAAAATGTGAAAAGTTAACGACGGACGACGGACGACGGACGACAGACGACGGACGGACGACGGACGACGGACGGTGATTGATCACAATAGCTCACTTGAGCTTTTGGCTCAGGTGAGCTAAAAACCTGTTGCATTATGTCATAATAATGTTGTATAAACTATGATGTTATTTTGAAGAACATTTTAAACAGTTTTCCTATAAATATTCAAGTACAAACTTTCGGTTTAAATGTATACCAAATAAAAGGTAATTGTTCCTTTGCCGAAACGATTTTGAAATAGTCATCATATTTATCCCGTATTCATCTTCTTGTCCTTATCTAAGACTGTTCACCACTTTCAGAAATAAGATGCCATCTTCTTTCCATAAAGTAAACAAGGAAGACCTCCCGAAAAGTTAACCACATCTTGAAATCCATGGAATAAAAGGACAATATTGTGTACAATTTCATATTCAGACAAATGCGATTACATTGAGGTGTGATCAGGTGCCCGGGAGTAGGCGTCTTCTGCTTGCATGCAACATCCGTCACAAGTCCTGGAACAACTATTAAACTTCATGAAGTAAATCAATATATATATACATGAACATATGTAGGAGACAAGAACACTAAATCAAATTATCCCATTCACGGTTTGAATTGCTGTTGAACTGAAATTCCGGTGTCGGAAATGCAAGCAAACAAATGTTTGCATGTATACATAAAATGTCAAATCAAGTGTAGTTAAAAAGTTCAAGATGGTTACTTTGTAGGATCAGATTTTAAGTTTCGGTTAACATTCTTGCAAGAGGGATTTCAAACTGCACCAGATCCCTATATCGACCATAGAACTACCTTAATGGCAATTTCAAATGCTCCTTAATATATCATTGTGAAAATAGTGTCGTGGCAAGAGGCCTTGTCCTTATGGCGAAATTTTCGTATTTAGAACATAGGGTGTAAGTTGTGAAATGAAGACGCAATATAAGAGAGAAGAAAGTATGTTGTTACTCAGAAAATTGAAGCGAGTAATAATGAAATTGAAATCATCATGTTTGACATAAAGAGAGGTAACTAACGAACCATCATCACTTATAGATAGGAGTATATCGAGGTATGAAGCAGAATATGCACTGTCAGTTGTATCTTTTGGATATATGATGTTGAGGTGATCTTTAAATACAGAGCTGTTTATCGACAAAAAGTCATGATGTATGTATGTAAGGTTGAACGGAGATGCTAACTGTTTATTGCCTCTGGAGATGAGAGCAGATGAGATTAGTTACAACTTAAGGTCCCTAGGGGGAAACGAAATATTCTTGCATCACCTGTTTAGTACAGATTTGACACTATATATCATTAATTTATTTATTAAAACTTGGAGTAATAGTGACTCTGGTTTCTTTCCTTATGTATTTGTCTTTAAAAATAATTCCTCATGCAGTATTACCGTGTCCAGTTGTCTACATATTTTGCTGCAAGCATTCGCTTTCACAATACGTGTTTGAGACTAATATCGTGCATGTACGTCCCAGATTCATCTTTGTATATCGGATACTCATTTATATTCATATCTCGTAAAACAATTTAATGCTTTTCTAGTCACTTGCGCATTTGCTTTATTGTGTGTGTCAAAATGACAATTTTAATATTTGCATAATAGAATTCTTTGACTTGAGGTTTTAAATATTATATGGCAAACGCTATTATATAATATGCGAACATGTAAACCTCAACTTTCTTGCTACAGCAATAATGCTTTTTAAGTTTTTACACATAAACACAACCAAATTTAGCAATTTCATATTTCATGTATACAATTGTCCTTATTTTTAAAACATTTTTGTCACATATTCTCTGATAGGAAAAAAGTTCTTGGAAATCTATATTAAAACCAAACTTGAGTGTAAACATTGGGGAAACAATCAAAATAGATTAAAGGAATATTTTTAGATAAACAAACTAATATTTAAATAATGACTTCATTTGACTCGTGTATTTTAAAACACTTCAGAAATCTTTCAAATGATAAAAGTTCGGCAAATTGACAAACAATGCATTCCGGCCATTGATATGTCTACATGAAAAGATTCAATGCATGTATGTAACACACGGATAGCCTGACTAAGATATATGGAAAACATAATGAGTCTTTGATTTTGCCATAACGGGGAGACTGGTTTTTAGACATACACTTAATCATTCACTTATCAAATTGTCTGATGTTTTGATTGAGACATCACAGAATCGGAAGTTCTTCGTGGCTACATTATGATTAGGTAGACATAATGGAACAACATGTCATGTGTATGCAGATTTCTCCGACAACTGTTGGTTTACAAAATAGACTATCGAGAGGTGTTGTGTTATGTAGAGTAGCCTATATCGGCAAGCAATCCAAGATCACGGTTTTTATAATGATCTGTACTAATATCTGTTCTATTTTCAGGAAAGGAAAAAAGACCTCTGAATAAACACATAGAAAGACATCACAATTTTATATTTTAATATAGTTGTGGTATCGATACTAAGTCAAATAAAATACAATCGTCATTCAAGTGATTTGGTTGACCATCTTATGAGCCAAACTTCCCAGTAACCATAATGGCAGTAGAATAAAAACACATTTAAACAAGAATTGGTCTTTTGTCATGGGGCAGACATAAGAACCCTACGCCGGCTTATGATTCTTTGAATATAACCTTGACATTTTGGTGATTAGATCATCGGCATAACAAAACCATAAGCGAGTAGGGAAGTTGTGGGTAGTATGAAAATGTGCAGTTGCTTTTCTGGAAAGATGTGTGCTTTGGGATTATGTTGACCTAAGAAAAGAGGCCTTTAATTTGTTGAATGATTGGTCAAACTTCCCAGTAACCATAATGGCAGTAGAATAAAAACACATATTTAAACAAGAATTGGTCTTTTGTCATGGGGCAGACATAAGAACCCCACACCGGCTTATGATTCTTTGAATATAACCTTGACATTTTGGTGATTAGGTCATCGGCATAACAAAACCATAAGCGAGTAGGGAAGTTGTGGGTAGTATGAAAATGTGCATTTGCTTTTCTGGAAAGATGTGTGCTTTGGGATTATGTTGACCTAAGAAGAGATGCCTTTGTTGAATGATTGGTCACACACACCCAGGTGTCAGGCAAAGGTAATATGAATGGGAAATTGTTGTACGGAAGTGAAGAAGATAAATTAATTGTGAAACACGTGATAGCCTGGAAACCAATTACTTATATCAATTTCCAGTACACTTGACCTTTGATCTTTTGACCCCACAATCGATATGAATCATTCTCGTTACATGGTGAATGGAGTACCTTCGTCCAATGAGGAGTCGATATGTGTGATATGGTGACTCTAAGTGAAAATTGTTACACGTAAGAGCCCGGAAACGATGTCGTTTATCAATGTCCAATACAATTGACCTTTGAACTTTTGGCTTCAAAATCGATACTGATCATCTTCTTGACACGAGAGTCCATACGTATAGGAAATAGGGATCACATGAGAAGCAGGAACCATTTACCTACATCAATGTACACTTGGCCTTTGTCTCCAAAATTAAATGGAAAGGCTGTATGTATGTTATCTTGACTCTGGGTGAAAAGGATAACACTATAGAGCCCAGAAACCATTTACATATATCAATGTCCAGTACAATTAACCTTTGACATTTTGACCCAAAATCGATAGAGATAATGCACATCTCAAGGGGAGTCTGTACGTATGGTATTTTGGTAGGTGAAAAAGATAACACTATAGAGCCCGGAAACCATTGCACCTACAGACGAACAGACAAACGGACAACCAGATTCCAGTATACATCCCACAATTTTGTTGCGGCCATAGAAATCATAAATAATCCTCCATATACAAAAACAACAACCAACAGGTTACTCAGTGAGCATTCCTAAAGATATAAACTCGAATATTCTGAAATAAATTTAGACATCAAAAATATAAAGTAATTTCAGCAATAAGCTAACTTTGCTCTGCCCTCACAAAGCGAGATAATATCCCTGATCTATTGGAGTCCCGAATGACAGTCAGAGTTTAGGACCTTATCTCCTCTGAAAAGTTTAAGAAACGACCCGTCAGAGTTCAATCGTCCTGTTTATTAGAGTGAATTGCTGAAGAGAATCATAAAGGCGTAGAAAAGTCTAATACAAAAATCATTATTTATGTATTACATTTGTTTTCAAAATATAACTCTGTTGAAAGATAATAATCTTTATGTTTATTTAAACTGACATGACTCTACTTACTTCAAACGCTAACGAAGTGAGGAATGGGAAAATAATTGCACATTGTAAATCACTTTAATCTTTTGACAATCTTATATTTTATGTCTTCGCTGTTCATATTGCTTAAGGCGCTATAAACTGAAACAAATATCTTCAGTTCACATTTAAAGTTCATCAAATATGTGACAAAGCACACTTTTTAATATGTCTAAATCAAGTAATGTGTATTGGTAAACTAAGCCATTGCACATCATACATCATTGTGATGCACACTTCTAAGGATACCTATAAATCATCCGCGTCCTTTTATGTATTGTAAAACACATTTGTCTAGAAGTATCAGATACGATATGTAATGATTTTTTTGAGGTTGATATATCACAGAAGCATACCTTTTAAATACTCAGGTTGTAAGCCTTGTTGTAAAATCCATAGAAACTTATAGTACTCCTTCAATATTATCTGGAGAACTTTTTTATATGTACTTTATAACAGGGATATAAACTACCTTCATCTATGTCTATGCCTATAACATGCACGGTAAAGTACATAGGCAAAACACTACGAACATCTAATTAAGATTCATGCTAAAATAGCACCAAAACATTACTACGTTTGAACAACACGACGAAAAGGCCGAGAAAATGCAATTGGCCGTGATCATAAGCTCATTTGGTTGAATTAGATTATTGGTCATACAGGCTCTATTTCATTAATAAAGTGACATATCTCGACAAATTCCGGTACCTAATGTCAGAAGGACTGCATTTTACTGTTTCCATATCTGAATTGTATCTAAATTTATAGTTATTACAATATATATATATATATATATATATATATATATATATATATATATATATATATATATATAATATATATATATATATATATATATATATTCCCAGTTTGAAATGAACTGAAGCCTTTGTGGCGCAGTGGAAAAGGTGCTCGTCACGTGACCGAGAGGTCGCGGGTTCAACTCCCGTCCTGGGCGCACCGGTGTTCTGTCTTTCGGATCATACAGTAAAAACCCGTGTTGCGGTGGGCGTGACACATGTGGGAAACTCTCAATGCTTCGGGCGAGTCTGTTGCAAAGGTCTAAATTTCTACGCAATGCATCAGGCAGATGCAGTCACCATATACGTGAAATAAATGGGGAGTGACGTAAAACAATATTCAATCAATCAATCAATCAATCAATTGAAAGGAACTGAAATTCCGGTGTGGGAAGAAATATTTATAAGTGTAATATAATGTCAAATCAAATATAATCAAAACGTGTAGGATTGTTACTTTGTAAGATTAGGTCCCAAAATGTTGGTGAACATTCTTGAAAGGGGGATCTCAAATTGCACCACATCCCTATATCGACCTCAGTGATAATTTCAAACGTTCATCAGTATAAACTTGTGAAAGTCATTTTGTGGAAAGAACCCTCCCTAGACGAAATCTTCGTATTTAGAATATGTCCTGGAATAGTGTTTTAGTTGTGAAAGAAAGACGCCATATGTTGGAGTGGAAGGAACATGTATATTACTACTCAGGAAATTCAAGTTGGTAATAATAAAATTGAAGACGTCACGTTTGTCATAATGAGAGGTAATTTACAGTATATACCATTCATCACTGTTTCGGGATATAACCCTCTATTAGGGATCTTAATGGCAAACAAAAATAAACAATGAACAGTTCATCGAAAGAATTCACATTTTAAAAAGTGACATGTAAGTATCTATATCAAAACGGTACAAGACACTACACGGTAATTCTACAGATATAAAGCTTACGCAATAATACATAACAGTTTAGAGCCCCATTAAAGCCATATAGAATTTACAATATGGACTTAATGATAATATTTCTAGTAATGAACTATCTATATAAACTTTGAAAATCAATGACTCAATATACGGAAAACCAAGGAATGAAAGAGAAAAAACAATCAGAGTGAATATAATATAGATTTACAACAATTATGAATATTTACCATTCGTGGTTTCTGTTGATGTAGTGGAAGAAGTCGACGGAATTGAAATGATTGGTGGATTGCAATAGTTAGTTTCTGTCCTCTGATTATATGTTATATTTCTTATTCCTGTAGAAAACTAGTAAAAGTAAGTACTTTGTACAAAATAATGTTGATAATGTATGAAGACTCAGCCGTATTGCAAAATGCATCACAGACAAAATGTAAACGATAAAGACATAGAAAACATCACAAATATTGTCATGCGGTTGAGGCATCGACTTTGGAGGTCAACTGAAGTGACATTAGTTACTAAGTTGGTGTTGTTAACCGGATTACGGGCCCACCTTCCTACTAACCTCACTGATCCCTTTTTATATTTGTATATTAGAATTTCTAATGGAATGAAAATAGATATAATATTACGATATAAATACATAACAAATATATATAATCTAGGGGTTATTTTGATATTAATCAGTCTGATTCACAACTCGTTTTTCTTATGCGGTGAATGCAGTGTTAAACTAAATTGTGTCGCTTCGTGGTTTGGCATTCAGAACAGGAGGTTATCTAGTCAGACAAGAAACACTTACCTGACACAGGGTCTGGCTCTAGAAACTGGTAGGATATTTCAATCTTATTTCCAAATCTCTTTAGCAATTACTTTATTAATTGGATATGAATTTTATGGAATTTAGTTCTATTGAAAAATTAAATTCTGCCATTATACTTAACTTATTATTTGAACTTTTGACCGTTAAATGACTTCAATATACTTACATTAAGGCGCCGTATCCTGGTCTAACTTTTGGATTTTCTACCCCAGTTCGTTGTTGTGAATGCATCACTGCATAAGTTACATACGTATTTAACTTCTTGAATGTCAGTTACTTTACGTTACAATACATTGAATGTCATGAACAAAATCAGTACCGCTAAAAGTAACTGTATACGAGAGATTTCACATTCAGTAAAGCGCTCTTGATACATATAAATATGTCTTAGAAATCGTTAATTTCAAAGCTGCATTCTCTATTTGAAATCTGATGTACCCGTACCTTGGTATATTGATTTATTTCTAATACCATAATAAAAGTTATAAAAATTAGGAGTATATCCCTTTACATACCTCTGTCTGTCCACAGATAAGTCTGGCTACTGCATGAACACATGAACGATAGCAGTACTGGTTACCACAGATTTAGATTTGTATAGTCTTTTGATATAGGAATATTATTACAAAAGGCTTGGGATTCAGAACCTACATTTGTTCCAAAGCCGCAATGTCCAGACTCTAGTAAAATGATATATTATCCTAACCATAGACTCCTGAATGTCTTATAATTTACCAAGTGCTGCGGAAGACTAAGAATGTCTTCTTAATACCCTAACACATAATTGAGAATCTGAGGCATTGTGATGTGTGATAAAGTTGAGTAAAGCTATGATTAATTTTTTCCCATTTATGATGGTTGGTTTATTGGCATTTGCATGTTATAAAGTGAAAGCGGGGCTGGATAATTTGTTTTGTGTTTCACAGAATATACTGAAATATGCACCCCCCCCCCCCCGAAAAACCCCAAATAAACCACATAGTGATAATTAATTCTTTATATAAAATTAGTAAAAAATATTAAAATGTTTTCCCTCTAAGTACCTTGTTTTGTGGTGATCAGTATCGCGTAAACTGGTAAATCACATCAATTTAGTGACCAATGCCACTTTCGTCTTATATCAAAGTCTGACTGCTTATGGAAGTATTACAAAATGACCCTTGTTTTGCCACTTGGTTTTAGAGAATTTGGACTACAATTAGCACACTTTCTTACTTATAAGAATAAATGCATCAATGTCTTTAAATACATCAAATATACACACAGTAATAATGAAGTGCGAGTAACTAGAAGTCCAAAATAGCTGTAACGAAAACATTACCGAACTGACCAGCAATGGATGGAAAGTTAAACAACCATCAAATAAATCGGTTATGAATGTGAAAAATGCTCTATAATTTTCAAATTAAATAAAAACATTATCACATGGTATGAATTTTTAAGTAATTGTTCCGTGGTATGCCTAAAACTACTAAGCAGAAAGCTAGTGATACCCCTGGAACCGAAATCGCCGAACGGCTGTATCGACCATGGTCAGTGATATATACAGGAAGTTATATATCTATAATAATTTAGTACACCAAATGCACAAGACGTAAGAAAAATTTGTAGTCCTGTAAGTCTATTTTATAGACAATTTCTCTTTTATTCTGCCCAGATCTTAAAATAGCTGTCTTAGTGGAACCAACGTAACATATTTATATTAAAGTAGTCGCATGTGAATGATAATTATCCAGCTATAGGGCTTTCCGATAGATATAAAAATAATGATTAAGTTAAGTTTTGTGCAGAGTGACATATATTTCAGATGTAAAATGTTTACATTTATCCCACAAACAAAAAAGCAAACCAAACAAACACATATACACACACAATAAAATAAAATGAAAAGCAAATAAACACACACACATACACACAACGTCCCTCACTAACAACCCTACCCTCAATTATTATGCAGAGAAATAATGTTGTTTACTCTAATATTTCTGACATTATCAGTGTCCCAGGGGATTTTGATAATGATTCCGTGACGCTATTTATTGTAAAAATATGTAATAAATAATTTAATCTTATATATCAGATTCAAAACTAACCTATATTATGTTGCTATACACTTATCAAAGCAAAGTGCGTTTAATATTCATGTAGACTATATGTAAAAACAATTAAACCAATGCAAATATTATCATCATGTATTTTGTTAAACACTGTACTTATTTCTAAATTTGGTTTATTTATACTTAATTTCCAACCTATCATAAAACATTGTGGACTAAGCGATATGTCGTCTAAGGCGAGATCCCCTTCATCTTCCTCTCCTCTCTTTCCGATGAACTGAATGACAAAACTGTTAAGAGAAAATATGTTAGATAAGGACTAAATACAACACATGCACCTCAATCAAAACGTTTATCGATTCTAATCAATAGAGTATGCATGTGTTAAAAGGATATCACCACCAAAAATATAACATTAAAGAATTAAAATGCTATAAGGTGGGTCTTCTTGTTTGATAGAATTGTTCAATATGTTAAACAAAGCATTTTAATGAGTAGAACAGATGTTGTTAGAACATTTTAAACTGGAGGAAATAAAAAAAGAGCTTAGTATAACCCAGGAATATAAAACCATGCGATGCTTTTGATATATCGTAATTTAATGTAAATTTGATAAAAGATAGGGGGTCTTGACTGTCCAATGAACTGCAGTAGTTTTTTTTTTCATATCATGGTAATATCGATAGGTTTAAGATCTACAGCGCAAAAACTCACTGTAACATCATACCATGTCACATCTGGTATTGATAGTTATTTTGGTTAGTGGATAAATGTCTGCAGTTATACAAGTAAATGTTGTTTCCTCTGGTTTTTACCTACTTTCCATATTACTAAAACATGAGGAACATCTCTGGTGTGGTATATAATTTCTGGAAATCTACGTTAGGTTCTCTTTTTGGTCTAATCTTATGCATGGTGGTTATGAAAGGTATTGGTACCGCGAAGAGTTATTCGTAACAGCAATAAATGCAACCCATGGAAGGCCCTCAAGTAGGACGTGTTGTGTTCAATTTCTCATACAAGACCTAATGTTTTCATATTCCGTTACTTATCTCTATGCACAGGCACTGTGTTATATGAATAGTGCCTTTTTAAAGCTAACCCCCTCCGTTCTATATCGTCTCGTTTCTCTTTTCCCTAAGGTAAGAAACGACGGTCAGAATGCAACCGCTTCAACCAGTATCCCCTACAAGTATCGATGATAAACAGAGGAAAATAAAGTGCCAACATGTAAAATGATGTCTAACCCTTTGATATCTGTCCTCAAAAGTTCATTTAAGCATGTTTAAAAGCGCCAACAAACCTTCCTCGCCAGCAGTCTATTACAGGTTTAAACACGGTCCTATTATGCAAATAAACCTGTAATAGACTGCTGGCGAGGAAACTGTCCGCGAGTTGTGCTGGTCGAATTTGCGTTTTTGGTGCCTTTAAAATGCTTGAATAAAATTTTGAGGACAGATATCAAAAGGATAGACATTATTTTACATGTTGGTACTTTACTTTCCTTTGATTATCATCGGAACTTGTAGGAAATACTGGTTGAAGTGGCTGCATTCTGACCGTCGTTTCTTACCATAGGGGAAAGCGGAGCAAGACGATATATAAAAGGAGGGGCGTAGTTTTAAAAAGTCACTCTTCATGTAACACAGTGCCTGTGTTCTATGTTGAACTAACGAATATTTTACGTTAAAGAGAGTCATTTTCGTGAGATACATTAAGCATTATAAATGGACCAAAATCAGTTTTCCTTGACGAACAATAATATAAATACACATAAGAACGTCTAATTTAAATTTTGTAAAGGAAGAATCTTAACTTTATTTTTGGAAAGGTGTCCAAGTTTAAAAAGCACAAATACAAATATATAATATATATATTGAAATAATGGAATTCTGCATCAATATTGAAGAAATATGCATATTTACCTTTTAAGTTTCTGCATAATATTAAGCGGTAGAATTACTGTTTGAAAAATCCATTTATCTTTGTTATCAAAAGTTGTTTTGTTGTAGATACGTTCTTTCAACCTCGTATTGTTGCATGCACTTTTAATGTTAATATAAAGCCTACTGTAAGCTCGCCCATTCATATGATAGAAGAACCTGAGCTGCAAAAAGATATAAGAAAATGGCGTTACAATTGACAATTATATCCTAGATCTGCCATTTACAAAACATTTTTGAAACATTGGAAATTAATTTAGATACAATATAAGATATTATATTAATTTCATTATAGCTTAAGTAGATTGGAATATATTCATTTAGAGGAAACTGTTGAACTACGATTAGATCATATTATTGATAAATGATTATCATTAAGTATATCTGCTCTATGCGGACCAATGTGCGATATATGAAATATACTTTATAAAGTAAAACCTATACTCAGACAGGAATGTAATAATACTGCTAGAAAACGTAAAAGGATATCTATCAAAATGCAGGTATATATCTAGGAATATATTTCTGCATAAGATCTTTGTTTTATTTGTTTATTCGATACCTTACAGTCATCTCTATAGATATTATTTTCACGAAAAAGATCTTCGGAAACTCTAGGAAATGGTGGACTCTCCAAGATTGCACTGTCTGTTAGTTCTTGGTTTGTGGTTTCTGTGTACATATAATAACCTGAAATAGAAGGAGATGGATATATGCACATCATTATGAGATACTTGAACATTTTATAATGATAGTCAAGCAAGATCATATGTTGTTTAACGATATACTTATTGACACTGAATGAAATACATCCCTAGCGCTGGTTTAAACAGTATTTATTCAAAATATGAATATTACAATATTATATAATTCAGTACATTTTGAGTGAAGGATTTGACAACATGATATAATCTTATATAAAGTAATCTCCGTTTAGATTAAGGAAAAAAGAGGAGTTACTGGCTCAGTTATGTGGCAGAAGTCACCATAGAGCTATACAATACATCAATATAAATAATATACTAGAACATATATCACATTACAAAAATATTTGATTGTAGTGCAATTGCGATACCGACTTAGGACGGTCATTTAATTTGACAAAAGCCAAACAAATGGTGTGGTTAACCGGTTTACGGGCCCACCCTCCCACTCACCGTAACAGCAGAACAATCAAAGGACGTACATTTAAAAATTTATAAATAATCCTCCATGTAAAGAACAAGGGTCAACAGGTATCGCATATTGAGAGGTCATAAAAATATAAACACGTAAGGTATTGTAAAATACATAATGGTATAAAAATATATGCGACATCAACATGATAAACCGTGCTCTGCCAGTCTGAAAGCGAGCTAAGACCCTAGATCTGTAGGAGTCCCGACTAACAGTCAGAGGGGACGAGGTTCAGGACCATGTCTCCTCTGAAAGAGGTTTGGACAAGGCCCGTCATATAGTCCCCACCGCCCTGTTAGTCAGCGTGCAACGTTCAAGTAAAAGTCTGCATAAGGCTGTAGAGGGGCCAAATACAAGACCTATAGTCTTTTTGATGATCTCAATATCATATTGTCTATTTATAAGACGTTTGATTATTTTATTACACGATAAAATAACGTTATCGGAGCCTTTTACTTTCCTTAGTTTATATACGAGATCACCGTAAAAATAAGGATGGGAAATTCCATTGGATACATACTGTTGAAAAGAAATATTTCCAAATTTAGATAGAAGTTCTGAATAAGATCTGAAGAATTTGCCGAATGTTTTTCTTAACTTGTGATATCTGTAACCCTGAGTTAAAAGTTTAGTAGTAATTTGTAAATTTCGTTTATGAAAGTCCAAAACATCGGTGCAGCCTCTGACAAATCGAACTAATTGAGATATATAGATACCATATGATGGGAGTCGAGGAACATCGCCATCCAAGTAAGGGAAATTTATAATAGGAAATCCAAAATCCTCACGTTTATCATAAATATTAGTATATATTAGGTGGTTGATAATTTTGATGTTTAAATCTAAGAAAGGTGTAGATTTATCTCAAGTATTAGCTTTATTCAATGTGAGCTCTGGTGGATAAATTTCTGATATAAATTGTTCGAATTCAGGGTTGTCGATAACCAAAATATCATCCAAATATCTACAAGTATTATTGAATTTGTCAATGAGGTCAAAACGTTTTGATTTTTGAAGAGAAACCATAAAATCCCTCTCATAACAATAAAGAAATAAATCTGCTATCAGAGGCGCGCAGTTAGTACCCATAGGAATCCCAACTATTTGTTGATATATCTTGCCATCAAATTGCACAAAAATATTATTCATGAGATAATCTAGTGCTTTACATAATTCCTTGCAAGTCCAGTATTTATATGAAGTATATTGTTTGTTGGAAAAGAATCCGGAGTTATTGGAAGTACATATGTACGTTTTAGATTCTCTGTGAAAACACCATTGTATAAGAGACAGCAACTTGCTTTTAATCAAATCATGAGGCAGAGATGTATAAAGTGTACAAAATCAAATGTAGAAATTTGAGTCGCTTTGAAATTTAGCGAAAGAAGTTTGTCTATAACTTCATGAGAATTTTTAATCGACCAAAAGTAATTGATGTTACTATTATGAAATGCGACATCACAATATTTGATAATATGATCTTTTATAGCAGTTAGAGCAGACGTAATATGCTTCGATAGTACCGTAGTAGAGCAGTGGCTAGAATTAGATATGAAACGTGATTTATATGGACTTTTATGTAGTTTTGGGAGCCAATATAGGGTTGGTAGATCAGATTTATCAGTTTTAATTTTGAAGTCGGACATGGTCATGAGGTGATCGTGCAAGGTGCTGTCTTTTGAGGTAGGGCTTTCCACATATGTATGAGTGGAGTTTAATTCGTTTTTAAGTACTTCAATATAATATAGTTTTCAAACAACTATTATGTTATTACCTGCTTTATCAGCGGGAACAAAGACATATTTAGCATGTAAGTCAGCTATCTTCTTTTTAATAGAATTTGTCGTCAATGTATTAGGCTGTTGAAATAAATGCGGATTTTCCGTAAAGTTCTTAATACGGATATCGACAATTCTTAAAATCTCGAATTTCCAATCATTAAGAGCATGAACCTTTACCTGTTCTTTTTTACACCAACGTTTACAATATGTAGTTAAAGCATCTTCTATAACGTCACGGCATTTATTGAATTCTATCCTGGACGGTAACCTATATTTAGGTCCTTTTCCAAAAAGGGTGCGCAATTTCTTGTCCGAAATACAGTTTAGGTCACCAGTAATAACATGACCTGCCGGTTCATAAACATATTTAGAATTTTCACAAGAACACGACGAAGGAATAGAGTCTGAAACATCAGGGTTAGATGTAACTTTATTATAATTTAAAATAAGATTTCTTATAGGCTTTTTGTACTGGTAACAAATAAGTGGAGGTTCTAAATTCTCAAAATATTGGGGGATTTTAGATGTGACTCTATGATCACGGAAAATATTAGAAATGTTAAGTAGATCGAAGCCTTTATTAATAAATTTAAATTTGAGAAATTGCTGCTTGGGTGGAAGACATATTAAGCTCATTTACACGTTAATAAAGGCCGAAAAGTTATATTATTTAACAGTATTTACAAATAACAATACAAAAGAAGAGAATGGTGAATGGTGGTAAGCTATAATTATTGCTTTTTTCAATAAATTTCGTGAAATTTTTGGAACAAGTCCTCCTTGACTGTTCACTGTACAAACGACAACTCTCTAGACGTATGCCAATATTAGGAGCGACATTTATTGTAACTTTTCTTATTTTATTAGCATTATTACATACAGTTAGGTGCAGTCCTGACCTTACATAATGTGCACTTCAAGTTAACTTTATGACTGCTTTTCAAGTTTACTTGACGACAACAGAGTAAACTTAGAATCAAGTTTAGTAGTAAACTTGATTCCAAGTTTAGTAGTAAACTTGATTCCAAGTTTACCCCAAGTGCACTTCAACTTTAGTTCACTTTCTATATACATGTAAATTTACTATATTTTGTTATTAAAACATTTTTTATATAAAATATGCAATTGTCCATAATAAGACAATTATTTCTATCGTGTTATACGAAACTGCATAATTGTAATAAACAAACGTGAAAAGTAAACTTGGTGTCACGTGATAGTAAACTTGAAGACGGAATTACTTTAAAGTAAACTTGATATCAAGTGCACTTGACTAAACTTTATGACTCGTTTTCAGGACGAAAAACTAAACTTGAAGTGCACTTATCAAGTGTACTTGAATGTAAGGTTAGGACTGCACCCAACTGTAGTAGTAAATAATGTCGCGCGTATTCTCAAGATCCACAAAGACATGTATCTGATATATGGTTTGTATAGAGGTCAGCATTAAGAGAGCTACAACGTAAACGAAACCAAATGTGTAACGTTTGTAGCTTCCTTTTGCCGACGTTAAAATATATTGGAGGGTATAGAATATCCGAATTTAACATATATTTAAACGAAGAAAGTCAATTACGTAATTTCATATCAGCTGGTAGATTGCTCCAATCTCTCGCAAATTGGGAAATAAATGAACCATTATATGAGTACAATGAAATTTAGGTTATTGAGCAGATATCTGTTGCTGACCCGAGCAACTCGTTGTTGCATCACATTACATTACTTGTGACCCATAGATCCCGGCTTCCGATGAGATAGTAAAACCCAAAACCCAAGGTACCGTGTCGCAGTATATGTGGCATATATAATATTCATTACTGCTTATCGGTGAACTGCATCAGATATTTACCGTCAAAACAGTCTTGACACGGCCTTATAATAAATATAGAATATATATACCTTTGGATTTTGTGCACTAGATACGCATTTCGACAAGTTATGTCTCTTCAGTAATGTTCGTGACCGAATAGTTGGAATTTTCATAATATATAAATATTTGAAGAGCAGTATTGAAACCAAAATTACCGAAAAATTGAACCAAAGAATCATTCTAAGGACAGAGTTATGCACGAGGGAGATAAAGAATCCGACACACTCTTATCTTGATATATACTTTTCACATGTGAAATCAATTGTTAACATGTATTTATATACTACATTGGTGATTGAAAAACCCTCCAAAGATCTGAAATCATTTGAAAATGATAGGTCAAATTACATAATAACATATTGTTACGGGAAATGTTTTCTATAAAACAGCACTCAAAACAAAATTTCTTACATTGGTTCTCACCCAAAATGAAATAAACAAACAAACGCACATGGATCTATCTTGCTAAAATCCGATTTAACGAGTATGGTTATATGGAAACAGATGCTGTTCTAATAAGTTCCTTTAGCTCGGTACAACGTTGACTAAACAAATATGACATACATTGCTAATAAAAGACAACAAAGTTAACAATTCTTTTGTGGGACGATATTATAAACAAAAATCACATTTTAATTAGATTATACAAATACATTGAAAATGACCTAAATTAATGACATGCTGAAAATGTTTCCGATACTGAAATTAAGACGACAAGGAGATGAAGCAGGAATACAGTTATTATCCTCAGGATTCATTATCTATTTATGTATTACACAATGTCACAGTATTTGTTGAGCGTCGAAGATTGCCTAATAATTTTTAAACTTCATAAGTGTGAAATCAAAGAAATGCTTCAAAACGCGTTTTGAAAACTGCATCGGCTTTGGGAATTTTCATTCGTATTATGATTTTATACCCCTTTCTGTAGATAGATGAATCATATATTATATTGATAAATTATATTGATAGTTTCAAATACCCGGTTTACAGGTAAAAACTAAATTTTAAACCTTGAATGCTCCAATTAAAACCTGCAAATGTGTAAATACAAGCCTTTTATTCCATAATTTTCTGTGTTTCTACTAGTCATATTGTGTAACGTTATCGTTGCTTATGTAGATGTCAACGACCTCTTTGGCCTTAAGGCATTGTAACTTAAATAGAAATGATAATAATATTTATAAGAAAACAGCAGTAATGCAAGCTTGTCTGTAATTTTAGGCACCGAAGATTCCTGACTCGAAATGCATAGTTTTGTCATATCATGGCATACATTCTCCAGAAATGGTCATGTATTACTACGTCAATATTTGTCTAGGCTATATATTTCGTATATTATTATGCAAGCTGTTGTATATTAATTATACATTGTGTTCAACATACCTTTTTAATTTTCGAAAGTAGTCTAACAGCAATACAGTTCTTTTTATGACCTTCACATCGAGCATTGCAATTGCATTGTAATAGGGCACTTCGAATATAAATGAACAGTATTGATTTAATGTTACAATAAAACTTTGTTTGTTAAAACCTAGTATCCTTGACATTGTAAATCTTAGGCTTTGTTCTGTTTTCTTTGTGTGAAAAGTTACGGCTTTGGAACTATAATGTCTCGCAAGGTACAGTGTATGGTATAATGTAAAGATGATGGATAAATCTGAAACTATAGTCTGAAAATCATAAAACCAGTCTACTTGAAGAGCATATGTGAACCCCTATGATGGAGTGAGATCAGGTGCCCGGGGAGAGTGAGCATCTATAAATGAGACCACCAACTGATAATTTGGTGTATTATTATCTTCAAATAAGAACTTGAGATGTAAAGATGATGGATAGATCCAAACCACAAGTCCAAAAATCATGAAACCATAGGAAATACAAAATCAGTGAAAATGAAAAACAAATGGAAAATAACAAAATATGTCTACTTGAAGAGCATATGTGAACCCCTGTGATGGAGTGAGATCAGGTGCCCGGGGAGAGTGAGCATCTCCTGCTTGCTAGCAACACCCGTCACATATACCCCGTAGAAAGAGTCAAATCGTGTGAATTCCATATGTATTTATATATGGAGAAGTCGAAGTAGGTAACCTTCTAGTATAGAAGGTGTCAAATCTGTGTAAAGTGATCGGAATCGGTCTCAGTCCAGAATATCATTTAAAAGTCTGGATAACGAGTTATCATATGGAGTAATAAGAGTCTCGTAACGACCGTAGAACTTCCTCAGTGACGTTGCTAGTCTAGCACATATATAACCCTGGTTGAGCAGCTTAACTGAAAGTCGCCTAGCCCTCAGAACAAAGTCATTGTAATTTGAACATGCTCTGGAATAACGTATTAACTGAGATATGAATACGCCGTATGCGGGCAATGATGGAATGTTGCTACTAATGAAAGGAAAGTTTGTGATAGCGAAATTGAAATCGTCACGTTTGTCATAGAGTGAGGTGTTCAATTGACCATTAATGTCGAAAGACAACATAATATCTAAATACGAAGTAGAATTACTATTTTCTGTGGTTTCTTTGACCTCCAGTTCACTTGGATAGATGATGCTAAGGTAATCCGCGAATGAAGGATTATCAATTGAAAGCAAGTCATCAATAGGCGACTTTCAGTTAAGCTGCTCAACCAGGGTTATATATGTGCTAGACTAGCAACGTCACTGAGGAAATTCTATGGTCGTTACGAGACTCTTATTACTCCATATGATATCTCGTTATCCAGACTTTTAAATGATAATCTGGACTGAGACCGATTCCGATCACTTTACACAGATTTGACACCTTCTATACTAGAAGGTTACCTACTTCGACTTCTCCATATATAAATACATATGGAATTTACACGATCTGACTCTTTCTACTGGGTATATGTGGCAGGTGTTGCTAGCAAACAGGAGATGCTCACTCTCCCCGGGCACCTGATCTCACTCCATCACAGGGGTTCACATATGCTCTTCAAGTAGACATATTTTGTTATTTTCCATTTGTTTTTCATTTTCACTGATTTTGTATTTCCTCTGGTTTTATGATTTTTGACTTGTGCTTTGGATTTATCCATCATCTCTACATCTATATATCTGTAAGTAAAATTGAAGCCAAGAGCCAATTTTTTTTTTCCTTGCGAAAGCAAAGACTGAATGAACTCAGCTTCGTATGAGTAAAGGAATATGTCAGCTAGAAGCGGAGCACAGTTAGTGTCCATTGGAATGCCGACAATTTGTTGAAAAACCTTACCTCCAAACACCACAAAAATGTTATCGATAAGAAAGTTCAACATCTGGATGACAGCTGTTTCAGTGTATTTATTTTTGGAATAAGAATTTTCCCTAACAAAGTAAGTTTTATCGTGGCCTATTACGATATATTTGAATTTGCGGTTTCCGTTTTTACTAGTAAATGCATTTGAAATAATTTCCGCTAATCTGTCTTTTAATTTCTGATGAGGGATCGTTGTGTAAAGAGTCGAAAAGTCCAAATTCTTGATGGAGTGAATTTTAGTAAAATTTTTGATTTTAGATGTTCTAACAACTCTTTTGAATTTTTAAGGATCCACATTTGATTAATTCCACTTCTGGAATATACTGTTTCGCAATATCTATGAAGGACAGATTTAATTTCTGATAATATTTTTGTGAGTAGCATCTTTTCGAACGGGTTGTTTGTCTGATTCTCCTTGATGTCACACCAAGATTATTTCATTTACATTAGTGACAACATGTGCAGATCCATCTGACTCAACGGAACCAATGAGGGGTCTGTAATGCGTAAAGTCTGACGTTGGTTATTACTGTCTAGTCGTAAGGATAGAGTACGAATGATCCAGCAGTGGGACTCTTACCGCGGATGTTTATGTCACGAGACAAGGACATTGCTGATTAATTTCCTTTTTGAGCAGTATATTTTGCGTTTTACCGAAACACACTGTACACATGTGTTTTAAGGACAATTCTATTTGCTTACTATTTCATGAATAAGGAAATATAAATGTATAAAAGACACTATCATTGAGGATATCATTAGAGTTATCTTTCTTTCCTCAAGCGTTAAGAGTGGTTAAGTTGCAATAACATAAATCGATATAAAAGCTTCATGTAATAGTTGAAGAAGATAAGAATTAATGATTTCTATCACAAAGAAACGCGATTTAGATTTTTTCGTATTGTAATTATTCACATCTTTGAAAGCAATGTACCGACTTAATCAAAGGGTTGCATTAAGTTGTCATTTTTGAGTCAACCTCTTGCAAACTATTGTATTTTCGAAAGTGAAAAGTGAGATTACAGTATGTAAGGAGATATATACATACATTAATTTTGTGCACACTTATGGCTCTTCAGTGATGTTGGACCCAATTCTCTTTAATACCCTTTTCGCATTATTCTCGATAAACTTTAACTACACAAGTTGTGTTACTGTGGCAGGTATGAATATTTCGTTGTAAAGTTCCACAAATATTCACATTTACTCCTTTAGTACCTACAATTGTGTACGGTGGAAGTGGCAAGTCAGTAAGAGACTTTTCCTCTTCATGTTCACCCTGATTAATTATCTTTTGATGTTCTGTGCTTACACGTTGGTCACCTCTTTATTGCTTACCAATAAATCATATCTAGAGGTCTATGTCTTCTGTTAGATAAGTTTATTTCTTTTATATGGCCATCAGATTTCTAATAAGAATTATTTGAGTCATCATACATTATACGTCAAAGTTTTGACTTAATTCAAACAAACATTACGTTTGTCGAACCAGAGTACAACATGCACTTTTAATGTTGAGATCATAACTAAATTGTTGTGTGAGAAATTCTGAAAGTAGGACATATTTTATTTCTATATAGAAATTAAGAGATAACAAAATCTCCTCCAGGAAAAAACCCCAAAGAACTCTTCGTTACATAACATTACTGTAAATATAAAATAAGTGTCTTATTTTGTGTTTTCATACATAGGCCATAGATCATTCTACGGAAAAGATGACTTAAATGGAAACAAATTGCAACAGTTTGTTTCTCTTCATTTTAAGAATGTTTAAGGTGTCCTCCACCATATACAAAGTTTAGAAAAATATATGCAAGGGAAAGGGGTGTTTTGGGGTGAAATATATTAATTTATGCTAAATATGTAAGAAAACTGGAAAACAATGAATTAATAAGTATAATTTCAAGTTTCTGCCCCATGGGTTTTGATGAAACTAATATCATCCATAAAGTAATGGTTGTCAATGATTTAAAAACATAAAAAGTAAAGTGTCAATGTAATTTGACATGGGGGGCATCTCAAAGTGTGAAGTGTGTTTAACATAGGACCCAAAAGAGGAAATCAAAGAGAAACAGATATTTTCCGATATTACATACTTTCTGTCCGAGGGTTTTTTCATCTGTATTTAATATAAAAAACCCTATTCATTAGTATTAAGTATTACTCAAATAAAAAAGGGCAGGTACCCGTGTATTATACCCTAAGGGATTATATCAAAGTTCGTATTTTCACTCTATTTATACATGAAAGTTGTCAAAATATAAGATAATGTCTTGATAAACGAACAAATGTGTTCAATTATGGCTTCAAATTATAGACAATATCAACATTCAAATATTTATGGACGAAATTGTCAAGTCATCACATTTTTCTGTCTCAGATTTTGGTTTCTGTCATTTTTTGGCTGTTACTAATAAATCTGAAATTGAATATAATTTCTAATAAATGAACAGTCATGAGTTGTTTTATAGTTTTTACCTAAAGACTGCATCAGTATGCATTTTCTTTTCACAGCTATTGGTAATTCATCACATTTTTAAACCTGGGGACTGTCTCAAATTTAGTTTTGATTTTTTTAAACTTCAGTAAGGCAAAACTTCAGAGATTGTTTTCCATAAAGTGAACATTTTTCCATGAAGTGAACAAATGTTTTTAATGTTTACTATGGGAAATGAAAAGAACATTATCAATTATCAAAAATTTATGCACACTCATTTTCACTTGATATATTTTGGCTATGGGCCATCTGAAAAAAAAAAATGAACATTCAGAATATTTTTTTACACTAATACCTAATAATTTCAGTATCATCCAAGAACTATTTCACAAACATATTAAAAGAGGCCGTATCGAGTTTATTTGCCAGATAATGTGAGTCTGAAACTTTGAACAATGCGTACGAAAATTAAGCACATATATTCAGCTTCAAGATTTAAAGTTTAAAAAGGCTTTAATATTGCGCTCCTAATTTTCTACTCAATTTCATTAAAGGCATATTATGTAAAAACTGTACATGCCTAATGGTTTTTTTTTCGAATATTAAAGAAGACCAGATGATTTCATCAATGTCTCAGCATCTGTGAAAATACGCAGTAGACAAGCGACAATTCTTGTGCTGGAACGGCATTGATCAAAACACTGGTAATATGTAACTTATATCATCCGCAGGCATCCGCATGGACACAGTACGACATACAAGGATCGCACCTACTCTCAATGGGTCTCTGTGTCTACTGTCCGCGCCTCGCGTACTCACTCTGGAAACTGGAAAATCTGGATTTTCAGTTATTCATCTTCAGAATAATTTCAGAAAGGCAAAACCATTCGATAGATCTTGTTTAGTCGTAACTTTTGGTGTATGCTATATGTTTGTATGAAGAAGCGTTCATATTTTATAGAAAAAAATCAATTTTAGAAATGGCGATTTTCATTTTAAATTTTGACGTGACGTCGCCAAGTTTCCCATAGACTCATTGTTAAACATCGACGACATTACGTCAAAATTAATATAGAAAACGCCCTATCTTAAATGATTTTCCCTACAAAATATGAATGCTTCTTCGTAGAAACATATAACATACACCAAAGTTACGACAATATCTGTCGATTGATATTAATCTTGAAAACTATTTTAAAGATAAATAAGTGAAAATCCAGATTTTTCGGTTTACAAAATGAGTGGCGCGGACAGTAGGTCAAGTCAATGTGCGACATTAATCGTACATTCCTTAAACACTTGATGAATATCGACTGAGATCCTTGCGGTGTCCGATGAGTTGTCTTCCAGTGATCGGACAGTAGTTGTAGAATTATGGTCCTTTGAAATTGATCTAAAAATTACCTTCCGAGGTGAAAATCATGTGTTTTACAATACCTTACGTGTTTATATTTTTTGACCTCTCAATATGCGATACCTGTTGACCCTCGTTCTTTACATGGAAGATTATTTATAAATTTTTAAATGTACGTCCTTTGATTGTTCTGCTGTTACGGTGAGTGGGAAGGTGGGCCTGTAAACCGGTTAACCACACCATTTGTGTGGCTTTTGTCAAATTAAATGACCGTCCTAAGTCGGTATCGTAATTGCACTACAATCAAATATGTTTGTAATGTGTTATATGTGCTAGTATATTATTTATATTCATGTATTGCATAGCTCCATGGTGACTTCTGCCACATAACTGAGCCAGTAACTCCTCTTTTTTCTTGCTGGGTCAAACAGCCGTTAAATGGTACGAAATGAAGTTTGATATTTGCTATAGGTCTTGTATGTGGCTCCTCTACAGTCTTATGCAGACTTTTACTTAAAGGTTGCACGCTGACTAACAGGGCGGTGGGGACTATATGACGGGCCTTGTCCAAACCTCTTTCAAAGGAGGCATGGTCCTTAACTTCGTCCCTCTGACTGTTAGTCGGGACTCCTACAGGTCTAGAGTCTTAGCTCGCTTTCAGACTGGCAGAGCACGGTTTATCATGTTGATGTCGCATATATTTTTATATCAATGTGTGCTTTACAATATCTTATGTGTTTATATTTTTATGACCTCTCAATTTGCGATACCTGTTGACCCTTGTTCTTTACATGGAGGATTATTTATAAATTTTTAAATGTACGTCCTTTGATTGTTCTGCTGTTACGGTGAGTGGGAGAGTGGACCCGTAAACCGGTTAACGACACCATTTGTTTGGCTTTTGTTAAATTAAATGACCGTCCTAAGTCGGTATCGTAATTGCAGTACAATCAAATGTTTTTGTAATGTGTTATATATGCTGGTATATTATTTATATTCATGTATTGTGTAGCTCCATGGTGACTTCTGCCACATAAATGAGCCAGTAACTCCTCTTTTTTCTTTCAAACAATATTTGGACCATAAAATGCTTGGGTTAAACAGTGGTTTGGAAAAGAAAAAAGAAGGAAAAAATACCAACCGAACAAACAACCCCCCCCCCCCCTCTCTATAAAAAAAAAAAAAAAAAAAAAAAAGGAGGAGAAGAAAAGAAAAGCACAAACCAATAATAAAAAAAAAAACCCCAAAAAACAAACAAAAACCCCCAAAACAATCAAAGAAACTGGTGTATGTTTCTTCGGATTAACGCAGACTTAGGATAATTTGCTATAGCAGTCCTATGAGGGACCTCATTTGTTCATAAACAATATCGAGCTCAACATCTTCCCTATTCAACCATGGATTTTTCTCCCTCCAGCCATCGATTGCAGCATTATTTCTCACTTGAGTTCATATTAATATCACAATTTTGACGTCATGTGAATGACATCCATCCTACTTTCTTTACTTGCAAAATATCCAAGACTTCTATTACCAAAGACATAGAAGCCTTCTGTCGAGACCACAATATGATATCTGAGGTAATATCAGGAACATGTAGTTGGTATTCTAAATATTGCTCTTTGTGTGTAGTTATAGAAAATGTATGGCGACAAGTGTATGTTGAAGTATGGATTGGTGATCTTTTTGGTAGATTTGTGAATAAGATTTGATTTAAATTAAGTGCGTCCATTCCCTTATTTGCAGTCCGAACTTGATCTAAGGGAAGATGCTCACTCTCCCCGGGCACCTGATCTCAGTCCATCATAGGGGTTCACATATGCTCTTCAAGTAGACATTTTTCGTTATTTTCCACTTGGTTTTCATTTTTACTGATTTTATATATTTTATATTTTTTATGGACTAATGGTTTGGATTTATCCATCATCTTTACATCTTAACAGATTTTATTTACTTTTAAGTATTAATTCGAAAGATATTCAGTCTAGTTAAATATTGCATCATCTTTGTATTGACCATAGAACTTCCCAGTAAAGTTATCAGGCATACAAATTCGTAGCTTTGTGTGAGTTGTGTGTTTTTGTGAGCGGTCTGGTCAATAAAACAAAACATTCAAGACGAAAACATGCTCTGGTTTTGGTTTGGTATTGTATAATTTTTTAAATCAAATCGCCGAAGGTAGGCAAGGATGGGATGTTGCTATTCAAGAGGGGAATTTGTGATACGGAAGATGAATTCGTCACGTTTTTTATTATCCAGGGATGTGTGCAACTGACAATTCATAGGGACCGAGGAAGGCTAGTTACGAAGCAGATGGGGCGTATCGTTGATCTCAAGTACAGTGTGATACATAAAGTCAAGGTAATTCTGATTATTTTGATTATCTATAGACAGAATGTCGTCAATGTATCTGTATGTTATGAGATTCTGTTTCTTTCCCAATGAGGGTAATAACTGAATACTTCCTGCCTCGGATGAGGACTTTCTTATCACTACTTACACTTTATATCAGAAGTAACGACTGTCATTTTCTTTCTCCTATTAAGATAACTTTTACAAAAACTTTTTTTGTATAAATTAGCTACCATAAGTCAAGTACATATGGCATTTTATCGGATCTATGCAAAATCTTTAAATGTATGATCTACAGTGGTAAGGAGTCTCAATAATAAAAGGTGATACGACAAAATGTCATGATCATCTAAATTGTTTGCATATTCCGGAGTACAGATAATGACCTTCTTACCTTTATCCGTTCCAGTAGTATGATCTACAGATGGCCCAGTAGAGTCAGTTTCTGTCTTGCCAAAGTGACGAGTCCAATCAAAATTATCATACTTCGTGCCTTGAAGATTTTTCCATCCACACATGCCTTGTTCAAAGTCACATCTCGATCCAAATGGCCATTCTTGATAAAGCATCAAAAGTATAATTTAAGAGATTACAAAGATTTGTATACAAATGATTTATAGTTTACATTTATCTATCATCTTTACATTTAATATTCAGACTGTTATATTACATTAAATCAGGCTAAAATTGCGAAAAATTAAATAGCATTTTGTACTTTCATCAAATATATTTGGGTTTGAAGAATAAGATAGGTGATACTATCAGTATCAATCCGTTCAAACATAGACTCTGGAAGATTTAGGTGCATGTACAGATGTTGTGTATTTGAATGTAATAAGACTTTTGGATACAGTGCCAAGTCATAGCTGTTTTGAGAGTTAACACTGTGAATGAAATCTGCTGAAATTTTTATGGATATATCCGGGGAACACATGGTCTACCTACAGAGAAAGTATCTGGAGGACATCTATGAAGACAGGGATCGATCTCATCACATGACTAATTCTACTCTTTACATACACACAAACACACACACACAAATTGAGCAAAGGCATAAACTCACAGAATTAATCAATTATTCAGCAAACTTGCAACAACAATGAATTCATATATATAGTAAATGTAAAAATTTATCCAGTTGGGTGCATCAACATCGCAATTGCCGTGTAAGCAGGGTAATCAAATTAAAATGTGAATGAATACATGAACCAGAACAAATATAAACGAAAATTTAATTACGCCAAGTTCCTCTACAATTCTTCATTGAAATCTATTTGTTGTTTAGAAAAAGTTCCATATTTCAAATCCTAATATCATGGTCGAAATAAAGAAATGTTATGATTCAATAATTAAAGGTTTTGTTGACTGAGAGACTATTCAGTATATTGTTTAGAATATTTCTAGAAGGAGTAATATCTGATTCTAAAAAGTATCTACTTTGCATACAAAATCTTATTTGTAGATTTTTGAAATATACAGTCTTGAAAGGAAAGCAAATAGAAATGTACTGTGGAAGAGTCAGAAGAAGGGACAGTAAAATGTAAAGATGATGGATAAATCCAAACCACAAGTCCAAAAATCATGAAACCATAGGACATACAAAATCAGTGAAAATGAAAAACAAATGGAAAATAACAAAATATGTCTACTTGAAGAGCATATGTGAACCCCTGTGATGGAGTGAGATCAGGTGCCCAGGGAGAGTGAGCATCTCCTGTTTGCTAGCAACACCCGTCATATATAACCCGTAGAAAGAGTCAAATCGTGTGAATTCCATATGTATCTATATATGGAGAAGTCGAAGTAGGTGACCTTCTAGTATAGAAGGTGTCAAATCTGTGTAAAGTGATCGGAATCGGTCTCAGTCCAGAATATCATTTAAAAGTCTGGATAACGAGATATCATATGGAGTAATAAGAGTCTCGTAACGACCGTAGAACTTCCTCAGTGACGATGCTAGTCTAGCACATATATAACCCTGGTTGAGCAGCTTAACTGAAAGTCGCCTAGCCCTCAGAAAGCTATTATTTAATAGATTTCTTCCAAACACAAACATTAGATATTAACCTCCACCCCAAACCCCCAATATTTTAAGCGTAGATGTAGGTTTGGGAAATATTTTTAATTACAGAATCTAAGAGATGACTATTTATGATAATCAGACAAGTTATAATTCTTTGCATATAAATTTAAACCGAATATCTTCAAAATCAATTCTCAAAGACCCACTGCTAATCAAGGTAATAAATATTTTTTTCAAATGATTGCTCATTTTATAACTATGATATTTTAACCGTAATTGGTGTAAATATAATAAATACTAGAAAAACAAATAATACCTTAAGAATAAATATATAACATATATACCTTTTAATTTTGTGCACCATATGCGCATTTCGACAACTTATGTCTCTTCAGTGATGCTCGTGGCCAAATGATTGGAATTCTCAAAATTTATAAATAATTACGAAAATCGAACATTCCATTCGCTCATTAGTTACAGTATAAGATATTGTTGAGTGATTTCATGTATGGGTAGTCGACGAAGAAAAAATTACCAGCAAGAGTATTCTATCTAAACTCACTCTCGGACACGGAATATACCCTTCCAATGTTTTGTTCATATATGTACCATGCTAAGATACGAAGCGGTAGTCAATAGAAAAAAGAGGAGTTCTGGCTCAGTTATGTGGCAGGAGTCACCATGGAGCTATACAATACATGAATATAAATAATATGCTAGCACATATAACACATTACAAACATATTTGATTGTAGTGCAATTACGATACCGACTTAGGACGGTCATTTAATTTGACAAAAGCCACACAAATGGTGTGGTTAACCGGTTTACGGGCCCACCTTCCCACTCACCGTAACAGCAGAACAATCAAAGGACGTACATTTAAAAATTTATAAATAATCCTTCATGTAAAGAACAAGAGTCAACAGGTATCGTATATTAAGAGGTCATAAAAATATAATACTTTAGGTATTGTAAAACACATAATAATATAAAAATATTTGCGACATCAACATGATAAAACGTGCTCTGCCAGTCTGAAAGCGAGCTAAGACCCTAGATCTGTGGAAGTCCCGACTAACAGTAGGAGGGGACGAGGTTCAGGACCATGTCTCCTCTGAAAGAGGTTTGGACAAGACCCGTCATATAGTGCCCACCGCCCTGTTAGTCAGCGTGCAACGTTCAAGTAAAAGTCTGCATAAGGCTGTAAAGGGGCCAAATACAAGACCTATAGTCTTTCTGATGATCTCAATGTCATAGTGTCTATTTAGAAGACGTGTGACTATTCTATTGCATAATTAAATAACATTATCGGAGCCTTTTACTTTCCTTAGTTCACCCTAAAAATTAGGATGGGAAATTCCATTGGATACATAGTGTTGAAAAGAAATATTTCCAAATCTAGATAGTTCTGAATAAGATCTAAAGAATTTTCCGAATGTTTTTCTAAGCTTGTGATATCTGTAACCCCGAGTTAAAAGTTTAGTAGTAATTTGTAAGTTTCGTTTATGAAAGTCCACAACATCGGTGCAGCCTCTGACAAATCGAACTAACTGAGATATATAGATACCATATAATGGGAGTAGAGGCACATCGCCATCCAAGTAAGGAAAATTTGCAATAGGAAATCCAAACTCCTCATGTTTATCATAAATATTAGTATATATTAGGTGTTTGATAATTTTGATGTTCAGATCTAAGAAAGGTGTAGATTTATCTCAAGTATTAGCTTTATTCAATTTGAGCTATGGTGGATATATTTCTGATATAAATTGGGAACATCCATCATACTGCAGAAAATAGAAATAAGGGAAATCCAGAACCCTTGGGGAGCCAGATGTGGGATCAAATGCAACGTAGGAGTAAAAAACCCCTGCAGATCAGTCACACTCGTTTTAATGTCATTAGGTTATAAATATGAAGTGTTTATATTATTAACGTAGTCACAATCGGCGAAAAGTCATGATAAGTAAAATATTGTATTATCCCAGCATAAACGCTTAAACACGAAATACAATCCTAGAGGAAGTGTGTATGGCAGACAATAATTTCTGATAGGCGCATAGGTAACGACCGTAAAATTTGCGGAATGTAAAAACTGTTTTAGTTTTCGAATCCTTGTGATTTAAACTATAACTCAGTAGCTTGCCTCATTCAATAAAAGAACCGTAGTCTGTCTGGTGAAGTTCTAGCTTATCAGATCAATTATTAAACATGTATGGAAAGTTAACAACATGGAAATTGAAATTGTCACATTTATTATACAGTGAAGGAGTAAATCACTGCTTCACATTTTTGTGTTGTTTTGAAGCATTGTATACGTAGAAATGAAAGATGTAATTTCGTTGTAAAAGAAATGGTTTAACAAATTTATTTCTTTTGTATTATTTGACTTTTGCGTTTACGACTTTAGCTGTATACTTTTCAAAATTAAGAGTGTGCAACACTATGAAATTCAATCTCGAAAACATCATATTTTATATCAAATTACATGTTAGGAGTTATCTTTCAAAAAGGATGTTAAAAAAGAAAGAAAATAGAAACCTTTACCTTACGATCAATTTTACGACATAACCGACATTAAGAAAACAAACAGGACGTAACAAAATATCCGACAACATTGCCACTACGGTGGCGACTGTGGGTGGTACATTGTCAAGAAGTCAATTCTTCTGATAAATCTTCACACATGCCATGGCCACAATTAATGTTATCTAAAGGGATAATCAACCGAAAATATAAAATACGAAATAACTGGTGTCACATGATTATAGCACTAACAACCATGTACCACAGTGGACATTCACGGACCCCTGAAATTCAGAGGTGAGACGAGGTGCTTGGAGAGGTGAGCGTCTCCTGTTTTGCTAGAGACAGCCGCTATGAATGCCCTTAGATACAGACGAAACAAATATAATCAAGAACTGTATATATACATGAATGTGAACAAACACTGTGTAAAAAGTGCCACTGCCGTATAACACCAGGAAAAGGGGTATAATGACATTAAAGTCAAACCCTCCGCGGGGAACACAATGAGTAAAGGTAAGCATTTCATCTCTGGATTTGAGTTGTGTGGCTCACAGAGACCTAATTGATCTTTATTATCATTTTTTGTTCCAAAATATCATATATTCTGGAAAGGGAACTACATAGGGTCCAGCAATATTTTGAATCGAAAATAGACCTTCTTACGTGACGATTTCACGCACTCGTTTTATTAAACCTGTGTGGGTCTTTAGAGAGAATTAGAAATAGAATTAAATCATGAGAAGAAACAAAGAATTATAATGACTTATGTCAACTGGATCTTGATATTAACAGCCACCTGTTGCTGGAAGATCTGATATTGATATTATATGATGCTGATATTATCCATCGCTATCATTTATTGGATAACGTATTACTACATTTTCTTACCGGAACATTTACCCTCTAAATACAATACCTCTTACCAATGATAATATACTTGTAGCAAATTAAACATATAAAGATATTAATGGGTAATTTACTTTTTGAATGAATAGTAACAAACGTAAATAGCTGACAATAAAAATTGTAAAGTTGAATCTTTCTGTAGTTTTACTCCTTGCACAGATACGAAAAATAACATCAACTTGACTTCATAAAATAGTGAAAATAATGTATATATTCAATTTTATCACGACTCAGACAAAATTGTTAAATCCAACTGGTCAGATTTTGGTCACATAACGCCGTAAAAAAACCGTACCATGCATGAAAACCAGTATTGAACGAGTAATTCATTATCTGGATGGAGTTGCCGCCGTACCATGCCACCTGTCACTAGACACAAGATGGCCACACCCAACCGAGTTATGCAAACTAAATCGACGCAAATCGACGACACAAATTAAATCAGAGAATACACTTCGGTGTAATGCAAAAGCAGCAAAAATCACATACTGTTAGAGGTCTTCGACATGATGAACTCGTTACACAGTAAGTAACTTGATTCGGAAAAATATATGGTGTGAAGAAAACCCGTATAGGATACGATTTTCTTTTCACACCAAATATATATTTTATATCAGGTCACTACCTTATTGTGTAAATAATACTTTCACTCTTATATGTCCCTAGATTAGGTTAACCTCTATCATTATATCGGTATTTGTAAAAAGGTTAATGCGAAATATATTTTCATTGCTTCCTGTATTAAGCATCACTGAAAACCACTTTTTTCTTGTAAATCGCATGTTGTGTTAAAGGTAAGTAGTAGTTATGTTCATACAAAACAGTACCACCTCTGTGATCGTAATGTCCGTTTTATTTTCAATACTTCATACTATAAGACATTTTTCTCTACTTATATTATGTTATTGTATTGTAGAATATAATTTGTTTGATTGTAATAGAATTTCGTTAACATAATGGTTTCGTATGTACATTAAGTTAGTATTTTGTAACAGAGAAGTTTAGTCTTACCACACGTACATATGTGTCACTTTTTGACTACTCCTTTCCTTCTCTTATGGTTTTATTCGAAGCCAAACTTGCACTAGATACTTCAAAAACCAGGCTATCTCAAAATTAGTCTTGAATTGCCTGCTGCAATCCTCTATCAGTGTTTAACATTTGTCATCCTATAAAAACGAGGTGCAGTAACATGTTTTCCCCTGGGTGAAATCCATTAATGTGCGTGTTCACATTCTTTCTATTTGTTCATGTCAGTAACAGACTAATACAACTATGGCATTCATTTAAATATTTCATCATTTAGACAGCAAGACTTCATCTTTCATTGTGTACATTTTATATAAATCCTTATTGTGGAAAAGATTGATTGATTATTTCACGTTTACGGTGACGGCATCTACCTATTGCATTGGAAAGAAAGGTACACTTTGCAACTGACCCATCGGAAGCAGTGAGGGATCTTTTATGTGCCGCGCCGACCATGATTAGGGATTTCCCAAAAGGAGTCGAGCATCTGATTCACTGAGCCACACCGGCTTTGTGAACAAACACTGCCGCAGCGTGAAAAGAAATTGATTTCTCAAATGCAAGTTGGATCAGGTGCTTCAGAGGAACAAAGCAATCATTAACATCATCCCTATCTACGCCTGCTGCGTAATCTCTTCAGAGTTGTGAAAAATGTATGAATAATCCTTTTTGTTGAGCTTTTTATATAAATATTTAGGCATTACCTACACTCGTTAGACCGATAAACCTTACACATTTTGTGGATTGACCGTCAGTTAAGAAAAGCGTATTTATTGGTCATCGTTTATAACTGTTTTATTGGCATATAACGTCATTTGTGCAAGGAAGCTTTAGAAGACAGCGTCGTATAATGTATCTTGATTTTTGTCATATCCTTCTATAATAATTTATGTAAGGTCATACCTGCTGTTTTCAATATAATTAATAAGGCTTAAACCTAATCGTGGAATGACTATCAAGGGTGAACACAAAGAAGTCAAACCTAAAACAAGGACTTCATTCTCAATTTACCATGCGATATAACTAAACGCATAACAGAAAAGCCACGTCTTTAATGTAATTCTCAATTGCCGATATTTTTGGTAATATTTAACAGATATAACTGATATGCTTTTTAAAATCCGCTTCGGATGCATAGAATTATATTTACATATTACGTATGCTCTATAGTTATGCTACGCCATATACAAATTGTAACAGTAAACTCGTGTATTATATTACCACAACAATTATTCATACTGACGTACAGTTCCATCGCTTTCACAGTATGCGTGTAATAAATGATATAATATCTTTTGATTCTCATCGCATCAAACATTTTTATATATACAGCAACTCTGGTAAAAAAAATGTTACGTTTATGGAATGGTGACTTGATGATTGTTATGAAATTGAATATGTTAAGCGAAATTGACAACGAGGAAGTTTATGGTCGCTACGTTGTTGAACAATATTAATCCCATGTTCCAGAATGTTACACATTTTTGAAAATGATAATGAACAGTGACGTGCTTTTACAAGATTTGACATATTACCAATCTGAACAGGGAAATGAAAAGTTTTTACCGAATGTTTGTGACGCTTATACCATACACGCAGTAGACGCCTAATTCTTCAGGATACCTGATCTCATCCAATTTGGTATTATCAATTGCAGCACCACTGAATTTGTAGTGTTTTAGCAGGACTTTAATATCAGACATCCAGTGGTACTCTTTCGAATTTCTCTTATCAAATGTATTATGCCGGCCATTTTATATATATCACACCATATATACGTGTTTAAATTTAGTGCACCATGTACGCATTTCTCAACGTCGACGTTATGGGAATCTAAATCATTAATATTTGAAGAGTAAACTAATCATTAAATTTGCCTATACGTATGAGCCAAAGAATCAATCAAAGAACAGAGCTGTGCGTGAGGGAGATACTCTTCAATTCTGAAATGATCCACGGACATAAATATATATTTCAGGTCAGTTCAAAAGCACCGAAATCTTAATGTTTGAAAAATACAAAAGTAACTGATGTTGTGTGCGTTCAGTATTTGTGTCATCACAAATGTACGTTAATTTCACATGTATTGAAAAAACCTTTATACTAGAAAGTTCAACATAGTAAATAAAATCATGTGTTTGTCAAAAAGAAGCTCAAAATCCAGACCTATGACGAGGAAATGGAACATTCTTTTTTTTACACAGAAAAACTCTATTTAGAAAAAATCCTGTAGGATTTATTTGCAGTAAAATCTCAAGGGTGGTGGTTTGGATTTATATCGGAAATACTGAATGAATTACGTGGGATTGTCGTGCTAATGCGGTTGAGAGTACTTTAAGGGGTAACGCGAGATAAATAATCATAATTAATATAATATAATTTAATAGCATACACGACCCACGAAGAACTCTAATAAAATGAGTTATCATTGTTTAACAACTCAACAATCAATGGATGTAAATTTCTCTATGTATACCTGTCAATGACAAGTCCTCATCTCGTTTGTTTTTACAATCAATTTTGAAGTTTCCTTCGGCATCCCTTCCTGCACATGAGCCATCTCCACAGTCAAACTCTCTAATCGAACACATAGGAGCGAATTCGGATTTATCTAAAATGTCAAAACCATATCATTATTATGACACTTATAAGGAAATCACTTTCAGCAAGTATGGTATGTAAAACATGGTGTGATTTATGAATAAACGTAATATAAACCGAGTGCGAAGTTTTAAAAGAAAGTGAATTTCAATAAGGTACTCTACAAATGAAATCAAAATAAAATATCTAGAAATTTTGAATAAAAGGTTAACTTAGGTACCTGGGGACACATGGAGTCATTTCAATACCAGAAAACCTAAAATCTTGTTCAAGTAAAAAACAGATATTTTCTTTGAAAGAATTTCCAATTACTCATTTCACCTATTATTAAGTGTTAGAAATTAGATGCTTGTCTTGCAGTTACATGGATTAATATATATTTTATATGTTTATTGAATGAACAATGCAACGGGATATTGCAGTTCGCATTCCGTATATATATATATTTATCGAGTTTTTGATAGGAGTATCATTTATCGGTATCAAATAACATATTTTAACTGTAAAATGTTGCTAACTATAACAAACTGATCCTGCTTTAACGCTGATATGTAATATACCCAAGAATCGCTACACTAAAGTTCATTCATGTTACTCTTTGATTTGGAAAACTCTCTTCGGATTTCCTAATTATACTATCTAAAACTATTGTTTTGTTGAAAATGAAGAGACGATCGTGTTGAATCGTCTTTCTTTTTCACTATAATTACCGAATCTGCTTGATGTAATGCATGGCAATGTCATGTAAAAGGTATGTTACAGAAACATTGAAGGAGCTTTTGTGATAGGCAACGTAAGTTTTCAGGTTACTTCGCACACGAGAAATAATTTTGACAATTAATCAGAAAATTACAAAACGTAGCATGGTTAGTCATGTATTGTTTCTGCTTTACCCCTTCTCTGAATAATAATACCTCAGTGATAACAAACACTTTCTGACTTCCAGAGAGGAGGATAACACATGATACTGAATTCATAAATAAGCATTTCCGAAAAAGAAAACATAAAGCATCTATTTATATCGGGGTTTCGACTATTTTAATATGCAAAATTATTTTGGTTTTGGACTTATTATTATTAATGCTATTAGGGAAGTTCATATAAAACACACAGGGAATTTATGATATATTTTGTGTTGTAAACCATCCATTTCTATTTTCATTTAGTATCTTTTGATTGAGGAAAGTACACAATGTATAAATATCTTAGCTATGCAAGTAAATTGTAATAAAATCCAGATTATTTACACATGAGTAAAATACATTACTCACTGTCTCCCCCTGCTATTATATCTGGAAAATTAAGTGCTATAAAAACGAACAAAATTTTCACTGACAACATAAAGCTATTGATTTCCTACTTGTTAAATCTGTCTCAAACCATGATGACATCCTTAAGTCACCCATCTCTCAACTAATAAGATGTATATATCGATAATGAAATAGTGAAAAGTATGTGCTTTTACTCAAGATGTGATTGAGGGCGGGGAACGATATGCTTTATCAATATGAACCAACTAGCCGGAAATGAAAATAACTATCATTATCAAATCAAGGATCCGACTTGTGCAAACATCATAAGGCATTCCTAAAACTGCTGCTATATTTGATTTGATCTTAAAGCCACGTTGATAATGACTTGCAAATACCATTCCCATAAAACTTTGGTTACAAAACCTACTACGAACGATGAAGCCTGATTAATTCCAAAACTCTAGACAACTTCTTCGTATCATATAGCAGAAAATGGAGAAACCGTCATACGACTTATATTTGCATACGCATGAAAGATAATAAGGAACCTGCTGCTTCTACACGAACAATAAATCTCATTTTATATTTCGTGTTCCTTCGTTTGGAAATTTTTGGCGATTTATCATAAGATAAATAATGCTGCTACATGTCATGTTGAGGTCTGTTTTATTATCAGATGTAACATTCTAATGTTTTAGAGAATTAAAGTGAATATATCATTCTTTTGTAAACAGATTGTGTAAAATGAGAATGTAAGTGGAGCTGTTTCCCTGTGGAATAGCAACGTATAGCGTACAACGGTGGAATTTCATGCGCCGCCGGAAGTCAAATTGTATCCCTTATGACATCTAATATATCTTGGCAGATATCTTGTTTCTAAAACTAATATACATCTTCTATGACGATTAAAACAACGTTGGAACGTTGGAGATATGTTGTACTACACTAGCTTATAATTATATGTCTTTGTTCCAAAATATATTTATCGATATTATTAATCGATGACAATTAGGCAAACCGTTATTTAGGAGAAATTGATATAGTTAGAACAGGAATAGACATCTAATATAATCGGCATATCTCCTTAAATACAGTAATGTCTGATAATATCAAAAATATGTTAAAGTATCTGGTGACAAATGTTAAAACTTCTACCATAATCAGAATGATCAAGACTATCACAACAGTTAATATTGATGATGTTCATTTCGTTTATTACTGTATTCTGTGATACTGTAAATATTAAACAAAGCAAAACACTTTTCACTCTTTCGCTTGTACTAAAATGGATAATATAATATCACAGCCGCATGTATAAAATATGTTTGTCTTGATAGAAAAGGCAGGAAAAATACTTCGTTTGGAAGTTTGATACGGAAGCCAATTTATCTTTCCATGTCTATGTTGAATAGGCAGCTAACAATTACACTTTCGTATGTAAGGCATGTAAAGATGATGGATAAATCCAAACCACAAGTCCAAAAATCATGAAACCATAGGACATACAAAATCAGTGAAAATGAAAAACAAATGGAAAATAACAAAATATGTCTACTTGAAGAGCATATGTGAACCCCTGTGATGGAGTGAGATCAGGTGCCCGGGGAGAGTAAGCATCTCCTGTTTGCTAGCAACACCCGTCACATATACCCCGTAGAAAGAGTCAAATCGTGTGAATTCCATATGTATCTATATATAGAGAAGTCGAAGTAGGTAACCTTCTAGTATAGAAGGTGTCAAATCTGTGTAAAGTGATCGGAATCGGTCTCAGTCCAGAATATCATTTAAAAGTCTGGATAACGAGATATCATATGGAGTAATAAGAGTCTCGTAACGACCGTAGAACTTCCTCAGTGACGATGCTAGTCTAGCACATATATAACCCTGGTTGAGCAGCTTAACTGAAAGTCGCCTAGCCCTCAGAACAAAGTCATTGTAATTTGAACATGCTCTGGAATAACGTATTAACTGAGATATGAATACGCCATATGCGGGCGATGATGGAATGTTGCTACTTATGAAAGGAAAGTTTGTGATAGCGAAATTGAAATCGTCACGTTTGTCATAGAGTGAGGTGTTCAGTTGATCATTAATGTCGAAAGACAACATAATATCTAAATACGAAGTAGAATTACTAGTTTCTGTGGTTTCTTTGACCTCCAGTTCACTTGGATAGATGATGCTAAGGTAATCCGCGAATGAAGGATTATTAATTGAAAGCAAGTCATCTATATATCTGTAAGTAAAATTGAAGCCAAGAGCCAATTGTTTTTTTCCTTGCGAAAGCAAAGACTGAATGAACTCAGCTTCGTATGAATAATGGAATATGTCAGCCAGAAGCGGAGCACAGTTAGTGCCCATTGGAATGCCGACAATTTGTTGAAAAACCTTACCTCCAAACACCACAAAAATGTTATCGATAAGAAAGTTCAACATCTGAATGACAGCTGTTTCAGTGTATTTATTTTTGGAATCAGAATTTTCCCTAACAAAGTAAGTTTTATCGTGGCCTATTACTATATATTTGAATTTTCGGCTTCCGTTTTTACTAGTAAATGCATTTTGAATAATTTCCGCTAATCTGTCTTTTAATTTCTGATGAGGGATCGTTGTGTACAGAGTCGAAAAGTCAAAAGACTTGATGGAGTGAATTTTAGTAAAACTTTTTGATTTTAGATGTTCTAACAACTCTTTTGAATTTTTAAGGATCCACATTTGATTAATTCCACTTCTGGAATATACTGTTTCGCAATATCTATGAAGGCCAGATTTAATTTCTGATAATATTTTTGTGAGTAGCATCGATACAGATTTTGTGGAACACTTCGAGGAACCAGCGATAAAGCGTTGTTTGTACGGAGTTTTGTGCATTTTTGGAATACAGTACAAATATGGAAGTTCTAAATTCAATTTATTTGAGTCAATACCAAACGTATTGAGGACAGATTTATGATTCTCGAGTATTTCCAAAACCGAAAAGTTCGTGAGAGTATAAGTAGGATTTCCTGGAGCTGAATTTAATCCTAATTCTTTCACTAGGCTGTCAAAGTAATATTTCTTACAAGTAAATGTATAATTATTAGATGCTTTATCTGCTGGTGTAATGATATAATGTTCTTGGAGGAAGGTAAGTTCTCTGACAACATCAGGATCTTTAAAAATAGATTCGAATCTGGTGTTTACAGAACCTTGTAATTTTTTAATTTTTGATCTCAGCAGTACTGCAATAGATTTTATCCATTCCGAAAGAGTGTCGACTTGTACTTCCTCTCTTTTTGCCCATCGTGTGGCATATTCCTCGCAGCAGTTCATAATATTCTCAAAATTTTGGCTCCATGTGAATGATCTGGGTTCTCTGCATTTTGGACCTTTAAGTAAAAGTTCTCTTAATTTAGTGTTTTTAACTATATCGAGATCACCAGTAATGACATGGCCACAAGGAGAGTTATTATATTAAATGTCTTACAGAAGAGCTTAATCTTCATTCAACGCCTGGTTATCCAACTAACACAGTTACAAATTTGTCTTCTACAGAGGTATTGGATAATCACAAGTCAGTTCTCAGTTCATTTGATATTACTACAAATGAATCTACCATAACTTTTTTGGATTCCAAAGATGAATAAATTTCATATAAGCATCGATTCATAGCTGAATCTCCCAAGTGTTCCACCAAGCCTCTTTCAATATTACTCAACAAAATTCATGGTCCTCAGAAATACTGCTCCACTGCCTACTCGAGAAGTGGAATCAATCAGATGTGGATCCTACAGAATTCTAATGAACTTCTAGAGCACTTAAAATCTCCTATTTTCAATAATGTCACTAGCATAAAATCTTTTGACTTTTCGACTCTTTATACAACCATTCCTCATCAAAAACTTAAGAATAGAATAACATCAATTATTCAAAACGCCTTCTTTAAAAAAAATGGAATTCGCAGGTATAAGTATCTCGTTTTAGGCCACAACGACACATATTTTGTAAAGGAACAGTCTGATTCCAGCAGCAAGTATACAGAAAAAGAGATCATCCAAATGTTAGAATTTCTTAAAGAAAATATTTTTGTAATAGTTGGTGGGAAAGTGTTCAAACAGATTGCTGGCATTCCGATGGGTACTAATTGCGCGCCTCTTCTGTTCGACATATTTTTGTACTCTTACCAAGCACAATTCATACAGTCTCTGCTCTCTAAGAGGCAATAAACAATTAGCATCTCGGTTCAATTTTACATACAGATATATCGATGACGTTTTGTCGATTAACAACCCTGTATTTAAGGATAACCTCAACATCATATATCCAAAGGAACTCGAGATAAAAGATACAACTGAGAGTGCATTTTCTGCTTCATACCTCGATATACTCCTATCAATTGGTGACGATGGTTCATTAGTAATCTCTCTCTATGACAAACGTGGCAATTTCAATAATACCAACTTCCCTTTCCTCAGTAGCAACATACCTTTCTCTCCCGCATATGGCGTCTTCATTTCACAACTTATACGCTATGCTAGGGCATGCTCTAAATACATAAATTTCGTCCTGAGAGCCATGAAACTACTCTCTCAAGGATATATTTAGAAAAGTTTGAAATTCTCACTGAAGGAAGTACTATGGTCGATATAAGTATCTAGTACATTTCAGACCCCCCTTTAAAGAATGTTAACCGATATCTTTGGCCCTGACCATGCAAACTAACCATCTTATTTTTTGACTTCACTTGATTTGACAAAATACGTATATATACAGCATTTGTTCACGTGCATTTCCGATACCGGAATTTCAGTTAAACAACATTTCATACCATGAATAGGAAAATTTGACCTCGTGTTCTTGTCTCCTTCATGTGTTCATGGGTGTATATTTATGTATTTACTTCCTAGACTTGAAAAGTTGTTGCAGGACTTTTGCGACGGGTGTTGTATGCAAATACGGGAAGCTTACTTCTCCGGGCACCTGGTCTCACCTCGATTTTATTGGGGTTCGCATTTGTCTGAATATGGCACTATACACGATATTTTGTTCCATGGACTATGAGATTTGGCTTACCCTTCGGTACTTCATCATTTTTTACTTTTACTAAAAAAAGGAAGGGGAAAACGAAATCTAAAAAAATAAAAAAAATATTTGATGCCACTATGTCATCCTCTTGTAAAACAAAACTGCAAGTATGACTGAGAGTATATAATGGAATAATAGAATTTATCCCCAGTAATGCAAAGAAAAAGATCAGAACACTACAGTAAAAAAAATTGATTACACGTCAATCCCTTTGGTGACACCCTCTCCCCCTCCCCCCTCTTCCAAAAAAAAAAAAAAAAAAAAAAAAATAAATGAAAAAAATAAAAACAAAACGACGTCAAAATGAAATCAGTCTGATTACATGATCAAGGAGAATAACATTACTTTAGACATCAGTGTTATATTTATTTAATCCTGGCGAATAACCAGTTAGAATGGGGTCTTTAAAATCGTAAATTCAGCAGGACACAATACAAGAAAGAATGAAATTCAAAACAGTACGAAAGGTTTTCCCATCAATGTATCTAGTTCTATAGTATAAGTGAAATTTAATCACCAAACATGTAAATATGAATGGGACTGTCAGCATTCCTTAGAGATATGAATTTTAGAATATTTTCACCTACGAAATTATCGTTCTTGGTTTAAAAGAAAAAAAAAAAAGGGGGGGGGGTTACTGGCTCAGTTATGTGGCAGAGGTCACCATGGAGCTATACAATACGTGAATATAAATAATATACTAGAACATATAACACATTACAAAAATATTTGATTGTAGTGCAATTACGATACCGACTTAGGACGGTCATTTAATTTGACAAAAGCCAAACAAATGATGTGGTTAACTGGGTTTACGGGCCCACCTTCCCACTCACCGTAACGGCAGAACAATCAAAGGACATACATTTTAAAAATTTATAAATAATCCTCTATGTAAAGAACAATGGTCAACAGGTATCACATATTGAGAGGTCATAAAAATATAAACATGTTAGGTATTGTAAAGCACATAATGGTATAAAAATATATGCGACATCAACATGATAAACCGTGCATGCCAGTTTGAAAGTGAGCTAAGACCCTAGATCTGTAGGAGTCCCGACTAACAGTCAGATAGGACGATGTTCAGGACCATGTCTCCTCTGAAAGAGGTTTGGACAAGGCCCGTCATATAGTCCCAACCGCCCTGTTAGTCAGCGTGCAACGTTCAAGTAAAAGTGTGCATAAGGCTGTAGAGGGGCCAAATACAAGACCTATAGTCTTTTTGATGATCTCAATATCATATTGTCTATTTAGAAGACGTTTGACTATTTTATTACATGATAAAATAACGTTATCGGAGCATTTTACTTTCCTTAGTTTATATACGAGATCACCGTAAACATTAGGATGGGAACTTCCATTGGATACATACTGTTGAAAAGAAATATTTCCAAATTTAGATAGAAGTTCTGAATAAGATCTGAAGAATTTGCCAAATGTTTTTCTTAGCTTGTGATATCTGTAACCCTGAGTTAAAAATTTAGTAGTAATTTGTAAATTTCGTTTATGAAAGTCCAAAACATCGGTGCAGCCTCTGACAAATCGAACTAATTGAGATATATAGATACCATATGATGGGAGTCGAGGGACATCGCCATCCAAGTAAGGGAAATTTACAATAGGAAATCCAAAATCCTCACGTTTATCATAAATATTAGTATATATTAGGTGGTTGATAATTTTGATGTTTAAATCCAAGAAAGGTGTAGATTTATCTCAAGTATTAGCTTTATTCAATGTGAGCTCTGGTGGATATATTTCTGATATAAATTGTTCGAATTCAGGGTTGTCGATAACCAAAATGTCATCAAGATATCTGCAAGTATTATTAAATTTGTCAATGAAGTCAAAACGTTTTGATTTTAGAATAGAAACCATAAAAATCCCTCTCATAACAATAAAGAAATAAATCTGCTATCAGAGGCGCGCAGTTAGTACCCATAGGAATCCCAACTATTTGTTGATATATCTTGCCATCAAATTGCACAAAAATATTATTCATGAGAAAATCTAGTGCTTTACATAATTCCTTGTAAGTCCAGTATTTATATGAAGTATATTGTTTGTTGGAAAGGAATCCGGTATTGTAAGTACATATGTACGTTTTAGATTCTCTGTGAAAACACCATTGTAAAAGAAACAGCAACTTGCTTTTAATCAAATCATGAGGCAGAGATGTATAAAGTGTAGAAAAATTAAATGTAGAAATTTGAGTCGCTTTGAAATTTAGCGAAAGAAGTTTGTCTATAACTTCATGAGAATTTTTAATCGACCAAAAGTAATTGATGTTACTATTATGAAATGCGACATCACAATATTTGATAATATGATCTTTTATAGCAGTTAGAGCAAACGTAATATGCTTCGATAGTACCGTAGTAGATCAGTGGCTAGAATTAGATATGAAACGTGATTTATACGGACTTTTATGTAGTTTTGGGAGCCAATATATGGTTGGTAGATCAGATCTATCAGTTTTAATTTTGAAGTCGGACATGATCATGAGGTGATTGTGCAAGGTGCTGTCTTTTGAGGTAGGACTTTCCACATATGTATGAGTGGAGTTTAATTCGTTTTAAGTACTTCAATATAATATAGTTTTCAAACAACTATTATGTTATTACCTGCTTTATCAGCAGGATCAAAGACATATTTAGCATGTAAGTCATCTATCTTCTTTTTAATAGAATTTGCCGTAAATGTATTAGGCAGTTGAAATAAATGCGGATTTTCCGTGAAGTTCTTAATACGGATATCGACAATTCTTAAAATCTCGTATTTCCAATCATTAAGAGCAGGAACCTTTACCTGTTCTTTTTTACACCAACGTTTACAATATGTAGTGAAAGCATCTTCTATAACGTCACGGCATTTATTGAAATCTATCCTGGACGGTAACCTATATTTAGGTCCTTCTCCAAAAAGGGTGCGCAATTTCTTGTCCGAAATACAATTTAGGTCACCAGTAATAACATGACCTGCCAGTTTATAAACATATATAGAATTTTCACACGAAGGTATAGAGTCTGAAACATCAGAGTTAGATGTAACTTTATTATAATTTAAAATAAGATTTCTAATAGGCAATACAATCTATGTAGAAGAGAAAACAGAAGACATCTGACAAAGCTGTATGACCCAATTCACCAAGGACCTGCACAAAAAAATGATAATAGTAGTATATACACGGAACGACATTACAAGAACATTCGATTGTGCTGCGGTTACGATACCGACTAAGGACGGTCAACTGAAGTAACAATCGTCACTCAATTGGTGTGGTTAACCGGTTTACCGACGCCCACAATTCCACTCACGAAAAAAGGCGGGAAATGGAAAATTTTAATAATTTAGAAAATGTCAATTTGTATATGTTTGAATATTTAGGGATTCAAAGATAATTGACTGACTGTAGACCCCTCCCCCCCCCCCCCCCGAAATTAAATATGCATTTGACCGGGAATGACTACATTCCCTGGCCATCAGGTCATTGCAATGAAAAAGAAATCTCGAAGTACATCTTGATTCATTTAAGATATAGCATCATAAGAATATTTGAAATCAAATTAAATAGTAAAATGTTTCATAACATAACAATGTACATTGTTCATTATTCTACGTATAAATCCATCCTAAGCAGTGCTAATAAATAAATGCACAAATTCACATAAAGTATGTGGACTCTAATGGTAGAACACGATAGAAATCTTTATCAATATGTTGATGTATCGAATCCAAACATTCATTAGATCTATGTTTTCAGATTCTCGATTGTAGTATTATGAGCTTAAGTTTTAATTTTACACTGTCAAAATGTACTTATATAATATCAAACCTAATCAGTTAAGATATCGACTCATTAAAAAGACTAATGCTGGAATTATGTTCCAAAATAGATGTTCATCTCCTGACATTGTAATAATCTGGTTACGTATAATCTATTTCTGACATTGACAGATGTTCTTTTGGGAATGATGTGCTGAATTATAATGCATTTCATATTACGGATGCAGAATACGCCTACAGTGATATCTGTTATTACGAAATTTACATTTCGTAAACATAAACAATTTCAGTGTTTGTAATTCCAATTTAATGATGAAGTAAATAAATGTCGAAAAGTATTTGTTCTCAGTTAAATTCAAATTGTAAACAAAAAGATCATTGATAACATTGTATTGCAAAATAAGAGTGGATCAATATAGAGTATACATACTATACGGAATTTAAAATTTTGTAGCTATGAATTTCATGCACTTTTTATTTATACAGAAAGCCAACGGGTATAAGGTATATTATTTGAAATACAAATTTGTTATAAGATATGTGTGAAAAAAATGATTCAAGTGTTGTTGTCGTCACTTTTTGAAAATGAAAAACATTAAAATATTGAGGGAAACATGAGTGAGAACCTTTGTGTTGTAGACATTCATTATTATTGTATTCTGTAAGGCAAACATCTGGTGTTCAAGAGGACACTCTACTTATCGTTAACCTAGTTATATCCGTCATTTTTATCATTAACGTATAAATAAATATGGCAAAACTGAATATAAATAAGTAAAAAGAAACTTCATTACACCAGCAGATAAAGCATCTAATAATTATACATTTACTTGTAAGAAATATTACTTTGAAAGCCTAGTGAAAGAATTAGGATTAAATTCAGCTCCAGGAAATCCTACTTATACTCTCACGAACTTTTCGGTTTCGGAAGTACTCGAGAATCATAAATCTGTCCTCAATACGTTTGGTATTGACTCAAATAAATTGAATTTAGAACTTCCATATTTGTACTGTATTCCAAAAATGCACAAAACTCCGTACAAACAACGCTTTATCGCTGGTTCTTTGAAGTGTTCCACAAAATCTGTATCGATGCTACTCACAAAAATATTATCAGAAATTAAATCTGGCCTTCATAGATATTGCGAAACAGTATATTCCAGAAGTGGAATTAATCAAATGTGGATCCTTAAAAATTCAAAAGAGTTGTTAGAACATCTAAAATCAAAAAGTTTTACTAAAATTCACTCCATCAAGTCTTTTGACTTTTCGACTCTGTACACAACGATCCCTCATCAGAAATTAAAAGACAGATTAGCGGAAATTATTCAAAATGCATTTACTAGTAAAAACGGAAGCCGCAAATTCAAATATATAGTAATAGGCCACGATAAAACTTACTTTGTTAGGGAAAATTCTGATTCCAAAAATAAATACACTGAAACAGCTGTCATTCAGATATTGAACTTTCTTATCGATAACATTTTTGTGGTGTTTGGAGGTAAGGTTTTTCAACAAATTGTCGGCATTCCAATGGGCACTAACTGTGCTCCGCTTCTGGCTGACATATTCCTTTATTCATACGAAGCTGAGTTCAATCAGTCTTTGCTTTCGCAAGGAAAAAAAAACAATTGGCTCTTGGCTTCAATTTTACTTACAGATATATAGATGACTTGCTTTCAATTAATAATCCTTCATTCGCGGATTACCTTAGCATCATCTATCCAAGTGAACTGGAGGTCAAAGAAACCACAGAAACTAGTAATTCTACTTCGTATTTAGATATTATGTTGTCTTTCGACATTAATGGTCAATTGAACACCTCACTCTATGACAAACGTGACGATTTCAATTTCGCTATCACAAACTTTCCTTTCATAAGTAGCAACATTCCATCATCGCCCGCATACGGCGTATTCATATCTCAGTTAATACGTTATTCCAGAGCATGTTCAAATTACAATGACTTTGTTCTGAGGGCTAGGCGACTTTCAGTTAAGCTGCTCAACCAGGGTTATATATGTGCTAGACTAGCATTGTCACTGAGGAAGTTCTACGGTCGTTACGAGACTCTTATTACTCCATATGATATCTCGTTATCCAGACTTTTAAATGATATTCTGGACTGAGACCGATTCCGATCACTTTACACAGATTTGACACCTTCTATACTAGAAGGTTACCTACTTCGACTTCTCCATATATAGATACATATGGAATTCACACGATTTGACTCTTTCTACGGGGTATATGTGACGGGTGTTGCTAGCAAGCAGGAGATGCTCACTCTCCCCGGGCACCTGATCTCACTCCATCACAGGGGTTCACATATGCTCTTCAAGTAGACATGTTTTGTTATTTTCCATTTGTTTTTCGTTTTCACTGATTTTGTATGTCCTGTGGTTTCATGATTTTTGGATTTGTGGTTTGGATTTGTCCATCATCTTTATATTCGAATACTTTCATAGTCGTATTTATATCAAAATTGAAAGGATACCCACATTCTGTTAAACAACGGAAATGAACACACAGAAACTACATACTATATTTATGTAATACCATTGTATAGCAAAATTGTCAGAAAAATACCAAATATGTAAAATACGGCAAATGGCGACACTTTTCATAAATTGATAAGCGGATAAAAAGAGAGGCGTAACACGAAAGGCAAACACGAACCTCTGCAAAAACAGAGGTGGGATAAGTTTTAGTGAAGTAGTAAGTATTCCATACCGACTTGTTACATTCGTCATGAAATCTTAGTTATCACAATATATAGAGTCATTTGTAGTCATAACCAGCGTAAAATTACTTATCATGCTTTTATCGAATCAATTAGTCACCATGTTTCTTTGCTTACGCTTATATTGGCAAATGAGGTAATTAGAATGCCCGTAAAATTAGCGAAATATTGACACATGGCGTATTTTGTCATTTCAGTGTGACAATAATTTCGCAGAATACAATGCTATTACGTATAGAGTGATTATCTATCGCATATACTCTTGCGTAAGTACCGAAACAAAACAACCTGAGGTGAAAAATATATGAAATATTATAAGGTACGGTAATTAATTCAAAACTAGTGAAAAGTACATTAGCAAGACAGACACGAGAGAGGAAAAATACAAAAAATGCTTAAACGGATATTGCCAATAAACAAATGGATTTGAATTCGCTGCTTAAGCATATTATATGCAAATAATTCATTCCATTAGAATACAAATATTACACGAGAACATCCAAACATAGCCCATCTTAATACCTTCATTTGTAAAACGGATAAAGATATTGATAACACAATAAAATGCAAGGGCTATGGGTTGATGAAGCTTATTATTCTGTTTATATTCTTGAAGCCATAATTATAAAGTAGAATTATAGTAATTACCATAGTGGCAATATGTTATGTAACTTTATGCAGAAGTGTAAGACCGATATGAATGTAGATACTACAAGATTCAACAATCATTCGATAAATAAATGTATGTTTTCATAACTCTTTTCGCTAGCATTGACATTTTTGTTCATCTTTATGTCACTAAATGTTTTATATTAGATGTTTATCAATGGCATCACTGGATATGTATATAGCAGAGCATAGATCACAAACCTGACAACGACACACCAAACCAACACTCTGTTATTAACTGATGGTATTGTCGTAAATGATGTATATTGTTTTATGCGATAAAGTTCTATGTTTGTGTATCTATATTTAAGTTTTTGTATTCGTTTTGTTATTTTTATGGGTTTGTTTTGTGCTGATTTCTCATTTGTACCTTTGGGATGTTTTTGTTGTATAAGGGTTTTTTTTCGTTCTCTCAGGCACCTGGCCTTCGTCACACGAAAGAGAATTTTTCAAGCTCTGACTCGAGCTCAAACTCAAATAATTTAAGCCAGCTGAGACTTTTAAAAAGACGCGTCCCATGAAACAACTTTAAGCTTAGCTGAACTGATAACTAATAAAGTTTGAAAATCCTTTCCTTGCCCTTCTTGTTTACTTACGAATGTTTCTTATTCAAATGCATCACAACGTGATCGTCACGTAACAAATTACGTCATAATGACGATGCTTTAAATAAAAATAAAACCTGTTCTGACATCCTTTGACTCCAGCCATAGTGCTAACTTCGACTGTTTATAGTGTTTTGTAAGAGTAAAACAAATATGTTAATGCTAAATTACCCAAAAGAAGTACTGACTGTAGCAGACAGATTATGAACAGACGGACGATCCGAACAAATACTTTTTATCACCATGATCATTTTGAAAATTTAGACGGACAGGCAAAGTGCCTAACGGTGATTTTCAGTGTATGATTTAAGATAATCAAGATATAAGTAGTCAGTGTCTGGTATTGGGAACGTGAAAAATTAACACTGATAAGTAAACACATTTTACCTAGAGAGTATCAGTATTTGAATATTGTTAATTCTTCTGCGAGGGATTGTTTAGATTTAGCAACAATATACAAAAAAAGCATTTCTGATTAACATTTAACAAGAAAAATGTGGAAGACCCCGAATATTGTCCCATGCAAAATATCGAACTGGTCTTCTCGTGAAATTTCCCCCAGGGAAAATCGCCACATTTACAGTACTTGACGTCACCTTATTGGCAATATGATTCCGTACATCCCAATTCACACAAAACAAACACCGGAACTTCGCTTCCTATGCATATGGATGTTGGTAGGTTGTTATCCAATTAAATTAAATTAATGAAAATTTTGTTGGGTTTTATTATGTTGTAACGTCATTAATTTTTTTCCGGCTGCAATGCGCAAACGTCATGAGTGATCAAATTAGAACTCAATTGCAGTAAATGATTTGGTCTTAGTGGCATCATATTTTAGCTGAAGTCGCTCTTTGTTGTCCGTGTCTAATTATTCTATTATATTTGATGACGTCATATCATGACATCATTTTATGTATCAACGCCAATAATACATCGTAGATCTAGATCTAGATGTTATAATAACATAAAACAACACATTTACGCGACTACTATGTGTTTGAGATTGACAGGGAGATGTCTCAAAGTTTATATCTCAACTTTCTGACATATTTGAGCTTGGCAAAGTATTCGTGGGACGCAAATTTGAGCTAAAACTCAAATTTGAAATCGGACTCAAACCTCCACGCAGTAACGTTAAGACACTCCACGACGTCATTGACATTAAGTCTACTGAAAACCGCATTACACATTGAATAAAGAGTATTTATGCAAAAACGGTAAAATGCCAATTGTTTAGCAAGTCTTAATCTTTACACATTTTAATATTATCTTTATCTGTTTGCAATCACATGATTGTTATATATAGCATATGTAGTATTAGCAACAAATATTTCAAAAGTGCAAAGCCGGCGTGGCCTGGTGGTATCGCGTCGGACTCCTGATCGGGAGGCCGGGGTTCGAGTCCCGGTCTGGTCATGCTGGTGTCATGTCTTTCGGATGAGACAGTAAAAACCGAGGCCCCGTGTCGTGGTATGTATGGCACGTTAAAGATCCCTCACTGCTTCTGGTGGGTCCGTTGCACAGGTCAAAATTTGTATGCCCCGCATCAGGCAGATGCCGTCACCATATACGTGAAATATTCGTGGTGTGACGTAAAACAAAAATCAATCAATCAATTCAAAAGTGCAAGAGTACGTTCCCCAATTTGCTAATCAATTTTGTTGTAAACAATATGTGGAAGCCTATTAATAATATTAATAGCTGTGCCCAACTAACAGGAGGCGCAATTGTATATAGATATTGGAATGAAATTGCTGAATGATGTAATTCTACAAGAAATGATCTTATTAAAATCAAATTCTGTTGATATTTTAAAATCTAAAAGTTATGCCCAGCAACACTTATTTCAATAGATGAAGAACAGTCTTTATGTGAAATTAAACACCAAATGGAGTAGAGGAAAAAGTTGCACTACAGAATTTTTTTCGGCATCTTCATTGTTTCTGTTTAACCCCTTCATATAATGCATTGAGCAATAGTGACGCCACAAAGGCGTCATATTATGTTTTGTAGGGTTTTCTGCAACATTATATTATACGGAATATCGCAACTACAATAACGTCAACATACACGCGCACTTTGGGACTGTTCTGACGTCATATGATTATGACATATGTTGCCCACATAAAAGTGCCCACATCGAGAACAATGGATTTGGTAGGTGACTAAATGCAAACCGTAAAGGATTTTATTAGTTGCGATACTCCGTATTGTGTATTGCCTTAACACAGCTGCGCATCTCAGACTGAGAGGGACATGTTTTAGTGAGACGCATTTTTTTCTCAGATTTGAGTAAAATCTCAGTCTCAAACTCATACGTGGAACAAAGGCCTAATTGATATATTAATAACCAACGTAATATATGTGGATTTTTTCCTGTGTCACATTTATAGGACAACGGTTAATGTCGTATGATGCACAATATATATATCACAAAATAAAAATAGCAAAATAGACAAATTCTAGTCTGTAATCATTCTTTCATTTACCTTTCGATTTCAATACATCTATGTCGTCTACTGCCACAAATGATGTTCTGTCGGTGAGGAATGCTGCTAATATTATTTTGAAGATAGAATCTCGCTTTCCCAAGTTTATAATTACTGGAAACCATCTGCAAAACGAAAATAACAAATGATATAGTGGATATTGCAGTAGATGTATATACCTGCATACCTGCAAGCTTAATTGTTGACTGCTGAACTAAGGTTCCTTAATGCCTAAGACAGTTGCCTTGCGTGTGATCCAATAATTCAAATTGATTTTATAAGATATAATGAGTAGTCCTCCAAAGGGAAGGAAAATATACTAAAAGAAATAACACAAACACTCTTTGCCGCAAGAGTGTTTGTGTTATTATTTTTTTTAGCAAAATGATTTTAGCTTTTAAATTTCTAATAAAAATAACATAACATTGCTATTCTGAATAAAGTCTTCAAAACATTGAAAGCAATAGTCTTTTCAAATCAGGATGTTGCTGAAGCGAACTCATTTATTTAATGTGAATAAAAGTTCCCCAACATTCATGTAGAACAGATCGTTTTAACAAACGATTCAGTTAATATTGGTACATTACTCTACAGTTCCCTAGAGAAACACGTGTAATATGGTACCGTTGAGTGCGTTTAGTGTAGTAAATTAAAGCACTGTCTGATATGAAATAATCTTGGTGAAATACAAGAACAAGTGTCTCAATTTGAGAGGTTATGAAATATATAATTATGAACAGTAATAAGAAAAACATTATGGTATCAAAAATATATAAAGCGACATCAAAATGAGGATAAAATGCTATATTCTTAAAAATAGCATCACATTAAAATCGGAAAATATGCTTGAATAGAAACATATTACTGTCATTGTAAAGATAAATTACGATACACATCTACCATTTTCATAAAAATATTTAGTTTTGCAGTGGTGTAAATGTATTTTTGCAATATCGAGACAAAGCGATATATTTAACGGTATTAATTACGAAGAACATGATCTGATCTGATCAGAATTGGAAAAACGCAGACGTATAAAATCTACCCTAAGTTAATAAAAAGATAAACAAAAAACGTCACAAAAATTATAATCCATTTCACTTGTAATAACTACGGTGCCGACTTGAGGAAATCATATGACAGTCAAAGTTTTTCGTTAATCTATTTTCGGGCCCAACTTTCCTATTTGTCGTGACCAAATTGAAGCGAAAGTGAATGCAAGAAATATAGAGAAATAAATGTGTTACCAAAAGAAATTGATCAATTTAAACGGACAATTATGCCAAAAGCTATTTTAAATACTTGGATTTACAAAGAACCTGTTCTGATGTTTTATTACGATCCTTAATTGGATTAATACATCAGTGCACATTTTGACGAATGGTGTTACGCTGCATCAAACAATACTGCCTAACGATAAGACATCATTAGAACAGCCCGTATTGACAAACAAGAATAAGACGTCCAAGGATGAAAGTATTTTATTATTTTTTGCAGAGAGACTGATGTGATGTTACGTGTATATCGAGAACTTTACGCAGATAGGAGTCACTACGAAAGGGTATTTGTATAGGTTTAAATTGTTATTACATCGCTCTACAATAAAATTGAGAGAATTTGATTCATAAATATGTGTATTTAATAGAAAATCCTTGCTAATTAAATCATTCGATCATTCAATACAAATATTTTAGATTTACAAGATACAAGGGACTTGGAGCACAACAATTTTATTTTTTTTTTCTTCGGGATTTCATTATCTCGTCAATGCTTATACATATATTTGCTTTTAATATCTTGCATCATTTCGACAACTTCAGTGGCGCACAGGGTCGAAACAATGAAAATAATTGAGGACAAACCAATTGCCAAACTTACCTAAATTATGCGCGAGAAATACCTCTTAGGATAGACATATGCATGAAGGAGATAGTTTTAGCTCAGTTAACACACTTTTGTGCAGTAAATAAAGTAAATATTCATGACCAGTACCGAAGGACTATGAAGTAAATTTTAGCGAGCAAACATTGTAAGTGTATCTTCATATGCTGTAAAACGCTAAGATACAGAACAATAATGAAAGGCAACATCTATTATGGAAGACAAAATAAAAGTATAGTCTATCTATATAACTAGAGCTGGGATCATGTGATGTTGACTAAACATATCCTGATCACCTGCCATATCCGCCGTAATGCCAAAGGATATTTTTAATATACAAAAAATTAGATAAATACAACTATGTTATAGGAACACCATCTATTCAGTACCTTTTTGATATTCATTAGTGGGGCATGTACGTAGTCAATTAAATTGTGATTACTGATATTTGTACAAAACCTGTAAATTTAACATAAGTATGTATATTACTTTATAGCCATTAGCAACAAGAGTAAGAGGTGGTTATGGAAATTTGTTCAAACACATTTTGAAGAGATTTATACCTACAATTATGGGAAAATGAATTGCAATCGACGAAAACAATCCAGCTAAGGAAATCAGATGAATGTTAAAAAGCGTCCTGCTTGAAAGTGGTATTACTACTGTTAAAAGCAGTACTGTGAAACATTTCTGAATGAGAATCTATCTGAATGAACGAGCACTCCATATATGATTGAAAGGGGAACTTGGGGAGACAAGTTAATTAAGTTAATTGTAGAGATGATATATATTGAAACATACTTGGTTAGCGAGAAGTTAAGTTTATTCTTTAAAAAAGAAATATGTAAATATTAATGAAAATAATTGCATGTGTTTTTAAAGAGGTATGGAAGACTACAAGAAAAGGTATCAAGGGAAATATTTCTCAACTGTTAATTATATCCATGTAGCATCTAATGTCACATTATTAAACAAGACGGAATGTAAAAGCTCACATTCAGTATTAGAGTATTATATTTCCACTATGTAATCAAACCATTGCTGACGCTAAATAGTGTTAACATTAGTTGCTTAGAGAATATTACCCCAACCTTAATACCATCATTACTTACGTAGAATTTGTTAATTTTACATCACGCCATTTATGACCGATATTCTTTGACAGTCTTCATTACCCCACTTGAAGTTATTCCAGGTGTTTGTATTGGCCCTTTTTTCCCTTTTGTATTGAAAATTTTCACATTCGGCCTCAATCATCATTTACAACATACTCATTAATTTAACGTGCAATTGCGATGTACCTTAATATTATTATGCAGCCATATTTGAATTGGTCTCATCATTATCATTGTTTTCAAACGCACAGCAACTGTTTGCATTAGTCTATCTTGTTAACGATCATCAATACTTGACATATATGCGAAACATGTCTGTTTAAAATATCCTATAGGTTATGAAATATTATGAGATGTACTACCTTGTTTCGTTGTATGTTTGAATTAAACGAAAATAAATATCGTGCGTTTGGTTTCTGATGTATATGGACACATTTGTTCCTCCGGAACCAATGACATTAAACTTGAGCTGAAACAGATCTGATTCGGCATTGGATCCATACCAGTCACTCTCCAATTCTGCTTTGCCCTGGTAGGGTTTACCTCTTGCATATTGGCAATAACCTGTAAGGAAAGTGCAGTAATGAAAGCAAAAGTCTCTTCTTGTTTTGTTTAAAACTCATGCCAGTTCCTAATTTCTAACTAAAGGAAGTATAAGGATATGAGAAATTCACATGGAGAAGAACGTTTTAGGTTTTCACGGAAAGCAGCATGTCAAATGCAAGTGAAAAGGGATAGTATCTGACAGTAGGCGACCGTATCCATGACATGCATGTAACAACAAAACCGAACAATAGTTTTCAGTCGGATGTAAAATATTAAGGTAACATTTTACATATGTTGACACAGGTTGAGAGAACAATATATGATCTGTTGAATCCGATGACAAACTGTTGTCTGAGACCGAAGGCCGAGAGAAGCAATTTGTCTGCGGGTCCAGCTGATCCCTTTTCCTTCGAACCCACAGCCAACAACTATTTCTTATACCAGATTTATTAGAACAAATATATAACATTCAAACGTAATACTTGAGATTTTCAACTGATGATGTCGTTAAATGAGCTTTTAGCATCGTTTCGATAATATTACACGTTGGCGAAGAGGATGGTAACTCCAGTGTAGCTGAAGATATGATATTTCACAAGTTTCTACTACCTTTAAGACGATCATTGTTCGATAAGATGTTTTCCAGAGCAGCGCTGTATTCAAACCGGACAGTTCCCACCATGTTTGTTTGCTAAAGAATAGAGGGGAAAATCGCACCTTGACGTCATCGGGGGCAATATGTAGACCGCTAAATAGCAATAGTTTGTTTATTTGAATTTTCCTTATACGGTGCATGCAGTGCTGATAAAGATCTAAAGAATATCAACAAAAGCAGCAACAACATTAAAAACAACAAAAATGTGCCTAAAGCTTAGTGGATAATTGATGAATGTATTCTTCCAAAGTTCGATCATGAATGTGAGATATTTTGTAAAATGTATGAAATATTTAAATAGAAAGTACAATACAAAATTGGCATAAAAAGAAGAGGAAAGGAGAAAATTATCTCCGACTTGAAAGCAGCAGAGCTAATGTAAGGTGCCATTGAAAATTAAGTGTCTGATTACTGTGATATCAATTAAGCATCTATAAATCTGAAGAGCACCGAAATGTATCTATTGTCAATGTTCCGAAGAGAACCAACAGAATGACAACTGTCTTCAATGGGCAATGTATCAGCCAGTTGGTATGATGCATTTCTAAACTAGGAGAGAATATGTACTGAGAGAAGGTCTCGACGAGAACATATAAAACTCAAACACAGATATATATTAGATGGAGATTTCGACAAAATATGTCTTTATGCACTTCACATGATTTAATGATACATAAATATATCACGCTAGACTTAATGTAGTTTTTCAGAGGTTTGCAAGGGATAAGCTATTTGAGTACGTTCTTCGATTCCGCCACTACGTCTACGTTTAAGATGTCGGTTATTCCTCCAATGTGACTCTATGACTGGAAAAGTGTTAAAAGCTGCGTAGTACCGAAACCAACCGACCAAATTACAAAAAAAAAAGTATTCAACGATAAAAAGTGGGATAGTCAGCGAACGCATCAATGTAATACTATGATAATTTATAACAAAATTCTGCAACATTTGCATTTGATTTTCGTTTTGTTAAATGCAATAAAATACTTACACGTACAATAATTTAAAGATATTTTTCGCTGAATTTTCAAGTCGTATTTTGCTCCAGAAAATCAAGGATCAATCTCATTGTTATTGACTGCTTTGCTATTGAATGTCAGTTTTATTCTTAACTGGGCGATCAAACGTGTTTACTACTTTCCTGAACGCTTTTGAGATAATTCAATCGTTACGTTTCTAGAAAATAACAACATTGTCTAAATTGTCCGTAGTTTTTACAGTATTAAGTTTCAGATACAAAGTAATCAAAAGAACAGTTTTATCTTCTCGCTATAAACACATTTTTTTTTTTGCCTTAGATGATTTTCCCAAACGTGAGACAAAATGTTGCATTGAATTCGACGATTAAATTTTCAGACCGGATAAGGTTTTCGGATCATTCGCTTTTCCATTAACATGTTCCTCAGAATTCATACCAGGGAACCACGCACTGCCTAAATGACCCTGATTAATGCATTAGAGGATGACATTAAGTGCCTTTGTATCATATACAGTGGATATGGTTTCTCAAACAGGTTTGATTAAATTGGCATCCTCAATTCATTCCAAAATATTATACATAAGAGATAGATAAGGCAAACTGTGCATTATCGATGAGTAAACATTAAGACGTCTGATTTAATTAACAAGTAATGTAGGAGTGATGTAAACAAGTCTTATATATACCATAGCATTTCAAATTACACTGCAATAAGCAGATTCTACCATCCACCTGACCATGAAGACTACAGTATAAACTAAGGGACACCCATTTCTCCACTGAGATTCAATTTTCCCTTTACAAACAGTCCACCTTAATTGTGCATGGATTTTGATATGTATGATAAAAACAAGACACACTAGTTTCTCTGTTTTAGTAATTGACATAAAATAAGGTAATGTATTGAATGCCAGCATGATCTTCAAGTAATTGGTAGTTTATTCCTCTGAACCTTACAATCTTGTTCAATGAATGAAAATTGATATGGGAGTTTGCGGAGGATCCTATACATCATTAAATGGATTCTAAGTCATCCATATAGAGGAATCTCGGCATCAGACAGTCGTACCAAAAAGCACCATTTGTACCTCAGAAATAATTGCGAAATACTGACATTTTATTCCGTTATTTCATAGATTAAGGTATATAATATTTAAAGATGTCTATCCTTCTATAACGTTTAGCTCTTCTTATTTATTATTCAAAATGCATTCTTTAACAAAAAAGGAATTTCGCAGGTATAAGTATCTCGTTTTAGGCCACAACGACACATATTTTATAAAGAAACAGAAAAACAGATCATCGAAATGTTAGAATTTCTTAAAGATAATATTTTGGTGATATTTGGTGGTAAAGTGTTCCAACAGATTATTGCATTCCCATGGGTACTAATTGCGCGCCTCTTTTGGCCGACATATTTTTGTACTCTTACGAATCACAATTCATACAGTCTCTGCTCTCCAAAGGCAGTAAACATTTAGCATCTCGGTTCAACTTTATATACAGAAATATCGTTTAAGCACTTAACATCCCTGTATTTAAGAATCACCTCAACATAATATATCTAAAGGAACTCGGAATAAAGGAGACAATTGAGAGCGCATCTTCTGCTTCATACCTCGATATACTTTTATCAATAAGTGACAATGGTTCATTAGTAACTTCTCTCTATGACAAAGGTGACGATTTCAATTTCATTATTACCAACTTCCCTTTTCTGAGTAGCAACAAACCTTCCTCTCCCGCATATGGCATCTTCATTTCACAACTTATACGCTATGCCAGGGTATGTTCTAAATAGGAAAATTTCCTCCTGAGAGCGAGGATTTTTGCCACGAAACTCACGAGGATATATTGAGGAAAGTTTGAAAGTTCTATGGTTGATATAGGGATCTAGGGCAATTTCAGATCCCTCTTTCAATAATGTTAACCGATATTATTTATTACCTGACCATACAAGCTAACCATATTAACTTGATTTGATATAATACGTATAAATGCAGACATTGTTTCACTTGCATACCCGGCGCCGAAATTTCAGTTTAACAACATGCCTTGAAAAGGAAAATTTGACTTCTTGTTCTTGTTTCCTTCATGTGTTAATATGTGTATATTATGTATTTACTTCCTCGACTTAAAAGGTTGTTGCAGGACTTTTGCGACGGGTGGTGTATGCAACCAGGGGACGCTTACTCCTCCCAGGCACCTGATCTCACCTCGATTTTATTGGGGTTCGCATTTGTCTTAATATGACACTATACAAAATATTGTCCTTTTATTACTTAGATTATGAGATATAATTTACCCATAAATACGTCTACGTTTTTTTTACCTTATTATGTAAAAATGGTTATTGGTTTACTCTACAAATACTTTGAATTTTCGCAATTTGAATATCACTGAAGTGGAACTGTGAATCCAACTAATATTGCTCTAAATTTAAATAGATATCAAAGCCTAAAAATGATGAAGTTATATGTGTATTCAGTTAATTAATCACACCTATTGCTAGGGGCATCAAAGGAAAGGTCAAAAGATGGGCGCATAAGGCAGGCAATCTTTTAATAGAGATTGATTTTGTATAGACAATTAGTAGTTTGACATTGATTAAATACAGTATGCTGTTAAGGCAGTTATTGTTCTTCTTGTGTTTCGTTTTTAAGCCTGTCGAACTTCTTGATTTTTACAATTGATTGGTGATTCTGAAACGACTACATCTACCAATATATAAGATTTCATTCCTACTATCAATGGTGGTAATTAATCTATATTTCTCTTTTGTTTATGTCTTGCAGTATCGGTTTAAGACAAGTACGTTAAACGATGTGACAAAATCATTACTTCAAATTTCATAACAAAGACTTAACAACGGTTTAATCGCTAAGGGTTTTATGACAATAATAATAATAATAATAATAATAATAATAATAATAATAATAATAATAATAATAATAATAATAATAATAATGAGTATCCCCCAAAAAAGGGAAAACCGAGAAAAGCCCCAATAACTTTATAAATAAATCTTAATAGTTATAGATAAATAGAGACAAATGAAAATAGAAAAAAAAACTAGACAGAACTAGCGCACTGTCATATTGATTATATAAATACTTTATACAAATGATAATAGTAATACACAACAAAAGAATAATTAAAGTTTTAAATGCTGTGGTATGCATGCGCAGTAATGTCGTTTTCTAATTATAAAAGAAAATCAGCACTGTCTGATGTACGTGATGATGCTATTTCATTAACAATAGTTGAAAGTAGATATGTAAATATCATCGTATTTAGCAAAATCAATTGAGTGGCTATTGTCATTTCCATTGACCGTTTTAAGGCGGAACCACATTGCATTAAAATAAAATGTTTTTGCGATGTCCTGCTGTATGCTAATTTTTTTAGTATCTACATGTATACGTCGTCAGTGACTTCTGTCATACAGTTAACTAAGATGTGTAAATTACCTTTCTTTTAATCACCACTTTGTCTAAATAAGATAATCTACTCTATGCTTAATTCGAATACAAAACATATTATTTCTTTAACCGTTACTGCATCAACTCACTATTCGATGAAATCGTTAAAATTGAAATTAAGTTTTGTCATACGTGCCATGAATAGAACATTGAAAACATTTATGAGGTATTGAAGATACTTAAATATCTATCTATCTATCTATCTATCTATCTATCTATCTATCTATCTATCTATCTATCTATCTATCTATCTATCTATCTATCTATCTATCTATCTATCTATCTATCTATCTATCTATCTATCTATCTATCTATCTATCTATCTATCTATCTATCTATCTATCTATATATCTATCTATCTATCTATCTATCTATCTATCTATCTAGCTAGCTAGCTAGCTAGCTATCTATCTATCTATCTATCTATCTATATATATATATATATATATATACGTTTGTCAGATATTATAATGTATACTTTTTCTACTTTGATAAACCCTGCTATGTCTTTATAGTTCATGCACTGTTTTTGTAAAAGTTGTTTCAGTTATGACTGAATATGGAGAGGCAGTATGGATGGATGAGCAAAGCGCTAGCCGTGCCTTGAATATAAAGGGTTCAAGATCCGCCAATGATTGGTCAGTGTCTTGTCTTTCAGATGAGACAGTAAAAACCAAACTCCCGTACCACGGTAAACGTGGCAATGTAAAAGATCTCTCACAGCTTCGAATGGGTTTACTGCAGAGGTACGTTCTGTGCTCATGCTGTAACCATATGCGTAAAATAATCTTGGTGTAATAGTAAAAAAGAATTAAAACAGTTGGTGTGGTTAACCGGTTAACGGCCGCCCAACTTCCCACTCACCGCAAACACAGCACAATTAAAGGACACATATCTAAAATTTTATAAATAAACTTCCATATAGAGAACAAGGATCAACAGATTTCTCAAGTAGAGAGGTCATAAAAAGTTATTACACACGAAATTATAGAATAATATGTTGCTATCAAAAATATGTAAGGAAAAAGAGGAGTTACTGGCTCAGTTATGTGGCAGGTCTCCATGGAGCTATACAATACATGAATATAAATACTAGAACATATAACACATTACAAAAAATATTTGATTGTAGTGCAATTACGATACCGACTTCGGACGGTCATTTAATTTGACAAAAGCCAAACAAATGGTGTGGTTAACCGGTTTACGGGCCCACCTTCCCACTCATCGTAACAGCAGAACAATCAAAGGACGTACATTTAAAAATTTATAAATAATCCTCCATGTAAAGAACAAGTCAACAGGCATCGCATATTGAGAGATCATAAAAATATAAACACGTAAGGTATTGTAAAACACATAATGGTATAAAAATATGCGATATCAACATGATAAACCGTGCTCTGCCAGTAGAAAGCGAGCTAAGACCCTAGATCTGTAGGAGACCCGACTACCAGTCAGAGGGGACGAGGTTCAGGACCATGTCTCCTCTGAAAGAGGTTTGGACAAGGCCCTTCATATAGTCCCCAACGCCCTGTTAGTCAGCGTGCAATGTTCAAGTAAAAGTCTGAAGAAGGCTGTAGAGGGACCAAATACAAGAGCTATAGTCTTTTTGATGATCTCAATATCATATTGTCAATATCATATTGTCTATTTAGAAGACAATTGACTATTTTATTACATGATAAAATAACGTTAACGGAGCCTTTTACTTTCCTTAGTTTATCAGGAGATTATTTAGGAGACATCAACATAAGTAAACCGTGCTCTGCCCGTCTGTAAGCGAGCTCAGATCCTTGATCAATAGGAGTCCCGACTAACGGTCAGAGGGAACGAGGATCAGGACCTTGTCTCCTCTGAAAAGGTTCGGACAAGGCCTGCCATAGAGTCCCCACCGCCCTGTTAGTCAGCGTGCAACGCTCAAGTAAAAGTCTACATTGGGTTGTAGAGGGATCAATACAAGATCTATGGTCTTAGCGATGATCTCGGGGTCATACTGCCGATGTCAAAGGCGTTTAATAATTTTAGAACCAGCCGATATGAAATTATCGAAACCTTTGACCCTCCTTAGGTTGTACACTAGATCACCGTAGAAATTGGGATGGGAAATTCCTCTGGAATCATATTGTTGAAAAGTAACATTTCCGGATTTAGATAAAATGTCTGAATAAGAGGTATAAAATTTACTCAGCTTCTACCCAAAGACATCTACGGGCATGAGAATAGCAATAACTTAGATAGCTTATCACAAAGGCGCCACAATATTGTATACAGCAGTTTCGAAACCATATGTATATGGTCAACTGTATTGACAACATTCAGTTTTCATTGACACAATAACTAAATACTGCAAGTTTAAGATACGTTTTCATACTCGTTTTCATTATGATCGTGTTCGGCGTTTTTCATTATTTTAGATTACCACCTAATACATTAACTCACGACGTTATCATTTTACCAATTATGAGAATGTCATGGCATTGCAGTTAGTAATTGATGTCATTTCATTGGACTTGTTTGTAATCGGTAAATTTCATATTCTGTAGAATAATTGCATTTCGTTTGAGATAAATAAATTCTGCTTCAGCTTTAAGGTTTATTTAATTTACTTATTTAGGAATATAATTGTGAATACGTAACATGAAAAATGGCATGGACACACAAAATGAAATGGTATATTTGTTCAATGATGTATAACAGTAAAACATAATAGAGCGCCTTTGACAATGGTTTATATGTTTCTCTTGCAATGGGAAGACCCGTTTGAGCCATTGCAATAGAATTGTCTTGTGTCTTTGCACAATTTACACTGCATGCACATTCTACTTAGCTCAAAAAGACACCGCCATACGCCTGAATATTAACCTGCGGTTGGCGATTCACTGTCAGGAGCAGTCTTCTTTATATGTGAATTTTTTTTCAAGATTTGACTGTACTGTCGCAATTTGCCATAGGTGACAATGTGAAAACACATACTTCATTAGACTTTTATTAAGAATTAGGTCATCATAGGTTGCTTCATGATGCGTATATCCACCATAAGGCGGTTACCACAGACGTTAAATGCTACTAATTCCGTGAATTAATTCGGTCTGATTATCCACACTTGACAATCAGGCGCCAAGTTGTATACATTTATCAACAACGACATTGGCATTCCCAACTACCGAAAGAGGATTGAAAGGACCGATAATTTATATAAATCAAAACATGGTAATCGTCACTGGAAAAAGGGCATATTCTTCCTATACGGCAACCCAAACACATGTATATATTAATTTAGATACCTCAAATAAGAAAGACTGTGAAGTAAGGTTTCGTTTGCAAAACGTATATCAAAACTTATATTTAAACTTAAAAGATCACTATATTTGTATGTAATAGTATTAGTTGTGCATGTAAACATTATAATCGGTTGTATATGCAAGGTGTGTCAATGTAAGAATGGTAATGTCAGAAGTTGTCGGTGATGTGAATGAATGTTGACTGCGATAATTTGTAGTACAGCTAATTATTCTTGTATTTGAAGCATGCTTAAAGTTAAGATGAGTAATAAAATGAAACTAAGTTCAGAGTTGTCGGCCTTTGTTTATAGTGTGTTCCACAAATTATAATTGAGGATCCTAGACTTTTTGTAATAAAATAGCCATTATATAAAAGTAATTTTCAGATAAATAACAAATCTGTTCCAGAATATTACATTTTGTATTGTAAATTTCGTATTATTGTCGAATAAGATACTGAGAACTAATCATAATTTATCTATAAGACTTCTAAGTAAGGAACAATGGCCTCATCAAAATGTTATATATTAGAAATTAGATGAATATGCTTTTGTCGATAACTTTGCCTAACATGATCATATCTATCACTTGTAGGTGTGTACATGGAGGCAATTGTAGACATGGCATTATTGAGCAAATGGAAATTTTGCAGATCTTGTAAAATTCCTTAGTTTTCGAAGAAGATGATAGTGAGGTATTTACAATTTTGTATAGTGTTATCGGTGTGCATTAATAGAGTGCATGTATTTTGTTCATTGTTTGATCTATCGGGAAATCAGAATGGGTGCAGAAAGTGAAAAAGGGACACCTTCTTCTCAGAGTCTTTGAGAGTACCATTCTGATTTCAAGGGATTCAAGAATTTCATGTACATGGCGGAATATGTCATGAGGCTGTGTTTTTTTTTTTTTTTTTTTCGTTAAAGTGAACACTTTATATCTGATATCAGAAGTCTAATCAAATAGTAAATATATTATATAAATAAGTGTGCCTATGTCTGTAAACATGTTTTAGGAATCTCGAAGATATTCGCAATCCTAGCTTACTATTTCAGGCATACTGAATAGATTACAAATTACAAAGTTCAAGGTTTCTCTTTACAGTCTCGGTCATGTAGAAAGCTTACAATTATTATCCACAAATGAAAAAGCTTGCAATGCGTTGTTTGATTTGAATATATGTGAAATACAGGGTACCAACGTTCGTCTACATAGCAACAACAAATGCTGCAAACGTATAAAATGTACAGTACATTACATTAAATCTTAATGGTGGTTTAATTATGCAAAACAACTTTGAAGTATTTTTCTATGAAAGCTTACATTTAAATGTAAACCTTACGATAATTTTGTTATTTTATTGTTGACCATTCGATGTGAGGGCTGTGATTGGCATGGAAAATAACTTTTCTTTTCCTATAGCATCAATTAAGATGTAACCGGTCAACAGGAGATGCTAATTCTCCCATGGCATCTGATCTCGCCTCTGCTTATTGCAGGGGTTCGTGATTGCCAATTTTGGGTTTACTCACTGTCTAAGCATTTTTATCTTTGATTTATAATATAATATTTTAACGGACACTAGTTGGGACGATATGGAACTCACGACTGCGAATACATTAACAGATATAATTATAAATTGATAATTGAACCTGGAATATATGTTAAGCCCCAAAGTGTAAGTTATTCCTTACGATTTCAATTTCGCTATCACAAACTTTCCTTTCATAAGTAGCAACATTCCATCATCGCCCGCATACGGCGTATTCATATCTCAGTTAATACGTTATTCCAGAGCATGTTCATTTGACATCTTCTATACTAGAAGGTTACCTACTTTGACTTCTCCATATATAAATACATATGGAATTTACACGATTTGATTCTTTCTACTGGGTATATGTGACGGGTGTTGCTAGCAAGCAGGAGATGCTCACTCTCCCCGGGCACCTGATCTCACTCTAACGCAGGGGTTCACATATGCTCTTTAATTAGACATATTTTGGTATTTTCCACTTGTTTTTCATTTTCACTGATTTTGTATGTCCTCTGGTTTCATGATTTTTAGACTTGTGGTTTGGATTTATCCATCACCTTTACATTACTGTATGTTTGCTCAATAAGCATTTTCTGTCATATTAAACATATGTTTCAATGAATATCTGCCATATGATATTTTGCCACTTAAATTAGCATAGTTCCATTGTGTCGTCACAATCGAATATTTAATATTTAAGTCTTTGCATCATTGGTGATACTTATTGCATATCAAGAATATGAGAATCTAAAAATAGTTCCAGATAGGAAAGTTATTTTAATAACAATAATAGTATGTAACTCGAACATGAAACCAGTTAACATAAGTACACCAACATATAAATATAAAAAGAGTTAATTAAAACTTTTTTGTATCTCAATAGGTATAGTTATAATTTCGTATTAATACACCCTGCAAGATCGATGTTCCAGATCGATTGATCTAGAACCCCACTTCCGGTGGAATTCTTCAGTCTCGTATGCGAGAACACTTGTTTTAAGACTATAGTACATCATGTCATTTGAAACCCTACATATTCTATATGAACAAGTATACGATTATTTAAATCAATTTGACCAATTAAATGTACCACATTAAGTTTAGAATTTCTATTTTAGTATTCATGCTATCAAGAAAGCATCCGAATATTTTAGCAAGTAAATAAACGCATTGAAATTTATATATTATCACCACAAAGATCCAATAGCTCCTTATGAGAAGTTGCCTATTCAACAAAAAGCTGGACAGAAATGCAATAGAGGAGATATAAGTTAATTACGTTCTATGTTATTTCATTTTCTTCTTACAAATAAAGTTTTACACAATTTATGGTCAAATTGCTTCGACCAAAACATCTTCATTCTATTTCCTTATGTTTGTGCCTTAAGCTAGCACATTAATCAAGAACACATTGATTCACGTGGTGACGAGATAATGTTGACAGAGAAACGATAAACAAATTATTCCTCATGGAATTTTCAGATCCCAGAATGAAAGCATTTATCGGACTCTCGCCTAAGGTTCTTCGAAGTTCTCGTTATACGTTCAACTCTATTGGCCTCGTAAACGTGGATTTTCTTTATAACTTTAAGGGACACTTCCTTTTGATTTTATGTGGTGGTAAATCTATTTGAAGATTCTTTGATTTTGTAATAGGTAGTGGTATTAACTTGTTCTCGCTAGCAAGAGGAAATTGTGTTATACAGTCGTCCACAGAACATGTATATTAAGGGAATTCTTCGTTCTATCGTTTAACAATGCAAAATACAAAAGCCTCTGGTGCATTGCCCCTATGCATTCTCACACCAATGCACCACGGTGGACATTCAGGGACTTTGCACCACGGTGGACATTTATGGACTTCTGAAAATCGGACTCAAATGTGAAATAAAATTTGAAGGAGAGGTACTCTCTCCTGTTTAATTCCTGATAAAAGAATAGAAACAAGACGAACCGACAGTAAGAGGATAGTTGTCTCGAACGTACAGATAAACATGAATAAAACTAAGAAGATATTACAAATATATTCCATGTCATGCAGTTGTAGTATCGACTAAGAATGGTCAGTTGAAGTGATTATTGTTCCATAAAACCACATAATCAGTATGATAAAAAATGTATAAATAATCCTCTATATAGAGAAAAAGGTTACTTAATTTGAGAGTTCCTGATAAGACCAATTACAAAAACTGTGAGAAAAGATGACAGAGGAAATACACGTGCGATTATGAGTGCATGTCATCGAGGGTATTATCACTTATGTAAAGTATGTTGGAAACTGGAAACAATACAACAATAATCAAGTTTGTATACTTCCCGTTTTTGTATGTTTCATCAAAAGAACAAGATTTTGAAAACGATATTCTTTGAAACCCATAATTGTCTTCGATTACAGTGTTAATATTTAGGACTAAGTTATATTAATTACTTTAATTATGGCTTACAGATAGATAACGTATGATATAAAGGTCGAGATAATCAATATTTGTAGGAAACTTCTATACAATTGATACTAGTATTCTAAAATTGATTTCAATCTACATGCATTGTATAATTTTCTATACTTACGATAAATAATATTCAAAATCCAGTAACGCGCTGATATATAATGCCGAAGAAATTGATAAAACATTTAACTTTGCTAAGAAATCGACAAAACATTCAACAATTGTACAAACATATGTGACATTAATATGCATAAATTTATACGGTAAAAGACCTTAAACTAATATTCTGGAGGGCTACATGTGTAACATTTTATATTTCTCCTTATACTGTTAATTAGATTTACATCATTATAGTTATCATTATACTTACTCCGTTTTCCTCGTTATCATCACCATCATATTGATCATTATTATACACCCATGTATAATAGGACGTGTGGTGCAGTGGAATCAATTTGTATAACTTTTTCGTCAATTAATCAGTTTGTATAACGCTAAGTACTTGTAAAATACTTTGTTAACTCATAAATTCTACATATTTATATGAATAAGGTATCGCTTGGTAGAAAGGGCCTTATTACAAGACATGTTGTATAGTGATGCATCAAAGGTTAAGGTCACTACAAAAATACGAGGAATTATCATTTTATACCTATTCATAATATCTGATGGAAAAAGTTAAAGTTGGCTGTTAATGACTATCATACATGTTTATAAATCACGGATCACGTCATTATAATTTGATTTTTTCTTCTCGAAATATTCATACGTTGAAGAAATATTCTTTAAAGGAAGGGAAATTAACATGTTCATATAAATTGTGATACATTCAAATTCAAGGTACTCTAATGAAATAATTTGATGTCTGGCTTATTACACGTTTCATTTGAATAGGTCCGTACTTGGAGGAAATATACTTCTAAGGGAAGTTGTGTCTTTCGTTACCTTAACAATCTTGACACGAGATCATACATTTAAGTCAATACTTGGAAAAAATATACATTATACATTTATGTCAATGCAATTGCCATTTTAGATGGACTTTTCTTGAACTGCTGTAGATGTTTTCTTTCTGGCGAAAATAGTACTATGCCAGTGAACAATTTGCCTAACTCAGCTCACATTTATCATAAGTGGCAGTATACCATTTACCTAACTCAAGCTCACATTCATCATAAGTGGCAGTGAACCATTTACCTAACTCCAGCTCAAATTCATTATAAATGGCGGTGTACCATTTCGTCACGTCAAGGTCACATTTATCAAAAGTGGATTTTTCTGTCATGTTTTGGGAATTTGAACTGAAACTTATTGTTTGACTTCTTATTGAATTATTAAAAACTGTAATTTCCAGTGAAAACTTTAGTATTCACGAAAAGTGATATTAGAAAATAAACATGGTGATATGATTGATTGGTTTTTGTTATACGTCACTCTACGATTATTTCACGTATATGGTGACGGCATCTGCCTGTTGTATTGCATACAGATTTAGACCTTTGAAACCGACCCACCCGAGGTTGTGAAGGATCTTTTACGTGCCACGCCTACCGTGACACGGGGCCTTAGGTTTTACTGTCTCATCCAAAAGACAGAACCCCGCGTCATGGGCGGAAGTCGAACCCGGGACCTCTCAAACAAGAACCGAGCACGTTATCCACTAGGCCACACCGACGTAGATGGTGATATGATAGTATGGAACAAATGAAATGTTCGAACTGATGACGATTGGGATTCACTGGACGTTTAATAGTCAACATTAATGTTAGATGATTCATTAATGTGAAATCATATATTGTCAAACTTCGAGAAAAATACTTATTCCACATTTTTATGTATGTTTGTACCGTACGGCACTATGTTTTATCAAATCAGAAATCAACAAATAGTATGCAATGAATTTAGATGAACTTATGAAAACAGATTAACATAAACTAGCGTTAATCAATACGTATTTCCATGCTTGTAAACATCTTCGGGCAATGTCAAGCACACTGTATGACTCGGATGTGTTGAAACGTGCAAAGAATGCGCGATATTACAATACAAAGGTTGCTAGATTTTTTTTTATTTTACTTGTCATGGAACATATTGACAAAATATTTCGTTGATGACGTTATTGAGGATAAAAGCAGCATGATGTTTAATTAGCATATTAATTGAAAGCATATTTACAAATACTTGAGAGAAATCAAAGAATAAAATTGAAAAAAAACAGTATATTGCCTTAAATGGGCAAAACTACAACACAATAAAAACTTTGAAAGCCTAAAGTCAATGTTTGTTGTTAAATATGTTGATAAAAATGCAAAATCCTTTTCAAAAGGAAACCGACAAAACAAAACAAAACAAACCAGCAAAATACGAAAAACACCCATTGTATAATAATTATTGCTAATATAAATGTCTCTGCTTTACATTCCCTGTCAGGTAAATTTTTTACATTAAATATAAACATAATCTCCCTTTGTGTGCCTTCATTAATATAAACGTAATATTAATTACGCTATCCAGAGATAAATATTACAGTTAACTAAGAAAGTATCAGTTGCAACATCACTGAGACGTTGACAACATAAAATCCATCCATCCATTCTTTCATTCATCCACGGTCAATGCGTATATGATCACATATATCAAAAGGTTGACTTATTGAATATAGGACAAAATACACCTATACCTTAGAATATTACCTTTTCCTGTTTTTGTTGTTGCATCGATTGTAGGTCCTACATAATTCCTTTTGGAGTTCATAGATTTCCGTCCTGTCTGAATTCTTTTAAAGTATAGTGGTTCTGAACGTTTCGATTTCCAGTTACAATAAGTTTTCTCAAAATTGCAAACTTCTGATTCACAATAAAATATTAAAACACATAGTATATGAAATACTAGTAAATCCTGCAAATGCGACATTTTTCTGCACAGCCACGTTCCAAAAACTTTTTTCTAGCAGTAAAACACAGAATAATGTCAGAATACTTTTATTCGTTGCAATGAATCCACAATAAATCATCTGAGACGGAACTTATGGATTTTATTTTCCTTAGGGAGATGTTTCCAAACTATGTTGATATTTTCTGACTCGATATTAAATTCAATAAATCGGATATTGCATACATGTATAACAGTAAAAGTTAATGTTACTAAGTCATTTGATTTTGCACGAAAATGTCATACTGAAGTGAGAGACATCTCCTCTGTTATATATTGCCTAAGATTTACAAACTCTTTCGTTGGTTGCAAAATCAATACATTCTGTAGCGGATTTCACACCTGTCCATCAAACAGAAAATCGTGTTTCTTTCAGTTCAATTGGCCAAAATGCATAGTTCAAAAGTCAAAATCTCCACTATGTAACATATTTTCAAGAAAAGAGTATAATGCCGACAATAAATCAGTAATCGGATTATAGATATTCTATATTGCTTGCTGACTGCGCTTTATAGATGTGGTAGAAACATCTGCTTCCTATTATTACCATTTAAGAGGAAAAATTAATAATCAAAATAATCTGAATGTTATCATTTAGCGCTAATCGTTGTTTTCTTTCGATAACTGATGTTTAAACAGGACAATTATAACTATTGGCATAACAAGGATTGGGTTTTGTCTCAGGTTAATGGTATGATCTATCATATTATGGAATTTTATGATGAATGATTTTATTTACTTAGAGCAATTAAGATGTATGACATAGACAGAAATATTTTTAGATTTAAAATGTAAATACGGTTTTTGTCAAAGTTACTTCAATGCATTGTTTGCCAGGGAATTTGCACAGTGTATGGCAAACAAAAATAATAATTTCTAATTCTTGCTTTCAATAACTGTTTTCAAATTTCCATTCCCTTAAATCCTGCTGGCTCAAGATATTCACTTTTAATTTTATCAAAAGTAAGGTTGTGCCATACTTTTAATGAATAAAGGAACATTGCGCAATAGGACACACCTTTTTATCTCTTTGTGGTATTTATCAGTAATGCATTACCTAAAAGACCCATTTGTTACAGTAATTAATTCTCGCGTATAGGTTCTTTTATATTTTCTTAAGTCAAATTAAAACGTTCAGAATACCTTAAATAGCTTAAGAGTAGCACATTTTTTCTTGAAAGTCATGGTTATAACATTATGTTTCTATCATATATAAAAATAAACATAGTCAACTGGTTTCATATTAATACCAAGAAAAATGCCATAATAAAATCATAGTTTGCTGTTGTGAAATTAACGGTGACATAGCGCCAAATTGAATGAGTGCTTATGTAACTGGAAATTCTCAAGGAATGACTGTCTTCTTTTCTAGGTTCATGGGGAATGAACTTGGATGAGAAACAAACAAATCACGTGAACCGCGAAGCGGTTCTTGAATCATACGTTTGTTTCTCACCCAAGTTCATTCCCCATGAACCTAGAAAAAAATATACAGTCATTCCTTTTATTTACAATGCGTTTTAAATGGTTCTTTTTTGAAAACAAAATATCAAATTCCCCGTTATCAAACTGGCAATGACCGAATTTTTCCTGAAGTGGAAAAGTACTTCCGCCACGCAATATAGTGCGTATCTAGAATGCTAAAAATACTCTATCTGTCCAGGTAATTTCTTTAATTGCTCAAAATTAAGAGATTCATTAAAACATTAATAGAATACCGACCTTTAACTTGAGTAAGCCCCGCCTTTTTTATATAACTACGGAAGTGATGTACCACACGCCGGGTACTCCTTCCATTACCCAAGGTCATGAACCGAGTCTGTATAGCATGGTTCATCGAAGGAATAAGACTAGCATTGTAAATATTTATACAATGAATCTAAGTTAATATGTAATATTCACTTATCATTATAACAAACGTAAAATTCACCGAACGGTCTAGTTAATTCGTCATACGCGACCAATTTTAAAAGAAAAACCGGAGTCAGACTTCAGTTGATATTATCATTATCTAATTAACATCTCGTTTTAAGGTCATGCACTTACGACCGGAATATAACGAAGCACTCCTCATTTTGATAATCGGATTTAACCACTACATTGTTATGACTGGGAGAGATCTTTAGCAGAGCCCTCTCAGATATAAAAGTCTTATACCTCTACACATCTTATAACGAATCCATTGCGGCGTGTATGTCCTATGAAGTCTTATCAGACATCTGCATTAAAAGCGTTAAACGGACCAATAACTATGATCTGTATGTTACAAATGTATTGTGGTACTGGACTTACGTTACAATTATCTAACGAATTATTCATTAATTTATTACATTTGGACAGGCATTTCGACATAGTTTAAAATACATAGCAAATACAATGATTCATGATGTCTCAAAGCATTAGAATGTATATGCCACTTTGTTTATGGTTTCTTCAGTTGAAGGATATGTCTTTACATTTCAACCACATCTGATACATTCATACTAAATATCATCTATGTTATATGATTATTGGGAGTTCTGTTGACGAATCAAGGTCTCTATCTATTTTGCAGTATGCCGTTTGATAATATTCTTTGAAAATATCATTCAAATGCATCCTTTTATGTCAAAGATGAAAGTAAAGAGTTGGTTGGTTGATTAGTGTTCTACATCGCTTTCAAGAATTGTTTAGTTAAATCGCGGTATGGAAGCAAGAGGTAACAAACCTCTTAAACATAATGGCACAACCTGAAAATCCGTTTGTCGGCGACGCAAGCCAAGCACTTATCAAAAGCAACTGGCAAGTAGACTTTGTTGTAACGATAATAATATACTGTGTAAGTTGTTTCTCTTTACATAAAATGTACTCTATAAGAAATGTACGATTTATGACAAAAGACAAAGACATACAGTGCACATAAAATAGCAAGACCATAAACATGTGGCTATTGTGTAATACTGTGATATTTGTCATTCGTGTAATACAAAATATAAAGGAAATCTATCATAATCAATCAATCAATCAATGTCGATTTCGATATACTTAAGGCGTTAATTATACCATGATTATATCATCCTGGGTTATTTTACTACTCAAAAGAAGAGCCAAATGGTGTGCTTTTAACACGCGGCTTCACGTTATGACTCACGGGGGTTTTGATCATGACCAGTAAGTCTTACATTGTGGAGTATCCTTAGATCTTTGTCAGATGTCTTCAGTTTTCTCTTTGAGTACACAGCTATGCTGGGAGTTCTTGTATATGTTCGTAATTAATAATTATTTTGTTTACCATTTAAAATGGTCTTATCTAATAATTTTCTCACTCCATCACAGGGGTTCACATATGCTCTTCAAGTAGACATATTTTGTTATTTTCCATTTGTTTTTCATTTTCACTGATTTTGTATGTCCTCTGGTTTTATGATTTTTGGACTTGTGTTTTGGATTTATCCATCATCTCTACATTCTAAACGTGAAGAAACCGGAGAATTATAGCTTATTGAAATTCAAGCTTAAGACTGACTTACACTTATTTACAATATTATCGCCAACCTCTGTCACTACAATTGTTCATTTCTTTTCTAATGTTAGCAGCTCTATCCTGCAGTAAAATTGTGCAATAGATGACTGAATTTAAAAGTTTAGATGAATAGACATCGGTATTCACGGAAACATGTTAGTGAAACAACAAGGATAAAACTCCCCCGGGCACCTTGTCTCACCTCTGAAGTTCAGGGGTCCGTGAATGCCCACTGTGGCACATTCTTGTTAGTGCCATGGTCATGTCACACCAGTTACTTTTGTATTTTTCATGAACGTCACACTTATTCCTTTTGCAGTATAGAACTCATAAAATAGTTCCCCGCGGAGGGTTTGACTTAAGTGTTATTATACCTTTTTTTCCTAATGTTATATGGCTGTGACATTCTACACAGTGTTTGTTAACATTCATTTTTATATACAGTGCTGATTTATATATGCGTCGTCTGTATGTAAGGGCATTCACGGCGGGTGTGGCTAGCCAAACAGGGACCCTCACTCCTCCCAGGCACCTGGTCTAACCTCTGAAGTTCAGGGGTCCGTGAATGCCATGGTCATGTGACACCAGTTACTTTCGTATTTTTCTTGAATGGTATGTTATAAAGGAGTCACCTATAACATCTTATAAAAATCCTTACACTCTTTGTATTAACACGACCAGATATATGGCTATTACATGCCATGTGTGTGGAGAATTCCTGATCCATCTTTACTAATAAAAATAGTTATGTACAAAAACTGTATAAGGTTTAATTTGAAGGACGAATTTCCATTGTCAAATAATCTTTTGAAGGGTATATGATGCATTAAAGTATACAATATTTTAATATTTGCGCAGCAATTACGTATTCTACGTTTTTATTATCCGTTATAATTCTTTACGCCTGTACTTGTTCCGTGTCCTACAGTAAGTATAAATGTATTTTTAACATCTTTATTATAGCGTTGGAGTTTAGTGCTATAATTGTCAGTATGATGGAATATCAACACTCCTATAAATTTGATAATGTCTCAGAAAATTCTTATATATCTTTCTTTATTTGAACGTTTGGAAATAAACTTGAGATGACATAAGTACTATAAAATACACTATATATTTTGAATTATTTTCTCACAAAAAGGAAACTGTATTTTACATACTAGGTATAACGTAGTGCATAAAAGTCTTTCAGATTTCCCATACACCGTGTACCATCGGAGAAGAATATTATATGGGTATTTTTCACAGATTGTAACTTTAAAAATTCAAGGACACGGCGCCCCTAAAGCAAAAGTTTACGTCATTTTTTATTCATACGTCAGCAGCGCTAACCACATTGATAAGGGATGACAGCACAACAGCAAATGATGCAGATAGAAGACAAGAAGACATAACAATGACAAAGTGTGAAAGGACGGCCTAGAATCTCGTCAATTGATAGTAAGTTCAATTGAATAAACGTCGTCGCAGCAAAAGACTGATATGGTTAACGGCAGAGCGCGTATTCATTTATACTGTATGGAAGAAGAAACGCAATGTAAAATAAATTGCGTTATACTAATGACGAATTACCACAAAATAAAGAACTCGGACAAACCAATTAAAGCAATGCTTGCTTTTAATCAACGAGACTGCATGAATGAGGAAAACCCACACACACTCTCGGATGCAATCGAGACTACAGTGAATACTCTATATTGCTTTTTCGTCGATAACACTTTCCCCTTTTAGAACCTGTTTTAAGAAGTTTGAGTTAAACTGAGCGGATTATACTCCAGCCGCCATCGTAGAAATATGTATATCGTGCCGTGGCCATATTGCGGAACTATTTTTTTTTCATCGATGCATTTAATTTTATGCGTTAGAAGCTTTTACTACTTTCAATTCATTGCTAGGGAGGCCCAAACTCTTTCCTTAAAAACACATGAAATACACTTTTTAGATACCTTTAAATAATTTATTTGTATCACAATATACCAGAGAATAAATAGGTTACAAAGCATGTTTTATAGTCGACAAACTCTGAAAATTTCACGGGTTTATCTCGAGTACTTTACAAGATATGAGGATTTGAAAATGGACAATATTGCATTTTTACACCTTTTTCAAGCAAATGAAAATGCACACCCTCGCAATTTTATGAGCGTATAACTTAATCAGCTATGCATAAAATTTGTGATTTATTTATATTAATCTACTCTATGTACTACAGGTATTACGGAAAAAGATAAAAAACATTGGTTGTAAGTCTTATTATCTCAAATATAATGTCTTAAACTTGACGAAGAATGGTTTTTTACTTTGATGAAAATGACGAAGTCCAAATGTCCAAGGTCATTTTTCTAAAAACTTATACACGGATTCATAATAATGTAAAAACTTATTTAAAATGGTTACTTATGAGGATATTTGAAGGAATTTAGATTGTATGACAAAAAATAAGCTCTGTATAAGCAAAAACATTTTTACCTAAATCAGGGGCGGATAACTCTTTTTAAAAAATGTGAAAAATATCACATACCATTTAATTTATCATAGTATAGCTTAATGTTTTATATTAATCTACTATATGTATTATATTCATTATTTTAAAAACACAAAAACTTTTCATTAAAAGTGTTAAAATCTCAAATATAAACTCTTCATGAATACAAATTGTCGTAAAGTTTGGTTGATTTCAATTCCTGTTCTTTATTTTTCCTTCATGATAATCCTTCACAATTAACAAGAAACCTGATAATTAGTCCTTGTCTTTCATTAATATGAATACCCAGTTTATTAAGATCGCTAATTAATATCTTAAAAGCTGTTGAAATGTACGAAATGAAGGTTGATATTTGCTGGGTCAAACAGCCGGTTGAGGTGATATTACGTAATAATTTAGCCGCACAGGTGACAGGTGATCGCCCTAGACGGCGTTACCTCGATATACCCTCGATATATTGAAAATATTGCAACTTGATTAGGAAGTCAACTATAAAAGATATTATAGAATTCGTCTTGGGACTGGCCATCTGATTGGACATGACGAAGAGTCAGCGCTGTCACTGGTGTTTTCGTGCGAGCTGTACCGAAAAACACACTTTTTTGAGTGCCAATTACAGGTATATCGGGAATATTGAAATTAGAATTATTTTCTATAAAGTCTTCAATACACAGTTATCTAAATAAAAAATTACAAATCTAAAACCTTTATTTCTTCTTTTTTTTCTTTCGTGAATCTTCGGTCACGCGACGATTGGCGTTTCGTAGTAACTTAACACAACTTGTTCTCTCATTGTTATATACCTGTTCTCTCATTTTAATATCTACAGAGCGGATTTATAGGGATCGCTCCCCCTTTTTGCCACAATTATGAGCAAATCTTCAGATTTCGCCCCTAAATTGGCAGAGTATTTTTGTTTATATTGGACTTTCACTTGCGCGCCTCCCCCCTCCCATTTCGGAAATTCTGGATTCGCCACTGATATAAATACCAAAATTAATTAAAGAGGATTAAAACCAAATCATTTAAATCAAAATAGGCTCTTAGTCTAGTCATTTTTCCTTTAACAAAAAATGTCTTCCTTAAATATGAATAAATTAACACCCCCCCCCCCCCACTTTCCTTTCGCAGAGGTCTAGACTTATCTGCAATTAAAATGTAAGTTTGAAGTTGTAAACAGTGGGTTCAATGTAAACTAAATGATGAAATGATGTCTTATTTTATCGCACAATATATGTCTTGGTATTTATTACATTGAAATGTGTATTTCTGTACATAATTCTTTACGACAATACGTGGAGGTCGCCCCGAGTCAGAGGAAACTCGTGTAAAATCGTATTAATAGAGCTACAAAATTCAATAAACTATATGAAATCGTCAAATATTTAATTAATGTAAATACCAATAATTATCAATTCGAAAGTAAAAATCGTTCACGGTAAGTATTAACCCACACGCCTACGCCGTTCTTCAAATTACATCATGAATAATGAAATGAAACTTTTGAGAAATAAAACTTTGTAAATAATAGCTACGGGGTAATTTTTTCACAAACAGGATAATCATAATTACTTCTATAGACATTGCTTTCGTTATGTGTTCTCTTATTTGGGAACTTTATAATGTACGATTGTTTAATATGTATATCGATGTAATCAAATGACTCGTGAAACAATATGGCGGACCGTTGTTTTGGCAAAGAGGAAGACGCTATCTTTTTATTTTTAAATGTTTGTAGTCATTTCTAGGTATATTTTCATAAAAATGGTATCAAATTAATCGGGGGAAACATACTTATCGCATATTATGGGCCGGTAGAAATAAATTAAAAACTGAAAATTATATATTTAAAAAACTTATGTGTGCCCGCATCGTACATCGTTTTCGCTTCGGCGATCAGCTGTTTACAGGTAATGGACGTATCTACCTGAAAAACCTCACTTCACTGGATTTGATACATTCGTGACCCCGAACAACGCAAGTGAACATATCGCTTTTATGCTCATTGATTCTAAGCGCGCCGTCAATTATAAGGCAAAATAAACATCTCGCTGTACCGCCGCGGTATCGTTAGATATTTTAATGATTTTAGCTATTTTCAAATTGCCCTAATTTCTTTATTTCTACTCCAAATGAGATGAAATTTAAGAAATGAGAAGAAATCAAAATGAATATTCTAATGATATGATTTTGATTTACATGTTAAAAATATTTCCCGATAAATTATTGATGCGAAAATTGCAAACAACGCATTTTGATTAATTTGAACTTAGTCATTTGCGATGGGCCTCACTATCATTGCTATAAGGAATTCATTGCTATAAGTAAAATGCCGAAAGAACTTGACACAAACATAAAATCTTTTCTGAAATAGAACATTTGTTGGTAGTTTTATATTCCTTTCAAGATTTAATTTAGCAAATTAATTAATGAAGAAACGCGCATTACTAATCACCATTAAACATATATATGTTCTTATATTATCACCAAACAATGTACATTTTCACAGCATCTGGCTCCCGCTTAAAAATCTGTGGTTTTTTTTTCAATGTACCCTATGGGTTTCAGTGTAACCCTATGGGTTTTCATCCATTATTGCCATAAATATCAGAACATACATGTATATACGTTATGATTTTGTGCACCAGATGCTCATTTCGATAATTTATGTCTCTTCAGTGATACTCATGGCCGAATTAATGGCATCGAGATAATATATAAGTATATGAACAGCAAAATGACCTAAACACAACCTAAAGAATCAATCTAAGGTAAGAGCTATGCATAAGGAAGATACTTCTTGAAATATAAGCAACCAGGGGACGCTTACTTCTCCCGGGCACCTGGTCTAACCTCGATTTTATTGGGGTTGGCATTTGTCTAAATATGACACTTAACACGATATTGTCCCCTTTATTCCATGGGCTATGAGATATGGTTTACCCTTCGGTACTTCTTCATACAAAACTTGAATGATTGTATACCTATGTTAGTGCATCATAGATTTGAAGTAACTCTTTCAAAGCATCGTGACACGTATTCAAAGAACTAATTTGTATTCAAAAATTGTATAACGCAAATTATAGATAAATTATCCCTGGTCTATTGAAATCAATAAACGTACTAACACGAATATTGTCACACAATATTACATAACTCAAATCCCAGTCATATTCTATAAAGCTCATTATTTTGTCTTTTTTCACTGTAGTACATAAACGACCATCTAGAGTATACATCAACTGTCACTATAGATCCATTTGAAATACTAACCAGCAATGGAATATTAAGAAGAGAGACATATGTCAGAAAAGGAAAAAGCACTTTAACAATTTAATTCTCTATTGTCTTAAAACAAATTTAATTCGATATATATATATATATATATATATATATATATATATATATATATATATATATATATATATATATATATATATATATATATATATATATATATATATATATATATAATATATTTAATGTAAGCGGCCTAACATTGGAAAAACTACCTTTTGCTTGAATTTTCATTACAACGCAAATGCCTAAAATGTGAGTGACGGAAATACGATGGCAGTCTTAGTGGCAAAACTTTATTTTTCTGAGATTGTCCCTTACATCGAATACTTTTGAGAGAAAATATTTCACATTTCACCGCATTTCTCGGTTGTGGATATTCTACTGAAAGTTTTCATGACAAGTCTTAATGATTTATCGATGCATGTTAGCATAACGTAAAAGACTTGATTTGTTAATGTTTAATATGAATGGGGTGATAAAAACTATATCCATTCCAATAAAAGACAAGGCAAATATAAATTGAGGTATTTCAATAATTGTAAAATTCGTCACTTACAGAGTATAGATAGGCGATGCTGAATATTGTGATGACGAGTCTTTTACTTTTAACGTTGGTGGGATAAACATGCCTACAAATTACAGTAGGTAAAGTTTTAAATATTTACACAAATAAATGTACTTCCATCTTTAATCTTAACAGAGAACACCAACTGAAGTACTGAATATGATAGATAAATTGTAGTATTTTAATTCAAAGTTGTTTGACATCTTGCAAACTTTTACAAGAATAAAGTAATTATCAAAGCAGTTGTCATACATAGGAACAAAGTAATACACATTAATTTGTGTCTTAAATCAGACTTTGCTGCACCTAGTGTGCCACGATGTTTTCTTTGAACGCATATCATAGGTGAGAAAGAGAAAACAGATGACATCTGACAAAACTGTATGACACAAACCACCAAGGACATGCATACAAAACATGATAATAGTAGAATATACACGGAAAACGACATTACAAAAATATTCAATTGTGCTGCGGTTACGATACCGACTTAGAACGGTCAATTGAAGTAATAAATGTCACTCAATTAGTATGGTTAACGGGTTTACGGGCGCCCACTTTCCTACTCACCGCAAAAGCAGCACAATCAAAGGAATAATTCTTATAAAAGAATAAGTGATAAATCTTATAATAGTTAAACCTAAAGCGGAGTACGAATTTATATATATCCCTATGGCGGAAGTGTGTTTTTTCATAACTCTATTCGATGACATGGTACATGGACAAAATTAATTATAGAGAGAGAGAGAGGGGGAGAGAGAGAGAGAGATAGAGAGAGAGAGCAGGACCATGCATGATATATGTTACATGTTTTATTATCTGTCTTTGTGTAGATATTGCAATAACGCAATTTTAAACCTCATTTTAAAATAGTGATTGTATACATGGAGCGGATATGATAATGAAAAATGATTTACTTGCACACAGAAGATTCCTTTATTAATAATAAACGAAGATGGTGCTGAAACAGGTCTAACTGTGTCTAAATCGTTATTCTGGGTGAAACGTTACACAATTCTGATTCACAATTTTATCTTTTGATTGTTCGAGGGGACTTTAGCCTACTATTTAGTCAATCGACAGTCCTCTAGAAAAAGGTATCTTCAATTTTGTCAACAATATGAAGAATGACATGTTGTGTTAGACATAGGTAACGCAATGATTCAGCTTATCAGCTTATCTACCGTTAAACCTGTAAAACCAGGATTAGTGTAAAGGGAATACAACAAAGATCAAATAAATTGAAAATTTACTCATTTCACTAAAACCAACATCATATTTACAAAATAGTTATTATATGAAAACAATGGTAGTAACTGAAGTGTCGTTTATTCGGTAAATTAACATCAGTCTGTATCTAACATGCAACAAATATATCTGGGTTAATGACTTTAACCGTAATTTAACAACGTACAAAACGTATAAATAAAATAACGATATTGATGTTAGGAAGCGCACTGCTTTTTATTTAATTTCCAATCAATATTAGAACGACATGACAGGAAAAGTCCGCTACATTTTGTAAATGTACTTTATATGGCATTTAACTTTTATTTTCTGCAATAGCTTCCTGTATTGCCATCACCATGGAACGTTTGTTTGAATAGAAGTGATTTTTATTACTGCTGATATCTGAATTGCCATCGGGTCATAAAATTAGTATAAAGTGCATCTCCAATAAAACCATAAAGTGATATGTTTTTTTTTTTTGTTTTTTTTTGGGGGGGGGAGGGGGGTTGTAATCAAGACATGCATTATATGCAATGTCTTTTATCTCAATAACACTTGTATCTTGCATGTCTTCCGACAGTCCAGTGGCGTTCGACTTATCAAGAACTATCAGAACACATAAACGTGAATTATTCTAGTACACCATATGAACATATCGACAACTTATGTCTTTTTAAGGCCCAAACTGTCGAAATAGAAAGTATTAATATTAAAGGGTTTTCTGGCCTAATATTTATAAATTGAGAGAATAAAATATCTACTGAATATTTTATTCTTTTCTGTGAACTGTCTAACACAGTTTCTGTTCTCCCAATTTAGAGCTTTAATAGCCAATCATTAGTTAATCGGTACCATAGGTCGTGGGTTCGAGTCCAAGACAGGGAACGAATATAAGTGAAATATAGGGTGCCTTGTTAGCTGTATTGTCTTTGTGCTTTATATGTCAAATTTGTCTTTATTTTCTACAGGTATTTCTTCGGAGATCCAAGGTCCATAGTACTCCCAGGTGTTTCACTGATTCTGTTTGTGCTTTATATGTTTATTTCTCTTTCAGTGATTGTATTCTATTAGAGGATCCACCTGCGTTTACGTCGGGTAAATCCCTTCACTTTCCGCGGCCGTGTTGTTATGCATGCGATTAGCTAATGATTGGCTATTAAAGCTCTATTTTTTGTAGAGCTCGGGTAGCTCAGTCGGTTACAGGATCGGATACATGACAGCTAGGTGAATCGGTACCATAGGTCGTGGGTTCGAGTCACAGACGGGGAACGAATATATATTATATTATATATATATATATATATATATATATATATATATATATATATATATATATATATATATATATATATATATATATATATATATATATATATATATATATATATATATATATATATATATATATATATATATATATATATATATATATATATATATATATATATATATATATATATATATATATATATATATATATATATATATATATATATATATATATATATATATATATATATATATATATATATATATATATATATATATATATATATATATATATATATATATATATATATATATATATATATATATTCTATGACAAAGCTTTGTGAATTCTGTTTACTTAAGATATATCTCCCTTGTGCATAGCACAGCTCTTACATTATATTAGTTTCTTTTTTTTTGGCTCTTGCTTTTAGGTATATCATTCTGGAGTCCCACAGTTGCGATATTGAACATCATCAAAGAGACACAAGTCTGCATGATGCATAAATAGTACGCAAATGTTATATATATGTAAACCCTTCTATTACATTTGAAGTTTACTTAAAACACATTGAGTATCTATATGTTCCATACATATTGTTGGAAGATGTCCTACATATCATTGTTTTGCTTTTTTATTTTTGTTTTATTAAATCTAGACAATTTTTTTCTATCTCAGCTCAAGCCAGTAATTCCCTAATTTGAGCTACAAATTGTTTTAAGCTGTGAACAATTCCTTGCATTGACAATCTAATGCAGTAGCAAGGTGACCTCACATATTGTCATGATACTTCCTTCTCATAGATACACATCATAAACAGATATATTTATTATTAATAGCCAGCAGTAGAGTGTCAAGTTAGACTTTGTAAATTTTGAACTGTATTCGTCCCCGCAAAATCATTACGCATCTGCAATAAGAGAGTTGGACGATATGTATACATATTCTTGTAATTATCTATGTGCATGCGGATTTGTTTTCTGTCTGAATTTATCGTAATCTTCGAATTTTAAATTCATGATATCCTTTTACCTTATATTTCATTTCACTGTGTCCTTGATTTTTTGTGATTTCACTGTCTCTTGATCGTTGTGTACTCATTTTTAACTTTCATGTTTCATGTGATTTTGTGCAAGCGTAAATTTACTGAAACAGTTAATTTTCATTCATTGTTGTTGCTGATTTCTGAGTTCCCTTCTTCATTTTATTGCCGTTCGCATTTGTCTGAATATTGTCCTTTTATTCCATGGACTTGAGATATGGTTTACCCTTCGGTACTTCTTCGTTTTTTACTTTTGTGAATTCCATGTTTCCAATATTATTGTGAATTTATTTTTTTTTTTTGCTCTATGAATTACTGTGCCCCTTACGAATGTGGATGCATGGTGGTATTTTATCCCTTAATTCACCGTAGACTTCTATCTCTGAATTTTCCCCCAGTGTCATTTATGTATGTAAATTCATCACGTTTATTTATGTGAGGCCTGGTATTTCCCCTGTGAATTTGCAATGCTCCTTTATTGATGTTTGTTCACCATGAACTTTTATCTCTGAATTTCCTTTATCTATGTGTATTTCAAGTGTCCCTTGACTTTGTAAATTCACTCCGACTGTTTATTTCTTTGACTCTTCTGTGGACTTATATTTCTTAATAAAACAAATACAAAATAACTAAATAAGAACAACAAAACAAAACGCACAAACATTAAATTAAATGATACGATGATAGAAAAACAACCAGTGATTCACACATTATATATAAAGAGGAAAACATCAGCAAATGAGAAAATAAACAAAGGACCTTCTACAAACCAATGTGAACCCCAAAGAAAGCAATATAAGATCCAGTGTCTGCGAAAAGAAATCACCTCTTGCATGCTAAAATCAACCACCACGAACACACTATAGGAATCGTCGAGTTAGATCGATTTCAAGTATGGAAGGATTTAAATTCTGGCAGTCCCATTTGCTACCCTTGTATATATTAACGTAATATATGATTTAAATATATGTATTTCGTCTCATATATATAACGGGGCATATTTTTATTCACAGAGGTACAAAAATTGCAATTTCATTGCAATAAATAGGGATGGGCAGGGGCTGACGATAAGCTACTATGGAAAGGGGGGCATCATTTCTTCATGCATCAACTTCTTACCTTCCATGCAAACTCACTTTTTGATCTCAATACAAAATACGAAAGAACTAGCTCTAATTTATTGCAAATATAGAAATGTAAAAAATCGCCAAGGACTGATGGTTAGAGAGAAATCTGTTTATGTTTACACCAGGATGACTGTTAATGTCTCGGCAGGCATCGGCATTGACTAAGGTGACCTGGCATTCGAGTGAGTGGATTTCTTCTCCACTAAAAACCCTGTAGATAGGTTCTCTTAATCATTGTTTAAGTTTGATTGGAGTGAAAAAAGATAGTATCCTCTACGTGAAAATCTTTTTTATCACATAATGAATAAATATAATACTTGAAAATATGTAAGTACGAAAAAGACGTGTTTTCCTATCCTTACATACAATACAAAAAAAGCCGGTGTGGCCTAGTGGATAACGTGCTCGGCTCGTGACCGAAAGGTGCCAGGTCCGACTCCCGCCCTGGGTGCACCGGTGCTATGTCTTTCGGATGAGATAGTCAAAACCGAGGTCCCGTGTCACGGTAGGCGTAGCACGTGAAAGATGCCTGACTGCTTTTGGTGGGTCGGCTGCAAAGTTCTTAATTTTTATGCAAATGCATCAGGCAGATGCCGTCACCATATACGTGAAATAATCGTGGTGTGACGTAAAGCAATATTCAGTCAATCAATTACAATGCAAATATATTTAAAGCACATTCGTTATAAAATGACCCTAGCTCTTAACAATAACAATAGGGCTCGCGTTTAAGTTCACAAATGGTAAGTTTATGTAATCGATCACCTGATAAAAAGAATTAAGAACATAAAAAAAACTTAGCAAATTTCTTTTTCCATCTAGAAAAGGGTATAAATCTGACATTCAGATAATTATTCTATTTGTTTTTTGTAATCAAACGGTATTTGAATATTTCATTTTAGGTATTATAAATGTTTATTCCGATCGAGTGTAATCAACGCGTCTTCATTTCGAAATAAACAACGAAGGGTTAACCATATCTCAAACACATGTACCACATGATCATGAGTACATGTTGGAGAAAATAACGCTAAATCAACTGTTACTATTCACAGTATGAAATGTTGTTGAATTGAAATGCCGGTGTCGGATATGCACGAAAAAATAAATATATTGTCTAATCAAGGATAGTCAAAAAGTTTCGGATTGTTAGTTCGTATGATCAGATCCCAAAATATCGGATAATATTCTTGAAAGGGTGATCTCAAATTGCCCCAGATCCCTATACCGACTATAGATGTAAAGAAAATAAAAACTTATAGTATACATCTCCCTCTTTTTGATCACGGACCATGGTAACGGACTCTCAAGTGTATGAAACAGCCAAAAACTTGCGACAAATATTTCTCTGAAAAGAAAATTTTACAATCACATTTAGTTTCATAAAAAAAGAACTAAAAGTAGAACAATACAAAGAAGTTCCCAAAATAAACAAAGTAAGAAAAGAAAAGAAAAAAAAAAAAAAAAGAAATGAAAAGAAGATAATAAATACCACCTCTTCTCAATTTTGATAATCATAGTTTTCTGCAAGATTTATGTGCTGTAACTATTGTTTCTTTCATGTGTGAACAATACACAGTTTTTGTCATTTTTAATGAATTGACATTCTTCAACCATGAAGCGAGTTATGTTATTAATTATTATTACTGGTAGGAAAACAGAGGAAAGAGACATTCTATGAGTATGCATTGCAAAAGACAATTGAAATGAAAATAAATTTATTGTTTAGAGAGGGGCATGACATAAATATGAATTAAGTTAGTCAAATATTCATCGCAATATTATGACTGCATGATGTCTGTAAATCAATCATTTGATACTGTTTTATTGTTTTATGATATCCAGATACATATTTTGTGAAAAACCACTCTGAATCTAATTATACGTACTCTGAAGATGACATTAAAAACATGCTAGACTTTCTGATTGATAATATGTGTGTTATGTTCGGTGACCAGGTCTTCGAACAAACTATTGGAATCCCTATGAGGACTAACTGTGCTCCTTTACTAGCCGATTTTTCCTTTCGTCGTTCGAAATTGACTTCATACAAAATCTTGTAAGTCAAAATAAGATGCAATTGGCATTGTCCTTTAATTTTACATTTAGATATATTGATGATGTACTATCTATAAATAAGAAAAACTTTGATACATACGTACATACCATATATTCCAAGGAACTTGAAATTAAGGACACTACAATATCCATTCATGTGCTTCATATTTAGATCTGCTCATTGATATCGACCGATATGGTGAACTTACTACTTCAATTTATGACAAACGTTATGACTTTAGTTTCCCCATTGTTAACTTTCAATATACTAGTAGCAACATTCCTTTATCACCTGTGTACGGTCTTTATGTATCCCAATTGATTCGATATGCGCGAGCGTCATCTGAGTATTGCTCTTTCATTTATCGAAGTCAACTACTAGGAGAAAAGTTACTCAAACAAGGATATGAGATATCACGACTTATGTCAACATTCCGCAAATTTTACGGTCGTTATAAAGACCTTATTTGCTCATATGATGTATCGTTGTCTGACATGTTGACTTCCTTATTTCACAGTAACTAAACTATCTGTATTACCTATACTATGCAGCAATATTCTTGCTGTTTATGACATATACATATTTTGACTACGGCTCCTACGTTTCCTAATTCTGTGACAGCGAATAATACTTTTTCGCTTATACTTATGGCATCACGACGGGTGTGACCGATCGGCAGGGGATGCTTACTCTTCGATGGCACCTGATCCCACCTCTGTTTTAACAGAGGTTCGTGATTGCTAATATTTTATTTACATATGTATTGTCTTGTTTCTTCGACTTCGAGATGTGGATATCGGATCAATATCTTTGATTTGTACTTTCAAAACGAAGTATTTTTCATTTTCATTACACAATGCAGCCGAATCGAGCCAAGACTAGGGACATGCCTTCTGTTTTTCACCACAGAAATGCAGTTTTCGTTTATTACTTTAATTTTTTCTTTTTCTTTTTTTCTAGCAGATTTTGTTTTTGTTTACATCAGATGTACCTTCGTGAAAAAGAATTACCATTTTGACTACGAAGAATTTTGTGAAAAGGGCTGTAGATCTATAACGCTGTTAAGGTTTTATGGCAGAGTACCAAGTTTGAACATAGGGTCACAGTAATAGTGATTTAGAGGGTTTAATCTTGGTCCAGGTCATGATATGCCCATATATGGAGTTTCAAGCATATTTAAAAGTCACAGCTACGTTTTCAATCTATGACACCTGTTTGATGGAAGTTACACTATGATATTAATGCTGAAGGCAGGTCCTTTGGTCAAATCGAACTCGCACCCTTGTGAAATATATACTGCTTTTACTTTTACGTCCATCTGAATAGTTCATTTTGGTAAATTCATAGCGAAACCTCCTTCACGAAATGTTCAATCCACTCTAATATCCTACTGAATTTTCTACATTCTATTCCAATCATTTACATGGTTTATTAAACACGTAATGGTTATCTCTCAGCTTACAAACGAGAGTCAAAAACATACCACTGTCCTTCGATGACGTTTTCACCAGCAACTTATATCATTCATAAAGATAATGGATTTCGCAATGAATTACGTAATGGCATCTCCTTTCTAAAAGGACAATATCTATATTCAATTAATTTTTAATGGTAGCTTGATATTTACAAACACATTGGAATTCAAATGGTCACTAACTGCTCTCTACTTATGGCAAATCTGTTTTTGTATTGCTCTGATTTCATGCCTCTACTTCAAATTACCATGTACGAAGGGCAGGAACCGGATCCTGTTGTATCTTAATATTGATTCGTTAGAATATCTTTCTGTTTTTAGCTTGTTTGTGGTTTTTTTTTGGGGGGGGGGGTTCTTGTTTTTGGATTTTTTTTTTTTTGTTTTGTTTTGTCTGGAACACGAAGATACACAATTGACCTAAATGATTTTATCACTGCACACGTTAGATTTCTATGAACTGGAATATTGCAGGAGAACCTCATTCCTCCTTAATATACCTGGTCTAATTCCATTTGGTATTGATAATTGCTCACGCCGTGTCCACCATCACAGATTTTCAGTGTTTTGACTTAAATTAGAATACCAGACATCGAAAGGTACTCTTTAAAATATATACTTGGAATACTTAGTCAACGAGATATGAAACATGTATTGTGAATTTATAAGTCCAGAATACTGTTTATTTTATCTTCAGTATACTCAAACGTAAAATCACATTAACAAATTATGTGTTCAGATAGCGCAAGCAGTTATCAATAATGCTATAGAGACTACATTTTAGTTTATCATAAAGGATTATAGAGTAGAAGAGAAGTCAGAAGACATCTGACCAGGCTGCATGACACAAATCATCAAAGACATGCACATCTAAAAAAGATAATAGTCAAATAAACACAGAAAAATACAGTAAATTATTCGATTGTGCTGCAATTAAAATACTGACCTCGGACGGTCAATTTAAGTAACAAATGTCACTCATTTGGCGTGTTTAACCGGTTTTCCGACATTTCTACTCACAGCAAATGCAGCACAATCAAAGGAAGCATATTAAAAAATCTATAAATAGTCCTCCATGATTAACAGGTTTTACAAGACGACAGGTTATAAAACATTCCTCAAAAAACGATTTATTGAATAATATGCAAGTATCAAGGATATATTAGGCGACATCAACATAACAAAACCCAGCTCAGATCCTTGATCTATAGGAGTCTCGGCGAACAGTCTAAGGGGACGCAGTACTGGACCTTATCTCCTTTGAAAAGGTTTGGACAAGTCCCGTTCGATACAGTCCCTACCGCCCTGATAGTCAGGGTGCAAAGAGAATAGAAAATTCATTAGACAAAACATATTTCAGATTAGACAAATTTCATGATTTTGTGTTTTCTTAAAGGCTTTTGAGACTTTCAATATCCAGAACTGATCAACACCACTTCTCAATATCTAGATAAAATCCGGGTACTTCTTAGGCTTCCTAACTGCAGACAGTATTCTGGTGAAGAAAGCTGATAGAAGCATGGGAGAGCATTTATGGAATTATGCAATATATTTTTGTATGAATTTTATGATCTTTAGGAACACAATATAAGCAAAGTAACTCAAACTCACTAATATTTTGTATTATTGGCACTCAGTACCGAATAATCTTCCTCAAAGATTTCATCCATAGAGAGTGCGGAGCGAGTATACGTAGTATTACCAGTTTCTGTACTAATTCTAAGTTCTCTCAAAAGCAATTGTAATAGTAAGCGTTGTACACAAATATACGCAATTAGTGTGTATAATATCTAGATCTGCCACTACATTTTGGCCGTAGTTTAAAGAAGGATTACGGGTACTTATGTTCCTTTGTAGTTTACATGGTTACTTGAAATAAATAACAAAACCTCCAACATCTCTAACCCATATCGACAACGTGTTCAACTTTACGTCTCCATGTCTTATCTATTTTTGTCATTATTCTCTTTGGATTTCGTGACAAAATTGAAATTGTTAATTGAAATTATGGTAACTCATCTCACTCAACAATGTAATTCAATAAATTCTATTACTCATCCTAATTTATCTACCTCGCTGTAGTGTACAAATATTAGTAGATGTAAAATCCAATGTCAATGTCACAGAGGGGTTTAACTTAATTCATGTCTGACATTCACTAAAAAAGAATAGTTGGTAAATAATCTATCTAACTTGCTCTTGATAGAGCATTCAAATTATAAGCAAAAGGTTTCAATATGTAGGAGGGCATCACTGATGGGGACTGAGTGTGAATTTCTTCTCTGGGGTTTATAGAATTTCTTTTATATCTTGTAAAGCATTGTGGAACAAGGGATCGTTTATGCTTGGTTTCCATCTTTGCAATGGTCTAGAAGTCAATTATTGCATTAAAGGTAAATAATGACATGTAGTCCCTTGGTAAAGTTTGAAGATAATGTATAAAGTTAAGTTATAAATGGTCTAGAGTCAATCTATGACAAACCATACTCTATCAGTTCTGTTATAGAGAAACATGTTGCATTAGCTTTATATTTTGCAATTTTCAAGTAAATGAAATATATTTTCAATGAGATGCCAAAATATAACTAATCATTCTATTTACATGTATTTCAAGTCCAATAAAACCAAAGTGAATAGTGTTATTTGAAACAAGAAAGCGAAACCGTACATTATATCAATTTATATCGATTTTAAAATTCCAAAATCCGTAAACCAATGAATGAAGTAGCGCCTGAAGAATGTTAACGCACTGAATTATTTGTTTCTCAATGATAAACCAATCTGTATCGCATAGAAGAATGTGACTTGGCGCACTTTTGAAGGCTCTCCTTGTGACATCATAATCAGATGCCCAACTGTTTGAAAGACATTTGAAGAAATTCCGACATTAAGCGTAATATCAATTATTTCCTCATTAAAAAGTAAGCCTGAATATGGATACACTAAAATGCTAACATTTGTAATTATTTGATCAAGCTCTAATTTCAATTAACAATGCTATATCAGAGTTTACTTTAGCATTATTTATCCAGGTGAACTGAAAGTTATCGTAAATAAAGTAAGCGTAAAAAAATCAAAAAGTATAGATTAGACTTGGAAAGTTTTGACGACATAAACCAGATGAACGATTATAGATATAGAAAGGTTTAATCTAATCAAAATGATGACAAAACAATAGTACAAATGTACGACAAACATGGAGAGTTGATTAAAGTAAACAAGGAGTGCAAATATATCGGATGTAAGAGGATTTTAAATCGAAATTTGTGACAGTTTTGGCTGGGGTCTAGAAGTCTGGATGTGACAGTACCATCTCCTAGTGTGAGTAATAAATATGAATATACTTTTAATTTACTGTGGAAAAATTTCTAAGTTATTTTAAAACTAGGGATTATCACCCGCGTGCATAGCCCTGTCCTTAGATTGGTTCTTGAGCGATTACATTCAGATCAGTATCGTGACTGGGTTTTTTTTTTTTTTTTCTTAAAATGTTTATACTTTGCATTTACACACAGTTAGCCCTGAGCATCACTGAAAAGGCATCAGTTGCTGAAATGAACATATGGTGCACTCATATGTGTATATATCTTTTTTTATTGCTTCTTCAGGTGGTCGCTATTATTTTCATTGAGGGTTAGATATTTAATGTTATTGTTCTCCTATATATATATTTACATATATTATAGTATACACCATTGTATTTAATGTCCGGTTAAAGCACTGCGTATTGGGTGGTGATGGCTTTTGCAAAATCGATTTCGATTCCAAAATGAAATGAGATCAGGTGTCAGGAAGGAGTAAGCATCTCCTGGTAGTTGCTGCTATGCTTGGTATGGTAAACTCATATATGTAATTTGTCACATCGGTAAAAGGACTTCAGTGTGTACGACCGTGTTCCAGAATAAAATATAACATTCTGGAAAAAGGAACTTCATGCGGTCCAACAATTTTCTTGTATCGAACATAGGAATGTCTGGAGTGACGACTTCATGCATTCAACTTTGTAGTCCTGTGTGTATAGTTTATTTTTATCGTTTGGTAGCTTTGTTTTGTTTTCGGGGATTTTTTTTTTTTGGTTTTATTTTGTTTTGTTTGTTTGGTTTTTTTTTTGTGTGTGTTTGTTTGGTTTTTTTTTTTGCGGGGGGGGGGGAGGCGGGGGGTTGATTGATTGGTTATGTGGGGGGGGGGGGTGTTGTTAGTCACCTTTACCCCCGGAACAAAATACTCAGAAGATGAGTATGCTCTTGCATTGCGTAAAAGGCGTTACATTAAAACGGTATACGAAGGCGAGGACGGGATATTGCTACTCAGGATGGAAAAAAATTAGTGACATGAATGTTGAAATATTCAAATTTGTGATTAAGTGAGGTGTGTAATTGAACGGATGGATAAGAGTAAGGGTAGGTATTAAGTAGAGCTTTTTCGGTAGCGTCATGGGTCTGAAGTTCAGCGGAATACATAATGCTAAGCTAATTATAAAAGGTTTTTTTTATCTACAGATGGAATTTCGTCCACGTATAGGAATGTAAATATGAACTGAGATCCTAATTGTTTTTCTCCTGAACAATGACTCGATGAATTCTGCCTCGTATATGTACCACTATATCATCCAGGAACGGTGCACGATATACCTATTGCAATGCAAACAATCAGCTGAAAAACTTCTACCGAAGCAACAAAGAAAATATTGACAATTAGATACTCCAGAATTTTAAAGATATCCTGTTCAAGGTACTTGTTCCCTTAAGCGGAGTATTATTTACAAAATAAGGATCTCGCGGTCTAAAACGAGATATCAATATCGATGGTTCCTATTTTTGTAAATAAAGGAATTGCGTATGAAGGAACTCATTTAAGTACTTGGTGAGGAATAGTCGTATAGAAGGTCGGAAAATCAAAGGACTTGATGATTGTGACATGATTGAAGGTTGGTGATTTGAGAAGTTACTGTCATTCATATGAATCCTTGAGGATTAAACCTGATATGACCCCGCCTCTTTAGTATGTGATTGCTTTACGTATGTCTGTATTTTCATAAGATGGATAAAGGGTTGGTTGATAAACTGTACAAACAAGCAATCAGTCGTGTATATGGATTTTTGGAATCCGGTAGTCCATTTACAACTCGAGTTCTGAATCAATTGTATGTTTTTTCAACACTGAGAAAAGATTGATTTTTTATGCCTCCAGATCGATAGGTCGGGGGCATATTGTTTTCTCGTGTTGGTTTGTCTGTTGTCAACTTTAACCTGGCCATTAGTTTTGAACAATGAGGGTCTACTCAACTAATAAAGCCCTGTAATTTCTCAAAGTTCTATGAACTTTTAATTTTTGCAATGACCTTCACGCTACAAACATCGTTTTGGACTTTTGTTGCCGCCAATGGCATTAGTGTTGAACAAACACAGATTGTTTCTATTATTTCCTGTAAACAGAAATCCGTGAGAGCAATATTTAGGAGTACTGGATAATGAATGAAGTTCAGTTTCCTTTATCAAACTATTGAAGCAGTATGACTTTCAGGCTAATGAGAGGTTACTTGATACTTTGTGGACAGAAACGAAAACAAAAATCTCAGACAATTCATTCTTGTCTGGTATTTATAAAATGTTAAATTTGAAATAAAACACAAAAGGTAACTGACGAAATTTAAATTGTAGAAATGTGTATAAGTGCATATAAATATTGTTTATTACAGATAGTGATTAAAGTTTTAATGATACCCTATTTCTAATGGTCTGTAACACTAAAATTTTATATACAGTTTCATCATCTCATGCATACAGTGTTGAAATACTTTTGTGTCGACTTTTCTTTATCTTTTGGACATTCAAGATCAAACGAGACATTGTTATTCCCTCTTCGGGTTATTTTGTCTAATTCTGCTTTTGGCATTCTTAAGTGATATAGCAACAGTTCACTTTATATTTTACATTATATTAATATTTGCAATATCCAATCCATATTCTCCCTATGCTTTGCTGTGATCAAGTTCATTGTTAAATTAAGCTTCTTACATAATTGAACCATGTCATTTGATTATCTTACGTTGGCAATGTGGTTGCCACGGAAGAGAGAAATTCTTGTTCATTCTTATTCAATATCTTTTTTTTTTTTCTTCGCCTGCGTTGTACAGTATTTTTATACTGGTAAGGCAGATACCATTCCGATTTTGGGGGGTAATAGGCGCATCAGAAATGGACCTTATTTTATCAATCACCACCATTGATTTCTTTCTTTTTCCGACATTCTCTATTGCTGGAGAAAACACATGTAATCGCCTTATTTTTGTGAACATGCAATCCTAGAATAAACGATAACCCTAATGAGATTTGATACAGATGAAACAGATTCAGCTGCTCAACTTGTGTTTACTCATATTGACCTATTTCCGTGATATAAAACTAGATTCCCCTAAGACTTCCACAAATGTCACACTTATTCTCTTTGCAGTGTGGAGCTTGTTCCCTGCGGAAGGTTTGACAAGTGTTATTATACCCTTTTTCCTGATGTTATGTGGCTGTGACACTTTCTACACAGTGTTTGTTCACATTTATGTATAAATACAGTGCTGAATTAAATTTGTTTCGTCTGTATGTAAGGGCATTCACGGCGGCTGTGGCTAGCCAAACAGGAGACGCTCACTCCTCCCGGGCACCTGGTCTCACCCCTGAATTTCAGGGGTCCGTGAATGTCCACTGTGGTGCATTGTTGTCAGTGCCATAGTCATGTGACACCAGTTACTTTCGTATTTTCCATTCAACTTTGTAGAAATGAACTAGTCAAGAAATTAAAAACGATAGGTGAAAAATGGTTGTAATTGTTTAATCATCTGATTTATTTTAAGGATACTTGCAATCAAGTTTTCTGATTTGTAGAAATCTCGTAATTCCTCTATAAGCCAACTCTAGAGAACATTAACACTGAAAGTGACAGGACTTTTTCGATCACTTTGTTCAACATCGATAACAACACCCTAAATTGCAATTACTGAAACAGCTATCTTCATCATTCATAACATATTTATGTTTCAACAACTATAACTGAAACTCTGCAACAAATTCTTTCAATAACCACTAATTTGATTGTGACTGAAGAAATCATGGCGACTGTCGTTTGCAAAACGTTCAAGTGTTAAAATCTAAGATTACTACGCAGTCAACAACGTCAAATATGTCGACTCAATAATATAATGTTAAACTAGACTGTTTCTATCTGGAAATCAAAGTGGTGATAAATTAATTTTTTTCGCCCTTTTTCGCATTTGCCAATGGAAATCATTTGTAAATTCGTTTACATCACTGTTACATTTTAATATAATGCTGAATGATGACATAAATAATTTTTAAGAAATCACTATATATAATATATGACAGTCTTAAAGTAATACACAGTGCAATTATATTTGTGAATTTAATATAGATGAAAAAAAGAACGTAGATAGTTGTAATGCCACGAGGTGACGTCACTTTCGTCAAGTTCTGAAGCGACATGTTTTAAACGTAATGTTTTGTGTACAAGTAAACGACAAAATGCATAAAGTTCTCAGATTGAAAATGTACCGCTCACTAACTGATTATTTTTCTTAGCTCGCTTTCAGACTGGCAGAACACGGTTTATCATGTTGATGTCGCATATATTTCTATACCATTATGTGTTTTACAGTACCTTACGTGTTTATATTTTTATTACCTCTAAATATGCGATACCTGTGGACCCTTGTTCTTTACATGGAGGATTATTTATAAATTTTTAAATGTACGTCCTTTGATTGTTCTGCTGTTATGGTGAGTGGGAAGGTGGGCCCGTAAACCGATTAACCACACCATTTGTTTGGCTTTTGTCAAATTAAATGACTGTCCTAAATCGGTATCGTAATTGCACTACAATCAAATATTTTTGTAATGTATTATATGTTCTAGTATATTATTTATATTCATGTATTATATAGCTCCATGGTGACTTCTGCCACGTAACTGAGCTAGTAACTCCTCTTTTTTCTTACTTAAGTAATATACATGTTGCTTCCTGATTGGAAATCGTACGTTATTTCATAGCGTAAACAGATGACATTTGTAGCCTTTGATGGTTGTATTTAAATTGTGTAAAATATAAGTCTTCTCTGCCTGTTTAAAATTACTCGGTTTCCCTGTGTGAATGACATGTCGTAAATAAAGATTGTTTCTGTACATTCAATCTATGTATATTTTGGTATATTTCATTTTTCGGTATACAGTAGTGTTATTAGTTTTAGAGTATGTATTGCGAATACGACGGCCAAGAGGCCAAGCTAGGGCAAGGATATGTCGATTGGTTTCAATATATTCAAAACAACAAAACATGAAACTGAATAAATAGTGTTTAAACCAATAAATTCAAAATTGTATTTATCAGTGAATCAATCAAGTTAAAATATTTCCATTGTAAATGGGTTTTGCGTACAATATATTATTGCATCGCGTGACGAGTCCTGCATTAAATATGTCAGATGTACATGTAAGAAACACTTGATCCACTATGTTTGACTAAGTAAATATATCAGAAGGCGTCACGTAGGGATAAAATGTATTTAACATAGAATTAACTACGTGGACTTTGAGATCAAAAATTTAAAACATGATTTTAATGAATACTTCTTTGTTTCAGATGCGAAAATAAATAATCATGTTTATCTAAATTTGTGACTTTCGCCTTTCCTTTGCTTAACATGGCTGGAATGAAGAAGGGGTAAAAGACATCTAATTAAATTGTATGAGAAGTTTCTTTATGGTGATGCAGACAAAATAAACACACAGCACGACACAATAAAAATGTTTAATCATAATGCAGTTGAGGTACGAACATAGGAGAGTCAATTGAAGCGACAATCACTTAATTGGTGCAATCTACTGTTTACATGTTAGCCCTTCTACACACCAAAAAGAAATCAATACCATCAAAGAACACATATATAAAATAGATACATGATCCATCGTATAGTGAAAAAGGATTAATATATTTCTCAAGGTCACAGGTTAAAATAAGTATACACGATTAGTACAATAAGCAACGTTCATAAGTATGAGCTAAACATGCAATACACATCTAATACCTAATCTTTAGGGATCTTGACTACTTGTCATAAGAGACGGGGTTCAGGGCATTATCTTCTCCGTAACGTTTACAGAAGACCCGTCATAATGTCCACATCGCTCGGTTAGTTAGAGTGAAATGCTCAATACAAGATTATTGCATTAATAAAGTTGAGGTATCCGTCTTGCGCATTGTTCCATTATTTTTCCAGTGCTATGGACCCACCCCAAACAGTACGCATCTTTTACGTACCTACGTTTACCATTACACGAAGTCTCGCATTACACTGTCTCATCTAAAAAACAGGGACACAGAGGGTAAAAAATTACCTTCGAAAAGTCCGAGCACGACAACCGGATTCGAATCTGAGTCCTCAATTTTGTAAAGGAACGTGATACCATTGGAGTGAAAAACGAAGAAGTACCCTATCTTAACGATATCTCAGTACATGGCATAAAAGGGCAATATCTTGTAAAGTGTCATATATACTCAGACAAATGCGAAACCCAATAATAAAATAAGAAAAACAAAAAAAAAAAAAAAAAAAAAAGAAATAAAAATAATTGTAAATGCGTTTAACTGTATTTCCAGAAGTATTTCCAACTTAATAGTATCCGTAACCCTGAATTCAAAGTTTAAAAGTAATTTGTAGATTGTTTTGTGCGTGCAGTCTCTAGCTAAATGAGGAAAATGAAAATTATTATATAATATGATGAGCGTCTGGGTACATCGCTACCTTACTTGTGGATATTTACAACAGAAAATCTAGAGTCGTCGTGTTTATCATAAACCCTGGTATTTGTTTCAATATATATAAATACTTTTATTGTATACCCAGAAAGTTCCTTATTAGATTTAATGGCTTTGTTTAACTGATGTTTAGAGAGATAAATGTATCTTTTCAATTCAAGGTTATCAATTGTAAATGTATATTATTGATATCTATATGTTTCAATTAGGTTTTTAAAAATAAATCAGTAAAGTGTCCATCTCGTTCGGCCAAGGAAGCATGGCAAAATTTCATGTCCCTATGGAGAAAATCAAAGAAAACACATTTTTTGATTTTGTATACATTCTGCCCTAAAGGTTTTTTTTATCTGTATGAAATATGAAATAAACCTCCTTAGAATTAAGTTACTGATCAAATAAAAAGGGCGAGTGCCCACGTATCATGAAGAAGTTACAATATCAATATCTAATATTTTGTCTTGAAGATGATGGGCCCTAAACCGGTTAACCACACCAATTGAGTACCGTTTGATACTAAGTTGACCGTCCTAAGTCCGTGTCGCATCTGTCGCACTATCAATATTTTTGTAATGTAATTGCATGTATTTCTTTACTTGTGACCACGTTTTATTGTACATCTGACTTCTGCCCTACAGCTAAGTCAGATGTATTTCCCTTTCCCACAAAACGGACAAATACGTCCTATCATAGTCTGAAATTATAGACCATATCAATATTCAATTATTTCTATAATAATAAGAAACTGAATATATTTTATAAGAAATTAACAATTATGAGTTGTTTAATAGTTTTAAACTAAACACTACATTAGTGTGCATTTTGAAACAACTGTTGGTAAATCATCACATTTTAAGCCTGGGGACTATCTCAAAATTGGTATTGATTTTTAAAACAAAAATTCATCGTTTTTGTATAAGTGAACAAATATATTTAATGTTTACTAGAGGAAAAAACCAATACATCAATTATCAATAATTTATGCAAAATAATTTTCAATTCACAACATACCTGGGCTATGAGCCATCTGAAAAATTGAACATTGACAAGTTTTCTACACAGATACGTTGTAATTTTAGTATCATCAAGTAACAACTTAAAGTTGCATTAGCAGTCAAAATTGGTGTAACAAGAATGTTATGTTTCATTTAATTATCTGAAATTACATACAATAAAACTACAAAACAAAGTTATACTACATCGAAAGTCAACTCTTTTGACGACATTGACACGTTTTTATAAACCGGAAAAATTACATTTCACCATTTACATAACATTTGACATGTATGTAGATCGGGTCAGAAAATCACGTGAAAAAAAAACCAATGTACTAAAGTGTGTCGCTGAGTATATCTTCGTAAAACATGTTTTATCTAGCTTTGTAAACTCAAAGATATATAGGCGCATACTAAATGCACAGAAGAAAAGAAAAAAATGTCATTAGTAATACTGTCAATAGTAATATGGCTATATACAACGAACATTTTAAAGTTTTATGTCACATTAGTAGTCCCACATGATTTGATCGAGGGGCCCCAAAAAGGGACTCTTAATACAAATTCTTTAATAGAATTTTACAAAATGCATTTATGTTTCTTTCATGTCGTCCACTTTACACATTATTATCAAGAGTTAATTTTAAGAGATTACCTTACCTAATGACAGTGAATATCGGACCGCTTTCATAATATAAACACGCAAGTAATCAATACAATGGAATGCCAAGGCCTCGTGCTGACGTGGTATTGAAAAATGTAAATATTAAAGACTCGTGCGAAGTATTTTGTGTAAATTGACAACTCTCCCCCGTTTCTACCGCTCTAGTGCAACTTCCATGTTGTTCTTGTTCTAAAAATGTTTCGGCACAGACTTTTTTCATCCCTGATGTTATCGAATTCTGTCTTTAATCGAGGACGTCTCATCTCCGATAGCTTTGTCTACGTCACCAGTGTTGGTGTTATTAGTGAAAGTTGATTGATACACTGAGCATGCCAATCGAAGAAAAAATTACCGACTTTGTGCGGGTAGGTCGTAATTATTTAATGACATTTTAATGATTTTTCCACTTCTAACCGAACTTATATAACATTGTAATTTCGTATAAGGCTTAACTTCAGGAGAGAGTCCAGGGTAAAAAATTACAGCTTTCGTTTTAATACGGAAAATAACAGCTAGTGCAACTTTAACAAACGTATACAGGAAAGCCGGATCGGGTTTAATTGCCACAAAATGTCATTTGAAAATTTTGAATAATGCATATAGAAGAAAAAAGAGGAGTTACTGGCTCAGTTATGTGGCAGAAGTCACCATGGAGCTATACAATACATGAATATAAATAATATACTAGAACATATAACACATTACAAAAATATTTGATTGTAGTGCAATTACGATACCGACTTAGGATGGTCATTTAATTTGACAAAAGCCAAACAAATGGTGTGGTTAAACCGGTTTACGGGCCCATCTTTCCACTCACCGTAGAAATTAAACACAATTCTTCAGCTTCAAGATTAAAATTAAAGAAATAATAATAATAGTGAATAATAAAAATATTGATAAAATAGATAAATAAATAGATAAAGGAATGTACATAGTATTTTAAAGAAATGAGGGCCGTATAAATATTAATTTTGATTTTGATTATGTGCATGTCCTTGGTGATTTGTGTTGTAAAGCTTGATCATATGTCTTTTGTTTTCTCTTTTTTTACTGAGGTTAAAGAACAAAGAAGTACCGGAGGGTTAACCATATCTCATAGTCCATGGAATAAAAGGGCAATATCGTAAATAGTGTCATATTCAGACAAATGCGAATCCCAATAAAATCGAGGTGAACCAGGTGCCCCGGAGGAGTAAGCGTCCCCTGCTGATAGAATGTTTCTTGAACCAGCTGATAGAATGTTTCTTGATGCCATTTGGAATTGATGGTTGGAAGTCTCATTTTGCTGATGATTATTTGATAGTGGTGGAGAATAGTTGTCGTTTGTTACGCTTGATTCAGCTGACGGAGATCAAACAAATTCGGCAGCATCTGCAGAGGGCACTGCCGATTTCGGAGGAGGTGCGGTACATGTATGCGACGGCTTATGTAGCATTTGCAGCGAATTGCTGACAGAACTGATGTCATGAGAACCACCTGCTACATTCCTGAGAGTGTTGCTTATGCTCTTTTTCTGTTCATCCGAGCAATTCCTGCTGTAGGATCTTGTGGACGCCTCGTTCCTATGACCGGTAACCATCATTATGTGACGCAATTCATGACCAGCATCACTCAGAGCTTGAATTGATGTTGTCCGCAAACAGTGTGCTGTGTATGATTTGGAACACCCGGCATTCTTACTTATTTCGCCCATGAAACGTGTAAATTGGTACATTTTTACAGGTTTTACTATGAACCACTTTTGTGTGGAAGCAGGTGCTACAAGAGCTGGTTTAGCACAATGATTAAAGAGTGAAACAGCACCATCTTTTGTGTGATCCATCAATTCACGTAAGGCTTTGACCGGACAATAATCATCATTGGTAGCATGCATGCGCTTCTCAGCAAATTCTGTGTATTCTACCCCTCCTTTATATTTTTTGCTTCACATCGTGTACAAGTGTGACATACTCTACACCGGCTTAATCAACGTTAAACTTAAATGAATGAAGTTGTTGATCAAATTCTAAACCCCTAGACACAAAGTGACAATAGAAACCACACTCAACATCGAAGGGTGACTCGATTATTTTGACCATGTAGGGAATCATTAATTCTCTGATGATCAGATCCTGGAATGATATCCTTGTGTTCAATAGGACAAGAGGCTCCTTCTGCTACATTTTGTTTAAGCTTTCCATCAAGTGTCTGATTCGCAGACTTAAACACCTTATTTTTGACAATATCAATGTCACGATTGAGATCATGAAGGTGACGATTAATAGCAGATCTTATTGTCTTGAAAGTAGTCTTATGATATTCTGAGGCTTGTGGAACTGGCATATCATTAGCACGCTTACTGACATTAGATGGTGCAGCCTCAGCATCGAACTTTCTCAATTTGACAGCAAGTTCCTCTGAAGTGATGGCAGAAAAATCAATCTCACTTCCACAGTCCCTTCAGTCAATCTCACTTCCACTTCATGCTCCACTCCACAAAGGAACAGTGGTAAATGAAATTTTGAACTTAACAGTTTTTTACTCATTTTGCAATGGTTCACACATTAAATTTGCGAAACAGATTGCTTAAAAAATTTTCATGCTGTACTTTTTTTGTGCTATTGTTATTTAGTTTACTTAAATATATTAAAGCAATTAATTTATGATTTAAATTACATGAAATTTTAAAATGTAGAAATTAAAGTAGTTTTGAGGAGAAAAAAATGTCTAAAATAGCAAAACAAGATACTGTGCTGCATTTCCATTGTTAAATTTGAGCATTAATGCCACATAAAATCAATTGATATTTTAAATCAATATTTAAAATTTTTGGAATTTATATTGCAATGCAGAGAGACATACTTTTTATGAAAATAGTACAGGATGATTTTGGTTTTACATTTTAAACATTATAAAGACTAAAAGAAGCTATATTTTATACATGTATTCATATTATAAATATGGTTGCAACCTTTTATAATATTACATATTCGAATATAAGACGGTGCGATTGTTCACGATACATGTAGGCACGAAATGTCTTAGGAAACTATACATATCCTGATACATATATGTAATACCACAACAAAATTTATTTCAATGACTATAATTTTTTTTCTCTCTAATTACAGAAATAATTGTTCCAATAGCCTGAATTTGTTGAAATAACTGCATTAATTCATATGATACTCATAAAGGTATGCAACAAAGAATTAATTCCCAATTGAATGAATATTAAGCTATTTTGTTCTTCATAAAATGTATTTCCTTTATTTTGTACTGTTGTCTTTTGTCATAGTTCACACAAAATTGTGCATAATGATACATATCCTACATTTATGTATACACTGTATTGTGGGGTATATATCATGCTTATTTAATGTATTGCATAATGATGCAAGTAGATCATTTTTATTTTATATTATATAATGATAAAATTTCTTCATTGTAATAATAACTGTGAAAACTCGATACTTATTAAACTCTCTTCTTTCTTTCTTTCATTTTCTTTTTTTTTTTTTTTTCTTTTTTTTTTCTCTCAGATCTGTAGATACAAACTATACAATAAATGTGAAGCTTCAATATTTTATTGTCTTATTTTATACATGTAGTTCCTTGTATCAGTTTTATATCCCATTTGTGTTCCTTTCGGTAGATGCTGCTTGGCGCGTTTCCTCTAAAACATCAAGATTCACCCAAGTGAGTCGTTTGAACCTGTCTCCATTTTTGTTTCGAAGGTATATAGGAGGATTCGAACAGTGAAAAACAGTATTCATTTCTTTAATGGCATCATCATTGCTGGTGCTTATGTCAACAGATTCAAGATTAAAGTAATCAGAAAAAATAGCATCAAGCTCATCTGGCATGAGGTCATCATAGGCACCATCAACGGCAGAGGGATGAGAGTGAGAAGTGTTTATTTCAGGGAAAAGAGTAATTAAACATGGATCTTGCTCAGAACTAGTCTTACTCTTGTTTTTGTCCATTTCTGGCGAAGCCGGCGTGGCCAAGTGGTATCGCGTCGGACTCCTAATCGGGAGGCCGGGGTTCGAGTCCCGTTCTGATCATGCCGGCGTCATGTCTTTCGATTGAGACAGTAAAAACCGAGGCCCTGTGTCGTGGTATGCATGGCACGTGAAAGATCCCTCACTGCTTCAGGTGGGTCCGTTTCAAAGGTCAAAACTTGTATGCTCCGCATCAGCCAGATGCCGTCACCATACACGTGAAATATTCGCGTTGTGACGTAAAACAATAATCAATCAATCCATTTCTGGCGTCACATTGTCATCACCATAACGAAAAAAGATGTCATCTATTGTTCCTAAATCGAACGGGAAAAAGTTTCGTCCATTGTTTATTTTAACTAGCAGACGAATATCGTACTGTACAGTATAGGATAGACAAATCACCGAAGCGATAAATTTAAGAACTATAATAATGTAAACAAAAAAGAAATATACAAAATAAATCATTAAGATTTACAGGGAAAACAACAAATGATATTTTTTTTCTTTTATTCCTTTAATACGAATGCCACAATTCTCAATTGTTGATCAGAGGAGATAACAAACAAAACAGATCATTCGAAACACTGAAGAGTAAACATAAACATTGGGATCGGGGCGCTGATCAAGCATATACATGTGATCACATGACATTCGTCTATCGAGATATAGACGACTTTGCCTCCTGTGTGATTAAAACGGCGTTGTATAGACAATTTGATAATAATTAAATTATTTGAATTTAGATGTCCAAGCATATTATGACAAGCTGACGTTCCTATGATTCACGAATGTGCATTATTTTGAAAATGTGCAAAACAAGGCGAAAAAAAGACCAATTGCAAAATATACTGTAAACCGACTTTGATTAGCGACGATTTAATTTCGCGAATCAGATCCTTTAGACCTGTTCACGGCGTTTGGTATTCGCGAGAAGCGGATCCCCTAAAAAATTTAATTGTATATGAATTTATATGTAAATGACTTTTCCAATGACTCCCCCAGCCACTGCAATACCTATGAATTTTCCTTAAACGGGACAGGTCATTTATTGACCACGCAATTCTTTTGTTAAATCAGTGACGGATATAATTGAAGAGTATATCCCCTCACAGCTTGTGATACACTTTGATCAGACAAATATATCTATCATACCGAGTGGAAACTGGAAAATACACGAAAATTACCGACACATATTTCAATCTAAACATTATTGTACAGTTCGTTTAACTGTCAAATCCTATTGTTTAAATGTTTTGTTTTGATGCGTAATTGATTTGCCGACGATCGATATTGGTACTACTTACCTGTCCGAGTCTAACAATAGAAATCATTAAACAAACAACTCATTTAGTGCAATTTTCTTATTAAAGATTCCAAGCAGGTTGAGATCACGACCTTGAAGATAAAAGGCAGATCACGGTCCTGTTGGTATGTACAATGAATGGCGATCTCTTACCCAATCAGTTTTAACGTTGTTTAATGACAGATGATTTATAGCATGGTTTATGGTTTAAAGAAACATATCATTTTAACTTGCGTTGAATCATTTAGAGCATGATAGTCAAACTTGGACATGTTCGCGGCGTTTTATTTTCGCGAAACCACCCCCCTCGCGAAAAAAAAAAAAAAATAAATAAATAAATAAAAACACTGTTTACAGTACATTTTCTACTGTATCAAAACATTTTTAGAAATGAGTTTTCTTAATTTAAAAAAAAAATTTAAACGATCTGGTACTGTATTTTAAAATGTCTTAAGACTTCATCCATTGTTTTTCCTTGTTAAACCGGAATTTTGTTCAGTTATTCCGACTCGAATAATATCAATATGTGTAAAACAATTTTCTCGTACGAAGAAAGAGATTTAGGTTGAGGATAAGAAAAAATATTCGAGATCAGGATTGTGTCAACACCAAAGAAAAAAGAGGTGTTACTGGCTCAGTTATGTGGCAGAAGTCACCATGGAGCTATACAATACATGAATATAAATAATATACTAGAACATATAACACATTACACAAAATATTTGATTGTAGTGCAATTACGATATCGACTTAGGATGGTCATTTAATTTGACAAAAGCCAAACAAATGGTGTGGTTAACCGGTTTACGGGCCCACCTTCCCACTCACCGTAACAGCAGAACAATCACAGGACGTACATTTAAAAATAATATTAAGGGGCGTAAACAACATAGAAGTACCTAAGGTTTAACCATATCTCTTAGTTCATTGACAGTATCGTGTACGGTGTCATATTCAGACAATGCGAATTCAAATTCAATCGAGATGAGACCAGGTTCCCGGGAGGAGTAAGCGTCCCTTGCTGCATGCAGCAAATGTTCTGCAACGACTTAACAAGCCGATGATGTAAATACATAAATATACACATATGAGCATATGAAGGAGAAAAAAAAAAAACACTACGTCAAACCATCCTAATCACGGTATGAAATGTCGTTGAACTGAATTTCCGACGTCGGAAATGCACGTGAACAAATGTCTGTATAGATACATGTTATGTCAAATTGATTGTAGTCAAAATGTTAAGATGGTTAGTTTATGGTCAGGTCAAAAACTATCAGTTAACATTCTTGTAAGGAGGATCTCAAATTGCACCAGATCCCTATTTCGACCATAGAACTTCCTCAGTGACAATTTCAAACGTTCCTCAATATGTCCCTGTGAGAGTAGTTTCGTAACAAGAAGTCTCGCTCTCAGGACGAAATTTTCGTATTTAGAGCATGCTCTGGCATAGCGTATAAGTTGTAAAATAAAGAGGCCGTATGCGGGAGAGGAAGATATGTTACTAATCAAGAGGGGACGTTGGTAATAATGAAACTGAAATCGTCACGTTTGTCAAAAATATAGGTTACAAATGAACCACCATCACTAACTAATAGAAGTATATCTATAGAGGTATGAATAAGAAGATGCGCTCTCAAAGGTATATTTGAATATACTGGCAACTTATTACCTAACTGTGTCAATAATTTTCAGTAGATGACAATAGTTTTTGTCAGTTTAGCCTTCGGAACAGACCACGCAAACGAGGAGAATGCTATGATATGTGAAAATTAAACACCGCAAGTAAGGAAAATTTATGATATTGAAGTAGAAATCGTCATGTTTTTCAAAAGGGAGCTATGTTTATGTATGATGATTATAGGTAGATGTTGCTCTCTGTCGTGTCCCTAATCTCAGGCTCAGCGGGATACATATATCCGAGGATTTTGTGAAAGTATGTACTACTTACGGACAGAACGTCGTCGACGTGTCTATATGTGAAACTGAACTGCTGTTTTCCTGAAGAAAAAAATGGCTGAATGAACAGGATCAGATTATTTCGGTATATGGTTAATTCGATACATAGAGAAGTGGTATACTCGGTAAATAGTATTTTCGATGCATAGTATATTCGGTACATTTTTGGGAAAATTCGGCACCTATCTATTGTAAATTCGACAAGTTATGTGTATAATTAAATATTACTATTTATTATTAAATAAATTTAGTTATTTATTTTGATCATTTTATAATTTTAACTTTGATACTTTCATGAATGTAAGTACACTGATATCAGTTTAATCTTTTAATGTCATCAAATTGTTGTTAATAGTGAAACAGTCCTTTTTATTTAAATAAATAAATAGACGCAATAAATTTGTTGTTTTCATTAATGACCCTTTTTATTTAAATAAATAAATAGACGCAATAAATTTGTTGTTTTCATTAATGACCCTTTGCTGATGCTTTGAAATTTGGTATGATATATACTATTTGGATTTACATGGGCGGCATAATCATCTATAAAGTGCCTGCACGATTGACGATTGAAGGGTTGTGTCTGTTGTGACTCGACTATACTGTGACATCATGTTTTGTTATATTACTTTTTACATAATCTGGAACACATCTTCAACAAAATTCCAAAGCAACGCAAATAAATCACACACACACGTTTGTGGTATAAAATCAATATCGAAAAAGTACCAAACCGTTAATCATTCTCAGAGTCCAAGGACAGATACAAAATCGTGTAAGTTTCAAAAAGGAACTGTTGTGAACCCCGAAATACTGAAAAATTCGGAGGTGAGACAAGGTGCCCGGGGAGAGTAAACATTTAACAAATTTGGTTTGCATGTTGACAAAGATTAACCACCCATTTACCATATTGAAAAACAAAAAATTACACAAATTAATACAGAAATGAGGTGAACTAAAATTAAGCTCTGTTGAACGAATTTTATACAGTTGCTTTTGACAAATGCTGAATATTGAATTTATATCAACAATTACGAGTAACATCTCAATTATACATGTAATATTGAATATGGAAATGTTAAAAATCCTTATTGTTAAAAACAAAAAAATTGGACAATTGTTTAGGTAAATTCGGTACATACCATATTTTGTATCCCAAAACAGGAAGAAAAAAAATGTGCCGAAATTACAAAAATCATGTACTGAAAATACCATATACCGAATTTACCTTAATGTACCGAATTTATCATATTGTACTGAATTTACTATGTGCAGAATTTACCATGTGCCGAAATTACCGGCATTCGAATGAATTATGCTTTATTTACGTATAATCTTTTTCAGGCGGGATATGTGCACAGTTGGTACCAATATTTATTGCCAATAATCTGGTGTAAAATATTTCACGGCAAGACCACCATAATATTGTCGCCGACCTACTACAGTATCTTAGATACATCATCTTTAGTGTACTTGTTCTTTGAGTCGGAGTGTTCCTTCACAAATCACGGATCTTCACTGCCTAACTCGCAGTATCAGTATATACCATTTCCATTTTTGTAAATAAAAAAAAAAAAAAAAAAAAAAAAAAGAAAGAAAACAAAAATTGGTATGATTGCAGCTAATCTATTTCTGGTAATAAGTGGTATAGATGGTCGAAATTTAAAAGACTTGATTTTTGTTTAATGATTTATAATTGGAGATTTAAGATGTTCCAATAATTCTTTAATTTCCTTAGGTGATTCACATCTGATATGCCCTACTTCTGGAGTATGCTGTTGCGCAGTACGTCTGACTTTATTTATAGAGTACTTACCTTGTTTGTTGATACGAATGGGAGAGACAAAAAGAAAAATCTAAGCCAGAGTGTCCAGCCATAGATCTAAAATAAAGTGGTGAGGTTAACAATTACTTTATCGCTGCTTCAACCTTCATAAGCAGTCCATTCCTTCTATGATAATAAGAATGTAAAGATGATGGATAAATCCAAACCATAAGTCCGAAAATCATGAAACCAGAGGACATACAAAATCAGGGAAAATGAAAACCAAGTGGAAAATAACAAAATAGAATACTTGAAGAGCATATGTGAACACCTATGATGGAGTGAGATCAGGTACCCGGGGAGAGTGAGCATCTCCTGCTTGCTGCTTGCAACACCCGTCACATATACTCTGTAGAAAGAGTGAAGTCGTGTAAATTCTATATATATTTATATATGGAGAAATCAAAGTAGAAAAAAGAGGAGTTACTGGCTCAGTTATGTGGGAGAAGTCACCATGGAGCTATACAATACATGAATATCAATAATATATTAGCACATATAACACATTACAAAAATATTTTATTGTAGTACGATTACGATACCGACCTAGGACAGTCATTTACTTTGACAAGAGCCAAATAAATGGTGTGGCTAACCGGTTTACCGGCCCACATTCCCACTCACCATAACCTTCTAGTGTGGAAGGTGTCAGTCCGGAATATCATTTAAAAGTCTGGATAACGAGATATTATATGGAATAATAAGAGTCTCGTAACGACCATAGAATTTCCTCAGTGACGTTGCTAGTCCAGCACATATATTATCTTGGTTGAGTAGCTTATCTGAAAGTAGCCTAGCCCTCAGAACAAAGTCATTGTAATTTGAATATGCTCTGGAATAACGTATTAACTGAGATATAAATACGCCGTATGTGGGCGATGATGGAATGTTGCTACTTATGAAAGGAAAGTTTGTGATAGCGAAATTGAAATCGTCACGTTTGTCATAAAGTGAAGTGTTCAATTGACCGTTAATGTCGAAAGACAACATAATATCTAAATACGAAGTAAAATTACTACTTTCTGTGGTTTCGTTGACCTCCTGTTCTCTTGGATAGATGATGCTAAAGTAATTAGCGAATGAAGGATTATTAATTGAAAACAAGCCATCTATATATCTGCAAGTGATATTGAAGCCAAGAGCCAATTGTTTCATTCCTTACAAAAGCAAAGCCTGAATGAAATCAGCTTCTTGTGAATAAAGAAATATGTCGGCTAGAAGCGGGGCATAGCTAGTTCCCATTGGAATGCCGACAATTTGTTGAAAAACCTTTCATCCAAACACCACAAAAATGTAATTGATAAGAAACTTCAACATAGTTCTGGATGACATCTGTTTCAGTATATTTATTTTTGGAATCAGAATGTTCTCTAACAAAGCTTCCCTAATTAGAAGCTAATTACAAGGATATTTCAAGCCGTCAAATCACATATCAAAATTACATTTTTGTTTTTGTTTTTGTTTTTTTTGCAGTTTAATTATCTGAGCAACAGCTGTCATTATACTCAGTCCCATGAATACTCCTCATCGTTAATATATCAAATAACAAAATAACCGAAACTACATTGAGTAAAACTTTCGTGAGAATTATACATGAAGATGGGCAAAGAAAGAGGATTTTGTCACTAAGCTTAAAAAGAAAACGTTACGAAGGTTTCTTTCTCATCAGATTTAAATCTGTAAAAAAAAAAACCCTTGCCTTTATCAAAGAGCACTGTATCATTACACCAGCAATTAAAACTTCGAGTAATTTTACGCTTAAATGCAAGACATATTGTTTTCAATTGATATTGATGAATTAGGATTAGAATCGTCTCCAGGAATTCTACGTATATTCTTACAATTTGTTTTCTATTTCAGAACTGATTTGATAACAACCATTTACGTTTAGGACAAACACTGGTAAATTAGATTTAGAATTTCCTAATTTGTAATATATTCCTAAAATGCACAAGCATCCCTTTGAATCTGTATCGATCTTCCTCACTTCTACAAGAAATGAAACCATGCTTTGGTGGTATGGTCAAACATGTTTTAAGCAAGCACCAAAGGAAAGGTAGAACATTCTTCACATACTACAAGTTACCACTTAATGTATCTTGTAGAGACAAATAGAAGTTTGGAACCGAGAGTGGTAGAGATGATTGCTGGATACAGGTTTTCTTTAATTCATGTTTGAGTTGAAAAAAAACGTTCTCTAGATAAAAGTGGTAACGATCCGAAAAATCAGAAAAAAAAAAAATGTTGGCACTTCCGAATTTCAAGAGTTTCGAAAAGCTCTTGATTTCAAGGCATTTTTTTCAAGGTTTTCGTTTTTTGTTTTGTTTGTTTATTTTGTTTGTTATGGGGGGTTTTTTTGTTTTTGTTGTTGGGGTGTTTTTGTTTTTATTTATTTTTGTTTTTGTTGTCTTTGACACTTCGATCACTCATTTGAAAATTAAGAATGACCTCGGAATGATCCAAAATATTTCAATGGCAAAATTGACAACCGCAACTTCCAATTTATTGTTGTAAATCACGATAAAACACTTTTTATCATGTAGAAATTTGATTCTAAAAATGAGTACCCTGAAACAGATGTTATCAAGGTTTTGAACTTTTTAAATAGATACCATTTCTATGGTGTTTTATGGTAACGTTTTCTAATAATATATGGGCATTCAAATAGTTATCAACTGTGCCCTCACTTTTCGCTGTCATATGTTTTACTTATACAAAGCTGAATTATTCCAGTTCGTTAAAAAAGCAATAATTATACGACTGGTTAACCGTTCAACACAGATGATGTACTTTCATTTGATAAACCTACATTAACGAATAACCTTTTAAAGATCTATCAAAGTGAACAGGACGTTAAGGAAACCATAGAAAACAACATTTCTTCGTCGTTTATGTATATCATTTATGGTCGCCTAAACACCAAACGTGACGATAGGAATTTTAGCTTAACCGAATTTCTCTTTATAAGATACATAATCCACCATCGTCTGCCTGTGGTGTATTCATTCTCAGTTAACATATGAGAGAGCGAGTTTATATATTATCGATTTTTTTTTCTGAATGCAAAATACATTTGGATAAGTTATTCAGCCAGGAATGTACATGTATAAGTGGTAGACCAACAACGCCACTTAGGAGGGTCCTTGGTCGATACCAGGCTATTATCATATAATGTTATATGCTGTTATCAAGAATGGTGAATGATATTCTGGACTGAGACCCATTATGACCATTTTGAATACTGATTTAAACATTTATACTTGTTTTACCTGATTCGACCATTCCTACTCAACCTAACGAGTGGTACTAGCAAGCAGGCGATGCTTACTCTATCTGGGCACCTGGTCTCACTCTCTTTCTACGTTCATGTATTTAGTTTTTTTCCTGTATGTTTTTCATTTTTGCTTATTTTGTATGCTTTATGGTTTTATCTATCACCTGATCATTTGAAGGTCCTCTTTGTACTTATCAAACATTATTGTCTGACATGTTGACTTTCTTACTTGGTTATAGTTCTTATTAAATTGTTGTATTGTGATTATGCAGTATCACTCATTTATTTCTATCATGACTTTTACAGATTGTGACTACGGTATTACCGTTACCACCTCATCTGAACCAATTCAAATTGTTTTCCTACTTGGTTAATGAATCGGGCCATGACCATGAGGTGCTTACTTGTGCAGGGTGAGTGATCACAACATGGTACGTTTCCACTGAAGGATATGTTTGATTGTTTTCTACTAGAAACAAGCAAAAGATGTTTCCTCTCATAGGAAACTGAATATTACACACTAATGTGGTTCTGATTGGATCCTAAGTCTTTTTTTTTTCATTGTTTTGTATTGTATAGCTCCATGGTGACTTCTGCCTCATAACTGAGCCAGTAACTCCTTTTTTTTTCTTTGATTTTATTTTAGGCTGATTTTGTATGCCCTTCATTTTCTTCAGCTTTTAACTACTGGGTTGTTTTTATCTATATAAACTGTTATATAACAGATGTTCACGTATTTTACGTTTAGACCTAGTTACCGCTTAGCAACTCTATTAACTGACTGTATTTATTTTTTAAGTCGGTACTGAGCGATTCATAATGAAATACTTTTGTAAAGTAATATATGTATTTGTTTTATTTTTTTCCTGTTTGATATGTCTCTAGTAGAGTGTGTCATGCTAATCAGATCTTTTACTTTCTGCAACTGCTACTTACTATACAGTAACATATTATCTTCAGATATTGAGACATGTTTTCAAATTAATATGTGTAAGTTGTATGATAGAATATAGAAAGTTTTCGAAGTGTTGATGTAAGTATTGTCGGAGTGCATTCCCTTGAAGGTATCGAAACAACCATAATATTCCTGCTTATACAATTCATCCCAACCGTAGGTCCTCAAAGATAAAGTTGCATATAAAATTACCGGGTTACACTAAAAGCTTGTAAATTTTCGATTTACCAACACTTTAAACGTGGGTATAAATGAATCGTTTGTTTAAAATGCCACAGAACCCTGGAGTGTGTGTCGTGGGAATATATAACAACGCTTAAACTTACTTCCATCGGCAACAATCAGTTTACTGGTGCATTTTTCAGAACAATCAAATTTCCTGAAATTGCCTTGACAAAAGCATCAATAAAAGCAAAGTGGATTATTTGACCGTTATGCTTGGGTTATATATTCTAGTATCATGTTAGTAAGTGTACGAGATGTTATCAAACGAAACAAAAATATGGAAAACATTGTGTAATTGTAAAATAAATTAATTGTATTCCCAAGGTAGAGGTGATTTTCCAAAATACCTTCAATTCATAAAGAATATATGTTGTGTCTGTAGGCATTTACCACACATTACTTGCAAGCATATCAATATGGAGAGTGTAATCCGGAAACAGTAACTTTTGTTATAAAATAGTAGACATTTGTGCCAATACATTATTACAGTTAAGATAAATGGAGCGTTGACTTTAATTAATTAATTAATTAATTAATTAATAATAATAAAAATAAAAATAATAATAATGATAATAATAATAATAATAAAATAATAAAATAATAATGATAATAATAATAATAATAATAATAACATTACAAAGCAAAAATATAAGAAATAAAAATATGATAATTATTATTATTATCATAATAACAATAATAATAATAATAATAATAATAATAATAATTATTATTATTATTATTATTATTATTACTATTATTATTATTATTATTATTATTATTATTATTATTATTATTATTATTGTTATTATTTATTATATTTTTGCTTTGCAATGTTGAGGTATTTATGTGTCGTCGCCCTGTTTTCCTCTTTTGGGCTGACAGATAAATGTGGCAGCAGAACAGCAGATTTTTTGTCTCACCGCTTTCTCCCTGTCTGTCTGTCTGTCTGTCTGTCTGTCTCTCTCTCTCTCTCTCCTCTCTCTCTCTCTCTCTCTCTCTCTCTCTCTTTGACACCCTTTTCAAATATCCAAAGGTGAAGTGCTTACAAATTATAATTATTCGGCATTATTTGCCATTAATAATGACAGTAATATATTTTATGTGTTCTATAATTGTTTCGGATGTTCTACTCCAATCGAATAATTCAACAACAATTCTTTTGGGCAAAATTCGTAAGTATGTAACGCTCATTATGTTTAGTAAGTAACAAACGTCAGTCACTTAGTGAGGTTAAACGCTTTACTGGCGCCCACTTTCCCACTCACTGCAAAAGCTGCACAATAAAAGGATACACATTTAAAAGCTTTTAAATAATCCGCCTAATTGAGAACAAATTTTAATTGTTTTCTGAAGAAGAGAGGTCGTAAAAATTTTCACAGGAAACGTCCTAGGGAATAATATTCTATTATCAAAATTATGTTAGGCGACATCAACATTAGTGAACCGTGCTCTGTCCGTCAGTAAGCGAGCTCAGATTCTTGATCTGTGGGAAATCCAACAAGCAGTCGTAGGAGATGAGGCTCAGGACCTTATCTCCTGTTCAGAAGTTTCGACATGGCCCATCAGAGAGTCGAAACGCCCTGTTAGCGTGCAACGCTCAAGTAAACTGTGTATAAGGTCAAAGAGGGGCCTAATACAAACCTTTTGGTATTTGCGATGATCTTGGGTTCATACTGTCAATGTGGAAGGAGTAAATTATTTCAGAACCCGTCAATAAGAAATTATGTGAACAATTGACACCCCTTAGTTTGTATATTAGATCACCACAGAAATTGGGATGAGTTCCGCTGGATACGCATTGTTAATAAGAGAAAAAAGAAGACATTTGACTGTATGACACAAATCTATCAGCAGGATATGCACATAAAACATAATGATAGTAAAATATACACGGAAAAACGACATTATGTGCTGCGGTTACGATAACGACTTAGGACGGTCACTTAAAGAAAACAATGTCACTCAGTTGGTGTGATTATCCGATTAACCTTTCGACTCACCGCAAAAGCAGCACAATTAAAGGACCAAAGCGAACTGAACCAATTGACTAATATGAATACTATATGATGGAAATCTAGGAACATCACTATCTAGATAAGGGAAATTTACAATAGAAAATCCAAAGTCGTCACGTTTATATATCTTTGTATGAATATTGTTGTTAATAATTTTAATATATGTCAAAGAAAGGTGTGTCTGATCGGAATAGGCATATTTCCGAATTAAGATAAAAAGTCTGAATAAGATCTGTGAAATTTATCAAAGTTTTTTTTTTTTAATTTATGATATTTATAACCCTGAGTCAGAAATTTGAAAGTAATTTGAAAATTTTTTCCGTGAAAATCGAAAACGTTTGTAAAGGCTATAGCAAATCAAAAGTTCCTCTCATAGCAATATCAGAATAAATCTGCTGTAAGGGGAACGCAGTTTGAATAGAATGCATGAAGTCCCTCTCTAACGAAATGAAAATAAATCTGCTGTAAGTGAAGCGCTGTAAGTTCCCATAGGAATCGCAATAATCTGTTGATAAATTTTGCCATTAAATGGAACATAATTATTACCATCAAAAATGTAATGGCACTACATAACTCAGTACAAGTCCAAATTTTTTTTTTAAACATTATTGTTTGTTTGAGATATAACACACACTCACAAAACACAAAATTATACCTATAAGTATGCCCATGGCTTTCGACAAACATAATTCCAGTTTCATTTTGACAACATTAATATTAGTGGAGCTCGTAATTTGAGCGATCCTCTGAGAAATGTAGTTTAATTTTTCGTCATTTTCTAAAAGCAAAATGCAATTTGTATGAACCACGAAGAAATAGGTTGATTTAGTGGAAACACTTGGAATGCACTAGACTTGATCAGCACTTTTTGTTTCTCATCTTAAGTGATTTGCATCCACATTATTCATACCAAAAAGCATATGTATAAATCCGAATGGGTATCAAAATATGGTTGAATAAAATTGCATGAATGCACTCCAAGTACTTACAACTTGTGCAGATTTGTAATTTAATCTATTTTTTTCCAAATTAAATTACAAATCTGCAAATGCAATAAGATTTAAATGTAGTTTGCTAGTAGAAATATAATATTTTAAGTCACTTAAGTTATTTTCATGAACTCTTCGAAGCAAATAACAGCCAATCCGCTGATGTGATATATATTGTAAAACATATCTAAATCCAATTCCTTTATATCTACTTTGACGCATACTCGTTGACAGAAGTTAAGAGATATTTAAATAATGACCATGTTATCTAAAAGCATGGACGACATTTAAGTGAGCACGTGATGTTTTATTTGAGATTTGGTAATGTAGGGATATGGTTTCTCTGTCGTATACTATTGATTTATTTATATGTCTTTCTCATGAAATATTCTCCCTTGAAGATTCTTAGTGTTGGAAGACCGAACTTATCAAACCCTTATGCACACAATGACAAAAGATAAAAAATTATATTTGGTCAATAATCGTTGTATTATAATTGTTGACCACAACATTTTTCATAAAATTTTACGAACTTATCAGAGATATTTATCACCACCGCTTTTTGTAGCATTACGTGTGCACCTCTGATAGCAGATTTATTTCTTTATTGTTATGAGAGAGATTTTATGGTTTCTATTCAAAAATCAGAACGTTTCGACCTCATTGACAAATTTAATAATATTTGCAGATATCTGGATGACATTTTGGTTATCGACAACCCTGAATTCGAACAATTTATACCAGAAATATATACACCAGAGCTCAAATTGAATAAAGCTAATACTTGGGATAAATCTACACCTATCTTAGATTTGAACATAAAAATTATCAACCACCTAATATATACTAATATTTATGATAAACGTGAAGATTTTGGATTTCCTATTGTAAATTTTCCTTACTTGGATGGCGATGTCCCTAGACTCCCATCATATGGTATCTATATATCTCAATTATTTCGTTTTGTCAGAGGCTGCACCGATGATTTCGACTTTCATAAACGAAATTTACAAATTACTACTAAACTTTTAACTCAGGGTTACAGATATCACAAGCTTAGAAAAACATTCGGAAAATTCTTAAGATCTTATTCAGAAATTCTATCTAAATTTGGAAATATTTCTTTTTAACACTATGTATTCAAGGGAATTTCCCATCCTAATTTTTACGGTGATCTCGTATATAAACTAAGGAAAGTAAAAGGCTCCGATAACGTTATTTTATCATGTAATAAAATAGTCAAACGTCTTCTAAATAGACAATATGACATTGAGATCATAAAAAGACTATAGGCCTTGTATTTGGCCCCTCTACAGTCTTATGCAGACTTTTACTTGAACTAACAGGGCGGTGGGGACTATATGACGGGCCTTGTCCAAACCTCTTCAAAGGAGACATGGTCCTGAACCTCGTCCCCTCTGACTGTTAGTCAGGACTCCTACAGATCTAGGGTCTTAGCTCGCTTTCAGACTGGCAGAGCACGGTTTATTATGTTGATGTCGCATATATTTTTATATCATTATGTGTTTTACAATACTTTACGTGTTTATATTTTTATGACCTCTCAATATGCGATACCTGTTGGCCCTTGTTCTTTACATGGAGGATTATTTATAAATTTTTAAATGTACGTCCTTTGATTGTTCTGCTGTTACGGTGAGTGGGAAGGTGGACCCGTAAACCGGTTAACCACACTATTTGTTTGGCTTTTGTCAAATTAAATGACCGTCCTAAGTCGGTACCGTAATTGCACTACAATCAAATATTTTTGTAATGTTTTATATGTGCTAGTATATTATTTATATTCATGTATTGTATAGCTCCATGGTGACATGGCAACATACATTCCTCTCCCGCATATGGCGTCGTATTTCAGAACTAATACGCCATGCCACGGCATGTTTTACTTCCGAAAATTTCGTCCTGATGGCGAGATTTCTTGCCAAGACACTACTCTGAAAGAGATATACTGAAGACTGAAGACTGAATACTGTAATTGTCACTGAGAAAGCCTTATGGTCGATATATTGATCTGGTGCAATTTGAGATCTCCCTTTCAAAAATGATTACCGATAGATTTGGATCTGACCACACAAATTAACCATTTTATCTTTGTGACTATACTTGATTTGACATTATATGTGTTTATACAGACCTTTGTTCCAGTGCATTTCCAACGCCGCTATTTCAGTTCAACAGCATTTCTAAGGGTGAATAGGTTAATTCGACTTTGTTCACGTTCATTTCCGAGGCCGGAATTTCAGTTAAACAATATTTCATGTCTTGAATAGAATAATTTGACTTCGTGTTCTTGTCTCCTTCATGTGTTCATACATGTATATTTATGTATTTACTTCCTCGACTTGAAAAGTTGTTGCAGGACCTTTTCGACTGGTGTTGCCTGCAGCTAGGGGACGATTTCCTTCCCGAGCACCTGGTTTCACCTCGATTTTATCGTGGTTCGCATTTGTCTAAATATGACACTATACACGATATTTTCCTTTTGTTTCATGGAGTATGAGATATGGTTTATCATTCGGTACTTCTTTGTTTTTACTTAGTATTCTTGTCTCCTTTATTTGCTCTTATGTATACATATCAGAGATGCATGTATTTACTTCCTCGACTTGTAAAGTTGTTGCAGAACTTTTGCGACAGGTGTTGCATGCAACCAGGGGACGCTTACTCCTCCCTGGCATATGGTTCGCATATGTCTGAATATGACACTATACACAATATTGGCCTTTTATTCTATGGACTTCGAGATATGGTTTACCCTTCGGTACTTCTTCGTTGTTTATTTCTTAAAATGAATACGGTATTTAAGCTCATCACATGTACGTGCTTATAAAACTAAAGCATTTTACGTATAGAGACATTGTGTTATGAACTTATAAATTTTTATCTTTCGATAATATTCATTTATTGAAAAAATACATACATTAATTTCGAAATAAAGAAATAGATTTATAATAGGTAATTAAGGATAAATAGATAAAACCTGAAAGAACAAAATGTATCAATCTATAGTAAATTAAAATGTTATGTAACTGTGTCATTTTAGCATAGTGGTATCGCAATGAAACTAAAATCGGAGGACTGAAGGACGAATCGTTCTGTCAGCTTTATTTTTCTGTGATGATTTATTTTTGTTTTTGCATCCATATCAAGCTTTTGGACGAGATAGTATGAACCACCTCACCATACAGGTCGGTACGTAAAAGATCTCTCACTGCTCTGGACGAGACAGTATAAACCGCGTCACGATACAGGTCGGTATGTAAAAGATAACCCATTGCTTCACGGAAAACCAAAGCATTATATTTATTCAGTAAACTGAGATCTGTTGCCAACAGATTTTAAATGAAATTAGAGTTGAAACAGTTGTAAGCGTCTCTTGATTTCTAGCCATTCCCGTTACTGATAGTCATAACGCACAGATGGCCCTAACAATAAGCACGAATGAGATAATAGTGGAGTAATAACTCCTTGGCAAAGAAGCAGAGAAGTAATATATATCACATTAATTAAGTTCTCCAAGGGAACAATGCTGCATTAATGGCGCAGTATAAGTTGGCATATTACAATTTACGTTTCAGTTTTGAGGTAAATTAGCAAAAAAAAATATATATTGTATCATATATCATGCATCATTAAGGGACATGCAACTTATTTATAACGTAAATTCCTGTAATCGAAATCCCACATTGATTATAAGGTAACACCATTAAAAGGAATTACATTTCAATAACATTCGCCAGTTAGATAAATCTGAGAAAGATATGTCTATGATTCAGACATGTTTAATGTTTTCCGTGAATAGTATTCTGAAGTGTTATCTGCCTATCCCAAGAGGCCACCCACACAGTATCTTTATCGGACCCGAGTGATATATGCTAATGATTTCTTTCCTTTATAATCAAAACGGATTATTAACCCCCGTCTATCTCATGTCATTTGATATGCCTTTATGATATGAGTATTCTTGTATACTTGTTACATCTAGAATTCCATTGTTTAAAACATTAGATGCGGAATATTGCCCGGATGTAAATATAACATTATTCTGCTTCTCTTTAACAAAAATAAAAGTTACAGAATCACGAAATGTTTTACTTTTCCCAAGTGAGATTTTGTATAAGAACAATGACTTTTTCACATCGTTAAAAATAAAAAGTACATAATGATATCGTTTAGAAATTTAAATGTAAAATGCTACAGTTTCAGACATTGAACTTCTGCGTTACATTACACGAGGAAAGGAGCCAGCACAGACTAAATGTGGCATCCGACAACAGACTAGTAAGCATTCCATATCGACCAAATATTCTGACAGAAATGCCTTTGAATGTCATTTTACAAATGACTCGCAAGAATTTTCACAATATATATGTTTAAATAAACGTCTCTGATACTGTGTTTAACCAATGTGTAATCAGTATTTCATTATGCAGAACCAAACACAAAAGAATCAAAACCCAAAACAAAAATACAAAATACAAGGGAAACAAACACTCTCCCCCTCCAAAAAAAAAAAAAAAAAAAGAACCAAAACACACATACACACACCACACACAAAGCAAAATAAAAAAATAAGAAGAAACCGGATAGACTGGAAGAAAATTTTACACAAGAGCAAGGTCACAGGATCAAAAGTCTTGGTATTAATTGCAAGCTCAGGTAATAAAGATCATATGTGTGAAGTATGAAAGCCCTAGCCCTATTGATTTTAAAAAAATATAGCCAAAATTAAAGTTTTTTTTATAAAAGGTCAAAGTCTAATGTGAAGGTCATCAAGTCAAACACCGTGGCATAATTTGAAAGCTCTGGGTCCGGCGCCATAAACTGAGAATATACGCAAGAATAAATCTAGAAAAAATCCAAAATCCAATTACCAATTCATTGATGGACAGAAGAATATGAAATTATGACGTAAGTATATTCTCAGTTTATGGCGCCGGACCCTGGTCACACGGAACTTTTGAAATACATTTGAAATATTATTTTAATACTCCTCTTTGTTTATTACATTTTCTGTCAATCAGGAACTTAACCAAAATGATGACGGATAGGCAGACGGACGGTCGGTCTATAGATATCGCAAATCTATAGACCGAAATAGCTTTGCAATTCGGCCATTCTTATGAAGTTATGTAACTCTTCAGCTATTATTCCTACGTTGTGATGGTTTCTTGTAAACAAATCCTCTGCATAAAGTCGAATGGTATTGTATCGTGTCAAACATAAACAAGTATAGGTAATAAAGGAGTAGAACTGCATAGATGAGGGCGATTTATTCCAAAGTCAAGGTCACTAGGTCAAAATTCATGGGATAATTTGAAAGAGTCAGGGTGTGATTTGACAAAATATGCGACTGGGTAACCGCGTTCAAGGTATTGGTATTTTGGAGATATTTCTTAGTACAGCAGCAGTTGTCTTTTAAAAAAGCATGAATTTACTGTATCACAAGGGATTATAGTATAAGGAGTCAAAAAGTCGCACGTTTTCAATATTTCAATGTTTCGTTTTAATACGCATATATGATTCACATCATTTGTAGATTAAACAGTCTTGTAAGACCTTTGAAATTGCTCCTTTTATGTACTTTAGACATGAATTACCATTATTGTAGTTCAATATCGGTGTAAATATTATATAAATCAACAATATCAATTGGAGAAGGGAACCTTAGTCTGATATGTCGATACATGTGTACACTACATGTGTTCACCTCATTTGTTTTCTTGTGTTAGGGTATATAGAAGTCTTAATCTTATGTTAATGAATGAACAGTTTCGGTGAGTGCTAATGTGGCATAGTACTTATTATATCTTACATAAATATTTTTCGTAGATATATTATGAGTTAAGCAATTAATGAATTAAACGCTATATGTCGTGAATTTAGGAAATTTTTACTGAAGTCGGTATGGTTTAGAGGTGTTCATGACCGGGAGGTCCCAGGTTAGGCTTCCATCGTATGCACACCGATGTCAATTCTTTCGCATGAAACAGTAAAAACTTTGGTCCTGTTTCACGGTAGGCGTGACATGTAAAGATCACTCACCGCTTCGGCTGGATCCGTTGCTAAGGTATACATTTCTATACAATACATCAGGCAAGATGCCGCCACAATATACGCAAAATAATCATGGAGTGACAGTCATCGCTCAACCGGTGTGCTTAACCGATGTAAAGGCCCATCTTCCACTCACCAAAAAGAAGTACATATACACACATTCAGAAAGTATAAAGGATTCTTAGGTTAATAAACGTTGAGCGGCTATCATGATATCAACATGAATAGTATCATGAAAGAAAATTTAGTATTTAGTGCAAAACAAAGAGGTACCGAAGGGTAAACCATATCTGATGGTCCATTGAATAGAGCGGGCAATATCGTGTTTAGTGTCATATTCAGACAAATGCGAAACCCAATAAATTCGAGGTGAGACCAGATGCCCGGGAGGAGTAAGAGGAGTAAGGTTGCATGCAACACCCGTCGCAATAGTCCTGCAGCAACCTTTCACGTTAGGAGGCAAATACTTGAATATACATGCATGAAAATACGAAGGAGACATGAACCCGATGTTAAATTTCCCATTCAAGACAAGAAATGCTGCCTGCCTGAAATTCCGGCGTCGGAAACGCAGATGAACAAATATCTGTACATACATATTATGTCAAGTCAAGTACAGTCAAAAAGTTAAGATGGTTATTTTGTATGGTAATGTCCCAAAATATCGGTTAAAATAGAAACTGGCATTTACATGAGGCAACATTGCTTTGTTTGTTTGAATCCGAATCAATTTTCCTCAGGCAAGGCAAGTCATCCATCTTTTTACTTCAATAACTTCAATAGTATAAGAAAAACTTCATATTGAAATATTTATACCAAATTCGGAATTAGTTATCTCATTTGACATGTTTTTGGGTTAACCATATTGATTTGCTCCTCGCACAATGAGATCTCTCAAAGATGACAGAAACAAAAGATGTGTAAAAGTTCAATTTTAAAAGTTTGATTGACATGTAGTAGTCTCTGGCTGACGAGAAACATTCCAACAACTGATTAATGCTCCTTGGTGATAAGAATAAAGTAATGTCACCAACTGTGATATATAGCATAATGTTTTGTCGATTTCATTTCAGCTGGAGAGAATGTCGATTGTTCATTCTAACGGTCTGTTGTCATATTACAACAATTTTAGTACCAGTTTTTCATTCATACCAGTGACAACAGACAATTCTGCTTTATGCATCATACCGAATTTTGTTTTCTGTGAAAAATTAGTATAAAAAAGACAAGAAATTCAATTTGGAATTTATGTTGTTTATTGTCCACTGTTGATATCAATATTAATTTGCATTGTGTATGATGCAGTTAATTTTTTCTTGACATTTGCAAGATAATGACAAGTATGACAGTGTATTAATGGAATACTATGCAGTGTTACTGACACTTCCAGAATGACAATCATACAAACGAGATACAATACCTAACAAAATAAATAGCAATATTTGTTAGAAAATAAAATTTTTAATAAATTTATACAAAGTGTATCTTTAAGCACTAATCAAATGAATTGACGATTTCTTCTTTAACTTGATATTCTGAAGAACATGAAAATGATCCTCGAGTAACATAAATCCCCATTGTCTCTTAAGATAAAATAAATCGTTACACAGTTATTCCTGCAATAAATGACATTTTTCCCAATCAGTGCTTGTGATAAGTCAACTATGTTTCAAGCAAAAATCTGTAGAACAATAGATAACAAGAACATTGTCCATTATCGTTCTTTAACAGAGACGATACTTACAACAGAAAAAGTTCTTAAGTGTAAGGGATTACGATCACAATCGTTCTGAAGTGTTGAATAAAAGACTGATTTACGAAGAAATTAGACTGGATCAGAAACACGATTTCAGATCAATTTCTGACATATTGATGCATCACCGGCTTATCCTTTTAAAATCTCATGAGATCAGAAGAATTACAGAAACCTGAACTAATATAATTTTATTTATAACTAAAAATTTCCGGGAATTGAATGCTGATCCTGTGTTAATCGTGATGAGATAATCTTCAACTGCGAGAAAAATGGTATCAAATTAATGGGATATATATCAATGTCAAATAAAGGTACACATGTTTGTATAAAATAAAAATATATATTGATAGAGAAACATAAAGTAATGTGAAACAAAACCAAACTTACGAGGTTGTACATCCTAGTAGCAAAATAAAAGCAATATGAAATAGATGCCGAAGGACATTAACAGATCTCTTTTAAAAAGAAACTGAAAGTTGAAATGTTATGAGGTGAAGGTATGCTTGCATGCAGTTCACATCCATTTTGATGCAAAAGTAATCCTTGTACCAGTAAACGTAGAGTCGTAATGAGCCGACACTGAATGTCATTCAAGGTGAATGTCTACTGTGGTACATTGTTGTAAGTGCCATAGTCATGTGACACCAGTTAATTTCGTATTTTGCATTAATGATACTACACTCGCTGCACTGACTTACGATGGTCAGTTGAAATCACGATAATCCTCAAACATGGATCCGATTTACGAGCATACTTTTCGACTAAACAAAAACAGCAGTACAGTCAAATAAAACCTAAATATAGATACTTAAAGAAATATATAAATATATAAATTTTGATTTCTATAGAAAAAAAGGATCAATATTATAAATTATTACAATGTACTACTACACACATGAAATTTTGTCATACTCAATAATCCATTCTATATCACAAGGGTTACAAAAAAGCAAACAAAGTAATGACCTTGTCAAGTTTTAGCAAGGTCTTCTCATCAAAGGCGAATGACATAAACAAATATGACACATTGACAGAACAACTCGATCTAGGGACCTCATTTCCGTGTCCTATTTGCATACATATAGAAATTGAAATTGTTTTCTTTGACTGAATGGAGTCTAATTCCCTCAATCTGTCATAAAAGGACATGAAGGCGTCAATTCTTAAACACTCTCTGAATACTCTTACTTTATAGTTACTGAATAGGGTGTGTTATAAGAGATTGTGATGCATGGTATACATATACAATAATTCATAACAAGCCCTGTAGTGCATAAAACACTTCTGATGACAAGGAATTTTGTAATATAAGGAGAAAGAAGTCAGAATAAAGCACATAACAGAATCCAAACCAGAATAAATAAGAAAGACACATATGAAACGTCATAGAAATATGAGAATACAATACTGAAAGTAAATTTTCAATTTCATGGCATGCAAAATGCCGACGTTTGACGGTAAAAAAAAAAAACTATTGCCCTGCGATGAGTTAGCAATAACATTGATATATCTATCATAAATAAAAAGAAATGAACATATGTTTATGTCTGTCGTTTGATTGTACTGCTTTTGTGGTAAGTGGGAAGGTGGGCGCAAGTAAAAAGGTTAAACATACCAATTGATTGATCCTAAGCCGGTATCGTAACTGCAGCACAATTTAATATTTGTGTTATGTCGTTTTTCAGTATATATCTTACTATTGTCATGTTTTGTGTACATGTCCTTGGTGATCTGTGTCATACAACCTTGTCAGATATCTGCTGTCTTCTCTTCCAAATTTAATTATGTCAGAATTTTAAATAAAATATTAAGTATTTAAATTTATGTTGAGGAAAATGAATTACATCACACTGTTCATAACGATATCTATATTACTATATAGGCATAATGATTTACAAAAATAGTTTGTGTTTGTTTATTGCATTACACCACAGAAAGATGCTCCATTATATAATGGTATCTTACCACAATATAACCTTTACCAATCCAAAGCGTTAACTCGAATTGGTGAGGGATCAACGTATTCAGTGGAGCCTCGGTTATTGCCCCTGATGAATGGCAGAATGGGACAAAATAAATTGCGAAAAACAAATGATGGAATTTAAAGACATGAAGTTTTCAGTGTGTCATGTGGAAAAGCTACGTTTAGCAGTTTGGCAGGAAAATCAATATATTCAAGTATTCAAAGTCGAAATTCTAAATCAAAGTGAAAGCGAAAGTAACATTATAATGAATTCCAATACGAACTAGGTATTATTTCAGCAACACATTACTTCTAGTTCTAAACTTTGTTTGTTGTCTAAAAAGTAACTTAGCATATTAGGAGATTATTGATAATATAATTATATATGATGTCTTATGTCTTACGGAAACTAAAACTGATTAAACAGATCGTGATTACGAAAATCCCTGGCTACGCAGTGTATTTTGAAAATAGAGCAGACATATCAATCAGAAAAGCAGGTGGTATTGCTACATATGTGAAAGACCAGTTGTCCCTCTCTGTTAAAATAGCAACTTTGCCATGCCCAATGCCAATGTCAATGGTATTATTTTGAATTTAGATGACAGTGTGAGTTGTGTATATCTCACCTGAAAATTGTAAATATGCCTCCGTTAACATTATTCCCAAATGAAACAAGATTTACTGAATATCCTTAAAGATTTTAAATATATCTCCCTTATTGGTGACTTTAATAGTAGAATGGCATCTGAAGTTAATTTTATTGAATACAAAGATGACGACGTTGGTGATGTAAATATAAGCCAAAATTAAACATCAATAATGCAATAATGAAAATGTTTCTAGAAAGAATATTTTGTCATATATTGTTAAAAAAACAATTATGGTTAATACATACTAGATTTATGTAAATTTAATAATGTGTTTATTGTAAATAGTCAAATTAGTGTTGATAGGAATATCTACCATAAGTAATAAGTAAAAATGGTAGTTTGGTTGATTATTGTCTATCAAATAAAAGAGTTATTATTAATTTTGAAGTAAACTTTTTCCCACTATCAGATTTCCATAACTCATTGTTTTACAGCTAAATAATTATCATTGCAATGAAAAAGACCATAAATGTTTTCCTGAAACTAATGATCATATCAGTGTTGCTAAATGATATGATGTTAGAATGAATATGATTTTTGCAGAATAGTTGAAGTTATATGAATTATATTAAGTTTTTAAAAGACCTCATTGATGAGACTGAAAATCTTATCTTATCAAACTATGTAAAATCGCGGAAGAATTGATTATATTATCAATCTTGAATGTAAATAATGAAAATAAATGAGTGTATATCCGAACAAGAAGTTAAATTTTGTGTTAATTGTTTGAAGCATAATAAAAGTATGGCTGATGTTTTTACAGATCTACAATTAACAATATACTATTATATATGTCATTGTTTAATGTTATATTTTATACAGGTATCGTGCCTTCCTCCTGGTTAGCTGGTGTTATAGTACCAATTACAAAAACCAAGCAATCTGATTTAAAAAAAACCCCCACATATCTTTATTGCGCTTCTCTATTTGTCCTAATGCGGATAAAGATCTGGCGAAATTCTGTAAATGGTTATATTCTGGTAAACTCTGATTTTCATCCAATCAGTGAATCGGCTACAAATTCCTAGGAATGAAATTAACATCCACAGGGTGTGTGACCTACTATGTAATTTTTGAACAGTTGTTGTTACATATTGCGTCACTTTCACGTGCCTAGCCTAGTCATTGATTAGCTATGGGAAATAACGGTGTCGGTGACAGAGACGTCATCAGAGTTCATCAGAACATGACCTCTCATGGGGTTTAAGCAGATCTTTATCTGCAATTAGACAATTAGAGAAGCGAAGCGGAATAAAGATATGGTTTTAATCAGATTGAAAAACAAAGAAAACTCAAGGAATCCTGCTAACTAACTAACTAACTAACTCTTCTACTTAGTTGTATTCGAAAATTATTTACTTCATTTCTAAATTATAGACCCAGTAAATACGTTAGTGCAGCTGAACTTAATGGGAATACATATAACACCAAATTACACAAAGACATAGATTGAAATACTGCCAATGTTATATATATCATGACCTGAGAAGCTAGAGGATGTCGGGGAAACTTCTCAAACTTTGAAACAACGCTTTCGGAATCATTCCTATAAAATTCGTAATAATTCACGACGTAAATACCAGAATTTTCTTTATAACCACTTTAATAAATACCAACATAATAAAGCCCTACCTCAAAAGACAGCACCTTGCACGATCACTTCATGACCATGTCCAATTTCAAAATTAAAACTGATAAATCTGATCTAGCAATCATGTATTGGCTCCCAAAACTACATAAAAGTCCATATAAATCACGTTCCATATCTAATTCTAGCCACTGCTTTAGTACTACGGCACTATCGAAACATATTACGTCTGCTCTTATTGCTATAAAAGATCATATTATTAAATATTGTGATGTCGCATTTCATAATAGTAACATCAATTACTTTTGGTCAATTAAAAATTCTCATGAAGTTATAGACAAACTTCTTTCACTAAATTTCAAAGCGATTCAAATCTCTACATTTGATTTTTCTACACTTTATACATCTCTGCCTCATGATTTAATAAAAAGCAAGTTGATGTCTCTTATACAATGGTGTTTTCACAGAGAATCTAAAACTTACATATGGACTTCCAATAACTCCGGATTTTTTCCAATAAACAATATACTTTATATAAATACTGGACTTGCAAGGAATTATGTAAAGCACTATATTTTCTCGTGAATACTATTTTTGTGCAATTTGGCAAGATATATCAACAAATGGTAAGGATTCCTATGGGCACTAACTGCGCGCCTCTGATAGCAGATTTATTTCTGTTATCGACAACCCTGAATTCGAACAATTTATATCAGAAATATATATATCCACCAGAACTCAAATTGAATAAAGCTAATACTTGCGATAAATCTACACCTTTCTTAGATTTGAACCTCAAAATTATCAACCACCTAATATATACCAATATTTATGATAAACGTGAGGATTTTGGATTTCCTATTGTAAATTTTCTTTACTTGGATGGCGATGTCCCTAGACTCCCATCATATGGTATCTATATATCTCAATTAGTTCGATTTGTCAGAGGCTGCACCGATGTTTTGGACTTTCATAAACGAAATTTACAAATTACTACTAAACTTTTAACTCAGGGTTACAGATATCACAAGCTTAGAAAAACATTCGGCAAATTCTTTAGATCTTATTCAGAAATTCTATCTAAATTTGGAAATATTTCTTTTCAACACTATGTATCCAATGGAATTTCCAATCCTAATTTTTACGGTGATCTCGTATATAAACTAAGGAAAGTAAAAGGTTCCGATCATTTTATCATTTTATCATGTAATAAAATAGTAAAACGTCCTCTAAATAGACAATATGACATTGAGATCATCAGAAAGACTATAGGTCTTGTATTTGGCCCCTCTACAGCCTTATGCAGACTTTTACTTGAACGTTGCACGCTGACTAACAGGGCGGTGGGGATTATATGACGGGCCTTGTCCAAACCTCTTTCAGAGGAGGCATGGTCCTGCACCTCGTCCCCTCTGACTGTTAGTCAGGACTCCTCAAATCTAGGGTTTTACCTCGCTTTCAGACTGGCAGAGCACGGTTTATCATGTTGATGTGGCATATATTTTTATATCATTATGTGTTTTACAATACCTTACGTGTTTATATTTTTATGACCTCTCAATATGTGATACCTGTTGACCCTTGTTCTTTACATGGAGGATTATTTATAAATTTTTATTTACGGTGTTACGGCTGTTACGGTGAGTGGGAAGGTGGGCCCGTAAACCGGTTTACCACACCATTTGTTTGGCTTTTGTCAAATTAAATGACCGTCCTAGGTCGGTATCATAATTGCACTACAGTCAAATATTTTTGTAATGCGTTATATGTGCTAGTATATTATTGATATTCATGTATTGTATAGCTCCATGGTAACTACTGCCACATATAACTGAGCCAGTAACTCCTCTTTTTTCTTGTACTTAACAATGAAGCAGGATTTCGTAAAAATTGTTCTTGTGCCGACCATTTTTATCATACATACCTTAATCGAATTATCTAAGATAAAGAACAAGGAATATTATATTGCGCATTTATTGATTGTGAGAAAGCTTTAAATCCTTTTGACGCCTAGGACTCTGGAATGAAATTTTGAAAAGTCATCTTGATGGTAAATGTTTAATGTATTACAAATATCTACTTTCGAATCAAAAGTAAAATCAACGAAAATTATATATTTTCTGACAGATTTCCTTATTTCATTATATGTAGATGACGGTTCTGATGTCTGATGTTAAATGTTAATATACTTAATAAGTCACTGTCCATTTGAAAATCTGGGAGTGGAGGTGACTGGGTTTTCATACCGGTCACATTATTTTATAACCTTGGGGCATGGGATTTTTTTCTGTAGAGCCAGAGCAAGAAAATTTTAGTAATAAAATATTGTTGTAAAATAATACAAATGTGATAATAAACACCGTCAGTTATTTGCAAAGTTATACTTTCTTCACCACTATATACACTTAATATGTATTTAGCAGGTTTCTGTCTGTATCCTGGTGCGATGAATGGTCCATACTCTTGCATAGTCAAACCAGTCGCAGTTGTATTATACATGTACACTTTAATTCCATCAAACTGATACCGTATACTTTGTATTTTCACCGACGAGATGAAATGAGGGTGAGACAAAAACAGTAGAGAGAAGAAGGAGGTTGTAAGGGTGCGAGGGGGAGAAGGCCACCCTCTGTCCGCCCCTCATGAATTATTTTTGGTATATACAGTACTCAAAGGAAATAAAAACATATAAATCAGCCATATGACAGAGGTCACCATGGAAATACTGAAATGCAGTGTAAATAATGTAATAATTTAAAAGAAACAAACAAAAAACAAAACAAAACAAAACAACCCCCCCCCCCCCAAATCCAAACAAACAAAAAATAAAAAACAAAAACATTAGAACATCACAAAAACTTTCGATTAAAGTGCAGTTGTGATACCGACTCAGGACGCTCAATATATAACAGTAGTCGATGAATTGGTGTGGTTAACCGATTTACGGGTCCATCTTCCCACTCATCACAAAAATTGCGCAAGATTGTTTTTCGTCAATTTAGATCAAGAAATTCTTTTTTTCAAAATTCCCAGTCCCCCCCCCCCCCCCCAATCCACACACGCACAACGAAGAAGTACCGATCAGTTATCCAGTGTTGAAGTCTAAAAGGGGAGGCGTAATAATGAAATTGTCCCATACAAACCGTTGCAAACACCGGAAAATACAACATTCCGGTGTGAGACCAGATGACCGGGGAGAGTGGTCGCCTCCTGTTTGCATGCAATACCCATTATAACAGTTATATGGAAAAAGGTCAAATTCGGTGAAGGTCCCAATACACACAGGAATGTACATAAATGGTGAAAGTGACGTCATAATGGGATTTATCGAACAGCCATTTAATCGTACTCTAGAACGTCATGAATCCATCTGCAAAGCGGGACCTCATATTCTCCTATGAGATCACCGTAGCGACCGTAGAACTTCCTCAATGACGATTTTAGGCGCATTCTGTAACATAAACCTGAACAAGTAGCTTATCAGTTAGTCGTTTAGTCCTTGTGACAAAACCGTTGTATTTCGAAAATGTTCTGGCTACCTTATAAGCTGAGGTACAAAAACGTCATAGGCATAAGAAGGAATGTTGCTACTCATGAAAAGGAAATTCGGTATGTAGAAGTTGAACTCGTCACGTTTGTCGCACAGGGAGGTGCTCAAGTGAACATTTTCAAAAGGACGGTGTCTAAAGAGAGGAAACCCCAAAACCTGTAATTTTATCATAATGCAGAAGAAAATGAATTTGTTCACAATTTCCAATAGCTTGGTGTATTTTCAGGAAAAAGTGGTAACTTTTAGAATTAAGGGATGGTTATTTGATGCAGGGGAGGGGAAAGTTGCAGTTTTCGGAAATAAATATTCTGACACCGAAAATGCTGGAAATTGCTGAATTGCTAGAAATGCTGGAAGGCTGAAATGAAAATAAATATTCTAGCACATTCGGCTTAATATTTGCATGTTCTGGTATATGTGCATGCTAGTATCATGTACATATACCAGAACATGCAAATATAAGGCTGAATGTTCTATAGAAATACGTTGATTTTTACCTGCCTGGCTTCGCTCGACAGCATGCTGCCTATATAATATTGTGTTGTAGTTTAATTGTATGACTCGCATTTCAATGGAACTTACAGCATTGTGGTTGAATCGCTCTATTCAATATGTTAAAAAATGAAACAGAATTGTTGCTTTTTTTAATTATATTTGCATGTCCATTTTGATGGGCGGACAAGGGGTAAGGGTTCTAACCATTTACTTTCTGAGAGACTTTCTCTGCAGGTTCTCGTTCGAAACAGTGACGTTCAATTCCCCGTACCACCAATTTCCAATCAATCAATCTCTCTCTCTCTCTCTCTCTCTCTCTCTCTCTCTCTCTCTCTCTCTCTCTTGTTGTTCGCCTTTCATTTATATGCCAGGCACACCGATGTGTTAAAAACGAGTGGTCAAAATGGGTCTGAATTGAATTCGCCTTATCTCTCATCACCTGTGCACGTATGCAAAGACGATGCTCAAATCATTTCATGTGCATTTCAAAATTAATGGTGTCATATTTGTCGACAGCTTTTCACTACTGTTACGCTTCATTCAGATTGGTGCAACAAGACATTTGGGTCAAATGATTTTAACATATTTACTCAAATGTAAAACTTTAAGATGAGACCAAAAGAAAAAACGAACAAAATAGTGTAACATACATGATAACAAAAGCAAATACAAGTCTAAGTGTGTCTATATCGTTCATCTGAAACATAGAAACATTGCACAATGATATTGAAAAATGCTTGTAGGTGGCCATAAGTCTTTAGTTCCTTGAAAGTTTCAATACATCTAATATTGTACAGTACAATCTTTACGCAATACCTACTAAGTTTCCTCAGAATCAATCTACAAGTAGTGGAAATTGAAAATTCAATATATCAAATATATCAAAAATGGTTTTGAAAAGCTTTTTACATTAAAATGACAAAGTTCAAAATAATAAAAAAACTAATAAAATATTATCATACGAACTGGAAAACAAAACAGTAACCCTTCCTCACATGTCCTTCTGTGGTGATAAATATTGTTAAATTTATCACTTTCATTAAAAAGACAGTTCATCCTCCTGGTTGAAATATCACATGCATGTGCTGGTTTGTTTTTAATTGTAATAAAATATTCTCTCTACACTGCAATTTATGTTCTGTTATGAAAATTAATAATTTGTTGTGTTTCTTGTAAAAATATTGTCTCTGTTCTTAACCTGAGAATTGCACGAAATAACTTTGATTATGCAAACTATATCAGCAAGTGTAAGAGACACGATTTCTGCTGTTATATTATATAACGAGAATTTGTAGAAATCTTTCCTAAGTTTAAATCAGTGATAGCCATCTGCAAACATACACAAAATGGGTCATCTCTATTGACAATAGTAAATATACTTTTATATAAAATACGAATTTTATTTAATCGATTAGAGACTGAGTAGTAATCCTTTCAGGAATACCCAGAGTTCAAAGACAAAATGGAAGGTATAGACAATCATGGACCCTTGGAAGAAGCAGAGTTGAAATCAAGTGCCATGGAGGAGTTGGAATCTGTCTCTCATTCATCACTTCTGCAGTGATTTCTTAGGATTATTAAGGCTAAAGATCCATTATCTTTGATGCTTTTATTTCGAATTTAGAAAATTCTTGAAACCAACAAATCAATAATGCCTATAGTAATTTCTAACTTTTAAGTGCCACTGTGAAAAATAAACAGGTCATATGAATCAACATTCAGAACATCTGAACAAATGCAGGATATCAATAATATAAGTTTAAATTTAACGTAAATTTGTGGAATATATATACTGCTGTGGTCCAATCACGTTCAATATTGAAGGTCTGTCAAATTAATTTACCTAGAAATGTTCCTCTGAACCAACGATTAAAAGAAATAAAGTACGCTTTGCCTTTGACATTAATGTGCGATTAGGAGACATTATTATTGCACAAAAGACAAGATGTATGGCTTTATGAAGATTTGTTCTTACTGATTGATTGTCGTAGAAAGCAATAGTTTCGAGTTTCAAAGAATTAGATATCGTTTAACTCCCAGGAGTTATATCTGTTGTCATATATATGCGATGCACATTGCTTTGTAGTGATTTATATATCGCTTGAGCTACAACAGATTGCCGTGGGTGCATCATAGTTGTAAAATCAGGCCCTTAATAGTAATAATCTTTAATAATAACTGACAAACGTTTGCAGAAACCTAATCAATTTAAAAAAAATAGTTTTTCGTTAGAGAATACTAAATGATTTGGATAATATAAAGTAACATGTAATCAACAAAGTGACGCCTTGGAAAGTCATGATACTTAAAGCTAAAAGCGAAATTTAGTACCCGGAAGATACATGCGTCCTGTTTTAGATTAGTCGCAATGGGAAGTTCAAGTTATTCTTATGTTTTCATAGATATAAACCATATAAGGACAAATTATTGCACACAATAATGAAAATTTTTATGATTAAATAATGCTGATATGACGCATACAATTATTAATTATGAAATTACATTGTGTTTGAAAGCAACTACTAGATCTATATCATAATCGTCTTATTAATGAAATAGTAGCATTAATGTGCATGCTCCAACTTTATGATATTATTGAGGAATGCACTCAGGACTCCCATTTTACTAATTTTGTGTAAATGAGTAACCATGTTAAAAGTTAACACCGCAGCTAATGGCTTTAATAGTCATATTGACGACTTTTATGCCTAATAGCCATTAGGATTTTCAGATAGCTCAGACGCAGTCGCTAAAGCTAAATATGTGTTTTCCAACAATCATAAAAATTAATGACTGATTCAATTTTTGTATATCAATACTTTATTAGTTCGGACAGTGAAATGAAGAGTGCAGTGATGTGATTTGGTTAAACAGCGGATTAAACTCACCCACCCACTCGCCCCCACCTCTCTCTCTCTCTCTCTCCTCTCTCTCTCTCTCTCTCTCCCTCTCTCTCTCTCTCTCTCTCTCTCCAGTACTTTTAAAAAAAACTTTGGACAATGTCAATGTTGAGTCTACTTTCTATCATTTACGCACAATACATGTGTGCCTATATGCTGGACCTTGCTTGAATTGTTGATAGTGAATAGAAAATGTTATTCTGTAAACGTTTACGTTTTATTAATAACATTCCTCTGATATTTTGCGACAACATTGTACCACTATGCACTATCGCCATTATATAGCCGAAATTATTCGGATTTCCTTAAAGAAATGTAAACTAGAAACCATTATGGCATTGTCAAACTATTCGAAGGATGACATTTACTCTAATGTGATATTCCAAACAATCCCGAATTGACTCATATTTAGTCTGATCATGTGACCAGGGAAAATCTGCTTTTTGTCCCATCGTCAAAACTAATATTAATGAACTGACAATATAATAGTTCGGGTTATAATTATCTGATGGTATTATTATGGGTGTTCCTTCCGTTAAAATAAACATGTAGGTGGTTTAAAGGTTTTGCTCACAGCAAGAATGATTGATTGACGTAAATAGTTAGAATAGAAAGACAGCTGCATCAGTGTAATGACTTTAAAATCGTACGACTTATTATAGTACATTTTAAATTACACTGATTGAATGATTCATTGTTTTTGAGCTACATTTGCAGTAGAAAAAAATATGTGGCTATTTTGTCACTCAATTTTGATAACTTGAAATCTAATCTTGTATTTTTGTTGGGAGAGCCGTAGCTAGGGAAACAAACTTCAATTGTACTTATACGAATTCCATTACTATTTTCTCTGTTCGTGAGAAAATTAGCATCCTTTGAGTTTAAGTTTTAGAAAGTGACTACACGAGAATTGGGTTTTGGCGCAAAGCATAATCTATCGTCTAGAAAGAAAATGCTTACATGACACGTAATATGCCATTTTTATCCATTGTGAAAGTGTTTCGCTCCGAATAAGATACTGCCATGCTAAACTAAGTCTCCAGCCCTATCCCCGAACATTCACTACTACTTCAACACCGCCATAACAATCGTAGAATAATAAAAGAGGTATATCGTGATCATGAAAGGGAATTAAGAAATGCATACACGTGTTTACATCACAAAATTATAGATTACAGACTTAAAAATAATATTTATGATTCACATAAAACCATCAGCAGATGGAAACAATGATGATTCTATATGAAAGAAATAACAAACAATTAACCCCTATTTCACATACTTCAAAGAATAATACAGTATTTGGTGAGTTCAAAGGTGATATTAAAATGAAATGTCTGTCATGACTAAGATAATATTTTTGAGATGTGGGAAATTCTGCCTTTGTTCTCTCTATTTTACTTTTATGTTAATAATATACAAAAGGAAGATAACTAACTTAAAGTTATACATCTACACCATTCAACTGTTGAATAAATCATGGGTCCAGTTGCTGTCCTTCCATACACAGGCGAAACAACGAGAAGCAGTTCACACGTTCACGGATAAAAGATATGCTAAAAAATTTTGCAGTGTTGTTCTAATTCTAGATTTCTGAAGATAACAAAATGGTGTATTATGTTGAAGTGTTTCATGGCTTATATAACATAAATAAGTGCATTTTAAGCCTCTGTTGCTCGAACATATGTCTTTATACACGTATATCAAATAAGTGTATTTGGGATACAAAAACAGCAGGGGCCAGAAATTCTTCTGAAAGTTTTAGACCCTATCACACTGTAAATAGCTATTGCCATTACAAATGTATATGTATTTCTGAGTACTTGTTTATGACAAAACTGATTTACGGCTTTTAGTCCAATGTGTACTACGACATCACTTTCGCATCGTACATACATACATACATACATACATGTTAAAATGTTAAATGTTAAAAATACATAATAAAATGTATAAATAGTATGAATAGGCAATTTTACGTCTAAATAAGTAATGAAATGGTCTTCATGCATCTGTCTATATGAGATTTTTATTGATTCTGTAAAATGCACTTACATTCAGTCTTCTCGTTACACTGAGTTACTTACCATTTGGGACGGTATCTGACATAAAGTGATTGCTACGTCATCAAATTCTATGGAAACCGATCTAAAACGCAGAGAAATGATTATCCAAAATTGACGATGGGAAATATATGGCTCATTAACACGGAATATCTCAATAACAATAACGTCAATATACAATAGCACATTTTTGGGATTATTTACTCGTATTATTATGACGTTTGTTGCCCACATAGAAGTTGTCGACAAAGAGAACATTGGGTGTGGTAAGTGACTATGAATGCAAACCGAGACGGAGTTTAGCATATATATTTACAAAGTTGCGTATTGTGGCTATATGTTTAGGCATACTTTTCTTAGAAAATGAATAGTAGGTGTTCTTTACAAAAATAAAACACAAATAAGTCGTGTTTTGTAATTCGGTTCTAATTTAATTATAACTACTGAACAATATTAAGGCTTAGCACATGACCAAAGAATGAAGGACTTCCGTAAGCAGTGTCTTATAAACAACTTTTTCCATATCGAAATATTAACGTTGGTGAAAGTGAGCTGTAAAAGCCATTACATGTGATATTGAACCATTTTATAGAGAGAGAGACACACATCCCCTGGGTCGTTAAGTCGTCGTCTTCCACCAGGATTGGTTTGCCTTTGTAATTGATTCTCGACATTTAGACTTTGTTGGCGTTTATAAAAACCTATAAATGTGTTGTTATATTATTATGGGATAACATATATCCAGTGCATAAAATAATCTACGAAGTATTATAATTTGGACAATCCTACAAATCGATAGAAGAGAGAGAGAGAGAGAGAGAGAGAGAGAGAGAGAGAGAGAGAGAGAGAGAGAGAGAGAGAACAAACAAACAAACAATTGAATAAATAAATAAAAGCATGCCCTGATTTAGTAAAATATCAAAATCCTTTCTTTGCAAAATAGGACAGCTAGCTGCCTGTATATCAACCTGGATATCATTCCTTGACGGACAAGACACGCCCACATTTGCAGGTGTCTTGAAAATGAGCTGCGTCGCCCGTTATCATCCGCTAGGCGGCGCTTGTGTACTATGAGTTAGAAACTACGTTGAACGTTAGCAACCTTACGACGTCATAAGAAGGTTTCATTGTTCTTTACGTCATTATTTTGGAAATACGTTTTATTTCCTCCCTTAAGATTAGGACCGCACTTAATAGCGGCGAAGTCCATTATGGAGTGTTCTATTTCATCAAACTATTTCCAATAGTGCTGAAGAAATTCACGATTAAAATACCGCTCCCTCTGCTTCAGTATTTCTCTGAGAGATAACTAAATATATCCATTTGCACGATTTTACGGAAAACCCCGAGTAAAATAAAGACCAGTTGTTCAATTTTAACGTCATTTTACTATGACGTCGCAATTCGAACATTAATGTCATAATTAAACCAAAGGAAAAGTAACATTTGTACAACTTCTGACATCACATATTACGGAGATTAACGTTTGAAAAAGAAATTAGTTGCTCTGTTTATGGATTATTGTATATCTCTTGTGATGGGAGTCACGCAGAAGCGTATTTTTTTTTATCAGGGACTCATGTAGGCAAATGCGCTCATTATATAGAAAAATTGTGAGAATTCTTCTAACGCTTTAAACATCATCTAAATTACCTTAAACGTGCAAAGATAGAAAAAGGAGAAGAAGAAAAAGAAAATATGAAGAAGAAGAAGAAGAAAAACTAGATAAAAAAAGCAAACAAAAAATTCCAAACAAAACGAAACAAACAGAAAAACAAAACCAGAAAAAAAACCCAAAAACCAAAAACCAAAAACCCCATGGAAGGGTACTAAAACAAAAACACTTCTTAATATAACCTTCTACAGGACTCTGATACATTTAGCTTTTCATTCTACGCAAACGTTTCATAGTAGAGGAACCATTTTCCTTTCACTCTCGATGCATCCTTGACAGATCAAGTCAAAAATTAACAACACTAGAGGACTTCATTTATACCAAGTATCATTAAAATCCGTCTCTTAGTTTTTAAGAAGTATGCCAAATCTTAATGCGTGTATAATATACAATAGTGTATGTTTTCCTTTTCCGTATTAAAGATATAAAACAAAATCCAGAACAAAGAAACCCGCATCATTTATATAAATTAGGATTTGAACATAAAACACATGTCGCTGTGCCTAGGACCGATCCTTGGGGTTGATATGGTCGATAAACAACATTTGTAGGTTCGGGCCGTGGATATTTAATTTCTGATACATCTGAACACGATCTTATGTGGCTCTGAAGAAAACGTTTAAATACATCACACGGGCGACGGAGGGAAATTAAGACTATAGATCACATGAGCCCTCGGCTTTAAATGGAGACATTTCGTTAAAATAACAGTTATGTTAACATAAAAAACCTTCTTCCACTCTGTGTTTGAGTCTATTTCATCCCTTTTGTGTACGTTTTTTGCTTTTCAAATGAAAATATATGTTGACAGATGTCAGTCTAACTTTGGTTCATGGTTCATCCGTTCGCATCATTTCGTGACCATATAAGAACTCATTCTATTAAACAGCATCAACAATTGAAAAAGAAAAATTAAAAGAAGAAATAAATAATCGTGATAATAAATATGTAAATAAATAAATAAAATAAATAAAATAAAAGCAGCAAAATACGATTTTAATCAAAGACATCAGTCAATTACACAGCAAACACGGAGTCGACATAGGGAGGCCAATTGACACGTGTGTGCATTATTGAAATATTTTGTATCAATCATAGATTTATGGCATCAATGAAGGGTGCAGTTTACGAAACAAAAACATCTATACACAATAGGTATTTACGAGTTCTGGCCTCTGATTTCCAGTTAATAGGTTTATATCGCCCGAAGTGCGATGTTGTGAGCGATACAAGGACAACGTACAACTTTTTTTTTTTTTTTTTTTTTTTTTTTTTTTTTTTTTTTTTTTGGTATTCTAAGCAATGTAGTGAGTATAGTTTAGTTCGAAATCTCATACGTAAAACTCTATGTAATCAAGGATGATAATCTTTGTAATTTGATTTCACTAAAACCAGATATGCAAGCATTTGATGATGATGATGATGATGATGATGATGATGATGTCGATGTCGATGAAAACAACCGGAAATAACAAAATATATGTCAACATCATCAAATACATATTTTGGATGATATGTTGAATCTTTAATTACTTAAGAGGTTGTGTCGACTTTTTTAAGACTACCTCGCTCAATCAATTGTCAAATATTATCTGAAGTTCATGGTCATACATGTACCTCTCTCTAGAACACTAAAACAGATGCATCCGTTTGATATTCAACCTTGTTACACCTCGTTTTGCAATAAAACCCGTTTTGCAATAAAATTGGGGTGTTTTATTAAAAAGAGAAATTTTGGTAACTACCCGTTTTGCAATAAAACCCGTTTTGCAATAAACTTTTCTCAGACGCATTTATCAACTGCAAATGACTAGAAACTATAAAATCAAGTCTCAATGTGAGGTTTTAAAACGTGATATTTCAGAAAAAAAGAAGTTTGTCATTTAAAATAAGTCATGGAAAGTGATTGATTCCATGTATATATGTGTTAAAACATCTCAAAATATGTATTGAAAGTGATTTCAACCACTTTATTGATTGATTAACATATAATCAGAAATGCAAAACGGAATATGAAGTAATTGGGTTCAATATTCTTTCATTACCGGATATTGTCATCGAAAAAATGACTAAGATTACCATTTCAAATAACCCTCTTATGGTACACGCTGCAAAGGGTAAACCATTTCTTTGAACAGGTTTTCAGGCTTTACGGATACCTGGTCATTGATATCCGACACGGTGACAGTCTTAGTCTGCCGCCCGGCAGTCACAGGATTCATTATTAAATTTGCGGCATATTTTCGAGTCAGATTTATTCTTCGTACGGTACATCTTCGCAAGCCAAGGCTCTGTTTCGTTCTACTGTACTACGTAGTGCAGTAGAACGAAACGGAGCCTTGCCTTGCGACGATGCGCATGTTAGGGACTGGATGGTTTGAAATTCGGGATGTCCATTGGAGAAGCTAGATGTTGACGTTGGTTGTTCCGAGTTGTGTAGATGCTAAAAATATACAGTCAGTGTAATATACGAGTAGGATAATTGTTATAATATCTCAGGTCATGAGAAGGAAAAGTAAAAAAGATGAAAAATTTCACAGACACCCCCCCCCCCCCAATAAATAAAATATAAAAATATAAATAAAACACCCTGCCATTGGTTTATTGGTTTTCGACCTTGATATGGTTGGTGGGCATTAAACGAAGAGAAAACCATTAAGATAACTTATGACATTCAATGATTAATCGTGTTTGAATTCACTTTCTATACATGAATACATATTTTCATGAAGTCAATCACTTCCCTTTAACTTACTTGAAGGTCATACTTCCTTTTTTCTGAACACATCACGTCTTAAAACCTCATACTGAGACTTGTATTTATAGTTTCCGATCATTTGTAGTAGATATTTGCGTTTGAGAAAAGTTTATTGTGACCCTGTGACCTCCCAGATGTTAAATGTCGTCCTCAAGATTATTTTACTTTGTTTTGTTTTCATGTTATATTAATTGTAGTCATAGTATATTTGTTTATATTCGATAAGTTATAATTGTCACAATTCTCGGACACTTCGTTGTAGTTCAATATCCTGATATGTCTTTATGATTAAACCTGCATTTGATAGAGCATTTGCAGTGGCATCACGAGAATTAATGATAACGTTGACATATCAGAGAGATATTGTACACATACGGGCTGGTGTATTGCATAGGAAGTAGTATTAATACTGCTTTGTTATTAGAATATATTCACTCTTCTTTCTTTCACTCTTAGTCTCTTACTCTTATAGTCTTTGTCTCTTATAGTCTTAGTATCTTAGTCTTCGTCTTAGTTTAAGTTTAGAATGTAATTATAGTGGGAAAAGAGTTTAACATTTGGACTTGATATTATACTGAGCATAGTTTCACATAGTTTTACATTCAGGACTGTTTTATATCTAATCTGCATTGAGTCGTATACTTGACTGTAACATAGTTGTTGCACTACAAATAAACATTGAAAACACAACGTAAGACTTATCACTATACATAAAAGCGATCATAGACCAAGAGATAAGGACTACATTATTGCAAAACGGGTTTTATTACAAAGCGGGTGGTTACCAAATTTTACTTTGTTGAATAGACACTCCAACGCTTTATGCAAAAAAATTATTGCATTTCTGGGTTTATGTCGTTAAATGATGAGTCGTGATTGAAATAATTTCCTATTCATATTTTGAGGTGTTTTAACACATATATTCATGAAATCGATTACTTTCCAGAACTGTTGCTTTAAGTTCATCTTTTTTTTCGGAACATATCACGTCTTAAAATCATATTGATACTTAATTTTATAGTTTCCAATCATTTTCAGAAGATATAGGCGTTTGAGAAAAGTTTATTGCAGTCGGGTTTTATTGCAAAATGGGTTTTTACCAAAATTTCACTTCGCAATAAATCACCCCAACCCGTTTTGTAATAATTTTATTGCAAAACGGGTTGTGACACAGCTTTGCTGCGCAAAGCCCTTATTAAACTGTTGGCTCTCTGAACATCTTTCGTGTTTCATGTACACGTGGATGTGGCTCAGCAGGACATTTTTGTGAGTTTACGGAACTAGTGCCGATTATGAAAATAAATAAATAAATAGTAAATAAATTACCCTGTAGTTTGTTATTCTTTTTTCAGTGTTACATCACTGGAAAATTCCTGACAAAGATATCTTAGTTTGCACTCCCATTTTATTGATTATTTCATTTCACATTTAATCTTTTATAAATATGATTTATATTACGATATTAAGGTGTGGGCTGTAGACAGAGGGGTTCCAAGGAAGTATAGCAGATGTATGCACATCATTCATTAGTTATTTTCCCCTGACATATTGTTTTAGTTAATGACTATAATGCGCATATGTTCAGATTTTTTGTTAAAAAAAATATTGTGAATCACTCCTCGCACGAACAGGGATGGTACGTATAAATGTACGTCAGAATGACTGATTTGCGGGACATTTATAAACTGCTAGGGACAATAACGTACTGTTAGATAAATAAATAGAAATAAAATAAAACAAAATAAAATAAAATAAAATAAAACAAATAAATAAAAAATAACAAGATAAATAACTTATAATAAATAAATTAAAAATAGATAAAAACTAACAGAAAATAAGCAAGCCGTGTTTGTGAAGCACGAATGCCACCGGCGGCAATGAAGTCCAAATAAGGCAAATATTGCAATGTCCTATGTCGTGATTACATTCCGCCCCGTGGGAATACGCATGTGAAATATGAAAGCCCTACCCCTTACGCTTCAAAAGTTATAACCGATCTCAAGTCTTTGAAATGTAGGTCGAAGGGCACGAGGTGAGGTCAGTGAACTTGGCGCAATTTGAAAGGACTTTATTAATGGAGTATGCATGCCTATTACGAAGTCTCTATCTCTCAAGGTTCAAAAGTTATGGCGAAGGTTGAAGTTGACAACCGACATACAAACAGACACGATAAAAACAATTCGTCCCCAATCTATCAATCCGAGGGCACAGAAATAAAATTACAAATTGATGAAAGACTCAAACTCTCAATAATTTAGACTTCATTCTTCGGTTCCGTCCTCAGCGCTTGCGTATTGAAAACGCAATAATCAATGCGGTATTCTGCGATTCGTGCGTGTATGTTTCCTTTTATTTATTTTTCCCTCGACGGTAAAACCAGAAGGGACTCCATTTCATTATTCAAATGGTTAACCAAGATCAGTAACGTCACGAGTGTTATATTTCATGCATAATAGAATCGAACGTATGTACTCTCTGTAAGAACCTACTCTAGATCTATTTGACAATTTCGTTATATGAAAATGAGAACACCCTGGGACATTTAATCAACGTGGTGCCATTTATGGTTAAAAGCTTCAGATTGTTGATCTATATATAAAATGCAGTTTTTCAGGCTATACTCAAACAGTTTACGTTCCAAACTTAAAAATATTCTCATGCACATACACAGGCAAGTACTCGGACAAGAGAGAGAGAGAGAGAGAGAGAGAGAGAGAGAGTAAAAACAAGAGCAACGCCTAGCGTGGCATAATACGCCCGTCGCTTACTTTGGACGGGATCAATGTGAACGTATGGTTTTATTACCCCCAAACATGGGTCTCTTTGGTAATACTTTTATGAAATATTGAAAACCAAAAAGAGGGATCCAAGTTCCATAACTTTGTAACAACAAAATGGAATTTGCTCAAAACTGAAAAGTGGATTCCACGACACTATTTAAGCATTCTGTATAAGTTTCATGAAAAACAACTGAGGTTTACTTGAGTTATCATGTTACATAGCATATCCATAGCATTTTATCATAGTAACAAAGTTTTATTCACTTTGCAGGATGTGACCTTGATCTTTGACCTATGACCTTGGGTCAAGGTCTTGACACACCCTTGGGTCCTAAGTAACAATTCTGTGAAATGTTATTGAAAACCATGCACAGGAGAAGAAGTTATGGCCCGATCAAGGTTTTATTCACTTTGCATTTTGTGACCTTGACCTTTGACCTATGACCTAGGGCCAATGTCCAGTCACACCTTTGGGTCCTAAATGACAATTCTGTGAAATATTATTGAAATCCATGAACATGGGAAGGTTTCACTCACTTTGCCTGTGGTAACCTTGACCTTTGACTTATGACCTGGGGTCAAGGTCGTGTCACACCCTTGGGTCCTAAGTGACAATTCTGTGAAATATTATTGAAATCCATGCACAGGGGAAGAAGTTTTGGCCCCGACAAGGTGTTACTTACTTTGCATCTTGCCACCTTGACCTTTGACCTATGACCTAGGTTCAAGGTTGTATCACATCCTTGGGTCCTAAGTGACAATTCTGTGAAATATTATTGAAATCCATGCACAGGGGAAGAAGTTCTGGCCCGAACAAAGTTTTATTCACTTCGCATGTTGTGCCCTTGACCTTTGATGGTCAAGGTCATAACACACCCTTGGGTCCTAAGTTACAATTCTGTGAAATATTATTGAAATCCATGCACAGAGAAAGAAGTTATGGCCAGGACAAAGTTTTACTCACTTTCCATGTTGGGACCTTGACCTTTGACCTTGGGTAAAGGTCATGACAAACACTTGGGTACTAAGTAACAATTCGGTGATTTATTATTGAAATCCATGCACAGGGGAAGAAGTTATGGCCCAGACAAAGCTTTACTCACTTTGCATGTTGTGACCTTGACCTTTGACTTATGACCTTGGGTCAAAGTCATGGCACAGCCTTCGGTCCTAAGTAACAATTCCAGGAATATTATTGAAATCCATGCACAGGGGAAGAAGTTATGGCCCGGATAAAGTTATACCTACTTTCCATGTTGTGACCTTGACCTTTGACCTTGGGTCAATGTCTTGACACACCCTTGGGTCCTTAGTAACAGTTCTGTGAAATATTATTGAAATCCATGCACAGGGGAAGGAGGTATGGCCCGGACAAGGTTTTACTCACTTTGCATGTTGTGACCTTGGCAATTGACCTATGACCTTGGGTCAAGGTCATGTCACACCCTTTAGTCCTAAGTAACAATTCTGTGAAATATTATTGAAATCCATGTTTTTTCTCACTTTGCATGTTGTGACCTTGACCTTTGACCTATGACCTAGGGTCAAGGTCGAATCACACCATTGGGTCCTAAGTGAGAATTCTATGAAATATTTTTGAAATCCATGCATAGGTGAAAAAATTTTGGCCCCAAAAAATTTTACTCACTTGGCATGTTGAGACCTTGACCTTTGACCTATGACCTAGGGTCAAGGTCGTATCACACCCTTGGGTCGTAAATGACAATTCTGTGAAATATTATTGAAATCCATGCACAGGGGAAGAAGTTATGGTCCAATAAAGGTTTTATTCACTTTGCATGTTGTGACCTTGACCTTTGATGGTCAAGGTCATTCCACACCCTTGGGTCCTAAGTAACAATTCCATGAAATATTATTGAAATCCATGCACAGTGGAAGAAATTATGGCCCTTACAAAGTTTTACTCACTTTTCATGTTGTGACCTTGACCTTTGACCTTGGGTCAAGGTCTTGACACACCCTTGGGTCCTTAGTAACAATTTGGTGAAATATTATTGAAATTCATGCACAGGGGAAGTAGGTATGGCCCGGACAAAGTTTTACTCACTTTGCATGTTGTGACCTTGGCAATTGACCTATGACCTTGGGTCAAGGTCATAACACACCCTTGGGTCCTATGTAACAATTCTGTGAAATATTGTTGAAATGCACAGGGGAAGAAGTTATGGCCCCAAGAAAGTTTTACTCACTTTGCATGTTGTGACCTTGACCTCTGACCTAGGCTGAAGGTCGAATCACACCCTTGGATCCTAAATGACAATTGTGTGAAATATTATTGAAATCCATGCACAGGGGAAATAGTTATGGCCCCAACAAAGTTTTACTCAGTTTGCATGTTGTGACCTTGACCTCTAACCTAGGCTGAAGGTCGAGTCACACCCTTGGGTCCTAAATGACAAGTGTGTGAAATATTATTGAAATCCATGCACAGGGGAAGAAGTTATGGTCCTGACAAGGTTTTACTCACTTAGCATGTTGTGACCTTGACCTTTGACCTATGACCAAGCGTCAATGTTGTATCACACCCTTGCGTCCTTAAAGACAATTCTGTGAAATATCATTGAATCCATGCAAAGGGGAAGAAGTTATGGCCCCGACAAAGTTTTACTCACTTGACATGTTGTGACCTTGACCTATGGTCATGGCCGTGTCACACCCACGGGTCCTAAGTGACAATTCTGTGAAATATAAATGAAATCCATGCACAGGGGAAGTTATGGCCCTGACAAGGTTTTACTCACTTTGCATGTTGTGACCTTGACCTCTGACCTAGGGTCAAGGTCGTATCACACCCTTTGGTCCTAAGTGAAAATTCTGTAAAATATTATTGAAATTCATGGACAGGGGAAGAAGTTATGGCCTGGACAACCTTTTCCCGGACGCCGGACGGACAACTCCAGAACATAATACGCCCCATCTTAAGACGGGAGTATAAAAATCAATCATGAAGACTTAAAATACTCGAAGAGACAGTGACCACTCAGTCACAGTAGATATAGAGAAAAAATTAAAGTGAATTTTCAAATCTGAAATCTGAAGATATGTACAGGGCATAGATAATTAGAAACAAATGGCCAAGCTTTATTACCCCAGAGTTCAGTGTTATTACTAAATACAGTACTAGTACTTAACTACAAATCATTTAATGATGAAAATGTAATTTTTCTGTGAGGAGGGAGGGGATCAAGGCTGACCAGACATGTCTCTGTAAACAATAATAAATCTCGAATAAATCTCATGGCAAAGATATTCAATGGTGCTTATAAGACGGTAAAAACTACCCATTTTCAATGAAATGTGCTTCTTGACCTTGACCTACTGACCCTAAAATCAATAGGCATCATCCATATTGTACATCATCCAGTCTAGTATGGCATCTCCCTTACACCTATGAAACCAATCTCATTTAAATATGCCCTTCAATGTGTAAAGCGTCATTATTCTAGATCAAAGATTACAGTCCAAAAATACCTTTTATCGGAATGGACAAACGGATAGATACAAAGAAGAGTTTGAAGGTCACAGTCATGATAAATTGAAATTTAGTCATGTCTAGTACAACATAATGCTTTATTAAGCACTAAACAAGAAAACCTCTTCAATACATTAACATTCCAAATATACAATACACAACTAATAATATGTTTGAAGTAAGTTTTATTCCTGAAAAGAAATGTTTGTTTTATATAAGTATACCAAAGTTTATACAATTTCAGACCTAGTGAAATGAGATTATTTAAGTATCATGAGGAATTAATGTTTATTCCTAGATAATGTTACAAACACTACAATACGATGTATCAGAATACTAGTCTATAGATATGGTAGAACTTTGGTATGACTATGCACATCAATGCTTATTAAATAAATATCACAAACTGCTTCACTTTTATTATACTTTATCTATTCGAATTTATGTCGACAAAAAACCGTCACATAAAAAATGTACGACAAACATGAAGAATTGCTTACTTTATAAGATGAATGCACTAGCATATTTTCACAATGGCTTTTTTATCTAACATTTCAGCTTGTTGGTAAAATTTCTATGTCTCAAAATCAAATCAGCATGATTGTTCATGCAAGAAAAAATAAATTATTACAACAGTTACTTTTATTTCCTATAACCAATAAACTTTTCTAACAAACTTTCCACATTCAGAATACACCAAGCTAGATTTGGTAGTATTTCTAAATACATACATAATATTGTAAAATATAGTGTAATGAAATGGTAAAAAATTGTATTTTTGAATAATAATATTTTAATTTTATGGAAGTTTTTTGGTTTCAAGACCACATATTTTACTTTGACAGTTTTTTTTAATACTGTATGCTTTTCATGTTATCCACTAATAAAAATCTATTTCAAAAACATTTTTTACAAATCATCTGAAGGAATATCCATGGTGTATATTATACCATTGATACCCAAATACTAAAAAAGTGAAAAAAAAAAAAAATTGTAGAATACTTCATTATAAAATTCTTAGTGAAATTAAATTTTTCCATATTGACATGAAAAGTTTTCTGATCAAAAAGTTTTGATTTAGCTTTATGGAAGAAAGGTAAACTCAAGTTGACAATCTGCCAGACTATTTACTTCACTAACTACAAAGTTTTACTCTACATTCATTGAGGCAGCAAAATCTTTCCTTTTCTTCAAGTTGAAATTGAAATGATAAAAGAATTACATGAGTTACTGGATTTTTTTCTGTAATAAAATAAGAATAACAAAAAAGATCTTTCCTCCAATCCTAAAAATTTACATATATTTTTCTAAGAGATGTAACAAGAAATCTAAAAGAGTATACAGTTAAAATTATAGATTTTAACACGGATACCTGTACATTATAATTAGCAAATGCAAATTCATTTGACATGTCTATACAATTTTAAATCACATCACCATCTGCTTTTAACTTCACTTTATTTCACAAAAAGCCTTACTTTATATTCTCATATTTCAGAAATATTATTCTATTTCCAAACTAGTATCTCAATTTTTCAGAATGGAAAAATATATATAAGAAACATTAAAATTCATTACACAGTGATAAATGGAATGTCAAATTCACAAATACAAAACAATGTAAATACTCAAAGCAGCATTATATTTGAAAAGATAAGGTGTCAAAATATATATGATAAACAACAAACTACAATTCATACAAACAATGAGTGGTTTTGCTGCATAGTATATACAAATCAATTTTCATTGTACTCTAAATGTGAAAAATATAAAGAGCAATCCCTTATACCTATAATGTATAATATCAATCTACACTATCTTTAAATCTATTCTAATAAATTTGATACAATTTCAATGAAAGCCCTGGTTTTTTGTTAAAAAACTCATTTCACAAAAAAGTATTAAAAAAATCATTTCACAAAACAGCCTGAAGATTATTTACAATGACGTAAATCTATTGTGACATCCTCATCTCTAAAAAAATGTACAATATAACAGTTGTTAAATAATGTCTTGACTTCCTGTGATGCTGACTTACTCGACGACAGAGGATGTACACATTGTGTTGAGTCCACAGACACCATCTCCTCGGTACACCAAATAATAACCCTGGAAAAGTATCATTTATAGAACACAATACTTTTATAAAAATCTGTAATCATAGAATTTAATGATAATTTAATACATTCAAGTCCCACATGGGGCCTATACCGACATCCAATAGTACCTTATCATGTGGACATCCAGAATAGTATATAGTATAGTATAGCTAAGTTTGCAGAGTATCATTCTATGAACTCAGTTATATAGATCATATTTCTAAATTATCTTTCTATATACATGAACTGAACTTCAAGTCTTGACAATAAGACCTATCACATTTAACAAAAATTCAGTATTATGTCTTAAGAATTTTACTACAATTTTTGGATAATTTTATGAATTAAATTCACATTATGATACAAATCTGCTATCACACACCGATTAAAATGCTCAGTTTTAATGTAATATTCTATTATAAGCAAAGAATGAACTTCAAGAATAATTGCTCTCATACACATCAATGACAAATTATCATGGAAAGAGATGCTAGACTACATAATTGTTCAAATAATTACATCTCATGAATACACCACGTCTCAATAACTACATGTACATATATACAGACTTGTTTAAACTTAAGATTACAGATTACACTTTTTATTTAATATAAATATGGATGTACATATCTTTTTTTTCCTACCTTTTCTCCCCAGCTTGGTCCCCAGCTGTTCTTTATTATCCAGTAAGGCTTATCACCCTCTGTAATGACAGAAATACTTCATGTACACACATATGAATAGGTCAAAGGGAAGTTACTTTGAATGAAAATGAAAAACAGCACTACAAAATATAACAGACATAAGACTGATTGCTACTTTATTGAGATACAAATATAACTTTTCAATGTTTTTATGTAAAAAAAAAAAACCAAACAAAAATAAAAGAAAAACAAAAAAAAAAAAAGAAAAGAAAAAAGAACTGAAAACGGTATGAACAAGAAACCTGCAATTTCTTTTTTATTTCATTTTTGTTGGTGCTCTGAATTTACTTTGATGTATAAATAATGAAACTTAATTGACTGGTGAATTCACATTATCAGGAACGGTCAAGCTTAAATTTCTACTTACCTACTCCATATCCCACAATGAGAACCCCGTGATCCAAACTCTTAGGGTTACAGAAGATCTTCCATGGATGAGAAATACCACCCATGTAAAACTGCACAAAAAAATTTAATTAAAACAGTATTATTCTAAATTTTTTAATAAACTAAGAATATCATTGTAAAATTTGTTTTGAATATGTTTACATAATCTATATGTTGTTATGTTTCCAGTATAAAGTTGTAATATATTCTTGCTTTACCTGCATTGCAAAGGCGTTGATACCGATAGAAATTGGACCATTCTTTGCCAACCAAGCTGCCATCTCTGAACAGAACAATACACATTTCGAAGCAAAAATACAAGTACATATATATCCAAATTAATACAATGTATAAACACAGAAACACATGAATAAAGTCTGATTCAATTTAGAGGATTATCGGTAAGTGAATCATAACAAGGTGCTCTATAAACTTGATATTTCATTCACCCTGCTTTGATAACAAAAGAATAATGATAATAGAAATTATAACATTTTTTAAACAAACAGGCTTATGTTTTGTACAACTATGAACTTTCTATAAATTCAAAAATATATCAAAGCTGTAACAGTGGTAAAATCAAAAGCATATTTTTCACTCGGCAATACACCAATCAACTTTTCCATCATAAAAGCAACATTAAGCAGAATTTCGATAATTATGTTTGTGATGTCACAATCAAATGTCTGACCAGTCCAACCTTATATGATATCATAACAATCAATGTTGCATAATATTAGTAGAAAGATTCACATTTGTTTAAATTACAAATTTCAAGGCGTGCATTCAGAGTGAAATTAAATGAATAGAACATCAATTAAACTTGCCCACAAAGGGCATATCTTCTGACTATCAAGAAGAATTGGTCACAGATCTTTAGTTTTCTTTTGTAAATTACCTTCTATCAGTATGTGTAAATGTGTGTACCAAAGAAAATCATCATACTTAATCATCTTTGTCACTCTTTTAGGATTTCTACTCACCTGTTTCATTCTGTGAGATTGACACAGATCCATTGATTGTGACTCTAACATCAGACTTATCAAAATGACATTTCTCATCCTTCCCATCATATTTATAATCTTTTTCGGTTTCTAATCCTCCTGTAACAAAAACAGTACTTCTTGCGTACAAAACTGTGCATCAAAAGAAATACAATATGAACAGGTCAATAAAGAAACAATGAAATCATTATTATTTGATTCAAGTTGTATTTATTCAAGTTAACATATTTTATGGACCAAAGGAGACTACCATAGCATAATTAGCCTTCTCTTTTAAAAGATGGACATATAACAAATACATATCTGTCATCTATATTAATTTTTCATACACTCAGATATCAATTTCATAATTCTCTTTATAATGGCTATTTATGAGTTTGTTTATTTCTCTTTTATGGAGATAGCACTTGTCAGGCACCTGGCTTCCAAGTTTCAACCTATTTAACAAACCCACATGAAGCAGCAGGCAGATCCTTTACACACCAGTATATAACGTGATATGGCACTTCAGTTTATGCTGACTCGTATGAAAGAAAATGTGAGGAAGAAAATGATGAATTAGTTCAGAATAATGAGCCCACAGCCGGGCTTAAACCTTAGTCATCACATTGGGTATCTAGTACAATGCTACTGGATCAACTCCTCATTTGTTTGCCGAATCCAAATAAAGTTTGTTTTATATAATACATCATATATAATGTCATATATCATAATATATAATGATCGGTTCTGTATGTTTTTACTGAAACTTTACCTAATCGCATGATCTCTTTGTATGCATTACTTGGTAAACCACCATTACAGCCTTCATCTATCTTGTCACAATCAACAAGCTCTGAACAGAAAGAAAAGAATACATACACAGCATTAAAGATACTAACTAATTTTATCCTAAGTCTCTGAATGGCTTATTGATTTGGAACAGCTTAATTTGAAGGTACATAAACAATCATGCTTATTTGACTCATTATACAGTAAAACTTTTGTCATCTTTTGTTTTAAAGTAGACCATGTGAAATTGATACTTGAATAATAGTACAAAGTACAGTACATCTGTAATGAATCTAAAGCTGTATAATGCAATAGATTCAGAGTTATAACGTTCACTCTCCGTAAGTTGCACTTCAAGCGCAGTTATCAGGAATTTAATGACTTCAGTACAATAGTATAGAGACTTTGTAAAGTAAAATGTTTGACTTGGCATTAAAGGACAAAGAACAGGTGAGATATTAGAGAACTCGTGATCATGTACTGAAATAGATGATAAATGGCATGACTGACCTCCCATCCTTATCATACCATTGACCTCCAATCTTTGTTATCTCTCAACATGTAATAAACAGACCAAGGTCAGATAAAGCAGACCATTCTAAGGATACACTATAAGTATTAACTTGATTAAAAATGGTTTGCTCTGGGTTTCATGGTTTTAAGTATAAAATTATGTTGTATTCTGAAACAGAAGTGTACTAACTCCTCACACACAACAATATCAGCTGGATGAAGGCTTAACCGTGTCCTACAGGAAATCTTATTATGAATAATAATAATATTAAGGGTATTAAATCTTTTACTTATTATATGGTAATAATCCTGAACATTATTGTTAGTTTTGTGTAAACTCAAATAACCATAAAATGCATTCAGAAGGTAGATAAGTTACACCTAAACAAAATTTATGGGGGTGGGGACTTTGATAGAATTTTTGAAAATAGCTTAGTTGCAGCTGCACAACTACTACATTTCAATGCTGATCATGTATAAAACATTCATAGAGTAGTTATCAGAATTAGTGTTATGATTTTAAATTATATTCAAAAATTCATCAATACAACATATACATAAAAATAATCAAATGGACAATAATAATGATCAAGTACAGTACAGCCCAGGTAGATTTCCACCTGGGTTTCCACTGTGATTTCCAGTGTTTTCCCACTGTCTTTTGTGCAGTTTCTCCAAAACACCTAGACAATATTGTATGCTCTATCTGTATTTGAGTCTAATAAACAAAAACACAGATTCTTTCAGCTAAGATAAGTTTATATCATAAGTCCTGATTTAATTATACTATGACATTTACTGAAATTTGAAGTCAAACTCTTGACAACTATAAAGTATTTCCTAGTTTTATTGAAATTTTAAGACAAACTCCTGATTATTTCATATTCTTGTTACATCTTATCAAGAATGAACACTGAATAAGGTTGAACATGAATTTGTCAAATGATATTGATGTACTATATAGCAATAAGTCATGATCGATGTACTTTATAGCACTGGTCACAATAAATGGTCTTATTACTAACCTTGCTCTGATAAGGATATCAGTTTATTCCTTTTGATAGCCCACTGACCCTCAATGTTTCCTGTGGTGGAAAATGCCCAACATGATCCACATGAACCCTTCAAAGACAGAAAGTCTTATAGTAGGATAACATATCAAGGTGAATGGTCTGAAGAATGAAACTAAAAAAAAAGGATTAAACAAAAAAAGAATAAATAAAAATATTAACTACATTAAACTCTTTTGTGCAGTCCAAAATATCAGACCCAAACTTTGATCTAAGAACCATGCCTGAGAGGCATTAAAAGGGCCACTGCAATAAAATAATCCTTTCCATCAGTAGTTAGAAAAGGTAATACTTTTAACATCATTAAAATCAACTGACCTGATTTTTGACTTCTGTAACTGCATTATGATCTCTCCAATCAAAAGATGTTGGGATGTCACCTTTTGGGATGTCAGCTTTATCCATTCCATCATTTCCTTTCAGATCCCAAGGTTTACCTACATACTTCTTGAATTCATCCTCTACAAAGAGGAAAGTGTTATGTACACATAAAATGAAATAAAACTTTGATACAGTACACTATCAAGCAGTCTAATAAGAAATGTGAATATATATTTCATGAAATGATGTGAACTCTTAAGTAAATTTTGTGAACATAATTACATACAAAACAGAATCTTTAAAACTTATTATTTTTTCCTGAGACCCTGTAATCTTGTTTATCCTTATTTTCAAGTAAATAAAAGAGAGATATGTTTATTAAAGATTTTAAAGACTACAGTTGATGATTAATCTTTAGTTATATTCGCATGATATATTTTTATTTTTAATTTTTAAGGAAAAGCACCCTTATATATAATACTTTCCTCATTATCATTTTTAAGAAGTACATAGTAAACATACCAGTCAGATCTGCAAATTGTGTAGCTCCATATCTAGCTGTTCCTTTTTCTGTATCCTGAAGCTTCTTTGCTGTTTTCATGTTGTCACAGAAAATTTTAAATCTCTTACTTTCCTCTGAAAAACATCCAAATTTCTAGCTGTATTTATATCAATTCAAAATACATTTTGTGTTCAACAAAACTGCCATGACAATTAATATGTTAGGAATAAACTTATTACATTATATTAATGTTTTCCCTCCAATCTCAGTTTACAGAACAGTTATAGTCTTAGCTTCTTTCTGAATAAACCTGAGCACAGAATAAACCTGAAATGAATAATTCAATGTAATGCTCATGTTTATTCTGATATAAGCTAGCTTCAACTCATACTAATTCTCCTTCTTCTCTTCCTTTCTAATACCTCAATTTTATCACAAAATTCATACATTACACACATCTAAGACTTCATTTGTATATTATGAATCAAATATATAGAGTGGAAATTTGCACATACACATATGATTTTTATGAAAAATTAATTGAAACATTAGGTATGCATTTGCAATTCAATATTGAACTACTTTCATTTTCTGCTGATAACCAAAGTATATTTTTAGAAACAAAAATTCACAAAATCACAAATAAAAAGAAATGATGAACATTCAAGTTACCAATTTCTGATCCATAAAGTTTGTTTTGCTTCTGTTTGAATTCCTCAAACATTCCTCTATGGCAAAGATCATGATCATCTCCACCAATCAGTGAGTTACCGATTTCTGAGACACCATGAGGTTGAAGATCATGGCCATCTCCACCTAACAGCCCCTTGCCAGATGCTTTTCCATGAGGTTGAAGGTCATGGCCATCTCCACCTAACAGCCCCTTGCCAGATGCTTTTCCGTGAGGTTGAAGATCATGGCCATCTCTACCTAACAGCCCCTTGTCAGAGGCTTTTCCATGAGGTTGAAGGTCATGGCCATCTCCACCTAACAGCCCCTTGCCAGATGCTTTTCCGTGAGGCTGAAGGTCATGACCATCTCCACCTAACAGACCCTTGCCAGATGCTTTTCCATGAGGTTGAAGGTCATGGCCATCTCCACCTAGCAGCCCCTTGTCAGAAGTTTTTCCATGAGGTTGAAGGTCATGGCCATCTCCACCTAACAATCCCTTGTCAGAAGTTTTTCCGTGAGGTTGAAGGTCATGGCCATCTCCACCTAACAGCCCCTTGCCAGATGCTTTTCCATGAGGTTGAAGGTCATGGCCATCTCCACCTAATAGCCCCTTGCCAGATGCTTTTCCATGAGGTTGAAGGTCATGGCCATCTCCACCTAACAGCCCCTTGCCAGATGCTTTTCCGTGAGGCTGAAGGTCATGACCATCTCCACCTAGTAGCCCTTTGCCATCTGCCTTACCATGAGGTAAAAGGTCATGGCCATCTCCACCTATCAATCCCTTGTCACCTGCTTTTCCATGAGGTTTAAGATCATGGCCATCACCTCCTATGATATCTTTCAATAACTGTTGCCCTTTTGTCTTAAGATCATGTTTATTTGCCTTCATTAGAGTTTTCAAAACTTCTCTTCCATGCTGTGTTAGATCTTGACCATCTTTCCCCATCAAGTTCTGAATATATTCAGTTCCTTGTTCAAACACTTTGTTGTCTTCTCCCATGAAGTAACCAATTATTTCTCCTGCATGTGATGCTATATCCTGAATACGATTCAGACTTTTCTCATATTTCAATACTGTTTTCTGTCCTTTGTCATTCTTCTTGCCCACTTTTTCATGAGCCTGTATGAATACAAAATTAACTAAATGTACCAAATAACATCAAATACTTCAGGATGATTTAAAACAAGTGGTCCAAAAAGACAATTATCACTTTCCTGAGCACAACTTGCTTTTTTGAACAGACTGCTTTAACGAATTCCAGTTCTTTCCACTTACATTTATTGCAATAATATCAGTTAAAATACATTAAATCAATGCACTAATAACCACCTACTAGAAATTACATGAAAATAGGCAAAATGACAAAACCATCAATAATTTGATATCAGAATGGAACCAAAAACTAAAAAATAAATCACTTTGATACATTTGATGATCTATGCAGTCAGTCTGAAGAAGAAGTCAAAGGAGGGTAAGCTCTGGGGTCTGTTTCCCTGCCCCCATCCCTCTCTACAAATCTGAACATAACCCAGCAACATTTTTAGGGAAACTTGAGTGCTTCATACCTACCAATTTTCATCAATATCTTTCATTAAATCCTCAAAGAAAAACTAAGTATCACCTATTGATAGTATATACACCCCACAAAATATCCTGTAAATTATTTCTGTGCTCCATTTCTTTTCAATGACATTTAATGGAATACAATCAGTCAAAATACACAAAATCAATGCATTATAGGCAAACTTTAAGGAGAAAATCAAAGAAATGACTTGAAAATAGTCAATAATACATCATAAAAATGTCAAACATTTGGCTTCAGAAGAGACCTAAAAACAACTACACTTCTTATGACACCCTTGTAGATTACTACGATTCATTTGAGTTGATAATCTAAGCAATTGTTTTGAAGAACTTTGTCAAAGGACGGTACCCTCTGTGACCCTTGATCCACCCCTTGACAGATATGAACCTTAGGTACTTCATACCTACAAGTCCATCAAAGCTTACTATTCAATACTTACAGTATATACACCCATCACTGTTTTTTTAATTTTTAAACAAGCTGTGTTTGTGAAACACTTATGCCCCTGGCGGCATCAAAGTCCAAAAAGTTATTTTTAGCATGAAAGTCATTGTCAAGGTCAAAAGGTCATCAACCTTGGTGTCATTTGATTAATTGATTGATAATTGTTTTACGCCACTCCATGATTATTTCATGTTTATGGTGACGGCATCTGCCTGATGCACTGCATACAAATTTAGACCTTTGCAATGGACCCTCCTGATGCAGTGAGAGATCTTTTACGTGCCACACTTAGTGACATGTGACTTTTTACTTTGTCATCAGAAAGACAACACCGGTGTGCCCAGGGCAGGAATCAAACCCAGACCTCTCGATCACGAGCCGAGCACCTTATGCACTAGGCCACGCCGGTTTGGTGTCACTTGAAAGGGCTTCATTAGTTAAGTATGCATGTCAAATAGGAGGTCTCTATCCCTCATGGTTCAAAAGTTATGGCCAAGGTTTAAGCTGATAATAGACAGACAAACAAACAAACAAACAGGACAAAAACAATATGCCCTCGATCTATTGATCCGGGAGCATAAAAATTGCAAAAACTCCTGTAAATTATTTTTGTATTCCATTTATATCCAATTACATTAATCACAACAAAATTATTTAAAATACACGAAATTTATGCATTATAAGCAACCTGTAAAGAAAAAATCTAAGAAATTACCTGAAAAAAAAGTCAAAATAATGTCCAAAAAGACGTCAAAAAAATCAAAACCTTTATTTTGAAATGGAACCAAAAACAATCTCCCTTTTTAGACACCCTTATAGATCACTCTGATTTATTCCATTTAATGATCTAAGCAGCCTTTCTGAAGAAGAAGTTTGTCAAAGGAGGTTACATTCTGGGGAATATATCACCTTGCCCTGGATCCAGCCCTTGAAGTATCTGACCAAAAAACAAAACTTAAAGAAAACTTTTAATACTTCACCCCTACCAAGTTTGATCAAAATTCCTCCAGCAGTTCTGAAGAAGTCAAAAGCATGAAAAGTTTTACAGAGGGACAGACAGCGGATGGATGGCACACCATAACAATAGCTCACTTGAGCATTTGGCTCAGGTGAGCTTAAAATGACTGATAGACCATTACGGTTGAGTTTCAACAACTTGAAGGATAAATTTACTCAAAGTTCTGCCAGGATTAGAGTACATAGCCAACCTCCAAAGTTACACTGGCATGACTTCACACATGATCTGGTCTGAGTCCAAAGTTAGATTTGACGGAAGCAAGAAAAAAAGTCAAACTGTTGCTGCATTCAGATTCATGAATTCATTTTCTTCAAAATAAAATCAGATAACAAACTTGAGTGAATGAAAGCTGGAATTCAAGTTATTGTTATTAACAAACACACCAAGAGTACTCCTTCTGCAATACTACATGTTCCCTACTCTTCCTAGAAAATTCAGTAAGAGGTTATGTATACAGGGGACTTAATTACTGCAAAAGTACATCAACTGTAGCAAAACTCTGACTTGATCTGTAATTATCCATAAGAATGACACATACCAACTCAATTCAAATACGCAACTATATCACAAAAAATAAGACAACAAAAATGAAATTTGTGTATTGTTTAAGAGCTTAGGGTCATGTCCTACTTACTCAAATTTTGCTTCAAAACTGAGCCAGTTTCTACTTATGGTCTCTCACAGAGACTCATAGTGGCTTCTGATGTTATTACCAGAGGAAACTTTGGAGTTTTTTCAACTTCCTTGATTGATTGAGTCAAATAAGAAAAAACAATGAATTTCTTAATATTTTCTTTTCTGGTAGATATTTTCTCTTCATTTTTGAAATAAAATATATTGGATACATGATCACCTGAATAAAGCAAAGAAATAGAAACCTTGCCAAAAACCTTTCTGTGAAAAGACAAAGAAAATTTGTATTTGCCTTATTCCTGGCAATCCTGCAGCTCTATTCAGAACTAAAATAGAGTTATCTTTCTTGTCGTCAACGGCATTTGATTTGAGGAACTCTTTAGAGCAGAAATATAAAAGTTTCGTGAACTGGATATGTCCTCAACTCAACCCAAAATATTTGCAATGCTATTCTAATTCCTTCGATGAACCGTGCTAAACAGACTCAGTTCATCAGCCCATGAACTTGGCTCGAAAAAGTAGTACCCGGCGTATGGCAAATCACATGCGTAGTAATATAAAAAGAGACGGGGGTTACTCAACTTGAAGGCCGATGTTCTATTGTTTTTTAATTGAAGCAATGAGTGTGATTCCTCTGTTTACGACATCGTACTATTCAGTTTATGGTGCAAGAAAAGTATTTTTTAGCATTCTAGACACGCACTATATTGCGTGGCGGAAGTACTTTTCCACTTCAGGAAAAATTCGGTCCTTGCCACTTTGATAACGGGGAATTTGATATTCTGTTTTCAAAAAAAACCTTTTAAAATGCATTGTAAATATAATGAATGACTGCCTTTTTCTCTAGGTTCATGGGGAATGAACTTGGGTGAAAAACAAACAAATCATCTGAGAACCGCTTCTCGGTTCACGTGATTTGTTTGTTTCTCACCCAAGTTCATTCCCCATGAACCTAGAAAAAATGATAGTCATTCCTTAAGTAAGCCAAATAGACCAAATACTAATCTGATCTGTAACCATAAACTACTAGAGGACTTCTAGTGAGAAATAAACTCCTGTGTCACCAAGCTGTATTTCAACAAGTTTGGTCACAGGGTCAGCTTGACCCTCATTTCCAAAACCTGACCTTGGGTCAAGGCTAAGATATCTATTTCTGTTTAGATAATAACTGTAAGCAGTAGAAAGCAGATTTATGCAACAGTAATAATTATACAATTACATACATATATCTATAAACTAGCATTAATTTCTTGCCCAATAGGCAAATGTCCACAACTTGACATGATGCTGAAGGCTGAAATTGTGGACGTCCAAAATATTTGTAGAACTCACTTACAACGAATAACTGAATTTCAATTAAAGAAAAGAGTCAATGTTTATCTTACAACAAAGCTACAACTAAGTTTTTATGAGCCTGTCAACAACTCTGTTCATGGTTTCACTGTCACCTTGACATTGAAGGCATTACCTCTGGTTGAATGTCACCTTGTCATTGATAAAAACTGTGTGAAGTAAGAACAAAATCATTCTTACAACTGCAACGTTTTGGTCAATTTCATAAGTTCTCTGTGACCTTGACCTTGGAAGTGTGACCTAAAGATAATAACACATCCTAATGTCAAGGGTAAACATTTTGTGAAATACAAGGATCAACAGTATATACTGATTGTGTGTATGTGACAAAGTCATTTTTAAAACTTCTTGACCAGGCCGACAGGATAAACATATTCGGAATCCTTAAACTTGGTTTACAAGGATATAACAAAGGTACATACCAATTTTCATTTAAATATCTAACACAATGGTATCAAAGAAAAAAAGTCTGGAATAATGAATTTACTTGACCTTTTAACAGGAAGCTCTCTATCAACAGTAAATAAATTTAAATCACATATCCAAAAAGCCATATACCAGTTTTTACTCAAGTACTAAACTGTATAAGACAGAAAAGACAGAAAAGAAAGTTGTAACTTTGACGTTTCATTATCTTTCCTCAAAATCACTAGGCATCTGACTTTTCTCATAATTAAGTATATACCAAACTTTGATTTAAATCCAATGCATTGTACTTGAGTTATCATCCAAACATATTTTTACCATATTTCAATTAAAATTCTTCTTCCATTAAAGTGAAGGACCGCTTATGCGGCATCATCTCACTATAAATTACGATAATGTGACCTTAAATTTTGATTTTTCTTTTGCAACACAAAATCAACAATTATTTTCCCTTTTTCATAGCCCAAATACAAATCAAAATTTGGTCAATCTGATGTATAAGTTTTGATATAAATGACAAGGAACACTCATTTTCCACAAGTGGAAATTGAGTGCTTCTTGTTATTTATGTCATGGACTTCCCTTATCGGAGAATTTTATCTACTTTATAATTCTTGAGTTATCATATGTAAATAATTTTTACACTGTGAACTTGACCTTTGACCATGACAAGAAGCAGCATCTTCCCCTCTTCGTAACAGTGTAAATATATATATAAATATATCCAATTCACTTAGAAATCTGATGTATGGTACTTGAGTTATCATTCAAAAACATTAATAAAGAAGATATTAAATTTCTTTCCTGTACTGCCAAAAATGTGACCAATGATCAAATACATGACTGTGTAAACAATTCTCTATCTATCAATAGTTACTGTAAAAGCACTGTCCAATATACAGGTTAGTAAATGGTCAGTGACTGACTAATTAAATCAAAAACAGGCTGTTTTGATCTGGTAAAATATGTTGAATATGCTGCATTTAAGCATCTAACGTATACAGTTAAGCTTAAGTGTAATGGTCACTCAAAGGAAATGCTTGACTGCTACACAAAGGTGATTATAATACACAGGGTAAAAAAAATACAAGAATTGGAATCACAGTGCCCTAGTATATATTCAAAATATTGATAAATATATACATGTATAAAGGGATGTAATTCAAATTCTACAAAAACTAGAAGTGCGCCACATAAATAACTAGAAACACTTACATTCCACAAATTAGCAACTTCACCTTTTTTCAAGTGGCTTAAAGGTAAACTAAATCTTTCTAGTAAGTGTAATCCATGATAGCTAGTAGAAAATTGAGCATAAATAACTAATACATACAAATAAATATTTGTGTTTCTGGTTATCTATATCAAGGGATGTTTTACACATGTCCTTCAATAATGGAATCCACATGTTTATATTTCTGTGTGTTGCATCCTGACACCATTGCCATTGTAAGTCAATTATTTCCTCAAAACTTGTGGTTGATGTGATCAAGAGGGAAATTATCTTCATCCAAAATTTCTCATTCACATTTCATAATTCCCATCATCTTAGTTTATCCAACACCCAGTTCATTGACTAGAGCTCAATTTTTCAATAAATACAACGATTTTTAAATGCCACTTTCAAAACTGTGCCGAGATACTATATTCCTTTCAAGACATCATCCAATCACCAATGAAAATTAAAAACCATACACATTGGCTCATTTCTATGCCTGAGATATTGATAAGTGACTGGGATTGCAATGAAAATGCCAGCATTGCATGACTGACCATTATAAATAAAAATGTATATGCTGATTTTAAGAGGTTTAATCTATACAAACTGACCAATTATGATACGATGACCATTTGCCACCTTGAGAAGAAACTGTAGGCTATTTACATAATATAATAGAAGCTCTAGGGACAGCAATAACACTGTTTTACATGAGTAACCATAAGGCATGTTTTACTTTAATGTGTCTAAATTTCCTGTGGTTAATGTGTGAATGATTATATGAGAGATTTTTCGGTATTTTAACATGAAACTTATTTAGGATATAAATTTCTGCATCATGGCCTATGCCTCAGATTTATAATGGACATCACTAAGGAAGCAACCAGGGTCAAAGGCTTCTGACTTGGGAAGACCGAAACTCTCCAATCTCCCTTCTAGTTCTACACCAAGTTCATACATATCAAATTGTCATTTTACACTAAATAAGAAAACACTAATCTAATATAGTTTCCCTTCCAAGATTAAGGGTTTACAAATGTTTTGGTCCCAGATGGTTTGAAACACTGTAAGTTGGCATTTATTTGAAAAGGATTGCCAACTGATAAATCATGCACATGCTGCATACCAGATATTACCATACTGAATCTACATGTATTCTTATATATAACCCATTGGGAAGAACATGGCTTGTTAAAAAGAGAGAAAGAAATGAGACTTTGAACCTGAAGTCCTATTATAGTTGTGTCAAAATATATAATCATGACAATGTTTGACTACACGACCTCTGTACTCATTGAATTTGAGTTACCAATATTTGGCTTTCAATATAGTAAATGATCAATACATAGAGTTAAGAGAAATGAATTTTATTAAGCAAAATTAAAACAATCAATCAAATAAAAAACATAACAAAGTTGTAAAGATGTCGTTGGTATAATGAAAATTGCTGTAATTTGTGTGATTCGTTAGTCCATTACTGCCATAACATGCGCATGTTAGGAAAGTATAACTACCTCATTAGAAGTTATTTCTGAAAAAACATGAAGAGGTGAAGACATGCAAGAGCTAGTACATGTATATGTGAATAAGCAAAAGGTGAATATAGTGTTTAAATAAGTATTAGTAGATATACATATGTATATATACACACACACACACATGTAATATATATATATATATATATATATATATATATATATATATATGAATGAAAAAATTAAAATTATACAATAACAAAGCAAGTGTGCTACATGTTAGATATTACAGAGGACATGTAAAGATATTAATAATTGCTACATTTATTTCTACATTTACCTATAAGCAAAAATTTGTCTGTCAGTCTCACACTAAATTTCATTTACAAGAAGGCAGCAAAATTTATGTATGTAACAATTTTAGGTGATAAAGGACTTTCTCATCACAGAGTAAAAGGCCAAAGGCGACCATGCAAAATATTAGGAATTTACCTGAAGAACTGAGAAGGTGAAGTACTGGTATTTAGGATTCATCCAATCTTGTTCTACCACAGAGAAGTGGTACCTTTGTTGCTGTAAAGAAAGAAGTTAATCATTAGCAAGGCAGCTTCCTGAATGAAGAATATTCAAGATTCTTTGTAATCATATTTTTCAATAATGAAGTAACACACAGTAGTTTCTCACTATGACTTAACAGAACTATCCGATAAAGTTATCTACCACTATATGTTGGGGGCTTGTTCAATATCCAAAATGATGAAAACAATTAAATGTAATAAAACAAGCATTCTGAAAGTATTGCTTAGGCAATACTAAGTCCCCTACTGGCAAATAGAAAACTAAGACCCTCAAAACACACACACACACCTGCACACACACACACACACACAATCACACACACACACACATACTCACACAACATACTGTCTTTCAGGCTGCCAGCAAGTTAAGTATTTGATCACAACCTTTGATGATGATGAAAACTAGAACTGTCTCAAACTTTGTCTGTAACTCACGGTGGTATACTCACACACCAAAAATTGGATGAATATCTACAAGCGTTTAGAAAAAAAGTCTGGAAAACTGCTATTTTAAAGACATTTTCTTATTCCAAGGGCCGTAATTCCGTCAAAAATCAGTGGACCGAAACGAAACTCGAACTTGATCTGTAACTCATGATGGTAGACTCACACACCAAAAATTGGTTGAATATCTACAAACGTTTAGAAAAAAAGTCCAGAAAACGTGAGTGTGACTGACGGACTGACGGACAGACGAACGGAGTGCAAACCTATAGTCCCCTTCGGCGATGCCGGTAGGGGACTAAATACATCACAAAAACCACACACTAAAGCATCTGAATCACCTGCATGATATCTCCATAACAACGAACATAATCACCTCAGAATACAAACAACAAACATAATCACCTCAGAATACAAACAACAAATATAATCACCTCAGAATACAAGCATTTTATTGGTATAAGTGACCATAATTATGTAACAGCTGTATATGATCAAAGTGAAAATCTAAAATCATATTGACAAAAGTAATGTGCCATTATATTCAATGAAGCTTAAAGCATTTCAAGATCTAAAATAATTGTTGGTTAGACTGATTTGTGCTTTACAACTATATCCTTACATGGAATTAAGAAGCAGGCGTCTTATTCACAAAGAAACTAAAGTCTAAGTGTAAAACTTGAGACCTCTTATAGCATGTGCCATAACTCTAAGAACTAGTAGAAAGTTTTTCAGTGAATATTATGCCTGATAATATCTTCACAGAGAAACTACTGACTAATTCTTATATTTACAACACATATTATTAAAGGTCTCAATTTTACACTTAGACTTAAGTTTCTTGTGAATAAGACACCAGAAGATATGACCAATCTTTTAAACATAGTGATTATTCCAGGAATCAGACCACCCCTGTCTATACCACAAGACACATGCTTGATCACTACACCAAAGTTCCTCTTAAAAGTGTAAAATGTTAATACTTCAGATAAATATGTAGATGCATTATACTATGTACAAGAGCTTCACAAAGCAGGGCATCTCCTATATTTGACCTTTTTCAGGTAACTCAGTACATGTGGTACTGAGGTCTTCCTCAATGTACAGCAAAAATCTAAGAAATGAGAAATGTATGGCATTTTCTTTCAAATGGATTTATGTCAATATTATTACTTTAGACACATCCAGAGGATATATATGAATACTCCATCCTCAACAAAATTTGTAACGCAAAGGAAATTAAACACATATAACCTCACATATAACTTCATATATCCCTGACTTCATATATCCCTAACCTCATATATCTCTAACTTCATACATCCCTGACCTCAATTATCCCTAACTTCACGTATCCCTAACTTCATATATCCCTAACTTCATACATCCCTAACCAAATATATCCCTAACGTCATACATCCCTAACTTCACAAATCCCTAACTTCATATATCCCTTACTTCATACATCCCTAACCAAATATATCCCTAATGTCATATATCCCTCACTTCAGATATCCCTAACTTCATATATCCCTGACTTCATATATTGCTATCTTCATATATTCCTTACTTCATATATCTTTAACCTCATATATCCCTGACCTCATATATCCCTAACTACATATATACCTGACTTCATATATCCCTAAATTCATATATCCCTAACTTCATACATCTCTGACCTCATATATCTCTAACTTCATACATCCCTGACCTCATATATCCCTAACTTCATGCATCCCTGACCTCATATATCCCTAACTTCATATATCCCTGACCTCATATACCCCTATCTTCATATATCCCTTACTTCATATATCCCTAACTTCATATATCCCTGACCTCATATGTCCCTAACTACATATATCCCTGACTTTATATATCACTAACTTCATATATCCCTGACCACAAATATCCCTACCTTGATATATCCCTAATTTGAACTTCACCTAACTCAAACTGTTTATAAAGGACTGCTCAAATTTTGAGTCATTATGACTTGACTATATTTCAATTTTTTTTGTTTTACTTCATGTAAATTTCCTTTAACCTCAATGGTCAATTGCTCTACTGACAATTTTTAAACGTTGCCATATACCTTAGCAACAACATTGTACAGTTGATTGGTAGTTGCCATATCATTTTTCTCAGTTAAATAATGCTTCGTTTGGTTTTTTGGGTAGAAACTACTTGCCCTTTTTTATGTCAATCAGTATTTGCAAGACCTCATAAAGATAAAGGCGACTTAATATCAAACTTTTACATTTTTTTAAGTATTGTAGTATCAATTATGACATTTGTCTGCGTTGACAATGATTCATCAAGGTTAAAAACTGAATGTCAACTTAGAGAGAATTTGATATTTATATGACCCAAACAATTATCTGCACTTTAAACACTGCCTTTTGTAGTTATACGATGTATCATTACAATATCAATTGGCCACTCGATTCTACTTTACTTGAAGTGAGTGCATCATGTGATACTTACAGCACCGTTAGCATCGATGGCACAAGATTCTGGGGAAGTAGCATGTGACTTCATGCAGGTTGTAGGTGCTAAGGTGATGTCACAGCTATATTTCAATCCAGCTACAACCTATAAAATAAGAAATCATTAATATAATATGTTACAATTGCTGTCCACTTAAAATTTGAGAGAATTTCACTATGACATTAGTCATGTTTATGTTAAACTAGACTGTGAAGGTATATTGGTCAATTATCTTATGGACGTCATAAGTTAAGACTTGCTAGGCTTTGGTGCAGACAACACAACTTCCATCCCTGGGTCATGCAATTTTTAAGAGGCTGATTGCCTCATTCTTCAATATCATTGTGAAACTGAAAAATTGTTGAAAGCCAAAAAAAACCCCCTGTCAAACCAGCCAATCATATTTTACTACAAGTAAGTCTATATATATACATATGTAGGTCTTGATTTGTATGTGTAACGATGCTATAGAACAATGAAGTTACTTCTTCCATCTTGATAAATCACTCTTTTTCTCTTCTTTTTCTGTTTTTTTTTATAATTGTATGATTTTGTTTTTTTCAATTGCTACCATGGTGATCATATTGGATTCTGACAGATTATAAGTTTGTTTATATTTGTTGGGTAGATTATTCTTAGAATTTTAATTCCCATTGCAGTGTTGGATTTGCCAGAGTTTTGAGATTTTCCAGTTTTCGAATGACAACCATATTGGGATATGGAAACAATTTCGTACACTCTTTCATAAAAAACTCAATGCAGTACAAGCATCTTAGTTGGCAACATAATCACTGGACCAAATTCCAAAATCAAAGGCTTGAAGAGCCACAAAGGCGTCGAGCTAAATTGATTTAAAGCTGTCAAAAGTAGCAGAAATTGACCAGTGGTGTTCATCTTTTTCGTTGAATTCCAATAATTTTTGGAATAGAGTAAAAATAAAAGCTTAAGGACCAACGGCCATATATCATATAAGATATCATCATAACATTTTATTGTTCTTTACGTCATTCTTGCAAAAATATGTCAAATGTCTTATCATAAAGAATGTACATGTGAAATCAATCGAACACCATTGCCATTTTTTTTTACAAAGATAGAAATGGACGAGTTGTTATGTCTCTGTTGCCTGTAAAATATGGAAGCCTTATGCTTAATTTGTTTTAAGATATGGTCAGGTCTAGGTTACAGTTTTTGTCTACGCTACTAACACTGACACTAGGGCCAACAGCTTGTATATATCGTCCAAACACACTAGTTATTATTCGGTCGTTTATTGTATGTGCACGTGTAAGGGCTACAACGCCATGCCGTAATGACGCAAGCCAATTGTGCATCACAATCGCACTTTATCGGTTGATTTGGAATAAAATCTTCACATTAAAGTTCTACGTTATTTATTTTTCATGCATTCAATCTAAAATTCTGTCTTATTCCATGCTATCATCCTTTACATCTGCATTAAGTTTTGTAGGCGATTTGAAAACTTTCTCAGCTGCCATTTTTTATGCCCTCATGGGAACTTTTCCAGATATGTGGAAGACCATGTGATATATACACATGCTACTTCCCTAATAAGGAAAAAATGAGGTGTGGCTTTAGAAATTTTAGCGGGAAAATACACAACTACGCAAAAACAAGTAATTCCTACATACATAAAGCTATTTGGCGTTGTGACCAACATCTTGATCATTTAATGCTATTCCGATTGCAACCTAAGCTTTTTAAAAAGCTATGCTTGTTTAAGATAGACTGGAGTTACCTGCACTTGCTTGCTATCGCAGCGCGAAGAGACAAGTGACCACCGCCATTTTGTAGAGGCTATTCCCTGTCCAGCAAGTGTTATTTATAGCACAGGCGGTAAGGGCAGATAAGAAACTGTATACACAGCGTGTAGATATTCTTAAAATTCGTCTGCAATAGCACACACAGCATAGGTATACAGTATCTGATGTAATTTACGAGAGGCTCGTGATGTTTAGCCTTAAAGATGTAATTAATTTTGTTGATATTTGTTGAGTCTAGGTTAAATGAATGAAACAAAACGAAATTCAGGGAGATAAAAATAACCGATAACGCGTCACTTGAACCTAGGTCAGTCTCGTTATGAATTAGTGGTCACCTGTCTATATTTTGCCAGTCTATATTTAGGATTCAATGAAATATTTTATTTGTTCTGTTTTAGACTGAAATTTATATCTAAATATATTATTATTCTTATATTATTTATATTATTATATATATTTCGAAGATTGCGCAATCGGTTTCCATATTGGTGCTTATATGTCAAATTAGGCCTTGATCGCGTGTGTTACAAGCGTTCTACTACAATTTCTCCAAATAAGGCAGTATGTTACGTGATCTTCCCCACATTTAGAAAAATTCCCATGAAGTGCGATTGTAATTCATAATCGGCTTGCGTCATTACGGCAAATGAATATTTTAACACACACAATAAGCGACAAAATAATAAGTGTTTAAGGGCAATATATTGATAATTTAAGTTAAGCAGACCTATACTTAAACCTATTTCTGTGCAATGAAATTTCAAAAACAAGGATAACAAAGCCGGTTTTGCAAGAACTTTTACCACTTAAAAGAAGGTACTACTTTTTTACATGAATTCAAAAGGCGGTGCAGAGGTAAAATTTTTACGATCGCTAGAAGACTGTCGAGGAAATGCTCGACGCCTTAAAAATGACATAAAGTTTATCAGTGATAAAGGACAATATATTTTTATCATGACATGAAAAAATTTTATCATTTAACAACTTACACATAAGATCCACATTAAATGAGAAATATCTTCTATCTGAAGAGCTGAAATATTATCATTTCTAACACTAAAAACATAGCATGCATTATGGCATATGCTGTACTATAATACAAAATATGTATTCAATGGTTTCTATACTTACTTGTTTGTGACAGTTATGTATATCGGTTTTTTTGAGTAAGAACATGCTATTGCTTTGAGCATTTATTGTCGAGACAACATAATCAACTGCATCCAAAAGCCCTTTGTCATTAAGGTCAACATGTTGCTGACCACCGACTTTAATTCCTCCAAACTGCCGTTTATGTGACATATGACAATGAGAAGATGACAACTGCTTACTGACAGGCTCCCAGCTATGGACGTAAACAACAAATCGGCACATGTACGGCTGAAATAATAAAGTAAAAATTCTTAACCAAAGTTTTCATTAAGATTTACAGAAAAAACATAATAAGATTACTCCAAACATTAACAAAACTTTTCATCTTATACAACTAGAGTACTGATTTCATCTGCTTCCATAAAGACCACGAAACAGAGAGCTACATGTATGTCTTTTTCGAAAAAGCACACAATTGTAGGGTTATTCTTAAATTAAAAAAAAAGTAAGTTTACATGTTGTAACAATTACTCCTTACATGGAAATGTATCACTGAGAGAACCTTCAGGAAGAAAAGAAGTTTTTAGTTCTTATATTTGGTTTTGTCATTCATTACTACAGTGAAAACTGTCCAAAGCGGACACTGTCAAAACCGGAATCTTGTGAAAAACGGACAATTTTTGTGGAACGTATTTTTTTCCCATTATTTTCATTAAATGTAAACTCTCCGAATAACGGACACTGTCCACTCTGGACATCGGACGCGATATCCGGTCCCAATTTCATGAAATCTTATGTTATTTAACTGAGAATACCGGACACTTCCGTCGGCAATAGATAACATACTTGATCGATCGCGCATTGTTTACGGCCGTTATAAATGACACCTGTTTACCCTTAATTTGTTGTTTGGGTGTATATTCGATTAGATCATAAACCCTATGTGGCTTCACTGTACGTGCGGGTAGTTTATTTGCCGTTTAATTAATATACATGTACAAGCCATTTACTGAAGCACATATGATTGAATTAGGCAAAGTTTTTCAAACAATTAGTCTACGGCAAGTTTTCGTTTTAATGTACCGACATGTAACCAATTATTTACTCATCATTATGCACTTCTAGATTACTACATTATTAAACATCTAATTAGTGTCCAACATATACCTACTCTGAATTAGATCAACCATTCCATACTTTACAATCATTCAGGCAAGATCGTTTACTTTAGAAAATTCTAAAATGTCGGAACCGGCTTCTAAGCGCAGACGCGTAGAATTGACGCTTAAAGACAAGATTGGACTGATTAGAGACTCTGAGGCTTTACCTAAAATGTCTATGAGGGATCTAGGAAGTAAATATGGAATAGGAAAATCAACAGTTTCCGATATTCTGAAAAAGAAAGATGTGTACCTGGGAGAATTTGAAAAAAATTCTGATGTGAAAAAGCAACGCTTCAACACAAAATGTGCTTTCGATGAATTGAATGAATTAACATGGAGATGGTTTTCTCAAGCTCGGGCCAAAAACATTCCACTATCGTGTATAATTTTTATGTTCTTATTATTGATACAGTATGTACACAACTGGGAAAGAATTTGTAATGCAATAATAGTAAATACATGCATTTACACAGACGATTCGAATCCATTTGCTCCATACAGGGTTATGGACGATAATCCCGGACATTGTTTTCTCTGAAAACCGGACACCTGTCCAAAGCGGACAAAGTAGCTGTCCCGATGACTGTCCGGTATAGACAGTTTTCACTGTATTTACAATGTTTATTCTAACTCAGCCAACAAATTACAAAGTATGATAAATGGAAATATTTAACACTTGAAAAAAACAACAGGTATACAGGATTTTCTTTTTTCAAAAAAAAAAAAACAAAACTGACTATTCAAAAGTAATTTTTAATCTTCTCTCATTGTACAGTACATATTTCAATCCAATAGTTCAGTCTAGAAATTATTGCCAGAACAAAACAATGCACATGTACAAAACTGCATGATGAACATTTTTTTAGAATACACATTATACTTACATGTCCACTAAATGTGGCACTACCAGTTATTTCATAGTTCAATCCTGCCACTACCTAAAAATATATAAAGGCATATGATAAAAAGAATTAAAATATATTTGTCAATCAATTAAACTATGACTAAGAATTCACTTGTCATAGCAGTCCACTGTTTTTTCAACTTTGTGTACATGTACAATTTACAAAGGCTCAAAGCACTAAGTTACTGATATAGATATATTTAATAGTATATTATATACATGTACAATGTATATAAAAACATGGTGATGGCATGTTGAGACAAGTTTATATTTACCATGGGCTGATCTATGATTCTTTAAATACTTACAAGGTGGCAACACCTGCCTAGTACATAGCCTTACATTGTAACATCTACTTATACAATGAATTCTCCCCAGTGACCAATCTTTTACTTGCCAATCTATAATGTTATTTCAGCCCTTACAGTGTCTCAATCCAAAAGGGGAGTAAGGAAGCAGAAAGTTATGAAATCTTCCTCGGCTACTCTCATGTTCCTACTGACCATTATACCCCTGGTACAAAATATCAGCATAACACCTGGCCATTATCAGGCATTATGTATCTGACACTTAAGTTAATCATTTATCCTGGCTCCTAGTGTTCAAAGGAACATGTGTTTCCTTGCCATCTTGCATTGCCTTTTTTTTCTAAAGTGTAACTCCTACCAACCAAATAGAAAAACAAACAGACAGATGGATACCAGACAAAGTGATCCAATGCATGTTACTTTGCTTTTCTGGCAACACAAACAGAAGTTCTGACACCTACTCAGAGTGGAAGGGGTTTTGTACATTTATAAATATGCATGTGGATCAAGCTAGTGGATACAACACAAATACAAAAACATTTACAAGAAGAGTTTTTATGAAGATTAGGTTACCTATATTATGCATATTCCACAACTGATAATAGTTAATATACGTGAGATGAAACTGACATCTTAATTGCATCTATATATTTATTCTTTATTAATATGTTGAAATTCATTTGCCAGACAGGGTTTATATTTCAATCAGGCAAATGTTGATTTCAAGCTCTGTTTAGAGATGTAATTTTTAAAGATACAGCTTCTCGTGATACTATATACGTGGGGCTTAATGGGTAGCTCAGTTGGTTAGACAATCGGATGCATGACAGCTAGGTGATTCCGTACCATAGGTTGTGGGTTCAAGTCACTGTCGGGGAATGAATATAGTTGAAATATAGGGTGCCTTGATAGCTGTAGTGTCTTTGTGCTTTACATGTTGTCTAATTAATCTGTCTCTACAGGTATGTCTTCGGAGATCCAGCTAGGGTCCAAAGTATTCCCAGGTGTTTCTGATTCTATATATATATATATACACTTCAATACTGTAACTATACACAGTACCTAACACAAAGCTATGTTACTGACCATAAATCAGGGGTCTTTAACAACAAGTGAGTTACAAATACCGTAGATACAAATATGTAATACAAAACAAATCTTAACATTATTTTGATAATCTCAGAAAAGTTTTTTGAATGATTAATTTTGCTTACTAGTAAAACATTTATCTTTTATTATCATAAAACTTGCTACAAATTTTTATTTAAAAAAAAAGATGGCTGCATAATGTATCATCTGTTTCTGAACTTCTTCTTCATAAAATGAGTTATCTGCCCTTGTTCATTTTGTAAGTCTGCCAAAGGTCAAAGAGGTGGCATAAACATTGTTCAATGACTTTTAATTCAATTTTGTACTTATAAAGTGTAGGCAAATCATCTAACTGAAATGGCTTATTGTGTATGATATCAAGGACTCTTCTTGAAATCCCCCCCGGTTGATTCAACACTCTTAAGTAATAAATCGTTTTGAAATATTTCCTTTTTGAAGTTTTTCCTTTATGCATGTACATGTACCACTGGCGAAAGAAATTTGAGGCATATCATTTTGGGTGCAGTGCAAATGTATGCTTGAATGTGAGGAGTAAATCTGAGATCAGATGAAATTCATACCAGCAACTTCTGTCATTTAAATTTAAAGTGGTGGTATTTCGCAAGGTGCCGGCTCTTATTGAAATCCCTGTTGTATAAATGTACATGTATATCTACTAGGTCTTTTTATCAAACAGAGTTATTTCCTGTTTTGACAGGTACATGATGTCACACTACACGTATTGTGATGTAAAGAACTTTTTAAGAAGTTCAGTGGAAGCCGACGTAAAATTACAGCAAATGAAGTGACAAAATTGACGCTTTGAAAGAGACTGTATGACATCACAATGGTTTTGACACCTTCTCCAAGGGGAAATAACTCTGCATTATTAAAAGACCCAATAAAATATAGAGATACCAGTGCTACCCAGTGATTTCACACACTTCAGCATTTACCTGAGAAAACTGATGCTGTATTGTATTGTATCAGCTAGCAATCGTTAAAATAAAGTGTATTACACTAATATTAAACAGTAAAGATAACAACTGATAATATTTCAGTCAAAATATTATATCTGAGTTTTCTTTTCTTTGTAATATTAAGTTAAGTGTTTGTAACTACCTGTACATGTTTAAGCATCATCATGACTGTGATAAACCCCCAAACCCCTTTCATTTTCAGCAAATGTATCAAATTGTTCAGTATTTTTGAAAATACTTTTAAGTGTACATGCAGAAAGCAGAACTGACAATTACATTTAAATGAATTTCATAATTACTGCTTTTGCGTCCTTTAATTTTTCTCATCATTCATTTCCATATTCATAACATTCTCGAAATTGGATTGGTCACATCACCCAATATGCGACATATTTGTGCAGGAAATAAGTCTCCGGATTTATTGTCGCTGTATACGAACTTAATGAAGAATCCAGTATTTTGAAATCTCATTTGAGTCATTATTTCAAATTGCTGTTATATCAAATGTAAAAGAAAAGGACATCAATCTATGCGAGATTCCTCAATGAATTTCGGCAATTTTATGACTTATATAGCTCTTGTTCTCAAACTACAATTCAGCAAAGTCGCATTACAGCCTATGATAAATCATAAACACCAAGGCTATCCTCCAGCCTCCAGGTCATCCTCAGAATGTTTTGGAGATTGTTTTCATTTCATGCCAACTTTGAGAAAATCAGTCACAGATCTTTGTACATGTTAACAATATGAACCTTGCTTGTGTTAATTTCGGTAAATATTACCTTTTCATTTCTTCTAGGGGGGAGGGGGAAGGTGTCTTCTGTACGAGATGTACATGTACAGATGTAAACCTTGTATGTAAAATGTGTGTCAGTGATATAAACATTTAATTTTGATATTTATCAAATACCTCAAGTGAATTGGAAACACACTAACCTGTGTTCTAACGTTCAGCACATGGAATGGTCCCTCATATACTGCCCCCAGTTGTGAAGTGTATTCCTTCGTCTTCTGATATTCCGAGACAGCAAAATCAACTATATCCTGAGGAACGCTATCAGTTCCGTGATTACAATATCCTCCTGGTAAACAGGCTCCATATACATAGGCTATAAGCCCACTCAACACTAACAAAGTTCTCATAATAATAAGGAAATGTTTCTACCAAAATGAAATCACAAGACAATCGTCCATGTTTATATTCTTGTGACGCCCTCTGACGAGGAAAATCGTCATCAAGGAAGATAACCATATGTTGCATTCCCGCGCTGTGTCAAATTGTGAAATGAGGTGCTCAAAAGGATTGTTAGCAAGTTTTCAAAGTATATATACATAGATTGTAGATTTAGATACTTTATAATCAATAAAAATACTTCTCATAAGATGCATTTTTGCCTAAAGTTGCAAAACGAAAAAGACTAAGAAATAATCCATATTCTTACTCTATTTCCCTGCGATAAATATATTTATAGCCTACACCTGATTACTTTGAAATCTAACAAATTTGGAAATCCAGATCTTACTGTGTCGTGAGATCACAAACATTTTTAGAAATTTGGCCTGAATAAAGACCAAGGTCGGACGGAGATTTTACCCTACAACAAAACTGTTATTGACACACAAAAAAAAAAAAAAAAAGGAAAAGAAAAGAAAATCGAGTAAGAGTAAAACATTTGTTGCGCAAAATGAGAGAGACATAGATTACTTTCAAGTAGTCAACAGTGGGCAATGTCTCTGGTAATGGTTCACCTAAGATTTGAACAACATTTACCGTAAGCATGAAGTATATCGTCGTTACATATGGGATCCAATAAACAGAACACATATAGATCTCGAAGAAAATACATTTATTTATGAATATCTTATTGATATGTATATATATCTAAATAAATAAATAAATAAATAAATAAATAAATAAATAAATATATGTTTGTGTGTTTGTTAATATAACAATTCAAAATATCATTATACTTTGACATTTACATGTACTCATTGCGCAACGTTGTACGCGCTGAATGGCGTAAACAATAAGCGAACGTCACAGGTGAATCTCACGCTTGCGCCAAAACGTTGACGACGCTTTCCATTATACGGACACGTTGGACGCTTTCCCGCAGCTCTGCAGAAATCGTCATATTTATCAAGATGCCAACTTCGAGTCAAGCTATGATTGTAATGACCGGTGAAGGTGAAAATCCTAGAATCCCTAGAAGACGGTATTCTACCACAGCAGCCCCCATTTCAGTCACTCACTATGATATGGATAGAGCTGTAAAATATAACAAGAGCAGAGGTGCTTATGGACTTACTTGCTCAAGAAGCCGACCCAATAGTGCTGCTTTACAAGCACAAGGTATGACGATATGCACAGTTAAATAGCCTATTCTACATTTGTTTCTTGTCTCTTTGAGAAGAAATCTTCTCCAAGATTTATAATTTGGTTAAAAGACGAATTCAGAGAGAGAGAGAGAGAGAGAGAGAGAGAGAGAGAGAGAGAGAGAGAGAGAGAGAGAGGTGTCACACAAATTATAGTAAAACATTCTCTCTCTTGTAATTATAACTTCCTATTTTCTCTAATATCATGGAACCATCACTGTTATTTGCGTATGCTTAAAATGTTCAACCTACGGTAGTGCATATCATTGCAGATTAATTTAGCGCAAGTATTGATAAAAATGTAGATGTACAATGTATTTGAAGTTTTGTGCAGTGACGAATTACGTGTAAAGTATCTTAGAATTATCTATAATAAACACAAGTGTAGAACAAGGGGTTGTTGCGGAGACACGAATCCCCACCCATCCTTATTTTCAAATGCATTCTGCTTCAACGTTTCGTAGAGTATTATGAATGTCTATTATAAAATTTTTAAAATGATGATATAAAACCTCAAATTCTAGTTGCCAACAAAGTGTTCTCATTTTCAAGTACTGAGGTTTTTCTTTCCTTTCTATTTGATCATTTCACATTTTTCTTTCTTTTCTTTTTATTTATTATTTTTTTCGGGGGGTTCTTTGTTGATTGGTGTGTACTTTGTTGTTTTTGTTTGTTTATTTATGATTATTTTGTTTTTGGTTTTGTATCATCATCATCATCATCATCATCATCATCATTATTATTATTATTATTATTATTATTATTATTATCATTATTTTATTATTATCATCATCATCATTACTATTGTTCTATTGTTATTGTTGTCATCATCATCATCATCATCATCATCATCATCATCATCATCATCATCATCATCATCATCATCATTGTGCCTTGACTCGGCTTCTCCACTGATAAATTATTCCCTCTCCACAACGCAAGGTCTTTTGAATATAAATTATCAAGGCCATGCTAGATTTTACAATGTGGTATAAGACCCTCGTCCTAAGCTTGTGGGGGTGTTTAAAAAGAGGAAAATAAAGGGATTTGATTAATTAGGAGAGGGGATTATGTATGTGTCTGATTCATTGTGAGAGATATTTCTATACCGCATTTTTGACTGTACAGAAGTCTTATATCAAGCTTTCTCATGCATTGCTGTTTTTTTTAAGCTTGATATTTTTGTTTTTAGATTGTGACATAGAAATTAACACAAAGCCTAATCATTCACTGTCAAAGAAGACCTTAGACGTGAGAACGCATTCAACCCCTGTTCTCCCCAAACTTCAGCAACAGGCATCATCAACATGCCGTCAAAATGTTGGACTGGAGAGTTTGGGATTCAGACGAAAAAGAGTCGGCAATTCAGGACAGACAACTCTTGTTCCAATCAAATCAACAAATGTACAAAACAAACCTGCTTACAACTCTAACAACATTTCTTCACCAGTCAAGAACAGATTCAACACAATAGAAAGACCGTATGTACCTAAGACTGATACGAAGAAAAAAGAACAACCAGTTACTCTACCTTTCTCGTAAGTACTCTTTAAAAAACTTTTGTATGAAGTTTAGTACTCTAAGTTCTAAGAGTTCAGTATTTGTATTTTTGACTTGTCTAGAACATTTTTTGGCTTTATAAGGAAAACATTTAAACAAATAAACAGATATAGCAGCAGTAATTAAACAAATAGATAAATGAAACAAACAAACAAACAAACAACCCCCCCCCAACTTCACTCCATAAAAAACCAAACCAAAACAAACCAAAACAAAAAACAAAACAAACAAAGAAAAAAAAAATCGAACAATCAGATTATATTCTATCAAACTGGAAAAAGGCATCATTGTTATACGGTTTCATGACATCATTGTTATACGGTTTCATGACATCATTGTTATACGGTTTCATGACATCATCGTTATACGGTTTCATGACATCATTGTTATACGGTTTCATGACATCATTGTTATACGGTTTCATGACATCATCGTTATAGGGTTTCATGACATCATCGTTATACGGTTTCATGACATCATCGTTATACGGTTTCATGACTTCAAATAATGAAAATTGCGTATTTAAATCAGCATTATTTCTTATTAAGGTAACAAAAAGTTCTTGAGAATTGAAACACGTTCATTTCATTGAATAAAATTTTCGTTTAAAAGGGAAGAGCCTAAACTCTCTTTACTGGAAGAAATCAAACAGACTGTGCATTATGACAACCGCATTCAGCCCGCTATGAACATCCGTAGATCACTTCCTGTGAGAAATCCTTTAGCAGTTTGCCTCAGCTTCCGGGAAAACGAGAATTTAACACACAAAGAAATAAAAGATATACTGGAGAGCCATATCGGACTAAAGGTACGTGCGATACAGTTTGACCCATCAGCCATTCGAGCAGCTGACTATATGGCCGATACCCGGAACAGGTGGATAATAACATACAGTAGCCCAGAAGAATGTGAATATGCAGTAAGGAAAGGTCTGGAATTGAATGGAGATAAAATAGCTGTAAAGCTATGGGATGACGTCATGCTTGGTGAATATGAAGCTTATTTGCTGTTGCAAGACGATTTAAAGAAGGAAGAAGCTAGAAAGAAGGCAAACTCAAAACGAACGAAGAAAGTGCAACGGAAGCAAAACATTTTGAAGAAAATGTGACATTTTTCTTTCTAAAAACTAAAGGCGAAATAGTTTAAGGAAAAGAGACATTTCCATTTCTTGTGTTGTTTTTTGTTTTGTTTTTGTTTTCTTTTGTTTGTTTTGGGGTGTTTTTGGTTTTGTTTTTTTGGGGGGGGGGGTCTTTGTGTTTTTGTTTGTTTTGGTTGGTATTTATGTTTATTTGTTTGTTATAGTTTTGTTTGTTTATTTGGGGTTTTTTGTTTTTGTTTTGTTTTGTTTAATTTGTTTGTTTGTTTTTGTATTTGGGTGTTTTTTTTGTGATCAACATCTGAATTGAATAGAATTATTATTTTGATTACCATTACATTAATATATAAAACATTTTCTTATTTTTACTTGAAAAGTAACAGGTAACATCATACCCATACACATTTAATCTGTATTAAATGAATATCCATTTCTTGAAGTGTTTCTTTATTTTATTCATTTCCTCAAAAGAGTGGTTTTGTTTATGGCTATAACAGATACATTATAATTTGTCTTTTTCTCTTAAATCACGATAACATACATCAGTCATCATTCTGGAATCGGAATCTCAACGACATATTGGTGGACAATGCTGAACTTCCATTGTATTCCATTAAGATGAGGTCTTACGGTAGACACTATATCGATTTTTTAAGTTACAACCCAAAAAGGGTGAATGCGAAAGTACGATAACGAAACCAACATATATGGTACACGCTACAACACAAAGTATTCAGTGGACAAAATATGATAACAAAGTGGGAGACTAATAGAATCCACCGCTAATGTCCGGCGATGACTGAGAAATCCACAAATTCGAGTGTCAAGGTCACTTTGTTCATGTCGAAGCTTACCGTTGACTGACGTTGACGTATGTTGTGCTTGCTTATGAAGTCATGGTAACATTAAGCGCAAAATAGGTCGTGTAACTCGTTATTCACACTCATGTGGTTGACAGGTTGATAATTTGACACCCGGTGTAAGGATAATTCATTTAATATGAGATATTTTCCTCTCTCCCCTTTATTTATTACCTATGTGCATCGCACATTGTTTTTGTCTTTGAATAACGCAGTCATGTTTTACAGGTTCCTATTTTCAATAAGGGTAATGAGAGTTCTACAGAAGGTGCTTACATATTACGTATTACATATAACTCGGTCGTGTTTGATCGTCATTTGGAGATGCTTATTCAGTAGTATGTGATCATCAGTGGGAGATGCTAACTCAGTCGTATGTGATCATCAGTGGGAGATGCTTATTCAGTAGTATGTGATCATCAGTGGGAGATGCTTACTCAGTCGTATATGATCGTCAGTGGGAGATGCTTGCTCAGTAGTATGTGATCATCAGTGGGAGATGCTTACTCAGTCGTATGTGATCATCAATGGGAGATGCTTACTCAGTCGTATGTGATCATGAGTGGGAGATGCTTACTCAGTCGTGTTTGATCGTCAGTGGGAGATGCTTACTCAGTCGTGTTTGATCGTCAGTGGGAGATGCTTACTCGGTGGTATGTGATCGTCAGTTGGAGATGCTAACTCTGTCATATGTGATCGTCAGTGGGAGATGCTTACCCATTCGTCTGCGATCATCAATGGGAGATGCTATACTCTGTCATGTGTGATCGTCATTGGGAGATGCTAACTCTGTCGTATGTGATCGTCAGTGGGAGATGCTTACTCAGTCGTATGTGATCGTCAGTGCAAGATTCTTACTCAGTCGTATGTGATCGTCTATGGGAAATGCTTATTTTTAGTCGTATGTGATCATCAGTGAGAGATGTTTACTCTGTCGTATGTGATCGTCTGTGCGAGATGATTACTTAGTCGAATATGATAGTCAGTGGGGGATTTTCACTCAGTCTTATGTGGTAATAAGAGGTAGATGCTTACTCTGTCGTATGTGATCGTCTGTGGGAGATGCTCACTCAGTCCTATGGATGCTTACTCCTTTTTATGTGATCGTTATTGGGAGATGTTCACTCAGTCGTATATGATCGGTGGGAGATGCTAACTCGGTCGTATGTGATTATAAGAGGGAGATGTTTACTCTGTCGTATGTGATCGTCAGTAGGAGATTCATAATAAGTCGTATATGATCGGCAATGGAAGATTCTTACTTAGTCTTATGTGATCGTAAGCGGAAGATGATTAATTAGTCGTATTTGATCGTCAGTGGTAGATGCTCAGCTATTTTTGTTCCCAAATCTGGATTTTTATTTGTAAATATGTGATTAAAAGGGAAGGAAGGGGCCTCTAAATCTGCCTCCACTAAGTGGCATGTGATCGTCAGTGGCAGATTCTAACTCAGTCGTATGTGATTGTTAATGGGAAATGCTTATTGCGTCGTATGTGATCCTGAGTGAGAGATGCTCACTCAGTCGTATGTGATCGTCAGTGGGAGATGCTTACTCAGTCGTATGTGATCGTCAGTGGGAGATGCTTACTCAGTCGTATGTGATCATCAGTGTGAGATGCTTGCTCAGTAGTATGTGATCATCAGTTGGAAATGCTTACTCAGTCGTATGTGATCATGAGTGGGAGATGCTTACTCAGTCGTATGTGATCATCAGTGTGAGATGCTTACTCGGTAGTATGTGATCATCAGTGGGAGATGCTTACTCAGTCGTATGTGATCGTCAGGGTGAGATGCTTACTCAGTCGTAACTGATCGTCAGTGGGAGATGCTAATGAAAAATGATGATTCAGTATAAAAGTCATGTAGACAAAATTCAAGATTATTCCATAAAATAGATAACTCCAAAATATGTTTCAGGAAAGACAAGAGAAAACTGAAGACATCTGATAAAGCTGTATGGCAAAATTCACAATGGGCATGCACACAAAACATGATAATAATAGAATATACACTGAAAAACGACATTACAAAAGTATTCGATTGTGCTGCAGTTACGATACCGACTTAGTACGGTCAATTCAATTGGTGTGGTTAACCGGTTTACGGGCGCCCACCTTCCTACTCACTGCAAATGCAGCACAATCAAAGGACACAAATTTAATAATTTATAAATAATCTTCCATATAGAGAACAAGGATAAAGAAAACTCTTACATTATTAGCAAATAATATTACCAGTAGCACCAATTGTTTTCTTGGAACGTTACTGACGATATAATCATAGCTTATAATTTTGTTCTTTTAATTTATCTGATTATTCGACAACATATTAGAGTAATTGAAGTTGAAGTATATATTGTTTAAATTCAAACAGATAGTAATCAATACTCTAAAATGAATTTCTTCGAAAGGGCATGGGGAGGATAAATGAAAAAAAGTAAAACTCATAAATACCTATAGAAGTAGACAGGTAGAAGTAACTAAGATATCTAAATAGTATCACTTACAAGGATATCTACCAGTTATCTTTGAAACGAAAGACGGTTTCTTTAAACAAGAAACATTTATGCAAAATATACCTTTTTTCACGGGCAAGTCCGCGGTCCCCCCCCCCCTTTCAAAAGTTGTTAAGGAAGAAAATTAAACATTATATTTTTAAATAAAAAGACTCACGAACATACTCTATTATGTTGAAGCTACATTTATTCTAAGTAAGTGATACTGTTTTTAACATTCACAATTCACGTATTATCTACATAATAAATATTAGAACCTATACGTAATAAGTTATAATTTTGTGCACCTGATGCGCATTTTGACAACTTATGTCTCTTCAGTGATGCTCATGGCCGAATAATTAGAATTCTAATAATATATTAATATTTGAATAGCAGAGTTAAAACCAGAAAGGTCGAAATATTCAGCCAAAAATAAATCTAATTCATTTATGTTAAACATTTCAAAGCAGCACTCATTTTCATTCAAATATTAAGCATCTGATATATACTGATATTTTTAGACCTGAAAAATGTACTATAAAAACTAAAATACTAACAATTCGAGTGTGTGGTATGAAATCAGAATTTCAATAGTGCAGCATGTGTTATGAATTGAAGATTCCCAGATTTGGAGATTTCAGAATTGAAAAAATTAAACATAGATATATTGAAGGTATAATTATCGATATGTTTAGAGTCTTTTCTATACTCGCATAAACGAAATTTTTTATCGTATACAATATGTCTTGAATGCATTGTTTTACACAACATCAATTTTTATACATAATATTAACAAATAAAACTGTAGCTAAAACACAAATAATTTCACATTCAAGTGGTAGCTGTTCAAGAGTTCTATACAATATGCACAATTCATAACTATCTTTATGTAGAGTCATCAAAATTCTCCAAAGAGAAATTCAATATAAGTAATAAAACACAAACACTCAGTTACACAAATTTTCAGCCACCTCTCCTCTATCAAAAACGACTTTGTTACAGGGCTTTATGAAATCCATGTTGAATCACAACAAAAATATAACTTTCTAATATTTAACAATCAGTGACGTTATAACGTCGTCTCTATATGTGTTAGTTTGACCTAAAAATTACTAATATCAACGTTACAATTTACGTTAAGGTAATGGACCTAAACCCGTTCTGCATAAATAGACATAAAATTATTAAAATATATCAAACAAAATATTGAATTATAAGAAGGAAATTTGAGATCCTACTCTGATTACAAATATGTACACTTGATAAGGTTTGACTGTAGAACATACTACAAATAGATGTACAAGGTATCAAACAGTTCTCGGGTCGATAAATAAGTATAAAACCCCATCATACCAATATTCAATGGTATTCAACGTGTTTGGTAGAGAGAAAAGTATTTCAAAGCTTTCGATTAAACACAGAATTCACACCCGTTGAAGGGGTAGTTAAACCGTGGAGAAAACTGAGGTAAGGGCAGTGGTTAAGAATCTATGTAAAAAGTGTATGACTCCCAAGGAAATACATGAGTATTTTATAAACGCCCTTGGGATGGCGTCACCATCTTATTATATTATTGGAAATGGGATGCTGGATCAAGAAGGGGGAGGGAGAGCATTGAAAATGATGAACGGTGTGGACGTTTCAAGGAGACTATAATAGACGAAAATTTTAATACCGATATCTTGGGCATGTCTAAGGCCTCGGCTATATGGGTCCCTAGAATGTTGACTGAAGATCACAATAATAATAGGTATGGTGTTATTTTGCATCTTTTATTTCTATGATTATTCTGCAGCCGATGTAGCACAATCGGTTAAATGTTTGCCTTGTGACCGAAAAGTCCCTGCATTTCGGAAGAAACAGTAAAATCAGCGGACTCGTGTTAAGGTAACTTGACACATAGAATGCCCTTTAATGATAATACCACATTCCTGTGTGATGCATCAGACTGATGGCGTCACCAAATAAATGAAAGCATCATGATAATGTAAACAAAATTATCATTCAGACTGCCTCTTTTAACCACCTATTTCATTTTTAGCGAGTATGTGCTTCTACATGTACATGGATACAAGCCTTTAATGTAACGACCGCATCATACTCTACGTGCACTTAATCCTTGTAAATATAAATAACCAATGTTATATGAGATGCTGCAAAAGCTAACAAATTCACGAAGAAGAAAACAGTGTCACTTGCATTGCTAACGTCTTTCCAGGTCATTTTTATTTCCGATTTTGAGGTAAAGAGTCCGTTTTTATCATATATTTGGCATTCATTGGATGATACGTCGTGAGGTAATTCGCTTTCGAACACGGATTTTGCACTAGAAACCTTTGACGTTAAATCATCTGTTTCAATATTTTGTTTTGAAGTAATTTTATTTTTGGTTTTGCCCTTGCCTCGTTTCAAACATCCACACAGAATACATTTCGTCATATATGCAATGCATGTCGGCACGTCATCTTCATTTTCTTTATGATAAAATCGGAGTCCAAGAATAGTACAAAACATTATACTGCTACTGATTGCTGTATCTACTAGCAATTTGATACACAGAATAGATGATTTTGGATACGATGCTTTTGGTAAGCTATCGGATGCAATTGTTAAATACACACAAATGGCCAACAGAAGCGTAATCGAGAAGCTAATTCGTTCCCCAGACTCCACGGGGACGAAAAACACCAAAAGGTTCAAACTCCCTAATAAAACAATAGGAAGAATTATGTTGATTATATAAAAGGTGGGTCTCCTTTTAATCTGAAAAGTAACACTGATAAATTCCACATGATCTGCAGTTTGAATAGTGCCAATGGAAGAGTTCTTCAATTCCCATATTGCGTTGGGATAATAAAAAGCACTCTGTACACTGTCAGATATTATATGGACTTTCACATCTTCCGTTGTATATCCAAAAACACTGAAGGCGAAAGAACACATCTATGATAGAAATAAAAATGATGTTTAAGCTATAGTTAATAAGAATATACCATATATTTTAATTTCAATAAAAGATTACGGTAATGTAGGGGATGTGCATACACCAAAACCCAAATACAGCATTAATTAGCACTGCATTCATAGCATATTATGATAAAAAATAACTGGTATATTTAGATGTTTGCATAAAAGGAGGTAGTGTAGAAGTACATCACTATTTGAGAGAATTTGTAGTCACTGTAGTGCCGAGTTAGAATACACTATCAAATAAGGGCTGAAAAGAATTTAGCGATAATTAAGGATTTCATTCGAAACATCAATCAGTCATGACATGACAACAATAAAATGAGAAGTAGATCTGTAAAAAGGAACAAGTGATGTATGGGAAATCCATCAGCACGATATATGGAACACGAAATAAGACCTCAAATTACAAGTATGACAGGAGAATTGATCTATATGCAGGGGATATTGCAAATTAAGAAAGTGATATTTACAGACACTTTGTTTTGTATCCTGGTTGGACTAATACCGTGATGGAACTCATTCTCACTACCGTTATTTCTTCAATATGGTACTGGAAACAAGTGGAGATGTTTCCTCTTCAACCAAACACATTATGTCGGCAAAGATCGATAAACCAGTAAATGGGGATCAAATGGTAAACGAATCACGGACAGCTCGGAACTTTGACTACTCGGCCCTTGAACCATTCGGCCTATACATAGGACTACTCGGCCCGTACATATAACCTGTACATTTCAAATGGACAGCTCTGTTCATCCATGAATTAAATATCATGCACGTGAATAAAGAATAAATTTAGTAGAAATCTATAATATAACTTCAATGTCCATCCGACTTGAAGAACCTGAACTGATTCTTGATGCAGACAGCTCGGCCAGTGCATATGATTGCTTGGATATTTAGCCAGGACAGTACTGATTATATAAGTATGATGCAGAAATATACTATCTTCCATTCGTGTTTGAGTAGTTTTAGACGGTAAAAATAGGGGGTGGGACTATATATAAACAATGTTTTTTTTTTTATCAGTAATAGTAATTCGGCGTGGCCCAGTGGTATCGAGCTCGCCTACTGATCGGTAGGCCGGGGTTCGAGTCCCGCTCTGGGAATGCTGGTCTATTGTCTTTCGGATGAGACAGTAAAAACCGAGGTATGCATGACACATTAAAGATCCCTTACTGCTTCGGGTGAGTCCGTTGCAAAGGTCAATATTTGTATGCCCCGCATCAGACAGATGCCGTCACAATATACGTGAAATATTCGTGATGTGATGTTAAACAATAATCAATCTATCAATAATTGCAAAAAGCGATCGAAATACAATGCAAATTATCACACATTATCGGAGAGCACTGGTAGCATATAATATATACTAGTAATTCAATACAAAATTTAGCGTCTTTATAAAGGTACGATGTAATATTATACATTGGGTTACCATAAGCATTACATTGTGAACATTTCATATACCTAACAAAAATACCATGCATGTTATTGTCATTATCGATCTAATAATCAATTACCATTATCGCCATAAATATCAATGATCATCGTATTTATTTTGAAATTATTGTCATCATCATTAAACATAATGAAAATGTAAAAATGTAATTGAATTATTAATTCTTTTCTCCTTCCATCTTTATTCATTTCTACTTTCATTCCTTGACTTTGTTCCAGGAAGTACGTAAAGAATAAGCTTTTTTAGGTTAGGATTCGGATGGGGTGGAGTTATTCAAAAAATATAGCGCAATACGTATATTCACCGACGAAGTTTTAATCATGGACACACACCTTTTAACTTCCGCTCATTGTACATTTATTAACTCTCATTAGCGATTGTTTTATATCTATATATATTGTATACCTTGATATTAAATTTAAAAAATACACATGAAATTCTACATTTATTTTAAATAAATTTAAATAAGTTGCAAAAGTGTTTCTTGATAAGAATATAAACCTCCGAATATTAACACCCTCGAAGTACTGTTCAGGTTTTCCGTATATTTGAACATCGGTTGTGAATCTTTTCGCAACGTATTCTTATTGTAAACATGTATACAGTGATGCTCCGTTTATCCGGGCTCCGACTGTCGGGAAAATCCGCTTATTCGGACAACAAGTACGGAACGGATTTCCTAAATGTTATTTTGCACCTGATAATCCAAAAATCTGCGTTCTGAATGAGGAAGAAAATTTAGGAAATGGATTTCCAAAATAACATTTAAATCCGGACACATTTCTATCTCTCGGACACATTTTAGCAAATTTACCCTTTTAATTAATTAGTGAAGTCATGCTGTTAATCGATTGAATTCACCTTTTGATTATTTAATGCATCGACACTACTGCATCTATCTCGTCACCCGCGTGCGGCATATTAATTACCTGTCTATAAAGCAATTAACAGCTTACGGTTTAGACAAATGTCATCTTAGCTGTCACCGATAAGGTGAAATCCTTCATTTTTCCTACGATCTGTCCAATATTTCGTCTTTTTGTAATCAACCGATATTGGATAAACTTTCCGTTTCTTTACCCTCGTGTTACGCACTAGTTGCTCCATACGCGGCTGTCAACATTAAAGGACAAGAGGTCCCTTATTTGGACAATTTAAACGTGTGTTCGTAGTTTCGACGATAAAATTGTTCTAGTGTTTAATGATGTTTGGGGCTGTGATGCATGGAAATTAATAATTGATCAAACATTTATAATAGTAACTTTGAGTTTCTGTTTCCCAAAATGGATATGCCTGTGACTACATTACAAACATACTTCGAGAAGTAAGATTCCGGACAAATATATGTGGACGTATATATCTAAGATATTAATGGAGCATCACTGTACCTATATGCTATAAAAACCGAAATTTGGCACATATAAACAAAAAAGAACATATCAAAATGAAGAGCTATCCTTTATGACGAGGGGCGGGGTAGTCATATATACAGGCCGACTGGTCCAAGGGCCGAGTTTTCCAGTTACTGGATAAACTTATAATACTTGTTTCTTTATATAGCTTAATACTTACCTTCGTAACATAGATCTGCGATATTCAAATTACTAGAAAGAAAAAGAAAATAGGTGCGTTGGCTTGTCTCAGTTAATGTCACTATTGTTAAATAAACCTGTCCACCGTTAGCATATACTATATAATTAATATATTTTAAATGTGAAGGATGTAGAGTGATACATTTTTTCTGATACCATAATACTGAACAAATGTGAGACAAAAACTACCTTTAATTTTCCTCCTCCTTTACAAATACATACCTACTAATTTGGGGTACTAGATCTTTAATAGTGATCTTTGGGCCAAATACAATTAAATTAAATAGTCAAAGTAGTTATCATAAAAATCCATAATATAAATAAGACTGACCTGTAAGTCAAATGGATACTTGTGTATATTAGGGGGACACGTTGCTTTGAAGACATCAAATGGACCCCAAAATGCATTTCCATCATTGGTGTACTGGATTTCTATCTTATCAGTCCACAGAGATACCGTACCGCTATCTCCATTTCCATTATTAAGCGTAATCAAAGGTTTCCAAACATCCCTCTCTGGTATCTTTACTTTGTTTATACCATTATAATTCGTTGAATTCCACATCAACCGGACATCATTCCATTTGATGATAAAGTATCCAGTGATAGACACGGTTCCCGTCATCTCATCGTAACCATTTATATAGGTTATATGAAATGAAATGTTGATTAAAGTTGGCTGTGTTTGGTTGAACGTTCCTCTGATCACTTTGTTATAATCCTTCATAAGATTCGAGTACAATTTGTTGGCATCGTGCAAAGTCTGTGAAGAACATACATACACAAGAGACAAAATCAGCATGCAAGAACAACATATTACCATTTTGCTTGAATAACACAAAATTATAATGCTAATGTTTCACTTATGGCTACTGTATCATTTGTACGAAATAAAACCCCTTTCCGCTGGTATATGATTTTACCTGCCATACAAATATTAACAATACAAATAATAGAAATTGTTACAAGCAAATAGAAGCAATGATTTACTGACGTCCGATATAATCTTGGCGCTATTATTTTCTATGGCGGTAATTAATCAATATACTCTTTATAATTTATCGATTGATAATTTATTTACGTCACCTCACGATTATTTCGCATACTTAATATATGGTTAAGGCCTCAACCTGATGCATTGTAGAGTAATTTACATCTTTGCGACGGACCTACCAAAAGTAGTGATTAATCATTTATACACCACTTTTACTGAGATCTCGGTTTAAACTGCGTCATAGAAAACAAAAGGAAAGGAAACTCGTGCACTTATTATGGAAGTCGAGAACGGGAACTTTAGCTTACTAGTCGAAAATCTAAATTCTAACAGTAGTAGTAGTAGTAGTAGTAGTAGTAGTAGTAGTAGTAGTGGTGGTGTTGGTTGTAGTAGTAGTAGTAGTAGTAATACGGTAAATAACGGTAGTTATTATATGGATTTTTAAAATATTACAAACCCAATATGGGTGAATGCGAAAGTGCTAGAATGAAGCAAAAATATGGGGCATGCTCTAATACAAGGTATTCGATGGAAAAAATATGATTACAAAGAGGGTGTCTACTTCTAGTTGTCCGCTGATGATTGAGAAGTCCTGAATCTCGAGTCTTAAATTCACTTTGTCCATGCCGAGGCTTGCAATTGGCTGATGCTGACGTAAGCCGTGCTTGCTTAAGATACAAGGTATGGATTTCTAATCTTGACAAACAGGGTACAATGCCAGTTATGTTCGAACATTTTTCTAGGGTGACTTATCATCTTCCCCGATATTTGGTCTTTCCTTATACACATTTACTATGGAAACTGATCTAAAACTCAGGGAAATGATAGTCCACAAATGACATTTTCACATGAATTTGATGACGTCATAATTTTTTTACGTCAGATACCGTCCCAAATGGGAAGTAACTCTGTTTAACGAAAAGACTCAATATTTGTCCTTTAAAAGCAGAGGCCCCGTGTCGGCTCGTGTAAAGTACATAGGTGCTTCTGATGGGTTAGCAAATTTTCGAAATAAGGGACTAGAAATAAATGGGCAGATTTGAAATAATTCCGGTGAGGCGTTGAATACATCGATCCACTTTCGTTGAATGGCAAGCACTTAAGCACAATACACAACTTCGATGACGTTAGAAACGCTGGACAAGTCGGACATTTGACTATGACGTCATAAGCATAACAATCAAAAGTCGATACGATCGAGTACAATAATTGTTAGACATATCATGGAAATATGAATTCTGTTTTTCAGTGATTGTCGATGCAGTCTAGAATTTCTTAAAGGAATATGAATCTATAGAAATAATCCGTTACGAGACACAGTAGTCGAAGGCTTAACTTCAGCCGCGTTAAGCAAGGAAGGTATCGGCACATTTTAAACTGCAAAAGTGCATTTAAGGAGGAATGTAACACTATCTGAACATAGCGCCTTTCGGAATGCATCGGTTGATAAAAATGACGTAAAATTGTTCACATTCGACACAAAACGCTAGAACAGCAGAAGACACGATTGAAGCGAATATTGAAAGTTAAAATGAGTAAAAAAAATCTTGGTGAAAATTTGTTTCTGATAATCAAATGTTTTAACAAAAAGTCGAAGGGGGAGCATTTAAAATCGAAAAGTAGATCGGAACTAGAGTACGGACCGGTACCAACCTGCACACTACTAGCGGAGTAGATGAACGATGCTGATGGAAATTTATGTTGGAATACAGGAGAATAATTGTTAAGGACGGCCTTTTTTTAGCTCAACATACAATGATACGTATTGCTGTTTGTGCCAGACTCGTCTAAATTTATCGAATACAGTACGGGAGCGGAGGTAAACAATCGTACTTCAAACATATGGCCATGCACATGTATAGTTAATCCTGTATTTATGTACATGTAATCAGTAGTTCTGTTTATTATTTACAATAATACTGTAATGAGTGAGAAAATGTGAAATATGTTAAGGTCAGTTAAAGACAAATAAAATTTTACGATACAAATATTTTCAAATAGGGGAGGTGTTTTGCCATACTGTTTATTTGAAAAAAATTAGGTCCTCAGTTGAAAATAATCATGAAATGTTAGGAATATACTGTAGCATGTGTTTTATGAATGCATTGCTTTTACATAACAATTATATGATAATCAGCCAACATAAGTATTAATCAATTACAATGTAACATATAGTACACTTAGTATGTGATGGAAGAAGAAAAATCTTCTTCATAATACAGATCAAGTATCAATTTTGAAAATAAATTATTATCATCCACTCTTTTATATTTTCATTAGGATATGGCCTGGGAGGCATATTGCATATGAAGTGCACAAATTCTGAATGCAGTGTGGTGACATGTCAAGTTCCAACTGGAAAAAGGGATCTGCTGGTGCATTTGATATAACTAAATAGGCTACATTAGGTAAAGTTGTCATTTTGTTTTTAAACCGTTAATTATTCTGCACTTTTCTGAGATGTCTCATGATTAATATAAATTATAACATGATCTGATTTCAGAAATATACGTAATTGCATTGAAATATTTTATTTCAAAGGCTTCATGAGTGAGTAAAATTCACAGTTTTGTGACTGTTGACCTTCACATTTTCAATTCCATTCTGAATTGTCAAGATAAAAATTTCTGCTTTACTTTTAACTCTGTATGATTTTTACCCCTCCATCAACCAAGATACTTGCCAAGAGGGCATAAAGTCAAAATTTTCAGAACTGTGTGGATACAATTTTTTTATACTTTGCAATTTAGTATATATCATATTCAAATACTAATTGTGAAAAAAAAATGAAGAAAATTGAATTTGAGAGTCAAGTGTTTCATTCCTCCTTTAGTCAGTACTTATAACCTCTGGATCGAATCATGGTGCTGGATGACTGTAAAGGCCCAAGAGTAATTATAAGCTCAGTTTTCTGTGCTTCTGTACTGACATGAAATATGTACTTCAAATTTCCACAGTCTGTAAATTATTCTTAATCTAAGGAATGCCTCTCTCATGCATACTTGTGTGCTTTATATATTTATACAATGGATTTCCAATTTCGGTAATGACCATTACTAAAGAGACAGAAGTTGTCGAAATGCGCATACAGTGCACTAAATTGATAAACATATCGATGTTCTATATTTATTATCGAGAGAAGTCAAATATATGCATAATGAAAGCAGTTGAAGGTGAAATACTTTTATAAACAAGGTCTTACCAATATATTTGGTCCAGTCCATTGACATGCTCTCATCGCGTTTTAGACAGCCATATCTCAATTAATACGACGAAATTGATCATAACATTTGCAAGGGCCCCTTATTTATATGTAGATTTTAGGCTTATATATATAATCAAAACAATTTAGAATAAATTTACCTACAATATGCACTGTACTATCGACCATAGAGTATACAGCTTTAAACATTCAAAAGCAGCACACAATTTCTCTCAAATCCGAGGTATCTGGTAAACACTGATAATTTTTAGACATGGAAAATGTACTATGTAAAGCAAAAATACTAAGAATGTCCGTATGTGTCACGAAATTTCACAAGTGGAGCATTATATAGATAGACAGATAGATAGATAGTAGTAGTAGTAGCAGCAGCAGCAGCAGCAGCAGCAGTAGTAGTAGTAGTAGTAGTAGTAGTGGTATTAGTAGTAATAATAATAATAATAATAATAATAATAATAATAATAATAAGAAGAAGAAGAAGAAGAAGAAGATGATGATGAAGAAGAAGAAGAAGAAGAAGAAGAAGAAGAAGAGGAAGAAAAAGAAGAAGAAAAAGAAGAAGATGATGATGAAGAAGAAGAAGAAAAAGGAGAGAAGAAGAAGAAAAATATAAAAGGTCTTATTTGAGTAAAATGCTAGAGCTATTGTATCTGAAATTAAAAACGTCCAATGTTCTAAATAACATCCATTCATATATTATATATCTACTATAATAGAATACATATGACTTAAATTATTGCTCCTTTGATTAATATGGAAAATGACCTGGACCAGAAATGGAATACTGACTTTCAGCTACCACAAGAACATATGCAATATCTTATTCGGATTTTCCTAGATTTACCTGTACTGTACTGGCATAAATCATATCTGTTATCAAATATACAATATTTCTTTTCTTGTATAAATGCATTGTTTTACACAATATTAGTTCCTATAAAGAAGAACGTTATTGCATCGTATAGTATTAAAATTAATTGAAATTTAAAATACAAATAATTTCAAATTTTAAGAGGTAACTATTCAAGAAATCTGCATAATTCATTACTGTCTTTATAATTTTTATTAATGATAATACTAATAACAATAATCAGGGGAAAAGTAAAAGGGGATATCTTTCGGAAAGGTTTTAGTACCATTCCACATAGTATAAAAAGTCCTTTAAAATGCTTGATATATAAATAAATGTTATAACAGACATTTAAAAAGTATCTATGTAAGAAGGTAATGATTGCCTTCATGGAAATCTATGAGAACTTCATGAAATATTTCGAAAGGAGTCAACTTCTTACTATAATATTAAAAATGGACAGCTGAATTACGAAGTGATAGGGAGAACATTGAAGATGATGAGCGGTCTGGACTTCTCAATTAAGCTATCACAGACGACAATGTATTGCATATGATATATTATGCACTCTTTTCATGTGTCACAGAGATTCTGGTGCTCTTCAATCATTTTGAACGATATCTTAGGCATGCCTAACGTCTCGGCTAGATGGGTCCCTAGAATGTTGACTGCAGATCAGAAAAAAACCAGGTAGGATGTTTCTTTGCGTTATTTTTCTTATAATCATACTGGCACCCATGTAGTAGAATCGGGTAAGTGTCTTCATTATGACCGAAAAGTGCCTGAATTTCGGAAGAATCAGTAAGATAAGCAGACTTGTGTTAAGGTACACGTGACAGATAAAATACCTTTCAATGTTTCGGGTGAGTCCGTATGATCAGACAATATTCCTGTTTGATGCATCAGTCAGCCGTTACCAAATAAATGAAAGCATCATGGTGTTTCATTGATAAAATATAAACGAAATTATTATTGTGATTTACTAGCCACATCAACAATTATTAGCGAATATGTGCTTTTACACCTTCATGGACATAAGACTTATGTTACGACTGGATCAAATTGTACATGTAATTAATCTTTGTTAATATAAATAACATATGTTATATGCGATGCTGCAAAGGCAGCAAAATTCATGAAGAAGAAAACAGTGTCAATTGCTTTGCTAACATCTTTCCAGGTGATTATGTTTTCGGATTTAAAGGCAAAGAGTTCATTTTTATCATATATTTGGCATTCATTTGTTGATACGTCATGAAGCAAATTGCTTTCGCCCACGCCTTTTGCACTACAAACCTCTGATGTTAAAGCATCTTCTACATTTTGTTTTAAGGTCATTTTATTTTTGGTTTTGCCCTTGCTTCGTTTCAAACATCCACACAGAATACATTTCGTCATATTTGCAATGCATGTCGGTACGTCATCCTCATTTTCTTTATGATAAAATCGGAGTCCAAGAATGGTACAAAACATTACACTGCTACTAATTGCTGTATCTACTAGCAATTTGATACACAGAATAGATGATTTTGGATACGATGCTTTTGGTAAGCTATCTGATGCAATTGTTAAATACACACAAATGGCCAAAAGAAGTGTAATCGAGTAGCTAATTCGGTCACCAGACTCAACCGGGACGTAAAACACTAAAAGGTTCAAACTCCCTAATAAAACAATAGGAAGGATTATGTTTATCATATAGAAGGTGGATCTTCTTTTAATCTCAAAGGTGACATTGATATATTCCACATAATCTATAGTTTGAATATTTTCAATGGAAGAGTTCTTTAAATCCCATATCGCATTCGGATAATAAAAATTACTCTGTACATTGTCAGGTATTATATTGACTTTCACTTCATTGGTTGTATATCCAGAAACACTGAAGAGGAAAGAACACATCTAGAAAAGAAATAAAAGAGATATCTAAATGTCAGTTCATAAGAATTTACCACATAAGCTAACTCTGCTAATAGATGAAAGTAATAATTATGTAGTCATAAGGAGTAATTTTTTTTTTAGATTTTGTTTTTGAGATGTTTCCATAAAAGGAAGTTATATAGTAGTACATCACTATTTGTCAGAATTTGTAGTGACTTTAGTGCAGAGTTTGAATACAATATTAAAATATAATCACTTGCAGGGCAATAATTAAGGATTTTGGATTTGAGTCTGAAAATTATTTAGTTATGACTTGACAACAATAAAATGAGCGATTGATCTGGAAAAAGAGAAAGAATGAGGTATGGGAAATCCACCAACGAGATGTATGGAACAGGAAATAAGACGCTGAATAACAAATTTGACAAGAAAATTGACCCTATACCGAGGATATTGCAAATTAAGATAGTGATATTTACGGACATTTCAAGCCAGTTTGGGTTTCTGATTAGACTTATGCCGCTATGGAAATCACTGTTCATTTTCACTCGCGTTAGTTCTTCAATATTGTACAAGAGAGAATAAAAAAAAAAATGGAGATGTTTCCTCTATAACCGTACACATTATGGCGGTAAACACATATATGATAAATTTCCACAATATAAATAACACTACCTGTAAATCAAATGGAAATTGATATATATTAGGAGGACAAGCTGCTTCGAAGACATTAAATGGACCCCAAAACGCAGTTCCATCATTGGTGTACTGGATTTCTATCTTATCAGTCCCCAGAGATACCGTACCACCATCTCCATTTCCATTATTAAGCGTAATCAAAGGTTTCCAAACATCCCTCTCTGGTATCTTTACTTTGTTTATACCATTATAATTCGTTGAATTCCACATCATCCGGACATCATTCCATGTGATGATAAAGTATCCAATAATAGACAAGGTTCCCGTCATTTCATCGTAGCCATTTATATAGGTTATATGAAATGAAATGTTGATTAAAGTTGGCTGTGTTTGGTTGAACGTTCCTCTGATCACTTTGTTATAATCCTTCATAAGATTCGAGTACAATTTGTTGGCATCGTGCAAAGTCTGTGGAGAACATACACACACAAAAGAAAAAATCAGCACGAAAGACCGAAGTACACACATTTTGTTTGAATAACACAAAATTGTAATGATAATGTTTCGCTTATAGCTAATGTATCATTTATAAAAGAAAAAAGAGGAGTTAGTGGCTCACTTATGTGGCAGAAGTCACCATGGAGGTATTCAATACATGAATATCAATAATATACTAAATAAAGCCTCATTCCGCTAATATTTGTTTTTACCTGCAAAATGTTAATAACACAACTGGTTATAGGCAGGTAGCAGCAAATGATTCGCTCAAGTCCTACAGAAACTTGGAGCTATTGTTTTCTATGACATGATTCATTAATATAACTCTATGTATCTTATTGGTTGAACATTGCTTAATGCCACTTTATTATATTTCATGTAGTTGTATATGGTGAAGACATCTACCTGATGCATTGCAACAGACCGACCCGAAGTAGTGAGGGATCATTTACGTAGCACGTTTACCATGACCTCGGTCTCAATTACGTCATACGATAGAAAAGGCAAGAACATAGTAGTAGTATTAGTAGTAGTAGTAGTAGTAGTAGTAGTAGTAGTAGTAGTAGTAGTAGTAGTAGTAGTAATAGTATTAGTAGAAATAGTAGTAGTAGTTTTATGAATCATTTCGAATATATATTGTCCAAGCATTAAAAAGTTGCCATATTAATCTAAGGTCACATCTTGAATGACTCCATAAATTATAGATTTACTTCAAAAGGTTTGAGAGCTATATTGTTAATAATTGTTTTTCTTGCGGTATTAAAATATCAGGCATCCATCATTCTGGAATCGGAATCTCAACGACATGTAATCTCTCAAAAGAATATGAATCTATAGAAATAATCTGGTTGAAATTACCAGACACAGCAGTTAAATTCAGCCGAGTTTAGCAAGGAAGGTATCGGTACATTTTAGATTGCAAATGTGAATTTAAGTCAGCACTTGTAATCAATGGAACTATCGATGCCGCTGGAGGACTGCTAGGGCGCAAGGGGTAATCATAACCCCAGTTTCTGTACTGACATGAAATATGAATTTCAAATTTCCTGTGACAACAGTTTGTAAATTATTTTGAATCTCTCATGCATATTTCTGTCCTTTATATATTTATACAATGGCTTTCTAATTTCGGTGTTAAGCATTACTTAGGAGACGCATACAGTGTACTAAATTAATAAACATATAGATATTCTATACTTATTATCAAGAGTACTCCAATATATGACTCAGGAATATACTCAAATGTGACATTCTTTTTTAAACTGGAAATCACCAATTTAACAGGTCCAATCCACTGACATGCTATCAGTTTGAAGAGTAATAATGTGCATATATTTTCAAGGGAAATTAACTTGACATTTGCCTTTGCAGAGCTAAAATTATTCAAGAAAGGCCAGTCTATCCAATGTAGCAGTTTATCTGATTTATAATATTCAAAACAAAGTCGAATAAAAATAACAATAATGCATACATACACACACAAACCAAGACAGCGAAGAATTTTTTTACTATCTTCATGTCTTGGATTTTGCTATCACATCCGAAGGACACGGCAAGTTAAAGGTGAATTAAACCTAAATATCCAACATATTTACACGTTCTATATGAGAAAGAATACTAATACTATCTGAGACTATACCAAGCGGAAGATTCTTTTTCATACGTTTGTGGTCGTCAAAAGGGAATACTTATTCACATATAACCATCAGTAGAAAATGTTTACGCTTCACATGTGATGCTTACTCATACATTATTGATCGTCAGTGGGAGATGCTCACTCAGCTGTTTATGTTTCTCTACAGGTGATGCTTACTCATACATTACTGATCGTCAGCGGGAGATGCTCACTCAGTTGTTTATGATCGTCTGCAGGAGATGCTTACTCATACATTATTGATAGTCAGTGGCAGATGGTCACTCAGTTGTTTATGATCGTCTGCAGGTGATGCTTACTCATACATTATTGATAGTAAGTGGAAGATGCTCACTCAGTTGTTTATGTTCGTCTGCAGGCGATGCTTACTCATACATTGTTGATCGTCAGCGGGAGATGCTCACTCAGTTGTGTATGATCGTCTGCAGGTGATGCTTACTCATACATTGTTGATAGTCAGTGGGAGATGCTCACTCAGTCGTTTATGTTCGTCTGCAGGTGATGCTTACTCATACATTATTGATAGTCAGTGGGAGATGCTCACTCAGTTGTTTATGATCGTTTACAGGTGATGCTTACTCATACATTGTTGATAGTCAGTGGGAGATGATCACTCAGTCGTTTATGTTCGTCTGCATGTGATGCTTACTCATACATTGTTGATCGTCAGTGGGAGATGCTCACTCAGTTGTTTATGATCGTCTGCAGATGATGCTTACTCATACATTGTTGATCGTCAGTAGAAGTTCACTCATTCATCTATGAAATACAGTAGAGGGACTTACCCATTCCTTTTTTGGACAACATTAGGTGATGCTTACCCACTCATTTTGATCCTGCAGAGAATGCTTTTATATTCGTGTATGTTACAACTTGTATACTGAAAGTTAAAAATTAGGAAATTAAATTTATCACGTTTGTCATAAAATGAAGCAGAAAGACTACCATATCGTTCAATATCAAGTACAAGATCTAAATATGAGCCACATGAATTTGAATCTGTAATTTCCTTAATTTCCAGTTCATTGGAATATAGTGTATGTACCTATGCATCACACTTCTTCTTATTTATAGACAGTACATCATGTAAAATAAACGGTTATTGCCAATTGTTCTTATTCTGATATATAAGATCAAGATATAAATTCAGCGTTGTACGGATAAGGGAATATATAACAAATCTTTATTCAATTTTACTTACTTGAAAAGTTGCAGGAAAACGATGCCCTACAGAAGTCGCATTTGAATTAAAGGGAAAGACATTGTTTGAGGAAGTGATTCTTTATTTTCTTTTACTCAAAAGAGTGGTGCTGTTTATCTTTATGACCAATTTTAAATAATATGTCTTTCACACCATGTTGCACTATAATTTTAAATATTAGAGGCTAATCATCCTGGAATCGAAATCGTAACTAAATATAAATGGACATTCCTGAAATAATATTCTGTATAAACTGATTGTATTTTTAGATATATAAATGTTACATAAATATCATTACACTTATTAGGCGGCACATTTAACGCATCTCAGTGTTACCTGGGAAACTCATTTAACCAAAGCAGTGAGGGATCGTTTAATTGTGAATTACTCCTGGATTTTGCTTTTGCATCTGAAAGGCAGAACAGTAATAAAATATACAGGTAACCAATAGATATAGCATCTTCATTGCTAATGCCGATTTCTATGGCAAGCAGGAGGTGTTTTCTCATTTTTATGTACTTTTTCATATATAAGATGTTTATTAATTGTTGTGTGGTGGTTTGAAAGAGTTGTTCACTGATTCCTGCAGGCGATGTTTTCCCATAAGCGATAGATAATCCATAGTATATACTTTTTCATTCGTGTGAAATCGTCACCATGGAATTGCAAGGCTGCAAAAGTCGGTTCTGAATTTAATGTGAGGTGGGCGGGCTGGTGTCCGTCAACAATTTGGTTTCCGGACCATAAGTCCAATACGATTAGTGCTATTGCAATGAAACTTCATATACTTACTCCCCAAGAGTGGAAGATGTGCCCTATTGTTTCCATGGTCAAAGGGTCAGAAGTGTGCTCGTCAGAAAATTTTTCTTCGCTTGTGTGAGCATAATGAGGAGACAGTTACTTATCCATTGTGAACGTATGTAAAAGATAAAAATAACTAAACAACCAACAAACACTAGAGGAGTCTGTTTCACACTACGACAGGTGTGGCTTGCTAGCAAGAGACCCTCACTTCTTCAAAACATGATAATAATATATTAAATAGTACATGAAATTATGCATACTTTTTATACGAGATTATCGGGAGGACTTCATTAAAATACACAGCAGGACTGATCGATATACAGCCGCTTTCATACATTTAATTTTTGCATGCGCTCTATCAAATTCCACAACCACACAGTTTACCGTAAACCCATGGTACAGAGGAAGAAAATATAATGAATGAAAATGCTAGACTGACATGTGGGAAAATATAAATGAATTCTTTATTAAATGATTATTTTACTTTTTCTTTTTTTTTTTTTTCATTTTGATTTTATTATCTTTATCACCTTTATAAATCTTATAAAAGACAGACAAAATTTAATGTATGCGGTATTCGAAAATTAAAACAAGTATTCTTCAAATCTTTTCCTCAATATTTAACAGGTTCTAGATGATTCGTTATCATACTGAAACCAGCGTAGCACAATCAAAAAAGCGCTTGTCTAGTCCTTGTATTTTCGGAAGAGACAGTAAATTCTGGTCCTGTTATGGTACACATGGCAAGGAAAATATCTTCTGGCGAATCCCTCAGATAGGTTTAAATTATAATGTGATGTCTCAGAGAATTACCATTTGCTTTAAACCGCTTGATAGATTGATAGATTATTGTGATATATCGGCGAATCGACTTGATAAGTCTAAATTATTGTGTAATATATCAGATAGATGCCAATACCAAATTATAAGTGAAACCATCTTCGTGCAATGTATCAACGAAATCATTATTGTGATCGCATGTATGACCTACACCGATTTTTAATATGCTTTTACCACCTTATGTATATATGTCTGACGTGTTAAGATTGCATCCAATTGTACGTGTACTTAATCCTTGTTGATATAAATAAAATATGTTAAATGAGATGCTGCAAAGGCAAGACAATTTATGAAGAAGAAAACAGTGTCACTTGCTTTGCCAACGTCTCTCCAAGTTATTATTGTTTTGGGTTTAAATGCAAAATCGCCGTCCTGTTCATCTGATTGACACCCATTAGATGACACATGGTGATGCAATTTGCTTCCGTACTCGCATTTTGCACTAGAAGCAGTTGACGTTACAACATCTTTTTCTACATAATTTGTTGAACTGATTTTGTGTCTGCGTTTGCCATTCCTTCGTTCAAAACATCCACACAGAATGCATTTCGTCATATTTGCAATGCATGTCGGTACGTTATCCTCATTGTCGTTAGAATAAAATCGAAGTCCGAGAATAGTACAAAACATTACACTGCCACTGATTGCTGTATCAACCAGCAATTTGATGCACAGAATAGATGGTTTTGGATACGATGCTTTTGGTAAACTATCGGACGCAATTGTCAAATATACACATATGGCCAACAAAAGTGTAATTGAGAAGCTAAGTCGATCCCCAGACTCTACGGGGACGAAAAACACTAAAAGGTTCAATATCCCTAATAAAACAATGGGAAGAATTATCTTTATTACATAAAAAGTGGATCTTCTTTTGATCTTAAGGATGACATTGATATATTTCAAATAGTTTGCAGGTTTAGATTTGCTAATGGAAGAGTTCTTCAAATCCCATATTGCATTAGGATAATAAAAACTACTCTGTACAGTGTCAGATATTATGTTGACTTTCACTTCGTTTTCTGCATATCCAAAAACACTGAAGGCTAAAGCACAAATCTGAAAGAAAAAGAAATAAACGACTTATTTAGATTTCTCTTTAGGAGGATGTACCATATGATTTCACTCTTGTATTAGATGTACATATGATTATGTAGGTGACAAATATAGTCCAAAATTCACATGAATTCCTTCACTAGCACTCTTTTCATAGCATATTATAATAAATACAATAATGAATGAATAATTCTACTGTCCACGCAACTCACTTTGTAAACCGGAAAATCTGGATTTTAACTTATTTATCTTTAAAATAGTTTTACAAAATTAATATCAATCGACAGATCTTGTTTAGTCGTAACTTTTGGTGTATGGTATATGTTTTTACGAAGAAGCATTCGTATTTTATAGGGGAAAATCATTTTAGATAGGGCGTTTTCTATGTTATTTTGACGTGACGTCGCCGATGTTTAATATTGAGTCTATGGGAAACTTGGCGACGTCACGTCAAAATTTAACATGAAAATCGCCCTATCTAAAATTTATTTTTTTCTATAGAATATGAACTCTTCTTCATACAAACATATATCATACACCAAAAGTTGCGACTAAACAAGATCTATTGAATGGTGTTGCCTTTTTGAAATTACTCTGAAGATGAATAACTGAAAATGCAGATTTTCCAGTTTCCAGAGTGAGTGGCGCGGACAGTAATACATTTTATTCACAATACCCCTGCAGTTTTTGATATGACGTCACGATACCCTGCAGTTTCTGATTTGTGACGTCACGATACCCTACAGTTTTTGATAAGACTGTTATTAGCGACAAAGCTTAGAAAACCATAATTCTGTGCATCTATTTGTAACTATTTTTGTCAAATGGATTAGAATGGGCTACCGTGCTTGTGTTTTACAAAAAATGACAGGGTATCGGCGAATACCCTATTCGTTTTTGTAAAACACTCGCATGGTAACCGCTGAATCAATTTTTACATAGCCTGGGAATTTGTGGTCAGTCTTCTGATAAATTAAAACAAATCCGTCGGGAAAATTCTGCATAAATATTTCCACCGTTAATCAAAGATCTTATATTTTAAAAAATTTATCTGTCACGATTTGACTACAATTAAATTAAAAATAGGTATTAAAATCAACAAAATAATGTATGAAATATCTTCCATGAAATACTGAACACAACGTAAAACCTCAAATTACATCTTAATTAACATCACATGGAATAATGAACGGATATTGTGGAATGCAATGAATTATAATGGTTTAAACATCACAATTTTAATATTATAATATTAAACTTTACTTGTAAAAGGAGGCGGGAAATCAAATGCAGTCTCAAGTTGTATTGGATATTCAATGCATTGTTCACCAATAAATAAAATTTTATGTTTATATCTATTCATTTTATTTTTTGTATATCATCCTTTTCCTCTTCTTCTTCTTCTTCTTATTATTATTATTATCATTATTATTATTATTGTTGTTGTTGTTGTTGTTGTTGTTGTTGTTGATTTATGATATCATGAGTTAATCGCTTATCTATCTATGAAACCATTCATCATCAGAAATTTGTGAAATGATGGAACTATTATAAGTGTTTAATTTCACACCCATTTTCTGGTTTATCAAATTCCACGTATATGATAGTACTTTTCCACTTTGTCCAGTTCCCTCTTTTTCAACTTGAAATGTTATTATATATTGTTATTATTATTATTATTATTATTATTATTATTATTATTATTATTATTATTATTATTATTATTATTATTATTATTATTGTTGTTGTTATTGTTGTTTCAGTTGTTGTTATTACATGTATTATTATTATTATTATATTACATAATTAAATTGTTTAAAAACGTGGCATTAAAACGAATGTATTAATCTTGTAATCAATATCGAATACAACTTGAGACAAATCATGCACTTGATTTCCCGCTTGCTTTACAATTACATATCAGAAACTTTCGGGTAATAGACTCTTATGAGTTATCTCTAAGCCAGATATGATATAAATTAAATGGTTATGGTCAGTATGATATAATTCCATGATATAAATAACACTGACCTGCAAGTCAAATGGATATTTGTGTATATCAGGGGGGCATGCAGCTTTGAAGACATCAAATGGACTCCAAAACGCAGTTCCATCATTTGTATACTGGATTTTCATTTTGTCATTCCCTAACGTTATCGCACCGCCATCTCCATTTCCATTAATTAGCGTAATATAAGGTTTCCAAACATCCTTCTCTTTTATCTTTATTTTGTTTAAACCATTATAATTCGTTGCATTCCACAACATCCGTTCATCATTCCATGTGATGAAAAAATACCCATTAACAGACAAGGTTCCCGTCATTTCATCGTAGTCATTTATATAGGCGAGATAAAATGAAAGGTTGATTAAAGTTGGCTGTGTTTGGTCGAATATTCCTCTGATTTCTTCGTTATAATCCTTCATGAGATCCGAGTACAATCTGTTGGCATCGAGCAATGTCTGAGGAGAACATACACAAGCAAGAGACAAAATCAGCATAAAAGGCCAACATACCATTTTGCTTGAATCACATATACATTGTAATGAGTGTGTTAGAATGTGTCGCTTATAACTAATGCACAATTTGTGGAAATCGTTACAGGCAGATAAGAGCAGATAATTCGTTCTCTCCTATAGAATCTTTTTTAACATTTATTAACTTAGATTAGATTCATTCAGAAGGGGAGGGGAGGGGATCTTATTTATTATTATCCCTCGGTGGATACCGCTGCTGGTGGACTAACAGTCCCCGAGGTTGATCACACACCCAATTTTCCGTGCTTCTGTACATAGCAACTTATATTCTCTATTTAATTAATTCCTTTATTGCGATTTAGTTATGTGTTTGTTATGACAACACCGATGTAAATCTATATGTAAAAGAGAGTATGTATGAGAGAGACTGTGTGTGTGTGTGTGTGTGTAGGTGTGTGTGTGTGTGTGTATGTGTGTGTGTATAAAAATTTACATTATAATCATGAATTATACTTGCTATTCTTCATTTGAAATCAATCAATCCAAAAATACAAAAGTAACAATTTGAAATGAAATGTATTTCATATGAAGATTAGCAGATATAATTTATGATTACAATGAGATTTTTGTTTAACGTCACACCACGTATATGGTGACGGCATCTGCCTGATGCGGGACATACACACTTTGACCTTTGCAATGGACCCACCCAACGCAGTGAGGGATCTTTACCGTGCGATGCATACCACGACACGGGGCCTCGGTTTTTACTGTCTCATCCGAAACACAGGACACCGGCATGATCAGAACGGAACTCGAACCCCGGCCTCGCGATCAAGAGGCGAGCGCGATACCACTAGGCCACACCGGCTTTGTTTTATTTTTGGAAGGAGTATTGTATGTTCTGGTATCAGTTATTTTTAAACCTGAGATAGGCTATCTGTAATGGTTTAGGCAGTTTCACATGGGTGGTTTTCATAGGTTATTAAATTTTAATAGAAGTACATGTATACTGGGATTTTAGCTATAAATGTTGGGCATGTCGGAATGTAGACCCTAATAAGCATTGAAATTCTAGTTTAGTTAATAATAATCATTCATAAACTTGATTGTGGTACAACGTTACATAGAATTGGTCATTAAAGTCGTGTTGGTAAGATAGTCAACTGTTATATTACAGATAAAATAGTTTGAAGTGTTTTTACATAATGGCCAGACGTTAAAATGTGGATATGAATTAAAATTGAACTGATAGTTACTTAAAAGTGGTGTTGTTGAAGTTGAGTTATATAAGTTCAAGTTACTACCGTTACTAGTGTTTTAATTTAATTGACTTAACCATGGGCACACGAAACTTAAGAGAATTTAAGCTATAAATAGTAGTTTACGTCTTGTTGTTTTTATTATAATAGATCGGATAAAGTACAGTAAACTCCATATACAGCCAACACGTTTATTACGAATCCATGCTTATTACGAACCAAGATGAATTCCCTGATTTTATTGTCATGTAAAGTTATGGGAAATTTTCCGTTTTTAGCGAATTTTGATAGTACGAACTAACGCATATTGCGAACCAAAACCATTGGCCCTGTAGTTAAATTTCTTCATAAATATACACTGTTTATACGAACTGATTACCTTTGATTACTACAATTACGTGATTTGTTAAAATAACTTGTTTGTCACCATAGGTCAGATTTGAGGCGATAATTGTTTGACAAACAAAAGCGCGTCTGTCTTACCCGTGTTTATCTAACTTTGGAGTGGATATTTTAAGCTTGGTAATGAATTCCCCATCTAGGATACGCATAGCGATATCATTAGAAACTAAATACCAAATCATTCTTAAAGTTGATAAAAGGGCAAAGAAGAGCAGTGCGGCGGACTTTGGTATTCGCAAAACTACATGGAGTACAATATTTAAAACCCTTGATATTATTTTGACCTTTTCAACTGTTTTAATACATTCAAGGAGTTTGTGTCAGATAAAACATCAGATACAATGACAAAGAAAACAATTAACTGACTTCTGAAGATTGGATGCATTGCACAATCTTTGAGTGCAGACTACAAACACTTGTATGATATAATCATTGTTTATAAATGAATTCAGTATGTAAACGATCTACCGTGTTGTTCCTTAATAAAATAAACAGGATTTGCTACATATTTTGTTTATAGCGAACTTTATTTCTTCCCTCGGTAAATTTCGTATTATGCATGTGGAACACTATGCATAGTACGAACCAGCTTTATGGGTCTCTAGCGATTCGTTATAAACGTGTTTTACTGTACTGTTTTGGCAGGTTTCTGTGCCATGAGTATGAGTGAAGGATGACCATGACCATGGACGAAATACCAGTTTGAGAAATCATTAAAATAATGATCATATAATAACAGGAATGTTATATATTTACAATATTAAATAAGTAGTACATGATTATCTAGACATTGCCAAACGTCATATATCTTATATTCTTATATAACATAATATACAATATATAAATCTATGACTTCTTGTCATTTCATAAAAAGGAGGAGAGTGCTGTACATATAGAGGTATATAGTGTCAAAAAATCAAAAGAAGAAACGCTATTAGCCTCAGAATTTCTCAAACGGAATTTTTCAATGACTCTGTCAGATTTTTTGATAGAGCAAAAGTAATTGACGTTACTATTGCTAAAGACAGCATTACAATACTTCATAACATGGTCTTTAACTGCAGTAAGAGTGGAGGTAATATGTTTAGAAAGCACAGTTATAGAGCAATGACTAGAATTTGATATAAAACGTGATTTATATGGATTTTTTGTGTAGTTTGGGAGGCCAATACATTTTTGGACGATCATTTTTATCAATGCCTAAATTGAAGTCACACATTGCTTTACAGTCGTCAGATTGGATCTTGTTTTTAAACATGCGTAGAAGAAGAGTTCAATCCGTTTTAAGAACTGTGATATAGTATATTTTTCAAACAATGATAATATTATTAGCTGCTTTGTCAACATGTACTAAGACAGAAGTATTATGTAAATCAGCCATTTTCATTTTTTATAGACTGGACTGGTATATAATGTGGTTGTTTGAATAAATTGTGATTACTTGTAAAATTATCGATGCGAATATCGATAATTTTTAAGATTTCACTTTTCCAGTCATTCAAGTTATGTATCTTTACACCTTCTTTTTTACACAATCGTTTACAACAGGTGTTTAATAATAAATATAGAACATATGTACATATTATGCTTCTTCAGCAATATTCAGGCATTTTGTAAAATCCATCCTGGATAGTAATCTATACCTTGGCCCTTTATTAAAAAGTGAACGTAAATATTCATCCGAAATACAATTCAGATCACCTGTAATAATATGGCCCGCAGGCTGATAAATGAATTTAGAACTATTGCATGAACAGGACGATGGAATAGAGTAAAGAGAATTAAGATTAGATGTGACTGCATTGTAATTAAATATAAGATTTCTAAAAGGTTTTTGGTACTGATAGCAAATCAGAGGTGGTTCAAGATTCTCGAAATACTGAGGAATTTTAGATTTGACTCTATGATCACGAAAAATATTAGAAATATTAAGATATTAAGATCTAAACCTTTATTTACAAATTTAATCTTGATAAATTGCGATTTAGGAGGAAGCAATGGTATACGCGGGAAAAGTTTGTTATATGAAAATGCTATAATCATTTTAAGTCTAAATCAATCCGAATAACGTAAACTTAATAAATCAGCCTCGTCCAGGATTGGTTTTATTCTGGTGACTGGAATAGATGATAATGCTTGTAGAAGTTCGTGACGACCGTTATATCTGGCAATCCGCAGTAGATCGTCTAATGACCTATTTAACCTCCCATGTCTTCTGCGGTTGCCATTACGGTGACGACCATGCAACCTGTGTTTCCTCTTAACGTCTGGTCTTAGTGAAAATATATTGATATTGTTATGGTATGAGGAAATGTTACCGTGTTGAAAAATGTGGTCATTGAGACCAAGGGGATATGGGGTTTGTAGATGTTTAATCCAATGAAGTTCAGCAACTAAACTTCGTTTTTCTCATTTCAGATTTAGTTTCTCCGGATGGTTTTGTAGTGCTTTCAATAGGAGTAATAATAACGTTACATATATTGTGATTAAATTTGATTAAGTGATTGTAAAGAAAGTTCTTGTATATACGTTTAGAATTATGTCTTATTTTATATGAATGATTACGAAAACGGCTTTTCAATGTTCGGGAAGTTTCACCTATATACTGAGCCCCACATCCCCCTGCTACTTAGGTTATAACGTATATCAAATTGGGTGTATTTCAATTGATGTCCTCGTTTATTTTAATATTATAAGTGTTACCATTAACTGTGGATTTAATGGTGGACTTGCAAGAGACGTGCTGGCAAGTAAGACATCTCTTAGCGTTGCACAAAGAAATACAAAGAAAGTCCTACACAACCAAGTCAGTTACCTAGGGGTTGAATAAAAACACTTGAAACACTCGGCCGCGGGGTATCTTTTTTACAGACTCCATACTGCAACCGAGAATAAATGTAGATATAAAAGAAAACAGAAAACATCTGACAAAGCTGTATGACACAAATCACCAGAGGAGATATAGATACCAGATCAAGAAAATATGAAGAGTCTCTTGGACGTGTGACGCATGATGTAGCTGAACTGAAAAATAAATATGATCTATAATGGGGAATGTACAATCCATTAATGATATGTTTTATAAAGTGACAACAGATATGAAACTAGTCGCATAGTGCTAAATCTGTGGATGAGTTAAAGGTCCTCAAGGCTGAAATTAATGAACTTAAGGAGAGTCACATCGAACTGCAGTGGCGCTCGATGCGTGACAATTTGAAACTCACAAGCATAGCAGAAAACATGAGTTGGGATTCAGAAGATAATAGTGAAAATGCCCATAGAGTATATAGAATGTGCAAATTTGTAGCCGGCTGACGAAAGTCATTCACTATCAGGACAGTGAAAAGGTAATATCAGCGGCACCAGGCACACAAAGTCTACAGGCAACAACGGTTACGTAGTGAACGAATAATTTCAGAAGGAAATAAATGAACACAGGAAGGTATTATGCCCATACTACAAAACTTCTAAGAGACAGGGAAAGAAAGCTACCCTTTCACGTGATAAAGAGCCGCTTCATTCTAGAACAAAACAGATGCAGAAACCATTCGCATGAACTATTGTCTGATGCACCAGTGTTCGTACCGGTAGGAGGAAATAGTACGCACAGAAGATACCAAGGAGAACGCGACGCTGGAGAAAATCGGGAGGACACTAGGAAAACCAGGGTGATCTGTCAAAGAATCCACTGACAAGACGATAATACACATCCAAATGACTCTCTCAATGCCGAAAATGAAAGTCCTGAACTCAAATTATTGTCTTGAAATGTGTGTGCTATCAAAAAAGAATGAACTATATATATATAATATAATTTATCAAAATGTATATCAATAGTAGAAACACAGTCCAAATTTGTTCAATTATTTAAGTTTGAAGATACATGTATGAATTCAAATATTTTTACCATTTTTTTGGTGTAGTATACATTACGTTTGACGGTTTTATATACAGCTCGTCTGATGATTCTCATGAAATTGAAATGGAACATCTTGAGTTTAGAGATCGCTATACTAATGTATGCTTCTAGTTATATAGATGATATAAATTCTAAAACATTGATCTGTAGTGATTTTAATGAACCAATAGAATGCTCAGTATATGAATACTAACTAGACAACAATGAAAATGTGTTAAGAAATCTATACAAATCAGATGACTTAAACATTAGGAGAGAGAGAGAGATATTTCTAAGGATGGTTTATTAACAACTTAATCAAGTATAGTTGATTATTTTATATATATTTAATACCGTACATGTACCGTGGAAGTTGGAAAATTCTCGTTGCCTCGGTGGGCAGTCCACGTCTGTCCTCCGTGGACACCTCCGTGGACACCACGGGAGGCCAGTTTTGTTTATAATACAATATGCCATCTACCTGTACTTGTCTTCTCGAGGTCAAAGCGGACAAGGTTTTCACACCTTTTACCTGTACGTGTCCTCTGGTGGACAAAACGGACGAGCTTTTCACACCTTTAAATTAAAATTGTCCCACAGTGGACGTAAGGGACATTACATAGATGTGTCTGTATTTTACAAACCGTCAGACGTAACGTGTTGTCATCTTGTCTTTAAAAATACGATCGTGAAACTTCAAGCTTATTTTTATATATATTTTTGCTTCCGCTAAACCTCATGAAAGACAGACGCAAATATTAGTTACGGCCCCGATAACCTATAAACCAGCTGTTAATAGAGGGTAGTTTTGAAAAACGAGTGAATACAACAATATTGCCGTGGAAATGGTGTCGGTTATTTTAAGATTTATTATTATTATTTGTATTCTTAATTTTTTGTGACCATGTGCGCGAATATCTTTCTTGCCGATATTATGTCATGTTAATCAAATAGTCAATCAATCAGTTAATCAATAGTTTCACTTGTTCACAGCAGGTATCGGACATTTACGATTAACTCCTTTGTTTCCATATCCATAAATAGAATAAACCCATTCTGTATGACAATTTATTTGAATGTTTGATAATCAAGGACTTATAAACAAATTGTTTATAAGTCCTTGTGATAATAGAATAAATTAAACTGAAATAATTGAAATGATTCTCTCAGTTTATGGCGCTAGACTCGGGTGTTTTGCAAAAAATCAGAAAACACGATGTTTTATTTAAGGAGTTTTTGATTAAAGAAAAATAAATAAATAAAATAAAAATCACAATGTTTTCTAAATCACCCTTAGTTGAAAGCATCCAAGGTGTTCCCCTGTTGTGGAAAACGCCTGATCATTCATGTGTGAACCAACTTTTTTTTAATTTGAGCCACAGAGGTGTGAAAATCTCTAGTGTGAAGACTGTCATACATGTACATCCCAATACATATACATGTATTCTATCGTTATATGTGGGTGTGTATTAATAAATTGTGTACTAGCATTACTATTTTATATTTGAAAATTAATTATTATCAGATTTCTTGTGATTTATTATTCCCCCTCAACAGCATAATCTAAGAACCATATCTCCGGCAAAGGGAGAAAACCCAAAAATTAATAACCCCCCCCCCCCCCCCCCCCCCTTCTTTTATTTGTACTTGTTGATAATGAAGAATTGTACGATGTTTCAGTCAAATATCTTATTCGCCAATACAATGGGTGATTTTCCTATTGCAAGTCTAAGCATTGTGCTGTAAGCCTACATGGCAATAAATTTAAGTGAAAGATCGACGCCACCTAACGACCGAGTTAAAGTAACGACACGTCACCCCTCTCTCTCTCTCTCTCTCTGCTGTGCACGAGATATCGTTTGCAAACGTATTTTAAACTTTTTCAATACAACCAAAATATATATTTGTGTATGTATTAATGTAAAACATGCAAGATTCAGTGTTCAGTCGGGTCATCATCTTTTATATATAATTGCATGATCGTATCCGTGAAATTAATACAAAAATAGATACGATCGTATTAGGAAAGAATATGTAACGAGACAAAACAATAAAAAATGGGGGGGGGGGGGCTTTTCCTCTCTGTTTAGGTCAAACGGCACTTAGTCCAGGTAACCTTACGAGTGGAGCACGCGTGTTGTGTGAAGTCTGTTGTTCTACTTCACCCTGGTAGCGAACAAGGGTTTGACTTATGACACTGATTAATATACGGAATTAGACGATCGTATCCGATGAAATCATAAGATACATTCGGCCCTATATATCTGGCAGGAGTATGTAAGAAGCTAAGAAATTTAGAGGTGGGGGAGGGGGGGTGTTCTGAAAGATACTTTTCTTTACTGTTTAGGTAAGAAAACGACCGACACTCTAGTTTCCCTTGCGACTCCAGTGCGCATGCTTTGTCTTTTGTTCTGAGATTATAAATATTTTTCAAAAGTTTGCCTGCACTTCACCAGGAAGATAAAAGAATACATAAAAAAAGAAGAAAACAGACCAAAGAAAATAATAATGAATAAAATAGAATGAAGATCAATGTCCATATGTATAAATATCTACCAGAATTAATCAATCGTGTATTTCATCGTAATCGCATGTAATATTTCAAAATCTGAATATGTTTATCAGAGCAATCAATAATGAATATCATATCACATATAATATGAATTTATTTGATTTTAAAGTCGGCTTTACTGTACTGAACCCACAAGTAGTAATTGCGCTCTTCAATTCGGACTTTGTGACTTGGTGACTTTTGTCATACAGCTTTGTCAGATGTCTTCAATTTTCTCTTTTAAATCACACTTATACACGTATCTGTACAATGACCAATCAGCTTATCTTTACTGATTTCATTCAAATACCATTGATGCACTTTTACGACAAGTAGATAAACGGGTATAAAGAACGTAGTTATACGTCCAAACAGGGACGTATATATCTAAATCTAAAACATTATATACGTCCGTGCTCCAGGTGCGCACTATATTTTCAATTTTTATATAAAAAATGCGTTCTAGTTTTAAAAATATTTAGAATAGCAGAATATTTTGAGATACATTTCAAACGTTCATTGTGTAATCAAGCAGAGGAGATTTAAAAAGATGTTAAATGATTATTAATCAAGATATCTAAGTCTAATTTCGTTATTTTTCATGCTTCACTGAACAAACACAATACGCATCATCATAAGGTCGCTGCCTTTTTAGCACTATCATACCCATTTACCGGGACATATTTCGTGTCCACGTTTGACCGTCTGACGGCGCGGACACAGGTAAATGACCACCTATATACGCGGTCAATATGGCCGATATACAGGGACAGTGTCCACGCGTGTCCGCGGCTTTACACGCCCAAATCCAATGTCCACGGTACATGCACGGTATATAGACGACGTATTGTCAATCAATAATCCTAACTTTAAGGATTACATACATGAAATCTATCTCCATGAACTTAAGATAAAAGAGACAACCGAGAGCAATAATTCCGCTTCGTATCTGGATATATTTTTAACTTTCGACAATAATGGTCATTTGAACACCTCTCTGTATGACAAACGTGACGATTTTAACTTCTAAATAACTAAGTTTCCATTTCTTTGCAGCAATATCCCGTCCTCACCAGCCTATGGAGTTTTTATATCTCAACTTATATGGTACGCAAGAGCATGTTCTCCATACGACGGTTTTATTCCAAGGGCCAAACGACTGGCCACTAAGTTGCTCATGCAGGGATATGTTATTAAAGAACGTCTGAAATCGTCACTGAGGAAGTTCTACGGTCGCTATGGAGATCTTGTACGAAAATATGATATGCCTCTCCCTAGAATGATTGATAATATTCTGGAATGCAACTAAATGACCTGTTCAGTGAACACCAAATATGACTTTGTATACCAGTTTGTACTTTCGTATGTACAATTAGGAAACCAAAACTCTTGATTTTGACATGTTTCTTAAGAGCTGCTGTGACGGATGATGCATACAAACAGGAGACGTGTACTCTCCCCAGGCACCTGATCTCACCTCGGAATTTTTTCAGTACTTCGGGGTTCACAACAGTTCCTTTTTGAAACTTACACGATTTTCTATCTGTCCTTGGACTGGGAATGATTAACGGTTTGGTACTTCTTCGATATTGATTTATTGGAATGTTTGATTTCCTAAAATATGTTAAAATGACAAATTATGGATTACAGTAATTCATACTCTCACATATCATGTACACTGAGGTAAGAAATCAATGATACTTATGAAATACGCATACCTGATGATTTGAATCAACTTACAAAGGTCAAATCATGGTCATGGGAAAATATAGTGATTTGTATTCAGAAATTTAGACAGACATTGTATTGATCTACTTAATAACGATTTAACCCGGCTGTAAATAGTGTTAACAAATATGAAATCGTTTGCCTTTTTAAACGTACGTTAGAGAGTATATTAGAATCTGAAAAAAAAAACACAGGTATACAAAATTATAAACATTATCAGCTCCCAGAACAAATAAAAATACTCATAATAAAATCTGGTGTAACTCTGAATATTAATATGCTCCTAAGCTTTTCGAAAATCAAAACGAATGAATAGAAAGTAAGGTTCTAGATGGTTGGTTGGTTGATTGGTGTTTTACGTCGCTTTCAACAATTTTTCTGTTATATCACGACATGGAAGCAGGAAGTTACCAACCTCTTACACATAGTGTTGCAACCACTCTATTGTCAAATTGCGCAGTAATGAGATGTTTTGTGTGTAGACTATGAGTGTCTTAGGTATATTTTTGTCTGACAATGTGGTCAACAATTAAATTACTAAGAGATCGTGATATGTTACTATAGATATGATGAAATGCTTTTCACTAACAGTTTAATACATTAATTTTTTAAACTTAGACCAATACTGGTAAATGTTCCCGTCTATCTGCACTCTGAGAACTTTGAGTATTATATTGTAATACATTGAAACTTCATTGATAAAGCTAATATCTTTACTTTTTTCTAAAGGTCAATCTTGTAATAATTTTTTTTTATTTTGATGGAATAAATGTAGACATTGTGAACCAAATATCTAGGGGGGGGGGGGGGGGGGGTGGGTATGTGTGTGTAGGTGTGTGTGTAGTTGGTTAACCGGTTTACGGGTGCCCACCTTCCCAATCACTGCAAAAGCAGCAAAATATAATGACACACATTTAACAATTTATAAATAATCCCCCATATCGAGAACAAGGATCAACAGGTTTCTCAAGAGAGGTCATAAAAATTTTATTTCACACGAAACGTTTATAGAATAATATGTTGCTATCAAAAATATGTAAGACGACATCAACATACTTAAACCGCGATCTGCCCGTTTGTAAGCGAACTTTGATCATTGATCAATAGGAGTCCCGACTAACAGTCAGAGGGGACGAGGATCAAGACCTTGTCTCCTCTGAAAAAGCTTGGACAAAGCCCGCCATTGAATCGCCACCGCCCTGTTAGTCAGGGTTCAACGCTCAAGTAAAAGTCTGCATTGTGTTGTAGAGGGACACAATACAAGACCTATGGTCTTAGCGATGATCTCGGGGTCATACTGTCGATGTCGAAGGCGTTTAATTATTTTAGAACCCGCCGTTATGAAATTATCGGAACCTTTTACCTCCTTAGTTTGTACACTAGATCAGCATAGAAATTGGGATGGGAAATTCCGCTGGATATGTATCGTTGAGAAGTCAAATTCCGAATTTAGATAAAATGTTTGAATAAGATCTGTAGAATTTACCAAAAGTTTTTCGAAATTTAAGATATCTATAACATTGAGTAAGAATTTTTAAAGTAATATGAGAATTTTTTCGTGAAAATCCAAAACGTTAGTGCAGGCTCTTGTGAACCGAACCAATTGCCTAATACATGTATAAATACCCTATGATAGGAGTTTGGGTACATCACCATCTATTTACACTAGGGGATCCAAAGTCGTCACATTTATCATATACATTGTATATTGGTACATGTATGAATATTGTTGTTAATAAGTTTAATATTCAAATGCAAAAAAGGTGCTTCCTGGCCGGAAGTATTGGCTTTGTTTAATTGACGTTCAGATGGATAAATGTCAGTGATATAGTTTTCAAACTCGTGGTTATAGTTAACTAATATATCATCAAGATGTCTAGAGGTGTCATGAACTTATCAATAAGATTGAAAGGTTTAGAGGTTTGTATAGAATGGATGAGGTCTCTCTCATAGCAGTTTAAAAAAAAAAAATCTGCTATCAAGAGGGGGGGGGGGCAGTTAGTGTCCATAGGAATCCCAATAATCTGTTGATAAGTTTTGCCATTGAAATGTACATAAATATTATCCATCAAAAATTTGATGGCATTACAACTCAATACAAGTCTAATATTTACAATTATTTGACTCTTTCTACTGGGTATATGTGACGGGTGTTGCTAGCAAGCAGGAGATGCTCACTCTCCCCGGGCACCTGATCTCACTCCATCACAGGGGTTCACATATGCTCTTCAAGTAGACATATTTTATTATTTTCCATTTGTTTTTCATTATCACTGATTTTTGTATGTCCTCTGGTTTTATGATTTTTGGACTTGTGGTTTGGATTTATCCATCATCTTTACATCATATTGTTTGTTAGAAAAAAATCCATATGTAACTGAAAAACAGAGGTATGATTTAGACTCTGTGTTGAAACACCAACGTACGAGAGACGACAATTTGGTTTTGATTAAGGAATGAGATAGAGAGGTAGATAGTGTCAAAAAAATCAAAAGTAAAAAACGTTATTAGCCTCAAAATTTCTCAAACGGAATTGTTCAATGATTTCGTTAGAATGTTTGATAGAGCAAAAGAAATTGACGTTACTATTGCTAAAAACAGCATTACAATACTTAGTAACATGGTCTTTTATTGCAGTAAGAGCGGAGGTGATAATTTTAGAAAGCACAGTTATAGAGCAATGACTAGAATTTGATAGAAAACGTGATTTATATGTATTTTTGTGTAGTTTGGGAAGCCAATACATTGTTAGAATATGATTTTTATGTCTAAATTGAAGTCACACATATCTTTACAGAGGTCACATCAAATCTTGTCTTTAAACCATGGGGTTTCAACATACGTAGAAGTAGAGTTCATTTCCGTTTTAAGAACTGTAATACAGTATATTTTTCAAACAATGATAATATTATTAGCTGCTTTGTCCGCAGGTACGAAGACATAAGTATTATGTAATTCAGCCATTTTCTTTTTTATAGACTGGACTGGTATATAATTTGGCTGTTTGAATAAATTGGGATTACTTGTAAAATTATCGATGCGAATATCGATAATTTTTAAGATTTCACTTTTCCGGTCATTCAAGGCATGTATTTTCACACCTTCTTTTTTACACCATCGTTTACAGTAAGTGTTTAATGCTTCTTCAACATACATACAATTAATTGCCGAGAGAGTCAATCCTCCGGGTTAAATGTATATGGTATATATTTATGATTGAAATTGTTATATATATATATGTGAATAACACGTGCATGCGTGAATGTTGTTTTTGAAAGTTTGCTCTATGTTGTATTAACAGCGAATGAGAAAAAACAAAAAACTTGAAACTTTAAGCTTTGGTATTATTTTTGGAACTGTTTTCATTTTGCTGTGTTTTGACGTTACCAGAATATCTGAATCACTGCTTATGCTAACAGATAACGCAAATTCTCCGCTTTCAGACATTGTTATTGTGTTGCTGTTTGACATCAAGAACAAATATACACTTTCTGCGTTTGTTATTGTACAAAATGGCTCAGAGATCAACTATTAAATCTGAGTGAAGAATCGAACGCTATCAGAAAAGCTCCAATGATCAATATTTTTTTCTTTTCCCAAAGTATAGATAATTTATTTTCTATACACAACACTGAACAATAATGACTAGAAGACTTTTTATAATTGAGATGACTATATTACGTCATTTAATCAATCTTTCGTGGCTAGTCGCTAATATATATATTACATCAACCATGAATCATAGCTGTACAGCAGACACAGTCGCTTGAAATATTAGAATTACAAATAATTTAGTCATATAAACTTTATGTTTCTTTCACTTAACATCCTGCTAAAATGCATTTTAATGATGTATTTTCGCGACTGCAGAAAATCATCAGCCCAAAATACAAACTCATTTCCTTTTGTGTTTTAGGCTGATATATTGAAATTTATGTCGCGAATGTCATTTTCATATGTTTTCTTGACACTTGTTCAGAAACGTCCTCATTATACCAGATATATATTGATATCCAATATGATTATCCCAGTTGATTTATTCATAACTAGGTTATCAGTAATGGAAATCATAATAGTTTGTGTAAAATATTTGATTTAATTCGTGTAAAATATTTGATTTAATTCTTGATAATAATGTGAATTTGCATACACTGAAAAAAACTAATAATTTAATTATTTAATCAATACCTCGTGGCTAGTCGCTAATTTACATATTACATTAACCATGAATCATGACTATATATATTTAGTTCAAGTTTACTGTAATACAAGTTTGTAAATTATTCTACAACTAAGGAATATCTCCCTCATGCATAGCTCTGTCCTAAGATGAGCCTTTTCTCTCACGTTTAAGTCTGTGTGGCAATTACTTTCCTCTCTAACTATTCGTATCTAGGAATCTCATAGCTTTGATCTTGAACATGTTGAAGACATTTTGACGAAATATAAGTTGTCAAAATGTGCATATGTTGCACTAAGTTAATATACATCTAATTGTTCTTATATTTATTTACCAACTTTAGACAAGCAAATTTTGTTTCTCTTCCCTGCTTAAATGATATATTAATATTAATAAATATGATGTGCCTCTTTCTAGAATGATTGATAATATTCTGGAATGCAACTAAATGACCTGTTCAGTGAACACCAAATATGACTGTATACCAGTTTGTACTTTCGTATGTACAATAAGGGAACCAAAACTCTTGATTTTGACATGTTTTTGAGAACTGCTGTGACAGATGATGCATGCAGACAGGAGACGCTTAGTCTCCCCGGGCACCTGGTCTCACCTCGGAATTTTTCAGTATTTCGGGGTTCACAAGTTCCTTTTTGAAACTTACACGATTTTCTATCTGTCCTTGGACTTTGAGAATGATTAACGGTTTGGTACTTTTTCGATATCTATTTTACAACCTCAAATAAATTAAATACACTATATGCGAGGATATGAAAGCAGAAAATGCAACAAAACAATAAAATTATGTCACTTGCAATTCCAACATCTGTTCACGTTATCTCTCGATTCAGGATCTTTTTGGTTCCTTCATCATTTGGAATATACATATATTTCCTTTCATTCTCCATCAGACCATCTCTATATGAATTAGAATTAAAAATTCAATTAAAGGGACATAGTCCGAAACTGGAAAATTTTAGCATGAAAAGGATAAATTACGACAATAACTTATTTTTCCTGTATTGCATGAATTATAAACTTTGTGTTAAATGCAAAATTTAAAACTAAAATCCCTCAATGTTTTCGTAGAATAAAGGTAATCGAGTCGAATTAAATTCGGTTGGTATCAATTCTCCAAATAAGGCGATGCTCCGCCCATAATCATGCGCGTGCGTGGATATTTACTGTGAAATACAACAAAAATGGTTCACATGGAGGAATACGAGCACGAGAAAAGCAAAAGTGTGGTAGAAAATAACTATACACAGACTCAGAGGCCAAAACAAAAAGTGGAACAAATGCCGGAATCGGGTAAAGCTCGAGTTTAATTGTCACGTGATTTCCTTTGACCGACCTCATCAATATTCAAGAAGCCTGGTTATGTTGCAAATTTAAAAAAAAATTAAAACTTATCTCCAGGTAATCAGAGGCGATTTAAATCGGTGAGCAAGATAGAGTCTCCACATATCTCGCACTAGCTTTTAGATAAAAACAAAGAGTGGTCAAAGAGTTATACTTTTGCTTCATGACAAGAAAAGTTTTTAATCTTTTATTCATGAATGTATTCACTAATATTTCCGAGATTAAACAATTAAGCCATGACATCGATAAAACGAATGCATTTAGATCAAAGGCGATATGCCAACAGAAAGTAAGTATTATACTACTCGCATCACATCACGGTGTATCGGTGCACTCCATAAAATCCATTCATTAATTACTGATAACCAGACAATTGCCACTGATCTTTGGAACTTGCCACCGACTATCACGTACAATAAACATTGTGATGACACTGGTAAATTATTAAAGCTAAAATCTAATGGACCTTTTGTTTTCATGGTATCGTACCTTGATCATAGTGTTTTGTATAGCCATACTGAATGTTTGCAGAATGTAGAGTTTCCATTTTGTCAGTACCAGCCGATGTCATTATGTAATTACACATCATTGCATTCTAAACACCCATTAACATCTATTTCCTGGTTTCCTTTGTTTACTTTAAACACAGATTACGGATAAAATGCTATCATTTAATCAATCCTATAAATTGTTATTTGAGAGCAACTTGTATTTCATCAAGTGCTTGATGGATTATTTGATCAATATTTACCTTCACGCTGGGATTTTTATGTCCTATATTGTCGCGTCATCTATCTTTTGATCAGTGCAACGGAAATAAAATTATATCCAAAACAGTCAATAGTTCTTTCAAATGGTAATGTCTACCGTTGTATGGGACCTAACAACCCCCCTTCCCTTTCTCTCTTCAAATTCTCCCTAGACATGTTCAAATAAAAAGAATTCGATATTAATTTGGATATACTAGAGAGGAACTTGAAACAACATACCATTGTAGGCGTTCATAGACTCCCAGTAATCACAGATAATACTAGATTTCCTAGTGGAGTAATCATTTCATGTTTCCCTAGAGGCACTCTACATGAATGTCTAATACACTGATAACTGCAAAACCTTGACGATAGTTTTCAACAATAGCATTGAGACAGTTTGCATACATTATGTAATAAACGACCAAACAAAAACGAAACTGTGAATGCAAATGACGAAGCTATTCCGTACATTATTCAATAAAACAATACAAGAGTAAAATCATTGAACAATAACGTAAGAGAGGATAGGGCAATGTAGAAAGAGATATCTTTATATCTGTGTATTAAACCCGTAACAGTTTGAGTACTGAACTTCCTGTGAAATATACATTAACTTTCCTTGTCCTATTCAAACAAATCGGTCTCATGACATGATCTGCCATGATCTTCGACAATCAGCTTCAAAAAGCAATATTTCCCAACTTGAAACATATAAGTATTTATATATATATTTTTTCTTTTATTACCTACATTTACCCTACATTTTTAAATAATTATTGTCTTGAAGGAATTTCATGAAGATCACTTATTACAGCACAAATATTCTGTAAACCAACGCAGGTTAAAACCCTTTTATGCTCGATATAATGTCCTTCAATTATTAGTTTCAAAAGGCAGTATCTCCCAACCTGAAACCCACTAGCATTACTAATTTCTTTTTATATGTAATACTACTTTTCATTATTGAATTGAAAGAATTTCAATATCATCACAGCATAGCTATTTTATAATCCAAAAAAGATTAAAGCCCTTAGGTTCGATGCATGTACCTCACTAATTGAAGATTACTGCTAAATGCACATCAGAATACTTTTATGGTTGCAGACAGTATTACAGTGTCATATGGTGGAATAAAAGCAACATCTATATTGTATAATATGCCCTTTCTTATTTTCAGGGTAGCAATTTTCTTTAAAAGGCATTAACTTTGGGAATTAGATCACAGTAAAGATAGAATCAGACCTGTATTTTTTCACAAAAAGTCACGTATAAAATTTTCGTTCAAATTACCATCTCAAAATATTAAAGATTTTTTTATTTCAAAAATGAAAACTTATAGAAATTGACAACAACCTTGACCTAAAATATATATTCTTTGCATCAAGGATGTCAAGGTTAAGACAAGCAAATTTCTCACAGAAACATACAAGAAAAAATGTGTAACCTCAATCTTGGATGCATGACTCTGGGTGAAACTCTGGACACAGTGCCTACTTATAATGAAGTTTTCAACCAAATAAAAACATATTCTATTGAAGCATTTAGGATTTATGGGCCACTCCAGAACATTACATATAAGCTGTCACATGGCCTTTTTATATGGCACTTTTCTACCAAGTATAAACTTTCTCCAATGTAACATGTGGAAAATATTAATGGTAAAAGTATATTATGTATTGACAGACAGATTTTTCTGTAGGGTAATACATTCCTGTCCAAGATGGACATATAAAAACTAAAGAAGCTGGAAAAAATCACTTACTTTCATCAAGCATACCATTATGTCACATGGCAATCTTGGAATTAAATCCAGACTCATGTAAAATGAAAAATTACAGCAAGTTCTTTAACATTGTAAAGGCACTATTATTCTTCACTAAGACACTGTGCTTCATGACTACAGTGACCCATATTTTCTCTTTATTTCTAATTTAGTACTGATATCTACTTCCAAAGACTTCATACAGGAATTTGTGTCTCTTCAGTAGATTTCATATATGCAAAACTCTTTTCTTATTTCAAGAAATGACCAGTTTATACCCATGATAATGGTTTTATTATCTTATTTTGTAACAGAGAAATGAAGAACTATTATTTTTTCCATTTTGTTAGTGTTATTACAAAAATAAGTCAATTACATGATATAATAATTTATTACTGGTCCGATCATTCTAGACTGAACACTAAAATTTAAGTTCTTTTCACGTATTTTCTCCAGTCACAAACATGTGAACGCTCTTTGACCCTGTAATCATTTGACTAGCTCTCTGAGTTCCCACTATGGCACAGAGTTTCTGAGCATCATACTGTGAATATATTACTGTACATGTTACACTTTCTTTATCTGTCTTGTTATAAGTGTCCTGTAGCATATTACAGAATTCACTGTAGAAGTGAGGATACAAGGGCAGTTCATAAAATACTATATGACGGATTCCTCTGACTTTGTACCTGTACACAATAAATAATGTATATTAGCCTTCATTTTGCAGTAATTACTTTCACTGTAACATGAAAAGGTAAAATTTCAAAAGAACAAAAGTTTTAAGTCCTAATCCTACATAAATGCATGATAGTTTTCTTCATACTATTTATTTTTCTTAACATGTTCAATACTCATATATCCGTACAAAATTGTAAATAAGTAAATTGAGAATTGTTCAATTTTACACAATAGAAGTGAGAATCAAACGTGGCAATTTAAAATTTGCACAAAATGTGACATAAAAAAAAGATTTAACATCAAAAGTCATACAAAGATGTCCCTACATGTTGACAGATTTTTATTACGTATGATGTAATATTACACATAAGACATGATTTGAGGAAATACATGCAATACTATCTAATTCCATTTTGAAACTCTAAGTCATTCATTACCTTCTAAAGAAATGTAATCTCTCTGTATACAACATAAAGTGTGTCTTTCCATGGTAAAATAGAGTTCTTGCTCTCGACACCTGTTTATTGTTTGAGTACCTGTAATATCAACCGCAGATGATTTCTAGGTACAGAATACATCCTTACAATATCTTAAAAGTATATTCTATCAATACAGATGTATGCTGATACACTCATAATGCTAAAGCAAAACCTTGCAACAGAAAATATTAAACTTGTACATTAGATAATTGGTTTGCAATACACTTAATAAGGACTTTCATAAAATGTGCAGGAAAAGTTATAAATCAATTATGATAAACACAACTAACTTCACAAGTCATTTGTAAAATATAGTATCAATGCATGTAAACAAGCATGGAAACTTTGTAGAGATCTATTATCCCTTTCTTTCACTGAAAGTTAATATACGAATGTCTCTGGATTCATCACAGAGTATGGATCAGGGTTACTTTCTTAATGACAGCATAAAAGTGATACTTACTCAGATACATGTACAAAATCAAGATCTTCCCGTGTAAAATAATTGCGTAATCTCACGAAATCAAAGTAGGATGGTACATAGATTAAGGTCTGTGACATAACAGAATCCTTATGCTGAGGCAAGACCTGTGAAGTGATGAAAGTATTTGAAATTAAAGTTCAAGAAAAATGAATAAAAAGCGGAAAAAATATTTGTCTTCGTACTTATATACCTTTTTAATGAACATTTGAAATTTCTGATTGCATTATATTCAGATACCTGAATGATTTAAAATGGTAAACATTATGTTTACATACCTTTTTCACAAAGAAATCAAATCTACTATCTGCCAAGTTGACATAAGAAAGGCACTCTATTTTATGAAAGACCTATAATGAATAAATAAGGAACAGTACATATATGAATATATTCAGCGAAACTACTTTTTCTATACTTTAACTCAGAGTTGTTCGAAGAAACATAAACTATTTTCTTCTATGAAATTCAACAAATTCCCCGTTTTTTATGATGAAAATTGAAAAAAGAACTTGAAAGAAATGGAAAAAGGCTAACAAAATCTACCACTAATGTCTGATGATGATTGAAAAATCCACAAATCAGAGTGTCAAGTTCACTTTGTCTAGTTAACTTGACATGAGAGTTTGTGGATTTCTCACTTATCATCAGATATTAGGAGTTGATAGTTTTTCTCCCATTGCTTAATTTGTCTCTTAAAATTGTTAATTCTCCTTTGCGTTATGTTGATAAAAAGATGAAAATTAGGCCCTCTAACGTTGACGTCGTGTTTCCTTTTGACAACATAATAAAATTAAGCATGAAATAGGTCATATAGCTTGTCATCCACCCCTTGTGGTTGACAGGCTGATCATTTCACACCTCTTTTAAAGATATCTCTGTGAATAAGGGAGAAAACAAGATACAACATATGTAGTAAAGAGAGGGTGCAAGTCTTCTCAGGAGACTGAATGGCGTTAATAATTAGTTAAGAAAATAGAACTGCCAGTCATGTGGTCTGATAAAACTAAGATGTAGAGGTCCAAAAATGATCTCACATATAGCTTTTCAAAAGAAATACTTTCAATTATAAGTTTCCACAGAAATTTACTCTACAGGAAAATGACAACAGAAAAAAATAACATTGATTTCAATCCTTATTATTATCAACATTTTGAAACATATTTTTTCCACACAATAATTCATCCCATACTGATTACCTAATAAGTAAAGAATGGCCACTAAATATGATTTATATCAGTAAGATTTCCCATGTTTGTTCCACAATATATGATGTTTACAAAGACATTTTATCAACATTACAAGGATTCCTCGACAATGCTGTAACTTGACACAATTTGGTAATTGAGGGCATTACTTTGATGCAGCACATGTTGAAAGCAAGATGATGAACTGTTACGCAGCTGTTTTTTGTTTTGTTTTGTTTTTCAAAGGAATGGTTGCTATGAATATGGGAGGTAGTTCCGACAGAAAGAGGAATTGTGTACAAGTATAACTTGTCAAACAGAAGTATACCACAAAATGTCAAATACCTTCATTCTGTATGTAAATCAGTACCTATATTTTTATCCATATCAATAATAAAATACACCACTGTAGGTAACATAAGACATAATTTAAGTATACCTGCGGCAACTGAGTAACAATTTGAGAAATGCTGCCTGTTGACTCTTTTTTGTTGACCATCAATTTTCCAGCATAATCTGAGCCTTGTTAAGAATTATTCAATCAAATACTCAAGAAATAAATTTCCCATCCAATACAGCGATACTGCAAACATACATTAATTGATCCTTTGCTATATATACCTTTCATTGAAATTATCTTTGCCATATAATAAATTTCTTATTTCACAATATATGTTTTTCGAGTTTAAATCAATATAAACTGCAAAAATTAAATGTTAAGTTTTTAATAAAATAAACAAATGGTATTACTTCCCTTAAAATATCTTATACCAGATTACTTCTGTGTACATCCAGTTTTTGCAGAATTTCAGAGTTCAATCAAAATCATAAATATCACCAATTGCAAAACATTTTCCAAAGTGTCATATCAACCACACATAAACAAAGAAGTAGACCTACAGTGTTAAGTGATATATGCTTATTGTAAATTTAATTGTACATGAGCAAATATTAAACAAAGAAATTTTAGAACTTGTGATACTAAAATGAAAAAGATGAATGCTATCTTTGCAGAAATACATAGACCTTGTCATGTTATGGTAATTAAGGGACTGATGTTTTGGTGGAAAATTCATAACTGTTCCCACAGAAAGATGTCAAAGACAATCAATTTTTTACTATGACATCAAAAATTTTACAGGAAACATTAACATTTGCCAACCAAAACATCAGTCCCGTAGTTAATGTGAAAGTAAATTGCAAAAATTTCCAACTCAGGAATTACCCAATATAGTGTTTATTTCTACACAATACATGTAGTGTTGAAATGCAAACAGCAGTTATATGTATGAAAAGATACTGTGACAATGTTTGTTGAAAAGGCTGTTGAGTTCAGGTGTAGCTAAAGAGCCAAACATCAAAGTCTGTCGATAAAAGCGAGACCTGAAATGAATTAGCATCAAATTTTTTAAGCCATGATTAAGAAAAGGTTTTATGTGTTAATGTTCACATACAAATGCTGAGAAAGCTTCACACAATGTTGTAAATGTTGGATTGCGAATGAACAAGAGAGAGCTTTATGGTGTATATAGCTGATTGATTATGACCAACAATACAAGTATTCTAAGTAATATATGTATGAAGTTCGTTGTTTGATTAAAGAACACAACATCAAAAAAATTTCTACTACAAAATATATTGAAATTTCTCATGAGTGTAACTCAAAAGATATCCCCTGTGAATAAGTTTAAAAAAAGCATTACAAAGAGCATTACGAAGTAGAGCTTCTCTTTTTGTGATCTCATCTTTAGACTTCTGACCTTGAATATCAATGGGAATCTCTTCAAGACACATATACACCAAGTTTGATGTATTTTTATTACCAAATTTTTCTTTATGAGGATGTACAAGGAAAGTGGAATTGATGAACAAATGAACAATTATTATTAATAAGTAAGTAAATATATAATCCATGAAGAAGTTGCTGGGGGCAGGCTTGGTGTAGTGGTTAAGCAATTGGCTTGCGGCGCCAATGATCCAGGTTCGATTCCCAGGTTGCGCCACTATGTTTCAGAGGTTGGTAACCTCCTGCTTCCATGTCGCGATATAACTGAAATATTGTTGAAAGTGACATAAAACACCAATCAACCAACCTACCAAAGAAGTTGCTGCATTTCATAATAATAATGGTGGTTAAGCATTACACTAACTTACAAGATACAAACATAGACAAAGATAAATAGCTGAATAGCAAGTTGGTTTGCCGATTCTAAATTTATTTACCATCCATTTAATGTCCACATGCGAACTCTTGAGAAATCAGCACCATGTGATTCTTGCGGCTGGAGATGAAGGTGGGATGCGATTTGCTGAAATATTATGATTTTAATGTAAAAAAAATAATGCTCACAATCATTAATGGTGTTACTATTACTCAACCAATTAAATCAATTAAAAATTTCATGTCTTTAACATTATTAAAAGTGTCTTATTTCAGTATAATTACATGTATATTCAGATCAAGAATTTTAAACTTAAAAGGTAAATCTTAAATGAATGCATTATAATATCTATGCTAAATTTTCAAAAACAGACTTATCTACATACAAAAAGATTGGATGATTAACATAAAGTGTAAACACCACGTCAAACATGTAAATTACTTACAAGAATGTGGTCCCAATTTTGCATTAAAAATATGTCAGCTTGGTCAAGTATCAACATCTCTATGGAATTCAGGAAATCATAGTCTCTTTCTTTTTCTCTACAAAATACAAATAAGAAAATAATGTTTCAAGGAACACATTTGTTGTCTGTGATAATAGTTAAAATAAAGGTATAACAGAGATATAAATAGATGACATCTGAAAATATTTGATTAAGAGATATGAAAATATGACTAGCTTTGCAGATTATGCAAAAATAGAGCACAGTAAACACATATAAAATATGCCTATTACAAGACACAATACTGTGTAGCCTAAATAACTGCATAAAAGCTGAAACTTGACAAAAATTCAATGCTATATTTTTAAAAATTGAAAGTAATATTTGTGTAAGTGTTTAGAAAAATTGAGTTACATATTTAAAACTTTGTTACTGAAATTAAAATACAGGTTTTTAAACATGTTACCTGACCTTATGTATAAATAATGATTAAGAGGGCTAAAAAGAGTTTATCATTTATCTTTGATCTATCTACATTTCGTATTTAAAATCTAAAGCAGACTTAGACCTCATGTGATGTATGTATAACACTGTATCACAGTAAATGTGGCTTACCCTTCAGAGCCTATAACAGTCCTGAGGCCTAGGGGTGAGGCAAGGATAATATCTGAGCCATAAAACTTGGTGTATAATTTCAACGTCTTCTTTGCTACTCCAAGCCCAATCCGGAAATGATCATCAATGTTTCCCACAAATAATTTCTCATAGTCCTCTGAAATGAGACATTTTTTGTGAGAATTCCAAAGAACAGCGACATATAAAAGAACACTAATTTTCTCCTCAAATGTAAATTCTGGACCCCAGCCTTCCAACTTCCTCTCGCCCCCATCATCATTATCATCAGCAGTTTGATCTATAGTTCCGACAAAGGAATGTCATCACAGATGTCGTCATCCTCGTCCTCGGCACCAGTGGACTCTGTGTTATGTTATTTAATCAATGGCAATCTTCTCAGGATCATTAAACTTTCTCCATAAGGTTCTGTTTGCCTTTTGTTACGGCTTGTTAACTTTTCACTTCTACACAGGTAATCAGTTTGTAAATTGTATTGAACTGGATCAAATAAACCACGAAGCACCGATATACATGTATAACAGCTTTATGTATAGGAACTGTTGGCCACGCAATATGCATTTAATTGTCATAAAATCGTCTTTAAAAGTAATTAACAACTTGGGAATATCGCGTGTACTACCTATGGTGTGTGATACCTGCATTGTCCGTTCATCAACAGCAAAGTCTGACTTCAGCTCAATTTTAGATTTTTCCTCTCGTGTAGTATTGTGCCTACAAGTTGGTTGTGCATTTCGACTACGATATTTTTCTCCAAAAAATCCGACTTATAGGCTAGTATATATGGTAAAGCATTACTTAAAAGTCAGCTACAGATGGTAGCACATATACCTGGTTTTAAACCCTTCTTTTCCATGGAATTATCCTCACCATATTCTGTTTGAAATCTTTTCTTGTTACTGATCAAATTCTGTAAAAATCAAAATCATAGATTAAACAACAAGTGGAATATGCATAATACTATGAAGTTTAGGAAATTAGCTACAAGTGGATGTAAAATGGAACATACATATGATTGTTTACCTCTTGTCCGACATCCTTATTTCATTTATATAGTGATGGCATATGTTTGATGCATTGCACAGAAATTTCAACCTCTGTGACAAACCCACCTTAAGCAGTGAGGGAAGTTTTAAGTGCCAACATCTGTAATACTGTTACAGAAAATTAAGTGAAACCCTGTCTGACAGAATCGAATCGGGGAAGTCAAACTAATGCCTCATGTTTTACTGTCTTATTTGAAAAACAGGAAACGGATGTCATAGCTTCAGATGAGGCTAGAATCTGGAAACTCTTAGCTATTAGTCTAAGAAGGCTAGCAAATTAATTAAGGTAGCTCAAAACAAACATATGACAAAACGAAAAATGAACTTTGGTTAATACTAATGGCACTGTATACTTAAAGGCACTGTATACTATGTTCACTAGGAATTCTTTGTATATAAAAATTTTTATAGCAACTGTATATTATACATTACTTGAAATCATCATGATCCCTTTTCAGGTGAATATGTACAGTAAGATAATCTTGACAATCTGAATATGTAGGGTAAGATAATCCTGACAATCTGAATATGTACAATAAGATAATCTTGACAATCTGAATATGTAGAGTAAGATAATCCTGACAATCTGAATATGTACAGTAAGATAATCTTGACAATCTGAATATGTAGAGTAAGATAATCTTGACAATCTGAATATGTACAGTAAGATAATCTTGACAATCTGAATATGTACAGTAAGATAATCTTGACAATCTGAATATGTACAGTAAGATAATCTTGACAATCTGAATATGTATAATACAATAATCTTGACAATCTGAATATGTACAGTAAGATAATCTTGACAATCTGAATATGTACAGTAAGATAATCTTGACAGTCTGAATATGTACAGTAAGATAATCTTGACAATCTGAATATGTATAATATAATAATCTTGACAATCTGAATATGTACAGTAAGATAATCTTGACAATCTGAATATGTACAGTAAGATAATCTTGACAGTCTGAATATGTACAGTAAGATAATCTTGACAGTCTGAATTTGTACAGTAAAATAATCTTGACAATCTGATGAGTGTTTTTATGAGTGTGCTATATACCATTAGGTATAAAAAGAGTCAAAAGATTGCTTTAACTTGAAAAAAGAATTCCTCAAACATCAAAAGACCTGTGTGATGAATTAAAGATGGATAAACATGTAACAGAATCTGGGTTACTACGTTACACTATAAATGTATAACAGCTTATTTTAATTATACTATTTATCTGATACTCTATATCAAGTTTATAACTCTTCAACAAAATGCACCCATCAGTAGATGTAATGATCTTGAATTAACTTAATGTCCTCACAAACAAGTAGTAAGCATTCTCCCTTTGACATTTCACAGTTTCCATATCTTTTTTACAGTTACCTAAACTCTCGTTAAAGTTGCCAATGCCAAGAGTCTAGCATTATGTATGTAAGAAATAAGAAATTTTCTTCCTCACGATGTACCTGACTGAAGGATACCAACCTGGTCTGTGGACATTAATAAACTTGTCATAATGTTCACAACCCGAAGTGCAGAGTCTCGGAAAGGTAGTACAATCAAAACTTTAGGTCGAGTCAGGCCCTGATCCCTGTAATCTCTGACCAAAAAAAATACACGTATCAGCAGTATAATGAATGAGCTGTAGAACAAAACTCGTAAGTTATAAATACACTTTTTATTGGTCATCTGAAATGTATAATGAAATGTCCCCCCCCCTAAATTCTCAAATTTACACTATACTTATTACTCTTACTCAGTATCTGTTCCTGGGGCTTTCATTTTTAGCTTTGTATTATGGGTAATAACTCTGCTCCTTGTCCTACAATTAGAAGAAAATCTATATGAGAATACTTTAAAAAATAAATACATTATTATGATATTAGTTTGGAAACAGTAACTTTTTAATTTGTACTTTGTCCAAATCTATGCCACCCCAAATAACTTAAAATAGTCACTCAAAAGGAACAAGTAGGTCAAATGTATTATCAGTCAGCATCTCAAGATGAACCACTGATGTGAATTTGGTAACATTAAAACTAGTACTTTGTCCAAAACCGAATTACCCAAAATAGCTTAACTAGACAAAGCATAAGCTCTTCTCAACTTTGTTGAGGTGAGTTAAAAGTTATATCACAGAATGTGCAAACAGAAATTTATGTAAAAACACATATAAACAATATCTACTAACTTGAGGACATGATTAAGTGCATGGAGACAGTAAACGAGGCGAATTTCTTCTCCATTCTCTATCGTACGATCAGCATAATATAAATCCTGAAAGAATAATTATGGTACTTATAAAAGATCTGCTTAACAAAGTTGACTAATTTTCACTACTTATACAATGAGTAACGGTAACAAAAATTACTTGCTTTATCTGATTTCTGTTTTTTATCTTATTTATTATCAATTATCATCCATTAGTTTAACCATTTTGTCATATTTAACCTTTATGGGATAATTTTATGCAGTCAGAAATATTGTCCATTTCATGGCTCTACTGTACATATCATTTATTTAGTCTTATTTTATTTATCTACCCTTTATATGATACTTTATTTACTTTCATATTTTCGTATGTAAATTTTCAAACACCACCAAAAATTCATTTTGATTCAGAATTGAGAATATATAACATTTTTGTTTTACCAATATGGTTAATAAATAATGGAACATCTCTTTCCATAATACAATAATCAAAGGCTTGAAGAGCCACAAAGGCGTCGAGCTAAATTTGATTTGAAGCTGTCAAAAGTAGCAGAAATTGACTAGTCGTGTTCATCTTTTTTGTTGAATTCCGATAATTTTTGGAATCGAGTAAAAATAAAAGCTTATGTTCCGACAGCCATATATCATATAATACATCATAACATTTTATTGTTCTTTATGTCATTCTTGCAGATATATGTCAAATATCTTTTCAGAAAGACTGTACATGTGAAATCAATCAAACACCATTGCCATTTTTTTTTTACAAAGATAGAAATTGATGAGTTGATACCATTGCCTGTAAAATATGGAAGCCTTATGCTTAATTTGTTTTAAGATATGGTCTAGGTTACTATTTTTGTCTACGCTACTAACACTGACACTAGTGCCAACAGCTTCTATATATCATCTAAACACACTAGTTATTATTCCGTCATTTATTGTATGTGCATGTGTAAGGGCTACAACACAATGCCGTTCGCCGTAATGACGCAAGCCGATTGTGCATCACAATCGCACTTTATCGGTTGATTTGGAATAAAATCTTCACATGTAAGTTCTACGTAATTTATTTTTCATGCATTCAATCTAAAATTCTATCTTAATCCATGCTATCATCCTTTACATCCGCATTAAATTTTGTAGGCGAATCGAGAACTTACTCTGCTGCCATTTTTTATGCCCTCGTGGGAACTTTTCCAGATATGTGAAAGACCATGTGATATATACACATGCTGCTTCCCTAATAAGGAAAAATTGAGGCGTGGCTTTAGAAATTTTTGTGGGAAAATTCACAACTGCGCAAAAACAAGTAATTCCTATTTACATAAAGCTATTTGCCTTTGTGACCAACATCTTGATCATTTAATGCTATTCCGATTGCAGCCTAAACTTTTTAAAAAGCTATGCTTGATTAAGATAGACTGGAGTTACCTGCTCTTGCTTGCTATCGCTACGCGAAGAGACAAGTGACCACCACCACTTTGTAGAGGCTATTCCCTGTCCAGCAAGTGTTATTTATAGCACAGACGGTAAGGGCAGATAAGAAGCTGTACACACTGCGTGTAGATATTTTTAAAAATTCGTCTGCAGTAGCACACACAGCATAGGTATACAGTACCTGATGTAATTTACGAGAGGCTCGTAATGTTTAGCCTTAATTAATTTTGTCGATATCTGTTGATTGTAGGTTAAATGAATGAAACAAAACGAAATCCAGTGAGATAAAAATAACCGATAATGCGTCACTTGAACCTAGGTCAGCCTTGTTATGAATTAGTGGTCACCTGTCTAGATATCTGTGATACGCATTGCCAGTCTACATGTATATTTAGGATTCTTTGAAATATTTTATTTGTTCTTTTTTAGACTAAAATTTATATCTACATATATTAAATTATTATATTATTTATATTATTATATATATTTCAAAGATCGCGTGATCGGTTTCCATATTGGCGCTTAATGTTTTTGCGATCGCTAGAAGACTGTCGAGCAAATGCTCGACACCTTAAAAAGTAGCATTCATCATCAATTTCATTTTTATTACATTTATTATAATATCTATGTTCTCTAGGTATTTACTTACATCTACCATTTTCAATTTCTAATTTATGACATGATAATCTTAATTGTGTAAAGGATTTTGTGTAAAACATCATTAAATATTTTCCTATATATTTGTGTTTGAAGCCAGTGTGGTTCAGCGGTTGAAGTACTTGGCTCATGACTGAGAGGTCTCGAAATCTTATACAGTTGTTTTTGTCAGGTATCACATGTAAAGTAGGCCTTTAATATAACTAAATTCCAATGAAATGAACAGATTACTAATATGTTTCACAGATTTTCAATATGGCCTCAATGTTTGTTAAATCAAACACATCAATCATACTTCTTAATTACCTGATAATTGTTCAAAATTCTCATTAAACTTTGTTGGAATGATGATAAACCATCTACAATAAAACAACAACAAATCATGATGGATTAATAATTATAACTGACTTAAGTTTGGTAAGAAATTCTGTATTATACCCCTGGGCCAATCTGTGAGAAACCAGGAGAAGCAATAATTGTCTTGTGACATAAAACTAGATGTAAATGTGAAACGCTATTTTCCTGGGAACAACAAATTTCTAGATAAGGATCTTAAATAGGAAAGTCCTAGTCCCCATGGTGGAAAAATTATGGCCAAGGATAATGTTTTTAAAAGTAAGTTAAATGTGAAGGTCAAGGTTACAAGGTCTTCAGCTATGGTATCAATGGAAAGGTTTCACCACAAGTTCTGACATTCAAAATATCAAAGCAATGGTTTTTATGTTGAAAAGTCATGTCCATTTTCAAAACGGTCACCAAACTAACAAACAGATCTACAAGACAAAAACACTGAGCCTCCAGTCAATCAATCCAAGAGCATGAAAATAGGGCACCACTAAAGGGTGCAAAACCAATCCAGATGAAGAAGCATCAACAAGATTTTGGGCCCAGGTCTACAGATTTAAGCCATCTCCTATCATATGCCACTACCAGCTTCTATGCCTAAGATCTTAATAAAAGAAGTGCATACATACTAGCAAAAACTGCTTTATACTTACCTTTTGATTTTTTATTATGACTGCCGCATAAATTTTTATTGGTTTGTTTGACAGCATCACATAACTTTTGTTTAACCTGTAATTTTCAAATTAATCCATTAAATCAATATTCAGCTTCCACCTCCAAATCTACCAATTTCACTATATGTAAGTAAAACTTACATTGATTTCTTCAATATTATATCAAAAGTACAAAATCATCACGAATTGTAAAGATATGCTTGTGTAGTACAGTGTTATGTTCTATCAGGAACAAAGTAGACATGCAAATATTCATGTTCTGTTTAAGGTTTTTATGAGGACAAATTTTTCTTTGTCATTATCTTTATTATTTCCATTCTTTACATAAAAATTTTACTTACATGCATTGATTTCAAATCTTTATTCTCACTTTTTAATTCATGCTGTCCACTGGATGGGGATAACATGACACACTGACCTACATGTGGAATCTAAAGAAGAAAACAATAAGTTTAGGCAGAATAAATGTGTAAGTTGGACAATTTGAGGTATTTGTACATATTCTCCTACACATAATATATAATGTACATACAGAGTAATAAAAGGTAATAAAAAACATTGACATGGTTACTATCAGACATGGTTAGGCCAAAAAAAAAAATAACTGTCCTATAACCCGACCAACCCTGTTTTTTTTTTCAAGAAAAGTATCGGGATCGACATGACAAAAAAAAATGAGATCATATTTCAAGGCTTCAGACTTGCAGCAAGCAACTGTGCTGGCTGTAATACAAATGTATGTAGTAAACCAGGATTCCGGACAGTATTAGACAGACATTCCAGCCTGTACAACCCCAAAAAAAAAACAACCTACTGACCCTTAAATTTTCAGCCATGTTATAGGAAACACACGTTTTTTTTTTTTTTTTTTTTTTGGGGGGGGGGGGGGGGGTACCATAAACACATAGTTACCATAAAGACACATTTACCATAAACACATGGTTACCATAAACACATGGTTACCATTAAGACACATTTACCATAAAGACATGGTACCATAAAGACATGTTTACTATAAAACCATGGTTACCATACAGATGATACTAGTATTACTACCTCAGTTACAGAGTATACAGTCCAATATCTGTGACTTTTAAAAATTATGAATCAAAGCTGTGGAATGCTTTAAATGAAAAGCCAGACAAGAGTCAAGGTTTCTGATTTATTTAACAAATATTTGGTGACACTTTAAGCTCAGTTACATTTTAAATCTCTACCAGATATCACCTTTACAGAAGACTTCTTCCAGGTCTCTTTCTTGCTTAAATTCTCAGCAAAGTCTTCTTCAATGTCTACCTCAAAATGAATACTGAAGGGGTCTGAAAAAATATAGATAAAATGTTAAACTAAATTTTCATAATTCCTACATAAAAACTAAATTTTTTTTAGTCAGTTTGATAATCTGTAAGACTAGTTCACCACATCAAAATTTATACTTCAAATCTTTGTTCACTGCAGATATCATATATTATGAGCAATTTCTGTTCAATCTCCACTCATAATCTTCAAAATGACTGTTTTACATCGTTCATTATTATGTATTCAATTTACCAATATATTTTGGAGCTTACTATCTGCTAGAAAATTTCTCAGTTCAAACAATTTACAAAACCCCTTCTCTTTTATAAATATCTACATGGCTAAAATCAAATGAATGTCTTTTTTTTTCTTACCATTTTCTTTTATCATAAAATCTTGTTTATCATCTTCAGCTAAAATGACCTCATTATCACTTTCTTGATTGTCTTCACTTTTATTCATCTTACAAGCATCTTCATTTTCTTCCTCATTGTCCTCTAATATGTTTTCAGTATCTTCATTTTCATCAGAGCTATCATCATCTACATCTTCATCACTACTACTGCTGCTGTTAGAGTGGGTAACATCATCATTATCTAGATAACTGTCTTCCTCTTCCTCCACTTCTTCATTATCTAAACATATCACAGACTGACTACAGACAATATATATTAGCACTGTTGAAACTTGGGCATCGATACCCCAATAATATTGTCAATTTTGATAGTGTTTTTCAGCCTTGGAAATCCCCTTGTTCTAATAAATACAATTTGTTTTTTATCAGTCCTTCTTGAAAAAGCAGAGATCTGAAGACCAAGGCCAGCAAAGTCAGCAACAAACTTGTAAAAGAATAGATGATGAGAAGTTTGGCAACTCATTTTTCATGAAGTAGCATTCAGCTAGCTAAATTATACCTACAGGAACAACTTTTCAGGGCTTGAAACTAACTTTTTCAAGCACTAGTCTGGTGGACTAATCGGTTACAAAATCCATTAGTCCGCACATAAATCTATTAGTCCGCAGAAAAATCAGGGAGTAAGATTAACACTCGCCCAGTCGCATTTGCGACTAAAATTGGCGCTGGGCAATCGTAAATTCACTAAGTGCTTGCCCAAGTGGCGACTGAAAATATCCGAATGTTTCGGTTCTTTACTTTAGTTTATTCCGAATCGAAAATCTCCGTCGGTAAAAAGCTTTTGTTTTCATATAAAATAAAGGCAGAATGAAGTGTCTCTTACACAGAGATTGTATTATCAGAGGCAATTCATCATTGGAATCTTAAGGGAATAAGAGCAAGGAGGCCAAAGTTTAAGAGTAGTCGATTGATAGCTGCAAGGAGTGAACAGAAAAAGAATGATGTAACTAGAGAAGAAAGCCAAATGAAGGAGAAAGAAGAAAGTGGGACTCAAGAGGAGGAAAGGGAACATGATGAAAGGGAGGAGTGGGGGACTCTGGAGGAGCATAGGAGTGAGAATGAGGAACCTCATGATGAGAAAGAAGATATTCAGGTCCAGGAAGAGAGTGAAAGTGATGAAGAAACAGAGAAAGAGAGTCATGCTGTGCAAGCATTGAAGGAGTTAGAAAGAGAATTGGAATTTTAAATAAATCTATGTGTCTAATTAAAATATAAGAAAGAAATTTTGAATATATCTATTTGTCTAAATGAAATAAAGACATGTTTATTGATCTATTTGTCAGAATAAAATAATCAAACAATTTATTCTTTTTATGATTTTATTTTGATACATTATTATTGACGAAAAAAGTTGGGCTACTAAAATTTTGGCTGGGCTACTAAATCTTCTGAAGTTAGGGACCCAGGTGGCTACCAAGGGTTTTGAGTTAATCTTACTCCCTGAAAATAGACTATTTATTCATTTTAAATTGATTTATTTTCACATTTCATTTGTCAGATTTAACATTTCAAGACACTGTGGGGCACATATGCCTCTAGCTCCTTCTCAGGGGGCCAGGTAGCACAGTTGGTAGCGCCCACATAAAGGAGCCCACATCGCGAATAATTGACTGATCGTCAAATGCCCGACATCGCAACTTTTGGCATACTTTTTCATTATTACTTCATACATGAATGGCCCGTCAAACATGAATTCAACTGTGACGCCACAGTGAAGCTAGGTAATGGGCGTGGTTAAAGCTGGATCTAGCGATCCCTCAATAGATTTGGTAAGTTACTAAATGCAATCTGTGAGGGATTTTAGTAGTTGCGATACTCCGTATTGTTACTAAAGATAGGTTATGTGATTTCCAGAAAAATAAGTTTTCAGTCGTTTGCAGGGCGGGTGAGAGGATTTGAGTGGGTATCACAGAGTTTTCATTAGTCTGTTGGACTTATACAATGAGAAATCTGTTAGTCCGTGGCATAATTTATTAGTCACGGACTTACAGACATACGTTAATTTCGAGCCCTGCTTTTGATTATTCCACCTTCCATATGTTGTCAATACACAACATCAAAAGAATTAAACTACATGTTAGGTTCCAGTCTATATATTGAGTACACGGCTGTTTATACATACTAAAGCATAATATGTGGATTTATTTCCATCCGTTGTAAGTCCAAAACTTATATAATGCCAATGAATAAAATCAAAAACATTTCCTAGTATGAAGTCAATCTGAATACAGTCTTACTCCCCATTAGTTATATGTATATCACTGAAATTTTAAGCATGAATGACTATAACAAAGAGTGTGATTCACATTAATATTGTGACTGTTGTAATGCACTAAAGGTTTATAATAGAAGTGAATCTCACTGGATTTTTAGTTACATAGAGAGTGAAATTGCATAAGATTAGCAATCCAACACTTTATGATAAAAGAAATTAACACTGAAAATTGAAAGACAAACTTAGTTGAATTCTTTTACTTATCTCTCCCTTTTATTACAAAAACTTTGCAAGTTTACAAATATGATAGAGATCAGTTGGTAATTTTTTGTCTTTACTTTCTTTATGAATCAGGGCCACAAATTGCAGGACTTGTGAATACTGACATCTTACTCTTAGCAGTTTCATATACCAATTAATTATAGATCAAAAAAATATACCGATGAATTCAGTACACATGTAGTAAAATCACAAAAACTTATGGAAATAGTCGTATAAATCTAAAACACTCTTTTTCACCGAATCATCTAAAAAAGTTATATTGCTTATATCAAGCCAATCAGAGTGCTAATGATGCAACGTTTAATTTGAATTTTGGACCCCACAGAAACATTACATGCAGTAAGAGAGATCTTCCATATAACTGCACTTTACTTATTACTGATCATTGAAAATACAATGTACCATAAAAAAAAGCCTGTTTCCATGTTTTTCTTAACTTGTAGGATACTAATGTATGCTACCTATAACATTATTCTCTTTGGCTGTTATAGATGAAACAAGCTTCTGGTAGTCAGATTCTTCTTCAGAGGAGCTTTCAGAATCATTCTCCTAAAAAAAAATAAGTATGTTTCACATAAAGTGTTCTGAAAGTTTCCATCAGTTCTATAAAATTCCCGGAAAAGATGTTTAAAAATATCAACAACTCTGGTGGAATATTACTTTAACTTAATGAATGGTTATAAATTACAAACAAGAAACTCAACAAAACTAATGGATGCTCTGTGAACTGCATTAAACCAATGGATGATCCTATCAGTTAGGAAACCTTAATGCTCAATACCTTTTAAGAAAGCATTTAATGCGCCTTAGAATGAAGCAAGCAGGTAAAATTTGTCAATATATGAACATTTTTTGGTATTTCAATTTCTAGTTGCTGAGTAAACTGAACACTTTAGATAGAGACAGGCTAAAAACCTGTTTTATTCTTGGTTGGTTTAGGTTTTTGGCCTGACTATGAACATTTGTATAAAGTATGATCATTGAAAATTCAGATATTTTTGGTATTTAAGATCTATTTTCTGAGTAACCTTGACCTTTGAAAATGACACTGAGTGACATTTGTCCAAAAGCCCATATCTCGAGTGACAACTTAGATTTTCCCTAATTTTCAGTGATTTTGTTCAAATTTGTTCGTATTTTGATAAAAATAACAAAATGTGTTTAGACTATATTACTGATTGTTAAGAGTGTCTGTTACATATATTTAGCTAAAAGCTTGTTAAAAACAGATCATTTTTGCCCCCAAAAGCCAGGTGCATCACAGGGCTGTTTTTGCTGCATTTTTTGATAAGCGTCCTGAAAATCATACCCTTCAAAATTCCCCTTAGAGGGTGTGTAAAAAAAACTGGGTGGGTGGGTGGATGGGTGGGGGAAGAGGAAACACAGATTATTGGTGGATTAAGGTCTAACAGTTTTGAAATTTTGAGAAAAATCATAAAACTATGAAATGCAGGTCACATTGTCGTAGTTTTCTTTTGAAATCAAAAGCATGAGATGTCAGAGTCATCGCATGAGATGTCAGAGTCATCTCAAATGCAAATTACCAAGTCTGTAGTCCTTCTAAGTCTATAATTTCCTTCAAACAGAAACTTAAGAACATAGATTAAAGGACAGAAAAGTGATCCTTATATTTCACATTGCTTTGCATGCCACACAACAAAGCATGAATATATGCCTAAATTCTCACCTGGATTACTACACAGTTATGTGATAGTTTCCTTTGCTTTATTCCTTGTTTTCTTGTTCTACAAAATAGTTAACAAAGATTAACATAGGGTAATATTACATGTACTGTATATACAGTTACAATATGTAAATATACAATGTGTAAGCATCTTGAAATTTCTTTGATTTACGATCAATTCTCCCTGAGGTAAGGTTTCAGGCCCACGTTTGATGGAAGGTCTGATATTTTAGACTAAATCTATTTAGCAAACATTTACCTTAATTGATAATAGATAGGGTCTAGAGTATGATTGACACTTTTTTAAGTATTTTCATCATAAACTTTCAATATTAGAGAATTTTCGTATATTGTTTTTTAAATAAAGGATTATTTCTTGTAATATTAAAAATTGAATATTATATTTTACTGACAATTGCATGTGTCTTGTTTTTATGTTTTAAAATGTGCTTAAGGGCAATCCTTCTAAATCAAAATATGTTTGACTCTCTTTTAATTATTATCTATAGTTTTAATGACATTTCTGGCCCGCAAAACTTTTATATTTCTGCACTAAAGAGTTTCTCAAATCAAATGCAGTTGATAACAAGAAAGATAACTCTGATTTAGTTATGAATAAAGCTGCAGGATTGCCAGGAATATTGCAAATACAGATTTTCTTTGTCTTTTCACAGAAAGGTTTCAAATTCTATGCTTTATTCAAGTGATTATGTATCCAACATATTTTATTTCAAGTATGAAGAGAAAATATCTGCTAGAAAAGATGATATTGATTAATTTGTAGTATTTGCCTATACATGACAATGAAACATGTCTGAACTACACTACATGTATAGAGATTGCGGATTGTCCAATTCTCCATGTAGTGTGGTAGACTATTTTGATGCGTACGATCACGTTCACATTATCAAAAATCACCACTGCGATGGTCAGTCATGGTGATTCACTGCAACATTGCAGTTAATAGCACCTATACATCTTTTAACTATCAAACACACATTTAAGCATCTACAAATCTTTTCTAACAATCAAAGTGTAACACGAGCTGTTTTGCTAGAGGGCTGTTTTTTTCAGGTCATTTTTTTCCAATTAAATGCATTATTAGTTATCTACATATATGTGAGAGTCATTCTAAATTGTTTTAGAAATTGAAAGATAAAATGTGAGGAAAATATAGACGAGGTGACATGTATCAAAAAGTTTTTTCCAAATAGGTGTTTGAAATTACCAAATAATTAAAGGTGCGACATATTAGAAACGAATTCCAACTGTAGTTGAAAGCCTTTAAATTAACTAAAATCTGGAAGGTTAACCAAATACATACACCAGTCTTGACTTTGATTTGATGCCCATCAAAGAAATTATCCAAAAAATTCTCAAAACTGAGTAAAGATGAATAAAATCAACAATACAAATTTACAAAATACAATTTCTCTCATGACTTCACTTTTGCAAGAAGCAATCTGATTAAAGCATACATGTGTACATGTATATATTTATTGTGTATTTTCTACACATATGCAGTAAATACAGGATAGATAGAAATCCTTTTAATTTGACTTTTGTCGAAGTGAACTAGAACCCCCTGTCGAACAAAATCGTCAAATTTTTTTTTGTCTATTTGTTTCCTGTTATTCTATAATACTTGTCTTCAGATCCCTATTTGATTTTTACGCAAGATCAAATAAAGCTTTCAAGAAAAATCACCTGAAGCAATAACTGGTGTATGGCATTTGAATTACTATATTTAACCATCGTTTACATATTCATAGATAGTAGGGTCACGGGGGAACTCTGATTTTCAGCCAATTATTGGATCGGCTACAAATTCCTAGAAATGAAATTAACATCCCCAGCATGCGTAACCCACAAGGTAGTTTTTGAATAGTGTTTGTTACATATAGCATCATTATCACGTGCCTAACCGAGTCATTGGTTGGCTATCGGAAATAACGGTTTCGGTGACTGAAACGTCATCAGGGTTCACTAGAATATGAACCCTTATGGGGTTTCGCCAGATCTTTATCCGCAATGGGACAAATAGAGAAGCGGAATAAAGATATGGTTTTAATCAGATTGTTCCTGTGCAAAGTAACAATGCTGCAGAAAAAAACGAATTTCCAACCCAGAAAAAGACCAACAAAAGTTGGCAAAATTCTTCAAAATAGATAATCAAACACCCCAGAACCCCCAAGATTCCAGGCCAGAATCAGATAATCCCCACACTCCAGGTCCCTCCAAATCCTGTCACTGTCATTGGGCACATCCAAACAAAAGGCCATACCGAAAGTAATATATTACTTTCTTATATGATATCTTAATTCATATAAATATAAATCATACTAGTTCAAGTACAGTCAAGGAAGCTATTTTACGAAAGGATATCATTTATTCAATTGGTCATGACTCATGTTCAAAATGTTTTATACCAACCCCTCAAATGTGAATCAGATAGAATCATAGTTTACTGTTAACCCCTGTTTACAATAGACAAACTTCGCACACTGTAAGATCCTGGCTTGTTCTGATACCAATATTAAATATATCCAAATTATCAATTTGAATTTGTGGTGCAGTAAAAGTAAAGATCTTTTACAATTACTTTGTAGTTTCAACTCTCTTGGAAAAGCTCCTATGAAAACAAGAGGCCCAAGTGGGCCTATATCGCTCACCTGAGTACCTAGATTATCAGTCATGCATGAAGGAAGAATTCATTTATTTTTGCATTAATGTGACTAAGTCAACACAGATGTTGAAAATATGTCAAATTTTATTTCAGGCTAGAATAAAAAACAACACTTTTTTGCACATCCATTCAGGTGATTTTGATATTAAGCATTTCCTTTGTCTCTGCAAGAAGTCATTCAGGGCAACAAGTTAGTCATTTTCTTTAGGTGGGGCCTTTTGTTGACTGATTTCAAGTCTGGGTCATGAACAACAATTGTTTCAAATATTGTCCAGATCTAACTTAAAATTGCCTAATTTCATATGTTGAGTGTTGAGAAACATCTAAAAACTTATTTAGATGTGTAAAGAAATGAAAAAAAAATTTTGACCACAGCTGGATTTGAACCGCTACTCTCCATATTTCAATTACCAAGTGGTATATGTACTATTGTGAGAACTGCTTTTTAGACATGGTGGCATTATCTGTTAACCAATTTGGATGAAATTTACCAAATTGATAGAGGACTTTTAGTACTTCATGTATTCCATGTTTCATTAAAATCTTTCATGTGGTATAACAGCAGAAGTGAAAAATGTGATTGAATTGTTCCTATACACCCTAATTTAGAAGTCTTAAAAAATTCATAGAAAATCCAAAAATTGAGATATTGACAAAATTCTTTCAAAGTAATAATCCTTACGAATAATTATGATCACAATAGTCCATAAGAAATCATCATTATCAATTAACTAGGAAATATGACACTTTTTTCTGCATTGAATCACCAAGTCCAAAGAAATGTCGAAAAAAATTCTAAAATTTGATTTTGGAAGGTAACCAAAATGACAATACATCTTCACTCATCCCTCTAGATCATTTCTGTGCATTCTGTTTGTCTCTGTATATAGCCCGTATGAAAAAGAATATTGTTAAACGAGGGAACTCTTTTGTGACCTACTCTTGACTATGGTGGCGCCACCTGTAAAGAGGTCTGGACGAAAACAACAGAATTTGAAGAGGATCATAAGTGACTTATTTCTACCAAGATTTATTAAAATCCTTCAAACAGTTTTGTAGAAAAAGTTGAAAATGTGAAAAATGGCCAAACCCCCCCCCCCCCCCTTTTTTTTTTTGGAAGTCTTAAACGTAAAATTCCTAATTTCATATGTTGAGTGTTGAGAAACATCTAAAAACTTATTTAGATGTGTAAAAAAAAAAAAAAAAAAATTTTTGACCACAGCTGGATTTGAACCGCTACTCTCCATATTTCAATTACCAAGTGGTATATGTACCATTGTGAGACCTACTTTTAGACATGGTGGCATTATCTGTTAACCAATTTGGATGATCCGCACAAAAAACAAAACCTTTGAAAAGGACTATGAGTACTTGCATCCTACCCAGTTTTATCACAATCCTTCAAGTTTTTCTGTAGATCAAGTTGAAGATATGAAAAATTGTCCCCCCCCCCCTTTTCTTGGAAGTCTTAAAAAATTCATAAAAAATTCAAAAATCGAGATATTGAAAAAATTCCTTCGCACCAGCATTCCTTACCATAGAAATGATTAAATGAAACCAAATGAATGCATCAATGTTTACTAAATGAAAATAATAACTCTTTAATGCATTAAAATAACAAAGTCCAAAATAAAAATGAAAAAACGTCAAAAATTTGATTTCGGAATGGAACAAAAAATATCAACACTTCTTCCCATATGCCTCTAAATCATTCCTATGCAGTCGGTTTGTCGCTGTATGCACCCGATCTGAATAAGAAGTTTGTCAAAGGAGGGTACCCTCTGTGACCTACTTTTGTCTGTGGTGGTGCCACCTGTTCATGGATCCTGACAAAGATGACCACATTTGTCGGGGACCTTGAGTATTTGATGCATGCCAAGTTTCATTGAATTCCAGCAAGTGGTTCCGAAGAAAAAGTTCAAACTGTGAAATGTTTACACCAATTATCCCACCCCCCTTTTTCTTGAAAGTCTTAAAAAATTCATAAAAAATCCAAAACATAAAATATTGAAAAATTTTCTTCGCAGTAGTATTTCTTACCATCAAAATGATCAAATTAAAACAAATTTATGCATCAATGTTTACTAAAAGAAAAAAATACCTCTTTTCTGCATTAAAACTACCAAGTACAAAAAAAACGTCAAAAAAACGTCAAAAATTTGATTTTGGAACGGAACCAAAAATAATAACACTTCTTCACACATCCCTCTAGATCATTCCTATGCATTCGGTTTGTCTCTGTATGTCCCCGGTCTGAAGAAGAAGTTTGTCAAAGGAGGGTACCCTCTTTGACCTACTTTTGCCTGTGGTGGCGCCACCTGTTGATGAATCCGGACGAAAAACAACAACACTTGTAGGGGACCATGAGTACTACATGCTTATCAAGTTTCATCAAATTCTGTTCAGTGGTTCTGGAGAAGAAGTCGAAAATGTGAAAAGTTAACGACGGACGACAGACGACAGACGACGGACGGACGACGGACGGTGATTGATCACAAAAGCTCAGGCTCAGGTGAGCTAAAAAGGCTGGAATGGAATATGATGCTGAGAAAAATATAATGTGGCCAAAAAAAAGGTCAAGGGCTATTCTAACATTCAAATAAATCTGCACTATTGTTCTCTGTTCAAAAATTAAAGAAAAGGTGCATCTTTGCACTTTTTTTCGAATTAATATATCCCAAATCTCAATGAGATTGAGAAAATCTCATTGTTTTTGGGCAAATAAGATTTTCATCTCATCACTCTGAGGGGCTAGAGTGATACCTGCACTAAGAGTTTCTATGAGATGCCATATAAGAAGAAGCTAATTTAGTTTTTAAAGTTCCAAAAGCTGAATAAGTACGATATGACCTTAAACTTGAAGAGTTTTTCAGCATTCTTTATTCACTAAATTAACCAATACTTGTTTCCTCACAATTTACAAATTATATCCCATTTTATTTGAAAGTATTTTACAAAACTTTATTAAAAGAATATTTAAAACAAATGATTGTGTTTTGGTGCGAGTGTGTATGTGGAGTCTCTTCATTTTGGTGAAACTTCACCTGACACCTATCAAAAGTCTTGTAACCAATAGTTGTCAAAATTAGATGATTATAAATATTTTCATACCAAAAATTGCTAGGCCAAACAAATTCAATATTCATCATGTTCATTAGTTAGGTCCAAAAGCCAATGGAGCTAGATCTATTATAGCCCGATTGAGGTTTTTCCTCTTCTGGAGGTTGCAAGAGGATTTAGCTCGTTTTGTGTTCAACCTCGAGGTTTCAGCCCTTTCCAAGTTCAGCCCTGGAGGTTTCTGAAAACACAGAGTCAACGTCAGGTTTTCAAAGAAAATTATTTGAGGAGCTGATTTAGAAATTCGAGCCCCGTAAGTGCTAATGTAAGTAGTAAAATAAAAATAAGAGGAAAATTGAACCAGCGATTTTCGTCATTTAATGGTAGAATTTCGCCAGGTGCCGGCACTTATTGAAATCCCCTCAATTATCAATACTTTGAGCGTACATAACAGATGAAGGTTGTGGGGCAAGTAACAGGATAATACCAAATTATCTTGGATATTAACATATAACAACAGGGGCCCTGACACGAAAAGGGCCAAAACCCATTTGGGCCGAAACCTCTTGGGACCAAACACGAAAAGGTCGAAACATCTGGCAACCGTTCTGGTTATATCTAGTACTTTACTGTATAACCAAATCGGCTTTGGACCCGAGATGTAAAAGGCTAAATCAGTAGGCCTACCTAGAATCTCAATCAATAACTAAAAATAAAAATATAAAAATTATTTTGAAAAAATTGTATAACTATTCATGTCAGGTCCCATCTTACATGTTCTCCTTTATATTTCTTTGACCAGAAGATTGTTTTGATGCTCCAGTTTCATTTCTTTTATGTTTAAATATGCTTGTTTTATTTTCATCCCAAATCCTAAACTTTCCATGCTTGCTGGACGCCATATTTTATATCGTGCCCAAGAAATTTGTAAACCTTAACGTGATTTGTTATTGTTATTCTTATAAACCAATGAAATTGGCACAGACAAAAAATGTCCTCTTCGGATTCCATCTAGTATTTTCATACGTGTACATCTTGAATTAAAATGTGACGTCATATCCTTCCTTGCGCCATAGCCATTTTGTAATTATAAGAGGGCACGCTTGTGGTAGAAAGAAAGAATCTCTCACACGATCACGTTAGAGGGGAAGCATCTTACATTTTTTGCATGTTGTGTAAGTATTCAAAATTATCGATTATTGTGACACACAAAAAGAAATACAAGCAGCCTATAAATATTCGAAAAATGCTAGACGAAAGACCGGAAACAAAAGGACCATCGTTGCCGCCGATTCTACATTTATTATGCATGATTGCGGCTGTACGTTTCTCGTTTCTGCGTTATCGTCAGCGTTCTCAATAGCATAACAAACTTCTTTTACACAATATGACTGTATTTATACAAGTTTTGGCACATTTCATTTGATCATTTATACCGTGCAGAAGTGCGTCTCGAGACGAAACATGCCGTGCTATAAATAGCACATGCATTAGTCATTTCATGTCGCCGATGCCACAGTGCTACATGCTGCAATATTATAGCCTAGTACTGAAACTTCAGTAAATTAGATTAACTAATAAATTCAACAATGAGTTACATTTACATGTTTTATCCTTTATTAATGTAAAATAAGGATAAATTCCTGTTTTTCTTTTTTTTTTTTTTTTTTGTGCTTTTGTTTTTAGTCATTTAGTCAACACCTTACTTGAAGTTTTTTGTCGTTGAAATTAAAATGAGTGTGATAGGAAATCTATAATGGTGCTGAAAATGGTTTTCTTACCATGTAATTTCATATTTAAGATACCAAATTATTGAATGTGTTATTTCGTAATGCGATATTCCTTATATTCTGGATTTTCGTTCTAAGGATTGAACCGCCTGCCTAAAAGAAGATCAAAGACTTGAGAAACCGCCCGTGATCTGATCCTTCCATCGACAGCCGTCATTATTTGCTCAACAACATATCAGTACATGGTCATGTGTATACCTCAGTTACCTGTGATATACCGTTCCATGCATTACCTTTACACTTTGCTATTTTTCAGATGGTCTTTAAGAAGTAGACATGCCGACAAAAATATTTATCGGTAACCTGGGCGCAAGCACTAGATCCGAAGATCTCCGTCAGTTATTTGAACAATATGGTGAAGTAACAGAAAGCGACGTCCTTAAAAATTTTGGTTTCGTGGTATGTGGCCAAGGCCTGTCATTCAAAACTTATTTCGCGTTGCTTGGGTCGCATCCGTCCGATTTGCCTGTATCCTTTTAAAAATACCTGTTTAAATGTGTACGAACCGCATGCGGACCACTTATCATCAAAGTCCCATCTGATGTTGCGCAAAACCGAATTGTGTGTGTTTTGAGAATCTTTGACCAAGAATTACATTGGGTTCAGACCTCCGTGGTTCAGGCAATCGGTAATGCGAACAGAGCGAAAATTGAAAAGTATAACAAATATGATGTTGCTAACATTGTTCCGTTTGTGTTGTTCATGTTTCAATTTGGAATGCCATTCCGTAATTTTGTTCTTTTGTTTTTCACATTGAGAATAGTATACATGTATATTGTGTCCTATTTATAGCTTGTCACATGATTCCTAAAAACTAGGTGATGACATTCTGCTTGCACACACTATTTTTAGGTTCCCTTAATATAGTATTTATTAAAATTGTTGATTACCTTAGGTTGCAAAGAGTATGATTATAAAAAGTTTATCTCTTCAATACATATTTCCCTCCTGTTTTGAAAGATACAATTATACCAGTATCATCATTTTCTTTCTCGTAAAGTTTTGAACTTTTTGTTCTATTTATTTTCTTTTGTAGTTGATGTTTATGTGAATTCTTAGTTGTAGTTTATTTTATTATCTGTGAGAGATTCCTTTGAGACAAACAATGAAAACAAAAAGTCATTAGCTACATGTAATACAATTATATTGAACACCGTTTCTTCCAGTGGGAAGCTGATAATATGTATAATAAAAACTGGATGACCCTATTCAAGAATATCCACTTACACATCGAGCCATATACAAGAAAAGAGCAGCAATATCAATATAATTTTACTTTGAAACTGTTACATTTTAATTTTATCATTTTATGTACATGTAATATTTTTATAAATGTCACCGGTTTCAGTTGATGAATGCCAGATGGCTGGACTTTTGTGACAGGTGTCACATTGTTATTATTGTATATAAGTCGGGATTTTAAACTCTAAAAAAAAAAATAGGAATAGAAGATAACGTCATGCTTGTGGTAATGAGTATGAGGAATAGACATATTTAATTATGGTGAAAAATAGATCAAGATGATTTACCATAAGTACATTGTACATGTAATAGGTTTTTTTTTTTTTTTTGCTGCAGGCCAAAATACATGTATACCTTTTATATATTTGAAAAACAATCTGATCTTGCCAACATAGCAGAAACCATGCACACAAGAACTAAATTTGTGTAAGGCAATATCCATGACTACATGAAAGTCTCTTTTTAATCTGAGCGACTCAATACAACTAGTTGTTTAATCTTATAAAGTCAAAATTAATCCCACATTCTGTTTTTTTACCACCATCTGGATAAGGGTAATTACATTTCTTGTCTTCTTGTTGGGAAATTGATTTACTTGGACACTTACACACTTTTATTTGGTCTTTTAATTATACAGAGTTACTTCCCATTTAAGACTGTATCCGATGTAAAACGTTTATGCCGTAATCATTTAATGGAAGCCATTAAAAAAACCGGGGAAATGATAGTCCACAAATGACATACCGTCCGAAATGGGAAATAACTCTGTTTAACGAAAAGAATTATTACAATAGATTGACAGTAACAATTGATGAATTTCCATAATTGATAATTGAAATCAGTCCACTTAATCTGATCAAATTTAGATATATTACAGTATCGTTTTCTTCCATTTCCCAAATATACCTGTATGACCATGTACTTCCAATCTTTATTTTTTTTTTTTTTTTTTTTTTTTTTTTTTCCTTTTTTTTTATATAAAAAGTTTTTACTGATGATGCATGTACATGTATATAGATATGCTTCCATTTCATGAAGGCAGAACATTTACACGTAGTTAAAATTCTTATTAATTGAAATATACATATATATATATATACATAAAGATGTGTGTATATATATATTATGAAATAAAGACTGTATCGTGGATTTAATTTTTGTGATGTGTGCCTGTGAAATTTTGTGATTTCTCTTTGAAGTCTTTACTGCATGGATCTGCTTCTGATACTAAAGTGTGATAAGTCAACATTAGGAAATGTTTTCTGGTGAACATAGTATTTTTATTCTGCTTACGCGTTTTGGATGTTTGTGAATTTAAATGTGTACACAATATATACATGTACATGTATCATATGAGACAGAAGGAATGAAGTCATCAAAACCCTATCCAATGTTATTCCAACATAAAATTTTGGGGTTTTTTTTGTACATGTTCAAATACTTTTAATGTCCTTGTCTTAAAGATTTCGCATGCATATAAGGATCTAGAATTTTATAATACACTATTCCTTATATGAGAAATGTTTACACATAGATTGCGTGTTACCAAAGCTAAGACAGATACATATAATATATAAAGCTGGTATTTTTATAATTTCTTATCTTTTCATCTTTTAGTTGTACATGTGGTGTTGCATTGCATCTTCTTCAGAAGACTGTTAAGCATTCTAGCTCTTTCTTTTCTGGTGAAGGGAAATATGAGATAGTGCTTCAGATAAATGAGACATTTACCCACTATATCCTGCATTAGTTCAACCCCTGTTGTCATGTGTGTGCAATACAATCCTGTTGCGATACATGTATGTTGTAAACCATAAATACCAATGAATCTGAACCTTATGTTACCATTAGTTAAGGGTTACATGCTTTGTATAATGTATACATAGTGCTGCATGTTTAGTATTGCAAAAATGTTATTGTTCGTAGAAAATGAAGATTGAAGTACATCAATGTATTTTGTAGCACATGCAAAGTGAGGATGAGGCAAATGAAGCAATCAAAAATCTGGATGGCCACAACATTAAGGGCAGTAGAATGCGAGTGGAGGTAGGAAGATCATGTGTATATGTTTATTGTTTTAAACCCTTTATGCCCCGAAAATGACAAATCAGAGGGTGTCTCCTTTCGGTGTGCACATATGTACATTGACTTGAAGTTTCTATCACTTTTCTCATATCTTTGCAAATTTAAAATTACAAGAGTTTCAAAAATTGCAGATTGGCAGTTTCCGACCCGACTCAAAATTTACCGGCGAAAACCGACGGTCCGATGACTTTCGCATAGACTGGTATTTCATAAAAGTATTACCAAAGAGACCCAAGTTTGAGGGTAATAAAACGACATGTTCACATTGATCCCGTCCAAAGTAAGCGACGGGCGTATTAAGCCACGCTAGGTGTTGCTATTGCTTTGGGTTTGGGGTTTTTTTTTTTTCTATACCTTTTTTTCTTCATATTTTCAGCTTTCCACAGGAAAGTCTAGAGGCGGTGGCAGAGGAGGAGGTCGAGGTGGCGGAGGGTAAGTTTTATAGTGGAAATATTCCGTTTTCGTTAAAGTATGTCATGGTAAATAAGATTTGCACTAATACTTAAACATAAACGATAATGATAGATGTAATTTTACTACTGTAATTCAGGTTTAAAGAATTCAAGAAAACCATTAACATGATTAAAACATTATCGTATTTGAATATTTTTTGGATTCTCTTAGTAAATAGATAAATATTGGTAACAATTTTGTCTAAAGTTTGTTTCCTTGTTACAGTGGCAGGATGAGAGGTGGTGGTGGTGGTCGTGGAGGTGGCGGCCGTAGTGGTGGTGATCGCTATGGTCGGTCTTCATACGACCCTTACCCAAGACCTCCTCCATCTTATGATTACTATGATCGAGGGTATCCCCCAAGACGGGAGGAGAGGCGACCCCCTCCTCCTGGTGACGACAGGTATTATGATGATCAGAGGTGAATGTTGTTGTTTTTATTATTAATACTTACCACTCTTCATTCATTTACTATGAATTTACTTAATTTCAATTAGTTCAAAAGTATCATTTTCAGTTTTCGAAATTCTAATGTATATACATGTACATGTATATGAGTAGCTTTGCTGTCGGGTAAGAAAAGAACATCTTTACTTCGTTAAAACTTTCTGATAGTAAGAAAATTTTGGCTTTGCAGGACATTAATAGTCTTTGGCTTTGCACATCACTCAATTTCATATTTAAGGCACAATACCAATTTCCTATTTTTGCTTAGTAGATTAAAAGGATTAATAATTAATGTATGTGCCCCAAAGAATTGAATGGAGAGTGGTCCTTCTTTTGTTCAATACAACTCCTTTCTTGTTAAAATCAGTTTATTTTCACTAACTTGCATGTAATTGTTGAAAATTTAAAGTTATTGCATTCCCAGTTATCAAATTTTATTTTGGATTAGAAAAGATTAAGAAGTTACAAGTTAAAAGTTTTTTATTTAAATTTTGAATTTCTAAATATGGATTTTATGCATTCCTTGTCAGGTACCCCCCTCCCCGTGACAGGTATGGTGGAGGATACGGAAGCTATGAGAGGAGACCTCCACCCCCAAGAGATTATGACCGGGGATATGACCATCCCAGAACTGCAGCATCAGATCCTTATTACAGGGAACGCTCTGCATTGAGCAGACCACCACCTGATTATTACAACAGCAGGAGGTAAGTACGTATTCTTTGTCCTTTTTCCTTCGCAGGATTGTGATGATGATTCCCTGTTATAAACACCCGGAGTAGAGACACAGGTCTAAGACTTACAATACACATTTGTGAGCATGAAATTAGCTTTCACAATGATTTAATCACGAGATAGTGTACTTTGTCACTTCTGAGTACTTTCTTAGAAACATTATTCAACACAATAACTATACACAGAGGGAATATTCCTAGCAACCATATTTTAGCTAAATTGGAAATCTAACAGTGGACAATTAAAGAGATAGAAAAACAATTTCTTTGCAAGGGAAAATATAGAGATTGAAACGATTTTGTTTTGATGTGTAAAATTAAGTAAAGTGATAATTTCCATTTAATGTGTGCAAAAAAATTGATCTTTAAAATAATTACTATTTTCAAACCAAGCATGATAGTGTGTAACCTATTATCTTTTTACATTTTTTCAACTTCTCAAAAATCATTTTGTACTCATCGGTGTTTTTGAAACTTTATCAGTTTTAAGCAAATAAGGATTATTGTCCTAGGAACAAGAATGATTTAAAATAATTGGTAAATAAGCATAGTTTTGAAAAAATAAATCCTTTACATTACAAGAACTAGAATTCATGATATCTTTATATCAAATGTACATTTTCGGCATCTTTTAAAATGAAGAATTTGGAATTTTGTTCATGACGCATCAGTGAAAAGTCTTGAGAATTATATTGAGTAGATGTTGTCAGTCTATTTGATTGAAGTTCAGATGTGTGATTGAAAGATGAAGAGACAAAATCATTTTGGGAAAAAGTTCATTTCATGCTAAAAAAAAATGTGTATTTTTCATGACTTGTATGTTTTGTACCTTCTGGTGTTCATTTAAACTTAAAAAGACCTGAGGGCGGGAAAGAGGACAGAGATGATCTTCCTGTTGATGACTGATATGGGTTTATTCTGTCTCATTGACCCTCTTTTCTTATCTTAAGTCTATCATATATATTGGAATTGACACTTTCCATACATTTACATTAGAAAAATAAAATAATTTTTATTTTAAGGATATGAGAAAACGCATCAGTTAAAAAAGGAAAAATTCAAGAAAGGCAATATAGCTTTCAATAATAAAGGTAGTCATCATTGCTATCTTGTAATCTTAGTAATGGAAAACGAATTTGAAAACAATTTGCTTTTCATTACTAAGGAATACATGAATTTGTTATTTTTTTATTATACCAGAATCGAGGACATCATACTAACTACCGTAAAAACAGGAACTAAAGAATCTCGTAAAAGCACTGCATGGATCTGTTATGCACAAGATCCGATGTCTTGTTGCACCGAGATGCCGATCATCTAACTGTTGCCGAATATTTTCATCCACAATTGTCCGTTAAATTGTGCAAGAGTGCCGATATTAATCACATGTTATTTCTATTGTATGATGTTTTAACACCAAAGCAGCTATTGTAGCAGGAGGGCAACTTAAACAACACCGTTGACCTTGTGCAGTTGTAGGAAGAGCTGATGTCACGTTCCTAAAGGAAGCCACATAGCATGGAAGCGATTGAGAGGCGCCGTTGGTGGAATTCACATGTAAACGTGTCGTAAATCTGTTGCCTATTAATAGTAATCTACGTCCGAACATGCAGTGGTTATGGGTGCACATAAAATTCTTGTGTGCATTTTTGCCTTATTATTGGAAACTTCACTTTGAATTCATTACAGTTTAATAGTGAATTGACAATTCTCTTGAGATAAAATATCATCAACATATATTTATTTTATATATAATATAATTCAGGATGAATATAATTCAAAATGAAATACCTACCTTTTTTACCTTTTAAAAGTTACATAATATCTTAAGCTTTCTATGATTACATATGGGTATAAGACATTAATTAAAGATCAGAAATACAATAACTTCCTTTAGATATAATGTATAAAGCATGCAAAGTTTCTGTAATTTATATTTCTTTCTATTTGTAAGTAAAATTTGATAGTAGCTCTTGCAGTAATTATTCCACCTATCCTTTCAGTTATCCTGACCAAGCCGGCGATGCGCGACAACCTTATGATGCTCCCCGTTATGATGATTATATGAACGGTCACCATGGAAAAGGAGGTGCACCACCACCGATGGAATCCAGCAATTACTATGACAGATTTTATAAGAAACCTTTAGACGGAGGACCTGGTAGTTCAAATCCAAGAGGTCCCACACAGTCCATGCAGTCAGAACCTCTTTATTTCTAACATGTTATCAAAGACTTCTTTATTATCAGTGGCATTTACAACCATCATTTTCCTTGTTGAATATGGTTTGTTTCCATGGCAGCCGGTCAATTATCATCATTTACATTCATCTCTCATTGTTGTCATTCATTGTTTTATTTTCTCATGTATTTACATTGTCATTAATCTGATTTCACTTATTCATCGTTTTATCTGTAAATGCATAAGATTTCAGGTTGTTTTTGTGACAAAGATCAAGGAGAAAACTGTAAGAGCAGTGAACAAATTGACCATGGTACTTAAGTCACTTGATTATTTCTTTGCATAAGTTTTTCTCTGATCTTGTATCTAGAGGATAAGTATCGGCCAAAGAATCATGAGAATAATATTTTACCGTGTATTTTAAAGACTTTGTCTCCACTGTTTAATGTAATATTGTGACTGATATCTATTAATGGAAATATTATGCATCCTCCATGGCAACATTTTATGTATGTGAAACGTAACTGAAAATAAATCGTTTTATACGTATAATTAAAGTTGCCTCTGCTTCATGAACTTGATCCTTGCTTTGAAAACTGTTAGTTAAATCTGGAAAATGCTTGTTTCCTCCTGTGAACATGTGTCATATACAAGCCAGACTACAGATCCCTACCTTCACTTGTTCACAACCGAAATTGGTAACCACTGTTTGGATGCTAATTTTGTGTGGGGATTTTAGAGTCCTTAATTCAAAACAAAGTCTAGGCTTTGAGGTTTTCTACCTATCTCGCAGTCTGTTCTCATGGTAAGACCATAAAAGAAGAGGTGCATCTGGGCTCTGGCATGATAAAAAACTCAAGCTGATTGAGATGGGTTGCTAGTATTGAACTTAATTTGATAAAATGCAGCAATCAAATGTTTTGTCGGTAATCTATAAAGTGATTTCATTCGACATGAGGTGAACAAAACACCTATAGGTTACTTTAGAGAAATGCTTTACATGTCAAATGTTCTACAGTGATCATCATTTGTCCAACATTCAGCATTATATTTGAACAATTAGTTTATATACCTGCAACTTCTCTAGCACCAAATAAGGAATTTTGGTTATCTTCCTTTCATACTTATAACATGTATTTTATTCATGTAATGGTGCAGTTAACAGGAATTCTCTTACCGAGAGGTTGTTAAAGGTATAGAAATGCTCTCTGATAGCAATTCTATTTCATACCTCAGATATTTGGAAATTTAGTGACTGCTGTTATCATCAAAGTACTTATAGTACTGATAGCCAGGTTTTCAGTAAGTCCTTGGTAACTGGTCCAGCAGCAAAAGATTAAATTGGAGTTAAAATACAGTTGATAACAATTTCAAGGAAAGATGAATTTACACATTTCATTATGGAAGAACAATTATAGTGAAATGAAGTTTATCATTGGTTAATTTTAGTAAAATATCTCCTGAGGCTATTTGACCGTTTTGGTAAAAAAAGAAAAATGGGCCGTTGTGGTTGGACAGGTTTCTCTTGGTCCGTTTTGACTAACTCTCTGGGTTAATTATTTTGGTACAATTTCACTTGCATTGACAATCCATGGCCATTGAACCTACTGTGTTTAGCAGGATATTCTATTTATCATTGAACAATTCAATAGATCTACGATATAAATTCATCATATCTTGATAGTAGCCAACGGTTCGAAGAGTAATGCATGATTTTTTTTTGGTCAAAATTGCAAAAATTTAGATAGTATGGAACAAATCCGAGAGAAATCCTGAAATGATATTTGGTTTATTTATCTCCATTCATGAACGACATTAGATAAACTAATCTTGATTTCTACTTTGTCGGAAATAACGTCGATCTTAGAATAATGTCAGACGTGCTAATCAGCACAGGGAGCAACACATGTACCCGTTTTCTTTCTGCCAAGCGATAAGGCAATGGGCAATACACAGCGTTATACCAATGTTTATGTATGACGTTTGAGTTAGAAACGTGCTCCAATCGGCAAAAGTAGACGCGGTCAACCCCTAACATCCAGGTGTACACAAATATTACTGAGACCAGTTGGCACTGCCATGCCTGTTTAGATCTTAAAATATCTAGACCGTGACCATAAGGAGACAATCGGAACACCATCGCCATTTTTTACAGAAATAGATTATTATTATTTGCGGACGGAAATGGACGAGTTGTTACGATTGCATAACGAGACTGACTGAGGTTCAATTGACGCGTTATCGGTTATTTTTATATCACAGGATTTCGTTTTGTTTTATTCGTTTAGCCTAAAATCAACAAATATTGACGATTAATCACATCGTCCCTTTCGACGCTAAACATCACGCGTCTCTCATAAATTACATCAAATACTGTATAATGCTGTGTATGCTACGGCAGACGAATTACATCTACACGCATTGAAGCCGGCGTGACCTAGTAGTATCGCTTATCTCCTGATCGGGAGGACGGGGTTCGAGTCTTGCTTTGGTCATGCCGGTGTCCTGTCTGTCGGATGAGACAGTAAAAGTGACATTTGACCTGCATTTGAAAAACTTTAACATTGACCTATTGAACCGTTAAAAGTAGGGCTTTCATATTTGGCATCTGCGTTCCTTATGACAAGACATTTCTTCTAGTACCATTTAAAAAAAACTTTAACATTGACCATAACTATTGAACGGTAAGAAGTAGGGCTTTCATATTTGGCATGTGTGTTCCTTATGACAAGACCTTTCCATTGATACCAATTGTTTTTAATTTGTTTTGTTTTTGTTTTTGTTTTTTATCATGTAGCCTTGGCGGTGACCTTTGACCTGTATTTGAAAAACTTTAACATTGACCATTACTATTGCACCGTTAAAAGTAGAACTTCCATGTTTACCATTTGCATTCCATATGACAAGACCTTTCTGCTGGTACCAAAGTAAGGTCAAAGTTATGGCGACAGGCATCTTACGGGGCTCTTCTGAGTCAGTTTTCTAGTAAAATATGTGATCTTATTTAAACATTAATACACATAAAAAAGAAAACAAATCCAGGTTTAAAACATAAATTTAAAAGAGGACTACTGGATGTCCGATTCGAAAGTCTTTTAAACACCACAAATTCGGTGGTGCTGGTTCCAGTAGCAATTACAAATGTGATGAAACCAGGTTTAGAAGAAGTAAGCGTTAAAAGTTAGAGGTAAATATTACGGCCAGGTGCCTGGAAGCAGTGAGCGTCTCCTTTTAGCATGTTCTAAAGTTAGAGGTGAGTATTACGACCAGGTGTATGGAAGCAGTGAGATGTACAATTAAGTTAATCACTCTAAAACTAAGGAGTATCTCCCTCATGCATAGCTCTGTCCTTAGATAGATTCTTTGGTTCACTTTTCGGTCATTTTGGGTTCAACGCTGCTCTTCAAATATTCATCTATTTTGAGAATTCCAATAATCTAGCCACGAGCATCACTGAAGAGACATAAGTTGTCGAAATGCGCATATGGTGCACTAAATTCAAAGTTATATATGTTCTGTATTTATTATGTAAGTATTATGGCCAAGTGCCTGGAGGCAGTGACCGTTTCCTGTTAGCATGGTATAAATTCTCTGAATATTTACCGTGTATTGAAGTATTTGATTCTAATTGGCAATGTGTCATTCACTTCTTTTACCACCTACGTTATATAAATGTCACAGTATTTCATGATATATGGTCGAACGCACTAAAAGTGAAATAACCCTATTTAATTTATCAACAGCGTGTGAGACGTCGCAAGTTTACTCGTATTTTAGAAAAGAGGAAAAGCGAACGACAAATTTGACTGCTTAGTAGCGTGAAATGTCTGTCTTTGGTTTGAACTCCCTCATTTTCTGCATATATCGGTAAGGTATACAGAGGTGACTTCTACTTCATTAACAACACCCAACTATGACCATATAAATAAAGTTAATGGAATTAAATGTCAATCCAAGGAGGTTACGTGTACGAGTACATGAGACACTAGATACATGTATATACAGGTGTATAAAATCAATAAACACAAAACAGAAATGTACCATTACCATATAGCTATCGGAAGTCACATGACACATTATACAGTCAATAGTCAGTAATAACTGCGTAAAGATAATGAGAACTTAAAAAAAAAAATAATATAAGAAACCGAGGATGGCTCTTTGCAGATTACAGACTGTAGTCATAGTGTGTACATGAACAATGTTCATTTTTACAGAATTCAAAATATTTAGCTATTAGCATAGAGGCTGTAAACCTCCCCGAATATGGGAAATGATGAGTTGTGTTAGGTGATAGTCGGAACTCTCCTCTGCAGTCTTCGTACACTTCGTATTTTTAAGTTTGTCACCGTGCACAGCCACAGTGTCATCTTCATTAGCAGTGTTTATTATCAGTTACATTTATTTACAAAAGAAATATTAACTTTTAGTCATAACAGTTATTATTTATAAGCCTTTGGTTTACTTCGGTATTCATTATAATGAAAATAAGGAAAAGAAAAAAAAACTCCCAAAATAATAATAATAATAATAATAAAAAGAAAAACAAGTTGTGTTTGTGAAACACTAATGCCCCCGGCGGCAACAAAGTCCAAAAAGTTATTTTTAGCGTGAAGGTCATTGTCAGATCAAAAGGTCATCATCACCTTGGTGTCATTTGAAAGGGCTTCATTAGTTGATTATGCATGTGAAATACGAAGTCTCTATCTCTCGCGGTTCAAAAGTTATGGCCAAGGTTAAAGTTGTCAGACAGACAAACTAACAAACAGACCGACAGACAGACAGACAGAAAAAAAACCCAATATGCCGCCAATCTGTCAATCCGGAGGAATAAAAAGTAGAAACGAAAGAATATACAAATTTTGAAATTACTAATCACCTCATATATAGTTATCAAAATACCAGTTATAATGAATGACATACAGATCAGAATAGAGGGAGAAACGTGAATAGAAAATGTTCAAAAGTGGAAAAACACGCTTCAACTCATTGATACCATTGGTTTTCCTCTTTAGCAGACTGAAGGGGAGAAAAATTGCCTTTAACTGAAATCATGTTCATACATGTATTTAGTTCATGGGGGATCCGCACTTGATTGGTGGCAGTAAAGAATGATGGAATCATATCGACTATAATGTGATGAACAACTTGAAACAGATAGTATTTATGATTAATTGAACGACGATCAATTGGGTAACATAGGATACAACCATGGATGTTTCTGACATTTCTTCGATAATGATGCACATAATTGCCTTTCTACAATGGCACAGGAGTGGAGAAACTGTTAGGAACTAGGGACTCTATCATCTCAATGATTCCAGTGACGTGTTTGGTGAAAATATGTAAAAGGTAGGTCTTGTTTGTTATATTCAGAAATGGCGATATACCATTATCACTTACAGTGGCGGACCCATGATTTCCGAAAAGGAGGTGGTGGCACATGGTGAAAGTCATGTATTAACCGATCTCATACTCCGTCATCTTTGGTGCCAGATCTGGAGTTTTGCTCATTTGCACAATTAATGCTGCGAACAAAACTGACAGCGTACCACCATGCACTGATCGTGATTATGCTTTCCAGTATGATGTGCCATCTCGCCGTGGCAAAACTGTTTATTCAGTTGTTTACGACGCAATGTCAGTTCACTCATGTGTGAATAAAGTTGTGACTAATAATTTAATCATAAAATTTGAGAATATCATAAGCACAAATATTCATATGTCAATACAATAAATTCTATTCGTTTCTCGATATTTCTGGCTTTATCGTTTATCGTTTTTAATGTTTATCGGAAGAACATGTATGTAAACATGACGAAATTCATCCAACGACGAATTTGGAATCAATTTCAAAGAGAGAGAGATTTGCGTAAAAGTATTTTAGAATGGGGATAAACGTACTGAATTTGATTATTTCCAACAGGTATACATTGATTATACTGTTAGAAACCACCGTTTCCAACGATATAACCACAGTATAACTACGGTATAATCACAGTACAACAACGATATAACCACAATATAACAACGGTATAACCACGGTATACCTATCAGAAACAATCAATAACGGTACGTTTATCCTCGAAGTATAGAGTCAAAATTCGGAGCACTTTTCTTGTGAGAAGTTCTATATTTTGCAAGTTTCACTACCCAGGAAACTTTTAGAGATTTGAATTTTGATTCAACGTCTACAATATGGATTCCACTCTGATTCACCTTGCCAGTTAAAGTATTCCCTTTTATTCTGTCCCCAATATTGTAGATAAATCAGTTATTATGGTGTTTACTTCCTTTTGAATTTCTATAGACGTCCAGGTTTTGAATTGTTTTCTGCAAGATAATCATGTATTCCAGGTAACTGATAGATTTCCAAGAACTTCGATATGAGTGCAGCAAGAGGAGTGTTCGAATTGAAATCTTACTTTTAACTTTGTGATATATCTTTATGCATGGTAGTGCCTTTTCATTATACGAAGCCACAGAAAGTGAACGAAGGCGACTGGGATTTTATAGGAAACCTGCTAAGTTTTCCGGAATCAATATCAAACTTAAGACATCATCAGATACTTAATCCATATCTAGAATTCTACAGACAATATACAAAGTCCGTTTTGACGGGTGATATTATTATATAGTATTCGTATGGCTTGAAAGTGGAAGAAATCGACTCGTGAAAAGTCTTTACTGATATGCCAAAAGATATTAAGTACATGTAAGGCCAATGACTGTTTTTTTAAATATAATGAAACAAAAGCACAGGGAGAAATTCCGTTAATACTCTTTGGTAATGTGTATATAAACAAGAGGCCCAAGTGGACATATGTCGCTCACCTGAGACATAGAAAACATAATGATATTAAATAACAATGCTTGTAGGCACTCTAATTAAACGTAGATCTCTTAATTTCGTAAACTACAGTAAGAAATTAAAATAGGACTACGTTTTAATTAGATTCGGCATGCAGGTGGCCACGTTTTTAAGTCTTTAGTTTCTGTAAAATTTTTAAAACATCGAAAATTGTACATGAACATCTTTACCTAATACCTATAAGTTTCCTCAAAACCAATCTAGAAGTAGTAAAGATAAAGCTGAAAATATGAAAAATCTAAACCACCCTTTGCAGTCTTTCAAAGTATTGTATTGAAACTTGGCATATAACTTTATATTAATGAGGGTCAGTACCAGTTAGTATTTTGGAATGATTGACTTGGTTTTGCCAGTGTTATGACCCTAGAATTTAGAAAATTTCAAGGCTTTTACAGTCTTCCGGACTTATTTCTGCAGTCTTTTAAGGTATTGGATTAAAACTTAACATATAACTTTATATCAATGAGAGTAAGTACCAGTTCGCATCTCGGTATGGTTGACTTGTTTTTGCCAGAGTTATCACCCATGAACTTAGAATTGTTTTCATTGATAACATAATGACAGTTTCTACTGGATATAATAACTTCAGTAATCATGAATTGATTTTCATAAAGCTTGTACAGAATACTCTGATAAAATAAAAGAATACGCCCAAAATATCTTTGTCAGTACAGAATCATGGGACTTTAATTTTTATTTATTTATTTTATTTATTTATTTTTTTTTTTTTTTTTTTCATTTTTGATTTTTTTTTTTAGAAAATTATCGAAAAATCATTTCTCACTCAATCTCTTTCAAATTTATATTTGTGCTAGAATCATATATGAACGTTAATATAGATATATATTACTGGCTTTTATTTCTTCTGTATGCTTATATTTTTGGCGTAAAAAAAGGGGGGGGCGGGGTAAATTCTACTCTTGACCATAACTTCTACTGCCTTTACGGATTTCAATAATATTACACAGGGTTATTGCCCTGGACCAACGTATGTGGTATCTAGAGTCCTGAATAATTGGAGGGGGGGGGGGGCCTCTACGCTTTAAATTTTTTCCCGACAAACTAAGCGACGGCCGTATTATGCCACGCTAGGCGTTGCTCATTTTAAAAATGACATATATGGTAAGTCAAAAACGAATAAAATATTATCATTCAAACTGGAATCCAAAACAACAACACTTCTTCACACATCTTTTTATATCATTCTGATACATTCAGTTTGACTCTATATACATGTAGCTGTTCTGAAACAGAAGTTTGTCAGCAAAGGTACCATCTAAAACTTCTTTTTGGCTATGGCAGTACCACCTGTTGACAGATCCAGAAGAAAAAACAACTACACGTACAGAATTTATGTTACTTTATTCCCATTAAGTTTCATCAAAATCCATTGAGTTGTTCCAGGATAGAATTAGAAAATGACTTTAAACGTGAAAATCTCTCTCTCTCTCTCTCTCTCTCTCTCTCTCTCTCTCTCTCTCTCTCTCTCTCTCTCCCCTCTCTCTCTCTCGATCGATCGATCGATCGAGCTGTCTCACGGTGTTGTCACACTTCCAAATGATGAACAATTCAATGTGGAAGTGAGGAAACTGACTCACATCAGACCTAGATTAATTCAGCTTTTATCTCTTTTAAAATTATGAATACTGTGCTTCAGAAACTTTTACTTCCTAATAGTCTAATGCTATCGAACTTTTCACTCCTTGGAAATGTTCAAATATCTTTAGAGTACTCCTAGAAAAGGCGAATAGTAGAGAGAGAGAGAGAGAGAGAGAGAGAGAGAGAGAGAGAGAGAGAGAGAGAGTACACTATACTATTGTGAAAGGAAAGAAGGAGTAATTATATACAATTTATGCTTCTTCAACTAAGAGTTGGGGCATATAGTTTTATCCCTATCCATCCGTCCTTCCGTCCATCCGTCTGTCCATCCGTCTGTCATCCCGTCCGTCCTATTTGGGATATATATATATATATCTAAGCTTTTCCATACTCTTCCTCCTACAGTTTTCATGCTAAAAAGATTTTAATTTGCTGAAATTTTATGTCCCCGGATCGATAGATCGGGGGCATATTGTTTTCTCCTATCTGTCTGTCTGTCAGTCTGTCTGTTTGTCTGTCTCTTGTCAACTTTAACCTTGGCCATAACCTTTGAACCGTGAGGGATAGAGACTTCACATTACACATGCGTACTCAACTAATGAAACCCTTCCAAATGACACCAAAATCCTTTTGACGTTGACCATGACCTTCACGCTATAACTAACTTTTTAAACTTTGTTGCCGCGGAGGGGGAGGACATTAGTGTTTCACAAACATAGCGTTTTGTACATTTGTATTGACGATGTGCGTATTATCGGGGTTTTGATTTTTATGGGTACTTGCAATTTGGAGGGAAAGTTGAAATTTGTCAGTTTTGGGTATATCCTCGGAACGGGGGTACATGCTATTTCTGGGTAATTCCCAGTTTCAATGTTAGAAGTTTTTACTTTACTGGTTGTTTGTACATAGATTGTAGATATGCATATTATCGGTGTTCTGATTTTTCTCAGGATTTGTTGTTTTAGAAGATAGTTGAATTTTGTGACGAGTGAGATACATCCTAGCAACTCCTCATACAAGGTTTTGATGAAGTTTTTTTTTTCATGTGCATAATGGTTTTGTACAAGTTAAATAAGCACACATGTACATATAGTACTATTGAGGAGTTTGGTTTGTTACTCTGCGGGGGCATCGTTTGTGTCTCCCTGACACGATAACATTTCTATGGCGGTCCTTAATCATTGTTGTTATTATAGCACTGTTGCTTCAGTGCACATTGTGGGAGCATCACTTTATCTAGTTGTTTGTATTTGTCGGAAACTGTAAGGGTGAAGTCTTGGGATGTAACGATACAGCTTCTCAAGATACGATATATATCACGATACTTGATCAACGATACGATACATACCTACATATCACGATACACTTGTCTATTAATCAAGAAATCAGGTTTATAATTCATTGTTTTCGTTTCATGAAGTATTCCAAATAGTTTCCATATATATATATATATATATATATATATATATATATATATATATATATATATATATATATATATGTGTGTGTGTGTGTGTGTGTGTGTGTGTGTGTGTGTGTGTGTGTGTGTGTGTGTGTGTTTATATATATATATATATATATATATATATATATATATATAAAAATATATATATATATATATATCTAGCAGATTTTTTATAAAGAAAGGGATTGCAGTATCATTGCCGTACCGTTTAAGCTTCTTCTTGTATCTTGCGTCGTACCATGGTCTGTGTATCGCGATATATCGCATCGCGGTATATCGTTACATCCCTGATGGGAACTTCGAGAGACTCTAGAGAGGGAGTGGGTAGCTGGGTTGGGGGATGGCTACTGATCAATGTACTATTTTGCACATAAGTACACATTGATTCGTTCCAGAGTAAAATTTGAAAATGTGAAAAAATAACCCTATCTTACCCTTTAAATCTTTAAAATTTAAATTTGGTCAAAATTCTTTCAAAACATTTCTCTACCATATTCTGGCTAAATTAAGCATTTCAATGCACCAACATTCATACATAGGAAAATAATTAATGAAAACCATGCTATTTTGCATGCATATATTTAAGTCAAAGTGGGTGTCCAAAAAGCGTCAAAAACTATAAATCCGATACCTTTAGTTTTATTATCCATACAGCAGATCTGGAGAAAAAGATTTTCAAAGAGGGTATACCTATTTTTAGCCATGGTACTACCACTTGTCAACGAATTTCAGAGAGATGAGCAAACTTGGTAGAAAACATATAGAACTTCATGTATGCCAAGTTTCATTAAAATCCTTCAAGCACGGTTCTGAAGAACTTGAAAATGTTAAAAGTTTACGGTCAGACGAACGCACGATGACCCACAGGCTATCAGAATAGAATACCTCACTTGCGCTTTCAGGTGAACTAAAAACTAATAATCGTAAAAAAGAGCTAAGCTTTGCTCGTTATTTACAAAAGTATATGGATTGGAAATAAATTGTCATAAGTACACCACAATAATGAAAGATCTATGATATCAGAAAAACATTCTGAAATGCCAATGTAAAATACGAAAGTAACTTGTGTCACATGATTATGGCATTGACAACAGTGTGCCACAGTGGACATCCATGGACCCTGAAATTCAGAGGTGAGACCAGGTGCCCGGGAGGAGTAAACATCTTCAATTTGACTAACCACACCCGCCGTGAATGCCCTTACTTTCAGACAAAAGAGATATAAAACAGCATTATATATACATGAATGTGAAGAGACATTGTGTAGAAAAAGCCACTGCCACAAAACACCAGGAAAAAGGATTTAATAACACTTAAGTCAAATCCTGCGCGGGGAATAAAAAGATTTGTTCCTAACCACTGGTAGAATGGAGAATAGTCAGAAACAGATCCTGAATTTTTACTCACAACTCGTTTTCTCAATTATTCCAATATCCCGTCATGTTTTCATATCAAACAGATTTATGAAAATCCGGCGGCTTCTTATTATTAATATCTACAAAATTTACACCCCACACCTTGTCTAAATCCCTATACACCAAATATCATCTCAATATCATCACTCTAAATATCCTCTCATAATTTACACTCCAAATATCTTCTCAAAATCTATACTCTCAAAATCAACATTCTAAATATCCTCTCCAAAATTTTCATACTTCTGATTATACCGTTTCCTACTAGACATGCCAAAACGGAAAAGAGGAGAGAGAGATGGGAGGGGGAACTGTATCCTTCCTTATAATTGGGCCATGCATGTTTTTATCCTTATTACACACAGATTGCCTACATATATAGCGTTTATATACAACTGCTCATTTTCCGTAGTCACCCTCCTGTCAGACTGCGCCTAATCCGACACTTGTCCGGAGCGGGTGACGCGTAGACTTAATTGTTTTTCACACATATGATATAATGGATGAACTCATATAAGCTACATCAGAGCGGCATCCGATCACGTATTCAAAGAAGTTGATTAAACGTTTGCTCCAAGAATATGCTCCAGATTGTTACGTAATTTTACGTCTGAATTTTTGTGGGATTTAGTAGACGCATTAGGGCATAACCATTTTGTACCCTTACCCAAAGTTGGGACAGGCTTGGTGTAGTGGTTAAGCGCTTGGCTTGCGGTGCTGACGATCCGGGTTCGATTCCCGGGTTGCGCCACTATGTTTAAGAGGTTGGTAACCTCCTGCTTCCATGTCGCTATATAACTGAAATATTGTTGAAAGCGAAGTAAAACACCAATCAACCAACCAACTCTTACCCAAAGCATTGCAGCAATTAAGTGCATTTTTCAATATTGTGCTGCGGTCCCAAAAGCACTACGGGAGATGAAACAGGAACATTGATTTCATTTTTTTTTTTTTTTTTGGAGTATGTACTGACTGTTTGTACAGACATACATTCGGTTCACACACCCCTCCCCCGGGGAATCTCCATAATATTCTGCTCTGAAAAGTGAAGTTTGATGTTTTAGAGCACGAAAAGGTTTATATCTAGTATGAACCATGATGTAAGACATCATCCATATGAATGCATTGACTATATTTGTAACCATTTATTACAAACTGTATATCTTTAGCACTATTAATTATTTACCACTGGCACCTGTGACGTTCAAAAAATCTGGGTCATGTAAAGATTTATCACTGAAAGCAGCTTTGTCAAAGAATATTATGTCACTTCTGCACCTGAATCAACCAAGGCACTTTCATTTCGACCACACATTTTGACCTGAACTGCGTTTGTGTCAACGGATCAACAAGATACATTTACTACCATATGTCTTGTCTCTATGCCTATCTTATGATTTTGATCCAAAGACCTGTGCTCACCCCTAAATTGTTTTATCACTTGATTAAGGGTTTCTGATCGAGCGATCTTTTAATGACTTCTATAGTCATTATGAATATTTCATTTACATTTCACCAATTGCAATGTTTCATAGGACACTCCCTTATAAATTTTGTTCTCAAAGGTCCGTTGGGTCTATCTGTATCTTTGTGACGGAGATAAATATCAGAGGAATTTTTCCAATGCAGTTGTTGTTATTATGTATGTGGTTGTACCTGACAACACAGAAATTCATTGCGCCTAATCGTTAAATTGATTAGATAACTTTGGTCGAAAAGATCAAGACGCCGTATACAGAGAAATTCGATGTTGCGCCATATGATATTTCGCTTCAGATAAAAAAGAAGTAGATAGTGAAATATGTATTCAGGTTATTAAGGTTATTAAATTTTTATAGTCCTAAAGTGTCTCAAACCATGGTTAAATTAACTCTGAAAAGTTCTATCCACCTGCCTAATAGGCAATAAGAGTAAAATAGAGTAAATAAATGTATTAATTTGATTCATTTACATTCATTTTTTCAATAATTCAGAACTAAGTCAAAATAAATGAATGAAGATGATATTTTAGGGTAATGTGATACAGGCTAGAGTTATAGGCTCATTTGCAATCTATATTTACTAAACCGGCGCAATGGTAATGGTAAAATTCTCCAGCAATTTGCCAATTTGGTTTAGTTTAAGTACTGTAAAAACAACTTGATTTAAAGTGTTAATATTCCTTCTTTATGGTTATTCTTTCTAGAGACTGACCATAATGCTGCTCTAAGATGACCATTGATGTTGCTTCGTTGAACTCTGTGATATAATCTTCAGTCACTCTTCAGAATCTTAAGATCTTAAAATTGGCAGAAAGCCATCTCGTGCAGGAAATCCTCTTAACACGTTAACATCGTTCTGGAATGGAACATGGCTTCCAGCCACCGGATACAGATTCGATGGGAATTATGATGTCCATGCTATGGGCTAAAATTTGTGCGCGAGTCTTGTCATATTTCCTATCTCAGTCACGTATATGTAGACTTCGCTGGCAGTCGTATTGAAACAAGAAGATCTTGGGTTAAAGGTTGGATTCAGAAAAAGAATATCTATGTCAATTATAACAACAAAAACGAGAACTTGTACCAAAAATCAAAAAGCAGTTTTCAGTGCTTCTGTACTGACCAAATATATATACTTCAAATTAATTTAACGTGATTAAAATTTGTAAATTATTCTTAAAATAAGAAGTGTCTCCCTCAAGAATTCCTTGGATGGATTATGCAGCTATTACTTTCGGGTCATGTGATTGATTGATTGATTGATTGATTTTTGTTTTACGTCACACCACGAATATTTCACGTATATGGTGACGGCATCTGCCTGATGCGGGGCATACAAATTTTGACCTTTGCAACGGACCCACCCGAAGCACTGAGGGATCTTTAACGTGCCATGCATACCACGACACGGGGCCTCGGTTTTTACTGTCTTATCCGAAAGACACGACACCGGCATGACCAGAGCGGGACTCGAACCCTGGCCTCCCGATCAGGAGTGCGACGCGATACCACTAGGCCACGCCGGCTTAGGTCATGTGATAAAAGATTGTCATGAATATATTCCTTCCTTTGATTTCTGCAATTTCGGCCTTGAGCATCACCGACGAAACATGCACATATGATGCACTAAATTCACCCTTCCACAAAACGCAATTTTTTATTGTGATGACGTCATCAGAGGTCCGACAAAACTCCGGCAAACAACGCATATGTTTATGACGTCATAGATATATCAATCAAAAATAGACTGAATGTCACGTTCATGGAAGGGTGAACAGTGTTCATTCACAAATATCGAAATGATCGACACGTGTGACTTTGATTGAGTGTAACCTTATGGGACTTTTCTGCATTTTGTATGTAAAATCTTATATTTTCGGCTTTTTATGTGATTACTGTCTAAAATGAGAAAATACTTAAGAATATTTCATGTATGTATACTTATCCATTGAATTCATAATAATATTGTTACATATATGACTAAAATTTGCATTAGTCTATAGGTATAAATTGACCATGATTCGAGTCATTTAAGTATTTTAAATCCTGCTCGGGATAAAAATCCCATCCTTCTGAATAGATATTTCTGCCAAGTACATATCTTTTGTTTTATTAAAATGCTATATATGGACTAAATGTTTGACAGGTAACAATATTATAATTCAGTTAATGAGCAGGATGTTTTAAGTTGTAATGTATATTTATCCAGCACATTTTCTGTGGATTGGTACGTTCAAATGAGACAAATTTTGAAAATGAAAAGCCACAGCGAAATATCGGTTTCTCAGAAGTTTTATAGTGATATTAATCTTATGGAGGACCTCTTTTTTTAAATGTAGCGGTTGCTTTAATTTGTATTATGTTTCACAGAACCTCTTAATCTGTTAACCTGTAGTCGTGTTAATTAATATTAACATTTTAGTTTCTTATAGTAGTTATTACAAAGTTTTTAGATATATCTTTGAGTCAACGATTAAATGCCAGAAACTTTGCCTGAGATACCCTCGATAAATTCCGGTCTACCATTAAGGTACTGATCAGTTTGCTATTTAACAATAAACAATAAAAGCATTTAAGTTTAGGGTAAGAAACGAAGAACTTCCGAAAGGTAAACCATATCTCATAGTCTATGAAATAAAAGGACAATATCGTGTATAGTGTCATGATCATATTCAGACAAAAGCGAACCCCAATAAAATCGAGGTGAGACCAGGTACCCGGGAGAACTAAGCGTCCTCTGGTTGCATGCAACACCTGTCGTAAAAGTACAGCAACAACTTTTTAAGTCGAGGAAGTAAATGCATAAATATACACATGAACACATGAAGGAGACAAAGAAAAAAGAGGAGTTACCAAAAAAAAAAAAAAAAAAAAAAAAAAAAAAAGAACACGAAGTCAAATTTTCCAGTTCAAGGCAGGAAATGTTGTTTAACTGAAATTCCGGTGTCGGAAATGCACGTGAACAAATATATATATATATATATATATATATATATATATATATATATATATATATATATATATATATATATATATATATATATATATATATATATATACAAGTATATATATATATATATATATATATATATATATATATGTATGTAAATGTGTGTGTGTGTGTGTGTGTGTGTGTGTGTGTGTGTGTGTGTGTGTGTGTGTGTGTGTTCTGTCCAATCAAGTATAGTCAAAAAGTTAAGATGGTTTGTTTGTATGGTCAGGTCCCAAAATATCGGTAAACATTCTTGAAAGAAGAATCTGAAAATGCACTAGATCCCTTTATCGACCATAGAACTTCCTCAGTGATAATTTCAAACGTTCCTCAATATATCTTTGTGAGAGTAGTTTCGTGGCAAGAAGCCTTCGCTCTCATCACGAAATTTTCGTATCTAGAACATGCCCTGGCATAGCGTATAATTTGATAAATGAAGACGCCATATATGGGAGAGGAAGGTATGTTGCTACTCGGGAAAGGGAAGTTGGTAATAATGACATTGAAATCATCAAGTTTGTCATAGAGAGAGTTTACTAATATAATGAGCTCTCGTCACTAATTGATAGGAGTACATCGAGGTATGAAGCAGAAGATGCGCTGTCTGTTGTATCTTTTATCTCGAGTTTTCAAACGTTCCTCAATATATCTTTGTGAGAGTAGTTTCGTGGCAAGAAGCCCCGCTCTCATGACGAAATTTTCGTATTTAGATCATGCTCTGGCATAGCGTATAATTCGATAAATGAAGACGCCATATGCCGGAGAGGAAGGTATGTTGCTACTCAGGAGAGGGAAGTTGGTAATAATGAAATTGAAATCGTCAAGTCATAGAGAGAGGTTACTAATGAGCCATCGTCATTAATTGATAGGAGTACATCGAGGTATGAAGCAGAAGATGCGCTCTCTATTGTATCTTATATCTCGAGTTTCTTTGATGATGTTGAGGTGATCCTTAAATACAGGAGTTGTTAATCGACAAAACGTCATCGATGTATCTGTATGTAAAGTTGAACTGAGATGCTAATTGTTTATTGCCTTTAGAGAGCAGGGACTGTATGAATTCTGCTTCGTAAGAATACAAAAATATTTCGGCCAGAAGAGGCGAGCAATTAGTACCCATCGGAATGCCAACAATCTGTTGGAACACTTTCCCACCAAATATCACAAAAATATTATCTATAAGAAATTCTAACATTTGGATGATCTCTTTTTCTGCATACTTGCTGCTGGAATTAGTACTTTACAAAATATGTGTCGTTGTGGTTTAAAACGAGATGCTTATAACTTCGATTTCCTTTTTTTTTCTTTGTTAAAGAAAGCGACGTTTTGAATAATTGATATTATTTTTTCCTTAAGTTTTTGATGAGGAATGGTTGTAAAAGTGTCGAAAAGTCAAAAGATTTGATGCTAGCGACATTATTGAAAATAGGAGATTTTTAGTTCTCTAGAAGTTCCTTGGAATTCTTTAGGATCCACATTTGATTGATTCCGCTTCTCGGGTAAGCAGTAGAGCAGTATTTCTGAAGACTATGTTTGATTTCTGTTAGAATTTTTGTAAGTAATACGGAAAGAAGCATGGTGAAACACTTGGAAGCTATGAATCGATACATATATGGAGTTTTATGCATCTTTGGAATCAAAAACAGGTATGGTAGCTCTAGATCAGATTGATTTGTAGTAATACCAAATGAACTGAGAAAAATGTTCTTTTCGAAGGGCGGATTCAATATAGGGCGGATATCAAATATCTTTATCAAGAAGTTTTATAGGATAGCTTTTCTAACTCACAAACGACAAGAAATATTAGTATTATTATTCCGTTTTATTGAATTTCCGAAATTTCAGATGTTGTATAACCATTGGAATATACCGGAGGAATGATTTCCATGTACGCCCTGCCTCTCTCAAAACGAGATGCAACTAACATAAAAAGGCTGTTTACATAATCCACGTTAAATTTCAATAGTATTTACAGAATAAGATTGGCATTTATATAGCCTGTGCAATTTTATACTATATAATATACATTCTTATTATTATTATCTTTTTTTCATATCATAATCTTGAAGCTTATCTCTTTAACTGATCTCTTTGCCAGTCTTAATGATAGTTTCCCATATTTCTAATTATGAAATTAACTTTCTAATGTGTAAAATGGACAAAGAATCAATATGTCCTTACGGTAATACAGTGCAGATGTCGCTTTCATGATACAAATGTCTCCATCAATATTCATGCCAGATAATGAATCTTTCCTGGCTTATTTCTAGTTCAGTAGTTTCTGTTATTCTGTTTCCAGCAGATATATCTCCTTCTTGACCGTTTGTCCCACGATTTCCGTATTTGTTTATAACAGATATTTCTTGATTTCAGTAAACCGATTCTTTCCAACATCACGCTTTATCCACTGCCCTAGATTTTACCATTTAACTGATGGCTGATAAACCTTCGTAGCTAACGTATTGTGGTGCATTGTGTTCTGAAATAAACAAGACAAAATCGCTATAGATTCATTGATGTCATTTCCAATTGTTAACGCGATTCACAAATCCTTATCAGTTTGTTTATTTCGAAATTTTGTTGGTGTTTACATGAAATAAATATAGAGAGATTCAAATTGATAAAATGGGTACAAGGGAAACTAAATCATTGTTTTGCACATAAAATCTAATTATTTGCTATTTACCAAAAATGAACTAAATAATCAATGTTTTAGAGAAATTACAGATTATCTTTGATAAATACATCATTTCTACTGCAAACAGTAATACTACCATAAAATTTCTTTAATCTCCATACAACGTAAAGGATATATCTTTAATACACACATCGTGCACCTATATACATTACCACATATATAAATTCAAATACCTATACATACACCTACATACATATAAATATGATGTTTACGCCGGAGGACTTTCAGTGCCTGGAAGTATCAATATTATGAATCCAGTGTTCTGTAACGTTACTTGAATTTAATCACACCAATTGAGTGACGACTGTTACTTTAATTGACCGTCTTGAATCGGTATCGTAACTGCAGTACAATCGCTAGGGATTGGGGATTGGTTTTCTTTGTTTTGTTTTTGGTGGTTTTTTTGTTTTTTGTTTTGTTTTTTTTTTTTTGGGGGGGGGTTGTTTTTTGTTTTGTTTTGTTTCTTTTTTATCCTTTCTGTGTTTATTTGATTATTATCATGTTTTATGATTTGATCGTCACTGGCTCTTTATCTATTTTTTTTTTTGAAAGATTTTTAGTTAGGGTAACAAATAAATTTATCCATTTCCGGTCTTGAATTATTACTGAAGAGACACTTTATACTGAATTATTGTTATTGTAGAATATTGTCATAGTTAATATAGTTCCTTGTAAATCATAAAAAGATAGTGTCTTCAGTAGATTACGTAGGGATCCGTTAAAAATAACAAGAGAGAAATAGGAAGGGTCCTTTAGTTCTAGGTAGATCTACATGAGGTGATCAGTTGTATTATACAAAGAAATCTTATGTTTACATAAATTTTTAAGATGAAATGTGTATTGTTTGCAATTAGTAGGTAATTCGGCATCAAGTTTATATTACCTATAAGATGGCGGTAATTCGTAAATGTAAGAAGGAATAACTTACGCACATAAAATCACCTACCTCTGCAAAGGTAAAGTGTTTAATATTATAATAAAAAAAATTTACATGATATTACATGATTAAACCTTTATTGTTTCGGAGTTAGAATTATATTCACATTATATGGACTCTTGACGTCTATGTTCACACACATCTTCACATATCTGTCCGCAATCAAATTTAAAAGAAATTCCAAAGACCTCAGAAGACAAAGAGAGGTACGTCTGATGCAAGAAGATTAAAGAACTAATGTGCTTCGTGACTTATCCTCACATCTATCAAATTAATACAATTATGGAGAGACAATTTACACTGTTAAAAATTTCCAATTCATAAATGATTGCTTTGAAGTACATTGTAATATTATTATAATATTATCTTTCCAAACTTAAAACAAATATTAACAGAATAAAATACGACAGTAACAAGAGTCACATTACTGGGATAATCATGCATAGGAAAAATAAAGCAAGGCATATATAGATTTGCCTGCTATCGCGTGCCAGATTCTCTTCATTGATAATTGCAAAAGAGAAATCAACGTACATATAGCAAATTATTATTTACTTCAAGATCCCGATATCTCCAGTAAATTGCTTGGACCTGAATGTTGCATAATAATGTAATTAAACAAAAGAATGCAAACGGACAGGAATAAAAAGAAACAATCAGTGTAAAATAACTGGTGTCACATGACACTAAAAACAATGTACCACATTGGACATTCATGGACCCTTGAAACTCAGGGGTGAGACCAGGTGCCCGGGAGGAGTGAGCGTCTCCTGTTTGGCTAGCGACACCCGCCGTGAATGCCCTTATATACAGACGAAACAAATTTAATTTATAAATGTGAACAAACATTGTGTTGGAAGTGTCACATCCACATAACGTCAGGGAAAAGGGTATAATAACAGAACTAGTACAACAAAACAGTCGAGTCGAGGATTCTATAGAACGTGTGGTAGGAAGAAAACGTTTGAATTTTACACGACAATATGTGTCCCTTACTCAGCAAAAGAACGTGAATAACACATATTTTACAATACGTTTATTTAAGAATATATAATTAGATATAATAACAACATGATCCTTTTGAAAATGACAACTAGTCCAAAGAAACAGAGACATAAAAATGGCATTCATAACTGATAAGATAAAAAAAACCCCGCCTTATTTCTCTTACATCACAATTGTGGTTTTGTAGCAGTCAAGTCATGATTAACTATCGTCTGGTCGGGAGGTCCCATGTTTATGATATTGTATTGCCACACCAGTTGCTACTTTTGACGGTGAATAATATCTCAGACCATAGCAGATATCTCATAATGAGGGAAAGATTAACGGCTTACTGTTTGATCGCTTTGACTTTCTTATCATCAATTCAGCTCTCCCATGTAATGATCGCTTGATAAGGCTGTGACAAATTGTGAATTTAACACCCGGCGCTACCATTGGAAATGTCGTCCGGACTTTCTATTTAATAAAGGAATCAAAACAAGTCTACAATACAAGATAAAGTGAGAAACGACCGTCCAATAACAATTTTCTGACTCTTGAATACTTAATGGTTGCTTGCTTCATATCTTTTAATTTTAAAATCCACCTCATTCTAAAAGTTTCACAGCTGTTATAAAGATCAAAACACTAATTGTCTACTATCGTAATGTACGTTAGTCTATATTTGTATTGTGTATGAATAATAAGGTAGAAATATTAGAGATCGTTCGTCAGAGAGGAGAAGTACACACAGGACCACCTGTTCATTGGAATACGATATGGTACTTTGTATCTCCGTGTAACATAGATTTAGACTTTAAATCGTTTCTTGTATTTTATAGTGTTACTGAGGATTCTGTGACATTGGTGCATGTTACGACATTAATGCTTTATTGTTTCATACCTTGCGGAATACAAGAAGGTATACATCCGTGCTTGCTCAGTTAGTTTATAGAAAGTGGAGAATAATCATACAGTTTTCAAGGGACTGAGGTCGAAAATTGAACTATCGTCTTTGTTGGCGATGTAAGTGCTATGGTGATCGTTTGGATAATGTTATTGCCGGTTTTATTGATATGAATTACTAAAGACTGGTCACTCTGTCAAGGTTAGTCATCAGTTGTTTTGACAATTATATATTTCATAAGTACATTTCATGATGAAATTAATCTGACATATTTATACAACAAGAAGAAGCATGCTTTAATCGCCGATAAAGTATTGTTGATTTAAGGATTTATTCTTCATTGACTGTTTAATAAGATGTATGAATTCGAAATATTACCACTGGCTGTCTGAGAACCAAAGTCCTGTTAAATACAGTAAACTTGATTGTGCTGGGTTCAATAAATTTAATGGTACTGGATTCAGCAAGAACCATTGCAAATATGAAACGTGATAAGACCAGATGTCTGGAAGTTGTGAGCATCTCCTGCTACTACGGTAAACTCGTAACAAATATTCCGTAAAACCTCTCTTGTTCAGTGGTAAGATCATAAAGGTAATTTGTCAGATCGGTAAAGATGTCACTGTAAATTATCGTGTTCCATAATATCACATTATATTCTGAAAAGGAGGAGTTTTAAACAGTTAAACTGAATATATTTACTTGTATAAATATTAGATAAGATACTAGAAATTTAATATGAAAAAAATATAATTATGAGTGTATGTAAATTTACAGGCTAAAATAGGGATTTATACACAGTGATCAGTGAGAAATGGAATATCATATTACTCACAATCACACTCATATCATGTGATGACATTGAATTCTGTTTCTGAAATTCTCCTCAGCAGTAATCAAATGCTGAAAATAAACAAAATTCAGACGAAAATTTGGAACATCATTTTCAAGGAAATACACTCTATCAAGTGAATAGATTTTTCAAACTTAACACAATGATCTCTCGTTAAACTACAAATAACAAACAACAAAATCTCTGACATTATCCAAAATTCTTTTACTAGTAAAAATGGCAATCCCAGATTCCATTTTATTGTTATGAAACTTACTTTATGAAGGAGAAATCTGATTCTAATATCAGTATAATGAGATCGTTGTGATTAAGAAGTTGAACTTTCTGATAGATATTAATCTGGGGGTTCACTTATATTCCTTAGTAGATGTATTTGTTTCTTTAATTTTTTTTTCTCTTTTTGTTGTCATTTTAATGTCTTATAGCATCATGATTTTTTTGTACTTAATCCATACAAAACTGAATTCACTCTGTCTCTATTTTCTAAAGGGATGGATCATTTGAACTTCGTTCAACTTCACATATAGATGTATGGAAGACTTATTTTCAATTTGTAATTCTACAGTTACTGGTTACCTTAGCCTTAACTTACGAAGTGCAACGGAAGTTAGGTTTGATTGTTTATTGTTTTTACGTCACTCCACGATTATTTCACGTATATGGTGACGGCATCTGCCTGATGCATTGCATACAAATTTAGACCTTTGCAACGGACCCACCCGAAGCAGTGAGGGATCTTTTACGTGCCACGCCTACCGTGACACGGGACCTCGGTTTTTACTGTCTCATCCGAAAGACAGAACACCGGTGTGCCCCGGGCGGGAGTCGAACCCGCGACCTCTCGATCACGAGCCGAGCACCTTATCCACTAGGCCACACCGGCTTCGGAAGTTAGGGAAACCGTATCTAGATATCATGTTATTTTACTACATCGATGGTCACCTGAACACCTCACTTTATGACGATAGTGACGATTTAAATTTTAGTATCACAAACCTTCTCTTCATGTACACTATTATAAAATTACCACCTACTTCTTGTGTATGCATATCTCTGTTAATGAATATTGCCAAATCGAATTCAAATTATGATGATTGTTCTGAGAGCATAGCGTCTTTTAGATAGACTGCTTAGCCAGGGGTATTTAAGTGGTTGACTAACAACCTGACTGTGGAAGTTTTATAGTCGAGGTTATTAATTATTATTATTATTATTATCCGTTTTTCCTGATTATGTATGCTTATCAGTTTCATGATAGTTTGATTTTAAGTTAGTTTATTCCATAATGTTTCATTCAGCAAATTGCTCCGTAGTACAAATTATCCTTGTATAATTCAGGACACTTTTCACCATTAGCAGTTTTGAATAACCTTCTTTCATAATTACGGCAGTTAACGTTAAATAAATCTTCTCTAGATAATAACGATGATATCCTGAATGTTTAATTACTAATGTGGATGAAACGTGTAATGTACGATTCCCTACACAAGTCCGTTAATCCGTCAAGCTTGGAGGCACACAGCCGCTGTGTAAATAAGCGAATGGCTTTCTATCCTATCATTTGCTTCCAGTTACCTATGGTAAAATGCTTCGAGTTTTCGAAACAAATTTCTCATTGGGACTTGAAAATTACTTCGAGCTCTCGGGGGTATTCGAGTTTCCAAAGTTTGAGTTTGAGAAGGCAAATAACATTAAAATATTCGAAATGTTTTTGGGACCGTAGGATGACTTCGAGTTTCCGGGGGTTTTCGACTTTCCGACGTTCGAGTTATGGAAGTTCGACTGTTTATATATTATCAAAGTAAAGCGTTGCATCCGAGAGATGAATTGAGATATATATATATATATATATATATATATATATATATATATATATATATATATATATATATATATATATATATATATATATATATATATATATATATATATATATATATACATATATATATATGATAATAGTTTTGCTCTTCCTATAGAGCATCTCATTCGTCATTATGACTTTACTTACCAAGTCGATGATATTGAAATAAACGGTATTAATTACATAACTTGGTTGACACAGGCACAATCAGTAACTATTGATGATCAGTTTAAATAATGTCAAAATGTATCTATAATCTTAAAATGATGCCATAGATAAAACGTTTATTGTCATACATCTATTATTATCATTCACATCAGTTACATTATAACAAATATTGGTAATAGTCTTCATTGTCTATATTATTCAGCATGAACGGAAATGAACATACCGCATAACCATTTTGTAAATAGTATTTTATTAGTTAATATGAAATTGACATTTCTCCAAGTGGATTGTTTCTGCGTGAGAATGAAAAAAGGATGATCCAAAAACGGCAGACAAATAAGCCTCTCCGCCTTTAATAAAGAGCTGATGAGGCATCAGCATCAGAGTGCTATAAAAAGCCATTTGGTCTGCTCATATTAACAGCATTTGACAGTATAAACGACTATAAATCTCTTGAGGGAATCGGAGATTTATCTGACGGGGAAATCATAGATATCTAACAACATTTCTGTGTCGAAGGTTGTGATTGGTCAGCTTGTAGCACTAACTGGATATATGCTTCAGTCAGATACTTTGTTATTTTAGTCAGGATTCAATGTCAAGAAAGAATGAAGATTTTTACAGTTGGTAGTAGGAAAACTATATGAACACACAAAGGAAAAAGTGAGTGTCATTTACTTTAGTATCTTACTCACTAATTCAAAATAGAAATATAATATTTGTGCAGTGACTCACTATCATATTATTTGTAGGTGGGATAAGTTTATTTTCTTAACTGAAATCATTAAATTGAATTTCTCGATTTTGATAGTTAAATTATGTTTGGAATTTGAAACGCTTTGAATTGTTGTGGGATAAGGCAAAAGTTATTTGCACTTTAACCACAACAATTTAGTATTCTAAATCAGTGCCGAAATTTTATTATTATCAAATGTCTATGTCTTGTGTGTTCTTATTCCTAGATATTTATAATACTGGTGTTGCCATGCAGCCAATCCGATTTTATGTCTTTTCCCTTGTCTTTTCTTATTTCTAAAACTCTTTATAAATTGAAAAACCCCTTCAAACCACAGCTCTAAAGCTGTAAATAAAAAGCAAGTATATTATACCTTATATGAAAAAGTCAAATATATTTTAAGGTCGAAAAAAGCAGAAAACACGTAGGTGACTTAGAACGATTGAAGGACAAACATTAAATGTCGTATAAAGATGCTATACACCATTATATGGACACTATATGCTATGATGGGTAACGACGACAAAGAAAAAATTCTATTTGAGTATTTTTTATCATCATATTCGAAAGACGAAAAGAAAAAAATTGAGAGAATACACTGCTGGGTTATTTACGCTATCACATAGCAATGAACAGAGGTGACGAATTTGAAGAAACAACCTGACAATGTTCAATCCAGGTCTATGTATCAACATTTCGGTGACGTAATTCGAAATTAATTACAGAAGAATGTTACAATTATTTGTTCAGGATATCTATCATATGATTTGTAAATTAAAAAGTATATATGTTCCATATTTATTGTATTTGAACAAATATTATGTAAAGAAGAAATATTACTACTTAATATTTGTCTAGACTATAGAACAAACTTCGAACTATAAAATAAAGCATTAATTGTCATGTAAATATATATAGACTAGTATGCACAATCAAAATGAATTTATGCTTACGATGTGAATTTACATTTTGAATATCAGAAACAATATATCTTGCTTTTGCTTTCTTTGTAACGAAAAAAATATGATTCATTCTAGTCATATTCTTTAACAGAATCAAAATGAATTAATTATGATGAAAATGACGATAAATAATAAATGACACAATGAAAACACGAAATATATTGCTTTGGTATGGGCCACCATTTTTTTTTCTATAATAACAAAAAGTACTATGATTTGTTTTTCACCACATTATATGTATTTGAATCAATGATCAATGTATATCATTTAATTTTTAATACTTGTATATTTGGGTAATTTTGTTACAAAATTGATGTACATGTTGATAGATCTGATGGACCTCCTCGTTATACATCTATATTCACAATGGTGTCTAAAGAATATTATACATAAATAGCATTATCATTGCTTATGAAGAGCATTTGCAGTATATGACAATGGCCTTAGTGAAAGACATCACGAAATCCCTTGCGTGGGCAATACTGGAAAGATATGAATAATTTAAATTAAAATTACATTGACGTTCTCTTTCTACTCTTTAAAGATTGTTGTCTCACTCTGGATGCTGGAGGAAGAAAATCTAATGGTATTTCATTTGAATGTGGACTGAAGTTTGGTGGTAATCCTTTGCTTCGGAATGCATTTACCAAGTTTTATTATTGTGGTCATCACCGGACATTCATTAGCTTCTGATTGTGAAACAATCTGTGAATGTAAACCCAAAGACTTTAACAAAGATGGCCGCTATGATGTAAATATTGCCACTTGCAGAGGACACAACGTTGTCGATTTGCCAACACGACTTCCTTATATGACAACAGAACTGTAAGTACTATTATAAATGTCATGTGCAGCAAAGATCCATTTCAATAATTAATAACTAATGAGAATTTAATGTCTCAAGAAATTAAATCAAAACATTTTTCATTTCTTTTGTAATATACAGTTGTATTTTAATTTTTTCCTCATAAGTACATTCAGCTATATATTGTTTGTATGCATACAAAAATAACATTGAAAATTTGTCGACCAAATCAGTAGAAACAAATAATTGGTCGTTACACGTGCACATTTCCTCTTTTAAAAGAGATTTCTGTTTCAGATTTCGTATACAAGTTATTAATTAAATGACCGTCCTAAGTCGGTATCGTAATTGCACTACAATCAAATATTTTTGTAATGTGTTAAATGTTCTATTATATTATTTATATTCATGTATTGTATAGCTCCATGGTGACTTCTGCCACATAACTGAGCCGGTAACTCCTCTTTTTTCTTTTATGTAATTTAGACAACTGATTACCACGTATTTAATAATAAGAAACTAGCAAGTAACAAAAATGCCAAAATCTATTTTCAAAATCATATTTTATGACTTATTTTGTTGTGTTGACAACCTGATGTTGAACCTTACTGTCACCAAACACACCTTTTTAAACGTTCATGAATATCTTAAATGTGAAGCATGTAGTAAAGGAATTCGTAATTCTAAAACAATTCAAGAAACCTGTGTCTATAAACTTGTCAAACAGACTATATTATGTCTAATGATATCTATTGTTTGTTCAAAATTCAAGCCGTCAGAAGTGTAATCTCGAAAGAGTACATCTCACTGTCTGGTACTCAAAGTGCAGGTAAAACACTGCAAACGCGATTTGGATGCTTTCATCAAGAACAATTGCGAATCCCAAATGGTATAACACCAAGTGTCCGGAAGATCCAAACAGAGTATTAATACGTGTTCATCGTCTGCAAATAGTGTCTATATATCTCAATTGATCCGACATGCTGGAGCTTCTTTATATTCCATTTATCAAGTCAAGCTACTAAGTGAAAAGTTGATATCACAGGGAAACGAAACACCACGTTTCGCTTATATATATATTTATGTAATATTTATGTGTTTTGGAGGCGAACAGAATTATTCTGTATTTCATATAGCGAATGTAAAGATAACTCGTAATATTTTTTATTTTTATATGTTTTTGTTGTCCTCCTATGTCTTTATTGTTTGCTTTTATATCTGTTATGACATTTGTCATAAGACTGAGTCAGATGTCTTGATGTTTTCTTCCTTTATTATGTGTATGTGTTGTTATGAGTGGCCACACAGATAAATACCTCAAATAAGAGATTTTCTCTTCCGTTAACCGTCTTAAGTCGATACTGCAACTGCTGTATAAACAATTAATTTACTGTCTTGTCCAAATTTCCGTAATTGGTCCATTTAATCGCGCCTATGTTTTTGATAATTCTACTCCTTTTCATATATCCTCTTCATCCTTAAATTGATTTCATATGCTGGTGCTAAAATGTACACTTGTGTGTATTCATCACGTTATTAACTTACTTTAATGATTCAGCTGAGAAATTACAGAATAGAGTGTCTTTTTTCTTTATTATACAACGACCGTAGTTTCTTGATACTATAAAATCCATTATTATTTTGACGCGTTAAACCAGCTTCTGCATTAACGTAAAGGTCACTATCACGCAGCTAAGTCAGACCATATAACATCCTTTTATTATGAACAAACATATACTTTTACATAATTTCATTCACCAAACATGAAGACCTTTCTAAAATATTTCTTAAAGGGAAATGGAATACGACAACTTTGAAAAACGTTTTCTTTCATTAACAAATACAGATATTATTTTACATTTCTCTAATACCTAAATATTATCATACATGAATATAAAACTATATCGTACACAATAATCGAGGTCAAGATATGAGCATTAAGTGAGAGATTACGATAAATATGTAATTATGATTGCTTTTTATGACGCATAAAATTGCTTACAAACTGAACAAAAAAAACTATGAGTTCACCAATTTAGACAAGTAAACACGAAGTTGCAAGTTGGGGTTAATTCATTCTCAAAGTTCTAAAATAAATGGACAATATTGTGCATGGTTCTATAAAAGACGAATGCAAAACCCAAATTAGAAATTTAGGCGAAAACAAGAATCCGAGAGGAGTGAACGTCTCATGCCTGCACCAAACTACCACATATCATGTAGGAACCTGTAAAATCCGGTTAATATATGTTGTCGCATCCAATACTCTCACAAATTTAAAGATGATCAGTATATATGACTAGGTCCCGACATGTTGTTTAACATTTGGAAATATGGGCTTCAAATTGTATGAGATCCCCATATCCCAAAATATATCCTTCACTAACAATGTCAATTGTTACATTACGTTTACTTGTTTGTTCAGCATAATTATGATTTGATTTAATTTGTTTTGAAACGGTAAATAATATTCTCGTATTTTATATGCATGTCTCTGAAGATTCGTGTCATACAGCTTTGTCAGATGCCTTCTGTTTACTCTTAGTTAAAAATTCCTCTATATTAAGAATAAAAAAGAAACATCCTTGCGATTCCAATAAATTTCATCTCATCGAACTCTTAAATATAAAAGATTTCGATAATATACTCTGAGTTTATCGCAAATCATAAATTGTTTGCTTAAACTTCGCGCTCTGATTAATAGGGCAGAACAGACTCTATGACAAACCTTATCTAAACTTTTTCAGAGGAGACAATACCCTAAACCCCAACCCCTGTGGCTGTCAATCGGGACGCTTTTTGATTAGGACTTTAGCTCGTTTTCAGACGAGCAGAACACGGTTGGTTCATGTCGATGTCTATTGATCTTTTTCTATTCCTATTATTCAATGCTGATGTTCATATTCATATATTCATATTCTTGTGACCTCTAAACCTGGAGTAACTTATAAAGCCATGTCCTCTATATTTAAAGTATTTATAATTTATGAATGTGTTATTATTATTATTATTATTATATTGCTTTTGTGAGAAGTTGGGATCGTAAACCTGTCGAACGACGATTTCATTTCAACCGATCGTTTTAATTGGCACCATATCTGCATTAATATCGATATTTTCGTCTTTACATGTGCTGATTCTTCTGTGCTCTGCATGTCAGTGACAAGTTTTCTTATGGAGCTGAGTCAGATATCTTTGTGCCAGACACCGGCCTAGTGGTTATAATAAATATAGAACAAATATACCTATAATGTAGTGCACCATATGCGCATTTTGACAACTTATGTCTCTTCAATGATGCTCGTGACCAAATGATTGGAATATTATCATATTAATATGCTTGATTTTTGACATTGAATCAAATTCCATTGTCTAATACCGAGCATATTGCCACATTATTTTGTATTTTTGATTTAAAATTTCACTGATTTAGATTATCAAGATAATAAATACTACTTATGTAATAAAATGGACTGTAAACTTTGATATCTGATGAATTCAACAAATAACGAGACATATTGCAAAACGACTAAACAAATCGAATATCATACACTTCAATTGCTCCAGATAAATAGCTGCTGTACTGATAATCATTCATTCCCATTTCATCTGACTCCAGTGTAATGGAATGTCAATAATAACCGAATATCAGAATAACGTTCACAGTCTATGTTTTGCAGAGGTATTATTCATTATGTATATTCCCTGTGGCATCCAACAAAGCTCCATCAATAGCATGCTTTTCTTGTGGCATCCTGCGATTCCCAGATTCAATAGACCCTTTCACTATTACTGCTTGACTGACGCTTTGGATGGCAAATAATAAATTATCCCGTAAAAATTTGACGACATAATTAAAACTTGATTGTCTCTGACATCAATTTGCAAGAACAGTTATGATTTTGCCAACCAAATTGTCAGTTCCGCAGTAATAGTGTTAGGGTCTATTTTCGTTGGCGGCTTGTCGACGTACCTTCGAATGAATCCGTAAAACCCCCAGTAAAACAAACACTACACATCACACGTACTTTATGAATATATGCAATAACGGTTATTCATAAATTGAGTTCAGCATGAATTTAACAACAAATGAAACAATGTAAAATGCCTTTACAAATCCAAGAATGCAGTGTTAATTGCTCGGGATAAATAGCTGCTAAAACTAATAACCATTCTTTTCGATTTAATCTGCCTTTCAGTTTAATGGGATGACAATAGTTACAACATATCAGGATACAGTTTACAGTCTATGTTTTACAGAAAGCGAGATATGAAAACAAATCCTGATTAGCTTTCAGAATCCTTATATCCCAGGTGTGAAAGATCGTAAATATAATGGGGAAAACTCAGTCTCGATGTCGAAAGAATAGCTTTAGTTGATTGATGTTTAACAGTAAACGTGATGGCTCATCCAACATAGAGTGTATTGTTTATTGCTCTTACACGAGTGTGATCATTCTTGTTATTTGTTATACTAACAAAGACAATTAAAATGCAACAGAATGTGATGCATTTCCGAAAACAAGAGTTAATTTCTACTTTAATATCATTATCTATTTAAAAAAGGATAATGTCTACACTGTCAAACATGATGATTGTCGGAATACCAATAATTCACAAAAGCTAAATCTATTTACGAACAAACCCTGACTTGAATGTTGAAGAGGTTCAATTCCTTAAATCAATGAATAATAAAACTTAATACACACCACTTATAACATTCCAAAATCACATTGTAGATTGGTTGATAAGTATAATTATATCTTATTATTACATAGGAATATACTAAATTTGGATTAGGTTTAAATATATCTGTGACAGGACTTCTAGTGTAACGTAACAAGACACGACATTTTCAAACAATCCAAAACTGGAAACCTGGATAAGATTTAATTTATTCATGGGAATTTAAAGAAAAGCATATTAATTATAGTTACAAAACAAAATCGTATGTATGATCGTTGTCTTCTGAAGAGAAAATTTGTTTTGGCTATATCGAAAAAGCTAACGTTTATAATTATTATACAGTGACATTCATGCGGCTATTTAAAATCAAGATTTCTATACAAACGTGTTTAAATGTCAGAGAGTATATTATCAGAAATAATCGCGATCAACACCTTTTACGCTATTATGGACTCTTCTGAGCCAGAATGAAAGAAAAATGGATCAGTTCTTTTGTACTGACACTTCAAATTTTCAGTCATCAAATTAAGTAAATCATTCTAAAACTAAGGAGTATCTCCCTCATGCATAGCTATGGTCCTTAATTAGATTTTTTGGTTCACTTTTCGGCCATTTTGGTTTTAACACTGCTCTTCAAATATTTATATAGTTTGATAATTCCAATCATTTGGCTAGGAGCATCATTGAAGAGACATAAGTTGTCGAAATGCGCATATGGTGCACTGAATTATAAGGTATATATTGTCTATATTTATAATAACCACAAGGCCGGTGTCACTGCTGGTGGGCTGATAGTAGCTCTGTCCTTAGATAGATTCTTTGGTTCACTTTTCGGTCATTTTGTTTTCAACACTGCTCTTCAAATATTTATATATTTGGAGAATTCCAATCATTTGGCCACGGGCTTTACAGAAGAGACATAAGTTGTCGAAATGAGCATATGGCGCACTGAATTATAAGGTTTTATGTTCTAGATTTATCCAATTTAGATACTTTACCTCGTTTTTTAATGAATGTAGAATAAAAAAATTGCATCAAATTAGGAAAATGTGTCATATTACACAAAACATAGGTAATGTCTACAATGATAATATCCAGGAATAAGAAGCGTTCCCGGTCCTTATGTCGTATGTTCACCTTTGTCTTTCCTCGTTATTTTCCATAGGTGTGTAAGTCTTGTGAGAATATTATCTTTCTAAGCATGGATAGTCCTAAAGCTCAAAGTATGTATGAGAGTTTTATCTCCTTTATGTATATATCATTTTGTACTACGATTGAATACACTTATACATGCGTTGTCCTGTAATGGTGATACTTACTGACAAAGCGGTTAAACCCCGTGTTGAGGTAGTCACTAACTACTAAGGAAATGTGTCATGTACAGAGTATGCGACAAACCCGACAAATCATCAACTTCCATATATGTAGTGATATTTCCATCGCCACTACAACTGCATTATAATCGAATATTTTTGTGTCTTTTGTGTGCTTATTCTTGTATTCTCTACATGTCCATAGCGACTTTTGTCATATAACCTGAGCCAGATGGTCAGACTGCTAACACCAACTGAGTGGCAATTGTTATTTCAATTGACCGTCTTCAAGTCGATACATCAGAAGCACTATAATCGAAATTTGAGATGTCTATTCGTGTGTTTATTCTTGTATTCTCTGCATTTCCATGACCATTTTTCTCATAAAATGAGTGAAATGTCTTCTTTTATTTGTATTATAGGGTTATCATTTTAAAATTGAATAATAAAAACAAAAGTTGCTCCTGCACAGTATGTGGTATATTGTGCTTAATTGTAATTAATTACTGTATAAAAAATTGGAAAACAATCATACCTATATATCGTTATTGACATCAATATACTCAAACACCAGAAACCTCTCTTTATAAAACTATTTTACATTTAGAGACAGGTGTGCATTTAGCTTTACCCTTTCCTTTCAAAACTGTGATTATAAGCCTAAATTTTGATTAACAAAATTGAACTATTGTATCCATAATTTTAACACAAAAATGTATGAATTTCATTCTAGGTATGCAGATTTTCTGCTTATGTAAAGATTATTTATTCTGTTTATTTATTCTGTTTATGTTCGTTATCTCTTTAAATGTAACTTAAGCATTGATATAACATATGTTTAAACAACTCAACGATTAAAACCACCTTGCATCTTTACATAGTAATGTCTTTCTAATTTTACGATTGTTGTAGAGTTTGCCAGTTTTTGAAAAGCTTTAAATCCATTGCATATATTCACATAGAGCATCTTTCTTATCAAGTAAGGCTCTTCGTTTTCAAGAAAAATTGTATTAAGAACCTAGGGCGACAGCTCTGTTACTATCAATTCATCAGGAATCCCGATGTTTCTTGTTATTACACTATCTCATCAGATAGGTGCATGTTTGTTTACGCCACTCTGTCAGACAATGATGGAGAGTGTCAATGTTTTCATAGATTGAATAACTAGATGATATAAATGAAAAATCACATTATAAATTTCATTAGCAATTTATCATTTATTAAGTTATTCATCTTAATTGTACATCTATTATTACCTATTCAGTAACAAAACTCACGATATACTTGTATACAAATACTAGTGTATCAATTATGGGTTATAAACTAATTTCTTTCCACAATTAAGATACTAGTATTGAACACTGTTATTATTCTAATGGATAGAATATTCAATCTGTGGGGAAATACTTACTTCAGACAAGTATTCTATAACTTGGTATGACATATTTAGAATAAGAAATAAACGAAATATATTGTATCCATAGTAGGAGTTGCATCTTATTATCACTTAACTAAATAATATTTAACTTAATTAACTCAAGCAGAAGCTAGGCATGGCTTATTCGTTCAGGATCATGTGCTTATCAATTTCAAATCTTGGTATCGTCGAACACCATAAAGGCCTTATCAATGAAAAAGACACGTATTAGTCTCAGCGGGTAATACAATAACGCCTTGTGTAATTTTTGAACTTTGGTTCGTTGTACAATTAAGACTTGTGTGATTTGCTAATTCTGTGATTCACAACTGTATAATTTAAGCTTAAATAATTTTCTAACTCTGTAATTTGTGGCTATATATTTAAACTTACGTAATTTCTTACTTTAGGTTCTTTTAGGGGTCCTTGATTGCCTCTGTTTCTTATTTGTCTTGTAGATATTGGTAATTGACCACTGCTTTTGATTTTACTTTCCTCCGACTTTTGGGCTGTACCCAGTAGTTTTATTAATTTCTTACATACGTTATTATTATCTGTACATTTAAGCCTTGTATTATTTCTTTTCCATGTGATCAATCGAATTACACTGACGACTTCAGTAATATTTGTCACATTTCTTCGTAAGCATACCCATACAAAGAACCAACCAAAGGACAGAGCTTTGCGTGCGGGAGATTCCCTTTTGTTATAGAATAATTTACAAACTTTGATGTATATGTTCATCATCATATACTTAGACCTTATGTTATTTCTCCCTCTGTAATACGTGGCAATACATTTCTGGGTATATATACAGTGGCTCTAACTTGAGGGGTCCATACAAAAAGTTCTAGTACAGAAGAGTTTGATATAAGAATATATATTAAGGTATAGATAACAGAATTGAATTTTTCGTACTGATCTGAGCAATTCACATGCGTTGCAAGTAATTAAATTCTTAGTTCTGTTATCTGGCTTTACTACTACGTCTATACCAATGCCTTATATTGGTTTAATAGGAGCCATTTTAATAATAATAGAATGATCAATTTTAAAAAGTTGAAACGTTACGTATAAAGGTTTTTCTCGTCATTAATTAAATTCAAATCAGAGATTCAACAAGATTTGATTTAGTAATAGAAATATAATGTCAACTATCAATATTATTTATTTCTTTTAATTAGTTTGTATCTATTTTGCATATTAAACTATCTGTTTTACGATGTTTGATATACTGATATATGATATTTTGAGAAATTTGTGAGAAAACTTGTATTTTCCTTTTTGTATATAAAGGATTACAGCTCGCTATTTTTATAATGGAGGGTTGCAAGTATAATAAAGCACAAAATACATTTCAATAAAAGTGTAATAGTCTAAAGCACTATTTGTAAAAATTTAATACAAATTTCCTTGTAAACAAGGATCAAGTAAACTTTATATTGAATGTATCTTACCAATAAATATAACTTGTATTTTGAACAATAAGATTAACAACTATTGTACATTTTTTACATTCAGCAACAGAGAGAATATTCTGTTCTCGACAAATTTGTCCATGACAGTCAATGATCATGTCCAAAGACTTTCAACTAGTATTCATTATTATAGCAGCCATCATGAATTATATTATCCGTAAGCAAAAATTCAACTGATCACTTATGAGGGTTTTATAGCCAAAACAAGTGCACAGTGCATAATTTCAAATAATTAAATAATTTGTTTCTGATAAATGACTTTGGCATGTGTGTCATAAATCATAAATATATTTGCAAAAGACAGAACTATAAATTAGTATTATATTCAATAAAATACATTGCTTATCGAGCCTTCTTCCAGCATTATTTGATATTGATATGTGAAAACACATTTAGCAAATTCTAGAAGAGTTGCTTCATGTAACTTGAAGAACAGCGATCTGGAAGTATCTTTGAATCCTAATTTGTGAGTAAGTGTTGATGTCACGAACAAAATTCCATCAACAATGTTTAACTGGAATCCTTTACACAACGGCAATATCCATTTAAATACAGCAATATGTCAAAATGTCACTTCCACGATGTGAAGGATAAAAACTTCACATATAGAGTAACGTCTCTAAATACCCTTGACATACACTTTAACAATGTCTAGATCTCCAATGTTATGCAGTTTGCTGAATTTTCCTGTTCGAATTTCATATTACTCAAAACAATGACATATGCTGATTACAAACACGTGAGCCCTTGGGCTTAGTATAAAGTACTTGGACAAGTCTATTAGAATATTTGTCTAAAAATACTGGCTTTCTATTGTTGTATTGATACGAGGAGATTAAGCATATTCTGCCCGGAACTAACAACTCCACAAAGATAATTTTGGATAGCTTATTCATTCTTTAATAAGATACTCTAATATCAAATGTATCATGTTTAATACTTTTGCTGTAGTCAAATATATTTCACGTATATAGTAGATATTTTTATCTACAACGTCTACTAGTCTTTTAAACTTCAGACTGAGCCTTGGCTCGGAACCAAAAGATCCCAACTAGATTAGGATAATCTTGGCAGCTGGTCCCTATCCGTTTTTTTTCTATGACAGTAAAATCCGAGATTCGACAGGATTAGAAAAACCATAATTGCATAAGTAAATTCGCTTTATAAGTATTAATATCTGTGCTATATATCGTGATTATCACACTACTGGGTCGAAAAACTCCTGAGAATCCCGTTTTCCTCTGATTAACTCTGCAAAACTTTTAAGTCTACCCTGAAAAGCACTGAAAAAACCTGACGGCCCTGATAAATACGGCAAAACTCTACACTAAAAACTCTGAAAATACGGAAAAATAATAAGGTCATTATAACGACTTATATGTCGTTATTACGACTTAGTAAATCGTTATTACGACTTAATATCTCGTTATTACGACATAATACGGATGTCGTTATTACGACTTACCACCGTAATAAGGACATCAGTCATAAGTCGTCATAACGATATATAAAGTCAGAATAATATTCCGCGGATTACCTTAGCATCATCTATCCAAGTGAACTGGAGGTCAAAGAAACCACAGAAAGTAGTAGTTCTACTTCGTATTTAGTTATTATATTGTCTTTCGACATTAATGGTCAATTGAACACCTCACTCTATGACAAACGTGACGATTTCAATTTCGCGATCACAAAATTTCCTTTCATAAGTAGCAACATTCCATCATCGCCCGCATACGGCGTATTCATATCTCAGTTAATACGTTATTCCAGAGCATGTTGAAATTACACTGACTTTGTTCTGAGGGCTAGGCGACTTTCAGTTAAGCTGCTCATTCAGGGTTATATATGTGCTAGACTAGCAACGTCACTGAGGAAGTTCTACGGTCGTTACGAGACTCTTATTACTCCATATGATACCTCGTTATGCAGACGTTTAAATGATATTCTGGACTGAGACCGATTCCGATCATTTTACACAGATTTGACACCTTCTATACTAGAAGGTTACCTACTGTGACTTCTCCATATATAAATACATATGGAATTTACACGATTTGGCTCTTTCGACTAGGTATATGTGACGGGTGTTGCTAGCAAGCAAGAGATGCTCACTCTCCCCGGGCACCTGATCTCACTCTATCACGGGGGTTCACATATGCTCTTCAAGTAGACATATTTTGTTATTTTCCATTTGTTTTTCATTTTCACTGATTTTGTATGTCCTCTGGTTTCATGAGTTTTGGACTTGTGGTTCGGATTTATCCATCATCTTCAGATCGTAATAGCAGGATAATTTGTCGTAATAACGAAATCCTTTATATGTCGTATAAACGAAATAATATGTCGTTATAACGAGATAAATCGTTATAATAACATCCGTTGTATGTCGTAATAACGAGATATTACGTCGTAATAACGACGTATATGTTGTTATTACAACATACTTATTCTTCATTTATGTGACGCGTATAAGCTTCTGTAGAAAAACTCTGACGACACTGAAAAACCCTGCAAAACTCTGGAAAAACACTGATACCTTCCCCTGGTAGGCCTCGCGGTCGAGCAAATTTTTATACGGTCCCTTCTGTAATATAAGCCTTTACAAGGGTTCGCTGTAATCTGTCTAAATTAAATGTGATGGCGTAATTAGCGGCGAATTAGACCAAAAAAATTCTCGCATTTGTTTTCTACATTTATAAATGTATTATGTTAACGAAGTTTACTGACATATTGTTCCTATTCTGACTTGCGTTTGTAATATAATCTTTACATATTTAGCAGTTTAATAAGTCACAGTACGATAACATTTATTACTGAGCAAAAAAATTTATTGACCCAGGGCTTTTCCAGGGCGATGCCAATTGTTTAATTAGTCGACTATTGTTTTTATTCATTTATGATAAAACACTATATATTTTTTCCGTACGTTTCGACCTAAGCGCGGACTTATTTAGTTATTTACAATAAATACACTACATATTTCTTTACGAAAATAAACGAATTAAAATAAATTTAATAATAATAATAATAATAATAATAATAATAATAATAATAATAATATCAGGTCATAATGTCAGGTTTTTTTCGATGTATATTATTTACGTTGAATGATATATCTTCTAATGATGATGGTGCTGGTGGTGTTAGAAGTTAGTGGTGAAGAACTTAAACTATTAAATATGACAACCAATTGAAGTACGAACTAAGCAATTACAGAGTTATAATACGGATCATCGTTATTGATAAGTCAAAAACCCACATTTATAGCTCACATGACATGCTAAAAGCACATGTAGGATGAGGTTTCGCAGGTTTGATTCATAACATGGTCTGCAAAACAAAACATACAGCCTTGGATATTATGGCGGAGCAACTTTATCAACAACGTGCGTAAAACCTTATAATTGAAAATGTAAAAGTACAAAGGATGCGCTGCATTGATAGGCGTAAAATATTATATAAATGACAACAAGCAATAAACAAACATCACAAAATGAAAGGTTAAACATTTCTAATGTTGCTCATTTTGTGTAAATAACGTTCCTAGATTTTAATCAGGAAATTGTTGAACGAAGAAAAATGGGAATTGCAGTGAATTACATAGACAGATCGTCTGGAGACAAAATTCCTGATACAATGGTATTCTGTCTGTATTTTATCGATATTGAAGAGTTTCAATTACGTAATCGTTCTAGACATGATGTAAATGCGACCTAAAGTCATTTCACATTACTGATAATGACCTAAAGATGTTATTTTTAATACCGGTAATTATTTTATTCTATCAAACCAGTTACAAATGCTTATACAATATATATATATATATATATTTAAGTGTTATATCCTTACATATCCTCTATATCTGCAGTAAGTATTTATTGAACTGATATAGGTTTTATTTGTAAGTATGAACACATTAGCGGTTAATCATGGTTGCATGTTATTTGTTAAATTCAGTACATAATATTTTTCCTTGCCTAGTTTTGCACAAACTAAGTACATGGCACCAGTATTTGAATTAGCTGATTGATATGTTTAGGAGACTGCATTGCGTCTATTTAGATACCCACCAAAAGTCAATTCACGTTTCAATATACTCAATCTTATTTAATTGATTGTAATAAAACAACAAAGAGGGATTAAGTAAAGGAGTTTGTAAAATATATAAGACTTCATGTCAGAAGTTTAATAGAATGCTTGCAAAATAAGTATAAGATTCCAGAATTAAAAACAAAAATGAGATATTATTGACAAATGCCTTGCCTGTCACTGTAACATTTGGACAGAGATGTATCTGTACAAGCGTTAGAGGTTCATTAGTGGTAAGGGGTATCTCCACCACGAATGATGTTTGACCATTATATATTGACACCATAACTGCCGTTTAATCTACATTTTTATAACATAATGCACGTGTGCATATTGTACAGTCGACTTCGATAACTCAAAATGTTATTTCTTCGAGGTTCAACAGGTTCCAGTTTTTGAATTATCTGTATTGTCAATACACCACCATAAGTTTTCCTGATTGATTTCCACTATTGTTTTGTTTCTTCAGTATCCTGTCTGTTCCACAATAGACGTGGCATATGAAAGATACCACACTTCTTCGAACTAGTCTATTGTAAAACTGTAAATTTCTGCGCATTGCATCGGACAGATGCCGTCAGCATATGGGGCTATAATCTCAATGTGACGTAAAACTGAAATACGCTGTAAATATATTGACATTATAGGCGGTTCTCCCCCCCCCCTCTCTCTCTCTCTCTCTCTCTCTCTCTCTTTGTGTGTGTGTGTGTTTAGCATCATAAATTTTATGTTAATTTTATATTTGTCACTATATGAGAGATATTAAAACGCAAAAATTAACATTTGTAGACGGTCTTAACAAGCTAAAATAAGTCGTGGAATCTAGCATACTATTCACAAAGAATCTGACATTCAGGCCTAAGAGAGAAGTTTCCCGTAACATCAAAACAAACGAAAACAAGTCTTATGTAAACATAAAAGTACCAAAAGGTTAATCATATCTCGAAGTCCATGGAATAAAAGGAAAATATCAAAATTAATTTTGCATTGCCGACACCGAAATTTCAGTTCAACAGCATTTTATCCCCCGAATGGGATTTATGTATTTACTTCATGAACTTGAATAGTTGTTGCAGGACTTTTGCAGCGGGTGTTTCATGTAAGTAGTAAGCGCTTACTCCCCCGGACACCTGGTCTCACATCAATTTAATTGGGGTTCGCATTTTTCTGAATATGACTTGTGCACGATATTGTCCTTTTATTCCATGGATTACGAGATGAGTTAACCCTTTGGTACTTCATCATCTTTACTGGAAAGCCATTCATTGTGAGTGTGGCTGGACATTCAGGGCACCTGGTCTCACCTCTGACAAAAACAAAACAAAAAAAAAAAACATTTCTCAATCAGAATACTCTACTTCGGCACAACTACCTCTAATTATCAGATGTTTCTTGAAATATAATACTGTGGAGATCCCTTAGGCTTATACATGAAATTTATACAAGAGACATTAAAATTTTATCCAATAAGTTATGATACTGGAAAAAAAAAATAGATGAATAAAGTAGATCTAATGCAAAAAGTGTGTAATTTAATAATATCAACGATTCACGAAATTTCAAAATGAATTAAATGTTTAATATATAATGTTGTCTGCCACGTATGTTTCATTAGGTTTTCTATAATATATTGAGTTTATTAAGTAATGCATGAAATGTTAATTTTGTAAATATGTGATAAAGTGTAATCCTTCAGGAACTTTAAATGTACTTTTTTCTAAAGTCTATGTCTGTGTGTTTTGTAGTGCACTCTCGTCGATCTTGTATTATAGATAATCAGTGCTGTTCATAAACTGAATATTGTAATAATTGTAACACAACATCATTTGATCAATGGTTTTTGAATGACACTCATATTTAGTATAAATCAATATCAGACAGACTTTATAAACCTCTGTTTCAGTTCTCTCCTCTCTCTCTCTCTCTCTCTCTCTCTCTCTCTCTCTCTCTCTCTCTCTCTATTCAAAGGAATATAAATAAACCGATTTACTTCTAGTGATAGGCATTGCGAGAGCAGGTGCGATACGCCCCCCGAATGTATTCGCTGCTAGGGCGAATATTGGTCGTCAGTCTTAAATAACGGCCGATGTTTGTATATAAATTTAGTCTGGGACTAGACTTACGACACGTTCCATGCATGGGTCTTAAATTTACACTTAAAACTACTCTTGAGTGTTAGTCTAAGAGTTAGTATTAAGTTTCATTGTGGTATGCCAGGCACCACTAAGTAGCAAAACACCCGTTCATAAATACATAAACCATAAGAAGACTAAAATGTTTTAACGCTTATACAGTATAATCCGTGTATTCCGAATCTTGAGTATTCTGATATTCTGTCTATTCCGATGATATTCTATGGTCCCAACAATTTCCCTATTAAGTATATACGAAAATAATTTGTGTATTCCGTATTCTGTGCACTCCGAATTCAGAACATAAATTCTGTCCGATAATCTACTTAATACTTCATTAAACTTTCTCTATTCCGATTCGTATTTGTTTATCCAATCTGAGCCTCAGGCTAAGAAAGGTTTATCAATAGCCATTCAAAGAGATAATTGGTTTGTTTGCTTTTTCTACGTCAGACCAGGTACCTGTGTGTAATATTTAATGAGTTGTAGTCAGATAAAAGTAACTGTGGTATTATATTTGTACGGATAAGTGTACAGTGTGTTAAACTTAGACTTGAATAATAATGATGTCCATGCCACAAAAAACGACCTTTGATGCATGTGCTCCTTCACCGAAAAGAGCCAGGAAAGATCTTTTGCTCGGACAAAAGATAAGTCTTATTGATGAATCTGAAAAAGTGCCGAAAGTTACACAGAAAATCTATATTAACCACAATAATTTCTTTGTAAATAAAATTTGAATAAAATTGTACTCATCTCATCTATCTCCATTCGATCACTTACAGGTGAAAAGTACAATTAATGGTGTATAACTTGAAACGAGGATTAGTCTGCTACAACAAGTATATTCTACAATACGAACTTTGTCTATTCCGAACATTTTCGTTGGTCCCACTGCAATTCGGAATAGACAGATTACACTGTAACATCAAATGAGTGGATACACAACAGAGAAAACTACAGTCAAAAAATAACAGATAAAGGATGTCAGGAAATCGCTTTACAATATCAAAATGTAAAAGGATATTAGAGAACTGTTTTACCAGGTCAGAATGCAAAGGGAATAAATGTGACAATGATATTATATACGAAGTTTTAAACATCTGAAAAAGTAATGCAGTGTGACATAGTGCACAATACTCTGATACATTTGACTAAATTCAGTATTACGGAAACCACATAACAACGAGAAACAATGCACGAACTTTCGTGTAGTCTCAGGAGGCTCGTTAGGCCGCATTCCTTTATCAAATACTGCTACGACGTTCAGTTGTATTTCATTATCCTTAAGTTGTTATGACTATATCTAAATCACTGCCAAGTTGGAAGATTATCGTCCGTACTGGTTACTCTCACTTCAGCGACAAGTTGTCGATGTGATTGCAAGACAATGTATTGCTTTTAGATATAGGAAATTTATACCATCAAATATTTCATGTATACTATGTCGAAGTCGCATGTTATATGCGTTAATACCTAAATAAACTTAAAGTATTTATGATAAGTTTCATTTACAATACGTATAAGTGATGGTATACACATGAGTATATTGTGTTTGTAATAAGATTTGAATGATGAAAGAGAAAAACGAAGACATCTGACAAAGCTGTATGACACACATCACTAAGGACCTGCACACAAGAAATGACAATAGAATAACAATCTAATTATTTCATTATCACTGTGATACCCAAATGCACATGCACAGTTTATTATACATGGTTTGTAAATTAAAACCACATTAGTCACTACAGAGCATATCACAAAATAATATCAAATGCATGTATACTTATCTTTGGCATACAGTGTTAGATGAAAGGGGGCACTTCAAAATCATACTTGTATTTTTCGGGTAAAAAATCAGTCATCAGTTATCATAATTCTAAATAAGGTATTAAAGTAAATAAAAATAAATATTAGAACATATATACCTTAATATATAATTTTATGCACCAGATGCATATTTCGACAACTTATGTTTCTTCAGGGATGCTTGTGGCCTAATGATTGGAATTCTCATAAAATATAAATATTTTGAAGAGCAGTGTTGAAACCACAGTGACTGAAAAAGTGAACCAAAGAGTCAGTCTAAGGCCAGCTATACATGAGGGAGATACTCCTTAGATTTACAAAATTTCATGACTGAAAATAGTTCAAGATATGCTCCAAGACATGTAGATTATGGAGAAATAAGTAATGCGGCACAAACACATCACAACTGTATATATTTCAGTAAATTCAAATATCTCTAATTTTCTGGGTTTTGAATGCCCTTGGAATTGACATATAAAACTCCTGGAGTGTCAGTAACTGTCAATAACAGAACTGCTGTTGATACAGATCAAACATTATAACGCCTTGCAATGATATAATCGAAAGATGATTAAGCGCTACCTTAACCATGTAAACAAAATTCAGTGTATCTGTGGAATAATTGATATTCATTTCCTTTGTTAAGTACCTGTTGTGAGTAATCATACCCAGCGCATTTATATTCTCTAAAAGATCATGTCATGGAAACTTTTGTAAAGATTATGTGTTGTTATCTGGAATGCTCAGTGGGAGAACAATGAATCTGTCATTGACATCAGGATTCAGACGAGACCAAATATCAACTTAACGTCTTTCACTTAGTAAATAAAATATATGTGTTAACATTATGTTAACTATGAGACAACATATAATACTTACTTTTTAGAATCCATTTGTATTAAGAAAATAATAAACTAATGTTAAAACCTAACAAAACCAAACAAAAACAAACAAACAAATCAGATTTGGGTACTTATAATCCAAATATTCATCAGTTTTATATTTTTTTATTTCCTGTCTTCATCATGCCACCGTTTTTTTTAACGCAGGTTCATTTGTACTGTCATCTGTGAGATAGGACAGGGCAGTAGAACTAGAACACGAAACTTCTTTGTCATGAGCCAATGACGGTAACGAGTGATCTTTAATGACTGAAGCTTCATATTTCGACAATTGTATTGAGCTATTAATGAAAATTTACAAACACCATGAAACTACATGATGGGCGAGTAGAAAAAAGAGATGTTTGCTCTGTAACGTTTGCTAATATTCTATATTGACTTTTACGTCATTTAAGAGTATAGTATATTTCTCTTCAACAGATGCAATGGTGCTAGCTATCTGAAAAATTGAAGTAGTTTTATTATGGGTTACCCTAAATATACAGAGGCATTGTACATCCAATATTAAATTTACTTCCAATGATGAATATGCATGACAAGAAGATATATTGCCAATCGAGCTATTGGTAAAGATGTTGATAGTGCTAATGATATTATTGTTTCTTTTTGTCTGATATGCCGCTTTATCTAGTCTATGTTGGCGTACGGATCATGTTAAATGGCATTTTTCCATAATGTTTTCATGAAAGGCTCAGTAAAAATATCCATGTAATCAATAATTCAGTCAAACGAGATTATAAGCATGCTTTGACTTTTGCATGACGGGTTTATATGATGCAAAACAGATTTCCACTGTGCAGTCTAGAATATTTTCAATAGCCTAATACCACCAAGCACGCATGTGCTTGTACTCTATTATATGGTTTCACGCATTCGTTTCCCATACATACGATATCCATGAGTGGCTTATTTCTACGTTACCCGTTTATGAGATTTTTGATTGAGAAGTAAAGTTTAGATAAAAACTTTTTAATGTTTTTTTTTATTTTTTACTTTTGAAATAAATACTACCTAGCTACATGATACTGAATTGAATATCTGTCATACATGTTCGTTTCACAGAATTAGTCCATGACATATTATAATCACTTAAATCCTTGTGAATAAATGTCATTGTAACACACTGTACTAATGATTCATCTATGCAACTCTTATCGACATTGAATCTTATAGGAGCAACAGAGTATAATCGTAAGGTACAATAAATGGCATTAGGTAAAACACAGATCGATTACCGATGGTAATATCAGTACACATTTCCATTAGGATAATCATGCCAAACAGTATCCAATTTAAATAAAACAAACTTCAAATATATAAATTAGGGTGTAAGAAATGGCAAGCCATAGATTATTGGGCAATATAGTATGTGTTAGTATAGATGAATAATACACCATCTGCTTCTATTTTTGACCAAATACAGAAAAGAGACCAGAACATAAAAGATTTTGAATTATGAAAGCAAAAACTGGTGAAATACCAAAGACGGATATTATTATACATCATTCTTGAAAAGTACTTGGCATATTATGAAAATTTCACAACTAGCGCATTTAGTTCACTTAATAAGTTTGTTTTCTTTTAATTATTTTCTGAAAGGTTGATTATCAAATATAAACAACTAAAGGGAGACTAATTTTGATTTATTGCTACCATGTTAAACTTCAAAGAAATTAATAAAGCAACAACGTCAAGATTAATCACTACAGAACTACATTGACATCTCTATGTAAAAGCACATTAAGTTTAATCCACAACTGTTTGTAGAGTAATGTGTCTTTCCGTGAGACGCCATCATATTTGCATTTCAATATCCGGTTTGTGGTTAGCTGAATTTTGTTCTTGTTCAAGTGATCGAATGTACTTTATGTTCACCATGATCACTATGACAAGTTTGCGATTGAAGGCTGTTATCCGAATGTTATTGCTGTAGAATCAACGGGATATTAAATTTTCGATATAATGCCATGAACATCTGACTTAATCTAAATAATTTGATTTCAATGTCAACAAATATGACACTGATTTACCTATTTAACCTGTCTACTTGCAATTTTACCTAACTGTACTTATGTATACATGTACTGTGTAAACACATCGATTATAAATATATAAAATTATACTGCAACCAACAATACGCTAAGGCTGGAAGTACTCACAAATTTTCAAAATTGCCAGTTTAGGCATTATGATACAAGTAAATCAAACAATCGTGCTAGACTCATACTGAGAACTGAATTCTAATGGTTGATAACATTCAGTTTGATACTATTGGTATGTATGTTATTTATCACAATTTATCTAGGGGTCGATACTACCTCGGCTGGACTTTTTGCCTCTTGGAGAATACACTAACCCAGTTCAATTTGTTTGAAAACGAAGTTTAAACTTCAAAATGTAGTGCGAGTAAACTTTATAATAAATATCAGAACATGTATACCAAAATTAATTCAGGACACCATATGCATATTTCAACACCCAATGTCTCATGAGTAATGTCAAAGGCCTAAACAGTGGAAATCGAAAATAGAGCAAACTCCTTACCAAATTGACCTAAAAGTAATAGCCGAAGAACACATCTAAGACAGAGCTATGCATAAATAATTGCGAAACTAATGAGTAACTTCTTTATGCATAGTTCCTTTATACATATTTCCTTTGATGTTATTTCATCCTATTCAGATATTTCATTGACCTCCATCACAATCGTACTAAACACTAAATACCACAGTGAAAATTACATGAAATTACACGAATCTACCAGGTTTCGGATATTAACTGATGTATCCTATGCATAACATAGATAATGTAGATAATATTATTTCGAATATGTTATGTGTACAGCAGGGAAATTCAAGCAGTCAAGAAAGGCAAATCAATGGGAAATTCAAAATGTATACGCCCTTTTATTAAGTCAGATTTTGCTAATATATGCATTGATGAATTAAATTAACGCCATATTTCGAATCACGAATCTCTCTATTCTTGAAAAATATTGAACTTGAATGTTTTTTAATTACACATCCCATCAGTTGCATTCAAGATATACAATTTTCTTTACTGTGTATTGCTCTCAGCAACACTGTCTTTTATTTTGTGAATTGTCTTCATCTAATTTCAAATAATTTCGTTGAGGACATGTTGTTACTAATGATCTAAATAGAGCTGACAGCGCCATTGGAGTGTTGATTAGATTAAAACAAAAGTTACAAAGCTCTTTTAACACCAAGTACGGGTCTGTATTCAAATTCCCCCATGTGATGAGAGAACTTAACATGGCTATCTCCAGCATCAAGCTTATTACAAGTATACACATAAATGTAAGAACTATCACTTTGACAGTGAAATAATCAGATTTAGATTCGGTTCCAGGAAATCTTACTTATATTCCAACTAATTTTTCCATTTCAGCAGTGATTGACAACCATAAATCTATTCTCAATTTTTTGGTGTTAACACAAGTTAATTAGATTTGGACCGGCCTTATGAATATAATCCTCCTTAAATGCCTCCAAATCCATGCAAACACAATGTTCTATCGCTGGTTCCTCTAAGCCTTTGCAAAATCAGCTGGCTTTCAAAAAAGAAAAAAAATGGAAAGTGTACTTTAAAAATAGTAATTTCAAATTTGGATTAAAATCCAATGCACTATTAAAACCATAATATCCAAAATGCTTTTATGCTGTCACAAATAAAAATAGCAACCGCGAATTACTTTTTGCATATGTACGATTTTCTTTGAATAAAATTAAGTACAACGAAGCTGAATGACATCAGAATGTCGAATTTTCTGTTCGAATCTTTGCGGTAAAACGGTTTTCCAAACGACAAGAAATAATAAAGATCAAAACTCAATGGTGCTCAAGGCCTAAACTGTGAAAATCGAAAGAATAAATATTTGAAGAACAAACTCATTACCAAAGCCACCTAAATGCGAATGCTAAAGAACCCATCTAAGGATAGAGCTGTGCATGATTGAGACACTCCTAAGTTTTGAATGACTTACAAATTTTTGGACAGTAATAACAAAATCGTTGTTTGTGGGGTTTTTTAGTACCTACAGTAGTTTTAAGATAAATAAGCATGTTATCTAGACGTTTTATAAGAAATCGTGACATATTTCATTCTACGCATATTTTCAACGTCGGCGATAATACATTTGAATAGACAACGCCTTTAATTAAACTATGATATGTCTTGGTATCTATGGTGACATATGTTGCATGTTTGGGGGATTGGAATATATTTTTTCCGAAAACAAGCCAGCAATACTTTAACTTGAGGGAATTGTTTCATTCCAAATACAGTGAAACCTGTCTTAGCGGCCACATCTATTAAGAGGTCACCTGTCTTTAAAGGTCACATTTTAAATTCCAAATTTCTATGTTTTCCTAGATAATAGACCTCTGTATTAAAGTCACCTGTCTATAAAGGTCACTTTTTACTATTCCTTTAGCTGAGCTTAATACACAGGTTTGACTCTAGTTTAATCACCGCAATACTGATGACTGAAAGTGCTTTGTGTGGTGCGGTGATTTGTGGCGAGAATTGATTCCTAAGGTTCTGGGTTTTTATTCCAAATACAGTGAAACCTGTCTTAGCGGCCACATCTATGGTTTCTAATTTTATGGTTTCTATTCAAAAATCAAAACGTTTTGACCTCATTGACAAATTTAATAATACTTGCAGATATCTGGATGACATTTTGGTTCTCGATAACCCTGAATTCGAACAATTTATGTCAGAAATATATCCACCAGAGCTCACATTGAATAAAGCTAATACTTGAGATAAATCTACACCTTTCTTAGATTTAAACATCAAAATTATCAACAACCTAATATATACTAATATTTATGATAAACGTGAGGATTTTGGATTTCCTATTGTAAATTTCCCTTACTTGGATGGTGATGTCCCTCGACTCCCATCATATGGTATCTATATATCTCAATTAGTTCGATTTGTCAGAGGCTGCACCGATGTTTTGGACTTTCATAAACGAAATTTACAAATTACTACTATACTTTTAACTCAGGGTTACAGATATCACAAGCTAAGAAAAACATTCGGCAAATTCTTCAGATCTTATTCAGAACTTCTATCTAAATTTGGAAATATTTCTTTTCAACAGTATGTATCCAATGGAATTTCCCATCCTAATTTTTACAGTGATCTCGTATATAAACTAAGGAAAGTAAAAGGCTCCGATAACGTTATTTTATCATGTAATAAAATAGTCAAACGTCTCCTAAATAGACAATATGATATTGAGATCATCAAAAAGACTATAGGTCTTGTATTTGGCCCCTCTACAGCCTTATGCAGACTTTTACTTGAACGTTGCACGCTGACTAACAGGGCGGTGGGGACTATATGACGGGCCTTGTCCAAACCTCTTTCAGAGGAGACATGGTCCTGAACCTCGTCCCCTCTGACTGTTAGTCGGGACTCCTACAGATCTAGGGTCTTAGCTCGCTTTCAGACTGGCAGAGCACGGTTTATCATGTTGATGTCGCATATATTTTTATACCATTATGTGTTTTACAATACCTTACGTGTTTATATTTTTATGACCTCTCAATATGCGATACCTGTTGATCCTTGTTCTTTACATGGAGGATTATTTATAAATTTTTAAATGTACGTCTTTTGATTGTTCTGCTGTTACGGTGAGTGGGAAGGTGGGCCCGTAAACCGGTTAACCACACCATTTGTTTGGCTTTTGTCAAATTAAATGACCGTCCTAAGTCGGTATCGTAATTGCACTGCAATCAAATATTTTTGTAATGTGTTAAATGTTCTATTATATTATTTATATTCATGTATTGTATAGCTCCATGGTGACTTCTGCCACATAACTGAGCCGGTAATTCCTCTTTTTTCTTTTTAATTGTACCGTATTTTTGGCTTTAAATGACAACAATTCCAGATATCAGCCCACTTACAAGCAACCACCAACGACATACATCACCATTTAACTGTCGCAATTAACTATTAACTGCAGTTTTCACGTTTAGCCAAGGTCACTCTATCAAGAGTCGGAGCAACGAGTACTACAACAGCTGGTGACTTATTACTCGCAGAAAACTTTACGAGTAATCTGCAATTTCTGATAATGGCGGTGTTCAATGGATTTCTTCCACATTTATCATATTTCTTCCAAATTACTGCCATCTAAATTGATACGCTAGCATACGACGACTTCCGTTTTGGAACAATGATCTCCGTAGAATATTTTCTCAAAAACTATTATTGACTTTCCTACAAGTTAATTCGAGCAGTGATGATGTGCATGACTTTATCTTGAGTTATTACGAGTGTACTATGAGAAAGAAAATGAAAGGATATGAAAAGCATGAAGATACAACACGTGTTCTGGTTCTGGGTGCGGCACATAAAGACATCGGTTGGACGACATGTCATAGATTTCCTTGATTTTCTCTTTAATTAGTATAATAAATGCACAAAAGTGAAAATGTTGGGCATGGTTACGAGGTGCGTCTGGTTTGCACACTTTCGAGACTTAAATAAACCATTTTGGACGTCTTTTTGCCATGGAAAATACATCAAAGCTTTTTGATAATAATACACTTTTGTAACACCACTTCTAAAACGACATGCAGAGTTATGTGATAATCTAGGTTAGGTATCGGACCATATCGATTCAAATAAGTCATAACTGAGCATAAAAAGTAGTGAATGTAAGGTAACTTTTTATTTGCTTTTGACCGTTTGCAGGTTTAAAAATCTATTAAAGTAGACCATTGTTTTGTTCAAGGAAAGTAGATGTCCACGTTTGAATTAAATTATTTGAAAATATTTGTGAGAAATTAACAATTTTGTAACTTTCATTAACAGAAATTCCTTTTATAGCAAATTGAGATGTGAATGCTCACGTATAACATATATTCCTATGGTATTCATATCTGCATTCAATATGATTTTCATAGTTGAGTGTTCATACAGGGACATATATGGTATTACTAATTTGCTTGATAACGTTTAAAATTTTTCAAGGTCATGTTTTATTGTAGACTTACATTTCTACACTCTACAAGGGGCAGGCTTGGTTTAATGGGTAAGCGTTTGGCTTGCGGCGCCGACTATCCGGGTTCGATCCCCGGATTGCGCCACTATGTTTAAGAGGTTGGTTACATCTTGCTTCCATGTCACGATATAACTGGAAAATTGTTGAAAGCGACGTAAAACACCAAACAACCAACCAACTACATTCTACATTTTACGTCTTTTATTAACTAAATTGTTTATTCGTTCTTTAAAATAATATTTGTTAGAAGTACTTTCTGTATTAGTTGAAGCTTATGAGAAGGAAAAACATCACGTTTTGTGACTATTTTCGAATATTAAATGGGGGGCTCTAGAAAAATAAAACAAGAAAATTTATAATTTTTTTTAATTTTGTTCATAAATAGGCATCACAAATTCAGAATTTCAAATACACATAACGACTTTGCAGTTTATCCAAACAAATCAAATGTGTATCCAAGTGTTAATTGCATGTGATTAATTTACACCTATAGAATTTGATTTCCTGAAAACTTTTTCATGTAAAATTATAAAAGTACATCAAAATTGGTCAATGAGAATTTTGTGACCTTGACATCTAAAGAATGACCTTGAAAAGTTTTCACGGGTATTTTACGTTGATTTCAGATAAACTTACGAATTTGTACATTAACAGAAATGTAGAGAAATGTAAAAATCAATAAAAATAAAAATATACTGCCAGGTCAACCTATTTACAATCTGATAAAAACACAATCTATCGCCCTCCTTAGTTTTATCATGTTCGCTGTGGTAGACCTCAATACACTCCGTAGCAGTTCATCTCAGATCGGCTTTTGACACGGGCCAGTAAGAGTCTGCTGCGCAAAGCTGGCCAGTGAATAGAATTCATGTCAATTCGTGTAAACAAATATTGCTGCACCCATATCTCATGGCAGCACGCCTTGAAAAAGCTATTCGTTTGGCAATTTGTGCATAATTTGTGGGTTCAAGTTCGACCAGATTATTATAGACAGCGATGAAAAAGGTACTGGCCAGCTTCGCATAACGCACGCTGATTGGTCCGTGTCAAAGGTCGATCTGAGATGAACTGCTATGGAGTATATTGCTATCTACTACAGTGACCATGATAAAACTAAGGGGCGTGATAGATCGAGTTTTAATGAGATTGATCTTATTTATCAAGAAGTTATAATAAGATGTTTATTGTTAAAAATATGTGAATTTGTCCATTCAATTTAGATAATTCTAGAATGATACTTATCAGTTGACAGGCATTAATACTCCTAGGTACTTTATTATAACAAACGTTTTAAACATAAGTAAAAGCGAAACATTAACTAAAATGCCATGATCTGGACTTAAATGCCTTGTTCTCACAATTTTTCAGATTTTAAAATTGTCTGAATATGACATTGTATACGATATTGTCCATTTATTCCACAGACTTCGAGATGCGGTTAACAACTTATTTGTTGTTCACTAACCAAAACGTTAAATAATGGGCCTTTTTAAGGCATGTTTTATACTTCCCTTTGATCACATGTATAGCTTGTATAAGAAGGAAAAACATAATTTTGTTATATTAGTTTATATTAGTTTTACTAATAAAGATTTAAAACGTAATAATGAAATTTGAAGTTACCTATTATACTTGTTTCCATGGAAAAGAGTCCCGTGAAAAGGCCTTCTTTTCACATTCTTTAAATTTCAGCTATGGGTAACCACGTTGGAAAACAAAAGTTCATATGTTTCTTTGTACTTTTTATAGATCTTCTATACAAAAATCATGAAAATCTATGACATGTCATGGTCATGTGTTAATAAATTTTTCAGTATTTTACAGAGAATTGATACCAAGAGGTTTACCGAGTTGAAAAGCGTCAACAAAAATGACAGGTTTTAATCGTTATAAATTCAGACCAAGAGAAGACATCAGAAAAAAAAGTCAAATAGGTGTCGCAAACATACAGAGAATATAAGAATACAAAAATAACACTGTAAGGGAAGCAATTTTACCGGCCAAAGATTTACAAATAAGTATATATTTAGAGAATAAGGATAAACATGTTATTAAGTTTGAGTTGTAATGAACTCATAAACACCAATATTATCGTGGAATAAAATGAATTATAAAAATATAACGTGACATCACGATGGGGCAACCGTGATCGGCCTGTTGGAATTTGAGGTAAAATCCTTAATCGGTAGGAGTGCTGACAAACACTCAAAGGGGACGATCACGTAGGATTGTTTAGACAGAAAGTATGACTTAACCTCTATTTTGTAAGTTTAATCATGCTAAATTATGAAAGGGCATATAAAATTTCACGAAGATCATTACCGCTGGCTAATTGAAGAAACATTTTTCCGACATGTAGGCATAAATCCGAGCCCTGAACGACAAGTGAAGAGAAGTTTCTTGCCATGTCTCGTGGTCCAAATAAAATTTTTACCAAAGTGTTCTAAATTTGATGAAAATTTATAACCAAAACATCAGTCATGCAGTGTTGCATCCCTGAAAATGCAATACTTGTAATTAATTTAATTGATTATTGCTTTCGTCACCCCACGATTATTTCACGTATAGGGTCACGGCATCTGCCTGGCGTATGGCATAGCAATTTATACTTTGCAACGGACGCTCCAAAAACAGTGAGGGATTTTACATGTAAAGATGATGGATATATCCAAACCATAAGTCCGAAGTGTTAAAAGTATTAAATTAGTCTATCACAGCCTGGAATTCATGGTGAAAATCATACTAAACTAATAGCCACAATCTTTTGTACCATGAACCCCGAGTTTTACATTCAATACACTGATCATATTATATCATTAATAACTTTATAGCGTAAAGTATGTTCCAGTCATCAATAATACCCTTATAGTCACGTTGAAACTCGTGAAAAGATCCTTTAAAGTTTGATAACAATATTACCTTGATGTTTATGTTTTGTTTATTTACTGGCGGACCTGTTAAAGACACAATACGTAAAACGTAAACTTATACATATATTTTAAAAAGACGTTGACATAATTTATCGGTGAATAAAAATATTGCCTCAAAGTTGAAAAGGTAGCGACAACGAAACAGAAGTTTGCGCATGAATAGAGTTGAAACTGGCACATTGTTCAATAGAATACCTGGCGGACCTGTTAAAAACACAATACGTAAAACGTAAACTTATATATTTTAAAAAGACGTTGACATAATTTATCGGTGAATAAAAATATTGCCTTAAATTTGAAAAGGTAGCGACAAACAGAAGTTTGCACACGAATAGAGTTGAAACTGGCACATTGTTCAATAGAATACCTGCCATCTAAACCTCAGAAGTACAACCAAACGCATTTATTGCATTTTGCAATGTTTTAACTAATCTACTTTAAGAAATATTCTATAACGACATTAATGATGCTGTAATGCATGTTTCAAAACTATACTTAGCACAAGATTTAATGAGTAAAATAAAACAACTCTTATTCACAAATTTGTCTTGTTCAAACAGCATTAGTTAAAGATAGAATCTTTTAGAGATTGATCTATTACCCATTAGTGTTGACAGAAAGAACGTGATCACTCATTATATATCAAATGTCGTAAGAAGAAAATAAATAGGAATTCCTTCTAACGAGTTTCCTTTTGACGATTTTCTGAGGAAATGTCAGTGAATCTAGTTTAAATTAGAACATTAAGGGGAAAAATTCGTGACATATGATGGAGTTAGTCTCTGTTGTATTATTGAAACTGCTGGTCACTCCGAAGTGCCTACTAATGGACGAAACATCAAGAAAATGAAAACAATTCTGACGGTCTTTTCTCAGCATTTTTGTACCGTAAATCCACCAATCTCGTGTCTAAAACAAAACGAATTTATTAGATTCTAGGAACGAACAGGACATGGCTTTATCCAATACTGGACATGTCGAAGTAATTTCGGTCTACTTGTTTGATTTTCGAATCAACTGGAAACGATCTGTCAAAGCAATTTTGTCCACGTCTGAACAGTCACAGCTTATGTATAGTTTCTGCTGTAACGGAATGAATTGACTTGAAACCTAGACTACAATGAGTTCTATACATATTATTAGAGCCATCGGTTATCGTATGATGACTTGAAGACGTCTGATAACCATTCATGAACATCTATCACGGTGACCCAATGCCCTTTTTCCCTTTCTATCAAGAAACGATGATGAAACAGAATTAAAACAACAAAAACAGATGCTGTAACTAACATATTTCACTGGCCCGCACCATATTTATCAGATAAATACATACATTGTATTCACGTGAACTGATCAACTTTAATTGCAAGGTCGCGACACGTTTTTGATATCGCTTTCATTCATTGCCTTATTTAGAAAACATTTTTTTTTTCAGAGCAATAAGTTTTTAAATATTCTCTTAGGAAATCGGAATTTAAAAATTTATTATCGGCATTCTAGGTCTGTCACTTTCTGCCAAAAATAAGTAAAGTATTATCATTACTTTTCAATACTGACGGAGGAGGGGTCTCCGACTTTGTTTATGCAACTCAATTCCATAATTTTAGGATTGCAAAGCTAATAACTTTATTATTAATAAACTGCTCAGTCAGGGATATGTAAGTAGTAGATTCACAACGTCGCCGCGAAAACTATATAGTCAAAACGAGGCTCTAATCATACACCATGAGATCTCGTTGCCTGAAATGTAAAACTCTATCCGATTCGGGATTGTGAGATTTTCTTACTATTTGAATTTGACACATTCTTCACTTATTTGTGTTCCTAAGTTGGTTTGAGCTTTTATTGGTTTTCCGTTTTTTGATTTTGATATGCAATACTGATTCATAACTTTCGAGATAATGTATTTATCAATCATGTTATCATTCTAATACAATGACTAATGTCCATATATACGTATGATATATAAAACAATGGCGCATCACGTGCTCTGAATGTTTAAAAAAAATTGTGATGCAAAAATGCTACTTGTTTACTGATTAGATGGAAATTGATCTTTAGTTGTCCTGGTGTGAATAGTAGCTATATGTTACAATTTCTGACAGCTGCCAATTTCTCTGCCTTTATTTCATGTACTACATGTACCAGTGAGCACGAGGTGATTAGGAAAATCCAACGATTCAATTAGAAAAGTGCTGGAGTGTTGAAAAGTGACATAACATTAGAATTTCACTTTTCGAACATCTCCCAAATCCGATATTATTATCTGTAAGATATTTCATTTTTTGCCATCACCATAATAATGAATAATAATAGATATCTCATATTTCAGTAGAATGCTATAAATGTTTACTTCTCCTGATTCTTAATTTTCCATCTAAATATCAGGAAACAAATAAACACACTTAACAGATTGCACTCCAAAATATCAATAAAAGTTTGAGTTTAAAAATTGTGTGCAGCTTGTAGGCGCATATCGTTATACGGTTTTTTTTTTTCTACCCATTAAACGTTATCCCCGCTTTGTTTGTTTACGTTATAAGCCTGACCAGAAGACGAAACACGGATCTACTTTTCAGCATGAAGAATGGTGTTTAGCAGACTTCTGATTGTTATATTTATGACGTTATAATTAAATGTACGACTTGTCCAAACTTGCATGACCCATCTAATTAATTTTTTAAGTGGACCGATCGGGGTCTGTAACGCGAACTGTCATTATGTCACATATATGATAAAGGCCATGAATGGTATATTTGCAAGAAATCTGAAATGAATAATCTGGTTGGTTGGTTGATTCGTGTTTTACGTCGCTTTCAACAATATATCGCTACATGGAAGCAGGAGGTTATCAACCTGTTAAACATGGTGACGCAACCGATATCGAACCCGGATCGTCGGCGCCACAAGCCAAGCGCTTAACCAGTACACCTAGCCTACCCCAAGTAATAAATAAAGATTAATGGCGAGAAAACGTACAGAAAGCAAGCATCATAAAGAAAGCAGCAAATTCGAACGTGAACAAGAATACTGGCAATAGTAGTAGTAGTAGTAGTAGTAGTAGTAGTAGTAGTAGTAGTAGTAGTAGTAATAGTAGTAGTAGATCTATATCGTTGTCAAAAAGTAATGATATAACTTTTGAATCACAGTTTATTTTCAATCATATTTGCGATTCCTTTTGAATATGTGAACAAAACACTTTAGTTTGATTCATAGTTGATTTACAATTTATTTTGGGTGGTTTACGTGTTCCTCTCGTTAAAATAAATTGAATATTCGTAACTCCATTGTTGTATTGCTTGTCGGCATCACGGGTTATCATATGGTCAATGCGTGGACTTTCTGCTATATGATAGAGTGTCGATGAGCAAGATTCTAATAAAAAAGGGAAAATGAGGGTCTCACCTCTTATCATTAGGAGTCCAGTAATGTCTGCTGTGGCACATAGTCATTATTACTATAGTCATGTGAACTCACGTGAAATAACAAAGGTACTTTTTTTTTATTTTACATCAGTACATTTGACCTTAACCTTTACCTAGGAAATATGACACTGAGTCATGTCATAACAAATTCTTGTATCATGGGAAAGAGTTATGTCAATATAAAGCAGATTCATTTAACAACTTTTACTGTTTGAGAAAAAATCTCTTTTTTAGTGGCTAGTATTAAATTTTAAACTGGAGGTATGACTTAAGATTAAGGTCAAAGCATGGGTGTATCATGAGCATCTTTTGTATTATTATTGCACTGTATATAACAGTTGAGTTTATACCACAAAGTATAAGGTGATTTTTATATACACTCAAAAGTTCGTTTGCCGGGAAGGAGAAGGGATTTAAAAAAGGTTGAGTGGTGTTTGTATTCCCGTTAGTTACTTTTGAATTGAAATTTCATTTATTACATTGTTCGCTCGGATCGCACTGATTGAAATGTTAAATTAAATACAATTATATTTTTATGCATATTATCTAATAGATATTTTCAAGTTTCTATTCTGAGATATCCCCTTATCATTTTATCCTTAGTTTCTATTCTGAGATAACTCCTTGTCATTGTATCCCTACTGACACATGTCATTTATATCCTAAGTTTTTATAAGTTTAATAATACATGAAATTTTACTTATGCTTTTGCACTGTTAAAAAATATCATTATGGTCCCTCAAATGTCCGGAATTCCAAATATTTCCCGCCCTTTTGAAGATTTTTTAGGATTTTGATATAGCCCCTTGTCAAAACTAAACGGCAAAAGTCATTAATTCTTTCACATGTTTCGTCTGTCATCAATGCAAACAATCCGTATGATGTTCATTCAAATTCCTATAAAGTTTTTAATTGCATTCCTTCATCATTTTTTGCTGAATTTTCCATAGAAATTTAATGTACAAAGAAAATACAAGAAAAGTTGGATATGGTCCCTCTTCAAAATCGAATGATTTTTTTTCTAATTTTCCACTTGAATCGTGTATAATGATATACCTCTAAATGTATGTAAATGTTCTCAAAAATACTAATAAAGTTTTTTGGGAGTTTTTTTTTTCTTACTATACCTAGCCTCGTTAAAAGAAATTTCAATATATATAGCATTTATAAAGTGTGAACGTATTTTCCTTTATTTAATCTCTCTCTCACTTTTTTTACAAACTTCAGAATTCCTTAAGATAAACATACTTACTATAAAAACATTCGAATTTTTAAGTGCATATTTTTAGCGATATACTCACATATTAAATACAAATTAAATTTATATTTTTGTTTCAGATATCTGAGTGGAACATCTATAAAACATGTAAAGAAGAATGCCTTTATACAGTATTCTAACCTGAGTACATTGTAAGTTGATCAGAAATATAAAGAGATAATTACATATATATATATATATATATATATATATATATATATATATATATATATATATATATATATATATATATATATATATATATATATATATATATATATATATATATATATGCAGTTTTGAAATAACGGTAGATTGATTATAGTATTTTGAGCGTGCATATTACATGTATAATTATATAGTTTCAGCCTTGACTGCCACTGAAGAGACAAGTTGTTGGAATGCCTACACAGTGAACTAGTTTAATACATGTATATATCTCCTTATTTTCATTAATAGCAATAGGTCGATACCGCTTCTGGTTCGCTGTAATGTCACAAACCCGTAATTTCAGTGCCTCTGTACTGGCACGAAATATATGCTTCAAATTAACAAAGACTAAACTCTATCAATTATTCTTATTCTAAGGAATATCTCCTTCATGCATAACGCTGTCCTTACATAAGTCGTTTGACCCTTGTTAACCTATTGATAATTAGAATGCATCGTTTAATGTTTATACATGTACTCTGGAGTTTTAAAGTTTCGGTCTGTCTTCAACATCACTGAAGAGACCTTAGTTGTTGGAATAAGCATATTGTGTACTAAATTAATACATGCATCTTTCTCCTTATAATGACTCTGTACATTAAATTGATCACATGTAAAGTTTTCTGAGTTCATATTCTTTTCATCTTCGTTATCATTATTTATTAAGACATTACTACACGTTTAGACTGTTTCATGACAGCACTAATTATCTATATATCTATTGGCCTTCTAAGACACAGTGATAGCTGAGTAATCTTGTGGAGTTCGCTATATCTTGGTGTCCTTTCTGTTTGCCTTGGGCAGGTACATGTCTTGTCTAGTAGGTGAATCAGGTAACTTCGCCCCTGGTTTTAAAGTTTACAGTTTTGATAATGAGTACAGTTATATCTTATTTAATATTTAAGTGTACTACGAATGCTTTAATTTTTATATAGTAAATGCACATTCTAACACAGGAGATGCTTTACTCGTATTCTTCCTGCTTCCTAGTTCAGAATTCCATGTATGTAGATTTGGATGGAATCATATTTTTACATGCTAGTGTACTAGACAAGTTTGATCGAGTGAAATTAATACTTAATTAACTCGGCCCTTGTTAATGTTAATGACCTATTTCATTGCCAAGTACACTTGTTTCACGACTCCATGTTGACCTATCATATTTACTTTTTTTACCTTTTACTTCTAATACATGCGATAAGTTACTCATTCAGTGTCGTGTTACATATATTGTAAGGGGGAAGACAGGAGACATCTGACCAAGCTATAAAATATTCGATTGTACTTCAATTACGACATCGACTTAGGATAGTCAATGAAAGTCACTCAATTGGTGTGGTAAAACAACATTACACGTATGCATATTTCGAATAAAATTGAAATTCAATTCGGGGCATACAAATTTTGACCTTTGCAACGAACCCACCCGAAGCAGTGAGGGATCTTTAACGTGTCATGCATACCACGGCACGGGGCCTCGGTTTTGACTATCTCAACCGAAAAATAGGACACCGCATGACCAGAGCGGGACTCGAACCCCGGCCTCACGATTAGGAGTCCAGCGCGATACCAATAGGCCACGCCGGCTTCATAAAAACTGAAAGAAACCGTAATGGTTTACATAACTTAATTAGAAGAATATGTTTGAAGATATAATTGATTTGATAATGTTCCCCGAATCGTCCATATATATAATCGACACGAAATGAAGCAGTCTAGAAAGTAAACCAGATTAAAATGCAATCGTAGAAATCGAACAAACTAAGAAGCAATTATAGTTGTACATTAAAGGACAAGTTTACTCTGCAGTGACAAGGTAACCTGAGAAATAAATATAAACGTGACTTAACGTACACTATGTTTGGGGTTATGAATGCATCAAACTGTACATTGAAGTCGGTGACATTGTGACGTAGCACTAGTTATTTTTATTATTATTATTTTATGTGCTATTCTTAAAGCCACTCCCTTTTCCTTTGTAGATTTCTTACCTCAATTTCTTTATGATGAATATGATTTCAAGAGTTTCTTATATTTTGTACTGAAATGTGTTATTTTGTGATGTTATGATGCATCAAACTGTACGTTCAAATCCATAGCGGGAACGACTCACGATACAGGAGACGCATACTTTCCTTGAAATAATTTTATCTCCCATTAACGTAAGTTGCTGTGAGCGCCATAATAACAGAGTGCCAAATATTGTCGCACATGCATGTATTTTTACTTTCTTACATGTTACATTTTATTTGCATTCCTGTTTCTTTTGTAGGTATTTTCGAGACTTTTTGCAACACTCTTGTATGCTCGAGTCCTTGGAGGCAGGTGCATTCAATGGTTTACCACGACTAAAAGTTCTGTGAGTAAAGTACATACTAGCTAAATAGAGATATACGCAATCATGGACTCCTGGAAGGCGGTATCATGTGCCATTGTGGAGTGAGCATCTTCTGTTCACACTCACCGTGATGCCATAAGATTATTTGAGCCAGTATAACGCGTAGTCATATAAGGTGGTAACGCTATTACCGTAGTCACAATCAGTAAAACGTCAGGACAGCTCAAGATGTGTGATGTTGTATAATCACCGTAGAAATGTTTAATCAAGAACTACAATCATAAGTAATTTCTGATAAATGCACAAAAAAAAACCACCTTTATAACGTCGTTACACTTTGCGGAAAGTAGACTTCAGACGTATTTTGAGCGACATAAATAAAACAATCTTTTTCTCTTCATAAAAAAATTAAATTCAAAACACGGTATAACAAATTTTACTTTTTAAAACTTTAAAACTTGCTGTTTGGGAATGTGTCATTTATTTCACATTTTTTCAGCTAAATCGCTGATATACAATGGTGCAATATCTGATATATTCAATGAACAATTTATTGAATTCGTTGAATCTTCTGTTCTTAACATGTAGGGAATTCAACACCCAGAATAAAAAGAAAACTTGGGCAATATATACGACAAAATATTTACGGATCGAAAAGTCCTCCACAGCACAAATACAGACTTTAATCTTTCAATGCATGGAAAAGAAAGCAGTGTTTTTTATCGTTCTTATTCATTTTCTAGTAATTAAATTATAACTCGAGTATTTTCAATATTACGGTGATAAAACTGACATTCATCTGTGAATTAAATGTTCATTCTTGTAAGATATAATACTGAAAATTCTATTCATCATAATATCATTACGACTAGTATAAAGAATTTTATATTGTTGAAAAATTCAAATGGATATCCATCTTTGGAGACGAAATTGAGTTCGTCTTTAAAAAAGATTTAAAGCGTTAAATGCAATAAGATGCGGAAGAGATTTTACATTAATTTTGAAACAAATACAACACAATGTCTTTGTGAGTGTAATAAAAAAAATTAACTCATTAGTAGTGAAGCATTTCTCTGTCATTTGTAATTAAACCTTATTATACTTTTTTTTATTTTATATCTGTCTCTACAATTCTATGTCTTAAATTGCTTTGCAATTTAACAATTTGGAAACTCGTTACATACCAAATATTAAAATCCGTATTAAACAGAAAAAAAAATTATATTTATTCAATGTTTACGTACAAGTTTATGAAAAAAAAGTATATGCAAATTTATTAGAAGATAAATTAAAAAGTACATGCGAACACTATAGACACTAACACTTTATTGCCTTGTGAGGAGTTTTCATATTTACACTGTTAATAGGAAATGGGGTCCTAGACATTTTTCTCCTTTGAATGGTGGTCGGGAATCCTACAAATATATCTAAGGTAGTTTTTGACGGTTGCTTCACATTGATGTCAATACATCTTTTCATTTATATCTTTATCAAAGTTATATTACATTATACTATTCGTGTTTATATATTTTATGACCTCAAAATCAGTCACCTAGCTGTGATTGTCCAGTTTGTCTACATTGTAATAAGTATGTGATCTTTTATTGTACTACATTTAGGAGAGATGGAAGTGGGACCCGTAACCGGTTAAGCACACTAATAGAGTTACGATTTTTACTTCAATTTAGCGTCCTACTTCGGCTGTGCAACTGCATTACTGTCCAAAAAATATTGAATTCTTTTTTAAGACACTTACAATATCTGAAATACAGTAATTTATTGGCGTAATTCAATCAATATATCTATATTTGGCAAATATATCATAAAAAATCATACAAAAAGTCAAATGTTTAATCAAATTTCCGAGAATGTTACAGTCGTTATAAACCGTTGTTTGCAGTAACCTTATTTCATTATCTGAGATAGGGGGTCCCCTGATTGACTGAAAACCCTTTATTCTCATATGGATTAAAATTACAATATTAAGGCATATTATGGTAATTTATCAGGGTAATTATGGTGAGATTCTCCCATGAATACTTATCACGAATGCCTCTATTACTCTTTAGGAAGTACATACTGGTGAATGTGATTGATTTTCTGGAATTCTTTTGCTTCCGTAGAACATGATCCTCCAGAGGTCTTTGATTTCCCTTATATATGTTTGCCTGTTCTTTACTATCTAGTTTATTATAAGTACTAGATATATTACCACTTTATTTTTCCGATGAATAAAATTCTTTTATCATTCACTTTCAATAAATTGAATTCGTGGAAATGACATACATACATTTCATTTATATTATTTTTTCTGGTTTTTAGCGGTATTGTTGGATGTGAGCGACTTATGAAGATAGATAGTGGTGTTCTGGGATCTTTTCAAGAACTGCACACGTTGTATGTAAATTTCGTGTCAAGTAAAACAACTTTCTTAAAATTTCATTATGTCAATTTTTATAATTAATTTGAATCTTTGCAAATGGAAAAACATGATTACAAGTTCTTTTCGTTTATACCGACTGCATATCAATTCTGTAACTTCGTATCCATGATGATTACCTGAATTCTTAATCTATTACAACAGAAATGCATATTCAGTCCAACTAATTATATTATATATTATAATCATTTAATTCCTCATATTTTCACACTTCTTTCTCAATATATTATGTGATGTGTCGTTTGAAAGGAGGTTTTTATTTATTTAGGGGGGGGGGGGGGCGGTAAATGCGGCAGATTTACGATGAGGTCGATTTTTTTCTTTACTTGTCCTAAGTGTGTTGCATAGTATACCCCTAGAGTTTTTCCCTATACATCGGTGTCTGAATGATATTCATGATATTGATAAAGATTAGAATATTGCATTCTATTTTTTTCCATTTTTAATTTTTCTGGTTTTAAGAATGTGAAAACACATGTTATTTGCTCTATATAGACCTTGTCTAAGCCTTTAAAAATACGGTCCTGTACCTCGACTAATTTGACTTAAGTCGGGACAGATCCACCTCAGAGACCATCAGGTACCGGCTCTCTTTCAGATGGGCAGATCATGATTAACTCATATTAATGTCACTTTATATTCGTGTTTATAATTCTGAGACACGCCAACTTATGTCCCGTGTTTGCTTTGCATGATGTTCTTGGCGGTTTATTCAAAGCAAAAGATGTTTGTTTTATTTAAAGGCAAATTTTTCGAAGTGGACTCAAGAGTGTTCCCGATTTCAGCGAATTCCAAACACTACGAAAAAGTAAAATGGGATACATGGATGAAATGTAAATATATTAATTAATCTTCTCTCGAGAAATTCTGTTAATTTGCTTTAACTACTTTTAAATATATGTTAATCATTAGTTAACATAAACCTTTTCTTGCGAAAGGGACAACACTGCGTATTGTACTTCAAAGGAACAACATTGCGTCTTGTATTATTCAACCACACCAATTGATTGATTATTGTCATATCAAATGACCGTCTTAAGTCGGTATCGTAACTGCACTATAATCAAATATTTTTGTTAAGTCTTTATGTGACTTTTTTCATATCATTACATTATATACTGTATATTTCCGCGGTGACTTCTGTCATACGGCGGAGTCAGTAACTTTTCTTTCTTCTTTCTGTGGTGACGGCAATATGATGCCAAGTCGTATAATTATTTTTTGATTGGATATTATTTATGTTTGACCGTGCTTCTTTAAACATAACAAACTGAAGCTTTGCAATGAATTTTGATAAGGATGATTTAAGGAGTAATTTAGAACGTAGTATGTATCAAAGCTCTGCCAATGCAATATGTTTTAAGCAGTACTGTGCACTGAGGTATCTATGAAATATTTCTAGGAGAATAGTCGACCACAGTTAAGATGTTTCAAAAGAAATAAAAAGAAAGTATCAAATTCAAATCCGTGTGTTCTTACATACTTTCATATCCCAGATCAATGATCGTCAGTTCCCTTAATTACCCACTCCTGTTGACATTTTTATACATTAATTTTCTATGACATTACTGAAAATATCATACCAGGATTTAAGCTGTAAATTAAAGTTCCCGTGGTATTACAATAAGTAAGCAACATCCTACTCTCCTAGCAACAAAGTCACGTATCGTTTATATAACATTGCATCTATTCATAGTCCATAATTGCATATAGAAAGTGTACTGTGCAATTTTGTTTCTATTACACAGAAACCTTTCCAGTAACCGTATTGAGGAGATTCCAAGTAAAATATTTTCTGGAATTAAGACACATGTTTTGTAAGTAAGATATTATATAACTCTTTGTTTAGCAACATTATTACAAATGCCAAAGAAACATGACTACTAGCTACAAATTAGTTGCATTGAATTACTGAAAAAAAATTATATTGTTTACGTTATGCAATGGAAAGTGTATCAGAGTGTCGTGATGTACGTTGGCCTTAAATAAAAGGTTTGCTATTGATGCAAAGAAATGTCGAATCTGGATATCATGTCTATGACCTTATAGTGTCATTGCTGTATATCTATGATATTATTAGCCGCTTACATGTATTCTTGTTTTCATTTTGACTTGATATATATTATATTTTCAGAAAACTGGACAGTAACCGTCTCAGAAGAGTGAAAAACAATGCTTTTAATGGTGCCTGTGTTGTGATTCTGTAAGTTATAACAAAACTATAAACCACTTTCGCTGAATGATATTTAACTTAGTTTTTTTCAAATATAATTAGAATATTCAGATAGACATGCCCTCTAACGTACTAATTTAATGAAATCTAAGCATGTGATTATAATATATTTCACCATCTAATGGTATTTTAATAATAATATTGCTAATAATTTCTAATCCATTTAGATGTGATTAGAGAAATCGTTTTTCCCTATTAACAGGAAAACAATGAAAAATAATCGGAAATTCTTCTCCTTTATTCTTCTTTTACCCCCTTACTCTATGTATGTGATTTTATGAATTAATTCAATAATTAGTTCTACGGTAGTCTACTTAGTCGTTGGTCGTTGTTTGTTGTACATTTCAATGTCTTTTAACCTGACACTTCATCTCACTTGTTTCACAGAGGTCAACCTATGAATGTTAATGGCAAAATATTTAATAAGTAGGGAAATTGGCATGATACCACTTGCTATGCATTTCACATTTAAGGTTATTGGCAGTATAATTTTAAATTCTGAAATGATTCCAAATTTTATCTGTCGATTATACAATGGTGTCACTTTGGCCCTTGCTAAGCATTTATAGCATTTATATTCATTGTACGTACTAAGCATTTTTCAATCTCCACATTTAAATGAGAGTTGTTAGTACACGTATCTAAATTACAATGCATAAATTAACAATTATGTGCAAATCTTTTCGTATTCCTTTTTATTCATACTTCTATTCGATTTTTTGATTTTGAAATTATTTATACTTTTCTTTTTATGTCCACAGCAATATGGTAAACAATCCAAACTTAGAGGTATTAGAAGATGATGCATTCAAAGGAATAAAAGATTTGGATAAGATGTATGTATAATATTATTGTATCTAGGGTTTTGTTTTTGTTTGTTTATTTATTTCATTCTTTTTTAAATATCTTCGTTTGTTGATCATCCGATCATTGCATAACATTTTACAATTCTGATAGATTTTTCTTTTGATAAAATGAATGTTACACAACTGTACAAATGAATCGCAAAAAACTGCAAATAAATTTCAAATTACAATCGATACAATTTGTCTTTGCAGAAACCTTTCTAGAACGGCAATTCATAATTTGCCTGTTACTGGACTGGAAAAAATCACCGAATTGTACATCAAAGAAACAAAAACATTAGTTAATTTTCCATCAATTTTACAATTCAGTAACATAAAAATTGTACAGTTATACTATCCATATCATTGTTGTGCTTTCAAAAATCCTCAAAAGCAGTATCCTGCAAAATGGAGAGAATATGAAGAATTCCAAAGACAGGTCGAGAGAAAATGTTCAAAGACAACGTCTCCATTTATATCAACAACACAAATGCCAACAGAAGGATCATCCCAGAATACAATGGCCTTAATACCAGAAAAAACACAAGACGAACAACGATCAAAACGCTTTGTTGATATGGAATGGTCCTCGTTCCATTCATCAGGTGATGAATCTGACTTTGAAGAGATCAACAACCATTCTTCTCAAAATTCTGCAATCGGAACATTTGGAAATTTTATTTATCCTGATGACACCGGTTTCGGTGGTAGTCTATGGGGAACACCATACCTCCCCGATATAAAACATGAAACCCCAAAACCGCACGAGGGTATAATTTTCTTAGATAAATCAACAGTGTCAATAAATTCTACACAGAGATTGCTCGTGACATGTGGTGAGGTGTTCATTGATTATACAAAAGTCAGTTGTATTCCGGAACCGGATGCTTTTAATCCCTGTGAAGACGTTATGGGGTATAAGTGGCTAAGAATTTTTGTATGGTTAGTTGTTATGGCGGCTTTGTTCGGAAATGTGGTGGTGTTAATTGTTATAATAACAAGCAGGAGTAAAATGACTGTTGCTAAATTTCTCATGTGTAATTTGGCGTTTGCTGATTTCCTTATGGGAATATATTTGCTTTTGTTAGCATCGATTGACGCACATACATTGGGTGAATATTTCAATTACGCGATACTGTGGCAGAATGAAGGAGGATGTCAAGCTGCAGGTTTTATAACAGTATTTTCAAGCGAGTTGTCTATTTTTACTTTGACTGTGATCACTTTAGAGCGGTGGTATGCCATAAGCCACGCTATACATCTTACGAAACGATTAAAACTGCGTCAAGCAGTAGTGATAATGACATTTGGATGGTCATATGCCGCATTAATGGCCATTTTACCTCTAGTTGGTATAAGTACATATGGTAATGTCAGTGTTTGTCTTCCCATGAAAGCTGAAACGGCAGGTGATCTTTCATACATCGTGTCATTACTTGTCATCAACGGATGTGCTTTCCTTGTTATTTGTATGTGTTATTTGAATATGTATTACCGTGTCAGAGGGAGTGAATCGACAGCAAACAGTTCCGATGCTACCATTGCAAAACGCATGGCAATGCTAGTTTTCACAAATTTTATTTGCTACACTCCCATAGCGTTTTTTGGATTGACAGCCTCAGCTGGACTTCCGCTTATAGACATAACAAATTCAAAGATACTTCTTGTTTTCTTTTACCCATTGAATTCTTGTGCTAATCCATATCTATATGTGATTATTACTAAACAATTCAGGAAAGATATGTATATACTGCTGGGGAAATACGGATTCTGTACTAACAGAGCTAACAGATACAAACTGAGCATGACTCATTCAAAAACTGTTACACATTCTCGAAAGGACAGTTTAGCATTGAATAATGTTATACATCCGGTGGACGGGTCTCTCACTCATATCACTGGAAGTTTGAAAAGTTCAAAAGACTCCGGTAATGCTACGCCAAGTATGACGCCGCAGTTGACGCCATACATGAATGGTCATTCTCCAAATATAAGCTTCAGATTCCGACATGACTCTATATCAAGTAAACATGATAGGAAACTGAGCATCGTTCCAGAGATAAACACTGTATATAAAAATGCTTACGGGAATGAGAAAACAACAAGTCCCACGCGCTTTAATATTCGGAGTTCTAGTGAATACGTATTATTTTTCCCTCCAAATAGGACGGAAGTTGATAGTTCTCATCGTATCACACCCAAGTATGAGCATCAAATAAGTCATGTAACCTATATTAGTAGTAACAGCGGTACGACAGATCATTCTTCGTTTAGTGATACCAGTTTTGAAGATCCTTGGATTTTACAAGAAACAAAACCTCAAGTTGAAGCTATTCCAGAATTCGAAGTCATTAAAGAAGATAAAACGGATATAACGTATAATGTAAATCATCACGGTGACCAATCTAATGATGAGGAGAGCGACGCAGACGATAAAGTTCAACAGACGCTGCTGAAACACTGTACATTGCGTAATTCTCCTGCATCTATGAAACGAGATGAAGTTACATGTTATGAACAGTATAAAAATGACAAAGTGCAGAGCAAAATTTTATCTAGAAGCCCTTCGACTAGCAGCTTGGAAGAATTCGATGAAACGCAAAGTTTATCTTCGAAGTAAACGTAAAAATCTCAAAACGCAAATACTTTGCCTTTAGAGTACAACCGAGAAGTGTGTTTTTAAGTACTTGCTGTCATCGTGCATTATTTTTCCATTTATTAGATCATTGCTATTTAGATTTAAATAAAATAAAAGCGAAATAAATTTTGTAAAACATTTTTGTTTTATTACTTTTTTCAACAAGATAGTCTGACTATAAATCGATAAAGTTAATGTTTTATATTCTAACGATTGATATTGGTAATACTTCGTTTTGGCCCAAAATATATATATATATATATATTGTGCATGAGTAAAAGATAAAAGAATTTAAGTTACAAAATAGTTTTTTCAAAAAAAGTGAAAAGCCAACAAAGAGGGAGATCTTCCAATAGAACTTCTAGAATTTCTTGTACAAAAACAATAAAAAGAAACTAATCGGAATTTTGCTTAGATGTGTTTGTTTCTTTATTTATGTTTCAACTATCTGGCAATTTAAATCACATTTTATCCCTGGTATACTTGCTTTCGAGTGGTGCATATTAAATGTGATGTTTTAATAAAATCTTTATGAAAATATATCTCACATACGCCAAATTCCTATTCATTAAATAGTTTTCTCGATTTTTATAATACGGAGACACTTCAAAAATTCATAATGCATAAATAAACATGTTATCCGAATTTAGTTGCGAAAGGCATAAGCTAGTTGATCAAAGGTTTCCAATTGTTTATGTGTCCTTGAAAACAGCTTAATTAATTTATAACTTATATCCGTTTGACATTTTATGATAAAAGAATGTCTAAAATGTGTATGAACTTGATCTGACTTCAAGTATTTGCTTTATATGCGGTTTTGTTGTATTCGTAATAAATTGAATATATAATGGTAATGGTAATGTTATATTATTGTCAGACGGTCAAGGTGAATATTACTCACTAAGACTTCTTATGACATGTACATATAACGCCAAAACACAAATTATGTTATAGAGATGTGAATCATTTTGGTGTTCCATTATGTGCGACGACAGACAGGTATTGAAGTAAGTATTTGTATATATATCTGAGTGTATTTTAGGTGAAATTTAGTCATGTTCCTTCTTTTTGTGTAATTATATATTGTGAAGTATTTCAATTACTATTTAAATCGTTATTGAAAATATCCAATTTCTGATATAATGTGTGTCATGCTAGCGGTGTATAATGTTGTTTTAATAAAAAAGGTTAATCAAAAATTTCATATGTGTTTATCGTTTGCATTTATTTTCTACAAATGACTGAAGGTGTTATATTCCATGTACCAGCGAGAAATAAGAAATGGTTATTATGATGATCAATGAACACAACACCTGTGATTCTGTTATTGTAACGGGTTAGGTAATAATTAACAAATCCATCTAGATTTGACAGTACACGCATCTATTTTATTAATATCATGACGAAAGGCAATGTATCTGATACACAGTCCAATCAACTTATCCCTACAGCATATGTAAAATCATAGTCAACATCTTGATGTCACAAGAAGTAGAATATTGTACAAATCATATATAAGACGAACAATGAGGAAATGGTTACATATCATTCAGCTATCATGACAGTTTTCTGGTAGCTGATGATATATTAACAAAGGAGACTTTCTGGAAATCATGATCGCCAATGCCAGTGTATGTTATACCATGTAAGTATACTATCTCCAATTAAGTGTGTTCTTGTAAAGTAAAAGTTGGACAATGACCCGTGATGACCTATGCAGTCACTCAGGAATAATCACAATATAAACTTAATGATTTCATCATACTATAGATTATCATGAAATTTCATTACAAAATTTAAAGAATGTAATTTCTGCACTTCGTTACAAATATGTAAACATCAATACAAAGTGTACATGTAATGGTACCTAACACATTATCGTACCCGTTTTACATATTGTATGTTAGACCCATCGTACTTTTGCTACTCGTATGGCAACAAGGAAAAATGCAGATGTTACACATATTAGTCTGTTTACAATGTATTTAAGCCTACTTGTGTAACTAATATAGTTTTGCAAATATACAGCTGTGTCACGAATCATTTTAACTGATGTTAGATTAGTCGTCCTCAATTTGTTGAACTGAACAGAAGTAAAATATGTTCGTAAAAATTTTTTTTTGCAATGTTCATATTGAATTTGTTTCTAAATGAATTGGAAGGATCAAGAACAGGCCATATGAAAAGATTGAACGTCAACTCAATTCTTTTGTCCAATTCACGTAACCAACTTAACACCGTTGTTGATATCCTTACCGCCACACAACGGAATTTGAAAACCTTGGAGTTATCTGATAAATGTAAAAGAGGTAATAATAATAACAATAATAATAATATTATTATTACTATTGTATATGGTGTTATCATGATTATTATTATGATTATTATTATGATTATTATTATTATTATTATTATTATTATTATTATTATTATTGTTGTTGTTGTTGTTGTTATGTTTTCAATATTTCACCTATTCATTTACTCGATGAATGGTGAATAGTCAAACGTTCTGTCAATTCATTGTCTCGTCTGTATTTATGTAATCACGTCTTGCATCAACTTTTCACAAATATTACACTTGCGTTAATTACCAATACTAAATTATCTAATGTGTCAACTTATTTCCTTGGTGATTTTTGTCATACAGCTTTGACAGATGTCTTCAGTTTTCTTTTTGGCAGTAGTAGTTGTTAAGTCGCTTACGCGTAGGGTTTGTATATTTAGTATCTTGTATTTTTCTAGTAAGTGTCTCTCAATGTAATTCATAAATTCACAGGTTCACGTGGTTCAGTAGCATTCCAAGCCATGCTGATGAAAAGCATACCCAAGTTAAAAATTGGCAGTACAGTCATATTTGACAAGGTAGAAACAAATCTTGGCAATGGATATAACCATAAAACAGGCAAGTTTGCAGTTCCATCGAAAGGAGTCTACATCTTTAATTGGAGCTGTATGACACAGTCACTTCCGATCTAACTTGTACGTAAATGGCAAAATGAAGGTCGGAAGCCATGCTGCAGCTCGTAAGAAAAACCTGGACCATGACACGTCAAGTCAAACTTATGTTGCCGAACTGCAGAAGGGGGATGTAGTTTGGATCCAAACATATCATAACGAGGGATACCTTCGTGGAGACATGTGGTCCGCATTTTCCGGATTCAAACTGTAAGTATTGGAAACTACATACTTCAGCTTATTTATTCATCACACTATAGTACCGTAAGTATGGTAATAGAATATTGCCTATTTTCTCTACTTTTTCCGAGCTATACACTGTTTCGGATGATCAAATATTTTAAATGTGAGAGAAAACCAGATGCGCGTATATTTGAACATCGAATATTTGTCTCAAAGTAATACATCTTATTTCTTTTACACATTAAAAAAAATACACCACACTCATTATATGTAAATATTTCTGGTAACTTTTTCAGGTAATACACCACACCCACCCAACAAGACTGATCATGCTGCAAACTATACATCCAGTGTAATGTGTATATATATTCTGTAATAAAAAAACACCAGAGTGTTAGATTTAGTAAAGTCGCAAAATCTTCGATTGTCATAAATTGGTTTTGTATTTTCAAAAGATGTTAAAGATTGATGGAGTGATGTTTGATGAGTACTGAATTATCCTCAAATTTCTTAACGTTAAGGATAAAAATAGTACTCATATCTCAAAATCTTACCGTTCATACCGCGGTAAATATTCAAAAGGTATCTTTTATGTGATTGAATGCAATTAATTGGTTTAGAAATGTGGATGTATCAATTGTGATGAGCCAATATTGTTAAACTTGAAATAATAAAAAAAGTTTTTCGGATCATATTTACGGATTGCTTGTAACATATATTCCATCTTGTGCTGCAAAGGGTCAAAGTTTACATCAGAGGTAAACCAGACAAAATAGATCAATTCACATTGCGAACCTCCGTGTTTGTCTCGCATAAGTAATACAAAAGAGAAGACAGAAGATATCTGACCAAGCTGAAATGCTATTCGATTGCACTGCAGTTACGATACTGAAGTAGGACGATCAATTAAACTAACAAACGTCACTCAGTTGGTATGATTAACTGGTTTACAAGCGCCCACCTTCCCGCTCAGCGCAAAAGCAGAGCAGTCAAAAGACACACATTTAAAAATTTATAAATAATCTTCCATATAGAGAACAAGGATCAACAGGAATACACGAATGCACATATATGACTATATATTTTATTATGAAATATAACATGATATTTACACAGCTTCCGTTAAATATTTAATAAACCGAAATTGGAAAACTATTGCTATTGACATTTTATTGCCTTTCTCTGGAATGTCTATAAATGTATACAGATGTGTTTTTTTAAATCTATAATCCTCGTTATTTCCCATGTTTAGAGCTGTACTAGTAATCAATAATTAATATTTCCACATTAAAAGGTAGAATGACATGATAAAAATGCACTCCCTGCTTACTGGTAACATATGCAATATACATTTAAATGACGAGGTAAACAATGTAGAAGTACAGAAGGAATAACCACATCTCGAAGTTTATGGAATAGAATGACTATATCGTGTACAATGTCACATTCAGGCATATGCAAACTCCATTCAATTGAGGCGAGACCAGGTGATCGGAAGGAGTCTGCTTGCAGAAAACACCAACGCAAAAGTCTTACTACAACTATTCAAGTTCAGGAAGTAAATACATATATATACATACAATTAATTTAAGAAGTAAAAAGGACAGTTATTGCTTTGAAGGAAACATTTTTGAAAAACAAGTTTTCTTAAAATTTTATCAAAATTCATCCACCAAATTTTATGGATGACACACGGGCAACATTTAATTGCTTCTCTCTCTCTCTCTCTCTCTCTCTCTCTCTCTCTCTCTCTCTCTCTCTCTCTGTGCATGACTGCAGGATATGGAACGTAAGGAAAATTCAATAGAAGAAGCAGCGTTCTCTGTCCTTACTGAGTACACAAAATATACGGAAGCCTATGAGTGTCATGAATATGTTACTAATTCCAGACAATTCAGCCCAGATATCGAGGTCAAAATCATTGATGATAGTTTTTAACCATAGATGTCTGATATGTTCAGTGCACGAGTACTCAAGAGAAGCATGTAGAAAAATAGTGCAGAAACATTTTTGTACAAATACGGCAGATATCTGAGATAGATTGAGTATCACTTTCTGTGTAGACTTTACATATGAATTAACATCAAGCAATTTAGTAGCAGTTTCAGAGTGTTTTCCAAAAAGTGTAGTTCCCCGGAAGCAAAGTTTTCGTTGCAGCGATTAAAACTAAGACAGAAATCAATCTATGAGGTCTTAATGTTAAATCGTGTTTCCTTATTGCGAGGTTTACAAACCGTTTCCATTACACTTTTGGAAGGAAATCTCTATTGGACATCCATGTTGAGATATAATTATACAGTCCGTAAAAAGAGTTTGTTTTCGTCAGTTTCCATCAACACAAAGATCTAAGATTATCTTTTTGGTTATAGTGTACCACTATCAAGCCGGCAAAGTCGCCCGAGAAAAAGTAGCTTCTAAATATCGTTTTTCGCTAGAACTGTGATAAGTTTAGCAAGATTTGGGAGATATCTGACCGACAGTAACGAAATCGTTTTAAAACATTCTTGCGAACCAAGTGTTGAAATGTTTTCAGTTCTCGAGTGCCGGTTGTTGTCATATTGCTTTATTGCTGCCAACACTATAGCACTAATGACAAATTACAGTTCTTTACAGATGCGAGAAAGTCAAGTGGTTCAAGTAAGATGACCCTATGTCTGACAATCTATTTTTCTGCCAATTCAATACATAGTACTTGCTTGTTTAACTCAAATTAAAATGTCATTTATTTCAATATCTGGATGTGATATTTAGCATATATTGCAAGGGAACAGATGCAATCGCAATATAACTAGAATCATCTGCCAATGTCGGACCACACCTTGTGACCAATGAAATGATTGTATTTTTCTACGTGTTCTTAAATTCCACTAATAGCTCTTCGATAAAAATGCTTTTGATGAATCTAAGGAAGCTACATATACGTTGCTGCCCTTCTTTTGGTTGAAATATATCGTCTCTTTTAGATTAAAAGCAGCGGTCAGGCAACCCAGGATTCCTGAACCATTCTTGTAGCAGATGTGGAAAGGGTCTATCATATGAAAGAATATTCTTCAGCCTATTGTACAGTTTCATCAAGAGTAACAATAAAATTTCATATTTCCTCAGCAATTTACTTTAACGTGTTAATGTACAAAATTAGCGTTGTGCGTAAGAAATCTAATCATTATTTGTGCTCTAAATTCAACACCTCAACTGCCTCGTACATTAAAGTGTGTAAAAAACGAGGTACACCAGAAGGTTCCATGCGTTATTAACATCATTTGATAATATACAAAGTACGTAAAACTCATGAAAAACAAAACATGGTAAAAAACAGAAAAAGGCAATATCGATGGCCTTATTACATACAAATTTACCATAGCCGGTTTCACTCATGGATTGTAACATCCTATTTAAGAGATTGATATCCTCCAGCTATCAAATCCAGGTATGAAAAATTGTTGAAACCAATGTAAACACCGACAACTGCCAACTATATTATATACAAAGAGAACAAAATACACATCATGACCACAATATATATATATATATATATATATATATATATATATATATATATATATATATATATATATATATATATATATATATATATATATATATATATATATATATATATATATATATATATATATATATATATATATATATATATATATATATATATATATATATATATATATGTCAAACGAAATGTTGTATTCTATCTACAACTAGCCACCAAATGTCAAGAAATAGGTGTTAATAGTGATGCATGGTCATGTGTACAAAACTGATTTGCATATTCTTTTTAACGAATGAACAATAATACAAATATATATATATATATATATATATATATATATATATATATATATATATATATATATATATATATATATATATATATATATATATATATATATATATATATATATAAAGAAGTCAAACATATCAACAAAAACAAATGCATATTCAGATAACATTGAAATATACACAAAATCAATATCAGTCTTATAATTGAATGACGTGTATATAAACAACAGATTAAAAACTTGGGACATCAAATACTGAGATGGAAGTTTTATACCTAGACATGTACAATTTCTCAGATAAAACAATAAATGTAATCTCAACTTTCTGTGCAAATTTGAATAAAAAATCAATGACATTATACACATTTTAAAAATTCTTATAAACAAGAATGTAGGTTTTATGAACAAAATGTAATTTCAAAACAGGATAACACTTGAATGACAGATATACTCGAAACAAACCCGTTTCCATTTCCCTAAAACCCCTGCCAATGTCAGGTGCATATATATGAATTTGAGTTCACACATATGTGTTTTTGTCTTTCAAAACGTGACTGTCGAACCCTTCACGAATGTACTGAGGAACAAAAATAGGACTGACAATCTGCTTTACCAGTGTATTACTAACGTTATCGCCATCCTTGCCAACGACGCTTCCGGAAATTTTTGAAGCAGGAATCTCATCATACGGGTTATATTGCGACTCAGCACTGCAGTCACCTGCCATCCTTCGTCTGTAGATATCCGAATTCTTCATACAGAGATATCCGTCATCATTCCAGGAGGAAGAACTTTGCTCTAGGTTGACACGATTGGTGTCTGTCTTTGATGACGAATCTTTCAGACCAGAGTATGTGTGTCCTCCTATGAGGACTTCATCCGTTGATTTTGTTCTCGACAACTCTACTGTCTTTAATCTGTTGTAAATTAGAATGGAAGTATTAATTCGAAGGACTATTACTGGATGCCCTATATTTAAATTCAACATAAAATACTGCAAATGCGGTGGTGCTGGGTTACCTGAGAACATTTGTGAATCCGTAATGGGATGAGACAAAATGTCCGGAAGGAGTAAGCGTCTCCTGTTAGTATACTATACCTGTTCTGTAGAATACTGAATGCAATTATTGGCAAAAGGCTATCTAGCAGTAGTCAATTAGGAACATCCCTTCTACTGAACCAAATAGACATACAGGCTATTATGGACTCCTGGAAAACCAGAAGTGGGATCTGGTGCCAAAAGAGATTATCTTTAGTCAGATATTTAAGCAGACCAATTATTTAGAGTGCTTTGTTAGATAATGCGTTTATACTTTATGATGACACCAAACTGATTTTATTTTTAAGATATGAACATATCCTGATAGATTTCATAGGAAAGTCTATGAAACGAACCTTCTTGAAGCAATAGACTTTCTTTTAAATATCAATGTGTTCCGGACACAGGACCTAGGTTTCTACTATTACATCAAAAATCGCCAATGGGGATCGAACTTGCAACCGCTTGATCAAGAAACATGAAGATTTACACGAAATTATTATGTAGATAGTATGCAACTTAATATTTATTGAAAATAAAAAATTTCTCGATAACTCGTGTATTAATTCGAGTGACCACTTACACCTACCACCCCTTATTTTTTCACATATAATAGCTTTTCTCTGGCATGTAATACATGAACCTATCAGCGGCACCATGTCCGATAACTTCGTTCTCATTATGATGTTAATGTTCGTTGTCATAATTCACATTAAGTGGCAGAAGCCGGACATTTAATGAGAGATGAATATCAAAAGGTCTACTATTGTTAGATTACAGGTGATGTCAACTGCCTGATGCATCGCATAAAAATTATACCTATGCAACGTACCCACCCAAGGCTGTGAGGGATCTTTTACGTGTCACGCCTACCGTGTCACTGGACCTCGGATTTTACTGTCACATCCGAAAGACGTGAGTCAAACTCGTGACCTCTCGATCACAAGCTGAGCTCCTCATCCACTGGGTCATACAGGCGTTTTCAAAAGTCTTACTAAGTTTTCCTTATGTTAATAGAGGAAATTACAAATTCTTCCTGTGATAACATGTATGTGTCTTTGCGTTCTTGATATTATGCACTTCCTTGTATTATTAAGTGTTGGGTTTTTTTCATTTTAAAAGGGAGATGATTAACATGTGTTATAATGCTAGCTAAATGTAAACCAACAACTAAAGTCTTCATTAAGCAATTATTACCGTCCTTATTTGGTATCACATATGCATTGCAGTCGAATATTATTGTGATGTCTTTTAATGTTCTTAGTCTTTCATTATCTACATGTTCATAGCAAATTTCTTCATACTACTGTCAAATGTCTTCTTTCTTTTCGTTCTTCATGAAATTTATATGAAATATTTTCTTCGTGTTTATTAAAAAAAATAAAGTTTTATAAAACATTCTTGGCATTAAAATGAATAACTTATTTTGCTTGACTTTCGCGATAGATACGCTGCCAATTTTAATATCATATCAGCTGCTGTGATGGTCTATTAGTTTTCAGCGAATTTTTTATTTTGACACCTGGACACAAGTCGACAATAAATGCGAATTAAAGTGTGATGTCTGCTGCGAAATCTACTTCTTTTATACCTTTCGTTTGGATGACACTTATCAAAGATTGTTATATAATGTATACAGTAACATATGTTGCCACTATCCTCCACGTTAGCTTTTAGTTCAGTGAACTAAAGAATTCTATTTCAGTAATTACCTCAATTCATAATAACTCAGACGTACTGACAATAGTTGATATACCTTTTATTTTATCGGGATATCCCCTATGTTGAATACACATACATTTGATAATTTTAACACAGTATTTAGCAGTGTGTACTAATATTGAGTAATATACATTAACTTGATTTAAAGCAACCAAAAACGCATCAATACAACAGTCGAAGTAAAATCATCAATAGTGCAACCAAAGTAATATTTTATCATCACCGTCGATAATTTTGATGCAGAATTAGTACATAGCTTTTCGAAAATATGAATCTCGCTGAAATATATAGGTACACATACGGTGTTTCATAAGAAAAAGACATGCTTACCTAATACTAACACGACATTGGTAGACTAAGAGTACGAGCGTCATTAGCATATTGAAGGCTCCGAGAACGCACGATCCTAAACCAGAAAATAAAACACTTTATTACACTTAGCTGGTATTTTGTTTGTGTATTTATTTTTTAACATGGAACCTGCAGTAGAGATTCACCCCCATACCACATCATTACTCAGTAGATCTCAAATTTTTTAATCAAAATTTGAATCAAGATTTTACAGATATTATTAGTTACATGTTACATTACTATTGGGGTTATACGGGATGATACATAGTCAGTAAATCTTATACCTAGTGAGGCCAAGTAAAAGAGAAGAAAGCCCGAGGTCATGTATAGCGTTGGGCCTGACACATTAAACGGTCCCTACCACTTGGCTTGAGTCTGTTGTATAGAGATAAATTTCTATGGCACATTGCCACACACAGATGCCATCACTATATGAGTAGTAAAAGGGTTGTGACGTAAAACAAGAAACAAACAATGTGATTCCAGAACCAATTATTCACATTTACCTTTTCAACTAGAGTATGTGTTACAGGTCCAGTAATATCGTATTAGATTTCTAATGTAACGACCCCAGTTGACAATCTTTGCCAACATACGCAACATCTGTTTCTATCAAAATGATCAAAATAATTCTACAGGTCGATCTCTACTTTGACTTAAATTATTTTTAAATTGATAGTTTGCTAGTAAGTGAATCATAAAGTTCCTTGACATTGATATAGAATACTGATTGATTGATTCCTAATAATTCATGCATATCCCTTTCTCTTTTCGTTGACTCAAAACCTCTCTGTGTTATCCCTCTCCATGTGAGGATTTGATTTACCATTCCAGTTAATCATTTGGTATTCTATTCTTAATATCTGTGCTTTAAGGTAATCTGTTGCTTAGAAGCATTACACAAAATAATCATTTAACAATTTGTGTTACTATAAGGCTATATAAGTGGGGGGGGGGGGGGGGGGGTTGTTATTTCGTATGCGATAAACATGTTTTAGCATATACATACCATACAGAAGATGCATTGGTGAAAGATTAGGAAATACACTTTGCTTAGCATCTCCAGTGAAATCTAGAGGAGACAAAATGTGAAAATTGATACCATAAAAACTATATACATATTATTTACAACTGCTTGTCTTGTTCTTAATTTGCACTAATCTGAAGGTAACTTGCGTTACTTACCTAAGGATGCATCAGGAACGGTGGTACCAGCATTAATACCCATCATCACAGGTTTTATGTCCGTTGTCGTCAATTTCTCTGAAAAGGTAATCAGATGATGTGTTGCTGTGACACTTTCTATACGGTATTAACGTACATGAATCCTCTGACGTCATTTTGTAGGAATAGTGATTATTTTGCACTCGTCTGTAGTATGCGGTGACGAAGTACTTTTGTATCGCCCGTAGGATTTTAGCATTTATAGTAATTGTGTTTAGCCAAACAGGTGTAAGTTACTTTGTCCGATCGCCTGGGCTCTACTCTCTTTTATTATTAATTTATCTATTATCATTTTTTTTTTATTATCATCATTTATTCATTTATTTTTATAATTATTATTTTATTTATTATCATTGATGTTGCTGTTTTTGTTTCAATAATCGTAAGTGTCAACAATGTTTCATTTTGTGATTGCCATATACTGTCGTTTGATATATAAATCATACCAGGCAATAGACAGATTTTCGATAACTACAGAGACTGACTTTTTCTCTGGCAGAATCATCACTTTTTCCGCGAAGTGACATCAAAGGAAACCATTCTTTATTACAATCCATATGGTAGCAGAAAACGTTACCATTTGCCAACCAAAGTATCAGTGCCACAGTTAAACAATCATTGTGAAAAGGTATATCCTCCATATGACTTATTCTTTTTTCAATGTTTTATATTTTTAATGTTGACTAGGACTGTCACTAGGAGTATTTCACTTACATGTTGTCGGATAGAGTTTGGTGGTGGAGGACGCTGTACTATTTGCTGATGAAATCCAATGGAACTTAATACGTCATAAATGGGATATGCGTACTCGCAAGCATACGCATGTATGTGTACATTATAATGAAATGTGATAGTGAATACAATCTACTCATCAGAAAGCTATCCCGAATTATTATCATTTTATTTAAAATGGCATTTAGGTTTAGGCCCGGGGCCCTGGTTATGAAAATAAAAAAAAGACCTGACAAATGGATATAAGAATCTGACACCCTGATATAATAATCTGCTAAGTGAAGACAGAATAATGCCACTCTAAATAACTCTAAGTATATACACGTTGTCCGTATAATTTAGAAATGAACAACAAATGTTGCTTAAACAATCTTGTGCCTATCGGTAATTTTTACCTTCAATACCATGTGCTGAATTGATAGTGGATTCTGTATAAGGATTTTCAGTCACGTCCAGCAACAGCCGCACGGGATATGGCACTTCTATAACTGTAACACATTTATAATAGTCATACTTATATAGAAAATTTGTTGGTTACATGGTGATTGTTCTATAGCATTTGATTATGCTTCTTTCTAAATTTACGTACTTAAAATCTTCATTAAAAGAAAAAGTTACAAAAATTGAAAATTAAGATGTTTTAAAGGCATTATCGATAAATCAAAGTAATTAAATGACAGGCTACAAAGAGTTTTATTTTAGCAAGGGGCGGAGAACAGATAGACAAGTATCTTTATTGAGAATGAAGTAGACATTTTAGATAATTACGTGGCCGTGTAATGCACACAGCTAATATTTTTCTATCGCACGGATATTCTGCTAGCGCTAGTTGGGTGTGTTGCTGGGTAGGCCGTAAGCTCATACACTTCCGATCTAAAATAATAAAAAGCAAACACATTGATTGATTGATTAATTGATTGATTGATTGATTGATAAGACGACTCATATATCACTTACTGGCCAGCAAATTGAAAAGAGAACATTACATAAAGATTGTTTTTCAGCCTTCTCATCAGCATATCATATAATAAACATATACATAAATAAAAGAAGTATATACGCAGATTGAATAGTAAAAGTGTAAGAAATTAACATATCATGATGGATCATGTATAGTCTAGATACAGTGCAGTAACACTATAGATACAAAGTGCTTGTATACAATTATATAGTAATACAGTTTAAAGATATGGAAGTAAAACAAAATTAATTTACATGTTTCCACTTTGTGGCATTAATTTAATACTCAGCCAAGCTGCAAAGCGAAATTTTGTTTTAGCTGTCAATAATTTTATCAACATGGATGGTTTAAACCAATAATTATGTTTGCTGAATATTGATCTTAAATTAGTATCACCGGGGAAAATACATTTCCGGCGACAATGAAAAAGTAAGATGTTACAAAATTAAAAACGTAGCACTTTAATGACTAGGTCAGTGGGTGAACTTTGGTTATCCAAAATAACACATGTATAGTCCGACTCCTAGGTACTAATTAATTATATAGATATTGTATATGTAAAGATGATGGATAAATCCAAACCACAAGTTCAAAAATCATGAAACCAGAGGACATACAAAATCAGTGAAAATGAAAAACAAATGGAAAATAAAATATGTCTACTTGAAGAGCATATGTGAACACCTGTGATGGAGTGAGATCAGGTGCCCGGGGAGAGTGAGCATCTGCTGCTTGCTAGCAACACCCGTCACATATATCCAGTAGAAAGAGTCAAATCGTGTAAATTCCATATATATTACGATTTACAACAATGAAAACTTTACGGTTTTTAGTTGCCCTTGAGCAATGTCAAGATGTGAAAAGATTAGTAAAGGCAACGATCAAAGTAAACCATATCAACTAATTAAATTAACACGTTACTTAAGAGATCTGATTTTTCGAACAGTAAGAATGTGATATAATGAGTTACGATGAAATAGTAGCACAAACAAACAGATCAAAGTCAAAGTTCTAATACGAATTGTTTTATAGCAATTTATCACAAAAGCAACAAAACCGGTGTGGCCTAGTGGATAAGGTGCTCGGCTCGTGATCGAGAGGTCCAGGGTTTGACTCCTGCCCTGGATACACCGGCGTTCTGCTCTTTCGGGTGACACAGTAAAAACCGAGGTCCCATTTCACGGTAGGCGTGGCACGTAAAAGATCCCTTACTGCTTTGGGTGGGTCCGTGGCAAAGGTATAAATATCTATGCAATGCATCATGCAGATGGCGTCACCATACACGTGAAATAATCGTGGAGTGACGCAAAACAATATTCAATCAATCAATCAAACAATCTGTAACGCAACACATGAATAATTCAAATCATATTGTGACGACACCTTTTAAATAATTTTTTATTTATGATTTTAATAAATTGATAAAGCAGATCAATACGAATCAATGAGGATTCTAACATACACGTGTATATGTAAACCTCTACCGGAATCGGCGTAGTTCAGTCGGTACATAGCTTGGCTAATGACCACAAAGTCACGTGTTCGAATCTCATCGGCAGCTCGATGGTTTTCTAGAAGGACCAGTGTCAAAGTAGGCAAGTCATGTAAAATATCCTTCGCTACATCAGATGGATTCGTCTCAGAAGGTGTCAATTTCTGTACAACACAGCATGTAGATAGGTAAAATACTTCGAGAAATAAATCACAACAATACATAAATAAATCAAATAGACATATGAACCTCTATAGTGACGTGTAACTTCATTTTTATTGCCTAACTAGAAGAAAGGATTCATGAATTCACCAGTAATAAGATGTTTCTTCAACGATGAGAGGCAAAACATCCGGAAACAGATATGCAGTTTTAGGTTTATTACTTATATTCTACGAACGGAAATTCAGGAAATCATCTATTATATGAAATTTATATGTATGACTGAACTAAATGAAGTCTGATAAGTCCTACACAATAAGTGCAGTGTTAGTATACCATTAACATCTGTCGGCATCATATTAGTCCAGTACAGACCAGGAGGGATGCTATCTTGTAGGCTGTTTCTGATATCAGATACAGACATGTTCATTGGTACACAAGGTACTTTATCGTTCGTGACTTTCATTCTACTGCTGTTCCCATTACCTTAAAATAGAATGATAATAATGTCTCAAAATTTCCTTATTACAAGTAGTTTTTATTTTCAATAAGGAACTACATGGTACTGTTGAGTGATATTACTTATAACCGGGAAATAAATCACCAAATATCATTTCAACAATTCAAGTCGACTAACATATACGTAAAAACTTACCGCACACATAACGGTATGAGGCATCTCGGTGTAAGGCCATTTTGAGGATACTAAAGCATCTTTCTGGAAACAATATATTTATTTGTTGTAAACAAAAGAATAAAAATAAAGAATAATTATTGAAAAAACGAAACATCAAATGGGTGTTACATTGAATACCTGATAAGAGAAAATATCACCTGCTGGTCAAACAAACCAGTGATGGATGTTCATAACATCTGCGTAACCTACCAAAATTCTTATGCTCTGTATAAATAGACAGATAACCAATTTACTTTTCCTTAAAATCTCATGATATTGTATGTACCTAAAGTTTCTAAATTCTAAAATCTAAATCATTGATTTGCATACTTTCATCTAATTTGGATTTATTTCCAAAGAATACGGTTTATAATTTAAATAAGAAACATAGATTTGTCATATTAGTAAGTATATTTTTAAAATGTCTTTAAATTTAGAATAGGATAAAATTTACAGTGGTTACCTAAACAGGTTCATGTCCATTTTCATGTTTATAATTGAGAACTGTAATGCATTTTGTTACCGGTACTAAAGTAATCTTTTATGTTTAGGTTTAACGTGTAAACCATAAATAAAATCTGATGGAACATCAAACTTTGAAAGGCAAGATCGATTACATGCAGAAAGATGACAAAGACTGGGAAAATATCCTAATAAAATTCTAACATAAACAAGTCCTATCTTTTCTACAGATTGAAATACTGGTCTTATATAGAAGATGTAGCGCTCTCTCTCCAGGCATCTTAGAGATGTCGCTTGCGACATGTTTTCCTTTGCTGGTGGTAGATTGAGACATCCCTTAAACATGCCTGGTTGACTTTTCACTTTCATTAGCAATTAGACTATACTTGGTTCCTTGCAGATAACTACTTGTCCACATGCATTTGTATTTTCTCCAGTGTGCAACTGAAAATTTAATGTCACTTCATCCACATGTGTGAACTACATTATGAATTATTGTGACATATTTCGTAAATTAGGCTATCCGGATTTCCAACAAACAAGTATCTACATAAAGTCTGATCAGATATGGTGTGCCTTTTCTATCATTATCAACGAAATAAATATACCTACTATTTCGACACCATGACATGAACCTCTGACCATTTATCCAAGCTGCCGATACATTGTTCAGCTCAGACAAAATATCTTGTGTGAATCGTGGTATACTAGATTCCCAGTAGTCTTTCGGAAGTAAGATGGCATTATGCTTAACTTGGCACCCAGTAAAAGCATCATCCCATGTTATAACCTCGTCATTTGCTGCAACTAACGAAATATCATGACTTTAGCATTGTTTGAGAACTACTTAAAATCAGCTGCAGTTAGGTATTGTCGTATATTCTGTTCATAGAATGAAATTTGTGTACAGAAACACAAGTACAGTATATATTATTGATGTATAACCCGTTTGATTAAATACAAAAGATGTTAAATTTCTATTTTAAGAACTGTAAAAAATACAGTGAGAATATCCCCTTTTACTTTACACATTCCCCTTTACTTTACACATTTTTGTTAATAATTACTTTCATAGAAAGTTATAAAAGGGAAACCATGGATAAAAACTGCAATATATTGTAATCAATTCGATAAGTATTAGTGATCCATCGCGACAAATCACAACAAATAATCCAGGAAACTTTAGACGAGGAACAGGGAAGTTATTTCTATTATTTTTATCATTGTTATTATTTCATAAATAGAAATAAATAACGCTTGAAGAAAACTACTCGCTTTTTTCGAAAAATTATCACACCCTTCAAAGTATTTGCATTTTTTGAAAGATTTTGATTCAGCTGAGTTAATTTGTAAATAAAGTATAAATTCAAAGTTGTCACAGCCAAGGATGATTATAGAACCGGAATACGTATGCAATGCATATAGCTGAATATTAATGCGCGTGACAAAGTACAGTTGAAACTCGTATCTCAAAGCTGTGATCCATTTCACCTTATTCAACAATGACTGGATAATTTGGCTACACAGAAGCTTGGTATTTTAAAATAGGCTCATTTTATTAGTTAAAACATTTTAATTTAGGGTAGATAATAGGTCGGAATCAATTTTTGCAGCTTGAAAATTATTAATTGAATAAAACGAATAAAAGGGCTGATAATACGATATTTCATTTTTTTTCCCACTGTTTAAGGTTATTAACACCTTCAAATGAAGACTATTTATTAATTTGACGGATACGCCTTTAGTTTTAAACCAATAGAGTTCATTCTAGTCTGCAATATAGAACCGTCATTTTCCTTAACTAAATGATTTTTAAAAATCTGAAATAGTATCAAAACTTATTCGTATCCGGTGAAGTGAAGGTATTTGCTCTGGTCCGGTCAACTTCGAATTAACTAGTTCTAACTATATTAAGTTATTGAATGATTGATTATCTTTTGAAAAAGAACATTAAAATTTGAAATTTATGTTATAAAGGTCATTCATTTCTTTACAAAAATATTTAAATTTTCTATGGTCTAGTTGTTTACATTTATCTTTTTTTCAATACGCCTTACACTAATAGAACAAATAACATAGCATTATAACCTTTTGCGCAAAAAGGATGTTCATGTTTTATGAATAAATAAATAATTGTATAAATAAATGAAATAAATAAATAACAAAAATAAAAAAGGTCTTAATTTGTCCATTTTACAAGTAGCATATACATAATTATAAATAATAATAACTAGTAATAATTAATAAATATCTAATAATTACAAAAATCATACACAAATACTCCCCCCCCCAAAAAAAAAAAATCAGTAAAAAACAAAAACAAAAACAAAAACAAAAGAAAAACCATCTGAATTTTCTATTTAACAAGTGACATATACCTATCATAAAACTTTGTACCTGTATTTAAAGTACGTAAAATATATAAAACTTTACCATAATATATGAATATCATTGACAAGTACTGCAAGTGTACATCCATTTTACTCCTTGGATATCAGCGTATAGCTCTGAGGTCAATTGCGATGTTATTCAATATATGTACAGGATGTACAGCGTCCGGTGTAATTAAAATAAATACTAGTGCCGTAAGCAATTGGTACAAAATAAAGGAAACTGAAAGAAAAGTTTTAAGGCCACTTGTTGTTCGTACGCGTATAAAGTATCATTGAAACACCGTATGTTGAAACTTTAGGGCTTTTTCTCAGCAGAAAGGCTGATCATTTCAGCATCCAAGAAATTCGAGAAAAAATCCTTACAAGAACAAAGTGTCAATGAGAACCACGAACAAGTTTTACAGTTCTAAGAGCTTCGGTTCGAAGTATACAGGAGCGACAATTACGATTATTAAACATGCTTACATTAATGCAGAAAGGATATGGAACCTTCGGCATAAACCTCAATCACTGTATCCCATGAATATCGTGCAAGAAAAATTCTATCGGCCAAAAAAGTAATGCACATTGCGAATGAGTGAGGAGAGTACATATACGACACTGCAATATGAGTCAAACCTTACAATAAACTGTGAATGATTTTAATTTCGATGCATCTGTCATTCACATTATATTAAGCTGAACAACTATATAAATATTTGAAAAGCAGAATTAAATATAATTTTCAATATATTGCATGCGAATAAAACTTTCACGATTTTTTTCTACGGTGTCAACAGATTTTGAACAGTTGAACTGCTTTGGTTAACTAACCACGTACATAAGCATTACTTACTTACTTAGTTAGTCTTCTTCGTGCATTGGAGCAAATAATGCCTTCGCAGAGGATCCAATCTCATCATGTCTGCAGCTAGCTTTGGTATCTGGCCCCAAGTTCATCCAAAATCCTTCATCTCTTTTTCGACTGATCTGCGCCATGTTTCTTTTGATCGACCTCTTTTTCTTTTTCCTGGTGGTGTCCAGCGCATCGCTATTCTAGGAATGTCAGTTGGTTCCATTCTACATACATGGCCAATCCATCTTCATCTTCTCTCTTTTATAAGCAATGAGATTGGTTGTGTGGCTGTTCTCTGATGAAGGTCTTTTTAACTTATCTTGTTTTCCCAGAAGATCTTTAGAATTCTCCTCAAACCTCTGGTTTAGAAAGTGTCTAGCTTGTTACTGATGGTTTTTGTCACTTTCCACGATTCAGCTCCATATTAGAGGACACCTAGGATTTTGTTTTTGAATATTCTGATCTTTGTTCTAGTGCCAATAGATGTTGAGACTTGCAAAGGCTGATCTTGCTTTGGAGATTCTGTTGTTATCATCTGATGTTGAGTCTTCATCTGTTGTTATTTTGCTACCAAGGTATACAAATTCATATGTTTCTTCAATTTCATTGTTGTTAATTGTGGTGGCTCTTGTGGTGTTTGCATTGATCTTCATTATTTAGGTCTTGGATATGTTGATGTTCAGGCCCAACTGTTTACTATTGGTTGTAAGAAAAAAGAGAGGAGTTACTGGCTCAGTAATGTAGCAGAAGTCACCATGGAACTATACAATACATGAATATAAATAACATACTAGCACATATAACACATTACAAAAATATTTGATTGTAGTGCAATTACAATACCGACTTAGGACGGTCATTTAATTTGGCAAAAGTCAAACAAATGGTGTGGTTAACCGGTTTACGGACCCACCTTCCCACTCACCGTAACAGCAGAACAATCAAAGGACGTACATTTAAAAATTTATAAATAATCATCCATGTAAAGAACAAGGGTCAACAGGTATCGCATATTGAGAGGTCATAAAAATATAAACACGTAAGGTATTGTAAAACACATAATGATATAAAAATATATGCGACATCAACATGATAGACCGTGCTCTGCCAGGTCTTCAGTCTTTCCCTGGATGTCTTGGTGTGTTTGAGAAAGAAGAGCGATTTCGTCTGCAAAGTCAAGATCTTTCAAGGCTTTATGAAATGTCCAGGGGATGCCTCTGTTATATCTTTCAGTTGTTTTCTTCATTATCCAGTCTATACAAAGGTTGAATAGAATTGGAGAAAGCAAACAACCTTGTTTTGCTACGGTATGTATTGGGAAGCCGTCTGTGAGGTTTGCACCGCAAATCACCTTTGCTTGGAATTCGGTGTGCAGCATTTTAATCATGGATATGATGTTGTCTGGGATCCCATAGTGCTCTAGGATTTTCCATAGTGTAGGACGATGCGCACTGTCAAAAGCTTTGGCGAAATCAATGAAATTTGCGTATAATGGGCAATTCCATTCGTTTTCTGTTCCATTATTTGCCTTAAGGTGAAAATTTGTCGTTACATGATCTCCCCTTTCTAAATCCTGTTTGTTCTATCCTTAACATTGGATCTATAAAGTCTGTTATCCTGGTGAATATGATCTTGCTGAGGACTTTGCTTGTGACTGATAGGAGCATTATTCCTCTTCAATTGTTTGGGTCAATTAGATTTCCTTTTTCTTTTTTCTTTTTTTTTTTTTTTTTTTTTTTTGGTAATTTGACAATAAAACCACTTTTCCAGGTTTCGGGAGCATCTATGGTCCAGATGTTTTTGAGGATGTCTGTGAGTAGTTGGCGCGTGACTGTATCCTTTGCCTTTAGCTTTCAGCATGAATTTGGTCTACTCCTGGTGCTTTGCCATTTTTATGGGCTTGATGGCTACCTTGACTTCTTCAAGTGATGGTGGATTGATGTTAATATCTAGCAGTTCAGCTGGTGGATCAATTTCTTCCTCAGTTGATGGGTCGTCTCTACTGAGCACTTTCTTGAAATGATCTATCCATCATTTTAGTTCTTCCTCTAGGCTGTTTGTAAATGTACCGTTCTCATTGAGTACTGGTGTGTTTGTTGTGTTATAATCCCCACTGAGAGTCTTTGTAATTTGGTAAAGAGTTTTCACGTCTTGTTTTTCTGCGGCGATATCCGCTTCTATAGCCAACTTCTCGATGTACTTTCATTTGTCCGTTCTTTCACTTTTTTTTACATCTTTGTCTTGCTGGGAGTAGTTTGCTTTCAACTGTTCTTTAATGCGGTTTTACTTTGTTGATGATAGTTTCCTTTGGTTTCTTTTCTTTGAACTATCTTGTCCCATGTTTCTTGTGAAATCCATTCTTCTTTTTTACGTTTCCTGGGACCTAGTATCTTCTTTCCTGCTTCTATGAGTGTGTTGTTAAATTCCTTAAGTTCTTGCTGATTGTTCAGGATGTTAAATTTGTTCTTTACTTCTATTTGAAATGATCTTAATGTTGTTGGGTTTTTAAGTTTCCCTATGTCTAGTGGTGGATTTCTTTGGTCTTTCCATTTGGCCTTTCTTAGCTTGAGTTTGATGGTAATCTTCAAGAGGAAATGGTCACTACCTATGTCAGCACCTCTTAGAACTCTCACATCTTGAAGAGAACCTCTCCATCTCTTGTTAATCATTACATGGTCTATCTGGTTTGTAGTGTTTCCGTCCGGTGATGTCCATGTTAGTTTATGTATATCTTTATGGTTGAATATTGTTCATCTTATGACCAGGTTGTTTTCCTCACAGAAACAAGTTTGTGTCCGTTGTCATTTATTGTACCACATCCTTGTTTTCCCATTTTCTGTTCTCTTCCTTCATTTATGGATCCGACCTTGGCATTAAGATCTCCCATGACGATAAGAAGGTCATATGTTGGTATGTTCTCTACTGTTTCCTGCAGCTTATCGTAAAACATCTCTTTTTCTTCTTCTTCTTCTTCTTCTTCTGCATCTTCTGTTGGTGAATAGCATACAATAATGATACGTTTTATGAATTTGGAGTGGAATCTGGCTAATATTATTCTATCTCAGACAGGTTTCCATTCAATCAAACATTTCTTTGTCTTTTTGTTGATGATAAGACCAACTCCTCTGCTGTGGTGTTCATCACCTCTTCCTGAATAAATGATGACCATTTGCTAAATTTCTTTCTCCACATCCTGTTCATCGTGTTTCACAAATGCCTAGTATCTGTAGGTTGCAATTTTCCATCTCTTGGATGACTTAAGCTATCTTTCCTGTTTTGGTAGAGGGTGTGTGATTTCCCATCTCTTGGATGACTTTACCTATCTTTCCTGTTTTGGTAGAGGGTGTGTGATTTCCCATCTCTTGGATGACTTTACCTATCTTTCCTGTTTTGGTAGAGGGTGTGTGATTTCCCATCTCTTGGATGACTTTAGCTATCTTTCCTGTTTGGTAGAGGGTGTGTGATTTCCCATTTCTTGGATGACTTTAGCTATCTTTCCTGTTTGGTAGAGGGTGTGTGATTTCCCATCTCTTGGATGACTTTACCTATCTTTCCTGTTTTGGTAGAGGGTGTGTGATTTCCCATCTCTTGGATGACTTTACCTATCTTTCCTGTTTTGGTAGAGGGTGTGTGATTTCCCATCTCTTGGATGACTTTAGCTATCTTTCCTGTTTGGTAGAGGGTGTGTAATTTTCCATCTCTTGAATGACTTAAGCTATCTTTCCTGTTTGGTAGAGGGTGTGTGATTCCCCATCTCTTGGATGACTCGAGCTATCTTTCCTGTTTGGTCGAGGGTGTGTGATTTCCCATCTCTTGGATGACTTGAGCCATCTTTCCTGTTTGGTAGAGGGTGTGTGATTTCCCATCTCTTAGATGACTTGAGCCATCTTTCCTGTTTGGTAGAGGGTGTGTAATTTCCCATCTCTTGGATAAATTGAGTTATCTTTCCTGTTTGGTAGAGGGTGTATAATTTTCCATCTCTTGGATGACTTTAGATATCTTTCTTGTTTGGTAGAGGGTGTGTGATTTTCCATCTCTTGGATGACTTGAGCCATCTTTCCTGTTTGGTAGAGGGTGTATAATTTTCCATCTCTTGGATGACTTTAGCTATCTTTCCTGTTTGGTAGAGGGTGTGTGATTCCCCATCTCTTGGATGAATTGAGTTATCTTTCCTGTTTGGTAGAGGGTGTGTGATTTTCCATCTCTTGGATGACTTTAGCTATCTTTCCTGTTTGTTAGAGGGTGTGTGATTTCCCATCTCTTGGATGACTTGGGCCATCTTTCCTGTTTGGTAGAGGGTGTATAATTTTCCATCTCTTGGATGACTTTAGCTATCTTTCCTGTTTGGTAGAGGGTGTGTGATTTCCCATCTCTTAGATAAATTGAGTTATCTTTCCTGTTTGGTAGAGGGTGTGTGATTTCCCATCTCTTGGATGACTTTAGCTATCTTTCCTGTTTGTTAGAGGGTGTGTGATTTCCCATCTCTTGGATGACTTGAGCCATCTTTCCTGTTTGGTAGAGGGTGTATAATTTTCCATCTCTTGGATGACTTTAGCAATCTTTCCTGTTTGTTAGAGGGTGTGTGATTTCCCATCTCTGTGCTTAAACCTCCTCCTTTCGCATTCTGGACTTGGGACCAAACAACGGCAGATTTGTACAGAGGCATAATTCTATCGGAAATCTGGAATTGTTGTTGTCAATTAATTTTAGTGATATTGCACGAGTATTGAATATTTATCATCATAAAAAATTCCTCTCCTTTGCATTGTTAAACACAATATTCACTACATTAAGAAAATTGTATTTACTTTCGAGTGTGCAATCCATGTAGAGTTGATTTTGAATCACCAAGTCAGCTTTCACAGAAATTTTAAAGTTACAGCATACCCCTCTGACTCTGTAAGTGTTTTATAGTAAGGAGTTAATAAAGACAAATATTATAAATCGATCAAAGCAAATGAATATATGCTTAATATAACATAGCTATGTTTAAATGAAATGGAGAAATAAAGTTAACTCTGGATTGAGAAATGATAAAGTGCTGAACATTGGCCATAGAATGTACTCAGATGCACTTCAAATATCAACGCTATACGATAAGAAGTTCGTAGTTTAAGTCGTTTTGCAAATGTTTTTTCATTTCAATACTCACCTTAGTTAGTACTCTCCATAGTGAAATCAGTAAAACTGATAGATGCCTCAGAACTACAACAAACCAATTAATGAGTCTAATAGATAACAGCATCAACAGTATTGCAATATAATCTTCTATGACTAAAATGTTCTAAGATGGTTTCAAAAGTAAATGGCTGAGAGCAAATATATACTTACTGATGCCCAATTTGGTTTTATACCATTGCACAATACTACAGATGCCATATTAGCTCTAGAAACCATTGCTAATAAGTATTTGTCAAGCAAAACATATTGTATTATTGTTTTATCGGCTTAAAGCGTGCGTTCGATTCTTTTGATCGTATTAAGATGTGGCAAAAATATCAACATTGGGCATAAGAGGGAAACATATGGGAACCATTGGGTCATTGTACAATAACATCAAATCAAATGTTTTGTTGAATGGTAAAATTTCTTACTTCTTTGTCAACAAAATCGGGGTATTACAAGTGAAAATAATTTCTGCTCTATTCTATGTATGTCATTGACTGTAAAATCAATTTATATGTAATTGACACTTCCATTTATGCGCGAAAAATTGTCAAATCAGATGATATCACAATACTTTTCATCTCGGTCATACATCGGACAAATATTGAAACTGTATTGTGACGTCACGAAATTCAATAAATATTCCGCAAAAGGATGGGTCAATTGCATGCCTTATGTAGAAGTGCAAGAGTAATCTCACTTCTTATTCATGTATGCAGATGATTTGGTAATTTCATCAGAAACAGCTTCCGGTTTACAGTCATTAATGAACTCATTAGAATAATATATAAATAAATGGTCTTTAAATGTTTATGTTGGAAAAACAAAAATATTGGCTTTTAGAAATGGAGGATCTTTGCATACTTAAGATGTATGGTTCCATATGAAAGAAAAAAAAAGAAACTGTTGATAAATTTTGTCACCTTCAAAATTATCAATCTATAGACATCTTGTTGATAAGTGTACTTTACAGTTTTATTTTTTGTCATCACATTGTCTGATGATAAAAACTGGGGGGAGTTTCAATAATAGTCGTAAGCCCAAACCTAGACGTAGACGTACACTTTGCGACTAAGTTTACGTGTACGTCAATTGAATTTTTCTTGAAGTCTATGTTCATACTTAATTACATTGGTAAACGTTGTAAATGGTGTATGTTACGTTTGGAACTCTTTAGGGAGGAAACAAATATATTTAATATAGTTTACGTTTACGTCTACGTTTGGGCTTACAACCTTTATTGAAACTAACACCTGGTCGATATAAGAGAATTCCTTCAGAGAGACGTTTATGTCTTTTGTGTACTTCAGATATTGAAGATGAGTTCTACTTCATTCTGAAATGTCCCCACTATGTTCATTTAAGACAACAGTTTTTGAAAAAATACTATTATCTTAGACCCCCGTCTTTAAATTAATTCAACTTTTATGCACAGAAAATGTAAAAGACCTATGTAACTTAGGAATGTAGAGATGATGGATAAATCCAAAGCACAAGTCCAAAAATCATAAAACCAGAGGACATACAAAATCAGTGAAAATGAAAAACAAATGGAAAATAACAAAATATGTCTACTTGAAGAGCATATGTGAACCCCTGTGATGGAGTGAGATCAGGTGCCCGGGGAGAGTGAGCATCTCCTGTTTGCTAGCAACACCCGTCACATATACCCAGTAGAAAGAGTCAGATCGTGTAAATTCCATATGTATTTATATATGGAGAAGTCGAAGTAGGTAACCTTCTAGTATAGAAGGTGTCAAATCTGTGTAAAATGATCGGAATCGGTCTCAGTCCAGAATATCATTTAAAAGTCTGGATAACGAGATATCATATGGAGTAATAAGAGTCTCGTAACGACCATAGAATTTCCTCAGTGACGTTGCTAGTCCAGCACATATATAACCCTGGTTGAGCAGCTTAACTGAAAGTCGCCTAGCCCTCAGAACAAAGTCACTGTAATTTGAACATGCTCTGGAATAACGTATTAACTGAGATATGAATACGCCGTGTGCGGGCGATGATGGAATGTTGCTACTTATGAAAAGAAAGTTTGTGATAGCGAAATTGAAATCGTCACGTTTGTCATAGAGTGAGGTGTTCAATTGACCATTAATGTCGAAAGACAACATAATATCTAAATACGAAGTAGAATTACTACTTTCTGTGGTTTCTTTGACCTCAAGTTCACTTGGATAGATGATGCTAAGGTAATCCGCGAATGAAGGATTATTAATTGAAAGCAAGTCATCTATATATCTGTAAGTAAAATTGAAGCCAAGAGCCAATTGTTTTTTTTTTCCTTGCGAAAGCAAAGACTGAATAAATTCAGCTTCGTATGAGTAAAGGAATATGTCAGCCAGAAGCGGAGCACAGTTAGTGCCCATTGGAATGCCGACAATTTGTTGAAAAACCTTACCTCCAAACACCACAAAAATGTTATCGATAAGAAAGTTCAACATCTGGATAACAGCTGTTTCAGTGTATTTATTTTTGGAATCAGAATTTTCCCTAACAAAGTAAGTTTTATCGTGGCCTATTACTATATATTTTATATTACTATATATAATTTGCGGTTTCCGTTTTTACTAGTAAATGCATTTTGAATAATTTTCGCTAATCTGTCTTTTAATTTCTGATGAGGGATCGTTGTGTAAAGAGTCGAAAAGTCAAAAGACTTGATAGAGTGAATTTTAGTAAAACTTTTTGACTTTAGATTTTCTAACAACTCTTTTGAATTTTTAAGGATCCACATTTGATTAATTCCACTTCTGGAATATACTGTTTCGCAATATCTATGAAGGCCAGATTTAATTTCTGATAATATTTTTGTGAGTAGCATCGATACAGATTTTGTGGAACACTTCGAGGAACCAGCGATAAAGCGTTGTTTGTAAGGATTTTTGTGCATTTTTGGAATGCAGTACAAATATGGAAGTTCTAAATTTAATTTATTTGAATCAATACCAAACGTATTGAGGACAGATTTATGATTCTCGAGTACTTCCGAAACCGAAAAGTTCGTGAGAGTATAAGTAGGATTTCCTGGAGCTGAATTTAATCCTAATTCTTTCACTAGGCTGTCAAAGTAATATTTCTTACAAGTAAATGTATAATTATTGGATGCTTTATCTGCTGGTGTAATGATATAATGTTCTTGGAGGAAGGTAAGTTCTCTGACAACATCAGGATCTTTAAAAATAGATTCGAATCTGGTGTTTACAGAACATTGTAATTTATATATATAAAACATATGTAAATAAAACATGCTTTTATTATTCGAAAACACATAGTGTAAGCTTAATCTTCATTATCAACTATTATCTCACTCTCTGACAATGTCTGATTTATATTATATCTATATGCATAAATGCATACGGTTAATAAACAATACAATACAATACAATACAATACAATACAATACAATACAATACAATGTACTTACAAGCAAACGAGGACATATGTACTTATCCGGTGATGAATGTGCATTCTGACGGGGTTGATAATGTTGATAATGTAAATTACATTTTGTCTATGCTCCTATAGTCTTTTTTCTATTTCTTTCCCTTTTCTATTTATCTATCTATTTATTCATTCTTTTATTATTTATTTATTTACTTATTTATGTTTAAATTGTATTTTTCATTTCTAAAGTAAACTTGTTACCGATAGGATACAAGATGACTGTCTCCAGTGAAAATCAATTATTTGAAAAAGTGATGTACGACACTTCGATGAGTTTATAGAGTAGCAGAGGAAGGTACCACTATATTTGATGGACAAGGACCTTCTGGTGAATCTCCCTGTTGACTATAGGAGAGGTCTTATTACATATTATCATATACTGAAGTGGGACCAATCGAAAGTTATGTGACACTCCAAAAATAGAGGGGAAAAACGAAGTGTAACATAACACCCTCTGTACGAGAGAGAATGACCCTTCCTATGTGATTTTGGTTTCCTCATGCATAGTCATGTCCCATAATTCCTTGCGTTGTATTTGATATTGACCCCTTAATTATTCACAATTACCTACCGAGTTCTTTTTTATTCCCATTACTGCAATGTCCGAAGAGTTCAAAAATCGGTATTTTCTGAGACAAAATAACTCCTACGATGCTAGACATGTAGACATAATCCTTACTCTTGAAATTTATGATTTGAACGCAAACATTGAGGTCATATAGCTTTAAATGAAAGATCATCTCTGATCGAACTGTCCCTTGCAACTAATGAAATGTGACTAAAGTATTCATTATGACTATTTTAGTCAGAACTTTAATACAGCATTTGCGTTTTCGCTTAACTGATTTATGGTATGTTTCGCATAACAAACAAGAGGCTCTAAAGGGCCAATATCGCTCACCTTAACACATTGTATCTTGAGCACAAAAGAAACTTAGAAAGTATAAGAATGTTCTCTAACGAAAGTGCCCCTTTCAGAAATCTTATTTAAATATTGAATTAAAAACCACATCATATCATTTTAAAACACTCATGCATCATGATAATCAAAGAAAACATCTGAAAATAAAACAACGGAGTCCAAAAAGTTGTCAAAAACTGTCAAAACTTGAATACGGAATGGAATCAAAACCACTACAGTTCTTTGCAGTCTCTCGAAAGAAGAACCTAGGAAAAGGATGGCACCCTTTGTAGCCTATGTCTTCGAACACTGGATCCACCCCTAGGCGGATCTGATAAAAACCCAAAAAAAATTGTAGGGACCCTCGAGTGTTATATACCTGCAATGAATCTTCCCTGTTTTTCAATAAATTCTGAAGAAGTCCATCAAAACTCATTATTACGTGCTAATAGTATATTGACAACACATCATTTTTTTCTATAAAATTTCTTTACAGTCCTCTTGGATATGTTATCACTTGCGATGTCGACATAGTTGACATTCTTCGCCAAACTTTTTACAAAAAGCCCTAAATGTAGACAGCCCAAACCATTTAGTTCGAAAAAAAAATGTTATAATGGATTCATTTGAGGCAAGATGGGCGAAGCATGAAGACATAATTGCATTGTCTAAATGGAATAAAAATGTAAGTTGCTTTATAAAGTCAAGATTACATAAACTTTAAACGGAACATGAGCACTCGTTATTCGTCAGCTTTTGATAATACAAACATTAAAGCGGTACTAGAAAAAAATACACAACAGTTATGATGATTGATTGAATATGGTTTTGCGTCATTCCACGATTATTTCACGTATCTGGTGACGGCATCTGCCCGATGCATTGCATTGCATACAAATTTAAAACATTTGGAACGGACCCACCCGAAGCAGTGAGGGATCTTTTACATGCTATGCCTACCGTACCACGGGACCTCGGTTTTTACTGTCTCATCAGAAACATCAGTGCGCCCAGGGCGGGAGTCAAACCCGGGAATTCTGGATCAGGTGTCCAGCACTAGGCCACACCGGCTTCACAACAGTTTTGTATTAGTGTCAGCCGACAAAGCTTCTAACAGCATTGTATTTGTGTGCAATGCATACTACTATAACTGCCTTATACAAAAACTTGGTTTTAAATCACTACTGAGTATTTTTAACTTTCCACACACATGCAGTAACATTCCTTTATCACCTGCATATGGTGTCTATGTGTCTCAGCTGATCCGATGTGCTAGAGCTTCTTCTCACAATGCTAGGCAAATTACTTCATGAAAAGCTATTATCATTAGGATATAAAATAAAACGTCTTAAGACAACCTTCCGCAAATTTTACGGACAACACAAGGACTTTTGCGATCGTTTTTGCATGCAACCTGGTGACGTTTACTCCTACAGGGCACCTGGTCTCACCTCGATCACAATAGTTCACTTGATCCTCCGACTCCAAGGTGAACTAATAGTCAGACGGCTGTGGTCTATGTTCTCCAACCATTATGTTGTCTTTCGACATTAATGGTCAATTGAACACCTCACTCTATGACAAACGTGACGATTTCAATTTCGCTATCACAAACTTTCCTTTCATAAGTAGCAACATTCCATCATCACCCGCATACGGCGTATTCATATCTCAGTTAATACGTTATTCCAGAGCTTGTTCAAATTACAGTGACTTTGTTCTGAAGGCTAGGCGACTTACAATTAAGCTGCTCAACCAGGGTTATATATGTGCTAGACTAGCAACGTCACTGAGGAAATTCTATGGTCGTTACGAGACTCTTATTACTCCATATGATATCTCGTTATCCAGACTTTTAAATGATATTCTGGACTGAGACCGATTCCGATCATTTTACACAGATTTGACACCTTCTATACTAGAAGGTTACCTACTTCGACTTCTCCATATATAAATACATATGGAATTTACACGATCTGACTCTTTCTACTGGGTATATGTGACGGGTGTTGTTAGCAAACAGGAGATGCTCACTCTCCCCGGGCACCTGATCTCACTCCATCACAGGGGTTCACATATGCTCTTCAAGTAGACATATTTTGTTATTTTCCATGTGTTTTTCATTTTCACTGATTTTGTATGTCTTCTGGTTTTATGATTTTTGGACTTGTGCTTTGGATTTATCCATCATCTTTACATTCTCCAAAACAAGTAATACACAATGCTCAAAGTTTGAGCATGGAGAAAAGTTGGATGCATTATTGTAATATTACTTTTATATGAGTAGATCAAGATCAGATAATGTTGTGTTGATGGTTATATACTTGAATATTTTAATATGTTGAAACCGTAGTTGAAAATAATAAACATCCATGTGAAAGGTCTAATAATGACACCATACTCAATTAAAACAATTCAAAAATGACTGAATTTCTGAATGTCTCCCTGACAAGCTTTGTCCTATTTACACTAGAATTCAGAATAAAAAATATCATATATCTTCCTCCGATAAAGGGATCGATGTAGAAATCTTATCTACTGGTATGTTCCAATATAAAACGTTCTACAGAAAATATGGCACCGCTAAACGGATGGATGATACGCCCGCTTACAGACCAGGGAGGGGTTTAAACCCACATCCACATCTTCAATTTAGACCTTTTCACATACAACCACTAAATCATCTGTTAAAGTTATGTATCTTTAACTGAGAGATAGCGGAAGCTTAGACAAGATTGTTTTAGACCCCGTTCATTTTCCCATACCCCAGGAACAAGACCACCAGTTTGAAACCAATGTGTACAACTTCAAATCAGCTTCTTCAATATGCCATCATGAAATGCGCATCTGTCTTGGTTGAGAAAAAGCGGACAAGTTTTTTCTTTCACCTCTGTCCATATTCCTTTATGAACACATAAGCCCACACATTTGGAGGTGGATGACTGGTGGAATGTATATTCTAACAAAACAGGAATTTAATGTTCGCTCTTAAAAATACATCAATTCACACTTTTTTTTACTTGGACAAAAAGCAAATTGTATTTGTTTACTAGATTTCATTCAATTCAAATTTGATTTCTATTCATTTTTGTAAGAAGTAATTGTAATCACATCACATAAAAATAGCAAGTTTTTTTCTAAATTCTGACGGGAAATATTAGAATACTAGCATTTTCTCATGCAAGTAAAATGTCCTTCATTTTGAAATTTATAATAAGAGGAATAGTGGGGGTTTATTCATTTAATTAGCGAAAGGAACGAATGAGATCAACCGACTCATCTGTGTAACACAAATCGCACAACCAACACAAAAAGCAGTATATTGAAAGACAAACTGTTCGATCGCAATGCAGTTGCAGTATCTATTTGGGACAGCCAATAGGAGTGACAATCGTCACATAATAGGTGTGATTAATCAGTTGACGGGCTAACTTTCCCACTCATCACAAAGGCAACCATACAACACCCACTTAAACAAATAAATGATAAACGTTTCAGAGAACAACCATTCGTCACAAAGGCTATAAAAACCATGGAACATCCATTTAAACATATATAAATAATCCACCATTTAGAGAACAGGAATCATCAGATTTATCTATTTGAAAGGTTTAAAACATCACACAACTTTTCTATAAGAATTGCTCAAACTTTCGTGTCTTATTTACTATCTGGCTACAGACTTTGATGAAAAAAACACACGTAAGTATGTCCATTTCCGACCTTACAATATTTTCAGTATACATATTTTCATAATTTCTAGACGTATATACAAAGATTCCATGTTTTCGGCTCTCCTTTGCAACAATTTCTGTTTAAAAAGGCTCTCTAGACTATAGAAATGTTTCATTAACTCTATTTCCACAATTCGCTGGAGATAGAATTTTGTCAATGGCAATTATATTATCCATCTTGTTGCAGGCATGATATAATGATAGGTTAAAATGTTCTGCTTCACAACTAGGAAGTCTTGCATAATAATGGTGGAAGATAAACCAACCCAGACCGAGTAATTGCTTAGATTTTAATTAATAAAAGAAATGAGTCAACAAAAGCCTTTTTAAGTTTTAGTCCAGTCAATCTAGGCCTAAAACATGCCTCACCTACAACTAATTGCAACAGAAATGGTTTTGGGTGGACAACGTTCTAGACGTGCATACCTTTTCATACTAAAAAGTCCCCAAAAAAGGGCAAATTTGTTATTTTGGGGTTAAAGTTGCGATTTTTCAACAAAAATCGTCAAAAATAGGTAAAACTCTGTAGTTAGATCGCTTTTAATTAAAGAAGGGTTTTCTTGGTATCTAAATTATATTTCTTGTCATATACAATAACAAGAAAGTTATTTAGTACATAGTATATTCATTGGTGCTAATAATTTTGGGTTAAAAATGCCGTTTTTCACAAAATACATAAAAAAGGGAAAAGGCCGTAGTTAACAAATTTTTATTCCAAACCGGTGGCTAGAATTAAAATTATATTTCTTACTGTAAACGATATGATTTTTAAGTTAATTCATAACATAATAGATCAAGATTTTTATTAATTCTGGGTATGGTTTAACCTTACAAATTGCGATTGTGAACAATATTTGCTATAAATTGGTAAAATGCATTAGTTGATGTAACATATAAGTGTAACTGGTGTCACATGACTATGGCATTAATAGCAATGTACCACAGTGGACATTCACATACCTCTGAAATTGATAGGAGAGACCAGGTGCCCGGGAGGAGTAAACGGCTTATGTTTGGCTAGCCACACCTGCCGTGAGTGCCCTTACATACGGATGAAACAAATATAATTCAGTATATATATATATATATATTAATTACATGTAGGTCAAACTCATCGCAACGGTCTAAAGTAACCACTCGCCGCTTTCCTCTATAGATGTACAATAAACGAATGTAAATAACTCACTATGGTCGATATGTCAAGTTATCCCTCCTATCGCCTCACATCCTATCCGATTGTTTCCCATCATCCGTGATCCCAACCCAACTCACCAACTACAACTACGGGACTGGATTTAGATACTGCCACTACTGCCTTCACAATATAAAGATCAGTATCTGATGAAGCATGATCAATCTTACAGCTTTTGCTCTCCAGGTGATTTCCTAACATACCGACAAACCTCTCCTTGTTCTGTGGGTAGCTGACAAACGTATCCTTTCCATCTGCATGGTGTTGCCTCGTTGAAATGCCCAACTTCATCCCACCTGTTCTGCGTAGATGTACGGTGTCCTTGATTGTTGGTCAAACATTACCATTACAGCACAAAGCCCAAACTTCCGCAAGACGTGGTTCGAGTACAAATCACAAATGTGAACAAATGTCAGACCGATGGACCATCGTATCATGTGTAGTAAGGATCCAACATCAAGTACATGGTGTACCCCATCCAGTTCCTGTACTGGGACAGGGAAATCGCAAAACTTCCATATTATGTTAGCCAACTGCGATTTAAGGGCTCTTCTGAGTAGACAATATTAACCAAATAGTGATGGAGATATCGTCGTAAATTCAGACTTGAAAATCTCAGATTTATGATTTTATCATCATTTGCTGCAGCAAGAAGTGATTGAAAAAGCAGTTGAGGGTCGATGTATTCATTTTCATTCTTGATTGTTATTGAAAATTTCGAGTTCAGTGGTTTTTTTTTTTTTTTTGTTCCTCTTGAAAATATTAAGCTTTGTTCTTTCACAGAAAGAATTATCTCTCCCGTCTCTTCCGCCCTGTCGACTGATGTGGATTCATCACAGGACACCCCAGTCTCAGTAATCCACAATCTGGTTAAAACCAAATCTTTATTCCTCTTATCTACATGTATTTGTGCCATTGCGGATAAAGATCTGACGAAATCCCGTAAGGAGTTATGTTCTGGTTGGTGAACTCTTATGACGTTTCAGTCACCAAAACCGTTATTTCACAAAGCTAATCAATGACTCGGCTAGGCACGTGCAAGTGACGCAATATGTAACAAACACTGCTCAAAACCCACCTTGTAGGTCACGAACGCTAGGGATCCACTGATTGGCTGAAAATCAGAGTTCACCAGAACATGACCCCTTCCGGGTTTCGCTAGATCTTTATCCGCGATAGGACAAAATAAAAAAGCGGAATAAATATGTGGTTTGGATCAGATTGGGTGTTCCGGAGAGCAATGTCGTCGAGAAAAGATTCCTCTCCTTAGGAAATGTATTTCTACCAACGCAATAGACGATCTTCATATTTTACATGATATAAGCAACCCACATCACTATCTAGTTCTTTACGTTAAAATGGAAACTCCGGCAAAAAGAAACATGCCGGGTCTTGGGCCGCTTACACCATGTAAAATATTAAGATAGTCTGTTCGTAATTAGTTAATTGTTATATATATGCCATTTCAAAAGCACGACTGGATATTACATATAGTAGTTATGAATAAAGAATGAGTGCATTGATAGAAATGAACTTGATGAATCAATCGACTAATATGCAGTTCCTCAACTACTAAAATCCATCACGGTTTGCGTTTAGTCACCTACCAAATCCATTATTTGCAATGTGGGCACTTTTATGTGGGCATCTTACGTCATCAATATATGACTTCATAACAATCACAAAAAGTCCGTGTACGTTGACGTTACTGTAGTTGCAATATTTCGTATTGTACCCTCTTCTGCAACGTTGATGCATGGGGATTTGCAAATGCCAAAATAAGATTATATCCGCAACGGCTTTCCAAACCTTTTTTTCAAACAAACGGGTGCAAATTTAGCAATTTTGATTCCTATGATGAGATTTTTATCCCCAAAAACATCCTTTCTACAAAAAGTATTGCAAATAATCAACGCAAATCATATTTTATGCTCTGAACTACGCATTTTTCGGACAAATCAGAGGAAATTCGTTCAAGAGTTGCGATGGCATTAACACCAAAATTCGAGTGTATTCTCGTATGTTACAAATGCACATCATTATTACTCTGAAATACTCACCACATAAACGATCAATACGAATGTACAGTCAGTAATTCTGTGATATACGTCCCTGATTAAATATGATAAATGTTGAAGTTTGACGTAGCCTGAAATAGCTGAGAAGTGTGTACTTACAGACTATTTTGTAAGTATGAAAGCTCTTAAATGCCTCATGTATTTATAGTAAAAAATACGAATTTACGTTTCGTTTTTTTTTTTATATATATATTTTCCCGGGATGGATTTTTTGGGACTTTTTTCTGTGATCTATAGAGGACTCAAAGAAACTTATCTTGTCAACATAATTTCTGTTGCAATTAGTTTTGGGTGTAACACTAGATTGACTGGACTATTTCAGTCACTTCTTGGTAGAAAGTATAGTTCAATACACAACAAGAAACCGTCAACGACGGTATGACCGGATTGCAAAGGCTTAACGCAAAAAGTTGACAACAGACGGATGGACAGACAGACAGACAGACAGACGGACAGACAGACAGACGGACTGATTTTGCCAATTTATAGACCAGAATTGCTTTGCATTAACATTAACAATACATGTATGCAAGTGGTCACCCTAAAGGCAAAAAACTGTGTTCACTGAAGCGTAAAGTCAAGGTCAAGGTCACTAAATTTTTGTATTGGTTAAATAGAACATTCAAGTATCTACAAACCTACCAACTTTGACATAAGTACCCTTTAGGGTATGAGATAAACCAAGCTAAACGCAAATGCTAAACGCAAAATGTTGACGCCGTATGGACAGTCGGACGGACTGACGGACAGACGGTTTTCGCCAATTCATAGACCGGAATTGCTTTGCAATCCAGTCAAAAGTTAAATTAAGGAAAACATGCAATTCCACCTGGTATTAAAAGGTAACCAGTGTCCGGTGCCATAAACTGAGAATATACTTAAGTCAATTATTTCATTTTAATTTATTCCCTTATCAAACGTTCAAATAAACTGTCATGCAGAATGGTTTAATCCCATTTGTTGATAGAATAAAACTCAATAAAATCCAATTCCCAGTTGTTAATTCATTGTTAATATAGAAGAATTTGAAATTTTGACTTGAGTAGTTTCTAAGTTTATGGCACCAGACCCAGTTTTTGACGATAAGTTTTGATCTATTAACTATTATCTAATTATTACCTTTCATTTACCATTTACTGTTTATGTGTCAAAATGCTTTTGACTACTGTTATTTATTCACAAGTCTTTTTCCTTTTTGTACATTTCTTCAGTAAACTAAAATATGTATTAACAAAGTAGTATGGGTATGTATTTTATTTCAGTTTTACATTATTACAAATATTATTCATAATTTTCACAAACTTAACTTGGTTTGATGGCGAAAGGTACATGAACAAACACAGAGAATGAATGAAGTGTATATCAGTTTATTTTTCATATACACATGCACAATAAGACATTTTATATATTGTAGGCAAAGGTCTGTTAACGGTGACTCCATTTTCGCATAAATTAAAAGCTTATATTCATGTTACTTTAAATATCAATATAAAAGTCAACTAAAACACACACAATATTATTTTCATAGTACTTTAAAATCTGTTTATGCAGAAACACAATTTAAACAATATGACTTACTGACTATTAAGTCTAAAATGATGTCAAAAATGAAAAATGTGTTAATATTAACTTAGAATAGATGCTTTTATCAGACAATTTCTTATATTCAACAAAGGATTTTGACAGAGACAAAAGCAATTAAAACTAAAAAAAATAAGATTCAATACTTTCAGTGTACATTATTACATAGTATTTACTTTCCATGTGGCACTTTATCATGTGGTTATATAATATGTATCTATATCATATAACATAAATTATGCAATTCTATCATGTGGTATGAATTTAAACTTCTAACATGTGGTATAAATTAGGCCAATTAAACTTAATAGGTAAATTTTCATCCAACCTCGTGAAAATATATGGGACGGGTGGGTGGAATTTATTTTTTATAATTTATTTTCGAATATTGTCTTTGAATCGTTAATATTCGAAGCAAACCAGCTTTTCTTATCGGTTATGCCGGCAACAACTCTCACGACAGCGAAAACCATCGTCAACTACCGGAAATGGCGATATGTATATAAACTGAAACGTATATCGGATGCGGACCTGAATTGAAATACCGGAATTCAGACCCACCTGGTTTGTTGGAAAAATAAATAATTCTGGGACGGGTCGATTTTTTAGGGGCAGGCGGGGATGAAAATCTACCAATTAATTTTAATTGGCCTTATATACCTCTATTATTACTTCTACCATGATCTTCTATAGAAAACAAAAGCAACACAAATATTTCATCTGAAAATTTTTCAACTAAGAGCTTCAGGTAAACACTTCTTAAATAACAGTGTAAATTTCATATTTTTTAAAAGATGAAGTTATGGGTTTTGTAAAACAACTTTGAAAGACATTGATCTGTTTGAAAAAAAATAAACAATTCCAAAATTAAGTAAAATTGGCTCCTATGTCATCCCTTGATCACATCTTTTTATCATTGAAGGACATGTTGGTTTCTCAAAGTCTTTAATAGCTTTCCCTCCAGCTGGAAGAACTTGTCTTACATTCATGTTTATTCTTGTGCATGACATGAACTTCTGTAGCAGATCATATTTCACACCTGTCCTGTCCCTATGAGATCCTTGTTTCAGCGTTTTCATATCAAAGTCATAGCAATGTTTGAGTTTGTCTAGCTCTGTTGTAATGACACGTGGCATGGCATGATATACTAGTCGACATTCCTTACTCATGATACAGATATCTCCACTATGCATGTAGAGACATACAGGTTTGGTTGTTTTGTCCAGTCCACCGAGCAAGAACAGGGCATCTTGACCAAAGCTATAATAAATAAATGCAGAATATTACAGTATAGAAATAATGTGATGATTGAAACACAAGTTCTTACTTTAATTCAAGTTTAATTATCAAAGATTTTATTTAGATAATGGACAAATAATACTTTTATAAATATAATGAATACATTATAAATACTTAAATTACTTGTATCTTCAAAAATGTAGGAAGAAGCTGACCAATTTTACTTTTCATTCTATAGCGTTGGAAAAAGAGCAAATACCAGCGATTATTGAAAACTCCATACTGAATGTATCATAAAAGCATTCCTATATAGTTAAAACTTTAAGGTTATTCTTAAAGAATGTTAGTAATTTGTATTAACCTTCCATCAACTCACTGACAAAAACTAATCCCATTTACAAATAAGTTTCTTTTAAAAATCCAAGTCTTTATATTTGCTGATCAGCACTTCTGATCAACATTTTTACTTTAAATTATAAATTTTATGTGATGAGGAAGGTATTACAACTGAAACTTGTTTTCTCAACCTCACCTAAGTCGAAATGCCATTTATCTTAAAGTGAAGTTCAAGTTCCGTTCCTTTAATTGCTTTACGTTTTTTTTTGGTTTAGTCGAAGTTGGTTATGTCGAAATTCCTCTTATATCAAAGTCATTTTCCTGTCCCCAATCTTTGTTTGCTATATATTTTATGCTCGCTAAGTCGAAGTGTCACTGTTTGTACAAACACATTGATTTATACAGCAATAGAGGTGGAAATAACACAAGCAACCTGTTATCCAATTGGGTTTTACAATAGAGGATGATTGTTTGACCATGAAGCCATTTCATATTGATCGACGATAACTGGCTTTCATCACTGCTTGAAATTTTAAGATATTCTCTTCTCATTAGTTCAAACAATTTCATTTATGGCAGATTATAAGTCGTAATAATTTTCTCAGCTTGTAAATGATCAATGAATTAAGAATATATAGAGGTGATTAAAATGAAATTTTAATTTCTAATTTCAAGATAAATGATTTTAACATCCTCAATTGATGACAAGCAATTAAGATGATAGATCAACTACATTTTTTAAACCAAAAGAGTTCATTCTTGTCTGCATACATACGGCCATCAATTCCTTAACTAATGAGAAAAAAAACTGACAAATTATCAAAGCTGATGTGTACATGTATATCCAACTCCAGTTAAGTCAAAATATTTGCTCTAGTCCCAATGACTTTGACTTAACGAGTTTCAACTGTAACTATTTTAGACTGAACTTCTGAAGTAAAATTTTTATTGATTTCATATCAATATAAACTGGAAAATGAAGAAAATAATAACTATATACATAAGTGTTACTTTACTCAATAATTAATTGCAAGCACTCAATTTTACTCAATGCAAAGGTGATGAAATGGTGATCCGCCACGGGATCTTATGTCATACGCCTAAAAGAACACTGGCATATGGCATAAGATCCAGTGGGGGATCATGATTTGATAACCTTTGCTCAATATGAATAATATAAAGATTGAAGCAAACTATAGCCTTTGACTTTACGTATATTCATACAAATTCTACAGCATACCATGTAGTAAAGTGAAAGTTTTAAAGGACACTTAAAAATTTTCAGATATATTTGTAATCTGTCTCACAAAGGTCATTTTGCAAATTCACAAAATACTAAATAAAGAGTTCATATCGAAGCGACAAATTATTTGTCAATTATATTCACGTTACTATATCTATTTCAATAAAATTTGAAATATTTCTGATGAAAAATTGATAAATTTCAATATTCACTGCCTTAAATTTTATAAAGTTTACTTAAGTTGAGAGAATTTTAATTCCAGAATGTATTATACTTCTACAGAATTGTGATAGACAACACATTTATCTTATTGTTTACTGCATAAGATATTACTTTTAATTATTTTTTCAAAAAAAAAACCACCCTTAATGCTTTCCACAGTTGCATACCTAAATGAAAGAAGTGGAGCATCATGGTCAATCTCAGAAATATCTTTATGAGGTCCCATGCTGCAAGTACCATGGTGGGTATGATAGTAATTCACAATTGTTGTTTCTGCCGAGAATTCTGGGTAATTGATGGCTGCTGCTACATAGCGACAAACTTCCCATAAATCCTTGGGAAAAGGGGACATCAGTTCATCATAATATGCCTACAAATAACAGAACAAATATTTCAACCTATAAAATCCATCAAACTAGGCGACAGATTTTAGTTTAGATTTTGGGGGTTTTTTTATACTCCATGGCAGGATTATTTCACCTATATGGTGGTATCAAGTGTTTAGCTGTGAAGGAAACTTGAGCATCCTTAGAAAGCACCAACCTTTAGCATTTACACTTGAAGACCTTCTAATCTGCTTGATTAAGATTCCAACCTAGACTTTAAAAAAGTAAGAGGCTTCAATGGGCACAGCATTATTTTTTAGACCATTCTGCCAGTAAGATCAAAACAGTTTTGAAAAGCCTCAAAAACTACAATTTTAATCACTTATATTTTACAAAAATTTTAACGGTCATAATGTTTTCATCTTCAATGTTCTATGGTTGTTCTTATCTAATCATTTCTGGCCATTTTCACAACTTGTGCTCACTTTCGCTCGCGTCATATTTCACTGCTCTGTAGAAAAGAGCAAGAGTAGAATCATTTATTATGTACATTTGATATCACCGCAACCACTGATTATGTTTGCCATAGTTTTAAATGATTGATTGAATTGATTGAATATTGTCTTATGTCAATCCACAATTATTTCAAGTCTATGGTAAAGGCATCTGTCTGATGCATTGCACACAAATTCAGAGCTTTGCAACGGACCCACCCAAAGCGGTGAGGGATTTTTTACGTGCCATGCCTACCATGTCATGGGAACTCAGCTTTTACTGTCTCATCCAAAAGACAGAACACTGGTGCGCCCAGTGCAGGAGTGGAACCCGGGACCTCTCGATCACGAGCCGAGCACCTTATCCACTAGGCCACATCGGCTTAATAGTTTTACAAATTACACTATAATTATTCCATACATCAAGTCAGAGGTGAAATACCTTATGTAACCAAGAAAAAAAAAGAAAATTAACTTCCAGAAAATAACATACCAATTCATAGCATGTTTGTCATTCATTATTATATGCATTGGATTTCAAACATTACTGAATAATGGTAGCAAATAAAAACTGACCCTTGAATTCCATTCATAATTGTAACCCATGGTTACCCAGCGTAGATTCATCATTAAGCTGTCTTTTTCCGTTATGTTGTCCCTGGGAGAATAAATAATTACACAATCAAATAGTCTGAATTACTCCAAATATAAATATTTCTTTTTTAGTATATAAAATAAACTTGAAATACCATGTAATACAATAGAAATGTTGAACTTTTAACTTATATTATCAAAACATATTTCATATACCCTTCCTTGGCTTGAGTGGTATCCCATATGTTTCCTAAACTATCTGTGTTCATGAGAGCATCTAAGTTAGTTTTGCTTGGTTTCTCAGGAAAGTCAAGAATACACCGTTCTATCCAGTACTTCTGACATCCATCCATAAATGGGTTGTTGATAAAAATAAAACCTAGAAAAAAATTATCTTGATCGAAAATGTTATTTTAAGTACCATATACTAGGTGCTTATGATTGTCACCATGAGGGATGCTGATAAAACTGCCACTGACACTATGAGGGAAGATGATATGACTGCCACTGACACCATGAGGGAAGGTGATAAGACTGTCACTGACAACATGAGGAAAGGTGGTAAGACTGCCACTGACACCATCAGGGAAGGTGATAAAACTGTCACTGACACCATCAGGGAAGGTGATATGACTGGGGGAAGGTGATATGACTGCCACTGACACCATCAGGGAAGGTGATAAGACTATCTCTGACTCCATAAGGGACGGTGATAAGACTATCACTGACACCATGAGGGAAGGTGATATGACTGCCACTGACACTATGCGAGAAAGTGATATGACTGCCACTGACTCCATAAGGGAAGGTGATATGACTGCCACTGACACCATGAGGGAAGGTTATATGACTGCCATCATAAGGGATGGTGATATGACTGCCACTGACATCATGAGGAAAGGTGATATGACTGCCACTGACACCTTGAGGGAAGGTGATATGACTGCCACTGACACCTTGAGGGAAGGTGATAAGACTATCACTGACACCATGAGGGAAGGTGATATGACTGCCACTGACACCATGAGGGAAGATTATAGGACTGCCATCATAAGGGATGGTGATATGACTGCCACTGACATCATGAGGAAAGGTGATATGACTGCCACTGACACCTTGAGGGAAGGTGATATGACTGCCACTGACACCTTGAGGGAAGGTGATAAGACTATCACTGACACCATGAGGGAAGGTGATATGACTGCCACTGACACTATGATAGAAAGTAATATGACTGCCACTGACACCTTGAGGGAAGGTGATATGACTGCCACTGACACCATGAGAGAAAGTGATATGACTGCCACTGACTCCATAAGGGAAGGTGATATGACTGCCACTGACACCATGAGGGAAGGTTATAAGACTGCCACCATAAGGGATGGTGATATGACTGCCACTGACATCATGAGGGAAGGTGATATGACTGCCACTGACACCTTGAGGGAAGGTGATATATGTATGACAGTCACTAAACAATAAAACCATGAGGTTAAGTGATATAACTGTCACTGACATCATAAGGAAAGATGCTGTGATAGTCACACACACCAAAAGAAAAAGTATTATGAGTATTACTAACAACATATGAAAAGATGCTTTTACTGTCACTTGTACTTGAAAAAAATGTTATTATTATTCCGAAAAGCATTACAACTTTGTGTCTGTATATGTACTATAAGATTAAGACCCATGTGATATGACTAAGAAGACACAAGTCAATAAATATAGTTAAATTTCTAAACAAATATATACATGTGAAATAAAATGTGTTTTATTTTACGAATACATGTACATACAAACCTGGGAAATCCTTCAAGCAATAAGCTTTCCACTGATCGACACTTTTTAATCCACCCACGGGAGGAATGGATAAATCTTGAAGAGGGTAGTTTTTAATCTAAAGAGTAAGACAACATTTAAATCATTTTTAGACTAATAATCCTTTTGTTACTGTAAAAATGCCCATCAGACGGTATTTTACTATTCTGCATCAAAACAGAATTATTTGAATTGATTACACAGGGCTAGACTTAATATTAAGGCTTGTCTGCTTGTCTGGTACCAGTGAAAATTTTTCACGGATAAGTGAATATTGCTAAGTACTTGTCCGACTGGACAAGTAATTTCTCTGTAAAGAAGTTTCAAAATTTTTAAAAAGAAACTAACTTGCAATCCTTTTTATTGAAATTTAATGTCAAAAGCAGTGGGAGAACAACGATCAGGAAGCCAAGTATAGAAAAATGTTAATGTCGAGCCCTGTTACATATATGTAATGACATCTTTCATGATAAAGGTACGAATGTTCAATCTAACTAATTTAGGGTGAACACACTGCTATGAAACATAACAATAACAGCTCTGGCAATATGAATCAGCTATAGTTGATCATACATTCTGGTGTCAAATATGTCTCAATAACAGATTGAAAGTCAAGTACAAAATTAAGTATTTAGAAGCTAAGTTGGGTAAAAATTGGGCATTTAAAAATTCAATCAAAACGCTCTGTTTTTTAACATTTTAAACAGTAGAAACCCATTTCTTAAATTAGATTGTTTGATACTGTCATTATTTGAAGATCATTTGATCATTTGAAGAGCATTTTAAAAAGGTTTAATTAAGTAAGGTGAAATGACTTGCAAGCTTATACATGTCAATAATGATGTATCATGGAATTGAATTACAAAATGTACCTTAGAATTTAAATTTATACTTCAAGGATTCTAGGGATTTCAATTAGAAAAGTATTTGGTTTTATAACTTTTGATTATCTCTGAGTCTGGTGAAAACTCTGAGATCATTATTTTATGAGCACAGCTGTCAGACCCTAACCAATGCCAATCAAAAAACCATCTCATGGTCAAAAGCAGTAACATTTTTATTGTAACCAGAAGTATTGTATGTGTCTCTCCGGAAGTCCAGCTATCATTTATAGCCATTTTGTCACCTGAACATGGGTGCTTGCTTCCGACAGTTTAACATATTTGGATTAACAATTAGCATAAATTTGTGGGTAAGCAGTAATAACAAGCATGCACAGGATAACAATTAAAATAGACGGAGAGGAGACAAACTCTGTAAGCAGAAGTAATTAAAAATACAACATAAACATAGAATGGACAACAACTATTCCTAAATGCATCAATTTAAGATGAGGATTTTTTCAGTGCCAGGTGGGTATAAATGGAAAACTGTAGAAAATGCTGTGAAGTTGCCACATTCAACTCCTTGTTTAACTGAAATAATGATGCAATAATCTGATAAAAGTATATTTAGAACACAGGCACATGACGCCGGTCCTTTATATGGCTCACTGACTGTAGCTTGGATGTGAGGCACATTAAAGACCAACTTCAAATGCTGGTTATTAAGAAACTTTACTGACGAATGACCAGTCCCCAGCTAAGACCAGTTACCGGTTACTATGTTATTAAGGGTATTCGAAACGTGAAATGACAAAATTTTCATACATGTATTTAATATTTAGTATATCCTGTGTATTGCAGACAATCACGGAAAAAACTAATAAATTCATGTTTCAAAAGCCAAAATAACATAGTAGCCCGTAAGTAGTCTTCGTTGGTAACTGGTACACTACCAGTATAGAGAACAGAAATTGTGCTCACTCCCTGTTGAATGGAACGGTATTGTACTCTTAATTAACACAACAAGCTGGGATGAGCATATATTATTCAATTTATTGTAGTTAATCATACAAGTAAAAATGATATGAAAATATATTACAATTTACATCACAAAAGTGATCTTTAAAGGATTTTAGTTTAATTTGGATAGTGGATGCAGGGGTGCTCCTAAATGCCATACTCTTGCCAAACTCTTACCGAACTTTAGCTTTTTTGGAGTTAAAAGGGGGAATTGTTGGTATGCAAGTGTATTTCATAGTTAGTAATAGTATGTATCATATATACCAAAATTGCACTTTTTCTTGTAAATTTGATGCTTACTTTTGATATTATTGACGGAAAACTATACCGAACTCTAATATCGCCGCCATCTTGGATCGGGATCGACATCCGCGTTGAACTTCAAAAATGAGGCGCAGATTGTTTTGGCAGTTTATCGTTGTTTCATCATTGATTTAAACCTGGAAATCACATGTTTTTATTAGATATGAATGTAATCTCTGATAAAACAGAGGTAGTTAGCCGTTTGCTAATGGAAATAGCATAACATTTGCAGCTCTTGCCACGTGGACGCCACCTCTATAAGACCCCTCCCCCCAAAGAAAGAAACAACCAAACAGATAGAATATATATATATTATATACAACGATAAACTGCCAAAACAATCCATGCCTCATTTTCGAAGTTCAACGCGGATGTCCATCCCGATCCAAGATGGCGGCGATATTAGAGTTCGATATAGTTTTCCGTCAATAATATCAAAAGTAAGCATCAAATTTACAAGAACAAGTGCAATTTGGGTATATATGAAAAAGTCTAACTACAAAATACACTCACATACCATCAATTCCCCCTTTTAACCCCAAAAAAAGCTAGAGTTCGGTAAGAGTTCGGCAAGAGTTCGGCATTTAGGAGCACCGGTGGATGCAGTGCTACATCTAAATTAGAGGAATACCTGATCAGAGTTCATTGTAGAAAAATCTATAACTTCTGACAGATCAACAGTTTTGTCTTTACGTTTATACCGCTTGTATTCCGGTTTAAACAAATCGTTTTCATCATTTTCTTCTTGCAACATCTTGCTCATTATCTACTCATGTGTCGACCAACATCGTGTTCAAGAAAACTCACGAGGAGTTCCGATAGATAGATTTTATAAGAGGATTTCGTCCCGATCCCGAAATTCCTGAGCGTAAAAATACATAATTATTGTACATGTGGTCAGAGACATAAGTCAGGCGCGGATCTAGAACTTCATATGCCGGGTGGGCACCTCAGTTGAGGCCCGAAGGGCCGAATGGGGAGGGTATAGGTGAGGGTTCGGGGGGCTCCCCCGAGAAATTTTGCAAAAATGAGGCAAAATGGTGCAATCTGGTGCTATTTTTTGCATTATTCATCAACATTTTCTTGACTTCAAATATTCCGCAAAAACTCTAAAATCGGAAGAAAACTGTCGTAATATTTTCGGTCGAAAATTATCATATTCACCCCTCCCTCCCATAGGTGGGGATGGGGTTTCCCCGAGAAGATATGCCAGAAATCTTGCAAAATCGTGTGCCATATTAGGCCCCTTTTGTTCTAATTCACAGAAATTTTATCAGGCATGGATCCAGATTTTCAGTTGGAGGAGGCGTAAAACTCGATCGCCGCAGGGTCTAGGGACTGCCTATAGGTCCCCGGTGGATGCAGAGTAGATCCTTGGAAGGGGTAACAAGGTGCAAAGTCCCCCTCCACAGAAGCTCCTGTATTTGAGACTTTTGGAGATACAAAATACGTTGTGAAAATAAACTATTCTAGAAATGGCTATAACTGAAATCCATCTTGTACATCGTGTAGCTTCAGTACAAGCGTTTCGAAAATATGTACTGAAGCTACACGATGTACAAGACATATTTGAGTAAAATTGTATGGATAAGTAAAATCCATCTTGTACAGCGCGTAGCTTCAAACATTTGTAACATTTGCTACACGATGTACAAGTAGCCACGATCAGTTTCATGATAAATTCACTCACGAGTGAAGCGAGTAAACGATTTTTTTTTCAACTGCAAATTTAAAGAAATATGAGAGAATAACTCCCGAGCGAAGCGAGCCAGCGAAATTTTGGAAATTTAAGACAGAAATGCAGTAAAATAGGCCCTAAAATAGACTATGGTTCCCCTCTTCGGCGGGCACTTGCCCCCGTGGCCCCCCACCCCCCCCCCCCAGCTGGATCCGCGCTTGTAAATCTCTGTTGTGATGTAAAAAATTGCGAAATGGATCGAAATACATGGGCTGCTGAGTATAAGCAGAGTCATATACTACTGTTAGGCCTGTTAATAGACTTGATCTACTTTGAAAGTAGTTAATTAATGTCTCTGGACGTCTGGTATAAGCTGCGAATATTTCAAAGTTTATATTGACAAGAACACGTTTAAGTACATCATAAAACATGGTCTGGTTATTTAAGTTGAGATGTTCAAATATCGAAGGTTCGCCAACTTTGTTCATCGACAATTCTGCCTGATGCATCGCACAGAAATTTTTATCTTTGCAACGGATCCACTCGAAGCAGTGACAGATCTTTTACGTGCCACGCCTACCGTGATACGGGACCTCGCTTTTTACTTTCTCATCCAAAAGACGGAACACCGGTGTGCCCACGGCGGGAATCGAACTCTATAAGCCACAGCGGCTTCCACATACTCTAGTATTCATGAGTCTGAAACTAATATATATCTGCTGGACTTCTACGGGTTAATTTGGCTGGGTTCAGGAATTCGAACCCCCCCCCTTTCCTGATCCAAGATTTCCGAAATGGCAAGGGGGAGCAAATGTGACCAAAATACTCAGCCATTTTTGTGCCAGATCGGGAGTTTTATTTATATTATAATCGTCGGAAACCCACAATCGATTTTGTTTCTCTGATCTCAGAAGCGAAACCAATGTTGGGTCTCCAACAATGTTATATTATTTTATTATATACTGAAAAACATTCACGGCAAATCGCAAGTGCCAACCTTATTTACAAATTCTACATCCGTCCATAGATTGCTTCGGTACTAACATATATAATTTATGTACGTTAAAAGGTCAAGCGTTACGTGATGGCGGCTTCTGCGATACAACTGAATCAGAAACAAACCACATATGTGATATCTTATTTACAAGGGAGGGGGCATGGAGTTGCTGTTGTAATATTCATAATTGGTAAACTTGCCTTGCGATGCAGAAGATACAGGGTTCGAATACGAAATCGGAAATGAAACTACGTCATCATTGTTAGACATTCTTTGTGAAACTGTCATGAGAAAGTGCAGTACTGTAGTAAAGAGATTATCAGACAGTGCATAAAATCAAAAGTCAAGATATGTGAATGATAAAGTCAACTATGTGAGGTACCAAACATGACCAAAATTTGATTTATGTCTGTTCTGTGAAGTGGGATAAATTAACCTGGTGCTCCAGCAGTCTGGCACTGTGCTCCAAAAAAAAAAAGGGGGGGGGGCTGTACAGACCTACATGTATGTCACGGTAGACGTTACACGGGCCCGTAAGAAATCTCTTACGTGGACTCGGGTATTGAATTTAGATTTAAATTTCTGTATATTGCATCTAGACCAGAGACATATATACACATATATATGTCTCTGATCTAGACAATGTTGTCACTTTACAAATCAAACAAACTGCGTGAAGTATTGAAAATGAAATATTAATACTTTGACTGGAATTAATGGCATTTCCGTTATACTTCTTCAAGCTTCATATTTTGGTGCACATATTACTATTTGAGCCTACATGTTGTTCAATAAATGGTTTAACCACAGCATTTGAATTGTAGTTTCTCATATGCCCCTTACAACGGCCCTGAATTTACATATACTAAACATAAAAGATTTTCAGCCACAAATTTAACACCCGTTGATTTGATATCTCTTCAACACTTTTCCCACGAAAATGTCGACCAATGTTAAAAGAGAACTGTTGCCAATGGAGCCAATCTGTCATACTACACTATTCTATGGTTCGAATAATTTTGATTGTGGCTTAAGATATTGCAAGAAATGAAGATGTGAATGCGTCACTCATAGTACCAGTTTTATATCGTTTATTTAAACAGTTGTCAGAATAAAACATTCTTAATAATACAAAGTTTTAATCTGCACAAACACACGTTCAAGCACTACAGATATTAAATGTATTTTAACATTATACAGACTGAGTACATATATTTTCATAGACACATGTTTAAGTTCTAGTGTAGGTATCATATCATATAATAATATATAACGATACATGTATTTCATTTTACCATAGTTCATTTATAAGTATTAGCACTACCAACATAGCTGTATCTTAAATCATGTTATAACAAAAAACAAGTACAGTGGTGAGTTTGACAGTATCCGTAGTTATAGCACTGAAAACGATAAAAGTCAATGTCCATGTGTCTTGGTTTCTGGGCGTGGCCTGAACTTCGAGCGTAATCTGTTGACACTCCTCACCATAAGCATGCGTTCGGGAAGAGGAATTCGCCGACTGGGCTCAATGTCTAGATTTGCGCATGCGTCGTTGACAATCTGCATCGCTGATTGATGAAAGTTCATCATTGCAGTCTGCTTTACCTGAAAGATGAGAAACAAAAAGGTAATACATGTAATCAGAAAGCATTCTTCACAGATTTAGAAAAAAGCCTTTAGAACAATTCAGTGCTTTTGTAGTATACAAGGAAGAGCAAATTTAATGTTGCATAAAAACTAAATAATAAGTTAAAACTAATTAAAATATTTTAATTGATCGTCACTTTTTCTATTTTGTCAAGATGATTTATATTCGACCCTCTAGTCTCAATTAGTGCCAAATATTGATTTTTCAAAATACACTTGTATAATATATACCTTCATGGACAACTCGGCTTTCATGGGTAGATTCAGGTCTGCTGCATGGTTGTGCTGTTGATTCCCGGGTTTAAAGGATCCCTCGACCTGGGTGACTGAAGCATGACATCGAATCTTTTTAGAGCGTACACTACAGATCCACTGAGTTGAGGACTTGTTTTCACTTTTGACTCCATACGAGTAGCCGTGGCTAGACACCAGTAGTTTACCGCCACGTTTACTGCCCTTCTCGAGTACTCTGTAAGTGACTAGTTGATCGGGTATGATATGATGTGGAAGATAGTCTTGAGTTGTATTTTTTGGGATGATGGCGCCAACAAATTGGTGTGGGAAATCAATAGAAGAATCGAGATCGTCTGCACGTGTTGATGGTAGGGTTCTTAGGTCATCTGGTGTGAATGGCGGTGGTGGCGGTGGTGGTGGTAAGTCGATGTCCATGTCGTCGTAATCGATACAGCTAATGTTGAGCGGTGACGGTGGAGGAGGAAATTCATAATCTTCTGGCAGTATGAGTGGTAGTTGCGAAAATGGTGAGGAGGATCGATGTGATATGTCGTTTTTAGATCTGGTATATGAATGGGTGGATAGTGGTTCGTCGATTTCTGTGCTGCAGGTAGCACAATGTCTGTTTTGGCCCACAACGACATGGTTACGGCTAATGCCTGGTTTCGAACACTCTATGCCAAGATCCGCACTAATACTTGGATTGGAGATGAATGCTGGTTACGACCATCGATCTATTATTTAAAGTCCTCAGTGAGTGATGTCCAAGCTCTTTTTTGGTATATTCATTATGATGTTCAAAGAACATCCGCAGAATTGATTGCCTTCTATAATGGCATGGTGTAGTTTAAAGTCTTTAACGAAATTTGTCGCCGTAAGCTGTAAATGCAATTATGGCAATTAGATTTTTAAAGAGACCGCTCATTGGATTGCTATTTTATAATTAACATAATTAAACTGTAGATAACAGTAGATAATTAAGTGGATCCCACGTATGTAATTAATATGAGTCATTAATACTACATGAAATTTAAGTCCATAATCAACATAAGCTACCTAAATGAACGAAAGAAATTTATTTATAACAATTATTATTATTATTATTATTATTATTATTATTATTATTATTATTATTATTATTACATTGGGGCATTACATATATGAATAAATCAATATCATAACATTCCAAAATTGAAGATGCAAGGTTTTCATATTTAAAAAAAAAAAAAAAAACACGGAACATAGTCGGGATCGACTTCCTCACGCTAAAGAGAAAGTGGAAATGGCATCGGAGCACCGTGGTCCGGTTGGACCAAGTGGAACCAGTAATATTCAGCAATCAGCCAGCAGTGGTCCAACACAGCCTCCACCTCAACCTGATGTAGATCCCATCGTCAGATTCAAACTCCTTATTCCACGATTAAAAGAATCTTTAGTGGTATATTGTACTAATTAGTAGTGACTGTAGCAATCTCTGTTATCAGTAATATATTTCAAGTAATAATCAAATACTACAAATTAAAAAATTCACGAAAATTTCCTTAAAATATATATCAATTTCAAGTGCACCACTGATCATCTAGTTTGCAAAATAATATCATGAGTTTTTTTAACCTACCGCTTTAGATTTTATAGCTGCAATATCTGTGTAGATATAAACTCCAAACTGTATGTTATTTCTTTTTTAAGCCATATTCAATAGCCTAATTTACAAAGATATGTGCCTTTTTAAGTATGAAGTCAATATTATAAAGCTGTATTACAGTAAAGTCCGGGTGGAACTTAATTTGCCCACTGGTCACAGTGGGCATTTTTAGAGTGGGCATTAAAAATGTCCACTGGACACAGTGGACATTCTTATAAGAGTCAGTTAGAATTAACATACAGGTAAGTGGACAGCTTGATAGCTCAGGAAAATGTCCACTCCTAATGCCCACTGAAATTTCAGGTGGACTGCCCACTGTAAACAGTGGGCATTCAAAGTTCCACCCAGACTGTACTGTATGTATATGTACCCTATGTTCGCATATTATAGGTGAATTTATTCTAAATTGTTTTGATAACAATATTTAAGCCTAAAACATATTTTAAAAAGGTCATTGCAAAAGTTGTGATCAAATTCGTCGTATTACGTGAGATATGGCTGTGTAAAATGCGATGTTTGTAAACAGAACATTTACAACCAGGTGATCTAATTTGGAAGCAGCATCATGGAGGGCGAGGTAAATAAACTTGACGAGTAACTTTAAAAATCTGCATTCAAGTCTGCTAAAGTTAGTATTTACTGAAATTATTTGAATTTTTGGGGTCTCCCTTCATCATATTTGTTTTGATTAAACTGTGCATGCGCAAAATCAGATCATGGTTGTAGTTATGGAATACCCTCTTTATATTCGAAGTATTTTCTTTTTATTTTGATATCTGCAAAGGTTTGAAGCAACAAAAAAAAGTTACTAACGCAAAGTTAATAATAATAACTTCAGCCATACGAGAAAAATACAGTTTTTGCTATACATGCCTTTACTTTGGAAATTATACAGAATTGTAGGGTATACAACTCTGACAAAATTTTATTTTTGGTACTTGCATGTTTCTTTCTGATCAGTCTCTGAAACTGATTACTGAAAACAGAGATTGTTTTGCATTTGATTGAATGTTTTTAAAATGAGAGTTTATTCTCAACCTTTATAATGTATTATACACCTCTCCCCGACTTGTTACTTTTTTAACATTCTTAGGTGTTGGATCACACCATTTAACTCTTGATCAGCACAGAGTGAACATGATTCATGATCAGCAGAAATTTCCAAAATTCTTATATTTGTATCATTATCTGGGTAAAGACCTATCAAGTCATACTGAAGTTACAGTTGCAACAATGTTTTGTGTTTACCTGTGAAGAGGACCAGGTAATACAAAGATTCTTCATTTCAACAGCTGTAACTACTTATATTAGCAATTATTACTATTTCTGTAATTTATTGTTAATAAATCTTGCATGATATGTTTTCAGTTTTATCAAGTGATTTAAAATTATTGCATAAAACCCTTTTGTCACTCAATGGTAGGAACTTCCCATCACAATACTTCATATAATTTTCCGAATGTTTGCACACCAAGTACATCCTTTTCTTGATTTGATGCATAGTTATTTTCTGCTCTGTTTTCAATTTCTATCTTATATCTTTACTTTGCAATTGGTTCTTTTAGTTAGAGAGAGTTATTCTTATATGAACAGGTATCTGATGTCAAACCATTGTGACGTCAATAAGTTCTTTGGAAACTGGTGTAAAATTTTGAGAAATGATATGTAAATTGTATGACGTCACAAGGGTTTGAAGTCAGATACCTGCTCATATATGAGTAATTACTCTGAGTAACTAAAAGAACCAACGAAAATGATTGAGCTCTATGTACGATATTATTGTTGCAGAATTTAATGAAGGTCTCTGGGCAGTCACTACATCAGGGGTCACTGGTGGAAGAGGCACAGTAAGTTTTCTTGTATTAAACATTGTGTAAAATCTGCAGCTGTTAATAAAATTTAATCTTGCATTTTTGATGAAAGTGTACAGTCAAACCTGCCTGTAACAGCTTGTAGTCAAGTATTTTTATATTAATTACAGAATTACTGGTGATGGTCAACAGAAGTTTGAGAAAGCATTAGAAGAATTTTACTCACTGTGTGATCAAGTGGAAATCAATCTAGTAAGTAATACAATGTAGGCAGAGCAATAAATTGATATACTAGGAGTAATTATACTATTTGCAAGAAATTTAGGAGTCTGTAGGTGATGGCTTTAGAATAGACTAAAAGTGATAACGATGACTGAAACCAATTTAGGGGATATTACCATTGAGCATATTAATATTAATCTAAGTATCTCAACATGTATGCTCAAGAGCCTCAGGTAAATGTTCATATATCTAATGTCAGTCTGGATTAACAAGTTCATGTTCGTATATATTATGTCAATCCTATTTAACATGTATGTTGAGATTTATGTATATATTATGTCAGTCTTAATTGCTATACACATAAGTATGTTTAAGTACATGTGTATTATGTCTGTCTTATATAAACGGGTGCCCTATAGTAATCACTCTGTCACTAAAAACTTTAACATTGGCCATATCTTATACACTATCACAGGTAGAGCTTTCATATTTGGCATGCATGTTCCTTATGACAAGACCTTTCTCTTGGTACCAAAGTTTTGATCATGCTACCTTGACAGTGACCTTTGACCTGCATTTGAAAAACTTTAATATTGACCATAACTATTGAACCGTAAGATATAGGGCTTTCATATTTGACATATGTGTTCCTTATGACAAGATCTTTCCGTCTGTGTACCAAATTTTTGATCATGTGACCTTGACAGTAACCTTTGAAAAACTTTAACATTGACCATAACTATTGAACCGTTAGAAATAGGGCTTTCATACATGTATTTGGCATCTGCGTTCCTTATGACAAGACCTTTCTGCTGGTACCAAATTAAGGTCGAGGTCATGGTGACAGGCATCCTGTGGGGCCCTCCTGACATTGTCAGTTTTCTAGTTTAACAGGTACATATATATATCATGTCAGTCATATTTAACACGTATGTTCATGTTTATATATATTATGCGAGTCTTCGAGATGTAATGATACAACTTCGTACAATATGATATACAAATCACAATATTTAAACTATAAAATATATATTGTGATACACTTTATAAATGAAGAAACGATATATATAAATTACTCACACTAGAAATGAGTTGCAAATAGATACAAAAACATGAAAAATAGCTACAGATTTTTATAAAGAATGGGATTGCTGTATTGTGCGAACACCTTGCTGTATTATGTATTGTATCTTGACCTCAGTATTATGATATATAATATCACCATATATTGTTAAATGCCTAATCAGTTTTATTTATAAGTAGAAAAGGTAATTGCTGTTGCTAGAACTACAGTTGCTTGAGTTTCATAGTGTAGCAGTTGAGGAAGTGAAGAAATACATGTCGTAACATTCAAATGTTCTATGTTAGTTTGAATCGTTTTAATTTGTATCAGTAATTAAACTGGATCAAAGTGCTAGATGCTCAATATTTGAAAAAAAAAAATTGTTTTTGCTATTTTTCAGCGTCTAGCATTGGAGAGCAGTCAACAGACAGCAGACTTGACAAAGTTTTTGCCTTTTACTGTTAACATTCCAAATGAAGAAGGCAAACTTCCAACACAGGGTAATGTGTTGCAGTATTCTCAGTATATGGCCATTGTAAAACAGCAGATAAATTGTGCAAAGGAAATCCATGACATGTTGATACAATGTTCACAGAAAATATCAGAAAAACGTTTAATGTGAGTGCTACACTTATTAAGTAGGAGAGGGAACTATAAAAAAGCATATCTGTGCTGTAAACAACATACCTGGTAACAAAGTTATACACATCAGAAGAATGGATGGTTGAACTCCCTGAAAACAAATTTATGTACTTAAAAGGGATGAAGATTGATTTTGAAATGTACTCATGATACATTCTCTGCATTTTAGATTATCAATTATATTAAATGAATGTCTAAATGCTTGTCAGCAAGTCTATCAGAATAATTGTCTTCATTTAAAACAAGTGTTGAGCAAAGGGTTTGATACATGTACGAAGTTTTGGGGATATATGTGCAATACTTTTGCTACATGTTAGCTTTTATGGTTGGGTATGACTGCAGGATAGACTGTGGGCAATAAAACATCAAAGAAATTGACCTATTATATACATAGTATAACTGTTTCACAAAAATGTGGTTATGTTTGAAAGGTGATATCGGTACAAAGTTTTACTTGGAAGAGCATAGTCGCATTATGTCTTGATGATCTTAGGTTTTTATGTACCAAAGATAATTTTCTTTCTCTGTAATTGATCTGGTTGAAACATCTTTTTATGATAGAAAAATAAGCTAATAAATTAAACATAGCAAATTGTTTCATATGGTTGTAGAGAAACAATCGTTTCAGATAGAAACAAGTATGTATGTTGATTTCTTAGGAAATGAAGATTTTTAAAGACTTTCATATAAATTTTTCAAACATCATAAACATGTTATTCAAGATCTCATCTAATAATAATATGAATGTATCATGGTTCTTATTTTAAATACAAAAGTAAAACAATCACATGTTGTTCTGTGCTGTTGGTGTTACAAATACAGTTTTAAGAACTGGCTAAAAGGAAGGAAAGGTAGAGTACTTATGCATGGTTTCGTTTTGTTTTGTTTTTTGGAAAACAGTATATATTGTTAAGTATTCAAGCACATTTTTAATAACCTGTACAACATTTCAGAATTGTCATAAATTCTTTAGTAAACAAGCCCCTGGTCTAGGCTCTTATTTCTAAATGATGACTGTCAAGTGTGGTACATTGTTGTTAGTACAGCAGTGACATAGTATTAGTTACCTTCCTCCTTTACATTATGGGGGCAGGCTTGGTGTAATGGTTAAGCGCTTGGCTTGCGGTGCCGACGATCTGGGTTCGATTCCCGGGTTGCGCCACTATGTTTAAGAGGTTGGTTACCTCCTGCTTCCATGTTGTGATATAACTGAAAAACTGTTGAAAGCGACGTAAAACACCAATCAATGAACCAACCAACCTTTACATTATTGTCTCTTCAGCAGAATATGAATGGTAGAACAACTCAAGAGAACCAACAATTCATTTGGTTGATACATGTAGGTTAAAATCTATCCACAGGTAGTAGGACTTTTCACAGTTCTTTTACTCAAGTGTTCTACTCGAGATCTTAGGATTGGCACTCACCTCAAGGAACAAGCTTGGCTGTTTGGCATTCCTAGCATTACTGTATAGCATTAGGGGTGTCAGAATACCTAACAAACCTGGTTTTGTAGATCTCTCTAACCCCCTCAGTTCCATGTCCTTTTGTTGAGACATTAAAACGTAAGGTCACATGTCATGGTAGATATTGTCATATAAGAGACCTTTCACTGCTTTGAGTATGTCCATTATATAGGTCAAAATTTATTAAGCAGTTAAGCATGCAGGAATTAAAAGTATGGAAGTCTCAAAATTAATTTACCACTTTTATTGCTATTATAGTTTAGCTAGTGTCATAATATCTTCAAGAGAGGGGCAGGTGTGGTGTATTGGTTGTCCTTCTCTTGTGGCACTAGATTATGCCACCAAGTATTAAGAGGTTGGTTACTTCCTGCTTCCATGTTGCCATAGAACTGATAAATTGTTGAAAGTGTTATAAAACACCAACCAACCAACCAAACTCACGGAAGATGTTTTATGAATTTTATTTGCATTTTACAAGTATTTCAATGAATATGGACTAAAACACATATTAGAAACAAATGTACATGATATTTATTATGCACCCCTTCGAAAAAAAGAGGAGCATATCTCTTTGATGCTGTAGGTCGGTTAGTGAGTCAGTCCATTTACAGTTTCTGCTCATTATCTCTGGAACCAGTAAAGATATTGAATTGATATTTAGTATACATACACATCTCAAGGATATCTAGGTCAAGTTTAGACTTGGTTATTGTTCGTTAATTTTTGTCATAGTTATCCCCCTTGGACTTAGAAAATTTCTTTAAATTAGCAGTTTCCGCTTATTATCTCAGGAAGGGATAGAGGTATTGAATTGAAATTTTGCATACAGATACATCTTAAGTATATCTAGGATAAGTTTAAATTTGGTTATCGTTCAATAATTTTTGTAAGAGTTATTCCCCTTGAACTTAGGAAATTTCTTAAGATTAGCAGTTTCCGCACATTATTTCTGGAACCAATGAAGATACTGAATTGATATTTGATACACTGATACATCTAGGGGATATTTAGGTCAAGTTCAAATTTGGTTATGGTTCAATAAGTTTTGTGAGAGTTATCCCCCTTGGACTTATGAAATTTCTTAAAATAAGCAGGTTCCGCTCATTATCTCAGGAACAGCTAGATATATTGAATTGATATTTGGTATGCAGATACATCTTAAGAATATGTAGGTCAAGTTAATAAGTTATAATCAGAATACCTGTCTTTGGCATATTTATTTTGATTAAGTTTTGTGTCAGTTAACACTGATGTCTAAATTAAATGGACACGTGACATTTCTGTTAATCATTTGACACAAACTTTTGAATGCAAAAATTTGTGGGTGATTAGAAGGAGTAAATGACCTCTAATGTGCTCGTGTGAGTTATGCCCACGTTACAAAAATAACCAGGGGGACATATGCTACGTTGGTGTTGAGCTTTTTACAATAAAGGAAATCATTGTGGTAATGTTTTCTCAATCCACTGTCTAAGTAACATTAATTCTTTTTTATTAAACTCATGAAAGACATTCAAAGTATGATATTCTCCTTTGACCCCGAGCTGTGTGAGCTGATCAAAGGTCCTCTTTCCCCATGCTTCTAGCACCAACTCATCTCGTTCTCCATGGCACTGGAACAATGGAGGAAGGACAGGAGAATCTTTAATCTCCTAAAATAAAAAAAAAGAAAGACAGGAAGTTAGCATTTGATCAATGTAAAGCAGTGTCATTCTTTTAAATTCAGTGCAAGTTTTGTGTTGCCTGCAAAATAAACATTGTTACACATTTATAGGAATCACTGTCTGTCATCTATCATTCTGTAATGCTTCTGTTTTCATTATCTCTACCGGTGATATATGTCATTGGAACAGAACACTTTTATTTATGTATTATTCATGTCTTAATATACTTGAAGAAAAGTTGCCATAACAGGTACCTATACCAAGAAAGAACATATGATGACAGGAGACCCCTATATGTACAGGGATTTTATATCTTATTGAAACAAAGCATATAAAGTTATACTTGTTTTAAGAAGGTACTGGTTTAGCATGGCCACATTTTCATCTGATGGTCACAATAAATACATATGAATGTAGAATAGCATAGAAGGCTGTTTACATTGTATTACCTGAAGCTATTATATCCAAGATATAATGTGTAGTTGTGGCATTTTCTATACAGTGTTAGTATTTCCTGCATAATGTGTTTTTGTCTTCTGTAATCTTTTGGGATATAATGGCAGATGTAGCTAGCCAATCAGTAGATGTTTACTCATCCCAGGAATATGGTTTCACCAATAACATTCAGAAGTCTATGAATGTCCACCTTGCTATGTGGCAGAGAGTGACAGCAAAGTTAATATTGTGTTCTATAAGTATGATTAACATACGTAGAAGTGCACATGAAAACTGAAATGTATTTTTGAATTGGCGAAAACTGTCAGTCCGTCTGTCCGTACGGCGTCAACATTTTGTGTTTAGCATTTGCATTTAGCTTGGTTTCTCTCATACCCTAAAGGGTACTTATGTCAAAGTTGGTAGGTTTGTAGATACTTGAATGTTCTATCCAACCAATACAAAAATTTAGTGACCTTGACCTTGACTTTACGCTTCAGTGAACACACACTGTTTTTCGCCTTTAGGGTGACCACTTGCATACATGTATTGTTAATGTTAATGCAAAGCAATTCTGGTCTATAAATTGGCAAAAGCGGTCCGTTCGTCTGTCCGTCCGTCTGTTGTCAACTTTTTGCGTTTAGCATTTGCAATCCGGTCATACCGTCGTTGACGGTTTCTTGTTTCAGATATACATGAAGATTTGTTTGCAAACTGAGATAATAAATTCCTTCTGAATTACAATCTTACCTGTAGAACAGATGATCCTTCATTGAGAAAACCTGATAAAGCAAACACTCCAGCAATATCTCCATGGAGTCTGTATCCTAAATGCATAGCCATTGCAGCACCCATTGAGAAGCCACCTCAATTAAGACAATGTTATCAAATGAATGTTACTTCTAATAAATATCCATGTATATATATATATATATATATATTTATATATTCATATTTATATATATATATCTTACACATTTTGGCACTCATAATTTGAACAGTGAAAAAACTGAAATTATCATAAGCAGTTAAGAGATAATACTCATAATTGTGATGAATTACAGCTTTTCTAAATGTTACAGTATCATCATAAAGCTGCAAAATGATTTTGATTATAATAAACTTAGAACATATTTTATACTATACTGTATGCCATTTGACATCGGGCATATTTGATTTTCCTCAAGCTTGCACTATATATGTGCTAAAATTTTGAAGTTTTGACCTTGATGAAATGCATAGATACTGTGCTCTAGTCTTGAAATTAAGTGTGCTAGTTTTACTTTTTCCATTACAGTACACTACAAGGAATGCCATCGCGAAGATGGGTCAATATGCCCATTGTAAGGGACAAAAATCAAGATTATAGTATGAAAGACTGACATAGGTGAATTTTTATTTATTTTTTTTGTGGGGGTTTTGTATTGAATTGTTTCCTTACTAACATTTTGATAAAATATGATGGAATAACAATACTTGAAATGCATATATCCAGACACCAGAAAATCAGTGAGTTAACTTCAAAATATGTCCATTTTCATGTTGTAATTAAGGAAAACTGCAAGTACATGTATATGACTTCAACACATCTTAAAAAAAAATTAAATTTTAAAGAAAAAAAAAGAGAGAAAATCAGAACAGCTAAAACTTCGTATTATAGATATTTTAAATGTTGTCTTTCTTTAATTGAGTCAGTTTTAAACATTTTATTTTATATAAGATATTGAATAATAATGATATAAGCTTAATTCAAGTTTAACTACAATGAATATTTAACTTGTGCTTTTCTAGCTTCTTGATCTGTTACCTATTATAACTCTTGAAGCTGGTATTCCCCCTTCTATCTCTTTCTGAACTATTTCTGATAATGAAACTGCAGTGTTATCTATTGAAGCCTTTTTTTCTGGAACTGCTTGTGATATCTGATTTCGATCAAACCATACTCTTGATTCCTGTCCATCATAGGGGGTATATGGCCTAGAGAATACAGGCAAGTCATTTCAAATAATCAATCACTGAAATTTAAAGTACCAAATTTGAATGCAGGATATAGTATCAAATATCATACTTGATTAATTATATAACTTTACCAGACATGCACAGACGTAAGCTGCTATGGAAATACAAAATCATAATTTTCATTTAATAATTTCAATCATTTTATTTAGAAAATTCATACTAACATGAGATTTGCGGTGGGAAATATCATCTTAATATGAGGAAAGTTAAATTCTTCTTTATAGACCATGTTCAGCCAATCAATAAGTCCATCAGCTGTGTCGCCTACAAACATACCTTTAAGTATTATAACGTGTACACTTCCTATAACAAAACTTGCACAGTATATGTGAGCATGTTAGTGTAACAATGAAATAATGGATATTTCTTTAATAATGATATTCTAACCCTTACAAAATTTTCCCAGGACACCTGCGTTCAGTTAATGTTCTGAAAGAAATTATCACTCCAAATAAAATTATCCCAATACTGGCCAAATCTGATCTTGTGTTCTCGGCTAAATGAGTTGCAACATAATTAAGAGCACCTTTACATGTATAAGTAAGCTAGTAATACTAGATCCTGTCTAGGGTAAGCATCTCCTGTATGGGCAGTAACAACCACCATGTCAAAGTCTTATGAAGACAACACAAATATACTTCAAGATTGCATGTATATATGATAAATGTGGAGTACCACCCTTAGATAAAGAAACTGGAAATTTCCCATTGAAACTTCATTGAAAATCCAGTGTTTTAGCAGTTGTCATTGAAATACCATTAGAATACCATTGTTTCACCTTGCAGTCTCAGTAAACCAGTTATTCTAAGACCATTGAAATTCAAGTTTTATTATAACTGTGATTTTAATGCCTCAATATTTCCATTGAAATACCATTATCTCGAATAACTGGACTTTTAGTATAACAATTATACATTGATATAGCATTTATTTTCGAAAGCAGTTTTTCTCAATTCAATGGTTGTACATACACATAGTCTGTAGGTATATTATATGTTCGGCGAGTTGTTTCTGAACACAACAGAACTCAAGTTTGAAAAGGGATACAAATATACAGAAATCCGCGGGAAAAGAGTTACATGTATTTAAATGAACGGATGCATTGATTTAGTACGCCTATCTTGTAAACTCCCGTTATATAATGATTGTGTGATAATTGGAACCCATCTACGATCTTCAAAATATTTCGATAAGAATCGTATTTCATCCGTGTTAACGAAGTGCCTATCGTTTATACCAGAGACCTTCGAAGATACAGATTTACTGTAATATGAAATACCGTACGTATCCGTCAAGCACCTATACATATATATGGTGCCGAAATGTACGGAAAATGCGATAACGGACCAGCGCTCACTTCGTCGATGTCAATTTTCAATCTTGCCCATTAATTTTCAGGGGCACTGTGCTTAATTATGATAAAATCGTCGTTTAATTACATTTAGTTTTCTTTCAAATCACTTTGAATAGGCTGTTTTGTAAAGGTCTCAAGCAAAAACACTACAATAACTTCCTCCCTCCCCTTTTCCCACCCCACACACCATAACTACATGTATCATTGCCATTTTTTCTCAGTTATTAATACATTTTAAAACAATAATACAGGGGAAAAATATTAACGCAATACATTCTGTGGTTTAATTTCCATAAAAAATATTATTTCTGTATCCACACTACAGTACGGCTTCAGTCCAGACAGATAAGTGAAATCAGATATCGTCCATTCCTGATAACGAACTGTATTATATAACACGTTTCGAGAATCATGGGGAAATGTCTTGTATATCGTTGTGCACGCGCTCTTGCATTTACGTATTTGTAAAAGATAGTCAAACAATTGGCGAGAATATTTACAAGATGAAGTAACGATGATGGAATAATACAAAATAGAAAGACGGATTTGGTTGCATATGTAAATGTACCATCGCTGACCTCGAAGGACATTCTTTTCACTAACTTACCGGTAAGTACTGATTTTTGTTTTGTTTTAAACTTTCAGTGTTCTTCTGCTCAGATATTTTGTGTTAATTATTATTTGAAAACGTTGAATCTACATGGTTGGACACTGTCTTTCTTTTAGAAAAAGAAACTAACAATGAGAGTGAAATGATTGTTGCATTATTTAACTTGAAATTATTAAACTTTATGCTTACGAGTAATATAGGATTGTATTTCTGTAAAGTTGATAATCCTCATAAAACCTCGTCGAACCCATCTCTTGTAAGTTATTGATATCAAAATTAAATGGCGCTCGGCGGGACATTCTTTGTCGCTGAAGAGGCCGGGAAATATGATACGGGTTAATTAGAAGAGAATGAAGGTCAGTGCTTATCGCAAGCTGACGGATGTGCGTACAAAATGTGCACCTGTTTTGAACGTATCGGAACACACGGATGATTAATAGAGGGTTAGATGTAACTTACATAGAATTTTTCAAGAAATGAAAACACTTAAAATACTTGTGAACGAGTCTGTCCGTACATGTACTTTGATATACTTTCATAATTGTCACGTTTTCTGCGATCTCGTGTGTTTGCAGTTGGGGTTGTCTCATGTTAAAAAGTAATTAGTAATAATGTATTATACCTTCGGTAGGAGCATAGTCAGGTGCGGATCCAGAAATTTTGGTCGAGGGGGAGGGGTGTTCATCCATATTTTTGTAACAATAACAACAAAACAATTTTCGTCAAATCATAGGGTCGGTCCAGACCACCGGTGCATCCCTCTGGATCCGCGCATGACGGTGGTCGTGTGTAAGGTGGTCAGTAGAGAGTATGGCTCTTCCTTTTTTACCTCTTCTCACCCTGTCTCCCAAATCTTTTCCTTTTCCCATCTCTTACTCATCCCGTTCCTCTCCTAGACTACCCTGTCCACCCCATTGTACCTTTGTCCTGATAAACTTAAATTGGTAATTCATTTTGTGATATTTATTTTAACAGATCTTTGCAACATGTCAGTGATCACCTGCCTCAAAACATTCATGGCAACTTTGCTTAATGAAATTGGAAACTACAGATAGAAAGTGGTAAAGGATGTACCAAGATTTTAAAAGACGTACAGAATGAGAAAAAAGTGTGTACAGAAAAACTGTGTGAAATGCTTGAATGCATAAAATTGATACATGGAGAAGTGATTTAAACTAAAATTTATACATGGAAATGTGATTTAAACTATGTGATAAGCGTACAAAGGTGACATTTTTACAGAAAAAGTGACATGCACAGGAAGGAGACATGTATCCAAAAGTATTATGAAGACTTTGTGGATCTTCATGTCATAATAAGTTACTTAATATTGTTGAGTGACAATCTGGATTAATCATATGGAATTCCGATGATGTTTTCAGGGAATTTAATTTTGTTCTATGCATTGATTTAATTTGTTTATATATGAACATTTTCCAAAATTCTGAAAAACAAGGTAGGTTACTGAACATTTAAATGTGAGAACTTTCAATGGATATACATGTTCATTTTCATTTAGTAGGCTATACATTATCTGTTGGCAAGATGATCTTTCTATATCTAATTAAAGTTTAATATCAGTTCTTTGATAATTAACATAGTGGCATTACATGTGAAGAAACATAATAAAACTTCTGTTTCTGTAAAGTCATTGTATTTTTTTTTTCCTTTTGTGGAATAACTGGGAAAGTAATGGTATTTCAATGGTTTTCTGAAAGCTGTATTTCAACATTGATTTTTCAGTTAAAATGTGACGTCATTTAACTGGTTCTACCTAATTTAAATAATTCACCGATTTCAATGGTATTTCAATGGACTTTGAATGGTATTGCAATGGGTTTTTACAGAAAACTGGAAAATCAATGGTTTTTACACATACATTTTACATTACCAGTTTGCATCTAATTAGTAGAACTGCAAAATTAATGGGATTTCAATGGAAAGAATATAACTGTAAAAGCAATGGAAGTTCAATGGCATTCTTTTCTGTAAGGGCACTGTACAGAAAGTGTCATGGCCAAAGAACAGTCAAAATTTTGATAAAAGTAAGACTTTATTAGCATCAAGTGAGAGGGATCGAGAGAGGAAATTGTAATTCTGAAACTGCCCAAAATAACGTATGATTATATGAAGCATCCTTACAAAATGAAAGAGTGATGTTCAAGGAAATAAAATAATAAGAGCTATTTCAAAATCTTTTGAAAACCACATATCGGGACATGAACTGAGTAATGTCTGAATGTGGTAACACGATGATTGTTATTACAGCATTGTGACATCAACTCTGGCGGTAATTTCTATTGAAACGGTCGGCTCATACCTTCACCACCAAGTGGTGAAGGTATTAATTTCAATAGAAATTATGAAGGTATGAGCCGACCGTTTCAATAGAAATTACTCTGGCGGGAGCTAACTTATGGTTATAAACATAGTGACACTCTTTAAGAACAAACCTGAACCGTGTAAAAATAAAACCACGGCATTGTATGTTGCATTTGTCTGTCTTACAATCCTTGGCAGCAACTTCAACCCAGATATTGACATCTTGTCGCGGGTTTTGATACGGCCCCTAAAGCGCCCAATTTACAGATGCAATTTTATTCGGCTCCTATTAAAGTCCAGAACGGTCGGATGAGATTCCGGTTTAGATTCATTTGAGAAATGTTTTCCCCCATACTACACGCTCATGTAGTTTACGAAAACAACAAGTGAAAGTGTAGAGAAAACGTAACTTTATCGTTTCGCCACGACCATTGTTCTGTGTAACGTATTCAGCTGATGAGATAGCTAGGTGTTGCTTCGTTTGGTGATAGTTTTACCAAGGGAGAGGCTACCACCATCAGATTTACCCAAAATTACCTTCCGAATGGAAAGGGATTTTTTATTTGATTTCCTCTGGATCTATTTATGGTATTTATGAGTGACCAGTTATATATATTTTAAAGAGTATAAACTTTTAGTGTTTAAAAATTATGTTTGTAATGGGTTAATGTAAGTTAAACACTATTTTTGATTACACCTGATAGTCTGTGTGTAAGTTTTGATGATAAGGAAATTTTTTATGTATATTCAAGTTATCATCTTCAAAATCTCCTTACATTTATGGCTTTTGGTCACTGTAAGATTGGTTTACGAAAACAACAAGTGAGAATCTAGTGAAAACTTAACTTTATCTTTTATGAGTGACCAGTTATATTTATTGTACAGAGTATAAACTCTCTCTCTCTCTCTCTCTCTCTCTCTCTCTCTCTCTCTCTATATATATATATATATATATATATATATATATATATAACAAAAACAGGTAAGAGTACTGCAGATAATAATATAACAAAAACAGGTAAGAGTACTGCAGATAATTAATACAGTATGCAGTATAGAATCCTGAGGTACCTTTGGTACTAAAAATAATATTTCAAAAACCTCTTTTAGTGTTTAATAATTATGTTTGTTATGGGTTAATGTAAGTTAAACACTACTTTTGATTACACCTGATAGTCTGTGTATAGTTTTGAAGAAAAGGTGAAATTTTATGTATATTCAAGTTATCAATTTCAAAATCTCCTTAAATTTATGGCTTTTGGTCCATGCAAGATTGGTTGGTTGCTCGGTTTATTGGTGTTTTACGTGGCTTTCAACAATTTTTATACGTCCGTCCAATAGACGGGACGTATTATGTTATGGCGCTGTCCGTCCGTCCGTGTGTCCGTCCGAACTTTTTTTGGACGTCTTTCAAGATATTGCGATGAAATTTGGTACATTATATAGCTTTATTTTAAGCGGCGTCAGTACCAGTTCTAGTTTTATTACGATTGACCTACTTTTGACAGATTTATGGCCCTTGGACTTATAAATTTCAAAATTTTTTCAAAAATTCATTAAAAAAAAATCTATTTTTTGTGAAAACATTATGAAATTTCTCATGAAACAAGTAAAGTGTACCAACTAACACATATGTTACGGTTTTTAATATCTTTTTCTTCATTTTTGAGAAATTTATGATTTTAGGAGGGGGGGTGACCATATGTCCTAGGTCATGTTTTCCGGACTTTTTTTTGCCGTCTTTTAAGACATTGAGTTGAAATTTAGTATATAGCTTTATATCAAGCAGCGTCAGTACCAGTTCGAGTTTTGTTACAATTGACCTACTTTTGACGGGTTTATAGCCCTTGGACTTATAAATTTCAAGATTTTTTCAGAAATTCATTAAAAATCTATTTTATGTCAAAACATTATGAAATTTATCATGAAACAAGTAAAATGTACCAACTATCTCATATGTTACGGGTTTTAATATCTTTTTCTTCATTTTTGAGAAATTTATGATTTTAGGGGGGGGGTTGACCATATGTCCTAGGTCATGTTTTCCGGACTTTTTTTGCCGTCTTTCAAGATATTGAGTTGAAATATGATATATAGGCTTATTCGAAGCGGCATCAGTACCAGTTCGAGTTTTGTTACGATTGACATAATTTTGACGGATTTATGGCCCTTGGATTTTGTTTTGAAAATTCATTAGAAATCTAATTTTTGTAAAAACATTATGAAATTTATCATGAAACAAGTAAAATGTACCAACCTCCACATATTTTACAGGTATTGATATCTTTTTCTTCATTTTTGAGAAATTTATAATTTTAGAAGGGGGGGGGGGGCTAGTTCTAAAAAATTTCAAGTTTTTTTTTGGCAGGTCAATTTCCAAGATGGTTGCATAGGACCATTTCTGCAGGAGATATTGCCTTTGGACTTATTCCTATGATAAAAGGCTATGAAACGCAATTAACTTCAGTAAACGTCAGATGTTTTTCATGAAAATCATGCCAAATGCGAATTGATCCTGTCCCAATTAAGCGACGGGCGTATTATGCCACGCTAGGCGTTGTTCTTGTTCATTTATATCGCGACATGGGAGCAGGAGGTAACCAACCTCTTAAACATATAGTGGCACACTCTGGGAATCGAACCCGCGGGTATCGTTCGTGCCGCAAGCCATGCGTGCGCTTAACCACTACACCAAGCCTGTCCCGTGGTCAATGTGGGAAAAGGGATCTCGGTGACAGTTATGCTTAACACCAATTAAGTGCAATCTATACTGTACATGCCGACAGTATCTGCCTGATAAATGCACAGAAATTTCGAAAAAAAAATTGCACGAGGGGTATTTTACGTACCACATCTACCATGACACAAGGCCGCGGCTTTACGTACGGTCATATCTGCCGAGAGTGAGAGAGAGAGAGTCTTCCGCGGGACTAACCAGCGACCTCTTGGTCACAGGTCTTCAGACAGTCCCTGGTCCGGTATATAGAGTGTAAGAGGGATCAGAAGGGAACTAACAACGATTATCAGTGGTTCTTTTCATCTTACGTACATCTTCGTTATTTGTCGGTCAAATTTAATGACAACACTCTCAATCGAGAGCCAGAACACTTAATTTTTCTTTAGCTTCATATACATCGCTCGACTCTCAGCAATAAATATCACAAACAAACCGAAATCGTCCAGAAAACATGAAATCCAGGTCGCCGTCGTTTTGTATATACCAAACGTCGAGCGAATTTTTTCGCTAAAAAGACGACTTCCACCATTTCAGCGGCCGTTGTGACCTTCTCGTGATTACGGTTCATTTAAATCGCGTTCATTTATCACAATCACAATGTACAGTAGTCTCATGCAGTCTCTGGTAAGTGGACAACACTCGGGGAATCTCTTGATCACCAGCCAAGCTCCTAACAGATTGATCTAGCTACGCCGGTTCATCTCAGTGGATGAATGCACAAATCGTTACTGGATCACATGACAATGTACAGACATGTAGTCTCTGGTAAGTGGACAGCACTTGGGAAATCTCTTGGTCAACAGCAAGCTCCTAACAGATTGATCTTCGCCGGTTCATCTCATAGGGGATGAATGAACAAATCGTGACAATGGATCACAATGTACATAGTCTCTGGTAAAAGAACAGCACTTGGGGAAATTGCCAATGTAAGATTTTCTAACAATAATAGATTCCATGTTCAGGATTAAAAACAGTGCTTTATTCATATTAAAATGTATAAAACTTCATGTATGATGATTAATATTCCTTATAGAGATTTAGAGTGGCCGCCCGTCCTTTTCGCTACTCTTCTTAAACAATATGTCTTGACAAATTGAAATGGGACCTTGACTGAAATTTGCAGTTAGTCCGAAATATATCAGACCCTGAATCATGAAACTCGATGAGTCTCAGGCTTGGGTCTGATATTTCAGATTATTTTACAGTATGACTAGTAGACTGTCAGTATGAAATACGAACTTTTTCTATTTGCAACCATTTTAGCACCGTAATTTCAATTTCTTTCTTTCTTTTAATTATCTCTTTGGGACATGGCTTTAAAATGTCCTATGCAACGGAGTCACTCGAAGCAGTGAGAGATCGTTTACTTTCATTTACTATACACATGCATATGCTACGTTGGCGTTGCTCTTGTTACAATAAAGGAAATCATTGTGGTAATGTTTTCTCAATCCACTGTCTAAGTAATATTAATTCTTTTTTATTAAACTCGTGAAAAACATTCAAAGTATGATATTCTCCTTTGACCCCGAGCTGTGTGAGCTGATCAAAGGTCCTCTTTCCCCATGCTTCTAGCACCAACTCATCTCGTTCTCCATGGCACTGGAACAATGGAGGAAGGACAGGAGAATCTTTAATCTCCTAAAATAAAAAAAGAAAGACAGGAAGTTAGCATTTGGTCAATGTAAAGCAGTGTCATTCTTTTAAAATCGGTGCAAGTTTTGTGTTGCCTGCAAAATAAACATAGTTACACATTTATAGGAATCACTGTCTGTCATTTATCATTCTGTAATGCTTCTGTTTTCATTATCTCTACTGGTGATATATGTCATTGAAACAGAACACTTTTATTTATGTATTATTAATGTCTTAATATACTTGAAGAAAAGTTGCCATAACAGGTACCTATACCAAGAAAGAACATATGATGACAGGAGACCCCTATATGTACAGGGATTTTGTATCTTATTGAAACAAAGCATATAAAGTTATACTTGTTTTAAGAACATACTGATTCAAAATGGCCACTTTTTCATTTGATGGTCACTTTGAATATATATGAATGTAGAATAGCATAAAAGGCTGCTTACATTGTATTACCTGAAGCTATTATATCTAAGATATAATGTGTAGTTGTGGCATTTTCTATACAGTGTTAGTGCACATTTATTTCCTTCATAATGGTATTTTATTTTTGTTTTCTTTAATCTTTTGGGCATTAATGACAGATGTAGCTAACCAATCAGTAGATGTTTACTCATCCCAGGATTACGGTTTCACCAATAATATTCAGAAGTATATGAATGTCCACCTTGCTACATGGCAGAGAGTGACAGCAAAGTTACTATTGTGTTCTACAATTAAGTATGATTAACATACATAAAAGTAATTAATGAAATGTATGTTTTCAGATAGATTTGCTGATTTGTTTGCTCCCTGAGTTATTTAATGCTTCTGGGTTATAATAATCGTACCTGTAGGACGGATGAACCCTCATTGAGAAAGCCTGATAAAGCAAACACTCCAGCTATATCTCTGTGGAATCTGTATCCTAAATGCAGAGCCATTGCAGCACCCATTGAATACCCACCTCAATTAAGACAATATTATTAGTATTGCATATAATAAATTAATATCCACCACAGATACATGTATAGATAAATGTACATCTTACAGATTTCGGCTCTCATTATTTGATCTGCAGAAAAATTTTCTTAAAAGGTTAAGAGATACTATTCATAATTCTGCTTAATGACAGCTTTTCTAAATGTTACAGTATCATCATAAAGCTGCAAAATGATTTTGATTATAACAAACTTAGTGCGATATTATATTATAGATATCAATTTTGACAGTAATTAATACTTAAAAGTTTGACATATTTGATTTTCCTCAAGCATGTACTATATAATTTAAATCTTGCATTTATACTTCCACTTTGTGCTGAAACTTTGAAGTTGTGACCTTGATGAAAAGCATAGATGCTGTGCTCTATTCTTGAGAATTAAGTGTGCTAGTTTGACTTTTTCTTCATTATAGTACACTACAAGGAAGGCAGTTATGAATATGGGGAAAAATATCCAGTGTGAGTGACAAAAATCAAGATTATAGTATTAATTTATATAGAAGATGTTTTAGTGGTTTAAATAGGCTCATCTGACTGTAAATATCATTAAAGACTGACATTGGTGAATTTTTATTGTGTGTATGTGTTTCCTATTGTACATGCATTAAATTGTTTCTTCACTTAACTTTTGATAAAATATGATGGAACAACAATACTTGAAATGCATATTACCAGACCCCAGAAATCCACTCTTCACTTTTAATAAAGCAGAACAATTACATCATAAAAGTATGTAACTGTAAATGACATTGAGTTGATTTCCCAATATGTCCATCTTCAAGCTGTGATTAAGGAAATTTTTAGGTATACGACTTCAACACAATTTAAAAATTATTAATAGTAAAAAAAAAAAAATACCCCCAAAAACCACAACAACAACCCCCCCCCCCCCAAAAAATAAATAAACCACAGTTAAAACTTTGTATTATATATAGACACTTTACATATTGTATTCCTTTAACTGAGTCAATCTTAAATATCTTCTTTTACATAAGATGTTGAATAATAATGACATTTGCTTAATTTGAAAGTTACAGATAACAACAATGAATATTTAACTTGTGCTTTTCTAGCTTCTTGATCTGTTACCTATTATAACTCTTGAAGCTGGTACTCCCCCTTCTATCTCTTTCTGTACTATTTCTGATAATGAAGCTGCAGTGTTATCTATTGAAGTCTTTTTTTCTGGAACTGCTTGTGATACCTGAATTCTATCAAACCATACTGTTGACTCCTCTCCATCATAGGGGGTATATGGCCTATAGAATACAGGTAAGTCACTTCAAATAATCAATCATTTAATTTGATATGAAACACACGTTTTGAATGGTTTAGAAATTATTGATATATCTCATCCAAGAATTCTTTTTATCTCTTAACATCATTTCCAGTGTTTTCATAACTTTGACGTCAATATATTGACACTATCGCAGCAGAAGTTTGGAGATGTTAATTGAGAAATAGTGCAGACATAGTGTACCAGTTTCTGAGAATATAAAATATATGTTTGAATGCAATTAAATCTAATTTGTTTTTCGTTGAATGGAGGTATACCACAAAAATATTGCAGAAAACTTGTGCATCATGCACTTAACATGCAATGATCATACAGTTTACAATCCTTTCTTCCATGGAATACCTCCATCCTATGCATAAAAAAAAATTAGATTCATTCCATAAATCAGTGAAATATAAAGTTCTAAACCTGAATAGATTGGTAATAAATGTCATACTTGAATAACTTTATTGGACATGCAGTAAAGTTTTAACTAATATGGAATTACAAAATCATCATTTTTATTTAATAATTTTAATCATATCATTTGAAAAATCATACTTACATAAGATTTGCAGTAGGAAAGATAATTTTAATATGAGGAAAGTTAAATTCCTCTTGATAGACCATGTTCAGAAAACTGATAAGTCCAGCAGCAGTGTCACCTACAAACAGAAACTAAAGTATTATATAACATGTATAACTTCAAGGTTAGAGTTTCCCAGGTAGTCCTGACCCGTCGATTCGATATTCTCCATTGAGTACGTTACGAGTGCTGCCATCTCTTTAATTTTAAGTTCTATAACTTTATATGCTATATGACAATACATGTGTACAACATATGTGAGCATGTTAATGTAACAATAAAATAACGCATATTTCTTTAATAATAATATTCTAACCCTTACAAAATTCCCAGGACACCCGAGGTTCATGCGCTGATGTTCTGAAAGAAATAAATCACTATTAATAATATATCCCAATACTGCCCAAATCTGATCTTGTGTTCTTGACTAGATGATTTGCAACATAATTAAGAGCACCTTTACATGTATAAATAAGCTAGTGGTACTAGATCCCTGTCAAAGGTAAGCATCTCCTGCTTGGGCAGTAACAACCACCATCTCAAAGTCTTCAATAATGAAGACAACACAAATATACTTCAAGAATGCATGCATATGTTATGAATGTGGAGTACCACTGTACAGAAAGTGTCATGGCCAAACAACAGTAAATATTTTGATAAAAGTAAGACTTTATCAGCATCAAGTGAGAGGGAGAGAGGAAATTGAAATTTTGAAACTGTCCAAATTAAACAACATGTATTATTGTATGAAGCATCTTAATAAAATGAACGAGTAATCTTCAAGGTAATAAAATGATAAGAGTTATTTTAAAGTCACATATCGGGACATGAACTAAGTAATGCAGTGACACGATGCTTGTTATTACAGCATTGTGACATCACCCCTGGCGGGAGCTAACTGATAGTTATAAACATAGTGATACTTTTTAACAACAAACCTGAACCGTGTAAAAATAAAACCACGGCATTGTATGTTGTATTTGTCTGTCTTACAATCCTTGACAGTAACTTCAACCCAGACATTGACATCTTGTCTCGGGTTTTGATACGGCCCCTAAAACGCTCAATTTACAGGTAAACTAGATGCAATATTAAAGTCCAGAACGGTAGGATGAGATTCCGGTTTAGATTCATTTGAGAAGTGTTTTTCCCCATACTACACGCTCATGTAGTTTACGAAAACAACAAGTGAAAGTGTAGAGAAAACTTAACTTTATCGTTTCGCCACAACCATGATTGTTCTGTGTAACGTATTCAGCTGATGAGATAGCTAGGTGTTGCTTCGCTTGGTCATAGTTTTAACAATGGAGGGGCTACCACCATCAAAATTACCCAAAATTACCATCCAAATGGAAAGGGATTTTTTATTTGATTTCCTCCGGATATTTTTATGGTATCTGTGAGTGACCAGTTATATATATTTTAAAAAGTATAAACTTTTAGTGTTTAATAATTATGTTTGTAATGGGTTAATGTAAGTTAAACACTATTTTTGATTACACCTGATAGTCTGTGTGTAGTTTTGATGATAAGGAAAATTTTATGTATATTCAAGTTATCATTTTCAAAATCTCCTTTAATTTATGGCTTTTGGTCAATGTAAGATTGGTTGGTTGCTCGGTTTATTGGTGTTTTACGTTGCTTTCAACAATTTTTCATTTATATCGCGACATGGAAGCAGGAGGTAACCAACCTCTTTTAAAAACATATAGTGGCGCAATCTGGGAATCGAACCCGTTATTTGTGGGCCAAATTTAATGACAACACTCTCAATCGAGAGCCAGAACACGTATCTTTCGCTTCATATACATCGCTTTACTGTCAGAAATAAATATCATAATTAAACTCACCGAAATCGTCCAGAAAACATGAAATCCAGGGCGCCGTCGTTTTGTCTACACCAAACGTCAAGCGAATTTTTTTCACTAAAAAGACGACTTACACCATTTCAGCGGCCGTTGTGCACCTTCTCGTGATTATGGTTCATTTAAGTTATGTTAATTTATCACAATCACAATGTACATAGTCTCAGTCTCTTGTAGGTGGACAGAACTCAGGGAATCTCTTGGTCACCAGCCAAGCTCCTAACAGATTGATCTACGCCGGTTCATCTCAGTGGGTGAATGAACAAATCGTTACAATGGATCACATGACAATGTACAGACATGTAGTCTCTGGAAAGTGGACAACACCTGGGAAATCTCTTGGTCACACGCCAAGACTCTGATGACGCTGCAGTCACCAAAACCGTTATTTTCCATAGCCAATCAATGAATCGGATAGACACGTGATTTTGACGCAATATATAACAAACACTGTTCAAAGACTACATTGTACCTTGTAGGTCACATACGCTGGGGATGTTAATTTCATTCATAAGAATTTGTAGCCGATCCACTGATTGGCTGAAAATCAGAGTTCACCAGAACCAGAAGTTTCGCCAGATCTTTATCCGCAATGGGACAAATAGAGAAGCGGAATAAAGATATGGTTTATATCAGATGGAAGAACCGTCTGAAACGGCTTCCATACTGAAATATGAAACACAAACTTTCTTGAAGTATCTTCAATTGATAATTCTCGAATTTCATTAGGACTGCCACAAATTAAAATGCACGAGGAAATATAACTTCAAAGTGGCCGCCATTGATGACGTAACACCAATTTTGTCACATACTTTTATGTCTTGGGTAAATAATTCATGTAGTTTCATCACAATTGCTAAGAAAACCTAAAAAACAGACAAAATAATAAAAGGTTCTGCAGTTTGACCTTAGCTCTAGAACGTTGAAGTCAACAGGCATGTTTCTTGGATGTCAAGATGGCTGTACTAGATTATCATTATGTAACATCATTTTTTCACATTATTTATCAAAATTCCTCAGTAGACGATTCTTGTTAAGTATCATCAAAATCACTCATCCCTCAAAAGAGGGAGAAGGAGCATATATGTGATTAAATAGATTCAGATACCGATATAAAAAGTGATCACACCCCTTTTCTAGACTCTTCAGTCATTACCTGAACCAAAATTATACATGCATAACTGGTTCACATATCTAACAAAAGGATTATAAAGCTGACTCTCTGTGATGAATACTTTCTGAGGGGTAACAATTATAAACTATAATTGTTTACAGACGGAAGGCAGGATGATGGAAAAACACACAAGCTCAACAGGTCTTTGATCAGTACAAATATTCAATAACAAATAAATTCACTTCAGTCTTTAATCAAAATCTGCAAGAAATATGTTGCCTCAGTTTCTAATTAAAAATATAAAGACTGACCCAATCCTTTCTTTACATCTGTAAACCCTTCATATACCAATCATAAATCAAGATGGCAACTGTTTTATCTTATTTCAGTGAAAGAAGTAAAATTTTTGCCATACTATCATCTGTATAAAAACGCAAACAACCAGAAACACCCTTCCTACCATTATCAAACACTGGCTTGAACAGAACAACTACTTAAGAAAATTACAAGAAACATCACACAAACTCATGCATGAAATTTTAATTAAGCTTATTAAATTCAAATACATCAAATGTCATAAATAGGCTTAACTGGATCAATACAAAAAAAATACACTATTCAATAAGTTGTAATAACACAATAACTAAACATAACCATTGGCAGTCCTAACACTGGCCACTCCATGTAAAGCGTATTGTTTTACATGCATTGTTTTATATTTTCCTGACCTGTCTTGTTTGTTTTAACCTTTGTGACCTCTTTTTAATAGTTAACAATTGTGAATAGAGCTCATATATGTTATTCTATTATCTTATAATGAGGTACAAAAAAATTATTGACTCTTTAAAACTCCTTAATTTTTATGTCACTATGTAGATATTGCAGGCAGCTCACCAGGAAATTCTTAAGAAAAGTGTTGCATTTTTCTGAGATACAATGCAAATTTATGCTTTTCTACATTGTACCCTGATTTGTCAGGGTTTTACTCATACAGCATAATTGGAAATGTTTAAAATATGTATCAAAGGTTTTCCAGTGTGTATAGTTAAGATAATGCCAAATTTTCTTTTTGCCAAAATTACAACAGAGATTTGCACTGTTCTGTAGTAAAATCAGGTGATATTGCCAAACGTTTAGAGTGTCCCTGATAAAATACCTGGATTTCCTGCTGTGGGAATGCATAAAATACTTAAAGTACTGGTACCAACATTTAATGCAACATTATGGAACATATGGACAAATTTCACTTGTTATTTAATATCAAACTTGTAAAATGCAATATAATGACACTTACATCTATAATGCAAGAAAATCTGGTTCAAAAACACAAAAAAGACCACCGTGTCATAATTATATTACTGTTAATAGATAAGTTTTATTCAATTAAACACCCTTTTCAGAATTGAGACTACTACCTGACTTTCTCAAAATTGTTTCAAAACCGTTACCTATCACTACAACCAACGGATACAAGCAAGGTATGTAAATTTGAATTCCTGATACAGGGAACAATTATCGCAGACAAACACTGGCAATAAATAATATGAAAGAGATAAAAAGCATAAATGAGCATAGATATAGTGTTAATTATGTTTACTGAACCAGTATACCAATATGGTATACAAAAGAAATACATGTAGTTTGCAGTAATGCCTACCTACAGTCATACATTTAATTCATAAAAGAAACTCAAAGAAAAATAATTTTGTGTTAATTAACTTGACCTTAAAAAAAAACAAGAGGCCCAAGTGGGCCTATATCGCTCACCTGAGTACCTAGATGATCAGTCATGCATGAAGGAAGAATTCATTTATTTTTGCATTACTGTGACTAAGTCAACACAAATGTTGAAAATATGTCAAATTTTATTTCTGACTAGAATAAAAAACAGTTTTAAAAAATTCATAAAAAATCCAAAACATGAAATATTGCAAAAATTTCTTCGCAGTAGTATTTCTTACCATCAAAATGATCAAATTAAACCAAATTATTGCATCAATATTTACTAAAAGAAAAAAATAACTCATTTCTGTATTAAAATTACAAAGTCCAAAAAAACATAAAAAAAACATCAAAAATTATTTATTGGATATCAACGATATGAACAAACTTGAGACATACATCCTTCTAGATCACTCAGATGCCGTTAGTTTTATAGTACATACACGGACGGACGACGGACGGACGAAGAGTGATGACAAAAGCTCACTTGAGCCTATGGCTCAGGTGAGCTAAAAACCTATCAAAATATATCATTTTCATGAATCTGAAAAAGATTCACGCAAGTATTTCAAAACCAAATTAAAATACAGTATAGATGAACAGACAAGAACAAATTGATATCAATTACATGCATTTTAATGAAAATGAAAATAAAGAATTCTTTTTAAAAACCCACTACCTATAGATTAAATTTGATAGTTTTAAATTACTTCTTACCAAAAAAAAAAAAGCTTTTTTCACTGCCTTCAATACATGTTCTTCATTCACTATGATATCCAATAATACTTACAATTAATATAGAACAGCCCCTGTAAAAGCCACAGACATCATATAAATTTCCATATTATAAAGACTGTAAGACAAATGTTTTATGGATGTGTTTACAGAGCATAGAATTTGATGGACACTGACATTAGGAAAATCTTTGGTAAGCATTCATCCACTGGCAAAAAAGGACATCTGTAGACACACTAGAGTGAGGTCAACATCCAAAGGTCTTGTTGATTCACATGTTGATGGCATGTCATGTCATGACATCTGACATGAAGATCTGTAACATTGAAGAGTACATCAGGTAAAAGCTGAATGGAAAGGGGGATTAATATCACAGTTCCTCTTGTGATGGCCTGAAATGTATAACAAAGATAATCACAAAATGTTTTCTTCGATAAACATCGAGACATCTTCAAAATGTAATTATCTCATTCAGCATTCATTTATGTAATACAATCTGAAATTTTTTAACAGGTCAGGGCAGACTTGGTGTGGTGGTTAAGAGATTGGCTTGTGGCACAGACAATCCTGGGTTGACTCCCAGATTACACCACTATGTTTAAGATGTTGGTTCCCACCTGCTTTCAAGTTGGGATATAACTAAAACATGAGGCCCAAGTGGGCCTTTATCGCTCACCTGAGCACAATTTGCTTATGAACAAACAAATGAAAGCTAAATATTGGTAGAGGACTTTGAGTGCTTTCAGTAAAATTATGGGAAGTGGTTGATAAAAAGAAGTAAAAAAATATGTCAGCCAATCATAGCTCTTAGCAGCCATCTTGAATGACAGATTGGGTCAAAAGATACAATTTTGGTACGTGACCTTGATAACTTGCTTCCTGTACATTTTGGTGATACTTTGTGCAGCAGTTGCAGAAAAGAAGTCAAAAATGTGTCAGCCAATCAGGGTCCTTGGCAAACATCTTTGATGGCTGATCTGGTCAAAAGATACAATTTTGGCAGAGGACCTTGAGTACTTTTATCTTGTACAATTTGGTGAAATTCTGTGAAGCTGTTAATGAAAAGAAGGAGAAATTGTGTCAGCCAATCATAGCCATTGATGGCCATCTTGGATGATGGATCACATTGAAAGATACAATTCTGGTAGAGTACCTTGAGTTCTTATTTCCTGTAAGTTTTGGTGAAATTCTCTAAAGCTTTTGCAGAGGAGAAGTCTAAAATGTGTCAACTAATCAGAGCCCATAGCAACCATCCTGGATTACAGATCAGGTCGAAAAACACAAACTTGGTAAAGGACCTTGATTACTTTCTTCTTGCAACGTCTGGTGAAATTATATGCAGCAGTTGCAGAGAAGTCAAAAATGTGTCAATCAATAATAACCATCTTGGATTATAGATCAGGTTGAAAAACACAAATTTGATAGAGGATCTTGAATGCTTTAAGTTTGGTGAAATTCTGCGCAGTGGTTTTGGAGAAGGAGTAGAAAATGTGTCAACCGTTCAGGGCCCATGGCGGCCACCTTGGATTACAGATCAGGTAAAAAAACACACACTTTGTAGAGGACCTTGTATGTTTTGGGAATTCTGTGCAGTGGTTTTGGAGAAGAAGTCCAAAATGTGTCAACCAATCAGAGCCAATGGTGGCTATCTTAGATTTTGAATTGGACTGAAAAATACAAACTTGGTAGAGGACCTTGAGCACATACTTCCTGTAAGATTTGGTGAAATTCTGTAAAGTGGTTGCAGAGGGAGAAGTTGAATATGTGAAAAAGTTTATGCCAGATGGCTCACTAAATTGTTGGAACACTGTGATGTAAAACCCCATTTAACAAATTTTAAGAGGTCTAAGGGGATTTCTATTTATAAATGGTATAACTCCATATATTTGAGCATTAACCAGTAAAACTTGATAAGACAATCAAGATTACACCCACCAATGTTTTTGTTATTATCAAGGGCTATAATTTTAAAATGATGAAAGTGAAAGTAGCCAAAATTGATCTTATTCTGTGGCTTGTAAGTTGGCTGCCTCAGATGGAAAACATTTACAACATAAACTACCCGCTCCTCTTTATTTATCTGGCAATAGTAAATGGATGGAAAAACAAATGCACAGACAGATGGATCAACAGACAACTGCAGCTATAAATAACTTGTTTATTTATTGTTTGTTACTACACAAGATTATGAGGGGATCCAGTGTTCCCAGGGGAAGGAAATAGGAGTATTTGGAGAAAATCATTGAATTCAGCAACTACAACGGCAGACCTTCTTACTTGTTCCTATCAGGATTTGAATTCAAACCTCAGAGAAGATAATGACCAACAAATCAAAATCATGTGTATATGATATTGCATGCATATAAATTGAGTTCTTCAACAAAAAAGAGGGAGAGTGAAGCAGAAGTGTTGGTCTGTCCTAGAAATGTGAGACATGTATACTGCTGGTATCATTTCTTGTCATTCATCTTTCATTTACCAGCATTTTATTTTCACAAAATTTGACAGGTTGATTCTCTTGTGAAAACAATATACCTTGAACAGGTACTGATTACTAGGTTTGAATTTTATCTCCTCGAACTTCTTTAGTGAAAATGTAAAATGTACCAAATATGTTTTGGATATCAAATTTGAAAATTTTCATTACGGGCAATATAAGTTTACAATACAAGTATTGTATAAAACTGGATCAAAGTCTGAATATAAGAGAGCAGTACTATACATGTTCTTATTTTAGCACAACCAATTCTTAGCACAAAAGTAAATTAGAGAAAGAAGAAAGTAAACTGAGGTAAAAAGTATATCAATCATTCAATCATTCATCAATCATTGTGTGATCTGTGACTGTCCTTCTTTAATACTTTTGAACACATTTCTATAGTGAAGTAATTAATCAGAACACAAAGGACTGAACAACTGTTTATAGTGAAGTTATGAATCAGAACACAATGTAGTGAACACGTTTCTACAATGAAGTCATAATCCATCACACAAAAGACTAAACACATTTCTATAGTGAAGTCATAAATCAGAACACAATGGAGTGAACATCTGTCTATAGTGAAGTTATGAATCAGAACACAATGGAGTGAACATCTGTCTATAGTGAAGTTATGAATCGGAACACAATGGAGTGAACACATTTCTACAGTGAAGTCATAATCCATCACACAAAAGACTAAACACATTTCTATAGTGAAGTCATAAATCAGCACACAAAGGTTCACCATATAAATACAGTGTAACTTTATGTAAATTCTAACTTTTACAAACTTGTATGTTAATGTCACCTATCATTAATTCAAACTTTTGTTAACTTGAACTATTTTACTTGATGTGTCATGGTCTCTTCCAATTTGACTTATCAAGAATCAACTGTAAAATATTGTGTAACAAACATAATTTTTAGTGACAAGGTTAGTCTTTGACTTCAAAACTCAAAATTAACGTCTCTCTCCAATTTTCGCATTAAATACGAAGTTTCTTTACAACATTTAGGAATCATTATATTCCAATTGTCTATCCTGTCCCAAAAATTAAGAAGTTATTTCATTTAATGGAATATAAGGTCATAAATTAGAATTTAAAACTCAAACAAAAAATAAGAAGAAAAGAATTTGCATATAGACCTGGAAATAATCCCAGCATGCAATAGTAAAAATGAAGAATTATTTCCACCTTGGCCATTGTTTTTCTTTACTGGTTAAAGGAACGTAAATTACTCCCATCAGATTCTGCTTTTTAATGGTGCCATCTTGAAGCTTGTCATACTGCTGTAATATTTGATTTTCTCCCTGGGGTCCTACAGGAATTATTAATCTACCACCGGGCTTCAGTTGCTCAATAAGCTGAAAGTATTAATTTTTTTCTCCTGAAAACGTTTTTTAAAGAAAACTGAAATATCTTGCAGTGTATTATGTAAAGTGTATATAAAAACTCACACACATAATGTTTAATAACTATGTACTATGCACATTGGCAATTGAGTGAATATATTTATGACCTTGAACTTTGGACTTTAGGTAAAAAAATAGGAAACATCAGTATGTGTTTGTGTGTAAATTCCTTAATACATGTGGAAAGGAACTGAGGATAATCTGGAAAACTTTTTCCCTTTATGACATGGCCACAAATGTTTTCTGGAAAGTATCTAAAATATGTATCTATTACAGTAAGTGGAAATAAACATTTGTTTCAAAATATTTGTTGCCTAGCCAAAACAATCTTATTAATGAAAGGACTTGAAAGTCCTCAAGGTCAGAATTGCATGGTCAAGTACATCAAAGGTAATAAAGTCGTGATCCACCAAGAGATCACACACCAAGCGTGTAATGTTTAGGATCAGTATTGACAAAAACACGGTCTGTGCACAGGTGCTCGTTTTCATATAAACAACGGCTCCGCCCCTGTACACCCCTGTACGTCTCTGTCTCGTACTATATAGTTCTCTCATTCTCTCTTATCACTTTTGATCTTGACAGTAGTGTGAAATTAGCAATCTGGACAGTCTCTGCTGTACATGTACATTTGGGGAAAACTACGTTTACACATGAAGATCTATAAATAACTGGCTATTTTTAGTAGCATTACACATCAACAACTACCAAGACGTTTGTTTATCGTTGTGACGAGAAGATTGTAGAGTACTTTGAATTCCACTGCTATAAAAAGAAGCGATATTCTCAAGTTTTATTAATTATAATACAACGGATACTAGTGCGGACTAGTAGCGTACTTCTTAAATTACGGCACAGCTACACAATAAAGTCAATCGTACTTTTTCGGGACTTTCCTTCGAGTATTCGGAAAGACTGCATGTCCTCCAGCGCATGAATATAACTCGTCTAAATCGATGGAATAACGGCACATCTATTTTCTCATCTGATCAAACTTATCTTGTATTGACTCGTACAATATGAATTATAAACTTGTACTAAAAGTAAATCTAATCACGCTTTTTCTAAATATCGACACACTATTTATACACAACGAGGTATTTTCTGCGTTCCACACATTCTCCACAGCATATTGTAACGACTAGGGTCTGGAATTGCTATGCAATTCCGACCAAAAAGCTAAATTTTTCAGAATGAATTAATGTACGTTCTTCATATGTATCAGCTTAATTCCTGTTACATGTAATATTCCTACCACAGATATGATAATATGAATTATTATACCCATGTTTTCCACTCACCTTCTGTGGCAACTCTGGTGCAGCTGCGCCAACATGAATAGCATCATATGGTGCTTCAGCATCATAACCTTGTCGTCCATCACCAACAATCATTTGGAGTTGTTGTGACTGTAACATTGCGCCGATCTCTGGATCTTTCTTCAGGTTTATTACAGAGTCTTTTACCAAGTCATCTATGTGATCTATACCAATAACTTTCCCTCCTTGGCCAACCTGGCAATGCCAAATATCATGAATAAAGAGAGACAACTCCTGTACATGTATTTTATATATGTACTGCATATCTTGAAAGCTGAAATTTCACATTTTTAAAATAAAAACTATTTAAACAACTTTGTGTGAGATTTAATTAATTAACTAAAATCTGTTTTCTTCAAAACTTTTATGTTTAAAGAAATACAAATAAGGCTACTGGTAATAGTGATTTTTGTACCATTACCATTAACTTGATGTAAAACAATGAGGCCTGAGAGACAAATTTTTGTAAATGCATTTAGCATAAATCTATCGTTATACATTTGTTTATTACTACAGAATTTTGGTATTTTATTTATTCAGTAACAAATGTAAATTGCTATTTTGTTCTTCCATTGCAATTCAAATGACATGATGTAAAAGTAAACATACCATAACTGCCATACAGGCAGTGAGGTAACCACTGCCAGATCCTACATCTAAAGCTTTCATTCCTGGCTGGAGGTGCTTGGAAAGTAATTCTAATGCATGGGCATGCTGTAATACATAAAGCATCACAATACAAATATCACAAGTAGATTAAGTTCAGTTCTCATCTCCACTAATAATATAGACAGGATCATTTCACCTATACACATGTACTTCGAGCCACTGTTAAGCAGTGGACAAAACCAAGGGTATCCAGAGAAAGGCCACCTGCCTTTTGGATCAGATTTGTATCCATCAGGATTTGAACCTGATCTTTAATATCATTGAGAAGAAGGAACAATGATTTTTAGTGCCATGCTTTATACTACTAGGCCATCATGGCCCCACACTTACAACACATGGGAGCATAACCTGTATTACAATGAATTTTTGTTTACTTTACTTACAAGGTTTGTTGTTTTTCTTCCACAAAAAGTTCTCTTATCTATATGAGGTTGAGCATTGTTTTGTGGTAGTAGAAACTGTCAACCAGGAGAAAACTACTGACCTTTGGCAGGTACATTGGCAATTTGGCACCCTTTCCTTCATGTCATCAAACCATTTTATAAACACAGTGGTAAGCCATTACCAAACTCTACAAAATATCTACCTGTACCTTCTGCATGGTGGGTAGGTAGATATAGATATTTTTTAAAATCAAGATTCACATGTCGACATGACAAATATGTACATGTATATATATTGTTTTCACTTCTATAAATGTTACTCTGATTCCTCCATTTAAATAAAACTCCAAAGAAGTGTAACGTAAATACCAATGTATTTTGTGTTTGATGTAGCTGCAAACAATGAAAATGTTGAATTTGGGATTTTCCATAAAAAAATATAACTTCTTTATGAAACTGGCGAAAAATAATTATAGTTTACCACTGACATTGTGACCAGTCAGTTGAAAACAGAAAATCAACAATTTCTCATGGATTGACTGACCAAAATTGGAACCCTGACCTAATGTAAATGACAGGATAATATTACAATGAGTTTTTGCATAGCTGTAGCCTAAGGGTACGCTGGAATAAGTTTCTTGTACGCTGGGGTACGTCATTTTACCGAATATCTACTGTGTTACCTATGAGGTGCTCACCACATGGTATCATCATCTGAATATCTACTGTGTTACCAATGAGGTGCTCACCACATGGTACCATCATCTGAATATCTACTGTGTTACTAATGAGGTGCTCACCACATGGTACCATCATCTGAATATCTACTGTGTTGCCTATGAGGTGCTCACCACATGGTATCATCATCTGAATATCTACTGTGTTACCAATGAGGTGCTCACCACATGGTACCATCATCTGAATATCAACCATGTTACTAATGAGGTGCTCACCACATGGTACCATCATCTGAATATCTACTGTGTTACCAATGAGGTGCTCACCACATGGTACCATCATCTGAATATCTACTGTGTTACCTATGAGGTGCTCACCACATGGTACCATCATCTGAATATCTACTGTGTTACTAATGAGGTGCTCACCACATGGTACCATCATCTGAATATCTACTGTGTTACCTATGAGGTGCTCACCACATGGTATCATCATCTGAATATCTACTGTGTTACCAATGAGATGCTCACCACATAATACCATCATCTGAATATCTACTATGTTACCAATAAGGTGCTCATCACATGGTACCATCATCTGAATATCAACCATGTTACTAATGAGGTGCTCACCACATGGTACCATCATCTGAATATCAACCATGTTACTAATGAGGTGCTCACCAAATGGTACCATCATCTGAATATCTACTGTGTTACCAACGAGGTGCTCACCACATGGTACCATCATCTGAATATCTACATATGGTATCATCGTCCGAATATCTACCATGTTACTAATGAGGTGCTCACCACATGGCACCATCATCTGAATATCTACTGTGTTACCAATGAGGTGCTCACCACATAATACCATCATCTGAATATCTACTATGTTACCAATGAGGTGCTCACCACATGGTACCATCATCTGAATATCAACCATGTTACTAATGAGGTGCTCACCACATGGTACCATCATCTGAATATCAACCATGTTACTAATGAGGTGCTCACCACATGGTACCATCATCTGAATATCTACTGTGTTACCAATGAGGTGCTCACCACATGGTACCATCATCTGAATATCTACTGTGTTACTAATGAGGTGCTCACCACATGGTACCATCATCTGAATATCTACTGTGTTACCTATGAGGTGCTCACCACATGGTATCATCATCTGAATATCAACCATGTTACTAATGAGGTGCTCACCACATGGTACCATCATCTGAATATCAACCATGTTACTAATGAGGTGCTCACCACATGGTACCATCATCTGAATATCTACTGTGTTACCAATGAGGTGCTCACCACATGGTACCATCATCTGAATATCAACCATGTTACTAATGAGGTGCTCACCACATGGTACCATCATCTGAATATCTACTGTGTTACCTATGAGGTGCTCACCACATGGTATCATCATCTGAATAAGGGCATAAAATCCAGGGGTGGATCACAATTTTATCACCTTTGTTTTTACCAATGAAAGCATGCCATATGACACCATAATACAAGTATCTGTGGTCTCAACATGAGGCACACATCATGTGGTAGCATAATAAGAGATTTTTAGTGTAATCCATGTCAGAAGAAGATGCCACATGACACCATAATATATATATATCTACTGTCTCCACTTGAGGCACACATCATGTGGCACCATAAAAAGAGATTTTTTGGTGTTATTCATGTCAGAGGAAGATGCCAAATGATATGCTGAAATGTTTTCGAATATGTCAGTCATTTTCAGTGATTTTGAAAATTTTGTTAGTCAAGACAATGAAATATATGAAAAAAAATTTCAGAATTTGTCAGTACAAATGAATTTTGTCAGTCAAAACTTTCAAATTGATACTTTTCAACATCACTGAATAATATGAAAATAAATGGTCTTGCCCTGGAGAAGCACACCATATGACACTGAGTACTTTAGTTTTATCAATGAGGTACAAACCATAACATGACTGAATTAGTAAGTCTTACACTCTAAGATGCAATGGCATATGACATCATAATCAGAGTCTCTGTAACCTTACCATATGAGGAGCACTAATGGTAACAGCATAACCTATGGTCTGTGGTGAATCAGCATAGGCGTTGAACTTTGCAAAGTTACCCCTATCCACCTGCTTCATTGCATCAATGACACTCTGTGTTTTCAGGATTCCATTCTCTGAATAAAATTTTATGTTTAGTTTCATCTTTTCTCTTTTGTCAGAAAATACAATGAGCATAATGGCTGTTTTAAACATGAAATATTTTATATCATAGATCAATTTAATTTTAGAAACATAAACTTTTACCATTTTCAGCTAGTAAAAGTCTAATGAAAAGGCCCACCACTTTTAAAAAATTACAACCACATTGTGTTTCATCACACGTGTAGGAAATACATTTCTTGCTTCCACTATGAAACATACAGTAAGGTATTTTTCCATCATAAAAGATTGCCCTCAAGAAATTTCAAAAAGAGTTAGTTGCATTATATGTACATGTATTGATATTTGATGTTGGATTAAATTATTATTTTGTTAAATTAGTTCATATTGATTTACTAGTACATGTAGATGTATAATAACTACAGTATGTCAAATAATCCATAATTCTTACAGTATCACTTCTATAATACAATAACAGACATTTCCTATTTGAGCAGATATTCTAGTACTACCTCAAATCATTGTGACATCACCAGTTCTATGGAACCCTTGTAAAATTACAAGAAATGATACAGAAATTGAATGATCTCACAATGGTTGACATCAGATACCTGCTCATTAGGGAAATTTCTCTGTATATTGAAAAGACCACATTAGTAGTAAGGAAATGACACAAATGTTTGTTTGACATAATTGATAGCTAGAAACTTGCCTTTAAAGCAGGTGTGATTGTTACAGCACATAACTCATTTCATGCTGTCATCATGATTATACTTATAGAAGCAAAGGGGCAATCTCAAAAGCTAGTAGTACTATGAATAAGTACATAATCTGAATTCTATATGGAAGCTATCTGTTATGGGATAAAACTTAACACATTTATACATGTACACTCATTGTTCTGATATGAAGGAGACATGAAGGATTTTGCTGAATGGAACAAATTTTCGTATCTCTGTCATAATTGTTGTTAACACATATAGTGAGAAAAAGCAGCCACTCCTAGCAGTGGCCCATGGTAAAGTGTTACCATTATGTATGTAAGTAAAGATTAGGAGGATGCATATATATTTATCTGACTTCCCAATCATGTTGTTGGTTTAAGCAATGATATTGCAAGAAATGAGTGTCATTTCTGCCATGCCCAAATTGTATTATTTTGTGCTAATAAAAAAATGCCAACAACAAAAGGTCTAGTTTATACAAATGTATTGATAATACTCAGAAAGTTCCATTTCTCTATTTACTGTATACTCATTACTTAGAATGAGAGTAAGGATACACCTACAATTACATGTATTAAAGTTCAAAAGGATGATTGAAAACCCTGAAAGTGTAATTTTCCTTTATACAAATATACCGGGGGTACACACATTAATGTACTACTTTAAAATTTCAATTGAAAATCCCATCCTAAATGTAGGAGATAGATTGATGTTACAAGCATATAAAGCATTTCCTAATTTTATGGTTAATCAATTGATTGTTTCATTGTTGTTTAATGCCTGTAATACTTCCTCTACAATGTAAGGTGGTCACACCTGCTGTTTACATTACACATTGAAGTTTTACCTATGCAGTGGAAATACCCTAAGCAAAGCAGATTCTTTCACATGCCAGTGTCTCTCATAGCCAGAGGTTCTCTGCCCATAAATCCATTGCATTGTACAAGTTTTGGTCAGAGCAAATTCATTTATAACAAGAATTAATTTTGATATGTAATGAAAGGCCTAATCACAAGGAAAGCACACGTGAAATACTTAAGCTTTATCTCTTACTGTTCACAGTTATGATCAAGGTTAAAATTTTTTCAAAGTAGGTCAAATTTCAAGGTCAAGATCACAAGGTCCCAAATTTAGGTACCTAAATGAAAGGTCTTGTCACAAGGAATACACGTGTGAAATATCAAGGCCCTCTCTCTAATACTTTTAAAGTTATGATCCAGGTTAAAATTTTTGTTTACAGATGACAACAACAACAACAACACAGGGGGAATGACAATAGCTCTACGGATATTTGTCCTGACGAGCATAAAACTTGCAATTTTCCCGCAACTGCTAATGGAAGTACATTGCACTTCAAAACAAATTCATTCATGAAAATATGGGATTGTCCCAACATCACTTAACAGTCGTGGTTGAACTGCTTCTGACAATACTCAGGTGCTTGCACAACAAATTTGCAGCTTACATTTCAACTATCTGATCTATCCAGTGATGTCAAAATGTACACACAGTATGGAATTCATCAAGTCATAAAATAAATTAGCTGCCCATGGATGCAACAAAACAATAGTCAATAATTTTCTTTCTTAATTGTCATTTTTTCAAATTTTAAAATATGAAGAAAGAACTGTTAAACAATAAAATAATGACTGCTCCCTTAAATTGTTTTTGACCTATTTTGTGTTTGTATCCGGCACATAATTTTGCTCGCATTGACAGTTGCAAATAATGCATAAAATGATCATTCCATGTCGTGATGCCTTGACTTTTGGTTGTAAAACAAGATATGAAAGTTAATACTAAGTATTACTGATATGTTGATTTTCAAAAAAATGCATATGTATAATACTGCTTTTGTGAGGTAAGGGAAGATAACTTAGCTTGGTCCTCTTTTGCCATTTACATAAATGACATATTGGTCATGTAGTAATTTGCATATAATGCATATCTGTTCCCAAACTACCTCTGTTTGAAATCTGTCAAAATGTCCATTGAATATGTATCATGACTTGGCTATATTAGCCTGATCTGTAAACTGTATGACCTGATCTGACCTATGGTCTAAACGGGATGTAATAGATACATCTAGAGCAAGAATAAATAGCTTGATCTCGCTATAGTAACATGAAGTATAACATTCAACTTCTGAGTACACTTCATATTGAAAGAAGAAGAAGAGTAGCTCCATTCTCGAAGTTGGACATTTGGGGTTAAGCATCAGACTTTATCATAGAAAGCAATGCAAATTCGGGGAAGAATTTTGGTAAAAAGGAATAATTAAAATAATTTACCATTCAAACAAGTGAAATTTGAATACATGTTTTACACATTTAAGATCGTATCTTATAAGAAAACCACTTTAAAACTGATACAGAAGAACTTAAAGTTGTATGAACGCTAACAATATACCCGAGTTTTACCCCATATGTCATGGACAGGCTCCTCAGTTATCTACATATGGGCCGCTATATATACCAATATGGCAATAGAGCTAGTGATCGACGTTTGGCCCATACCTGAGCATAAGCAACATCATTTGTGTACTTGCAATTATATGCTGCTATAAATGAAAAACTTCAACACTTCATTGATTTTGGGTGCAGAGTGACTTATGACAACATACTTGTCAGGTTATCGATGAGATGAGTATTGTTACTTCCACCCGATCTCCAAGCCATGGTCCTGGTGAAAGTGAAAGTACAAGTATACACCGCAAGTAATGGCCTCAATATTAATCTTCGCATCAGCGCATGTGCCAAGAAGAAACTAGCATATCAACCAGGAGAAGTTAAAATTACTCTAGACACGATTAAATGCAACAGCTGCAATATCCAAACAAGAGTTAACTGGTTAATTTGTTGACAGCGCAGTACTCTTCCGAACTTCGAAATGAAGATTCAAGAGGATATCCGAATGTGACCTTGACCTTTTGAAGATGAGAAAGAAAAAATCCGAGGCAAACCAAAATAAAAAAGAAAGATGTTCTACCGCGAAATTCATCCTTCAAAAATACACCATGGATATCATTACTACAGTTATATAGCTTTCTCAATGGTATCTTAATTACAAATATATTGATTTAAATGATAAGTTATGAAGGACTTCAATGCTGGTACTCAGTGAATATATGAGATTAAGAATGAAAAAGGAAAGGGGGGGAGGGTTCTACATGCAATGTGAAAGTATAACATTTAACATATTTTAACATACTACAGTACAGTGTAGTTAGTCTGAAATATTAGACTTATGTGCTGCTTAGGTCTGATATTTCGGACAACAGTATTGCCTTCATGAGTTGATTGAGCCAGCATTGCTGAGTTTGATGTGGGCATGATCCAAAGCTGAAAAGTTTATTTCTGTCTGAGTCTTGTCTGTGACTTGCTCAGGTGTCCTGATGTCTTTCATGACAGTTGAGCGAAGGGTCTATGGTTAAGTGGCCCCAAGGTAAAGTAACTCTATATTGGTTAAGTTGCCCCAAGATATCAATTCAAGTTGCCCTAATATATTAAGGACTTATACCTTGTTTATAAGTCCTTGCCTACAATGTATATAGAGATTCGTATCTGTGATATGTATTATGTTCAAATGATTGGATTGATCAGAGACATATATACACATCTCTGGATTGATTTTCTATATTTTGATAGTATTAGTAATTATGAATGAATCTATTTATTTTCTTATATGTTATTGAAAATTATTGCTAGATTTTAGTACTCAAAATATTTTTGATATGTATGTTATTCAATCCATTCTCTCTTCTCATTATCTTCTTTCCTGTATCCCATCCACTACCTCCACTATTTCCCACGTCTTTAAACCAAATATTAATGAGTACATTTAGGAAAGAACATTGACAAGTAATATAGATAGTGTTTGAAACCAATTACTTGAGGTGACTTGACATCATGGAGTGACTTGATGGATATATGGCGATTTTACTTTGAGACGACTCAAACTTTTGGCGACCTAACCTGATTGATTGAGGACATATATTAGGAGCCAAGATCTCATGGCAAAGAGCATATTATGTACTGTTGCATTACTACAATTTCTCTGTTTGTATATTATGTGTTGAGACACACACACATTGAATCATGTGACATCAATATATTATTGTCATGTAGATGTATAATGGGAGAATTTGACAATTAATTAATACTTAAGATTCAAAAGGGTTTTTTGCATTGATGAATTAGCAGCTTTGCAATTACCATCAAAGATTCAGACAGATGTCTCTACCATTTCAAATCATCTTTGCATAATGTCAAACAAGAAACAAACAAAGCAAAGAAAAAAACCCCAGAAAAACAATTAGATTTAATTAGGCCTAGCTGGGGATATTTTCTGATCACCATATGTTAAAGTCCAGATTTTCTCCATTTGTCTCAACCTTTAAGTAATAAGTATAATTTGTGTGACTTCAGGATGGCAATATTCTATTTATCTGTTTGTAAACTTATTTTCAGCTAAAGGCAGAGTCTTGAATCAAGTGAGAACTCTGTGGTCAAAGTGATGTTTAAATGCATCATTCACAGGTCAGTTTACACTATACATCTGTAAGTTGTATGGCCATCGTCCCTCAGGTCATCTGTTAGTTGTATGGCCATTGTCCCTTGTGTCATCTGTTAGTTGTATAGCCATTGTCCCTCAGGTCATCTGTTAGTGGTATGGCCATTGTCCCTCTGGGTCCGGCGCCATAAACTGAGAATGTACTTAAGTCAAAAATTCATATTTTCCTGTTCATCAATGAATTAATAACTGGGATTTGGATTTTATTTAGTTTTATTCTACTGATAAATAGAAGTAAACCATTCTACATTAAAATTTATTTGAACGTTTGATAATGGAATGAATTAAAATGAAATTTTTGACTTAAGCATATTCTCAGTTTATGGCGCCGGACCCAGGTCCTCTATTACTTTGTCTTTCACATTTTCATCTTCTAAAGAGCAGCTGTAGATCAGTTGATTCTAAGATAAGACGCCCAATTTCAGGACCCACTGGAGACTTCTCAGTGTACTGTTCTTCAGATAAGACACTAAACCTTAGGTCCAGATAGTTACACATATAAAGTCCCATTTCTTTGCTTTACTCATTGCATTTACAGACATGGATCCAGGAGTTGTGTTTATATCAATTTCTTCAGTTGGCTTATCAGGCCCTCTTGCTCTTTTCAACATAACAATTCAACATAAACTTGGAGGAACTTGATTTTGATGAAATACATGTAACACTGAGTGTAACAGGTAATAATAAAATATCATAGATAATAGGAAACATACATATATGATATATGAGAGAAAATAATGCTACCATAGCCCAAGTAATTCATAATTACGGTGGGTTTTTTTTTCAACAGTGCCTGTTCTTTTTCATTTAGGAATTTTTTTGTCCCACTGCATAATGCTAAAAGATCAATGTTTTAGACACATTTTGAGAAAAATCAATGAAATTTCCACTGGGAAGGGTCCTTATAACAGAAAATACAAAAAAACCCCCACTGAATTATATGTACATATAGATATCCCAACAGCATTAAATAAGAATACATGCATGTAAACATAGTAATAAGCAAAAAGTTAAAAAAAAAAAAAAAGAAAAAGAAACAAAACAAAAAAATCCCCCGAAAGCCACCCAAGACAACACAAATTAAAGAGGACTGAAGTCACACTAAATCATGTAAGCAACATATTTATCAGTAAATAGATTAAGGTACAACTTTGTATAGATTATTAAATTAGCTGTGGTATTCTAAGATATTTTAAGATAACAAAATATTATGAAAAGTACGTGCATGTGTATAGGTCACGTATAGTTGTTTCATACAATCCCGGGCCAATCCTGTTTTACATACAGGAGCCTGTTAGAAGTATTTAGTCTCCCTTAGACATGTTCTAATGTAGTGCAGTGTGCTCGACTGATTAAATGTATCAGGGATAGACGCGTCCATGGAAATGGTGCTCGACGGCAATAAGTCATGGGTAAAAAATACTTGCTTTTGCCACAAATTGGATTCGAACTATCACTTGACATAGGTGAAAGGTTTCAGAGAGTTCCACCAAGCGACAATCCATCCGGTCATCGCACTTCGAGTCTCCTTAAATACTTTAGCCAAACCGAACAGAACCAACCCAATTAGCAGGTACTTCGCAGTCGTAGTCGTGACCCCCTAATTGTGTCATAAATTCTTATTTTACTCGGATTTAGCCAGGTATGTAGGGAGCATACCTGTACATAATATGTGCTAATCCCGTCTCCTCGTACTATAATAGATATCCATTTCATCGAGGAAATAGACAATTACGAAGTTTATCATGTGGGTGAGGCATTCGTCTTTATAACAATGCAAAAGTCGTTAGATTTGGCAAGTCCTGCCAAATTACCTCGCTTTCCTGTGTACTAGATCTACATGAAACATGTAGATGAAATTTAGATATACCCGAAAGAGTTTACAAGGAAGACGCAGTTTCATATAATTTGCAGATTTTGTTGCAGTTTCATCTATTTTTGCAGATTTTGTTGTCGACAATTTTAATATCATTCTTATTTTGGAATTTAAATGTGTACAAGTGTCATATTATTAATATTTTGTGCACGATTTCATCACAAGTAGATCGGATTTTTTAACTTTCTATATCGTTGTTCGTTGCAATTCTGTGTTAACATGTATGTTATGCGTAATTTGTGCACGTGATGTGGTCATTATATGCATTTATCAAACAAGATTTATCATCAAGGAAATGATAATATTCCGCCTGCCAATCTAGGTATAGAATGCGGGATAAGATATGCCGCGCTGCCCCGCCATAACACAGATTAAGTGGTTAATATTACGAGTGGAGGTGTGAATAAAGGAAACATAAACACAATAGTCAGTCTTCTTTAATGGGGAAAACATTACGTATGTGGTGAGAATATTATTTGTAATATCTGACGATCAACATGTACAGAATGCATGTTGTCTTGTATAGGATATATTCTGTTAACTATTTATGGAAAACATTGGGGTTTTTTTTCATTGGAGCAAAAAATAAATAGAAAGGAAAAGAAATGGTTTTAACACGGTGAAAAATTGAGTGAAAGTGTAAGGACGAGAGACTGACATTAAAGCGATGAAGGGAAAATAAACAAGGGATTTAGATGAAAAAGTTTCAAACGTATGATGTTACAATACATTGATATATCGTCAAGAAGGATTTCAGTGAAATTCCGTTATAGCAAACCCAAACACATATATCATTGTGCCAAATGATGATACGACACGTTTCTTTATCAGATAAAGTTGTGACCAAAAATACGAAATAAAAAACGAAATTCACGAAGAAAGAGATATCTATAAGCGTCGATTTTATCTCAAGGAAAACGTGTTTACTGGAGTATCGCGGTGCTTCATTTCAATGCACTGAAAAGAAATCCTGTTTGCATTGCCCACCTACGTGCTCTGGTGAAAATAAGTTTTTTGAAAAGATCGGTTGTAATGATGGATGGAATTAGCATATCTCTCTATATGTTTACATAGACATGTGTTTATAAATAGTTGACATTTATAACTCGACAAAATGCTATTTAGTTGTGATGGGAAAAAGAATTACATCCCTCCGACGATACATTGACGATCGTACGATGTTGAATTGCATAGCATAGTTTCCGTGTTAAATTGAAATTTTGTTGAATGTGAACGAATTTTTATAAAATGAAATATTATACTAAATGTGACGTGATGGATACTTACCGTGGCGTGATGGATACTTATCGTGACATGTGATGGATACTACGTGTACTTTTCAATTTACGAGTTTGAAATTGAAAGTAAAGTTTAAATTTAAAATAGTAGTGTTTCCTAAGTGAATTAGACTTTTATTCGATAATTATGGAGGCCGTGGAAGTGTCCATAAATCTCCAGAGGAGACAGGCAGTCCGGCGGAAAGGTTTCGTCTGGAACAAAGCAGCGGTAAATGTTACAAATAAATCTGGTCGTTCTTGGACAATACTTTAGATATAGATGCAAGGGAGGGGGTCATATGCATGTATATATATATTTTCTAAATGTGTATACATTTTTCTTCATGAGTAATTAGACTATGGGCGTGCATATTATATCGACATTCAATAAATCATGGGTTCGAGTTGTCTTTCTTTACCCATTAACTGGCTTATGATGCGGAACAAGCAGTTTTATGTCATTTACATGATTTAGTCATGCATTCGAATCGAGAGAGTAAATATGCACACACCTTTGATTAAATATGCAAACATTCCTTGTGCATTCGCGTGTTTCTAACAGGAAACCGAAAGTGTCAGCTTTTCAAAAAGCAGCAATTGACATGCAACAAGTCATGCTGTATAACCACTATAGTGTCAGTTCAACAATCATGTATATGCATAAAGTTTAGATCTATATGTATTGTCACGGCAAACCGTAGAATGATCTTATATCATATATTTTTGTTTCGTGTTAGGGGTTAACCTCTTTTCCACACACCCATTCAGTAAGTATGTAATACTACTTGAATATCCATTCATAGAAGTACTTTAGCACCATTTGCCCATTCATCTATTGGTATATTTTTAAAACCCCAGACGCGTTCCTATTCATATTGTATCGCTGGACAGATCAATTGATTTTTGGGTTCTGAAGGTTCACCTTTGACCTTTGTTTAATCAGACCGAAATTTGATGTATGTATTTGAACTGAATTATCAAACGTTTGACAGTAGCGCGCTGAATGTGACAGACAATCATAAGAATCAGTAGTATATATGACACACATCTCCGTGTAAATGTTGCTTTTATAACGTGTAAATTCAACCCGCTGCTCATAGGGTACGGAGGAATTCGTGGTTTTAAGTATATATTTCTTCTTTACATTACCTACTTCATATACCCGGGAGAGATTCGTAAGTTCCTGCTACACCTGTGGTAATAAAGAGGACGCGATAGTTTAGTGAAGCAATGCGTTCAAAATACTCGGTGAATTATCTTGGTTAATAGGCCTTTGGAACTTGTGCATTTAGTCAATTTGGTGTATTGTGTAGTAGTAAGGTAAGTAATTTGTGTGTACTTTTACTGAAGAGCTCCCAAAGGTTTTCGCCAGTATATCAGCTGAACAATGATTCAAAGTCTGCAATTATGATACATGTAGTATATATATATATATATATATATATATATATATATATATATATATATATATATATATATATATATATATATATATATATATATATATATATATATATATATATATATATATATATATATTTATATATTTATATATTTATTTATTTATTTATTTATATTGCATTCATTATCCATTGGTTGGTTGGTTGATTGGTGTTTTACGTCGCTTTCAACAATATTTCAGTTATATTGCGACATGGAAGCAGGAGGTTACCAACCTCTTAAACATAGTGGCGCAACCCGGGAATCGAACCCGGTTCATCAGCGCCGTAAGCCAAGCGCTTAACCACTACACCACGCCTGCCCCTCATTATCCATTGTGAAGTATATGTTTATACATTGTGTGAATATGAAAATTGCAAATATTTAAACAGTTACTACGTGCAATGCTTCGCTAAATGTTTTATGTCGGTTGTTTTATGTTACTTCCAAGAATTTTCCACATATTTACATATTTCGTTGTGGCATTGGATGTTAGAAGTTTGAAATTTTGACTTCCTGCCAAGTGACTGCGGGAAGGCAGCATGGGGACTGCGGGCAGCATGGACTGAAAAGGCTTTGTCACATTTACATATGTCGAACGTATAAGTACACTTTCAATTTAGGGCCTGGTAATCTTCACTGTAACCGGTTGGTCGTTCCGGGATTCTGACATGAAGTTGCACGTAGGTCGTTATTTAACGATGCTCTTGATCTGTAATGACCATGTTAGTTCATTCCATTCCGACACGTTCTTTAGCATCTCAGTTTGTACTGGATATACACAGGAAGATGAGCTACTCTACTGCAAAATGTAGGTTACTGTGTACACAAATAGGTCACTAATTATGACGTGAAGGGCACTACATTTATGACTTCACTCAACATATCTGCACTTACAGAGGATCGGAGTGGGCAAGTTGGTCCAGTGGTATCGCGCTGGGTTTTTTTTTTTTGGCGACCATAGACGATCTTGGTCATAAGTGACGAATTTTCTGTGGTAATGTATCGTCGCGATTCTTCGGACGACAGTATAAATTGCAGAGGTCCCGTGTCATTGCACATGTATGCTTTAGCACAAAAAAGAGGAGTCCATCTGCGTTGATAATGATTTAGTAAGAAAAGCAGTGGGCAGGTGCCGCCGCCATAAAGGTGAAATAAGCCTTAGATGGAATTGGACAGTAATCACAAAAGTGTGAAAGGTAATTGGCCTATAACATTTGTAATTTTGGAAATTAAAATATGCATAAATTTTCCCATATTACAAATACATACGTGTCATAGGACATAACTGTCTGAAGTCGAGAACAACAATTTTTCCTACTAGCTACTCACATGAACCAACCAACAGAGCTCGAGTCGCAAACGAATTTAGTTTGTTTTCTAAAAGTTGCAAATTAGAACCTTGCTGAGCAGTTGCAGAAAGTGTACGGTATTTGTTCGAAGTTTCCTACATAAATTTGAGACTATCCTTGACTGTAAAGCCCGACGACCGTAATTCGCCCATACCGAGGATATCCAACGACATAAAACACCTGAAGTTGTACACAGCGAAGGTGCTTCACAACAGTAGAAATTCCTTTTTTGTTTTGTTTTGTTTTTTTTTGTTTTGTTTTAGAAATTTCTGTCTTTAGTAAGGAAACTCGACATGAAAGCAGACTTGAATTAATACGAGGTATAATGTAGTATCTGACGATATACTTCTGCATTTTGATTGCAAATTCCTGAAGGTGTAATTGACAACGATAACGACGACATTTGCAGAATTTATAACCAATTACCCAGGTTATAAAAATGTTAAAGTTCCAATAGTTGTTATTCATATATAATTAACAGATGTAGATGACAAGATGTAGATTTTGTCTTTAATATTCTCACTCAGATATGGTACTTGTTTTTCCAGACTTTATCTCGTGTAGAGGAACAAAATGATGAACACAGAAGGATAGATAGGAACAGATTGGCCAAGCGAAAGAGGGGTATGTCACGGTGTTGTTTATATAGTTTTGCTTGGTTAGATATTCGGAGTATTCTCGGCATTGTCAAAATTCATTGCTTGATCAATTTTCTGAAGGTTTTAGATGAGCTTCGGTGGTCAAAGTGCATGGCTGATGAGTTTATATGAACGCTAGAGTTCACCTGTGCCAAATCTAGGTTCGGTACATGGTCAATGGGTGTGAAAAATTCTGCCATTAGATCTGTCAAAGGTCAGTTATTCTATCTTATCATCACTCCGGTTTCCTGCACCGCTAAACAGTGACTGCGAAATGATCATAGTGTTAATTTCAATAATGGGCAAACATCGAATGGTTTTAGCGAAGCGTGGTGAGGTCTACATGGATAGCCACACATACAAACACAAATCAGCGTAGACGTCGTTCTCTTTATTGTTCTAATGGAATACATATTTGTCTTTTGGAAAAGGAAGTGTTTCCCTTGTTTAGAAATTTTACGCTACCAGAATAAAATAACGATGTCTGTTTCTTCATTACAAAAATACAAAACAAACAAACACAAAACAATACAAAACAAAGAAAAGCAGCCCATGACAAGCAGTGGTATACAGGAATCATTGTAACCCTAAGTGTAGATGGGTAAGGTGAACTTCAGAATTTTTATAATTTTAACGACATTCTGTGTGTACATGTATTGACTATACTTGTGGATTTTCTGATGCATAGACAATGTATGGATGTGGTTATCGGTACATTCATTGTACGGAATTTCGCTGACATGTTTTCCGACATGGTGCAATGTAAATGTTTTGAGTAAAATAAACAGATAAGTCATTTTATTAAAATTTGATGTTTGTGACCTGTTCTATGTAGTGTCGCATTTGGTATGATGTCCGTCCTTCTGTTGGTTTGTGTGTCTAAACTAAACTTCAAGCGTCTTCATTTCTCTATCACACTGAAATATCTTCAGCAAGTTCGAGTTGAGAGTTTCGAACAGGGATATGGGTCTTAACTTTCTTTCAATGCATTAAAACTTTGCAGATTTTTTTTCTCAAGATGAAGGTATTAGATTGATTTTTTATCCTGCTGTATTTACAAGATACACAGATCAAGTTTGCGTTATATTGGATTCCGTCCATTTCAACCAGTATTATATTGCGTTTTTGTACTTAAAATCAATAAACAGATATTTCATTCAAATGTGTTCTATATATAAGACACACGAGTCAAATTCATAATACTTGGAGATCCAACTATTTTTAACAGAGTCCTAAATGCATATCTCACCTTAATTTAACGCATATGACCTGAATTAACTTTTAACTTTAGCACCAAACATTTCAGATTAGTTGTATGTATATCCATCAGACCTTAAAGGAATGACCTTGGTTCAAAGTCATGGCACCACGTCATGATGTCGGAGTAATATTTGCAACAGATGTGAACAGCGATATTGCATATAACTATGTTTTATTAACTTTTTCAGAACTGTTGATGTTGTTTTATTTTATTTTCGTTTTTTGGGGGTTTTTTTTCACATTTTTTGCATTTACATTTTATGTCCCGGACATGATTCAGGAGGTATATAGTATTTACATTGTATACCGTCTGCCTTTCTATTACTTAGTGTTATCGCCATTTGTTTTAGTATTTCTCGAACATATCTTATTCGGAAAGTCGCTACCATAGAATTAAGCATGTCAGATACATTATATAACGTAGACGTCGCTGTTGTAGGTTGGAAGAGAACATAGTTTCTAATCCTGATACACCTGTCTTGTTTTACCAACAGTTGTAGGAACGCATGGGTTACGGGAAGTGCTTTCTAAACATAATAAACTCCTCTTTGACAATAAGTTTTTTTGGGATGCACTGAGGTTGTCTAGAGTCATATGGATCACAGATAACGTATTACAAGGTTCTTCCTCTCTGTAGCATGATTTTGCAAGAGATTAACCTGGAATAATATTCTAGGCAAATGATTTACATTTCGAGGGCGCAACTGTTACTAAGATAAATGAAAATGGAAGTAAAAACTATTAAAACAAAATATGAGAAATAAAAAACTGTGAGCTGGTTATCTTTTGCTTACGCATGGTTTCTGTTTTATTCACTTGTTAGTCAGTGGCGTATGTAAACCTTTTATGATGCAACGTTTTAAAGTATGACTTTTGGAAATTGTATACACGAGGGATGAAATGCTCTGCTTTCAGAGTGAGCGACCTAGGTAGATATCCGGATTATGTCACTGTGATGGGGTCCATGCAGTATTATGACTGACCTATGACTTTAAGGGTCCACCAGCCAATCCTATTTCGTAGTGTTCAGCCGCCCCCCCCCCCCCCCTCTTATGAAAAAAAAGTATTTATATCTTAAACATCATTAGTATGTACATAGCTGTGCCACTGCATACTTGATTCCTCTTTCTTCATTCTGTATAATTTATATATGCATTGTTCTGTATATTTTCATATCCCGAAGTTTAATAGTATTATAAGTTGGCAAGTAGCAGTGAGTAGAAATAAAGCGTGCATGTTCCGCGCCTGGAGTTATGACTTAAATGATCTCGAGATCTCACCGACTCCGATATTTACCCTGATAAGTACAGCAGGTAAACGATAGGAAGTCAATTCTATTAAATTACCTGTAAATATTTGAAAGGATTTGAGTTTTTTGTATGCAATTTTTTTTTTGGTGCAAACAGCTGATTTTTACCGTAAGTACTCTAAATATTTATGCGTAATATTTATGTTGAAATGAAATTTTTAATATCAATGTTGCAACATTGATGTTAACCCTAAATATTTTAAACCGACAGGAAGGAGAAGTATTAAGGGTATGAAAGAGATTTATTTACAATTTTAGAAATACAAAGAAAAAAAAACTACCCCAATACACGCAAATTTATTGGGATTTCCGAACTGTTACTTAATGATACGAGCTTTTAGGTTGCAGGTTCTTCTTTAGACTCATTTTGTTGTCTTGATTGCTTTATACTAGTACATTGAATAAGAGATCAAATTGTTATGAGAGTTTGAAACGTAAAATGAGATCGGAGACTCGAACCCATGGCCATGTAAGATGGTTTTTGATGATTTGTTACTTGCTTATTTATTGTTATTATAATTCTATTATTATTCATAATTATGACCAACGTTCCCACCTAGTGAGTTAGTGATCTTTTACTCTTAACGTACACCTTGCCATGGGTCTAGGTATATAGTATACGGTCTTGTCCAAAAGACATAAAAGGAGGCAGAATAAGATAAATCACCTTAGAAATATCCGAGCCGAAAACCGGAATCGAACCTTGCTAGTCAGATTGTCCATTATCAGTAAGCCAATCTTTCCCTGATATATATATATATATATATATATATATATATTTATATATCTGTTCTAGTGTATATCGATTGAACGTAGTGGAATGAAGTTTTATAATACGTTTATTATCAGATTCAGTGCTATACATAGACGTGTAAAAGACGGTGTAGTTCAGCGGATGAGGTGCTCCTCTCGTGACTGAAAGGTAACGAGTTCGACTCCTGCCTTGGGCACACCGGTGTCTTGTCTTTTGGACGAGACGGTTGCATTACATCCAGCGTCAAGCAGATGCCGTCACCATATAGTGAAGTTATCGTGGAGTGACGTAAAATACTAACCAATCAATTAATTAATTAATCAATATATACATGTAGACGTGCATGTATTTTCAAGTTGAGATCCATAATGTACATAGTGAAGGGATATTAGATTATTTACGGTGTTTTTATATCAGAAAAATAAAGTAGTTTCTCCAATTATATATATAAAGAGTTGCGCGGATCACAATTCGCTTAAATCTTTTTGTTCACGACTCATTGAAATGCAGTATACGAGGACGTGTAAAATGCAAACATTCCGGCTTTGTGTATTCGAAGTGAAATAGACAATTAATGTATTGCATGCCCCTTTACATGCGCGTTTACGAAAGACGACATTGTGTCACACGATACCTTGCGTTCTGTCAAAAGGAGTAGCTCGCCGATGTTATATGTTAAAAGTCTAAATAGGCCTGTAATTCCGCAGTATTATATATATCTTGTGTGCGAAATGTCGACATTTTGGTGAAAAGAGTTTCATTTGCGTGATTTTTTCCTGAACTTCTGTCCTTTATCTTTGTGAATTTTGAATTTATATAGATAAACAGGTAAGTGACACTGCTATCATGTCTTCTCCTTTCTGTGGATTGAATTGATTTTAAAATTCAGGTATCAGTAGGTTTTGTCTGCTTGTTTCATTTAAAGTTAAAAATAATATCATTTTAAACTTAACCTTTTAAAACAATGAATGTTTTGATTTTATATGTAACAAACTGACAGTTTATTCATGCAAGTATAATTATGACGAGTCTGTCTGTCCCGAGGGATTGTAAACGTGGACATGTTTTACTTTTTCCTCACGCGTCTCGGTACTAAAAGTTCCCTGTATGTAAATTATGGGATTGAGGTGGGAATTATTGTTAGTTATGGGTCATGAACTTTATATATATTTTATCCATCTAATTGATGTGATCATGAATCGATGTAATCCCATAAAAATAGATTGTTATGAAAACATCGTATGTTTACTTGAAAATTTTGATTTCAGCTTTTTATCCAACACTGGATTTATAAGATATGAGATTTTGTCTATGAACATAGGTGATTTTGTTTCGATTCGAAGTATGCTCATTTTTGAAAGTGAGAGTTCGTTACCTCTTTATGTTAACTGTTCCTGTCACAGTATGATTGTAAAGTTGTAGAGACCAGTAGAATATGTAAAATCTAGATAATTCTTCAAACTAGATATTTTTCTTTGTATTTTTGGATTGATTTTGAAAACCCAATGTATTACATGTGCTTGTTTTTGTTCCAAAATCAACATATATAATGAAGGTTTGCGATAGTTTCTTTCTTTGAAAAAACTTTGATTAAATACAGTGTAGGTAAGATGTGTTCCAGAATTGTACATTTTGCCGTAAAACTGACGTTTTGCTTCCACTTATTGAAACCTGTCATCGATCCACTACATATCTTCTATCGTCTAGCGCTTCATCACTTGGTATGATGTAGTGCATTATAAGTGTTAAAGCGTCGCGCTAGAACAGACGGCCTTGCCTCAGTCGGGGTTCATGCCCCGTCAGAGCCAGTCAGAAGAACTGTCCGATAGTATGATATACGTAAGTCAGTTTTCCAGGTACACACTTTCAAGTTTCCTGTGCTACTAAAAGACAACATCCAAACAAGTATCTAGATTAGCCTTTGCAAAAATTTTGTTGAACTGTGCAATGAACAGAGACGCGCTTGACTGTTGAAGACCAGCATAGACTATAAGTTCATGCACAAGAGTGTTGGGTGTTCATCCAAAGTTTCATCATTCACAAGGTATAAATTACACTAGAAATTAACAGACAATGTATTGAATGTCAAACTCGAGGATTCGTAAAAAAAAAGAAGGAAAAAAAAAAACTTGGCTGATAATTTGGCATAAGAAATGCGTGTACGAGACCGTTATGAAATCATGATGTTAAAGGCTTCTTCAATGATTTTGAATTACGTGCATGGTGTGTGTAGACATCGTCGGAATGCTATGTAGAAAACAAATGAGAGAGAGACTTTTTTACAGAACTCTTGAGGCCAAGGGATTTATTCAAAATACAATTATGGGTTTAAAAAGACTACGCTGTAGGAAAAGTTATATGCTACAAAATGGTGCAATTTGTAATAGAAATATAGTTTAAGGTGGATTTAGTATCACGGTATTACTCATTGTAAAGCGAACTGTGCTGGTTTCATGTTCTTTATTTTGATCATTGTCAAAGGCACCTTCAAAATAAGAAAGCAAGAGGAAAAATACCCCCAACTGATTTTACCGAATTTAGAAGAAAGCGGAACAATATGACTTATTTGTCATATTTTACAGATAAGACATATTGTATAGTATGACGCGATAGGAAATTTATTGTAAAGAATTCCAATCGGTATTGTCGAAATATCTTATTCGTTATGTATGTTTGCATAAAAGATTTGTTTTGTGAAACATGACATCTCCACGTTTTACAATAGGAAGATTGGTCACCGAACAGTCCTCCAATGCAATCAGATTAAAGACCAGAACCTCCTTCAGCACTAGTTATCCCCCTTGATAACGAATACCCAGACGGTTTACCCAATCTACCTGAAGTGCTCACCTGTTTACCTGTCATTTATAATAGATCCATTGACGTTGGATTAGCTTACTTTACTTTTGAGATCAGGTGGCATTCTGTCTTCAGGATTGTTGACAAACATGTTGATGCTTACAATACAGACTGTACAAATAGTAAATATTCTGGGGAATCTTGTGGACAAGCTTTGTATATAGTGACTATATTTCTCTAAACATTGCATATATGATATTTGCATAAATGCATGACCAGTAATTTTCTTTGTTAGCGAAATACGAAGTATATATGTATATATGTGTAAACTATATACAAGTATAGAAGGTGTCTTTCTACGATAATATTTCATACATCATGAATTGGTTGTGGTGGTGGTGGTGTGTGCGTGTGTGTGTGTTTGTATGTTTGTCACTGTCTGTCCGTCAGTCTGTTTGAGCCAGTCCGTCAGTCTTTGTGTCTGTCCGTCAGTCAGTCTGTCCGTCGGTCTGTATATACCTGTCTGTCCGTCATTCCGTCTGTTTGTCCGTCCGCCCTCCTATCCGATGATTGTATGTCTATTATTGAAGATAAATGGGAAGTGTCTCTTAACCCACTGTAAAAAAAAAGGAGCAAGATAATCAGTTACATACAATGAGTGATATCTACACATAAAAACAAGAGGGTCTATAGGAATACCTAAATTATATATGCATAAAACACTGCACTAGTTGAAAAAACTTTATCTTCAGAGACTATTGTATGGAAATTTGTGATGTTATCATTCTCACGATTTCATGCATGAGTCTAGCATGCTCTTTTTATGATTTCAAGTTTTTGTTTTGACATATTCTCACGATTTGAAAAGAACATCTTCTGACTTTATAGTTTAAATAAATATCATTCCATACATGTATATTTATAAATACAAAACCAAAGAACAGGTGATTACCGTGTAAGGTTGGGAGGACATAGCTTCTTTCCGTGCCATCGCTATCCAACAACTGACTCGTCAAAATTTTGACAACAGCAAAATTGAGAAAAATATTTAAAAACTAGATAAGCTGCACAAAGCTAGTTTTGTGCGCTAGGGCGGTAACCCAGTATTTCTTTGGCCACTAATACATGTACGTATCTGTGGTATCTCGCTCGCTCATTTCTATGTTCATTTATCTGCCTTTCGGAGATACACCGAGTAGGGTTTGAGAGGTAAATTATCTATATTATGATTTTCTTGTAAACATTTCAGGTTCATTTACCTTTTCATCACGAAGAGATACTTAAATGTTATAAATCTCGAGATCTATAATATACATCCGTTATCAATTAGAGTTCAGTTCAATAACTGTTATTTATGAACATGCAGTTTGGTAAGTAATTTGCTGACATACAGGGTACATGCCGTATAACATCTGACGGTTCGAATGCCTCTTCTCGCAGTATATTAGGGTACTGGGGTTTAGTATAAACATACTTGGTGTATTTCATAATCTATATTCTATCTCCACTAGTATCAAGGATATGTGGTTGGTTAAGTAGAAGATAGAACGATAAAAATGTATTTGTTGACTAAGTAGTGGTATGGATTTGTCATTGATTTTTAATTTTGAACATTGAAAGTACACTTTGGCAATTACATGTGAAAATGCACATTAATTTTAAATAATGTTAGACTACAATTACCGTTTTGTTTGTATATTGTAAATATTATATATTTTTTGTTTTGACTGTTTGTTTCGTGTTTTTTTTTTTTTCGGATGGGTGGGTTGGGATGGCTTTGAAAGGTTTTGTGTATGTTTTTTTTTTTTTTTTTTTTTTTTTTTTTGGGGGGGGGGGGTTCCATGCAAATTATTACAACTGTTTCATGAGGATAAAGGACAGCAGACAGGTTTTATTTTTTTTCTAAGGAAATAAAGGTAATGTGTAAGAAAATGTTGGAACCCATTACTCTGCAGCTAATAACCCATGAATACATAAATTTTGTGATCCGGTCGAACTGTTACAGAGTCTATAGGAGTACATTTATAATTTTCACTAGCTCGCCGGGATGAAATGTGTGGAGAACTATTGTCATACCTCCACGCGTTGGCGTAGGCGTTTGCGTCCGTAGTGGTAGAGCTTTGATACTTACATAGGTTTCTCATGACAAGAGCTTCAATATGATACCATGACTTTTGACCATGTGACTTTGATCATGGATTTTTACCTACTTTTCAAAAACTTTAACTTGGGGGCTATATCTTTTGAACCAATAAGGGTATTGTTGTGATACTTTACACACAGGTCCCTCTTGTCAAGAGCTTTCGTTTGATACCATGACTTTTGACCTTTGTGACCTTGACCTTTGACATTGACTCGCTATTCAGAAACTTTTACCTGTTTTTTTTTTCTTTTGAAATGTTAGAGATAGGTATTTCACATGTAGATTCATTGTGACAAGAGCTTAAATCTGGTTAACGTTTGACCTTTACCTTGGACTTGATTTTTTAATTAAGAAAGCTTTGAAAATACATGACAACGCCCCACCGGCGAACTATGATGTCTTCTGACATTTTTGCTTCAGTATTCACTTAACTAATTGAAAGTTGTCATCGTTTTGATGGGAAAAGTTGTCATCGTTTCGATGGGAAAAGAAAGGAAATACACGTAATTTCTTCTACAAAAGGCTTCCATATAAAAATACGTAAACGAATTCCTCGATGCAAATATTTGAAATAGTTCGAAGTCATTATAAGTTTCTGTATTATCAGTGTGATTGCGTTAAATTTGTTTGATATGAACTTTTGGAATTTAATACACGTCTATTCATAGTTCAACTACATTGATATGGAATATGTTCCTGGGTAGGGAAGCAGTCAGTTCATAAGTGTATACAGTTATACAGAGTATAATACTTTAAGGTAAATCATCTATAATCTATTTACTAAGACAGATAATACTTACAGTGTCATGTCATATCAGTGTCTTTACAAAATAATTTTGGTCAGTTGTAAATACTTTAAGATTACAAAGAAATCGTAAAGCTGCGGGCAGTTTCCATTTGATATAAGCCGGCGTTACTCAGCGTTGGTTAATCGTTCAGTCTATGATATAGAGGTCTGACCGAGGTCGGTTGTCATCATAAACATTGGCATGTAAAAGAACTATCACTGCTCCATGGGACGGGGGCTCCGTTGTAAAGGTCAAACTTACATAATCGACAAGAGGTGCTACCACCATGTAATAACCCAGCTGGAGTGTTAAACAAAAATCATTCAATTCGATACATTGTATGCAATTTTGATGGAAATTGAAAATTACTATGCAGAATGCATGCCATGTTGAATAAGTGATTCAAGTGGCTAAAATTAAAGTACATTTTCTGTAAAATTGAATCGCTGTCTGTCTGTTTGCCCACCATTTATTTATGCACGGTTCATTAAACACGAACATTGTACATTTCATACTATTGGTATAGTCAAGGTCATATCCCCAATGTCAATATTTTGCTCACCTTGTTCTGTTTATATGTTGTCGGCGAAAATCCTACATACATTGACGTAGAATTAAGAAAGGGAAAGCATAGACCTTCTCTAATCCTATGTACATTTTATATTTAAGCCATGAAAGGGAAGTTTTCCATAAAATTACACGCATTTGACATTTTTAGATAAAGTGATTTGCTCGCCTCCTTTACATTCTATTGTTCTTCAGGAACGATGTATAAAAAGATAAATACTGTCATTAGAACCCAGTGAAGAGTTAATTCCCCTTATCTGACCGCTCAGTAAATGATAGAGAATTTAATGACGAGATTGGATAAGTAATACTGTAGAATCGCATTTATTATGACCACCTGATCTCCGCCCGCTTTATGTCAGATGCCAGCGTGACACACGAACTGTAAACTGTCTATTTTTGTAAGTCGCCCATCCGTGTGGTTGTGGTAGGGGGTAGATTTTTCAAACTGACAAATTGCAATGTTTAGGTCGTGTCGACACTTTGGGGATTTTATGGATATATTTTTGTCACAACATATATCCATTTGTTGGTTCTGATCCATTAACTTGATAATTCAGTATATGGCTGTGGTTTCAGAAGGACACTGTATTTGATCTGGTGTTAATTAAATTCGTGTTTAAAAGTCATTAATTTGTAGTGAATATTATCCCTATACTGTTTATACAGGGATATTGTAGATATTTGATTATATATGTAGATATACTATAATGGTAGTAGAAAGCTGGATTCTTTTAAAGTTTTATCGTAATATATTTTTACTTTCAGCTTTTCCAAATATTGCATATTGTTATATGTATTGATTGTTATATTTATTTAACAGTGTTTGTTTATTTCTTGCGGATCCAGCATTTTTTTTGTTAAAGGGGTCAATCCTTAAATTCATTTCAAAAGATGGCTGTGGTCTTAAAAAGCACCTTTCACTCTGGAAGGGGTATTTATCCCGCAATCTTGCCCAAAATGACCTTCTTGGGACAAAAGAAAGGAGAGGAGGACTGCAGCTCTCGCCGTCTAACTTTCTCTCTGGATTTATATGGTTATAATCGTCACAATATATATATATATATATATATATATATATATATATATATATATATATATATATATATATATATATATATATATAAATGCATTCAGTAATGCACAATACACAGATGCTAGCCATCACAGATGTTCTCTAGTTGTAGTAGAAAATATCCATCATAAACTAATACAGACTGAAAGAAGAAGTAGAAAATATATGTACGTGTACATCATTGCAGTAGAGGAATGCGTGCTCTCAGAACAGATGTGAGAGGATACAAATAGGCTAATGACAGGAGGTACACTATCATCCCAGTAAAACATATACTGTATGCCTTAACACATATACTGTATGTCTAAACACATATACTGTATACCTAAAAACATATACTGTATACCTAAAAAACATATAGTGTATGCCGAAGTATGGTGTAATTCCATAATACATGAAAAGTAAAATATAAAATAAGCAGCGACTTTGTAAATACTGCAGTGATAGGGGGAAAAGGGGGTAGGCATGCAAATCATTATTAATGATAAATGTATGATAACTCAAAATAATTGGAAAAAGTAATCGAGACAGAGTCTTGAAAAGGACGCATATATGATTTTCAGACATACAAGGTAAATGTGAGAACAATTTAAAAGATACATGAGAGGCATATATTGATCTCGTTGATACAAGATAAGCGAAGTATGTGTCATATTAGATTTAAATATAGGGGCAAGTTGTAACCGTGGTACCGCACAGGACTTAAATTTGAGGATCGCGCTCGATCCGGCTGTGGCTTGGGATTTTCTAAGGTAATTTATTTGCTTATTCTTTTCTATTTGTCCTTTGGATGAGGCAGTATAAACCGAGGCCCCATGTCACGGTATAAACCGAGGCCCCATGTCATTGTGTACATTGGCGCGTCTGATATCCCTTCTTTCATTAGGAAGTGAACTTATAGGCTGAGCGTTATACTACATGCTTGGGGTGGGTCCCGTAGCATATTACAGAGTAATGAAGCAAAGCAGCAAGCAGGTGTTGCCACCATATAAGTGAAATAATCTGGGAGTGGTATAAAACAATAATAAAACAAATCACATTAAGTAATGTATTGCTATAAGAATGCTACTATTTTACTTAATTATATTTTAATGACAACATACCATGATGCTCTCCTTAAAAGAGCTCTGTGGAAGCAAGGTTAGCCCAAAACTATGTCAGTGTTATTATGAGATTGTCATACCCAATGTCTAAAAGAAAAACAATCAAAAAAGAAATGTCGCAGAAGATAAATATGGAAAATACTGACAAAAAAGTCAGTAAGTCAATAACACTTTTACAGAGTTCAGAACGACCTGACCTTTATGCGTTTATCAATGTATATGTCATTTGGCATATCTTAAATCTATTTATAGTATTACGTACCCTCAATTAATTCACCCCAGTGTACGAAATTAGCCCTACATATGTCATACCGTGCGTGAGGCCAGTTCAAGCGTGATATGCATGCAACGTCAGGAAATAATTGAAACGGAGTTTAATATAAATGACCTGCAAACACCTGAAGTCGCCTTGCTCTAATTTTAGCTATAAGTATCAATTTCAACACATGAGCGAATTTCCTTCATCGTGGATAATACAGAGAAATTGATATTTATTCAAAACATGATTTAAAATCGTTCCGATTCATTTAATGTTGGTGTGTAATTTCCATTTTTATATCGAGGGCAATATCTACTCGTGTGAAAGTTGAAGAAACTTAGAGTTATCCCTCTTTATTCTCGCTCATGTTTGAAAAATCGCGTAAAATATCACGAGTTATCTTTCTTTTGTAGCTTTGGGACGTGCAGCTGTGTGTCATATTTAATTATTCAATGATATGCTTATTGATTTTGACACGATGCACTTTATATTTAAGTTAATAATGCGTCATGCATTTCGAGAAACATACAGCATTAGCATTGAGTGAAGGACTCCCACCACGATTTTTATAACCTACATATTTAAGGGTGATAGGTTGTAAGCGATGGAAGTTAAGTAGCCCTAAAGTGCAGTGATATCTTATGGGATGGAAACACTTTATTAGTACACAATGAGCTTTTCTTTTCTTTTCTTTTTTCTCTCTTTTTTGTGTTTATAGTTCCTTGTTTTGACCTTTATTTTTACGCATATATATTTTAAATCTACATGAAATGTTTTATGTCCTATTGTCAAATCAGATACACAAATTGAAGCGAAATAGAGAAAAAATAAGTAAATGAATATATGATAAATAAATAATAATAAAACATTGAGAGAAATAAGATATTTTAAAGGTTATATTAAAATAATTAGGCTTGAAATCGGCATGATAAATGTATTTGGCCCAGGATCGGAATCCCGTCATGTGTAGTCGGCTTCCTGTCATTTGAATAAGTAATATCTATTATAATATATATAACGCAATGCAACACACAGGTGCCGCCACCATATGGGTGCCACCATATCAAGCTTGTCATTAAACAGTAATTAATGAGGAGTCTGTGTAACCGAGGGAGCTATTTTGAGGTGCCACTCTGGAAATCATTGTAACCTCTAATCTCTATCAGGCGTGGCTTCGAATCTCTATAGCGGTATGTGGGTAGTTTACTGATTTTCCCCACTTAAAAATTGTTACCTCCACTATTTACATCGGTCGCCATTAATTAATTAAAATCATTTTGGAAAATGTTAACCATTAAACGAACACTGAATTGAATAACGAAATGAATATAAACGGAAGAGTCAGACAATGACTGCATTAGCCATATGTTTAATTCAAACTAAACATTTTGTTGACGTTTTTATCAACTTTATTATTCGCTTATACTGATAACGTGCCTAACGTTATGTTGACATATCAGCAACCTTCCGTGGTGGAACAGGAATTTGAGGATATATAACATGACCCCGAACGACCCAGCGTGATCACACAAAGTTTATGAATGGGTTAGAAGAACACTAAAAGATAAAGTTGTAGAATGCCGCAATCTATTGTCAGATAGTACTCTGTGTGAAAGTATGGAAATACGTGATTCACGAAACAGACAGGAAGGAAAACGTCATGAAAGAATGATTTGATATAATGATAATTTGGGTTTTATTTTACGTAAAGGTTTTGCATTTATACATTGCAAGCTGTTGTGTACCAATATACCGTAGGGGTATGTGTAGTCTATCACGGGTACAATGGTGAGCTTCATTCTATAACATTCAAAATTGAAATTTTACAATCTGATTAATTGGAGCTCTGTCCAACACCTGGACATGCTCTTAGCGATACTAACCGTGCAACCGCCCGACATGATTGTTCAAGTAAAAGTAAATATGTATTGTCTAGACAAAAGGACCTTGATTCTCAAAATATCTCGTAATATCAAAAGGCCATTTGGGAGTTTTGAAACCATGACTTTCAAGGCAAGGATAATGACAACCTCGTTGCATGAACCAATAAAATTTGGGCCAATACGACTCGGCTTGTACTGCCCAATTGTATACGGCCTCTGTTTGTTGCTTATGAATATTAGTCTTTCGAAAAATGAATATCATAGCAAATTGTAAACTGTATCATAACATTAGAGGTATTGTACTATATCAAAGGTGAGAATGGGAAGATCAGTGCTGTCTAAATATAGCACCCACATCACATTATGATATATCTACTACCGAACTGCTACATCTGTAGATTACACAAAGAATGGCTTGTCATTCTTCAGACGGACAGAAAGAGATAGCATAAAATACAAGCTGTCAGGCAGTGATGGTATCACTAGGGACTTGATGGGGATATTTCAGTTGCTTCAACTGTAACAGAGAAACTATCACGGTGTAGCTGGATTATATATCATATTTTATTGATTTATCTACTATAACGAATCTGTTGTCGATTTAAGTACAGGGATATATAGAAACTTGTCCCAAAAGTATTCAGTTTTGAATATCTGACCTCAAATACCAAGATTTTTATGGAATTTAAAAGAGTTGTTTAAAGGTAGAAATAGCTATATTTATGCTTTGAAATGAAGTATGCAAATATTAAAATTTTGCCCTTTTGCGCTCTATCTCTCTCTCTCTTCAGATGGATGGAGAGAGAGATACTTTAAGGCATTAATTTGAGGCGGCGTAGCTAAATCGCTTAGATGTTAAGGACTTGTAAAGAAGATTTACAAGAGTAGCTTTCTAAAAAGCTTAGGTTGCAATCGGAATAGCTTTACATCTTCAAGTTGTTGGTCAAAAAAACCAAATGGCTTTATGTAAATAGGAATTACATGTACTTGTTTTTAAAATCATCTTTTCATGCGCAGTTGTGAATTTTCCCGCTGAAATTTCTAAAGCCACGCCTCATTTTTTCCTTATTAGGAAAGTAGCCGCGCCTTTTTTCCTTTTTAGGAAAGTCTCTCGAATATTCTCGTCAATATTCGGAAATAAGTTGATTTTTGTAGTGAGCAAATCTTTTTTTTAATTGTGAACATTTTATAAGATTTATTTCTAGAAATCTCAATATTTACAGCAGAATTATGTGCTAATATTGTTTCTTAGTACTAGATTATTACCCAACATGCCACGCTAATGGAGTTTGCACATGCGCTCTCAAAGCGAATTTACTATCGTTATATACAATCGGCCGAGGCCGATTGCAATAAGTCCTTGTTAGATGCATTGTTTGACTCGTGACTGTTTCACTTAGGTCCGTTGTAAAGGTCTTAATTTCTGTGCACTGCATCAGACAGGTGCCGTCATCGTATAAGTGCAATAATCTTGGTGACGTGAAACAAGAATCAAACAAACCCAGCACTGATTTTGATTCATATTTTAATTAAATAAGCAAAGGGCAAGGAAACTTTTTTCTACACTCCTCGTTTCCATGTAGTTACTGTAGGGGATTATGTGTACCTATATCGTGGCTCCCCGTAATGGGACCAGGTCTGAAAGGGGAAAAGACAAAGAGTTTTATATCCTCTTTCAAATTACTTTCATATTTTTATCATTAAAATCACCTTCAGATACAAGGCGTTAAAGTCATCACTTTAGGAGAACCTCAGAACATGCGGTGCCAGATGTTCAAATCTTCTTCTTTCCTATCAAGAGACATATATTTCCTCTTGCACCACATGGGAAGTATATTCAAAGTTTTGCTTCAAATTTGCTTTATCTTTCGAAATCGTAACTAACAGATGTTGAACAATAGATGTAGATAAATTAGTTTTCTTACAATTTTTGTGAGGTCCAGCGGAAAATGATTAAGAATGATTGACATATCGAGCGTTTTTAGGAGAAGGCAAGAGCTTCTTCTGACCAGGTATAAACACTTTAACAGATGACTGGAAATTGGCCGGGACGGAGTGATTTTCCTAACGGTCATCTGGCGTAATGAATCGAAAACGAAACTATGCGAAACCGCTTTTGTTGTTAACAAACCTCCCGTTCTGTAGTAGCCATTTTCCAGGTGCAATTTGGCGCCATCTTCTAAGTGTTAGGTAATGATTCGTGCATTGGATTTACAATAGCATTTACTCGCTTAATTCTTTCTCATAGAATATATATATATATATATATATATATATATATATATATATATATATATATATATATATATATATATATATATATATATATATATATGTGTGTGTGTGTGTGTACATTGCATTTTATAAATAATTAGAGATGAATAAATGTAGAATTTTCTCTCTTGTCAGGGTATCGTTTTCAGTATAAACATTAGAAGTTATACTAGTAAATAATTATAACATGCCAAATAAACAATAAACAATAATTGCATATTTATATTAATCGGAGATTCGGAACGTGTAGTTTCATCAAGTTTTCGATCTTTCACTTTGTCCTTGAAAATTTAATCACGGTCCCAACATTTGAATGATCAGATAATTTGCTTTAATGATTGTTATGATAAGCCTATATGTATGTGACTAGACTTTCTCATGATATCCAACTGTTGACCTTGACCTTACATTTCCATATTTTGCTTTCCAGGGCACTATGCAACGTTAGCCTGGTATCCGAGGCTTTCCGATGTGCCAAAGCACGAAGCTTCGTGCTTTAGCATATCGGAAGGCCTCGGGTACCAGGATATATGCAACGTTATACGAATCCTCTTGAGTCTTCGTTATTTACCTTATATGAAACCTATAATACCATGATTGTAGATATACAGTGACCTTATGTAAATAAAGTCGTTATCGTGTTATGCCATTAATTGATGGGAAATTTTATATTCCTCGTAGAAAATGATTTCTGCTATGGGAAACCTTTTGGTAAAGCAGACCAAAGCCACATAATCGTAATACAGTTGAACTTAGGCTAATCATGGTGATAGATTATTGAATACAAAGGTCTGTATATCGATAGTATAGACATCTTTGATTTGGTATGGACATACGAGTACACCTTTATTGTGAATGTCACCACCGTATGCCAATAGATGAGGTCGATTGAGTTCAATAGAGTTGAGGGTGAGAAGTCTGCGCCGGGCTGTCATAATTATTGCCCGGGGATGTTTTGCCTGATCGGTTCACTCCATTGGTTTAACCCTCAGATGGTCAGAATAAGCAAGTCAAGTGCGAAATGACTGCTTTATTCATTAATTCGTCGAATAAATTGAACGAAACACTTTAAATAGTGTCAACGTTGTGACAGTCTGTGGAGAGAAGTTCGAGTTCTGCCATCAAAGGACAGCTAACATAACATGGCCAATATTGGCCGGAGGGCCTTTCGTGTATTTGTACTGACCTTTCGCATTGTCCGATGAATTATAACATGTTGACCTATGATTGAAGATAATTTCCATTCGAACAAAGGGCGATGCCACGTGGAGGGGGAATCCCGTTATGTTTAATTTCCATTTAAATTCTTGTTGTCTGAAGCCAACTTTATTAGATAGGGCGGTAAACATTAAAATCAATATGTTGTTTTGCTCACATTTATCATGCAGAATCAGACAAGTAAAAAATCCATGGTGAATATTATAAAAAAGAAATATAACAGCATGCTCTATATATCATCATTTGCTTTCTTTGCATGAATAGCAGCAAACACAATGCACATACTTAGGTACAATCTTGTCTGGCAATTCCAGTAACGGTCCCATTTGAAGTTTGAGAGGGATTGTGGGTGTTGTTGTTTTAAAAAATCAGAAACCATCTGACAACAGAATCTACAATATTCATAAGACTTTAAACGTTATTTATCAAAGAAATCGCGTCATATCAGAAGACCTAACCACGTGAATACCTGGATCCCCTACTGTATTCGTTTTATTGTTCCATTATCATGGGCATTGTCACAAAACATATACAAATTCGTAGGAACAGGGACTCCAGACTTTGCATGTCATTACGTAATGTCTCCCATAGACTCCGCGATTTTAATACATCATAACGCAGTTTGTCTCGGTTTACATAATATGCTTTAAAGTGCTTGATGTATTATACAGATTGCACCTTCACTGTACTTGAGTTTTAACCCGGGGTTAGCATATTTTCTTCTTTCAGTAGTGACTAAATGGGTAATAAAATACGATGTCGCTGCAGTCCTTTAATGATGGAATGACAGAGGCATGATGCAGTAATATATTGGAATGTCTTTTCAGGCCCTGTCATTATACATTTGTTTGTATACCAAGACTTCGTCACATTTTTGTATGGTTATGTAGTAACACGAGTTTTAAGTTATTCAAAATGTTTAATATTCATTTTGTACGAACTTGTGATTTAAAAATGGTTTTCAAAGAAGTGTTCCCTGAAGGTATTGTTGTCTATTCTCAGTTGGACAAATATAATAAATACCAATTTCTCCACACTATTTATAAGTCTGTTTCTTGGAATGTGAAACAATCGGGACCACATCGTAATATAGGTTACCTATTCGCATTGATAGTTTTTGTATTGGTTTGAAAAGACATACGACATTATTAATACCAAGGAGGGAAACGGATGGAACTGGGTTCTTGTTCCATTGTAAGTAATAAAATATTATCTTACAATGCAGTTATTTTCAAACAAACAATTCATAATTATATCTACGTATATCCATTACAATGAAAACAGCTTATCAATATACATATTCTTACTACTTTAAAAGCTTCATTTCAGTGTTTGTGTTTGTTTTATGTTTATCGCAAAATCAGAGATATTTCACCTGTATGATGGCAGCCAATGTATAATGGTGGTGGGTAGGGGGACAGAATATTGGAACAAACAATTGACCACCTGACTGAGGTACTCAGCAGGTATTCCCACATGCCTGGACGGGGATTCGAACCCACATTTAAAAAAAAAAGGGTGCATCAAATTCCAGTGCCGTGCTTTAGCCCTATCAGTCACCGAACCACGATCAAATACTCCACATTTATATGTAGTGTTGGTTTTCTGGATATATGTTTCGTCAACAACCTGAGGTAGATCAGATGGTAATCACCTGTACGAACATAAATACGATACCTCGTCTCCCGCACAAAGGCGACATTCACCATCATTGTATAGGCTTTGTAAACGTCGGATCAACATTTCATGTCCAAGATCACTATTCTTGCATTTATCTACTGTTTTGTTTACTTTTAAACATTTGCACCTGGAATAGTAAACAGTCAACTTAATATAATCAGTGGATGCCTATAGAGTTACGCACTGTGATCCAGTCTGCAATATTGTGTAGCAATCTGTCATCGTCAGTCGGGGTTATCTGAGGTTATCGCGCTGACCTGCTTCTTTATTGGGCATAACATGGCTCGTTCCCCACTACATTCAGTTTATGTGGTGACAGCCAGTAAGATATGACACACTGTTTTGTAAATACATTTACTCCGTGTTTATTTTCGGGATCGTGATTTTAACGATGTGATGTCTCCGAGAACCGAACTTTTTAGGGGGGAGAAAACAGAAATTTTTTCAGTGAAAAAACCTCGAGTATTGTAGCGAGCAGAAATCATTGATATAAATTTATAAGGCTGCATGCAGAGTGAAATTGCTGATGATAAAACCAAGCCCAACTCATTGAAGCATTCGAGGGAACAAAGTTATCTGTTGCGCGTGAGGCATACACGGCTTTGATTAGTTGAAAGGCGAACGCAGAGCTGAGCGGAGGATATAAGACTAAGTCGTGGACTTTAAATATATATATATATATATATGTGGACGCATGGCGTATGAAATGGTCTTTTCGTTATAATTGGATTTTTATTTTATTTTCGATGTTTTGTGGAACTTTCGTTTATATTCATTTACTGTTTTCCCCCGAGACAATAATTTAAAAAGATAAAATTGTGCCGATATTATGTTTAAATAGAATGAATGAACTATTAAGAGCCACGTTTAACTCCAGCCAAGGAAGTGTCATTTGTTTATCTGGCAAGACCTGTATGTAATGTTTATAAATTAGCCCACCTGACCTAAATCAGGATGTTAAATATGCGACCAAAAAAGAAAGAGAGCAGTTTGGTAAGTTCACGTCTACGAGATATCAACCAGAATACCGGTGACTGTGCGAACTACAAGGACAGGCTAGAGGAATATCGAAGGGGGTTGTACGAACTTAGTCGATCTGATATGACAGAGGATCCCGACCCCACGGGAAATGGGGAGGGGCGATGTGTCGCGTGTGATATGAACAGGGAAAATTTATGTGCGGTAGACAATGTGAAAAATCACGACTGTACAAAGAGCAGAGAGTTCGGAAATCATCGGGATTCTCAACTGATTCGGAACTCCATGCATTGGGAAGAATTTTTCGGTAGGATTTATTTATTTATTTATATATTGTTATGTTTTGATAACGTTGTTAAAGGTACCTATTTTAACTTCCGTATTCAAGATCAGTCATATACCGGTAGTAACTTTTTTCGTTAAAGGTAATGTTAAGAAATAACATAAATAGATAGTTTAGAGTCATGCGACAAAAATTACATAAGTGTTTAATTGTTGCCGGAAGGGTGGATGTGTGAAAGAGCAATGCGTTATGGTAAATTAGTTTCCTTTTGTCTGGGGGTTATATTCTCTTCTACTCTCACCTGCCCAGTACCAGATTCCAAACAGCTGTACGTCAAACACATGTAACAGAAACCCTATAATTTCAAGGGTGAGTTGTGAAGCTGCAGAAGTAAAAACTAATCCCTGGATGCATTCTCTTGCACGATGCATCAATGTGTGCATCTCAAATTCACTTTGACAAAGATGAATGACTTGTCTTGGGCAACAGACATGCAAGCCACATAAATTCACTTCTCTCCTACCCTCCCCAGAACACTTAACACCTGTGGATAGGGGGTATCGTATTTAAGATTCAGGCATCGTATTATCTGTTTGTGTTCGGCTTGGTTACTCCGACATAATTCTAGTATTAATTAACTTTATTCAATTCCGATATATGGGACCTATGGATTCTGGGAGTGTGATACCACATGCGCTTGCTTCATGCCAGGTTTACATTCTCACAAAGTAGTCGATTGAACAAAGCAACGTCGACATCAGTACAGTTTGTCTTTCTTCCTGTCCATCGTTTCCTATTTCTGTCTTACAAATGTGTAGATAGGGAATCCATGGGAGTCGCTCCTCGTCAGTACCACGATTTCGGTTATTTCTTTACCCATTAGAAATTTAGAGTTGCTTATAGTCGTGACTAAACTTGTTCGAGTTTTTTCTTTTCCTCAGAATATTGCGTGCCCACTGTCTTATGAAATATTACAATTTATAAGAATGAAATTGAAATATTCATAATGACTTAAGTTCATTCTTATAAATTGTAATATTTCATAGGACACCACTCTGAAGTATGCATGTATATATGTAAGTAATTCACAGATTTAAGTAGGTGTATTGTGTAGAACAGAGATCAAAAACACTTTGACCTGCAAAAAAAAAAAACATCCTTGAGTTCTGAAGAGAGGGAGGTCCTATATTGTAATAATCATTTCCGTGGTACGTAGTACAGAAACCGAGTTAGTCAAAGAACAAAGGAAGTCGTTGGAAATTATCATTCACTACTGTAAAACATTTCAAGTAGAAAAACGTGAAGTATATTATATTAAGATGATAATGCTGAGCACACCAGATGTATATAGATGTAAACGCATAAACTATCTACCAAATATTTACAAGTAAGCGCTGGACTGGAGCTTGCGCAATTCACTGTATGCCAGGGGTGGCACTCCGAACCTACATTGTACCTACGACGGTTCGGACCCTCTATGTACCTGCACCTACGGAGATAATAAGTATTGAGTCATGGGCCAGAAAAAAACGACCAGTGCCAGAAACGTAAGGTGCATTTGTATTTAGAGTGCAGACCTACAGTTTACATACAAACATACGATATACTAAACATTCAGACACGGGATCATAGTTCACGAATTAACTTTGTATAGAGTAAGAAAAGAAATATATTGTATATGCTATGCAGTAATTTGTAAGTGGGGATTGGAAGCAGTGAGTAGAAGTGGGAGAGTAGTGTAAACTAGCGCGGCTTTAACTGATTAATACTCATGTAGGTATCCATAATACGTGGTTCTCTAATGGTCTGTTGATATTGTAATCATACACTTCTGTATCTGATGGAGAAGAGGAACATTTATAGAAAGGAACATCGTAATCTGATTTATGTTGTGTGGTATGGTGTCCTCATACCAACTACTTAATTAGAAAAAAACTGAGGCTAAATTCACTATTATGATGCAGCATTGTATTTTTAGTAGTCCCTTAGAATTGTTCCTTGTAGGTAGATAAAAAATTCATTGCGAGATGAAGCTCGTTGCAAAACCGTGGAGCAATCACAGTCATCCATAGTAAATATTGCTGTAAGGTCAAAGTATACGCTCATTGATAATTGGTAGAGTATTCAGATCCTATTGAATGTCATTACATATCTTTATTTTCATATGTTATCGTGGAAGAATATATCTATGGTTGTGTAGATGGGGTGGGGTTGTTCAATGAAAATAAGGTATATCCTACAGATTGGGAAAATAACTCGAAAATATCATCCGAAAGGTAGGGGAGGAGTGATGTCCAAGTTCGACGTCAAAACCATGGTTTTGAGGTAAATAATATTAAACTGAGTTCGCTACCTTGACCCCTGCATCACTCTCCACATTCATCACCTCAGTGTCCGTAAATTTTGTGACATTTCTTTGACATTCCTTCAAAATCGGACGAACGTCGACCCTGAATAGTTACAGTAGAACGACGTCGTTTTGTCAACGTCTACAGCATTCAGCGACGTCTCACTCAGGTGTAAACGATGAATAAGAAATGACTGTGCCGTTAATAATTCACTTAGAATTTCAAAAATGATGGGATCGGGGTCTAGTCTAAGCAAATATTCCTAGTATAACCCTCAGGGTTCCAACGGAACTGCGCGCTTTAGTCCGCGAGGCTATTTGTGTTTTAAGATATCTATCGCTTGTTTAATGATATTTACGTGTAAGGCATCTGTTATTATGTCATTAAATCATGTTAACGCGTCTACTTAGCGATGTTCATGTTATGTTTTCTCGATTTTTTCCCCTAGATGATGTGTAGGTGATCACTGTTCACTCATAGAGAATTTATTATCTATTACAATATATATTGACCCATTTGACGTTTACATTAACCGGCAATGCCGACCACGTCAATGCCTAATGCTCTATGTTAAATGTATGAGTATTTCTTAACAATTTTCCACGTTGGTTTATGATGTCAATGCGTAGCTTTGAAATGAAATATTGAACTCTCGTTTTGTTCGGATTTAACTTTGAAATAAGATTTAATTCGGTTTGAAAACGTTAGCAATATGGTTATTGTTATGCTTACTTTACGTATATTGGAACAGTCAGCTCTTGAAACAATGACGGCTTAAATGTTTCATCTTTATGATGACGGTGTGCGTTCGTTTGAAGAGGAAACAAAATATAAAAGAATCCCCCAAATAAATTAAATAAATAAATAAATAAATAAATAAATAAATGTAACATCTTTATCTTTATATCAGTGTAGGAATTGGGCATTGAACTTAGGGTCATCAGAACACTACTATATTGTCCCAAGGGATACATGAAGTCAACAGAATTCCTTTCACCGTGGTCAACAATATGAAGTTTCTGTATATGTGACAGGGGTACATAGTCCAGATTCCTGAATAGATTACCCTTTATTCTACTGAACAGATGAATATTGATGTTCACTAACGCGGGCAGGAGGCACGTCCCATGGAGTGAAATTCTTAAATTTATATGCAAATTACCACCTTATAAATGGCATTAAATAAATTGGCTTTTGAAATATTTCCAGATTACTTTAAAGGTGTCTATTATCATAAGATTGTGACTATTATGCCTTAAAAATAGATTTCAAGGTTGTGTGTTAAAATGTGGCGTGTTTCTTGTACATGTGAGGTGTCGATTTATTGGGACCACAACAGTCCAACACGTCTGTCTGTAGGTTATAGGGGCAGATGGTGTGTGAGTGCAGTCATATGCTCCCATGCATGAAGAAGGGGGATTCAGAGGACTGTCCTTTTATAAGCTAAAAATCCCTTTAGAGAATGATTTCCTAAGGGTTTTCGCCTTTAAAACATCTTGTGTAATCACAATTATTAACAGAAGGCTTAAATCTAGATAAAGTAATAAATATACTGGACTAGAAATAATTGCTGGTCTTTACTTGCGCAAGGATTATTGTTCCTGTAGAGTATCGACCAGTGTTAAGTGGAGGGCTACACGAAGAAAGTCACCAACATTCGGTATGTTTTTGCAGACTATGGGCCGGTCCCGGTGGACATTCGGCAGGTCTGTTTCTTACATTCGGCAGGTTTCTTGCAGGCATTCGTTAGGTTTCTGACAGGCATTCGGTAGGTCTCTGGCATACACTCGGCACGTCTCTGACATACATTCGATATGTTTCTGACAGATCTTCGGCAGGTCTCCGACAAACATTTAGTAGGTCTGTGGCAGACATTCGATAGGTCTCGGGTAGACATTTGGTAGATCTTATGCAGACATTCGATAGGTCTCGGGCAAATATTAAGTAGTTCTTTGGCAGATATTCGACAGGTCTCCGGCAAACATTTAGTGGGTCTCTGACAGACTTTCAGCAGGTCACTGGCAGACACTAGATAGGGACAGACCCTCCCACTCAGTTCGACTAGAACCCGAACCAGGATTTCTTGCACTTGTAGTTGATATGAACATGGTGAAGTTTGGTATTGCATTCTCCGCGCAAAACCTGAATTATAAGTCGGCATGAGAATCTTCCGTCAAACTTCTAATCGCTTTCCCAGTTAAAAGGGTTATAGAATACGTTTAAGTTACACCTCCCACAAATACCGTTGATGGCATGTGACACGCAATCGTCATCGAATTACAGAAACGACTTTTTTACTGGATTATATCTTTCACTTATGAGATAAGATTGATGATAATTAGAGTGTATCTGTTTACGAGGTCTGATGTGTAGATATGGTATAGAATATCTGTATCACTAGCGTGTCGTCATCGGGTGTTGCGACTTTGGGTGGATCCGTTCGAACATACTCGGGTACTTTTATAAGACTGTAGGTACACTGCGGAGACTGATACTAACATCTTACTTTACAATGTAATGATTGTCACATTGTCGGTGCATTATGACATCAAAGACCAAGCGTAAATAGTGGCCGATTCAGGAAAACTCGAAGGGATATTTATCCGGTAATGACCTCAAAATATCTACAGATCATTTTACTTCGAGCAATTGTTATTATATACATATGCGTAGAGAGAAGGGGGAAGGGGTTGACTGTACCTTGGACAAATTGTAATGCATGTGTTTTTTATCGAAATTTCTCCTACAAGCAGTTTCTGTAAGTTTGTATTAAGCTTTAAGGAGCCCACGTTTATATTAACTCAGGTTTTAATTCTTTAATTACGTAATATTTCATTAATCACTTCACGTGTAATTTTAATAATACCATGTGAGATAAAAATAGGACCTTACTCAAGCTTTAAGGGTATTGTATATTTCAATGAGTCAAGAACCCATCTTAAGATACCTATGTTTACAATAAACTGCATCACGTACAAAATTATTTTGCTCTCCCATACTTCTTACACAGTTGATTACATTCTAACTGATATAAATCAATGTCTCTAAATGCATTTTGCATTGCATGCTACTAGAAATTTATCAGAACTCCAGAATGTGGTATGCAAAACAAAGTCCCCTACGTGCGGTAATTTGAAAGAATGGATCAATATTTGAAAGAAGATTTGAATACAAGCTGTTATGAAATAAATTTAGGGACTATGTCTGTCCCAATATTTTCATTGTGCAGGTTTTATTTATATAACTTAAGATTTAACCGGCTGTGTGGGATACCAGTGCACCTGTGTTGCTCGTAACCGCTTCAAAGGAGTATAGAATTTGTTTCAGAGTAAAATTCGGGATTGGTAAAAACTTCTATAATCTAAAACTTAAATCGATAGAAAGTAATCGAAGTGTAGGAGCTTGAAACGTATCAAAATCTAATCGCTTTATTGAAGTCTGTGCTCTCTCTCTCCCTCTCTCTCTCTCTCTCTCTCTTAGCAGCGAAATGTAAGAACTTCGACCTTTTTCAAAGCAAAAACACGTCTCAAATACGCAGTGTGGAAGTTTGAACACCCTTAATTCTGTGGTTTGTGAATGTAATATTACCAAGTTCGCCAAAACCCTATCGATTCAATACGATTTGTAGATCACAGATCAGATCATGGGTTTGCCGTTCATTTCTTAATTTTGGTGAAATCGTCAACCGATCTTGATCGAATACACGCCTTTGCATTGTCTCTTTATATTTTCCAACAGGAAATGATTACAGATAAAGGTGTGAGTACCACAATGTCTGAGCTGATTGTTGTGGTTTTCCAAATCATGTCATTAGCACGGTTAGAGGTGTATATGGGTGCAGCTGTGAATCATACTGCGACATACATCTGTCGTAAAGACTATATCCTATGTATGACAAATTGACAATGCACTGGGTATGTTGATATCATATCATAGTGTTAAGATCAGATCGTGAATATTACATAATCCCAACATTATGTTACGGCTTTTTACAAATTTAGAATTTAATGAGTGGATTTAATACTTTCACTCCGCGTGACTCATTCCTTCACAAAACGTTTTCCCGAATTTGAGTCGAAATTTTTGCGGCTAAAGATGAGGACTTAAATAAGTTTAGATGTCATCTTCGTAATGAAAACCATTGTAACCAAGGAGTAGACTCTCATTTTTTTGAAATCATTAGTTTTTATCTGTTTAGAGGTCGTGGTGTCGCCACTGCATATTCTGTTTTTTAAAGTTGTCTGTAGGTGTTTAAAGCATATGCGCCTGATGTCATCACTGCATACCTTATTTTTATCATAGCTATTTGGAGCATGTGCTTTTGGTGTCGCCACTACATACTCTGTTTTTATCAGTTGTGTATAGTTGTTTAGAGCATGTGCGCCTGGTGTTACTACTGCGTACCATATTTTGATCAGTCGTTTATAGTTGTTTGGAGCACGTGCGCCTGGTTCGCCACTGCATACTTTTATTTTTATCAGTCGTCTATTGTTGTTTTAGCACGCGCGCTGGGTGTCACCACTACATACTTTATTTTTATCAGTAGTCTATAGCTGTTTTAGCACGTGCGCTGGGTGTCGCCACTGTATACTCTACTTTATCAGTAGTCTATAGCTGTTTTAGCACGTGCGCTTGGTGTCACCACTGTATACTCTACTTTATTAGTAGTCTATAGCTGTTTTAGCACGTGCGCTAGGCGTCGCCACTGCATACTCTACTTTATCACTAGTCTATAGCTGTTTGGAGCACATGCACCTGGAATCGCCACTGCATACTAGTATTAAAAAAGATTATTTCTTGCTTAGGTAAAGCGCACAATTGATTCAATTAAGTCATCAAAACTCAATTTCAATGAAGAAATTACAGATCGATACATCGTACATCACAATATATACATGTATTTGTACAATGCATGGGCATGTAATGATTCATGATTCAGCAATAATTAGAAAGTCGTAAGATTATGATCGAATGGAAATGCAGCTGGCGTTCTGGCTCAAAGACATGCAGTTTATAATAAAAGTTAAAACTGTTATAATGACCAAAAATTAAATTCTGATCTTTTTGAAGATCCCATTAAAGCAAATAGGTTTGCCAATTGAGGAATGCTTTTGCCAGGTGATTTGGCTTCTGTTGTAATAGAGGGAGGAATACAGCGAAAATCTGTACAACAATAAGCGAATGTGTTCAGAGTATACTTTCATGTATTGAGTTTCATATATTGTGCCATAATATTCAGTTTAAATTCGGTGAAAATGTGTTAAAACGAAAAAAGCTAATGAAACACCTCATTTCAAACATAACTGGAAAATGGAAAGGTGGTAACTATTGGATTTAACGAGAAAGTGTCGCATTTATAAATTATTTTAATCGGAAAAGCTTCGAGCTTGTCGAGAGTTATTCTTTACAATCTTTATATTCAGTTTCAAGGGTATCGACTGTCTGTCATCTGTCTTGTAGAGAGGTATAACTCGACTTTCATGCCAATGTCAAGTATAGCCATCAGACCAGCACGAATTCTGACTTAACCTTCGTGTATTTAGAATACTCTACGTCAAGGATCTACCTTATTTCAGCACCTGGTCTCGTCGTTAGATCTCCAGTAATCAAATTTGTCCGTTTTGTTTAATCCAGAAGATAAACATTCGGCCTTCTTTGAAGCTAAGAGTGTATATAACACACCTATGGGAAGAGAGAGGCATTGGCGAAGGTTTAGTTTGGCTCCGACTTGATGGCTTGCAGATTCTGAATATTATACATTTGTATCTCTCTGTTTCTGATCATTAAAACACATCGTTAGTCGATTCCCTTATCAATGATAGTGCTATGGAGGAATTCATTGCGATCTTGATAATAATGTAGAGATAGAGGGAATTCGGGCTTAGTTAAAGAATCCTCGTTTTAAAACGCTCCACTTTGGAGCAATCATTTCCCACCACCGTCTGATCCCTGACAGATAAAGTGTATGTTTTCTCAATGATTTACAGAGATAAGTTATTTTAAAAGGGGTGTCTGTGGTAAATATCGTTGGTTAAGGCATACCAAAGCTTAGTTTTTATCCTCTAAAAATTAATGAAATCCAAATAACAGTAAGCAAGATTTGGTCCGAAGTTTGTTTGAAACGGTAATGATCAACACAAGATGATGGGTAATGGTAGTAGATACAAATAATTGTTAAAGTGAATCTCAAACATTCTTTAAAATGTTTTGGTCTTTCACCCTTTTAAAATTCTTTTTAGAATTGGATTAGCTATCAGAATACTTTTCTACTTTCCATTTTGTATAAACAATGGGTATGGACGTCACGATTGAGGGAACAAAGTGAATATGCAATCCAAAACAAGCACAGCCTGCACGGCATTACACGTAGAGGCAATGGCCGATCGTCTGCCTTTGAAGACCTTATTGGTTTGATTCGATTATCAATCTTCAAAATGCGATCTAAATGAATGAGTTGTCGGCAATGTCCGATTTATCTCCTAATCGAAGATAAGAATTATGTAAATGAGTGAAAACGGAGAGTTGACCTTAACACAAAGATTATTCTAGGGTTGGTATACAGACCTTGTTTTCCGTATCTTGATTTGAGGGAGCAGTGACCCTCGGAAGGTTTTCTTTATCTCTTTTTAACTTCTTTCCATTAATATAGTCTGTCATATTTCTGTTGTTGTGTCTTTGCGGTGGTTCACGCTCTGTCGAGGTCCTTGACTTCAGAGAGACATAATATCATATGTTGATGTCTGTGTCCCAATAAGGAACATGCCAACTTATAGTAATAACACTGTGGAGAATAAATAAGCATGTTGAAAATAACATTTTCAACTTTATGCTTATATGCTTTGTTTCTCAGATTTATTTATCAGGGCTTTTATTCATAATCTTGAGAGAAATGATATCTTAGAAATGCATAAATACAACTATTTTGTAAACACGCTTTAAAATGTAAATCATGAAACGAAAAACCGAATTAGCTTTGCAACGGGCAGGGCTTTCTAGTCTTACATTCAAAATTTCTGTCAGTTTCTGGAAATATTTTTAGGGAAAATCGAAAATGAGTGGAAGTCAATTTCAGGGTTATTTTGCAAAGATTTCGAACATGACACGTTAAAGATCCCTCACTGCTTCGGTTGGGTCCGTTGCAAAGATCAAACTTTGTATGCCCTGCATCAGGCAGATGCCGTTGTAACAGTTTCAAAGTTCCCCCGTGCTGAAAGTTCCCTTTTGATGTTTTGCGCATGCGCGTATCGGTAGGAAACTTTCAGTCTGTGTTATATGCATGGTGAAAGTTTCCTCGTGGTGAAAGTTCCTTGGTCCACGTGAAATATGAAAGAATAAAGATTAATTCTTATAATTGTACTGGATCTGGCTGTTAGGATAAAATTGTGATAAATTTGAGGGATTCTAATATTGACGCATGCGTATGTGCGACAAAGGGAACTTTCAGCATGGGGGAACTTTGAAACCGTTACACCCGTTACCAAATACGTGAAATATTCGTGGTGTGACGTTAAACAAAAATCAATCAATCAGTCATTTCATTGAAATAAATAATAATATCATAAAGGTTTCGAAGTTGCATATATTTTCTGTAGTGTACGATGTAAATTAACTAAACTACAAAAAATGACAACCAGCGAGAGCATAAGTGTTTCACAAATTTCACGAAGAACGTTGGCTTTGTGAACCGATTGCAGTTACTATAACTAAGTTCTACTCCATGTCGTTTACTTATGTACATTTTGATGAGTACATCTGTCATCAGAATTCGGTATCTATTTTGATATCTAAAATACTTAGTACTGTGACTGACTAATACATACATTACTGGGTAACAGATAAAAGATTATCTCTATTGTAGCCATATCCTATGAATTCTCGAGAAGTAATCTGATACAGGTATCAAAGTCTAGTCTACACTCCCAGTTTCTCTGATCAAACGGCTCGAGAACTTTGACCTCTTTAAATCGAAAATACCTCGATGTGACTATGTAATGGAATATCCTATGCATGGTTTTAGAATAAAACCAAATGATTTCGTGGATGACTTTAGAAAATATGTATGTATTTTGAATATTTGCACTTCTCGTTTATGAATTATTATCGTACACGTATCTATGTAAGCATTATCACATTGAAGCTAAAATATGAAAACAGTGTTATGTGAGATCGTCTCAAACCCATCGTTCAATACTAAGATTTTAGCGTAGACAGTGGTGACTCAGCAAAAATGCGTGTTCTCAGGGAAATCATTACTTACGGATTTTAATAGCATAATAATTACCCTGTACAAAAAAGTGAATTTTAAACTTTCAGCTTAATATTCCATTTTTGATACGTTGCTTAACAAGAGTTGTTAGACGACAACAGAGCTCGTCGGTGGCAGCCAAATATGAATGACAAAACTTTTTTGTAATTTGGTCAGTCTTCAAGGTCGAAGTCAAAACGTAAAAATGTTTTATACGAAGTGAAAGGTCTTGTCACAAGGAATACGCATGAAATATTGAAGCCCTATCTCTGGTTGTTCATACGTTATGACCAAGGTTAAAATTTTATAAAAGTAGATTAAACTTTTAAAGTCATGGCCACAGTCAAAATTTTTGGTACCCAATGAAAGGTCTTCGCAAAAGAAATACACGTGAAATATTAAAGCCTAGTTTCTAATGGTTCTAAAGTTGTAATCCAGGTATACGGACGATGACGATTGATTGGTTGATTGATTAATTGATTGATTGAATATTGTTTTACGTCACTCCACTATTATTTCACGTATATGGTGACGGCATCTGCCTGATACATTGCATTCAAATTTAGACCTTTGCTACGGACCCACTCGAAGCAATGAGAGATCTTTTACGTGCCACGCCTACCGTGTCACGGGACCTCGGTTTTCACTCTCTCATCCGAAAGACAGAACACCGGTGCGCCCAGGGCGGGAGTCGAATCCGGGGTCTCTCGATCACGAGCTGAGCACCTTATCCACTAGGCCACACCGGCTTCGATAACGACGACAGGTGTATGACAATAGTTCTCTGGACATTCGTCTAGGCGAGCTAAAAATGAGAGTATTGGTCCTGTCATCTTGCCATTAGAATGGTAACATTAACGCACGTAACATGATGTAAAACATTGAAATTTTGAATACTTTATGAAACCAATACTGATTCCTTAACATAATCACTAGCCACACTGCTGATAAGGACCAGTAAGAATTTTGATAATTAATTTTAATAGAGTATTCCGAACTCAACTCATTGTTTACTGTTCGATCCCTTATAGTGACCAGACATGTAAAAAAAATTAGTACATTCACTTTTCCTTATTATTAGATCAGAAAGTAGTCATCATTACACGTTCATATTGCTACAATATATGCAAAAGTTACAGAGACCCTTCCCTCTCATTCCATATCAAGTTATAGATAACTCTACCTACAATACACATAGACGGGGCACACACTGTCGGCGTCTCGGCGTCAATATATGAACAAATTGGTGATGTGTTGGCAAATAAAGTCACGTAATTGCATGTCACTATCTACGATATGCTGATAGCGTTTCATCCATTAATAATTAAAAGATGTGTCAGTTATTAATCGTGTTAATGTAATGCATAAGGGGACTTAATGAAAGCGTCCCTTAAACACCCGTCATTATTTAGTAGCGGGTATAGAAATCTACAAAGGGGGCTTTGCCTAGTGGATTTTTAAATGACTATATATTATGTAAAAGTTGTGTTTGTGCAAGAGGTGTTGGCTGTTCATGCCCCCCCCCTTTGCAGTTCCCTATACACCCCCTCTCTTTCTGGTTCCGCTCCTATCAGTCTAGACTGATTAACGCTTAGGTGGTGCAGTGTAGAATTGTTTTATGCTGTCCCGCATATCATATATAAACAAACTCTGTATCTATACCTGTGATCATGATGGCTCCAAACTTGTCAATTTACATTTGAATTGTATCAGTAAAAATCTGGTAGAAATTATAGGTATGTCTGTGAAGGCAATTCTGACATGTTCGCCTTCCGAGGAGATGCTTTCGCAGACATGCAAGATAAAGTTGATGATTCATGAGAAAATGAGAATACAAGAATTACGAGGGTAATAGCGTTTGGGACAGTTAATGTGCTGAAGTAACATCTGTTTTCATGGATATCAACCAACTCATTGTAGAAATCGGTAAATTCTTTGTACTGAGACCTAAACTTGCTTCTACTTTTTGTGCATTGTGACACGAAGGAAGCGTACGAAGGAAATTGCCATATCCAGAGCAAAAATGTTTCTGCTTATCTGGTTTTGCTTTTTTTTCTTTTCTTTCTTTCTTTCTTTCTTTTCTTTTTTTTTTTTTTTTTTTTTTTTTTTTGGCTGCATACTGGCATTTATTGTACTATTTTTAGTTCAACATTTAAATTAATTTTATGTATTTTGTAGGATCCTCGTTAGAGTTGGCCCCGTCCCTACTGTCTATATTCGACAGTATTGCTTCGGCCAGTAAAAACACAGACCAACGTGAAGTGGACCAATCAAAACAGCTGGAAACCAACACGAATTCTGTATCATCCTCTGAGGTACAAGATACACCTACAATCAAAATAGATGCCGAAAACTGCCATCATTCCAATAGTATGGAATCTTGTAATGACCATGACACGAACGATAACAAGAAACGACCTTTAAGCATAAGTTCAATGTCATCTAGTTCGTCGTCATCTCTACCAAGGCATACAAGTAAAAAACCAAATTTAACACAATACGATTCCAGAAATTCTTTACGTATGGATAATAAGCTGGATAGTATATTGTTTATTGATGACGATATACCGCGTGGTGTTACGGACGACGAAATGTCTATCGACACAGATGGTGAAAACCATCGAAAAACTGAGTCCGATACATCCAGCAATAGGGCACAGTCATCTGTAAGTCTTTCTTCTAATAGTGACATTGTTTCGAAATCTCCAGAACTAGTGTCTCAAAACCAACCTTCATCAGATATGAATGAGAATGACCTTGACCCAAAATCTCAAATGTCTCTTAACCAGAGTGACCTATGTGCATCAACAAAAACTCCAGATTCATCATTTAGTCAAACTCCAGATAAATGCTCTTCATCGATCTCATCGCCAACTGAAAAGGGTCAAGGTCAATCACCAACCTCTGCGACCCCTGTAAGACATTCATCCGTCCGTGACAGTACTAGCCCCCAGAAGTATGTCAGCCGTGTTCAAAGAGTCGTGGCTGAGATAGTGGAGACTGAGAAGACATACGTTTGCCATCTTAAAGAAATCATAGAGGTAAGTTGTCGCAGGAACGTTAATTCACATGAACTTTAGATATTGCTGTGCAACGACGATATGGTCTTCCAAAAAAAAAATCATTCCAGTTATGCGTGTTTATCTGTGGACACTTGAATAGATAAGAAGGCCAAGGACCGAACGGTTTTGTCCTTCTCAGAATTTCTGGTATTTTCAAAACGGCTTACACATTTTCATTTTCTTTCCTCTTTGATGTAATGCACCATTTATCTTTAGGGTTGATTTTGCCTAGTAGTGATTGCAATTCCTGTATTCATATATAATACTTTGTCCGTCGTCTGTCCATCCCCACACACTCGTGTTGTCTCTTTGGAAGCTGCATATTAGGTTCCGTGGAAAATTACGGTCTAATGTCTTTTTCTTTCCGTTTCTAAAAATATTGTTTTACAAACTCCTATATGATTATACTGATCATGATCCCATACAAAGATGTTTTTTGTTTTGTTTTGTTTTTTGTTTGTTTGTTTGTTTTTTATTGTTTTTTTTTGGGGGGGGGGGCTTGAAATCTTTATGATATTGTTTCAATCTTTTCGATCAAACTTTATGAGAAGGAAACCCTGATGCTCCCCAAAAAAGATAAGTGTTGTGTTTCACAATATCGTTTTATATGCTCTCATTGTTTCCAGAGGTTATCGATTCAGCCGAAGTTGCATCGTTTCAAAAGCCATTAGCTGCTTGGATTACCGTTCAATGTATTCATTCCTATACATAAATGGCTTATTAACTTTTTTCAAAAGGGATAAGTATCAGATATAGGAATGAAATGGAATCAGTGACATAGATTGTAATGTATCGGGGATGCAAACTCTAATTTAGGCATTGAAACTTGTATTTTAGGTCACAGTAACACCTTTTATTTCTTGTGCAAGAAATATGAAACGCTCAGCAGAATTAAACATTACGGTCGCTATTTAAAACAGAATTACTAATGCACGGTCACACGTCTTTCTTGCAAAAGTTTTATATATGACGGGTATAAAAAGGTCTTCCCTGCCCCGTCACAATAGCAACTCGGCGTTATAATTTAGCTTGAAATTACTTGGTTGACGTGTGTTGGTGAGAAGAACACTCTAACCTAAGTACTTGAAATGTTTTTGCATAATCGTATATTCAACCCAGCTGTAAATTATGTACCGTTGAAATAAAAGAGGGTTTGAAGAGGATATCTTTCAACGTGGTATATCACCTTGATACGGTCCAACCCTGATTATGTAAATAATAGATCAGTGCTGTCCGTCCATGCATCGTGTGTTGTCTTTTGAGACCACGAGAGAGGCGAAATGGAGCTTAGAATAAACTATTTTGATGCAGGGATTGTAAGAAGATTTATATCATGAAATTATACTTTTGTGTCTTTATGAATTCGCTCTAATTCTATTTTTGAATACTTGCTGTTAAGGATATTGATTTTGAAGTATCATTTCGTCGATCGTGTGTCCGTTCGTCTGTCACACTGTGTTTTACATGTAACTCATATTTGCATGCGACACACTGTACTGCACATCCAGATATGAAATATTTCACTATAGTTATTTCTATAGATATTTCAGTATGCGTGTTAAAAGTGAACGACGATGCACACGGTCACAGAATTAGCACCTCGCTTTGTAATTAAACCTAACCAAGTCATTTTAAGATTCACGCTCCTATATCCTGATTGAAGTTATGTCTCCTCATCATGCAATTGAAGGCCCACTTAACTAATAAAGAAGCCACGTGACGCTTTCATAACGTACATTTACAAAAGAAAACAATCAGGATGAAAATCTCGAGCTTTTATGAAAAATATTATTAAAGGCTTATGAAAAATATTACGACGGCCTTCCTTGACGTATTGCCACTCTTGGGATATGTTTTCATTGTTGTATTATTGTTCAACATGTTAATTACAAAGTACGGGCCTGACCTGTAATACTCTTCACTTTTGGCATGCATAGATTTATTATATATCTCAAGGTCGTTGAAGTTACTTCTCAACTTATTTAAGTCTGACATCTTATATATATATGCCAGGATATGCATTGAAAAGCCCAAAGCGGTCCACCTCTCTGACAAGGCGGACATAAATTTTATGTGTTTACCACCAACTTACTATGAACTTTCGTAAGTGGTATTGTTTTATTTATTGCATGAGAATGACGGTGACATTGACGTCATGTGGTCATCTCTTCGTTTTGGGATAGTTGTGATTTTGTGGGTTTTAAGATGATCGTAAATATTTGGTTTATGAAGTTTTTGCAAATTTGAGTGGGCGCTGATATTTTTGAAGTGGTGAAAGGCGAACTCTATGTCCTTATTTCACCTTGCGCTAAAATGTGAGACGACACTTCATATTCATACTTAGTTTAAATTAAAAAAAAAACTTTAGCCTCAGTTTTGTTTGATAGAAATTGTGGTTAGCAATTATCAACAATTTACGAAGTTTCCTTTCGGGATTTTACTTTTGATTTCTCAAGAGTTAAATCGGGGTTAGGTTTGGCATATTTAGAATCACGGGCCATCTGCCGTACTGCTTGTCTATACAAAAAAAGCTTCATCGCACATCCCCGACATAATTACTCTGACCATGATTACGCGATATTCCTTATTTATTTATGGGGTTTGCGGTCAAACTTGATAGGCATATAATTATGTACGCTCACCGTTAATAACAATATTCATACAAATGTGTATTGAAGCATAGATAAATGATTAATTATTGTTATACCCATCGAATACTTATCCCGTATTCTTCCAAGTAAACAAAAAATATTGTGATCTCAACTTGACATATCCCAGCACTGTAAATCTCTTCTACGGTCACTATAAACTTGTCCAGCCAAGATACATTGACCATAAAAGGATCGTGAAATTCCTATTACTTTTCTTTTCCTTCTAAATCAACCTGTCAACGCTGATGTCAAACTCTGTTTCCCAGTTTTCGGTATTTTGTTCACATCTAACTTAGAAAATATAATGTGATACACTATAATGTAAATATACTAAACATTAAATGACATAAAAATAACATAGCGAGGACGAGAGGTTGGTGAGTTGTTTTCATAAGATCGCAGTTTCGAATTTAGCGAACACTTCGGCCGTGGTGCGCCTAGGTTTTACACATAAAGGAGATGGAAGGTTCACTACTAGTATTCGTGATAAAAAAGAAGATTATTGATTACAACGTTTGTTACGTCTTTTCAAAAGTATTTGATGAAAGACAGAGAGAGAGAGAGAGAGAGAGAGAGAGAGAGAATCCCACCAATGCTTGATCACTTGCTTGAAATAGGTGGGTCATAGATTCGGAATTTATGTTTGTATTTGTGTGTTTTCAACGTCCACCAAGATTATTGCACTTAAATGGTGACAGAGTATGCCTGATGCAATAGGAAATCCATACCAGTGTAACGGACCCATAGGCAGTAGTGAGACATCTTTTGTGTACCATTTCTCTTATGAAACGGGACCTGCGGATTTTTAAATGTATTATCCGAAATACAGGACACCAACGAGCCACCGGGGGGAGAGGGGGGCTCGAGCCCGGGACCTCTATGAATAAAGAATGATTAGTTTTAGGAGAGGTTTAGTACTCTCTGATCAGAGCAGTACAGTGTACTAATACGTACTTTGTGACTACGTGTATTGTTTAGGCATACTTTTCTCCTCACTACCTAGCACGCTTTTTTCTGACGTTCAATCGCTCACGTTGCTGATGTCACAGTTCAACAACTTATTGACCAAAACATGTTGTATAACACTTATTTGAATTGATTATTTTCAAGTGTGAGGAAACAAGTTTAGTATTACAGAGCTCCTTGATTAATTTCCTTCCGTCTGTATGGTTTATATGAAGAGGATTGATAAAGACCTGTAAAAGTTCAAGGCTTTGTTCTGTTTAGCTACTTTTTGAAATGATTTAGATATTAATGGTCCCGTTTATTATATTTTAAGTTATTATTATGATAATTCTGATTGTCAGCTCTTACATTTCTTTGTGGATTATGTTAGAACTGTTCTAAAGGTTCACCGCACATACATGTAGACTTCACTCTTGTTCAGAACTGGTGAACTAGAATTGTACTAATATCAGTGTACTAATGTACACATTTACTCGTGCTCAAACGAACTAGAAATGCACTAAATGTGCCCTACATGTGGTATTTCTGGTCCGACTCCTGATTAAGTCTTGCCCAGCAAAAAAGGACAGTGACCAGAGAATATCTTGGAATCAGCATACGATCAGACTTCTCGTGTGACGTATTGAATCCATGAAATTAACATCATTTTCTAATTCAGTTGAGATCGTGCTTATACAGTGGGCGAACTTTTGACGAAAAGTTAAGATCAAACTAGACAGTGGAAAGATGTAAATTAAGATAAGTAAAATTCTTATGTGAGTTTACATTCTTTTCCACGTGACATTATGCACTCGGTCACACTTGAATATTATTGTTATTATCACTGATAATGCAGAACTCCCTGAGCGATATTTTGCATATTTTGATAGCCGATTTTAATAAAACGCACTATGACGATGCGATTTTACGAAGAATAGGTGTTTATTTTAAGGATGGAAGTTCATATTTGTTTTTTGCAGAGAAGTTCAACACACAATATCTTTCTTTGTAACGTCATAATGTTACATCAGGTTAAGGTATCTTGAAAGACATAAGATTGAAAATATACTGGTACTTTTCATACGCATCAGTGGGCCGTTTCACAAAGAATCATACGTACGATATTTTACGTATGTACAAAAAAATTCCTTTTAACTTAAGGAATTTGTTTTGTACGTACGTAAAATATCGTACGTATGATTCTTTGTGAAATGGCCCACAGTTCTTCTGCACTGGAAGAAACGGGCGTCAAAATAAATTCGGGGTCTATTTATTTTTCCGGTTTTCAGCACAAAAGTGTAGCACATGACGATGATGTGTGTGTAGATTACAAGATCCATATGCCCTGATCCTCTGTACTATCACTCAAAAAACAAACCAATTTGTCGATTTGAAATTCTGTGTTTTCTCTCTGACACGAGGAAAACAAAAGGTCGTAAGCACTTCTTCAACCAAACGAGTGCATTACTTTGCGGACAAGCTGGCATCTCTTTGCCTTCATACTATTTGGTATTTGTAAATTTTATGACAGGGTGGAGAATTTAGACAGAAATGTTTCAGTTTATTTTATAACACTTGAAAGAAACGGACCACTGAACCGTTTCACTCGAGTCTGTCTATAATAATCGCATTATCACAAAATGGCCTACGTTCCATCATGATTTTGCAAAACCATATAAAGATTTGTAGTCATATGTCCTTATGTAAGATATGTTTGATATAGTGTTATGTAATACTATTTTCAACGTTCTTTGATGTTTTGTTTAGCAGACGACAAAATATGTGTACACGAATCTTTTTGTGACATAGTGTTTATCTATAGTTCATTTTTTGTATGATTCGGCTAGCCTGTCATGGCGTTTGACTCTGTTTATCTGCATGCTCCCAAATGGATCAGTGGCGTAACTAGGCGTTGTAAAATGTATACCAGAACATATATGTAGACTAGCGTTGAGAGGGGTTGGATCCGTATGTGCGGGACATGTTTTGAAAACTAAGCCTTCAACGCGAGAATCTGGGAAACAATGATTGAGTGTACAAGAATATCGTGTAGTTCCAGTTTGCCCTGTAATTTTTATGTATTTAGTGTATAAATAGTTTTCGAATGCATAAAATTTAATCGGAGTTATTTCCTTTTTCCGCCATTTTAAAGGCCAAGCTTGAATTTTTGCTTCATATTCATATCAGATTTATTGAATGTTTGTGAGAAAGTTGTTTATATTTTCACTCCTCCGAAAACAATTTAACATTGTACAGTGACTTAATTATTGCATTACAATTGCAAATATTCAAGAAGTATCCTACGTTTGGAGAAATCCCTTACATAATATGGTTCTTCTAATGCACAAATGTTGGACCTCCAAGATGGCGGAAAGGGGAATTAACTCCAGTTACATTTTATGCTTTCGAAAACTATATAATGAAACTTCATGGTTGCGGCAAGCCAAATTGATAACACCAAACCTGCTTCGAATTTTATATTGGTAAAACTTATGTATGATTTATTTTTGTTCTTGATTCAATCAATATTTCAATCCATATGCATCCTAGTATAGATATACATGTATTTATATAAGACTAACAAAGACCTACATTCACGTATCTTGATCAACCCAGATTGTGCCAATAAACATTGTCGCTACGGTTTACCAAACACAGACAGGTGAATCCAGCTTGTGTTTTTAAGTCTTGTATCAATCACAAAATTAATCACCTTTAATGCTTTGTTACGTAATGTAGCTGGAGAGAGATAGGAGATAACGCCCTGTATATACCAGCAAGCTTAACGAAACTGCACCAGAATTACCATCATAAATTACAGTACTTTGTGTGGGGGCATACGTGGTCACAATGAGCATATCCGAGATAATTATAAATAGCATTCTAAAATGGTTCTTTTGTCTCTTTTTATTGCCAATACGCCTTATATTATTGACAGCGTTTCTTATCTGTGACATTATCTATAGATAAGTAATACCAATAACGCAGAACACCGTTTACATAACATTGAAGTGCTTTACCTTTTCTTTCGTCCGTCTTTGACTCTCAGACGGAATGTATGACATGTAATGATGCATGTTCGCTTTGTCCGTGTCGCCGTTCGAATTTTAACATATTGATAACTAGTATAAAACTGTATGTCCCTCATACTAACACGATGTCCATAATCTTGACCAAATGTCATGCTTTCAAGGTTAATGTCTTTGTGAACTTTCTTGTTTGTTTGTTTTTATTTAGTTATTTTCATTTGTGTGTGTGCGTGTCACACTTTGCAGAAATGTTTCTGTTGCTTAGGTATTGAGTCATCTTCTTAGCCCATGGTTATATAATGTCTTCAACATCACAGGTGACTAAGGTACTGTTATGGTATCGGAAGTCTGATCTGCTCAAGAATTACTACTACATACATCTACAGAAGGTTGTTAAAAACGGTATAAAATGAGCAGTGACTGTGAACCTACATCCTCAAGATCCTCGGATTTGTTTATGAGACACATGCCTGGATTTCTTCTATAGAAATACACGGCATTGCTGTCCATAGTCTGAGAATGAGCAGTCAGACGAGCAAGGTGCTTCTTGTTACGTAACTGGTGTCTTGTCTTTCATATAACGCAGTAAATAATGATTATTAAGATAATAATAATATAAGTAAAAAAGAACTAGATCCTGTGTCCTGGTAGACGTGGTACGCTAAAGATTTCTCATTCCTCCATGTAGCAGCCGTTGTACCTCCGTGGATCAGGTGATTAGCCTGCGAGCCGGGTTCGACTCCTGCCGTAGCCACATGGGTGTCCTGTCTTTCGAATGAGACAGGTAAAACCTAAGTCCCTTGTAACGGTAGGCGTGGCATGTAAAATATCCGTCACTATTTTGAGTAAGTCCCTTACAAAGGTATACATTTCTATGCAATGCGTCAAAAAGATGTCATAACCATATACGTGAACAATAGTGGAGTGACTTAAAACAAAAGTCAGACAATCAATCGATCAATCACTCAGTGTCATGTGGATCCATTATATAGGTATCAGTGCAATGCATCAGGCAGATTTTGTCATAAAATTTAGTGAAATGATCTGTACGTGACATAAAACAACAAACAAACAAATAAACAAAAAAGAAAAAAGCCTGAATAAGTGACATATAGCCTCATCCAAGTTCTTTCGATTATGAAAATTGCACTTAACTGTCATTCAGAATGAAGGGCATATACCCGGTAATGTGCAAGGGTTCCCCTTCTGTATCGTAAAATCATAACAACTAGATGCCCCCGAATCTTTGATTCCGTGAGCATAAAAATAGAAATGTCTTTGACTGAGTGATCTTCCTACTCTAAATCGCGCTGAACTAATAAATGGTAAATCTATACTCATTTATTGCAGGGTTATATGAATTTTCTACAGTGTTCTGATCAACCCAGTATCACAGAGGTAGAGGCTGCATGTCTGTTTGGAAATATACAAGAAATTTACGATTTTAGCAGGTGAGGTGGTGAAACTTGAGAGTATTTTTAAATAACCTTCATCGAATATATCAAAGATATAAACATTAACCCTGATCTCCTTATTTCCTATAAACGAGCCTGTCTCTTGAAAAATATTTATAAGTTTTACCTAAAATATGTGCATGTCTTGAAAGATAAATGTATTTTTGGAGTACCTTAAGTTATTTTTTGCTCTGAAGCGTGGTTTAAATCAGATGGAGATATATTTGCATGGGCGGATATAAAGATTTCAACTAGATTAAGATATGTGGTGAAAGTTATATAATATTCTTAGAAGATTTAGAATAACAAGTTGTGGAAAATAGATTTTGAAGCTTTTTATGAATGAGTAACACTGCTATAGATAGGCGAAGAATAAATGAAGTTTTATGTTATTTTCATCTGTTATATCATATTGTCTCTTTGTGCTTGATTTAATATTAAGCGAATGTTAAAGTAAAATGACTTAATGTGCATTCATAATGGTTTTTTTTTAAACTTTTATTTGTTTAGATTTTCTATCAGTATCATTAAGTTAGATTAAATAAAGTTAAATATTTTGGAACAGGGATCAAATTAATTCTGAAACATTTTGTTTTGTTTTATTGTTTGTAAATACTTAGTCTAATGTCTAATGTATGTGATGTAAATATGGTATAAGTAATTTGAAATGTCATATATTTAATGAACTTTACAAAAAATAAGTTATAAAACTGTCAGTTAAACTCTGTTATAATGAGAATATAAAAAAAAATTGAAAAAAATCATGATGAGTTTTCCAGATATAGAAATTTGACAACATATTGTTTTCTCTTTATTTTCAGTCTTTTTTCCAAGGAATTGGATGACTGTGAGGATGACCCAGTTAAAGTTGCTCAGTGTTTTGTTCGTAATAATGAAGGATTTGCCATCTACACAGACTATTGTACAAATTATCCTAGGTAACCATGGCAACAAGTACTTCCAGAGTATATAGCTATATCTTAGTATAATTTAATGCAGTGGTTGATTCATTTTCCTTATTTGCCAACTAGATTAAACTACTGCAATGGATACTTATTTATAAAAGTACTGTAAAAATGATTAATTTTAATTTACAACTTGTCCAAGTTCTGTATTATTGAAATATCCAGTTTGAATTATTGCCTTATTTGGATAATTCAAGATATTGCTATTATTGGTTACTTTAGCGACATACTGCAACAATTGGTCAATTTTTAGATTGTAATGTACACAATAGAAAGTTATTACAATGTTACAGATGTGATACTAGACAAGCTTGGTCCCTGTGATTAATAAGTCTTATGTCTAGAAAAATTAGACAAATTTAGTGTTTACTGCAACAGTACAACACTGTATTATGCAGTGTACAAGGAAAGGTAATCAGAATTGTTTGGAAAATCTGAGTTGAAGGAAGAAGTGAACAGTGATTGAAATAGGTATACAGTAAGAGCAGATTACAGTTTAAATTCAAAAATACCTTCCTGTAGGATCATAAATTGTAATGCAGCACTGCATTGTGTTTTACATTTAGATCACAAGAAACAGAAAGAATATTGAATTATTCTTCCATCATTTACTCTTTAAGGAAGAAACAAAGAAAAAAAATATATTTATTGGTCCCTTTACAGTGCTGTTGAAGTTTTAACAACCATCATGAGTGATCCAGTGCTGTCAGAGAAGTTCAAGCAGCAGCAGCTGAGCTTGGGCCATAATCTACCATTGGGGGCCTACCTGCTGAAACCTGTACAAAGAGTGCTGAAATACCACCTGCTTCTACATGTAAGTAGCAGATAAAAGTATTCTACTCTTATCTTCTGACTTCCATGCATTGTAGGCATATCAGCATGCATGTATATATATGTGGATACTATTGCTGGAATGCAGATGAACTTGTTAAGCTGATTGTGCCACATTTTTAATAGTATAGGTCTTGCAGAGAAAATTTTTATGGCCAGCAGTATGTTTATAACTTATTATGATAGACTGTATCTTATATTTATACTGTAGTGTTTTGTAATAGTATTATGAATAATAGTATTGTAGATAGTTGGATGAAAAGATGGTATGATTTCTGCATTCAGAGTTTAAGAAAAAGACTAAATTCTCATTGTGAATTCAATTTCTTATGCTAGAAATATAGTATAATATAATTTGATATAATATAATATAATAAAAAAGGGAACAGATTATAATGATATCCTTATGTCTCAGAGATGACATTTAAAACACAGATGTCTAGAACTGATGGTTATATGAGAGTAATAGGAAGATTTTGTTATTTCAGAATATCCTGAAAAATTTCGACAAGTCAGATTCTGGACATGCCATTGTCTCACAAGCATTAGATCACATGACTGGACGTGCTCAGCATATTAATGAGATGAAGAGAAAACACGAACATGCAGTGAGGGTGCAGGAAATCCAGAGCACACTAGAGGATTATGAAGGAGAGGACCTGACACGACTAGGTGAACTAGTGCTTGAGGTTGGTCCGACTCCTGATTCACTAGAACTTTTTGTTGCGCTGTTTAACTACAATTTGATTCAAGTGAATGAACATATTTCATTCTTCAGTTATTGTGATAATTTACATTCAAAGTAAATTAATATGTAGTTCATTGTCTAATATACATTAAATTAGTCTTTGTTTGTGTAAAAGGAAGGAAGAAACATCTATTTTTATTCAAAGTTTACATATATATGACTTGTATGTATATAATATAGTAGTTCTAGTCAGCTCAGTGGATAGCATGTTTGACTCAGTGCATAGCATGCTTGACTCAGTGGATGGCATGCTTAGCTCAGTGGATAGCATGCTTGGCTCAGTGTCATGTCTTTAAGATGAGACTGTTAAATTAAGGTCTTCTCTTGTAGTAGACAGAAATTTGTATGTTGCTAATGTCCAGATTTCTGTGTAATGCATCAAACAGATGATGTTCTGGAAGAAGTGAGGTCATCTCGGCTTGAAAGAAAACAGTGAACAAACAAATAAAATAAACTTACTATTGTGATGTTGCATAAAAAAAATGACTCAATTGCTGTTGTCTTACTTTCAGAGTTCTTTTCGTACTTATGGTGCTAAAACTTCACGTCATGTGTTCTTATTCGAGAAAGGAGTGTTGATTGCCAAAAGGAAAGAGAATGCCATGCTTAGTTGTAAAATTTTTATCAAGGTATGGACTTACATTGTATATTCACCTGCACTTTGTTATAATGATACTTCACAAATATATCAAGCTTTTCTTAAAGAGGAAAGGAAAGACTTTTGCTTTATAGAATAGGTTTAAAGAGTGCATGGTGGTAAATTTTACTTTAAAGAATAATTTCTCTGAAATAATGCATGTAGATATGGACATATTACCTGTACTAGAAAAACTTGGGATCTAAAATTGCTGTATTCCATGCTACATGCGCATGAAATTATTTGGAAAATTTGTTCCTTCTGAAATAATACTGAACTCTTTTTATATATGTATTAGATTCAAATTTAAAAATGAGAAACAATAATATTGGTAACATTCATTCATTGTTTATGTGTTTTAACAGTTTAAATTAGAATGCTTTTAATTCTTTCTTGATTGAGAAAGTCATAACGAGAAATTAACTTGATTTGTAGAACATTTTTGTAATCTTTATCAGCTCTGTGTATTTCAGTACAATTTAATTTCTGCTTTTAAAAAGATGTGTCAAATTCAAATTTACGTGCAGACCATTAAGGTCATTTGACAAGCATCGTCTCATCTCAGCTAAAGTTTCTTTATAATATTTTTTTCAGTGTTCAAATTTGATGTTAGTAGAGAGTCTCCCCAAAGAGCCCCTAAGCTTCCAGGTGATTCCATTTGATAACCCCAAAGGCCAACACATCTTACAGGTAAAGACAGCATTGATATAATAACTGAACCCATACTAATGACACTGACCTCGACTTGAATAATAGAATTAAAGAATAATTTTAGCCAGAGTAATTATGAAGGGACGAGACAGTTATGCTATGGACTATTGAGTCTTTTCGTTAAACAGAGTTATTTCCCAAATGGGAAGTAACTCTATATAACGAAAATACTGAATATGCATACACAGACCTCAAAAACATTTGAAAGAGACTGCTGTAAAATCACATTGATACAATATCTTGTACACAGAGGGTAGTGAATTGGATTCTGGACTTTCTATTGATGTTGTTATTCATCTCATGTCTGGGTTCTAAAACTGGAGCTGAAGTCAAATTTAGCCTTAAGTTGCCCATAGCAAAGGAGTACAGTATTTGAGCAACAAAATATTTTTGAAAAAAATTAACTAGATCCATAAAATGAATATTTTGAAAAATCAGATTTTCTTTCCATACTATCTGACTGGGTTAATTTTCTCCAGATTATATGGACCCCATATAATAAGCCTTCACTGTAATTGATCACTGCATAACACCCCCCCCCCCCTGTGCTTATATTTTGATATTTCCTTAATATAGAAAAAAAATAATTTTACAATTGGAAAAAAATTCTGTCTATTTTAGGCTAGAAATGTAGATCAGAAACGGAAGTGGTGTCAAGAAATAAAACGACTGATCTTGGAAAGTTTCAAGGGCAAAATTCCAGAGAAGGTCAAGGGTTTGGTTATGCAACTGGGCAAAAGTAAATCAGAAGGTATGTATATGAAGCTAGAGTAATTGATTGTGATACTGTTTAATAAAGACAAAATCATAAACACATTAAAGTCCAGTACAGTACAAAACATTCTTTTTGCAAAAGATATTTGATGATAATGGTTTGATATGTATATCTTTATCTACTTTTATTTTTCATTTATAAAATAATTTTTTTTACTCTTGTTTAAATATGAATAAAGTTTACAAACCTTTTGCAATCTGTTGTAACAGTATTGTTGTTTTAGAAAATAAATTGACTGATATATAATGTTGTTCCAGATTCTCCAGACACCAAAAAGTTTCATCACTTAGCTCCTGACTATCTGGAGAAACGACAGCGAACAAGGAGGAAATCTGGAGGCACCTTACTAACAGATATCCTTAAACACCAAAGAGCTCGCAAAGCACAGAAAAGGGTAGGTATTCCTTAACACATTCAAAGTAAACATTTATTAAAAAAAAAAGATATAATGCAATTTTTTTCAATTAAAATGTTTAGACTTGTACTAATATGTATAGCCTTATCAGTGTTATATTTGAAAAGAACGAAGAGATTTGTTTAATATTAGTAAAGGTGTGTTTTTGTTTAAGAAAGTATTAGTTATTATTTTCCCCAAGGTAAAAAATTAATGATTCTCAAAGCAATTACAACATTGTTTTAGGATGCTATATTTACATTGTGATATATTATAATCTGTTGTAATTGACATTAAGAATTTTGTAGTATTGTTATTTTCCATTACAATGTACTTATTGTTGTTTAATTATCTTTATATTTAGGCAGAGTCTGTGAGTCCAAGAACGGTACGTATAGATTATTGTGTTGGGTTACAGTAAAAAGTCTGTGCAAAGAAGGATAACTCTGACTTATACATTGTATTTCACAAATACTAAAATACCCAGGTCATGTTTTAATTTATGATGGTATGATGGGAATTGGCATAATTTTTTCTTAATTTCTATCATTTGAAGAAAGTCTATTAACCACATGCTTTTTGTCATGTAGTATGTTACAGTGATATCTATGTATAGTTTTATTATTCATTTAGTCTCCTACCCTAACAAGAAAATTCAAGTCACCTCTGGCAGCTGAAAATTCCGCACAAGAATCACAGGTAATTATTTACTTAATAAAAGGTAATATATAATATTCTATTGATGACACTGAAATTTTCACACAAGTTCTGAATAGCAGTGTGTAGTCACATTCTTTATATGCAGTTATGTGTCACTTAGATAACTCAGTTGTCGAAAACTTGAAATCCTGGGAAACTCAAAATAATCATTTGGTTTTGACAATCATTCTATTCATTTTGTTAACAACATGGAATACTTGAACCAATATGGAAAGTTGAAGTTATTTTGAAGGTTCCTTACCCTTTGATTGATTGATTATTGATTTACAACTTCACTTTACGATTATTTCTTGTATATAAAAATTAACACCACCTGTCTGGTATAAATTTCTATGGAATGCATCAGGCAGATGCTGTCACCATGTGTGTGAAATAATTGTGAAGTGAGGTGAAACAATAATCCATTAATTTTTAAATTAGTACATAAGAAAATGTTGAATTGAAGTGGTGTCCTCAAAAGTATGGCATATATAAACTTATTCAGAGACACATCTGTTGAATATACAACTTCAAAATGTTATGCAAATTTTATATAATTAAGGTTAGAAATAATACAGACATAAAAAAAATGTCTTTTTATCGGTATATAAGAAGGGAAAGTTTACAGTCTCCTGATCCTGATAAACATGTACACTTTTTAGCTCATCTGAGCCAAAGGCTCAAGTGAGCTATAGTCATAGTGCCCCGTCCGTCGTCGTCCATCCGTCGTTAACTTTTTCACATTTTCGACTTCTTCTCTGGAACCACATTGCAGATTTGGATCAAACTTTGAATATATGATGTTCTCAAGGTCCCCTACTAAAATTGTGTTCGGGATCCAGATTCCCTCGGGTGGATCCAGGGCGGGGCCAAAAGTGCCCAAAACGGTACCCCTCTTCAAAAATCTTCTTCAGAACCAGTGCATAAATGGGAAAACTAATTGCATTTCAACAATCTATAAAAATGGGTTATCAAAAGTTGTGTTCGGGCTAAAGATCCGTCAAATACAAATTTATGCTTTTTTGATGTGTTTCTGGACTAAGTAATTTTAATGCAGAAAAGTGTCATGTTTTCAGCTAATTGATATTGTTGATTTCTTAATGACTATTTTGATCATAATCATGGTAAGGAATATTATTGTGAAAGAATTTTGTCAATATCTCAATTTTTTGATTTTTTATGAATTTTTAAGACTTCCAAAAAAAGGGGGGTTGGCCATTTTTCACATTTTCAACTTTTTCTGCAAAACTGTCGGAAGGATTTTAATAAATCTTAGTAGAAATAAATCACTTTTGATCCCCTTCAAATTCTGTTGTTTTCGTCCAGACCTCTTTACAGGTGGCGCCACCAGAGTCAAAAGTAGGTAACAAAAGAGTACCCTCCTTTGACTATATTATTCTTCATACTGGCTGTATACAGAGACAAACAGAATGCATAGAAATAATCTAGAGGGATGTGTGAAGATATGTTGTCATTTTGGTTCCCTTCCAAAACCAAATTTTATAATTTTTTTCGACATTTATTTGGACTTGGTGATTTCAATGCGGAAAAGTGTAATATTTTCTAGTTAATTGATAATGATAATTTCTTATGGACTATTGTGATCATAATTATGGTAAGGAATGTTACTTTGAAAGAATTTGGTCAGTATCTCATTTTTTTGATTTTCTATGAATTTTTTAAGACTTCCAAATGAGGTTGTATATGGACATGCAATTCTTCACATTTTTAACTTCTACTGTTATACCACATGAAAGATTTCAATGAAACATGGTTTACATGAAGTACTATAGGTCCTCTATCACGTTTGTTCATTTCATCCAAATTGATGTACAGATAATGCCACCATGTCTAAAAAACTTGGTCTCACAATGGTACATATACCACTTGGTAATTAAGATATGGAGAGTAGCGGTTCAAATCCAGCTGTGGTCAAAATTTTCTTTTCATTTCTTTACACATCTAAATAAGTTCTTAGATGTTTCTCAACACTCAACATATGAAACTAGGCCATTTTAAGTTGGATCTGGACAATATTTGAAACAATTGTTGTTCATGACCCAGACTTGAAATCAGTCAACAAAAGGCCCCACCTAAAGAAAATGATTAACTTGTTGCCCTGAATCACATCTTGCAGAGACAAAGCAAATGCTTAATATCAAAATCACCTGAATGGATGTGCAAAAAGTGTTGTTTTTTTTATTCTGGTCTGAAATAAGATTTGACATATTTTCAACATTTGTGTTGAATTAGTCACAGTAATGCAAACATAAATGAATTCTTCCTTCCTGCATGACTGATCATCTAGGTACTCAGATGAGCGATATAGGCCCACTTGGGCCTCTTGTTAATATTTCCTCATTGACCTTTAAGGTCATGTGATACCTAAACCCCACACTTGTTGCTGTTTGTATTATACTGCCACATGCTCTCCTCATAAAGAACATTAAGAGAACAAGGTACCTAGGACAACATATGGAAGATGTATGAAGTATACCTACAGTGTCAGGTGTTGACAATTCAACATTTTATCAGGAGATGCATTGAATTAAATTTCTGACTTTCAAACTATCAGAACAACTCAGAAAGCCTAGGAAGCTTTGTTGTTTGCAATTCTTAATTTCTGTCCTTACTCCATACATTGTCTGATAATAAGTTTGTGTTAAGTTCTTGATACATATATTCATTATCTCATACTTCTCAAAAGCAAAGTAATGCTAAAAATATTTATATTTGTAATTCTGATCTAAGTAAAGTTTTCTTTGAATTAAAATTTCAATAGTAGGTTAAGTAAATTATTTTTTTATTACTCTATATTTCAGAAATTGAACGAAGGAGATGAATCTTCTATTGGAGGTGCTGATGATTTGATGTCTCATAATTCAACAGAGAGTGATCAGTCTAGCATAATGTCTCTCACTTCTCAAAATGATTTACGCATTTCGACAAAGGCCAATGTAGGACGTAGTACAAGCTTCCGTACTGCTATTAGGTCTCGTCCTTTACATTCGTATGATTATGATGACCAGCTTCCTCCCTCACCTGTAGAAAAATCTCCCGCCCCAACACCATCTCGAAGGTCCAAGAGTTTCCGCATAGCAACTCGCTTAAAACCTTTATTGTCTAGAGAACTTACTGATCAACAGACAACTTCATTACCAAGTTCACCTTCTTTATCATGTGCTAAACTAGAATTTGCTGAATCTCTTGAATCTAATAATCCGGATCATGAAGTTTTTGAAGAATCTGACAACAAACAACAGCATTGTGGTCTATCAAGATTTGGAAAATTCAACAGTATGCCTGTATTGATAGATAAGGAAAATCTCAATGCAACAAAAAGAAGATCCAATGTATCATTGAATCTAAGCGGTAGTGGTTTTAATTTTGGAAATGTTAAACAGTCACCCAAAAGGGTGATTGATGCTCGCCAGTATTTTAGTCGAAACAAGGAGAATACGCCATCCTTATCTTCTTTAAATGATACAGAAGAAAAACAAAACCTGAGGATGGAAGGAAAAACGGTATCTGCGTTTAATGATTCATTTCTAAAAAAGTCCACTGAAAACTTGTCCAAATCACCAATAAATAGCAAGAAGGTAATAACTTTAACAAAACCATTGTCTTTAACAAATGTTCTGAATAAGGCCTACGACAGGGATGATGGTAAATACACACCAAGTGCCATTTTTGATGAAGATCCATGGGTATACAATTATTGTTCATCCTCCAAAGAAAATAAAACCACTCAAAATGGAGACTTGCATAGTCGTGTTAATAACAGACATCAAAGAACCCGTTCATTTGGTGGAGAACTGGATGATTTCACTCCAGATAATATCAATTGGATTGTGTATGCTAACAGAAATTCTCTCCCCGTGACTGGCATATCCACTGATGACTTGCCAAAACTGTATAAATCTAATTCACCAGTCAGAAATTCATCATACCCTAGTTGTCATAGAAACTTGTCTCTTAAGAGGTCGCCACTGTCGCAAGAACCATCTCGTTTGTCTTCTGCTTCTCATTACATTTCACCTGAGATAGATGTTGATACAGACAGCTCAAGAGAAGGAGTAAGTGAAGTGGCCAGAGATCGGGATAATTTACCTTATGGTTCTGGTGATCATGATGTTGATCCATCTGCATTAGGATCATTACCGATGATTAACAAACCAGTGGACAACTGTCTGATACAGACCAGAAAACAGGTTAAAGTCTCCAGATCAAACTCAACACCATGTTCAAGGCCCGAAAAATATCTAGCTTTTAACCGACATCATCGCACCCAGTCTGTTGATGTTGATTTCTTAGATGATCCAGAAAAACTGCTTGCAGAAATGGAAGATTATATGAAAAGGTCCGATTCCACATTAACCCTTTCATCCCAGAGGTTTCCAACCCAGTTTGCAATGTCTCCAGAGGAAGTGAAGGAAGTCCCAGAAGAGGAGACAAATCGTGATTCGTATGTTTCAACAATCTCATCATCGTCATATGAAAGCCATGAAAGCTCAGACAATCAGGAGGGTTTAGTAGAAACATTCAAAAACAAAATACAAGATATTCGCAAGAAAATTTATCGCAGGTCAGGCTCATATGATAATAAATATCAATCTGGAAGTGACCTTGATAATGATTCTGATGCAGAACAGTTAAAAACTAAAAATACCGAATCTAAAACCAGTCTGTGGTCTCTAAATACTTGGTTCAGTCCAAAGAAGGAATCTCCACCAGATCTTTCTACCGTCCTACATGCCGGTGACTTAGGTGGTACGGGAATAGGGAGCCGCATGGCAGACCCTGATCCAATATACGAAGAGCTAAGTCAAATACTGCCTAGGTTTCCTAAAGCAAAACCATCAAACGAACAGCCAGCTTGTGATGAAAATAAAACTGTCTCAACATGTTTGAAAGTTGAATTGCAAAAATCATGTGATAACTCTCAGGATGCGTCTGTTCAAAATTTGAACATTCAACAGTGTGATTCGGCTTTTTCTATCGATTTGGGTGACAGCAGTAGTGCATCTGAAGAGTCACCGAGAGCTGTAAGTGATAAAATGGGAGATAAACCCCCAGTACCGAACCTGAAAAAAGCAGACAGTTTCTATGAAAAAAGACTTTCTATAGCTTTTGATGAGAGTGAAGTTTTCAGAGATTCTGCTGTTTACTGTGATATGGATTTGGATCATCAACCACTGTCTCCATGTACTAGTACTCCTGCTGAGGTCAAACCTCAACGTCTTCCTATTAAGGCATATGTCCAAAAACTAGAAGAGCAGAGTCAACATAGACAGCCTCAGACCACCAAAGTAAGGCAACGGGAACCTGGAGAAATTATTAAACAACGACTTGAAAGTTTACAAAACTCTTCAACAAGAAGAAGTCAGAGCTGCAGTCGTCATGGCAGCGAAGAGAGAGATTTCAGTCGTCATAGTTCTTGTTCTAGTAGGTCAATCAGTGTTGATAGGGAGGTAGCTCCTCTTAGGTTTAGTTTAGTCAACATGGATAGTACTTTAGAGAGCTCTATAGTCAAACCGAAAGCTGATCAGTTCAAACCATTTGATAGAGAAAATTCTGAACCTGGTTTTCGTGGTAGATCTAGAAGTAGATCAAAATCTCCCGGTGGCACACTCAGACCTGCCTCCTCATTGGGTAGGTTGGATCAACTGAGTTCTGATGTAGAAAATCTGGTCATAATGAGAGGTTGGGTCAGGCAATTGATTGACAAGTTCCAACCCACCAATCAGTAGCATGCAGTTATTCAATCTTAAAATGTTGTATATGTCAAACCATAGATTCAGTAGTTAATTAGTATATAAGTCAGCAGCCAAGTATTTTCTATAATATTTACCTGTTTTGAAAATAATTTTATGAACAAATTTTGTAATTCATAATTTTGATAACCTATGCAAGTGCCTTTTGTCCAGTGCATATTGAATTTCGAAGTTTGCTACAATTATTATTGTGATTTTACCTTATTCTTTTCTACATGTTTGCAGTGTTTAATATATTGATCATGACCAAAGTGAATTTTACAATATAATTTTTTTTATTTTAGTTAGGGACCATTTCAAATGTGCCTTTTTAAGCAGTGGAATATATTTACTTCATAAACCAGACGTCTATTATTGAAACTGTATTTTTGTCACTTAATTCATATCTCGACTTTTTATAGGAATTTTGAAGAATAAGTTATAACATAGAATATGTAAATGTCATATTTTCAGTAATATACATGTAATTTAATGAGGCCTTATTACAGACATGTACTGGCACCATGTAAGTGAAATAACCTTGGCAATGTTTGAGAGACTAAAACAAAACTAGGTAATATATTCACAGATGATCTCATTTTATCAAAAAATCACTCACAACACAATTTCCCAATCAATGCAGGACACTGTGATAAAAAGTTTAATAGAATAATTCTCGGATTTCATTTCAGCATTAATTGCATATTGAATGAAAAATAATTAATAATACAGATCATTTACAAGTATTTATGTAATACATATATATATTGTTGTTTGATTTTTTATTTTCTATATATCGTGTATTTGTTTTAACTTGTTCTACGATAATTTAAAGCTGTAAACTGGTATATGTAAAGGATATTTAAGATTTTTTTTATTTCACCTAAACATGTAGTTCTTAAATTTTGTCAAAACTTTAATCTTCAAGGAAAGAGACATTGCCAGAGGTACACTTGTTCTGTTGTATAAATGAAATTTGAACAGTTATACAATTTTTTTCTTTCAATTTGATTTATTGTAAAGTGTGTGGTTTACTATACCTATGATTTGTCAGTTATATGTACCATATCTGTATATACTTGACATAGATATATTTATATAGTGCTTTTATAATCAAGTGCTTTTGTTGTTTTCTAGGCATGAGAATCTGGGGTATATTTTGGTACATGGATCTGTGTGACACAGAGATTGAAATCTATTAAATGTCTACAATTGAATTAATTCAGAGGTTCCTAACTTGTATTTAGACAGTGAGTAAATATAACTTACATTGCATCAAGGGGTTTTATATTTAGACCTAACAATATTGCAAGATAGAAAATTCTGTAAGGATATAAGTTATTCATCACAATGTTTTTTGATTGTGAAACTCTTAGTTTTAGGAAGTAAAGTGTTTGAGTTGTGAATCAAATTCACTTCGTCAAAATCATCTTCACTTCTACATGTTGTGATAACTTTATGTAGTGGTTACTGAAAATATTGTTATTTACTATGCTATAGATGAACTTTTCCCAAAATATACCAATGTAGAAATTTTAAAGTATCACAAAAATATCAAAGGAGATTTATAAGAAACCAAAATCAAGAAACTTAACAAAACAGTACACCTTGTCCTTGATTTTTCTCCAGTGTGTGAAGTATATTTACCAGTGTTCACTTTCAGTAGTTCAATTATTATTTGCAAATGTTTATTTTTTCCTTATTTTGACTTAAGCACTAATTACTACAGAATTTGTATGACATTTTCTTTTTCTACTTACGAATTTATACATTTGATTACCTTGTACAGAATTGTAAATGTTGAATTGACTTTTGTAGAATGATACAGTATGTATGGAAAAGAACCACGAGCGTTCTGATATTGCAATAAAGTTTATGGAAATAACTTTAGTAGTAGATTTCTATTTTGTTATGCCAGATCGATGATCGCGGCATATTTTTTTGGCCTCTTTGTCTGTTTGTTTATCTGTCTGTTGTTAGCTTTAAACTTCGCCATAACTTTTGAACTCCGAGAGACTTCATATAAAGCCCTTTCAAATTACACCAAGGTCACTGACCTCGTGATCTTCGACCTACATTTTCTTCTTGAAAGAAAACCCAAATACACATGTATGCACAAACTAGTGTATTGAGTTGAAGGTTGATTTGTGAATGTTACCACTTTATAGTATAATGGAACCGACGTAGCTGTCGGTCGCTTGTCTTTCGGATAAGACCGCAAAAGTCGATGTCCCGTTCCACGGTAGACGCTCGATGCTTCGGGTGGACACGTTCAATAGTCTTTTCTGTGCATCGGATAAATGCCGTCACCATAAAGTGAAATTTTGGCGTGACGCAAACAAAATACTGACTGATTTAGTCTTGCCATGTCATTTTCTTTTCCTGTTACTGAGACGGTAAAAACTCGAGTTCCCTTGACACGCTTAGATGAGACTTGTAAAGGGATCGGTATGGCCTCGATTGGACCTTCTCCGTTATATTTCAAAACTGATTTAATCATATCGGGCAGGTGCTGCCAACGGAATTGAATGATTGATCATTGTTTTACGACACGATCACAATTATTTCACGTATATGATGACGGCATCTGCTTGATGCATTGCATAGATATTTATACCTTTGCAACGGATCCTCCCGAAGCAGTGAGGGATCTAGTACGTGCCATGCCTACCGCGGCACTTGATAGTTTTTTACCGTCTCATTCAAAAGACCGGACACAGATACACATCGGTCGAACCCGGACCTCCCGATCATGAGCTGAGCACCTCATCCACTGGACTACACCCGATTGCTGCAATACATGGATAAATACACTTAATAAAATTTTCATGTTTATCCTGAGAATTAATTTTGCTCTCATTTATTATTTCATGTCGCACCATAATTATTCTACCTTTATGATGGAGGCCAGTGTTAAGTGGTGGAAGCCAGAAAGCCCATCGACCTTTCTAACTGAATGTCATACCCAGAATTTCTTTTTCGGAAACGCATCTTGTTTTTGCACTATTTTAATGTTACATTATAGACATGTGAAAAATCGAAATTTTGAATATTTCATCAAGCCTAATCGGCATTTAAGATTCAGCTGTCCATGTGAAGTTTATTAAGAGAAGAACGGAATTATGACACGTTCCTGAAAGGATGCCTTAGAGTAGTAAACGTCTCCTGCTTGCATACAGCAACAGTCACATCTTATGACATGTTGGTAGATTTCCATTTTGTAGTATATCAAATATCAAAGATGTTAGTAAATCGTAAACCACCCTTCAATAATTACATAACCTTTGGCTGGATCAACTCATGACAATTACATTGGTCAATATACGTTTGTTGGGGGAGATAGGGTCATTTTTCTAAATTCCATCCTGTTCTATCTCCATAATTTTTATTACAATCAATGGAAAAAATCTGTATCAAATTTATAGACAGGAACAGTACCATTCTGCTCTATCTCTGTATCACGTGATATTTTCTCTCTTTTCATTGGTCAAAATGGACATAGAACATTGTGGTTTTACTCAAATACATAAGAAAATTTAGAAGATTGTTCTATCTACATTTGAAAAACTTCGGATTTAAAGAAACCTGATCATAATTTGTGGCAAATAAAGATTTCAATTAAATCTTTGGCGCCTTATGCATGTTATTAATCTGTATATTTGATCTTAGAGAGCATGTAGAAGCGAACAATTGTATTCAAAACTTCAAACTCGATGATTTTCTCTAAATTAAAAATTTGGCAGTAGAACACTATGGTTCTCAGGCGGCGAAATGTAAAGAAGTTGTAACTGATAACCGTGGCAAGTGCCCCCAGTTTTGGCCAATTTAGGAAAAATATGAACATTAAGAAATATTGTTACGTAAATATTTCATGGATCAGTAGCCACCAGAACTTGGGAAGTTTAGGAAAATTATGTCAGAATGAGATAAATAGTTTGGTGAAATCCTTTTTTGTTTTACGTTAAAATTAACCAGAATAGGAATGATTTTGCAATACATGGGCATCGTACCCCATCCCCTCCTTTTTCAACTTTTGTAACTTGTGCGCATAAGTTATGTAACTCGTGCGTGCAATGTGTAACTTGTGCGCGTAAGTTACTAACATGTGCGTGCATGTTACTAACTTATTTTTCATTTAACACTACTGGGCTTCCGTAATAAACACATACCCTGTATGTCACATTTTATTTACAAAACTGATTACGAAAACAGTATAATATATTAAAGGCTTCTCGTGCAAATTATGTCAGGAAATTCGAGACAAGATCCTCATGAAAGTAATGTATTAAGAAATCCGAGGTAAGATCCTCATTTAACGAGGCCGTTCTGGGTAAAAATATATCAAAAACTACAATAGGAAAATTGATAATTTTTTCGTCAGTGATGAAATGCTAAATAAAAATAATTTTCAGAGAATTGTAGAAAAATTCACCGCTTGGTTCAATTTTGGGGGAAAATTTCAAAAAACATTATTTTTAACGTTTTGAAATGTCGTAATCAGATATCATGGGAATTAATTTCGATATATTAATGTTGGGTAGATACATTTCAGTTTAACTGTGCTGATTTTATAATTTGTTGATAATTTTTTTTATAATATTAATGTTTTTAAGACGCCGACTATTTTAACGATTACAATCGATCGGCATGCGCTAAAACTTGTGCAGCACATTAAAACTCGTACCGAGAACGGACTCGTTAAATAATGACATTTGAAGTGATTTATGATACTATAAAGTATACGCATTGAATAAGATGTTCGTGAAATCTTTAATGAACTTCGTGTAATAGATGCAAGGTGTAGTATATGATATAGATACCGGTAGTACTATACATATACAGTGATTTGTTTACTAAATGGATGTTATGATTCAATAAATGTACATGGCGACACAACACTAACACTGACAACGGTCAGGTGCGATGTAAGAATCTTTTGCTTTACGACTTGGTTAACACTTGTAACATACAATATTTAGGGTTTGAAGCTTTGATATGACGGCTAGGAACTTCATAGCTTTGTGTTTTCAACTTCCTGAAATAGACAATTATATTATATCAATACAACAAGTTGAACTTGCTTTCAAATCAGAATAAGATAAATAAAAAAAATAATAATATCTTAATAGTTCTATTACAGTATTCAGTGGCATTAAGCGGAATCGGTAACTATTAACATTTTGCGTTGAATTCCCACAACATACAAGTAATTTACAGTAATGAGACATATAATTACCTTTTTAGCTTCTTGCTCTATGTCCTCTGTCTTTTCTTCGGCGAGCTTGCCGTTTTCTATTTCTAGATTGACATCACCGTTTTCCTCTGCTTTGTCGAGTTGCTGTTTGTCCTTCACTCTCAGATAGCTCACTTCTCCTACTAAGAAGGCCATCCACGCTAGTCCCAATAGGATCCATATAGCAACGAAAATCCGGTATAACGCGTTGTTCTGGTGCCCAGATAACCCTAGATCATAAACCCAGATCATGTAACGTACAGAATGGAGGATGAACGAAAGGTTGTATGATAAATGATAAATAGATAAAAGGTAAATGAGAATGAATATGTAAATAAGCAAACTAGTGTACTTTTTATATTGAATAGTATGTGCTACTTAATAATGTAATAACTCTATATTAATATTTCCTTATAAAACTAATTATTCAATATTGTTTTCATACAGTATTAATCGTGCTGTACTGCGTACCTCCTAACGCCATCACTAGATATCATATACTTTAGTTTGGGTTATCTCACCCTCTATGTTTATTCACTGTAATTAATGCCATTAGTTTCACTCTGATGTAATGGTTAGATATTATGTTTACGCACATGTCATATCTTGCTCGTTCCAGAAAATAATATTCATGAAAAAAAAAGTTGATTGCTACAAAAACATTATAACGAGATTAAGGAGGAAAAGCTAGTTTATTCGTCCTACCTATCATGTAGTCCCCAAATCCTATGGTCGATAAGGTGATTACGACAAAATACACCCCTTCTCCGAATGTCCATCCCTCTGTATACACGAACACTGCAGCAGGAGCACAGATCAAAATCGTCAATCCAGTAATGCCAACCGTAAACGACTTTAACCCTGTTTCTAATCGCCTGTGTTTGGGCATCCATACGTGTTTCTTTAATGAAGCAACTGGAACGGCTATTTTACCTCCAATAGCTACAAGTAATACTCCAAACAATGGTATACCAAAAACGGCATAGAATAAAACGAATAACCGTCCTTCAAATGTAACTGGTGCTTGGTTCCCATATCCTAAAAATTGTAAGAAAGTATCCTACTGTAATTTATGGGTGTGGTATGTAAGCAGTACAATATGTTTTGTTTTGAATGTGAAATGTTTGGTCCTTATAGAGCAAATTTGAATTCCATCCACCCAGTATTTTTTGTAATACATTGAGGTCAAACGAACCAAGCTTCATAAGAATAAAAAAATTTTAATTGTTAAAGCATATCTTCCTGCAAATAAATATGGATAGCGCTATCTGAAGTACTCCTGTGATATAAAACAGAAGTAAATTGATAGCAGAAATAAAGATTTCGTATATCAAAGTTTGCGCTGAGATATCAATCAAATCTTGACCACAATTCTAGGTAAAAATTCGAGGTCAAAAGGTCATCGACTTTGGTGTCATTTGAAAAGGCTTTGTCAGCTGAGTACGCATGCCAAATATGAAGTCTCTATTCCTAACGGTTCAAAAGTTATGGCCAAGATTAAAGTTGACAACAGACAAACAAACAAACAGACAAACAAACAGACAGACAGGAAAAAAACCCAATATGCCCCCGATCTATCGATCTGAGGACATAAACTCGGTTGGAAGTATATAGAACGGTTAAAATGCTCGATCATACAGCAAATGCAAACAACTGGTATGAGTAACCAGTTTAAGGACTGTATTATAATATTTCAACTTACTGTGGAAGCAATATAATTAATAGGGCGCACATTTACAAATGTTATAAATGGCATTACATGTATAGTAAAAAAGACAATAAGGTAACAGTTTGGGGGTAATGAAATATATGTACATTTATCGTGAACAAGAAAGCACTAGAGGCATATAGAGGAAAACTAGGAATGTATCGAATAACCGTACCTATTGTTGACACTACGGTTAAACTAAAGAATAAAGAATTGTGATAGCTCCATGGCGATGAAGCAGAATCCATATCACCCTCGGTAACTGAAGCGACACTGATGCCATGTCTTCGGTATGTAGAAATGACGTCTTTTAAATAATTCCTCAAAATGTCCTCCGTTAAACAACTTTTATTTCCTACAAAGTGAATAATTTTACGGTCTGAAATATCTAATTATAAGTATTCATTCACAATTTTCTATTAAAAATCTTCTGTGTTTGAACAAAGTAACTTTAAGGGTTTAGTATCCTTTATTTATTAATTTTTCGTATCAATCTAAGTATTTAATTCATTTTTAGTGTTATTTTATTGCTAAAATTGTTTTTCATAAACTTTCTTTTATTTAAATCAAAGAATATTATAAGATAAAGATATTTATATGACATATCATAAGAAAAAAAAAAATAAACTAAGATAAAATAAAAATAAGTAGATAAATGAATAAAAAAATATAAAAAAAAAAGATAATAATATTAAAATAAAATAAAATAAAATAAAATAAATAAATAAATAAATAAATAAATAAATAATAATAATAATAATAATAATAATAATAATAATAACAACAACAACAACAACAACAACAACAACAACAATAATAATAAATAAATAAATAAATAAATAAATAAATAAATAAATAAAAAAAAATAAACAGATTTGAACATTGAGCAAAATTTTATTGTTAATTATTGAAAGTGTTTTTGCATATTCAATGTCTTACTTTAAACTTGATACAGATTTAATGTAGTATACAGCTTAAAATAATATACTAATCTTCTTTTTATTACATAATACATATAGAAAAAAAAATTCAGATAAAAAATTCTTCATTACCTATTGGAGATTTTTTTTTTTAATAATTGTTGGAATTATCAATTTGCAAGACCATGAAACAAAAGAACAAATATTAATTTGCCAGTCTTACTCAAAAAATTTCTGAATTCTGATACGGCGTAATCTTCTTTCCTGTTATATTCATCTGATTCTAACGTCATAAAAACAAAAGCTCCTAGACAAAGATAGCCGAGTATCAGGAACAAAAGGAGAAGTATGATGTACCACCGCATTTTGCGATATTGCTCGTGTCGTCTGCAATATAGAAAAAATATAACTAGAAAACAGTACAATGTTAGTAGTGTTACTTGATTGGTGCACTCACAATACAATGTTAGTAGTGTTACTTGACTGGTGCACTCACAGTACAATGTTAGTAGTGTTACTTGACTGGTGCACTCACAGTACAATGTTAGTAATGTTACTTGACTGGTGCACTCACAATACAATGTTAGTAGTGTTACTTGACTGGTGCACTCACAGTAAAATGTTAGTAGTGTTACTTGACTGGTGCACTCACAATACACTGTTAGTAGTGTTACTTGACTGGTGCACTCACAATGGTATACCACAATAAAATTCATGGACACATGAGAAAGTTTTAAAGGTGAGACCAAGCTTCGCGGAGTAGGAAGCGTCTCCTCTTTGCCCAGTAACATACGACATAGATGCTCAAGAACAATTCACACGATATGAAAATATTTCACCAAATGAATATAAAAGTTGAAATGGTCACAGCCACAAACAAGAATAATTAAGGTACAATCCTCCGCAGGTAATTTTAGCAGCTTTCTCTGGAGAGGTATTCTGTTTCATCTACCTAGAGAAGGTTTTATGTGAAATTTCTACACAGCTTTAAAAGAGTATCTACAAATAATTCTCATTAACGCTAAAATAGGTTAAATATAAGGTATCAAGACAGGTAATAAGTGTCGTAAAATCTACCTCAATAGATAAGTGTCGTAAAATCTGCCTCAGTAGATAATAACCAATCTCATTAAAACCAAATCTTTATTCCGCTTCTCTGTTTGTCCTATTGCAGATTAAGTTCTTGCGAAAGGGTTCATGTTCTGGTGAACTCTAATTTCCAGCCAATCAGTGGATTGGCTACATATTCCTAGCAATGAAATTAACATCCCCAGCGTGCGTGACCCGTGACCCACAAGGTAGTTTTTGAACAGTGTTTGTTACATATTGCGTCACTATCACGTGCCTAGCCGAGTCATTGATTGGATATGGGAAATAACGATTTCGGTAACTGAAACGTCATCAGAGTTCACCAGAACATGACCCCTTATGGGGTTTCGCCAGATCTTTATCCGCAAATGGACAAATAGAGACGTGAAATAAAGGTATGGTTTAAATCAAATTGGACAATAACGCACCTTGTGGAAAATGAAGATGCTTTTAAGACATATTGAAATTATATAGCAGTTCCATTTGATCGGTCAGATTCGAATCTAGACACTGCAGTTAAATTACAACTTTTATCAAATAAAACTTTATGTAGTCTTTATGTAGTAATTTTTCTTTAAATCAAAGACAAGGTTGTTGTAACGATTGTAAATGTTGAATAAATTATTTTCGTTACTTTAAAAATGTATTGTCATTGTTTATTTCTCAGGTATATATTGTAATTTAGATAAATCATTAAGTACATATGTGGCCCATTTTGAATACGATAAAATGAAATTATCTGAGCCTTTGGCCCTTCTTTGTTTGAATACATGATAACCTAGAAAGGGGGATGAGAAATTCCGCTGGACAGATACTACTGAAAAAGTAGTATTCCGAAATTCCTAATGGTAAAAGTTAAACCAAAAACGAAAATGAAGAATTAACTAAATTATACTTCGTCATCAAACTCAAGATGAAATCACAGACTATAGAAAAATTATATTATCACTGCAACGATATCGTGGATCTAATCAAGTAATAAAGACAAAAGAATGATGACTGTGGCGGGATTGATATTTTAGCCAAGTTTGAGATCTGCTCTAATTATGATTACGTTAATACGAACTTAATCAACGAGATATAATTAATCGCATCAAGCTACGTTAAGACTTTACTGATATATCACTAAACTGTATGTTGATCTCTTTTTGATAAAATATGGTAGCACCTACATAAATACATATGAATTATTGGGTAAAATATGTTGTGTATAATTATGTATCATGTAAGTCATGAATTCTATATCGCGAGAACAAGCTTACAACATATCGTATTAAATTTATATAAATAGCATTATACGAGTCGCTTGAGAAATACATCAATTGTTTATATATAATCTACAGTGTCATCCCTGATATTTGCTTCATTCCTATTATTAATTTTATTAAAAATACAAAAACCATCTTCCTGTTTTTTATACGTGGTATTGATTTTGTATTAATTAAAGTCGATAAACTTTGTGATTATTAAACCTGTGAAAAATTTCATGTGAGAAACAGGATCAAGCACTGGTTATCCATAAGCCTTATGTATCGGGTGACGAAATGATTAGTCGAAATCTCAGAGTTTTTTCATTTTAGGTAACATGCTTCGATACTTTGCTTCGTAATACGACGGTATGTGCTTTCAACAATAGTCACCGGTTATTGTTCGATTAATTGGTGTTACATGGATTTACGGCAGGTACTAATAAGTTACGTAATAAATCATTATTTTGATTAATAACTATATCATTTAATCATTGATCTGCAAAGTATTGCTTCCTCTTGTCTTTCTGATGAGACAAAATCGTATATGCTTCGACATCTGCTGACTCCGCCCAAAGCGATATCAAAATATTCTACGTCTGTGGAATATTCCGTGTACAACCATAATCCATCAATATTTACAATTTTTATTTCGAACTTGAATGATTTGAATGAAAATAAGCTTATCCAAAATATAAATGCTGATCAAAATGTCACGACCGACATAGTTTTCGCTCATGCTTATGCCCTTTTGTGTGACCTGGTCATAGAGAAAATTATTATAACGAAACCCACGAAATCATATATGCTAAAAATAATCAAATTTATGTTTATTTGCATTTATTTTACTTATATCCTGGTACTGGTAATAACCGTAGCAATGATTAAAAATATGGTGAAAATTGTGTTCATAATGAAGATGATCGTGATGAATATGACCAGGATGATGATGATGGTCATGAATTATTAATTATCTAAATGTGTGAATTTTTATTTCTGGAAGTCCGTTTAGAATCATACAGTATTTACATGTGGGATCAAAATTTTTAAGAAACAGAATTTTTATTTATACAGAAGTACAGTAGGTAAAATAGAATTAGCATTACATATTTTCTTGGAATGTACAAAATTAATTGTAATTAGCAGTTTTAAGTAGATCGTAAAATGTTTTTTGTGTTTTGTTTGTTTATTTATTTATTTATTTTTATTTTATTTTGTTTGTGATTTTTTCAGGGGTTTGTTTTGTTTTGGCCTTTTTTTTTTGGAGGGGGGGTTGTTTTGTTTTGTTTTGTTTGGTTTTTTGGGTTTTTTTGGGGGGGGGGGTGGCACCATATTCTAAATATAAAAAGAAAATAAATCTAAGTAAAATGTTATTCACATTAAAAACCCAAAAGTTAAGCTTCTGTGAATGTATAATTGGTTTTGTTCTACAGATAAAAGTCTTCACACATTTAACTGCAGAAAGAAAAAAATGACATCTGACTCCGTTGTATGAGAAAAGTCTCCATACAGAATGTATAATAAATAAGTTTCCCAATTGGTTTGGTGAACCGTTTTACGGGCCCAGCTTTTCATATTCGATGACCAAGAAAATCTGAACAAACCAGACCCACGCGATCTATACATTACAGCCATCTCCCGGATCAATGATAGAAGATGGGCGCAGACCACACGGATATGTAAGCATCTCCAAACAATTAGCGGGACTTTGTCATATATGATCTCACCCATATCTGTATTATATAATAATGAAAATTAAATATTATTTGAAAAGGACAAATTGGTAAAGACAATACTTCACTTAAATACTTAGGAATCAATTTTTGGTCGGTTGATTGGTGTTTTATGTCACTTTCAACAACAGTTATATCTTCAGTTAAACCCATGGTGAAACGCGATATCAATATAAAATGACATTTGTATATAATCTTATCCTTAGATGTGAAAAACGAAAGAAAGTAGAAATAACAATGATTTCAAGCAACAACTGTCTTCATAAAATTCATTTTTAAATAAAGAAGAGGAAGTTTTTGTGTTTATAAAGTTGTGTATTAATCAAATATAATAAGTTACATAATACAGCATCGATGTAGCTCAGTATGTAGCAAGCTTTGATCGGAGACCGAGGTGACAATTGCTTGAGTCAGACAAACTGACTGTCTGTATCTTCGAGTACAACAGTAAAAACTAAGGTCTTGTGTCAAAGTAGTCGATGGCACCTAGAATAAAGTTCACTGATACCGTGGAAGCCTTTTAAAGGTATTAATTTTTATGCAGTGTTTCAGGCAGATGCCATCACAATGAAAGTGAAAGAGAAAAGACGTAAAACTATGAACACGAAAATAATTTCATTTGTAGAAGTTTTTATATAGGTGATACCTGGGCAGGTTATATGCCAATTACCTTGGCCTGCCTTACGCATTTAGGTCAAAAGTAAAATTATATGAATTGATAAATAAATGGGTTTATCATAACCATAATAGTCGTCGTTATCATCATCATCATCATCATCATCATCATCATCATCATCATCATCATCATCATCATCATCATCATCATCATTAATAGCATCACCATTATCATCATTATTATTATAACGAGTAAACAGAAGAACGTCGTTATGTTCTATGAAGTACTTGAAGTCAAATATATAACCAATGTACTATACCTTGGATAAAGGTAGGCCATCATTCCAATGTGTTCTTGAGTTTATACTCAAGAACGTCTTCCGTACGCATTGAAATAATTCTTGACAAAGAAACAATAGAAAGATGTCTAAGATAAGGTACTCACCTGCTGTCGTGAGAAAGGTTCAATATAAGTACCCGTTGTTTTGCACACACTACCTCTCCCTTCTCAGACCACGCCTTGACGTACACAACAATACGGCTCTTATTTCTTGGATTCATGTTCTAAACAACATACGTCTCGTATTATCGATATCGGAATGTAAAACGAGTACAATCAGCTGAAATTCATATAATATACAGAGTTAAATAGACCTCCAAGATGGGTAGAAAGACAATACCTAGAGGTGCTAATAACGTCATTGTTATCATGATGAAAATAAATGCTGGTTTCAAGGGAATGCAAATTTCAAATGCCCTTTGTAACCTTGACAACTACATTATATAAATAACACAACTGTGCATGTTTCCAATATCTATTATTATTCAGGTATAAAAATAGTATTTCATTAAGTTAGAATTGGATACTTGATTTTTTAATAGTAATAATTTTCATGACAGTATACATTATGATGATGATGCAATGAAATAAATACATTTCGCCAATTCAACTATGGAAATATTGACAGCGAATTTTTAAATCTATATAAATCTTTGCAATTTGAAAGCATTTGTTAAAATTAATCCATAAAAAACATTTTTTAAAATTGTTACATTTTATTACTATTGAATGTTTTTATTTTTAAAAATGCAGTGTACTTAGTTAATTTCATATATTTGTTTTGTAATAGGGATAATATATGCGAATAATACAATATCTTAAATTTTCTTTTCATACATCAGAATTTATATTATTCATGAGACATTTTTTTCTATGTATTTAAATTATATCGAAACTGATTTCTTCATATATTGAGCCGTGCTCCCTCGTATACGATTAACTTATGTGTATATTATAATATCCACAATAATGTATTACCTAAAAAATTAAAAATGCATTGATATTTTCAGACGTTATGTTTTCTTCTTTCTTCGAAATCACAATTTAAAATCATATTTGCCAAAATATTAGTAGCGCTGCAGATGAAGGTCGATCACCTAACGTAACTTACATGATTTTCATATTTCTTTATTATTATGATATACATTGTCTGATTTTCTTTTAATGGACATACGCATCAGTGTGCTCAGTGTTATGAGCATGGACACTATTAGACATAAATAAAAAGGAAGACTGAGGACATACATCTGACCAACATGTATGACACAAATCACCAAGAACATGCATATAGAACATGATAACAGTCAAATTGATAATAAAACATTACAAAAATATTCGATCGTAGTTAAGTTCCGATGCCCACTTACGAGCACCCACCTTTCCACTCATCACAAAAGGCAGCACAATCAAAGGACATACATTTAGAAATTTATAAATAATCCTACATATTCAAGGATCAACAGGTTTCTCAAGACGAGAAATCATAAAAATTGCTACACGAAACATTTCAAGAAATAATATGCTAGTATTAAAAATATGTTAGGCGACCTCAACTTAAGTAAACCGTACTCTGGCCGCCTGTAAGCAAACTCAGATCCTTAATCTAGAAGTTCGGACTAAGAGAGAGGACACAGCTCAGGAACATGTCTCGTCTGAAAATGTTTGACCCACTATAGAATCCCCACTACCCTGTTAGTCAGGATACAACGCCCAAGAGAATGTCTGTAGAGGGAGCTGTAGTGGTTGGTTAATTGGTTGGTTTGTTGATTGGTGTTTTATGTCCCTTTCAACAATTTTTCAGTTTTATCGCGACATGAAATCAGGAGGTAACCAACCTCTTAAACATAGTGGCGCAATCTGGGAATCGAACACGGATCGTCGGCGAAGCAAGCCAAGCGCTTAACCACTACACCAATCTGGCCCTGGAGCTGTAGAGGAATCAAATACAAGAGCAATGGTCTTTGCGATAATCTCGGGGTCATATTGTCGATGTCGAAGGCATTTGATTATTATAAAACCCATGGCCACCGATATAACAATAGGAAATCCAATGTAGTTTGTATGTATCAAATAATTGTATGGATATTGTTGTTTTTATATATAAGTGCAAAAAGGTGTTTACTCATCAGAAGTATTGACTTTGTTTAATTGAAGTTCTAGGGCTAGTTGTTCGAACTTTAATCACTGGTTCAGCTAACCAGTGTCAAATTTGAGAGACAATTAATTTAATTTATAAAATTTCTATATAAAAATTTAAATTACTTTACAAAGCTTCTTTCACATTCTACAAATCATGACACAGATTATGACTTAAAGTCCTCTCATTTCAAAGATATAGTCAAATGAATATTAACCATTAGTTAGCTCAACCAGTGGTTAAAATTTCGAACAACTCGTCCCTGGTGGATAAACTCCGGGTTTTCGATTACTAAAATGTCATCAAGATATCTAAAGGTGTCATTCAACTTTGTCAATAAGGTCGAAAAATTTCGAGGTTTGGATATAATGCTTAAAGTGCTTTATGAAAATAAATTAGCTATAAGGGATGCCCATTTAGTACCCGTAGGAATCCCAATAATCTGTTGATAAATTTTGCCATTAAATTGCGCACAAATATTATCCATCAAACTCGTGATGGCGTTACATAAATCAGCACAAAGTCCAATATTTATAATTATCATATTATTTGTTTGGGAAAAATCTAAACTGACGTACTGAGGTAAAATTTAGACTCTCTGTTGAAACACTTGGGTATGAGAGACAACAACTTGGTTTGAAGTCATCAGATAGAGAGGTATATAATGTCGAAAATCAAAAGTGGAAACCTGATTAGCTTCCAAATTTCTTTAACGGATTTTTTCAATGACTTTGTTTGAACATTTGATTTACCAAAACAAATTGACGTTACTATGTTTAAAAAACAGCATTACAATATTTAATAACATGGTCTTTAACTGCTGTAAGAGCAGAAGTAATAAGTTCAGTAAAGCACAGTTGTAACAATGAATAGTGTGTGATATGAAACTTGATTTATATGGAATTTCGTGTAATTTAGGAAGCCAACACATGGTTGGAAGATAATCTTTAACAATGCTTGAATTGAAGGGGCACATCATTATCAATAAAAAAGAAATATTTAGTTCCCCACACCTAGATCAATTACCTGGTGGTGGCTTTTGTTTGGGGTGGGAGAAACTGACAGGAATACTGATTTTTACTTGATACAACAGGTAGTCAAATATACAACTGAGGGATCGCCAGATCCAACTTTAACCACGCCCATTTTGTAGTTCCATTGAGACGTCATAGTTAACTTCATGTTTGACGGGCCATTTATATATGACGTCATGATGAACAAATGTGCCAAAATGTGTGATGTCGAGCGTTTGACGATCACTCAATTGACAGCAATGAAGTAGTTCTCGTGTGGCCCTGACGCCCAACAAGGTTTGTGTGCGTGCTTGTGTGTATGAGGGTGTATGTATGTATATGTTTAAGCATATAAACAATACTGTTTTACATTAGGATATATTGTATTGTTAATTTTTGATATCATATTGCGAAATATTTTTACTTAAATATGAGTGGGAGGTGAGTGGAAAGGCGGGCCCCTAAATCGGTTAACCACACCATTTGTTTGGCTTTTGTCAAGTTAAATGACCGTCCTAAGTCGGTATCGTAATTGCACTACAATCAAATATTTTTGTAGTGCGTTATATGTGCTAGTATATTATTGATATTCATGTATTGTATAGCTCCATGGTGATTTCTGCCACATAACTGAGCCAGTAACTCCTCTTTGCAAATCATTTCAAATGTGTTTTATGTAAATACTTGTAATGTGAACTGAATTCCTACGCAAGTACACTTTTGCTTATGATACATGAAATGTATACTAAATTTGCATGAGTGAAATATTCATTAACTTCTTAAATTTGTATTTCTCTTGCATTTGTTTTTAATGTTTTGTTTATCTTACACATATAGTTGATGCTTTCTATAAAATAGATAAAAACATGACCCTGATTCTCCATCCAATAAGGATGTTATAGATTAATACAGATTAAAAACAAATTTGTCATCAGAATAATTTTCTGTAATAACTTTTTGTTTATGGTCCAAGTTTAACTTGTATTTAAAAGGACCGTCTCGTTAAGAGCTTTTTGAAAATGTATGCTTTGTAAATGTTATTCAAAGAAAATGGGGTGTTTTTTTTTTCGAAAATTATGCTTTTTAGAAACAAGGAACGTATCATAGTAAAATGTGTATCAAATTTGTTAGACGTCTATATTTTGTTCGTGAAAAGGTGTTTGAGCAGAGAGCATTCAGCTGTACATTGGATTTGCGCAATGGTTTCACCTAAGATATCTGAACATTGACATTAAATGTTATATTTTCTTAATTATCCCACTGTCCCCCGATGAAAAACTTGAATCTCTTTCACCCAATTATAAACAGCCTCAAATTTATATATAAAATTTGCTGTGGTTCTGGAAAAGGAATTGAAAATGTAGGAAGTTAAAAGGCAGACGGATAGACGATGGACTTACTTGAAATTTAGGGTTAGGTGTGCTTATAAAACCTTGTACCTTCTTATGATAGTTTTCAGCAAAATTAATATGCTTATCGAGAGTCAGAGTTAGGAACAAAAGATAGCACATATAACATTACAGGACTTCCTCCCTTCAAATGAATCATTTTGATCAAGACATTAGTATGTCTATGTAATTAGATGTAGGCTAAATCTAGCGCAATGAACATGTTTTCTCTGTATTGAACTGTTTTTGCTATAATGATATCCATCATTATCAGTAGAATGATGGTAGTAAAATACATCTAAGCAAGGGAATGATTCCAATGATGTTCTTGATCCTGATTATTTGTATAGTAATGATGAATGATTTTGCCTGATGATATCTTACTGTTGTACTCCACATACCTTCAGTAAAGTACAATTTAACGTATACAAATGATAAAAAATTTATCAAACTGAAATTGGTTATATTAATTACGTGATCGGATGGACAAATTTTCCTAAGATTCAGTACTCATGTGATATATCATATTTACATGCAATACTTCTTAGGACATAGGTGATGCTCTTTCTACGGCACAATAAGGATTTTGTTGCTATGATAGAGATGTGGTAGATACTAAGTAGAACTTATAGATTAAATCTCAAAATCAATAAACGCTTAAGAATTCAAAACAAATGTAATCTCAATAATTGTAGAAAGCTATATAAATGTTTTACGTTTTACAATTTATGCTAGTCGTCAAAAAAAAAAAAAAAAAAAAAAAAAAAAAAAAAAAACTTTAAAAAAGAACAAATTGCACAATGTAATCCTTCTTTTACATAGCTTTATCATAAATGTGTAAACGGATATATAGCTTTCAAAAATATATCAAAAATTTGCACGACGTTTATGATTTTTCATCTAAAAACTCAACAAATGAAATTTGAAAGTATGAGTATAAATTAAAAAGATGACAAGATGACAAGTATGAAATTCAAATTCACTGTTGACATTGAAATACGACTGCTCAAACGTTTTGGTATTAACAGAAAGCTCATCACTTCTACCACCTACCAAGGAAAATACAGATACTTCTTTTTCTTTCAATTGAAGCCGATTTTCACTTCGAAACGACCCGTGCAACTTTAAGGCAAACATAAACACAGGGACACTACATTAACACATATTAAAGTTTTCTCTACATAAAGGTGAAATAAAATTTTTGTGATGTATGTCATGTTGTGACATTAAGCTTAAAGGAGTCACTCTTTAAAACTTTGTTGTTACTTGACGGATTCTTGTGGTTAACTGTCCAACATGCAAATAAATTGGGCCGGTACTTTGGACCCTCAGTTAAAGAGTTTGGAGTGTTACTGTTTGGTTCACGGCAGGGCTCTTTTTCATCAAATCATGGATCTGGCTGAGATTTTGAGTGTATTACAAGTGTGACATGATTTACCACTTTTAAGCTATATCAACCGGAATCTAACCCACCGAATACAACCCCCTAAAAATGTTAATTATATTACGTTATGAACATCAGTTTTATTGTATGAAATTCAAATATATATAAATATCTTATATTTATATTTATATTTATATATACGTGTATGTATAATGCAATTACTTTTAAGCTACATCTTCTGAGTTAAATGCTAATGAGTTCATATTCACTAATTAGGATTTAACTCAGAAGATGTAGCTTATAACCGATATTCTCCACTGTGCTAAAAAGAACATTCTCTTATCTCTATTTTATCATTAAAATGCGACATGTTTATCTGTGTCTGATTCATAAAAATGTTGATGAATTATTGTAACATTCAATAAATCTGTCACTATGTTGACTAGAATCCTTACCATTTTTGTTCTCATTTTCTAATCCACGCGAAGTGGTGAAAGCACAGTAATTAACGAGAGTCGTGATTGTCTGATGTGATGTAGGGAGAGCAGGACTACTATTCTACCTTCTTCTGATTAAATAATGGATACACAGAAGAAAATGCATATCGTTTATTAAGTGTGACTCTCTCATTCATGACTACATTGTATTTCACCTGTGCATATACATAATATAATTAATATATACTAATTTGGTAGGAAAACCTAAAAATACAAGGTATATTATCCTTCTATAACAGATAGGGAAAAGGATCTTTCTCAGACCCGAAACTGTGTTGTATATTGCTGCTATGACAGTAAATAAGGTTATCTTAATATAATTCTGATTTATGAGCAAATGCAGTAATAATAATAATAATAATAATATCATCATCATCATCATCATTTAATACTTTTTGTTATATACTAAATATCTTATAAATCGTCAGGATATCTTTTCTCTATACCTGATATATAGTGTCGCACTGCACTATTTGTTTCTTTGATGCAATGCAGACATTCGAAGATTGTCCTTTCATGTTTATAGTTGGCGGTGATTTACCTTATAGCTATTTTGCTTTTGATTAATAAATTACTACTTCTTTACAGTAAATAGCTCTATCATAGTTTACCAGTTTCAAAATGGGTAGAACATAAATGAAATCAAGTATTACAGAATGAATATAATCAGGTATGAACTTAGGTGTTTGTCTTCGGTTCTTTCTGCGAGTCAGCCATTTCTACATCCTGAAAAGCAAGTATAAATTGTGTACATGCATTTGCTAATTACTATATGTGTATGTCACGGCATAGTTGTTATAAAATCAAATTCAAAACTTTAAGAAATATAAAGAACAAAACATTTTCCAACTGAAAGAAAGAATCAAGACATCTGACTCAGCCGTATGATAAAAGTCATTTAAGACGAAAAAGCAAAAACCTAAAACAAATTAATAAAATAAGATAAAAAAAGAAACAAACAAACAAAAAAAAAAAAAAAAAGAAAGAAAGAAAGAAAAAGGAAAGCCATCTATAAATGTGAGAAGACTGAAAAGTCAGCTGGGTCTAATGCTTTTGAACTCATTATGGTCTCTCTCCGTCATCCAATCGAGATCGTGACAAGTGCAACTGTCTGCAAGTGTACCTGCCGAAGACCTGTTTCCATTCGGTACTTTTCTTTTCTTTACTACATTTATACTAAACACTACGTCATATAAAACTGGTTCTGTCTTTGATAAATAATTACAAGACTACCCTATGAACTAGGTTCTTTTTTTAAAATATATAACATCTTAAAACTGTATATAATGAAATTTACGGAAAAGAAGTGCACATTTAAACAAATTTTAAAGTCTTTTCTAATGGACATACTGCATTACTGGCATCCTTTTTATCTTCTTCTTTGTCTTCTGTCTTCTTATCTTTTTTTTCGAATATACCGCCATATGTATTCTGAATATTTCCAATAATCAATGCCAGCCAGGATAACCCTAAAACCAACCATATACCAGAAAGAATACGGTATGGCACCCGGTAACCGGAGTCTGAGGTACCTAAAATAATCAAGTGCATAAAACTTTAAAGCAATTATTTTAAAAATACACTTAAAATCGGAGCTTGTGGCAGTTGAACTCCTAACAAAATATTGTAACTGGGCATCCATAAACCACAGGGGTGACCTTACAATGAGAAATTCCCAAGACCTCATCCATAATAGACTAGTAATACGTCAATAGGTAAAAGGGAAGACTCGTATCACAGGGGTGACCAACATCAAACTTCGATATCTCCGCTAATTTTGCACGCTTTGACTAAAACCTGGTACCGATCGATCGGGGTGAGTCTCATCTCTTTGTATATATACACTTTATTAATGTTTACCCATATAATCCGGACTCAGATTAAAGGTCATTCCGACATTATTTATAGCACGGTGTATCCATTAACCGTCTGTTTGGAGGCAAAGTGAAATAATCGTGCAAAAAAAGATGATTATATGGGTAAACAGTAACAAAGTGTATATATACAAAGAGAAGAGACTCTCCCCGATCGATCGGTACCAGGTTTTTGTCAAAGCGTGCAAAATTAGCGGAGATATCGAGGTTTGATGTTGGTCACCCCTGTGATACGAGTCTTCCCTTTTACCTATTGACGTATTACTAGTCTATTATGGATGAGGTCTTGGGAATTTCTCAATGTAAGGTCACCCCTGTGCGTAAACCCTTCAAAATAATTGGCAAGCTAATATTCCAATGAGAGGTATAAGCATCTACCGTTTGGCTAGCTATATCCGCAATGTTTTGCACACGAGATTTATGAGAACTAACGTTGTATATAATGAGTCAAAAATTGTATTCCCATTTGAATAGGGATATGACCACTAAGTTCTTTGTAAGAGCTCCAAAGTGCAAAAGAAATAAGACTGGCAATAATGAAATACACTATGTCACTATGGCACTCACAAAAACGCATCACTATGATAACAATAGAATAACAGTTGGCAGACAAATTAAATTAAACAATGCAGAAGTACCGGAGGGTTAACCACATCTCGAAGTGCATTGAATAAAAGGACAATGCGAACCCCAATTAAATTGAGGTGAGACCAGGTGTCTATATCAGTATCATTTAAAATAGCATCTTTAATGATATACAAGCACACCTACCATTGTCTACTGTGGGATAATGGAAAACAGGACACTTAAAGAAGTGATATATTTATACATGTATATAAATAGTTTTTCATGGCAATATACACTACTCACAAGTGACTGTTTTGTGCAGGTGTCCTTTGTTTTGGCAATTTTACTTCAGAATTTGAAATCTTATTTCCATGAATGTCCTAATTGAAGCATATATTTACAAAATTGATATCTATAACGAAAATATACAATTTTGTAAGTATCTTTTTATCTAAACGCAGTGCAATCTGACAGAGCTAAATGAAGTACACTACAGATATACGGAGACATATTAATAGTATTAAATTAATTACTCGAAATTCGCTTTTAGTGTTTCATCTTTAAAAGCAGAAATAAAAATATGTAGTTTTATCCTATTGTCTGTATATTTTTGTTTCCATTGTTAAACTGAATTTGTCAGCCGTCAGATTTCGAGTGTAATATAAGCGTTGTACATTTATTGATTATGTAATCCTTCTGCATAGATTATATATAGATAATATATTTCCTGGTTAATATATTGCAAACAATTTACCGTAGATATTTATATCTCTGTGTTTCTATTCGTAATTCTAAAATTCTTGGAAAATCACGTTTAAATTTTCGAATCTTGTTTATTAATTATATAAATAAAGTCCAGTGTATAATATCAGGTGTATATGGTTTGTTTGTTTTTGTTTAACGCCAAACGATGATTTTACTTCCATTTAAAGTAGAAAACTGACAAAGCCAGAAGGATGTCTATCACCGTGATTTTGACCTTAACATGGTATCAGCAGAAAGGCCATGTCATAAGGAACGCAGATGCCTAATATGAAAGACCTACTTCTAACGGTTCAATAGTTATGGTCAATGTTAAAGTTATTCAAATGCAGATCACAGGTAACCGTCAAGGTCACATGATAAAAAATTTTGGTACCAACGGGAAGGTCTTGTGATAAGGTACACATATGCCTATTATGAAAGCCCTATTTCTTCCGATTCAATATAGTTATGGTTAATCTTAAGGTTTTTGAATGCAGGTCAAAGGTCACTGTCAAGATCACATAATAAAAACTTGACCAATGCTAACTTTTTTTTTGCTGACGGACAGACAGACAGAGTGATTACTATACGGCAATCGCTTATGAAGCGGGGCCCTAAAAAGAAACAGAAATTACTTCTAAACGGGGTTTCAGATACCATACATTTTTCGAAAATTCTTCAGATCTTATTCGGACTTGCGTGGTAGCCCGTGTCATATTTATATTTGGACAATGCCAAACAATCCGGAATTGTTCCACGTACAGACGTATACTGAAGCTCGGAAATCTAGGTTTTTCATTGTGATAGATAAGTAGAAGATGAAAACTGCATACCCAAAATGCTCTTATAGTATTCACTATGCTTACCAATGACGAAATCACCAAATCCTACAGTAGTAAGTGTAATAATTGTGTAATATATCCCCTCTCCATATCCCCAATCTTCGATGGAAGAAAATATGACACCTGGTATCAGGAAAAAACATATAAATCCAGCTAAAATAAGTGTTGTTGTTTTGACAGCTTTGTCTATGTTTTCATGGTTTTTAATCCACACCCGTTGTTCCAATGGCTGGATGAGCTTTTGTAATTTACTTCCATAATTACTTAACATGAGCGCAACCATAGGTATTCCAATAATAGCAAAGATGCACACAAATGCTCTGCCGCCTGATGTCACTGGAGTTTGGTTTCCATACCCTAAAATGAACTCAAAGGATTATCTCCCTTATAAAAACTGAAAATCAAATTAATATCAACTGTAAACTATAACTTGCAATTGATTTGTCTGGAATTTGAGTGCACTGGTTTTAACCTTTTTTTAACCCAAGAAATAAATAAAGAAAGAGATAAATAAATAAATAAATGAATATATATATATATATGTCTTAATATTACAGATTTAATATTCTCTATCCATAACACAAGAAAAGTAAGTCTTACCAACTGTAGTTACGGCAGTCATAGCGAAGAAAACAGAGTTCCCATAATCCCACAGACTAGCACTGGATTCAGTATCGGTAGCAAAAACGCCTTCGTCATAGGCTGCAATGACTTTCTGGACAAACGTCCGCAATTCCGCAGAACTCACACATGTCTTTGCAGCTGTGAATTTGTAATCATTTACTGATTAATTCAAGTAATAAAATATCAATAGAAGAAGAAGAAGAAGAAGAAGAAGAAGAAGAAGAAGAAGAAGAAGAAGAAGAACAACAACAACAACAACAACAACAACACTACAACAACAACGACGACAGCAACAACAATAATAATAAAACTGCATCTTAGTAATATATTCATTTTGTCTACATTTGTTATTTGTTCATGTTTATATAACATAACTGATGAGTATTTTATATCCTACACAAACTGTATTTATGAATACACAGATAACATCCGGTAACTGGGATCTCGATCATCGTGACAAATTCCCTCGTCATACTAAAAAGCGTACCGGTTTCATTGTTTAAAATGATTTTCTGCCAATATTTCACATGACATGGCAATAAATAACCGGTGAGAGAAATATAAACAGAATTCTTTTAAATAAGATATTCTGACGTAGAGTAAAGTGCGTGTGTCATCAATTAAAATGTTAAAATAGAAAAAAAGACTGATATATTTCACTCCTTTGTAACCGAAATAGACATTGTTTACAGTGTTGCTATAGTAATAAGAAGACTATATCTAGCTGGGAAATAGGTGGAAAAGAATGTATTGTTCTGGTCATTTTCTCAATGCTCATATCGTGTATTGAACAAAATGCTATATATATTTGTATATGCAATGTACTTATTGATTTTGGAGACATACGGGTGAAAACATGATATTTCTATTGATTAGGAGGTATAATATACGTTATTTGTTGTACATGATGGATATATATATATGTTCTGATGTTAATTATTTCTACTGGGTCGATACGGCTGCTGGCTAGCTGTTAGTTACAGGGGTTAATCACAAACCTAGATTTAATAACTTGCCCGAAATACATGTATATACTTACATTTCACTTTAGCAAAAGCTTGTAAATCATTCTAATATTAAGTATATAACTCCCACGTACACAGCTTTGTCCTTAGATTGCTCATTCGACACTTACTTTTAGGCCAATTGGTAATTAGATTGCTGTTCAAATACTCACGCTTTGGATTTCCGCAATTTCGGCCTTGAACGTCAGAGGCATATTAAGTTGTCGAAATGTGCATATGGTAAAAGTAACTAATAAACACATGCATGTATACGTTCTGGTATCCATAGTAGTTCTAATTAAAAGACTGTCTTAATCTGAGTAGAAACTACAGTGTTTGATTGGTTCCGATCGCGAGGGCATTCTATTGTTATACCGTAGGAAACCAGGGAATGGTGATTTCCAACATCAAGAACCACGGCAAGATAGCGCTCGTTTATTTCCATTCTAATCCACTCCTTTCACAAGTATCGTTTTACTTTTTGAGATTGCCTCCGTTTTCTCCGTTACAATGAAGACTGATAACGAACCGCATTTGAATGATTCTACGAGAAGCAAAGTAGTTCTAAACCAGAAATATGACGTTTCAAAACATAAATGGATATTAATTAAGGTTATATCATGTACTTCATTATTTGAAGTTTTAGAATTAATTTTTAAAATTAATTCTAATCCCGGAAAAAAATAAAGTTTAGCGTCGTAGTAATATGTGTGAATCGGGCGAATGAACAGGACCGTATATCGTGATCATATATATCTGAACGTTGCCATTTAGGCCAATCTAATTATTTGAAATAACCGAATTGTATTAGAATTACATTACAGAAAAGAAAATCTCCAATATTTTGTTTCTTTTTGCGTATACTGTACATATGCATTATAAACAAAAGAGGTCATGTGCGTTTCATGGCCACGAATGATTCCTCTAGATAAATAAATAAACAGAAATTAATAAATGTAAAACAAGGTAACTGGTTTTATTTACCATGGCATTCACAACAATGTGCCACAATGGAATTCATGGACCCCTGATGTTAGACTAGTCGTCCCACAGTAGACATGTCCTGATTTGCTCACCACACCCGCCTCAGATACCGAAAATTTATCGGCAACATAAATTATCTCGGTATGTATAAAACTGAATGTGGGTCAATATATTGAAAGTGTCACAGTAATATAACATTAAAAAAGGGTATAATAACATTTTACGGATAGATACAGCACCAACAAATTATTTGCATCAGTTTTAGTGTTGGCTTTTGGTTTACTACTAGCTTCCATGTCCTATCTATGGTGTATTCAAATCTTTATGTATGAATGGATTAAAAAACCATACTAAGATACAGAAAATGGTGGTACCTGCACCTGGATAGATAGTCTTACTCGCCTTTACCCATTTTTATATGTTATGATGGCAATCTTCATTTTATCATTTCTTTATCTGAAATGTTCTATGAAAATTCCATTATCAAATCATATCTTACCTAGGAAATCGACATATTCTTGAGAAATAGAAGTTTTTGTGCTGTCTTCCTGGTTACTCTCTAGGGCATGGAATATTCCTCCCCCGACCAGAATATAGACAATATTGATTAGTGTAAGAATGACCAAAGCTTTCCAATCCATCCTCCTGTAAAACACAAAGCAAATTAAGAGAATAAGGGATTGATAAAGAAACCCTTCCCCCAAACCTCCTCCTTCAAACATATTTTATGATTAATTGATTTGTTATTGTTTTATGTCACTCCGCGATTATTTCACATATAAGGTGACGGTATCTGCCAGATGCAATGCATAGAAATTTATATCTGTGCAAAAGACCCATCCGAAGCAGTGAGGGATATTGTCCTATGACTTATTTGTAATTTGTGAAATTAAAACAAGCATAAATGACTATAATAGTCATTTATGCTTGTTTTAATTTCACAAATTACAAATAAGTCATAGGACAATATTTTACGTTCCAAATCTATTGCGGACTGCAGTTTCTCAGATAGGACACCCGTATGCCCATTTAGTCAAACATGGGACCTCTTGGTCATGAGTCGAGTACCTTATTCAGTGAGTTTCACAATCTTCAAACTGTTATGGGTCATACAATACTAGTATCTAAGAGAAAAATTCATGTTACCCATAGATTACTATACAAATGTAAATCGAATTAAAAGATTTTATCCACGTGAAGTATGATCTATTTTGTATGACAAACATTTTGCGGGAAACTGTAATAGAAATGTTCAGAACTTGATATACTAGCATATACATACCTGTGGTCACTTAATTGACGTCCGGTATAAGATATGAAAGTTCCCTAACGTCAATATAGATAGTAATAAGCTTGATTTACTTATCTTTAAGAGCATAACACAAGCCAAACTCTCAGTACGTATATTCCCCTGTACATTTACTTTAATAACTTATTTCTATAAGCCTTATTTATTGATCTCTAAAACCTATTCAAGACTGGATGTTCTTTTTCATTTATTGAACATTGCACTCAGAGGAGCATATCCAATTTTCAAAATTTCACGATTCTTTAAATTCCATTTATAAGTACATGTATATATAAATTTCATTAAATTTCATTTTTCATGGTTCCAAACATCGATAAAAGAGACGTATTTTAAAATGTTGTTGCTTCTGCTGCTGTCGTCGTCGTCGTCGTCGTCGTCGTTCGTCGTCGTCATCATCACCACCACCACCAACATCATCATCATCATCATCATCATCATCATCATCATCATCATCATCATCATCATCATCATTATCATCATCATCATCATCATCACTATTCTTATAATTATGTCATTATTGTCCCCCAGCTTTTGGCGAAAGCGTGGGGACATTAAATCTCATTCGTCTGTCTGTCCGTCTGTCACAAAAACTATAACCTCGGTCATAACTTTTTAACCATAAGACTTAGGGCCTTCATATTTGGCATGTGTGTCCCTAATTGCAATACTTTTCCGTTGGTACCAGAATTTTTTATCATGTGACCTTGACCGTAATCTTTGACCTACTTCAATATAACTTTTTAGCCGTAGGGCCTTTATACTGGGCATGTATGCCTGTAGACATGCACAATCATGGCAATATGTCACAGATTACTGCATCCTTACTGATAGACTCCGAAAGCGGGGGGCCACAATTCTCTGAATTTGCTTGTTATTCTTATCATTCATTATGTTTACATTAGATACAGTCCATTGATAAATAAATAAATAAATAAATATATATATATATATATTCATTTATTTTAAGGCAAGTTACCATGAAAGACGCATTTAGACGATTCGTGTGCCGAATATTTACTCTGTGGACAATAATCGATGCATTTTCATGTCTGTCAAGTGCGACCTCCGGTTTCAAGATATTTACTTGGATTCAGATCACAAGTGAAGTGGTTTATAGTTACAATTTCCCATTCGCATAACCGAGTTTTCTATAAAGAATATTTATAAATCTATAGTGAAGGTATATATTCCATGGACACGATTAAATACATGTAGCATTATTTAAATTACGAATTAGTTTAATTTACCTACAAATCATTGGATGTTAGAACTATACAAAATGCAAACAAGTAAATTGTAACCATTTGAAGAGAGAACGAGGGAAAAAATATTACATACAGTTTACTTGCGGTTATTCTTGGTAATCTCATACAAATAACGAGGGGCAGGCTTAGTATAGTGATTAAGCCCTTGGCTTACGGGGCCGTCGACCTGGGTTTGATTGCCGGATTACGCCACTTTGTTGGTTATCTCCTGTTTCCATGTCGCAATATAAATGAAAATTGTTGAAAGCGACGTTAAACACCAATCAACCAACCATACATATAACGATATTGTAAAAGTAGTTGTATTATAATCATTTTTATTGACTTTTACAATAACACGTATTTGACAGTAAAGGCATCTACTGTATTAATGCGTCCACTCCTAGACTTTCTATAATTTTGTCTTCAACTGTGTTGGGAAAGAGTGAAGTGTCTTATGACATATTTGTAATTTGTGAAAATTAAACATGCAAGAATAACTATTACCATTTAACCCAAGCGCAAGAGTAATAAGATTAAGTTAACATAATTGTCATCTACATACTATGTTTATAAACATATTATGGCAGTGTAAAACTCTGAAGTATAGTACTTAACCTAAGAGTATATATCGTAACGGAAGAAAAAAAAAGAGGAAGGACTCTTATCCTCCCCCTCCCCTTTTTAAAATTAAATGCCCATTAGAAATCACATAAACAAACCACCACCTAAATGGTAGAATCCACCAAATCACCATCTAAATGGTAGAATCCATCAAATAGTTTTCAAAGTTCTAAGCATTTTGGAATTGGTCTGGTGATCCGATTTCCATATATATAGACGGAAACAATGCCTTTACTTGGATAATTTGATGTAATGCAGTAAAACACATACGAATTGTTATCAAACTACGCTGCCATTCCATCATATTGTGTGCATACAACGTCTTCGTTATTGAATGTCTATAAAGCATCACGTACCCTCTTATTTTAATAAAAAATTTAAACACGCATGTCAGTTAGTTTGCGTTTTGTTTCATTTATTATTGATGTCTAAATTAGGAAACTGCATCTAAATATAGCAGTCACACGACCTATTTCAAACTACCCGGTATATCCACTGAAACAAATGCAGCAGACGGTGGAGAATGGTACAAACTCGTGCTGCTGCGCATTGGACTGGATAGGAAACATATGTGGCTTTCATTCGATGGTAGCCACAAAAAAAAAAAAAAAAAACACAACCCCCCCCCCCCCAAAAAAAAAACAACTGAAAACAAACAAACCCCAACACTCTTTCAACTAGTTTTCAACTATTCTCTTAAACGTAAATTTCTTCATTTCCTAATTTAAACCAGCTTGTTCGTTTTTTCACTTTAAGTATCATGGCATCTATATGATGGTGGCCAAAGTATACTGGCAGAGAAAGATGGAATACACAAAGGAACTCACCGATTTTTGACAAACTTTTCATTTCAGCCGGCAGGAATTCGAAATCAATCCCGACAGAAATGAGAGGACACAATTAATTTCGGAATATCTCTTTATTCCAAATATAAAATGATGTATATAAGCAACTCGGTGATCCAAAAATCTTGAACTCAGATGGCATATACAACATCAGCAAAAAAAAAAAAAAAAAAAAAACCAACAAAAGGGGGGGGGGGGGGGGGGGAGAAACGGAGATCAAAAGGACTAAAATCGCGTCGCCGGGGAATGTTAAAATCTGTTGCTCGCGAAACTGCTAATTATAACTATTTGAATGATATATTGATAAGACTTGATAAGATAAAATCTATTCCATCTTTCAAAAGTCCATGATGTACATGTACATAAGACACATAAATAATTTTGTTTTCTTCGTCGAATGTGTAGTTGTTTACCTTTCTACAGATTGATGTTGTTCTCCTGTACAAGTCCGTACGTTTTATAATCCTATTACCGTAAATCTGTTTACACTTTTAAATACACAATATTCCAAACTGTGAATATGAAAACAGTATAAAATATGTGCACCGTTTTGTCTATATGTTCAGCTCCCTTCTACATCCTTCCGTGAACGAATATGAAAATTTCATGTCATTTAAATATATGTAACTATATCATCAATATTTTCCATTTGTCCATTTATTTATTTTATGATACATTGTAATTTACCTGTGAATTACAGAAATTATGTTCTCAATGTTATGTACTGAAAATTATACCCTCAATGTTATTTTCATGTAGAGTAGATACCATCAGACCTAAATAAAAAAGAAAATCGAGGAACACAGGTAAGTCTGGTTTAATGCAGATTGACCCATCATTATGTTGCCAATAACAAAAGTATTACCCCCTTTTTTATCTTAATGAATAACAGTAAGTAACACTTACCTGAAGTTATTATTTTCACTACTAGCACTCACACATAAAGTAACATGTATTACAATACAGTTATCTAAGTATTTTTATTTTTTAGAATCCAAAACACCAATATCAGCGATGCCTTGACTTCAGCAGAATCAAACTTTGCCGCCGTCTTCGTTACAGTTTACACATATACACATTATAAGTATTTTCAAAGGGTCTATATGTGTTCTCAATGTTAACCTCAGCCTTTTAAATTTTTAAATATACTTTTCGACGACGATATGCTTAACTAAGTTTTGTAAATAGAAGTTAAAGTGTTGTTTGGTACGCGCATATTGAACAAGTGTACATGTGTGTACAAATAATACATGACGGGTATATCATACGTGATAGAAAATACTGTAGATTAAGATATAAATAAATATATCTGAATTGACGGAAACACCTGCGTCAATATTAAATTACCGATGAATGTTTTTTAAACATCTCGTAGATTGTTGGAATGAAAGAGAAAATTCTTTGCAAAATAGTGACCTGTGGAGATCTCTTGTTGTTGCGTTCATACCACCAAAATTTTCAAGAGTACTGAATTGAAATCATCAAAGCTTGTCTGAAATTTATATTGCTTGCTCCGATTCACAAGTTGTACCTACAACTTCACCGTTAAAGCAAACACACACACGCACGTGCGCGCACGCACGCACACACACACACACACACACACACACAGATACATTTGTATATTGCACAGCTTCAAGAAGTTTATAAAGAAAAAAACCTTATAAGAAGTTTGGTGACTAATCAATCTTTTTATATACGTGATGGTTAACGACACATCGTGATTATTTTACCCACATGGTGGCAGCACCTGTCTGGACTGCATTGCCTTATAAGCTGTCTACTGCAAACTAGATTTTTACTATCATTGTTGCATCGCCTTATAAGCTGCCTACTGAAACATAAGGTTTACTGGCTAATAGATAGGACTGGAGGCGCACATGAGTCAGGTTGAATCAAAACTAGGAACCTTCTTATCACAAGTCACTCGATCACCTTAACCACTGAACCATATTTTTGGCGACATCTTACAAAGTACTACTCTAAAGAAACCATGTTGAACTTTTTTCTTTCTAATTTGTACATGTAATAATAAGAGTTGTGATAATTTTGATTCTTAGAACTTTAAAATTTATAATTTTTTAAAATAGGTTTTAGATTTATGTATAACCTTGGTTCGAAATTTGACTATCACAACAAAATCAAATGCAAACAAGCAAGAACAGACATTTTGAGAGTATTTTTGAAGCTTCTTTGTCCTTCTAGTCCCAAAATGCAGAAAGGGGTTATACAGAAAGAAAACTTTATCTCTGTAGTAAGACAACAATGACACATTTTAACTTGGTTTGAAACTTCTAACAAAGCCACATAAAAGTTTCATTCAAATATGATAAGCACCAGAGAAAAATGATATTGAAAACATTTTTTGTGACAGAATCAAGAGACAGGTTGATGGACAGGGAGAAGTGCCTATGGTTACTTCTGATTTTGTATACTTCAAGGTACGGTAAATATAATCAAACTAGAGCATGTTTGTAAAACAAATGCCCCCATGTGGGTTTAATTCATAGCAACAACAAACTTTCCTAAATCATAAGTTCCATGGGCCATAACTTCTACAAATATTACCAGTAGTGTAGTATATCTTTTGACATATTGACCCTCAAATCTATAGGCATCCTTCCCTTTTAATAAGATTTCAAATTACTTCTGTTTAAAAGAATTAATCTGTAAAATATGTGAAATATGATCAAATTCTGATGAGCATTTAACAATACTAGCATACTGGTATGATAATACATGAGAATCACCTGGAAACCAATATTTTATACTTTTCTATCAGCTGTGACCTTGACCTTCGGATCCCAAAATCAATAGGGTTCTTCCCTTTTTATAAGTAAGCATATATCCAAATTTGCTTTGAATATGATAAAAGTACTTGAGTAATCATCTAAAAAGCAATAATAACAGACTATTTTTATCAGCTGTGATCTTTGACATTTTGACCCCAAAATCAACAGGGTTTTTCCTCTCTTGATAAGTAAGCATATAACCAATTTGGTTTAAATATGGTGAAAGGTACTTGAGTAATTATCCGAGAACCAATAATAACATAACATTTTCATTTATTGTGACTTTGACCTATTAACCCCAAGATCAACAGAGTTCTTCCTCTCTTGATAAGTAAGTATAATTCCAAATTTGGTTTGAATATGTTAAAATGTACTTGAGTTATCATCTGCAAACCAATTATTACAGACTATTTTCATCAGCAGTGACCTTGACCTCTGACCCCAAGATCTATAGTTTCGTTCCCCTCTTGATATGTATGTATATATCAAAATTTGGTTTGACTATGTTGAAAGTTACTTAAGTTATCATCTAAAAACCCAATAATTACGGTCTATTTTCATCAGCTGTGATCTTGACCTCTGTATCCCAAAATCTAAAGGGTTCTTGATCTCTTGATAACTAAGCATATATCCAAATTTGAATTGAATATATTGATAGGTACCTGATTTATCGCCCGAAAATCAATGTGTGACAGAAGGACAGGACGGAAGGATGGACAAAGCAAACACTTAATATGCCCCCCGCCATACCTGGCGGGGACATAAAAATTGCTATAATTCCATTAAACTTGAGCTTTATCTTATATTTTCTTACATACAGCTATATATTTAGCTTTTATCATACATCTCAACCTATAGTAGAAAATGACCAGGTTATATTGATACCAATATTATACAGAGGCATTATAGTTTCAGAAATCTTCGAGGATTAGTCATCATTCTAATTGCTTTAAACAACTATATACTATATACACAACTGTATATGGACTGCATGTATGTGATGTTCCTTTATCATTCTAAACTTAAATTATAGCAGTTTCAATTAAACAGATGAAAATACTATTCCTCTCAGGGTTTCCATTAGAAATATACATATAACCATTTCTGCTTGGTGTCTCTTAAACTTTTGCCATTCTTACAATAGCAGGATAACATTCAGAACCGACTGATTTTACAGGGCAAAAACTTCGAATTGAAGGTAAACAAATGAGACTATTTTCAAAGGTATTTAGATGAAGAAAAGGCTGAGAAATATTACCAGTAATGAAATAAAACTTAGAAAGTCATGATTGACTGCAATTTTCCTTCATTCATTATAATAAGTCCTTTTAAGAAAACTTGTTCAATCTTCACTTTTAAATCAATTCCTTTCTTGGGTCAAACACACCCAAACACACAAAATATTTTCGGTCTATTCAAGGTCTAATTCAAACTCTAATATAAACTCAGATAAAAATCAGTTCTTTTGTTATAAGATACCAATTTTATTCATTTATTAAATGCAAGACAATAACATTAAATGATAAATTTAAAAATATAGTCAATATGGCATAAAACAATCAAATTGTATGAGTTAAAAATCATAAGTGTCAATGAAATTCCTTCAAATAAACATCCCTCAAACATGTCATGCCTGTTTATAAAAGTCCTGTAAGCTAATTAACAATCACTATACATATACTGAATAGGACTAGATTACACAAGAAACATGAGTAAAACACATGTAATGGCATTTTTGCGATATATATTTAAAAATGATTGAAAATAGTTTGAAAAAAATTTAAACATTTACAAAAAATCTCTTTCGAATTTGTTAAGGCACCACGTTCCCATAAACAAAGAATTTAACCCTGATTGAGACCCAAGTCAAACTGAACAATTTTATATACCGGTATAACATAGTAGAATGACACAAGAAAAACATGCAAATTACAAGTACATGTATAATATACTTCTAGTGCTACAGTGCCTTCCAGGATCTATTAGTAGACTACATATTAATCTTTAGGAATTGGGGTCAATTAAATTAGATATATATATACAAGTTTTTTTAATGTTTCATATATACATTGATTTTCTCTTAATCAAAGTGTACAATATTTGTGTAAATGCAGAATGTTTGTTATTTCAATTATAATTGAATCCAGCATTATATTGTACATTGGCAACTCTATGACATACTTGTATTTCAATTTAAGAAGACAATGTGTCTTAAAAGAGTAATAATTTAAAATGTATATTATATTTCATCAGGAATAAAACTTTGTTGATAAAAAGTATCTATCAGAGATAGGGAGTCTACCTTAAAACAAGACAATGACTGGAATATGAATTGAATTGCATACAGTGACACTTGAAATGTTGATTAAGCAGTCTCACATTGAGTAACTCTTGCAGTACACAACTCCCTTCTATTCTCTCCTAAAAATGGAATGATGAAGCCTTTCAGGCAAGTAATGAATCATGCATATTGAGTAACGATAACATCTAAGGAACGTTTAGCATCAGTCTGCTTTTTTAGCACGACGTCTTCTGGGCTTAACATCAATGTCAATATCAGGAGATTTAGCTTCTTCTGAGCTCTGAGAATTATCTGCATCCGTTGGGATTTCCTCTGAGAGTTTTTTGTCATCAGACAGATTCCTGTCATCAATAATGTCAGTTTCAGACTCCTCTCCATCAGCATCCTCATCCTCCTAAAAATTTGTTAAACAAATTGATATTAAAAGTGTCAAATCAAACAACTTTGTTATGTAGACTTGAGATATACCAAATGCTAAGTAAAAATACTATATATACACTATGCGTTGTGCAAAGAAATGTTTAACTCTGCAAGGTGTCATCACTTCAATTCATAACCTACTTGAAACATCTAGGCATATTGCTTATAAGAAGAACACAATAGATAAATATAAGAATTTCTGGAAAGAGTGGGATAATATACTTTAAACCCACAATTTTTCATTGTATCAATAGTAGTTCGATTTCTGATATCAGACGACATGTCTCGAGTGGGAGTGGCTCTCTACAATCTGAATTATTATTTCTCCAGATCATTTAATTACAGTCAAACCTACCATAACAGAGACCTCTGTATAAGGGTCACCTGCTTATGGAAGTCACTTTTGTTTGTTTTTTTTTTATATATATACAATAAACTTCTGTATGGGGGTCTCCTGTCTATGGTGGTCACTTTCGTTTTCTCCCTTACATTTCTTTTGTATAAAGGTTTGACTGTATATACATGTATACATTCATGTAACTTTAAAACGTAAACACAAATATTCTAAAAAACTTAAGTATACCTTAAAGTACAAAACTTATTGTAAATGTAATGGTATATGTAATTAAAATATTGTAGTGAATTCATCTATTAATTGTAAATGTGAAGTATATTTAATTAAAACATTGTACTGAATTTATCTATTAATTATTGTAAAAGTGAAGCATATTTAATTATAACACTGTACTGAATTTATCTATTAATTGTAAATGTGAAGCATATTTAATGAAGCATATTTAATTAGAACAGTGTACTGAATTTATCTCACTTACCAAAGGGTCATTCCCCATTCAATAATTTTTGTGTTTACTTCTCAAACTCAAAATACAAATGCATAGTATAGAGATCATTATATGTCTATATGTTGTGTAAATGTGTGTATGAAAGTTGTCCTCTTGTGGTTTTGTCCATTAAGGCATTATACTATGTATCTATATGTGTGTATGTATGTGTATATATATATGTGTGTATATGTATGTGTATGTATGTATATATATGTGTGTATATGTATGTATATATATATTCTGATATTATCTTTATGTATTATGTCTGTAAAAATACAATAAATTATAAAAAAAAAAAAAGTTAAAATACAATGTCTAAACAGAATTTTTTTTAAGAACTATTAATTTCACCAACACTTTATATAAACATGTATAAATTTTAAGGCATAATGTGGTGTTTTTATTCACTTAATTATAAAGAGAAGACAAAAAAAATACCTTTTATTAAATATAGACATACAAATTATAAAATAATTCAGTCATTTTAATCAAGAAATTGATATTTTGATAACAAGATAAAGACTTACACTGTAAAGTGCACATTAAGTACCTCTATACAAATAATACCTGTATGTCAAAGATTTAAAGACATTAACATTAAAAAGATGTGTTTATGAAGCACTGATCCTTCAGCAGCCACATTTATAAATATTTTAAGAAGTTAAAGATCAAAGTTTTTATGTGAAAAAAGTTTTGGTACCATCAGAAAGGTCTTACTATAGGAAACACACTTGTATAATATCAAAGCCTCATCTCTAACCAATCAAAAGATGTGGCCAGTGAGTTCTTTTTTTTTTGCAGACAAACAGACAGAACAGATACTAATGCCTCTATAACTCAGATTTGAGATATATGTAGAGTAGGTAAACTGTAAGAAACCTTACAATATACAAGTTATATACACCTACGCATACTGTAAACCACATCTTATTCTCTATTTATTTCAATAAGCTATTTCCAAATTTCATTTCTTTTATAAAACAAGCTGGGTTTTTAAAACACTAAAGCCCCTGGCAGCACCAAAGACCAAAAAGTTATTTTTAGCATGAAGGTCATTGTCAAGCTCAACAGGTCATCGACCTTGGTGTCATTTGAAAGGGCTTCATTAGTTGGGTATCCATGTCAAATATGAAGTCTCTATCCCTTACAGTTCAAAATTAGAGATGCAAGTCCAAAAAGTTATTTTTAGCATGAAGGTCATTGTCAAAGCCAAAATGTTATCTACCTTGGTGTCACCTGAAAGGGCTTCATTAATTTAGTACGCATGTCAAATATGAAGTCTCTATCCTTCACAGTTCAAAAGTTATAGCCAAGGTTAAAGTTGACAACAGATAGACAAATAGACCAGACAAAAACAATATGGCCAGATCTATTGATCCTGGGGCATAAAAAAACCTTTAAACTTAATTTGGAGTTTTAGTAAGTATGTGATATAAATGAAATCTTTTATCATAATAAGATTAATTCATCACAAATAAAAGGTTTACAAGTTGTGGTATCAACTCAAACATAACTAAAACAAGATGTGTTTGTGAAACATGAATGTCCTGGTGGCAAGGCAAATTTTACTATGTTTTTTACCTTGATTACATCCCATCCCATGGAAATATGCATGTGAAATATGATAGCCCTACCTCTTACGATTCAAATGTTATAATCAATGTTAAAGTTTTTGAAATGTAGGTCAAAGATCACAATCAAGGTCATGAGTTCAAAAATTACTGTACCGTTGGAAAGGCCTTGTCACAAGGAATACACGTGTGAGTTATGAAAGCCTGACATATTACGTTAAGTTATAAACAATTTTAAAGTTTTTGACATGCACTACTACTGTGATTGCCAGAGATAAAGCTTTCAAGATATTCGTTGTTTATTTCTGTATGAATAACACTGATTGGTGACGTCATAATGCCCCACATTTGAGGTCACGAGTGAATATAGAAGATTTAGTTTTGTCCTGATTTACTTCCTCTATTTTCTGAAAAAGTATTCATCAAATATGTAAAATAGATAATTGTATTTTAAATTTGTTATAACTGTTGTAAAATACTGCATTAAATTATGCATTTTTTGTCATTCTAGATAAAAGTTATGTTGTCATGGGACACCATCGTTAACTTCTTTCTGAGATGGTTTACCGATGTGGTTTATATAAAGGAAATGGAAATTTCCTGTGGGATATTTTGGCGTTAAAAGTGCATATTTATAGAATAAGTGACTTATTTTGTGTTTTCCTGCAGGAACGAATTACAATGACTGATGTATTTATTAGATATAATGCATGAAAATTACTTTTCAGTTTGTAATGATTTGAATTCTATAACTAAAACATCAATGTTTACCCACAGTCATATCCTTTCCATGGCGATATTTAAGAATTTAACACATCACATAAAAAACTCAAAAATAGTCTATTAAGTGATATATACATTCAAAATTAAAATAATGAATCCTATCTTTTAATGAATATTAAATTTGAGAATGTAGTGTTCAAAGGAACATGTGTAGTCTGTAAAAACACTTTAAACAGAGATATGACAGACGGACAGAGAGGCAAGGACAAAAAAAAAAAAGGCCCATAGGCCATAATGCTCACATAAGCTAAAATAGTCTCATAAAAAGCAATTAATCTTAAAAGGTTGCTAACTTAGCATGGCAATATTTTTTCAAAAGGTATTTGCCAACTAATGGACATTAATATTATACTAAATACTTTAAGACTTTAAGTAAGCCACTCACCAAAGTATTTTCTTGAACAAATTTATGATTACATTCCATATAGATGTGAGGGAAGTATAAAGTGTCTGTGATTCTTGAGAAAAGTTGTAAAGAATATTCCCTGTATAAGCCTTTGAAAAAAAATTGTCAGCTCCTCAGACAGAGCCAAATATTGTCACAGGGCCTTCCCCTGAATAAAGTGAAGCTTGTGTTTTTTCAAGAGTTAGGTAATTTCCCCATTTTAAGCAATAATTAGCTCCTATTTATGGGTAATAACCACTATTTGAAGAAAACTCTATTTCCTCTCCCCTAAGATCATATCTGAAAGATTTAATTTGAATATATACAGTGGTTTATAAGAAGTTGAAAAGATATACAGTTAATGGAAGATGAACAGATGATGCACCATCACAATAGCCAAAGGCTCAAGTGAGCTAAAAGCAATTCCTAGTGTCACTATATCTACATGTGGCATGTATAAAAAAAAATGACGTAACCTTTTGATCATTAGCTCCATCACCTTGACCTCTTCTCTTCTTTCTGGGTTGGAAATCTGATGGTTTAGATGGGCATATGAAATCACAGCATATTACTATCACCTGAAAAATATTTATTATTCATTTAGAATTACTATACTCATACACATATACATCTTTAAAGTACTGAAGTTTTCAGTTAGAACATAGTGCAGTATTGTCATGGACCAAAAAAGAAAGGGACCGTAGTATTCATAATTTAATATTTTTCAGTGATACACTACTATTTCTATTATTTTGTTCATCAGAAAGAATATCATAGTTTTATTTATTAAACTTTAATTTTTATTAACCTTAGACATGCTATATAAAATACACAGAAATAGTGCTGTGAGCTGAATATTTTTCTATGTATTTTAAAAAATATAAGCATGTTTTTGTATGCTGTTTTATGAAGGCTGTTTGCATAATAATATAGACATATCATATACCAAAATGTTAAGGAATGTTTGAAGTTTATGAATATTGTAAACGTATGATCACAATTTACGCACAGTAATGGTAAACTGCAGGTAAATCCAGGTAAAATGACAAAATGCTAGATTTAGAAATAAATATATGAATTTTATTTAAAAAATACAATAAAAGAGAGTGAAAATATTGAAATATGAAATAATAATTTAATCAAAGTCACACACCAGTAGGCCAGTAGTTACTTTTCAGGTAAAACTCAGGTTTAATAGTATATGAAGTATATCTAATGCTGAATGGAGTATATAATACTCCAAAATGATGTCCAGTGCTGTTATATAACTGAACTAGTTTGAATAACCGATTTAAATCGCTGTTTACACGTCGTACCTGTAAGGTAATATCGGCCTGGTGAAAAATAATTCAAAGTGCCAGAGTCGATATCTAGTGATCACCAATAGAAAGAATGGAATCACATTTACTAAAAATGTTGTCCAGTAACAATAAGGCCCATCGGCATCACTATAATTAGTCCTTAATCACCTTCATTACCCCCTTCCTTTTTTGGGAAAATTCAAATACGAAAAATGGAGGTATGCTTTAAGTTGCCGGCATTTTCTGTAGATACTGGTCTACACACCAGTAAGCTTCATGTGCCATTGTAATCATTGTCATTGATAAACAAATTGGGAAAATCCAAAGAAGATCGACGGTCTTCAGTGATGTTTACAAACACCTGTAAAATCCCAGGTCAACATGTGGCCGGACGCCGTCACGTGCGCGACAATTATTCATGAAATCTAACCGATCGTATCTAATTTTTCATAATCATTGTTTTCAATTATATCTGCAACATTAAATGCATCAATTTCCACATCATTATCAACGTTTCCAAAGACTTATTTGAAGAAAGAATCGAGTTGTGTTTATAAATCCGCTATCTTGAAATGAAAATTTTGATCTCACCTTTTCCTGCATCTTAATATACGAACCAATCAAATTTAAGGTGACGTCATGGAAAGTTTTTAAGATAGGAATTCTGTCTCCATATATAGAAAATCCTTTTATAACGTTTACAACGATTGGAAGGCTATAAATACGATTAAAAAAATAAGCTATAGTCGACCTAGTTGTTACCCGGAATATTCCGGGTTCAGCATGACTAGGGTTAAGAAATATGCAGCTAACTCCTGTTAACTTGCACACTGATTCAAACTTAAATTTATGTGAAATTGATTCCTAAAGTTTCAATTGAAATGTACTAGTGTGTCAATACAAAAAATCTGTCATTTGTTCAGGTTCCAGTCAACTTCCATGGCTTTTATTGGTTCTCTGAAAATAATTCATCAAGTGTGATGACTGTGGTTCTGATTTAGTGGATTGTTGTTTGATTCATGACAAGACTGTGCTATTTCTTGACACAGACAATTTTACCTACATGTATACAACAACCCGACCAGATTCACTGATTGTCGTTTTACATTCAGAATCTCCCACGACATGGGATCATCTCTAATAATCATCAGTGGATGAAACTGGCCCAAAGCCAAGCAAGTGCACCAATGAGCTATGCTGAATGTGTACTGTGTGTGGAGCTCCTACCAGAAACTCACAGGCCCAAAGCCAAGCAGGTGCACCAATGAGCTATGCTGAATGTGTACTGTGTGTGGAGCTCCTACCAGAAACTCACAGGCCCAAAGCCAAGCAGGTACACCAATGAGCTATGCTGAATGTGTACTGTGTGTGGAGCTCCTACCAGAAACTCACAGGCCCAAAGCCTAGCAAGTGCACCAATGAGCTATGCTGAATGTGTACTGTGTGTGGAACTCCTACCAGAAACCCATAGGCCCAAAGCCAAGCAAGTACACCAATGAGCTATGCTCACTGGGTACTGTGTGTGGAGGTGCTACCAGAAACCAACAGGCCCAAAGCTAAGCAAGTACACAAATGAGTTATGCTGGCTGTGTCCTGTGTATCAAGTACCTGTTACTTACCAAGCCAAGGACAAGACCAAGGACAATGGTGAAGATGGCAAAGATGATGTAGCAAGCCCACTCTGGTATTCCATACTCTGATGTCATAGTACTGTACAAACTCTACAAACACAATTGATATAGTGTTTAAAACTGAAGGTCATGGATACAAGTACAGTATGAAGTAAATAAACTCTGCTAGGCTAAAGGTACGTTTATGTATAAAACTTTATTTTAATGTTTCAATTACCCACTGTAATTAGTATTATTGATGAAATATCCATACTGAAGCAAAGCTGCCATTCTCTATATATTTTACACTTATTATCTCGAAGTGTTAATGTTTGTAGAAAGTAAATTGATTAACACAGCAGTAAAGACAACCAATTATCCCAGTGGGGTGTATGGTAATGGCTGATTGTTTGACAGTGAATCCATTTCACTTTGATCAACGATGATAAGATAATTGTATTGCATCAGGACTTGTTATTTTAAAATATGCTAGTCTCATTCATTTTGTAAAAACATCTTCATTTCAGTGCAAAGTGTAAAGTCTTCAACACAAGGAGGTAAAACTGTACTAATAATTTCTTTATCAAGTGTCTAAAATCCATTTCAGTGGTCAATTAAGGGTTCCCAGAGTTTAATGGTCATCCTCTGATTGTTTGTTAGCAGACATTTACTCTAATATCGCTGCAGAAATATGAATTCTAACGTCTGGAAACAAGAGGCCCAAGTGGGCCTATATCGCTCACCTGAGTACCTAGATTATCAGTCATGCATGAAGGAAGAATTCATTTATTTTTGCATTAATGTGACTAAGTCAACACAGATGTTGAAAATATGTCAAATTTGATTTCAGGCTAGAATAAAAAACAACACTTTTTTGCACATCCATTCAGGTGATTTTGATATTAAGCATTTCCTTTGTCTCTGCAAGAAGTCATTCAGGGCAACAAGTTAGTCATTTTCTTTAGGTGGGGCCTTTTGTTGACTGATTTCAAGTCTGGGTCATGAACAACAATTGTTTCAAATATTGTCCAGATCTAACTTAAAATTGCCTAATTTCATATGTTGAGTGTTGAGAAACATCTAAAAACTTATTTAGATGTGTAAAGAAATGAAAAAAAAATTTTGACCACAGCTGGATTTGAACCGCTACTCTCCATATTTCAATTACCAAGTGGTATATGTACTATTGTGAGAACTGCTTTTTAGACATGGTGGCATTATCTGTTAACCAATTTGGATGAAATTTACCAAATTGATAGAGGACTTTTAGTACTTCATGTATTCCATGTTTCATTAAAATCTTTCATGTGGTATAACAGCAGAAGTGAAAAATGTGATTGAATTGTTCCTATACACCCTCATTTGGAAGTCTTAAAAAATTCATAGAAAATCCAAAAATTGAGATATTGACAAAATTCTTTCAAAGTAACAATCCTTACCATAATTATGATCACAATAGTCCATAAGAAATCATCATTATCAATTAACTAGGAAATATGACACTTTTTTCTGCATTGAATCACCAAGTCCAAAGAAATGTCGAAAAAAATTCTAAAATTTGATTTTGGAAGGGAACCAAAATGACAATACATCTTCACTCATCCCTCTAGATCATTTCTATGCATTCTGTTTGTCTCTGTATACAGCCCGTATGAAAAAGAATATTGTTAAACGAGGGAACTCTTTTGTGACCTACTCTTGACTATGGTGGCGCCACCTGTCAAGAGGTCTGGATGAAAACAACAGAATTTGAAGAGGATCATAAGTGACTTATTTCTACCAAGATTTATTAAAATCCTTCAAACAGTTTTGTAGAAAAAGTTGAAAATGTGAAAAATGGCCCACCCCCCCCCCCCCCCCATTTTTTGGAAGTCTTAAACGTAAAATTCCTAATTTCAAATGTTGAGTGTTGAGAAACATCTAAAAACTTATTTAGATGTGTAAAAAAAAAAAAAAAAATTTTTTTTGACCACAGCTGGATTTGAACCGCTACTCTCCATATTTCAATTACCAAGTGGTATATGTACCATTGTGAGACCTACTTTTAGACATGGTGGCATTATCTGTTAACCAATTTGGATGATCTGCACAAAAAAAAAAACCTTTGAAAAGGACTATGAGTACTTGCATCCTACCCAGTTTTATCACAATCCTTCAAGTTGTTCTGTAGATCAAGTTGAAGATATGAAAAATTGTCCCCCCCCCCCCCTTTTCTTGGAAGTCTTAAAAAATTCATAAAAAATTCAAAAATCGAGATATTGAAAAAATTCCTTCGCACCAGCATTCCTTACCATAGAAATGATTAAATGAAACCAAATGAATGCATCAATGTTTACTAAAAGAAAATAATAACTCTTTAATGCATTAAAATAACAAAGTCCAAAATAAAAATGAAAAAACGTCAAAAATTTGATTTCGGAATGGAACCAAAAATATCAACACTTCTTCCCATATGCCTCTAAATCATTCCTATGCAGTCGGTTTGTCGCTGTATGCACCCGATCTGAATAAGAAGTTTGTCAAAGGAGGGTACCCTCTGTGACCTACTTTTGTCTGTGGTGGTGCCACCTGTTCATGGATTCTGACAAAGATGACCACATTTGTCGGGGACCTTGAGTATTTGATGCATGCCAAGTTTCATTGAATTCCAGCAAATGGTTCCGAAGAAAAAGTTCAAACTGTGAAATGTTTACACCAATTATCCCACCCCCCTTTTTCTTGAAAGTCTTTAAAAATTCATAAAAAATCCAAAACATAAAATATTGAAAAATTTTCTTCGCAGTAGTATTTCTTACCATCAAAATGATCAAATTAAACCAAATTAATGCATCAATGTTTACTAAAAGAAAAAAATACCTCTTTTCTGCATTAAAACTACCAAGTACAAAAAAAACGTCAAAAAAACGTCAAAAATTTGATTTCAGAACGGAACCAAAAATAACAACACTTCTTCACACATCCCTCTAGATCATTCCTATGCATTCGGTTTGTCTCTGTATGCCCCCGGTCTGAAGAAGAAGTTTGTCAAAGGAGGGTACCCTCTTTGACCTACTTTTGCCTGTGGTGGCGCCACCTGTTGATGAATCCGGACGAAAAACAACAACACTTGTAGGGGACCATGAGTACTACATGCTTATCAAGTTTCATCAAATTCTGTTCAGTGGTTCTGGAGAAGAAGTCGAAAATGTGAAAAGTTAACGACGGACGACAGACGACGGACGGTGATTGATCACAATAGCTCACTTGAGCCTTTGGCTCAGGTGAGCTAAAAAGGTTCTTGTTTTAGGCCTTGTGTATAATATGCACCTGGAAAGTCAAAGTCAGAGTTTATGAAAAAAAGTGTGTATTATACACGAGTGAATAACCGTACATCTCAGGAATGGTTCAAAGTTATGAGAAACTTCAAATATCCACTTAATTTACAAGATGTAAATTAGATGTGTACTGTGTTATGTATGAGGCAGAGTTCATTAGAGAACAAAGGGTCAATACTCTATTAAAGTTTCAACTGAAGTCTTTTCATACATACCCTGAACAACATAGCTGTCTTGAAAAAGAAAGACACAGCAGACATCCTAAGGGAGAAAATAATGTCAGTAATTCTACAGCAATTATTTAAACGATAATCATTATACAAAACTTCATTTGTGGGACTCTGGCATGTGTGTTTGTGTTTACAAATATATATACGACCGTAGTTGATCAGAGATAAATATATGGGCTGAGGATTGGAACTATGAATTGTAGAAAAAGCAAAGCCAGTCATGGATTCGACACGAGACAATTGGTCCAGTCATTACATAATTTTTACAGGACCTAATAAATTTTTACCAGATTTGCTGGACAAACTGGTGGGGTTTCGCTTGACTGATGTCAAAATATGAAAAAGGTGTCAACATTTCAATGTTCATGTGGTAACATATATGTCTCTAAACTCTTGATTTGAACACAACAAAATGTTCTAATCTAATGATTTACAATCTTTGTTTACAAGAACATTGTGATATAGAAAATGTCTGATGCCACTGGCTAATATGCTGACATACCTTTCAATGTAAGGATGTTGACTAGAAAAATAAAACTCTTATTAGATTGAAAATATAAAATGTAGATGGAAATCAAAATTATACAGAGAAGATGCTAGTTTTGACAGTTTTAAACTTACTGGACAGAAGATGGGGAATACCACCATGGTACTGGTTCAAGCTCTTGCCATTTTCTGTCATCTATGAAACTAATTAACTCATTTTCCTTTCTTCCTCCTTTGTATTGTCGAAAAACGCCATCCTTTATGCTGAAATAACATTAAGATAATTAATACCATTATATTTTTTAAACATAATATAGGTGTAGCAAAATTACAAGGCTGCATAGAACTTTTCAAAATTGTTCCAGCATTAAATGAAAATCAAACTAACCTGGATTCCTCTGAAATCAAAGAGCTTACTAATGTCTTTAGGCAATGTGTATTAATGTCTGAATTACCTCCCTTTGCTGAGATATTGCTGAGATCTGAAACCTACTCGAAATGTTAACAGACATATATTACCAAACAACAGAGCAATAATGCACTGCGCATGCAATCAAGCTATTTACAAAAAGTATGAGATTAGTGACTCCAATCATCAGGGAATACCTGAATTTACAAAAACTAATTACATTTTTTATTAAATATCATACAGTGAAAAGCAAAAGTTAATCTACAAATACATGTAGAGAAAAAGGTGTTTATAATCCATTGTTAATGATTGTACAATAGAGGACAACTACTGTACTTGTCACTAATTCCATGGGTTTCATATTTCTTGATTTACTGCCAGTAACATTTACTAAATAGATGATGATTAAAATTATTAAATTATCATGACAAATACATAAATAAATAAGGAAATCAGTATGACAAATATATAATTTGATATGGAAATTAGCATGGCCAGGACCAATAACTTTGCAGGAGAAATAATTTTCAAACTGCTAAATCTCTTAGAAATGTAATTGATTTCTTCTATTAAATAACTATGGTAATGGTGAACAAAACCCTGGCTAGATTTTCGTCTTAAATTGAATTTGAATTTTTGTCATATACCGCCCTGCTGAATCTTACAATGTCCTACTACAAAAGAAATTTGGCCAAAATTAACAACAAAACTTCTATATTTGATGTATCAAGTAAAATTATTTTCAGTAACAACGTTGTTGTATTGAAAGTCTGGACAAGTTTTCATGACTGTGCTATCAATAATACTCAATCATCGTAATTTTTTTGTGTGCACGGACTTGGAAATGAGGACAGATGTTATGACATTGAAACACGAGAAATTTCATGGATTTTCTATCTAGCAACTGTTGAAATGCACATTAAAGCACATAAACATTTAAAATTCATAAAATACTTGTATTCAATGGAAATAATATTTTGAATAGTACAATACAAAACATGTATATTTCCAAGAACCATTGTTAAACATTTGTCATAATAGTTCTAAAATAGGCATGAAATAAAAAATAACTTGTTTCGACAATGTGAACAAATTTCCTACACTTTCCGTTTGATAGATTTTTGTTTTACATCACTCCACAGTATTTCATGCACTGGTATACGGCAACAGCATCTATCTGATGCATTGCGTAGGATAGAATTATACCTATACAAAGGACCCACCTCGGGCAGTGAGGGATCTTTTACATGCCATGCCTACAGTGACACATTACCACGATTCTCACCTGAAAGACAGGACACCGGTTTGCCTCTCGGTCACGAGCCGAGCACTTCATACACTGAGCTACACCAGCTTGTATAAATATACCATATTATGTACATCAGTTTTCATTTCATATGACAGTACTTACTGGTAAATAGTTGGTAATGCAGCCACTAAAAAGCGTCCACTCAAACCTGAAACATTAAACGCAAACTTGAACTACATCATATGTAAAACACATTACTACAGCATTATCAAGAAGATAAAACTAGAAAAATTATGGAAACTTCAAAAACCATATTATAAGCATGTTGTCTGATTTAAATTTTGATATGTTGCCATTTGATTTTGTCTGCTATCTAGTATCATTATCAATACAGATTGCAGAGTTTCACTGGACCCTCCCCCCCCCCCCTCCCAGTAAAATTACAGTCAGAAGGACTGTCCAGTGACGAATTTCAAATATTCAATAGCCTTTTCAGACTTGTAAACTCTTTCAACTATAATTCTATACATTTACTGACTCAGAATAAATAACTGCCTGACTCTTGGACATTAATGATTAATTTCTACTACTGCGTTGCACTGTATATTTTTTGTAATTTCCAATTCAGGCTTTTTCAATCAGCTGACAAATTAAACATCCGATTAAAAATCAGAGGTCAAAGAACGGTAATTAATGAGACATCCAATTGACTGATTGATTATCTTTTTACGTCACTCCACGATTATTTCACGTATATGGTGGTGACTGCATCTGTCTAATGATTTGCATAGAAATTTTTCCTTTTGCAACAGACCCACCCGAAGCAGTGAGGGATCTTTTATGTGCCACGCCTAACATGACACAGGACCTTGGTGTTTACTGTCTCATGCGAAAGACAGAACACCGGTGTGTCCATGGCGGGAGTTGAACCCAGGACCTTTCAGACAAAAGCCAAGCACTTCATGCACTGGGCCACACCAGCTTGACATTCAACTGACTGATCTTCTGTATGGTGAGAGGGACTACTGCTTCAATGAATCAGGGGCCCTGATTGGATGAAATTATTTGATTTATCTATATATGAAGGCTGAATCTGTCGTAAAATCTCATCTGTTCTTGTTTACAATCAGAAATTTGGCAGTTTTGGTGGGTATTCCCCTTCCAGCAAGGTTTTCTCAAAATTAAGGTGGATTACCTATAGTAAAGTGTTAAAATTCTGATAGAGGAGGGGCTGACAGACATTTTGATATATGGGTTCTATAAAGTTAAGATGCAGAAAGTTGTGTAAATCTTGTTTGTAATTTGGTAATTTGACACTGGACCCAATGGGAAAAGGAATTACTATGCTTTAACAAGAAAAGTCAATCTAATGTACATGTATCTTAAATTGAAGTACGTTTAGGGTGCAATCCCTGTAAAACCAATACAAAAGGCCCATGGGCTACATCACTCACCTGAGCATCTAACTGTTCAAAGAGAAAAGCAGAAAGATATATAATCTATTCTTTTCTTTGATTTTTCAATATGAAAAAATATTCTTGAAGAAAATGGAAAATGTGTAAGTTTGTTGTATGGTATAAGGTTGGAGATTTCGATACTTTTAAAGATATTGGACCATTTATAAAAGTCTGGGATCAGACATGACCCTGTGTTCTTTTGCATGAGCCAATGAATTTTCTTGATAAAAGAAACAAAAACTTTCCTAGTCACAGGGTGGAAACTTCAGTTGTTTCAAAAATAATTAGCCATGTTGAAAGAAAAAAACCCAAATGGACCTATAACGCTCATGTGAGACATAAACAGACATTGCACATAAAAAATATACCCACTCTACCTTATTAGCAATCTTAAACCCAAAAATTAACATTTTGTCATAATTCTTTCAAAATGCATTCCTTTACTATATTCTGGCTGAAAAAAACTTTTCAGTGTATCAAAAGTCAACCATATATGTAAGGAAAATATTTATGAAAACCATGGTATTTTGCATGAAAATGTTGAAGTCTGAAAAGATATGGAAAAGAAAAAAAACTAAAAAATTTTTTATCCAATTTCAACGAGACGAACAAACTTGAAACATACATTCTTCTTGATCACTCAGATGCCATTAGTTTTATTATCTATACACTATAATACAGTGGTTCTGGAAATGAAGATTATCAATAGGGGTACTCTATGAGACCTGTTTTAGTAATAGTTGCACCACCTGTCAATGGATTTGGACAAAAAGAACAAACTTGGTAGAGGACCTATAGTACTTTATACCAAGTTTCATCAAAATCTTTCACGTGGTTCTGAAGAAGAAGTTGAAAATATTAAAAGTTGATGCACGAACAAAAAGTGATTAGAAAAGTTCACTTCAGCTTTCATTTCAGGTGAACTAAAAAACAAAGGTGAAAATGTATGTTATGTGTTCATGTTGCAACTGATTAAAAATTAATGCAGAGAAATACAACATTCCTAATTTTTTTTAAACTTTTGTTTTATTTTGCAGCAAAATACCCTGGTCTATTTAAACTTGGTTATGGTCTTTTGAGTCTGGATGATTTTTTGGCGGTCGGTCGCATTTGGGTAAACAAACATTAATTTAATTTAGACCTTTAGCATTGACAATTTACGTGTTACATAATAATAACATGATCTAATTATGTACCTGGTGACTCTGTGACATCAACAACCCCAACATTGATATCCAAGTCGCGACTCCAGTCTGAGAATTTCTCCCAAGTTTCTGTAAACTGTCTGCAGGCTGGGCACCAAGGAGCCATGCTAAATTTCAAGCAGATACATGTACATACGAATCATATGTCGCATAAATTTAAACCTAATATTCAATACCCCATATTCCAGTAAATGAAATTCAGCTGAAAGTTACATACTAATATTCAGTATGCATCAATCAATTGATTAATTACAAAACTGATTAAAACTTAAGCATTCAATGTGACCATTTTTACACAACGTAATGGGTAATACATGTACATCAACTTTAAACTTTACTAAACTCCACCTCATACTCAAGCTCTAATCTTTGAGAAACTTCATTTTCATTTACAGTCATTTCTGAATCACTGTCACTGTACTCACATTCTATAGTAAACTAGACCACTCACATTCTACATTGTTGTACAATAGACTGACTCACACTCTACAGTAAATACATCTATCATATATGATTCTTTCTCATAACAATGATAAATGAGGACAAAACCTTTATTCCAGTGATTTGTAACTATTTGGTGAATCTCCATTATTTCGGGTGATTCTACACACCATTTTAAATCTTTGAGAAAACTTTATAAAAACCAGTTCAGACTGCTCTCTAGACAGAGCACCTAGAGTAGAAGCACAGGGCCTTGAGACAACCCCTAGTTATGACTGCAACGGAAGAGCTATTTTGTCCCATCTCTTAGGGAGATATTAAACTTGAGGTACCTGTCAAGAATTTAATAATTAGCAAGGATTTTATACACAAAATATTAGAAGAACGGTGGCTGAAAATTCCCGTGATTTCAGACGACATGTTAAGCAATGGATCGCAATGGAAGAGACAGGACAAAATAGCTCTTCCGTTGCAGTTGTAACTAGACAACCCCTGGCATGTAACTATGCTGTCGGCCTATTCCGCGCCTTTAAACACACTTGCCTATGTTAACCCGGTTGGAAAAAAAGAACCAGCAAAATAACATTCAACACTTTTAGACTGATCTTTACTCTGTAGGGTGATATAATTTTCATTTATTATTCAGTTGAATAAATAAGAAAAAACATAGCTAATGTCAATGTACCCATGCGTCACCTAAATGTCAACTACATGTATGTCGGCTTATTCGACGCTATCGAGGTTACAGTGTATATAAAAATGAAACAGACAATAATATTGGAAAAAAATTGACGTGAAGTGGATTGCTACGAAAAGTTGAAATTTGCTATAGTTGGCTCAGGGCCAAAGAACTACCCATATTTTTTCTGTGTATTGTAAACTAATATGATCTTGCCTGATCTACTGTTTTTTCATCTTCATTAAGCCTTCTTACCAGAGGCTGAGTCTATTTTCTTTAACTGCACACAATCGGAGATAAAACAGAACTGGCCTCAAAAATGTGCACCAGTGTTTATATGGAAGTGATTACAATGTCACAAAACGTGCAGCGCAGAATTTGCCGATGCGCAGAATAGGCTGACACAGCAGTATAGAGTGTAAGAGGGTGAAGGAAACTAATAACGATTATCAGTGATTCTTTTCGAACTTTCACAACTTTAAAATGTATTGCATCAATGTAGGGGGTTCAGAAGACGCAATTAATTTATTAATCTATGAACCCGTTAAACACTAATTTGACCAAACAGAGTCAGAGATATGTCGCGCTAACTTACAATTCTACCATCCATTCTCCTGTTAAAATTTCATTCCAATTTTCTTCAACTACTGTGATAGGCTTACAAATACAAGTTGTTATGTACACTGCGAAAAGATAAGTTAAAGAAACTACAATGCAAATAAATTTGGACATTTTTCCTGCACGAGAACTTTCCGTTAACACAAACCAAAACCGGGAAATCCCCAATTATTAACTCGAACGATTATTGTTCGTTCTATTGACGTGTCGACAAATTTGGTCCACCGAGAAGCCAATTTGAACAAATTAACGAAAACTGGAAAGCAACTACACGCATATACATTGCCATGAACTTGCGTATTTTGAGACTCAAAGGTATGAAAAAAATTGTTAGAGCACAAAATAGACTTTGATTCTTTAGACCGCACCACGTTTTGCATTTTCACGCCAAAATGTCTAAAATCTCTCTGAAATTTCTGACTCGGGGTTATAGATATAGATATCATAAAATTCGAAAAACGTTTGGTAAATTTTACTGATCTTATTCAGATATTTTATCTAAATTCGGAAATGTGATTTTTCAACAATCCGTATCCAGCGGAATTTCTCATCCAAATTTCTACGGTGGTTTAGTGTACAAACAAATTTAAGGAATGTCAAAGGTTCCAAATTTATTTTAAAATAATCTAATTAAACACCTTCGACATCGATTCGTCGGAATTCCTACAGATCAAGGGTCTGAACTCGCTTACAGACGGGCAGAGCATGGTTGACTTATGTTGATGTCGCTTAACATATTTTTGATATTAGCATATAATTCCGTAAAACGTTATGTGACAAGATTCACTCAAAAACTTTTAGTGGAACTGAGGATAGAAACAGAAAGGCCTCTTTATCTGATCTTCAAGAAATCTCTAAATACTGGAGTAATTCTGGATAAGTGGAAATGCGCAATAACATCAGACTTATTTAAAAAAAGGAGGGGGGGGGGGCAGGAAGTTGACATCTAATTATAGACAGGTTAGCCTGTCCAGTATCCTGTGTAAATTAAAGGAAAAAGTTGTGCGTAAGAGAATCGTAAATCATATAGAGAGACTAAACCTGTTCAGCAACAAACAGTTTGGATTTCTGGGTGGGAAGCTGACATCACTGCAGTTAATAATAGTGGACAGAGACACTAGATCGTGGTGGGGTAATCACCACAGTTTACATGGGTTTCATGAAAGCATTTGACAAAATGCCGCACAGGAGACAACTGTCTAAGATGAAAGCGTATTGAATAAGTGACAGTTTATGTAAATGGGTTGAGCATTTTCTAAGTGACAGAAAAGTGCGTTCAAGTATATGGAGTGAAATCAGACTGGCACTAAAATACCAGTGGAATTCTGCAAGATCTTTACTCAGTCCAATATTATTATTGACGACCTACGACCTCAACGACCTACCAGAGTGTGTATCCTCAGATCATATGTTTTCTTTTTTGGAGACGATATCAAAATCTACAAAGCAAATTTTGCCAATAATAATCACTGCGAGGACATACAAACAGACCTTGTCGAGCTCGTTAACTGTCCAAAGTGAAACTTGGCTCCTTAAGTTCTACCCAGATAAATGCTAGATGTTGCCAATCCACAACCGTAATTATGTATATTTAGAGAAAACTTATACAATGAAGACCTATGATGGGGGATGACTTAACACTCGAAAATAATAAAGCTAAAAATGATAAAGGAGTGAGGGTGGATATAGGAACTTAAGTTTTGAGACACATGTTCGAGGGGAGGATTCATGTTTATTTGTGATGTTATCCATGTCTTGTCCATACCATGTAATTTTTCAGTGGCGAATCCAGGATTTCCGAAAAAAAGGTAGGGGTGGGGGGGGGGGGGGGTTGCTTCCCACTTGTGTATTTGCCAAACTACTCTGCCTTTTTTGGTGCCTAATCTGATTTTTTACTTGTAAATTTGTGGCGAAAAGGGGGAGAGGGCTGCCCCCTCTAAATCCGCCACTGTTTTTGTTGTACATGTGGTGGATTTTGTCAAAATGCTGAGTAAGATCTAATCTTCTAATAAATCTGATTCAGCTATATCTCCACATTCATCATCATTACTTTTAGTAGACAGAACAAAAGCATCTTTACTGAGCGAATATAAAAATGCTTGAAAAAGTGGTTACGACTTGCCACGAATGCTTTTCAGTCAGGAAAAGATGGGGTTAGGGTAGCCGCAGGTAGTGGCCCTATATGAATGATCATTTAGGGCCACTACTTGCGGCTAGGGTTAGAGTTGAAGCCCTAAATATAGCCAATATAACCTTTGTTGGACAAAATTTTTCGACAAACGGAGTTGCAACCCAATATCCCCTGTCTTCTAATACCGGTTTATCAATTTTCATAAAACGGATAGGCGGATCTTATTGAACGATGGTTTGTGTTGATTTTTTTTCACTCGGATGAATTCAGTTGATTAAATAAGGAAAGAAAGCAAGTCGAATTAAAGTATTCAGTTATAAACTTCTATATTGGAAAACAAACCACAACAACATTTCAAATCCACGCCTCTTTCGCACTCCCGAGGGGCTGGGTTCAGGTTAAAATTACACATGCACTAGATTATATGGGGATTACCAAATCTCAAAGCTCTGCTGATCTCTGGCCAGTAAAGCTAATAAAACTGAAACAAAAGGATAGATTTCATTTATTTATTTACAATGAATAGTGTAGACGAACAGTTACAATGTAGAATACAACAATTTCTATTCTATAAACAAGATCCTAACAATGTCAAGTTTACTCCAAGAGGTTTGTGACCTTATCATTTTCTGTTGTAGATCTAGAAAAAAGTACTATACACCAATAATGAGGGGGCTGGCACGTCACTAGGGAGGGAAAGGGGCTTAGAGCTCACCCTCCGTCTTCCCTCTGAATCCGTCACTGCATAAATTAAACACGGATCAACACAGTAAATCAGATAGCAGAGCTGGTACAACAGAACATTCGGTTTATTATTTAAAGGATTTTAGGTATGCAAGTACAGTAAGGTCACGTACCTTCCCAGAAAAAAAAAGACATCGAAACAGTGGAAAGCGGTCAGAAAAGAACAACTAGGATGCTGCCACAGATGAAGGATCTAGGATATGAAGAACGTCTACGCAGACGTCGCATGAGGTGGATATGATATAAATATTCAAAATATTAAATGGAATATATGATAGCAAAGTCACAATAGGATTACTTCATCTGAATGAATCATCAGTCACTAAGCGAACACATAAAAAATTTCATTACACCGATGTACAAGGGTTGTAAGAAAGCACAGCATCACAAATAGGGTGGACGATTTATGGAACAACCATCCAGAGAAGATTGTAACATCAGAAACAGTGCACCAGTTTGGGAATAGGCTAGACAGATTCAGTGAAAACGACCCTCACAGATTTGATTTAAATCAAAGTAATAGTTAGATTGTATGGTGTGGTCTGAATTAGTGTAGATTGTATGGTGTGATCTGAATTAGTGTAGATTGTATGATGTGATCTGAATTAGTGTAGATTGTACGTTGTGATCTGAATCAACGTAGATTGTACCGTGTGATCTGAATTAGTGTAGATTGTATGGTGTGATCTGAATTAGTGTAGATTGTATGGTGTGATCTGAATCAAAGTAGATTGTATGGTGTGTTCTGAATCAAAGTAGATTGTATGGTGTGATCTGAATCAAAGTAGATTGTATGGTGTGATCTGAATCTTGTATTGTGTATGGAAGCTTGTTACAGGTTGTGCATGAGTGTTTGTTCATTCTTTATTGTGGTTCATTTTAAACGTTTTAAACCCAATCAGTTATCAGAAATTGGTCTGATTTTCCTTAAGTAACGATAATATACTAGTAAGCAATATCTCTTTTACTATTATTTACAAAATGACCAGAAAAATGTCCAAATCATGGCTGCACATACCAAAGATGAGGAAGGACAAGTTCGGATTACTATATGTGACAGTCCATAAACTGAAGAAAGCGGAGCAGAAAAACAACAAACGGACATGTACCACTATCAAGATTCGGACACCAAAAACGGATTAGGAGTTAAAGCAACCACTAAACAGTTATCGGGCTTGGACACCAAAAACGTTCGCCTCAACATTTCTTGTTGTACTTGCTACTCCTTTGTTTGGTGATGAATTAAGCCAAAAATACAAGAAATGAAGAATTGGAAACATTTGGAAGGTTCATGGTTAATATACGTACTTCAGGGTATTACCTATTATCATTTCAGTGTCTTTTAAATGTCATGATTATAACACTGCAGTGCGAGTAGTGTTGTAGCATTCAGTAATGCTAATTAAAAATATTTTACATACCGTGGATCAAAACAGAAAAAGAAGAAGGATATTTGAAAAAAAATGACGAAGAAAATGAAATAACCCTCCCCCTACCACCACCATCCCAGACAAATTAAGTGTTAAAAGAAAAAGAATGTTCACCAGCAGCCTTTGTCACGATTTTTCATGAAACATGATCTTGAAATAATGTGTATCAGTATAACTCATCAATATCTCAATCAAATTACAGCATCAGAGAAACGCACGACAATTCTATGATTAAAATTTAATCTTTAATCTAGAATTAACATAAAGTATGAGCTGTGATTTAAATGGTTTTTTTTTAATAACAAACATAATATAATATATACATCAGTTGTACAAGTCGTATATATTCATAGGATCTACATGTATAATGCAGTTGCAATATATGTAAAAGGAATTTTCACATCATGTCGTATGATTGTTAATTCTGTGCGAATCCCTTGATAACGAAAGACTATTTCCGACATGTGGCACGACAATCGCTCGACTGTTAATTACCCACCAACGACCAGCTACGATCAAATTCCGTTGCATGAAGTTTTTAATTATTTTTTTTAACAGAAACCTTTCTGAAATCAGTTTCGATCGTGCGATCACCGACGAGTATTCACAACTCTCCTACGATTCCATGCGATTGAAAAGTGTAGCCAGTCGTAAGCTGTTGTATCTGTCAGTGTGTCTAAGGTTTTGACGAAAACGTTTAATATCGGAGGGTCTTAAAGTGACCCCTTTTTATTACTAGTTTCCGAGCTCAACTTGATGTCCTCATGCAGAGGTAGTCCCCTATATTGTGTAGAGTATCTCTTCAACATTTCTACACTGCTGATGTACCATTTACAGTATTGTATGAACACCAATCAAAGTCTTTCGATAGATTAATCAAAAATATTAATAAGGTACATAGTTTGTATATAGATTCTTTCGTCCTAATCTTTCTTGAAAGTACCTAGAGATTTATTAGAAAGTGGTACATTGTATTTGTATAAGGCATACTCCTACACTCTATACTTAAATTGGATTTAAAAAATGCAACACTTTGATACATACGTATAGGCAATATATCCCCCCCCCCAAAAAAAAAAACAACCCCCAACCCAACCCAACCCCCCCCCCCCCAAACTCGAAATTAAAGATAAAACAGAATCCAGTTTTAGATCTTCTAAATATTGACAAAGATGGTAAACTAAATTATCCACTACATGTATATGGCATATGAGGCGACTTTTATTTTTCCTATTGTCAACTTTCTACACACATGTAGTAACATTCATTTATCACCTGCATATGGTGTATATGTGTCTCAGTTGATCCGATATGCCGGAGCTTCCTCTGTTTAGTGGTCCTAAATTCACCGAAGCAAATTACGTAGTGAAAAGTTATTATCGCATGGGCATGAAAAAAAAAATCTTAAGTCAAAAGTCTGCAAAACGGACGATACAAAGATCTTGTGTACAATTATCGGATATCATGTATCAGATAACATGTTGATTTCCTTATTCAGTTGAAGATGTTGTTTATCGTCTAGATTGTAGTAGATTTCTATCGCAATATGAATACCAATCTTGACGTTTTACCAAATTTGACGGTGTTATACTGTCTACAGAATATCGTTTTGAGTTTATAACTCGACTAATATTATGACATCGCGACTGGTGTGACTGATCAGTAGGGGAAGCTTACTCATTCATGGTAACTGATGTCACTTCTGGATTTATCGGGGAAAACCTTTAATTAATATTGTGGCTTTTTATATCGATTTATAGATCAGGTACTGCCTCTGATCTAAGTCCGTGAACCTACTCTTTTCATCCTTGCTGCACGCACGTGCATCAGACAACATTTTTGAAAATATTAATAGCTCTCAAAATACAAATACCTGAAGTAACAGATTGTGATCCTCATGTTTCATAAATCCTTGTTGTTAATATTGTTCATTCTATTTCGCTATTAATCCTTTCAACGAACTCTTTGATAAAATTTTCGAACTTCATGTTAGCCGCCATTATTGAAAATATTGAAATATTGTTTACATTGTCCTTGTATTACTACGCGACCAATTCACATGTATTAGGGACAAGATAGTAATGAAGTGCCATAATTAAGGAATGACTGTCCTTTTTCTAGATTCATGGGGAATGAACTTGAGTGAGAAATAAATAAATCACATGAACCGCGAAGCGCTTCTCGAATGATATGTTTGTTCATTCCCCATGAACCTAGGAAAAAAAAAGAGAGTCATTCCTTATGCTTACAATGCATTTTAAATTTGCAAATAAAGGCATTGATTATTTAAATTTTGGCCAAATCACAAGTCAGTTTTAGAGAAAATACCTCCATATTTCAAAAACAAAGATCCGCCATGTATTTCCTATAGCTGCACACCATCAGTTGCATCCAAAATTTATAATTACAAAGGGTTTCTACAGTGTCTTGATCTTAGCAACTCTGCATGCCATCCGCAACCGTATGCATGTTCCTTATCTAATTTTGTATATTCTCCTTGTGGGCATGTCATTACTGGTGATCTTGATATTGTTAAAAACACTAAATTAAGAGAACTTTTACTTAAAGGTCCAAAATACAGAGAACCCAGATCATTTATATGGAGCCAAAAGTTTGAGAATATTATGAACTGCTGCGAGGAATATGCCACACGATGGGCAAAAAGAAAGGAAGTACAGGTCGACAATCTTTTGGAATGGATAAAATCTATTGCAGTACTGCTTCGATCAAAAATTAAAAAATTACAAGGCTGTGTAAACACCCGATTCGAATCTATTTTTAAAGATCCTCATGTTGTCAGAGAACTTGCTTTCCTCCAAGAACATTATATCATTACACCAGCAGATAAAGCATTTAATAATTATACATTTACTTGTAAGAAATATTACTTTGAGAGCCTAGTGAAAGAATTATGATTAAAATCAGCTCCAGGAAATCCTCGGTTTCGGAAGTACTTGAGAATCACAAATCTGTCCTCAATACGGTTGGTATTGACACAAATAAATTGAATTTAGAACTTCCATATTTGTACTGCATTCCAAAAATGCACAAAAATCCTTACAAACAACGCTTTATCGCTGGTTCCTCGAAGTGTTCCACAAAATCTGCATCGATGCTACTCACAAAACTACTACCAGAGATTAAATCTGGCCTTCAAATGATATTGCGAAACAGTATATTCCAGAAGTGGCATTAATCAAATGTGGATCCTTAAAAATTCAAAAGAGTTGTTAGAACATCTAAAATCAAAAAAGTTTTACTAAAATTCACTCCATCATGTCTTTTGACTTTTCGACTCTTTACACAACGATCCCTCATCAGAAATTAAAAGACAGATTAGCGGAAATTATTCAAAATGCATTTACTAGTAAAAACGGAAGCCGCAAGTTCAAATATATAGTTATAGGCCATGATAAAACTTACTTTGTTAGGGAAAATTCTGATTCCAAAAATAAATACACTGAAACAGCTGTCATCCAGATGTTGAACTTTCTTATCGATAACATTTTTGTGGTGTTTGGAGGAAAGGTTTCTCAACAAATTGTCGGCATTCCAATGGGCACTAACTGTGCTCCGCTTCTGGCTGACATATTCTTTTACTCATACGAAGCTGAATTCATTCAGTCTTTGCTTTCGCAAGGGAAAAAAAAAACAAGTGGCTCTTGGCTTCAATTTTACTTACAGATATATAGATGACTTGCTTTCAATTAATAATCCTTCATTCGCGGATTACCTTAGAATCATCTATCCAAGTGAACTGGAGGTCAAAGAAACACAGAAAGTAGTAATTTAGATATTATGTTGTCTTTCGACATTAATGGTCAATTAAACATCTCATTCTATGACAAACGTGACGATTTCAATTTCGCTATCACAAACTTTCCTTTCATAAGTAGCAACATTCCATCATCACCCGCATACGGCGTATTCATATCTCAGTTAATACGTTATTCCAGAGCATGTTCAAATTACAATGACTTGGTTCTGAGGGCTAGGCGACTTTCAGTTAAGCTGCTCAACCAGGGTTATATATGTGCTAGACTAGCAAAGTCACTGAGGAAGTTCAACGGTCGTTACGAGACTCTTATTACTCCATATGATATCTCGTTATCCAGACTTTTAAATGATATTCTGGACTGAGACCGATTCCAATCATTTTACACAGATTTGACACCTTCTATACTAGAAGGTTACCTACTTTGACTTCTCCATATATAAATACATATGGAATTTACACGATTTTACTCTTTCTACTGGGTATATGTGACGTGTGTTGATAGCAAGCAGAAGATGCTCAATCTCCCCGGGCACCTGATCTCTGTTTTTCATTTTCACTGATGTTGTATGTCCTCTGGTTTTATGATTTTTAGACTTACGGTTTGGATTTATCCATCATCTTTACATTAAAAGGTTCTTTTTTGAAAACAAACTATCAAATTCTCCGTTATCAAACTGGCAAGGACCGAATTTTTCCTGAAGTGGTAAAGTACTTCCGCCACGCAATATAGTGTGATTTGCCAAACGCCAGGCACTACTTCCATGACCCAAGTTCATGGGCTGATGAATCGAGTTTGTTTAGCATGGTTCATCGAAGGAATTAGACTAGTATTGTAAATAATAAATTATGTTTATCAGACACTTTTTAAATTTTTGTTTCCATTTATAAGCTAAATTAGATAATGAGAAATGAATCCTATATTATTTAGTCGATTGGAATATCAACCTAAAATTTGGAGGTTAAACTTTTGCATCAGTGCTCGAAGAGTTTTCCGTCTAAATGTTAGGTTGATACCTCTGTCAACTAAAAAGATATAGGATTCATTTCTTGTTCCTTCCTATATACATATGGGTTGTGGTCTGTTCACTTATTATTCGTACTGAAGAAATCGATTGCTCGGTGAACGTTACATCACACATGCGACATTGTCTCACGCACACACAAACATAAAAAATATAGACATTAACTCTAAGACAAACATGATAAACTTTCCCTGTGAAAGTCGCAGCAAGTAAGTGATCGTTGTTTGTTGCACACAGGACATTCTAACCCACATCGGTTACTTGATCTAATTCCATATTGGGATTCACATATACTCCTTGAGTAAATGTTCTTTCATTTGATTTCTATTATGATTTGTTTTTGCGGAATCCGTCTAATGCATTTTGTTTTCCACAGAAAAGACAAAGAATGATAATAATTTTAAATAATAATGATTAAAAAAATAATGAAATAAAAACAAAACTAAAACAAATATATAGTCCCATACTTTAGGACACTTTATTCAACAAATCTCGGAAGTGCAGCCCCTTGATGTCCCTACACTCCATAATGACAAGGAAGCAAAGCCACAATTATTAAAGCCAATAAAGCCACAATGCATAATTATACAACACATTAATATGGGTTTAAGTAAGACTATTGTGCTTGTGCTTTATGTAGTTCAATTATGGATATCGAGATTGGCAAAAGGGGTCCATATACCTGGACTTAAAAGATGCGAATGGGTAAAATGGGGAGAATGCACTCATTCGTGTAGCGGGGGAACACGTCAAAGAACTTGTCCAATATGTTGCAAATCAGGATTATCTTTCAACGATTGTTTAAAAGACTACAGCAAAACAACAGAGGTCCACAAAGAAACGAAAAACTGTAGTGGTGTATGTAAGGGAGGCCTATATACTGATGGATGTCATTGTTCAGCAAGGCTTAGTGAACGTTGTTGCGGGGAAGGCAAGTTTTGATGATTATATCAATGAATATATCAATGAAATATATACAATATAATCGGTATTTTTAAAACGTTTAACACAACTTTTGATATTTTTATAATATTCTAAATTATTCATCAGACCTACTGATGAGGATATGTACTCGGAAGAGCATATTATTGACATGAATGTCGACACTGGTTCGTATCTTTTTCAAGGACTATGACATTATTCACCCTTCTGCTTTACCTAACCGTTTTCAACAATGCTAAGCTTTTAATACTTCAGATAAACAGAAAATAAAGATTTAAGATTTACAAGTACATAAATTAACGTTGTGAAGCCATTGTATCGATAACAAATCACAGAATGTAACTGATTACAAATACTGCAAATCAGTATAAAAGGGAAAGGGAAACATCTCACTTAGCTGTATGGCAGAAGTCACAAAGGAGATGATGAATAAAAAAAAAAAACATAAATAAAGCTATTTGATTTAAATGAAGTAGTAAAATTAATTTTCACTGTTTGTTAACCGCTTATCAAAAACATCAACAGTTGAAGATGTAAACCAAGATGTAAGTTTAAATTGAATTATGCAAGTTCTTACAAGGAGAAGAGAATACGTGAGCATTAAGTATCCACATATAAACAACAGTGATATTCGAGAACTACTTACTGTTTAACTATAAAAGTTTGCAAGTACATGTATTTGCAATATAGCATGGTTATAGTAAGTATCAAAGGACATTATATTTCATCTCAGTATTTGTCAGCATAAAGATAATGATTTTAAAAATAAAGGCATGCATTAAAACGAGGGTTTAAAAATTATTGTAACTTTCAATAGTAGTTGTTTTGTTTTATAAGAATCAATGTGGGCCAGGTAGCGCAGTCGGTAGCGTGCTCGCTTCTCACCAATGCGACATGGACTCGATTCCCGGTGTGGTAGGTGAAATGGTGAGGCTGTCACCAACCTGGATTCGTGGGTTTTCTCCGAGTACTCCGGTTTCCTCCCACACAAACGACACCCTTACGCCAAGATCCGTGCCGACGAGCAAGATTTATATATGTTGTTAATTTGTTTCTTAATCGTTGTAAAATGAATAAAGTTTAAAGTTTTAAATGTGTGAAAGCAACCCTAAATCTGATCAAGCAAATTAAGTAATAATAAGTTTAAATTGTCCGGCCTTTGTCTATTGACGCGGTGTCATTTTGTGCGATGTTAGTTATGTGTATACTCTTATCTTTTTCCTGTTCATGTATATTTATTTGATATCTTTTATTTCCTTTTTGATCTCATCGCGTAGTGCGTAGTACACAATTGTAATGATCTGTTACCTGAAATGAATTGTTTCTGTTATCTCAATCCTTATTTGATCCTTATATTAAATACCCATCTTATCTAAAATAATACCAACAACAACAACAATAATAATAATAATAATAGCAATAATAATAATGATGTATTAATATATATCCTGCATATTTCTGGCAATATACCCTCATCAAATTTATGCCTATATGTTCTTATAGTTTTAATTATTATTACTGAATCGATTAAACTATTGATGGGATTCTTAAAAGTGACCGAGACTATTATCAGCTCCCCTTGTGCTTGAAAAGATAACGACAAATATCTGTAATAAAAGTTTGTAAATTATTCTAAAACATCTCTGTCCTTCGGTGGAGTTTTGTTCCTCCTCCCGGGCACCCGGTCTTACCTCTGAATTTCAGGGGTTTGTGAATGCCCACTGTGGTACATTGTTGTTAATGCCATAGTCATGTAACACCAGTTACTTTTTTCATATCGATTAAACTAGAAATCAGTGCCTTTACAAATAGCTGGTTTACCACGACTTTTTATGAATAAGTATAAGCTTTCGGTGTGATGCAATAAATTTATACTGTATATATATATTTGTGTAATAGCCTTTAGCTAATAAAAAAAAAATATTCGTGAATACGTGAAATCAGCAATACAAGCTTAAGTACGATAAAATTGCTTGGATGGTGCATAACAATTTTCAATCATAACAAAACGGGAAACACTCATATGTTCCTTAACAATAAAATAAATATCTATTGCAGTCTTTATACCTTGGAGTAAATGTCCACGCAGGCAAACTCTAATTCAAGGGACATCATCACTAATCAAGTGTCACACGAATGACAGTTTTACGACCTCTTGGTATGCTGGACAGCCACTGAAACTGGTGGATGCTAGTAAGTATTATTTCAAGAATAATTTGTCAAATTTTTGACGAGATTCATAAGCTAAAATATAAACAAAAACAGAAGTAACAGATTTTATATTTATAATGATTAATATTTGTCAAAAAATAAAATATCTTATAAAATATCAGCTTCATACACATGTTATATTTATATTTATTTATGAAAGTAATCAATATTTGTTTTCTGCTTCATTATATCGTGGAAATGACAAAAACAAACCACGATTCATTCGGTAAGGGGAACACGATAGTATTCTTCAAAGTAATTTGAAAGGAATTGTAGCTTAATAATAAGAACATTTTCCTTCTTGGATTCCATTTGTAATATGTAATATGTTACTATATATGTACATGGTTGATGTATGTTGCGATGATCTCCTGTAAAATTACTTAAACATGTTGTAAGCTATTCTCAGGGCATAGTAAATTACACCTGTGCAGATTTAAATACCACATAATATCAATTCGAAAGTTTCAAGGCCAATATCAGAACACTATTTGTAATAATAATTATTATCTAACCTCTCTGACAGTAATGTCTATGCAATGCTATTTGATTTTGTCAATTAGACAATTGTGGGCGATATAAAAGTTATATTAATATTTTTTATTGTAATACAATATAGACTGACCTATTGCATGCACATTTACACTTCCAAGTTGGCATGTGAGTGCCACACAATCAGATATATTTGTAAAATATTATTCTTTTCTATTTTTCTATAATTTATTGAGACAAATCTCTCAGTATTTGATTATGAAAAATGTTGGTTGAAATTCATCATCTATTCATTCTATGAAATAAGATAATGAAGAATACTGAAAGTAAAAGAAGAAAGCAAAATGATAAAATATCTTTCGGTCTTGTAGCAATTTGTAGTTCACCTTTCCACTGGGCTTGAATAATACCCAGCAAATGTTTTCTATGGCGAGCTTCATGTATTTTGGCAAATCATACAAAAAGAGAACTTTGAATATTGATATTTTGTTTTTTACACAAACCATTATTGTTTGGACAGACTCCATTTCCCTCACTAAAACATCAACATCAATCTAGAGCTAAACGAAATGTTTTATACCACTAATAACGAGTGCTAAATGTGTATCATCCGAATCAATCAATCACCTTACTAATCATGATATTACACATATATGGCATTGTGATCAAAATTTATTTACATTTCGTTTTATTCGTAGACCATATACGTTATATTCCACAACCAGATGGGCTAAAGATAAGTAATGTAGACGTTATCGATGAAGGACGGTACATCTTTTCTGCTCAGGCGGCAAATTCCGTATCAGGCAACTTCTCAATCACGTTATGTATAATAGGTCAGTTAATTGCTTTGAAATGTATCGCAGCATATATCACATAAATATACATATAACATAAATCTAGTATTCGTAATAAGATTTGAAACACATAGGAAGAACCAATATTATTCGTAATAAAATTTGAAACACATAGGAAGAACCAATGTTTGAAATATGACACCAAGTAAAAGTTGGTACACTATATTTCGAAAAATAAGAGAAATGTTGCCCATGCGAATTGAGGAACCATTTCAAATGGACAAGAGCATCGTGAACCAACCTACTTATTACATGGTTAAAACAGCTATTATCAGTTTGCCTAAGATATTTCCTCCGCAAAGAGAGGCAAGCCCTTGAGGTGTAAAATATCAAAAGAAAGCATAACACACTGTTTCATGTTTTTTTTTTTTGGCTTTGTGTTTTGTCACGCCAAATCAATTTCACTTATATGGCGACGGTATCTGTCTGGTGCAATGCGGTAAAACATCGACGGACATTATCGCAGCAGTGAGGGAACCACTAGATGCGAATATCTTTTGTGACACGGAACCTCCATATTTACTGTCATGAAATATATGACATCGGCAGGCAGAGTGGGACTCAAAACCGAGTTACTTGGTCAAACAAAAATTACGATACGGGGACTGATTAGCACAGGCTCAACTTAGATGTGAAAGGAAGTATACGAGACGATGATATTATGGATAAACGAAGTTCGTATACAAAGCGTAACATTCCACTTTCAGAACTGATGCCTATATAAACTATGCCCCTGAGTCAGGGTTGTGTGAAGCCCTCGCTTTTCTTGAGGTTTCCAATGTAAGGTCAAAGCATAGTAATTCCATTTCCCATACGGTCCCATGTTAAATTACCGAACTTCCAGCAAGATTTACACAACATCCTACATTTTAGCTATATATAATCCACATATCAAAATGTTTGTCAGACCCTCCTCTATCAGAATTTTAACAGTTTACCATAGGTTATCCACCTTAATTTCGAGAAAATCATGCTGGAAGGGGGATACCCCCCAAAATTGGCCAAAATTCAAATGTAAACAACCACCCCTTTTTAGGTCATTAAATCTTTACATTAGCGAAATGAGATAAAAATTCATGATTCTACAACAGAATCAATCTTTATTGATACATAAATCAAATAATTTCATCCAATCACAGCTCCTGATACATTGAAATAGTAGTCCCTCTCTCCCTACACCACATCAGCCAATCACGGCTCTCGTTAATTACCTTTCTTTGACCTATAGAGGCATTTAACTACTTTATCAAACTAGGAAAGCTGCTATCAAACAAAAGTGTGTTGAGTTCTGAATAAAATGACACAAATTTCATGAAAATCCATGCAGTAATTTATAAGAAATGTCACTTTAAAGATGCCTACCCCCATCTGGAGTGTATTGAAAATGGGCACAAATTTGGATTAGGGGTCATGTCTAAGGGGCCTGTAAATTGATAACACTTTATGACTTTTACCTGGTTTAGCCTTTCAGTTTTGTTCATTATACATTGAATAAACATGTTCTAATAAAATTTTAATCAATTTGTGAGTCATATTGATTTTTGAATAATACTCTTGAAAGCTAAATATGCCATTTTCTGTACAAAATTACAGACATTCCATGATGTTATTATTTCATGTAGAACTTTGGAGGTAAATGATGTTATACACATTTCGGCTTAATTCGGTGTGTTTTTGACTTGTACGGGGAAGATCGTATGATAATTTTTATCGAAAATCCCCCCAAATTTACATCGAATTGCGTACTTTTACAAATTCAAGTTTCACAGTCCACAATGTAAAAAGTGCACAAAATCCGAAAAAATTGGGGTAAAATTCTGTAAATACTGTTTCAAATGTCTCAAATATCCAACACAATGGAATCAAATCAGTCATCCATGCAAAATACACAAAATTAATTTGTTAAAATTTGGCAAATTTAAACCACCCCCCTTTTTTTCCAGAAATTTCAATATTGAAAATTCTAGGCACTTTGAATCAAAATTTGGGGCCAATTTGAGATGATTTTAGGTTAAATGGACTGCATGAACAAGAAAATGAGGTCAAACTGCATTTTTGAGAAATTTAGTATTTGGCCTATAGGTCAAAGCATAGTAATTCCATTTCCCATACGGTCCCATGTTAAATTACCGAACTTCCAGCAAGATTTACACAACATCCTACATTTTAGCTATATATAATCCACATATCAAAATGTTTGTCAGACCCTCCTCTATCAGAATTTTAACAGTTTACCATAGGTTATCCACCTTAATTTCGAGAAAATCATGCTGGAAGGGGGATACCCCCCAAACTTGGCCAAAATTCAAATGTAAACAACCACCCCTTTTTAGGTCATTAAATCTTTACATTAGCGAAATGAGATAAAAATTCATGATTTTACAACAGAATCAATCTTTATTTATACATAAATCAAATAATTTCATCCAATCACAGCTCCTGATACATTGAAATAGTAGTCCCTCTCTCCCTACACCACATTAGCCAATCACGGCTCTCGTTAATTACCTTTCTTTGACCTATAGGATATGCACCATATGTTTTAGGTGCACTTTAGTATATAAAATCTTCCTTATATGCCCAAGTCTATGATAATCATTGACAGTGTGTACTTCATTAAAGCTTTTGCATGAGAGTTAAAGATATGTCAAGATGTCCTTCAATTTTTTCCTTTATAATGTATTAGCGTAGAGCTTTTAATTGTTGTCCTTCAGGTCATTGTTTTACTATAATTTTATATTGTTAAAGGTGTGAATCATGTATTTAAAATATTTACATAATGAAATACACAATACTACATTGTAAGTGATAAGATCAGAATCATTAAAAAGTTCCAATATAATACGGAGGAACACATCATCAAAAAATAATCAGATCAGGTTTCATCGTCTTAGTAATGGTCTCCTGTATAGCAGCAAAATCACAAGCAAGGTGAAAACCTACATAACAATGGGGGAAGAAAACAAAATAGGAAATAATAGTACATTATGAAAACAAAATTAATTAAAATTCAAGTCAGGATACGAAAGTTGATTTATAAGAAAATAAACATTATCGTTTTTGACATAAAAATACTAAATATTCTGCATGTTTTGGGGGAGAAAAACTATACTGTAAAAGATACAAAAACAGATTACCAAACAACACTACGTTCACGGACTGATCATAACTCCTAATCAAAGATATCAGAATATGCATTTTATGAAAATAACAATTTGGTGTACGAAAATAATGTATTTTTGTAAGTGAACACATTACTAAAACGACATCGCTAAGGATTTAACAGTTCACCAGCAGTATTGACTCAGTAGTAATAATCTGTATAAACATCTTTAACGATAGATTTTGTGCAGCAGATCAGCAGTCCGATAAATTCATAAAGTATATAGAATTGTACGAATCGTTTTATTACGTTAAGAAAAACATTCATTTTAAGTGGCAAAACAATGCGATGTATTTAGCTGTATTTCATTTATTTCATCGGCGATCGGCGATATTAACGTACGAGTTTGTAAGAGTTACAGTTTACATAAATTTACATTGCATATATAAGATGACTTTCTACACTTCCGCATATATCTCTAAATTTCTATTGAACTTGTACTTTCTACACAGTGTTTGTTCACATTCATATATATATATACAATGTGAATTATATTCCATTTGTTTCGTCTGTATGTAAGGTGTTCATTGCGGGTATGGCAAGTCAAACAGGAGACGCTCACTCGTCTGGGGCACCTGGTCTCGTCTGTGAATTTCAGGGGCCTGTGGATGTCTACTGAGGGACATTGTTGTTAGTAACATAGTCATGTCACACCAATTACTTTCGTATTTTACATTGAAATAAACACGTGTTGTGTATTAATTTTTTCCACATGTCCACAGCCGGTATTATACATTACGACCGGTACTGAAGTCACGGTCAATTAACCTCACCTATCACATTTAGACGCACATTCACCTAGAATATCAGTTTGTTGGAGAGAAAAAGTTTCTATATTTTTTATCCTGTGCACCTACGAAATCGACGCCAGAAATGTTGAAAAAAGTGTACATCATACACGAGTACGGTAATTCCATAACAATTTAGGAATCCAAACTACATATGCGTCATGAAAATATTGATTACTAGATTTATACAAACTGATTGAATAACTGCAATTAAATAGTGAAGTAGGCAACGGGATATCTGTAGTGCTTGAACGTCATTGGTTATGTAATTTTTTCACGTCGATTTAATGGTCAATGTACACCCTCACTGCAAATTAAATGACATGTACTTTGTTTGCTTAATACTTAAGACATAACTTTGATATGTACTTCTACATGGTCAAGCATGATTTCAAGTTATCGAGAGAAAATATGAATGATTTTAAATAATGAGACAATTAATTTGATATTTGAACATTTGACATATGTCAATCGGTAGTGAAGATGCTATGAAAATATAGAAAATAAAATCGGAACATTAAGATCACTCTGAAGTAACCAGAAATTTGATTTATAGGTGTTCGAATAAACGGGAGTGTATTGTATATTCAAAAACAGTATAATTTAATATTGGAACAAATATAAACTAGATATAAACTAATGATTACAATAATTCATACTAGAATTTTATATTCAGTGCCTCCTATAATACTTGAATTCGGAAATATATCCGGAACTGAAGGATCATCTGAAAACTTCACATGCATAGCAAAAGGAAAACCTCTTCCAAAACTCATCATCAAGAAAAATGAAAGTAACAAGACCTTTGAAGAATCAAAATCAGTATGTTGCTACTTTATTGTAATGTGGAACAAGATTTCTTTTTGTGTTTATGCATTATATATGTAAAAGAGTCGCGCTAAAAATCTACAAAGATTGCTGTTATGAATGACCTGGAATTATGAAGGGGTTTTACTATTATCAATGCACCAAGTACATAAACTATTAAACAAATAAAATGTACACAAATTGACTTCTCTAATCAAAGTAAGTTTCTTGGCAATACCTATTTCGAGATCATCAAATAAGAATAAAATATACGTAATTTTTCTGAATAATAAAACAAATAGGTTCTGAATAAAAGTGTCGAGGACATCATGACCATTGCATCACATCTCATCTTCGGAAACATAACAGCTTCTGATAGGGGACTGTACATATGTGAAGCCAGCAACGGGGCTCCTAATGTTACCACTGAGCGAGCATATCTAACCGTCACTTGTGAGTAAATGTACGATATATATTCCATTTAAGAGGAGACCATCTCCTTATATGTTTTAAATGAATCTACGTATTATATAGTTAAATAGATTATGTTTCAATTTTTATTTTAAAACAAGTCTTATTTAAAAAATTAAAGTATCTTATTATAAATCATTTTATATACGAAGTTTGAAAATATATACTAGTTAACTGTAATAAGTATTGTGAAAAGCGTAGTTGTTAGCTGGAAGCTGGTTGTGAGGCACGTTAACAATTTTTAGCACATTAAATAGAACATTAAATAAAACAAATGTGTATTTTGCAATTTTACAAGCACAGTGACATGTAAAATAAATACAAAACTGTAATTGTAATTAAACGGCATACATAAAAAGGAAGAGAATAATAATTGATTAAAGTTTTGAACTAGATTGAGTGAAATGGTAACATTAGTAGCGGCACTCAATACAACTATTCATAAGATACATGTATACACATTGTGTCATTACGTTATGACTCAGCCCTATGACATCACGGTGTATACAAACATTTACAATGCACACAAATACACACATAAATCGCAAATTATATCATTGTGAAAATCATAACTTTTAATATCAGCATCTATGCATACTAATAGAAATCAAGTTATGAATAATTCACGGTTGATACGTTTCATAATATCTAAATAAATCGTTTTGGAGTTAGAGAAGAATTTCTTTTGTCATTACATATGTAATTAGATGTATATCATACCGAATGTTATCAAAATACTTTGAAATAATACTGATAATAATATCATTGTTTGGCGCATTTTTGGGTACGCCACCCATCTTTTTTTGTAGATGATTTACACTGTATGTGTTTTTTATGGTGCACGGTAATCGCCGCTAGTCATTGTGTGTATTGTAGTTTATAGGCGATCGCCGTGTTGGACATTGTTTGCTTAATGATTACGTCATTCATCTTTGGAATAAATGACATATTTAATGTAATCGATCTTGTCTTGTTGTTAATCGGCATAGATGACATAAAGAAATATCTGACTTGATATTTTTTCTTTTATGAGGTTTAGTTACCTTCTTGGGCAGATGTTCTTCAGGTTTTCTTCCATTTTTGCTGATTTTGTATGCCATTCGTTCTCGTGATTTGGAACTAATTAGTTGATTTTATGATCATCATAACATTTAGAGGGTTGAACTTAGACATCAAGACCAACGTTTTAAAATGATGCTCTTTAAGAACAACTTTTCTATTTCTTGCTGTTCGTAATACTTATATACAAGTATATTTTTCAATATCTGTATCTTAATACTAACATGTTATGACAGGATTCATGATCAACATCTAAACATAGGCATTCGCTTCACAGATACTTATATATTTCAAAAAATAAAAAATAGTTTTCACACTAGCAATCTTTTATTGCATATTATTTATATTCATATATATGTTATAGTTAAACCAAAAATAGATCCTGTAAAAACTCATTATGTTTACACGGCGCCTGGAAATCCTGGTAAACTAGAATGCACTGCAGAAGGATTTCCACTGCCAAAAATAGAATGGCGAAAAGGCAATGCTATCACAGTAAAAGGTGATGTTTTGAAACAGATAGGAGAACACAAAGTGGAAAGCATTCTTGAGGTAAGATTAGTTGTATATAAAATACGAAAATAACTGGTGTCACATGACCAGGGCACTAACAACATTATACCACAGTGGACATTCACGGACTCTTGAAATTAAGAAGTAAGACCAGGTGCCCGGGCGTCTCCTGTTTGGCTAGTCACACCTACCGTGAATGCCCTGACATACAGACGAAACAATATAACTCAGCACTGTATTTATACATGAATGTGAACAAACACTGTGCAGAAAATGCCACAGCCACACAACATCAGGAAAAAGGGTATAATAACACTTAAGTCAAACCCTCCACGGGGAACTTTGTTACGAGCTCCACACTGCAAAGGGAATAAGTGTGACGTTCATAAGGAACATCAAGTATTGTTATTAATAATTTAAATCTAACAAATGTCCATGAGAATCTATCAATGAGTTGACCAGGTATATTTTGTTGAACTATTTAAATAACACTTATAAATGGGTATAAATAAATTGTATCTAATTTAATTGTTGGGAATAAATGAATGTCTTTTAACAAAATACGACATTAACATAGGTTGCTTATGACGAGTCAAATGAAGATGCCATATTTGGAACATATACTTGTGTTTCAACCAACATACGGGGATCTAATTCATTCAATTTTACTCTCAGGAAAGCACGTAAGACATATTCCACATTTCTTAAGTCTACCATATACAGGATTTAAATTCGATTTTATTTTAATTGTTTACCATGAAGTTTCATGAAATTTATTTTAAATAATATATTCATGATAAACGTTGATTGCACAGAAAATCACAAAAAAGGTTTGACATAAGATGTCTTATTGTCTTGGACAATCATTTCTATTGGAAAAACCAACATAAATATTTTATAAGGTCTCATATTTGATATATATCCAAATGACCTTTCTACCAATTTGTTTTCAACTTTCAAATTCCCTACAAAGTTATATCTCAAAAGCGGTTCCACCTTTCCCCTTGCATCAAAACTATACAATGTGTCGATATCTGCAATTTTCTAAAGAAAACAACTCTTGTTAAAACACAGGTTTTCATCCTCAGTAGTTCAGTAGTTTTGAAGATAAATTTGAAAATGTGAATATTATTAGGGCAATTATGGACGATCGATCTTATTTGAATATTAACTTTCAGCTCTAAAATATATTGTGGAGCAGACTTGGTGTAGTTATTAAGCGCTCGGATTGCGGTGCCGACGATCCTGGTTGCGCCACTATGTTTAAGGGGTTGGTTACTCCCTTGCTTCCATGTCGCGATAAAACTGGAAAATTGTTGAAAGCGACGTAAAATACCAATGAACCAACCAATGTGAAATATATTGCAGAAGGCCGTGAAGTTATTTCATACGCAGATATTGTGCACCAGAGCAATATATATGTTTATATGTCTGTATATTTATTATAGTGATATTCATAATAATCGATATAAGCATAATCTCATGAAATACTTGTATTACTTTGAATATTATCTACATGGCGTCGATTAAAATGATATCCATTCACATAAGACTATACATACATGCATTTTTCATCTCATTTATAATTTATTTTCTTACATGTTCGTTTTAATTTCGTACTTAAAAACTGGCCTCTCACGATAAAAAACCGAGATGTTCCGAAAATATTATTACCCGAGCAAAGTCCTTGAACAACCTCTTTCCCGTATGTTTAAGAAATCTAAATGAATATTTGACTAAAACGCTCTCTCTGTCTTTCCCCACCCTCTCTCTCTCTCTCATATATAAAACGTCAAATATACAAATCGTGACATTTGACTGGTGACTACCTACACGGACGAATGTGTGAAACGCATGAAAACAGTTTGTTTCATCACTATGCACAGTACTTGAATATTAAGTATTTGCAGCACCAGACGAATTCATTTATGTACATTTCTGTGTTAATTCAATTCATTTGCTGGAATTAATATGTGTGTCAATTATTTCATTCTTGACCGGTTTTATACAATACGGATGTAAGTCTGGAATATAAACATGCATATGCTATTACATTTCATAACGTGATCCACACGGAGGAAGCAATTAGTTTTTCTTGCTAATTCTTCCCGCCTCTAGTCTCATTCTTTGAGCCTGTCCTATACATAAGCTTCACTCACAAATTTTTACTCCACACAAATTTACACATCACCTTGACATCCCCCACCATCACTTCTCTCTTTCCCACCTCGCCCGATGTATGTAACGAACTTCGGAATCAGCATACAGTATTCCAACGGACGCTGGTCGCTTTCTTTACCTCAGAGTGTTCGATTACACATATTTTTACACTTGATGGAGAGGAGAAAAAAATTGTCGGTCTTGAAATTGTAAGTTTTTGAGTCATGCTTTGTTTTGTTTTGTTTTCGGCTAGTAGATGTGGATAGGTTGGCGATTCCGATATTGTATTTTTGTTTTTAATATTATAGTATAAATACACACGTTCGATTTATAAAATGAGCTGTTACGAATACATGTAAACTTTGATTTTGCAGAATAAACTTAACATTGATTCTTTTTAATCTATTTGAGTCTTTTTAATCTATTGGATCTCAGATTTATCTCCCATTCACGAATCCAGACGGACATAGCCCATAGGATTAAACCTGCTTGTTAAAGCCCCAAAACGAACTCCACTTTCAAATCCACCAATACTTTCAATAAAATAAATTAAAAGCGACATTATTTTCAATTTGGAATTGACATTCCAGGTATATTGCTGACCCAATCTTTTCCGTTACCTAAGCCCAAGAACAGAAAAGCATTCAATCCTGGCTAAATTAATGCTGCTGTAGCAAACACACTTGCTGATATATATTTATCCCCCCCCCCCCCCCCCCCTTGGAAGAGGAGGGACATATTGTTTTGCTGTTGTCGGTCGGTCGGTCCATTTACAGTTTCTGCTCATTATCTCTGGAACCAATAAAGATATTAGATTGATATTTGATATACAGATATATCTTCAGGATATCTAGGTCTTGGTCAGACTTGGTTATTTATTGTTCAATAAGTTTTGTCATAGTCATCCCTCTTGGACTTTTTTTAAATTACCAGTTTCCAATCATTTTTCAGGAAAGGATAGAGATATTAAATTGATATTTTGAATACAGATACATCTAAAGTATGTCTTGGTCATGTTCAAATTTGGTTATGTTTCAATAATATTTGTAAGAGTTATTCCCCTTGGGCATAAGGAATTTCTGCAGTTTGGGTACATTATCTCTGGAACCAAAACAGATATTGAATTTATATTACTTTGTTTGTTACTCATTCCAAACCTGCAATAGATGTTGAACAAACGGATATGTAAGCAATAATATGAATAATATTATGCTTTCGAAATGTATGGTCTGTATTTGGGTAGTGGAATATGACAACTTGTAATTTAGCGAAAGGATGGTATTTAATGAAGATCGTAAGTTTTAAATAATTATGCAAATAAATGCACAGAATTAAAAGGAATAAAAGTTCTTTATTTACTATATCTATTTCCTATTTTAAATGGGCAGGGAGATGGTGGGGTTCATGACATGACATGACATGAGATGGTGGGGTACATAACATGTACAACTGAATACATGATATTATTTCTAACTTTGTATAATACTAGGGAAAAACTGTATACGTTCGTAATTTCATTTATAGATGCGTATACAAAATTTTATATTGCATTATTATTTCATATAATGCATTGTCTTTCACTTCAAACATCAAATCACGAATTATGTCCATAATGGTTGATAAGAACAGCCACTGAAAGTAAGGGGAAGTGCAAAAACAGTTTTACAAGTTAAATAGTGTGTGTTCCCGCCAATCGCACAAATGCATTCTTCCTACCTACGACGCATTGAACAAATAAGGTTATGAAATGTCAGAAATGTCTGGGGAATATCCCGCGAAATAAAGAACGAAGTACAGCACTCAACGCAGCTGGAAGGTGTTAGTGGTGGGGGAGGAATAGCTCTTGACTTAGACCTAGTTCCATTTTATTCCAGACATGTTTTATAGGCGATAAATCCGGTGACATCAAAAGCCAAGGTAGCACATTCACGATTTGCTGTTGTAGATAGTCACTAACACGCTAACCTCGCAATACGGTGATGCCGGAGCAGAACAGACAGCAGGACGTCGAAAACGGATGGTGGCCTCCCATAATCTGTTCCTTACGGTAGATTTATCCGTCAATGACCAAGGACGCTCATAGCAGTCAAAGAATCCGATTGGAATCGATTACGCAAATGTGACGTTGTGACGTACGTAATACGTATCTTGCTGACGTGACATACTGGCGGTTTCGAACGGTGCAATTTTGCTGATATCATCTCTATAAGGCATTACAGTGTAAATATGAACTCCAAATTGTCTTGCCACATTGCTTTAAGACATCCCAACTGCAAACGTCCCAATAGCACGCAAACGATCATTTTACGTTTTAAATATACATATTTGTTTGCGCTAGTATGTTTATGTATGTTAAATATATTACAAGAAGAATTTTGAAAAATTGATATAGATATATGATGACAGGCTAATTATATCTGATTGCGACGCTATGCCTTTGTCGTATCCTCGATTCACTGTTGCATGAATCCGTCTGTTACTTTTATACTGTGAGCGAGAGCTGTCATCGAGCATTTGAGTCAGTCATTCTTTAATATTCAGAAAACAAAGAGAGCTAAGTTCACCTAGGCCGACGTCGCTACGAGAAAAAATATTCAGAACAATTCGGCTTTTTATGGTGAGAGTACAGCGTTAAGTTTAGTGATATTTAAACTTTAATTTGGCATATTCATCCAGTTCATTATGTTTGTGCAGCGTCTTAATTTACAATTTACACCATCTATATTTGAATGAAATGTTTCTTGTTACATCAATAAATATGTCCAATTACTCGACTTTATGTAATTATGAAATTGTTATATATCATTCAGCTGGAGCGCCAATATTATATAAACCAGAAACGTTTCCTGACACGTATATCACAGACAGCGACAATTTACAACTTATCAGGCTCTATATATATGCTGACCCTCAACCAAACTTCACTTGGGTTTACCCTTCCATTACAAGGTCATTACCATTCTACGTTAAAGAATTTGAAGGGAACATTTCGGTTTACGAAATAACAACAAATTTGAAGGTCATGGGACAAAGTCATCAAGGGACCTATATATGTCGTATCCGAAACAGTCTTGGTGATCTGTTCCTTCCTATCACCATCAACACACCACGTACGTCATTAAATACTTCTTTAAAATGTATTAATTGTAACAGGATTTGTTCTTCTACTTTGCTCTTGTTTCACACGGTTACCTGGTTTCACTTTTAATTTCAGGAGTAAGTGACTGTCCGCTGTGGTACATTATTGTTAGTGCCATAGTCACTTTTCACACTTTCGTGTTTTGCATTGTTAAGTGACTATACCAAAATAATCAACGATATTGAGTCAACGTGCACTTGTTCTCGGGTTGTGTACTGTCATGTAACCATTGTATATCAATTTAGTTATAAGTTGATACGAAGTTTATGTTTTGTTTAATTTTATTTATAACGATACTTCGGACTTTTGCCCTCATTTTCATTCAGTGATCGTGAAGATGACATCGGGATATCTCTATATAATTAATCGTTAATGCAATAATGTGTTATATTCGATGCCATAGATGTCTTTATATTCTTCGGAATTTATATTTTCAAATGAATTATAGATTTGTAACGCATATGTACAATGAGTGCAAACGTTATACTGTTTTCAGAAACTGCGCCATGGGATGTTATTGGTGTGACTTTGGCTATACATACGATAGGCATAGTGATTGTACTTGGCATTATTCATCTACACAGAAGAAAGATCCAGAAATCGAAACCAGGTTTGCCCGTAAAATTAATGAATCTTTGGTAACACTTTTGAAGTTGTATTTAAAATTGATACCTTTGAAAGACGAAAACGTCACTTTCATTATGCTACGTTATACTTGCGAGAGTACTATCTATTTTCATATTTCTTGTGTGGTTATTTTCATCTTACTTATAAAAGATATAATGTTCCAAGAAGGGGATATATTATGCGAATTGGTAATTTTGATATGAATATGATTCTTCATAACTTGTTGAAATGTGAAAGTCAGATGAGGGTTACACTTTCAGTAAAAGCAGATAGTTTATTAAGTTATCATTTTTAGTTTTTAAAACAGCTTAATGAATTATATAAAAGAAAATACACATTCAGTAATTAAATATGTATAGTTATGTAATATAATGTATGCTGTAAGACAGAATATTAAAAGTTTAGAATTAACACGTCCAACAAAAATACGTTATGAAAGGACATTCACGCTGCCGACTTTAGGCGGTCAGTTGACCTTTACATTGGTGTAATTATGATGCTTACGCATTATAGTTTTCCATTTCTAGTTAATTGAAAGATACAAGTAATGTAAGTGATTCCTGACAGCACACTTCAACCAGTTGAACTGATCTGGGAATCCCTAATTTAGTTAATTAAATGCTCATTGAGAATAAGACATAAAATGAAGATCCATAAATTTTGAGAACTTTGTTTGCATATATGCTTTTCCTAGAATGCAAATACTGAATACATTATAGTAGACTATTTCGTAGAAGTAAGATTTTCAATCTGTAAAACAGAACGGCAAATCAAATGCAAAGGAATAGTAAGTATAACGAAATATTTTAAGCAATTAGGAAGACAAACTTTTCCTTATTTAGACGCATTATATTGTTTACAATACCTGGTACTGACCCTAAATATACCGAGAAAGAAATTGTATATTATTATAAAACTAAGAAGTATCTCTTTTATGGACGCTCTTTTCTTAGATGGGTTCTTTTAGCTTTAAGCTTTTTTAAGTTTTAGGCGTATTTAGTTATGAGTTCGCTCTCCCAATATCTATACTTTCCATTTCCAGGGTTTAGGCCCTGATCATCACTGAAGAGATCTAAGATTTCGAAATGCGCATATGGTGCCTAAAATTAATACAATATATAAATAAATAAATATATATATATTTTGACTTCATATCTAAATTTGGAAATATTTCTTTTCAACGCTATGTTTTTAATGGATTTCCCATCCTAATTTTTACGTTGATCTCGTATATAAACTAAGGAAAGTAAAAAGCTCCGATAACGTTATTTTATCATGTAATAAAATAGTCAAACGTCTTGTAAATAGACAATATGACATTGAGATTATCAATTATAGGTCTTGTATTTGGCCCCTCTACAGCCTTATGCAGACTCTTACTTGAACGTTGCACGCTGACTAACAGGGCGGTGGGGACTATATGACGGGCCTTGTCCAAACCTCTTTTTAGAGGAGACATGGTCCTGAACCTCGTCCCCTCTGACAATTAGTCGGGACTCCTACAGATCTAGGGTCTTAGCTCGCTTTCAGACTGGCAGAGCACGGTTTATCATGTTGATGTCGCATATATTTTTATATCATTATGTGTTTTACAATACCTTACGTGTTTATATTTTTATGACCTCTCAATATGCAATACCTGTTGACCCTTGTTCTTTACATGGAGGATTATTTATAAATTTTTAAAAGTACGTCCTTTGATTGTTCTGCTGTTACGGTGAATGGGAAGGTGGGCCCGTAAGCCGGTTAACCACACCATTTGTTTGGCTTTTGTCAAAGTAAATGACCATCCTAAGTCGGTATCGTAATTGCACTACAATCAAATATTTTTGTAATGTGTTATATATGCTAGTATATTATTGATATTCATATATTGTATAGCTCCATGGTGACTTCTGCCACATAACTGAGCCAGCAACTCTTCTGTTTTCTTTGATATTTATTATTCAAAGACGAAAGGCATAGTTGTCTGTATTAAGTATAATGCTAAGATATTAGGTAGTAGTCAATAAGGAACATTATACAAAACAAAATAAAGATATTACCTATCACATATCCCTGGAATAACCAGAGGTTCGATTAGGTGTCATGGAGTTGAAAGCGTTTCCTTTTGTCCGTTCATACCCCTTTTATGCTGTAGGATTATGCGAGCTTGTATAGCTCGTAGACATTTTTTAAAAGTGGTAACGGTACAAAAAATAGTCACAATTGGTAAAACCTCCTGATAAATGAAATGGTGTGATATTAAATCATTATAGTACAAACGGTTTAATAAGGACTAAAATCAAATAAGAAACTTAATATCTCAGACAGCAATTCCTTATAAACGCAATAAACGTCTTTATACCGACTGTAAAGTTTCTTCAAAGTAGACTTCAAACGCGGTTTTTGTTCTGTTGTGATATTAACTTTTCACTCTGTAGCTCGCCTGAATGTAAGAGCCGTATCCTTAAGAAACTTTAGCATATCGAATCAATTGGGATCTATTGATTATTATTTTACGTCATTTCACGATTACTTCACGTATACAGTGACAACATGTGCCTGAAGCATTTTATAGTAATTTATGCCTTTGCAAATGACCCAATTAGAAAGATCAGGGATTTTTTTTACTATCATGTGAGTAAATCTTCCCAATTTTTGAAAGCCGTTTTAGTTATCATTCATATAAAATCAGACATAATTCTACACGTGACTTTCTTTACATTTACTTCATCAAGTATAATCACAATATTGATAACGTTATTATTACCACTATTGAAAACATTACAAAACTACCTGGACAACTAAATCTGTAATGAAAAAACGACGTTAAGTTGCTGAAGTTTATTGGATTAAACATCTACAAATCCCTTGCCCCCTTGGCCTCAAAGACCAAATTTTTCTACAAGGTAACATATCTTCTTACCATAACTATATTATATATATTTTCACCAAGACCAGACGTTAAGAAGAAACACAGGTCGCACGGTCGTCGCCGTAATGGCAACCGTAGAAGACATAAAAGATTAAATAGGTCATTAGACGATCTACTGCGGATAGCCAGAAATAACGGTCGTTACGAACTTCTACGTGCATTATTATCTACTCCGGTCATTAGATTAAAGATCAAAGAACAGTAATTAACGAGAGCTGTAATTGGCTGATGTGATGAAGGGAGAGAGGGACTACTTTTTGAATGTATCAGGAGCTGTGATTGGATGAAACTATTTGATTTATCTATAAATAAAGATTGGTTCTGTTGTAAAATCATGAATTTTTATCACATTTCACTAATGTAAAATATTTATGACCTAAAAAGAGGTGGTTGTTTACATTTGAATTTTGGCCAATTTTAGGGACTGCCCCTCTTCCAGCATGATTTTCTCGAAATTAAGGTGGATAACTTATGGTAAACTGTTAAAATTCTGATAAAAGAGGGTCTGACAAACATTGTGATGTGGATTATATATAGCTAAATTGTAGGAGGTTGGGAAAATCTTGCTGGAAGTTTGGTAATTTAACATGGGACCTTACGGGAAATGGAATTACTAGGCTTTGACTTAAAACCTATCCTGGATGAGGCTGATTTAAGAAGTTTGAAAAATATAATGAGGCTGATTTAAGAATTTTAAACAATATAACAAACTTTACCCACATATACCACCGCTTCCTCCTAAATCGCAAATTATCAAAATTAAATGTTTAAATAAATGTTTAGATCTGATTTATATTTCTAATATTTTTCGTGATCATAGTGTCAAATCTAAAAATCCTCAGTATTTCGAGAACTTTGAACCACCCCTGATTTCATATCCATACAAAATATCTATAAGAAACCTTATATTTAATTACAATGCAGTCACATCTAATCTTAATTCCCTTGACTCTATTTGATCACTCTGTTCGTGCAATATTTCTAAATTCATTTATCAGACTGCGGTCCATATTATTACAGGTGATCTTAATTGTATTTCTGACAAATGTCTACCTTCACTTTTTGATATAAGGCCAACGTATAGTTTACTTTCCGGGATAGATTTTACCAAATGCCGGAATATTGTCGAAGAAGCATTAAAACATATTATAAACGATGGTGTAAAAAGTGTGTAAAAATACATGCCTTGAATGACTGGAAAAGTGAAAATTCAAAAGTTATCGATATTCGAATTAATAATTTTACAATTAATCCGCATATATTCAAACGGTCACATTATTAACCAGTCTATTAATGCAAAATACGAAAGTAACTGGTGTCACATGACTATGGCACTAACAACAATGTACCACAGTGGACATTCACGGACCCCTGAAATTCAGAGGTGAGACCAGGTGCCCTGGAAGAGTGAGCGTCCCCTGTTTGGCTAGACACACCCGCCGTGAATGTCCTTACAAACAGACGAAACAACAATAATTCAACACTGTATATATGAAAATGAATGTGAACAAACACTGTATAGAAAGTGTCAAAGCCACATAACATCAGGAAAAAGGTATAATAACACTTAAGTCAATGGCTGATTTACATAATACTTAAGTCTTCGTACCTGTTGACGAAGCAGCTTGTTTGAAAAATATACTGTATTACAGTTCTTAAAACTGAATTGGATTCTACTTCTACGTATATTGAAACCCGATTGTTTAAATACAAGATCCTATCTGACCATTGAAATGCTATGTGTGACTTTATGCATTGATAAAAACGATCTTCGAACAATGTATTGGCTTCTCAAGTTACACAAAAATCCATATAGACTACGTTTTATATCAAATTCTAATCATTGCTCTACAACTGTGCTGTTTAACTATATTACCTCTGCTCTTACTGCAGTTAAAAACCATGTTATCAAGTATTGTAATACCGTTTTAGCAATAGTACTCTCAATTACGTTTAGTGTATCAAAAATTCTAACGAAGTCACTGAAAAATTCCGTTTGAAAAATGTCAAGGCAAATAACGTTTCTACTTTTGATTTTTCGACACTTTATATACCTTTCTACCTCATGTATTAATCAAAACCAAACTGTTGTTTCTCATACACTGGTGTGCCAACAAAGAGTCTAAATCATACCTCTGTACTTCAGTTACAACTGGATTTTTTCTCTCACAAACAATATGGTAATTATTGATATTGGACTTGTACTGAGTTGTGTAATGCCATCACATTTTTGATGGATAATATTTATGTACAATTTAATGGCAAGAATTATCAACAGATTATTGGGATTCCTATGGGCACTAACTGCGCCCCCTTTATAGCAGATTTGTTTTTATACTGTTATGAGAGAAACTTTCTGCATTCTTTTCAAACCTCTAAACGTTTCGACCTTATTGATAAGTTCAATGACACGTCAGGATATCTTGATGATATTTTAGTTATCGATAACCTTGAGTTTGAAAATCGTATTACTGAGATTTATTCGTCTGAACTCCAATTAAACAAAGCCAATACTTCCGATCAGGAAACACTTTTTGGACTTAAATATTAAAATTATTAACAACAAAATTCACACCGTTGCACTCTGACTTACAGGGTGGTGGGGACTCTATGACGGGCTTTGTCCAATCCTTTTCAGATGAGACAAGGTCCTGATCCTCGTCACCTCTGACTGTTAGTCAGGACTCCTATTCATCAAGGATCTTATGTCGCTTACAGACAGGCAGAGCAAGGTATATTTATGTTGATGTCGCCTTAAATATTTATGTATGACAAAAATCACCAAGGACATGTATACAAAACATGATAATAGTAGAGTATACACGGAAAAACGACATTACAAAAATATTCAGTTCTGCTGCGGTTACGATACCGACTGGTCCAGTCAATCTAAGCTGAAAATAGGGGTAACCAGGAACTAATTGCAACAGAAACTTTTTTTGCATAAACAAAGTCATTAAACCCCCCTTTATGTCATATAAAAAATCGGACAATGAAACACCACGGGAAAGTCCCTTATTTGGGCAAAACTCTCAAGTATAGAACAAAATGGCGGGAAAATTGCGAAAAGTAATACAAACGCTATTACTAACAAATTAAACACATTAATGTTGTTATATCAAGGTTTATCAATGCAGAATGTATAATATTTTCAAAAGACCACTGAAAGGTCATGTTTTAACTCGCTCTGACCTTAACCTGGGACAAAATGATCTTGAAATCCGTATACAACATTCTAAAATGCATGTTTAACGCGTGCATTCAATGACATTTGCACATTTATTGGATCTAAATTAGTTGTAATCACAACAGATTTGTTACACAAACTATGTCTAAAACTTAATTATGTATGCATATGAATTATTCCATAGTAAAAATTTATAACAGTCATACTGATTCTATTGAAGACATACTATTAAAACGAGTTTTAAAGTGCAATGTCATCCTCATTGACAGTCTGGGCATTCGAACAAATTTGTCCCCTGCATTCACTACATGCCGTCAAACAATCCAATCCATGTTTCTGCATGAACACCTGCGTGTATCACAATTGTTTTTAAAAATGCATCGAACAATGTTCAAAAGATTTGCAGGGGCAGCAGGTAGAGATGCTTTAACATGTTCATAGCGCCCATTATATAATCGCCATCCCCAATCCTGCGGATCCAAATCATCCTCAGAGATCCACTCCATCACTTGTAAGTAAACACGTTTACTGTGATAGCTTGCGACATCCGAGGTAGGAGGAGGGTTTGCCCTTGCAGCAGCGATGTGGTGTTCGTCACTACCTTACACGAAAACTTCCGGTACCGTAATGTATTCAGATTTTCGTGAGGTACCGCTCCATAGAGGCTTGAAATGATATCTTCTGCATTGATTACGTCTTCTGGCGACATGTTCACCTGAAGGAATGTCTCGGTACGCCCATGCATTGTATCCGATGACATGGACTTTTTTGACAGCCATTCCCTTCCCAATGCCATACAGTCTTGATGTTGTGTCGCAACCAGTGAAAGCGTGCAATACGGGGAGCAAGCGGGTGTAACGATCACCTAAAGATCGTTTGGTGTCAATGATATTCCAAATCTTGTTGTTGCTGCTTTTTTTTTGTCGGATCGAAATATCAAGTCATGCAAGTCCAATGTAGCATGAAACAGAAGAAGAACGAACAAATCCGTGTCTTCTCCAATTACTGTTGTAGAATGGGTCCTGGCACTGGCAACAGCTGTTTTGGCGATCAAGACATCGGCATATCAATGCGCATGCAATGTGTCAATCCCATTCAAACGTAAAGCAACATTAAGCATGCCGATGAAATTCTGTTTGTTTCCCAAATTTGAGAGAAAACATCCTTTCTAGATCGGTCGGAACGGAGTAGACTCATTAAATCTTACTCGTGTTCCGGTTATACCTCGGCACCTTCGTTTGTGGGCATGGTCTTTTGTGCTTGGAGAGGATACGTATCCGTCGAAAACGACTGTAGCTTGTGGGTATCGCCGAGACACGTATTCCACTTAGCATGTGCATATCACTTTGTTCCATGGCAGCTTATGAAGCAAAGACCCACCATCAATAATAATTTTATCTGTGTCATCTTGACATGATGACTGCTGAGTGATCTGCTTCTACATATAATCTGCCAGGGCTGACTTGTCTGCAGATCTCATTAACCCCGATGTATCGAACAGTGATGTAGGCATACTGCTTAATTCTAATTTGAATACCTCCGATATGTCTGGATATTTCCCACGTGCAGCAGCCAGCAATCTCTGAAATAAATGTCGTGGATCTACCTTTATCTCGTCGTCATCTACCTTTATGTTGAGCTTAGAAGAAAGTGTTGTAATCTAATGTGACTTCCTGAACACATACTCCGAAACGCTCTGCCCAACCATGGTTTTAAGGATTCCCTGACCAATTTCGTGTGATATTTCTGCATTTACTTTTTCGTCTCCCGATGATCCTATCCCAATGTTGCGCAAAGCTGCATCTTTTGTGAAAGGATTCCTTTGAACTAGAAATTCGAAAATACATCTGGTGTCAGAGTCGTCACGTTTCTGCCTGAATAAACCCATTTCTTTGTGTTGATCGCTGATATTGAAGTTGACGGATGTAATTTCCTGCATATCATCTTTGCATCGAAAGGACCCACTGAACCCCGCTGCGTTGCTGATATTCCCTATCCTCGAGTTAGACCCCCAGTTGTCTTTAAGCTACGCATAATGACTTGCTCTATAACAAGATCCGGCAAAATCCTGCCCAATACCTGTGACTTCGGCGTAATACATGGTGGCCAGATTGAAAAAAGGCCTCTACATTTGGATTGGTTTTTGGAAGATCTTGCATTTTCTGTAGACAGATGTTTGCAGATTTCACATACAGATTGTGACCTGAGGCTGCAAGGAAGGGTTTGTTTTGTGTTGTTCCTTTCCAGTTCCCTGATCTTTCTGCGGCAATGAAATTTCTTAGAATATCCACCATATCTAAATATCGAAACCAGAGTAAAGCCGTTCTACTTTTTGACAAAGATTCTCTGAAATTTGACAAAAGGGTTATCACTTTCTTTAGTGGTTCAGAAAACTGTACGTCTTTCATACTTTTTTCACCAGACACATTGTCATCAAACAGTTGTTGGATGTCACAGTCCACATCGGCTCTCTCGTTTTCCTGTCTCCGTTGATCTTCAGTTTGGACCGTTTCCCCAACACTAACAATTTCAGATTGACCTGTGTTTATTCTCAAAGGTCCGTCTGTTGTTGATTCTATGATATTCTTTTTCTCTGTTTCCAAATCTTTGTCCCCCTTTTTGTGAAAATCTTGCAGAATGGAACATGCTGTTCTTCCTAATGTAACACTGTTTGGCATTCCCTTTTTCTCCGATATTATAACATTATCATCAAAGTGTTCTAGTATTCTCTTTTGCATATATTTCGCACTATAAGCCCTGTCTTCACCACAAACTTCTGTCATATTTGTCACAAGATCTTGGAGGGTAAGTTGGTAATCTTCATTTTCTTCCAGGTAAGAAACAACAGACAGGAAAACATTCTCAATTGCATCTTCTCTTGGCCGACCGACTTTTTCTTACATAGAGGGGTAGCCTGTGGAATATTCCTACCAGTTCTAAAATTGACACTGCACTTTTGATGATATAGGGCATCATCAGCGGGAGGGTCATTCACACTTTGTATTCGCCTTAGCGCATCAGATGCCCATCGATCTTCTCTCTGATGGCATACGTTTATGATCTTCTACTGGAATTCAGTTGTTGATACTCGGAATACATCAATGCCGATCTAAGAATTGTGTTCTTTGCCACAGGAGCATTTCTGAGGTTTTAAGTTCTTTAGCGTTTGTATAGTTTCTTCGGCACTCCAAATGGACAACATCACCTACATTTACAGGAAGTGAATCTCCTCTTGTATTGATTGCCCTATTTATGCCATCTGCGCCTTTTTGTTGGACTCTTACGAAGGGTTGTCCTCCGAGATCTTCTTTAAATAAAACATGCACCACAATAAAGCATATAATTACATGCAACAAATACATATGTAACTCTGTAAAAATAAACATTAAATATGTTGAATAAATAAAATAAAAAAGATAAAGATAAAAATAACTTTAATATTTAACAAAAATAATAATAATAAATATTTATTAAAAATAATAGTAATAATAATCATGATAGTAAAAAAACCCTAAATATGATTCTTATACTAATATTTTCTGTAACATTTATTCTTATTATATCTGCATTATGATGCCGAAAATGTCTGAAAACTACAGGACTTTTACAAATTGAAATAATTACATGAATATTTTATAGGTACAAAAATGTATGGACTATAAATTATACTAAAATATATTTAAAGAACAAATTATAGAAGGTTTGTATTACTTTACCACATAGGCCTAATTCTACGGAACATTTTGTTGCATCACTTTGATAGCACCAGTAGTCGTTATGGGCATTCTTCTGACCCGTACAGCTTTCAGTACCATAACATTACGACAAACTTGTGGCAAACCTTGTAACCTCTTAAGATGCGGAATCTAACTATACTATTTCGTTACACTACACTAGAAATGTGTTTATCCGTCTTTGCAATCTTCAGTGACCATTGTAATTCAAGTATATTGGTTTTAATTCATTGTTTATCTACGACTGAAGAAATTCTGGCAACACTTTCGTGACTACGTATGCGATCGTGTCAGGGTGTCTTTATAAAACATAATATACACTCAGGTGAGTAATTTTAGTTAATTTACTTTACTCACATTTATTTCGTATCCTTATATTTTTTGTTCATACATAAAATTTCTTGGCAATCAAGTAATAGACCTTTTTCCTTTAACTGCGGAGCTGAAACATTGGACGGCAAAATCATAAACGTTCCCTCCAAATCGATCAGAATGACGTCAAAATATATTATGACGTAATAAAATTGGAGGGAACGTTAATCAATTTGCCGTCCAATGTTACAGCTCCGCAGTTAAAGGAAAAAGGTCTATTAACGTATGAAAACAGCAGACCGCACACTTTCCGTCTACAATGTATGTAAAGTACGGTGCGCCATGAACGCTGATAGAATTCGTCCTTTATGACCAATATTTATTGATAAAAAATATTTCTTTTCCATCGTCCGATTCTGTCCGATTTTTGTGTGGTGTTTATCTCTATCTCTAATTTTGTATATCGTTGAAAACGTTTCTGTTGCAATTAGTTCCGGGTAAAATCATATATTGACTGGACTATTAGGCTGGTCAATTGAAGTTACAAACGTCATTTAATTGGTGTGGTGAATCGGTTTACGGGTGCCCGCCTTCCCACTCACCGCAATAACAGCACAATCAAAGGACACACATTTAAAGATTTATAAATATTTTTCCATATAGAGAACAAGGCCATAAAAATTTTATTACACAAGAAATAGAATAGAATAGAATAATATATTGCTATCAAAAATATGTAAAGCGACATCAATATAAGTGACCGTGTTCTGTCCGTCTGTAAGCCGAGCTCAGATCCTTGATCAATAGGAGTCCCGACTAACAATCAGAGGGGACGAGGATCAGAGGAGACCTGTCTCCTCTGAAAGGATTTGGAAAAGGCCCGTCAAAGAGTCTCTACAAACCTGTTAGTCAACATGCAACACTCAAGCAAAAGTCTGCATTTCTTTTCAGAGGGACCCAATACAAGGTCTATGGTCTTAGTGATTACGGGATCATACTGTCGATGTAAAGGGCGTGTTATAATCTTAGAAATTATCGGAACCTTTGACCTTCCTTGGTTTGTACACTAGAACACCGTAGAAATTGGGATGGGGTATTCCGCAGGATATGTATTGTTGAACAGTCACATTTCCAAATTTAGATAAAATGTCTGAATAAGATCTGCAAAATTTACTAAAAGTTTTTCGAAGTTTATAATATCTATAACCCTGAGTAAGAAGTTTAAAAGTAATCTGAGATTTTTTTCTGTGAAAATCCAAAACGTTAGTACAGGCTTTAGCAAACCTAACCAATTGACTAATATAAATACCATAAGATGGGAGTCTGGGGACATCACCATCTAGAAATTTACAATAGAAATCCAATGAATATTGTTGTTAACAATTCAATATTTAAATCCAAAAAAGTGTTTCCTGGTTGGAAGCATTGGCTTTGTTTAATTGAAGTTCAGATTGATAAATGTCAGTAATATAGTTTACAAACTCATCGAGATTATTAGAGGTGTCATTGCAACATATTACTCTATAAACGTTTCGCGTGTTATAAAATTTTTATGACCTGTCTTCTTGGGAAACCTAGGCCTATTGATCGTTGTTCTATATATGGAGGATTATCTATAAATTTTTAAATATGTGTTCTTTAATTGTGCTTCTTTTGTGGTGAGTGGAAAGGCTGGCGCCCGTAAACCTATTAATCATACCAGTTGTGACGTTTGTTATTTCAAATGACCGTCCTAAGTCGGTATCGTAATAGCAGCACAATCGAATATTTTTGTAATGTCGTTTTTCCGTGTATATTTTCTATTATCATGTTTTGTGTGCATGTCTTTGTTGATTTGTGTCATACAGATGTCTTCTGTTTACTCTCTTTTAAAACGTATTTGGTAAGAAATATCCCTGCTAAATGTGTCGTCTATTTTAAGGAGTACGCCTTTGATACATACAATGTTGTGCTCTATTTAACACTATTTCGACATAGACTAAAGGGACAAATCGGCTACTAAAGACGCAGTTAGAAGTACCCTTAGGAGTACCGATGGCTTTTTAGACTACTTCGCCATCGAATGTAACATATATGTTGTCAATCAAAAAGCCCAGCATGGTGTTTATTTAATTTTTCACAGAATTTTAATTTCGAATTAGTGTCAACTTTAAATCAAATATGTATCGGGATAACCAACGACAATGCATTTACATATGTGAAAACCTTTCTTAGTGAAAAGCCGTTATCAATGACGCTAAACAATATTCGGATTATCATGAGGGATAGTTGTATAAGAGAAGAAGAATGGATATATTTCACAGTTGACAAAGTTTGAGATTTTAAGTTTTTAAAAGGTCCTTTCTGTTTTCAGTACCCAAAAGTGATTAACACCACCACGAGTTAAATATATCTGAGTACTTCTGAAGCTACTCCTTAACTGCAAACAGTATTTTTGTAAAATGGAGTGGGTGCTGTAAGGAGTCAAAATGTACTGGATCTGTTATGTTTCTATGTATGGATGGATTTTTTTTAAAGTTTAAGAATGCGTTATAAGTAAGGTAACTCGAGCGTACTTTTAAGAAATATAGAACATATATAGATATATCATAGTCAATCAGTATCGATTTATTGTTCTTAAGGATTTCAACCATAGAGAGTGGAGCGAGTATACGTATGATTATCAGTTTCTATATTTATTCAAAGTTCCTCTAAAACGCAATTATTAAAAAGGTTATACATTTAATTAATATTAGAACATGTATACTTTATAATTTTGTGCACCCGATGTGCATTTCGACACCTTTAATCTCTTGTGATGTTCATGACTGAATGATTGGAATTCTAATAATTAATATATGAATATTTGTAGAGCAAAGTTTTGATATTTCTGTTACTGTTTTTTTTTTTTTTTAGAAATAACAGATAATGTTGAAGAAACGGAGTATACATACATAGAATTAGTTCCTGAACTTTCTGCCAGAGGTAGGTGTGTAATATAAAAAACTGCATTGTAGATAATAGTAAAATACAAATGTACAGGTTATATGTATGATTATCAGTTCAAAGTTCCTCTAAAAGGCAGTTATTAAAAGTTTATATATCAATAAATTGAAGAACATGTATACTTTATAATTTTGTGCTTCAGAGGTGCATTTCGACAACTTGGGTCTCTTGTTATCTTCATTGCCGAATGATTGGAATTCTAATTATGTATAAATATTTGCAGAGTAATGCTTTGATTTTTCTGTTACTATTTTAAAAGTAACAGGTACTGTTGAAGAAACGGAGTATACAAACATAGAATTAATTTCTTCTGAACCGTCCGACAAAGGTAGGCGCGTTGTATAAAAATTGCATTGTAGACAATATTAAAATACAAATGCAGATGTATATTTCAAATTAGCAATCAATAAATGAAAACTTCAGGTATATAACATCTGAAAAAAATCACTTTGTGCAATGTCGAAATTTGAATGGTTGTATTTTAGAAATGTTCTTCTGTCTTTTCGGTAGTATTGTTGGAAAAATTAAAATTAAGTGAAACAAGCGTTGTCCAGGGCAAGATACTGACATTATCTCAACAAGACCTTTATCAAAATTACAATTGTATATAGACTCATGAATTATTTAAGATTGAGGGGTTCAGATATGCTCTAGATATGCATTTATATAAGTTATCATAAGATATCCTGATATTTGGTTGAGAGTAAAACATTTTCATCTTAGAATTCTTCTCTATCCATTTAGCAAAGACTGAGATCCACGAGGATCCGGATTATACAAACTTAATTTTGTTTTCCGCATTTAAAGGTGGGTGTTATCATTAGTTTTATACATACTTCCTTTGTATAGCTCCATGGTGACTTCTGCCACATTACTGAGCCAGTAACTCCTCTTTTTTCTTTTGTCAAATATTCAAAATCCTCACGAAATATATCAGTGGGTTATGAGACAATCAACTTTTATATGTCGTATTATGAAGTAAGAGAAACAGAACACATCTGACAAAGTTGTATGACACAAATCACCAAAGACATGCACACAAAACATGATAATAGTAGAATATACACAGCAAAACTGCATAATAAAAATATTCGATTGTGCTGCGGTTACGATACCGACTTAGGATGGTCAATTGAATTAACAAACGTTACTCAATAGGTGTGGTAACCGGTTTACGGGTGCCCACCTTCCCACTCACCGCAAACGCATTACAATCAAAGGACACACAATTGCAAGTGTTGACAAGGGCAAGATATTGACACTATCGCAACAAGAGTTTTATCAGAATTACAATTGCATATAGGCCCATCATAAATGATTTAATATTTAGGGGTTGGAGTATGCTCTAGATATGCATTTACAAAATGTATCATAAGATATGTGATATTTGGTTGATGTAAAACATTTACATCTTAAAATTCTTCTCTATCAATTTAGCAAGGGCTGGGATCGACGAGGATCCGGATTATACAAACTTAAATTTCCGCTTCCAAAGGTGGGTGTAACCATATATTTTATACATACTAATAACTTTTATCAAATATTCAAGATCAGCACAAAATGTATCAGAGGCTTATGGGACAATCAATTTCTGTATGTTGTATTTTGATAATTTTGATCAACTTAATTAAAAACCAATGTCGTCAAGGGCAAGATATTGACACTATCGTAACAAGAGATTTATCAGAATTACAATTGTATATAGACTTATCATAAATGATTTAAAATTGAGGGGTTCGAATATTTTCTACATGTAAATATCCATTCACAAAAGGTGTCATAAAATATCTTGATATTTGGTTGATGTAAAATACGACAGTAACTGGTGTCATATGAATATGGCACTAACAACAATGTATCACACTCGACATTCACGGACCTATTACATTCAGAGGTGAGATCAAGCGCCCGGTTGGAATGAGTGTCTGCTGTTTGGCTAGCCACACCTGCCGTGAATGCCCTTAAATATAGACGAATCAAATATAATTCAGCACTGTATATATACATGAATGTGAAAAAAAAACCTGTGTAGAACGTGCCACAGTCACACAACATTAGGAAAAGGGGTATAATAACAATTAAGTCAAAAACTCCATTTAAAACATTAACATCTTAGAATTCTTCCCTATCTATTTAGCAAAGACTGAGATCGATGAGGATCCCGATTGTGAAATATCTAAGTGCGGGACCAAAAATTGCAAAACTTGCAACATCTTAATTACAGACAATTCTTTTACGAGTAATTTAACCAAACATACCTTTCATACGCATAGTTTTGACCATTTGAATTGTAAGAGTTCAAATATTGTGTACGGTATTGAGTGTTCACTCTGTGGGTTAATATATGTTGGAGAGACAAAGGGACAACTCCGTACAAGAGTATCAGGTCACAGGTCCAAAATAAATTGTGGTGGAAACCAATTACTCTATCGCCACTTCAACCAGCCTGACCACTCTATTCTCTCAATGAAAATTAGAATTATAGAAAAAAATATATCACCCCACAAACAATGCCAATTTGAGCACTCCTTTTCGTCGGAAAAGAGAAGAATACTGGATAAGACGTCTCGGCACTGCTTCGCCCTATGGATGCAATGACAATATTAGTAGTATTGGTAATCTCACTAGTCCTGCGTGTCAATCAGTTAACGTACTCGGTTTATTCAACAAAAGCCAGAGGAGGCATCGAAGTCATGGTACACGCAAATACAACAAACCTGAAATACATAATATTTCCTTTGATGCTCTTTTGCCATTTATAAATAAACCTTTGGGCCTTCATCACATTCGTACAAAACTTTATTCTATTTCACTCAGAAAATTACACGAGTTGTACGTATCGTCCAGACACCGTATATTCACTGATATAAGCTTTGCAGAGTATAGACTAGATGGCATTATTATGGACATATCGACCGCTAGACTTTTTCGTCCCGTCAAGTCCGATATTTCTATGGAAAAATCTAATCGCCCTTTCATCAAAATTAAATTTGCAAATAAAGGCATTGATTATTTAAATTTCGGCCAAATTTTAAGTCATAAGTCTGTTTTAGAGAAAATACCTCCATATTTCAAAAACAAAGATCCGCCATGTATTTCCTATAGCTACACGCCATCAGTTGCATCCAAAATTTATAATTACAAAGGGTTTCTACAGTGTCTTGATCTTAGCAACTCTGCATGCCATTCTCAACCGTGTGCATGTTCCTCGTCTAATTTCGTATATTCTTCTTGTGGCCATGTCATTACTGGTGATCTCGATATAGTTAAAAACACTAAATTAAGAGAACTTTTACTTAAAGGTCCAAAATACAGAGAACCCAGATCATTCACATGGAGCCAACATTTTGAGAATATTATGAACTGCTGCGAGGAATATGCCACACGATGGGCAAAAAGAGAGGAAGTACAAGTCGACACTCTTTCGGAATGGATAAAATCTATTGCAGTACTGCTGAGATCAAAAATTAAAAAATTACAAGGTTCTGTAAACACCAGATTCGAATCTATTTTTAAAGATCCTGATGTTGTCAGAGAACTTACCTTCCTCCAAGAACATTATATCATTACACCAGCAGATAAAGCATCTAATAATTATACATTTACTTGTAAGAAATATTACTTTGACAGCCTAGTGAAAGAATTAGGATTAAATTCAGCTCCAGGAAATCCTACTTATACTCTCACGAACTTTTCGGTTTCGGAAGTACTCGAGAATCATAAATCTGTCCTCAATACGTTTGGTATTGACTCAAATAAATTGAATTTAGAACTTCCATATTTGTACTGTATTCCAAAAATGCACAACACTCCGTACAAACAACGCTTTATCGCTGGTTCCTCGAAGTGTTCCACAAAATCTGTATCGATGCTACTCACAAAAATATTATCAGAAATTAAATCTGGCCTTCATAGATATTGCGAAACAGTATATTCCAGAAGTGGAATTAATCAAATGTGGATCCTTAAAAATTCAAAAGAGTTGTTAGAACATCTAAAATCAAAAAGTTTTACTTAAATTCACTCCATCAAATCTTTTGACTTTTCGACTCTGTACACAACGATACCTCATCAGAAATTAAAAGACAGATTAGCGGAAATTATTCAAAATGCATTTACTAGTAAAAACGGAAGCCGCAAATTCAAATATATAGTAATAGGCCACGATAAAACTTACTTTGTTAGGGAAAATTCTGATTCCAAAAATAAATACACTGATACAGCTGTCATTCAGATGTTGAACTTTCTTATCGATAACATTTTTGTGGTGTTTGGAGGTAAGGTTTTTCAACAAATTGTCGGCATTCCAATGGGCACTAACTGTGCTCCGCTTCTGGCTGACATATTCCTTAATTCATACGAAGCTGAGTTCATTCAGTCTTTGCTTTCGCAAGGAAAAAAACAATTGGCTCTTGGCTTCAATTTTACTTACAGATATATAGATGACTTGCTTTCAATTAATAATCCTTCATTCGCGGATTACCTTAGCATCATCTATCCAAGTGAACTGGAGGTCAAAGAAACCACAGAAACTAGTAATTCTACTTCGTATTTAGATATTATGTTGTCTTTCGACATTAATGGTCAATTGAACACCTCACTCTATGACAAACGTGACGATTTCAATTTCGCTATCACAAACTTTCCTTTCATAAGTAGCAACATTCCATCATCGCCCGCATACGGCGTATTCATATCTCAGTTAATACGTTATTCCAGAGCATGTTCAAATTACAATGACTTTGTTCTGAGGGCTAGGCGACTTTCAGTTACGCTGCTCAACCAGGGTTATATATGTGCTAGACTAGCATCGTCACTGAGGAAGTTCTACGGTCGTTACGAGACTCTTATTACTCCATATGATATCTCGTTATCCAGACTTTTAAATGATATTCTGGACTGAGACCAATTCCGATCACTTTACACAGATTTGACACCTTCTATACTAGAAGGTTACCTACTTCGACTTCTCCATATATAGATACATATGGAATTCACACGATCTGACTCTTTCTACTGGGTATATGTGACGGGTGTTGCTAGCAAGCAGGAGATGCTCACTCTCCCCGGGCACCTGATCTCACTCCATCACAGGGGTTCACATATGCTCTTCAAGTAGACATATTTTATTTTCCATTTGTTTTTCATTTTCACTGATTTTGTATGTCCTATGGTTTCATGATTTTTGGACTTGTGGTTTGGATTTATCCATCATCTTTACATACAAACTTAAATTTGGTTTCCGCATCCAAAAGTGGGTGTTACCGTATGACTTATAAATACTTGATGTTGTCGAATATTTAAGAACATCACGAAATATATCATTGTTTTATGAGACAATCAACATCTGTAAGTTTAATGTGCTTTTATGTTTTAATCTATACTATTATCCTAGTCCTCTTCTGATGTTTGGAAGTTATGACACTGTCTCAATAGCGTTGATTTTTACTCGCTTGTTTATCTGTGCATTTATAAACGATGAAAAGAGATAAACAGTAGACGCTACGTATTTAATGCACGTACCTTCACCTGATTTTCGAGGACACATGTAATTCAGACAGGGTATTTTCTTATATATATATACATTTCAGTTAATATTGCAGAAGGCGAGTACTGTGAACTATGTTAAATCCAAGCAGCAGCGGTTACTTCGTTATTTCACATCTTTTCATCAACAGTTTCTAATATACATACATTTTTCATGACATTGTATTATATTTTGTGTTCTTGTATTGATGTTGATTTCAAAGTGTTTCAAAACGTTTTCAATCTTGAGTGAGTTTAATTTCGATTTTAAATGATTTGATGGTGACTATGAATTTCGAATGTAAATTACCGCATATGCAACCCATATGCAACACTGTGTTCATTGCTGTTTCCAACTTTAATTAGATAGCTTACTTACAATAGTAACTATAGATAGCGTACTTACTATAGTAACTATAGATAGCTAATGGTAACTATTTAATAAATGGTCAACTCTCCTATTAGATCCCAATAATAAATGGTCAACTCTCCTATTAGATGCCTGTAATAAATAGTCACCTTTCCTATTAGATACGCATAATATGTGACCATTTCTCCCATTAGATACTCGTAATGATTATATTGGGGTTGAACTTAAGTCCCATATTCAAACAGTTCAAAGTTTGGCATCGTAGTTTTGGATTTTTAAATAAAGGAAATTCTTTTTCAGCTATTTTTGTAGAAAGAACCTTTTATTAATTCTATGGTAATGTTAGTGATGACATCTGTTTTTCAAATTTTTTTATCTCTCAATATGAGTAAGCTGTTGGTTATTGCTTTCTATATGGAATCTATCTATAGATATAATCGTTAATTATCTATAAGTGTTACAGCTGCCTGACCCGAACGTTTGCAATTACAGCATAAATGTAAAATACGAAAGTAACTGGTGTCACATGACTATGGCACTAACAACAATGTACCACGGTGGGCATTCACGAACCCCTGAAATTTAGAGGTGAGACCAGGTGCACGGGAGGAGTGAGCGTCTCCTATTTGGCTAGCAACACCCGCCGTGAAAGCCCTGATATACAGTCGAAACATATATAATTCAGCACTGCATATATACATGAATGTGAACAAACACTGTGTAAAAATTGTCACAGCCACATAACATCAGGAAAAAGGGTAAAATAACACTTAAGTCAAACCCTCCGCGGGGAACTTTTTTACGAGCTCCACATTGCAAAGGAAATAAGTGTGACGTTCATGTAGAATACGAAAGTAACTGGTGTTACATGACTATGACACTGACAACAATGTACCACAGTGGGCATTCACGGACCCCTGAAATTTAGAGGTGAGACCAGGTGCCCGGGAGGAGTGAGCGTCTCCTGTAGGATTAGCCACACCCTCCGTGAATACCCTTACATACATAGCTTTATCGCTGGTTCCTCGAAGTGTTCCACTCACAAAAATATTATCAGAAATTAAATCTGGCCTTCATATGTATTGCGAAACAGTATATTCAAGAAGTGAATTAATCAAATGTAGATCCTTAAAAATTCAAACGTGTTGTTAGAACATCTAAAATCTAAAATATTTACTAAAATTCACTCCATCAAGTCCTTTGACTTTTCGACTCTTTACACAACGATCCCTCATCAGAAATTAAAAGACAGATTAGCTGAAATTAATCAAAATACATTTACTAGTAAAAACGGAAGCCGCAAGTTCAAATATATAGTTGTAGGCCATGATAAAGCTTACTTTGTTAGGGAAAATTCTGATTCCAAAAATAAATACACTGAAACAGCTGTCATCCAGATGTTGAACTTTCTTATCGATAACATTTTTGTGGCGTTTGGAGGAAAGGTTTTTCAACAAATTGTCGGCATTCCAATGGGCACTAACTGTGTTCCGCTTCTGGCTGACATGTTCTTTTATTCATACGCAGCTGAATCCATTCAGTCTTTGCATTCGCAAGGAAAGAAACAATTCGCTCTTGGCTTCAATTTCACTTACAGATATCCAAGTGAACTGGAGGTAAAAATAACCCCACAGAAAGTAGTAATTCTACTTCGTATTTAGATATTATGTTGTCTTTCGACATTAATGGTCAATTGAACACCTCTCTCTATGACAAACGGGACGATTTCAATTTCGCTATCACAAACTTTCCTTTCATAAGTAGCAACATTCCATCATCGCCCGCATACGGTGTATTCATATCTCAGTTAATACGTTATTCCAGAGCATGTTCAAATTACAATGACTGTTCTGAGGGCTAGGGGCCTATCGGTTAAGCTGCTCAACCAGGGTTATATATGTGCTAGACCAGCAACGTCACTGAGGAAGTTCTACGGTCGTTACGAGACTCTTATTACTCCATATGATATCTCGTTATCCAGACTTTTAAATAATATTCTGGACTGAGACCGATTCCGATCATTTTACACCGATTTGACACCTTCTACACTAGAAGGTTACCTACTTTGACTTCTCCATATATAAAAACATATGGAATTTACACAATTTGACTCTTTCTACTGGGTATATGTGGCGGGTGTTGCTAGCAAGAAGGAGATGCTCACTCTCCCCGGGCACCTGATTTCACTCCATCATAGGGGTTCACATATGCTCTTCAAGTTGACATATTTTGTTATTTTCCACTTGGTTTTCATTTTCATTATTATTATAAATATATGACCGCTTGTACGAATTTATTCTCACTTGCTACTGAATTAAAACACAATTATAAAATCAAATGGATTTTGAGTTTTAATTAAACATTATGGGTATGAATCTAAATAGCAGAATGATCAAGTGTTTTTAGGTAAAATGGAACACTATTACGGTGTAAAACATATGTTTTCGCAAGTCAACTCAGATAGATTACTTCATTATTAGGCCTGCAAACTATACGTTTGTTAATCAAAGTGAGTTGTCAGCACTAAAACATCATTGTACTAGTTTTTCATTTGTGTTTATATCTTGAATGGTGTTCATGTTTTACTAAAACAGAAAATAAGAATACCGAATAATACCAATTACCAATATAATGTCATCCTTCCTTTCATCTTCTGGCATGTAAAAATAAATGGGTAATGTTTGTGGTGGAATATTTACGTGTGCTTTTCGATATTTGTCAATAGAATGTTAGTTATAATTTATTCAACCGTAGATGATTATAAACCCGACTTAGATGATTCTCTTATCGTGTCGTTCAATTCAATTCGGCCACGAGCCTCACTGGAGAGACATAAGTTGTCGAAATGCGCATCTGGTGCACAAAATTAAAAGGTATATATGTTCTATATTTATTATGTATAAATATTACTGTTTATATGTTATGCCAAAACGACTTCAAATTGCAATGACCTTAGGAAAAACGGACTTATATCCAAGGAGATGTCAGTGGTAGACTAACAACGTCACCGTGGAAATTCCACTGTCGATACGAGGCCCTTATAGTATATAAATTTTTAAAATTAAAATATTGAAAGATATTTTCGAGTGATACCTATTTTGAAAACTGAATTTGACAATTAAATAGCTGGTGTTGTTGAAAAGCAGGGAAGCTTACTCTCAACGCGCACCTGATTTCACTGCTTTTGGGGGTTCACCTTTACTACTGAGCAGGGTTTTTTTTTTTCTCGTTTTATTATTTGCCATTTTGCTGATTTGCTATGCCTCCGGTTTCTTGGTTTTTGGACTGCTTAATTGGTTTTATTCAATATCTTATCAAAAAGCAGGGAACTTACTCTCAACGCGCACCTGATTTCACTGCTTTTGGGGGTTCACCTTTACTACTGAGTAGGGGTTTTTTCTTCCCGTTTTATTATTTGCTGATTTGCTATGCCTCCAGTTTCATGGTTTTTGGACTGCTTAGTTGGTTTTATTAAATATCTTATCAAATGTAGTAAATATCTGCAGTGCCGATCCGAATTCTTCAAAACAACGTCCAAACAACATGACAGTATATATACAATACAAGCAATCACGGATCCTTTTTAAAACTGAGGTGGGATTAGGTGCCGCGGAGAGTAAGTATTCCCGACCAACCGGTCACACCCACTGTAACTGCCATAAGTATATACGCATTAGTATTATTCGCAGCCACAGAAGAGGAAACGGCACAACCGTAGTCAAAATCGGTAGATGTTATGATAAGTATAAATAACACAGTATTGTGAAGTGGTAATATAGACGGTCTAACTATTCTGTAATAAGGAAATCAAATTGTCAGACAACGATCTACCATATAAGCAAATAAGGTTTCTATAGCGACCGTAAAATTGGCAGATTGTTGAATTAAAGCGTGATATATCCTTGTGATGATAACTTCTCTCACATTAGTGAATGTAGATACGTATCGTGTGTAGGAAACACTTTGTAATTCGGTACCTGATATTTTTTAATCCAGCCTGCACTTCCATAAATCACAGCCATCAAAAATAATGTATAGAAACAACAGAAGTGATCTAGATCATAGATTCCTGTCAAGTATAAAGTATTTATCCAACCTAATTTGTTTCTTCAGATACTCATAAAAATATATTTATAACTGCAAACCTTGCTCTTTTCTATATATTTTTCCAAAAATGAAAGACTGGGCAACATCAAAGTATCATTCATAGAAGACGTTGAAATTCTTGACCAGATGTTAAAGCATTATAAATATTTAAGAAACAATATTATCATTTCAATTTCTTTCTTCAATGTATGCACATGAATATTACACATTTTATTCCTTTAAAGTTTAAAGATATTTCTTATATAAATTATCCTGCTATTCTATATGTCTTAAATGTTGATTAGGTAGATGAGTGCCCACATCTGTCACTACTGCTCACTGTCATATCATCGAAACACATAGGGATCATGTGAAATATACAGGAAAGGTCACGATTTATATAATAAATATAACTATTTCAATGTTTACATGACATATTAAATAACGAGTAACAACTGATATTTCCTAAATCTTTCATCTGCGATACCAAGTAAAATAAAAATATTTGATGCCTACTTTGGGACGTGTTTTCATTGTATTCGAGGATTTTTCCATAAATCAGAAAATCATCCCTGACTGAGATATATTACCTTATGCCACAATAACTGCTGCTGGTCAAGCCATCTAAGAGCATATAACTGATCATCGGTTAGATTCTGATATCATATTAATGAATATACATTTATTTCTTGAAACTAAATTTCTGTTTTAGAACTATTAAATTTCGAGTGGAAAAATTAAACTATGGCTTCAAAGGGCGAAAATGCGTCAATTACAAACTTTTAATCGATGCTTCTGTCTTGAAGTAAACAACGAAGAAGTACCGAAGGGTTAAATATATCATGAGGTCCATGGAATAGAAAGACAATATCGTGTATAGTGTCATATTCAGACAAATGCGATCCCCAAATTAAATTAAAGTCATAGTTCTGCCCGGAAGGAGTATGCGTCCCCTGTTTGCTTCATGCAACACCTGTCGTAAAAGCAATTATTCCTGAACTCAAGGAATTATATATATAGAAATTATCATTTAACGAAAGCAGTCGAAAACGACAAGAGTGTTTTTGCCTATAGGTAGATAAAATTCCTCAATTTAATCGACACATTCGAGCATATAATTTTTTCAAACATTCTGAATCATTGTTTCCTCGTTCGCCCAGTGGTTTTCGGATTGAGTTATGTGAAATTCGGAGGGGAATCGGAATTTCGGGTACACTTTAGCAAATTATCTCAATCTCGGTATGAAATGTTGTTGAAGAAAGTCCGGGTGTCGGAAATGCACCTGAGCAAATGCCTGTATTTATATATTTGTATATTTATACATTGTATATGCCTGTCGGAACCAAACAAACCCAATGCATTTATCCTCTAATTGAGCATGTGGCAAGCAGGTTCAAGCACCACTCAAGTGAAAATATCATGATGTGTTTTAAAATAAACAATCAATATACTGTAAGTCCGTGTAAATGAATACAAGTACAAATCCAAGATATTGTTCCGAAATCCACAACTCGAAGTCAAAGAAACACGACAATACATATGTAAATATAATCTAAACAATCACGAACATATGTCAAAACCGAGGTGGGATCAGGTGCCATGATTAAGTGTACATGTATGAACAATAATACGGGATATTTAGAAATAGTAAACAAGTATGATATATATTATAATTCATTATGTAAAATGCTAGTGAATTTGTAATAGGATACCTTGTGGGATATCCATTGACCGTGGAAACTCAAAACCAATTTAGAGTAGAAAATAACTGAAGAATTTATAGAAGGTTAAAGGGAATTTGCCGTGCTAATATTAAATTATGGAACTCTACGTATGAACAAAATGTAGGAAAAGAAATACATTGTACTGCAAACTTCCACCTTGCTTCTCTAGTATCTGTTTAATTCAAATACCTATTATTTTTCCATTGTCTGCTGAAGATATGGTCTTTGAGAATAAAAAGTAGTGCACCTCGACAATTTTTTTGTTCCATAAGGGATGCCAAGTGCCGAAAAGGTGGAAATCCTGAAATTAAAAGAACTGCAAACGTATTGTTATACAGCTCTTAAACCACATAGGAACAAAGATATACATGATACTCCTTAGTTTTATGATAGTAAACATTTACTGCAGTTAAGTTTGAAGTATATATGGAATGGATTTTTTTTATCTATTTATGTATCTATAATCTATAACATTCTTGTGACACTATTTTCTACTGTTGGAAGAAACCCAATACGTACGTCTTAATGTTGTACACTGTACTATGTAAAGCAGTACATATTTATGCACACGTGGAGAAATAACACATTGACACAAGCCTCTTCCTGGTTGATAATCGACCAGCAGGACCAATGGGAAGACAAATTATTTATGTTAATATCAAGTGACTCAACGCTTTATCCTATCATTCAAAATAAGGGAAATGTAATGCATCATCGGGGATTATTAAAGTCTCATAATATCAAAACATACCTGACTTTTCAGCCGATTGCATGTATGCATTTATGTCATGCAAAACATAGATATTATTAAAAGATCATTAATATTAATTATTTTATCTTAATAACATATTAATTTTCACTTCTGTTATAATTTTGCCTTCTTTGAACTTACATTGATTTGGAATTTTGATTCCTACAGATCAGAAAACTATTTTCGATTTCATAGGGGCAAATCACCACTAGCTATGTTCATGCCACTTGATATATTTGACACTGACATTTTTTCCATGAAAGTATTCGTATTTGTATTCAATGACAACTCAACCTGACAAATCTGTTGATCCTTCTTTATATAGGGAGGATTATTCATGAATTTTCAATGTGTTTCCGTTAATTGTACTGGTTTTGTGGTGAGTGAGGAGGTAAGATACTTTATTGGTTAAATATATCAAAAGAATAAAAAGTCAGTATCACAACTACAGTACATACCCCACCTCTGGATTTTTTTGTGGGGATCCGTGATTGCATCGACACCTGTCGCAAAAGTCCTGCAACAACTTTTCAAGTCTAGGAAGTAAATACATGAATATACACATTTGAACACATGAAGGAGAGGAACACGAACTCATATCTTCCTTTTCAAGGCATGAAATGTTGTTTAACTGAAATTCCAGCATCGGAAATGCACGTGAACAAAATGCCTGTATATATACATATTATGTCAAATCAAGTATAGACAGAAAGTTAGTTCGTATGGTCAGGTTACAAAATATCGGTTAACATTCTTGAAAGAGGAATCTGAAATTGTACTGGATCCCTATATCGACCACAGAACTTCCTCAGTGACAATTTCAAACATTCCTCAATACACGTATATCTTTGTGAGAGTAGTTTCGTGAAATCAAAAGATTTTTATCTTTTAACAGTAAGTTTTAGATAGTATTAATACAAGGGCGGATTGGTATGTTGTGAGTCTTGTGTTGAAAAAGGTTAGCAGGGAATTCCATTTTCAGCCCTACTAATCCTTGACTATTTCTAAAGGCCGTGTACCCGAAGACTGGTGTCATTTGGTCAGATTATATCAACGAAGTAGCACTCTAAATTAAACAAGGCAGGCGACTTTTGCAAAATGGACAAAATCAGTGAAAGAGCAGTGATCCAATATTTGCATAAGAAAGGTTTAGTCCTTAGGATATCCAATACTAATATGGGAGCAACACAATGGGGGGGGGGGGGAGATGTCCTATCATATGCTTAAGTAAAAGATGGTTGGCGAATTTAAGCGCGGCTAGCAGAGGCTTGAGAATGACTCCCGTCCTTGAAGACCTCTCGCTGTTGCAACCCAAGAAATGGTTAATAAAGTCCATGATACTTTTATGACTGACAGGCGAGGTACAGAAAGATATATAGCTAGTACAGTTGGCATTTCCTAGAAAAGAGTTCATTCCATTCTGACAGAGGATCTTACAAAGAAAAAGCTTTCAGCCCGTTGGGTACCAAGACCTCTGACAGTTGATCAGAAGCCCACCAGGCGTACTTTGTCTCCTGTTAATCTGAATATTTAAGAGGTAGTTAGATATTTCTAACTTAATCAGAGATTTGTACTATGGACGAAACATGGTCCATCATTTGACCCCAGAGGCCATACAACAGTCTAAACAATGGAGCACCCTGCTTTACCCCCGTCAATAAGGAAAAGAATGTGAGCTGGAAAGACGTTGGCTTTCTGAAATACTGATAGTATTCTAATAGTAGATTATCTAAAAAGTACAAACAATAAATGGCATATATTTTGCATCGTTTTTGAGGCAGTTATAGGAAAATATTAAACTCAGGCTCAAAGATAACCCGTCAGTTACCATACACAACACATTGAAATAAGAAAATATTTGGAAAATTCGGACTATGCACCGCAGATCCACAATTACAAAGATTACTGAACTTCTGCCGCGATATCTTAGTTTTATTATTATTGATTTTCTCTTTTTGTAATTCTGTGAACTTTGTTGGGGCGTAGGTAACAAGAATGGTGCAAAACATAGTCACATGCGTTTTTAAAATGTGATCGATCCGATCAATCCGATTTACCAACATTATTGTGCCTGGGATTTTAGCTCTCGTCTTGTTTCATACTTCCCTAATCGTACCAATCACCCTAAGATTATTATAACTGATAAGTCTTGTACAGTCTCTTACAGACGTTTCTGAAGCGTTGCACTCTAACGGGCGGTTGCGGACTCTATGGCCGGCCTTATCTGAGCCTCCTTAGAGGAGATAAGGTCCTGAGTCTTATCCCGTTTGACAATTAGTCGGGTTCCGATGGAACAAGGACCTTAGCTTGCTTTCAGAAAAGCAGAGCACGGTAGGCTCAAACTGATGTCACTTATGTTTTCAATGGTAATTTTTGAACATTATACATTTTTTGTGTATGTGTTTCACACCTCAGGGTAGTCTGTTGGTGTCTGGTCTATGTATGTGGAGTATGATTTATATATTTTTAATGAAAGTCCTTTAATCGTTCTGGTGTTGTGTTGAGTGGGAGAGTGGACCCGCTAATCGGTAAACCACACCAATGGAGTAATTAGCGTTATTTCAGTTGACCGTCCTGAGTTGGTGCCTCAACAGCATTACAACTGAATGTTTTGCTTTTGTAATGTTATTCTAGGTTTTTGTCTGTGATGACTTTTATTATACTGGGTCAGATGTCTTTATGCTTTCTTTCATAGTGCAGGGCTTTAATTTGAATTTTAAAATTGTACTTGTACGAAAATCAGTTTTATTTTCCCCACAAAACCACTTCCTCAATGTCATAACATCAGCAAGCGATCTGACAAGGAAGAAATTCTATACTACTAATGCTACTTATTGTAAGTGTTTGCATTTGGAAACCCTCTAAGTATCTTCTTGTTCAACATTAAACACATTAATAAATACTCGTATATATATTCCTTTATTTATCTATTCAAGGATCGAGAGCACAGTAGGTGTTTACAACATTTTTCACTTCAGTGTTGCTCAATGCTCCAGGCCGAAACTGAGGAATCGAATGTATAAATGCTAGAAGTTGAAATCAATGGCTAAACTGACCTTAAAGTAAATCTATGGACACTGATAGATACTCTCACTGTTTGAAATTATTTACAAGCATTTATCACGATAAATTTATCACATGCATCTCGACTCAGTATAGACTGTCTGAAAATGGACTTGTGATTACCATCTAGTACTAATAGTCCACCGGCAGCGGTATCGACCCGGTGAATATAATACATATATAATTTTTTTTAATTTAGTGCTCCATTTTGACAACTAATGTCTCATCAGTAATGCTCAAGGTCGAAACTATGGGCATTTAAAGTATACGTATTTGAAGAGCAAACCAATCGCTTAACCAACATAAAAATAAAAGCCAAAAAATCCAGTCAAAAGATAGAGCAATTTATGAGGAAGATAGTTTTAAAATAATTTACAAACTTTGTTATACTCGTAATATTATGGCGAGTGAGTTTATACGGTTTCAGCGCTATTCTATTCTCAGATAATAAATTATGTATTTTTAATTGTTGGAATTACCTGTTGCAACAATTGCATGCGCTTTTGGTCATGAGGAAATGGACGAAGTAAGGATCTTGTAGATAATCGAAAAGTGTACCACTTTAAGAATAATGCATTTTCTGGAAGATGATAGCGTTTAACGATTCCATCAACAATATTTCAGTCATTAAGTGACGACACAATAGTAAAGATTGTGGTATATTCTTCTGGTTCCAATGTCTGATCTATTAATGATACTATATGCGTATATGTAGGTTGGTTTACAAAATGGTGCTATCTCTTTCTGTTCATAAACAACTAAGGTTTGTAACGTTTTGTCACAGGGTTTGGAGCTAGGCTTCATTAATGTTCCCCTTCATAACGTTTATCTGAAATCAGATTTAATCACTGGACCAGTTATTATAGGTGGACAGCCTACTCTTCCAATCCAAGGCGTTTACATGTTGCTAGGTAACGATCTAGCTAGCACAAAGTGGTGGCCGATCCCATTGTTAATAAAAAGTTGTGCCAGTTGATGAGACAGTTCCGGAAGACCGGGATTTATACCCGCCCTGTGCTGTAACACGGGTTATGGCGAAGAATCAGCAGACGAAAGCTGAAAGTCAATTATCAATCACAACTGGTTCTGACATTGTGCTCATTGATACATACTCTGTTAAATACAAGTTACCTGTGAACCCTAATGATGGCTTCCTTCTTGAAAAACCTTTGCTGCTCAACAAAAGTCAGGATACTTAAGCCATGAGCTTTTGCTTGCTGAACACCATAAGAATCCAGATATTATCCAGCTACGTAACAGAGCTTTTCCACAAAATAAGGCGGACAAGGTTCCAGAATGTTTTTCCTTCACGGACAGTATTTTGATGCAAAAGTAGCGACTATCTCCAGATCAGGAGTGGCAATTCGTTCACCAAGGACTTGTTCCAGTGGTGTATCGGTGTGACGTAATGAGCCTATCTCCTCATGAGCCCCTAAGCCGGTCATTTCTGTGTAAATAAGTCTTGTAGTAAGTTTCTTAATCATTGTTATTTGCACAAATTTAAAAGTGATGTGTTGAAAAACCATTAATCAATTAATTAATATGGACTGAATATTACTATGAAATATAAAGAATACAATGAGTGTTCATTATGATGATGATGGTAGTGGTGTTAGTATTGGTTGAGAAATTGAACTATTTAATATGAAAAATATAGAACATATAAAACTAATTGAATTTCTGACTGAATTATTTCGAAGTATAAAACGCGTCATCATTATTAATAAGTAGAAAACCCAAATCGTTACCTAATATGACATGTTAAATCACTTATACATATAATATTGGTGCAACTTTGTTAACAGTGTGCATTGCACCTTATAATTGAAAATACCTAAGTCCAAAGGTCACACTGGCGCTGCATTGAAATTTATAAAATATTCATAAATGACAACAAGGAATAAACTAAAGTAGTATATAAGGATGAAATCACACCTATCTAGCAGGGTTTCCGGTATACCTTCTAGCAGGGTTTCCGGTTTACCCTCTCGCCGGGGTCAAGATGACGGCTCGTGATTCAAGGTGACCCAAAGGTGTTCAGTGATTTTCGTCAAGATGGCACCCCTTCCGCTCAACTTACATTTAGTCACGTGTTCCGCCAAGATGGCGGTTTTTCCAGATGTCGAGGATTTCAGTGAATTCAGCCAAGACGGCGGGTCAATTTCCGCCTATTTCCGTTATACCTTTTCATCCTGGTCAAGATGACGGCCCTTGCTCCAAGATGGCGGGCCATTCGATCGATTGATTCCTTCAAGTTGCCGGCTCTTCCGGTCACCATTCATTTAGTCACGTGTTTACGCCAAGATGGCGGTTTGACCCAGAGGCAAGATGGTGCTTCAGGGTTAGAACAGGTAGCCATCACACTTCTGTCGCGTGAGCGATAGTTCCGGACTGTGGACCGGCTGTCAAACCGACAGGTGGGTTACTACCTAAGACTCGAGGAATGAGTGCCTTCGAATTTACAACCCAGTTAAGGGCAATGCCAGAGGTGGGACACACGCTGCACAAAGCAAGGGCACAAAGCCCGTTTTCCATATTGACAGGATAAGCATTTATAGCCCGCTCATCACTTTGGGGGAAGCTCCGTCCACTTCCCGAGTGGCTTACGGGCATTTCTACCGCACCAGGGACCACTCAATTTTTTATTTCCGTGACCCATTCTTCTCGCTCTTTTCGCTTTGTTTTTGGGGGGTTTTTTTATCAAAATATCATACGTATTTATCCTTACTTTTCGTTCAATATATATTGAAGTATTTACTTATTCAATATTAATACACAAAGTTAAAAAAAGTATGTAACATTTTTTTGTATTATTCAATGAATTCAAGGACAATTTGTCTTTCGAAACAAATCCTTTTATATTACAAATAATGTCAACTACTCAAGGTTTATTTGTCGGCGTCTATATTATCCCTATACAGCTGTTCCTTCATAGCTTCGGTTACTACATTATTTATCAACCAAATGGGCCTTTTTTTTCTCATGATGACCTTGCTCTCCACACCTGTAACAAAACACATTTGCTTCATTAATGTTGTCCACAGTGTCCTTAATAGCTTTTAGTTTTAAAGTATAATAATCGTGACTTTGTACTAACTTCTCCTTAAGCTGTTGATATTTGAAGTCCATGCAATTTGTAAGTGATGTGATTATAATATGTTCGATGACCACATTGTACCCGGATGGGAAGTAGGGTTACGTAATAAAGTCATGTTGTTGGTTTGGATGCTACAGCGGAAATGAATATAATCTGATTAACTCACGCTCTTTTAACTCCATACAACTCGGAGCATTTAACATGTCCAGGAGCGGTCGGTTCGGATTCTTGTGGACTATTTAAGATTCATCTTCTTCATTCTCACTTTTTCCTTCCTCGTTTTCTTCTTCCTTGTCTTCTTATTTTTCTTCAAGGTCAAATAAGGATTCGAAATCCGTCTTGTGACGTTTCAATCTCGCTCGCTTTTTTAAAACTCATAGATTCTTTATGCATTATCTCCGAAATTTCTCTGTTGATTTCTCCATGAATTCTGATTGCAATCAAACCATGAATCTGAATGAGCAAATTCTTATATTTTCTTATAAACAGGGACATGTCTTTTGATAGCATAATTTCCCCAGCGTCTCGTTTGGCCTCCTTTTTCGTTAACATCATTTTCCATCAGAGCTTCAGACTTTTTTGCAAATTGTTGGTAATTGTCTTCCCACACATTATTGACCAAGAAATTGAAACCTTCGTCGTCATCCTCACTATCAGTTTTCGTTTCTTTTTCCTCTTCCTCACTTTCTTCGTTCATGGGCCATCCGTGCTTTAAGTGTCACTGTACGTCCCGAACACCACAATCCGAACATGATGGGTATTTTGTCTCTACTTCGCCCGTATTATTGTTTGGCTGTGCATAATGGTTGTATTCGTTTCGATGACATGGGTCCATTATAGTTGGTGTGTACACTTTTCGAGTGTCGGAAGTCGAATGAAGATTAACCTGGGGATCCCTACTTGTATAGTTTTTGAATACATCGGTTTGAAATCCGAGTCGCTGCACACTACAGTACTTTTACGAGGGGTGTTCCGAAATTATTGTTACTTGCGCAATATCTCGTGGAAATAGTGTTAAATAAGCTTAAAACTACTTCATGGCGATAGCGTGATATCTGAAGCGTGGTATAGATAAATTTCTCGCTCACAATTACACTGACCTTGGTGCTGTGTACATTGTTTTGTAGCGTACTCGTTACACACTCTCTCTATATATATATATGGTTGGCAAGAGAGCTGAAAACGTAATTGAAATTAGGGCCTATATCAAAGGTAGGTCTCTGCTTTGATATAAAGGCGGTAGATATTCATCGTGAGGTGTGTGATATTTATGGGAAGGGTCAAATGTCATATATGACTATTTGTAGGTGGGTTGCTCGATTTAAGTCGGGACACCAGCAGCTGAAAGATGCTGCTCACACAGGTCGCCCTGCAACAACAGCAACAAAGCATAACATTGAACGAATTCGGCAAATCCTTGAAAAAGATGCAAGGTACACTGTCAGGCAGTTAGCTAAAATGACAGGCTTGTCTTTAGCACGTATTCACTGTATTTTAAAGAAACATCTTAAGCTGGGCAAGATCAATGCCAGGTAGATACCCCATTTACTAACTGATGAAAAAAAAAGAGGTCCCGGGTTGACAAGGTCAAATCCTTATTGAAAAAATACCCAAAATACAGCAAAAAGGCTTTTGATAATTTGGTCATAGGTGATGAAACATGGGTGTATTTTTTCGAGCCCAAAAGAAAATGCTCTAATCGAATCTGGGCAAACAAAAACGCCAGGCGCCCTAGCATTGCTAAAAGAATACGCACCGTGAGGAAGGTTTTGTATGTCATATTCTTTGATAACAAGGGTCCAATCATGCAAATCCCTGTTCCGAAAGGCAAAACTGTCACAGCAAAGTATTATAGAGACGTTGTACTTCGAAAACTGAAGAAAGTCTACAAACGCCGCCGCCCACATACAGGTTTGATGTACCTCAGGCTCTTGCATGACAATGCGCCAGCACACAAGGCGCGTATTGTAACGGAGTTTTTGAAGGCAGAAAAGGTCACTGTCCTCCCCCACCCTGCATTTTCACCAGACTTGGCCTTTTTCTTGTTCCCCAAACTAAAATTTCACCTATCTGGAAAAAAATATAAATCAAGAAATGCCCTTGGCTCTGCCATTCACCAGTATCTTATGAGTATACCAATTCAAGAGTACGAAAACTCTTTCCAAAAGTGGATTGATCGGTTGAAACGATGCATAAATGCAGAGGGGGAGTACTTCGAAGGACAGGGCAAAGTAAAATGATCACAATTACTTCTATCAAAAAGAAATCGCCAAAGAAACAATAATTTCGGAACATCCCTCGTATATAGGATGATTCCAAATTCATCTAGTTTCTGGATATACATGTATATATATTTTAAGTAAAGGTTAGAGAATAGTTTCGAGTTACCAAGTGATTTTGTAAACTCCTCGTTAACTTTGAGTTTACCAAATCACGGGGAACGAAAAAAATATTCTCTAACTTTCTCAGTGTATATTTGATACCTCGAACAATTATGTGGACCACTATACAAACCCAGCAATAATGTTAATAATCTCAAATGTAAAATTGTCATTCTAGTACATATATATGTAATCTGGTTTAATAAGTGCAATAGACCCAGAATATCGTTTTTGCTAAAGAAAAACAATCATTTAGTGAGTTTCGTCGAGATTTGGATGGGAAAAGTTTCGAAGGAAAGAGAGGTGTGATGCACCAACGGGAGAGAGCGAAATTAAATGATAGAATACAGGTTAAATATATACAATTATATATAAGATAAAGGCATGTTGAAAATCGATAAATGTAAAAAAAATAATTGAATAGATAGATAGATAGATAGATAGATAGATAGATAGATAGATAGATGTAAAATCACTTTCCTGAAATTACACTTGCATAAACAATGGAAATACGTAAAACATTGATTTGCTACCTACCATTAGAAGTGTAATAATTCAAAGTCTTGAAAAGAAGTAAAAGTTGGTGTTTAAAAACTTTAGTAAAATATAAAAAAATTAAACAATTTTTCATCATGAACACCTTTTTTATTGTCTGAAATGGTTTTGGTAAGTTACATAGTTTCTAGATATTCTTGCGGTGGATTTGGTTATCAAATCATATGGTGTTTATCTTCGCTGAAATCAGTCAGGCGAGGCGTGATACCATGGGATTTGGTGATTAATTAAATCTTTTGTGAGAGGTCTCACGTATACACTAATATTTGTTACTCTCTGAATCAATAACTTGTATTGTGTTTACATTATGTATGATGATATATAATACAGATCAATGATCAATTTGATAATTTATAATGATCATTGCGTTCCTTCTTTCAGACAATTGAAGAGACAGAGCGTAAGAGGTATGCTGTAGAGATATAAAGCGATCTTTATAAATGAGTATGAAAGAATTCATAGAGAATACATAGAAAAGTGTATAAAATTCAGAGACATTCTTTGCTACTAACAAAGTAAAAAGTTTCGTATTTCTAAGATTGCTAAAAAAGATTTCGTCTCAATGATATTTAAACAACTTATTTTCGAAGCGTTTGAAATAGGTTTGTATTTCTAAGTATACCTTGACAAACAGAATTATTGAGGACGTTAATATACATAGTTTGCTGGTGAATGTGACACTTTTAAATTTCCTAGGAAGCCGTGAGAAATTTATTTAGCCGAGAGCTCCGACAAACTTGATTTGTATAGGAAAATAAACTTTTTATAAACACAGGAACATGATAAAATATCTACGGCAGTGAGAGCACTCTAAAAGACTGAGTTTCTTGAGACTTGTAAGGATGTTTAATTTCTAAAAACGTAGAGATATCTGCAGTAGTGTTAACACATTCATATACCTATTTTGTATTTTCATTGCGAGACACTGATATACTGCTAGGACTTGTGAGAAGTATTATACTTAGAGACATGTACTATTAAGATTTGCTTCACTGAAAACGACAGAGTGAGAGTCATCTTTATTGTGGGACAGTATCACAGTTCCGTTTTTATGAGAACAGCAGTGATAAGTTTGCATTATTCGATGTGTATTAGGAAGACAATGTTTAATCGAAGACATCAAGTATTGATATCTTTAATGACAATATCTGTAACATCGCAATTTGGATGTTCATTGCCAACATTCTTGAAATCACAGTCTCTGTCAAAAAGCGGACGAGTTACCATCTTTAGGCATGATCAAAGTACATACATGTACACCGACGAGACATGGGCAACAGAGCTAATGACTCTAAACAATTCATCTCTAATCCGCTGCGCAATGTCATGTGCTGCAAACCAATTGTGCAACACTTTCAATTACAACATGTCAAGTGGATAATGTCTTCTCATAAATGGTAAATGATACTCAGTTTTTATTCTTGGGGTACATTTAAATAAATGGGGAGTTAATATCAAAACAAACAGGCAGCAAACAGTCCACTAAAGAGCTGTGAGACTATGAACAAATATAATAATATTTATCTTAAGTTTGGTATTGTCTCTACTTGTCTACCAGTTTCTGTTTTGGTTTGTTTGTTTCGTATTGTGTTTTGTTTTATCTTTGTTTCTTTTGGAATAAGCTACTGTTAAAAGTCTCCCCATTTTTTTTTGGGGGGGGGAGAAAAAATTAGGGTTTGGGTTGATTAAAGTATTTTAAAGATTAGGGCTATTGTTAATGCGCAACTTCACGATTATACGATGTTATTTACTGATATTGTAACATGTGTTTAATTTTAGATACACTATCAAGTTTTGAATTAAATTGAAAATATGTATTTCAGATTTGTGCTCGACAACGGACCGAACGCGCTTTAATTGTGGAAGA